>JAQPPZ010002979.1:0-4800000 GCA_028583015.1 Wollemia nobilis
TGGTCTTCGAGTTTAATCCAAATTTTATTGTAACCAAAAAACCGTCCATTAAGGAGAGCATCTCGTGACCTACAGTTATGTCTACAAGAGCATCAATGTTTGAAAACAAAAATGAATCCTTGGGTGTTACCTTATTCAGGTCTCTAAAATTCGTAAAAATACGGATTCTTCCATAAGGTTTTCCTACGGGCACCATATTGGATACCCATTTCGAATAGTAGATGGATATTACAAAATCTATGTCCAACAACTTTTGTAGCTCATCTTTCACCATTAAGGCTATTGTTGGATGCATCTTTATAAGCTTCTACTTGACCGACTTCTTCGTCAGATCTAGTGAAAGGTTATGAGTAACCAATTTTGGGTCTAGACCTGGCATATCTTTGTATATCCAAGCAAAAATATTAGGCCTCTCTTTCAATAGAGGGATGATGGTGGCACGCTCATCTGGAGTGAGACTCTCTCAAAATTTAACCTTCCTTGAAATAGTGGGATCACTGCTGATATCGACATCGAAGGTTTCCTCTACTGACATGTGTGATCCCTCCTCAATATGATGAGGCGTAGGAATTAAATGAATGTCATAAGATGGGTTGATAGGTTCCACATCGAAAGCACCCTTAGCATGATAGACATCATAAGCACAACCTGGTGTAAAATGAAACAGTTGCAGCATTTCTTTGTCAGGCTCAAAAGGCAAGTCAACACGATCCCAATCGAGAAAATCTACATTTAAATGCAATGGTTTGGATGAATTTGTTGGATTACAAATTGGAGTGGTCAAATCAATGGATACCATATTTATGGAATGGAATTTATCTCCAAGACCACACGGACAAATATCTACATCATCGATGCAACTCTCATGCCCAAGATCTGGCTCTAATGGCACGGGTACAAATGGGTACTCTCTATGATAACTAAGGGTGAATGGATGCTCTCTATGTACTAGTTGCAATATGGGATCATATGGCTCAAGGATCTCCATGTAGTTAGGCATACAGGGAAATAACATGTGATAGATCACATTAAAGTTTGGTGGTATTCCCCTAAGGCAAGGGTTGAGGTTGATTTCTCTATGCATGTCCTCAACTGTATAAGGTGCATTGCGATGACGTAGTTAGGGAGGTCCTAGATAGGCTCTCTATTTCAAACTCTTCATCACTATCGTAATACAATCCTTAATTTTCCCCTATAGGTAGGGGACGCTCTGGCAGGTGCGGTCCCATGAATCTCACTTCTTGGTCGTTATAATCAATGTACAAAAAAATTGTATAATAAGTCCGTATGTATGATGTCGATGAGAAAATTGGCTCTACTTCTTCCCCCAAATGATCAATGTTGGGAAGAATCTCCTCGATAACATGTACCGACTCTACAGGCAATAGGTGATGCACATACAAAGCCCTTAAATAGCCCCCATCAACTTCATCCTCAGATTGATCATCGTTTGAGGATTCACTGTCGTTATCATAACTTGGTCCACTTATCTCGAAGGTGGACTCCTCTCCATCATCACTGTAGAGATATCCTGACTCGAGATCACCTAAAACTATGGGGTTATACCCCTACTTTCCTGTGTTGTTGGTTTTATTATGGATTTGGTGATCCAAGTTGCCTCTGGGGTTCTACTCTATATTATTCTGCTCTAAGAGCCCTTCATGATCTTCTTCAAGTGGCTCAAAAGTGATGACAGATACCATCGAGTTACTCCTCTAGAAGTTGGAAGGATTAGGATGATATGGGTTGAAGTCCACATTGTCCCCCATACTAAGGTACAAGTAATCTAAGGATGCTATGAGAAAATCATCTTGTCCTTGTATCTGTAATCCCAGCCCAAACCTATCAGTTGCTAGCTGATAACGTGGATCAAGCAGAGTCCTACGTCCTTGTTTAAAAATAGCAAGGTCGTATCCATACCAAGGATATAGCTCAAAAATATGCATGGAGTATTTCATGTTGGATAGATAATGAACATTTACTACAAAAGGTTCCTCACCATCTTCATCCATGGGTGTTCGCATTGGAAGCTGATCCAGCCCAACGTAGATGAAGTTAGTCTGATTGGGTGGCTCTCCCAATGGTACTATTGATCCAACCAAAAAATGATGAGCATGCAGTCGGCCCATCTTTTGTGCAGTCTCCAAAATCGGTTCAAAGGTTACATTCTACACAATAGACTCACCTAACCTTATGTTGGCGAGATGTACAGTCACCCATGGTGCAGATGACCCTGCTGATGATGCATGCGAGGCAAGCTGAAGTACCTCCTCGGCTTGGTCTTGGGCTTCCTCCACTTCCATGGGTAAGGGAGCCTCATTGGCGACTGGTTCGGGCACATGCTTCTTCTCTTTTTTTCCCATTTTTACCTTTAAATTCCTATTGTCCTAAAGCATCATTGATGCAGTTAGTTTCAGAGAAGTAGCAGTAGTGTGCTCAGATCTGTGCGATACAGATGTTGATGGTTGAGCATGTACTATTGGTTTACCTCTTGGATTCTTAACCGATGATGCAAGACAGACATCCAAGTGTGTTTATGGGAGTATGAAACCCAAGGCAAATATGCTATGTCATGAAATTAAAAGGTTCTTCGTCTGACGACACTACATGAACCCATCCCTCATGCATATATTTTACACATTGATGTAATATAGAGTGAACGCAACGCATTTATCAAATCCAAGGCCTCCTGAGTAGGATGTCATATTGCATGGCATCCTCGATCACATGAAACATCACAAAGATGGTCTTTAGGCCTACCTAACCATGTAGGATGATTATGCCAACCGTCGAGCATAAGGCATCGTCAAACAATCTCAATGTGAAGGTGGTGGGCACAATATGTGACTTGGGCAGCTTTAGATGACTCAATGCTTTGGTAATTATTATATTGATCGATGAACCAATGTCAATCAAGATCCTATTGAATGACATGTTATTAACACATGCGATGATATGTAACAGCAAGTCAGTCGTATCTATAGGAACCGTCCTGATTTCATGATCATAAAATTGGATCATGGGCTCCTGGAACTGTTGTACATGTACCAAAAAAATTGTAAATGCTTGAGCATATTGAGAATGTACTTTGATGGACCTTAGAATATCTATGAGAGTCTCCTTGTACCTAGGGGACTGCTGTATCAGTTCATAGATAGACAACTTCACAAGAGCTGTTTATAAGTTTTGGACCAACCTACTCTGTATGGTCACCATCGGTCTCATTGGTGGGCCTAGAATATTCTTAGCTGATCGCTAATTTGGTGTAGCTTGTATCCTTATGGGAGCATGTGGTTGATTTGGCTACTCATATCTCCCATGTCTGGTAACAACATTCACCATGCCTATGAACCCCTGGGTAGGTGGTTCAACGTGCACTTGGTTGATTTGGCCAACGTTGTTGCATGGCGCCTCATGGTTTGGTAATGGATTTTTATAAATCTCCATGTTTTGGTTGTCGAGGTCCAACAGATTATGTGCCACTACAATATTTCCCTTCTCGATCATATTCTACACAATATGTTTGAAGGACCAACACACTTCGATGTCATGGCCCTTCACACGATGGAAGATGCAAAATAGGTCATCTTGATACCCCTTTGACTTGGGTTGATTCAGATCGACCAGCTTAACCTCGGGTACTCTGATTGCCTTAGCCTCGCATAACTTATGGAATATTGATGTCAATTATTTTTTCAAAGGCATGAACTAGTGAGGAGGGCGTTACTCTTTGTTTTTCCCTTATAATTATTATTGTGCTTTTCCTACTATGCAAGAGGAGGTTGGGACTAATAATTTTATCTTTGTTGCCCCTTATACTCTCTCTAGAGGTTTAACACCACCTGATTTACATGGGCCTACTTGCCCTGCTATTTTTTGGAGCTCTTCTTGTACCCCTCCTTGTTCTTGAGCTTCAAGTTGCCTTCCTGCAGCTTGATATCCTCAATTACTTTGGCTTGCATCAAATCTTCATCGAATGTGCAATACTATTGCAGTTACAAAAATAATGAGAAGTGCTTGGCACAACTCTTTGTGAACATTCGAGTTAGTTCCGTAGTAGGAATAGGGAATGGCAACTTTGCCATTAATCTCCTCCACCTCTTTTTGTACTGTTCAATTGGCTCGTCATCGCGTTGAGCTAGCGTAGCCAGATCGAAAAGGTTAGCCTGTTTTTTGATGTCAAAATAAAAGTATTCAAGGAAAGCATAAGCCAGCTACTCAAAACTGGTGATACTATGCTTCTTAAGCTGATTGAACCACTCTCGAGATGGGCCTAAGAGAATTGTGATGAATGTACGAAACAACAAGGCATCATTGCTTACAATCTAGAAACATGCATCCAGAAAGCTTGTGACATGCTCTTGTGTGTCTTCATAACCTTTAAATTTATCTAATATGGGCATGCCAAAATGCTCAAGATATGTTGGAGTAGGAATCAAAGGGTACAAAGGCTCATTATGAATATTTTTTTATGTTAGCTTTTGAAGAACTGCACCTTGCCTCACGATTGCTTTTACCTTATCAACTAAGGCCTTATAGGCCTATGAGGATAGAAGGTACTCCTCCCTAAGCTGACATGAGGGCGGTCTTAAAGGTACATTCTTCCTCTGTTGAGGTGAAGGATGTTTCTCTTCCTCCTCCTCAACTTAGGAGTCTTGATGATACTCTTGATTATTTCCCTCTCCCTGTTCTTCCTCATATTTTTTTTGCCCCTCATATTCGAACGGTGGTGGTCGTTCTCTTTGTAGGACACTAATATGAGTGTGAGCGTCTCTACACTCCTGCTGCACATCGGCTTGTGAAAAAGCCTTCCTATGAATACACTCTCTATTATACACATGAGTGTATAGACCAACCCTAGCTAGCCTATCCTTCTGCTCTACGTGTTCCTTTTGGGTAAGGATGCATTCCTCACACATACACTGCTCATATAGTCTTTGTCTGATGAGCCTCTACGCTTGAAGATTCTCATCTTCGATGCACTACCTCTCTAGGCGAGTATCCTCCAATTGATCTTGGAGGAGCTATCATCGCTGCTCAGATATCAAGGTGATCGACCATAATAGGCCTCTGGTATGTATACTTTGTGCAAGCGATCTTATGGGTTATGTACCCATCTGACTAATTTGTGATGTTTTTACCTTTGTCTATGAAGATGACATTGGCATCCTATTGAGATTTATGCTCTGTGCCACCATGCGTGGATGGTGGATGTGTCACATGAGGGTGATTGGAAACCTCTCCATACTCTCTAGCAGTCCTAATAGAACTCCCACTACCCTCACTTGGGGCATGAGTGGGCGGAGCCGAAGGCTTATAGCCTAGCTGCTTAAGGACGCTACCTAAGTCATCCAACTGTCTGGATCTCCATCACTTGTGTGGTAGTGTGCCATTGGCTCCCACCTTGGCCATATCAATAGTGATCTTTCGAGGTTCACTATGTGTGAGAGTATGCATAGGCCTATGCTCAATGGAGGCCCTGTATGCATACCCCTGAATGGGTGGGTCTCGATCTCGTCTGTACTTTGAAGGTGGAGCCATGGATCCTCCTGCAGACCTATGATGTAGGGATACCAAATTGAACCCCCGTATAATATAATATTTGATCTATCTCGTGGACACATGTGCAACACGATCTCGATAATGGATTCTGAGTGGAACACCATCATGCTGAGAGACTCCATGCTCTATTCTATGTCTAAAAGAATGCACAGAAGCTCCTCTATCGGGGGTACGCTCAATAGGTTCCCCTTGTGTCGAATTGTCTCCTCTAATGCTCATCGAATGACGTTCGAGAAGCGCATGTGGGCGAGGGTTCGACATAAGTTGTTGTGAATATGTAGGGGCTTGGTCATTGGCATCAAGCTTATGCCTTTGCCAACCACCCCGTGTCTTCACCATGGTGCACATAGTGTCTAGATTTATTCTTTATTACACAAAAAATGCATACAATGGTGATTATCTTGTATTACTTTTTAAATGTGAGCCCTAAACTATTTGATGTTTTTTCAAATTTGTAGTATCAATAAATAACTCCTTATCGTGTTTGAAAGCTTGTTGGATGATATTCTCAGTTTAATTGGCTTTCACTGGTATACTCGTAGCTCGACAACTTGGCTATGAAATACAAGTCACGTAATCCAACCTATAATATGTGGTAATGAATCCCACACATGGTCAGGGAGCACAAGTCTTCCCATATCCTCACCCATTTTCCCCTAGTCAACGTCATACCCTTCGAAGAGAATACATGTAAATTTTCCATGGTATGAAAGGTTCTCGGATCTGGTATTGGTCTAGTATCCAAGGGTACATAGGATTTGGGCCACCATATGGAAATGACTGCCACCGTCGTTGGACCCTAATAGTGGTTGGATGTCACTCCCAACTCACTAGCGTTTAGTTGAAACGTGGTGTGTGTGGTTATTTTTAATATTTGCATAGAAAATAAAATGCATAATACAACATGAATGATTATTTCCTACATGATATGCAAAAATAAATGTTTCATTTTCTGAGAATGCATGCTATATCCTATATGAATTTTTGACAATGCAAATTACAATGATATGGCCTCTGATTGGGCCTCGAGCATGTAAACCAACACATAATTTAAACCTAGCACACTGGATTCTAGGGTGGACTGCACTCAGAGGTCCGTTGTTCCTAGCAGCGCCTATCCAAACTCAAAAAAAGAAACCCCAAAACCTAATTCATTTCCTTTTAGTGTCTTAATTATATTTTCCCTTTTCTGCTTTTTGGAAAACATAGACAAAATAAAAAAGTATAGAGAGTAAAAAAATGGGGCCTACCTCAGGTCCTCATCCGATAAAGCTTTGGCTCCCTATTGTCTATTGTGTCTACTATAAACCGTAGGTCTGATGCACGATTTAGACTGCAAAACATATTTTGAAGTCACGTGCCAACAATGAGACTGCAGCTATAACCTGTGGTTTGCACCTGATATCAAAAAACATAAATAAGTCAGAGATCAAATACAATAAATACAAAGTTCTATCATGATCGCCTTCTAAACTATCCAAAAAACAATGTGTCTATCTAATACATCAATCAGAATCAACATAAAAGCATAAAATGATAAACAAGATTGCAAATAATGAGAAAAGGGATGTTTCTTTTATTAATATTGAAAATGAATCTCAGTTACAATCATGCCCCTCTTAGGTTCACCCAAATGTTGATATAATTGATACGATTCCAAAGCCCCAACGGGGTAGGCACAATACTAAAGCTCTCTAAATAGTCATAAACTGCTCTAGGGTGGAGCTGACCCTCTTCTTCGCGTTGAGGAAGGAATTAAATGATTGAGTCTCCTTCGAACCTGCTTTCTTGCGATCAAGAAACAACACAAAATCATTAAAAGAATAGGCAACCTCTCATGATGAGGCCCTTTGAAAAAAATATGCATAAAGATGTCATAACAACTATGAAATCAAGAAGATGAATAAAACATATTAAACTTGTGCAAGATTCATGAAGATTGTTAGAAACATGAAAGTAGAAAGTGCAGCTATCTATCTATTGAATCAATTACATGGAATGAAACAAGATAGCATGAAAATAAGCCATTGATGTCCTACTTGCTATGATGAAGTAAGCTTATTATAATACCTAATTAAGATAGTCAGAGTCTCTAAACTACCAAAGAAACCATTAAAATGACTAATCTAACCTAATTAAGCATACTAAAATAGAAATAGTAAGGAAATATGTCACCTGTTGCAAACCATAGCTCTGATGAGCGGTTTGCATTGTACACGGTGGCTATCAGCCACGATGAGCAATCAAGTGGTTTTGCCCTCCAAATCTAAGGTTGTGGGCTTGATCCTCCTTGTCAAATTGATTATCAAGGGTCACCTCAGTGTCCTCTAATAGGTTTGGCGGTTGAATTCCACAATTGGACCTCCGTTTGCCTAAATTTGTGTTTCTTGGTGTTCTAGATACTTAGGGCATCCATGGCACAAATTGACATGATGCTTGGTGAATTGGCAAGTGAATGGCAACTAGGCTCTCTCAATGTACTCAAATGAGTCTACAATACGACAGGGCTTTGCTGCTCAAAATGCTCTCTCTTGCTCTCTTTTTGCCCTAATTCGAAGGGTTACTAATAAGACTACCCAAGGGCTAGAGGTGGCTTCATGGAGAAGCCAAGATAAAGAAGAGCTAGTTGGAACAGTTGGATTGAAATCCTATGGAATCTTCCATCCTTCAACTACCCTCTTCTATATCAAATGGTTGTTCCAACCGATTTGGCTCAAATAAAGGCCAACTGAACTTCAGTTTAGACCGTAGGTCACAGCTGCAGCATCGACTGTGAACCGCATATGTCAGAAGTGGTTCATACTATAGATCAAAAGTCTCAACTGTGGTTTAGACTGATTAGGCTAAGGATCCCAAATTGAGTAGAACCACTGCTCTATCTTGGATTCTGTCCAAGATCTTCTATATGGTCTTGTAGCATGTCCCATATGAGTAGTCGCCCTTGACATGACACGTTTTAGATGTCTACAATC
The DNA here is from genome assembly GCA_028583015.1 of Wollemia nobilis. NCBI lineage: Eukaryota > Viridiplantae > Streptophyta > Pinopsida > Araucariales > Araucariaceae > Wollemia > Wollemia nobilis. The sequence goes on from JAQPPZ010002979.1 coordinate 8,535, forward strand.
ACATATATATTTATTCTTTTTAGCTTAATATTTTATTATGTTTCTCTATCATCCTTTAATTTTATTCCTGATATGTTTCATTTTGTTGTAGAATCTAAACATTGTTGGTCCTTTAACTTCAATCTCATTCCACCATTTTTAAAATTTTTCTATAACTCCTCATATTCAAGTGAGGATTAAATTTGAACAATGCATTCTTTGAAGGTTCAAATTCATGTATATTTAATAGTATTGGTGCATGGTCTAATCTCGCTCTAAATTGTATAAAATACTCCATTAATACTATTGGAAACGAAATTATGGCCAGTTCATGCTTTGGCATAGTGACCACCCACTACGGTTGTCGAGTGCATCCAATGCCTATGCCTCACATGAAGTGTATAATTTGGTAAGTCTAGGGAGCATGGGATGTGGCTCCAAGGATAGCCTCAAAGGTTTTACCAAGGTTGGATCCTTATTTGGGTGTGATCTTGACACACTTATTTCTAATCTAACCTAGTCTACCAGGTCTTATTTGGAAAAAGAGATTAGAGAAAAATATTAAATAACAAAGAGGAAAAAATATCTAGCCTAGACTAAGAGTAGTGATGTGCCAAGAATCTAAATATCTCTATATTATAATGGGATTGAATGAACACATGCATCATCGTTGACATCGCCCAAGGAAAAAAAGCTCTTTAGAATCAAATCACCATGGTTATCCATACACAAGAAATGGTACAATAAATAGAGTAGTCACAAATTCTTATATATAATAACCAGATTACATTTATGCCTTAAAAAGGAGGGCTCAAATCTTATCAACAAAATGAAACAAGGCTTGAGCCAGGACACAGTACATTAGAGGAATGAAATAAATACTGTATATAGGGCCAAATACTAGGCATATATGTAACAACTTTTGATACATACAATAAATAAAGAGACGGTATTTATAAGAATAAAATGGGATAAAATTTCCTCCAAGACTTGTGTAGGGATTCAATATCGTCTAATTCAAAATTTTATTGGCATTTTATCATTAAAATTTAGATAATATCAAGGTCTCTAGATCTATAGCCATAAATATTGTAGGGCATATTGGTTTGATAGGATGCTTTTGTTCTTATTGATCCATCTAATCAATCATGCTAGATATCCTTTATGATTAGACCTCTAAGATTTTTATCCATTAATGTCTTTGATTTTGGTGTTGCCCCTTTGGTTTGCCTCTGTGTTATCTTAAATGTGCTAATTATTGTCTTGGGAGCCATGTATGATTGTTTAGAGAGGTAAGATTAGAACCTGATCATAATCCCTCCCCTTGTGTCTGGTTGCTTTAGGTTGTGTAGTTATCTAGTGATGACCAATATTTTGCCTTCTTTGTACTCCAACCAACTCCTTTGGTAAATTTCTTAGTGCACCCTTTGAGATCTTGGTTTTTACTTTCTTACATTTCTTCTAGTTTAGAGGAACACCCTTCATCCTTGACCCATTTGTTGCCTCCTTCTTGGTGCTCTAGTGGTGATCAAAAATATCAAATAATTTGATCTAGCGGGTGTTTTTGGGGCATCCTTCCATTATAGTTTTTTCCTCTTTTGTTGTTTGTCACTCTTTTTCCATGGATCTTGGGGTGATCCTTGTGGGGACCAACTAAGGTTTAGTGAGGATTTCATAACTTAAAATATTCAATATGCTTCACCTTTCATAGCCTATTTAGTGTTAATATTCTCTTGAGGGACGAATGGGAGCTTTCCTTGCCACTTTTCCATCTAACCACCTTGATCCTCTCTTCTTCCTCCATGTTAATCTTGTCTTGTTCCCTGGGGTTGCTAACTGATGATGACTTACAACCACACTATGGAGCTATGAACTTCATCAAATATGGAAGAGAGCCAAGAAAGTGACCCTTCCATTTTAGTGAGGAAAAGAGTCTACATGCACTAGATGGGATGAAATCCTACCAAGAGTGAAGCCCTTTTATATATCAGTGGAAAGGCTTCAAGACTATAGCTCATGGAAAAATTATCCATAGCTAGCACCAGAAAGTCTCATGAACCATTGATATTATGGTCCGATTAGTTAGCTAAGCTTTATGGCATGGGGAGCTTTAGATTCAACATCAGTTTGTGATAGAGACTCTTTATTGGCTACACTTTTGATAGTCTTTTGGCATTGGCTACTTCATAGGTTGTAGGGATTTTGAATCCATTTATCTTGCCCTTTTTTTGTTCAGCTCTAGTTGGCATCTTGATCAAAATTGCCTTCTCAGTAAGATTTATCTGGTGTAGTGATTCTTCACTATAGATACATTTATTCCTGGGATGGATTCATCTACTAAAAACCTATCTAATTTTTCTCAAATTAAGGTTGTTCCTCTTCTATTTGACCATGTGAAAATACCATCTTTTGGAATGATATCTATCAAGTTCCTCTCTTCCATCATATTTGATATCATTCTTAAATTCTAGTTTAGACTCATAATTCCTCCTTTCTTCTCCTCTAATTTGAGAATTAAATTAAAGTCTCCTATTATCCAATTTTCAAGGTTGTTTGATGATACATATTATCATATTCTCTGCCAATATTCTTTTTCCAAGGATTGATGAGTGGGTCCATACACATTTGTTAGATGAATTGTTTTTGGTCTCTAGCATTCCAATAATATTCATATCCAATGTGCATATTTAACCATATCTATGAATTCCTATTTACTTATATTCCACATTGTAGTAATACCTCCTTCCTGGCCTCTCAAATCAATACATTCACTTTGGTATATAATAGCATTCCATATCCTTTTATAGGTGTCCATTCAATTTTTATTATCTTAGTTTCCTAAAGAAAAATATATCAAAACTAGGTTCTTAAATTTCTGCCTTTAAGGTTATTTTTGTTGAAGTAGAACCCATACCTCTTATATTCCAAGAGAATATAATAGTTTTCTTAGGCTATGTGGTACAACCTTCTTACTTTTTCCTCCCTATCGACTTGGGTAATTTAATTCTATTATCTTGTCTTCTATACTGATTTGCTTTTTAGATCCTTACTCAAATAATTTCTACAAATATATTTACAATACCTCTAGACTTTTGGGTCTCCTTACCTTCTTCTTAGTACTTGTCCCATAGTCTACTTGTACTTCTATTTGACTTAGGGATAATATACCACCCTTCATTATTACTTCATCTTCCAAATTTTCACCTTTTGTTCCTTTTTCTTATTCTCAATTTTTTAGTTTTTCCTCTTCTCCCTTCAATTGATTCAAACTCCTCATTGTTCATTTCTAAATTATTTTCCCTCATTGTAATATCTTCTTATGGGTTTTCCTTCTCCAAGGCCTCAAATTGATTTTCATTGATGTTTATTTCATTGTTGATACCCACTTTCCTTTAGTCTTCTTTTCTTTGATACATTCATAATGGTTCATTGTCCTTCTCATTACCCTATTCTTTTAGTGCTTGTCTTGCTTTTCTTGGGTAATTAAGAACATAATATCCATATTCATGGTAATGGATGCAATTATATGGGATATGCTCATTATCTAGCTTTGTCTTCCATACTTGACCCAGTAGTTCAATTTCAATATGCTCTTGTAAGCCTTCCATTATGTCGATATCCACACATATTCTAGCACATGTGGTTAACTTTTGTTGTGTTGCCATCATAGTTGTTTTAATGAACCACCCTATGGAGTCTCCTATTGCTTTAAAATATTCTTCTTGTCAAAACTAATATAGGAATAAAGGCATCTTAACCCATATTGGAATGGAGTTCATAATTTCCTCTCTTGGATCAAATTTATCATTTTAATACTTCATAAACTGTATACTTACCATGAACTAGGGACCCCTCTCAAAAATTATTTTTCTATCTTTGGTATTGTTAAATGTTGCTAAAAACCCTCTTCCTACATATACTATCTTTGGTTCTTGTGATATTAATGGGAGCCAATTATTTTTAACCCAAGTTTCAATACCCTTAGGAGATGGCCATAGGTTTAAGAAATGATATATCAACCAACATCTAACCAACTTGTTAAAATCCTTTATGAGATTTTGTTCATCAAAATTTACCTTTGGAATTTTTTCTTTTCTTTTTACAAATTCATCCTATTTGGAAAAAGAAGAAATGTCCATTTTCTCTTCCTAGATTTAGTCATTGCTCGTATTATTTTAGCAGGTGTCCTTTTTGTATTAGTCCCTAAAAATTAAGATACCTAGATAGCCATTTTTGGAAACCTTAATTATTTATATTTTACCTACTTTGTCTTCTTCATTTCTGATCTCATATCTATATTGTTTGTCCTTTGCTACTCATAGGCCTCCAATGGCGTATTTAGGTTATTGTAGTTTAAATTCTGGTTTTCTTGCCTATTCCTTGGTTTCATCGTGCTCCTTTTGTACCCAAATTCCCTCATCCTTTCTCCTATTGTAGAATTTATACCCAATGCCTTATGGAAATTATATTCATAATGTAATATGTTAATATATTTTGAGAAAAAAATATTATAAGGCATGAAAGGATGTACTTTAACTAGTTATATTTTACCATGGATTGTGATGTAAAATATGTCCTTATTGTATTGAGACAATTTATATTTGGATTACCATAAAAGTATAATGCTTTTGTTAGCAAAATACTACTATGTTTCCAAGTTAAACAATCTCCAAGATCATAAAACAACTCAATAACATGCATATATCAATTCTCAATAATGAACAGTAAACTCACTAAATCTTTTATTGAAAAAATACTAAAGCAATGCACAAATGCAAAGTTATTCAAGTTACATATCACATGGATTTGTCTTCTATATATACATGTATGTGACTCTTCATATTACATGACTCTTGACCTTTGTTCTCCTTAAACTCAAGAGAGAACCAACTCTTCACATTTCCCTTTTACATAATAATTCTCACATATTACATAAAGATAAAGTCTCTCATGATTACATATAAATCCTCACTTCTAAACTTGATACTTCACTCACATAGCTCATGCTTACAAGCATGGCACCTCATACTCATAACTCCATGCTTATTTACATGATACATGCAATTAATAACTTGATACATACTATGAACTCAGATATTAAATACACCTAATCTAAAATATTTACAAGGCACCAAATAATGTAATACCTCCAATAGTTTTGTTAATCATCTTACTTGTTTATGTATTGTTCAAATTATTTATTGTGATGTAATGTTAATTATGATTTGGTGGATTCTCATATGTTAGGATGGAATAAGAATTGAGTGAGTAATTTGTTTCTTATCTAAGAGAAAAATATTACATGTCAAATTTAGAGTCTAGATCTCAAGTATAACACTTACTGATTTTTGTAGCCTAATTTTATGTTTTGTATTCTACTGAGCATTGAGGAGTAGACAATTTGACGTAATTTTAGTGGTTTATCAAGATATGTTACCTAGTTCTTAAGGTTCTAATATTATATTCTAAATAAATCTAAATGTATTAAGAGATATGTTTCATAAGTTTTTAAAAAATTAGATCATTTTATCATGAGATAAGGATTATGCATGAAGTGGTTTGATATTTCTAATAAAATAGTCGAGTATTTCATTTTGCAACTGGAATTATAATTTATTACCAACTTTTTAATTACATGGAACTCAATAAATTTTATTTCTTTTATCTAATTTATTTTTATTGTTAGCCTCACATTAATATAAGGGGAAGAATTAGAACCTATGGTAAACTTGAAATGCATTACACATGTAACAAAGATTTCTTTTATTGATAAAAATAAGGTTTTTAGTGGGTCCCCATCTCACTTACAAAAATAACCACATTATTAATAGTTATAAGTTGTCAAAACCAAAATTTAGCCATCGAAAAACTAGATCTATATTAGCCAAAGTTGCAATAATTTTTTTCTCTACACTACCAAAACTAAAACTAACTCTTCAAACATAGAGCAAAAAATAGAAAACCATTAAATAGACATATATCATCACAATAATCATCACCAATGGAGTCAGATTCAAATACAATAGGGATCATATCCTCCATCAACTTATCTACCATGAAATCACTCACCTAGATATGTGGCATCGATATCCACCAAATATGAAACCCCTTATTAAGTATTTCCTTCTTATTTCCCTTCCTTCTGAATATTCTCATGATTTATATGTGGCTTGTTTATTAAATTTAAACATATCTAAGAGAATTTGTTGTCAGTCCCAATCCAGATCCCCTTTACTAATTATTCCTTGCTTTTCTTCCCAATCAACCAAATTAGTACCTTCCCTATAAATATGGGATACATCCACCTCCTAAAATGACTTAGGAGCCTCTTGGTGTCACCAATAATATCTTGAAGAAAACCCCCTAAAGAGGTTTTTCCCTTTGAGGCTATTGATGACAACCAACAAGTCACCTTCCACATGGATTTGATTAAAACCAAGTGATTGAGCTTTCTTAATTCTAGCTAGAACTGCCCTTGCCTCTACCACCATATTGGTTGTGGTCCCATAAAACTTAGCATAATTACTAAGGAGAATCTCCTTGTGGTCATAAAAAGCCCCTTTTTTATTTCACCTTGGGTTCTTTTTTAGAACCCATCAAAATTCAATTTGACCTAACCTTCCTTTGGTGGGTTCCATTTTACTATATCCCTATTTCCAAGTTCTAATTTTTAGTTATAATTTTCTATATCCCCTTTTTACATCTCTATAGTCTTGGATTTCCACTATTTCTCTGATGTTTAAAATGATCTACTCCATGATCCTATTGACATTCCACCTTTCTCCTCTAAAATTATTTTATTCCATTCCAATCAGATATTCTAGATCATGTAGGTTGGGACTAAATATGAAAGTAACAAATGTCTTCTATTTTTAAAATACCATTCCCACTAAATCACCTTACCATTCAAATTACTAATAAAATTCTAATAATTTTTTATTTTGACCAAAACTTTATCCCAAATTTCTACTATGCATTGGTAGGGAATAAAGAGATGATCATAAGTCTCTTCTTCAACCAAGTAGAGCTTACATCTGGAAGGTCTTGTAAAGCCCTTTTTGTGAAGTTTATTCATAGTTAATTCTTTCCCTTGCACAACTATCCAATGGAAGAAGATCAATTTTGATACCACTTTTCTTATCCAAATCTTTAGCCAATCTGGAACTTCTTCCCCTTTTACCATCTAATAACTAGACTTCACTTGGCATTGTCCATCATTGGACCATGTCCATCACAATTGATTACTTTTTAGTAATTGAGGAATATAGTAACCTCTCATAGTTTCCTCTAGAGTTATCATTGCCTCCCTAAATTGATTCTCCACTACTAGAGGACTCCAAAGGTATAATCCACCTCTATCCTAGATATAGTCACTCACATTTTCTCCATAAGATCTTTTGAGAATAGGATGTAATTTAGAGAAAATATCCTCTTAATTTAGAGGTTTGGAGTCCATCCATATATCATCCTAGAACTTGAGCTTATATTTGTATTTATTAATCCAAATGACATCTTTCTCTATTATCTACTAGCTCTTAACTATGTGATTCTATATCTTTAGTCCTATAATAATAGGTTGTGTACTTTATTCATACTACCTCCAATATTTCCTTCTCTAAATATTGACCCAAAAATCATTCTCCTACCCAAACCTCCACCATAATTTAACCCCAAGGCCTCATTCAGTTCTCTCAAACTCATTCTTAGTACCCCTTATTTATTTGGTCTACATACTCGATCCCAATGAATAAAAGGAAATCCATGTTTGTCCTCTATTATTTCCCATAAAAAAAAGCACTATCTCCTTTCTAAATCATGTTTTACTTTGGCTAATATTCTTAGGGCTACCATTAACTAGATGATAAATGCCTTAATAGTTGTAGCTTTATTTCCTAGTGAAATAAGTGGGCCTTTCCAATTGGCCAACTTCCTCTAAAACCTTTCCATTAAAGGATTCCATAAAAATATATTCATTATTTCATCAAAGTGAGGAACTCCCAAATAAGTAAAAGGTAATTTACCCACTGGCCATCCTAGAATATTTAATATCTTCCTTTGTCTCCTATGAGGGGCATTGAAAAAAACCTTTTGTTATCATTATTGGTTTTTGCCTTGATTCTATTTCGTATAATTCAATAACATACTTGATGATCCTAGCCTCCTTAACTAAATATTCCCCCAATAAGATCATGTTATCCACAAATTACTAGTAGGTAACTAGCCTTAAGTTATGAGTGACTATCAAACCTTTTAGATCCTCATTCTATATGTAGTTCACTTTACTTCTCCCTAAATATTTTATTAAGATTATAAACATGTAGGGGGGAAGAGGACCCCCCAAGGAAAACCTATAGCTATCAAAAAAATCTTGAGGTGATCCGTTCACTAGGACTAAGAATCTTGGCAAAGTGACACACTCTATAACCTAATTTCTCCACTTTATATCAAAACTAAACTTCTCCAAGATACTATTGAGAAAGTCTTAGTCAACTTTATCATAGGATTTTAACATGTCCAATTTAGCCATCATACATGCTCTATTGCTCCTAGAAATATAATGTATTAATTTATGTATTGTAATCATACCATCCACAATCTATTTTCCTTAAAGAAAACCTCCCTATCCATCCAAAATGAAGTGCAATTTTTTTGTTTTAATCTTTTAGCCATAATTTTGATAATGAATTTATCCATTGAATTACAAATACTTATAGGTCTAAAGTTAACATATATGCAAGGATATTTATTCTTAAGAACCAAGGCTATGAAGGTGTCATTTAATTATATCAACATATTACTCCTTCAGGCTTCCTTGACTACTCGAACCACATCCTTCCCCAAAATACCCCAATATTCTTGGAATAAACCTATAGGAAATCCATTAGGCCTTAGAGCCTTTTCACTCCCTAAGAACAAAAATACTTTCTTAACTTCCTTCTCAAATACAGGGGCATTTAAGCTTTCATTCATCTATTCAATGAATAGCTTAGGTATAAACTCTAAATATCCTAAACTACTTCATCTTCCCCTATACCTTATTTGTATAAACAATGTTTGAAGTAATCCATAATATCTCCACTATTGTTCTCCTCTTCTTGGATATTTTGACTCTACCCATTCTTAGTTTATTTTATGATATTCTTATTTCTATGGATAAAGGTTATAATGTGAACAATATTAGTATTACATTCTATTAGGAATTATTACCATCATAGTTAGTGTGATTGTAAGTGGTTGTAACCACCATGCATTAGGCATATATGTATCTACAAGTTAAGGTTATTTTTTGTCCATATTTGAGGATTGTTATGTCGTATTGGGTAAAGCATTGTATTTAAATACCTTCAATATTTAATGCAAAACAAGCATTTGAGCATTAGCAGTATCAATGGTATCAAAGTAGGTTGAAGGAAGAGCTAGTTATCATTGTAATACATCCTCTTCTTGCTTTGATCTAGAGAGGATACAAAAACCCTTTGTTAAAAGTGGTTTCAAGGTAAATAACCTTGCTAGAGATCAATGAGATTTAGCCTCCAAACCAACCCATGAGTTGTGAAGCAGGGACATAAATATCACCAAGTAGCTCACTATGAGACACCCACAAAGCTATTCACTAACTTGTAGTCACTCAGTCATTTTCTTTGACCATCATTGCAAACCATTTAAAGCCTTACAAAAATATCGTAATATCATCAGTCTTTGGTCACTCCATACAAGAAAAAAAATACTTGGAAGAAATCCATTAAAAGTTGAGGTGGGGTTTATCTTCTCATGTCTATTTTTACATAAATTAAGCAATTAGTAGGACATAATACAATCCTAATTGGACCAAATTGTTTCCCTAACCAAACCAATATTGGCACAAGACAATATCCTCACATGTTTCAACACTAGTTTGGAAAGACTGGTACAAAACCTAAAATGATAATCAAAAGCATTTCTTCGTTGAACAACAACGAAGGCACTCTTGTAGGGAATCAAACTTGATGCAAAAACTAGAGGAAACATATTCCTAGTTTGAGTCTATGTAAAATTATCTAATCCAATCACCCACATACTTGCCCAATTGTATATAGGGGTAGTCTTGATAGGTTGTTGAATCTAGGAGACACATTCATATTTCTCCAATGGCAACAAAGGATTATATTGAACCATGTGACACAAGCATAAACTTACCACCCACTTAATATCTCTCATGCAAACAATGGCATCGCTCATGAAAATATTTCAACGAGGGCTACAAAATATTGTTGAAGAAGGCACTCTCGCAAAGTGAATTTAATTATCCCACATTGATTGAGGAAAGGCTTATTACAACCTATAATTTTTGCTTTATTTTCTAATTTCATTGGATACAGGTGAAAAACACGGATATGCATATAATATTTTAAAGCATCGAAATATTTTGAAGACTATTCCTTGAATATTATGGTTGGAAAATGAATTCACCTACCTATTTTTTACTCAACGAGACAGTAAGTTCTAGAAATTCAAGGCATAAATTGGCATACAAGTATAGGATTTTATATACTTGTCAAAAGTATTTTTTAGGCCAATCTAGTGGAATTAAAATTTTGTAGTTTTGTGAAGTTTTAACATGGCTAGTGGTGCCCCAAAGTTCTTATTACCTAATTCCTAGCTACTGCAAGGGAATAATTATGTTTCCTAAAAAACCAAACTCATAATTTAACGTGAGTTGGAAGAAGTATGGAAAGTTGTAGACATGTCCATTACCCATATTGATACAAACAATTAAGAAAAAATAAAATTAACAAGGTAGATAGAAAGGTTCAATTGATCATCATGTTTGGTGTAGCATATGAAATACAACCATACATTCTTGATTTAACTATAGCTAAATAATCATGGGATAAGCTCCAAATTGTATTAGAATCCAAGAAAAAAAATCAAATCTTGTTGCTCCAAAGCCAAATTTGTTGCTTGAAAATGAAGAATGGAGAAAAACTTGAGTCCTTATTAAGATGAGTTTCAAAGCTACTTGCATCACTACAAGTTATGGAAGAAAAAGTATTTGATGACACACTTGTTCCAATTATCTTGAGATTTCTCCCTTCATATTATAATGTGTTCGTGACAACCTTGAATTTCATAGAACAAACACCAACATTTAAAAAGTTGGAAAATCTACTCCAAAAAGTAGAGGCCTCTCATACAACACAAGAAGAAGATCAAGTTCTTTTTACAAAATAAAAAGAGTAGCCTGTTAGAAGAGGTACAAGACCTTGCTTCCAACATCAAAAAAATCATTTTCACATGCAAAAGACATGTGAATTTTGGGGCAAGAATGACCATACATTGAATTAATGTTGGCACACTTCCTTAAAAAATGGGTCCTCTTCTCAAGCAATGCATCAGCACCAAAAGAAGTCATCATTGGATAAGAAAATAAAAATTATAAAAATATATCAATAATGTAGTAATGTTGTCGAAGATAACCACTATGGAGAAGAACATAAAGATCACTCAAAATAAGAAGAGCATGTATTTGTTTCCCATGCTCAACTAAGTTAGCCTAATGATGTTTGGTATGATTCTGAAGCAATCAAACATATGATCAATCAAAAAATTTGGTTTTAGAATCTAGATTATTCTAGTCATATAGGGAAAAATTCTTTGGGAGATAATGCATCCTAAGACATCAAAAGCATAAACAACCAAGAGGAGAACAAGATGAATGACCAAACTTTGCACATAAATAAACAACTTCAAATGGAGCAACTCAAAGACAAAGAGCTCTATTCTAAATTCAATTCCTCTTATACATGGATTAGAAGTATAATCCTTGCATAGGCACTCAAGAATAGACCATCAACAACACACCATGCCACCAAATAAAGGAAGTGGGAATACATCACTTTTCACAAGAAATATTTTATTGAAATGAATAAACACAAGATGTAAAAGAGAAAGCAAAAGGTGATTGACCTCACTATAGCAAGTGATGTTCAAAATAATAAATGGCAACAATTCATTAAATCCATCAACACAAAATACATGGCAACACATGAGAAATATCCTCCCAGTACAGATAGAAAGGAGGATTATATTTATTAAATAATTCAAACTTTTATTCTTGTGAATAAATGTGTATATCCCTATTCACATGATACCATCATTTCCATCAAATTTGTGTTTAGTATGTATTGAATAATTAATTGCATAAAGTGGTATTTTAAATATGTTTGGAGTGCATGATTAATGGTACCCAACACTCCTAAAAGATATAGTATAAAGTTCACATTAAAGGGTAATTTTATTTTTCTCTAAACACAAATAATGCAACATCATCTTCATGTGACTATTCACCTGAGAAAATATTTTCCTCCTTATCAAAAGTCAAGAGCTAGACTCAAGAGTTAGAGATAAAGCCATAGATAGAGCCAAAGTTAAGAGGTAAATCTAGAGTCAAGACTATGATGTAATAAGGGAGAAATGTTAGGAATTACTACAATCATAGTCAGTTTAAATGTAAGTGGTTGTAACCACCATGCACAAGGTCCAAATGTCTTTGTTAGTTAAGGTTAGTTGCTGTCCATATTTGAGGGTTGTTAAGTCATATTGATCAAAGCATTGCATTTATATACCTTCAATCAATAATATAAAACTTTGAAGCATCTAAGCATTGAAAGTATCATGATCCCATTCCTTCAACCACATAACTCTATATTTTTACCTCCAATAAGCTTCCTCTTTTACAAAGATATTGTGGTACTAACTAAATATCTACTTCTATTTTACCAGCAAATCTTGAATTTGATCATCCACCTCCATATTCCCTTTAAGATCTATTTTATTTTCCAACTATTTCTTCTAGTAAAAAATGTTACCAAATTATTGTTTATTCCATGTTACTAATTGTTTCTTAGTAGTTTGAGTTTTTGAGCTAGCTTGAATGTACTAGTTATCTAAACTCAATTGACTAGTTGAATTCCTGGATACACACTCCTAGCTTTGATGAAAGGGTAATGGGTTTTGGGAGAAGTTTTTTGAAGTCCACCTTAATGTAGAACCTAGCATATACTATCAGTGATTGCTTGACCATGGATGATGAAATATCTAATAACTATCCAAGGTAATTTCTAATCATTTCAAAGATCTCTTAGGTCCATAAATCCAAAGGCAAACCATACAATTGTACCCATACTAACAACTTATCCATATGTTTCATATTAGGGTTAAAATCAGGTACCTATGGCTTAACAAAAAGTCCCATCACTCCTAAGAACCATTGACCACATAATAGATCATTTTTAAAATCTTCTAAGTAGGTAAAGAAAACTATGAAAAACCCTTCAATGATACTTTTAAAGGGACTTGTCCTTTTCGAAATTTTGTAAAACTGACAAAAGCCAAAAGGAATTTATAGAAAAGTGTTAGGACCCTATCTTGATACAAACATTACTATACATGTGTCTAATGTTGGTCTATATTTACACCTTGGGAACCTAGTGTGTATGATCCCATTATGATATAACCTTTACTTTTATTATAAGTAGGAGTTATAAGCTTAGGTCCTTTGTTTCATGTGGTATGACCCTTGAGCATTACTGTGAGAGTAAATAAGAGTCTATATAAGGATATAGGCTTAGAGTAGATTGTATATCATATTTTTTTCAAATTGCATTAGAGCCCTACTTCCAAGGAGGTTGCCCCCTCGAAGAGGCCTCTGATATATGTCCTATTTGAGTGATATAATTTTGTTGTATCTCCATCCAATTATTTTCTTGAGCACTTCTATTATTTTTATTTTCATGGTCATTTAGTTTATAAGCATTTCCATTAATTCTTGCATTGTTATTGTGGTTATGCTTATTTTTATATAACAAGTGGTATTAGGGATATTTCTAGGGCTATATTCAATAGTAGTAGCGATAGTTCTTATCCTTCTGACTATTTTTCTATTTTGTAAATTTTTTCATTATGTTTATTTTATGTTAAAGTATCTTTACAAAACAATTTATTTTTAGTGGATTAGGGTAGAAACCTCGTGCCAAGGGTTTTAAAGTATCATAGAGGAGCAATAATTTTTGGCTAAGCTAGATTACCCATAAAGCATCTAATGGAGGGGTGCTTAAACTCCAATACCCAAGCCTTGGACAACACCTGTATACAACTGCAATCTTCCATGTACCCTTAGGTATATAGGGAGACCTCTAAGAATAGGAGAAGCCTTCATCCATAGAAATATATAAAATATTTGAGTTTTATGGTACACCAGTAAGTGGTTAAGTCTAAGAAGTTACTCTCATAGTACCCTTGAAAATGGATAGTGCAACTATGGGCACGGTGGAACCCTTTTTAGTTACAACTCTAAAATATTGGGTCAATCACTAACCATGAATGATATTTTATATTAGAGAGACCACAAAATTAAACACACCTCAAATTAAGTTATCTCTATTGAAACCTTTCTTTAAGTCCTTTCCTAGTTAAAACCAAAATCATATCTTAGCATACTATTGAAGAGACTAATTTAGTCATAGTCTAACAATACATCTAATATTTGGTGGTATAGAGAATATAAATATTGACAGTACATAGAATATGCAACATGATAGTATTGAGAATATCTAGTTTGACAATCAGAGCAATTAGTTGTTAGTAGTATGCCAATAGAGTATTTAGTTGTTAGTAGTCAACAAAAAAACTAGATTTGAGCATACTATAGAAGAGACTATTCCAGTCATAGCCTAACAGTGTAGAGAATATCCAGTCTGATAGTGTAAAGAATATCTATTCTAAGAGTATAGAGAATTTCTGAAGTGAGTGTAGAGAATATACAATTGATAGTCATAATAGTCAATTATCAGTAGTCTATCAATGGAGTAGTCAGTTATCAATATTCTACAAAAAATACCAAAAAAGCTAAATTTATTATTTTTTGATTTAACTCATTTAATCCCCTCTTTGAGTTGATCGTATTGTGACCTAACTCTAAAAAATTAATTTTGGAACTTGATCTTTCAAAAATCATCATTCTATGTATAGTCCATTATAATCCTCCCTTTGAGCTGATCATTTTGACATATAAATTTGATAAACATTTTTGAAGACCTTAAAGTGACTAAAAATAGTTGGTGGTACTAGAGCTACCTAAGAGCTAGAGTAATTGGGTGACCAGGTGAAACAAACACTCAGTCACAAATCCTGTAAGCATTATCCAAATTAGATAAAACTGATGAGCTCAAGAGTCATTTAATAGGCTTAAATGCAAAATATGATGTTTTGAAAAGACAAACACTAAGGAGTCAAGATGGTAGTTTTAAGGGTAAATCACAAAATACCTTACCTCTAAATACAATTCAAATAATTCTCAAGCTAGACTTTTCAAATTTTGATAGAGATGATCCATGAGTTGATATCGAGCAAAACAATATTTTTCTCTTCATGCCACTCTCTATAATCAAAGGCTTGTAATTGCATCTTTAAACTTAGAATAAGAAGTAGTTCAATGGTACCAATGGCTAGAGAATATGCATCCATGGTTTACTTGGATTGAATTTGATATAAAATTATTCATCCACTTTGGACCTAGTGAATATGAATATTTCACTGGAGCCCTCTTCAAGTTATGATAAACAATATTTGTCTGTGATTACCAAACAATTTGAAAAACTAGCAAATCACACTAAGGTATGAGTGCTGAGTTTTTCCAAAGTTGTTTCATTAGTGGATTAAAGGAATATATAGGTGTTGAAGTCAAAATGTTCAAGATAGAAAAAACAATGGTAGCTATATAATTGGCTAGGCATGTTGAAGATAAGTTCATAGCATAAAGGTGTATTTTTAAACCTCCACAAGCTTGAACCTTGTTTCCATTTGGAACATCATCAAACTCAAGAAATAAACCACCCCAAGTCAAATGTCTTATCTGATAAGAAATTGAGTCATGTAGGGCATAAAGATTGTGTTACAACTAGATAAATATTCTCTAGGCCAAAAGCATGTACAATGGAAACTTATATTTATTCAATGTGAGTGAACCTTCCACTAGGAAACCACATGACAAAAGGGAGGACCATAGAGAGGAAGATCAACCTTAAGAGTCTAAACTGAAAAAGGACCAACCATCTAATTTTAATACATATGTTAGCTAGGATTTCTACTCTCCAAACCATGAAAGTGGTAGGGCATTTCAAGGTCCAATGACTCATCATCCTCATTGATTTTGGTAGTATTCATAGTTTTATTTATCCTCAAATAGTTAAACAAACAACCTATTACATCTACTCTTGTAATTCATTTGAAGTCATGGTTGCTAATAAGGGTACTCTACCATGCAAAGGAAATGCATAAATGTATAAGAGATGATGACAATCTTACATATTGTCAACCAATGGAGACCTTATCTTATTGGGTAGCATTTTTCCATCAAAACAGACCACCACAACCTTAAGCACTTTCTTGAGCAACATATATCTATATCCAAACAACAAAAAGGGTTGGTAAACTACTGGCATATGACTATAAAATCATTTAGCACTATCCTAGCAATATGAAGATCAAGGTATGTTATGCATCATCTCTAGTCCACTTCCTCAATGGATCCATCAGCTTTAAGGAGAAGTGACCCAAGATTCCACCTTGCAATCATTATTTAGTAACTTCAAACTAATCCAGAATCTTGCCCAAGATATATATGGGATGGACAATATCTGCAATACCAAGGTCACCTTGTTATCTTTAAATATTTACCACTCTATAAGTTCATACTATAGGAAATGAATGCTTCTCCAACTACAAGATATTCATGTTTCTTTAAAATATATAAAGATGCTAAATGCACATGTTTCTCAATAGGGATGAAAAATAATATCAAGACCTTGTTGCAGAATGTGACACTTGTCAGCGTGTTAAGGGTGAAACTATTCATAGAGTAGGCACACTCCAACCTCTTTCAATTTCAAAGACTATTTGGACAAATATTTCAATGGATTTTATTGAGGGGATCCCAAAATATAGAGGTAAAATAACCATTCTTATGGTGGTGGATTATCTCTCTAAGCATGCTCATTTCGATCCTCTAGAATACTCTTACAAGACCTTATATGTTGCCCAAATATTCCTTGATTCCATTTTTCACCTTCATGGAATGACCTAGTCCATTGTAATAAATCATGAACCCACATTCATTGGTCATTTTTGGCATGAACTATTCAAGTTGCATGACACACAACTCAAAATGAGCTTGGGATACCACCCCCAAACCAATAAGTAAACTGAAATTGTCAACAAGTCCTTGGAAACTTATCTCCATTGCATTGCATCTAAGAAACCAACTCATTGGGTCAGATGGCTTCCTTTGGTTGAGCGTTTGTACAATAATTCCTATCACTCCACCAAGATGATACCATTATAGGTAGTTCCAAGGTTCAAGCAGTGGATTCCACTCTCATGGAGCATGCACAACTGCTCCAGCATCTCAAAGAAATTTAGCCATGACATAAAAACATGTGCTACAACAAGATGATCACCACCATTTTGAGTGTAATTTTAATGTCAAGGATATGGTTTTCCTATTCCTGTAGCCCTACACACACTCAGCACTGAAACTCCATGGAAGTCAAAATATAACACCAAAATTCTATGGACCATATAAAGTGTTCTAGCAGGTTGATCCCATGGCCTACAAGCTAGAATTACCATTTTATTTCATGATACGTCAAGTTTTTCACATCTGATATTTAAAGAAGGTCGTTGTCAATTGCACACAAGTCCAATCCACATTACCCTAATTGGATGAGGAAGAACTAGTCATCTTAGAACCCACTACTATTATGGACTAGTGTACATGCACACTTTACAACTACACTCTCATCAATGTTCTAGTACAATGGCATGGACTGCAGCCAAAAGATGCGACCTATGAGCTACTTTATTAACTATAGCAATAGTTTCCTCACCTCAAGATTTGAGGACAAAGATTCTTGAAGGAGGAAGACATGTTAGGACGCTATCCTAACACAACCATTGTTATGTACTTGTCTAATGTTGGTGTATGTTTGTACCTTGAAAACTTAGTGTGTACGGGACCATTATGATGTAACCTTTACTTTTATCATAAGTAGAAGTTAGTGGTTGGGGTCCCCTCTTTCATATGGCATGATCCTTAAACATTAGGGTTAGGGTAAATAAGAGTCTATAGAAGAACATGGGTTTGAAGTAGAATGTATCTCATATTTTTCTCAAATTGTATTGGAGCTCTACTTCTAAGGAGATTGCCCTCACAAAGAGACCTACGATATATGTTATGCCTGAATAATATAAGTTTATTGTATATCCATCCAGTTATTGTCTCAAGCACTTTTGTTATTTTCTTTTTCATTATCATTTAGTTTATAGGCATTTCCATTAATTCCTACATTGCTATTATGGTTATGCTTATTTTTACATGAAGATTCATAACAAGAAGATAATTTGACAAATTCCTTAAGTTTGGGTCAACTAGAACATCTTGGATGCTCAACACCTGCTCTCTTGGCTCTATAGGGTGGACTTTGGCAACCGATACATTTCTTGTAAAACCAAGGGTTTATTCACACACCATATTTGCAAGAGAGGCCTTACTTTTGCCAAAGGAGATCAAACCCACAACTTTCTTCTTCCTTTTCCTACCCACCAAAGTCTAGTCATTGTCTTTTAAAGCATCTCTATCCATTCCTACTTAGAAGCCCCATAAATCCGTACCCCTATTTAGAAGCCCCATAAATCCTTACCCCTACTTTAGATTTGAAATTGAAACCGTCTTCCTGCCAACTCCACTCTTTCCCATTGCTCTCCCTACACATATAATAAAATTACATAAAACTTCGTTACAATTATTTTGAATGTAAGACAACTTTTCATCACATATGCATGAATATTTAAATTATATATTATCTATGATGTTACAACTATATTAGATGTAATTTTTTCCATATTACATCATAACTATCACATATATCATAAGCATTACATAGTGGTATTTGACAAATATGCATATATCATAAGCATCACTATATTTTACAAATCTGCATATATCATATGACAAGATTTGAACCTTATTATTTGCTTTGAAAGTCCATTTTTTTAACGACTTAACCTCGAGCTATTTAATAAATATTAAGGTTTACCCTTATATTAGAACATTTTTTTTTAAATGTCAAACACCATACTTTTCACTTACCCCAAACCCTCTGTAATTTAAACCTCTAGGGTATAAGATTTGAGATTTTGTCTTTACTTTGATAGTTCACTTTTTAATAACTTGAACTTATGTCATTTAATAAATGTTAAGGTTCATGGCATATTAGATTTTTTAATGTCAAATTCCTTTCCACTTACCCAAAGATACAAGATTTGAATATTATTTTTTGCTTTAAAAGTCCACATTTTAACAACATAAACTTATGCTATTTTTTTTTTTTAACGAAAAACCTTTTGCGGGGTCGTCTTGGTCTGAGAGACCACGAACAGGGGGTTGTACACCGTCAAAGTCATCCGGGAGTCGCACTCGACCCTGTACGCACCAACATTATCAATTGGATTTTGGATACCCAATTCAGCTTTTTGGTAGGGTGGAGATTTGAACCTGGGACCTCCCTTGGAGGATTGCCCTCTCCTCTCCAACTCACCTACAACACCTGGGTATAAACTTATGCCATTTAATAAATATTAAATTTCATTCATTATTATTTTTTAGTTATATAGGGGAGTTGGTTACAACCACTATTTTTAGTAACTGACAAGCGCAGGGTTCAAACCACATGGACTACTCTCAATAACCTATTCATCTCGTTGTTGTTGACCTTTTGTACCGTCGTTGTTGATTTGGCACGCACTTAGAGGATTCAACATGGACTACTATCTTTGCTAAAGTTGATAGCGTGCCTCCAAATATTGAACCTAGGTCTCTTCTTGGCAATTACTTGGCCAGTCAAAGCCTTTACCAATCCACCTAGCCCTTGGGTACACTAAATTTTAGGTTAGTGTGAGAAACCCCTACGACCAAACGCACAAGGCTAAGCAATCTCCTCCCAACCATGACCCCTCGTAAAGCTAAGCTATGCTTATCAATAAGGAAAATTAACATACAACCTTTGTGTCCCCTTTACATCGCAGAGGTTCGAACCATGGACCTCTTGTTCAACAGGGCCAGACAACCTTTGTGTCCCCTTCTCCACTTGCGCTACAAAGATGGACAATTTTTTTTATTTTGGTTAGTGTGAGAAATCCCTACGACCAACGCACAGGGCTGAGCAGTCTTCTCCCAACCATGACCCCTCGTAAAGCCGAGAGTTATGCTTATCAATAGGGAATTTAACACACAACCTTTGTGTCCTCCTTTGCATCGCAGAGGTTCAAACCAGTCTTCTCCCAACCATGACCCCTCGTAAAGCCGAGAGTTATGCTTATCAATAGGGAGTTTAACACACAACCTTTGTGTCCTCCTTTGCATCTCAGAGGTTCAAACCGTGGACCTCATGTTTAATAGGACTAGGCTTGCCTTCTCCACTTGCGCTCCAAAAATAGATAAAACTTTAATTAAAGAAAATTGTTCCTCGTATCCTTAGGAGACCAGAAATTTTCGTTACACGGGGCTTGTTCCATCCGGGTATAGCCCTCAGGCTAGCCGAGAATTTTTTGTGTATTCGACGCAGGCTGCCAAACAAAACCTTATGTTAAGGAAAACCGTTCTTCCGATCCTCTGGGCCAGGAATTTCCGTTCCACGAGGCCTATCCATTATATTAATTTTTTTTTTCTAAAATCAAACTATCAAACCTCCTATCCCCTAGGGCCAAGACTTTCTGTCCTACGAAGCCTATCCATTATATTAAAACTTTTTTTCTAATATCAAACTATCAAACTTCTTGCTTTTAAGTTACCCTAAACCCTTTGGACAAAATTAAGTTCACCCTTTTATGATATAAAATATGAAGCTCTCAGGTCCCAAACCTTATCTTATGTGCATAAATTTTAAAATTATTTTTAAAAAATAATAATTTATAATATTATATAATTTTTTTTTTTATTTGGTTATTGTAAGAAACCTTTATGATCGACGCACAGGGCTGAGCAATCTCCTCCTAACCATGACCCCTCGTAAAGCCGAAAGTTGTACTTATCAACAGAGAATTTAACACAAAGTCACCACATACCCATCTCCTCAATTTATTTTTGTTGGTAGCAAAGTCTTATATAATTTATTTTTAAAACATTATTTATTTATATACAACGTGAATATAATTACTTTTTAAAGTTAGTTAGTGTGGCTGGACACTTACCAAAATCTAGATTCAAACTTTAGGGGTATCATTTAAGAAAGGAAGTAGTCTGATCTGAATCCTCTGAGTACGTGTAAGATCAATGAAGATGGTATGAACCCTGAGCGACTGATGGTCTTCATCTCAAACCGGATCAACAACAACAAGATGACTAAGCTTGTTACGAGTAGTCCCTATAATTTGGACCCTGTGTCAACAACAACAAAATGACTAAAAATAACAAATGCAACTAACTCCCTTATGTAACCTAAAAATATAATCACCATTTAAAGCCAATCCATCCTGTTACAAAAAAAAATAATCACCATTTAAAGCCAATCCATCCTGTTACAAAAAAAATAATCACCATTTAAAGCCAATCCATCCTTAAAAGAACATACTCATTATTATCATGTTTCGTGATGAACAAACCAAATACAAATTTAATTAAAACGTTTAAAATAATTTTAATAAATTTAAATAAATAAATATTTTAATAATCATATACTATACTACCAATTATATCACATTAATTGATACATACAAGTTGTAGTTGATTCCTTTCCTTGGCTGAAAACCAACGCAAAGGTATCGGGACACCCACCTAGCATTTGTATGGTGGTAATAGATGATTCCTTTGTCTACGGCTAGCACAGAATCTTCGAGATAATCATCGAAGATGTCATTAAATTTGAATTTTGAAATACTTATTAAATATTTTAAACGAGATTCTAACATTTTAATTTCCAAACTGTATTTTTAAATAGAATATTTAAATTATTTAAAGATATTAAGATAATCTTACTTGAGAATTAGGTAGGGGCCTTTTTACACGCGAAGCTGGGTTAGGGCTTAGCAAAGAGAAATAGGAGTGAAACTCCCCTATTTGCTTTTCTATTCAATAATTTCAATAAATTCCGTGGGCGACAATAAACTCCGCTATTCCCAAAGTTGTGGCCCACAACATTTGAATAGCCTTTAAAATAATTAAATAGAGCAACTTTAATAATATTTCATACCTATCAACTTGTCAAGAATAAGTAACACTTTTTTCTAGTTTGGCATCCTAAATGGTAGTGACGGCATTTGCATTTGCCGTTAATTAAAAAATAGATTTTTGTTTGCGTGAACAACAGGCCAACTTGCAAGCGTGTGAAATGCACAGGGAAGGCTTCAGCCGGTCCAATTGACAGGGAAGGCTTCAACCGGTCCACTCTTGGAACTGAAATTTAACTTTCATGGTATTATTTGTTATAACATTTATATAACAAGGTTTTTTTTGAGAGTTGGAAACAACCACACTATTCTTTTTCGAGAGTTGGAAACAATTATACTATTTTTTAGTAATGTGAATGGTTTCAAACAAGCTACCCTCAAAGTTTGAACTTGGGTGTCTTCTTAGTAAATGTTTAATAGATCATTGTGTGACTTATTTTTTATACATAGAGATATCAGTAACATTATAATCTGTTTCTACTAACAAGTAGATTCAAATCTTGGGACTGCTTCCTATAACTTTTATGCCACCTTGTTGTTGACTAAGGGGATCAAAGGTGGCTTAAGATTTGTACCATCACTCAACAGGTCAAATTGTTACCTTAAAACATTTTTTCTTTAAATAACCATGGCATTAAAAATATGAACAGATTTAGCACTTACCACAAATGTATTTCTACTCCCTATAAAAGGAATTTATTTTTTTCTTCTGGCCTTTGCAGGCCGTCCTGTTCTTCACTTTTCTATTATTGAGCAGGAGGGTCCTGATTTTAGTGCCTTTTGATCAATGTTACTAAAGATAGAAGAAATTTGAATGTTGAAGGCCGTTACATTTTGTGTCATTTGACCAATTCCTTTTAATTTACGGGAATTTGCATGTCGGTAAAGGCATTGAAGCATGGCTCACCAATGTAGGAGACATTTGTCCTCAGAGATGTTCACAAAAATTTAATTTTGTAAATTTCAGATGGGAAAACTTCCATTGGATTCAACTTTGCTATGATCGTCAGAAGTCTTTGTAATTTCCGCCCAAGCGATCTTTTCATATGTAGAAGTTTTCCATAGACCTTTCGTAGAAAGCCCTGGAAGCTTTATTTTCCTAAAAGCATAACGGTTGTTCTACACAGACAGAAACCTTGGATTCCGAGAAATAGTATTGATTTTGAGAATACTTAGACATGGTGAAGGGTTACACGCAAGAATACGTGTATAAACATCCATGGGAGCGAGTCACGGCGGCAAGCTGGAGAAAGTTTACGGATCTGGAAAACAAACCCTTGCTATCGCATGTCGTGGAAGTGGATACGGTGATTCGAACCGTGGACAAAAGCTCCGGAAGGCTGTATTCTACCCGAGCCATCGCGGTGAATACTCCTGGCCCCCGGTGGCTGGAGACGCTCATTGGTCAAAATGTTTGCTACTGCATCGAATCCTCTGTTGTGGATGCCAACAGGCGTTCCATGGAGATGGTGACTCGTAACGTTACTCTGAAAGACTTTGTTGAGGTGGAGGAGAAGTGCTGGTATTTGCCACACCATGAAAACCCGGACTGGACGTTGTTCAAACAGGAGACCAATATTCGATGTCCGCCTCTCTCTGCGTTGGCGTCCATGGCAGGGAAGGTGGAACAGAGATGCGCTGAAAGGTTTCTGCAGAACAGCCTCAGAGGCAGAGAGGTGATGGAGAACATCTGCAGACACCTAGAGGCGGAATCAAATGGTATTAACATCTGATCTTCTTTGTTATTGAACTGGAATTTAAATATTGGTATTCTTTATTGGGCTTTAACTGTAGAGTTTCCCGTTGTGGGTTCTGCAGTTGCCTTCCAAATTTGTTGATTGGATTTTTCTTACATGGCTTTCATATGCAATTTTGTAACCTGTAGCAATTTTTTTGCCCTTTGGGCTGAAGTGTTTCAAAACTCTTATTGGGAAACTTCAGAATTCCCTGTTTTTGGGGTAAATTAGGAAAGAGGAAAAAACAAGACGGCTATGATTTTGTTTTGACATCTGTTTTAAATTGCAATTTGATGATCTTCATTGAAATTGCATGATTTTAAGGTAAGGTTCGTTGACAAATACTCTGTGTATTTGAATATGACACAAGAATTTGAAATATAAAATGCCTGCAATTTTTCATTTTTACCCAATTCAAGTTTGGGCAGAATCTCTATCCTTCTTCTTCTTTTTTCTTGCTTAGAAATAATCATGCGAAAAATGTTTTTGACAACATTGACAATAGAGCTCAAATTTCAAAGATGAAATTTTCCCAACGGAGCTCCAATAAGACAATATTTTTGATATGTTTAACATACATTTCGGAGAGATGAGGTGCTATACAAAGGCTTAATGATTTGTTCATCTTTCCTTTTTTTCTGTAACATGTTTGTTAACTCTTATTTTAATGCCTACTTGCATGGTGCACCTCTACTAAAAGGGCATGAACAAGGAGCTTTAATGTGCATTATGCATTTAACTTTTATACAATTTGTATCTGAGACTTTTTTCTCCCTTCCCTTTCCATGTTATTCCTCTTTGACTTTTAGTTTTCTGCTACGGACTACATTGTGGAATGCAAGGCTAAAAGAGAGCAATGATTTATGAAGGCGGCCTGTGAAAGACAATTTAGGCCTCTGGTGTTTCCTCTTTAGTCTTACTGTGGAAGATCAGAGGGGTGCTGCTTTATTCTTACGCCATATTGTTACAAGCTTTTATAAATTGACTTCAGCGTTTCGGCCATGGTGGAACAGAGTCCATACCGAGCATGGTCGACCATATATCTATTGAATCTACATGTGCCGGTATTTTCGGAACCTACCAATTTTGTATGCATCAAAAGCATTATGAAATCCGTTGGTTTTCTATGGAAATTATAGTAAGATGAATGCTTGCATTGCCAGGTCTTTTCTCGGTTGATCCCTGTAGACCTTTGCGCTTTGGATTCTGATACATCAAGAGTGCCCTTGAAGAATGTGTGCATTCAACTACGTTATGAAGTTTATTGCCCTTGAATATTTTGTCTCAAACATTTTTGCTTTTGATATCTGCCCTTACATTGTTTTATAAGTTGCAGTTCTATCGATGTTTGACGTGTCAGCAAAAATGTAGAAGCTTTGGAGTCTTCTATTACTAAACTGGCATTTTCCAGGTTGACTCGCTAGAGCCCAAGATAGTGGATAAATTGGAGAATCATTTCCCAATTTTTTTTTGTTAGAAGAATTCATTTTGGCTGGGGTTAAACGGCACTTACGTTATAGTGGATAGACTGGAGAATAGTTTCCCAAATTTTTGTTAGAAGACTTCATTTTGGCTGGGGTTAAGCGGCACTTACGTTACAGTGGAGAGAGTGGAGAATAGTTTCCCAAATTCTTGTAAGAAGACTTCATTTTGGCTGATATATTTTTTATATTTTTTAGATGGGAGAGTTCGTCAAATGTAGGGTATAAATTATAGTGGTTGCTTTCAGCAAACTTATTTTACCTCGTTATTATTGATCCGGTATGAAAGGGACTATCGTTATTGTTGATGGTTCGTAACGTCATCATTGGTCTTGCGTGCATTCAAATTTGAGGTCTTACGTGCATTCAAAAGATTCAGATCAGACTATCACCATTGCAAATAGATTGCCCCCAAAATTTAAACTTGGATATTTTTTTAGTAAATGCCTGGTTAGACAAACACTTACAATCCACCCAACTTTAACTTTAGACAACCATTTTAGCTGATATTTGACACATTAAGCTTAACTCAAGATAGTGGGAGTCGAGCTGTCCAAGACGAAGATGGAAAGAACGAGAGGTAGAGTGGAAAAATATTTGACACATTCAACCCACATACACGATGCTTATCACATATGTGCACGCGACAAGTTTTGAAAATATATTTTAACTTTGTTTTTATTAAAAATACACATAATTGGCTTTGACCGTCCCCTAAAAGTTTTGAAAATATATTTTAAGTTTGTTTTTATTAAAAAATACTCATAATTGGCTTTGACCGTTCCCTAGAAGTTTTGAAAATATATTTTAAGTTTGTTTTTATTAAAAATACACATAATTGGCTTTGACCGTTCCCTAAAAGTTTTGAAAATATATTTTAAGTTTGTTTTTATTAAAAATACTCATAATTGGCTTTGACCGTTCCCTAAAAGTTTTGAAAATATATTTTAAGTTTGTTTTTGTTAAAAATACTCATAATTGGCTTTGACCGTTCCCTAAAAGTTTTGAAAATATATTTTAAGTTCGTTTTTATTAAAAATACTTGACCATTCCCTAAAAGTTTTGAAAATATATTTTAAGTTTGTTTTTATTAAAAATACACGTAATTGGCTTTGACCGTTCCATAATGATGGCCCAAGATGAACAGATAATTGGTAGCCACACATTCATGTGAGTGTGGATAAAGTTTTTTATTGTGTATTTTCCACTATACCCGTCTGACTGCCTGTAAGTGATAGTATTTTCTACCTATAGCCCTCAACGGACGAAAAATGATGGTATTGTCTAACCTATAGCTGTCAATGGACGAAAATGCAGAATAAGGTTAATCCTTGATTTTTCGCTAAATTTTTTGTACATGCTATGCTGTTATGGTTTAAATTGCAATATAGACTAGTAGATTATAAAAGAAAGAAATCCACCATATCGTCAAAAGGGCTGCTATAATCTCAACATGAAGGCACCTTGAGGGTATCATAGAGAGAACTATGTAATCATGGAATCACATAAGCTTCAGGCTCTAGTCTTGTGAGGAAAGCATACATCCGAGAAATAATAGAGTGGACAAACCTAACATTGCGAGCTCCATCTTGGAAATACAAGTATGCAGGCACATTTTACTTTTGTTTACTGTATGTCCCGTCGAGGCACTGATTTGATGTAGACAATGATGGCTTCCCTCACGGCTGTTCACATGAAAATATCTAGGAGGTCTTCAGTTGGATGAAGGTCTGAACCCGCTTACAATAAGCGCATGCATTGATGGTCTGCCCCTAGAAGTTGCCTCCGACTCTGTGTCCGTCACTATTCGCTTCCAATTGGACTCTTTCCCCACCTTGAGTAAGGAGATGTCGTGTGCCTAGGCAGGGGTCTACGAATTCCTCCTTGAGCGCAGGAGGGCTAACCTCTCTGCAACTTTCTGCTGTGACAAAAACAAAAGGCCCCGCCGATCCGAGGCTGTAACCAGTGAGGTTTCAAAAAGGGTGTTCACCGGTGCACGAACGGAGGGGTCGTTTCCTAGTATGAATGACTGGATTTGCAGGGTTTTTTTATAATTTTTAAAAAAGATTGAAAATTTTAGAACGAGAATATTTATGAGTTGGTAGATTTGGAGCAAAATCTTTAAACCATTTATCTAAATTAGTTATCAAAGTTAGTTAAACACTGTTTTAACTTGTTCAATTCTCTTATTCCCAAAAGGAGGTTTGGCTTTCTAAACCATTTATCTAAATTAAACTTTGAATTTGCTTTAACGTGTCCAATTCTCTTGTCCTCCTTCTTGGTACCCGTCTTAGCTAAAAAGTCAAAGATCTTTACCAATAAATGAGGATCACATCATCCAATTCCCTTCACAACTTTTAGTTTGGGTGACAAGAATCCTCAACCTCCATATATTCAAAGTCAAACTCCTCATGCAATGTAGAGTTTCTATCAAGATTTGAAAATTTGATTCTATAATAATCTTCCATTCAAATAAAAGCATATTTGATAGCTACGACTTTTGCTTCATTGTTCGTAGTCTTACCCAAACCCTACATATAACATTGTCTTTCCGTGGCCTTACCCAAACCTTGCAATTCTCTATAGCATTGTCTCAACATGATTACTGCAAACCACTCCAATTCCAGCTTTCCCTATATTGTCTCTAAACATGATTGCTACAGACCACTTCAATTCCAACTCTACCTATATTGCTTTTTTTTTATAGTTCTGTTAACATTAATTTTAATCTAGCTTTTTGAAGTATTTTTCAACTATCTTTGTCCTATCCCTTAATATTAATCTAACTTTTTAAAGTATTTTTCAACTATCTTTGTCCTATCTCTTAATTTTAATCTAACTTTTTAGAATATTTTTTAACTAACTTTGTCCTGATTTTCTTCTCTATTATCCTTATATCACATACACTGTCGTGACTTTCCTCTAAACCTAAAGCCATCAACGATGAAAAGTTTTTCTTAAAAAAAATTAATTTTCTCCAACTACACTCACGACCGAATAAAATTTAACCTAGACTTCTAACCTATAAAAAAAAAACTTCAAATGTAATTTTGCACATGTTGCATTTTACGACATCCTATTCCTATCTCCCTGGACATTAAAAATCATCTCTCTTAAATCTAATGGTTAGACTGGCACTCAAACTTCATCAGCTAATCAGATATTAATCCGACAATAAAGCTTTTTAGGGAAAATGACTGGATTCGTGTTTTCTGACCCGTTTTACTCCGAGTTCCACGACCTCTTCGACACGAGATGCGTGCCGGGCAAGAAGCTCACGGCATGTGGGTGGCAAACCTGGCGGCCGTCCCACAAGAACCCTAACGGGATGAGTATATCCTTGTAATAAATGTTTTTGTTTGGTAGGTTTTGGAATTTTTTTAATTATAACTGTATTTTCCTTTTTAAGAAATTGTTTAGTCTATGGTTTATGAACATGTGTTTTTAAAATAAAATATTTTTAAATTATTATTGTTTAAATTATAAGTAAAAATTATAATTTAAATTGATACAATAAAATTTTTTAGTTGATTTTAATGGCTGCCAAAAACCCACCTATAAATTAAGTGCGCTACACGTTTAGTCACTAGAATCCAAGTCAAATGGAATTTTTATTGCACTTGAAACTGGAACATAAGTCAAACTGGCTTATGGAGTCTCCGGTTGCGGCCGCCTAGGCTCCGGCCTGAGTAGCATCGACAAGCCAATTCCGTTACCGACAGTGTTGGTCCTAAGAGCAGGTTCCGTTGGAATTAGTTAAAAATGTAGCAAATATTATTTATACGATAGGTAGCCATTAAAATTAATAAAAATAAAAATTTTATTTTTAATTTTTTAAATTATTATTATTATATTTAAATTATATATTTTTAATTTAAACTGATCAAAATTATAATTAAAAAATGGTGGAAGAATACACTACTCGAATGTGGCGTATGACAATATCTGGCGTCGAAATTCCAGGCGTTTGTTTTTTTATTGCCACGCTCTGGGATTTCGAACATCTAATCGCCCCCTTGCCCCGTACGGGCTTGACGCAAAGAGCAAGAAGATGATATTCTTCGATTAAGGTTTTATTTCAAATTTTAGTGTTATTAGACCTAAAAAATAACTATTATATGTTAGAATTTAACAATGTTAGTCAACCACACCAAGGCCGAACAACACTGTTAAAATTATATTTTCAAATTGTTCTGTTTTAACAAAAGACACGATGTCGATGTTTGGCATTCTTAGGGACGTTATAAATGCAAGATGCAAATTACAAGTTATATATAGCGATCTTAATGGAAGCGTTTTTTTTTTTTACAAAGCTTTTTTGACATACCATCTTTCTCAGAAAAGAATAAACTTTCTTTTTCATCTCGAGCTACTGATAATAAAGAAAGAACTGTCAGTCGAGGATATGGCTTCCACAACAAGCATAGAAATCCATATAATATATATAGAATAAATTATATGTTGTATTTATTGAAGGTTATTTTTATTAAAATAATAAGATATTATATTATTATTAAATTATATTTGATTTTTTTATTAAAGTTATTTTTTATTTGTTTTAATAAAATAATTTTCATTTGGAAATAAGTATTATGTTATTAATGTGAAGTAAAAAGTGAGGAGGAAGTGTAAGCACAAAGCAACAAGTGCAAGTCGGAAGTGAGGAGGAAGTGTAAGCACAAAGCAACAAGTGCAAGTCGGAAGTGAGGAGGAAGTGTAAGCAAGAAGCAACAAGTGTGAGCCATGAGTGAGGAGGAAGTGTAAGCAAGAAGCAACAAGTGTGAGTTGGAAGTAAGGAGGAAGTGTAAGCAAGAAGCAAAAGTGCGAGCCATGAGCAAGGAGGAAGTGTAAGCAAGAAGCAACAAGTGTGAGTCGGAAGTGTAAGCAAGAAGTAAGAAGTAGAAAGCAAAGTGCAATCAAGGAACAAGTGCCACTTCTTGTTCCAGATCTTAGGAGAAACTTTAAAGGATTCATGTGAAGAAAATCTAGGTAACATGGAAAGAAAGTCATTTTTGAAAGTCCTTACTGAAAGTAAGGATGACCTAGTTGGAAGTATGGATGCCCTAGTTAGCGATAAGAGGAAGAGTGAATCTATGGCAAACCCTATCTAGGTAGCAGATACTACACCAAAAGTGATTATCAAGGATGAGATGATTGAGCATGATATAATGGTTCTTAAAACCAGAGGGTTAATATGTAAGTTCCATGGATACTAGCCAGGTTTTTTGAGATTCAAAATTGGATCAAGTGGAAGTGGGGATTGAATTCAAATTACTCCATGACTTTTCTTCCAAAAGGATTTTTCCTCATTATTTTCTCTAGTTCAAAAATAAGGGATAAAATAATGGATGGAGGCCCTTGGTTTAGGGGCAAAGATGCATTATATTTAAGACCTTGGAGTGAGAATTTTTTTGTGGAGACAGAGACTATTAAAAGGCTTCTGGTATGGATTAGGCTTTTTGGACTTCCTTATCAACTCATCAATAAGGAGGTTTTGAAGAATATTGGTAATACTCTAGGTGAATTCATCCAAGAGGGACCAACTACTAAGGAGAGAAGGCATGTTGTATACACTCGAATATGTGTTGCCATGGATATTTCAAAACCTTTACCATAGTCCATTAGGATTAAATCTGAATCAAGAGAATGGGATCAACAAGTGGATTATGAAAACATTGCATTTCGATGTCGCAAATATCATGAAACTGAGCACATGGCAAGAGATTGCAAAGTGAAAATGATGGAGGAAGAGATGGAAATTTTTGGGCATGAGGGTAGCTTCAATATGAAACAAGGAGATCATATCATAGGAGAAGCTAGGTCAAATCAAGGATTTTCCACTCCTAAGAAAGTGGCAAGAAAAACCCCTCTACATCATCAAATGGCAAAGGCCATTATAGTTCACTCAAATCAACCATTAGAAGAAAAAATGATATGAGGGATGAGGAAGTACAATGCACAAGTTCAAATATAGGAGCTAAAGGTGCAAAGGAAGAGGGGAAGGCAAATTTTAAAGCAAAGGAAGATGGGGAAGCAAATTTTAAAGCAAATGAGGTGAAGGAGGTCAAGCTTAATCTAGGTAAATCATCTTTATTTTCCTCAAGTAGCATAAAATCTTCTCCTTACAATAAAAATGAAAGTAGTATAAAGTGTATTCATTGCACTTTAGGGTTTCAAGAGCAATACAATAAAGAAAATCATATGGAGGATATCCAAGGAAATTTAGGGTTTCTAGGCCAACATAAGAAAGTAATGACTATGGAGGATCATCTATGCAATTTAGAGTTTTTAGGGCAACATAAAGAAGAAAATGCTAATGAGGTTATTCCTTGCACTTTAGATTCTTTAGGGCAACATAAATATTTAGAAGATAAGTCTCATTATGAACAATATGAAAAAATAAAGAGATTGATGAAGATGAGAGTGTTGGTGGGAATGGAAAGGAGAGGAAGGCCATCAAAGTAGGAACAAAGAGAAAAAGAAACTCAAAAGGATATTGATTTAGGAAGCCAAATAAAAATATCATAAGTGTTAACAAGAAGTGGGGCTAAGCCCACTAATAAAAATAAAAAGTGTTGATGATGAAAATGATATCATGGAATATTAGGGGTATGAATAAGACCCCTAAAAAAGAGTTATTAAGGAATTAATAGGTTGTTATAATCCTGAGTTTATTTTAATACAAGAAACAAAATTAAGTAGTGAGGAATGTAAGGATGCTTTTAAGAAGATTTGGAAGATGGGTGATTGTCTAGCAGTTTCTTCTACAGGAGCTTCAGGATATTGCAATAATATGGGACAAATGCAAATGGGATGGGCAATTATTAGAAGCAAAAAGTAATTGGGTTGTTGGATTATTTTATAGGAAAGAGGAAAACATCAAAGTTGGGGTTATAAATGTATATGCTCCAACTATAGTTACTCCTTGTGAAAGATGTTGGAAGGACCTTAGCATATTTTTGTCAAATACAATGATGATTCATTGTGATCTATGGATTCTTGGGGTGATTTTAACATTGTTCTATCTCCTTTGGAAAAGAAGGGTGGTATTCTAGGATGGTCTAAATCAATGCAAGATTTTGCTTCATTTGTCAATTCAAATGACCTTTGGGATGTTAGTCCTTCAAGTTTTCAATATACATGGGATAATAGACGCATTGGGCAAAATCATATAGTAGAAAGATTGGATAGATTCTTGTTATCCAATAAATGGTTGCAAACAAAGTATACAATCTCTTCAGATATTTTATTGTGAGTAAGATCAGATCACAAACCCATTCTTTTGACTTGTGATTTACCTAATAATGGTCATCCAAAGCCATTTTGCTTCTAGTCTATGTGGCTCCAAGACCCTAATTTTTTCTAGATGGTTATGTTATGGTGGGATGAATCAAAATTTGAAGGATCATGTATGTACAGGTTTGTTCAAAAGATGAAATATTTAAAGGAGCAAATGAAGATTTGGAATGCCAAATATTTTGGTAACATTTTTAAAGAAAAGAAAGAAATTGAATCCAAGCTCAAAAATTTACAAGAGAGTAGAAATTAATGGAATGGATCAAGATTCTTATATGAAAGAAAAATAATTACTTTATGATTATCATAATGCATTGAAAAAGGAGTCATATTGGTTCCAAAAATCTAGGAGAAATGGCTCAAGGAAGGAGATAGAAATACAAATATTCATGCTACAACAAAAACAAATTTTTCTTTTCGTCACATCAAAAATATTTTAACTCCAGATGGAAGAAATATTGAGGACAAAGAAGATATAAGGAAGGAAGCAATTAATTATTTCAAAATATTTTATCAGATACTAGGCAAGATAAGGAGGCACAAGATAAACTTTTGCAAAATATTCCATCAATTATCACATAGGGACAAAATGAAAGCTTGATGAAGAAGATATCTATGGAGGAGCTCCATGAAGCAATTTTCTCTTTCCATCCTAACAAGGCACCTAGCCCCAATGGATTTCCTACAATTTTCTTTCAAAAATTTGGGATTTATTGAAGAGTGATATGTTAGTTGTGGTTGAAGAGGCCAAAAAAGGAAGGCTATAATAAGTGAGATCAATGCCACTTTTATTACATTGGTTCCCAAGAAAGGTGAACAAAATATTTTGATATTTTGTCCAATAAGCCTTTGTAATATGATTTATAAGATCATTTCAAAAATTATGGCAAACATGTTGAAGGGCATTCTAGGTTGTGTTATCTCAAAGGAACAAGGTGGTTTTGTTCGTGGTAAACAAATTCTTGATGGTATAATTATTGCACAAGAGGCCATACATTCTCTTCATTCCATGAAAAACCAGGTATGCTTATGAAATTAGATATGAACAAAGCATATGATAGGGTTTCCTAGAATTTTCTACATGTTATTCTCAGAAAGTTTGGCTTTGATTATAGTTGGTGTGAATGGATTAAATGTTGTTATAGCACTGCATAATTTTCTATTTTGATCAATGGTTCTCCTTATTGGTTACTTCAAGTCATCTTGTGGACTTCATCAAGGTGATCCACTTTCTCCTTATCTATTCATTATTCTTGCGGAAGCATTAGGGAGAGCCTTTTCAAAGGCAAAAATGGAAGGAAAAATCAAAGGTATTCAAGTTGCAAAAAATGGTCCTTGAATCTCATCTCCAATTTGTTGATGATACTTTTCTTTTGGGCCATCCCTTAGTCAGTGAGGCCATGGAGTTTAAATCAATATTATCATGCTATGAGAAGGCTACTGGACAATTGGTTAATACTACAAAATCCAAGATTTTTTTATTAATACTACCCTAGATTTACAACAAATTATTATGAATATTTTAGGGTTTAAAATTGAAAAATTTCCATCAACCTACTTGGGTATTCCTTTGTCTCATAAAGAAAATAAAAAGGAGCTTTGGATCTTTTTTTTGGATAGAATGAAAGCTTGTTTGGTAGGTTGGAAAGGTAAGTTCTTAACCATGGCAGGAAGGCTACAACTCATAAAGACTACATTGCAATCCATCCCTATTTATATGATGTCACTTTCAAGATTGCCAATAGGTATAGCATCAAAAATTGATAAAATTCAAAGAGACTTTCTATGGAAAGGTTTTGAGGAAAAAATTAGGTTTCCTCTTTATAAGTGGGATAGGGTTTGTAAAGGAAAGAATATTGGAGGAGCAGGCTTGCGAAATTGTAGACTTATGAATTTGGCATTAAGAGCAAAGCTTGGGTGGAGATTATTCAAATATCAAGGAAAGAATTGGGCAAAAACATTACTTCAAAAAATTATAAGTTCTCTTGATGCTATGGAATTATTTAGGAAAATAACTCTACCCATGGGATCATCAACATGGAACTTCACATCAAATATTTTGCAATTGATAAAGAAACATATTAGAGACTTACGAATTTGGCATTAAGAGCAAAGCTTGGGTGGAGATTATTCAAAGATCAAGGAAAGAATTGGGTAAAAATATTACTTCAAAAATATATAGGTTCTCTTGATGCTATGGAATTATTTAGGAAAAGAACTCTACCCATGGGATCATCAACATGGAACTTCATATCAAAGAGTTTGCAATTTATAAAGAAACATATTAGATGGTTAGTCAATGAAGGGAGTTATGCAAATTTTTGGTCTGATGCTTGGTTGAAGCCTCATCCTCTTATCTCTAACTCAAAATGGCAACCATTGGCTCAAACATGCCTAGCATGTAAAGGTCCAAAGGTTAAAGACTATATTATTATGAACAATGATTCCAAATCATGGATTTTTTTTAGTAACCTGGTTGAAGGAGAGGAACTCAAACAAATTGCAGATGAACTTCAAAATATGCTTCAAGATTTTAATTTGTTGACTTTTACATGAAAGAATGATTTGGTTTGGAATTTATCGAAGGATGGTGGATACTTGATCAAGTTAGGATATGAGGGTTTAGAACAATTAAAATTTCCTTC
The DNA here is from genome assembly GCA_028583015.1 of Wollemia nobilis. Lineage (NCBI taxonomy): Eukaryota > Viridiplantae > Streptophyta > Pinopsida > Araucariales > Araucariaceae > Wollemia > Wollemia nobilis. The sequence continues at coordinate 43,932 of JAQPPZ010002979.1, forward strand.
TCCCAAATATTTTCGTTAGAAGAATGTTTGGTCATTAGAGGCTCTCCCTAAGGCCTTGACATTCCTTTAGTTAACAATTTAAAGTAAGATTTTATTGAAGTATATTACATTATTTGGTATATGCTAATGTACCCCATGATACCTTCATGATACATCCTATAAATATTAGACTAGGGTTGAGTCTTAGCTTAGAGTGTGAGTTATATTTCCCATTATGTAAGTGTGAATGTGCAGGATATGCACATGTGTCATGTAAAGTTGTAATGTGCAGGAAATGCACAAGTGTCATGTGAGTATGTGTGCAAATTTAAGTTGAGTCTATGTGCACAAGTGTCTTATATGTAATAGTACAAATATGTAATGTAAAGATGTGCACAAGTGTCTTAGGTTAGAGTGTGCAAAGTGAAGGTCAAGAGTCATGTCTAGGTGTGCATACAATATAGTGTCAAGTGTTCATCAAGTATGCAAGTGTCAAGTAGAGAAGCCAAGAGTCATGAGACTTGGCATATGGAGAGGAATAGTCAAGTATCCTAAGAGTCATACTACTATGGATATATACTCCATAAGGATACTCAAGATCATCAAGAGAAAGTAAGATCAATCAATATCAATCAAGAAGTATCAAGTATCAAGTTCTATCATATTTGTAAGAGAAAGTGGAGTAATAAAGATTGCATACATTTTGAGCAATTAATATTGTAAGTTGTGCTACATGCTTTGTACATGTATGATTCATGCTATTTAAATTCATATTGTTGTTTATTAGTGAATGTTATTTGTTATATTATTAGCCTTGATATATATATATATATATATATATATATATATATATATATTAATTTGCTCATATTACTCTACTCATATCATTATCTTGACCTTATTGCTTTGTGGCTATATTATATTTGATCCTGTGATATTTAACATCTTAGTTATCAAGTTCGAGTTCGTGTTTGAGTTTGACACTCTTGAAATTAGAAATAAATTCGACATGTTCAAAAATTCGAAATAAAATTTGATATAAAATTCGATATATTATAAATGTACATATATCCTACTTATTTTTTTTGGTAGTTGGATGCAAAGCAATGTGCCAAGAGGTCGTCGATGCGGTATCAATTTATAGGCACACATGTAATTCCGGTCACAACCATAACCAATGTCTAATTAATATCATTCGGTTAGTTACAACATTGTTGGCAGTTTTGCAACTTTGCCACATTACAATTTTTTCTGATGATTGATTGTAAAATTTTGATGAATTTGCCAATAAAGGTGTTGCAGTTTTAATACATACCGTTTTAAATCAATTTTAATTTTCTGCCTTTTATTTTTGTCATATTATATTACTGTAAATAACATCGAAGTTATGTAAGCAATGAAGAAATTTTGTTTAAAATTGTTAAGAAAGGGAAATGTCAACAAGAAGTTGGTTTTTGAAGGAAAAGTGCTTCAAAAAGAAAGAGCAACAAAGTTGGGCGCTTTCACCCCAGGAAGTTTCACTCCAGAACATATGAAAAGTGTGTTCGAATTTCAAGGAAAGGAAGGGAGGAGTTTCACCCCAATTGAGGGGTGAATATCTCTGTCGCCCCTCTTGGAGGCGAAACAAACCTTAGAAAGATAGATTCGCTCGATGGAAAGAAGCCAAGACTTTGAAAGCAAAATGGAGGAATAAGGTGCTTTCGCCCCAAGTGAGGGGTGAAACCTCTTGTTGCCCCTCTTTGGGGTGAAAACCATTTTAAAATGCTGGCCACGACGAAGAAAGTTAAAAGGCACTATATAAAAGAATTAAGGGTGCTTTCGCCCCACAGAGGGGCGAATCTCCTTGGTGCCCCTTTTTGGGGGTAAAACGTATTATAAAAAATATATGAAGCAGTGCCACGAGGGCCGAGCGCCCACAAATCGAAGTGAAATTTCAAAAGGTGTTGTCGCCCCAAGAGAGGGACGAAAGACTTTGTCACCTCCCTTTGGGGTGACAACATAACATAACAACAAATAAAAAAAGGAAAAGAAAAGGCACTTCATGAGCTGGGCTCTAACATATCCGCGTACGAGTTTGGGAAAATTGTAAACGTCGCTTTCATCCCAAGTAGGGGCAAAACTCTTTGTCGCCCCTCCTTGGGGCGAAACATATCTAAAGGAGTTTTTAAAACTTGGTGGGCCCGACATGAGTATGAAAGGTAGCGCTTTCGCCCCAAGTGAGGGGCGAAGCTCATTGTACCTCTCCTTGGGGTGAAAGAGTATTTTCGAAGATTTAAGAGCTAAGAAGGAGGTTGAAGTCGTAAAGGTTCATTTCAATACAATTGACGATTTCGTCCACGACTGGGCAGAGACAAAACATAGTGCCTAATGTGAGTTTGAAGTGCAGTAAATTGAAGTCGCCCCTATAAAGAGGCACCAGGTGGTTTTGCCCTTCCAAGGAGTGAATGGGGTTTTGGAGCTTCAATTTCAGATGAAAAGGATTGCACAACACTCGACATCAAATTTAAAAGTAATGTTGCCTTTCCAAAAGGGCAAAAATCTCTATCGCTCCTTTCGAGCCAAAAGCGAAAATACAATTGTAAGGAGGAGAATTTAAGGGCGAATTGGTTCAAATATCAAGCCCAACTATGATGTCGCTTGTTGCTGCCCCGACAAGGTTGTTTCGCCCCATTTTTGGGGTGAAATCAATTCTTCAACAAATATATAGCTCGTGGGCATGCACTTTTGTAGTTTTCTGGGAAAGAGGCGAGGAAGGATGGCATTTAATTCTTGAAGCGATGCAAGCAACACTTCTAGAATGTCTGCTTCAATGTTCAGAGATTAGAAGCAATTCTTTCTCATTTCCAACGCATCGACTATCAACCTTGATGATTTTCAAAGTAAATTTAATGCTCGATGGACTTTTCTAGTAAAAGTGAATTTTCAAGGCACGAGGCAAAGCGAATTCATGCCCGATTCTTAGGCGATTTTGCTACATCTCGATGCATCGACATCCAAAGGTTGCTTCAAGCATTTACTCTTGTTGACTTCTTTGCACGATTCTCCCATCAAAGCCGGATCATGGTTTCCTTGCATAGTGTTTTGACTAGAACACCACTAATACACAGGAGAAAGATATGCACACTGGTTTATTATCTACCAGCATTTTGTTGTATATGCATTAAATGATAGAGGTAAAATTCCTCTATAAATACTAATAATTTTTCATTGTAAAAGGATGGAAGGTTGGACACTCTACAGAAAAATATTCCAAGTTTTCTGCATTAATAGAGACAATTTGGATTCTGGTTCTTCGAGCAATTTTGCATTTGATAGTTTTCTATGTGCAATTTTTAAAAGCTTTTATTCCCATTATTTGTTGCGAGTGAATTCTGCTTCTAAATTTAATCTTTGCTTGTGTAGGGGTGAACATTGAGATGCACTCTGAGGGTTATTTTCTTGCATAATTGCTAGAAGTTTATGCGCTTGTGTTTTATGTTGAATGTTGTTAATTGCTTGGTGGAAATTCGACTGTTAATCTATCCCCATCCTATTCTGTTGGCTTATAGCCATATTTCCCATTTCTTTCCATAATTTTCCATTTCTTTCTTGTTTCTCTAAGCTTATACCTAGTGTAGGATTAGTAAGGGAGCCAACCCTCTCTGGAGATTGGCCCAAAGGACATTTATTTCCTTTGACCTTTCAATGTTGGCCGGGTCTAGGGCACACAAGGCATAGATATTGTAACTAGGCAAATTCATGACCAACAAACACCCAATTAGTTTGGGTTGTTCCTCTGGTCACAACCATAACTAATGTCTAATTAATATCATTTGGTTAGTTACAACACCCAATTAGTTTGGGTTGTTCCTCTATCAATCCAATTACCCGAAGTTATATTCATTTACTAATTTACTCAGACAAGAATCGGTATAAATCTATGATTGATATGTTTCTTTACTAATTGTGGCATTTACTATGTGGGTTTGCACCAATCATAATATTTTCAAACCTAGGTGCTCTACAGGCTTGAAGTTTGGTGTCACTAGATTTGTGGATCAAATTTGTCATCTTAACCTTATTTTATTTTTAAAAGTAATAACGTTTTAGTTTTGGATATCCAAACTACCAATACACAAATCAAGGTAAACTTGTTTAAATTTTTTAATTAATATTAAATATTATTTAGGTTGTGGGATTTTTTATGAGACTCAGGTGAAAAAATATGTATATGTATGGGGATTCGAGGTCCTGCATTCTGGATCATTTGCAGTTAATAAAGTCTACAACGACAAATGTGACCTGACAGGGTTGTTTTAACGAGCAATACATGAAATACACCGTTTGACCCATTGCAATTGGTTTTACATACAAATTCTCATTTGTGCTAGACACAAACAAATTAAGATGCTCCACACCACACTTTGAGCAACGGTTCATGACCATAAATTCATATGGCTCCTTTTTTTGCCCTTGTAATGTCGATGTCGATCCACTTGCACCTTTCTTCCATGTTGTACTTATGTCTGATAGTTTACACTACCTTGCAACTTCAAACATCCACCATTAAAACAATTTTAAAAACTAACAAGTCGACATGTACATACCTACGTTCAGAATAAATAAATAAAATGACTTACCCTATGCCAATGTTAAACTGAGGATGGCCGCATGTAGAACTAGACAAAGGATAATTCATAAATATCAAACCTAATTTTGCCATTTTTTTTCCATGCTGAATTTAAGGTTTGTTCATCGAATTTATTCGCTAGGGTTTTAAATTCGATGAATTTTGAATTTTATCTCAAAAATTCGACGAATTTGATAACTAAGTTTAACATGTGAGATTTGTGGTCATATTAAAGGTTTAAAAAGCCATCAAATTCTTATAGGAGAGAGTCTACTAAGAAGAGGATATTATGGACCCTTTAGATGTGCCTTGTGTGCAAAGGATTTAGAAACATAAGACCATTTCATTCTTCATTGTTTGTTTGCTCACACCATTAGGGGTTTATTTTTTTAAATATGAAATTATATTGGATAGCTCCATCAACATTGAAAGAGTTAATGAAATGCTGGATAAATTATTTCAAAGCTAAAGCATTATGTATTCTTTAGAGGATTGAACCTACCGTTATTTGTTGGAATTTATAACTCGAAAGAAATAACAATTTTAAAAAATAATAAATCTCAAAATCATGCCCAAGTTTGGAACCATATTATTGCCTCTTGTAAAATGTCTACAAATATGGTGCTCATCATGAAAAGTATTAATTGTAGAAAAAGATGTGATAATAACTTGGCTACAGGATTTGAACATACATGGAAGAGTCATCTACGATAATGAATTAAAACAAAGGATCTACTTTGATCTACAATAAGATGGGAATGTCCAAAAATTAGGTTTATCAAAATTAATTTTGATGGTGCTTCTAAAGGAAATCCAAGAAACATTAGTGGAGGTGGTGTTTTTAGAAATAGTGAAGGCATATGATTCTCCTCACTTATTCAAAATCATATGGAACTTCAACTAACAACTATGCAAAGGCTAGGGCACTTCTTATATGGATTAAAATTGCAATAGAAAAAGGATGGAAATATATTTCAATTGAGGGGGATTCACAAATTATTATCAATGCTATTAAAAAAATGGATATGGAGATTGGATAAAAAATAATATTATTGTTGATGTTCATCATCTATTACTAGAGGTAATCTCTTGGAAGTGTGAGCATATTTATAGAGAAGAAAATCAAGTAGCAAATAAATTAGCAAATTGTCGTGTTGATTTTATGAAATTCAATAAATTAGCAATCTTGATGAAATTCAAATTTTAGAAGGAAAATGACCAAGTGAGATTTTATCTCTTAATCAAAATGATGTCAAGGAGTTGATTGTGGAAACATAGCACTTTGAGGAAGTTGAATAATATATTTAATATAAAAGAAATGAAAATGTTGTGATAAAAAGGTATGTTGCAACAAATGTAATGTTTTGGTATTTTTATGGAAGTGGCCCCCAATAGAAGCCACATATAACTTATTAAAAAGAAATAAATAAGTAAAATAAAATATTTTTCATCTTCCTCAAACAACTACGCTTTTATATTTTTATCAAAGATATACTTCTTTTATATTTTTATAAAAAGTATTCTTTATTTTCCTCAAACAAATATTTTTTTGCAATCAACTCCTCTATATCATTTTCATCAAGAGATAAGATCTCACTTGACCAATTGCCTTCTAAAATTTAAGTTTTATCAAGTTGAATATTACATCGTGATTTACTAAATTATTTGCTACATGATTTTTGTTTTTATATATATGATGACATTTATAAGATACTATCTCCAACAATAGTTGATGGATATTAAAAAATATATTTTTAAAATCTAAATCCATAATATATATATATAAATAATCTAAACCCACATTCCTTTTTTTATAGCATTAATAATAGTTCACGAATTCCCCTCAATTGAAATATATTTCTAACCATTTTGACTGATAATTTTGATTTTTGTAAGAAGTGTTCTACCCTATGTATAATTGTTAATTGAAGCCCCATATGATTCTAAGTGAGGAGAACAATGACTCATTATTTCAAAAAGCACCTCGTTTTCATTTTACTATAAATTTAAGGATATCCCTTTTGTTAACTCCATTGTTATATATGATCTTTCCATGCATATTCAAATACTATAAATGAGAGGCTAACACCTCTTTTTTTGCATTTGAGACTTCTCATGATGAGCACAATGTCTGTAAATATTTTGCAAGAGAGGAAATAATACAATTCCAAACTTGAATATGATCTTGAGATTTGTATTTAAAAATTAAATTATTTCTTTTAAGCAATAAATTCCAATAAAAAAATAATAACATGATCAATCCTCCATATGATTCACAATGCTTTAGATTTGAAACAATTAATCCAACACTTCATGAACTATTTCAATGTTGATGGAGCTACCTAATATGTTATCATTTTTTTGATAAAGTGGCCCTAGATGGTACAAGGAAAGGGATAATCAAGAAGTAAATAATCTAATGTTTCTAGATGCTTCTCACACAAGGCACACCTAAAAGGTCTATGATATCCTCTTTTATGCAAGTTCTCATCTATGAGAAAATTGCTTTGAACTACTAATGAGGGCGAGTGACCAAATATTCTTCCAAGGAAAATCTTTAAGAGTAGGAAATTCTTATTGCTATAAATTCTTATATCCTAACTTGATTGAGTACCCACCATCTTTTGATAGATTCCAAACCAACTCATTCTTTTGCATAAAAATAGATAAATAGTACTCTTGAAGCATCCTTTGAAGCTCATTTCGTTCTATATATATATATATATATATATATATATATATATATATATTTTGCAAAGTAGACTTTATGAGTTATAGCTTTCCAACCATAGTTAAGAATGTTATATTTCACAATAGTTTCCAAAAACAAATGGAATCAACACATTACTAGGTATTGATGAAAATAAACACTCACAAAGCAATGCACACAATATATATAGGTGCTCATGGACACTAAATAATCTTACTATCAAAGAATATGATTATACTCCAACAACTTATGAAACAATTAGTATGATGGGTTATTTATACCCAAATATAAGTTATCTTTAGGTCAAGGTTAAGTAACTAGCCTTTAGGATTAAAATAATAAAATATTACAAAAAATACCTTTTTCAAGGTTTACAAGGGCCCAAATGACTTATATGAATAATACAATACAAAATTCAGTCGTGGCCTTAAGATAAGCTTAACCACCACATAGTCCAGTATCCCCCTTAAGTTGAATCAAGGACACAAAGAGAGATCCTTATTTGTCATCCCCCTTAAGAGACACTCTCCTAAACCAAGTAGCTCCTACATGTGCACAAAAGTAACCTCGAGCATGATATTGGTCAAGATGTTCGTTGCTTGCTCCACTAAAGGCACAAAAATGGATCAAGCATCCCATGCGCATGAATCAATATCATAAAATGCATCCAAATCTCTTTGCTTTGTCCACTAATAAAAAATTGGACTAGAAAATTTGGATGGTGCTCTAATTATCACACTAAAGAGTGATTAAAAACTTTGAGGAATGCCAATCTCCTCCAAAATTATGAGCATCCATTGCAGATGTTTAACTACCTTATTGAAAACACAATATTCAAATTCTATGGAAGACTGAGATATAGTGGATTGGCATATGGAACACTGAGAAATAGGGACAAATCCCAATAGAACAAAATTTTTTATGGTGGACCGCTACTCTTTCAAATCATCATCTCAATCAACATCTAAAAATCTTGTTAGAATCAAAGGGGATCCAATTGAGTAGTGAAAACCCATTTAATGAGTTCCTCAAATGTATATGAGAATTCTCTTAGATGTGGTCCAATGACTCTCTTGAGGTGCCTACATATACCTAGAATAATAATTGATAAGAAAAGCTTTATTGTGTCTTGTGTAAGATAAAGAAGTCCACCCATAATAGATTGATCCAATGTAGCATCCACCAAAGGAGTGGTACAATCAACCCTAAGCTTTAGGCCTGAAGAGAAAGGAGTTTGAGTGGATTTCATATCCTCCATTCTAAAACACTAAAGAAAATCCAAAACATACTTGGGTTGTAAAATGGTAATGCTACAATATGTATAATCAATTTGAATCCCCAAAAAGTAGTGTAAAAGCCCCAAATATAGCATCTCAAAAGTGGAATGAAGCCATGACTTAATATCCTAGATTAAGGTAGAAGAGTTATCAATAATGTGAAGGTCATAAATATATAAATTAATAACCAAAGTCTCCCCATATTGATATTTTATATAAACATCGCATTCAACCTCACATTGTCAAAACCCACAATTGAGAAAAGAAAGAGTGAATCTTCTTATACCATGCATGAAGGGACTGCTTAAGTTCATACAAGGACCTGATCAAATGAAAAACTAGAGGAGTAGGGCCTTGAATCTCAAATCCAAATGGCTATTGCATGTGGATCTCCTCCTGTAGCTCCCATGTAGGAAGACACTCTTCACATTCATCTGGTATACCTTCCATCTATATGAGGTAGCTACAAAGAGAATCATCCTAACTGAGTCTATCCTAGCCACTAGAGCAAATATCTCAAAATATTAAACTCCCTTTTATTCATAAATTCCCTTAGAAACAAGGTGTATCTTGTGATTCTCCACTTGACCATTTGAAGTATACCTAGTCATGTAGGACTATTTTCATCCAACTACATTCTTCCCATTTGGAAGGAGAATAAGCTCCCATATCTTGTTCTTAACTAAGGCCTCATACTCTATAAGCATAACATATTCCCAATCCAGTCATCCCTTAGCCTAAAAATATGTAAGAGGATATTAAGAATGAGCAACCTTTGAGAGCAATGCTCAAGAATGAGCCTTCCAATATTGTTCTAGAGATAGAATAGGCTAAGAATCCTTTAGAAGCATCTTAACACACTTGGGTGTTGGATGAATTAAGGAAAACCTTATGCACTCTATGACAAAGCAATCTTAACACACTTGGGTGTTGGATGAATTAAGGAAAACCTTATGCACTCTATGACAAAGCAACATCAAAAGTTAATATTGAAGAATCCAACTCAAAACTACCACTCACCTCATCATGTAAAGATAAAGCACTCTAAACTCATGTGTCCTGTGCAACATGCCTTGAATCTAGAAATGAGGGTACTATTGATGGTGCTACATATGAGAGGGTTAAATCAATAGGTAAAGGTCCCCCACTTGAAGATGAAGGTGAAGAAGATGCTCTAATGGGAATAGAGCCTACTAGAATTTTTCAAGAAACAACTAAATTTGAATTAGTCAAAGGATCATAAGAGTGATATGCTAAAAGCTCAGGTGTGTACTAGAATGAGCACCCGAAAGGACCTCATAAAAATGACATCTCTCTAAATCAAAACCTCATACCTTTGAGGTTCATAAAGATGATATACCTTTGAGTTAATTGAATACCCTACAAAGATGCATAGATGACTCTTTTGTGCCTCCTTCCAAAGGTATTTGGGTATGTGAACCTATGTTGAAAACCTAAATATATGAAAATTAGACATATCAGACTTATATTTTGTCAACCTCTCAATATGTGTCATGCCCTGCACTACCCTTGTGGGAACCCTATTGATGATATGTTGCACAAGTGATGACTTTACCTCAAAATTTGTGCCCCATCCCATTGGCATGAATCACACACTATGCCATCTCCATGATCACCCTATTCTTCCTTTCAACCATACTATTCTACTTAGGAATACAATGAATAGTCCTCTGATATGAAATCCCATGAAGAGCTAGAAAATCATGAAAGACATGAAATCTATTCACCTCTTCCATGTGCCCTGAAACATTTTATTTTTATGTCCAACTAATTCTCTACAAGAGCCATAAAGGTCTTGAATCTCTCAAAGACCTCATCCTTAATGCAAATAATATACAACCACCTATATCTAGAGAAATCACCAATAAAAATAAGGAAATACCTATTTCCAAAAAGATATTGTGTACCCAGGTCCATAAATATCACTATGTATAATCTCTAAGGGATGAGAAGCCCATCTTGTAGTCCCTTTTGGAAAAGTCTCCTTATGATGCTTCTCTAGAATAAATCCCTCATATACACCACTTGGAGGGGATATATGCAAAAGACCAATGGCCATTTGACAATGACTCATGTATCTCAAGGATCCGTAGCTAAGATACCCAAGCCTATGGTTCCACCTTTAAATCTCATCATCTACATGTGCAACCTTAACAACAAAATATTTCTTCCTAGGAGAAGAAATAGAAGAGATGAATATTTCTCCCAACTTATACATTTGGTTTGACTCATCACAATAACTAGAAATAATAGTTTTAAATCCATTGTCTATACTCTGAATCAACAATGGTTAGGCCATAATTCTACTTTTTTATTCGTATGAGTAATGTGATAAATAAACAAGAGATTAGGGCTAACATTAGGAACATGAATCACCTCATCAAAGGAAGAAGATCCAATTATGATCACTCCACATCCTTCAACTTGCAAAGAAGAATAATCCCCAATAACAACACACTCTCTAAATGTGATATGTATAGGAGATGTTTATGATTTATCATGTTCCTAGTTGCCCCTAAATTTGTAATTTAGCTATTAGAAGTGGATGTCCAATATGTTGAATGAAAAATTATGTTTATGAGGTATCTCCATCAAAGTTGTCCTCATCCTATGCATAAAAAAGAGTAGCATCAACACCTATATTTTTGTTGCTTCCTCAAGTTTTTTGATGTGAATTTGGTAAAATTTTGCTTCATGCCCTTCCTTTTTATAAATCACATGTTCACTTTTTGAAGGACTTATTGGGATTCTTCTCTTTCTATGTTGGCTTCTTATCATTTTGAGCTTTGGTAACAACTTCCTTTGTATGGGACTGATTGATCACAAAATTACTCTTACGCCTTTGTCTTCTACCCTGATGATGCAAAATGTACTTGAGTACCTCATCAATTGGTGGTGTAGGAGAATTGGGAAAGTACACTTAAAGCATCTCAAATACAATGACTATCTCATGTTTTTGAAATGTTGTTGAAGATAATACTCAATAGTTCAATGTTCTTATCATTCTCCATAATTTTATGTCCTCCTTTTAGCTTAGGTAATCCTCTTGCAGTTCAAATTTCTTCTTTCAATTTCTTGAAGTGGCTAATATACTCATCAAAAGTATCAAAAGATTCCACAATCAAAGGAGCAAGCTCAACCTTCAACCTACTAATTCGTGTAGAATCAATATGATCACATAATCCCTTAAACTTGTCAAGCAAATCCTTAGGGTCTGTGGTGCTACTAACATGGGTGTCATAGGCATTGTCAACATGAAGAGCTATAACACCATGAACCTCATCATTCTTATCTATATAGAGTTGCTTTATTTCTTTAGTAGTATGAGGTTGTTCAATCATATATTTGAGTAACCACTTACTTTGAAGCAAAGTTTCAATATTTTTTTCCCAGTAGCGTAGTTTGGGGCATTTGATAAGGTCACATGGCGATCCATAACTATCTTGCCAAAATACAAACTCCTAAGTATATTTTTGACCAGTTCGTGTATGGCTTGCTACATTGTGACTTGCCATGTTGGCCCTTTATCCACTTGCCATGTCATCCTCTATGCCATTCTCTATATGTTGTGTCGTCTCACTTACCATGTCAGCTGTACAAATTACCATGTCACCTACCACATGTCATACCACCTTATTTTCCATGTTAGAAATATGGACTATCACATAAACTATATGAACCACCATGTGTCATTCCACATCATCTTCCGTGTCATCTATATAAACCTCCATGTTAGCATGTGCAATTTGGACAGGGTGACATAATTAGGTGCCACCTCACTACATACTGCCATGTCATCATTTCTCACCACATCATCATTTCATATCATGTTTTTATATCATCGATCTTTAATAGGAAATGATGTCGAAGGGGTTTGAACTTGGGACCTCCTCCATCCAAAGTCTTCACATGGGTTGAGCTAGCCATTATCCCTAAGGTGCCCCTTCATATATAAGTGGTAGTGCTTAGTAATAAACAAAACAACCCAAACCAATACCTTCTCTCACATATTGCATGTGTGACATCAATGCACTTCATGTTGATGCATACACATTCATGCATATTTTTTATGTCATGCCTTCCATGGAATATTCCACATTTAAAATTCAAATTTTTGCATTTTGGAGGCGAAGTGCACAAACTTTAAAGCTCAAAAAACAATACATGGAGGCAGTTTGGGAAAAATTGATAAACTGGGACCCCCCCTCAAATTTTTCAAAGAATCTAAAAATGTTGATGGTTCATTCATATTTGTCATGGTTTGCCTTACACAGCCTTTTTGTTGAACATAATTAATCAATAAATCCTCTCATGCCTATGCAAAAAAAAAATATCAAACTATTTTAGCAACTTTGTCAAGTAGCTCAAAGGTCTTTGCCAAGTACAAAGGCCTTTTTATGGCTTCTTTGCAAGTAGGGGTTTGGCTAAAAATTTTAGTCTGCTCTTTTCTTCTTTTATGGCAACCAAACAATCTACCTTCTCATTTATGTTGTTATTGGACACAAAAAGCCAAAAAATAAAAGGAAATGATTTTAAAAACTCTATATAAGACAAATGACGTTTACAAAAGACCTTAAAAAGTACAATACTAAAACTAGGGAATTCATCTGGTTAGAAATCAAAAGAAACAAAAGACGATTGAGTGTTAGAACAAAGAAATCTATTGGGAAATATTCCCCTAGAGAAAATCTACTGAATCCGGTGAGATCATTGCAATCCATGCCCACCTTTTGTCAAAATAACCTTCAAATATCATCATATTTACAAAAAAAATCTTCTTGGTTGCTCTAAATACAATTACCCTTGAGAGAAACTATAGAAGGAAAATCATTGACAACAAACAATCAAGTAATGGTGATTCAAACTTGCTTTGATACCATGTTATAATTCACAATAGTTTCTAGAAATAAATGGAATCAACACATTACTCGATATTTCTAAAACAAATACCCATAAAAAAATACACACAAGATATGGGGGTGTCTATGGACACCAAATAAGCTCACTTTCAAAGAAAAAAATTGCATTCCAACCAATGATGAAATGGTTGATATGATGGGGTATTTATACCCAACACAAATTACCTTTAGGTCAAGGTTAAGTAACTGACCTTTAGGATGAAAATAATTTAATATTATAAAATACCTCTTTCAAGGTTTATAAGGGCCCAAAGGAATTATATGAACAATAAAATACGAATTCTCGACGTTTGAACATGCTTACCATGAATGATAATAAGATTCTACAAATTAGCTAGAAAGGTATTCATAGCATAATATTTATATTTAATTGAAATAACTTAAATTAAGAAAGTGAACACAAAGTCCAAACATTCATAGAAAATAAATATTTTCTTTTCAAGACCCTCATATACAATTATAAAGGCCAATGATAATGACCATAAAAAATACAAAGCCTAAAACTACCAATATTGTGCTACCTAGTTGTTGAAATTATAGACATTAATCTATTGCATGCTCTATGAATTTTAGTAGCCTCTTAGTTCTATGTTCTAAAGAAAGTTATCATGAACATCGTTAGGCTTCTCCTTGAAGAGCCTTCTATAATTAGAAATTGGATGCCACATCAAAAAAATTGAAACTTCTATTCTATCCATTCTAGGCGTTGCTCCTCCAACTCACTGGCCATGCATTCAACCTTTATTATGATGACAACCTAGTTTAGCATTGACATAGGATCCCTCTTTCATACCATAATAAACTCCTCAAATATCTATATACTACCTATGATTGTGTCCTCACAATACTTCATAGGCACTTTATGATATTTTTGTAGACATGTATCCCACACTTCTTGCATTTTTATATAGCACTAGGGGCTTGCAAACAACTCTTCATACTCTCTAATAATTAGGTTGAGATGTAGATGTTCAACCTTGACCTTTAGCCCTTACTTAAGCTCCTTAGTCTAATAAATATCAATTTCTCTCCCCTATCTACCACTATCTTAAGGTCTAACACAAACATCCTTGGTTGCACCTCTCTTACATAGATGTTCAACATCCAATCGGTCATGTTGTCAATCACATAATTATGCAAATATAGTTTACACGGTAGGTACTACTAATTTTGCATGCTAAAAAGGAAAGCATCACAAAACTATTTGGGAGTGCTCAAATTATAAGGTAGATAAAAAATAATCTTCAAAAGCTTAAACAAAATAAATTTCTCCCTCAGCATACTAACGTATAACTTTGTTGGGGATTTGTATTCTAACAACTCTAAAACCAAGCTACCTACTATATTTCTTTAAGCCTTAACCCTATCCAAATTAGACTATATATACACATTATCCTCTTTCAACTATGCTATTACCTTCTCCTTCTCCTCTATAGTCTTCCTCAATTGATGTTTTCGTTTGATAAAGTTAAAAAATTGTCTACATGAAATCATAACATAGGGTCCACTCCTCCTTTCTAAAAATAATCTCCCTATACCATGAGACAGGAATATAATCCACTTACAAACATAGCATAGAAAATCCTAGGAAACACAAGAAGCTCCTATGGTGCCATTCATTTTATCAAATGTGTTTGGTGCCTCCTCGAGGGGTACCATAGGAATTTTATTGTGAATAGGGATGGAAATGTTGGAAAGGCTTGTCACATCTACACTATCCATACCCTGACTAAGGATTGTAAAACCCATGCTTCAAGTTGGACTTATAAAACCACTAGCCCTTGTAACATTACCAAGACTCTTAGTGTCAACAAGGCTACGACCTGCATAGGGTTTACAACACCTAAATCACCCTCCTCTAGCAATATTGAAGAAATAAAAAATCTTGCTATAGCCTCCTTCATCCTTTTCTCCTAAAGAATGTACTTGGTCAATGACCTCCTTAAAAATGCCATATCTTACTTTGAATCTCCAATCTTCAACTAGGATTCAAGTAATTATAGCTCTAACTCTTCTATTGGGTCACCTAGGAACTCTTTTTCTATTTTGACCACATCTGATGGACCTTCTACAAAGGCCTCTAAAGACCCCTCCTCTACCTAAATTATAGGTATTTTAGGTCTAGTCGTCGATGCCTAAAAAGTAATAGCTCCCCTCTGCAAGTAGTGGACTCTTGTTCTTTTCATAGGCCACTTAGGCACAACCACCTGCTCTTCATAGCCACCCATAATCTATGCATCCCAAAACAAACCGATGCTAGCCAAACTATCCAATACTTATAATTTGATGAGCCTATGATGCAATAGGGCTTTAGGGTTTTGACTCTTGGACTTTATCACATATAATTTCCAAGGCATGGAAGAGGTAGTACAACACATCCAATTTGAATTCATATCCTTCCTCTCCTATTTTCATGTGAAGTAGGAATAATAAGTGATGACCAAAAAATATAGAAAACCTCCTCTTGCAAGTGAAATATTTGAGGGCATACAAAGCAATTATTTCATATGGTGTTAAGAGAGAAGTCCTAGTTGTACCTACATCCCTGACCATGGTGTAGATATTATGCTCGTTAGGTAGGAAGAAGTTGTCATGAGTGTTTGCAAAGGTCAATGGTTTGTTAGAATATACCTTCATATCTTACATTATTGTTTACATATTCCCTCCTTTCACATCATGTCATATTAAAATAATGGGATGTGAAATTAAATGTAAGTTAGAAGTTCCTGTTATTTCATTAATTTAATAGTTTATCCTGGTTTCTTCTCTTATGAGATCATCATGTAAGAGTCTATAGATATGGACTTGTGTATTTATGAAAATTATTGAAGGATGAATAATTGTTTTCTATGTTTTCTTTTGAATTTAACAAGTGGTATCAGAGTGGATTTGCCTGAGCCATGAGTGAAGATCCATGTGATGAAAAACAAAGTGAAGATGCCCATCTGAAATTTTTCATGAAGGATCAAAGAGAAGAAATGGTGTAAATTAAAGTGTTGTCAACTTGTTTATTAAAAGACAGTGTCATACAGATTAAATGTAATTCAACACAATTGCATTGATGTTTTGAAAAATTTGGTTGAGTGCGATATTTTATTCCTACCTGAAGAAGAGCGGGATGTCTGAGCAATTTTATTTTTAAAGTTTGGTTAAGTGAGATAGTTCTTGCTTAAGAAATATAAACAATATGTTTGAGCAATATTTTTTAAATTTTGATTGAGTTCCTGCTTGAGAAAGACAAGCGATATGTCTTAGTAATGTTTGATTGAGTGAAATATGAAAGGCAATCCCAATTATTTGTGGGATGTTTGAGTAGTGAAATAATTCATGGATTTTGTGAAGGAACAATTGACTCTAAAAGTGCTTTTAGACTCCTAAGTGGGAGAATGATCGTATAAGTATTTTTTTCAAAGAAATAATTATCATTAAAATTGCTTGCAAACTCTTGAGTGAATGACTACAAAAGTTTATAGTTTTTTTGCATCTGAAGAACGTAGTAATTGCATATGAGAAAAATTTTTATATTTTAAATACACGATTACACCAAGGTATATGAGAAGAAAATTACGCTTACACCTACACAAAGACGTTTGAATCACATGAGAAGTCACTCCAGCCGTATTGTTGTTATTTAAAAAAATACATATTTAAAACATAAAGAGAGGGTATGTTTAAATGAAAAATGACTTTGAGTGTTGTGTTTTAGAGAGGTTGATGTTTAACACCTATAATTAAAGCAAATTGTGAGTGTTGTATTTTATAGAGGCCGATGTTTAACACATATCGTTAAAGCAAATCATGAGCACCAAGATCAAAGAAGTCATTTGCTAGGAAAACAAGGCTGGTGAAGCAAACTATGAACACCAAGTTTGGAGAAGTCAACATTTTTTCATCATGGTCACTTATCATGCCTAGGTTTTTTCTTTAAATATATGGTTGTATACTTTATATATATATATATATATATATATATATATATAATATTATGATAAAAAAATTCTATAGTTGAAAGTACTAAAAACTATAGAATAATTTGTATTCGAGTATTTTAATTAAATATACTATTGACATATGGAGTTATAAGGGAGTCTTTTATGCATAGTTGAAATTATAATATTGAATTAGGGAGTTATAAGGTAGGTGAAAGGTCTTTATGCACAATTGAATATTAATCATATACTTAGGAAGTGATAAGGTTGTTAAAAGATCTTTTACAATTGAAGTTTTTTTAATATCATACATAGTGAGATATTAATATTTTGCATTAAAATTATTAAAATTAAGGAGATATTAATCTTTCTCAATGAGTTATAAGGAAATATTAAACAAAATGACTACTCCTAAGTTGTTTTTCATATAATCTCAACATTTAAAAGGTCCAAACTTTATTTCGTGGAAAACAAATGAGGACTATTCTTATGGTAGAAAAACTTTGGGATATAGTGTTAGGAGATGAACCACATCCTGAAGAGCCAATTACACAAATGAATTTTGATGAAAAAGATAATAGGACCAAATTAATAATTCTGGTTGGCATAACAAATGAAATTTAGTCTCATGTTAGCAAAGTTATTACATCAAAAGAGGCTTGGGACATCCTATGCACAATTTTTGAAAGTAGAAATCAAACAACTACTCATCACTTACAGTCTCAATTATACACATTGCAAATGTTAGACAATGAAAAATTTGAAACATTTTCTTTGAAAAATTGCAGAAATAAAGGCAAAATTAAACGCCTTAGGAGAAAGGATTGATGATAATTTGTTAGTATCAATTGTATGGTGTGCTTTACTTGATTCATATAATGTTTTGGTAACTTCTTTGCAAGTTGTTGATCGTGAGTATATTTTGAATAATTGATCAATATTTTATAACATGAACTAGAAATACAATTAAGAGACGATTTTTCAAACAATACTCTGATCTCTAGAAAAATATTTCAAAGAAATACTATAATGTCCACTAATCCACGTCATATTTGTCACAAAACCAATTTGAATGGAGAAGATATTGTCACATATGTGAGAAAGAAGAAAATAATGATACTAGATTTTGTAAGTATAATACTCTGAGTAAATGGAATCAGTCATGAACTTCTCAAACTAGGCCATGAGAAAATTATCAATCAAGGAATTCAAATACTTTACCCATAACAAATTAAGGGTATAAATAAAATATTCCTTTACAACAAGGGTGTGTGGAACAGTAAGTAACATAAGAAGAACCTAAATCAGATTATGATGAAGAACCAAAAATAGCATATAAGGTATTAATGACACAGAAAAAGAAAAAATCAATGATAATAATTGGTATGTTGATTTAAGATCTAGTAATCATATGATTGACAATGCACAATGGTTTGATACTTTTAAAGAAGTAGAGGGTTTGCCAATGACAATGGTAGATAACACAAGTTATCACATAAAAGGAATAGGAACAATTTCCCTCAAATAACCTTTAGTAGAATGCACATTTATAAATGTGTTATATGTTATAGAACTTACTGAAAACTTAATTTCTAATACTTAAATGATGGATAAATGACTTTATGTCAATTTTCAAATTGTTAATGAATATAAAAGATTCTCTATCTCAAGAAAAGGAAAATTAGAAGGGACTGCATCTTACAAAAAATGGACTATTTTATTTAGATATTATTACACCTCCATCTCTACTTTGAGAAGTACAAATATCATCTCACAATCACAAAGGGGATAGAGCTTTAACAACCAAATAGGCAAGAAAGAAACATAAAGATCTAACACTTGATATAGGAATATGATGAATATACAATGCTTAAAAATTGGGTACAAATTATTGCAAAAAGAAATGATGGTCCAAAATATTTACAATCAATCTTCCAAGAGGTCAATATTGATACCCTCACTACACTTAAGAATTATACAAGTCTTAATTATCACAAAGTAGTTTAAGAAGGGGATAAAGTTATTACACTTCCTATTGATTTAGTCAAAATCATATATGTGTCACTTCTCACACTTGATATATATAAAGAAAAAATACAAATCAAGAGGAAATAAATGCAAAAACTAAGCTCTTAATAAAAAATGTTATGTGGGATATAGGTGATCTTATCACACAAAAATAAATTGGTTGCAATACACATAAAGAAAAATGTCATGTGTGATATAGGTGATCTGATCATAAAGAAAGAAATTATTTGTAATACAAGCAATATTCAAATAAAGGAGTTTAGTTGTGACACTAATGATTTGCAGATTGTTCGAGATGACAACAATAGTACAAAACATAGTTGTAACAAACATACTATACAAATTGATGATAAGTTTTGTGATACTACAGGAGTTGGCCATAATGGTATAAATAGAAATTAACAAGTAAAAAGCAAAATTCTATAGGTTGATCTCACAATGCAATATAAAACTTTCTCCAAAAGTAGTTGCCAATATTTTGTTACACACAAGCATACATTTAAAAATTGTTGGAACATTTCTCAAAGTAACTACACAAAAATCAGGTTGAATTATGGGTGGATGGATATTATGGAATGGAATCAAACCAAAGAAGTGATTTATGGATATTATAAAATAAGATCAAGTATTTTTTTGATACAAAAGTAATACATAGAGATGATACATAGAGCACAAATATCAAAATTCAAGTTTTGTTTTTTCAAAAAATCTTATCTCCAGATTCACCCAGAGAGCACAAATATTTTTAGATTAGGGGGGGGAATTTATTCCGTAATTTGCTCACACAAATAATGTAATAAGGGGGTATGTTAGGATATATCTTCATATCTTACATTATTGTTTACATATTCTCTCCTTTTATAGCAGGTCATATCAAAATGATGGGATGTAAAATTAAATGTAAGTTAGAAGTTCTCGTTATTTTGTTAATTTAACAATTTATATGGGTTTTTTCTCTTATGAGATCATGTAAGAGGCTATAGACATGGACCTGTATATCTATGAAAAATATTGAGGGATGAGTACAATATTTTTTATGTTTTCCTTTAAATCCAATAGGGTTCCTAGAACCTTGTTTGTCCTAGTAAGGTCAACCTTGACACTTGCAATTCCTGTAACATTGATATCCTCTGTACATATTTTACTATTCAATAATTTCTTCTTCCTTGGAGCTCTGTTCTTTTTTCAAAATGTATTCCTTGTTTCTTGCGTTTTGTTGGCTGCAGTTTTTCTTCTATTCACTCATCAGATAAGGTCTTTGTCTTGACGAAGGCGAGGTGGTTTCACACCATGTTTCCAGGCACAAGTTAGTTTTGGGGCTAGAGTAGAGCGTAGGCCCATTTCAGGCCAGAGAACAGTGAAGCCCACCTTCAAAGAGGAAAACATAAATGCCCAAGTGTCTTTGCCCCGGTTGGAGAGCGCAAAGCCTTTTTGGGGCTAAAGTGGGAGTGCAACACCCCTGTGTTGTTATAAACTCTTAATGAAAATCTATTTTAGAACAGGTGTGGGGCTAGTGCTATTTCACCCCTATGGCTGAGCTTAAAGCAATTTCGAGATAAGGATGAGAGAAAAGGCCATTGACTTTTCAAAGTGCAACAACCATTTTTCCAAAAAAAATGCTAAGTGTGGATCAAGGCGTTTCGCTCCAATCCTCAAGCGTAAAGAAAATTTGGAGTTAGGGAGAGCGCAATGCCCTTTAAATTTTCCATAGGTTGTTTTGCTCTGTTTTCCAAGGTAAAGTATTTTTGGGCCCAAGTAGGAGCGCTTAACCTTTTGAATTTTCAACTCTGGTGCTGCTCCCAATGCAACAAAGCATTTTGCTCCATAATGCCAGTGCAATTCCATTTTGGAGCTGGAGAAGGCAAAATGACCTTTGAATTTAAAACGACGTAGCCCATAAAATGAAAAAAAATGCTAAGTATGGAGGTAGCCATTTCGCTCCAGTTTTGAGCACAAAGTAGTTTCAGAGCAAGAGATAGTGCAATCACATTTGACTGTTCAAACCCCAGTACGCCTCCATAGGCTACAAGGTGTTTCGCTCCGCTTTTCAATGCAAGGCATTTTTGCTCCAATCTACAACGCAAGCCCCTTTGACTCTTCAACTCTGGCGTCCCTCCCGATGCAATAGGGTGTTTCGCTCTATTTTCCAAGTGCAATTCATTTTTAGGGTTATAAGGAGAGAAACAAACTTTGACTTTTCCACGGTGCAGCCCATCAAGCAAAAATAATGCTAAGTGTGGATCAAAGTGTTTTGCTCTACTTTTCGGGTGCAAGGCAGTTTTGGGAGTAAGTAGCAGTGAAATAACATTTGACTTTTCAATGCCTACGCTACTCTCAAGTTGGCAACTCGTTTCACTGCACTTTTTGGAGTGCAAGCCCATTTCGAGCCAAGAAAAAGTGAAACATAGGTAGCGCTTGCACCTAGCACGCCTGTTTCAGTCTAGCTCTCCCTGCCTCAGCCAGAACTCCGCAGAAGTGCTTCTCATCAGTGAAGCAAGGTGCATCCTTATCCATTCAAATGTAGTCGATCTGAGAAGCTTCCAGACTTGATGTTCCTAGGATTTCAGAATCCGATCTCTTGATAAGGCGGTTCCGGCAAGCGAGGAGATGGCGCCAGCAAGCTAAACCTGTCAGCACATTGAAGAGGTGCAACTGCATTTCAGTGAGTCATCCGATTTCAGGCCATGCCTCATTACTGTTTGATGAGTGCTCTTTTCTCAAATCTTATCTTTGCTGCCACCGCGATGTTTTGTGGGTGTGCATTTATGTTTCAAGCGGTAAAATTCTCTATAAAAGCTGACAATTCTAATGTAATATGATGGATGTTTTGCTAGAGGCTTGTTGTAACTTGAATTCTGCTATCAATACAGAGAATATTTGGCTCTAACTCTGGACTTCTCTTTATGTGTATGTCTTCTATCTTATATTTCTATTAAATTCTTTACTCTATATGTGGGTTATAATTCTATGTCTGGATTTGACTCCCGATAGAGGGTGAACGTTGGAATAATTCTGGAGATTACACATGTTAGATGCCTGGTTTTAATTTTTGTTAGTTTTCTATGTTGAGTGCTATTGATTCAATGTACAATTAAGTTATCATGTTGCTTGTCCATCACCCCTGTTCTACTTGGCCTGAGGCCATATTTCCCATCCCTTTCAGTCATTTATAATCTCTTTCCTGTTCCTTAATCTCAAACCCCAAGTTAGAATAGAAAGGGAACCAGCCCTCTCTAGAGATTGGCATGGGAGGCATTTCTTCCTCTCGACATTTCAATGTTGGCTGGGTCTAGGGCGCATGAATGAAACATTTCATACCTAAGGCAGATTCTTGACCAACAGTTTTTGGCATGCCCGGTGGGACGCAAACGTTCCACGTCAAAAGCAGTATTAAGAAGTTGATGTTCATCTTGTTACTGTCAAATCCGAACATCTGGCGACTCAGCTGAACTCAGAAGCCTCCGAATCTTGAAGCCGGTTTAAAAGCCCACACCTTCATGTACACAAGATGAAAGGCTAAAAATCTAGAAGAAGCAGTTGAGTTCTTTGAGCTCGACATCGATGCTTTGGGAGAGCATCCTAGAATAGTCCCCTTGACTATCCCATCAGATCAAGCACCCTCACAAGTAATTGTTATAGTTTCACAGACTCCAAGTCCTACCAGCACTACGACTAGCTTACCCCCTCAACTAAACATTCCAAATGTTCCAACTCAACCGAACGTTCCAAATATTTTGGTTCCACCAAATCCTTCGGTTCAGATGGCGCAACCTCCACCCAAGCAGTTCCTCGCATGGAATCATTCAGGACCTCTAGCTTTATAGGCTCAAAACCAAGTACCACCCGTAGCATTGAAGGCTCTACCCACATACGATGGTACAAGAAAGATGGCTTATGAGCATGTCCAAGATGTCGTTGCACTAGCAACCATTCACCACATCACCAAAGAAGATATCATGGTGAGACTGCTAGTTCTCTCGCTGAGAGGTAAGCTCCTCTACTAGTACCGATCACTATCAATCGACACCATCACTACATGGGACCAATTAGTAGAACAATTGATAAGGGGTTTCAATGAATAGGTGGACCCCTTCTCTTTGTTGCACCAGTTCACCACCATCCAGAGGCATCCTCAGGAGGAGGTAGCAGATTTCAATGTCAGGTTCGCTCGGACCTGGCAGAGAGTCACTGTCGGCCTTCGGCCCACTCCGGAGCAAGCGACATTCTATTACTTGAGAGCTTTCCATTCTGATATTAGCATGAGCATCCAACATGCTAACGTCAACACTTTCCTACCTTGTATGAGCAGGCGTAGAAGGTTGAGGCTGACCTAGTAGCTATCGAAAAGTTACCTCCGAAGGTGACTATGCCGATTTATCCAGACTTTCCTCAGAATATGTATCCTAGTGCATCTTCTCAGTCTATGCCTACACCCCCGATGTACCCCAATCAATCATGGAATCCCAACCCTCAGAATCAAGTGGTACCCACTCCATAGTTTCAAGCACCCATGTTCCTCAACTCCCAACTCTTGTTCCATATCCAGCATTACCTGCACCATTGGCGCCATTGCCATTACCCATGCCTCAGGCAGCCTTAAATGCGGACCAAGCCAGAGAATTGCAGGATTTATGAGCATCAATGAAGATGATGGCGAATGAGATGACCATCATGAGGAGGAGGCAAAATGATCAAAGCTTCCAGCCAAGGAGATTTCCTCCTCTCGATCACTAGGGAGCAAGCCGCTTCCACCAGTAGGGCTCCTAAGAGGAACATGGTAATGCTGGAAAGTGAAGAAGTTGGTTCATCCGGTAGAGCTTATTGGTGCTCCACCTGCAATGACCCACACGGTGAAGAGACTTGCATGGTTCATCTGAACTATGTACAGACCCTTGCAGACAACGCTCTTGGTGGGCAGGTAAATATGATAAGGGAAACTGATCATAATTTTATGATTCCCCCTATCGAGCAGGTCTCCATCCTCATGAGGATGGGTAAGAAGCCCATTGAGGTTGATCCAATTCAAATGGAACCATTGAAGGTGCCTACCAATTCCAAGCCATCAAGCGAGAAGACGTCGCCACTAGAAAAGGAGCCGATCCAAGTGTCAAAACCGATAGATTCTACCCGATTAAAATACTTCCTACCTCCAAGAGCAAAAGGGAGAATTCACTCAAGCTTCAACCTCTCAACCCCAAACCGAAGCGAGGGATCAGGTGAGAGAAAAACTTAGATACCCCTCACTGACCAAGCGCCAGAGAGTAGAAGCGATGCAATAGTACCGAACCCGATACGAGACTGCTAAGGAGGGAGGTGAGTCTGGTACAGGAGCATACAACATCATTGAAGAGCTAAAGAAGACTCCAGCAAAGGTAAGCCTCTTCGATGCACTCCAACTACCCGGTCAAGTCGACCTACTGTAGGAATCACTGAAGTCTGCCAAGGGCAAGGGAAAGCCGACTCAGACTATCTTAACACAGTCGTTGACTACCTCAGCCATCGAGAAGAACAGGCCACCATCATTCTATCTGTCCCTCAGGATGGAGGGGTGGGTCATGCATAACTGCATGGTCGATTTTGGTGTTGCTACTACTATGATGCCCAAGGTGGTTTATGAGATTATGGGTATGGAGTACACTAGGAGTAGTCCTAGAGTGCTTCAACTGGATGGGACTCCAATAAAAATAGTGGGGGTCATCAAGGATATCTCGATCGTGTTGCACAAGATGCTACAGATCACTGTAATTCAAGAAGTTGTGGTAGTAGATTTAGAGCCCTATTTTAGCATGTGCTTATCAAGGGAGTTCACTGCCAAACTTGGAGGCTATCTATCTCTAGACTATTCACACCTAGAAATCCCCTTCAGAGGAAGGAGGATTAAAATTTTTAATGAAAAGCCCTCTACCTTTCACATTGAAAGGATCCAGGATGTAGAAAAACAATTGGACTCGATCAATATGATCGAGGAAGTAGAGGAAGAAGAGAAAGTAGAGCTGATGGAAGAAGCTCTGGATGAACTCCGCATAGAAGATGAGTTTTCTATGCATGACTTTAATGCCATGATCGAGTCTGAGATTGGGTGTTATTCAATTACCAAGCCTGAAAAGGCTAAGGTACCAAGTGATCAAGACCCCATGGCCGATCAACTATGGAAACTCTTCTTTGATGGTGCCCGATGCAAGAATGGCATTGGAGGCAGGAGTTGTCCTTATCTCTCCTTATGGAAACCAAAAAATGTACTCGTACAGACTCGCATGGAGTTGTACAAATAATGTTGTCGAGTATGAAGCCCTATGTTTGGGGTTACGAAAGGCAGAGAAACTTGGAATAAAATAGTTGCAGATCTTCGGAGACTTCGAGTTGATCTGCAACCAAGTAACTAATAAGTGTGTTGCCAAGCAACACTATCTAAAAGCATACCGTAATAAGGTATGGGATCTGCTAGAGTCCTTCTCGGCTCTGAACATTCAGTCTATTTCATGAGAGTAGAATAAGCATGCTGACGTCTTAGCATCTATTGGAGCCAGATGCTCCCCTACCGAGAACATAATGCAAAAGCCGAAGGTAGTGAGGGTGATCTACCGGCCTTCAGTATTGGACAAAAATATTCATTGGTAGGTCTTTGACAATGATGAGTAGATCATCAATTTTTTGATTGATGAAGCGAGCAATATTGAAGACAGGACCCTCAACGAGGAAGAATATGAGGGCCTAATTCAATTGAAGAACAACCACGTCCCGAAGGGTTTAATCACCCTTGAAAGTTTGTTTGACCAAGATGATAGGTCCCTCACCCACAAGATCAAGGTGGATGCAAGAGAATACAAGGAGCTAGAGTTGGAATTTGGGAAATCTATCAAGGTGGGAACTGATTGCACGACATTGGAAATTGAGCAAATCAGGACCCTATGCAAAGAATACCCAGATATCATCACTTGGAGCTATCAAGACTTGAAGGGGTATGATAAGAGTGTCTTCCAGCACACTATTGAACTGCAGGAAGGGGTCAAACCTTTCAAGCAGAAGCAAAGGCCGGTTAACCCAAAGATAGAAGTGTTGATGAAGGTCGAGCTCCTGAAGATGTTGGAGGTGAAGATCATTTATCCCATCAAGCACTCTTCTTGGGTGGCAAACCTGGTCCCAATACAAAAGAAGAATGGGGACATCCGCCTATGTGTTGACTTTCGAAACCTTAACCAAGCATCGCTGAAGGACCACTACCCGCTGCCCCAAATCGATCAAATCCTTCACGTAGTGGTGGGAGCACAAATATTTTCTCTACTAGATGGCTTCTCAAGGTACAATCAAATATGGGTAAAAGATGAAGATCAGTACAAGACCGCCTTCACCACCAAGTGGGGCACTTTCGCCTACCAACGCATGTCGTTCGGCCTCTCAAATGTCGGAGCAACTTTCCAGAGAGTGATGGACTTAGCCTTTGGTGAGTTACTCAATCACATCATTGTGATTTATCTTGATGACATGACTGTTTTTTCTCACAAAAGGGAGGAACACGGTCTACATTTGCGACAGGTGTTTAAGAAGTGTCAAGAGTTCGGAATCTCCATAAACCCGAAAAAGTCCATTTTTGCGGTAAAGGAAGGCAAGCTCCTAGGCCATGTGATATCCGAGAAGGGACTAGTTGTTGATCCTACCAGGGCGGAAGCCCTCCTCAAGCTACCTCTACCAATGAACAAGAAGGGCCTCCAATCCTTCTTTGGGCAGATTAATTTTGTTCGAAAATTCATTTTTGACTTCGCCCAAGTAGTAAAGCCGATGACCGAACTCCTCAAGAAGGATGTTGAGTTTCAATGGACCGAGGAGAGAAGGCGGGCATTCAGGGAGATAAAAGAAAGAATCGCTCAGGCCCCCATTCTGGTGAACCCCGACTACTCCAAGGATTTTATCCTTTACGCCATCGATGAACTGGAGAGCTACGCAACTATTCTAATGCAAAAGAACGAGGATGAGGATGAGCAACCGATAGCATTCCTGAGCCAAGTCATCCACCCGCATGAAGAAAAGTACAACTTCATTGAAAGACAAGTGCATGCGATGATGCGATCACTAAAGAAGTTTCACCATTTCATCTCCCAGAGCAAGACGATAGTGTACGTGGTGCACCCTGACGTTAGAAACTTCATCATTCAAGGTGAGCTTGGCAATAAAAGGGCAGGATGGGTCTCCAAGATCCAAGAGTTCGATATAGAGGTCCGGCCCACTAAGTTGGTCCGTGGTCGAGCCTTATGCCAAGAACTTGCCCGGAGTGCCGCATCAGAGGTGACAACTTGCCAATGGGATGATCCAATGCAGGAGAGCAATCTTGCAAATCGGTCTGCACCTAGTAGAGATTGGACAGAAGACCTGGTGGAGTACTTCAGTACTGGACGGTGCCCTTCCGACCTCAACGCTTCGCAGAGGAGGAGGTTCAGGCTGCAGGCCTGCAAATATGTGTTGTTACCAAGTGGGTTGTTTCATCGAAATATTGATGGAGTCCTCCTGAGATGTGTCAAGGGGACAGAAAAACAGAAAATCCTGGACGAGTTCCATTCTGGAATGTCCGGGGGCCATTTTATCGGAAGGCCTATGGCCTTAAAGATAATAAAAGTAGGCTATTATTGGCCTACAATTTTTGTTGATACCTTCGAGGTTAGCCAGAAGTGCGATAAATGCCAAAGGTACGTCGGTCGCACCAGGAATGCTTCTCTGCCCTTGCACCCAATTCAGGTCGAGGCTCCATTTCAGCAGTGGGGCTTAGACTTCATTGGGGTGATAGATCCCAATTCATCCATGGGGCATAAGTATATCCTGATGGCCACAGACTACTTTACCCGGTGGGCAGAAGTAGTGCCCACCAAGCAAGCTAACCAAGATGTAGTCATCACCTTTCTGGAAGGGCTGATAACCCATTTTGGGATACCGGATGCAATAGTAACTGACAATGGCACCCATTTCACCGGTGCCAAAATCTGCGCATTCACAAGTAAGTATGGTATTTACCTAAAAACTTCATCTAATTATTACCCGTAGGGCAATGGTTTGGCGGAGTCTACAAATAAGAACTTACTCAGGATCCTGAAGAGGACATTGGAAGGCAACAAGCGGAGCTGGCATCTACTTCTGGACTTTGCTTTATGGGCTGACCGTATTTCTATCAAGAAATCAATCAAGACGTCCCCATATTCCCTGGTATACGGGAAGGAAGCAGTGCTCCCCATGCACATTGAGTTGCCCGCATTGCAGTCTCTCCGATCATTGGACGGTGAGGATGAAGAGTTTGACCCTATAAGCATCAGGATAGCCCAACTATTGCAGTTGGAGGAGGAAAGAGAGAAAGCCTACGAGGCTTTCATGAAGCATGCCGAGACCACAAAAAATTGGTTTGGCAAGAAGACCTCCGATCGGACCTTCCAGGTTGGTGACTTAGTCCTAAAATGGAATGAGAAAAAGTCCAAGCCCAAAAATCATGATAAATTTGATGCATTCTAGGAGGGTCCATTTTGAATTTTCGAGGTCCATCAGGTGAACTCCTTCACTCTTCAAGATCTGAATGGGTTTACTCTTCCATTATCAGTTAATGGCCTTCATCTGAAGGCGTACTACCAGTGAGAGGTAGTATGAAAATTTTATCAAGCTATGTACATATTTTTTATTCCCTTGTTTGCTTGTACATATTTGTTTTTCTGGAGTATAAGTCTCTTCGCTCCCTTTCGCACTATGAGTGGTGTAGTTTTTGGGCCAGAGGTCTAACTGGAAGAGAAATGGTGTCGAAGAGCCTAAGTAAGCTTTTTTTTAGTTTAGTTTGTGCATTTTTTAGTGCGCCAAGTAAAAGGAGGATAGCAATTTTTAGGCATAGAAGGCCAGCTAAGGTATTTATGCACTGCAAAGATGTGCATCTCACAAATTTTTAGCATCACCTAGCAGAACAATTCAATGCTATGGAAGGCACCCTGGCAAGGATTTTTGCTCTTGTTGAGGAGTGAAACCTAGTTTCGGCACTCTAAGGAGTGAAAGCCAAGTCAAAACTAAAACCCAAATTAAGTCAAAGTCAAATGTCATTTCACCCCAACTGCCCAATGTAATATCTTTTAGACAGTTACCTAGAAAAAAATGCCTTTGACTTTTTAGTAGAAGCGCGACCCAATCTTGGAGGAGAAAATACTTGGTGGGGCCCAATTCTTTTCACCCTAGTTGGTGAGCGCAAGGTGATTTCGGGCCTACTAAGAGAGAAAGCCCCTTTGAATTTTCTCACCCCGGCATCACTCCCAAGGTAGCCTTTCGCTCCAGTTTCAGGGTGCAACTCAATTTTGGAGTTACATGAGCGAATGGGCCTTTCACTCCACTTTCTAAGTGAAAGCCATTTTTGGCTCCTAGGAAATGATGAAAACATGTTTAAAGTAAGGGGGAGTTTCGCTTTCTCCAATAGCATGGGCCCATAGTCCAAGATAATGCCCAACAAGCACACGCCCCGAGGAAGGTCGTTGGAGCCAAAAATCACATATGGAGATTTTAAAAAGGGTAGCGCATCACATCTTCCAAGGAAGATTTTAGCCCCATGCAGTAATTCATCATTGGGAGGTGCGCTCAACACACTGAGTAACACACAGGAGATCCTCCACTATGCCCACAATCGCTCCAGGCATTTACTCCACCCAAACGCCATTAATACGGTGGGTAAATTGAAGGGCTATAAAAAGGGCCATCACTGCACCTCAATTTAACTCAAAGAAATTACTAGAGGTTTTGTTGCAGCACTATTTGCCTGAATTAGAGTGAGAATTACTGATAAAACACACTACGTCGAGCAATAGTGAGGCGTCATTTCTTCCATAGTAAGCATTTGGGCAAGTGCTAGGTCAAAATGGGAAAGAAGAGCACTGAGCCTAAGAAAGAGAAGGCCCCGAAGAAGGAGAGGGCCCCAAAGAAGGTGGAGGGTGAGAAGAAAGAGAAAGTACCACCACCCCCACCTGAAGATAGATTAAGCAAAATCTGTGACTGTGTGCTCACCAGAACAAGTGTGGAGAAGTTGCACGAGACAGTTGAACTCATGCTCACAAAAGTATCTACCAAAAGTGGGCGAATGGCCGCCTATCATTCCCACCTATACTGGTACCTGTGCACACCTGTGCACCACTACCCAGAGTTGGTACGCGCCATCGCCAAGTTCTATGACCCTCTGACCAGGATGATCCAGGATGCCAAAAAGAAGAAGTTGTTCGCCATCTCTACCGAGGATATCCAGGAGGCTTTCGCCTATGGGGAAAAGCCCCCTGAGGACTTCATAGTCAGAAGAATTAGCTGTACTGAGCAGACTGAAAGGTACACCAACACGGTACAAATGCGCCAGTTCATGGAGATGCAACTGAAGGAAAAGCCGAAGTTGCCCGGAGTATTGCCAGACCTGCCTAAATCCTTGAAGGTATTTAAACACCCTGACTTATACTCAATGTTGGCATGGGTTATGGGGCTGTCCACAGATACGACAAGTGTATAAGTGGCAGGTTTCGCTTATCGAGTGCATTTCGCATGGCGAGTTCTACTCGCCCGCCACTATGAAGCCGGGTACCAAGCCCATATTTTTTGACTGGGCGGAATGGGTGGCACGACAAATGCACTTCCAGCTAACCGATGTGCAGAGTGGGAAAGACATGACATTTCGGCCCTGCTCTTTTCTTGCGTGGTATTTCTTCTACCACATGCATAGCCGCTTTGCTTTCATCGACACAACCCGCACGAATGGAGAAGGCAAGGCGCTCCCTGTTTATCAGTGGACTCAGAGTCTGTCAAGACGCGAGTCCTATTATAATTTCAACAGGATGTTCCTCGGTCTAGCCCTGGAGCTTATTTATGACATCTACGAGCGGGTGCCGAGACAGATGAGAGATGAAGTAGTGCAGGGGAATCTCGATGATGTTTTCCAGCTCACTCAGGGCCTCATTGTCAGAATCTACGGGTTTACTGGAAAACCCTTCCTATTGCCATACTACACGACGGAATACTTGTTTGCCCTCGAAGTCGCCCGACAGTGCGACTTCGCTGATGACACGTATGGGCATGGGAGGAGGAAGCCACACACCTGCCCTTGGCCTTTCCACCTCGGTGACATCAAGGTCACAGCCAATGGGCAGAATGCTTTTCTAGCAGCAACATTGTACGATTTTTGCTTAGTTGAGCTTCCCCAACGCTGGAAGTACGATCCGCGGGACGTCTTCAGGCTGAAGATTGGGGCGAAGAGCTTTCATAGTTGTCCATGCCCAGATATTGTGGCCCAGTGCAACAATCCTTCAGGGCACGATTTGGAGTGGCACGTGGAGAGGATGATGTCATTTCCCCCATGGCATGACTTCTATACAATAGAAGCAGAGTATGACCCCTCATCAAATCCAATGCATGACCCTGATGATGAGTTGTTCAAAGTGGTGAAGGACAAATGACCCGATTGGTCGGACGAAAAAATTACCAACTGGTGGATCATGAGGGTCCACAACAAAAAAGAGTCATTTGATCTAGGTCTTGTGATAGACGAGAACTTCTCCGAGGCATATGATACAAATTGCAACACTTATCGACCTATCCTATTCATTGACATCGTGCCTAGGAGTACACAAAGCCCTAGTAGGGTGGAAGATGCGATGAAAGTACAGGAGCAACACACTGAGCAAGACCCACTTGTCGAAGGGAAGGGCAAGCAGCTGCTCCCTGAAGAAGAGGTCACTCCAAAAAAGAGGAGTGTTGTTGCAGCACTTTTGCCCACCAACGTCGCAAAGAAGCCTCGGACTGGTACAACCCGCCCCTTTGGTGCGAACCTTCCTACAACATCAACAACTATGGGAGGAAGCGCTACAGAAGTTCCTGATTCTTAGGTGCAACAAGTCCAGCAGGCATAGGAGGCACGATGAGAGATAGAGTTCATTGATCTGGAAATGGAAGCATCAGATAAAGGAGGAATGAGTCCAATCACGCAATAGTTCACCACTTTGGCTCTAGGAAGTGTTCGAGCCTATAGGTGCGTTCTCTCTCTCTCCCTCTCTCTTTTGTTCCTCTGACGACTTTCCCTTTCAACGTCGAAACCCTAGTTTCCATCCAAGTTGCATTCGGCATCCCCATCTCAGTCGCTCCTCACCCGACATCCCAGTCATTAGCCCCCTCATATTTACCCCTTATTTCTCAGACGTTTGATGCTTTTGCATCTGTGTCCAACGCATTTGCATTCCCTGTATCTTCCACCCCTACCCCTCAAGATTTTGTCCACCCAGTTGCTGCATCTACTATTGCAGTCAATCCTAGCCTATTATCACCCCCATGCACCTTCCCTAGTACTTTAGTCGCTTCCTCGATTGTCCTTGAGTCCTCTACTAAAGCTAATCCACAATGAGCTTTGTTCCCTTTCATGCCACTCTTTGGCATAGAGGAACCAATGGAGATGGAGTTGGAGGTCATTCAGGAGGGTCCGATTGCAGAAAGCATACGCTTGGCGCAACAGAGTTCCTCACGCTGGCTCAAGGGCTAGAAAAGAAAAAATGCATAGGCTCCAGCCTAGATGGAAAGGAGGGCCATATTCGATCCAGAGAAGATGCAACTCCACAAAATGGAGAAGGTGCCCAAGGTCCAAAAGCCCCTGGAGGAAATGACGCCAGCGGACTATTCCTTTCGGCATACAGTCGAAGACATGAAAACGATCAATGTAGCAGACAAGATGGAGAACATCGGGGTTGAAATGGGCACCATCTATTTTCATAGTGAGCATTACAAGACTCGCTTCTACGAGGCTGAGTCTAAAAACGTAGAGCTGGAGGAGACCTTGGCGCACACAAGAGCGCAGCTAGAAGAGGCTCAGGCTAAATCCGAGCAGTTGCAACAACGCGTGACCAGCCTGGAGCAGGAGGTGGAGAATTACAGAAAAGAATCTGAGCAGCGCCTCAAAGCGCATGCAGAAATAGAAAGCCAGTTGTAGGCTTCGAATGCTCAGGTCCAGGAGTTGTAGGCCCAGTTGACGGAAAGAACAGTACAAACAGAGGTCTTCACAAAAGACCGCATCAAAGAGATTCGTCGTCACTTCCTGGAAAACTTTAGAGCAAGGGCGCGCAAGGCGATAGCAGTCCTCACATTCATTTGGGAGGCCAAGCAGAAGGTTTCTACAGGCGGACCCATCATGGAGGATGCCGAGAGGCACATTGAGCGATGGCTGGAGTTGGCGATGAAGGCACAATCCCTAGAAAAAATGGACTTCCAGCTTGCTCCTATGTGCCTGCTTGCTCGATCATGGGCAACTGCGAAGATGACATTGCGGGCTTTCTTCACGAAACAAAAAAGAGCCCAAGAAGCGAGAAAGTTGTTAGATGCGTTCGAACAGGAAAGGCGCATCTCTCTGATGTATTTTGATGCTCTCACACAACTTGGTTTCCCTAGCTTCACTAGCGAGGATGAGACTATTTTGACAAAGGAAGATCTTGGCCCAGTGTGGGATGCCTTTGAGGATGATACTTCGGAGATCGACAGTTGGAGTGAGCCTATTACAGAAGCTCAGGTAATCCAGTTGACGGTAAAGTTCGCGTGGATCGAGTCCTATTTGGTGGACCTTAGCCAGAGGGCTAACTTCGCTGATGCGGACCAGCTTGAAACTTTTGAATACCTGGTTAAAGAGCTCCAAGACCGCGCTCCGTTCCAAGAAGAAGCCTGGGCCCTGGTCGAAGCCACCTATGAATCAATCCGTGAGCGTCTCCCGCAAATGGAGCCTCCCCAGCAGCATGAGGACCAAGAAGAGGAAGGAGGCCAAGGAGAAGAAGAGGGTCGTGAGCCCCAAAAAGAAGAGGAAGAAGCAGAAAGGGAGAGGTTGGAGGAAGAGTCTACTGCCAGTAGTGAGCACTCAGAAGAGGACAACGATAATGACTCTGAGCCCAATAGATAAGGCCTGGGATCTTAACATTGAGGCGAGCTCAATTCCCCCGTGAGCCGCTAGAGATGTTGGCATTCCTGCAACATTGATTTCCTCTGTACATATTTTACTATTCAGTAATTTCTCCTTCCTTGGAGCTTTCTTCTTTTTTAGAATGTTTTCCTTTTTTCTTGCATTTTTTTGGCTTTAGTCTTTCTTCTATTCACTCATCAGATAAGGTATTTGTCTTGATGAATGTGAGGGTGGTTTAACGCCATGTTTCCAGGTGCAAGTTAGTTTCAGGGATGGAGTAGAGCATAGGCCCATTTCAGGCTAGAGAAAAATGAAGCCCACCTTTGAAGAGAAAAACGTAAATGCCCAAGTGTCTTCACCCAGGCTAGAGAGCGCAAAGCCTTTTCAGGGCTAAAGTGGGAGTGCAATGCTCTTGTGCAATTCTAAACACTAAATGAAAATTTGTTTTAGCGCAGGTGTGGGGCCTAATGTTTTTTTGCCCCTATGGTTGAGTGCAAAGTAGTTTTGGGTTGAGGAGAGAAAAGGTCGTTGAATTTTCAAAGTGTAACAATAATTATTCAAAAAAAATGCTAAGTGTGTGTCAAGACGTTTCGCTCCAGTCCTCAAGCGTAAAGCAATTTCGGAGTTAGGGAGAGCGCAACGGCCTTTGACTTTTCCATAGGGTGTTTCGCTCTATTTTCCAGGTGCAAAGCATTTTCGGGCCCAAGTAGGAGCGCTTAACCTTTTGAATTTTCAACTCTAACACTGCTCCCAATGCAGTAAAGTGCTTCTCTCCACAATGCCAGTGTAATTCCATTTTGGAGTTGGAGAAGGTGAAATGGCATTTGACTTTTCAATGGCATAGCCCATAAAAAAAAAATGCTAAGTATGGAGGCAGTCGTTTCACTCTATTTTTGAGCGCAAATCAATTTTAGAGCAAGAGGTAGCACAATCACCTTTGACTGTTCAAACCCTAGTGTGTCTCCTTAGGCTGCAAGGCATTTCGTTCCACTTTTCAATACAAGGAATTTTCACTCCAATCTACAACACAAGCCCCTTTGAATCTTCAATTCTAGTGTCCCTCCTGATGCAACAGGGTGTTTCACTTTGTTTTCCAAGCACAATTCATTTTCGATGTTATAAGAAGAGAAATAGACTTTGACTTTTCCATGATGTAGCCCATTAAGCAGAAATAATGTTAAGTGTGGATCAAAGTGTTTTGTTTTCCTTTTTGGGTGCAAGGCAGTTTCGGGAGTAAGTAGCAGTGCAATAACAATTGACTTTTCAATGCTTGTGCTTCTCTCAAGTTGGCAACTCATTTCGCTACACTTTTTGGAGCGCAAGCCTATTTTGGGCCAGGAAATAGTGAAACATAGGTAGTGCTTGCATCTAGCGTGCATGTTTCAGTCTAGCCCTCCTTGCCTCAACCATAATTATGTAGAAGTGC
This sequence comes from Wollemia nobilis, assembly GCA_028583015.1. Taxonomy (NCBI): domain Eukaryota; kingdom Viridiplantae; phylum Streptophyta; class Pinopsida; order Araucariales; family Araucariaceae; genus Wollemia; species Wollemia nobilis. The sequence goes on from JAQPPZ010002979.1 coordinate 79,738, forward strand.
TTCTCATCAGTGAAGCAAGGTGCATCCTTATCCTTTCAAACACAATCGGTCTGAGAAGCTTCCACACTTGATGTTTCCAAGTTTTTGAATATGATATCTCGATAAGGTGGTTACAGCAAGCAAGAAGATGTTGCCAGCAAGCTAACCCCATCAACACATTGATGATTTGCAGTTGCATTTCAATGAGTCATCCAATTTCAAGCCATGCCTCATTACTATCTAATGAGTGTTTTTTTTCTCAAATCTTATCTTTCCTGCCACCACGATGTTTTGTGGGTGTGCATTTATGTTTCAAGCGACAGAATTCTCTATAAAAGCCATCAATTCTAATGTAATATGATGGACATTTTGCTAGAGGCTTACTGTAACTTAAATTTTGCTATCAATACAGAGAATGTTTGGCTCTAATTCTAGACTTCTTTTTATGTGTATGTATTCTATCTTATATTTCTATTAAATTCTCTGCTTTATATGTGGGTTATAATTCTATGTCTAGATTTGAATCTTGATAGAGGGTGAATGTTGGAATAGTTCTGGAGATTACACATGTTAGATGTCTGGTTTTAATTTTTGTTAGTTTTATGTGTTGAGTGTTATTGATTCAATGTATAGTTAAGTTATCGTGCTATTGGTCCATCACCCCTATTCTAATTGGCTTGAGGCCATATTTCCAATATCTTTCAGTCATTTATATTCTCTTTCCTATTCCTTAATCTCAAACCCCAAGTTAGAATAGAAGGGGAACCAACCCTCTCTGGATATTGGCACGGGAGGCATTTCTTCCTTTCGGCCTTTCAATGTTGGTCGGGTCTAGGGCGCATGAATGAAACATTTCATACCTAAGGTGGATTCTTGACCAAAAATACCTCTAATATTCGCTATGAATTCCATAGCAACATTGTCATCATGCCCTATAATCATAAAAAATACCCCATCCACCTAACCTATCCAAAAAAAGCAACCACAAATAGGTATTGCAAAATATCTATGATATCCAATGGCTCCTTATGAACTACCTTTCCATTGACACCCATTTTCTAATATAGATAAGATCTTGTAGCAAATAAAATAGTCTTTAAAGTGCACTGTGTTGTTAAACTCTAGTGAGAGAAATAGATAACCTACAAAAAAATGCAAAAATATCAAAACGTCTCATGCATGTCAAACACATCAGTAGTATGTCAGTTGAGCAAAAACATATGATTATAATGGAAATATTTCCACCTATTGTTGTGTGATTATCTTACCCCATACCTCATAGTTCTCATCTATGTACCCCAATGCATATTTAAAGAGATCAAGCAAAAGGGTGATGTAAGCATCACATCTGGCACTCTTAGGGCATGCACTACAAGGGGCAAAATGAAATATGATATAATGCTCACATATTGCACATGCCTTTGGGTTTTCCAAAAAGTATTGGAAACATATGAACTCGAGTCCTAAAATATCACTTGGGATATGTAGCACACTTACCATTGGTATCATGCTAATAGCTTCCATTAGGGCCACATGACCCATTAGGTTCATTTGATATGCACCCATCACACTTTACAACACTACTCTAATTACTATCACTTTCTCATAACCCCAAATTAAAAAAAAGAAGACATGTTCTCATATTAATCATGATTTCATCATTTATATCCCTTTCTCACTCTTACTGTTATGCCTCCCAACTAATCAAGTTTTCTTAAGAACCTTGCATTTCTTTCCAAAACTCAAGTGGTCACACTAGGGTAGATTGTGTTGTATTTTATGTTGCTTCACATCAAATACTATCCAAAAAGATGTCAATCTTCACTCAACTTGTTCAATCAACTACAAGCAATAAAATTAGGGTATCTACTCAATTTTTGATGCATTAATTGTACAATAAATGCACAAAAAAGGGGTAAATGTAGACACCCATTTTGTGCACTTCAAATAATGACACCTTTCAAATATTAATATCCATTGTAAATATTTATAAAATTGCAAATAAATCTATTAGAATGGGTTTGAAAAGAGCTTTTTGACAATTATATATATGCCTATACTCTAATGAAAAATAACATTTCAAACTAGTCTTGTACCGCCTCATAGCATCGCACAATATCTTATGGTACCTTGTAGTGAGTTCAAGTGCTATAATTCCCATAGCATTATGGATCACCTTGTTGTGAGTTCAAATACTATGAGTTCTTTAACATCGTGCAGTGTCTTGTAGTGAGTTCGAGCACTATGAGTCCTATAGTGCCTTGTAGTGAGTTCAAACACTGTGAGTCCCATAGTTCCTCACATTGCATTATAGTGAGTTTGAGTACCATAAGTCTCATAGTGCCTCATGGTGCCTTGTAGTACCTTGTAGCAATTTTGAGTGCTACAAGTCTCATAGCACCTAGTAGTGCCTCGTAGAGACTACAAGGGTGGTAATTCTTCCCATGACGCTCATAGTGTCTTGTAGTGCCTTATAGCACCTTGTAGCAACCTTAGAATGTTATAAGGCCTTACAAAAACTTGTAATAAGCTTAGTAGTATCCGTCATTGACATCAAGAAACAATGGATTATGACCTATGATACCCATGACCATTTCAATCTTGTTAGCTTCCAAAACGGTAACTTTTCCAAGTCCTCCTCTCATTCAATGGCTCAACTCCCATGGTCATGCTTCTAGACCAACATGGTAGAAATAGCTATACCACTTCAATGATGCCACATATTACCTCTACATGTGTAAATCCCTAAGTGGTGTGCTTCTTGAGCACACCCAATATACATAATTATAGAGGCATGCCTTAGACTAGTCTCCACTCTCCTAACATGTGCATGCCCACAAAACCATAGGCCAATATACCTCAAGCTCTAGCACATGAAAAATTATTAGGGCATGCCTTTCAAACATTCCCCAAACCATCCAAACCTTCCAACATGGTCATACCCACTAATTATTGGGTAGATACATGTATCCTAGTATGAGCATACCTAGTGATCTACAAATCATGCATGTTGATCCATGAATCACACCTAGGATCAGTTTAAACCCATTAAGACATCCCTAAAAAACTATAAATACACCCCCTAAGGTGGGATAAAAAAATAAAAACTTTGAGGTATCAATACTCTATTGGAATTACATTAAAAATTTTAAGAGTACTGATATTCTATTGAAATTCTCTTGTGCTCACTCATTGCTACTCTCCTGCTAGAATACTCGTCCAATATCAATCCTCTTCCATTTGCAGTTGAATCCTTATTGTTTGTCTATTTACCTATTGGAAGTGACTGAAGTAAAGCATTACTAGCAAGCACCTTTATTGTTGGTGGGCCCTCATCAAGTAGACAATAAGGGGGTCAACTTATCGCTTGGGAGTTGTACCTTTTCCTCTTTTCTCTACCTTTGTTCTTTTTTGGTTTACCTTCAATTCTATTTGGGTAACTTTTCTTAGATATTTTGTTGAACATTGTACTCCACTGCTAATCCTCATAAGCTTCTACTATTAACCTCCATGATTCTATTTGTTGTAAGCATTTATAGTTAATAGCCTTAGCTTCACTTTTAGCTAGCACCTACTACTAGCACTTGTTGCTAGTCATTTGAGCCTTGATTTCAATGCACACCTGCTGCTAGCACTTGTAGCCAATCTCTTAATCTCACCTTATAGTAAACATTTGTTTCTAACCATCTTGACAATGTTTTAAGCTAACATATTTGTATTTCATTTTATTTTCATTTTCACTCATAAATATCCTTAGTCATTTTGCCTTGCTATTTTCATTATCTATTTCATTCCTATATTTTCATTATTAATTGTCAAAAATATCTCACTACTACTTTATTAATTTTATTGTCATTTTGTTTATCTACTATTAACAAAATTTAGCTAGGTAGCTTAAACACAATTTTCTTGGTTATCACATGTTCTTTTCAAAATTTTATCACTATCTTAAAAAGAAATAGGGGTGAGTAGTTGAATTTTCAAAATTTTGAAAAGAACATGCCTAAAAAAGAAATAGGGGTGAGTAGTTGAATTTTCAAAATTTTGAAAATTCAACTACTCACCCAAAAAGCCTCTTGCTTCTTTTTAGGTCAGACAAACCCCCCTACTCTCACTCTTGTCTTTTTTTATCTATTTTATCGGGTCATTTTAGTGTTGTAGTTCAACTATATTTTGACTTCATGTCTACTACATCTATAAACCAAGTGCCCTCACTTTATGTTTCTTGTGTCCAGTTAATATAGGATAAAGTTGGTCTATTCTTTGATCTCCTTTAGACTATTAACCTATTCTATACTTCATTGTTTGCAACCTTTAATTTCTATTTTATTTTAGATTATCTATTGTCATTAATTTTCTATTTTATAATTTATTTTACGATTAGTAGAAATAGAATATTGAGTTTAGTTTAATCATTGTCTTTGATAATTCTATTGTATCCTAAGCAAGAAACAAAATAGCACACAGTCGCATCAAGGATAGCTTGTGTGTTTGCATTTATCTCTAATTGCCTTGGAAAGGAAAAGGATATTTTACTTTTCTCATATCATTAAATTGAAAAGCATGTAGTCTAGGGCTATCTTCCTGCATCTTTAATTTTTAGTTTTAGATTTCTTAAGGCTTAGTTGTAGAACCTTAAGAGAAAATTTGTTTACTCTCTCTCTCTCTCTCTCTCTCTCTCTCTCTCTCTCTTTGTTAAAAAGAGATCATATTCAATTAAATCCAAAAAATGTTACAATTCCTACCATACCAGGCACAAAAACTTATGGCCCAGATTTTGACATCTGATATAAGAAATGACTTTCTCAACTCTACTTTGCTATAGAAGCAATAAATCATGAAAACCAAAACAAACCCAAAGGACCTAGATACTTCCACTATTACTATCATCTAAGAAAATAATGGAAAATATGTCTTCCTTGAGATTTGAAGGCCACCAAATTAGAGGTTGGCCATAACAAAGAACATCAACTCTATCCAAAGCCCAATTTGCAAAAGCATCAACCACCTTGTTGAGATGTCAAGGAACATGTATGAACTTGACAAGGTCAATTTTTTGCTTAAGGAGCTATATTTTTTCCAAAACCCTCACTATTCACCAATCTATGAAAATTGTATGATTTTGCTTTGTCAAATGTTGAATCCAAATTCTAGAATCAAACTCTAATTGGATCTTCCTCCAGCTTAGTTTCCATGCCTCCTGAAGACCCCTCAAAATTGCAAATACTTCAACTTGATCATTAATTGTTAATTCTAACTTTTTTGAAAAAAGGAAGGCTATAGAACCATATAAAAATCTGGCAATACCACCCATACAGGTATGACCTAGATTTCCCCTAAAGTTATCATATGTGTTGATATTTCCTATACTCTCAGGGGGGGATGCCAACGATCATTACAATTTTATCTTCTAGATTACATATTTAAGGAATGAAAAGAAGACAAGGACATATTTAATCTTTGTAAAATATAATTTGACCTTTGAGAAGGAACATGGGGATGTTTCAACAAGTATTTAATAGATTCTCTTAAATTATTTAGAGTTATTTGCCATATATAATAGTTATCTCTATAATTCTATGAATCAGAACTGGAAATACAAGCAGAGAAATCACGAAATTTTCATTAACAGAGCCTTAAAATTTGAATTACAGAAGATACAAAATGGCCAACCCCTTTACAATCTATGTACTGCCTTTTATAACAGACCCGACCCCCTATGGACATCATTACATAGAATGCCAAGTTTGTTTCTAACCGCCCACACGAATGTTCTCGTCGCCGCTTGCAAGATGCTGCCAGGTGCCTCGAATCATCATGGCATGTAATGGCGGAGTGCGCTATAGCCGCCTGTCCATCAACCCGCCGAGTCATCATTCATAGGAGTGCTCTATAGCCATCTGTAATTTGTTGCCACGTGCCCTCCTGCAATGGCCTCTGTAACCGCCTAGTACTCCATGGCCACCTGTAATTCGTCGGCTTGTCCGGAGTCGTGAGCATTCTGTCGCGATATCACGACGTTTTTGCTTCCTTACGCTCTCTCTCCTCTTCGGTCGCGATATCGCGACGTTTTGGCGTTCGGCCTCTATTTTCTCCTTCGGGCCGCGATTTCGTGACACGTCGTGAAATCGCGACGCCTCCGCCTTTCGCACTCGCTTTTCGCCTTCGGGCCGCGAAACCGTGACATGTCACGATTTCGCGACGTCCTTGCCTTTCGCACTCGGCTTCTGCCATCGGGTCACGATTTCGCGATAGTTGCTCCTTTTGGCTCTTCTTTTCAAAATGTGTCACGATTTCATGACCACTTTGCCCCTTGGTGCTTCTTTGTCCAAAAGTGTCACGATTTCACATTTCCCTTTCCTTTTAGTCAATTTACCACCTTGCCTTTGAGCCTTTGCTCCAAAGTGTCACGATTTCGTGACCACTTTGCGCCTTTGAGCCTTTGGTCCGAAAGTGTCACGATTTCGTGACCACTTTGCGCCTTTGAGCCTTTGCTTCCGAAAGTGTCACGATTTCGTGACCACTTTGCGCCTTTGAGCCTTTGGTCCGAAAGTGTCACGATTTCGTGACCACTTTGTGCCTTTGAGCCTTTGCTTCCGAAAGTGTCACGATTTCGTGACCACTTTGCGCCTTTGAGCCTTTGGTCCGAAAGTGTCACGATTTCGTGACCACTTTGCGCCTTTGAGCCTTCGCTTCGAAAGTGTCACGATTTCGTGACCACTTTGCACCTTTGAGCCTTTGGTCCGAAAGTGTCACGATTTCGTGACCACTTTGCGCCTTTGAGCCTTCACTCTGAAAGTGTCACGATTTCATGACCACTTTGCGCCTTGGCCCCTTTGCTTCGAAAATGTCACGATTTCGCGACCACTTTGCACCTTGGCCCCTTTTCTCAAAAAGTGTCGCGATATCGCGACAGTTTGGCCCCTTGGCGCCTTTTCTCAAAAAGTGTCGCGATATCGCGACAGCTTTGGCACTTAGAGAAAAAAATATTTTTGGGTGATGCAAGATTGCTCTTCCACCTCCGGATGCTCCTGCATCAGACACCCGGGGTGAATTGAGAAGTGACCTTCACTTCTGATCTGTCTGAGGTAGACCCAAGCGGTCAACCTCCCGCCTTCGACAACCAAGTCGCATCTTCTATGGGCCTGCCCTTCCACTTGATCAAATACTCGGAATAACACCTGTTTCGAGTACTTCGGCCCTCACGCGTATCAAGGACTTCTTCTATCTCGTCTGCGATCGGAGTGACCATGGGAATGCTCCACAAATCCGGGCTTGGTGTTGCACTGCTATCTCCTTCATGAAACTCGACCAAATCTGAAATGTTAAAAATCGATGAAATGTTAAGTTCACTCGGCAACTCCACCTCGTATGCATTACCCGAATCCCATTTTCCAATGATCCTGCATGGTCCAAATTTCTTCATCTTCAGCTTGTTATAGGTCTTGGCAAGAAACCTCTCTTTTCTTAGATGGACCATGACGGAATCTCCTACTTCAAACTCCTTAGCCCGACGCTTCTGGTCTGCCCTGGCTTTATACTGAGTATTCATCTTAGCAATGTGCCTTGTCACCTCCTCATGCACTCCCTTCAGGTGTTCAACAAAGTCTTCAGCCCTCAAGCATCGCATTTTTCTCTTGTATCCATCCTTCTCAACTCTGAAGCGTTTCTTGGGCTGCTCCCATAGATTATCTAGAATGGCGATTTATTGGTACTCCTGTTGACAGAGCTGTTGTAAGCGAATTCTGCCTACGACAAAACTAAATCCCATCCCTTGGGCTTGTCTCCGACCAAGCATCTCAGTAGATTGCCCAAACTCCTATTTACCACCTCTGTTTGGCCATCTGTTTGGGGGTGGTATGCAGAACTAAATTTTAAATCCGTCTTCAATTTCTTCCACAGGGTTCTCCAGAAATACCCTACAAACTTGGTATCCCTGTCCGACACAATGCTCCTTGGCAGACCATGAAGGCGTACCACTTCCTTGAAGAATAACCCAGCCACATGGACCGCATCGCTAGTCTTCTGGCAGGGAATGAAATGAGCCATTTTTGAAAACCTGTCCACTACCACAAATATGGAGTCGTGCCCCCTCTGCGTCCTGGGCAAACCAAGAACAAAATCCATACTAATATCCTCCCATGGCCTTTCGGGTATAGGTAGTGGTTGATATAAACCAGTAGGCTGCCTCACACCTTTTGCCATCTGGCATATCCTACAACTTTGCACAAATTTTGCCACATCTTGTTGCAATTGCGGCTAGTAGTAATTTTCACTAACAAGGGAAATGGTCTTATCTCGACCAAAGTGTCCAGCTAAACCTCCACTATGCTTTTCCTTGATGAGATTCTCCCTCATTGAGCTCCTCGAAATGCATAATTGGTTCCCCCGAACAACATTCCATCTTGAATCAAAAAATTTAACCACTTAGTCCTGTCCAAAGTAACAGGCGCAGTGCAGGCTTTCCAAGCTTCTGCGAAGTCGGGGTCTGTAGGGTATAAACCCTTGAGCTCAGCAAACCCTACAACCTCCACCTTCATCTCCATCAGTAAACATTGCCTCCTACTCAAGGCATCCGCAACTCTGTTGGACCTCCCACTCCGGTGTTTCAGCACAAAGGTGTAGCTCTGCAGGAACTCGACCCATTTCAGGTGCCTCTGATTTAATTTCCCTTGACTGTTAATATATTGTAGTGCCTGATGATCAGTATACAGAACAAACTCCTTTGGCAACAAATAATGCCTCCATTTCTTCAGAGCCTGAACTATGGCATAGAACTCCTGATCATATACCGAATACTTCTTCCTGGCATCGTTGAGCTTCTCACTAAAATAAGCAACAGGCTTACCCTCTTGGCTCAATACGGCCCCTATGGCACTACCACTCGCATCACAGTCTACCTGAAACACCTTGTTAAAATCTGGAAGTGCTAAGACAGGTTGCTCTGTGACCTTCTTCAGCATAGCAAAGCTTTTGTCTGCTCCAGCTGTCCACTTGAATTCCTTCTTGTTCCCCCTCATTGTCTCCGTAAGGGATGCGCAAATACTATTGAAGTTTCTAATGAACTTTCTGTAGAAACTGGCCAGACCGTGAAACGATCTCACCTCAGTCACGCTTCTTGGAGCAGGCCATTCTATGATAGCCCTCACCTTTTCGGGGTCCATTTTGAGACCATCTGCTGAGATAACAAATCCTAGGTATACTAACTCCCTCTTCACGAAGTTACACTTCTTCAGATTTATCAAGAATCGCTCCTCCCGTAGTTTCTCAAAAACCCTCTTGATGTGCATCAGGTGTTCCTCCAGGGTTCTGCTAAAAATCAAGATATCATCCAAGTAGACAATAACAAATTTGCCTAGAAATTCTTTCAAGACTTCATTCATTAACCGCATGAAGGTACTCGGTGCATTGGTTAGCCCAAATGGCATGACCAACCACTCATACAGCCCCTCTCTGGTTTTAAAGGCTGTCTTCCACTCATCCCCTTCTCTAATGCGGATCTGATGGTAACCACTTTTCAGGTCAATCTTCGTGAAGTACTCAGCTCCACTCAAGCAGTCCATGATATCATCCATCCTTGGCAAGTGGGAATCTGTATTTGATAGTGATCTTGTTAATTGCCCGAGAGTCTATGCACATTCTCCACTCTCCATCCTTCTTGGGTGCTAGTACTGCAGGTACTGCACATGGGCTAAGACTCTCCCTAATCAACCCCTTCTTTAGCAGATCTTGAACCTGCCTGTTTAACTCCTCAGTTTCTACAGGCGTCATTCTGTGTGCAGCCTTATTCGGCAAGCTCGATCCAGGCACCAAATCTATGTGGTGACTGATCTTCCTAACAGGTGGTAAACCTTCAGGAACATTATCAGAAATGATATCTGGAAACTCCTCTAACAGTCCCATGACTTCCACTCGGAGTTTCCTTGCATTCTTCTTCCCTAACCCTAGGGATTATTGCATAGCACATATGATCTGGCTTCAGGCCATCTAAAAATCTTCTTCCATCCACTAGACAGACTCGTGCACTGCTGCATACCTTCTCATCCGCCTCCTTCAGGGGTTTCAACTTATGGCGAACTCCATTTTTTGACAAGGAATATGTATTGGCTCGACCATCATGTACAACACTTCGATCAAACTGCCATGGTCTCCCAAGCAACAAGTGACATGCATCCATGGGCAAGATGTCACAAAGGACCTCATCACGGTAAGTTTCGATGTTAAACTTCACCAGGCATTGCTCACTGACCAGCACCCGATGGTCCTTTTGTAACCATGCAATCCGATAAGGGTGCGGGTGTTTTCTTCTCTCCAGCTGCAACTTAGCAACCATCTCCTCAGAGACCAAGTTGTCAGTGCTTCCATTATCGATGATGATGTTACAGACCTTGCCTGCGCACTTGCATCTTGTGCGAAATAGGCTGTTCCTCTGATCTGCCTTCTTTTCTTCATTCAACAAGACTCTTCTGATGATCATCGCTTCCCCTCGTTCTGCCTCCTCAGAGTGCTCAGATTCGATACCTTCGTCTGCTACAGTAGCTCGGGCCTGACCCTCAGGTCTTCGATTTGGCCTTTCTTGATGCTGCGGGCAGTTGTATGCCCGATGTCCTTCTTCTCCGTAGTTGAAGCAGGTTCCTCGAAAGACACCTCTTCCAAACCCTCGCCCAGGCCTACCTCTTCCTCTCGGGTAGTTGTTGTTCTGATTGCGTGGGCGTTGGTTATTCTCCTCCTTCTCTTCTTTCTGGTTTTGGCTACTGCTTGCTTCACCAGTCTTCCTCAAATCTCTGTATCTTCCTCCACTGGTCCTTCCACCAGCTCTTCCTCCATGATCCTTTCCTCTCTCGCTTACCATCAAATCTCCTATTCAGTTTCTCCTCCACTTTTAATGCAAACTAGTATGCATCCTCAACCGTGCTCATTCGAACCAGACTCAGCTCTTCTTGGATGCTGGTTCTCAATCCATTGATGTATCATGCGACTTTCTCCTTATTCGCCTCAGAATGGCCGGTTCTAATCGAGATCTGATAGAACTCCTCCGTATACTCCTTGACAGATTTACTTGCCTGTCTAAGACTCTGCATCTTCCTCAACAGGTCCAACTCATAATCCATGGGGATGAATTGCCTCTTCAATTTCTCCACCATCCTATCCCACCTGGTGATCTTTTCCTTTCCCCTCCTCGTTCCTTTCTAGCTGTACTCCTTTCCACCAGATGCTAGCATGTCCCTTCAACTTTGTTTTTGCGAACCTGATCCGATTTGGGTCTGAGATCTCTTCATACTCGAAATATTCCTCCATGTCGTTGATCCAATCTATCAACTCCTCGGGATTGAGATTCCCAGAATAAGTGGAGACATCAAACTTCGGCTTCTTCCCGATCTGGGATATGGCCCTATACAGCCTAGCCTCTGCTGGATCCAATGCTTCTTCTTCATCAGATGGACCCTCTTCTTCCCAAACTTCATCTTCACTGGGTTCCTCCCTTCTTGGCTCAACTCCTCTTCTGATTTCCTCCCGCAGGGCTTGAACTTGCCTCTCCAAGGCTCTAATATCGACCTCTGCTCCCCTATTCCTCACACCACCATGGTTCCTATGCGGAGGCATCCTCGCTCGCTTCCTCACAACCCACAACCACAATCCTGGCGCAAACTGCCTCACTATCGACGATCGGTTCGCGCACTCAGAACCTTCTGGCTCTGATACCACTTGAAGCAGAACTGGAAATACAAGCAGAGAAAATCATGAAATTTTCATTAACAGAGCCTTAAAATTTGAATTACAGAAGATACAAAATGGCCAACCCCTTTACAATCTATGTACTGCCTTTTATAATAGACCCGACCCCCTATGGACATCATTACATAGAATGCCAAGTTTGTTTCTAACCGCCCACACGAATGTTCTGTCGCCGCCTGCAAGATGCTGCCAGGTGCCTCGAATCATCATGGCATGTAATGGCGGAGTGTGCTGCAGCCGCCTGTCCATCAACCCATCGAGTCATCATTCATAGGAGTGCTCTATAGCCATCTGTAATTTGTTGCCACGTGCCCTCCTGCAATGGCCTCTGTAACCGCCTAGTACTCCATGGCCACCTGTAATTCGTTGTCACGTGTCCTTCTGCAATGGCCTCTATAACCGTCGGCTTGTCTGGAGTCGTGAGCGTTCTGTCGTGATATCATGATGTTTTTGCTTCCTTACGCTCTCTCTCCTCTTCGGTCGTGATATCGTGACGTTTTGGCGTTCGGCCTCTATTTTCTCCTTTGGGCCGCGATTTCGTGACACGTCGCGAAATCGTGACGCCTCCGCCTTTCGCACTCGCTTTTCGCCTTTGGGCCGTGAAACCGTGACATGTCACGATTTCATGACGTCCTTGCCTTTCGCACTCGACTTCTGCCATCGGGTCACGATTTCATGATAGTTGCTCCTTTCGGCTCTTCTTTTCAAAATGTGTCACGATTTCGCGATAGCTGCTCCCCTTGGTGCTTCTTTACGAAATGTGTCACGATTTCATGACGGCTTTGCCCCCTTGGCGTCTTTTCTCAGAAAGTGTCACGATTTCATGACCACTTTGCCCCTTGGAGCCTTTGCTCCAAAAGTGTCACGATTTCGTGACCATTTTGCGCCTTTGAGCCTTTGGTCCGGAAGTGTCACGATTTCGCGACCACTTTGCGCCTTTGAGCCTTTGCTCTGAAAGTGTCACGATTTCATGACCACTTTGCGCCTTTGAGCCTTTGGTCCGAAAGTGTCACGATTTCGTGACCACTTTGCGCCTTTGAGCCTTTCTTCCAAAAGTGTCACGATTTCGTGACCACTTTGCGCCTTTGAGCCTTTGGTCCAGGAGTGTCGGATTTCGGACCACTTTGCCCTTGAGCCTTTGCTTCTGAAAGTGTCACGATTTCATGACCACTTTGCGCCTTGAGCCTTTGCTCCGAAAGTGTCACGATTTCGTGACCACTTTGCGCCTTGAGCCTTTGGTCCGGAAGTGTCGCGATTTCGCGACCACTTTGCGCCTTTGAGCCTTTGCTCCGAAAGTGTCGCGATTTCGTGACCACTTTGCGCCTTTGCGCCTTTGCTTCGAAAATGTCATGATTTCGTGACCACTTTGCACCTTGGCCCCTTTTCTCAAAAAGTGTCGCGATATCGCGACAGTTTGGCCCCTTGGCGCCTTTTCTCAAAAAGTGTCGCGATATCGCGACAGCTTTGGCACTTAGAGAAAAAATATTTTTGGGTGATGCAAGATTGCTCTTCCACCTCCGGATGCTCCTCGCATCATTCTAATTGAAAACCCTATTATTTTTGTGGATGCAAAGACACGACACTTGAAAATAAAATGGTAGAATCAAATAAAGCAATGAGACAAAACAGATTGCACAAAAGAAATATGTATTCAATGGGGGGGCCAATAGACTCCTTTGTTACAATCAGTATCCAATGCGGATATTTGATACAATAATTTACAGTGGAACTAGGGTTCTCCGAAACCCTAGTTAGATATAACAGAAGTGTCTTCAGATCTGAGTGTGTCCTTGATCCCAACAAGGTTGAGTGGGCTTTGAATATCCAATGTGGGGCCACTCCAGCTTCAACAACCATCAAAGAATATGTTGAATTCGTAGATCTGCATGCAAAACAAAACACAAGAGCATCAGTAATACCTATGAGGGCTCCACAGTGTGAGACCCTCAGACATTAACAAAACCCTAGCTTAAGAATCAATTTAAAATGCATGCCAAACCAACGAATAAATGAAATAAAACAATACTAAATATACCTTGCTTCATTGTTGCAGATTTCGTGGTGTAATTTGAGATCAGATCTTCATTTTGTTGATCGCAACAAGCTCTGACGTGAGCTTCGCAAGCTCTGGTTCGCACCTAGGACTGTCGTAGGCTCTAGAAGGTGCTAGGCAGGCTCTGCAGTGAGCTTGGCAAGCTCTAGTGTGCACTTGCAGATAGGGCAAGCTCTGGTGGGTGCTTGGCAAGCTCTACAGTGAGCTTCGCAAGCTCGGCACAACGCTCGTAGGGTAGGGCAGATCTACAAAAATAGATCAGGAAGGATGGTGATGGAGGTGATGGATGGAATACGACTATGGCGGTGAGCGAGGATGGATGGATGATGGTTGGAATGGTAGAAGTATTGTTGGCTTAGCTAGGGCATCAGATCTTCAATTCTCTCTATCTCCGCTTCACTAGGGCATCAACAAATGCTTCTCCAAGTATATCTCTTAATCTCTAGGTTCCAAGGTTTGGGCATTTGCAAAATACCCTATTTATAATCCAACCTAGGGTTTTCTTAGGGTTTTAGCCTTGCACTTTTGATCGTGTGGCTAAGATTAAGTCATATCCTAGGGTTGAGATTACTTTTTGAATGTGACATGGATTAATGAAAATGGATGGTGGAGATTAAATGAAATCGGATGGCTAAGGTTAATTGAGTTTATTTATATATATTTTATAATAAATATATTAAAATATAATAAAATATTATATAAAATATAAAATATTATAAAATAATATTAAAATAACCCCAATTAGGCTAGGAAATGGGGAAGGTGGATTTGGGCCAAATAATTGGTGGGAAGGTGGAATGGAAGACAAGTGGGTGGTGGGATGGTTAGGATGGAGGTTTAGTGGCTACGATTTGGTGTCTACAGATGCCCCTTTTTGTACCATGTTGTGTGAAACACAATGTGGTGCAAAAATACGAGACACCTGCTTGGGCTATGGGCACAGAAGCAACTTCTCTCTGTTGTTGGATTTGCGCACTGATGTTGAAGACAAAAGAATAAAGAAATTTTTTTGGATTTTTTGTAGCTTACCCCCTCAATTGGCGAATGAGTTACGAATGTATCTCACAAGCCAATTGAAAATGAATGATGTAGTGAATTTGTGCAATTGATGAATGAATGATGTGAAATGCAAATGATTGTGGATGATATGAATGATGTAAAATGTGATACCATTTTTGCCCCAATGGTGGGAAGGGGGTTGGTGTATGATACCATGTGAATGTAGATGATATGAATGATGTAAAATGTGATACCATTTTTGCCCCAATGGTTGAGAGGGGTATTTGTTCCAATGTAGATGTTATGATCACGTGAGATGTATCCCGTCATGGGAAAATCATAATGTAACGTGGTTGCCCCAAATTTTGGGATGATTCGATGCTTGTTGAATAAGCTGCCACAATGGCGTCATTGAGTATGCAATGTATGAAAGATGCATGATGACTAAGTCAATCGTAGGGGTGGGGTAGTGACTGTAGAAATTTCTTCATCAATTCCATCATGGAACCAATCAACCTACCGACATGTCCTATACTTTGACTATTGTCGAATGAATGAGTGTTTGAGATTTTGATTTATCTATGTTTTCTTGCCCCACAGACAAGGACATCAATGATTGATTGCGAGCAAATTGTTCTTGGCAAGGTTGCATTCAAAATGTGAGGTGCCAAATGTGATTGTGATTTTTGATGACGAGATAATTGATTATGATCATGAGCAAGTGTCCTTATTGTACATTATTCATCTTACCGAATTGCATGGATTATCATCGCTGCAATCACCAAGTTTATAGAATAACATACTAGATACGAGGTTCGCTTGGATGGCCTGGACAAAATAAAAATGATGAATGATATATGCATAATGATGATGGAAGAATGTGATGACGTAGATGATGAAGAATTGTGGGATGTTGATTTTGCGAAAATGTGACCTTGGTTGGCATGTTTCTGCAATGCAATATGTATTTGTGAAGAATTTTGCTTTTTCTCAAAAAATATGCATGCAAAACTATTTGTAATTTCACAAAATCAACTTTTATGATGTACATGATGTATGGATGAATTTTGGTTCAGATTTGATGATGGGAGCTACCATTTTAGGAGTTTTTGTCCTCATTCTCTTTTGTTGCCAGGCATGCGCCTGCACCTGGCATGTTCTGCAGGCGCCCGTGTGCGCCTGCATGCGCCCGCAATGTTCAGGCGCAGCTCTGCGCCTGAATGCGCTAGTTAAAGCTATAAAAAGCTTTCTGAGGAATTTTTAGGCTCATTTGTGCACTGTAAACTTTGAGAAGCTGCGTCTGAGGAGGGAAGTGACTTAGTGAGCTAAGTGAGGCTTGCGAGTGTGCGGAGGCGATGGCGGTGGAGGGCCTTGGTGCTGCTGGTGGAGCGGAGGCGACATTTGTCCCGGTAATACCCTTTGTTTCCTTTGTGCAAAAATTTATTTTTAGTTTGTTTTTGAATTTTTTGAATTTTTAAAACTAACAAAGTGTTTTTGTTTGTTGCAGCTGAGGGATATTGAGCCTCGACATCGCTTCTCTCCTCTCATTTTGGGGATGAGGAAGAAGCTTTCAGAGGAGGATTGGGGGCTGTTGAGTAGGGTAGGCCTAGATGGTGTGGCCCGATTGGATGTGGTGAGGGCTAATGAGGGCTACCTCTCGGCTTTGATCGAGAGGTGGGACCCGGATAGAGGGACTTTCCAGCTATCGACTGGAGAGGTTACTGTCACTCTTGAGGATGTTTATCGCATTCTCAAGGTGCCAGTAGAGGGAGAGAAGGTGATGGTGGGGAGGGATAAGAAGGCGGAGATGGAGAAGATGCTTGGGGATCAGTGGTGGGAGGCCCGGATAGGGGATGGAGGGATACTGTACCTGAGCATGTACAAGGTGAAGGAGTTAGATGCACTCCCCACCTTGATCATGTTCATGCTGGCCAACATAGTGCTACCTAATAGCACTGGGTGTAGGTTCCCTTGGAACCTATTGGGCTTAGTGAGTGATCTACTGATGGATCCTCGGGAGTACGCATGGGCACCTGCTTTATTGGTGTAGCTATATCGGGAGCTATATGAGGTGGCACGGAGGGGGAGAAAGGGGATTGGGTGTAGCTTTCTCCTTCAATGTTGGGCTTGGGAGCATTTTGTGGTAGCTCGCCTCGAGGGGTTGCCATGTGAGTCATGGTGGATGGATGAGCCGTATGCGAGGTGATGGGCTGTGGCTGAGGAGGTTCAGCCTAGTCGAGAGGTACACACTGGGTAGTGGTACCGAGACATGTGGTCAGGCTTGGCTCGGGCGGACGTGTGGTGGAGGCCATGGTGAGGAGCTAGGTGGGATGGAGATGGGAGACAGCTACGATGGGTGCGATAGGGTCGATGGATAGTTGGGTGGAGGGATGAGGAGGTGGAGTACTTCCAGTACTCATGGGTGTTGAGGTAGTTTGGTTTACCTCAAGGAGTTCCTGATGAGCCGATGTTGTATCGGTGGGTGAAGGATGAGGTGACACTACCTTATCCCGAACCATGGTGGGTGCCATTGGAGGATGATGAGCAGCTGGAGGTGGCTGATGTGGATGATGTCGGTGTGACTCCAGAGTATGCGGAGTGGTTTGGTGCCCAGCTAGTATGGGTACCAAAGGTGGCAGGTGAGGATGTGGCAGCGGTGGGGTCGAGGTCGACTTCGAAGAGGATGAGGCCTCAATGGTCGATGGGATGGAGATGGTCGAGGGTAGCGGCCCAACAGGCTCTGGAGGTGGGTTTGGTGGTAGGGGAGAGGGAGGATGATGAGGATATGGGTGAGATCTCTAAGGTGGCTAGGCTACGGGCTGAGCTTGAGCAGCTATGGGAGGAGCGAGAGACTATGCTAGAGTCTCAGAGGGAGGCCAGGGTGACTATAGCTCGGGAGCAGGAGATAGTTACGAGGCTACAGGCAGAGATTTTGGTAAAGGAGCGATGACATCAGAAGGACTTGCGGTGACTTCGAGCTAGTGAGGCATACACACATTCCTTGGAGGATGTGTGTATGCAGCATCACATCACCTTGCTAGATCCTCCTTCTTCATCTATGGCCGAGCCATCGAGGCAGACGGAGTCGAGGCAGAGTACTAGGCCGAGGGCTCCTACCGGGTCTTAGGGGTCTTCTCATGGATAGTTGATGTAGTGCTTATATGCACTCTTTTGTACATGTGAGCCTTGGTGCTCCCTTTTGTAGCCTTCTTGGCACTCTATTGTATATTGGACGCTTTATATATATACATGGCCTTTTCATATATGCGTGTTGTCTTTTTGTGTGGATGTTTTTATGTGTTATGCAATGCTTTATTTAATGTTTATGATGATGTATGCAAGCTAATGACTATGATGTATATGCCTAATGTTTATTTGATTTGATGTATGCAAGCTAATGATGAGTTATTATTGTAAGTAAATGCATGACGACTGTAAACTATATGCAATCTTATGAGAATTTGATATGATTAATGCAAGTTAATGCTAAATGAATGCAGACTTACATGATAGGAATGCATGTTGTTCATATGATCTATTATAGTTCAGAAATACTATTGGCCATTTTTGTTGTCCATTGTTTGACAATCGGGAGTACCCAGTTTTGTTATGTTTTGCAACTCGACTTACCATGAAGACATGAATGTGGACATGTCAAAAAATATGGACGTTGATGTGGAAGAAAATATGGAATTTGACACGGAAGAAGATATGGATGTTGATATGGAATGAGTACGACAGAATTTTCAAAGACTCAAACATACTAGTGTTATCAACCAAACTCACTTGGGTTGTCTAACTTTCTTTAGGACCAATGTGTGTGCAAGTGAGGTTCAATTACCAAATCTTTGAGTGTGACAATGACCCTATCAATCAAGAACCAGTGTGTGTGAATGTGAAGTTCATTGACCCACTATGAGTAAATTGGGCATGACCTGTTATGAAGATTACCTAAAGCTAGCTTACCCTTATGTGCGGTCAGAGGTCTTCTTGTTTGCCAAGGAGACATGTCACCCCGCATGAGCTTACTCCACTGCCAGTCAAGCGTCTATAGCCCCGATGAAGATTCACTCCATAGTCCAATGGGATTTGATCTTTTAGGCCTTGGGGATGACTACCCATCCTTGTCAGGGGCGTGTAGTATGAATCCTTACGACTTTAGGGATCAAGGGTATTTGGGAGTTTTATTTGTTAATTTTGTATAGAGCTTTGGGGAATCGGATTCTCAACCGAAGTGTGATGAGAATTGTGACCCTATCCTTACTACTCTATGTTTTTATGCTTATATTTGAAGAGTAATTGAGGTAGTGGTGAAAACCACTATTTTTGCTTTGGACTATGTTGCATGATGGGACAAGCGAGGATTATCCCTTTTCGCTTCAAGGTACTACCCAAGTATGGCACTAACCCTCCTTGACTCATAATGTTTTTAAGATGTGATGGAATGTGATTGGTTCAAGATTGCATTTGGAATCAATTGACATCGCTCAAGACTTTCTTAGTGTGTAAATTGTGCTTTTGGTCCTAAAGAAAATTGGACATCCACTTGGAGGTTGCTTTCGACACTAGTAATGGCTGAGTGACTGAAAATTTTAGGCTTTTGTGATTTTGACATGTGATGTTGTTGGCTTATGAAAGTTGCATGATTGTTTCAAACTAGGTACCCCCAATTTCTATAACTTTGACTTTTTGTTTGTGGCCATATCATCATTACTATGCCAGATCATTGAGCATGGGATGGGATGAATGCAAATGTGTATGCCTAGTGTAATGACTATTAATATGCAAATGGAAATTGTACAATGTAACGGAATATGTATGATTGAATGTAAATGCCTAAATGCAAATGAAATGTATGCAATGTGGAAATGCCTATGTAAGAGCATGCAATTTGTTTGTTTTTTTTTTTTTTTTTTTTTTAGCCATGTATATATACATATAGTGTGTCACGTTTAACAATGGAATGCTTTTAAATGAAGAACATTAAGTGGTTCAGGATCCTCTTTACCCTCTAAATCGGCAAGCCTATAAGTACCATTACCCACTTTTTGAGTGATCACATATGGACCTAACCAATTTGCCATGAATTTGTCACGAAGATGTGGCAACGCATTGGTGTTTTGTTGGTTCTCTTTGAGGACGAGATCCCCTACTTGAAATTCCCGAAGATGGACTTTAGCATTGTAAGCACGCTTGAGGCGGTCTTGATAAACTCGTAAATGTTCTAATGCGTTGACACGCCTTTCATCTAAGAGTGTGAGTTGGTCAAGTCGTGCTTGTCTAGCTGTATCATCATCTATGAATTCTTGCAAGGAAATTCGTAAGGAAGGAATCTCGAGCTCAAGAGGCATAATAGCTTCCGCTCCATAGACCAGAGAAAATGGTGTTGCTCCCATCGGCGTTCGGATGCTTGTTCGATAAGCCCAAAGTGCCAAAGGGATTTGTGTATGCCAATATTTATGATTTTCTTTGACAAGTTTCTTAAGAATGGCAATTAAGGTCTTGTTGGTAGCTTCAGCTTGTCCATTTGCTTGTGGGTAATAAGGAGTTGAGAAACTATGTTGGATATTATATTTCTCGCAAAGTGTTCTAACATCCTTGTTCTTAAAAGACTTACCATTATCCAAAATGATTTTAGAGGGGATACCAAAATGACAAATGATGTGATGGAGTATGAAATCCACAATTCTAGGTCCTGTCGTACTGGTTAGAGGGATTGCCTCAACCCACTTTGTGAAGTATTCTATGGCAGTTATGATGAAAGTATGTTGTCCTAAAGAGGAGGGCAAAATTTTACCGATTAGATCGAGGCCCCATTGTGAAAAGGGCCAGAGACTCTGTATAGGCTGTAAAGCTTGTGATGGTACATGTGTTAAATTGGCATGTGATTGACATTGTTTGCAATTTTTGACATATGTGCAACAATCACGTTCCATGGTGGGCCAATAATAACCCATGCATAAAAGATGCTTTGCAATGGCCATTCCACTAAAATGACCACCACAAGTACCATCATGGGCTTCCTCTATAGCCCTTTGGGCCTCTTCTGGTTCGAGGCATCGAAGCAAGATTCCATCATAACCCCGTTTATACAACACGTCACCCAAGAGAACGAAATGGGCTACCCTTTGCTTGAAGGCACGTTTGGCAGACCGAGACATGTCAGATGGGAGTGTTCCAAATTTTAAAAAGGCAATTATGGGGTTTGACCAAGGCTCACATGATTCTGCGTGGATAAAGCAAACATCTTTTCCATCCTGTGGGTTAGCACGCTTCACGACTGCTTTAGAGATTGTTGAGATTATTAGGGGTTGTACCTCTCCTAAGTCATTCTTTGGAATCAAGGATCCAAGAGAGGCCATTGCATCTACAAATATGTTAGTCGAACGAGGCAAGTTATTGATTTCATACCATTCGAATGTTGATAGCAATTTCATTGCTATTTCATGATAAAGCTTAATGGTAGGTTCTTTGCATTGGTATTCTCCTGTTACTTGTTTTACAACAAGTTGAGAATCTCCAAATATTTGGATACGCTTAATACCCATAGCTATAGCTGATTGAAGACCTAATATTAAGGCTTCGTACTCTGCTGTGTTGTTTGTGCATGAGAAGTCTAACTTGAATGATAAAGGGATGGGAATCCCCTATGGTGTGTGAAAGACAACTCCTGCACCTTGACCTTTTTTGCACTTAGATCCATCAAAGAATAATGTGATGTCGACATCCTCCTCGAGAATGATATATTTTCCTTCTTTAGTGACTAAAAATACCGAATCATCTGGGAGCTCAATAATCAAAGGATGATCACTAGGTAGTGGAGCTTCTGCAAGGTGATCGACAATGACCTGACCTTTAATGGATTTTTGGCTAATGAATTCGAGATCAAATTCTATAAGCAACATTATCCATTTAGCGGTATGGGTATTGTTATAAGTGTGAGACATCATGTAACGCAGAGGATTTTCTCTAGCTATGACATAGGTTGTTTGGCTTAGCATATAATGTCAAAGTTTCTTAGTGGCTAAAACCACCGCTAAGCATAACTTTTCTACATAAGCGTATCTTGTTTCATAACTTACCAACGTTCGACTCATGTAATAGATTGCTTGCTCTCAATTTTGTTCATTTTTCTGTGCAAGCATCATCCCTAAAGCAGCCTCTATGGCTGAGACATATAGATGGAAAGGGACCCCCGACTTAGGAGGAGTTAAAACTGGTGGTGAAGTTAGATAACGCTTGACATCATCAAATGCTTTTTGACATTCATCTGTCCATATGAATGCTACCCCCTTTTGTAGCAGGTGGTTAAATGGCCTGCATTTATCATAAAGTTGTGCAATGAAGCGTTTGATCGATTGAATTTTACCTTGCAAGCTACGCAATTCCTTGATGTTAGTTGGGGGTGGCATTTCCATGATGGCCTTAACCTTATTTGGGTCCACTTCAATGCCTCACCTGGAGACAATGAATCCTAAAATTTTACCAGAGGTAACACCAAAGACACACTTTTTGGGATTTAACCTCACCTTGAATTCTAACAGCCGATCAAAAATCTTGTCCAAAACATCAATATGTTCTTGTCGGGTTTTAGATTTAGCCAAGAGATCATCTACATAGTCTTCAATGATTTTATGCATGTAATCATGAAATATGTAAGTCATGGCTCTTTGATAAGTAGCTCCTACATTTTTGAGGCCAAAGGGCATAACCCTAAAACAAAATGTTCCCCATGGTGTTGTAAATGTTGTTTTATGTTGATCATCAAGATTTATTCGAATTTGGTTGTATCCTGAGAAACCGTCCATGAAGGAAAGCATTTCGTGGCCTGCGCAGGTGTCGACAAGAGTATCAATGTTTGGTAGAGGGAAATCATCCTTAGGACACGCTTTATTTAGGTCTCGAAAGTCATTGCAAATGTATATCCCCCCATTGGGCTTGCGAATGGGTACCATATTTGAAAGCCACTCAGGATAGTCAATAGGGACGATAAAGTGAACATCTAGCAATTTTTGTATTTCCTCTTTGACTATGAGTGCTATGGTAGGATGCATTCTTCTAAGATTTTGTTTGACCGGCTTGGCGTCAGGTCGCAAGGTGAGATTGTGGACAACAAGGTCAGGATCAAGGCCAGGCATATCCTTGTAGGACCATGCAAACACCTCTTTCTTCTTCTTGAGGAGAGCAATGAATTGCTCTTGTTCATTGGGTGTTAAACTTTTTCCAAGCTTGACAATTTGGGGATTGTCAGGATCTAAACTAAGGTTCACATCAATGGTTTCTTCAATGGACATATGTGAACCTTCCTCAAGTTGATGTGGTGTTGGAATCAGATTGAAGTCATCTAAGATGTCATCTAGCCTCTCTTGCTTATCGTTGTCTAACTCTGCCTGGAAAACCTTGGGACTGCTAGCTGAATATGGCGAGGGTGAAGGTGGGGGCGAAGGAGGAATGTAACAGGCTGAAGCCCTTAACAATTCCTTGGATAGGATGAACTCCGAGAGGGAGGGTGGGGAGGAAATCCGGTCCAAGTCAATGAGGCTATTGTCAATTGGAATTGGCTTAGCCAAATCGTATGGATTGCGGAGCGGGGTGAATAAGTCAATAGGATTCATATTGACTTAGGGGAATGAAAGGTGGCTGGGATGGATGCATGGATGGAACAATTGAATCGAAACCGATGTCGAGGCATGGTATCCCTGTAATAGTGAACGTGAAACATCAGAGCAACATTTTTCTCTCTTTTTTTTGTATGTTTTTGTTTTTTTGTATGTTTTTTTTTTGTTGTTTTTTGTATGTACATATGTTACAATTCTTGGCTTATGTGGGGCTCAAGGTGGATTTCCAGGTGGATCATATTGCTCTTGTGGAAGAAGCAAGCAGAAAATGGGATGCTGGATGGGAAACATTCGAAGGTAAAACTCTTCCTATTGGGTGATGGGGACAATGGGGAGTGATTCCTCTTCAGAATCGTCAGAAGCATTTGACATGACTTCAAATTCTTCATAACTTTCATCATCAAAATCAAATACCGGATAGGAGAAATTGATGGGATCATCCTCGTCTACTTCATCAATGCAAAGTTCTTGAAGGGCCTATTCAAGAGAGGATGTTGATGGCAATGGATGCATGGAGGGCTCTTCATCATTGAGGCTAAGATTTTTGAAGGCTTGCTCAAGAGAAGCGGTGGAGGACAATGGGGTATAACCTAATCCGGAATGATCATGAGCACCTCTATATGGGACATCTAGGATATCATGCATTCCTTGTTCATGGGAACCTAAACCTTGACCTTGCCAATGGAACATGTTGAAGTATCTGGCTGGAAACTCTTCCACGTGAGGTATATTGGCGCACCTAGGCTCTTTTAGTTCTTTGGGTGGGTTTGCCCCAGTTGAGCAATCCAACCCTCCATAAACAAAGTTAATGCTATTTGGAGCGGTACTCATGTCGTAGACAGAACCTATGGATAGAGAACGATCTTTGGGACGTCCAAAATCCTTGGCTGTTGGAATGGCTAAGGGGGTGATGGTGACGTCTTGGACCACATACTCACCTATACCAAGATTGGTGATGTGGACTTCAACTTGGGTTGATGAGGTGGTGGTGTGGAATGATGAGATGGCCTAGAAGAAGTGGTTGTAGTGGAAGAAGTTTTTGCGATGTACGATGTGCTAACGGAAGCTTTTCCGCAATTACATGTACAAGAAGAAATGGATGATTGAGAAGATGATGTGATGGGTAGCTCCTCTATGATGGGAGCCTTAGAAGAAGATGAAGGTGGATTAGAGGAAGAATATGAATTGTAAGATGACGTTGATGGATATGATGATGGCACCAAGAAAAAATGTGTCAAAGGTAACATGGATTCATAGGGATTTGAAATGAAGTTACAATACTTAAAGGGTTCAACATCCACGGGGATACAATGGACTTGTCCATCATGAACATATTTTAAGCATTGATGAAGAATTGATGGGACACATTTCATTTCCCTAATCCAAGGTCTACCAAGGAGTATATTATATGCCATGGCACCTTCCAAGATGTTAAACATGGTGTGTAACATTTTGGCCCCTACTTCTATAGGTAAAACGACAGTGCCAACTGTGGTACACAAAGCATCATTAAATGCTTTGAGGGTGAGTGATGACTTGGTAATGTGGGATGGCGGTAATTTGATATGGATAAGGGCAGTGATAGTAATGATGTTGATTGACGAGCCAGTATCGATTAACACTCTTTTGAAGGGCTTTCTATCTATTAAGGTCATTATATGCAATGGAGGATCCACCGATTTTGAACTCATTGGTTTTATCTCAAAGTCATAAAAGGTGATTGATGGGTCCATGCATGTTCTAACACTCCCTACAAAATTGTTGAAGGCATTGGAGTCTTGGGATTCTAACTCAATTGACTTGAGTATTTCCATAAAAGCTTCTTTATGCCTAGGGGATTGTTGAATGAGCTCATAGACAGAAAGTTTGGCCGATGCCATCTTCAAACTAGTGGTTAACCGACTGGTTAAGGTTACCATTGGCCTAATCGGATGAAGGATAGGTGGATGGGATGGGTTTGATAGATTTATGGGAGGATATGGATTTGGATATGTTTGGATGGGTGATCTATTTGAAGGTTGTTGATCATGTTGTTGATTTTCCCTTTGCCCTATAGTGACCACATTGACTGCTCTGACAAAGTTTTGATATTGTTGGACATAATTTACTTGATTAGGAGGTTGTTGTTGATTATTACCTCCTTCATTATGTTGAACCTTCCCATGGTTAGGTAGAGGTGTCTGATATATGCCCAAATTTTGATTTTGTGCAGCTAAGGGGTTATCCACGTTGATGACCCCTAATTCTATGAGGTCTTGCACTATGTTTTTGAACACATTACATGAATTGATATCATGCCCATTTTGTCGATGGTATGGATAAAAAACGTTATCTCTATAAGTCCTAGGCCTTTTTGTGGGATCAAGGGACCTAATGTATGGCAAGGCTAATTTGTTGGTTTCATACAACCTTCTAAACATGGATGAATACGACTCATTTCACTGAGTGTATTATCTTTGGGAGCGATTGAATTGGCGGAAGATAGGTTGTTCCACAATTGGCACTGTGTTTTGAACCATTGGTACTTGGGTAACTGATGGGACTGCATGATATGAAATTTATTGTTGCATCAATTTTTGAGCCACTACAGGTTGGCTCATCACCACTTGATTAGCTTGGTTTGTTGTGTTAGCCATTAAGGCTTGTGTGGATTTGTTTTGGCTAGATTGGTTATTTTGGTATTGGTCCTTATTTTTCCATATTTTCCTTTTAGGCTTAATGACACCCTCTTGGATTTGTATCTCCTCAATGAAACTCTTTTGTGCTAAAGCTTCTTCGAATGTTCTATAAGTGTTTAGCTGTAGCATCCAAGAGATGGGTTTTAAGCAAATCTTGGTAAAAAGCTTTATAATATCTTCCATTGGTAGGGAGAATGGCAATTTAGTTATGACTGCCCTCCAATGGTTTCTAAAATCATAGATAGGTCCTCATCCTATTGTTTAAAATAATAAATATCTGATAAGGATACCTTATTTTTAATATTTAGGGTGAAGTGCTCTAAGAATAGATCTATCAATTGATCAAAAGTGTATATACTATGTGTGGTCAATTGATTGTACCATTCTATGACATCCCCCCTAGCGTTTGAGGAAACGTTCGGAGCATGAGAGCGTTATCATCGCTAATCCGAAAACATACGTGGACAAATGAGTTCACATGCTCTTTGGGATCCTCAGTTCTCCTGAACTTGTTGAATTTTGGTATCGTAAAATCTGTTGAATATCTCGATGATGGTACCGATGGATGAATTGGTTGATGAATCATTTGGCTTCATGTGATATTTTGGCTCGTTGTTTCTGATGAATTTTGCATCAACTAATCTATTTGTTCGTGATTGCAGATGGCATGTCAGATTTGATGATGCAATAGCTTTAGAATGTAGTTTATTGATGGCGGTAGGCTCTGATGTGAGCTTCGCAAGCTCTAGTTCGCACTTGGGACTATCGCAGGCTTTGGAAGGTGCTAGGCAGGATTTGCGGCCAGCTTGGCAAGCTCTGGCATGCACTTGCAGACAAGGCAAGCTCTGGTGAGTGCTTGGCAAGCTTTGTAGCGAGCTTCACAAGCTCAAAACTATGCTTGCAGGGTAGGGTAGTTTTGCAGAAGCAGATCAGGGGGGACAACAACGGAGGTAGTGGATGGAATATGGTTGTGGCAGTGAGGGAGGATAGATGGATGATGGCTGGAATGGCAGAAGTATTTTTGGCTTAGCTAGGGCACAAGGTCTTCAATTCTATCTATCTCTGCTTCACTAGGGCATCAACAAGTGCTTCTCCAAGTATATCTCTTAATCTCCAGGTTCTAAGGTTTGGGCATTTGCAAAATACCCTATTTATAATCTAACCTAGGGTTTTCTTAGGGTTTTAGCCTTGCACTTTTGATCGTGTGGCTAAGATTAAGTCATATCCTAGGTTTGAGATTACTTTTTGAATGTGACATGGATTAATGAAAATGGATGGTGGAGATTAAATGAAATCGGACGACTAAGGTTAATTGAGTTTATTTATATATTTTTTATAATAAATATATTAAAATATAATAAAATATTATAAAATAATATTAAAATAACCCCAATTAGGCTAGGAAATGGTGGGAAGGTGGAATGGAAGACAAGTGGGTGGTGGGATGGTTAGGATGGAGGTTTAGTGGCTACGATTTGGTGTCTACAATTTCTTTCTTTCCAGATATTCCAAAGCAAAAGAGATACCCTTGCCCAAAGAATTTGATGAGAATATTTATCAAACTGAAAAATATGAGTCCACTCTCTAAAGGGCTGCTCCAAATAAGTGATTCCCAACCACTGAATACCGAGAAGAGTAACCAAATTCTGCCACAGTTTGGTCACTGTAGGACAAGTTAAGAAAATATGAGAAATTGATTCTTCCTACTCCCAACAAAGCTCACATCTAAAGGGCCCATTAAAACCTCTTTTCATCAATTGTTCCCTTGTAAGAACTTTCCTATGAAGCAATAACCAAATAAAAAACCTGACTTTAGGCCATAAATTTTGATTCCAGATCTGCTTAAAAATATCTTTAAGAGGACTAGGCATTGGTTGGCAAAAAGAAAGATAACCTCTAGCCACTGTATACTCTCCCTGTTGTTGTCCTCCCCAAGCAAAGGTATCCACTTCATTTGAACAGGATAAGGATCTCTTCTGAAGGATGTGACTCAACTAAATTTTTTGGTCTTCATGCATTAGAGCAAGTCATTCCTCAGGAGGGATCCATTGATGACCCACCTCCCAAGCCCTAGAATGAGGCCTACAATAGTTAGCCACCTTTATCCAGTGAACCCTATGAAGCTCCTCCATCAAACTTTGGAAATTAGGAAATTGCTCAATTAAAGGAGGAAACCCATCCCAAGAATCCATCCAAAAATTTGCTCTTTGGCCATTATTAATCACCCAAAAAATATTTTCTTAATAACTTCTATTTTTAGGACTGCTAAAATAGGAGATCCTCATGAAGGAAGAGGAAATCTAACAATCTGATCAGGATCTTTATTCTCTGCATATTTTTCTCTCAACACCTTAGCCCATAACTGCATAGGGGTGTGTAAGAGTCTCCAATAAAGCTTTACCACCAAGGCTCTACCATTCTTCATAGTTGAGTGAAACCCTAAACCTCCATCATATCTATGAAGGCATAATGTTTCCCATTTGACCAAAGCCCACTTCTTTTCATTTCTAACACCTCTCCATAAGAATCTATGGCTGATTTGATCTAGCTCCTTCAAAATAGCTCTAGGAATATTCAAAATAGAAGAGGAGTAGATTGGAAGGGTTTGAAGAACCCCACGAATCAAAGTGACTCTACCCTCATTGGAAGGCCAACTATGGGTCCACTTTCCAAGATTTTGTTTCACCTTATCAACTAACCAATCCCAATCCTTTAATCTACATTATTTTAAAGGGATGCCCAAATAGGATAAAGGAAGGACAACCTTTTTAAAACATAGCTTATCTAAAACCATGGTTTCTTGTCTTTGTGAACAATGAAAAAAAATTATCTTAGATTTATCCTCATTAATTAACTGCCCTGTAGCTCTGGTAAACTACTGCAACCTCTTACTAAATCTTGATGCCTCTTGAAATGATGCTTTCCCCATCAAAGTGGTGTCATCTACAAACTGCAGATGAGTAATTGGACCCACACCCTGAGCTACAATTATGCCTTCAATAGCTCTACTAGCTCTATCTTTAGCAATAATTCTTCCTAAGCACTCAACCATAATAATAAACAAATAGGGGGAGAGGGGATCTCCTTGCCTAATACCCCTAGAAGCTAAGAATAACGGAGTTGGGGCACCATTCACTAACACAAAAAATAAACTGAAGAAATGCACCCCTCAACCCACTGAACCCAATCTGTTGAGAAACCAAATTGTTAAAGAACTCTCGGGAGAAAAGGCCAATCAACCCTGTCATAAGCCTTTGAAAGGTCAAGCCGAATGAACACAGCTGGCTTCTTTTGAAGCTGCATGGAATGAAGAGCTTCTTGAGCTAGAACAATCTCATCAAGAATCTGCCTACCAACTACAAAACCACCTTGCTCTAGCAAAATAATTTTATGCAAAAGGGGTTTTAGACAATCAACCATAATCTTTGTAATGATTTTATACAATACATTACAAAGAGCTATTGGAAAAAATCTAGATATATGCTCTACCTCTTGAACTTTAGGAACTAAAGCAATGAAAGTTTTGTTTATCTCTTTGAGAATAACTTTGGTAGTTCTTGCTTCCTCCACAACCTCCAATAAATCTACATGTAAAATATCCCAAAACTCCTGATAAAACTCAATAGGAAAACCATCTAGGCCTGGGGTTTTCCCCTTTGGTATTTTAAAGACCACCCTTCATAACTCCTCCTTGGAAATGCTAGCAACTAAAGCCTTATTGTCCTCTTCCATGATAACAGATGAAATCTGCTATAGAATCTCTTGTTGAGTAGTTATATCCAATGATTCAATTGTAAACATATGGGAATAATAATTAGTTGCAATATCATTCAAACCTTTTTGAGTGTAAATAGACACTCCCTCATCTATTTTAAGGGAAGAGATATAATTGAAAGATCTTCTAGCCAAAAGGGACTTATGAAAGAAACTTGTATTCTTGTCCCCTTCTTGAAGCCAATGTATCCTAGATTTTTGCTTCCAAATAATTTCCTCTCTCCTTTCCCATTCCTCTAACAGATTGACAAGGGAGGACTCCTCCTTCCTTAACTCCTCTAACATACCCCTAGTACGAATGGATTCATTCACTTGCTCTAGTTTACTCACTATTTCCTTTTTCCTTTCTTTAACATTCCCAAACTCATCCCAATTCCATGTTTTAAGTTTAGATTTAATATAGCTTAATATTCTAACAAAAGTATACATCTTGGTACCAAACCTAGGCTTACCTTCAGCCCACCACTTCTGAATGTGATCTCTAAACTTTGCATGTCTCAACCACATCAACTGAAACCTAAAAGGCACCTAAATTGGCTGAGATTCCCACACTTCAACCATCACTAGCTAGTGGTCAGAGCCAACATTATTTAAAGTCTTGGCTTTTGGAATCTTTCCATTCATCATAAATTCCTCAAAAACTAGAAACATGTCCAACCTTTCCAAAATACAAGCTTGACCTTGTCTTCTATTAGACCAAGACATCAAACCATTATCCGGTTTAACATCCAACAAATGAAGAGAGGAAATGTACTCAAGCATAAGGTCTGAGCTAGCATCCAACTTCCTATTTCCCCCAATATTTTCATCCAAAGATGAGATAGAATTGAAATCCCCACCTACCAACACCCCAACTTGTGGGAAGAGGTGAATAACATATTCCAGACTCCTCCATTGTAACCTCTTCTCCTCCAAAATGGTAGAAAAATAAATATTAACAAGCAAAATCATTTGATTAGATTACCTACTTTGAACTAAGAGAGCAAGAATGCCCTGAGCTCCAACATATTGAAGAACAACCATCTCTTTTGGGTCCCACAAGCAAGCTATACCCCCATAAACTCCTTGGGAACCATGAGAGATTACTTTAGACCTTGGCCAAATTTTTCTGGAAAATACATCCATCACTTCAGTTGAAACTTTTGTTTCTTGGAGAAAAAACACTTGTGGGTGATTATATTTAATCATTCTTGCTATTTCATTAAGTTTTGAAGGGCAACCTTTTAGCCCCCTTATATTCCATGAGATGTACTTCATGAGGAAAATTGTTTAAACATTTGAGGAATATCCCTCACTTTGCCTGTTGAAACCAACTTATCCCCTTCTTTTTGAATTTGAACCACATTTGTTTTCCTTCTTGCCTTCTGGTTTGTATCCAACTTCATCTTTTTATTGGAGGTTTGACTAATTCCTAATGGCTCTAGATTTAAATCTATTTCTGCTGATTGAGAATATAGGACTAAAGCTTGATTCATAGATCCCTAGGATCCTCCTTGAGAACTAAAGCCTTGTTTGACCTTCTCCATTTTATGTTTTTGTTGGTGAGTTTTCCCTTGCTGAGGATAGATCTCATAATTACCATTAACTGGACCAATGGCTTTCTTCGAGGAGTCTTTTACTATTTTTGGGTGGGGAATCTATGAGCTATCCAAAAACTGAGTTTCCAAAATCTTCATCTCCATAGAATCATCCACATCCTCTAAATCATCTTTCATTGTTGATGTAGGAGCATCCAGTGGTGTAAGAGTGATCTTGCATCATCCAAATTTTATTTGTTATTATTATGTTCTAAAGTTTGTTTAATTGTTTAGGGGATGGATAAATAGACCTAATGGTGAAAGAATCACCCCAATATCCTGAGCGGTTTGGGATATATGTAAGTTTTATGGTAAAAACACTGCTAAAATGGTGAAAATCCTGCCACTAAAACTTAAATGTGAATTTTGAAGGCCTTAGAGGCCTCATAAAGGGGTGAAAATTAGACATTGGACATTATGCCATTGTAGATATTTTTGAGAGCTTTCCAAAAACATGCACTAATAGTCAATCTAAGCAACGAGCGAGGAGTTATGACCCCGAGAATTTTTGTCCCTAAAATTCAAATTTCAAATGAATTGTCCTAGGCGAGAAAAGGGAAAACAGGGTATTATAGGGGAATTTTGAAATTGTAAAGGGTTTGGTCTCTGTAACTCCATTTTTTGGAAAAGTAATACAAGAAATCTTTGGGGCTCCTATTGCATTTCTTTGTTTTTCAGTAGATTGTTTGTGTCCTGTTGATTCAATACTACTTCAACTACAAGTTTTGAAAACCTATTATCTAAAGAGGTTGTCTTATCTATAGGCTTCATTTTCTTAGTAACATGCTTTTTTTAGGAACCTAAAATTCCTCTTGACCTTGATCCTGCTTTTTTTGCTCTAAGACTACATATTTGCAATCTTTTACTAAGTGATCATATTCATGACATACCCAACACATGAAGCAAATGTTTTCATAATCAACTTCTTACTCCCAAGTTTCTTCCCTAAACTACAAAGTGATTTTTTTAGGTAGGGGGTTATTGAAGTCTATAAGCACATAGATTCTAGCATAAATAATATGCTCAAACCACACTATGCTATTTGTTGTCATCATGTAGGTGCCTAAAGTGTTACCAATTGTTGAGAAGACTATAGGATTCTAGAATTCAATCGATAAACGGAAAAGTTCAACCCAGATAGGTCTTACCAAAGGAATTTCCTCTTCAACCTTAAATAAAGCATACCAGGGTTTCATGAACAAACCAACTTGACCAAAAAACCAAGGACCACCCTAGAATATTTTTTGTCTATCCTCCTCATTAGAAAATAACACCAAAAAATATCCATTAGGATAATATGAGATACTAAACTCACCTGGAGTTCACCATTGCTTCAAAGCCCAACTTTTAAAAGTAGGTAAGGATGGCCGAAAGCCCAAGAATCGATAGATCAACCCTCATTGCTCCATTGTAGCAATTCCATATTGAATTTCAAATCATTATAGATTAAAAATTGGAGATCCATCTACTGCTTACATGCAACCAGATTCCATTTTCTTGGGATCAATCCTTGGCATACAAAGAGGTTGACGCAAAAAATCCTATCGTCTAGTTGGAATTGTTAAAGGTTGAGCACCCCTTAAAGCATATTTGAAATTCATTCTATCCATAGTTTCACTTGGTATCTTCCTTGCATCCTCCCTCATTCCACTTACTATCTTCAAACCCTTCTACTACTCTTTAGAGGTATCAATCTGCTCGTGATCTTAATGTTATCAAAATAATATTGTGTTAGATTTCATATAAAAATTATCAACATTATTTTCTCTCTTGAATCCCTAGGTGTTTGTATAATATACACATCAAACATATTTTAGGCTTATAACATACTCCCCACTTTATATATATTGAGGTGAGAAAAGGAGGTATAACCTCCTCATATTATTAAGGGGCCCTTAGACCACCCATCTTACACTATGTCATCACTAGTGTATGGAAGTTGTATTATAGAAATAATAGTAATACTAACATTATTTTTTATCTAATTTAGATCTAAAATTTAGTTGTACATGTAGTATACATAAAATTTATCAACATATTTACTAGAAACATGACATACATTAATGTTTTAATAGAAATCATCATAGCACCTATTTGGCAATGCCCCATACCCACATAAAAATGTGACTATTAGATGACACACTTTATATAAATATTACATGCAATATTTTCATCATTAGCACTATCATTATCACTTTCATATTTTATACTATCAATATATTCACAATAGATTACTTACTTAATATTATTGGTTTCATTATGAGCCTTATGTAACCTAGCCACCTTTTAATAAGATAAAATATGATCTCTCTTTTTAGGCTTTAACAAGGTGGAAGTTTATCAACTATTATTTTGAGTTAGGGATGATGACATCCATGTCTACTTGATCATGTCTTGATTCATATATGTCTTTAGGTAAATTCAAATAGCAATTGGTGTCGTGTGTCCCTTATATAAGTTTCTACAAAAAATTTATTACTTTTCATGCCCATATATGGGAAATTTTTGTGTTTCATTCATAGAGGGAAGAAAAAACTTCCATACTAAGGAGAGGAAGTACCCCAAGGATTTAAATTTGTCTTGATAGTACAAATATGATTCTCATAAGTAAACTTGACCACCTAGCATGCTAAAGAAGTTGTTGCTCTCATCTTACTTGTTAAGGGTCTATCCAACAACATGTAACTAGTCTTAAATTTTAACACCATAAATTTCACCCTCACTTATTTGAGACCTAAGGGAATAGGTAGCCCAATGCAACCTAAATGGTCTTGATGGTTTTCATTGTAAGAGTAACGTCATTTTCTTGTTGATAACATAGGCTTATGAGGGATCTCAACACATGCTATCAAGGATATTGATATAACACATGTGCCACTTCCTTCATCTACCAAATCTCTATGAACAACCATATCTTGATACACCATAGTAAATATCAATGGTTGGTCATCATCCCTAACTAAGTAGTTAATAGCAATTATGTTTTTTAGAGGAAAATTTATCACCAAATTTGGGCTAATATATGAATTAATACAAATATTTTCTCTATATGATTGAATATATTATGCTTAATATGACCCAAGGATATAAGGCTTTGAATTTGGCCCTAGGTATTGACATATCCATTTCAATTAAAATATATCTCAATATTTACCTTTGGTAAGGATATATTCTAAGTAATTCAAGATATGGGATCTTATAGGTGTTGTACATAATTCTTCTATATAATTCCATGCCTTATTTTTTCCCATGATTGCCTTTAGAAGAGATTCTTTGGCTTGACATGAAACTATGTAGTTTTTTGCTACCAAAGCAGGGATCACTACTTTAATTAGTGATATTTATTTGATTGAAATTTCACTTGAAAAAACATCATTAGATTGGAGTTTAGTTAGGAATTGTTTATAAGTTAGAAGATATTTCTACACTTTTAATTGGTTCCCTAACGACTAAGGAAGGGTTTAGAATTATATCATTGATAACTTTTCCTTTTCCTTCTTTGTAGGTTGATTTTTCTTAACTTATGATAATGAAATCAATATTTCCATAGATTTGATTGTTTTATGTTGTATCTAGAGTATATAAACATAGTTAGACACATTGGGATGGCCACATATGTATTTTCCATTCAATCCCCTAGATTTAGGAAGACCTAATTGATTTGTTGAACACTTTGTGGCTTATGTGGATCAATATTTTATTACTATTTTTTATTTAGGGGAGCTTTATAGCTTTTTATTTTGACTATTCTAACCACCTTTATTGTTATACCCTTGGACTTGATTATACTATTATTAATAGGCATGGGTTGTTGATTGGAGCTACCCTTGTTGATTATGGTTAGGGAATAAGGTATTAATATCACCTAATATTTGATTTTAATTATGATTCATTTTCCTCCATAAAGTGTTAATTTTATCTTGAATTAATCCTAGTCTATTGGATTTTATTTGGCTAAAAGTTAAACCCAAAATTTTTCTTATGATAAATAATCTGAAGCTTTACGCAAGTTTGAAAATCATACCCATAGATCACATGCAAAAAATAAAAGATTTGGATGATGGAATTCTTGTTCTTTAAATTTATCATTATGAGGATTGATCCTAATCCTAGGGGAGGGAACATTTTGAGGGTTTTCTTATAAGTCCACTGAGGCATAACTTTTTCAAGTTTTGAACCACTTTTAGTGTTAGTGAATAAATTAATAAGAGTTCCAACAATTTCTATCTAATGTGAGATATATTGAACCTTAGCATTACATACCCAATCCCTATAGCATTTTTATAGGGCTTCTTGGTCTTAGTATTCTTTTGAGTATATTTATTTTCCCAAAGTTCAAGGGGTTTTATAAAAATCTAGGATCTTCTCTAAAGTAAGCATCCCACAAGGATTAAGTTATTTAATATTGGATTTGATTTATTCCCTCAAACCACTTACAAAAATATTAACACACATATTATTAGGCATTTGGATGTTGGAATTGGATTTCACCTTTTCTTGTCCTTTATAAAAATATCCTATATATTCATTAGGACCTTGTTTGAATTGTAATAATGTAGTCTAGCTTCTAAAGGAGTCATATGATTATCAAACTCCTATTTAATATTTAAAAAAGAACTCTCTAAAGAGTTAATAGAGTGTAAAGGCATAGAGGAAAACCAATCAAATACATTTCCAACTAAAGCCCTAGGTGTTAGATTAAGTGGTTCTTCTTCATTATGTAGCCAATTCCTATAGAATAAAGTTAACTTGCACATAAAGGTTTGGGATTTTTCAATTTCATCATAGAAAAAATGGGGACATGTCCATTTAAATCTATAGCCTCTATATCCAAAACCAAACTTTGATATTGATAGTTTCTTGGGGTCAAATAAAAGGACATAAGAGTCACCCTTTTAGGATTTAGATGGGATGGAGGAGGATCATAAGGATTCAACATACAAAGAGGAATAATAACTTGAATAACAATATTTTTATTAGTTCCATCATGATAAGTTATGAGAAGTTTTGCATCATAACATGCATCTACTTTTTAGTCTCTCTTTTTTTACTATCTAGTTGGTATATTGTTTGTTGTTGTATAGTAGTCATGCACTCAACTAAATAAGCATTATCTATTTGATCAATGTCTCTAGGGGTACCATTAGATTGTTGTAAGAATGGTTGCATGCTCTACATTTGTTATTGCATTACATTTATATGGATCATAGGTTTAAATGGTAATATTAACAAAATACTATGTCCTTTTCTAGAAGAGAATGTAGACATTCCCAAAGTGATTCCCTTAGACCCTAATTCCAATTTATAATATTCATCATAATCCTTTGTGGTATCTCTATTATTATCTTTCTCATCCTCCCTAATTGTATTATTTTCTATCTGAATATTATTGCTATGTTCAAATTCAAGTTAATAAATGTATTGGTTGACACAATTATTAGTTAACAAAAGAGAGTATTCAAGGTCTTCCTCTTCTTAGATTTTATTCTTCTTAGATATGATGGTCATACCAACACTTTTAGAAGAAGGGAGATCAATAATAGAAGGGGAACTACCTAGTAGAAACTAGGGTTCAAGACATTAAGCCCTAATAAAACTACCAAAGCAATACCACACCAAACCCTAGTGGTTAAAAGCATAAATAAATAATTTAGAATAAAAATTTCATGTTGGGTTTTCCAAATAAAACACTTAAACTTGATATTACCTATACTAGCTAATTAGAATAAATAAATACAATATAATTTATCTATGCTAAAATATTAAAGCATCAAAACCAAGACTACTCTAACATACACTAAAATAAAATAACAATGAAAGCAGATACTATTCTACAATAGATTACTCAATGAAGATTTCAAATTTTGAGACAAATATAGAAAGTAAAACTTGATACCATAGCCCTCTAAGATTCATCTTTAAGGTTCAACTAGGACATCTAAAAGTTGATTAAAAAACCAACAATGAATAAAAAATCTTACTAAGCAACCCCTAGCTAGTATGTTACCAAAGAAAAGGGTAGTTAACAATTGGAATCATGTAGAGGATTCAAGAAGCCTAGAAAAATAGTCTATTGATAGAAAATATTATATTTGGTTATGAAGTAATATTGGAACACTTCCTCATCCTCCATGGAAGGTATCAAAATAGTGGTCAATAAGTTGTGAGGTACCTATAATGGTTAGAGAAGTTGTTGAAGCAAAGTGAAAGTGTTCTACAATGTCATAAGATAAATAGAATTATGAATGTTTAAAATATAGTGAAAATATAAATTAATGGATAGTAAAATGAGGAATGAAAATGAATATTTAGAGCAAAATATATAACTTTCCCTTTGTGGCCGATATTCATATTACACCTTTTAAGACTATAAAATCATCACCGTAAATTAGCAAGGTGCATTTTCTTAATCCTAAGTGTGTAAATATGCAAATGAATTGATGACATGTTAAAAAACCTAAGTTTTAATAAATAACCAAGATTTCCATTTCAAGTAGAAATCATAGCACCATTGAATTTTTGGATCCACACTCTACGGGACATGTGTCATCATTTTCTCTCATCATTCCTATGTCATAACTTAATGTTCTAGGGACCATTCACATGAAAAATATCTAGAAGAAGGTGGTAAAAAGTACAAAAAAGGACCTTAGAAGGGAACAAAGCTTCTTATATAACTAGCTCACCATTGTCCTATGTAAGTACTAACAAAGTTAGTTAATCTCTATCCCATAATTAGGAGAAAGCTCTCCACCACTTGTAAATCAATTGTTAGTCCTCTTTTCCAAATACATGTTCTTTGTGATGTCCCAACAAACCCTAGCATGTTTAGGCATTCTCTTGATCAATGGTGATGATTTATAATACCAAAAATATTATTTATCTATCATTGATCAAAGAGGAGAACTTGCTTTAATCTTGTCATCGTTATTTATTTGCCAAGTTGTCTCTCTCAAAAATATGTTGAGCTTATTTATTGATCTCTCATTTCTCTCAAGATTTATTACTCTCTATTGTCTCAGTATTGTCTTCTCATTACTCTTTTTTGAATCCACTTGTATCCTTTTCATATAGAGGATCTATCCCTTACATGTCAACACACTTCTGCCAACTATTTTGGTAGCATCTATCATAGGAGAATAGGGCACTCCATTGGACCATGCAAGTGTCCAACAACTAACACATTAAGTCTACCCTCATTGTATTGTTCCCCATATTTGAATTTGGGGTAGCTGTAATTCATAATTCAAGATTTTCTTAGCAAGTCATATCACCAAGGAAAAGTTTTGCTTTATGATTCGTAGAAGATAATTCATGAATATTTGCTTGGTTTTTTATTTTATTTTTAATCATATAAATAATAATTGTTTTTTTTATTCCACCATTGTAAAAATTATCATTCTATTTCTATACTTTCTATTTCTACAATAGCATTCTAGTTGGTTTTTATTCTTGCTTTTAATGATCTATTTCATTAAAACTGGGTCTATTGTATTTTTGACTAAAAGTAAACTCACCTAAAAATTTCAATAAATAAACCAAAACATAGTTAGACTAGCTTGGAATAGAGTGGAAAGATGTGGGACAACCATAAGAACATTGTCCAATATTTGACAATAGGTCACTAACAAGTTTGCCATAAATAGTCCTAAATTTATTTTTTCTTGCCTTAAGGGTTTTTGCAACCCAATAACAAAAAAATTGTCACTTTTTATGATGATCAACTACATATGTTTGGTAGTGATCTTCTCAATAATTTGGTGATCTCACAAAAATGTAAAAATGAAACAATAATCATGTAGTATTGTTGAAGAAAAATGGTGATTATGTAAAATTATAAAATAACCATGTAGAATATTTTAGAAATATGGAAATCATGCTAGAATTGAGATATTTTATGTATTTAAATACTTATATTTAACTATATTTGACCTATTGGGTAACCTAGAATGCGATAGAGGACAAGGACATGACCAAGGGCATGCCCAAAGGAGAGATAATCAGGATGATCCTACTACTTCTAATTTTTTTTTTGTTTTTATGAATATAAATAAAGAGTTACACATGTTTTCTCCATGGGTTGATATATGGCTAACATTGATAGATCAGGTTACCTTGATAAAAATTGGGCTAGGGAAAATTGTTGACATCATCCATGTGCAATCTAGATGAGCCCTGCAATTTGATATCATCAACATATGGAAGAATAGCTCTAAAAAAATCATTTAGAAACATTAATTATGAACACTATTAATATGACTATGAATTAAGAGGATGCGTATTATTTGATCAAACATCCTATATTAGGAGGGCATTGGTGATAGTTGAGGATTAGGCTTCTTATTTTATGCTAGTGTAGTGGGAGACTAGGGAGGCATGACTTGGCAAAGACTAGATGATATTGTTGTGATGCCTACTAGATGTAAATAGTATTTATTTTATCTATTAGGTTGTTTCCATACTCTTGTTCTACTTTGTGTATTGTTACAAGGGCATGAACAAGATCCTATGTTTGCTACTATAGTCTTTGTACTTGGGATTAGAGAGAGGTCATCAAGGGCCAAAGAAGGGATTCACATGGATCCATTGCATTTTTTCCATCCTCTATCATGATTTATTTTTTATTTTATTATAGGTTATAGAGTCTATTGGACCCATCATTTCGCTAGAAAGGTGAAATATAAGCCTTTTTATTTATTGACTATCTCTAATATCAACACCCATCGATCCTAGGCAGATTAGAATTCAGATATGGGGTTATACCCAAGGGATTCCATGATCTATAGTGACACCTCTAACATAGGTTACTCAATACATGGTGATTTGGACCCTTGTTGGGATTTTCTTGAATCAATACATTGGGTTAAAGGTTGGTTGAAACAACATAAACATGTGTTGTATAGTGAGAAGGATGATATTTCAAAGCCATACTATGTGGAGTGTATGTCAAGCAATTTGAAGGTGCGCACCTAGAGCATATGATTTAACTACCCACCTATAAATACAGGCATTTGTGTGTGTTGGTGGATGGGTGGGTTTTTGTGTGTTTATATGTGTGTGTGTGTGTGTCTATATATGTGTGTGTGAGAGAGAGAGAAACCTATCATTGGAATAGTGTTGATGACATGTCATGACCACCAACACTAGGGATAGCAAGGCAAGGAAGACACTAGGATCAAGACATAGTAGCCATATGGGACATATGACCTACCCCACCATAGAGTACATCAGGATCAAGGGCCTGGTAAACCAACATAGTGACTATAACAAGTAGGGGCATATAGTGACATCAACTAGTATTGTGAGAGATGCCCTCACTACAGGGATCAATATATCCATTAAAAAGTATGGATACATATATCAATTAAGGGTGATTCAAATGTTATTATTAATGGTATGAGAAAGCATGCTAGTATTTGATCAATGTGACATAATTTTAGGTTCCATCAATTATTGATGTAAGCAATAACATGGAAATGCCATTAAATCTATAAAGAAGGAAATAAGATGGTAAATAATTTAACTACTCATGGAATTGATTTTCATCTTGGAAAATTATAATTTTTAGAGGGAAACTAGCCAAGGGATATTCTAACACTTAATTAAAATGATATCAAAATTTTGATAGAAGAATATTAGCAGTTTGAGATATAAACACTATTTTCAATAGGAAGAAAATCCAGATTTGGTTGAATTGACTTAATAAGATATGTAAAAATTTATTGTTTTTAAGGGGATGGTGCCCAATAAAATACAAATATATCTTATTAAAAATAATATATGGTTTTTATATTTAGTGACGTTATAAATAATAAAATACTAAAAAATAAAAATAAAATAAATATATGAAATTTAAATATAAATAAGGAAATTATTTTTAAATACAAAGTGGTTTTGCATGTGGATGTTTTTTTAGGAAAAGCATTATGATGTTATAAAAGGAGGATATGGATGAAGAAAACTCATCAACTAATTCTTGAATGTTATAATTTTTTCTTATTTTTCTCTAGATTCTTATGAATCATAAAAAATATGAATTTTTCACAATATAAATATATGTTTTAAATTCTAAGATCGAAATAGGAGAGGTTTAGAAGATGGAAAATGATGCATACTACTACTTTGGCTATTATAATTAAATAGTTATTCTATGAATTGGATCTATGTGTGTGATTACACTTTGTTATGCGAGGTTGTATGTTGTAATTACACTATACTATGTTTAACTATATTTTGTGATTCTTACAAATAAATTTTCATTATTATTTTATACAAATGAGTATTATTCAAATTGGATATATTCATATAGATTTGGGGCAAGATAGATATCATAGTCTACAATGTATCCATCCTAGCTCAAAGGGGATATAGTATCTTTCCATGCATCATATATATCATGTCCTGAGTACCCCATTGAATGGACATGGACCCACTAGTAATATAAGACGTTGGGGCAACCTCATTTAAGTTTTCCATACAAATACAACCTAGTATCCCTACCAAATAGACTAGATTCTATTGGTTATTAGAGATAGGAGTTTAGCAGGGCCTCCATTAGAAATGATGTGCATAATAGAGATATTATGATGGTTGGTAATTATGATTATGATGTTTATCCAAATCCCATGGCCATGGATATGAAAAATTTATATTTTATGATATTATGATGGTTGATGTCACCTCATAGGAAGGATGTAAATAACCCTCAATACCCCAAAGCTACTAACATATTTGCATACAATTGGTGGGCTATGAGGCCTTTGTAATATGCATGGGTAAGGTAAAGATTGTATAATTAGTCATCCATCAAGCATCCTTTATGTTTTCTATATGTGTGAATTTTATTTATTGAAAAAATATTATGCTTATGCTTGTGATAGTTGTAGCATTAAATGGTATTATCTTTGCACTATAATTAATATGTAATAATTGTGTAGTTCCATGTAGGATAGACCTACACCTTTGGTATGTAAACTTAATAAGTCCTTATATAGACTTAAGTAGGTACCTCATGCTTAGTATAAGATGATTTAATCCTTCTCTATTAGTTATAGTTCTGATAATGTTAGGGGAGTATGATATTATGTTAAACATCATGATTGTGATATTCTCATAATTGTGTTATATGTTGAAAATATGATCATCAATAGCTATTCAACTTCCATGATTTACGAGATGAAGCTATAGCTTCAAAACCCCTTTAAGATAACATATTTTGGGCTTGCTTCATTACTTTTTAGGCACTCAAATTATATAGTCTTATTTAGGTATTTTTCTTTCTCATACTCAATGTGCTTTGAATATTTTACAATGCTTTTATATGGAGGATTATCAAGTAGCTCACATTGCTTTCGAATATTAATTGAATCTATAGGATAATTGCTTCACGTTATTGTTTACATCACTATCTATGGATATTTGGTTAGGAGTTTCCTTTACCTCAAACACACTCAAATTGACATAGCATTTTTTGATAGATAGTATTTGAGATACATGCAATAACATCGTGATAGTCATTAGAAATTATTTAAGAGTATTTTATGCTATATCAAAGATAATTTTTATATGGGTATTCATTATTTTGTTTGATCTCCTATTATGTTATAAGTATTGCTTAATGTGGATTATTCCTTAGACCTTGATGAATGTAAGTCTACAATTGGTTTTATTTTATCTCTTGGTTCATGAGTAGTTTCATAGTGTTTCAAGTGGTAGTTATTGGTGATATTACATTATTTGGTA
Source organism: Wollemia nobilis (assembly GCA_028583015.1). Lineage (NCBI taxonomy): Eukaryota > Viridiplantae > Streptophyta > Pinopsida > Araucariales > Araucariaceae > Wollemia > Wollemia nobilis. The sequence goes on from JAQPPZ010002979.1 coordinate 122,894, forward strand.
CTGAGGAAACACACGCTTATACTGAGAGGGGGGGTGAACAATATAAGATAAAACTTTTCTTTACAAAAAAATAACTACAATATTATGAATGCAATAATAAATCAATGCATAATTTCCATACACATAAGAGACAAGAGTTTTATGTGGAAACACCCTTTCGGAATAAAGTCACAACAAAATATTGTTTTTATTTTTCTTCAACAAAAATTTGTGGGCACCAACCCACAAGAGACACCAATACCCAAGTACAAGTTCGTGGGAACCAACCTATAGGAAACACCAATCCCCTTGTGCAAGTTTGTAGGCACCAACCCACAGGAGACACCAATCCCCTTGTGCAAGTTTATGGGCACCAACCCACAAGAGACACCAATCCCCTTCTATAATTTTATGGGCACCAACCCACATGAGACACAAATCCCCTTGTGCAAGTTCATGGGCACCAACCCACTGCTCACAAATCTGATCCAAAAATCTGCTCAAGTCTACTCAAAATCTGATCCAAAAATCTACTCAAATATGCTCCAAATCTGATCACCAACACTGCTCAATAATCTACTCAGCAAAACATTATCATCCCTGTTGTACCTTGCTTTATTCATCCAACTTCATGTTATTGCTTCACAATTGGCTACTTGTTCTTAGGTGTAAGTAGAATCATTTGTTGCCCCCACATTTATTTATAACTCCTCACTATAAGTTAAAAAAACTTTTGGATAATTCAATTCAACTTTTCATTGCAAATTTAAATTACTTCCAATGGCTAGTTCAAAATTTTCACTGCACATTCAAGTTACTCCCAATGGCAAGATTTTGAATAGGCTTAATGGACAACGATGATACATGTATACATGCAAGCTCGGTTGTGAGGCAAGTAGACATGCTGACACAACACAAGTGGACATGCAGGCATGACATAGGTGGACATGCATGTGCGAGTTTGATAGATTCAATAGATAGGGACAATATGGACCTATCACGAAAGGACACATACCAACAAAGGGCCAACAGATAGCATGAACATTCAAATGGATTTTACACTTGCCATGAAAACAGATAAAGTTCTAATGTGACTAAAGTCACATTTAAAATACAACACTTGGAAGTATATAAATTACAACACGAAAAGGACATAGACAATGTGGGATTATAGATTTGCCTCAAAAAAGAATCGAGACGACAGATGGCCAAAAAAAATATGCGTACCTTTATAAATTCAATGGCATGGTTTGTGCAGTCCACATCTTTTATCGACTTACTCCCTTCACTGTTTTGCTAGTTCTTTGTATAGAATACTTGCTGGTCACTTTCACTGGATATCTCTTGGTTTTCCAACCTCAAACACAACCAAAGAAAAATTTTAATGAAATAAGTTTTTGATCTCTCTTCACTTCAAATCTCGTTGCATTCCATGCTCTTTCATGAGTGCACCACAAATATTACAAAGCACACGCTATTATGTAAATTGAGTTCTCTAACGATCCAAACACTTCAAAAATTTGACCTGAAACTTCACCTTTCCTTCTGACAATTCTTATGATGTCCGAGCTCCCGAATCGATCAGGTTGCAGATCCATTTTACTCATGCATATTGAAGATGTTCAATTGAGAATCGTTGTCGTTCTATTCTTCTTCACCACTGTTCTATTCTCTATCACTTCTCATTATCTCAAAATGATCCTTGATTTTGTATTTATATGCAAACTATATATGTTTGCTTTTGGTGCCCAAGAGTCGTCTCATAGACATCACTTCAATAATTAAAACTTTAATTCATAATATATTTAAATATTTTGATTTAAATATATCAAACCTTTGACTCAGACTTTAATATTTAAATATTAAATTTAACTATTAAAGCATATAATTAAATCACCCTTGAAGATATCTACCTTGAATAATTGTCTAATCATGTACATTTTTCTAGAAACCAAATCAACCTTTGACATCAATTATAACTCAATAATCCTAACAATCTCCCCCTTTGTCGTTGATGGCAACCCTACAAAGAAACTATCATTTATTGCAACTGGATCACAAGTTGCTTCCTCTGACAAGCTACTCCACCTTACTAAAATTCTCCCCCCTTTGACATCAATGGCAAAGGCTCCTCGGGGCTGAAGGATAATACACTGGACAATGTCCCCTTACTACCTACTCTAACTGAGACATTCAATTATGAGATGGGAGTGAAACTACTCCCAACTTACTTCTGAGATACTCAAATGTCTCCTTTGGAAGTGGCTTGGTAAAAATATCAACAATTTATTCCTTTGTAGCAATGTATTCCAACTTGACTTGCTGATCAGTCACTTTCTCTCTCAAAAAGTGATACCTAATCAAAATGTGCTTGGTCCTTGAATGCATCATTGGAATCTTCAAAATATTGATGGCACTTGTATTATCACAAAGTATGAAAATAGGGTTATCATGCTCTACTTTGAGATTATTTAAGTTTTGTTTCATCCATAAAACCTGTGTGCAACAAGAAGCTACTGCAATGTACTTTGCCTCTATAGTAGATAAGGACACTAATGCTTGTTTCTTACTTAGCCAAGAGACCAAACAGTCTCCAAGAAAAAATGCTCCTCCACTTGTGCTTTTCCTATCATCCACACTACCTTCCCAATCTGCATCTGTATATGTAGTGAGAGTGAAATTATTGCATCTAGGATACCACAGTACAAAATTCATAGTTCCTTTCAAATACTTGAAGATTATTTTTACTTCCTGTACATGTGTTTCCTTTGGTGCAACTTGAAATCTTACCACCAATCCGACTACCTACATTATGTCTAGCCTTGTAGTTGTGATATATAGTAAACTTCCAATCATGGATCTATACAAAGTTTTATTAGCCTTAGGAGACTCATCATATTTAATTAAATTACATCCTGTAATCATGGGGGTACTCATAAGATTGCAATCCTCCATCTTGAATTTTTTCAACATTTTTTTTACATACTTGGTTTGAGAGAGAAATATATATTTTATCTGATTGTGAGATTTGCAAACCAAGAAATAAGGATAGCTCACCAAGCATTGACATATAAAATTCTCTTTGCATATATTTTACAAATTCATGACACATCTTGTTATTACTACCTCCAAAAATGATGTCATCCACATAGACCACTATAATTAACTGGTCATTTTATTCATTTTTGATGTACAGGTTGCTATTAGTTATAACTTTTCTAAAACCCTATTCTTGGAGGTATTTATCCAACCTTGAGTACCAAGCTTTGGGGGTTTGTTTTTTTGGTACTTGAACAAATGAGATATATTGATACAATATGAGTTACAATATATAGGCAGAAGGTCTATATGAATATATGACAAGTGTCAAACTAAAACTAAAGGCATAGTGCACATTAATATTCTAACATTCCCCTTTAATGTGCATTATCCTAACTATAGAAAAAAAACAAGTCAACATTAGGTAACATTACTCCTTAATATTGACTTCTCTTAAAGAACCCTATCATCCTCCTTTATTACATTATTTGGTCTAGGATCATGCTCTTTGCGCTTGGTTCTCCAACTATGAATAATGCTAGATCAACGGTGTATACATCTTGGTATGTTGCCTCAGGTTCAACCACTTCCTTGGATTTGTTGCCTCTGGATCAGTCGTCTAAATGCCTTAGGGTCATCCTAGGTGCCTCAGGGTTAGCTACTTCCATAGGTCTATTGCACCTACAGGTCATCCTCTAGGTATGTTGCCTCTCGTAGGTCACTGACTAGATTCACCATGAATATCATCCCCCTCATGGTGAACTCAATCTAGAAGGTATCGGTCTCTGCCAAAAATATACCTTAATACAAAATAATTAAAGCTATATGAGTGTCGATATCTGCAAAAAATACACTCAAAAAATACAATAAAATGAGCCATAAAAACCAAATGTGGAGGAGAAGAAGAAATAAGAGAATAGAATCTTCTGAAGTTTCTTCATCTGTAGTCTTCAAAATTTGATCCAGAAAAGTCCTTGGATGGATTCTAGGGTGTCTTTGTCTATAGTCCCTAGAGTAGGTGTCCTTATGGTGACCATCTCATCCCACTAGAATGCATGGGTAACTAGCCACTACATTCGCTAGGGGCTATAGAGAAGGCAACTAGGTACAAGGATCACATACAATTTGCCTTGGGAGTGTCGGGTTCAACCGAGAGTGCACTCCAAGATACAACAATATTTGAGGCTAAAAAGAATAAATGTAACAACCTCAAAATTACAAATGGACACCACCAATGTGTCTGTCTCAGAAAAATATTTTTGATGACTATAAATACCCCTATGTTCATGTGTCGATGGGGCCTTCATCTGTGAGAAAAATAACAACATGCCTCTCTAGGTAGCAAAATAGAACATTAGTAATATTCTCCTGGCATCGCTCTTAGGAGGAATAATAAAAAAAAATAGACCCTCAATTTCCATCACATGGTAAGGAAAGGTTTAGTAAAATGACTTCCACATCTTAAGGATTCAAAATATTTTTGTGAGCCATGTGTAATAGCCAAACACCATAGATAGCCTTTTGAGTCAGGAAAGGCTTGGAGAGCCAATAGACCTTTGCAATTGGTTCATTCAGAAATTTGTAGGCCAATGTCTATTCAATATTATACTAGGGCCAAATACTACATCACTTTCATTGATGATTATAGCAGAAAGGTATGGATCTACTTAATTCAATATAAATCCCTTGATAAGTTCAAATAATTCATGGCACTTGTTGATAGAGAAAGTGGCTACCAAATATCAACCTTAATATCTGATAATGGTGGAGAATGTATCCAATGAAATCTTTAATTTTGGTAAGTACCATGGGATAAGAAGGCAATTCACAACTTCTTATACCCCCCAACAAAATGCAACTTCTTATACCCCCCAACAAAATGGAGTAGCTGAAAGGATGAATCAAACAATCACAAATAGGGCAAAATAAATGTTACATGCTGCTACATTACCTAACTTGTTTTGGGGAGAAGTAGTTCTTACTGCTGCATACTTGACTAATAGGTCCTACACAAAGGCCTTACATGAGATAACACCTGAAGAAGCATGGAGTGGAAGGATGTCCTATGTGGTCCATTTGAAAGTTTTTGGATGTGATGCCTATGCTCATATTTCTCATAAAAAAAGGGAGTTTGATGATAAGAACCAAAAATGCATCTTTGTTGGCTATAGTGATAGTGTCAATGCCTATAAATTGTATGAGTTGTTTCCAAGAGGATCATTCTATCTAGGGATGTTACCTTTCATGAGTATCCCCCATATAATCATCCTCCTATGGCCTCCACTTAGGAATTAACTAATGAAACAATTGCTTCCTTCATGCATACAATATCATCTAGTCCTTCCCCTTCAATCATTAATCAAGAAATTCCTCCATATCCTCCACATGAATAAATCCCCACAAATGATCCATGTCCTCCATATCCTCCTCCATATAATTATCAAGCCACATCATCCAATCCTTTACCTAAGTGGTTTCAATCCACCATAGATGAAGCCCAAAGTCATTTACCCACTTATACATGTAAAAATTATCTAGCATGGAAAACTGGATTCTTGATCATCATGATGGTAATTTGATTATCAAAATATATGTAAGTTAGGACATCTATGAATAGCCCAATGTCCTAAAGTAATTTCCTCAACCAAATTGCCTCCTTAGATGCCTCAACTGCTGCTCTATATTTAGCCTCTGCTGAAGATAATGAAACTGTGTTCTGTTTCTTGGTGCTCCATGAAATAGAGCCCTGGCCCAATTGAAAACAACATGAAATAATTCTCACCTTGTAAGATTTTTGTTCTTGTAGGGCCACATATATCAGTGTGAATCAACTATATAGGTATGGATGAAGAGAATTCCTTTGATTTGAAACTTGATCTTGTTTGCTTACCGTGTTGGTACTGTGCACAAATTGTGCTTGGGGGTTTGGTTATCTTGGGAAAATCTCTAACTGCCTGTTTGTTGCTTATTTTCACTATGTTTTCAAAGTTTAGGTGGCCCATTCTCCTATGCCATAACCAGCTCTCATCCTCTTGTGATAAAAAGTATTTTTCTCCTTTAATTTTGCTCAATATGTAGAGATTGTTAGTAGTTCTATAGGCGTCTACAATAAGATTTCCTATCTTGGATTTCCTAATATCACATCCATTTGGGTGAAATATGAGTGTATGTCCTTGATCACATAGTTGAATCACACTTAGAATATTGTGCTTCAACCCTTCAACATATAACACATTCTCTGTCCTTGATCTTCCATTATCCAGGCTCAAGGTTCCCTTTCCAACAATTTTGGCAGAAGCATTATCACCAAATTTCACTATGCCTCCATTTATTTCTTTGAGAGAGATAAATTTGCTTTTTTCACCTATCATATGGCTTGAACAACCACTATCAATGTACCACTGGTTTCCTTCATTTTGCACATGAAGAGTTGTTTGTACCAACATAGACTTTTCATTTTCTTGTTCTTTTTTCTTTTTCCAAAATTTTTAGGACATATCCTTTTGAACAATTTGACCATCCTCCTTCTTGCTTGATTTTGGAAGTTCAGGGAACACCGTTCTACACCATTTAGTTGTATATCCAAAATTATTGCATTTGTAACAAATGATGTTGTAATCCATGAGAGGTGCAAATGAATTGACATTTCTCTTGGTGAAGCCAAAATCATTTTTAACACGAAATCTGCAATGTACAATTTTATGACCAAATTGGTTACATGAAAAACAATAACAATGGAATAAATATTGAAACCTATCTAATTTACTTGGAGGATATGGTCGTATGGTTCTCTCATTGATGTTTCTATGATTGAATTTGGTCCATGATGATTCTTTGTTTTCTTCCTTCTTGATGCTTCCACTTCTCAACACATCAACATAGGTATCAGGATTTTCTTTTATTATTTTCTTTGATGCATATGTTCCTTTTGAGCTTGACTCCTTTTGTTTCTTTTGACTTTCTTCAAAACCAAGTCCAGTATTTATAACCAAAGATATCTATGCTTTGATAATATCATCCATGATTTTTGTGTTTTTCTCAAACTGATGTAGCTTATCATTAGATTCTTCCACTTCCTTCCTTAGAGAGATAACCTCATGTTCCAGTTTTTCACATTCCAACTCTTTTACCTTTAACTGCTCAGCCATACCTTCTTCAATTCATTTTGCCTCTTCAATTTTCACTTTTAAGTCGGTGAGATCTTGTGAAAGCTTTGCCTTTGTCTTCTCATCCTCTTGTACTTGAGTCTTCAATATTGAGTTCTTCTTTCTAAGCCTTTTCAACTCTTCAAGAGCAAAAACAAGTTCCTCTTCTATGTCAACTATAGCTTCCTCTTCATTTTTTGGATTTTTCTCCTTTTCTTGGATTTCAATAATTTGAGCATCTTCTTTCACCTCCATGGCCATGTGTGTTCTTTTGATATCTTCCTTCAAGTTGTTAGGCTTTCACGAAGGAACCTTGCTCTGATACAAATTGAAGAAACACACGCTTATACTGAGAGGGGGGTGAAAAATATAAGATAAAACTTTTCCTTCCCAAAAAATAACTATAATATTATGAATGCAATAATAAATCAATGCACAATTTTCATACACAGAAGAGATAAGAGTTTTACATGGAAACACCCTTTTGGGATAAAACCATGACAAAATATTGCTTTTATTTTTCTTCAATCATGGGCACCACCCCACTGGAGACACCAATACCCAAGTACAAGTTTGTGGACACCAACCCATAGGAGACACCAATACCCTTGTGCAAGTTTATAGGCACCAACCCATAGGAGACACCGATCCCCTTTTGCAAGTTTGTGGGCACCAACCCACAAGAGACACCAATCCCCTAGTACAAGTTCATGGGCACCAACCCATAGGAGACACCAATACCCTTGTGCAAGTTCATGGGCACCAAGCCACTGCTTACAAATCTGGTCCAGAAGTTTGCTCAAGTATGTTCCAAATCTGATCCAAAACTCTGCTTAAATCTGCTCCCAATCTGATCACCAACACTGCTCAAATATGCTTAATAATTTTGCTCAGCAAAACATTATCATCCTTGTTGTACCTTGATTTATTCATCCAGCTTCATATTATTGCTTCACAATTGGCTATTTGTTATTAGGTGTAAGTAGAATCATTTTTTGCCCCCATATTTATTTATAACTCCTCACTATAAGTTTTTTTTTTTTTGGATAATTCAATTTCAACTTTTCATTGCAAATTCAAATTACTTGCAACGGCTAGTTCAAAATTTTCACTGCACATTCAAGTTACTCCCAATGGCAATATTTCAAATAGGCTTAATGGACAATGGTGATACACGTAGATACGTAAGCTTGGATTTGAGGCAAGTAGACACACTGGCACAACACAAGTGGACATTGAGGTATGGCACAGGTGGACATGCAAGAGCAAGTTTGATAGATTCAACAACTAGGGACAACATGGACCTATCACGAAAGGACACGTACCATTAAAGGGCCAACAGACAGCATGGACATCCAAATGAATTTTACACTTGCCATAAAATGGATAAAGGTCCAATGTGACCAAAGTCACATTTAGAACACAATGCTTGGTAGTATATAAATTACAATGTGAAAATGACATAGACAATGTGGGATTATGGAATTTTCCTCAAAAAATAATCAAGATGACAGATGGCCAAAACAAATATGCATACCTTTATAAATCCAATGGCATGGTTTGTGCAGTCCACATGTTTTATCGGGTTACTCCCTTCATTGTTTTGCTAGTTCTTTGGAGAGAATGCTCGTTGGTCGCTTTCGTTGGATATCTCTTAGTTTTCCAACCTCAAACACTACTAGATCAAAATTTTAATGAAATCAATTATAGATCTCTCTTCACTTTAAATCCCATCGCATTTCATGCTCTTTCATGAGTGCACCACAAATCATACAAAGCACACGTTGTTATGCAAATTGAGTTCTCTGACAATCCAAACACTTCAAAAATTTGACCCAAAAATTCACCTTTTCCTTCTAAAAATCCTTATGTTGCCCGAGCTCCTAAATTGACCAGGTTGTAGATCTAGTTTACTCATGCATATTGAAGACGTTCAATCTAGAATCACCATCGTTCTATTCTTCTTCTCCGCTGATTTATTCTCTGTCACTTCCCCTTATCTCAAAATGAGCCTTGATTTTGTATTTATATGCAAACTATATCTGTTTGCTTTTTGCACCCAAGAGTCAGCTCATACACATCACTTCAATATTTAAAACTTTAATTCGCAATATATTTAAATCTTTTGATTTAAATATATCAAACCTTTGACTCAAACTTTAATATTTAAATATTTAATTTAACTATTAAAGCATATAATTAAATCACCCTTGAATATAGTTGCCTTGAATAATTGTCCAATCATGTACCTTTTGCTAGCAACCAAATTAACCTTTGACATCAATGACAACTCAATAATTCTAACAGGTACCATTGAGTACCACAAAGTACCATTGTAAATAAACAGATTAGGAGTGTGTTTAATATTTGTGTCAATAGTAGGTATCAAGTTATGAAGAGTGTTTATGTGTCATGTAATTAATGAGTGAAAGTTGTCAAGTGTGAAAGTGTGAGTGAAAGGTGTCAAGTGTGCAAGTGAAGAGTCATAAGTGATAGGTGTCAAGTGTGGAAGTTAAGAGTCATGTGATATGTGCAAAGATTAAAAGTAGGAGGTTATGTAATCATGAGAGAATTTATCATAATGTAAGGCATGTGAAAGTTTACATATCTTGTGAGTTTGAGGATAGCAATAGTTAGTAGTATTGAAGAGTTTTTATGTAAAGTTATATATTGGATACAAAGGCCCATGCTATGTATTCAAATGAAGTTCATGTTAAGAATTTTTTAACTATCAATAGTGTGTTATTTTGTGCAATATTGGTGTTGTGATATTGTGAGATTATTTTTCAAGCTATTTTATGATCTTGGAAATAGGGACCTATGATATCTTTGGTAATTTTTCCTAACAATAGTATCAGAGCCACTTTAGCTAGCCCTATCTAGGATGGAGAGAGAGGAAGAGTGAGAAGATTGAAGGAGAGGAATGTGAGATTACTAGAGAAGATATTATTGAAGTGAAGAATTATTAGAAGTATAATGTTTGAAGGAGGATGATAAGAATATTGACTGTGAAATGATGAGTATGAATCTAGACATGAGAATTTAGATGGTGAGGAAGAAATAAGACTGAAGGAAGAAGAAGGTTGGAGGAAGAAGAAGGTTGAAGGAGGAAGAAGAATATTGGAGTGAGAAGAAGAAAGTTGGAGGAAGAAATTTGTTGGAAGATAATCATGGAAAATCATTTGTTGAAAATGGCACGAGTGCAATATTGAGAGCACCTTCACCTGCGTGAGAGAGTTTGGATCAATAAAATATGGAGCAATTATTTTTTTAAGGAATGTACGTTGGTTGATAGCAACATAGAGAAGGAGACGTTGAAGGAGCTGAAATCTTGAAGAAGACATTGAAGGAGTCAAATATTGGAAGGATATTGGAATTGAATGAAATCTTGGAGCCAAAAGTGTAGTGAGATTAATGTTGGAAGAATGTTAAGAACTTGAGTGCGAACATATTTCAAAGGAACAACAAGATAATCGGTCTACATTCAAGCCTCCAAAACATAGCTATGATAGATCTCGAAACATGAAAATTTTACATAACGTCTATGACATTTTCCCTAAATCAAGTTGATTTGATATGTGGTGCCATAGTCAAGGTATATCTTAAATGTTTTGAAATGATTAAGGAATTCACACATTAATTATTCATCTAGGCAAATTATTTAAGGGAAATATTTGTTTATTCAAAGACTTGGGGAGGTATAAGATTTTAATAATTAAAAGAATCAAATCTGGGAGTTAAAAGGAATCTTTAAAGAATGAATTAATGATTGGGAAATATAAGGAAATGAAATGATAATGTAATGAAATGAATTGAAATTGAGTTTTTTGAAGTTTAATTAATTCAAAATTGGGATTGAATATTTAAAAAGGAAATTGTGAAAGTGAAATTGAAACTTGGAGAAAAATAAGAAGAAATGTGAATTAGAAATTGATATTTGAATTTGAGGGAAGAATTTGAAATTAAAAATTTGGAGTTATAAGAAGAGTAAAAAATGAATTGAAATTGATTAATTGAAGATTAGAAATTAGAAATTGATTGACTAAATATTAGAATTTTGAAATTGGTTGATTGAAGATTAAAAATTTGAAATTGATATTGATTGAAAGAAATGAAACTTGAAATTGGGAGATATAATAATTAAAAGAAAGATAAATTGAAGTTTAATATTTGAGAGTAATAAGGAAGTCTACATCAAAGGAAATTCAAAATGAATACATCAAGAAGATCATACAAGTTTAAAGGATCAAATTTTATGAGAAGAAATTTTCAAACACAAAAATATTATCAAAAACATGTGGCAAGATATAGCAAACCATGTGAAATCCATTCAAATCCAAAAATGATAGATGATGATAATTCATGGTATATTGATTCTAGTGCAAGTCATCACATTATAGGAATATTATATTGGTTTGAATCATTACAAGTGAAAAAATCATACCAATAAAAATGGTTGATAATAAGGTTTATCATGTACAAGGATCTGGAAATGTAACACTTAGTTTACCATATTCTGATTATACCTTAGAAAATGTACTTTATGTCCCTAGGATAACCAATAATCTAATATCAATATCTCAATTAGTTAATATAGGAAGAACAATGGAGTTTAGATATGTCAATGGCAATAAAAAATATCTCATCAAATTAAGGCAATGAAAATTTTCATCAGATGTGATAGAAATATCACAAGAATTTCTAAATCAATTTTTGCCATAGGAGCAAAATCAAAAGAAATATTATATTAAGCATAAATCTATTATGAAAAATAAATAGAGAACTAGATAGAGGAACAATAACAACATTAGTAACATAATCATGGGATGAAGGCAGGATGAAGATAGAAGATAGAGATTGAAGGCTAAAAGCCTTCACACCAAATAATGTAATACGGGGGTGTTGGTGATATTACATTATTTGGTACCATTGAGTACCATGAAGTACCATTGTAAATATTTAGATTAGGAGTGTGTTTAATATTTGTGTCAATAGTAGGTGTCAAGTTATGAAGAGTGTTTATGTGTCATGTAATTAATAAGTGAAAGTTGTCAAGTGTGCAAGTGTGAGTGAAAGGTGTCAAGTGTGCAAGTGAAGAATCATAAGTGATAGGTGTCAAGTGTGCAAGTGAAGAATCATAAGTTATAGGTGTCAAGTGTGGAAGCAAAGAGTCATGTGAGATGTGTCAAGATTAAAAGTAGAAGGTTATGTAATCATGAGAGACTTTGTCATAATGTAAGGCATGTGAAAGGTTGCATCTCCCATGAGTTTGAGGAGAGCAATAGTCAAGAGTATTGAAGAGTTTTTATGTAAAGTTATATATTGGAGATAAAGCTCCATGCTATGTAATCGAATAAGATATTTTTATTATCAATAAAATGTTATTTTATGCAATATTAATGTTGTGATTGTGTGAGATTATTTGCAAGTGATTTTATGATCCTAGAAATAGGGACCTGTGATATATTGGGGCCCATTTTCTAACAATAATATATCAATACCATGTAAAACTATGTAGTATGTTATTAAATGAATAGAATCAACACATTATGCAAATTGTTGCATTAAAAATGAAAGAGAAAGATGAGAACAAATATTTGGTATGATCTCTTTAAGAACCCATGACTAACAAAATAATGATATCATAACTTGATTGATTACAAATGACTGGGTAGTGAAGGCACTTTCACTCTTCACAACAAAATACAAAACCTCAAAAACCAACCATAAGGCTTAAGAGTAACTATTGGTTGTTATTACTATTATTATTAATACAATTTACATTACATGGTGAACATGACCTTATAAAAAATACAATAAATAAGATACATGTTGGTCATAGTTAAGACTAACCATATTTCAACATATAAAATATTACTTACCATTAAATTTTTTGGTAAAAAACCAATGGAGTTTGATTGGAAGAAGACTGTGGCTAGAGTTAAATTTATCCCAGACAAATATAATTTTTATTTTGTCACCACAATAATATACCAAGTGTTTTTTGTATGCACAATATCTTTTGCTATAAATTCTTATGTATTTACAAGCTAATGATAATTACAACATTTTTGAGCCTAGTGGAAAAAACTCCACTTCATGTTGTGATCCTTGTGATCCTTAACCTCTGCTTTCTATGATAAATTTGGACATAAACAAGCCATTAAGGTGAAGGGGACAATGTTAGAACCAAGTAAATTCATATACCTTAAATCCTATCATCAATTTTTTTTAAACCCAAATAATATTTAAAAATTAAAAATATACACATTTATATTATTTGAGTTTCATATATTAAAAATAATCATAATGATTGTATGCAAGAAAAGCATTGGGATAAAGTATAAGTCAAGAGTGATCCTCACTTTTTCTTTTTATAGATATTTGGGAAGAGTAGGGAATGAGTGTTGGAATGTGAGTAAGAAGCAATCACAAGCAAGAAGCAAACAAGGATCAAGAATCACATTTTTTGTTTTATATATTTGGCAAAATTTTAAAAAATAAGTATTCTTGTGAGGAAAATCTAATACATTGGAAATAAATTCACTTATGAAAGTCCTGACTAGAAGGATGCCCTAGCTAGAAATATGGATTCCCTTATTAGGGAACAAGAGGAAGAAAGAAGTTATGGCAAACCCTATTTAAATAGCAAATGTTACACCAAAAATTATTATCAAGGATGAGATGATAAAGCATGACATAATGGTTCTAAAAATCAAAAGTTTAATATGTATGTTCCATGTATCTTGGACATTTTTTCAGAGATTCAAAACTAGATCAAATGGAAGAAAGGATTGAATTCAAATTACTCCATGACTTTTCTTCTAAAATAATTTTTCCTCATAATATTCTTTAGTTTATAAATCAAGGATAAAATATGGGAAGTGACCCATGGTTTAGGGGGAGAGATGCATTATATTTAATACCTTGAAGTGAGAATGCATTATATTTAAGACAATGAAGTGAGAAATTTTCTATGGAGATAGAAACTATTAAAAGGGTTCTAGTGTGAGTTAGGCATTTTGGACTTCCATATCAACTTATCAATAAGAAGGATTTGAATTAGGAGAGTTAATTTAAGAGAAATCGTAGGTCTAAAAACTACCTAATTCTATGAAGAGCACCCTATACTTTAGTCAATGTTGGATGATTATGATTTCTCTCAAGTTCAACCTTTGAAGAAGATTGGTTCCTTAAAATGCTTATAAAATCAAAACAAGTATTTAAGATAAAAGTAAGAAATAGAAGGATTAGAAAGGAGTAATGGTTTAGATAAATTATTGAATGATGGACAGAGTATAGCATAACAACATTGGACACATATTGTATAAAAGCCTAATACAATTTACTTTCAATGAAACTTAATAGACCAGTCATTGTCAAGTGTATAACAAAATTTATTCATTTACAATTATGTGCTTTAATCATTCCAAAGGCTTAATGGTAAGCAATTCAATAGTGATCCAAAGAGTAGAATTTGCTTTAATAGAATAAACTAAACTTAAAGTGTAACAAAAATGACTTATAATATAACATTCATTCATAAAAACCTATAATGACAATCACAATGGAGGCCAAACAACTCTCTTTTCATTAATTGACATATACTATATAGCATATATGTAGGCAAATTGCTACAAAGTTGACCCTCACTTTGAGGTGTATTTGGGCTATTTATAGGTTGTATTTGAATCTTTCAATGTAATATTTACAATATTGTTACAAGTCTGTTAGATAGATAGCCTAACAAAGAGCACTCTTGGGAGAAACTATAATTTTTAATTACATTGGTTCGACTACTTGTATTGTTGATGTGGCTGATTCATACTTTGCCTTGCATCTTAATTGAAATGTGTTTGAAATATAGTTCATGGATCTTCAATTTTATTTTACAAATGGTTAGGACGCTACAACTATCTATTAGAGATGTCACTTTTGAGCTTAAAAATCTTGGCTTGAATAGCTAATGGCACTGAAGTAGTTGCAACTTTGAAAGGGACATTCTAGGATGATATGTATCAAAGTCAAGCTTATGATAATATTGGACCTTTTAGTTGCCTAGGGGACCTCTTGAATCAAATCCAAACTTTTAGGGTGGTCTGATGACATCACCACTTGATAAAGCTTGGGGTTATTTCATTCTATCTTTGATCTGAGAGGGCATCCTTTGATTAATGTCGAAATTACACTGCTTCATCTTTTTGAAAACCTAGCTTTATTCTATCTTATGCATGTTAGTATATTTTTAGACTTTTGGAATGTATGCTAATGTCATTGCTAAAAAAAACCTAGGATTATTCAATTTTGGATTAGCGCATTTTCAAAAATTCCTTTTGGACTTAGCTGATTTTTAAAGAAATGCCTAACCACTTGGAAACTTATTTTTTGGCTAGAGCATTGGAGTATTGGCCATATATGTTGCGTAGGTGTTAAATTCAACTTCAAGATATATTCCTTTAGTGAGGTTTAAGCAACATATTAGTAAAAAGGTTTCACAAATGAGGGCATGAATTTGACCTACATTCTTGGAGTCTCCCAAGGATTTTTTCTTGTAGAAATCAAGAACCTAGAAAGTATCTCTTTGGGTATGGAGTCAAAGCTTCCAAAAGATGAGAGAACTTGAATTGATGTAGGGAAGATTATTTATAGAGGTGAGGGATGTAATGGGTTGGTGATATTGAATGGCATAAATTAGGGATGTAAATGAACATGGAGTGAGAGGAGGCGGTTAAATGGAGTGAATGTGGAAGTGGGATGGAAATGAATTGTATCTTTTGTAAAAAAGGATAAATATCTCATGTGGATTTTAAAAGCACTTGAAGGTTGGGTCCCTTTATTTGAACTAGAAATTTTTTCAATAAATTACCACTTTGTGTAGTTGGCCCACTTATGCGCTCTCCTTTTATGGTTAATGGTCTTCTCCTAACACGTCAAATTTAATTTGGATACCTTATGTTTGCTTCCATATTTTAGGGGTTGAGGTGTCCTGTTCTAACCCTAGTATGTCTCCTTTTTACTTTTATGTGTCAAGTAGCTTCTAACTATCTTTGGTCCTTATATCTTGATGTTCATGGCTTTTTCCATTGCATCTTACTTCTCTTGCTCATCATTGGCTCCTTCTAACTCTTCTTCATGCTCTTCATAATTAGGTTCTTGATCAATAACCACTTCTTCAATATTTTGCAATACTTGAGGTAGTATTCCATGATTTTGGTGCTGGGTACTTTATATCCTTGATCTTATAATTGATCACCATCATTTTGAAGGTTTTATTGTATGAAGGGTCCCGATACCTTCTCACCATCTCTTGGATCTTTATGTGTATTATGGTTAGCCGTTTCAAAAATTCATAGACTTGAACTTTTGTGATGGGTTATTTCCATTGCTTGAAATATTGTTCACTATTTGTAATCAACTCTATTTGGTCTTGGAGATCTTCTCTTGTGTGGGATTGGATCTACTCATTCCAAAATCCTAGATACCCAAGGCTTCAGGCTTCATCTATTGGGGCTATTTTTTTTTATTTTCTTCATAGTTTATTCAACATATCAAATCCTTGCTAGACTAATTTGTTTCCTTTTACTAGATTTTGGGTGACATATATTGTTGCATTCCATTCCCTATTGTTACTCCCATAAAATATGGATAAAAGTTTCCTCTTGCAAATTTTAGGAGCTATTTGGCTTATTTTATTTTATCCCTCATTTTTTCTTGAGCTGCTTATATGTTTTTTTTGGTATCTTTGACGACTTCTATGTAGAATATTAGGTAGTTAATGACTGAGAATGCTTCGAGAGATATTTGGAAGATATTATTCTAGTTTTCCTTCTTTAGTTGTATTAGTGTCTCTCGGGAGAAGCGAGAGGCTTGAGCCCTTTTCCTCCCTTTTTACAACTCTTGCTACATACTTTGCATTTGTTCTATAAACCTGATTTATTTTCTTGCAACTATTGTGGGGTATGGAGCTTCATAATCATCCTCCTCAATTTCTAAATCTCACTTTCTAGGGATTTCTTCACATTTTATTCTTTCTTTTCTATTTCTTCAAGGTTCTTTAATTTCTCTACCAATGTCTTGTATTTATCTCTTAACATATCATATTGGAGGTATATGGTATTGAATTGAGTTTAAGCACTGAGCAGGGAATCGTGTAATGATAGTTGAGCAATATCTATTGTCTGTGCTATAATGTGATAGTCATCCAATGTCATTTCTAATTTTGTCCTTTTAAATTTTGGAGTGGCAATGACCCTTAGTTGTTGATGAGTAGTCAGGTCGACCACTTTCATTAGCCTAGGGTGTGCTTGCTTATTATCCTTGGTAGGTTATCTTTCTACTAGTCTTGTGCATTTTGACTCATTTCCATGAGCTTGTTGATGGTGGCTATAGATGGATTATCGGGAGGTGGTAATGATGGGAAGATGGTTTGGGGAATGGAAAATGGATATGGAGGGATTTTTTTTATGGTTGAAATAACAGTAATTGAGGGAGTTTGTGTTTATAGAGTGGATATGATAAGAGGTGGTTCAAGTGTTATTTCTTGAGTAATTGGTCCTGGTGGAGAATTATGTGGTAGAGGGGAAGGGAGGGATTATTAGTGGGAACAAGTAGAGGAGAAGTAGGAATAGGTACTTGAAAGGTCATACTTATTTTTTTTGCTTATGGTTACTCTAGGGTTAGTGCGATTACCTATCCTATTGTTGGGATTGTGCCTTAAATTTAACATATCTTACTCATCCTTTATTGTAATTTCCTTAGAGGATTAGAATTCCTTTTTTTCATCCCTTTTTCTTTTGTTGGTCTAGAATGATTAGACAATGGTGTTATGGAAAATTATGATAGATATGACCTTATGCTCATATCAAATCCTTTGTTGCTCTCTATGGCTTGATCCAAATCCTATGCAGTATTTGTTGGTGTCTCTTGTTCTAGGCAGCTTTGATGTTCTAGTGGCCCTGTTACAAACTTGGGTGTTGGTCTTGGTGGATACTTGGGAATGGATTGCTTGATCCTCTTCTCTTTGGTTTTGAGAATAGGGGATTTGGGAAATGGGGCTCCTAGGGCTAAATTTTGAGGTTGTTGCTACACTTTTGGAAGCTCTTGTGATGTAATGGGAATTTTACCTAAGCCTCCTCCAATGTATCTCATTCTACTGATTATTTTATACCCCCTCATGTATATTTCCTACTATAACTCAATTAGGAAAAACATGAAAGTTTTTTGACATGATTCCAAAGTTTTTTCTATAGGCATTTGTCCTTTCATATTTGTTTTGGTAATACCTTATGCTTGTCCATATTTTGGATTTGATACTTCTTCTTCAATACATTTTCCTCTAGAACTTATCTACTCAATCTCTATTTCACTTTCTTATCTTTGTACCATATATTCTTCTTACTATACTTCTCCTTCACTATCAATTATTTTGACTTTGACTTGTTTTTCCCTAGACTTCCAAGCATCTATGTTCTCATCGTATTTTTTTGAAAAGATTTTATCCATAGCCAATGGGTTTCTAGATTTTTGTACACCATGTTTGCATCTAAAAATCCTTGATCCCATGATTTTTCCTTCTTTCCAACCTATTTTTCATCATTGTATCTATTTTATCTTGGGTTAGCTAACGATCTTTGTTTTTCTCTGGGTCATATTGGGCTCAAGTTCATAGAAATATATCTAAGAAGGCACCTCTTTCATCTTGTTTATATTCCAGTCTAGCTCATTCTCCTTCGATTTATTCTGGAGTTGTTCAATATTAAGTCGATTGAACTTTTTGAATGTTGGTGGTTTGCTTGTGTTCAATTCTACTAGTCTATTTTTGAATTTGTTAGGTCATACCTCCATTTGTATTTTATTGCACATAATTTTAGCTTCTTGAGCTTAGACTTTAGGATTTCACCTTATCTTTTTACTATTAGTGTAATATGCTCAAAACTAAAAGGTAATTCACATTTACTGACTTTATTTACACTTGCACCAAAGGCTATGTTTATCTCATCTACTTGTTAGTAGTATTCCATGGCAAAAATCTAGTCAATGACATAATATGGAAACAAGGAATATTTTCCCATAAAACGATGTAATCTTATCATTGTCCCTTCTATGAATAAGTACCATATCCTAACTGAGGGCTCTCTAATGTCTTGACTACTACCTAAGGTATTTGGAGAAAATTTTGATATATGAGCTTCAATGCTAGCCCTAGGAATTCTCTATTGAAGTCATAATAGGAATTGGAAACCATGATTAGGTTTTTCCAACCTACTACCATCATATTTCTCCCTAGGTCATTTTTTCTATTCACTAAGAGTAGGATACTACTAGCCCACCATGTTCAATAATGCTCATCAATGGGTAAGGGAGTGTGACGAGTGTAAATTCTTCATTGGAAGGAACCAGAAAACCCCTCAGTTGTTAAAACCCATTAAAGTCGATGAATCCTTCCCTCAATGGGGGTTATATTTTGTCAAAGAAATCAATATACCCTCTAGTGAGGGCCATAAATAGATCCTTACAACCACCAATTACTTCACAAGATGGAAAAAGTAGTCCCATTCAAAGAGAGCACCAGGAAGGTAATAGTCAACTTCTTGGAAGAGATCATTATCCAGTTTGGTGTTCCTAATACCATCATAATAGACAATGCATCGATATTTATGAGAGTAGAGGTAATCCAATTCACTCTTAAATATGGGATCTACATGAAAACTTCATACAATTACTACCCATAGGGTAATGGTTGAGCATAATCCTCAAACAAGGACCTACTATGCATTTGGAAGAGGAATGACATGGACAACCAGAGGTAGTGGCACTTACATGTCTAATAATCTCTCTAGGAAGATAGAATCACTCGAAATAAAGGGATAGATTGTCTTTCTTACTCCCTTGTGTATAGCTAAGAAGATAGATTGCCCATCTCTATTGAGCTACCCAAACTACAACTATTACACTCGTTAGAGCTCCAGGAACATGATGCCTTATCATTGAGGATAATGGAATTATTTAAGCTTAAGGATCAATGGAAGGTAGTAAGGAACCACCCATAAAAGCATTAAGAAGACATAAAAAATGGTTTGACCAAAATACCACAACCCTGGGCAGGCGACCTAGTACTCAAATGGGATGAATACTGTAACAAACTAGGCCAACACACCAAGTTCAAAGTCATCTAGAGTGGACCATATGTCATCACCAAAATCAAAGTGGAGAATGTGGTAGAACTTTCTACACTTAGCGGATAAGCTCTCCTAATATTGGTCAATGAGATTTACCTAAAAAGATACCACCATTAGATACTTCAATTTAAAAAAAAAATCTCTTCTCTGTAGGTTTTTCGATAGGGGAGCATTGTTCCAAATGCTCAAGAAGCCTCCCAACGATCAAAACTGCATGAAGTAATACAACCTCGGATAGTACTCAGGAAATCCAAACCATCAATCAAAAATAGTTGCCCAAAACTAGACCATCAATGGAGGATTGCCCAAAGAAACAAATAAAAGGCCCCATAAGCCCAACGATCAGAGGACGATGTTATAAAAATCCTACCAAATATTCTCCCACAAGTTCTACCAAAAAATACATTTAGAAGAGACACATGTCACTCTACATGTCTCTTCAAACAATGCTATGATGAAGAAAGTTAGAGGTTGAACATCTTATTAAATCTTGATAGTCAAGGTAACAAAGTATTTCAAAAACAACAATGCTCAGCATTAAGGTCAGTCACTTATTGGCAGTAAAATTTAAAATCAACCACTCACAAACGAGGGTGACACACAAACCAAGAAGATTTGACAACCTGAATGGAGGATTTACCTATTTCAATCAATCATGATGGATGAAAAATTGCACGTGCATGGACTTATGATAGTTATAGAGCCTATTAAAATGCTAGACCTCTAAGTATTCTCAATACACATTAGAAATCAAGAGAGAGATTGCAACTTAGAGTGCAATTGAGCATCTAGAGGGAGAAAAATTCAAAGTATTCTTAGATACCATGGAATCAGGAAAGAAGGTTACACCCACCCAAGCAACCCAATCCAATTCCAAGAAGGGCCTTCCCACTAAGATCCAAATGAGCCACTAATCATCCTGACAAATAAAGTGGAGAAGGTAGCAAACCCTAAAGCATCCAAGACCATGAAGAACTTGAGAAAGGGTGCCTTCCAAAGAATCTAGAAGAAAGAGTCTGAATCCCTCCTAACCTAGGTATGGACATCCCACTTGGCCTAATACATGGTACCCCAAGTGCACCAGTGCTCAAAATTTATGGCTACATGTACCTCTAGCTATAATTATCAAAGCAAGATGGTATTCAGTTGTGATGGATGCTTCAAAATCATAATCTTGTCCAAAGCAATATGAGACATGCTGATGGTCCCTCTTTGGTTGGCAATTACCCCTTTTGATGTTGAATAACTCTACCACCAACACTTTGACCCACTAGGGGCCCTACATGTGGAGTCTTTAAATGATTAAATACTAAATTAGTTTTTTTTCCTTTTCCTATTTTTGGCAAATAAAACAAAAAATAGAAACTAATTTAGCAAGTAGTAAATATCACAAAGTCTTAAATATTGACATTATAGGGGCTATAGAATAAAAAAAATTGTTTCTACCATAGAGGTAGACTCACTACCAATCTTGCAGAAGTGCCATTAAAGCTTTTTCTTATTGGTGGTGTTTTTTTCTTCCTACAAAATTAATAGAAAAATAGAGGATTAGTAGCAAAGGGGTCTACTTGAGCTAGAAGAGAATATCAAACTCCCTTGGCTAGCATTAAATCTCTATTTAGATAAGTATTGAAAATGATAGAATGATGAACACATGAAATTAGTGATTCATGGCAAAAGCACCATAGTATCAACAATGATGCTATTGAAGCTTATGCTTGATAGACAATACTTTCACTCTATGTGCTTGTGTAAAATGATAGAGAGAGTAATAGTGCCATTGGACCTACAATTTGATGACGCTTTCACTTTAGAAAGCAACAAAGCAATATTAAATACAAGATTAAATGATTTAATAATTTCTATAATGGTATTTGACTTAAGAGTACAAAGACTTTGTTAGATAACATAAAATAAAAGATCATATATTTAAAATGTAAATTCATAGTGATGAAATATAAGTGCAAAAGCAATACGTAAGACAAATGTTCAAGCAATATGATTGAAGCTTGGATTTGCAAAGCAAATAAAGTGTTAAAAGCAAGTAAGGGGAAATATAACAACACAAGATATTAAGGTTGTTTCCCCCTTGTTTGTGGAAGCTTGTTGGAATCCTATTTGTTTGCTTGTAGACACTTACAACTTGAGCTTGGAGGCTTGAATGTTTGCAGACTTGATGCTTGGATGCTTGAAAGAGATATTAGATACTTGATTGCCTGAAGAGAGCTTAAGTGTTTGAATAATAACCTTCATAGGATTGTGGTAAGAGTTTTTCATAACCTTGCCAAGCATGGATATGAATTCCTATGAATCTAAAGAGATTTTGGCAATTTTTTATCACAATGCAAGATCATGGATTAGGTTTTCCCAAGTGTTGACTTTATAGAAATGCATGGCTCCTTGGGGGAAAGAATTACATTAGAGTTGATAGGATTGGAGAGGATAAGAATTTGAAATGGGATTAAGATGTCATTACTAGAGGAGGATTGAAAATAACAAATCTTGGATTTGGAATTTTTGTTGGGACTATGAATCAAATCTTGGGGATCGGATCCATTAATGATGGGTGGCTTAGAAGGTATCAACAATCAATTTATATTTGGTTTTGGTACATGAGAGTCAAAAGTGCTAGTAGTGCTTTCGAGCTGGTGCCTTTGCTATCATGATATTGAAGGTCAAATTTGTGTGAGAAAGGTAAAAATGTCAAAATTGACAAAAGCATTTCCCAAGATGTGAAAGTGTTGGTAGTGCTTTTGCTCATGCCTTGACACTTTCACTTTTGGAGCAATAAATACTCCAAATTTGGATAAGATGATGAATACTTCAATTTGTATGATTGCTGAAGAGATTGAAAAACTTGAATATTAAAGATGTGCTCAAAATTGGGTGTCTATAGTATCCTCCAATCAAATCACTTAATTTGTCAATCGAGAAAGGCAATATCCGACTAGAATCAAACAAGTGTTAGTGATAGATTACACCAAGTGGCCATATTTGATTTGACATTTTTTTTATAAGGTTTGGCAATTTTATTTTTCTTTTGATTTGAGTGCTAATATACCAAATCTTCTAGAGGTCATAACTTTTGCATATGGAAATTTCTAGAGCCTTTTTTTTCAAATTTGCATGGTTTTTTGAGCTCTAAGTAGTGGTGAGATTAGTTTATAGGCCTGTTATAGTTATGCAAGGGTTTGTACAAAATGGAATCCTTAGAGTATGCTACTAATTTTAATGGGAAAAAATATAACACTTGGTCAATTCAAATGGCAAAATTACTCAAAAGTAAAAATCTCAGGTTTATCTTTAATAATGAATTAAAGAAGGTCTCAATGATCATGAACTTGGTAAGAAGGGGGAGGAAGTCCTTCGTCTCTTTTTCATATTAGTTGAACCAAATGTACTTTTTCACATTAGAGAGAAAAATTGATCCTATTCAAGTATGGACCACATTTAAGGATCTTTATGTAAATGTATGCTAGTGAAGTAAATTAAATAGATATTAAGCTTTCCAATATCAAATTTTTAGATTTTACTAGTGTTGAAGACTACATATTGCACTTCAAATCCCTAAAAGTTGACTTAGATATGACAACAAGCAAGGTAAAGTGCGATGAAGAGTATGCCAAATCTACTACTTCCAATATTTCTTCTCCTTTTCATATAATTGGCTTGGTTCTTTATGTGAATGCTATGACTATCAAGGATCCACAACCTATTTCTCTTGAAAGACTTTTTAAGCTTCTTATCTATTATAATATTGTAATTAATAATTGTGAATATTTTTCTTGTATATAGGCTCATCCAAAGATTTTCAAATGAGTATAATCCATGTTTAGTTGTTTAAGGGCAAGTCTAACATTTCAAGGAAGTCAAACACTATAAAATGGGAGAAAACTATCAAAAATTGCATAACAAGTTGAAGAAGATTGAGACAAAATTCTTAAAATTTGGACACAAGCTTTTTGATGATGAATATGGTAAAGCGGAGGTCCACTAGAGAATTCATTATGGGGGGAGATGTTACCTCTAATATCTCCTCTCCTTGGCCCCTCAACTCAAATTATGGGGGGTGTTGAAGTATGTGTAATATGATGTTGTGAGGTCAAGGCCAAAATTGTGAAAAAGTAATTATGAGCACTATTAATGTAGCTTATACGCAAGAGTGTATGTAAGCCTATGTATGTTATTCATTAAAAACATTTAAAAATAATTTATGTAATCCTATTGGCATTTTCACGTAGTCCTAAGGGCACCCTTAATGATATTGGTTAATCCATATTTATGGACAACCTTGATTAAAGGGTGCAATTTATTTATTATATTGTAATTTAACCTCCAAGTCAAGTTATGTCAACTTGAGGTTAACATATAATTGGTAAATTCCCCCCAATGACCGATCCATTGCATTAGTGTGATATATGTCAAATGTTGTGGGTTGCCTACAGGCACCCACCCTTTATTCCTCTTTTGTCATTTATCTTCTTTCTCTCTCATTCACTTATTAATGCTATCTTCAAATCACTCTTGTATATTTTTTTATTATGATTGTGGTGAATATTTATTTCAAAATATTTTTGGAAAATACTGTGAATTCAAACAATATGTTGAACGAGTTTGAGGAAAGTTACTAGGAATGAAGAATTTCATACCATATACCATGTTTCCAATCCCATAGGTGAATATTAGAGAGAGCCTAAGGGATTGGGACCAGAAGTGGGGAATCAAAGGTTTCACATTGCAGACCAAAGTTTCTATCTCATGGATGAAGTTTGACATTACCCATTGGATTTGGCGTAAATAATGAGGAATAAGGAATGAAAAGTTTCGTACTTTAAATGAAGGTTTTGATATTATGGATAAATGTTAATATATTTATGGGGTTTGGGCTATATAATGGAGAAGAAGAAGTTTTATATAGATCAAGGTTATAATCCTATGAGTAAATTTTAATGTTTTGATCAAATACCTTAATCTCATATAATTAAATTATAAATTTTAAAGACAAAAATCCAATTTTAAATATTACTAAATAATACATACATAATTATAGGGATGCCTAGCCCCGAGCGTCGGTCATAGGGGTTTCTCACACTAACCTCAATCAAAAAATATATACATAATTATAAAATAATTTTATATTATTTACTAAAAATATAATAAATAAAGTCCCGAGGGGGACAATGAAATAGTTTGGGCTTTGGCTCTTCTTCGGTAGGTCCAAGGTTCAAATCACAGCGTGGGCGAGTGTGTGAGGGTGTGGGTGTGTGTATGGTTATGTGTTTGGACCCTATTCATAAGCTCATTTCTCACCCTTATGAGAGGTCATGGTTGGCATGGGGATGCCCAACTCTAAACATCGGTTGTAGGGGTTTCTCACACTAGCCTACTAAATAAATAAATAAATATATATATATATATAATATTTTTTTATATTAATAATAAACTAATTGTTAATTTAGTTGATTTGAGTACTATGAAACCCACTATAATGTAGTGATAATAAAATATAAGTACTAGAGTTGTGACTGTGGAGGTTTTTTTAGAGCTAGGATTTTCAGAGTTGTAATTATGGAGGTTTTTCTAAAGCTAGGATTTTCAAAGCTGCAACTATGGAGGTTTTTTAGAGCTAGGGTTTTCGAAGCTACAACTGTGGAGAGCTTTCAAAGTTGCGACTGTGGAGAGCTACTATGGAGGTTTTTTAGGAGCTAGGATTTTTAGAGCTAGGTTTTTTGGAGCTACGATTATGGAGAGATTTCAAAGCTATGACTATGGAGGTTTTTTTGGAGCTAGGATTTTTGAAGTTGCAATTATGGAAAGTTATGATTTTCAAAGCTACAACTATGGAGGGGAAGAGTTATGAGGTAAGTACATCTACATTAGTGGGAAATTTGTACCACTAGGATATTTACAAGGTTGGTACATCTATGTCATTGAGAGATCTACATCTCTGAAAGATCTACGTCATTGGGAGAATTGTGAGGTAAGTACATCTATGTCGATGGAAGATTTGCAAGGTTGGTAAATTTGTATTGCGAGGAGAATAATATCATCGAGATAACTGGTCCTAGCAACTATAGAGGATATGGCATCAATTTTGAATAGAATTTGCATAGGCAAAGGGGTTTAGGGGTAATGTGGAAGATGTGCAAAGTGAGGTAGGCACTAATGGCAAGGGAAACATGGCAGGTGGGCCCTTAGGACTCTATTTGGATTCTGATGTATTTGACCCAGGCATTGGACGGTCCAAAAGCTCTGATGTCTTCTAATCCCTTTGTAGGCAATTCAAACCATTCGTAGTCTCGAGTGTTATTGGCAGCTGACTCTATTGTTAAGACTCGCTTTGATCTGGTTATAGAGCTAGAGGTTGATATTCCTTCTTTGAGTATTCCTCAACCTATTATTCATCGAACAATAGTGGAACGAGCAAACTCCTTGGTTACGAAGTTTATTGGGGTCCGACCAAATTTGGACTCTATCAAAAATAGATTGCTCAAAAATGGAGGTCAAAGGGGGATTTGGAAGTGGTGGCATTGCCCAATGGCTTTATGCTCTTTAATTTTAAGACCTTAGAATACATGCAGCCTATGATTATGAAGGGACTATGATTCTTTGGTTGGAAAAGACTCTTTTTGAGAAAATGATCCCCAAACTTCAATCCATCCATCGAGAATGTCAATAGGGAATCCCTTTGGGTGCATCTGCCTGGTTTACCTATGGTCTTCTAGGATGATGACATCCTTAAGGGTATTGATAAATCAATGGGTAGCTTGATTATGGTGGATCCGACCACTCAAGAAAAATAATGATGGTTTTTTCTAGATTTTGTGTTAACACTAATCTCTCTAAACCTCTTCCTTCTTCTATTAAGTTGGTTTCAAATTCTAGAGTTTGGATCTAGGATATAGAATATGAAACCTCTATTTTGCATTGACTATAAAAGGATTGGTCATTTATGAACTAACTATCCTAAGAAGAAACCTTCTCAGAAACAGGAGGTCCATATCTAGAGAAATAAAAAAGAAAACTACTCTAATTTTTTTGGGGTTTTCCAGAAGTTAGTGGGCATTCCAAGGGTGCAAAGGTGAATCCAAAGAAATTTTTTGTATTAGGAGAGTTTTTACCTTCTGGTTTTGAGGTTGGGTTGGACACTATTTTGAATAAGAGAGTTAAAATCCTAGATAATTAAGGAGATCAGCTGCCTTCTCCTTAGGTTCCTTTGTCCCCCCTTAAAAAGGCTCTTGTTGAGATGTTTTTGGGAGCATTTGCCCCTCTTGATAAGAAAAAAGATGAATCTATCACGGAGTCTCTTTGGGATGTAGAAGCGGGAGATATTTCTACAAATGCATTGGATAGGAAATTAGAGGAGGTTTGGTCTTCCTCAAAGGAAGATGGCTTTCAAGAAGTTCTAAATAGGTGAAAGATAAAACTAAAGAAGATAGCTTAGTAGCAACAACTCCTTCCTCAATTAGTAGAATCAAGCAAGAAGGCAACTATTGAATCTATGTGGCCCATAAAAAATACTCAAACAATAATGAATCTAAGTAATGAGAAGGGGCTAGGAAGACCAAAAAAATTGAGGTGCTCTTAAAGAAAATGGCTTTTGATATGGCTAATGGCTCCCAACCTATATGACCTTTGAGCAGAGGGAAGGCTCTGTGATCCTTGAAGTAATGAAGATTATCTCATGGAATATTTGAGGTTTGCATACCCCGACTAAATAAAGAGTGCTAAAATATTTAGAAAAAGTTTTAATCCTCATATTCTTTTCTTACAAGAAACTAAGATGGACAATGAGGATTTTGATAGATTACGAACATTTGTTTGAAAGGGGTGTGAAGGTGTGAGTAGGGTTGTTCATGGTTCATTTTAGAAAAAGTTTCAGTTCTCATATTTTTTTCTTACAATAAACTAAGATGGACGATGAGGATTTTGATAGATTACGAAGGTTTATTTGAAATGGGTGTGAATGTGTGAGTAGGGTTGCTCATGGTTCTTTCGAAGAGTTATGGATGCTTTGTATTCTCGATTCTGTGGAGGGAAATCTCATTCATCAAGCTGATAGGTTCTCTTCTTTTTTATTTTGTTGTAAAAATACTAATTTTTCTTGAATTTCCACCAATGTGTATGTTCCCAATGTTGTTGTGGATATAAGGAAACTCTAGGTTGACTTAAAAGCCCTTGGTTCTTCATTTAACCTTCGATGGATGATTGTTATTGACTTTAATTCCATTCTACTCCCTTGTGAGAAACTTGGAGGCTTGGCTATTTTTTCGGATAGCATGGAGGAGTTTGGTGAGTTCTTGACCTCCATGGGACTAGTAGATATTGATTTACAAGGTTCTAAATTCACTTGATCTAATATAAGAAGGGGAGAGGTTCTGATTCAATCTAGGATTTATAGGACCCTTGCTTCGATGAGTTGGGTCACCATGGTTTAGGATTGCTATTTAAGGAATTTATCAAGAATTGCTTTTGACTACAACCCCTTACTTTTAGAGTTCATGAAGGAGAAACATTTGAAAAGTTATCCTTTAAGGTTTGAGACAAAGTGGCTTTCTTATCTAGATCTTGAAGGATTGATTAAGGCTTGGTGGAATTCAGATGTCTATGACACTAAGATGTTTCAAATGGCTACAAAGTTGAAAATCATCAAAGCTAACTTGAAGAGGTGGAATCGAGAGGTTTTTGGGAACCTCTTTCATAGGAAGCAAAACATCTTTTAAGAATTACAAGAAATTGAGAAAAAAGGCCAAAATGAAGGTTGGTTAGATGATCTGGCTAGCAAAGAGTAAATTACTCTTGCAAAATTTCATAATATTCTTGCCAACAAGGAGTCTTTCTGGAGGTAAAAATCTTGAGCTACATGGCTTAAGGAGGGGGATAGGAATACCAAGTTTTTCCACTTCTCAACCTTGAAATATAGGAGTGCTAATAAGATAAGAGAAATTACATTAGACTTCATTGAATGCCTTAAATATATGGAAGAAATTGCTACTACCACGATATCCTTATTTTAGGATTTGTTTTCTAGAGATAGGGAGGAAGATGGGTATGCTTTGGAGGAACTTCTTGGGAACGTTCCCCAGGTGGTGACAGCTGAAAAGAATAATGCTTTGAATACCCCCTTTTCTAATGATGATATCAGGATCAACCTATTTAATATGAATAAGGACAAAGCAACTGGGCTGGATGGGTTCCCTACTAGGTTTTTTTAGAGGTTTTGGCATCTTCTTGGTTTGAATATTTCAAAAGCCTTAAGAGAATTCCAATATTCTTCCTCTTTGTTGTAGGCATGGAATACTACCTTTATTATTTTGGTTTAGAAGAAACATGGTATCTCTTCTATAAGGGATCTTAGACCTATTATCTTATGCAATATCTATATAAGTTGCTTACTAAGACACTTGGTAATAGGTTGAAAATGCTTCTCATCTTTATTTCTCCTCTTTAAGGTGGTTTTTTTCATGTTAGGTAGATTGTGGATGGGATCATTATAGTTCATGAGACTTTATATTTTATGTCCAAAAGCGGGTTGGCTGGAATGCTTCTTAAACTTGATATGCATAAGGGTTATGACAGGGTCTCCTGGGAGTTCCTTGACAAGGTGTTGCAAAAATTTGGCTTTGGGGATCTATAGAGGAAGTGGACTGCAGTTTGTATTTCCTCTGCTAAATTTTCTATCATCATCAATGGGATTTCGAGTGGTTTTTTTGGGGATCAAATAGGTATTAGGCAAGGCGATCCCTTGTCTCCATATCTTTTCATTTTGATGGCTAAATCTTTAGGAAGATCAATTATTACTGCTACCTTATCCTCTAAGATTAAGGGTATTAGACTCGTCGATATTGTAGAGGTAATTTCTTGTCAACACTTTGTAGATGACAATGTACTTGATGAGGCTACTATGAGAGAGAATAAGGAATTCATGAATATTGTGCAATTGTATGAGAAAGCTTCCAACCAACAAAT
The DNA here is from genome assembly GCA_028583015.1 of Wollemia nobilis. NCBI lineage: Eukaryota > Viridiplantae > Streptophyta > Pinopsida > Araucariales > Araucariaceae > Wollemia > Wollemia nobilis. The sequence goes on from JAQPPZ010002979.1 coordinate 153,204, forward strand.
TAACTTTCATAAAATTCAAATATTTTTTATGAATACTGGGGGGTACTTTCAGCATATAATTGAAAGGATTTTTGGTTGTGGCATTGCTAACCTTCCTTCTTTATATCTAGGTATGTCATTATTCACTGGTAGGATGAAGGAGGATTTGTGATCTCCTATGTTGGATAGGATTCAACATAAGTTATTTGGGTGAAAGGGTAATCTCCTAAGCCAAGAAAGTAAGTTGCAATTGCTTCAAGCTACCCTCCTGAGCATTCCTATATATTATATGACTCTTTTCCAAAAGAGGATTGATCAGATATTTAGGAGATTTCTATGGAATGGGATGGAGGATAAATAAAGGGTGCCCCTTGTCTCTTGGGATAGGGTTTGCTATTCTAAGAAAGAAGGTGATCTTGGGATTAAAAATTTGTTGTTGTTCAATAAGGCGTTGGTTGCAAAAATAGCCTTGAGATTATGTGTTGAGGAGGATCAATTGTAGAAAGATATTATGAGATGTATCTATAAAATTACATTCCTTTTTTAGAAGAGTTGTTCCTCCTAGGGGCTCTATGATACGGAGGGGATGCGATGGTAGATTGGGAATGGCAAGGATGTGTTGTTCTAGGAGAATACTTGGATTCTTTCTTAGTCCTAAGTTTTATGAGTTAAAGGCTCCTTTCTCACTGAAATATGAAGAAAAAGTAATTGATTATATAATAATCATTAATGGCAAGAGGATTTGGAAGCATCTTACTTTACATACAACTAAGCTTCGGATCCTTTAGAGTTTGGAAAATTTGAACATGTTGCTACAACAATACTTTCTTCCTTAGTAGAATGACATGGACTTCCTCTTATGGACTCATTCTCCTAAAGGTCATTTTCTGTCAAGACGGCATATGAGGCCAAACATTGTCCAAGGGAGGATATTTTTTGGTGGAAAGGGTTTGGTATCCTCATTTGATCCCCAAGATTACATTTTTTTGTGGCTATGTTTGCAAAATAGAATTTTGACTATTGATAATTTATGTAAGAAAGATTTCCATATTCCCAATATTTGTCTCTTGTGTTCTAAGGATGTTGAATCTGTGGATCATATTTTCATCCATAGTGATTTCTCAAATAAGGTGCTCAATGCTTTACTAGATTCTTTTTCTATAAAGTGGACATTGCCTTGAACTTTCAAGAAACTTTTCACTCAGTGGAAATTCCCCTTCATTAGTCACAACCTAACTAAGGTGTGGTACTTGGTTCTTTGTCATTTTTATGGGGTATCTGGTGGGAGAGGAACAAAAGAACTTTCAAATATATTGCTAGGGATGAATCCTTTGTCTTTAGAAGGATTAAAGTTGTTATTGAGAATAATCTGACATTTATTTGTTTTTGGAAATGATATGGAGAAAGGGGTTGTTAGTTGGAAATTGAATCTAGGGTCTTCTACTTCTGTATCCACTATTAAAAATAAGGGTGAGTCATTCTAAACTTCGATGGGGCTGCTAAAGGTAACCCTGGAAGGGCTAGTGGAGGGGGTGTTGTTAGAAATGATAATAGTGAGGTCATTTGGGCTTACACAGAAGATTATAGTATTCAGACCAACTACCTAGTTGAATCTAAGACACTTTTCTCAGGTGTTCATCAGGTTTTTGAGAGGGGTTTTAGAAGACTTCTCATACAAGGTGAATCCTTAAACATCATTAAGGATTTGCAAGCTAGAAAGACTAATAATTATTTCATCCTGAATATTATTAAGGACACCTCGAAGATTCTGGAAGGTATGTTAGAAGCTAAAATTTAGCATATTTATAAGAAAGGTAACCAGACTGTTGATGTTATGGCCAATTTGGGGGTGGATATTGGCCAATTCATAATTTGGAAAGACAATTTCTCTCTGCGGTTAATTTCAATTGTTGCTTTAGAACAAGGTTATGCATAAGGGATCGACCCCGAAATCTATTTATAAAATCAAGGCAAATTGTCTCGGAATCTCGATGAATTATGTAGAAGTATACATGGCGAATTGCATTTATTTATCTCCAAAATTTTCAAACCATGGTGAATTTTTCTATGTTGGGGAATATGAATATCGGTTTGCAAAATCTAAAAATGTACGAGAAAATTAAAAGCATCAGGTTGACATGAAATACTTTTAGCCTTTATGCTTTATGACGATCGGTCTGAGACATGTATGACAATTGGCTGTAGACATGATGATCGAATGTAGACATGACGATCGACTATAGACATGACGACTGGCTATAGACATGGCGATCAGCTAAAAACATGACGATCGATTACAAATATGATAATCAATTGCATGCATGATGATCGGTTGCATGCATGATGATCGATTGCACGTATACCGATCGATTATAGGTATGATGATCAGTTACAGACATGACAATGTGTTGCAAGTATGATGATCGACTGTAGACATGACGATCGACTGCAGGCATGATGATCGATTGCAGGGATGTCAATTTATTACAGGCATGCCACATGGTGATTTTTTGTAGGTATGATGATCGGTTGTAGGAATTTTGATCAATTACATGAATGCTGATCGATTGCATATAAGATGATCAGATGCTTGAATGTCGATCGGGTGCAGATATGTTGATCAGACTATCGGTTACAAGAATACCGATTGGTTGCAAGGATGTCAATTGGTTGTAGGAATGTTGATCAGTTGCGGATATAACGATGGGATGCAAGAATATCGATCAAATGTAGACATGATGATCGGATGCAGGAATATCGATCGAATGCATGCATGATGACTAGATGCAAGAATGTCGATCAATTGCAAGTATGATGATGGGCTGTAATAATATCAAGTACCCAATTGGTAGCAACAGTGCATTTGTACCATGTGTTAGCCATCCTTGAAATGATTACATGTAGATGCCACATGTCACCCATCAATGAGCTAATTGCATGCAGAAAAGTCTATATAAAGGGATTAACAGTAATTTTTTCACATTTTCTATCACAGTTTTAACTGTTTTCCTCTCGTTTTAACGCATTTTTAACCCTCTTCCTCTAGTTTTATCTTATTCTTTAACCTTTAACCTTAAGTTTTAAGTGATTTTTAACCCTTTTCCTCTCTTTTGAACCTTTTTTTGTCAAGTGTCGCATACCATCCACTACATCTTCTTATCCATACGAAATAACCCTATGGCGTCCCCTGTCACCCCTGGAATATTTAAAGTTAATTATAAAAACCTGGTTTACCCCATGATTTCAAAAAAATTATCAACACTAGGTTACGACATGTCATGGGTCATGGACTCTGGTCTTCGAGGTCTAGTTTCAATGCCGCAGTTCGACACGGATACTAAACTACTGGAGAAGATCATTGCAGGTTATAATATTGATTTGGGTAAGTTAAATCTTATCATCGACAACAAAAATGTCGTTCTTTCTTTTACAACCTTTGATGTCGCTATATTGACAACATTGTCCCACGCTGGTTGTGAGCCTATCACTTCCAAATTCCAATTAACTAATGAAGACAAACTCTACCTAGAGACCAACTTCAATGTGCAGTCGAAATATTTTCAAGGTATAACTATTTTTTTATTTAATTGAATTTAAATTCTAGTCACTAGTGTACAATTACTGATTTTGTTTTTTTTGCAGTTACGTCCACCAAGTCCATAAGGGGTTTGACTGTACCAGCTATTGAAAATAAATTTCTTTGGGCATGTTGCGAATTCTTCCTTGCCAGACTCATTCTGCAAGGAATACCGACAAAAATTTCGATGTGGGCCTTAGCATATCTGATCCGTTGTGTTGCACACCACCAATTCGACTGGTCCAACTATGTCTCACATTGGATCAGATTGGAAATCTAGAACATGATAACCCACGCTTCACCCTCACTGACAGTTAGCACATGCAACTATATTATTGTTTTTTTATGAATCTTTTTATCATTTGCAGAACACTCAAGTACCAACATATTGGCACTCAACCCTAGCCAATGCAGCCATGACAAAACAACAGGTTCAGGTAATTTTTCATTAATATTTAAGTAATTTTTTTTATTTTTCATATGTTTGTATTTTTATAATTTTGAAATTTTATACCAAACACAAAAAATGGCATGTTATTCCTCTTCAAAGCGGGATGCTGCTATCAGAGGTTATAATCCAAAGGAATTAGGAGACTCTGAAACACCTACGGAGGAAACAACACCACCGCTAAGGAGAAGATCAACATGAAAACATATAATATCTAGTTCTCCTGATCGTCAATAACCTCCACCTACGGCTACACGTCCATTGCCAATGGGCGTAGTTGCACAAGAGGTTTCATCTTCGGGCAGTAAGTTTCAATGACTGCCAAAACAAAAATTTTACAAAAGTTTTACTATTTTTTTTTCAGATGTACAACATGACCACATTCTATTTGCATCAGAAGCTACGCAAGATGTCTTTTCTTCTACTGGTAAGTGTTATAACAAATTTTACAACCAATTTTCATAATCTAATTTTATAACTAATTTTTATTTTCTACCTTCACAAATTTTCTACCTTCACAAATTTTATAACTAATTTTTATTTTTATGTTTTAAGTTCCCATACAACAATTTCATCAACAAGTGATGTCGCCCCCTCCTCCACCACACCAACCTCAAATGCGAGGTCAATGCTTCCCAGTTGGAAAACATTTTCTTCCATTTAGGCCTTAGAGAGAAGCAACACAACAATTTTTAGAGAAAGAAGCATCAAAGACATTTTCAGGATTCGACCGTATTTCTCTTGCTAATTTTAATTTTAAGGATATACTGAAAGCTTCTAGTGTTAGGTTGGATGAGGTTCCACTTGATAAAGATTTATTTTTACAAGAGAATACACCCAATACTTTTCAAGTATCAAAATTGCTTCAAGATAAAAGAAATGAAGGAGCAGAATGTTCAAGCAAATCTCCTCCCAAGGAAACAAACACCCGTCAGGCTCATCCTTGACCAGAGGATGAAAGATTAAATATTTTAGAAAAATATTTGGTTTCTGATAACATTGAATCTACCATTAAGGAAATTATTGGGCCAAAGTGTTGATAAAGGAAATTAATGCCCAATACAATAAATTTTCAAAAAGAGAAAAAAAATTATGTTGTTGAAAATGAACCTAAAAAGATGGAGGCTCTACTATAGCAAGTAAAATTTGGCATTGTGAAGGTGAATACATCTTACATAGATGAAATTTTAATGTTTATGATGAACAGATTGGAGAACATAAACGGTGAGTCCCAAGCTAATTACAATGAATGGGCAAGTGATAAGAAAAAGGTTGTTGTTGTTGTAGTTGCAAAGAATGTTGTTGAGGTTTGACTTAATCACTTTTGTATTCAAAAATTTGTTCTCTTTTTTAAAATGTAATTATTTTACTGATTAACTATTTTTCCTTTTTGCAGGTAAAGTATGTTAGTCTGAAGAAGCAGATGCAAAACCTGCAATACTATCTCATGATGGCAAAGGATTTCTTAAACTCTTCCATGGCAATGAAAAAAAGAGCACATGAAGCAGTTCGACAAAACAACATTTTACAAAAAATCATTATCCGCAATGGATTGGATCTTGATGTTCAGCTAAAGGAGAAGGGTAAAGAAGTTCAAGGGCCAACATCTGAATATGTTGGCAAATAATAAAACACCCTTCTCGATGTATTGCAAAATGTTGAGAAGATTCTTGTCAATTCTTGAGTAATTGATAGTACTGTTACCTAGCCCGAGGGAAGAGCTGTTGGAATGCAGAATGTGAAAATCGTGGAACTAGTGGATGAGGAAAAAGGAGCTGAACATGGAAAATATGAGGGAGGAGCCATTGTTATGGATACTGTGGAAGTCATTGAAAATGCAAAAAGAGTGGTGGAAGGGGGAAAAGATACTGAAGCATGAAATTGAAATTTAAAATTTGATATTTTGAAAAGACTATTTTATGACATTTCATATGTTTTCACTTGAAAACAAGATACTTGCTTTTATTATCTTACTATTACACTTTTTACCATTATAATTGTGTGTTATTTTCATCTCTTTAATATTATGGTGTTTCAAATATGTTTGAGTTTACGAAGAATATATGTATGCATAGGTTTAGATTTTCATGTTATTCAAAGTTATTCATGTTGTAATATAAAAATGAGTATTGTCTTGTGTATTTTGCTATGTTGTTTTTATATTTTAATTTTCAAATGAGTTTACAAAGGATATATCTATGCATTGGTTTAAATTTTTAGTTTATTCAAAGTCATTCTTGTTGTTGTATAGAAAAGTGTTCTATATTTTTTATTATGCTATATTGTTTTCATATTCAATGATAGTTCACAATGGAGATATTTATGAAGGGGTTAAATTTCAATTTCCATATATTATGCTATGTTGTTTTTATATTTCAATTTTCAAATGAGTTTACGAATGATATATCTATGCATGGGTTTAAATTTCAATTTATTCATAGTCATTATTGTTGTAGTATAAAAATGAGTATTGTCATTTGTATTATGCTATATTGTTTTTATATTTCAAGTGAGTTTACGAAGGATATATCTATGCATGGGTTTCAATTTTCAATGCATTCATAGTCATTCTAGTTGTATAAAAATGTGTATGGTCTTTTGTATTATGCTATATTATTTTTATATTTCAAAGTGAGTTTATGAAGGATATATCTATGCATGGGTTTCAATTTTCAGTGCATTCATAGTTATTATAGTTGTTGTATAAAAATGAATATGGTCATTTGTATTATGCTATATTGTTTTTATATTTCAGAGTGAGTTTACAATGGATATATTATGAATGGATTTAAATTTTCATTTTCCATATCTAGAGTAATATACCACATGTATTTTTCATACATATGTAGAGAAATTTTTACTAGTTATGTATGCATACAAGGTTTACTCAATGACAAAGCATAAATCATAAAATTTTGTCAACATAGAAAGTTAATAACACTTCTAGAGTCATATCATACATACTAATGATACTAATGATACATACAGACATACATTTAAATTCAAAGCAAAAATCACTATATTTTGTCAACATATACAATTAATTCAATAACATAGCATCATTATGTATACATGGTTTTCAAATTTTAGCTTACTAAAAGCTATAGCATAAATCATAAATTTTGAAAACATAGACAGTCCATATCATTAAAAAGCAAACATGCATAATCATTGAAAATAGAATGATTATATGATTTTTTTCAAATCATTGAAATTTTACAACAAATCAAATACGAAAAATCATTGATAATATGAATTTTTTCAAATCATTGACATTTATAAATGATATCAAATACGAAAAATCATTGATAATATGAATTTATTCAAATCACTAAAATTTTACAAATGATTTCAAATTTGGAAAATCATAGATTATATGAATTTGTTATATAATCATTACAATTTTTACATTTATGAAAGTTGATACAAAGCTTTATCGACATCCCCAAAAGAACCGAGAATCATTTGTGAATTATGCATTTCCATAATCTCATCATCACTCCAAGATGAATCATTTTTGTCATTATCAACAATATTAGTGAGACCTCTTCTTTCTACTAGGGACTTCCAATATGTCAATGCTCTGTCATAAGGAAACTTACCCACCTCGTACGATGACACATACATTCTCAAACAATTTTTCAAATTTTTGTCCAACCTGTTACGAACTTTTGATTTAACAAACTATAATGCACTGAAAACCCTTTCGTATTCAACATATCCCAAAATCATTGTCTGACATAATTCATATAAAATAAAGTATTCACTCATAGTTTCTTGGAAGACACTACTTCGATACAATTTTTTTCAGAAAAGCGTGATTGAACCAGTCTCATGTGGATTTTTGAAATGTGCAATTTGATTATCCATTGTTATTCTAAAATTGGTTGACTATCGTCTCTGAAGATCTTTGTTTAGAATACCATTGATTTCAATGTCATTGATTTCCACACTTTTAGAGAAATGTGTCATAATATTATCCATATATTTTACAAACAACTCACTTCTACTACTATGGTCACCACAAGGATTTCAGAATATGGGATTAACAACCATGGCCTCAAGTGTCTCATCTCTCTTAAAACGATCTCTTATTTTTTTTTGGTAAATAAAAGTCTTCATTAATTATCGGGTTTTGCAGGTTAACCCAAAACCTATTACAATATCCAGCCTTCTGCTGAGATTGTAGATCCTAGTCATCCTTAAAAATTTCTTACTATAAATTGTGTTGAATCCCCTACAACACCTTACTAACAAAGCACACCCATACCTAAACAAAACTGTAAACATTACTTACATTGACAGGAATTGAAGTTTGGAATTTAGCACTTGTGAAACCTGTTGCTTTCCCATTTCCTATTCTCTGTCGGAATATTCCAAGGCTTACACCCTGTTACCTTCATTTCCAATTTGGTATGATTTAGAGGGAAACCCCATAGTTATTACCAGCTCCATGGGGAAAGAACAACCATTCATCTTTCTCCTTAACGGATAGGTTTCTTTTCATGACTAATAATGTTTTCCACTTCACGTGGCACACCTTGTGTCCATGTCACCAAACTACCAACATCAACACCTATGTTGGCTAATTTGTCAGCTAACCTGTTGGCCTCACGGTACACGTGATGAGCCCTCCTGTTTTGTCTTGTCGTAAAAAGGATCCTCACTTCATGGATGACTCCCTCGATTCTCCATGGAGGTTTTTTGCCATTGGTTAACAAGTTGATGATGTTCATAGAATCACCTTCAATCATCAAGTTACCTTGAGTTGTTTGGGCTACTTGCAACCCTCTCCAAAGGGCTCTAGCTTCTACTTCATTATTAGTTTTGATTCCCAATGGTTTAGCGAAGGCCTTGACCAGATTTCCTTGATGATCCCTGATTATTCCTCCAGCTCTAGCTCTTACCGTGTTCTCCTTGGCTGCACCATCAAAATTTAGTTTAAACCAACCCTGGGGGGTGGCTCCTAAGAAATCCTATTTTTGGTATTGGGCAAAGGAATGGAAGGTTTGTCCTCAATACCTAAGGCCCGAGCTAATTGTTTTTCTTGGGGAAGAATTGAGTGGTTCTCATCCACTAAGGTGCTAAGGTTTTCTTTCACAAAGACAATAATCCTATTGAGGATGGTTTTTGGGTTGTGAATGGTATCCTTAAAGGCTCTATGGTTCCTTTCTAGCCAAATCTGCCAGAGAAAATGATGCCAATAGATTTTCCATAGGTACTTAAGTTTTAGGCTAACAAAGGGTTGAGGCCATTGATGGAACACTTCGGATATAAGAGCAAGATTAACCCACGAGATCCTAAAGGCTTGGAAAAGTTCATCCAAGATGGACTCTACTACCGGACACTCCAGAAACAAGTGTTGGGTTGTCTCCCATATTGCCCTGCACAAGTAGCAACGGTTAGCAATAACCATGCCTTTGGATAACATATTGTCCATAGTGAGGATTTTTCCTTGAATCACCAGCCATGAAAAAAAGGATATTTTAGGAATTAAGCCTTTGATCCAAACCAAACTCGGTTGAAATTGTTGACCTTCCACATTGAGAAGCAAATTATAGGCAGACTTAACCGTGAAGTCACCACTTTCGGTCTCAGCCTCAAACAATGTGATCTTCATCCTCTCCGGAGGGAATAATCTACTGAGTTAAAATGTTATAAAGCTCTTCGGACTCCACTTCAAAACCCCGTACTCTGATGTGTTTCCACCTGTTGATATTTATATCCTACGACATATAATTTGCAACCTTCTTCCCAATATGTTGCTCCATATGCTCTTGAATCCTAGCCAAACGAGGATTCTGGGATAACTCCTCAGCTCTAACCCACCAATACTTCCAAAAGTCTATTGTTTGCCCATTTCCTAGACTCCATCTAAGACCTTTCTTGATAAGATCCCTGCTCATGAGGATTGCCTTCCAAAAAGCAGACCCCCTGCTTGCTAAGTTTTCATTAAGGAAGTTCACACCTTGGAGGTATTTCCTCCTAACTATGGCAGTCCATTCATTATCGACCTTAGTCAATAACCGCCACGCTTGTTTGGCTAACATAACTGTATTGAGATGAGCAACTCTCCTCAATCCTAACCCCCCATCAACTTCAGGTTTGCAAACCTTGTTCCAACCTACTAAATGGATCCTTTTCTTATCCTAAGTCCCTGACCAGAGAATTTTTTTTTGAAGCTGCTCAATTTTGTGATACACCTTGCTGGGAGCTCTGAAGACTGATAGATGGGTATACTTTGAAGTGAAGCCATAGTTAAAACTGCTTTGCCTACTTGAGATAACAGATGTCCTTTCCAACCTGCTAGCTTTTTTTGGATCCTCTCCAGAACTATGTTCCACTTGATCCTTCAGGTTTCCCTGTAAACAGGGGAAGACCTAAATAGGAGGTGGGAAGTGATGCAATCTGACATTCCATGATCCTTGCTATGTTGTTTTGCCTAGGAATGGGGGTATTTATGAAATAAAATTTGCTCTTATCAAAATTCATTTTCTTTCCAGTCACTTCTTCATACATTATGAGAATATTTTTAATCCTTCTTGCCTCAACCACAGAAGCCAAAGTCAGTAGCAATGTATCATCAACAAATTGCTGATGTGTCACCGGGGTAGTTAGCGACGTGGCCTTGATACCTGATATGAGTCCAGCTACCATTGTTGCCTTAATGGTTCTTCCCAAGGCCTTAGCTACAATGATGAACAACATAGGACTTATGGGATCTCCTTGTCTTAGACCACATTTGCTTTGAAAAAACCTGCAGTAGACCCATTAACCAAAATTGAAAAACAAGGCTTAGAAATACACTCTCTTATTAACTTGACCCATTTCATGTTGAAGCCAAATTTTAATAAAATTGCCTCTAGGAATTCCCAATTTATCCTATCATAAGCTTTGTTCATGTCTAACTTTAAAGCCATGACTACTTTTTTGGTCTGAGCGGTCGTATGAAGAGCCTCATGAACAGTAATAACTTCATCTAAGATTGATCTTCCTTGTACAGAACTTCCTTGACTTGGATCAATGATAACCGGTAGAAATTTCTTCAAACGGTTGGCTAAAACTTTGGACAAAATTTTATAGGATATATTACACAGGCTAACCGTCCTAAAGTCAGCCATAGTCTTGGGGTTGGGGCCTTTAGGGATCAAACCAATGAAAGTTGAATTGAAACCCGTTGGAATATGATTTGAACTTTGGAAATCCTTGATTGCAGCAATAACTTCTGCTCCAACAATATCCCAACAAACTTGGAAAAACCGCGATGAAAACCCATCCGGCCCAGGAGCTTTGTCAGGATCCATGTTAAATAAAGTCTCCTTGATCTCTTCGTCTAAAAAAGCTGTTGTAAGAGACTCGTTAATCGTTTCATCAATGAGTTGTGGAATGAATTGAAGGAGAGAGTCCTTTGCTTGGGCATTACAGGCCCGTTCTTCACCCAATAATGAACTAAAAAAATTAACAGCCTCGTCCCTGATCTCCTGAATGTTTTGAGTTGAGGATCCATCCACCTTAGTTAAATTTCTAATATTATTGTTGCTTATATTGCTCAATGTGGTAACATGGAAATTTTTTGAATTAGAGTCCCCTTCCTTTAGCCATAATGCCCTTGATTTCTACCTCCAATACATCTCTTCACAAGCTAAAATATTATAAAACTCACAAAGGGTTTCCTTCTCTTCAGTCCTTGTCGCCTCATCATAGGTTCCATTTTGGATTTTGCTTTCTATTATTCTCAGTTTTTCCCCCACTGCTCTCTTATTCTCAAAAATATTTCCAAAGACTTCTTTATTCCATATTCTAAGGTTGTTTTTCACCATCTTAAGTTTTTGAGATAGTTTGAAGGAAACACTTCCTTGGATAGGCTGCTGCCACCATTCCTCTATTCGTTTCTTGAAGTCCGGATGTTTAACCCACATTGACAGAAATTTGAATGGCTTTTTAAAGGAGTTATCCTAAAATGCCTCCCATAGAATAAGATTATGGTCAGAAGCGCATTTAGGAAAGGCTTGTAACACTGAATCACCAAACATTGTTGTAGCTTCCTTGGATAAAAAAACCTGTCCAACCTTTCTTGAATTAGCTGACTTCCTATCCTCTTGTTACTCCATGTAAATTTGGCTCCTTTTAGTCTTACATCCATCAATTCATTTGTGTTAATGAATTCATTGAAGTCCTCCATGCTCCTTGAGGGTAACCCAGATCCTCCCTTCTTATCAGATGGGTAAAGGGGGGTATTGAAATCTCCACCAATCACCCAAGGAATGTCTTTAAAATCTTGGCTCAAATGCCCCAAAAACTCCCACAGTTTAGACCGCCCTTGGACAGAGGTGGGGGCATAAACATTTGACATAATCCAATTCTTATTAGTATCAAAATCATGAAATAATACGCTTAAGACTCTTTCATTTTCCTAAATAATACTTCCTTCTATTTTAATAGGATCCCATAAGATCATGAGGCCCCCATATGCTCCTCTCGCCTGTTGAAAGGCCACTTCCCCTTGCTTCCAAATCCTTCTAGATATAAGTGTTGATTGTGCCGCATCTGTTTTGGTTTCTTGAAGAAAAATGATAGTAGGATTCCAATCCTTCCTTATAGACTTCACCATCCTTTGTTTTGGTGGGTCGTTTAGGCCTCTCATATTCCATGAGAGAACCTTCATTTAGACTGTTTGATATTTTTTCCCCACCCCCTTCCCTGATCCAAAGGGGGTTTGTCAATTTTGCTATTATCCTAGCCAGGAATAGCTTGCTGTAACAATGTTCTTTGCTTTCCGTTTGCAATTTCTTCATTGATTCTCATTCTATAGTGCTCTGTTGTAGATATTCTCCCTTTCTTTCTTTCACTTCCATAATCTATCGGAGGCTTGGTAGTGCTTCTAGTCTTTTTTGGACTGAAATGAGGGGGCATATACTGTGATAGTCTAGGGCTTGAACCTTCTTCCTCATTTTGGGGGTTTTCAATTCCCTCTTCATCCTCGGCCTTGTTTTGGTTCACCTCTCCTATCTGGTTCCTAAACAGGGGGCTTTCCTTCAAGGAACATTTTACCGTTGGGCTCATATGATAAGGGATAATTTGCTCCACTACCGGATTAGGAGCTACATTCCTGGCTCTTGTTTCCACAACTTCGACTCTTGACTCTATTTTTTCCATGTTTAAACTGAAATGACCTGGCAATTTTTCTTCATTTTGAGCATAGCTTTTGGGGCTTTTTGTCATAGTTGTGGATGGTCACGATTTGGATGGGGAGTCTAGGGTTTTAGGAAAATTGACATTGATGGTATCATCCTTACTGTTTTCTTTTTCAACTTCTAGATTTTCTAGGATATCAAACATGTTCAAGCTGGTATCTTTATTACATACCTTATGATTTTTGCCTCCCTCATTATGTTGCTTTCCTTTCTCATGGATTTTTGCCAATTCTGTGTTGGCTTGGTCAGCCTGGTTATTCTTAACTTGTTTGTATCCTTCGGAGTTAAGACACGGTCCTTGAAACTTTGGGATCCCTCTCCCATTAGCTTTCCCTAGAAAACCTTCGCTCATGGCTTCCTTGTTTGCAGTTATTGTCAGACATTGGGCTTGAAGGTGGCCCTGGGTTTTGCACACGCTACAAAATGTCGGCTTGTTCTCATACTCCACAGGCTAAATCCTTAGAAACTCTCCATATGCTAGTTCCACCTGAGAAGGTAGATCAGTATCCAAGTTTGCATTTACACAGATCCTGGCATGCGTCAATCTAGTCCTTGCCCGGGTTGAATGGTCTATTGCCACGAGCTCTCCTATCATCTTTGCTATGCCACAAAGCCAGTAGTCATTAAAAAACTAGGCTGGGAGGTTTGGTAAGCGGATCCAAATGGGTGCTATATTAATGTTTTGCTTCTCAAGGTTGAAATCCTCCCCCCACTTCCTCAGAAAGAGGCTACGCCTTCTTAGAAACTAGGGTCCTCCTATCAAGATGCGCTCTACATAATCTTTGTTGTTGAGTCTTATCATAAAAAAACCTCTTGACATGGCTACGATTTCTAAGCTTCCTGAAGTTTTCCACTTTGTCACGGCCCATGAGCGAATAGTCTCAATGTCCGACCTTCCTCCCAAAAACTTGCCAACTAAGGATGATGCCTCCATATCCAAGAATCTTTCCATAATCTCCATTGGCGCAGTTAACTTGTTATTGTTTGGTATTAGGGGCGGTAGTTCACTGACTAGCTCCTTCTTTTTCTCTTTCAGCATTTCCAAAAATGTTGGGTCCTTGTTGCCAGCTCCCAAACCCCAGTGGGACCCTTTGTATGAGGGTTTATCTAGAGGATCTGTTATTTCACTTGTTAATGTATTTGCAATTCTTTTCAATTTATTCTTAGTGTTATCCAAAACCTCATCGAATTCGAAATGTGTAACGAACACTTGTTCAACATCATCTGTTAGTGTATCTAATCACTTTTCAAAATGATATACATGAATCATATTTCCATGGATAGCAATACAAATATTATCGTTGATGTTGAACTTTAAAAAGTTATTCGGATCATTGACATTAAGTAATGTATTCCAACTATCAAACTTGGGATCCTCTAAATATTTTTTGAATAAATAAATCATGTCAATAATCATACATATTTGTTTTCTCATCCTCATGAAATCGATAATATAAATTGCCCTTTCTTGTGCAATTTTAATCAAATAATTTATTTCTTGTAACAATGGAAGAATACCACATAATGTGAGAAGAGTTTCCAAGTCAGTCATATAAAATATCAAATATTTTGCCTTGTCAACATCTCTATGATGTGCATACATAAACCCAACCAAGGATTGATATTCTGAAAATACCCTTTTTGTAAGAAGAAACAATGAAATCCACCTAGTTTCCACATCTTTTAACATTTTTTTGCCTTCAATTACACCTAGAGAAAACTGTTGAAACTCTGCAAACCTTTTTGGACTGCATGAAAAGTATGAGTGTATTTCATGGACGAGTTCTTCCACTCTAGCTACATTATCAAAATTGCTGATAATTTTGTATGCAAGATTCATTCAATGAGCCATGCAATGAATAGAAATCACATATGGGGCAATTGATGTCTGAAGCCTAACACAAAGACCATTCCTTTGTCCTTACATTGTAGTCGCACCATCAAATCCAACACAAATTAACTTTGTGGCAATTTACTTTCCATCAATTCTGAAAATATCCTTTAAACAGGTTACAACAACATTTTAAATATTTTTCGCATTAAAATTTTGAATCATCTTATGTAGTGCTAGTAAATGAGGTTGTCTCAAATGATTTTTGAATGTGTAAACATGTATGCAAATCCAAGATGTATTGTCAACAACTGTTACCTCATCAATGGAAAGTGAAATAAATTTGGCTTGTTTCACATTCTCTCTAAGATCTTCCTTCTCAACCAGTGATAGACATTTTTCCATTTCCCAACCACTTCGATCTGACAAATGTGAACTGGTAAGGTTTTATACATCGGCTAGTTGAAGTATTTCCTTAAAATTAGCAAAATCAGACATGGGTCGACCTTTTTTAGAATGCTATATACAATAACAAACTGCAATTTCTTTGAGGCTAATATAGTCTTATTAATTTTTTGAAATTGTGCCTTGATTGTTCCACCCTTCTCAATGAGAGTTTGTTGTTGTTTCATTGTTTTTTCATATTCAAGTGCATATCTCACATGCACACATTTTGATGCATCCTTCCACCTATGAAATATGTTAATTGTTCCATCACTTCGTATTTCTTTGATGTAAACTTTCCCACAGTGTTTTACTATTGTCTTTCTTATTTTGCAATAAATGATCTTTTCCCAGCTTTCATGTACAAATAATGCATTTACACATATTCTGTTTCTCATCTTGCTCAATAAAAGGGTATACCGTGCCCTTTCATTTTTAAAATCCCTTCCAATAGTCCATTCACTTATATTTTGATGTTTAAATTTTTTATTACAAGATTCCTCAAAGGTCTGCATTTTAATTGTATTGTCATTTTATTTTTCGGATGATGTGTCTAAATTTAAAATCTCCTGAAGTGGTTGTTGAATGTCGTTATTAGGAAAATTATCATGTGGTCCCATCTCATCTGCTAGAATATCTTCAAGTGAACACACATCAGGGTTGACAATGTTTACTACATTCAATGTTTGGTGTTCTCTATCATTTTTTGAAGTAAAAAAGGCACTATTTTAAAGAATTAACAGAATACAGTTTTACAAAGCATTTAAAAAGAGGTAGATAAGCAAACAACCATTTATCTATTAATAAAGAAAGGTTTTATATTTAATAATAACATAAATATTAAAAATTTGATGGTAAAAGATGTTTGTACCTACATGTTATGTAGAATCTGTAGAGATTGATGCCTCACTACATTTTGATATTTGTGTAAAATATTTTAGAATTGTATTTTTACAAGAAGATTGTCCTCCCTTCTTTCCATCTTCAGTATGTGACATTGTATCTGTAGATAAAACCCTTCAGATGTTAGAAAATGTATATGAAATTGAAGGAAAATAGCAAACATACCTCAAGACGAACCTACGTTTCCCTGTAGAATGACATCTGAAAGACGAGAAGTAGTCTGACAAGAAAATGCTCCTAACACATACCATGACATGGATACTTATCGACCACAGTTGCAGATAGTGCTTCTACACTGCCTATGAATTATGAAACATACTCTAAGAGATAAGAAGTCTTTGACACACAACCAGATGAAATTGATAGTTGTCTACTATAGTTGCATATTTTTTTTTGTAGATAAGATACTATAGCATTAATACCGGGTTTTATAGGTTGACCCAAAACCTTTTACAAAAATCAGCCCAGGGTTGTTGATGAACATATCCTTACTAAGGATCCTATATATGTAAAATATACATGCCACCAAAGCCATTACATCCGGTAAGGCACATAGTCTGTTATCAAAAAGAAACTTCCCATACAATATTTTGGGTATACCCCGAGAAAACACACATTCATCATAATTACAAAAAAGAAACAGACACGGATCCCTTCCTTGAGACAATGGAGAAACAAAAAGTTGCAGACACACATAGCAGAGTACTGAAAAAAACTCCCACAAGCTCTATATTGACAGTTACTCTTAATAATTATTTGGTAATTGCTTTCTTCCGTATATGACATGCTTTGGTACCACATACTATCTTGGCCAATCAGCCTTGGAGAAGTGAACTTGCTGGCTAGATTTATGGCGGTGGCTATCTGGTGGTCCATGTGGCTTTGGTTTGAAGTCTTATATTGTCGTTTCTTTCCTTCCTTGTGATTATCAACCAACCTCAAATTACTAAGACGACTAGGAGCCATGTTATCTGACATGTGACTGTCCCCATTAGTCTTTGTGGTATTTCCAAGCAGCATCCACGAATACTAACAGCTCAGATAATTTTTATTGTGAGTCCAATTCAAAAAAGAGATGGGAATACTCCTAGCCTTCGAACTTACAGTGCCTTCCCTGTTGGTAAATTCGACTATCATTCTTGGCATTCTTATTGAATAAGCTCCTCTACTTCACTCGGGACACCGTGTTCCCATTTGAAAAGTTTGTCACCATCGACACCCAAATTTTCCAGCTTATCAGCAATTTTGTTAGCTTCCCAAAAGACATGTTGGGCTTTTCTGTCCTGTCTTCCCTGGAAAAGGATCCTAGCCTCTTCAACAATTGTTTTAATCCTCATGGAGGTGTTTTCCAATTATTAAGAAGATTTATAACATGCATAGAGTCTCATTCTACAATAAAATTGCCTTCTAAGTCTTGAGTCATTTGAAGACCTCTCCACATAGCTCTAGTTTCAGCTTCGTTGTTCGTCCTTGTTCCCAAATATTTAGAAAACGCAAGCATCATATTCCCATTATGATCTCGCATAATGCCACCAATTCTTGCTCTACCAAGATTGTCCTTAGTCGCTCCATCAAAATTAAGCTTAAACCAACCCGTAGGAGGTGGAGACCACTTAACATTGGCTTTGGGGTTGACTACCCTAGGCACAAACTCATCTAACAAGGTTAAGCTTAAAGATTGAGCAATCATGGTCTCCTACAGATGAGGTTTATAGCTATCAAAAGGGATAAGGTTCACATTATCATTGGCAAAGGATAGGATCTTGGCAATGATAGTTTGATGATCATGGATAGACTCATTAAAGACTCTATGGTTCCTTTCTAACCACACCTGCCAAAGATAGTGATTGAGACAAATTTTCCACATGTATCTAAGTCTTTGGCTTGAAAAGGGGCAAGGCCACCGGATGAACAAATCAAGTACGATGGCTGGTTTAGCCCATGAAATATTGAAGGCCTAAAAAACCCCACTTAGGACAGTCAAGGAAAAAGGGCACTCAAGGAAAATGTGATAAATGGTCTCCCAATTAGCCCTGCAAAGATAACAACGATTAGTGATACAAATACCTTTACGCATCATATTATCAATGGTTAGAATTATTCCTTAGATAACCAACCATGAAAAGACTGCAATTTTTTAAATTAAATTTTTTATCCAAACTAAGTCCTTTTGGAGGACAAAATCCTCGTCATCAAGCAGAAGCTTGTAAGCTGATTTAACAGTGAACTGCCCGTTTTCCATAGGAGCCCAGGTCACTTGATCTTCCTTGGGTCTCATGGGGATAAAATGTTACCCGAGAATGTTACAAATATCATTTGATTTCGCTTGAAATCCCTGAATTCTTATTTGTTTTGTCCTCAACCATATAATCGAAGACTTTTCTGCCAATGAGTTCTTCTATGATATCTTTGATTTGGGCTAAGTTAGGATATTGCGTCAGTGGTTCATCCTTAGCCCACCTGTCATTCCAACAATTTATCCTCTCACCATTGCCTAAAACCCATCTTAAACCTTTTTGATGATTTCCTTACAATTAAGAATTGTTTTCCAAAAAGCGGAACCTCTTATTGGAACTGAGTCACTTAGAAATTCCATATTTTGAAGATACTTTCATTTGATGATAGTTGTCCATTCATTTTCTTCACTAGAAATGAGATGCCATGCCTGCTTAGCTAGTAAAGCTAAATTTATATGAGCAATTCTCCTCAGACCTAAGCCCCCATTTTCCCTAGGTCTGCACACTTTGGTCCATCCTACAAGGTGTATCCTTTTTTTCTCCTCTGATCCAGTCCATAAAAATTCTTTTTGGAGTTTCTCAATTTTTTGGAAAACCTTCACAAGGGCTTTGAAAATGGAGAGGAAATAGATTGGAATGCTCTGAAGAGAGGCCTTAGTGAGGGTCAGCTTTCCTGCTTGAGATAGAAGATGACCTTTCCATCCAACAAGTTTTTTTTGAATTCTTTCAATAACCTTGTCTCACATTGACTCTCTCGGAGAAGCAATGAAAAGATGGAGACCAAGATACGAAGTGGGGAGGTTTTCTATATCACACCCTAAAATTTTTGCAATCCTTCCTTGCCTCTGAATGGAGGTGTTCAAGAAATATAACTTGCTTTTACTGAAATTAACTTTTTGACCAGCAGCGTCCTCGTAGAGTTGCAGGATGTATTTAATTATTTTGGCCTCAACCATTGATGCCTTAGTCAATATAAGGGTATCATCAACGAATTGTTGGTGAGAAACAACCCTAGTGAGAGATGTTGCCTTGCTGATATTAGCCTTGAACTGCAAACATTTTTTATGGTTCTGCCTAAAGCTTCTGCCACAATGATGAATAACATGGGGCTGATAGGTTCCCCTGCCGAATTCCTCTGCGACTTTGAAAGTAACCAGTAGTTGTTCCATTAACTAGAATCGAGAACCATGCTTTAGAAATACATTCTTTGATCAAATTAACCCATTGGTGGTGAAAACCAAACTTAAGGAGGACAACAATCAGAAAGTCCCAATTTAGCCTGTCAAATGCTTTGTTCATATCAAGCTTGAGGGCAAAAACAGACCTACAGTGCCTATGAAACTGAAGAAAAAGAACTTTAGACAAAAGAACAATGGAATAAGAATACTCTATCGATTTTTAGTTATGAATCCTCTATAATCGATAGCTCTATGTCGATCGACACACTTCTGTAATTGATCGACTTTTGTCGACAATCTCTTCTCTACAACCGATCGACTTTTATCGATAATCTCTTCTTTGTGATCGATCGACTTAGGCCAATAAATGCGTCTCTACAACCTTGTGTTGATAGACACTGCTCTGCAATCGATCGACTTATATCGACAGACATTGCTTTGCAACCGATCAACTTATGTCGATCAACATATCCCTGTAATCGATCAACTTATGTCGATCGACACCTCTACAATCGATAGTCTAATGCTGATCGACACATCCTTGCAACCGATAGACTAATGTTGATCGTCATGTCCCTGCAACCAATAGACTAATACCGATCGACACCTCTGCAACCAATAGATTGATGTCGATTGACACGACCTTGCAATCAATAGACTAATAATGATCGATACCTCTACAACCGATAGACTAATGTCGATCGATCGTCCTTGTAATTGATAGGTTGATGTCGATCGACACCTCTGCAACCGATCGATTAATGTCGATCGACACGTAACTGCAACCGATAGACTAATGTTGATCGACACCTCTGCAATCGATAAACTAATGTCAATCGACCATCCCTACAACCGATAGGCTGATGTCGATCGACACCTTTGTAAATGATCGACTAATACCGATCAATACATCCCTACAACCGATAGACTAATGTCGATCGACACCTCTACAATCGATCGACTAATGTCGATCGACATGTTCCTGCAACCAATAAACTAATATCGATCGACACCTCTGCAACCGATCGACACATTTTTGCAACCGATCGTCTTATGCCGACAAACACGTCTTTGCAACCGATCGATTTATGTCGATCGTCTTATGTCGATCGACACTCCTCTGCAACAGATCAACTTATGTCGACAGACACTCCTCTGAAACCTTGTCAAGTTTTTTGTTGTTTCAGAGCTATTTTTGAGTGAGTATTTTAGATGTATGTTTATCGGTACCCCACTACAGTATATATGGGTAGTATATGAGACGATTTGAGTGGGAAAAACAAAATCATTTATAATTTGAAGGTAAATTGTCTGTGGAATGGGACGGAAGTGGTCGGCGAATTAAAATAAAAATAGGTTAATTATTATCAACGACAGGCGAATTTACCCTAAAAAAATTTCACCCCATAAATTTCGGGCGAATGGGCCCCAGTGAAAGGATCCAAAACTAGCCAATTTAAAATTTTGAAAATCTTAAATAGAGCCAATTTACGATATTTTACCCTTATGCACAACCTTGCTTTGGAAGCATTGGACCTACCTATCCGATAGGCTTTTTTATTATCTTTCTGCTTGGATGAGGTCTCCTTTGTGTTGTAGTGATCCTCTCCCTGGGGGGTCTTTTTTGGGGGGCTGGTCCTTTTGCTCCCTGGTGGTTTCCATTCTCAGGAAATATACTTGGTGTATTGCCTTCACCCTTGCTCTTTAGGATTAGGGTTTTGTTTACTGCATCTTGATGTATTTGCTACCCTTCCAGTAATATGTAAAAATGAAGCAAGATTTTTTGGTGCCTCTAAAAGAAAGTTGAAACATAAATTCTCTTTTATGCCCTGCTAGATGGTGGGCTAGTCTATGCTATATCATGGCGTTATCTTTCTCTTTTGTTCTCTTAAGTGACTGTCGGGTTTAATTTCTGTTCTTTTGGCCATAGAGGTTGGCCTGTGTTTAATTGGCCTTCTTTTTTTCTTTCTCATTTTCTTTCTCTACCTCCTCTAATATTAAAGGTTATAAGATTCTTCAAAACTGTCTTTTTTACTATTAATAATAAAAAAAATTAAAATAAAATTCTAAAGTTAAACTTTAATGACTTGAGAGACTTAAATATCTATGAGGAAATTTTAATCAATCATACCTATGGAATACTATGCATTAAAAGAATCGTTTACGATCACTCTCTCTTGTATGATATTACTTAAAAAAAATCCAACAATACCTATTTAATTATAAATTAATTCCAAACTTAACCTTAAGGAGTAAAAGGATTACGTATCTAAAAGACCATTTTGTAAAAAAAAAAAAGTTAATCCGCTCATGTAGAGGTGTTGGAGAGCAAGTGGGTAGTTAAAACTCTCCAGTTATCGAGAGGCCCAGGTTCAAATCTCCCCCTCACATGTTGCGGATATGTTGTATATAAAAGGTTCCTCATCAAAAAAAAAAAAAAGTTAGATTTACCACAATTTCTCACCAATTAAAATTTAAAATTGATAGGTTAAAAAATAATAATTATACAATAGAAATGGTTGCTGTAAAATAGATAGAAGAACAAAAAAAAAATAGGGTTTTTCAAAAGAAAATTAATAAAAAATGATGTTAAAATATGTTTTTTTTAATTAGTAACCGGTTTTATAAGGGACTCAAAACTTTATATAAAAGTTGTAAGAAGGATTTTGTTAAGGTTCGACTTCCTACAGAACAAACCAAAATTGGGTCAAACGCATGGTCCATAAGCCAAAAAAACAGCTTAGATTATTACAGCACCATCCATGGGCACAAATAGAAAGTGTGAGGTTCTACAGCCTATCATTCTTTTGCAAGTGCCAATGTGCCACCTTGACATATCAGTAATAAGGTCCCATAATTCACCTCGCATTGTGAGCCATCGTAATCCTTGACATTGTGGCACTATTCAACATTAGTAACTGCAAGTTCACTATAAGAATCAACGATGCATTGGGGAAGGTTGCCCTGCCACGTCACCAAGGATTGGACAATTAACCCAAAGTTTGCCATTGTATCTGCCGCCCGAATGCCTTCCTTATACATGTGTTGAATACACCTGTTGTTAATCGCCCTTAACTGGACAATGGACTCTTCGATGATTGGCTGAACATTCTAAGGTGGATGCGAGACCTCTTTCAAATAATTTATAGTATTTAAGGAGTCTCTCTCAATTATCAGGTGGTACTGGATATTGAGTTCGGTAGCCATTTGGATGCCTCAAAAAACTGCTCAAGCTTCTGCAAAATTGTTAGATTGGACTCCAAGTTTTTCCGTATAAACCAGGATAAGACGACCTCAATCATCCTTGATTACGCCTCCACAACTCGCGCAGGATTGCCTTAAAAAATGTTATTAAAAAGATGCGAGGTCTTATAAAATGAGAAATGAGTAATTGCGGTTAAAAGATTATAGTTATTTCTTATGATCTCGAATCATCGTGCACTTATATATATATATTTTTTAAAATGGTAAGCTTATCCAAAAGCGCAGACATTTTACAAACCCCCAAAGTAATTAATGTACGTATCTCATCCTTTTGTCATTGGCAACCCAAATCTCGTACATGGATAGAGGTGGACGAGAACTCACCATTTGAGAAGTAAACTATACACATATCTATTTATCGAAGAAGCTAAGCAGGTACTGGAAGAGGGAGGTGAAGGAATGGCTTCTGCAGTGCTTTATCACCCCAATTCCTTTATCCATTCACAATTCTCAGCTTCCATCTTTATCCCTACCACACAATACTCTCCAACACAAAAGCCCTTTCCATTCTCCTTCTGCACTTGTGAACTCTCATTATCCAGACGGCGCACTACTCAGTCCAATCTAACCACAAATTTGACTTGTGCAACTAACCAACTGCCCCCAAATTTCACCTCGGACGATCTCCTCAGAGTTCTCAAGAGCGAAAAAGACACAGTGACGGCCCTCAGAATATTTGAATGGGCCTCACAGCAAGATGCCTATACTCCACACAACCCTTCTGTTCATGAATTCATGATCGGTCGCCTCGGCTTCGAAGGTCGTTTTGAAAAAATGCGAGAGGTTTTCAGCCAAATGAGCACCTTCGATAATTGCTACCCAACGGAGCGTGCATTCCTCAACATGATGAGGGGCTACACCAAAGGACGGATGATGGATAAGGCACTTGGACTCCTCAAGGAAATGGAGGTAAGAGGACTGGAGCCCACGACCCGATGTTACAATCATTTGCTGAATTTCCTTGCAGAGGAGAATAAGCTTAAGATGGTAGATTCGCTCTACTCGAAAATGAGGTCTGCTGGGGTGGAACCGGATGTGAAGAGCTTCAGTATATTGATCAAGGCACTGTGTAGGGCCAATCAGATGGGTCCTGCATTGAGTTTGTTGAAACAGATGTCGTCTGAACATGGTCTGGTGCCGGACGATGCAACATATGAAACCCTAATGCGCGGGCTTTCCAAGGAGGGTTGGCTGGACGAGGCCTTGGAATTATGGAATGAAATGGATGAAAATGGGTGTATGCCTAGCAATGTAACGTTCAATGTTCTGCTTCATGGGCTCTGCAAGCAGGGCAGGGCGGAGGAGGCCGCCACATTTCTGAACAAAATGTCGGGAAGGGTGTTTCGCCCCGATACTGTGACTTTCAATACAATAATCAACGGGTTCTGCAAGCAGGGGAGGCTGGAGGAGGTTACCAGACTTTTGGGAGAGATGACTGAGAGGGGGTTCAACCCTGATACTGTCACTTTCAATACAATAATCGATGGGTTCTGTAAGCAGGGCAAATTGGAGGGGGCAACTAGACTCCTGGAGGAGATGTCTAGAAAGGGGTTTCACCCTAATACTGTGACTTTCAATACAATCATCAGTGGACTTTGCAAACAGGGTAGGTTGGAAGAGGCCACCAGACTTGTGGAGGACATATCTGAACGTGGGTTCCATCCCAATACTGTGACTTTCAATGCAATAATCAATGGGTTTTGCAAGCAGGGAAGGTTGGAGGAGGCCACCAGACTTCTGCAGGAAATATGTCGAAGGGGGTTGCGCCCCGATACTGTGACGTTCACTACAATAATCAATGGGTTCTGCGAGCAGGGCAGGTTGCAAGAGGCCACCAACATTCTGGATGACATGACTAGAAGTGGATTCTGCCCCAATATGGTGACTTTTACTGCTATAATCAATGGTTTCTGCAAAGCTGGAGAGGCAGATAAGGCAGCAGGCCTACTTGAGAGAATGGTGGAGGAAGGCATCAAGCCTAGTGTTCTTACATACACTATTGTGATTTCAGGTCTGTGCAGAATAGGGAGGTCTCAGATGGCAAAAGGTCTTCTGCGTGAAATGATTGTGCGGGGTTGTGTTCCAAATGCAGTCACATATAATACTATGATCCATGCAATGCTCAAAGAGGGGAGGGTTGAAGAAGCCATTGAGCTTTTCAATGACCTAACCAGCAAGGGGCATGAGCCTGACATTTACACTCACAGTATCTTATATCATGGGCTCTGCAAGGATGGCAACCTTGATGCTGCTATGAAGTTCATAGATGAGATGCTTGCCAGGGGCTATGTTCCAGACGATGCAACTTATAATGTGTTGATGAAGAGGCTTTCCAGGGAGGGGAGATCAGATCAAGCAATGCACCTCCTGAAAAAAATGGAGGCCAGGGGCCACTACTCCAACTCTGTAAATATGACCCAAAATGGATCAACCAGGGCCTATCAAGTTCCCAAATCTGTTTTTCCAGAAACTGGCATTTCTTAGGTTGCTTTCGGCCTGCGACAAATGACAAGGCAAATCAACCAAACAATTTTAAAAGATCAAAATTTTTGCCTCCTTTCCATATTCCATTTCAACAAGGCAACAAACAAAGGCCTAGAAACGGTTCTATAATCACATCAATGTATATTTTCTCTTCATTTTCTCTGATATGGTTGTTTTGATTTGGATTATCGGAAGTATGAAATGTGACAATCTTTGCAATATTCACCTGGCAGAATGGAACAATCAGATAAGTGTTCAAAATTGATATTCCTTCATTATGATCTTGATCATTCTCCATTGTGTTCAATAGAGTTATGTTAACATATTCATGTATTTTTGCAACTACAAAAGGGTATCTGTTCATGTTGCTTAAAAGGAAATCAGACTTCATGGGCTTTCAGACACAAGATGTTAAGATCGTCAACCCATGACCTCCCAGAACTGGTTTGGGTGCTCTACAATGAGAGTTATTGGTGCATCTGTGGTTTGGAATTTGGATTTGATATTGGAAATGGATTTATATAAGGGCTTTTGTGTTTAGCACTTGAACGTACGATGCTTTCTGTAAACACTGTAAAAAATTTGAATCTCGGACCTTTGAAAACCTGTTTGGGCATTCTACCAAGTTTTCAGTCAATTTGTTGTATGAAATTTTAACTCAATATAGTCCTTACACAGGCACACATTTATTAGAATGAATTTAGGCTTCACATCAATTTAATTACCCAAGTAGGGGTTCTTCAGTGGAGTCAAACTTTCATGGTATTTCGCAATACACCATTGGATTGATCACTACCCTTACTAGTGAAATCCCTATTCTGTGAGTCATGTCCGTTAAAAATATTTTTTTGTTATTAATAGTTATTATTCAACGATGGCAAAAACTGGTGTTGAAGTGCATGCCAAGGGTGCAATGAAATTATGGAAAACGTACTTGGGGTTATCCCTACATTTACAAAGGGATTACGGGACGCTCAAGACTCCATTGATGCTCTTTCATTCTGTATTTTTAAGAGAAGTATTGAGGTTTTGTTTGGGCTTAAGCCAATTTACATGCCCAACACCATATTACCATGGAAATTCCTTAAATAACAAGATGCAGTATCTTAAATTAAAACTTTTGGATAATTTATTGTGCATTCTTGGAATGTAATCATTGTCTTTGGATTCTATACTCTAAATTCTTTTGCATTTAAGAGCCTCCACCATTGTACTATAGTCAAGTTTTAAGCACATTCCGAGGCAAGAACGACTGTTTTTGTCATCAAAATTCACATTGATTAGAACATGTTGCAGTGCTGTCAGAACTTTTTCTAAAAAACAACATAGTGCCTTGAAGTGGATGAACAGTCGGTTAATATACACTATGTGAGTGTGAGCTGTTATTACTTTTACTTTTCTATTTAATTATTTGGATATTATTCTTGGTATTTTGATACAGATTAGGGCTTTGCATTTTCCTTTAGCCAATGGGGATCATGCAAATTGAAATAAGCCCGATAATAAAGTATTACCGTGACAAAGTTTTTTAAATTCACAGCTAAGTCCGGTGGCGGTGGCTTTCGAGGGTTTGAAGCCAGGGGCGGCAGCGGCTTTGGAGGGTGTTTAATTCATAGCTGAGTCAGGCGGTGGTGGCTCTGGAGGGTTTGAAGCTAGGCGGTGGCGGCTCTGGAGGGTTTTTAATTCACAGCTAAGTCCGATGGTGGTGGCTTTTGAGGGTTTGAAGCCAGGCAATGATAGCTCTGGAGGGTTAAATAATAATGTTACAATAATTGTCAAAGGTGCGTGGATTGGAGGTACAAGGGTTTAATGGAGGAGCGAGAGCTAGAATTTGAATGGTGGCGATCAGGGTGGGAAAGGGTGGGAGTGGGAGACTTTGAATCTGGTTTACATGGGTTTGTGGAAGGGCGATGGGAGCTCTCAAAAGATGTGGAGGTGGTGGCTGGATTGGATGCGAATGTGGTAGTTCTGGGTTGGCCAGATGGTATGTCTGTAGGAGGCCTCGGTATTGGCTTCACGGGTCCTTTGAGAAGCCATGGGCCATCAAACAATAAGCTGGAGGTTGGGTCCCCTTCTCATGGCCTACAGTTTTCCCCTAAAAACTCAAGCCTTGGTATTTCGTATGCTGTGGTGACGTCTAAAGGTGCGAGGGAGACCTTCTCAAAACCTATTTGCAATATATCCCCTATGGGAAATGCCATTAGCATCCCGAGTGAACCGGTTAAGTTCACCATGGGTGATGGCGGTTGTGACCTTGTGGGAAAGTTCCAAGGGGTGAGGCCAGACCTGGATTCAATTCGAAGATGGGCGCTAGCGAAGTGGAAACCTCTAGGCTCCATGGAAATTGTAGCGGCCCCTAAAGCCTTTTTTATATCAGATTAAACTGCATGGAAGATGCAAACCGTATCCTAGGGGGAGGCCCCTGGTTCTATGGCAAAAGAGGTCTATTTTTATGGAAGTTGGAACCTGATTTCAATCCTCATACGCAAAGGGTTAACTTTGTGCCTCTATGGGTTCATCTCCCTGCCCTCCCTTACTATCTTTGGCATGAAGATGTGTTGAGAGGTGTGGCCAAGGTTATGGGGGATCTCCTTCTTATCGATCCAGTAACTAGAGCTAAATCAAGAATGGTGTATGCAAGAATATGTATCATGGTAGATCTAGAGGTAGATCTTCCCTCTTCTATCAAGCTTATCTCATTCTTGGGTACTTGGGACCAGCCCATTATTTATGAAAATAGGTCAACCCGATGCTCTAGCTATGGAAAATTGGGTCACCAGGTGAACCAATGTCCCCTCAAGGCATAGGCAGAGAAGGAAAAGAGATCTACAAGAATGGAATGGATCTAGAAGGAACGAGTCCCCTCGAAGGATTTGGGTGGTAATTCCTCAAAGGTGGGGGAAGGAGAAGCTCAACCCTAGATGGATGAGGTTCAAAAGTTGAAGGCTCTAGCGGAGGAGATTTTACAACCCTCAAAATTGACCCTAGCCAACCTAGTGGTGATTGAGAAGGCATCTAAGGAGAAGAACGTAGCCTCAAAGCTTGGTGTTACTAAGGTATGTCAATCGAATATCATTTTTAAAACCATTGTTTCTAAGGCTCTTCTTCATAATTCCTTTGATGGGCTTTGTATTGGTTCTACTCTTGAGGAGCCTATGATTCAGTTGGTGACCCCTAAGGTAGGGTCTTCGATTAGCTCCCCAAAGACCTATCTAGAGAAAGGTTCTCTAGGTCCTAAAACCTAGAGATAAAGGAAGGGCAATGTGGATGTGGGTGTTGAGAAGAAGTTAGGAAACCCCCCTAACAAGTCTATGAGGAAGAGGGAAATAGATTCTGAGATCATGAATGGATCTCAAGCTCTGCTCAAACTTGAAAAAGGGAAGGTTGTAGGAGTAAGACAACTAAAGCTAGAATCTTTCTACCAGAGTAACCATGGGGTGTCTAGGGGAAATAAATATAATTCTAAATATCATAAATGAAGTGCCTCTCTTGGAATGTTAGGGGCCTGAATGGGCTTTCTAAACAATGGGTGGTCGCTTCCCTACATAAAGAAATTTTACCTGATATTTTTTCTTGCAAGAAACCAAGTTGGATGGTCAGGATATAGAATTTGTTAGAAGAAGAATTTGGAAAGAAGCCCATTTTGTTACAAGCCCAGCCAATGGTTCCTCTAGGGGACTCCTTTATCTCTAGGATGCCAACAAGTTTGAGGGCTCTATAATTTCTTCCTCAGATAGGATTATTAATATTCTCTTATACAACAAAGAAAGTAATAAAAGGTGGGTTATGACTAACGTATATGCGCCAAACTCTAGGCCTAGTAGAAACTTGTTGTGGCAAACTCTAAGTTCCATGAGAAGGATTTTTGCTCAAGAAGCCTAGTGCCTAGCAAGGGATTTTAATTCCCCTCTATTTTTTAGATAAAAAAGGAGGGAACTCCCCAATCTCAAAAAGCATGGAAGAGTTTGCAGATTTTATGAATGGCAATGAGCTATTGGATGTTGAGTTGAAGGGTTCAAGGTATACTTGGAGCAATAGGAGAGTGGGTAACCAACTCATCCAAATTAGGTTGGATAGGGTTCTTGTCTCCAAGGAGTGCCTTTCATTGTTTGGGAATCTATCTCTCTATTCTCTACCTAGAATTGGCTCTGACCATAACCCCTTATGTTTTGAAGTGAACTAGGAAGAAACCAGATTCCCTAGGCCATTTAGGTTTGAGGTAATGTGGTGCCTTCATCCTCAGTTGGAAGCTGAAATAAAAAACTGGTGGTCGACAAGGGTCCAAGGCTCCAGCCTTTCCAAAATTGTGGTGAAGCTTAGAGTTGTTAAAAGCGGCCTTAAAGAATGGAATAAAAGGGTTTTTGGGAATATTTTGCAAAAGAAGAAAGACCTAAAAAGTCAACTGAAAGCTATTGAATCTGAGATAGAACTTGGAAATCAATCTCAAGAGATTAGATACAGAGAAAAGGAGGTGTTGGCCAAATTTCATAACACTATTGCCAAGGAGGAAATTTTGTGGAAACAGAAATCTAGGGTGCTTTGGCTAAAGGAGGGAGATAAAAATTCCAAGTTTTTTCACATCACAACCTTGAAGCATAGAAGCGCCAATAGGATTAGAGAAATTTGAAAAGTTGATGGATCTAATGCTACTCACATTAAGGATATAAGAGTTGAGGTTATGGATTTTTTCAAAAATCTCATTGGGGTGGAAGAGGTTTGTAATGAGGAAGCCCAAAATAAGTTGCTTGGTAGTATTCCTAGCCTTGTCATGGTTGATATGAACCAAGCCCTTGTCTCTCCCTTCAACGATGAGGAAGTTAGAGTTGCTATCTTTGCGATGGAAGGAATGAAGGCTTTAGGTCCTGATGGTTTCCCCTCTCTTTTTCTAGAAGTATTGGCATATTGTGGGGAAGGATATTGTTGATGCCCTTCGGGAGGTCCAAACCACCAATCATATCCCATTCAGAGTGAATTCTACTTTTTAACTTTGATCCCCAAGACTATTGGTGCAAAGGACTTTGGTGCCTTTAGACCCATCAACTTATGTAACATTATTTATAAAATTTTGACAAAGGCCCTTGTTAATAGATTAAAACCTTTTCTTCTAGCCTTGATTGATTCAGCCCAAAGTGGATTCATGCTAGGGAGATAGATCCTAGACAGTATCATAGTTATCCATGAAATCCTTCATTCAATTGATAAAAGTGGTAGAGTTGGTCTCCTCCTCAAATTAGACATGAAAAAGGCTTATGATAGGGTTTCATGGGAGTTTTTGTTAAAGGTTTTGGGAAATTTTAGTTTTTTCCAAAGTTGGATAAAACTTGTCCATGCTTGTATCTCTTCTGCCAAGTTTTTGGTCTTAATAAATGGGTCCCCAACAGGTTATTTTTCAAGTCTGAGAGGCATTCGCCAAGGGGACCCCTTGTCCCCTTACCTTTATATCTTAGTGGTGGAAGCTCTAGGTAGGGCTATCAAGTTAGAACCCTTTGTGGAAGGTATAAAGCCCACTTTGTCGATGGATCCTATTTCTCATCACCAATTTGTAGATGATGTTCTGCTCTCCCTCCTTGCTTCAATTCCCCAAGTAAGGGTGCTAAAAGGAATCTTGGAGGTATTTGAAATTGTAGCTAGGCAAAAGATAAATTATATAAAAAGTAAAATCTTCTTTTTGAATACCCCCTTAGCAAGGTAGAGGATAATTGCTCGCATATTGGGTTGTGAGGTGGCTGCCCTCCCATCTCTTTACCTTGGAATACCTTTGTTTAAAGGTAGGATCCAGGATTCACTTTGGGAACCTATGGTGGAAATATTATAGAGGAAGTTGGTCAAGTGGAAAGGATCCCTCCTCAATCAAGCTAAAAAGGCTACCTTAGTAAAGTCTACTCTTCAAAGCATTCCAACCTTCTTCTTATCTATATTCAAAATTCCTAACAAGATTTTATCAAAGATTGAACATATTCAAAAGTCATTTCTTTGGTCCAGTTCTGATGAGAAGAAAAAATTTCACTTAGTTGGGAGCAAGTCTATAGACCTAAAAAGGATGGTGGCTTAGGTCTCCATAACATCAAGTAGATGAATAAGGCTCTAGTTGCAAAATAGGGATGGAAGTTGGCAAATCAAACTGAAACTAGTTGGGTCAACATTGCAACTGTCGGCCAAATACTTGAGACAGGAGAATTTTTGCTTGTTGATCCTCTATCAACTTTTAGTTCAACCTTTTGGTTGAGTTTGCAAAATTCGAGGGTGCTAGTCTCCAAAGGTTGTAGGTGGAGGTTGGGTGATGGACTCAAGATTGATTTTTGGAAAGATATTTGGTTGATGGACCAACCCCTTGCATAGATTCCAAATCTGGCATGTTTGGAGCCTAGGACCAGATTGGTCTTTGGGTCTAAGGTGGCTAACTTTATCGAGGTGGTTAATGGGTTGAAGGTTTGGAAATCATTAGACCAATCTATTCTCAACAATGTTGAACTTGAAGCTTGGATTCTAATTGCTAATAAGTTGAAGTTTTAGGTCATTAAACAGAGAAATGAAGAGGATGAGATCTTCTAGGCAGGGGAAAATAATGGATCCTTTTTAGTCAAGTCTACCTACAATATGTTGGCTATCAAGACTCCTCCATGGGTCCCACCTTTCAAAGTATGGCTTAAGGGTCTAACACCAAAGGTGAATATATTTTTCTAGTTGGCAACTCAGAATAAGATTTTGACCATTGAAAATCTTAAAAAAGAGGTTGGTCGATGCCGAACAGATGTTACCTCTATGGTGCTAATGAGGAATAGACAAGCCATCTATTCTTTCAATGCTCATTCTCTATGGAAGTTCTTAACTCTATTTTTAATTTTTTGGGACTGAGTTGGGTGGTGTTGAGTTCGCTTGTTGATGTTTGCACTCAATGGTCATCTCCTTTTTACTCTCCAAGGCTGAAATATTTTTGGAACTTCTGTTTGCCGCATATTTTCTAGTGGGTGTGGAAGGAGAGGAATAGTAGAATTTTTAAAAACTTCAAAAGAGATCCTACCTCTATTTGTGCTAGAGCCTTGGCCTCCACCCTGGAGAATGTGTCCTCTCTAGCTTTGGAGGAGGGTAGATTTGAGGAGGTTGAGCTCGAAAGGAAAATTGGCTTTCAATAGAGTAATAGGGTTGTTGGTCTTCCTGGTCCTAATCCCTGAGCCCTTGTGAGGTGGGAACCTCCTTCTCCGGGTTGGGTTAAACTGAACTTCGATGGAGCTTCAAAGGGTAATCCCAGTAATGTTGGTGTTGGTGGGGTGCTTAGGGATGATAAAGGTGGGCTTCTGTTGGCGTATGCCAAATTCTTAGATATCCAGACTTGCCATGTTGTGGAGGCCAGAGCCCTTTACCAAGGTCTCCTGCTTGTGGAGAAGATGGGGTACCAAAAAGTTTGCATTGAAGGAGACTCGCTTAATATTATAAACTTGGTCAAAGGTGATTCAGTCCCCGGTTGGAATATTGAGGTTGTGATTATGGAATCTAGGTGAATTCTTCAGGCTAGAGAGGATAGGGAGATAAAGCATATCTTCAGAGAAGGAAACTGCCATGCTGACTTTATGGTAAACCTGGGTATAAGTCTCAATGGTCTATCTGTTTGGAGAGACAATTTTCCCAAAGGCCTTCTTCAATTGGATTTAGCGATGCATGCTTCTTAATGCTCTGTAAGCTTTTACTATTTATGAAGAAAGGTTTTGTGCACAACCGTGTGGGAGTGTTGGTTGGCTGGGGGGCTCACCAGTGTTGTTCTAATTTTATTTCTTGTATCAAGTTGTAGTTGGTTCACTTGGTGATGGGTGGCCAGTTGTAGTGCTTTATAGTCGTTCTTGTCCCTGTATTGTTGGTCTTAGGCCAAGTTTTGTAGGGCTTCTCCTATTGTAAAAGGTTCGGGGACCCTTTCAAAACCCCTTCTATATCTAATAAAAAAAAATAAAGCATCACTATGATAGGTAGAGTAAGATTGCAATTTGACGAATTTTTACTTTTTGTTTTAGAGAAGACATCGAACAAATCAGCAAAGCAATTTTCCAAAAAGAATATCTGACTGTTATAGCTTTTTAGTTGGGCACCAGAGTCAGCTGACAATTATATTTTAGATGAAAATTTTCAGTTGGTATACCAAGATGCAAATGTGTGGACCCAGAGAATCCACTTGATATCAGAAAACTTAATATGACAAACGGAACTATTTAACCCTGAAAGCTTCTTTGACATCAGGTAATTCATGAAATGAATGTATATAGGAAAATAGAAGAATCTTTTGTACCTAATGGTATTTATATGCCTTTCAAACAACAAAGACATTGTTACTATTCCCATGGTTGATTCATTTGAGTTTGATTACAGTAGAGTCATCAGTATCAGCATTCCTCCTTGGGATATTGAGATGGATACAAGGTATAAAATGAAGGCATAGAAGAATATGTTCAAAACATAGAAATATTTAGAAGAGAAGTAAAGTTTAGAACTAAAATAATTCTCAAATTCAATTGAATTTGATCTTGACAAAAATTAACAGACAATGCAGAGTACAGAAGTTTTATGTTAACATTAGCAGGTGTTCAGGTTGTGAATTTTAGTGTCAAACTTCAGATTTCCAAACAAATTACAGTTGAGAGTTCTGTTTAAAAAAAAGCTCTTATACTGGTCTGAATCATTAGAACCACATGGAAAGAGTTTGTTACTTTATCTCATTCCTTAATTTTTTAATATTTTATTAACCATTCTATCAAATTTAAAGGTCTGCCTAAGTAAATTTTGTAATCAAATTGTAGAATAGAAAGAGAGCTTACATGGCTATTAAAATTACGGTAACCTATAAAAGATATTTCACATTTCGAAATAAAAAATAAAGCAAAGGGGCATGGATTCGTTCGCATTTAGATAATCATAAACAAAGCCTTGGATGGACTTCTACAGGCCCACTGTATATTTCCAAACAGACTACAGTTGGGAGTTTTGTACAAGATGTCTTATTCTGGTCCTAAGAAACAGTCTCTTTGGGAAGGTTGGGAGTTTTGTACAAGATTTCTTATTCTGGTCCTAAGAAACAGTCTCTTTGGGAAGGCATTTTTGTTTTATGATCAAATGCATATGGCAGGGGTACAGTAAGAAAGGTATACTTTTCCCTTTGTTTTCAATGCTTGCATTGATTTATTGGCTTTACAGAAGGTCAAACAAGCCTATGCACAGAAAATCAGCATTGGGTTTGAACTAGCTGTTTTCACAGACACCGCATTGCTAGATATTTATGCAAAATGTGTGTATGTAAAATTTGCACACCAAGTGTTTGACAAAATGCACAAGGAAAATGCGGTTTCATGGAATGCAATGATATTTGTTGAATTCCATGTGCTGCATCTTTGTTTGGCTAACAAAAGAATTAGGCAATTGCAGTTTCCAGAAGTCATGAAGAACAAGACTTGTAGGAACTTGAAATTGCTGATGTTGTTGAAGAAACATGTAAGATTTGAGAATATAAGAGAAGAGATATGTGCAGGAGTGGATCTGACACAATACTGATCCCTCGGAGATTCATTTTCCTTTTATAATTGAATGCTTAATGCAAGAGTTTAGCCAGGCAGGTATAGTTCCTTTTTTCAATGTTTGCGTCGCTTTATCAGCATTACACAATGGCAAACACATCCATGAACAGATAATTAGCAATTGGTTTAGGCTTGATTTTCGTACAGAAACTACATGATAGATATGTTCGAGAGATGTATAGAATTTGCATGCCAAGCGTTTGAGAAAATGCCCAACGAATAAGGGGTTTCATGGAATGCAATGAATGCTGGTAAAAATAGAGTTTTTATAAAGCATCTTACAGCCACAAATACATTTGATTCAGGTTCTTTGCTATTTATGATAAATTTGCTAGTGCCTATTTATGAATACTTGTGTGTTATATGTTGGGGATGTAATGTGTGCCTACAATGTGCAAACGCTTGTTGATACCAAATATACCTTCCTGTTGGCAAATTATACAATCACTAAAACTGCTTAACACAAAGTTTGTGCCTGTTTATTTGCTTCTTGTGTGTTGTATGGTGGGGATGTGAAGTGTATCTCTAATATTGGAGTTCTATATTCCTATGTTTGGAATACCTAACGAAGTTCTAAGAAAGCATTACCTACTTCAGTGTGTGCACTCCTGCTGTAGCATCTACATTGGGTTTTGGGCACCGTAGACCCTGAACACCCTCATACCCCCACCAATCTAATATTGAATACTAATTCTGACTTTTTTCATTTGTTAAAGGCAGAACCTAAGGTATTATTAGAGTAGCAGAAAATATCATATTGTTGAATCCTTTATAGGGAACATGGAAGTCTCTCTCTTTTTCCTTTTTTTTTTTTTTCCTAAATTTCCCAGAGTAAACCTACACTATTTTTGTCCTAAATGGTTTATTGATAATAAAAAAATATGTCTGAACGCTCTAACCCGTTGATTCTTCAAATTCATTTTGTATATGAATTCAAAATAATTGTTCAAAATGCCTCTTGCAATATTTTTGAGCAATTTAAGGTTACTTTCTATCTCATTTCTTAAATGTTGAGAAATAAAGACTGTACCATCACAATATCTAGCTTTTGTTAGATCGTCTTCATTTGTAGTCTTCATAACACTGTAATTGAATGGTGTGCGTTGTCTTTCATTTGAAACAATTTAAGATTACTGTGAGAAGGGGAAAAGATAGAAAGGTGTCATAAAGGGTCTCCTTGCGACGTTTTCCGCTCTCTTCTCTTCTCACTTTGAGACTAGGGGATGTTGTGAGCTTAAAGTCTAGTTTGTTGGGTTGATTGAAGAACACCTATGTTTCTCCTAAGAAACTTCTTTGTCTAAGCTTAACCTTAACCTAGCCCTAATGCACATACAAAATACAACATACAAGGTCTACAACTAAAATGCTCTTTTGATTTCGATGATGAAAGAAGTAACGATTTTTATTTTAAGAGGCAAGGGCGCAAGAAGATGCAACTACATGTGTTTTTGATTAATTGCTAAAGTTGAACGATTAAGTTGATCTCCTTTATGATTAAGAATAATTAGTTCTTTATTTTATTTTTGTCTATTTTATCAATGAACAGAAAACAAAACCTAGTCTGCATAGACAACAAATAGAATCTAAACCCTAAATGCTTAAATGACAGAATTATGAGGCAAAAAAACTTGTTTTTGCCACTATGGAAAAAGTGTCACTTGTTGATAGCGCTATTGCTTAACCTGCAAAACACAAAAAAAAAAGATATAATTAGTGGTAGAGGGGCTTGTTTGAGCTGGCAGAGAATGGTTGACACCCTTGAATAGCAATTAGGCCCTTACTTAGAAAAACAAAAATTGATAAAAATGAAAAAATGCAAGAAATAAATACTAGGTGGTGAAAGCACCACTGGGTCTTGATTGTGTTGTCGATGTTTTTGCTTAGTGACGATGCTTTTCGCTTTGTGTAAAACCAGAGAGCGATAGCACCATTGACCTGCAATTTGGTGGCGCTTTCACTTTTGAGAACAAAACAACAAGATTGAATTCAAGATATGACAATCTTAAGATACTTATCATGAAGAGCTCTGACTTGGGAGTACAGAGGCCCTATCTAATAGTAGAAAACATGTTAATTGCTTAAAGCTTAATATTAAATGACTAAATGCAAGATTAGTTATATGCCAATGCAAGATGCACAACTAGTTCTAAATGCAATGAAATAGAAGCCTAAAACTACAAGGACAAGGAAGAGCCAATAAGCAAAATAAGGGGAAAGAGCACAACCCAAGACACAAGGTTGTTTTCCCCTTGTTGAAGGCTTGCTAGCTTGCTTGTTGATGGCACTTGAATGCTTGAGCTTGAAGGCTTGATGCTTTATGCTTATTGATGGCACATGAATGCTTGAGCTTGAAGGCTTGATGCTTGATGCTTGATGATTGTTTGTAGACTTGATTGCTTGGAGAGAGCTTTGAGACTTGATGTTTAGATGCTTGCAAGAATGCTTAGAGTGAGCTTGTACGGAACAAGATCTTGAATGCTTGCATAGG
Organism: Wollemia nobilis; assembly: GCA_028583015.1. Lineage (NCBI taxonomy): Eukaryota > Viridiplantae > Streptophyta > Pinopsida > Araucariales > Araucariaceae > Wollemia > Wollemia nobilis. The sequence goes on from JAQPPZ010002979.1 coordinate 190,785, forward strand.
TTGCCTTCACAAGGTTGTGGTAAGAATTGGGCATAACCTTGCCATACAAAATGCTAAAATTCTTATGATTCTAGAGAGATTTTGGCAGAATTTTGTTACTCTAAAGCTCTTCACGAATTGGTCATCGTAAGTGCTGGTTTTATAGGTAGTTATGGCTTCTTGGGGAAAGAATTGCATTGAAGATGACAAGATTGGAGATGGTAAGAATTTGAAAAGAGGATCAAAGGGTCATTAAGGGAAGATCAAGAGTGGAAGGTCTTGGATTTGGGATCTGTTGCAAGGCTGTAGATCATTTTTTGGGATTTGGTTCATTAATGGTTGGGGGCTTGAAAGGGATAAAAAGCCAAAAATCTTGATTTTTGTGCATGATAGTCAAAATCATCGAGAGGTGATAGCATCGCCAACATTATTGCATTGGCGCTTTCACCTCATAATTGTTGGAGGTCAAAAATGGATGAGAAATAGTCAAATTTGGAAAATTTAGCAAAAGCACCACCAGGTTGCGATAACGCCACCAACACTATCGCTCATGCCTCGACACTATCACTTTTGGAGCAATAAATGCTCCAAATTAGGGTGCAAGGAAGATTGATTAAAAGGCTAACTGATGAAGGGATTGGAAAACTTGAAGATTAACCATGTGTTCAAAATTGGGTATCTACATTTACCCATTTATGATGCTTTTATTGCATAATAACTGCGTCAAAAATTGACATAGATGCCTTAATTTTGAGACAAATTTTATTGTTGCTTATGGTCAATGATGGTAGATGAGTGATGCTGAGATTGTTTGCTTACACTTGATGTTAGAAATTGTGTTTTGGGCAACATTAAATGTTGTCGTGCCCTCTCATATTTTAGAGGGAAAATCAAGTTGGATTGCGAAAACTCGACTTGTTTATAATCCACACTAATGTAGTGATGAAATATTGGGATAGATGATGTTAATGATTAATAATTAATGTTGCATGATTAGATTGATGACTAGATGATTAGAGGATTATATGTGAGAATGTATTGATTAATGTTTAAAATAGATTTGTAGATTAGATGATGATTGTTGATTGAGGATTGGAGTTGCATAGATTAAGATTAGATATGTTGTTAATGGTGATTAATTAAGATTGATTCAAATTAAAGATTATTTTAAGAGATGAAGGATGGTCTAATTAAGTGAAGAAAGAAGCATGATGAAAGATGCATTTTGTGCCTGAGAGGGCATTGCTATAGTACAACTATGTACATAGAGATTTACCTAAGGGGACTTTAGTTAGCTTTGCTCGAAGGACTTTTGGTTAGCTTTGAGATTTTCCCAAGGGGATTTTAGTTAGCTTTGCCTGGAGGACTTCTGGTTAGCTTTAAGATTTTTCCAAGGGGACTTTAGTTAGTTTTTCTTGGAAGACTTCTGGTTAGCTTTGAGATTTGCCTAAGACTTTAGTTAACTTTTCTCAAAGGACTTTTGGTTATCTTGTAGACTTGCCCAGGGGGACTTTAGTTAGCTTTGCCTAAAGGACTTTTGGTTAGCTTTGAGATTTTGTCAAGGGAACTTTAGTTAGCTTTTCTCAAAAGACTTTTGGTTAGCTTTGAGATTTGCCCAGGAAGACCTTAGTTAGCTTTTCTCGGAAGACTTCTAGTTAGCTTTGAGATTTGCCTAAAAAGACATTAGTTAGCTCTGCTTGGAGAACTTTTGGTTAGCTTTTAGACATGCCCAGGGGGACTTTAGTTAGCTTGCTATGATACAAAGATATGTACAAACACAAAAACAAATGATTTACGTCTAAACAAATATCTAAAGAACTTCTGCATTGACCACAAGACTTTTGATTTAGCCTTGCCTGTTAGACTTTTGATATGAGATTTACCTTTAAGCAGATACCTAAAGAACTTTTGCCTCGCCTTTAAACAAATGCTTAAAGGACTTTAGATTGATTTACCTCATAGAGAAGTTTCATAGAGGACTTATGATTAATTGATGTAGCAACAAGCAATGCCCCTAGTTGGGACGACAATTTCATTATTATCCAGTTGCCCTCATGAAGTGTTATGTGGGAAAACAACAGATGATGAGATTGAGCTTGCTATCAACACCTACGAACCTTGCAATATTCATCATGTAGTGATTGATGAGACAAGAGAATGTGATTTGATTTTTCCATCAACACTTGCAGACCTACTAGTATTCATCATGTGACAAGGGAGTTGTAGTTCAAAAGACCTAATAGATATGGTTGGAGATAAATTAGATTGAGCTAGATAGGAGGTGATGAGAAAAATAGATGATTGTATGAATCCTAAGTTGGTTCACAAATATGGGACTAGGAGGATTTGCTTGCATTAGTCACTTAGTGCAATGAAAAACAAACTATCTTGACTAGGATCATCATTTGCATATCATCACAAATCCTTGACTTGAGATGTATCAAGCAGTCTAGCCATAGACAAGCATGTGCATACAAGAAGATATGAAATCAAGTAGAATGCAAGCAAGCAATGTTAGGCATTTTAAAGAAATAGGTAGCCAATGTAGACTCAAATGTAATACATTTTAAGATACATTATGTTTATTGGTTCTTTAAGTTATTTTCCATCAAGTGTGGCAAGGTGGTAAGCTCTTGAACCAAACTTGGTAGTTATGATGAATGGACCTAACCAATTAGGCTCAAACTTACCTTTGAGCTTGGTTTTGACATTGGTGTTATTTTGATTTTCTTTAAGAACAAGATCACCAACCTCGAAGGAGTAGGATCGTACCTTCTTGGTATAGGCATGCTTAAGCCTTTGCTGGTAGACCTATAGGTGCTCTAGGCCATGAATCCACTTTTCATCAAGTAGTATCGATTGTCTAAGATGGGCAAGATAATATCCATATCTAATAGAGGAGTCTTGCAACAAAACAAGAAAGGTACCTCAATCTTGAAAGGAAAGGCAACTTCAATTTCATAAACTAAAGCATAAGGTGTTGTACCAGTGGGAGTTTGAACACTAGTGCGATAGGCCCATAGGATAAGATAAAGCTGAAGATGCCAATCTCAACTAGTTTTACTGATGAGCCTCTTAAGGATATTGACAAGAGTCTTGTTAGAAGATTCAAATTGGCCATTTCCTTAAGGAGTCTTGATAGAAGCTTCAACTTGGACATTGATTTAAGAATAGTAAGGTGTTGACCATTTGTGTTGAGTCTTGTATTTAGCATAATGTTTTTTGACATCATTGTTCTTGAAGGGTGTTCCGTTATCAATGATTAGCATAGAAGGAACATTGTAGAGACTAAGGATTTAGTTAAGAATAATCTTGGAGACTTGGACTATAATGATTGAGGCTAAAGGTATAGCTTTGACCCATTTAGTGAAGTAATCAATAGTCGTGATGATGAACTTATGCCCATCAAACGACATCGGGTTGATCTTCCCAATAATATCTAAGCTCCAAATGGAAAAATACCAAGAAGAAGTCAGGGGTTGAAGACCTTGGGATGAAGTGTAGATAAGGTAATCTCCAAAAACGAGAAGGGTTCTAAATTGTAAAGCTAATGTTGCATGAAACCCTAAAATAAGAGCTTTGTATTCTACAATGTTGTTGATACATGAAAACTTGAGCTTAAAGGACAAAGGGGTAAGTCGCTACTGAGGGGAGACCAAGATGAATAATATAAGTTGTTTTGGCATAGATAGTTCAAGGGACCATCTTGAAGAGTATTTTTTAGGATGTCCTTCATCTCATAGTAGTATTTGTTGATAATTAGCTCAAGATAGGCTAGGGTTAGGAAATTTACACTAGCCAAATGTTTAAATCGATAGAAGCTAGAATCTATGAGGAGTGATGACCCATTGTCATCCTCTTCATCCCAATCCAATCTATTTATGAAAATGGTGTTGTCATGGGACTTCTTATCAGGAAGGCAAGCTTCATCTTTGCTATTAGACGAGGAGGAAGGAGGCTGACTATGGTTGGGGATGTAACCTATCCCATAATGTTCTAACTAGGATTTGGTTTGTAAGGTATCTTTGATGCCTTTCTCATGCATACCTAGTCCTTTACCTTGATACCCCATATTAGAAAGCATTTTTTTTAGAATGGTATATGAGTTTGACAAAAAGCATGAAGCATATTGTCGTTCATCCAATAAAGGGTTATTGCCATGGAATTTCTCATCGTGAACAATATTGGTGCAATCAAAGAAGCAAATTTTGGTTTGCACCAATTTACTCTTGCTACTAGAAGGGAAGCCTAAGGTTTGAGGAGACGAAGGAAGCTTAGCTGATTCTAGAAAAGATTGATCATTATATTGATTATTGTTTTTAATGTTGGTTAGATTATAAGTTTAAACTTCAAATTCATTATTAGGTTGATTACTTAAGGTGAGAGACCTTATAGCATTAGTGACTGGAAGTTGAGAAGAATAAGAAGATGGCTTAAAAGACGAATTGAGAAAAGGGCAAAGAAAAGCCTTAGGATTCTCAATCCTCATTACCTAGCTATAGGCAAAAGGCCTGGGGTCGAATGGAATATGATAAGTCTTGCCCTTATATTCATATTTGAGGCATTGATGAAGAGTTGAAGGGATGGCCTACATCGCATGGATCCATGGCCTCTCAAGAAGAATCTTGTAGGTTACGTCACAAGGCATAACATAGAAAAGAGTGTTGAGAATGCAAGGTCCAATTTTGAGGGGTAAAATTATAGTGCCACTAGCCTCACGCTCCCTATTATCAAAATCCCTAATAAGAAGATCAAATTTCTCCAAATCCTCTTGGGTTAGCCCAAAATGACTGATGAATCTTAGGCTACAAATATTAAGACCAAAGTTATTTTTGACTAGGATTCGTTTGATGAACCTGTATGTGGTTTGTGATGTATAATGGGAGCTCTTTGGTCATAGAAGGTTAAAGATATCCTCCTCATAGAATGATATGGTGCATGACTAACCTCAATGGGTCCCACCCCAAAAGTGAGGTCATTCGAGTTGAGATATTGAGGAACAACTTGTTCACTTAAGATTGAGTAAGATGTCCCTATGTTTCGAAGAGGTCCTGAGAAGCCCGAGAAGGGAGATTTTAGCTAGAGTACTTTCAAGTTGATGAAGCAAATCAAAAGTGTCCTTAGCCTTAGCTCCTGATTGGATGATTCATGGACGTCCTTTAGTGGGAGCAATTATTTTTGCATGAAGGACCAAACAAGCTCTTGAAGGTTGTTCAAATGAAGGGTCTTTGTGTTGTCTAGTTACAACACAAATGTGAGAAATATGATCAAAAAAATAGATCGCTCCCACCATCCTTTGGTTTGGAGGTGGGATGTTCCTATAGTGAACATTATTTGCTATGTTTTGATTATGATTATGATTGGATGGTGGATTTTGGAAGATTTCAAGGTCTTGATTAGAAGAGGGTTGAGATTTAGAGCTACTAAGAACAACTTGACCTTTATCGATCACTTGACCTTTAATGTGATGGAAGACACATTGCTCATTGAGATTAAATCGAGGAGATTTTTCCCTTCTAGGATCTAAAGGCTTGGCAAGTGGAAGCTTCACCATTTTGGCTTTCTAAAGTTTCTCCAAGATGGCTGAAGGAGGTTCTTCAATGGGAGTATTTCCTCCTCAATTTTGATTATTGTGGCTTCCCTAAGACAAGCTTTTGAAGGGTTATTGTAGCACTCACGTTGTTGGTTTGGCATGAGTCTATAATTCCATCACCTACAATTTGTTCATTTTTGTACTTCCCCTTTAGGTTAGAGGAAGACTTATCTTATTTCTTATGGGATTTGGATTTCAATTGTCCTTGCTTGAGTGCAGTCTCTACTCTCTTGGCCATGTCAACGACATCTTCAAAAGAAGATTACATTGTTCATATCCAAATAGAATTACTCATTAAGATTACCTATAAATATGTGTAAAAGGTCTCTTTGTGGAGGGACATATTGGAGTCTCCCTAATAGGGTTTCCATATTTCCAAGAAGTTAGCAAAGTTCTTATCTTTTGATTGTTTGAGTTGATATAGGTCACTAATTGTGACCTTCCCCTCAATATAGGTAGAGAATTGTTTGACAAACATATTGACAAGATATTTAAAGCTCTTAAGGAAATGCCTCAGTATCTGGTGGTATCATTCTAAGGTAGGGCCACTAAGGCTCTTGGAAAATATTTTGAGTAGTAAAATTTTATCATAAAAAATATCATTACAAGCGGTTCTAAACAACCTGAGATGGTTGATAGGATATTCATTCCCATTGTACATTTAAAACTTAGGAGTTTTAAAGTTTGGAGGGAAAGGACGATTAGCTACAAAAGGATCTATAGGTTGGTTGTACAAGTCATCATAAGAGTACTTGTGACTAGAGGAAGTCCTTTGGACCTTTGGATTATAGCCATTTGCTGTTTTAGAAACTTTAGTTGAGAGGTTAGAGTTTGAAGTTCAAAAGAAGTCAGATTTGATTGCATAAAAGGTATGTGCTAAGAGAAAGGAGGAAATTGATAATTGACATAGGGAGAAGATTGATGTACTTGGGTGTATGATGTTGAGATTGGCATCGTATGACTTGCTTCCAAGATGTTTGAAGTGAAAGGATTAGAATATAAAAGATGAGATATTGTGGGATTATGGTTTTGAGTGAAACCCATACTCGTGCTTGTGAGATTAGAATGAAGGTTATAAACATGAGGATTAAAAATTGAGACACTTGATGTTACATCCAAGTTAGGAATGTAACTTGTGCCTACTGATTTAAATATAGGACAACTCACATTACCTTGTAGTAGTTCCTCAAGAGAAGGCAAAGATGAGAGATTTTCTAAGGAAGACGAGATGTTTTGAACCCCAAAATCTATGAAAGAAATGATAATATTAGAAGTCGATGCATTAAGGTTTGCATTTAAATATCCAAAGGATGGATCTAGTTGATTCCAAGGGTTTGAGCTAGGTTGTTGGGGACGGTCCAAGAGTGAACCCTCCCTTGTAGAAACACCTAGGACATATTGAATTTCCCTAAGGAGGGATTTCACAAATTCCTTATGTTTATGTAAGAAGAAAGTCATGTGATTAGCGGTTTTGTAAACCACTCTCCTTTGATTATCATGGAAAGGGGTTAGAGAACTTGAGGGGGGAGTGCCTTCATCTTCTTCAAATTTTGGGGTCTCTAGGGTGAGTTGATCCTTGGGACCTTCCACCAAAGGGTAAGGGTGGATGGCCAACTGATATCAACACTACATGTTAGGTAGTGTCTCTCACCCATGGATTGGAAGGAAAAGAAAGGTTCAATTAGATAAGAATTTTTTTTATAGATGACCTCTTGCATAGTACATCAAGAATTTGTTTCGCATGAACAAAACCACCTTGTTCCTATGAGATAAGACACCCTAGAATGTCCTTCAACTTCTTTTTCATAATTTTTGAAATAATATTATAAATCATATTACAAAGGCTTATTGGACAAAATTATTAAAATATTTTGTGTTACCTTTCTTAGGAACCAATGTAATATAAAAAGCATTAATCTCACTTATTATAGCCTTCCTTTTTTGAGCCTCTTCAACTACAACTAACATATTACTATTCAATAAATCCCACAAATTTTGAATGAAAATTGTAAGAAATCCATTGGGGCCAAATGCCTTATTAGGATGGAAAGAGAAAATTGCTTCATGAAGCTCCTCCATAGATATCTTCTTCATCAAGCTTTAATTTTGTCCTTGAGTGATAATTGATGAATTATTTTGTAGAAATTTTTCTTGTGCCTCCTTATCTTGCCTAGAATTTGATAAAATATTTTTGAAATAATTAATTGCTTCTTTCCTTGTCTTCTTCATCCTCAATATTTCTTCCATTTAGAGTTAAAATATTTTTTATATGATGAGCAGAAAAAAATTGTTTTAGCTGTAGGATGGATTTGTTTTTGTATTTCTATCTCATTCCTTGAGCCATTTCTCTCTAGATTTTTGGAACCAATATGACTCCTTTTTCAATACATTATGATAATAATAAAGTAATTTTTTTTCTTTCACATAAGAATCCTGATCCATTCCATTAATTTCTACTATCTCTTGTAAATTTTTGAGCTTGGATTCAATTTCTTTCTTTTATTTAAAAATGTTACAAAAATATTTAGCATTTCAAATCTTCATTTGCTTATTTAAATATTTCAACTTTTTAACAAACCTATACATACACGATCCTTCAAATTTTGATTCATCCCACCATAATATAACCATATGGAAAAAATTAGGGTCTTGGAGCCACATGGACTGGAAGCGAAATGGATTTGGATGACCATAATTAGGTAACTCAAAAGTCAAAAGAATGGGTTTGTGATCTAATCTTGCTCGCAATAAAATATCTAAAGATATTTTATACTTTGTTTGCAGCCATTTATTGGATAACAAGAATCTATCTAGTCTATTTGCTATATGATTTTTCCCAATGCATCTATTATCGCATGTATATTGAAAGCTTTAGGGACTAACATCCCAAAGGTCATTTGAATTGACAAATGAAACAAAATATTGCATTGATTTAGACCATCCTAGAATTCCACCCTTATTTTTAAAAGGAGATAGAATAATATTAAAACCACCCCCAAGAATCCATAGATCACAATGAATCATCATTGTATTTGACAAAAATATGCTAAAGTCCTTCCAATATCTTTCACAAGGAGTAACTCTAGTTGGAGCATATACATTTATAACCCCTACTTTGATGTTTCCTATTTCCTACAAAGTAATCTAGCAACCCAATTACTTTTTTACCTATAATAATTGTCTATACCATTTGCATTTGTTCCATATTATTGTAATACTACCTAAAGCTCCTATAGAAGAAACTTCTAAACAATCACCCATCTTCCAAATCTACTTAAAAATATCCTTACATTCCTCACTGCTTACTTTTGTTTCTTGTATTAAAATAAACTCAATACTATAACAACCTATTAATTCCTTAATAACTCTTTTTTTAGGGGTTTTATTCATACCCCTAATATTCCATGATATCATTTCCATTATCAACACTTTTTTATTTTTATTAGTGGGTTTAGCTCCACTTCTTGTTAACACCTATGATATTTTTATTTGGCTTCCTAGATCAATATCCTTTTGAGTTTCTTTTTCTCTTTGTTCTTGCTTTGATGACCTTCCTCTCCTGCGTCCATTCCCGCCAACACTCTCATCTTCACCAATCTCTTCTATTTTTCTATTTTTCATATTGTTCATAATGAGACTTATCTTCTAAACATTTATTTTCCCTGAAGAGTCGAAAGTGCAAGGAATAGACTCATTAGCATATTTTTCTTTATGTTGCCCTAAAAATCTAAATTGCATAGATGATCCTCCATAGTCATTACTTTATTATGCTGGTCTAGAAACCCTAAATTCCTTGGATATCCTCCATGATATTTTCTTTATTATACTGCTCTTGAAACCTAAAAGTGCAAGGAATACACTCCAACCTACTTTTATTTTTATTGTAAGGAGAATATTTTATGCTACTTGAGGATAATAAAGGTGATTTACCTAGACTTAGCTTGACCTCCTTCATCTCATTTGCTTTAAAATTTACCTCCCCATCTAACTTTTCTTTAAAAATCACCTTCCCCTCTTCCTTCGCACCTTTAGCTCCTTCTATATTTGAACTTGCACATCGTACTTCCTCATCCCTCATATAAATTTTTTCTTCTAATGGCTGATTCGAGTGAACTGTAATAGCCTTTACCATCTGATGATATAAAGGTATTTTTCTAGCCACTTTTTTAGGAGTGGAAAATCCTTGATTTGACCTAGCTTCTCTTGTGATATGATCTTCTTGTTTCAAATTAAAGTTACCCTCATGCCCAAAATTTTTTATTTCTTCCTCCATAATTTTTACTTTGCAGTCTCTTGCCATGTTGCCTAGTTTCATGACATTTGCGACATCGGAATGCAATATTTTCATAATCCACTTGTTGACCCTATTCTCTTGATTTAGATTTAATCATAATTGACTATGGTAAAGTTTTGAAATATCCATGACAACACATTTTTGAGTGTATACAACATGCCTTCTCTCCTTAGTAGTTGGTCCCTCCTGGATGAATTCACCTAGAGTATTACCAATATTCTTCAAAAACTCCTTATTGATGAGTTGATAAGGAATTTTAAAAAGCCTAATCTATACCAGAAGCCTTTTAATAGTTTTTGTGTCCATAGAAAAATTCTCACTCCAAGGTCTTAAATATGATGCATCCTTATCCCTAAACCACAAATATCCATCCATTATTTTATCCCTTATTTCTGAATTGGAGAAAATAATGAGGAAAATTCCTTTTGGAAGAAAAGTCATGGAGTAATTTGAATTCAATCTCCACTTCCACTTGATCTAATTTTTAATCTTAGAAAAACTTGGCCAGTATCCATGAAACTTACATATTAACCCTTTGGTTTTAAGAACCATTATATCATGCTTAATCATCACTTCTAGTGTAGAATTTGCCACCTGGACATGGTTTACAATAGATTTTCTCTTTCTCTTATTGCTAGTTAGGGCATCTATACTTTCAACTTGGCCATTCATACTTTCAGTAAGGACTTTCACAAATGAATTTCTTTTCATGTTACCTAGATTTTCTTCAAATGAATCCTTTAAATTCTTCCAAGATATGGAATAAGAAGTAGCATTTGTTCCTTGATCACACTTTGCTTTCTACTTCATGCTTCCATGCTCACACTTCCTCTTCGCTCTCGACTTGCACTCACTCTCGACTTGCACTCGCTCTCGACTGGCTTAAGCTATTATATTATAGTCTACTTGTAATTTTTAAAAATAATCTATATGTGGTGTTTATTGGGGATCACTTCCATTGAAATACCAAAATATTATATTTGTTGTTAGGTTAATTAAATCACATCCAATTTGTCTTGTTATCAAAGATGTTTTTTATTTATTTTTCTATCAAATATATTCTTCATCTTCCTCAAAGTGCTATTTTTTTGCATTCAACTCCTTGACACCATTTTCATGAAGAGATAATTACCTTCTAAAATTTGAATTTCACCAAGACAAAGATTAACATCATGATTGACTAAATTATCTTCTACCCAATTTCCTTCTATATAGATATGCTCACATTTCCAAGAGGTTACCTCTAATAATAGATGATAAACATCAACAATAATATTATTTTTCCAGTTCCCACATCCATTTTTGTTGATAGCATCAATGATAATTTTTGAATCCCCCTCAATTGAAATATATTTCCATCATTTTTTAATTGCAATTTTAATCCCTATAAGAAGTGCCCTAGCCTATACAAAGTTGTTAGTTGAAGTTTCATATGATTATGAGTAAGAGAGGAGAATTTTGCCTTAATTATTTTTAAAAACATTACCTTCTTTGAATTTTCCTAGATTTTATTTAAAAGGACCATCAATATTAATTTTGATAAACCCAATTTTTGGACATTATATTTTACCATAAATCAAATCAAATACTTTGTTTTAATGGTATTGTAATAAATACCTCTTCCATGTATATTAAAATCGTATAACCAAGTGGTTAGCACTTCTTTTTTTGTACTTGAGACTTCCTATGACAAACACCATATCTATAAATGTTTCGCAAGAGAGGCAATAATACGGTTCCAAACCTGGGCATGATTTTAAGATTTATTTTTAAAAATTCTATTATTTCTTTCAACCTATAAATTCCAACAAATAATTGAAAGACGAATCCTCCACATAATACATAAGGCTTTAGCTTTAAAATAAACTCTTTCAATGTTGATGGAGCTATCCAATATATTCTCATATTTTTAAAAAGTAACCCCAAATGAAGTGAGCAAAGGAACAATGAAGAAGTAAATGGTCTAATGTTTCTACATCTATCTCACACAAGGCACATTTTAAAGGTCCATGCTATCCTCTTCTTTGTAAACTCTCTCTTATAAGAATCTTACTTTGAACTCCTATCCAAAGGAGTGTTGAGGCCTTAGGGAGAGCCTCTAGTGACATAACATTCTTCCAAGAGAAATATTTGGGAGTAGGAAATTTTGATTACTCCAAATCCTCATATCCCATCTTGACTGAGTATCCACCATATTTTGATAGATTACAAACCAACTCATCCTTTTGTTTAAAAATGGGCAAATAAAACTCTTGAAGTATCTTTTGAATCTTATCTACAATTTATTTTTTGTTCCTCTCCTTCAACCAGGTTATTAATAGAAATTCATGATCTTAAGTTTTTGCTCTTATTAATATAATTTTTAACCTTTGGATCTTTACAATTTTACCCAACTCTTTCCTTGATCTCTGAATAATATTTGTCCAAGTTTTACCCCTATGACCAAACTCATAAATAAGTTTTCAATTATGCAAGTCTGCTCCTCCAATATTCTTTCCATTCCAAACCCTATCCCACTTGCAAAGAGGGAACCTAAAGTTTTATTCTCATCCTTTCCAAAAAAGGTATCTTTGAATTTTATTAATTTCTAATTCTATAACTATTGATAATCTTGAAAGCGACATTATATAAATATAGATGGATTGTAATGTAGTCTTTATGAATTGTAGCCTTCTCACCATGGTTAAAAACTTATCTTTTTAACCTACCAAACAAGCTTTCATTCTATCCAAACAAGAGACCCAAAGCTCCTTTTTATTTCTTTTATGAGAAAAAGGAATACCCTAGTAGGTTGATGGAAAACTTTTCAAATTCAAATTCTAAAATATCCACAATAATTTATCGTAAATATAGGGTAGTGTTAATTAAAAATTCTTAGATTTTGTAGCATTAACCAACTATCTAGTAGCCTTCTCATAGCATACTAATGTTGGTTTAAATTGAATGACCTCATTGAAGGAGGGATGAACCAACAAATAAGTATCATCAACAAATTGGATATGAGATCGGAAGGGACCATTTTTTGTAGATTGAATACCTTTGAATTTTACTTACATTTTTGTCTTTGAGAAAGCTTTCCCTAATACCTATACAAGAATAATAAATAGATAATGAGATAGTTAAAAAACTTGGTAGAGTCCACAAGATATTTTAGAGTGCTATAACAACATTTAATCCATTTGTACCAACTTTGATCCAAGCCAAAGTTTTTGAGAATATCATATAGAAAACTCTAGCAAACCCTATTATATGCTTTGTTCATATCTAATTTTATAAGCATACCCAATTTTTTCATGGAATGAACAGAATGAATGGCTTCCTTGCAATGATCACACCATCAAGAATTTATTTACTATGAACAAAACCACCTTGTTCCTCTAAGATAACACAATATAGAATGCTATTCAACTTGTTTGCCATAATTTTTGCAATGATCCTAAAAATAATATTACAAATGCTTATTGGATGAAAAATATCAAACTATTTTGTTATGCATTTCTTGGAAACCAATGTAATAAAAGTGGCATTGATATCACTTATTGTAACCTTTTTTTTTCAGGCCTCTTCAACTGCAACCGACATATCCCAAAAATTTTGAAAGAAAATTATAGGAAATATATTGAGGCCAGATGCTTTGATAGGATGGAAAGAGAAAACTTCTTCATGGATCTCCTTCATAGATATCTTCTTTATCAAGCTTTCTTTATGCTTCTATATGATAAGTGATGGAATATTTTGCAAAAACTTGCTTATGATTCCTTATCTTGCCCAATACATGACAAAATATTTTGAAATAATTAATTGTTTCCTTATTTATATCTTCTTCTTCCTCAATATTTCTTCCATTTGGAGTTACAATATTTTTGATACGATGAAAAGTAAAATTTGTTTTTATGTAGCATGAAAAATTTAGTATTTCTATCTCCTTCCTTGAAAAAAATTTCCTAAATTTTTGAACCAGTATGACTCCTTTTTTAATGCATTATGATAATAAGAAATCAATTTTTTTCTTACACATAAGAATCCTGAACCATTCCATTTATTTCTACTATCCCTTGTAATTTTTTAGCTTGATTCAATATACTTATTTTCTTTAAAAAATTACCAAAATATTTGGCATTCCAAATATACATTTGCTCCTTTAGATATTTCACCCTTTTAACAGACTTGTACATACATGATCCTTTAAATTTGCTTCATCCAATGATGTTATCGATTCCCTTATGTATTGTATATATTGTTTTCCTCATAAATTTCATTTTAGAGTTTGAAAAAAATTACAATGAGATGGGTATTTTATACCCTCATATAAGCCTTACTAAATCAGATGTGTTACAATAATAACAACCTATTGCAAGCCTTTAGTCATCTTATAGAGTACCATTTTGGTACTTCAACCCTTTAGCCATCAGTCATATTTCATATATGACCTTAATTATCCAAAGACATAAAAAATGACATGAAAGGTATCCTAAACCACAACTTCTATCAAAAGGGTACAAATTGTGGTGGAATCATACTCTCATACACTTTTTCTTCCTTTAACTAAGTACCAACTAGAATATCCAAGGCAAATTTTGATAGACCATCTGCTTCCTCATTTAGTTCTTTGTAAATATGTTTATAAGATATCTTTATAAATGATACTTCTAGTAATTTTACTTGCTCATAATAAGGCCTAAGTATCAAATTTTGCATCCCTACTAAACCTAAAGCCCAATCCACCACCAATTTTGAGTCACCAAATACTTGAAGTTTTGTTATTACCTGTTCCACTGGCTTTATTCATAAAATTATCAAAGCCTTCCACTCTTCCATATTATTGGTACCTTCACCAAGACTTGCTTTAAAAGTGAATTTGTGATTTTCATCCTGATACAACATCCTATTGCCCCACAACTATCTAGATTGTCTTGACAAGCTCAATCAAAAAATTTCAAGACTTCGTAATATCCACTGTCAAAATTCCAACCTGTCTTACAACCTTTAATTTTGGGATTTTTTTTTATGCCTTCATAAGTATATTTAATCTGATATTGAACTTGAATAAGTAGATTTTAATTGCTCTCAAACAACATAGAATTCCTTGCCAAGTACGGATCCCATACCACTATTAATGGAATGCACATGTATCCTTTAAGCCTTTTTCTTTGACCCATTGTTGCATATTATTCAATAGATTCCTTGCTAGCCACTCTCCCTTCCCCTTAGTCAGGGGTAGCATATACCTCCACACTTCTCTTGAAAAATTACATTGAACTAGATTCTTCACATCTTTGAATAATTTTTTATGTAACCAAAATTTCAATAATTGGTTTTAATCATGTAGATCTTTTAAATGCTCACACAAAAATGGAATCGTGATCTTGTTATAGAATATTTAAGCCATCATACATAAAAATTTAGGATTATAATTATTAGATATTAAGATATTTGAATACCACTATTGAGAAATATAACTTTGCACTTCAAATTTTGAACTACAGCTATTCATGGTTTACATATTTATCTTCATAATTCTTTCTTGGATATATTTTATACTATCAATATTCATATGTAAAATAATTTCACAAATTTTTAATATGGGAAGAAAATAACTTTGCAAAGTATTACACGTGAAGATACATGTGAGATTAACAAGGAAAAACCTTTTTAAAACTAAGATAATAAAAGATTATGAGGATCTAGAAGAAGTAGAATCAAAAGAGGACTATAAATATAATTTAAAGTAAACACAAAAGAATCTAAAAAATGATATGGGAAATCATGCAAAGAAGAACAATAAGGAAATAACAAATTAGATAAAGAACAAAAGAACAAAAATAAAAAATGGAGGAACAAGTGGATGCAATTTATTGCTACATTTTGAGGATTTAGTATTGGAGATAGTACAAAAATTGCAATAGGAATTTTATTTTATAATATTATAAGTTTTCCATCAAATTTACACCATAAAAGTATGTTTCTAAAATAATGCCAACATTCTATTTGATATTCATTGTGTTGATGTTCTGCTTTCATGCCATGGTATATTTTTTGCATTTGTAAAACCATACATAAAGCCTATATTGTTGTACATTTTTATGGTTGTAATAACTATGTACAATGGAACTTTCTAATTAAAAGGATAATATGGAAAGGTCAACCCCACCATTATCATCCTGTTGCATTGCTTCCATCATTTTTAGAGGTATTTCAACTATAGAAACTATGTTGCCAACCCACTTGCATCACATAGGATGTCCATCTAGCCAACCAACAAGCAATAACCTCTACCATAGCCTACCAACCAACCAACATTTTAGGATTTTAGGCAAGTTTTCAAGCCTTAATATTTTTTGTATATCTATATGCCATAGTGTTCTATATGTTTTGCTGATTTTCTTGCATAGGTGAAGTAATAGTTTTTTCTTTAGTTATTGGGGTATTAAAAAAATACTTTATTTCATAATTGCAATTCAATTTTTAACCCTTGTGGCTTACTCTTTACCCAAATTCTTGAAATCCTTGTACTTGCTATTTGCCAAAATTTATGAACCACTTGTGCTTGCTCTTTTCCAAAATAAATATTTTTATTTCTAATCCCTCTAAAACAAAATATATTTTTTTTTCAAAACCTATAAAACAAATTAGCATACATTAAAAAATAAATAAAAATGCATGAAGTATAAAATAAACTTGTTTGAAACCCCATTCGACTCACAGGCACCTCATCATTCATTTAAGACATTCTTTTTTTTGTTGTTGTGAAGGGAACCTCTATAATACCTAGCCCACTAGATAAATATGAAGGACCTTGCCCCTCCAAAAAACCCATCCAACCCATAAGGCACCTCATCATTCATGTAATACATTATTTCATATTTTTAGGCGATGTAAGAAAGCTCGAATGGCCTGGGATTGACTTGAGACCCTCTTTCGGCCTCATATGGCCAATTCATTCACCTGACATCATGTTTTGCTTGGCGATCCACAAAAGTTTTCCTTGCCCTTCTTGGAAGTGTGGAATATTCTTCATATCAGTGTGATATTTCATATTTGGAAAACTCATAACAAAATTCTCTTTTCTGAGCAACATAGTTTAGATGAATTTTCAATTGCTGATAAGTGCAGAGTTTACTTTGATTTTTGGCTCCAGGTTTCATTTCAAGTGGAGAAAGTTCATATAGAGGTGGAGCATCTTCGCAACATTGGGGTAATGTCCCATGTACGGTCATCCGAGTGCCTTCCATACAACCTTATCGATCTTGTCTCTGATGGCATTGATGGTTTTGGTACAAGTGATAATATTGATATGCCTGGGGAGGATGGGTGGCTCATTTCTAATCCTTCTAATATTAGTTTTTAGCATCTGGCGAGTGATGGACATTCACCTCATGAGCATACCTCCATGATTGACATGATTTAATGCATGCTTTTTGGTGTTGTGGTTGGTGATGGGGTTAACCCTATTTTTATTGTTTTGAGTAACACTGTCTAACTCCACCTAAGTCAGTATGACTACATAATCAAGCGTGCCTATCCATCTATTTTTATTTTTATTTTTTATAAAGACTTGTATTTATAAATTAATTAAAATTTAGGCCTTTACATTCAAATTTGCTTCTTTATCGAGCTTATTCATGTCTCTAAGAGCTCAAAAAAGAACAAATATGATGGTTTTACCTTTTATTTTCCAACCATGTGGAAATGCTTAATGATTAATTGGCTCTTGGAAACATACTTGATTTTCTCTATTTGTTAACAAACCTCCATTCAAGTTGTATTAGTGGAACATATTAACAATAAATCATTGTATTTTTGTGTTAAAGAGTTTGTAGGTATTGAAGTGGATGGAGTGTGTGTACATTTATACGATTGGTCCTTCTTTGTAGCCTAAAATTAATTGAGGAGTGAAGCAACCCATAATTGGAATCAACATTTCTAGTAAACCTAAAGGTAAAAATCCATTTGAGTCTATTAACCACTTGATTATGTATTCTAACATGTATGTGACCATTGACATATATAAAAAATATAGAATATAAATACATCCAAATATTCCAACATACTTGGAGATTATCTAGTTATAATCACCCAATAGAATAGGTTTCTCTTAGAGAGAGAGAGTTGGTTGAATAAGATCAACAAACTTATTATATTAGTAGAATGTTGCTATAAAAAGACCTCCATTTTTAAGATGGACCATTGAGCATTGCAACATTTTATTATTATTTTTAGTTAATTATTTGACTCTCCAACAAATTAATCTCTTAATATTATTATTGGATGCAAATATCAGGCTCTTCACTTCAGATAATTTATTATTTTATTTTATTGCTAAAATTTTAATGGATTTTTATGGAACCAAGTTTAATTAGAAAATTACTACAATATCTAATGATGCAATCCATACTTTTCTTAAATTATCTCTAATTGTATTATCAACATGGTGTTTAGGGTATATAAGGAAGGAGAGGTTTGATCTTGCGTAATTGTGATTTGATATTTTGATTCATTATGTATTAATTTGCAAGATTTAATTTTAGATAAAGTATTTAGAAGAAGAGATTCATAATATTATGAATGAGAATATTAATTTTGCTTTCTTGGATCATCACTAATTTAGAGATAGAATATTCTAACATATTAAAGACACAAGTTATCTCCTTCCCCTCAATAACTCCACATGTTCCCTCCCATATTATTTTTTTGAATGACCAAAACTATCATCCTCAATGAGGTTTAGTTTTTAATCTCTACTTAAATAAGACCATGTCAAAAAAATATTGTAGGTTAAAGATTCATTGTTCATTAATCTTATAATGTATACAAGCTTAAATGATTTTGGTAAATGACCACTATAGTAGAAAATATAGGATAATTGATTTATATTCTTAAGATATAGTACATATAGATGGACATATAATGTTCATTTTTAAACTATCCTATATTAGGATTCTACTTTATAATGTTAATATAATGAAAGCACTTGATTTGATAAGTTTTTATTTATAACTAATCTGTTTAATTATTCACAAGTAAAATTATGTAAAGGATGATATATTTTAATATATTGAATGGTAGCCTTATAATTTATTAATTATATTCTAGAAAATTTAAATGATGTTTATGTCTTAATTTGGTTTTTCTCTTTTCCTTCTACTATCTTAAAATTCTAAAATAGTAAAATAATTAATTGTATTTACAATGGTCTCAAAGTGACAATGAATGATGTGAATATTTATTTTGTAATAATTGGTCATTATAGATATTATGCTAACCATATTGTTCCTTAATGGTTTTATTAGATTTTTGATATTTTTTTTATTTCAATATTTTTCATGCTATATAGATGTTACTTCAATCTATAGATGTATTTTTGATATTGAATGTAAATTTGATTCTTAATCTTATTGTACATGTCATAGATTTTTTTGATAAGTTAAAAATTATATTGATGTGGGCATTTGAAAGACACCCAAATGCCTTAGTACATTAGCAGAAGGAAAGGATGCAAATTCTCAAAAAACTACGAAGCATCCTTAAACACCTAAGAACTTAAAGGAAAATGTAAACAAACCATTAGGAGACTAGGGAAAGTCTAGATCGGACAAAAAATAAAAACCATAGAATAGCAACCATTTAGGTAGTTACAGAGTCTTTGATGTCATCCTTTTTGACATCCTTTAGAGCATCCTTGGGGATATACTTTACAATTTCCATGACTTCATCATCCTTGGATTTTGGTTTGGCTTTAGTAGCAAACTTGACTGGAGTATCCTCTACAAAATTGTCACAGAAGAACAAAAGGTTCAAAGCATTCCTATATTCCTTCATTTAGGTAATTGCCCTGGAAATTGCATCCATGACACTCTCCAAATATACAATCGTACTAGTGGTGGTCTTGACAACATACTCTTGAAGAATCTTCTTCGTAGGATCGTTAGGATTAGCATTGTATGCACTCTTTATCTTTCTTGATTATGAACTTCCTTATTCTTGAGGCGTTGAAAAATCCTAGTTGGGGTCACCTCAGATTTGCCCTTCTTTCTTGGAAAGAAATAATCATCCTGGTTACCTGCATCGTTCTTCTTCCTTTTAGCACTAGGAACCTTGTATACAGTAGTGGAGGAGTATCCTGTCATGTTATTTGCCAATTGGTCTTGAGGAAACATATTTCCTTTGGGAAACTTCTCCAGAATATGAGTATACTGGACTTAAAGTAGTCCAAGCTTCCTCCTTATTCGAGTGTGTTGATGTGATGGAGTAATGCATTGACAAGTAAAGGAATTCAAGAATGTTTAGCATCTTGACCTCCCTAAAGTGGTTCACGAATGAAATATGGAAGCTCCTAAGTTGAGAACCAGGGTCATCCATTGTTATGTATTCCATAATAGGCTTCATATCCTCTTTCCAAGGAGTGGGTAAGTCATCACGAACCATCCTCGGATTGACAATCCTCCTCATAAATGATTTCAGCTCAAATTGGTTAAGTTCAATGTCCCAGTTGTGCTTGTCTCTACACATTGTTCTTCCCATCGATGGTTGCCTTGTAACCTCAACCAAAATGTTGACATCCACCTGGAAGTCAATGCCATGAATGATGACAATGCCCTTCTCCCAGGTGGATGCAAAGACCAAGTTGATATTCCAGTCCCAACCTAAAAATCTCTTTAGGAAAGACATGAATATTATGGCACTAAGGATAGATTTCATCACCAATTCGATAGCGAGCCTATCTGGTTCCACGAAGCACATGAGTGTCATAGATATTTATTTTTATCATAAATTAAAAATCACAATTTGTATTTAAATACAGAGTTTCCAAAAAATTGAAACCTAAATTGGATTTTATTTATAATACATTTATAGATGATAAACAAATCAATTTGTGAATAGTGCTTTATTTTTTTATAAAGTATATAAGTTTGATTATATTACTTGTAGTAGTGCATGTCATGGATTTAATAAATTTAGTAATAAACTTAAGGATTTGTTGAATAGATAAATGGGCAATAATATTTTATTGTTAAATTTGAGGTAATTTTCCTACCTAGTGAGTCTACTTCTAGGAGGAAATACTTATAAAGGAGGGGGATGTAGTGTCCACATCCTTGATCCATTGATAAACTAAGAGTTATGGGTCAATACTAGGCAAATGCAGATATTTTTTGTGTAATTCAAATTAGTAGACAATGAATGGATAAAAATACATGATATTATGTATCTCATTTAATGATATTTTTATGGATTGTATGTGATGATCCTTGTCATGAACTCATGATTTGCCTTAATGGATGACATTTGTAGATAAGAGTTTTCTATGGTGATTTCATGGAATATATTGACTATGTGGAAAAACAAGTATTTTTGTGTTTTTTAGGTGTTGGAGGTTGTAACTGATGTAAGCTAAAGTGAATCAAAAACCTATATGGCTTATATATTACCATTGTCCTTTCATGTTAGTCAAAACTAGCAGGTGAAGTGAAACTACCTATTAAAGTAGGTTAAGGTCTAGGGAATCCAAATGTAACCTATTATGGAAAGGAGAGAATACCATTAGAAATATCAAATTGATATAAAAAGATAACTTTAATATATTTGAAATGGATAAATAATGGTTGATTAAACTATTCTAAAAATTTGGAAAATTGAATTCTAAGACATGAAATATAGCAAGTTTGGATACCATGGTCATCATATTTTCTCTCTTTAATCTACCACCTTAGACATAAAATTAGGCCCTACATAGATGTTTTGGAAAAGGGATATGTAGGCAATATTGACATCATACAAGAACACACATCCAAACTCATATATAGACGAAGGACAACATCAAATCTAAGGATGAGAGGACAACCAAAAAATATTCTTTAGTAAAGCTAGTCCTATAATTAATGCAATGAGACACTAAGGTAAAATCTAATTGAAATAGTTGAATCCCTTGCATCTAACAAACAAATAAATAAATATATCTAATAAGAAAGAACTCTAAGTTCCTCTCCTTGTCAAATTATCTATGTTGTATGAATGTATTGAGACTGGTGTTATATTTGTTCTAAGCTATAATATATGTTTGGTATTTAAGTGTTGTATTCAATGGCCTAAATATTGGATTTTGGCATTAATATTAAAATGTTGTCTTAGATTTATTAAGCTATTAAGGAGTTTTTTTGGGAACTAGTAAAATATTTAATATATGGTTGATATTTCTCATGTCTTTGCTTGCCATCCAATAGGCTTTATATTGATGCCAAAGTTGTCAACTATTGAGGGTATGGTTGATCCTCTAGATTTCATTATTGGTCAGTTTGAAAATATTTTATGCAATATTGAGATGTAAAAATATGTTATTTGGGTCTCAACTAAGGGGTTAGATTGAAGGTCAGTACAAGCTACCGAGATGCCAACATGGAGTGATGCATTGCAGCTTCTTTATGTTGGGCAATGATATGAGAGGAGTGGTAGGGAGAGTTCATCTTATGAATGTATTATGAATCATGTTCATATATCTAAGGATGGATTATAAATATATCTATATACATATATATGATTATAGAGTAAGCATATCTTATTCAGGTATAAATTTGATCCATATTAATCAACTTAACATAGTTGTTAAGAATTGAAATAATAGTGTAGTTGGATTATATGTGCTTTAGGGTTGTTTAAACATCAATGTGTATACTCTTGACTAGAGGTAGTATGACTAATTTGAAGAGGTATGTAGTCCCAAGGGTTTGATATTATTGAAAGAGGTAATACCTCTCAAAATAGGGATGCAAACCCTAGATTTGGTAATGGTTCAATTGTGGCTTCTTCAAAGGTGAATACGATATGTATATAAACACAAATTGAGGGGATGGTAAATTTAGCTCTTTAACATGAGCTATAAGATTACTATAGTGGTAAGGGATTTGATTTATCTTTGAGAGGTCTAAGGTTCAAACCCCACTTAGTATGAGGGAACCAAGAGCCCTCATAAAAACCTATGTAAACTCATTGAAAAAAATAGCTCTTTGATACATAGTGAACAAGACCATGCTATAGCTACACTATAATAATTATATGTCTAGTTTGCTGCATTATTATATGTAAATTCTAGGACTAGAAGTAGCTCTTTATTCTACACCAAAGACCCTCAAGGATTCACCTGTGAATTTTTAAGTCCAAGTTGAATAAATTACCCCGACATCAACTTGCACCAAACTAGGAGATCACAAGTCAAAGAAGTCAGTATATCTCCTCAATGAGCACTCATATCGAGTGGCCATTGAAGTGGTCCCATTCCTAAAATAATTGTTTCAACCTAATTCCCAACCATTTTTTGGACCCTTACTAAAAATAGTAACTCCTAAAATCCACCTATCTATTTTTAGTAAGTTCCACAAAAAGGATCCAAATATTCAATTATGGCTAAGGGTACTCACCAACAAGCTTTAGACAAGGAAATTCAAACACCAAAGTAGATAATATAGGCAAAAAAATATGGGATACAATTAAAAAAACCTACAGGTAATACAATCACAATTCTATCTTTCCAAGGAACTATGATTGACCTCTCCCTTGCACAAAAATAATTGAAGTTCAAATTGGATAATAGAGTCTCTGCTAGTTTTGCAGATCAACATGACCAAGAAGACATTGGTACAAGCCATCGCCAATGAGCTATACCCACCTACGATGGAATGAGATTACCAAAATTAAAATTTCTCAAGTTCCATGGAAAAGATCTTGAGGAATGGATTTGTAAGGCAGAACAATATTTCACCCTTCATAATGTGGATCATTTCCTATGGTTGACCATTGCTTCTTTTAATTTTGAATTAGATGCACTCCATTAGTTTTTGTGGTTTAGGAAGGCTAAACTAGAACTTTCATGGTTTGAATTTAGGCAACACTTACTCGCTTTGGTCATAGCGAGTTTGAAGATTTTACAAGAGCCCTTTTCAAACTCAAGCAAACTTCATCCATTTGAGAATACCAAAATCAATTTTAAAAACTTGCCAATCGAACCATGGGACTAAGTGTTGATTCTTTCCAAAGTTGTTTTTTGAGTGTATTGAAGGATGACATCAAGGCTGAGGTTAAATTGTTGTGACCTCAATCACTACCACAAACCATACAATTGGCTAAATTGGTAGAAGATAAATTCAAGGCTCTTGGTAAAACTTCTAAATTTCCTCCCTTTAAGCCATTTTTTTGATCAAGCCAATGCCAAGTATGACTAATAAATATCCACCTATAAAAATATTGAGTCATAAGGATATGGAGCATAGAAAGGCACAAATATTATGTTACAATTGTGATGAAAAATATACCAGAGGGTATAGGTGTGTGCAAAAAAAATTGTACTTGCTTGATATGGATGAAGTTCCCACTATAGAATATTTTGAGGATGAGGAGGATCCTCAAGAAATAGAAACCATAGACCAACCAATCGATCAGGGGACACCCAACCAAAATTTTTTGTACATGCTTTAGCAAGAGTATCCAAACCCCAAACCATGAAGGTGATTGGCCATTTCAAGGGACAAAGGATCATCATTTTGATTGACTTTGGCAACACACATAATTTTATTGATCCATGTGTCACCAAAAAAGGGAACTATTACATTACCACATGCAATTCCTTTGAAGTTATGATTGCTAATGGTGGCACCCTACCATGCAAAGGCAAATGTCATAATGTTAAACTCAAAATTGGGGACTATATTATCAAGTAAGACATGTTTACCCTACCATTAGGAGGGTGTGATATTGTTTTAGGAGAATACTTGTTAAGAATGTTAGGACTAGTCCTATGGAATTTTGTAGAATTATGGATAAAATTTAGTCAGGATGAGCAAGAGTATATATTTCATAGCACAAAGGCAAGAGTAGTTTAGTTTATTTCTTCTCATAATATGGAAAAATTGTTAAAGAAATATTTCCATGGTGTGGTAGCTCAGCTTTTTGCTATCACCACTCCCGAGCAAGGTGAGTCTAGTCACCCATAACAATTACAGGGGATATTAAACAAATATGCTCATGTCTTCGAGGAACCCAAGGGAATCCATCCTCAGCGCTCACATGATCATGCAATACAAATTTTTCCTGGTAGTCTACCACCTAATATTCATCCATACGATATGCTTTTTCTCAAAAACTAAAATTGAGAAAATTATACAGGAAATTTAAGCTTTTGGAATTATCCAGTCTAGTGTTAGTTCCTATTCTTCACCAGTATTGTTAGTTAGAAAGAAGGAAGGCACTTGGTAGTTGTGTGAGGATTTTTGGGATCTTAAAAAATTACTATTAAGGACAATTTCCCTAATCCTATCATTGATGAACTAATAGATGAGTTGAATGGGGCTCAATATTTTTCCAAGTTGGATTTACGGTCGGGCTATCACCAAATCCATATTAAGAATGAAGATATTCCTAAAACAACCTTTTAAACTCATGAAGGACATTATGAATTTTTTGTCATGCCTTTTAGGTTGAGCAATGCACCTTTCACATTTCAAAGTTTGATGAATTCTATTTTCACCCTCATATTCACAAATTCATTCTAGTTTTCTTTGATGACATACTAATCTATAGTTGCACATGGGAGGATCATCTTCACCACTTAGATGAAACTCTCAAACTTTTTTTTGATCATCAACTTTATGCAAAGTAATAGAAATATTCCCTTGGTCAGTAGGAGGTTGAATATTTGGGGCATATAGTCTCTAAGGAGTGAGTTTAGGTGGAACCTAAGAAAATTTAGGCAGTGCAAGAATGGCCCAAACCTTGTACCCTAAAGGAACTTCATGGAATTTTGGGTCTTATGGGATATTATAGAAAATTTGTAAAAAATTATGGCAAGATCGCAACTTCCCTAACATCCATGTTGTGAAAAAATTCTTTTGTATAGATTTATTTGGTTGAAAAGGATTTTTTTGATTTGAATTATGTTATGAACACAATCCCTATTTTGGCATTACCAATTTTTTATAAACCCTTTGTCATTGAGAGTGATGCATCTGGCATGGGCATTGGGATAATTTTAATGTAGAATTGTTGACCATTGGCTTTCACTAGCAAGGCACTTTCCCCTTGAAATTTGGGCAAGTCCACTTATGAGAAGGAAATGATTGCCATTTTACATGTGGTAACCCATTGTCATCCATATCTCATTGGTAGATATTTTTCCATCAAAACCGATCATTAGAGTCTAGAATATTTTTTAGAATAACGGGTGGCTACTGAACAACAAAAATGGGTCTCCAAATTGTTGGGGTGTGAATATGATATCTCTTATAAGAAAGGAAAAGAGAACATGGTGGTCGATGTCTTGTATCATCTCCATGAAGATCAAGCCATGTTACATGCTATCTCTACTCTTATTCTACAATGAATTCATAAACTTCGTGAAGATCTAGCCAAGGATTCATCATTACAAACTCTTCTTCGTAATATCCAAGCAAATCTGTAGTCCCACCTTGGCTATGTTTGGGATGGTTAAAATTTATGGTTTCATGATCATTTGGTTATTCCATTTGAATCCCAAATAAAGGACCTCGTCCTTCAAGAAATGCATTCTTCCCCCATAATTGGTCATTCAATGTTTCTCAAAACATACACCCAAACCAAGCATACTTTTTTTTTTTTGGAAGGGAATGAAAAAGGACATCAAAACATTTATGGTCAAATGTGATCACTTCCAATGCATGAAAGGTAAAATTGTGAGTTCTCCAGGAACACTTCAACCTTTGCCCATTATTGAGCATATTTGGATAGATATATCTTTGGGATTCATCAAAGGGCTACCAAAATTTAGAGGTAAATAAATTATTCTGGTAATAGTGGATCATCTTTCGAAGTATGCTCACTTATGTTCCTTATACCACCCTTATACCACATCCATTGTGACCCAAATATTCCTTGATTCCATATTTTGTCTCCATGGAATGCCTAAATTATCTTTGATTGAGATCCTACCTTCACCAGTCACTTTTGGTAGAAACTGTTAAAGTTATATGGGACACAACTCAATATGAATTCAGCTTACCATCCTCAAACTGATGGCCAAGCCAAAATTGTCAATAAATGCTTGGAAATCTACCTTCGATGATTCACTTTTGAACATCCTACTCATTGGGCTAAGTGACTTCCTTTGGCTAAATGGTTGTATAAAACCACTTATCACTTTACCACTAAGGTGAATCCATTTGAAGCAATCTATTGTCAGTTTCCATGAGCTTCAACTTCTTAAATTCCAGGCAGTTCCAAGATTTAGGCTGTGGATTCCACTCTTTATCAGAGTGACTCCATTCTTTGCCAACTCAAGCTCAATTTGGACATGGTTTAGAACCATATGAAAAAACAAGCATATCAACATCAGACCAAATGTAGCTTTGTTGTTGGTGACATGGTATTTCTTCACTTACAACCATACAAACAATTATCTCTCTAGTTGTGTGGTTATAAAAAACTTACCACCAAATACTATGGTACTTATCAAGTATTGTAGAGGCTTGGGGTAAAAACATATAAACTAACTCTTCCAGATAGTTCTAAAATTCATCTAGTCTTCCATGTGTCATATCTCAAGTAGATTATTGGCAACAAAGTGCAGGTGCAGTCTCCACTTTCAGAGTTGGATGAGTAAGGATATATCATTCCTGAACCTGAATCTTTTCTTGATCGAAGATTGTGTACCCTTCATCGATGGGTTATCATAGATTTCTTGGTCTAGTGGCATTAATTATAACCAAAATATATTATTTGGGAACCTCTTCAGCAAATCCAACAATATTTTCCTCACCTTTAGGTTTGAGGATAAAGCTTTTTAAAGGGGAAGGATATGTTAGGACCCCATCCTAACACTTTATGTAATAGTCCTCGAGGAATGAGGGTAGTACCCATGTTAATATTTTATAATATTTTATTATAGTTTTGGATTAATAAGTGCCTATGCCAAATGGTACCTTTCTATGTAACAATTATGTAACTGATTGTAGGTAGGATATTCTAGACTGGGTGGCATTTTGCATGTAATCCAACCTTGGGAGTTAGGTGCTAGAGGAATTCCTTAAAACTATGAGGGGTAATATTGTATGTATCTTTTTGCATAATTGAATGAAGTATTGAATGAGGTCGTCCCATTGAAGAGGCTTGCAATTCAGTGCTATTGTGATATTGTTCCTTTTTTGCAATTTATTTTTGTATTGTGCATTTTATTTCCAAATGTGTTGTGAGCATATGTGTTTATTTTTAGTATTTGTGTGAGAGTGTTAATTTTAATTAGTAGGTTCCTAAAACCCACTATATAGGTAAATGGCCTATGTGTATTTATTATTATATATGACTATATGACTATGTTATTGTTGTCCATGTATGCTTATGTAAAGGTATTATATCTTACTTATGACTATTGATGAAGCTAAAAAATACCTCATTTTGTGTAGCCTTTTTGTACTATTTGTGTTGGCAATTTTGGGTACTTTGGGTACATTGCCTTTGCTCAAGTATATAAGTTGTCATTGATGTCAAGAAGCTTTTGAAGGAATTTGATTTGATGTCAAATAATTTGTTTTGATGAAGGTTACGGCATGACAGTTTCAAAGGTCTTTTGCAAACCCCAAGCTGACAGGTTCGAGAGAAAGAGCTCGCAGTGAAAAAGTGTCGTGATATCGTGACATGTCGGGTTTTCGTGACCCAAAGAAAAGAAAAGCGCTAAGGAGAAAAAGTGTCGTGATATCGCGACATGTCGGGTTTTCGTGACCCGAAGAACAGAAAAGAGCTAAGGAGGAAAAGTGTCGCGATATCGTGACATGTCGCATTTTCACGACTTAAGCAGGAGAGAGAAAGCAAGTTAGAAAAGTGTCACGATATCGTGACATGTCGCATTTTCGCGACTTAAGCAGGAGAGAGAAAGCAAGTTAGAAAAGTGTCGTGATATCATGACATGTCGCAATATCGTGACTCAAAGAGCAAAGAAAAGCGTATGGAAGTTGAAAGTGTCACGATTTCGTGACGGGTTGCAAAGAATGCGTACGAATGTAGAAAGTGTCACGATTTCACGACAGGCAGAAAAGAAAGCAGACAGAAGCAGAAGTGTCACGATTTCGTGACAGAAACTGAAAGCAGGTCTTCTATAGGAGAAGTGTCACGATTTCATGACAAAAGCAGAGAGGAAGGCTATGAAGATAGAAGTGTCGCGATATCGCGACAGAAGTGAAGACGAAGTCTGCAGAGGCAGAAGTGTCATGATTTCGTGACAAAAGTAGAAAGGAGGTCGACGAAGGGAGAAGTGTCGCGATATCGTGACAAAAGCAAAGTTGATGCTGACAAAGACAGAAGTGTCACGATATCATGACAAGAGCTTAGTTGAAGTCGACAAAGGCTGAAGTGTCACGATATCATGACAAAAGCCAAAAGAAAGTGTACGGTTGCAAAGGTGTCGCGATATCGCGACATGTTGTAGTTTCACGACAAAAGCTACAGAAGAGTTACAGAGGTAGTTGAAGCCGACAAAGTTAAATGTGAGCCGACGAAGATTAGGGTTTGTAGCCGATGAAGTTTAGGGTTGTGCAGCCGACTAAAGATCAGGGTTACAATCGACTAAGATTAAGGTTTTGATCTTGAAAGTGTTATTATAAAAGGTAGGCTATTTTGAAGAGTTGGTTGTATGGTTAGTTGCGACGTTCGTAGATAGAGCGCAGAGTGAGAAGTTCGATCGTCGAGAGCAGAGTGCAAAATTCGATCGAAGTGTGCAGAGTGAGCGAAGAGTCATGGTGAATTGTTCTAAGTGCCGTTGTGATTGCATAGAGAGTGCAAAGGTTGAAGTTCGACCAAGTGTGGTTGTGATTGCGCAAAGAGAGTAGAGGGCATAGAGAGCACAAAGGGCAAAGACGAATGCGGAGTGCTACTGTATGAGGACAGAGGTGCACTGGTTCTTTGAGAAGAACCTGAGGACAGATTTGGCAAGTCTTTGAGAAGGCTTGTGTGCAGAGGATTGATTTGTTCAAGTGTTGGACAGATCTGACAGACAGAGGAAGACTTGTACTAGACCGACTGACTATGTTTGGTACAGAGTTCTTTGAGCTACTGTGGACGTGATCATAGAAGGCGAAGGTCTCTTAGGCTAAGCATTGAGGATAGGAGGTCTTCGGTGGAAAGGAGTTCCACGTGTTGGAAAGAGGTAGAGGCAGTTGATCTTCTGAGGGATCATTTCCAGAGCAGAGGGGAAGGTATCTCCTTTGAGCAGAGGCTCATAAATCCAGAGCAGAGGGGAAGGTATCTCCTTTGAGTAGAGGCTCATAAATTCTGATTGGGGGAAGGTATCTCCTTTGGGCCGAGGCTCATAAACATTGTAATTGGGAAGGATTCCCAAAGAACTTTGAGATAACTTTTAGAGAAAAGTTTTGTGGACGTAGCCCAACCATTCTGGGTGAACCACGTTAAAATTGGTGTCACTTTGTGGATGATATTGTGCATTGTTTTGATATTGCTTTGGGTATATTGCTTTACTATTTTGAAGTATAAAGGAAAAAGTAAAAAGAGGTCTTATACTGTTCACCCCCCTCTCTAAGTATAAGCTTGTGTTCTTCAATTGGTATCGGAGCGGGTGCCTTCGAAAAGTTTAACAACTTGAAGGAAAAGCTAGTAAAGAACACAATGGATCATTCAAGTAGCAATGCAACACCTATTCTTGATGGGTCAGATTTTGGTCTTTGGAGTGCAAGGATGAAGGTTCATCTAATGGCACTTGGTAATGAGGTATGGGAAGTGATTGAAGATGAGTACACTATTCCTGTACATGGTCCTAATACTAAAGAAGAAAGGCTCCTACATCACAACAATTCAAAAGCAATGAATGCAATCCTGAAAGGCTTACAGAAAGCAGATCTCACCAAAGTGATTCACTGCAAGACAGCTAGTGAAATGTGGAAACAGTTGAAGGTGGTTCATACAGGTGATACAAATGTCAGAAAGGCCAAGTTGAGACACTTCAAAGGTATGTTTGAACAACTCCAGATGAATGATGATGAAAATATTAGTGACTACATGCTTCGTATGGATGAGGTTGTTAACTCCATGAAAGACTTAGGTCTTGAGCTTGCTGAAAATGATGTTTGTGATAAGATTTTAAGATCTCTTCCTAATAGATTTAGTGAAAATATTTCTGCTATTGAGGAAGCTAAAGATTTGGATAAGTTGAAAAAGGATGAGCTCCATAGTATACTTGCGGCATTTGAGTTGAGAACTCAAGTGAAGGTTGATGTCAAGAAAGAGGCGACTTTCAAGGCTACCAAGAAATCCAAGGGTAAACAACTTCAAGATAGTGATGAGTCTTCTAGTGATGAAGAGGCATATTACAACAAGAAAGGCAAGTTCTCTAGAAAGCACAAAAGCGTGAAAAATATAAGATGTTTCAATTGTGGAAAGTTTGGTCATTATGCTATTGACTGTACTGTTCCCAAGAATGAAAGTGATGAAGATAAACAAGATTCTATGAGCAAGGTTTACGAAAAGCATAAGCATCACGGAAAGAACAAAGATGAGCACAACAATCAAGGAAAGAGGTATTCTCACAAGCACAAGAAGAGTTTCTATCTAGACAAAGCAAGTAAGTGTTCTAGTAGTGATAGTGAAAGTTCTTCAAGTGATAATGAAAATGAGATGTTGTTCATATCAGAAAAAGAGGAAGAACCGAAACATAGATTCATTATCATGAAATGTCTTAGATGTGGAAATTTTGGTCACCTTGAGGATGATTGTACAAATAATGATTTGGTTTCCAGTATGTATGAGGATGCTTTAGAAAACTATAAGGAAGATGCTTGTATGGTTTTTGAAAAAGGTAGCACCTCTAGTGATAAGAAATCTGAAAAAGGGTTTGATGATTCAGAAAGCAAACAAATAAAGGATCTTGAAAGTGAACTTATTAATGCTCTTAGTGCTTTGAAAAAGGAAAGAAAGAAGAATGCTAGACTCAAGGATAAGTTAGATGAATGTTGTATGGAGAGAGATGATCTTATAGAAAATCTTGATTTCTCTATAGCTAAGACACAAGAACTCAAGGATGAGTTAGAGTCTAAGGTTCTTGAGTATAGTGAGTTAGAACAAAAAATGGCTTCTTTGAAAGAGGAAACTAAAGAGTACAAGGATAAGCTTTACAGGTTTCAAGATAGCTCCAAAAAGGTTAAGTCACTCATCAAAGGTCAAAGAAAGACAACAGATAAAAAAGGCCTTGGTTTTGTTAAGCCACACAAGGAACAAGTTGGAGAGTCTAGTAAGAGACTCCAAAAGGAAGAGAGTTCTGATGAGGAAAGTATTTCAGATCATGAGTCCTTGAATGATAGATGCATAGAAATAGAAAACAGAATTCAGAATGAGAAGAAGAAGTTTTCAGGACCCAAGAGGTCAAATAAAGGAAAATTTCAAGGCAGATGTTTTGCTTGTCATAAGTTTGGTCACATGGCTTCACATTGCATGGCTCAAGTGAAGAAGGTAAATGACAATTTTAGAAGTGCTAGTTTCTTTCAAGGGTATTGCTACTCTTGTCAACAGTTTGGGCACAAGGCAGTCTATTGCAAGGTAAATAACAGGAACAGGTTTGGTCAGAATAGGTTTGGCTAGAACAGGTTTGGTCAGAATAGGTGGATTCAAAGATCAGGTTTACCTCAGAGAAACAACATCATCAAGTGTTTCAAGTGCAACAATGAAGGTCACATAATCGAGACGGTGTAGAGCTGAAATTCCAGATTACAGGAACAGGAACAGTGGCATGATCAGGTCCAAGGATCAAGGCATGGACAAGAACAGGGATGAGAACAAGAACAAGAACAGTGACAAGAACAAGAATATGGGCAAAGAGTTCAAGAGAAGGCCCGACAAGGAAGTTATAGATGCTGATGATGATCAGTGCCTAATGGGAGTTTTACTCCCACCCCAGAATTAATCACCTCATCAGGAGGTGGGGGAGGGACTAAGCTAAGAGGCTCATTCTTAGTCCCGAGCCCCAAAGGTGGCCCTTTGCCATTGATGACAAAGGGGGAGAGATATGAGTAAGGGGGAGAGCTTCAAGTGAAGAGGAAAGCTTCAAGTCAGGGGGAGCAAAACTTCAAAGGAAGTTGGTCAGTTGTTAGCATAGTTGGTTTCAGTTTTGGCTCTTGAGAAGTGTTTTCAGTAAAGGTTTGCCATCAATGACAAAGGGGGAGATTGTTGGCAATTTTGGGTACTTTGGGTACATTGCCTTTGCTCAAGTATATAAGTTGTCATTGATGTCAAGAAGCTTTTGAAGGAATTTGATTTGATGTCAAATAATTTGTTTTGATGAAGGTTACGGCATGACAGTTTCAAAGGTCTTTTGCAAACCCCAAGCTGACAGGTTCGAGAGAAAGAGCTCGCAGTGAAAAAGTGTCATGATATCGTGACATGTCGGGTTTTCGTGACCCGAAGAAAAGAAAAGCGCTAAGGAGAAAAAGTGTCGCGATATCGCGACATGTCGGGTTTTCATGACCCGAAGAAAGAAAAGAGCTAAGGAGGAAAAGTGTCGCGATATCGTGACATGTCGCATTTTCATGACTTAAGCAGGAGAGAGAAAGCAAGTTAGAAAAGTGTCGCGATATCGCGACATGTCGCATTTTCGTGACTTAAGCAGGAGAGAGAAAGCAAGTTAGAAAAGTGTCACGATATCATGACATGTCACAATTTCGTGACTCAAAGAGCAAAGGAAAGCGTACGAAAGCTGAAAGCGTCATGATTTCACGATGGGTTGCAAAGAATGCGTACGGATGCAAAAAGTGTCACGATTTCGTGACAGGCAAAAAAGAAAGCAGACGAAAGCAGAAGTGTCACGATTTCATGACAGAAACTGAAAGCAGGTCTTCTATAGGAGAAGTGTCGCGATTTCACGACAAAAGCAGAGAGGAAGGCTATGAAGATAGAAGTGTCACGATATCGCGACAGAAGTGAAGACGAAGTCTGTAGAGGCAGAAGTGTCACGATTTCACGACAAAAGAAGAAAGGAGGTCGACGAAGGGAGAAGTGTCACGATATCGCGACAAAAGCAAAGTTGATGCTGACAAAGACAGAAGTGTCACGATATCGCGACAAGAGCTTAGTTGAAGTCGACAAAGGCTGAAGTGTCGCGATATCACGACAAAAGCCAAAAGAAAGTGTATGGTTGCAAAGGTGTCACGATATCGTGACATGTTGTAGTTTCGTGGCAAAAGCTACAGAAGAGTTATAGAGGCAGTTGAAGCCGACAAAGTTAAATGTGAGCCGACGAAGATTAGGGTTTGCAGTCGACGAAGTTTAGGGTTGTGCAGCCGACTAAAGATCAGGGTTACAGCCGACTAAGATTAAGGTTTTGATCTTGAAAGTGTTATTATAAAAGGCAGGCTATTTTGAAGAGTTGGTGGTGTTGTTAGTTGCGACGTTCATAGATAGAGCACAGAGTGAGAAGTTCGATCATCGAGAGCAGAGTGCAAAATTTGATCGAAGTGTGCAGAGTGAGCGAAGAGTCATGGTGAATTGTTCTAAGTGTCATTGTGATTGCGCATAGAGTGCAAAGGTTGAAGTTCGACCAAGTGCGGCTGTGATTGTGCAAAGAGAGCAGAGGGCGTAGAGAGCACAAAGGGCAAAGACGAACGTGGAGTGCTGTTGTATGAGGACAGAGGTGCACTGGTTCTTTGAGAAGAACCTGAGGACATATTTGGCAAGTCTTTGAGAAGGCTTGTGTGCAGAGGATTGATTTGTTCAAGTGTTGGACAGATATGATAGATAGAGGAAGACTTGTACTAGACCGACTGACTATGTTTGGTATAGGTTGCTGAGCTGCTGTGGACGTGATCATAGAAGGCAGAGGTCTCTTAGGCTAAGCATTGAGGATAGGAGGTCTTCGGTGGAAAGGAGTTCCACGTGCTGGCAAGAGGTAGAGGCAGTTGATCTTCTGAGGGATCATTTCCAGAGCAAAGGGGAAGGTATCTCCTTTGAGAAGAGGCTCATAAATCCAGAGCAGAGGGGAAGGTATCTCCTTTGAGCAGAGGCTCATAAATTCTGATTGGGGGAAGGTATCTCCTTTGGGCCGAGGCTCATAAACATTGTAATTGGGAAGGATTCCCAAAGAACTTTGAGATAACTTTTAGAGAAAAGTTTTGTGGACGTAGCCCAACCATTCTGGGTGAACCACGTTAAAATTGGTGTCACTTTGTGGATGATATTGTGCATTGTTTTGATATTGCTTTGGGTATATTGCTTTACTGTTTTGAAGTATAAAGGAAAAAGTAAAAAGAGGTCTTATACTGTTCACCCCCCCTCTCAGTATAAGCTTGTGTTCTTCAATTTGTATATGTTTTGATTAATATTTGTATTAGTTGCTTGATTAAACACAATAATTATAATTATTGTAAACTTAGATAGGAAGTGTGATATTATATGCTAAGAGATATAAAAAGGGATATTTTGCTAACTAAATACCAAGCTTTGGGGAATAAAAAGGGTTATCAATTTCTTGCAAGATAGTTGGAGCTCCTAGGATAACGTGGAAACTGGCATTGAAGATAATAGGCTATTTAGAACTAAAAATAGAGACTAAAATAAGCATCAAATAAAATACTACACAAATAATGATAAACTTGACTACCCTTGATTATTGCTAAACAAGACAATACTTTGACAACATTGGACATTGGAAAGATAGGCTAGCATTGGATACTAGAATATAGGCTACACCAAACACTAGGAAATAAGTTATATTTGAACGTGGAAAAAATTGACAAAAAGGACCTGATTGAAGACCAACAACA
Source organism: Wollemia nobilis (assembly GCA_028583015.1). Taxonomy (NCBI): domain Eukaryota; kingdom Viridiplantae; phylum Streptophyta; class Pinopsida; order Araucariales; family Araucariaceae; genus Wollemia; species Wollemia nobilis. The sequence goes on from JAQPPZ010002979.1 coordinate 226,420, forward strand.
CCAACAACATGTGGATTTCATGTTTTTTTAGCCAACAAAAATGTAGTTTTGCCAGTCACCTATGAGTGACATCAATAGACAATCGATTGCCTATTGGTTGGTAGTCACTTTTGAGTAAAGATGATATTTACACATTGGGTAAGGTGAAACTACTCGATAATCAAATTATTCCATTATTAGCATTTCCATCATGGTAGTTGAAGATTCCATGTAGGCAGGTATGACTAGATTGGACTTTGTTGCACCTATTTTTGTCCTTGCCTACTTGAGAGGATTTGTTGAGTATTTTGCTTTTGTAACTATTTGATAATACAAGAAAGAGAAGGGTATTGTCATCCTCACTTATAAATAATAAATTTATCTCTATGTACGAGGTTAAGTAGTAGTAGCTACTGATATTATGCTATTGTAATTGTTATTACTTACTATATTTTGTAAGAAGACTCTATCACTTTTTAGACCTGCAATACTATGTTGAGTTGAGATTGTTGGAATCCTTCATTTGCATGAGTTGAGTTGAAATTTTTCCCTTACAAATTTCTATTAAGCAAGTTCCACTTGAGTCAAGGTGGAAGGTACTATTTTACTGTATTTTATATTTTTTGTAGCATAGATTAGATTGTTGTTATTTCCTGTATTTCATGATGATTAACTAGTTTAAATTCATTTCTTAGGAGGACTAGATAGCCAACTACCATAAGATTATTAATTCTATAGAATAGTGTTAAAAGAAGCATTATTTTATGTTCAAGTTTCTATATTGTTCTTTATTTATTTTTTGCTATAATCACTTTCATTTTCAGCATGCTATGTTTCTCATCCTAGTCCTTTCTATTTCCTACTGTAGTGAGTTTTATTGCTGAATTTTCAATTATTTAGAGCAGAGAAACTAAAACTAACCTTACCTAAACCATTCATAGCACATACAACCTTTGGAAACCACCTCAAATTTTATAATAAACTAAAGTGAGGCATAATGACACCCATTACTTTTTGGTATCATTGTCAGGGACACATTGTTGCTAGGATCATTTTTAGAACCTATTGAGTATTCAACATCACAACCTTTTACATGGGTAGAAAACTAATTAGTCATAGAGGTTAAAATTCACCTCATTAGTTGCCCATTCTTGAAATAAGTTCTCACTAGGATATATTAAGGTTAATTTTATAAACTAGGATACCTAGTGCCTTATTTTGTGCCTATGCCAATAAGGGACTAATTAGCTAAAACTAAGTAAAAACTAGTGGTGTTGAAAAGGAAATGTAGAGGTGTTAGAAAATGTTTTGTTTGATAAGTTAGGATGTATGAATAGATATAAGTATAATAAAGGTATATTTGTTAAAAATAACCTCCAACAAGCCATAGGCATCCAACAATCACATTTAGAGGTTACACAAGAGTACTCATTACCCATAGCCATGGTTACAAGTGGGATATTACAAATAAGCAAAGATGAAGGAAGTACTTGTATACCATCATACTAAATTTGAGAATTCTCGAGAAAAATCCAATAGTCTTTCACTCACCCCATACAAATTTACATCTAAAAACTTTAAATAAAGTTATAACATTTATTGGGAAGACACCAATATGGGGGATAGGCAAGATGAAAACAACATAGGGAATGGACAAAGTAACATAGATCATCATAAATAAATTAGTAATGGTATTAGGACCCTCACATAGCCTATTTGATTAGATCCCCATACACAAGCGCCCATTAAAAACATCTCTCCATCAAACTTACCCATATTTAGGGGGATTACGATAAAAGACCCAAATCAATGTTTCTTCAAATTTAAAGTCATGTCAAAATTATGATTATATAAAAAAAATAAAAAACTTAAAATATTTCCCTCCATACTCAAAGACCTAGCCATGCAATGGTATATGGGGTTGGCCTCAGATTCCATTCATAGCTGGGCTAATATGGAAAGGGTCTTTCTATAGAAATACTAGGAATATTATCACATCAAGGATAAGAAAGAAAAATTATTTAGGATGAAACAAAAGAGGATGAAATTCTTGAAGATTACTTAGATAAATTTGTCTTCATCCATAGGATATGCAAGGAAGGGATGGACATAGAACTCCTCAAGGTATTCTATTTATGAGGATTACAAGATGAGTCAAGGGATATCCTAAATCTCATGGGAAAAGGTGATGTGAAAAAATTAAACCTTCTTGATATTATGGAACTATGTAGGAATTATTCCCGTACAAGGGGAGGAACTCAAAAAATCTGAGTAGAAAAGAGTGATAACAAGATAGGAGAACTAATAGAATAATTTTCCAATTTAAAATTGACATTATCTTACACCCAAACACAACATTGGATAAATTGCAAGTTAAAGTTAAGGCCATTGAACCACTTGCCATATATTGTCTAAGGTGTAGGAAGAAACTTTCCTTACAAGAATATCCTTTAAATAAGATATCATATGTAGCATATGTGAGAAAAGCCACCCTATGGATTAGTGTGATATTTTGCCTAAAATTAAATCCACCCTTGGAAGGAGTCATTTTACCATAAAGGAAATTAATTATGTAGGACAACAAAACAAGTTTTCCATAATCTAGAGAGACTCATGGGTACTGTTAGAGTTAAAGTGCACTATGCCTTCCTTGACACTTGTCAGTTTCACTTGACAAGTGTCATGTGTTTCATATAGGCTTATGCTTATATATTGTAACCCATTTGTATCAATAAAATATCTCATCTTTGTTCATTTAATATAAGGCCTGACATTTGGTATCAGAGCAGGCTTTCCCTGCCCTATGAAACCCTTGAGGGGGATTTCCCTCATGGAAATCCTCCCTCCCCCCTCATCCTTTCCCCCCATTTTTTCCCAATTTTTTTTTTAATTTTTTTTTTTTTTAACCGAGGGAGTATGCTCTCCATCATTTGATGGATCAGAAACCAGATGGTAAAAATTTTTAAGTTCGGGAATTTTTTTGTGCGGCTGTCAGATTTGAGCAAGGTGTTGGCTGGATTTTGGTATTTTAGGTGGTCAGATTTAGCGAAATATGGAGGCGACGACTGTGTTTATGTGTTTTTTCTTCTTTTGTCTATAAAGGACTGCTCGCTGTATATAAAAGTTACCCATGTTCATCAAAAATCCCTGCTCGGTGAAGGCAATGACAGGAAAAGGCAATATAGCCGTATTACTGCCTGCTTTGTAAAGGCCTCTTGACTGCGTATATGGAGAGATTTATATGGAGAGGAAATGGCCACGCCAGGAGGAGGACGAGAAGGGTGCCAGAAGATACCCGGTAATATTCTTCTGTGTATCCTTCCTTGGTCCTTCGCTATTAAAGAAATCGGCCAATATTAAACACTTGCCTGTGAAAATCGCTCTCGAACAAGCCCAAATTTGCATGTTTTGGACAATATTTTGTTGAGATTTAGCACGCTTTCGTCTTGTTTTGTGAGTAGGTGGATTTCTATAGGGAAAATGGAATATTTTTGCTAAAATCTAGAAATTTCCTGGCTCTGATCCATCAAAAATTGGGAATTTTTGTGATCGATATATTTGGAATAAATATAACAGTTTATATGGTCTTTAAAGCCGTGGAGATTGGAACAAGGAAATGGACGGCAGCTCTCCTGCATATTCAGAGAAGGCGAAGACAATCTTCTCCAAATCCTTGATTTCAAGATCCAGTGCGCTCTTGAATCCGATCCTCCCTGTGCAGATTTGGTGGCCAAGGGCGCTATACCCTTTACGATCGAAGATAAGCCCGGTGAGCAGTCGATTTGTTTGCGAAGAAAATATGGGAACAAGGATATCACGATGGAGGTTATGCAGCTGGAAATCGGTGAGCAGGGTGAAGAGGATGAAGATGGTGAAGAGAAGCGGAGAGACCAATATGACGATGATTGTGACAATTTACAAAGGCGAAGGCAGACGCTTCTTGGAGTTTATTTGCTCTAGATATTCCGACGACATGGCAATTGAACCGATGTTCATCAAGGAGCTCGAGCAGAGCACCGATTGCATTGGCTACGAGATCTCTGGCAATTTTTTAATTTTAGTAAAACAGGCTGTGACCACAAAATCAAAAATTTGATGAGGTGCCATGATTATTTTTCATACTGCCCATATGGTGCGGCCGTATTCTTGCTATGATGAGTGGCGATTTTGTGAAATGGGGGGCCAAGCACCGGAGATCCGAGAGTGGAAGAGGTGGTGGCCAATGAGCAGCGTGGACATGGATCCGTATTCGAAGGATCAAAAAGTGTGATTCCTTCGTACACGCCATGCCCTTCATCTGTAGGAACTTGAGCTACTTTCGCATAAATTATGCCCTCATTATTCTGGGAATGGACTTCCTGAGCCTCCTGTCGCTACAACCCCGATGTCAGTGGATGCAGATACGAGCACCATGTTGCTGCAAGAAATCGACACTGACTGGCAGAAGGAGTCAGTGGAGTAGTAGTTGTGTAGATGATCCCTTTTTTTTCCTGTCCCTCCTTGAGATACCGACACATGATTTTGGGGCATCAAAATCTGGATGCAGGATGTGGTGACTGACTGTGACGTGATGTCATATTCCTTTCATGTTGATCGACGACAAAGCTTTCATTTTTTGTTTGTTTTTTGTCGTCCAATGATATGCGGAGATGAAGGCTAGCTTGGAGGAGAATGGCCACGTGATCGTGGCCCAATATGCATGTTTTGGCATTAACTTCTGTTGTTGACAACATTCCAAAGTGCAGTCCTGCACGTTTCCCACTTCTGGTTGTTTCCCAATACATTAAGTTTTTTTTTTAAATGATGGTGGTGGTAATTATTTAAAAGAGGGGGCATTTTAAATTGTGGGGATTATTTAGTGATGGGACCTAAAACATTACTGATGGGGCTTCTTTTATAAAGAAGAAGGGGAGACACTTTATTTAATTAAGTTGTATGGGGCACTGGAGAATGGAAGGCCCACATGGCCCATGTAATTCCCCTACAAGGGAAACTGAGACTGTTTTTATGCCGCCAGAGTGTGATGCCAAGAATTTTTTTATTCCTAAGGTTCATTTTTACTGCCAAGAGAGGCATGCTATTTTTTTTCTCCCAGAAAGTTGAAGGCCCCATTTAGACACAAGTATAGGGGTATTTATAGTCATTGGAAATGTTTTTTCGCGACGGACACAATGGTGGTGTCAAATTGTAATTTTGAGGCTGTTTCAATTCAGTTTTTTTAGCCTCAAAGTTTTTACCTTGGAGTGCACTCTCGGTTGTACCCAACACTCCCAAGGTAATTTCATATGTGATCCTTGTACCTAGTGATCTTTTCTATACACTTGGCGAATGCAGTGGCTGGTTACCCATGCATTTCGGTGGGATGACATGGTCACCATAAGGACACTTATACTAGGGACTACAGACAAAGACACCCTAGACTCTATCCGAGGTTGTTTTCGGATCTACTTCTGAAGACTACAGACGAAGACACTTCAGAAGATTCTCTTCTTTTCTTCTTCTATCCTCCTATTTTGATCTATGGCTCATTTTATTGTATTGAGTGCATTTTCGATAGAGACCGACACTCTTATATGGCTCGTTTTTCCTTTGTATTAGGTGCATTTTTGGCAGAGACTAACACCTTCTAGATTGAGTTCACCATGAGGAGGGATTTCATACTCATGGTGAATCTAGTCAGTGACCTATGAGAGGCAACATCCTCTGAGGATGACCTGTAGAGGCAACAGACCCAGAAGTGGCTGACCCTGAGGCACCCATGATGACCTTGAGGCACTTAGATGGCTGACCCAGTGGCAACAGACCCATGGAAGTGGCTGACCCTGAGGCAACAGACCGAGATGTATACATAGTGAATCTAGCATTATTCACAGTTGGAGAGCCAAGCGCACAAAGCACGAGCCTAGACCAAATCAACAATAAAAGATGATGATAGGTTGTTTTTAGAGAAGTCAACATTAAGGGGGAATGTTACCTAATGTTGACTTGTTTTGTTTCTTCTTTAGTTAGGATAGTGCACTTTAAGGGGGAATTTTAGAGTTAAAGTGCACTATGCCTTCCTTGAAACTTGTCAGTTTCACTTGACAAGTGTCATGTGTTTCATATAGGCTTATGCCTATATATTGTAACCCATTTGTATCAATAAAATATCTCATCTTTGTTCATTTCATATAAGGCCTGATAGGTACAAAATCTATGGAATGCTCCATGGAACATGCCCCTACCACAACAAAAATGGGTACAATACCCCTGGTTTCCATCTCCCAAGTGGATTAATCCAAGATGGTTTAGAAAGTCATGGATGCAATTAGTTCCTAATCAATCATGACCAACTCAGAACTCGAAATGGTTAAGATCATCTCAATATAATAAACCTTATGGGGGACAATGCTGATTTCAAAATCAACAAGAATTGCTACCAAGACCCCCTAGTGCTTCCAAACAATAAAACCACAAAAGAAACCTCCACTACCAACTCAATCTATGACCAATTAAAATAATAATAGGTAGGCAATCCCTGTCTACAATACAAAACACAATGACATAATCAATCTCAGTGTTATTGATTGTCACAATGTATAACTATGCTTAAGAAAAATATTCCCTAATATAAAACCACCTATAATAGTAGAATTACAAGAAGAAAATAAAAAAATTCCACCAAGTCCTAAGCCATTAAATAAAGAAGAAAAAACTCTTTTGAAAACCTTAGCTTTAAGAACCTATAAGGCACCATATATTGAATGATTAAAACCAAAAGAATAATGCTCTAAGGAATACAATCTATTAATAGAACTAAAATTTTAAATATAACAATCCACTTTACTCTAAGAAATCAAGGATGTATCGATATTTAGCAAGGTTATCCAATAAATGTGTATTAAAAAGCCTAAGAGAAGATGAAGGATTATCCAAAGATAATACAACTAGGTAGAAAACTAGTTGACCTCTTAGCAGTGAAGCTTATTCCACCTAAGTATGGAGATATAAAAAACCCTGTGATTATAGTTTCTACATAATGTATTGATTGACTTAGGATCATCCTTAAATGTCATGACTACAAATAAATTATCCTTGACCAATATGCGACCTACCTCTACTATACTTCAACTAGTGTATCAATATACAATACAACCTCAAGGAATAATAGATGTCCCAGTAAACATATAATCATAGGAATATCCTATCGATTTCATGATTCTCCAACTAAGAACCATGATGAGTGATTATCCATTGATCCTTGGATGACCTTGGTTGGCCATGACTATTGCTTTCATAGATTTTCATTTAGGGGATATGACTATCTCCAATGGATTGAATTCCAAAAATATCTCTCTATACCCTCCAACTCGACCCTCCATGGATTTCTCTAGAAATATATGGGTGGATAAACTTGATGAACAAAATAATTTTGCTTATCTAGCTATGGTAATAGTAAAAGAGCATGCAAAAGAGTTATATCCACTAGAAGGATCTCTCTTTGAAGATGAAACTATCCTATTAGAATCCTCAAGTGAATCTTGCTCAGATGATGAAGAGACTGCAATCCACATATTCTTATGGAAATACAAGGGTGAAACCTCTAAATCCTTGTCATCTATGTCACTATGAGACAATCCATTTACTTTATCACATAGGCAACAAATACATCTCCTCTCATCCTTTAAATATACTTTAGTGAATAAACTTATTGTAGGAATTTTGATAAAAACACTAGAATTTTTCATTCCTTGCTACCCCATTATTGTCCTTTAAAATTATTATTGAGTAGAGGAGTTAACTCAGTGCAACCAGACACCAAGAAAATAGAAATTCAACTAGGGAAATTTGGTAGATAAATAGTTGGTTGATGGACAAGGAAGAAGCCAAATTATTCGACATCTTAAGCCAACACATAAATGCATTTGCATGGAATCCACCCTAACATATGCACTTATAGAATATATGCCACTGATAATAAACATATCCACCAACCACAAAGGAGGATAAATCTTGCTTTGAGGGATATGGAGGAAACAAATATTGAGAAGTTATTGGATGTAGGTTTTATTTACCCTATCTTTGATAGCCAATGGATCTCCCCACTAGTTATTGTTCCCAAAAATAATTAAAAATGCATGTGTGTGTTGACTACAAAGAACCTAATAAATCCATACACAAGATCATTTTCATTACCTTTTATAGACTAAGTGCTCAACACCCTTTCTCAAAAGAAATAGTTTTCTTTATTAGACTATTTTAGTGGTTATAACTAGTGTAGAGGGGGAAAACTACACACTGCATACGATTCTCAACTGGATCTGCTAGGAGTCGAGGTGATTGCAATGGATGTTATATTCTCTACACTCTATGGATGAGGAAAATGGTTCACCAAGAATGGTTTTAGGACTCACTCCAATTTTGAGGTGGAAATGTTTAATTTGTTCAATTAAGCAATCTCCTATGTTTGGCCTCTATAAACCATGCTATACAAATAAAAGAGTGATGCAAGACATACAAGATGCACAAAGATAATATCTAAACCTAGTATAATTATTTGACTCAATGATGTCTAACCCTCTACAGTAATGAAATTACTTTTCTTTTGAGCAAGGGCACAAGTTAAATGCACAGACAAGGCTAAACTCTAGATACACACTATATGCTCTTATCCAAATATCTAAAATATGATCAAATGCTTTTCCTTTTATTTATATTCTAGGTTTGAATAAAAATGAACAAAAGCAATCAACAAACAACCTAGAGATTTACTGGGGTACTTACTTGAACTAGTGTTTGACACAAGCTTTCTCTTATGTCCAGAAATATCCTACAACTTCAACCTACAAAAATAGCTTTTATAAAACCCTAGAAAATATGATCAGTGTTAGGGGGCCTTCTTAGGTAGGTGTGTAGTAGAGCTTGGGAGTGCAGTAGTCAAACCCCCTAGGTCCTTTTAGTCGACATTTAAGTGAATGTTGACCTTTATTGGAAATAAAAAAACATAATAAATGAAACAAAACATCATAAAAATAGAATGTAAACAAAAATATTATATCCTAAATGTAACATGCAAACATAGACCTAGGGTTTGGGAGTGAATCTCACCCCTAGACTTGATGTAGCCAAAATCGCACCCTGTATAGGGTGTCCGTGATCTCAGCTCTACTGAAATAATACTCTATAAATATGAGGCACAATTTCATAATAGTTAAAATAAAATAGCACATCGATACAAAATAAGTGAAAACAAAATATAATTAACAATTTAGGAATCATAAAATGTGTGAAACAACCTAGTGGTAGCAAAAGAGGTGGACAAAATGATGAAGACACCCACAATATGGTTGAATCCTCATCAAGGCGCCAACACTTGTTCACCAAGGGAAACAAGTCAATAATGTAATAGAATAACACCAGAAGGCACTTGCCAAAGATCACTTGTAGAGCATATGAAAAACTTACAAAATAATTCATGATTAACCCCTTAGCTTATCAGTTGTTGTGCTAGTTATTGCTTCTTTTTTGATATCTTCCTTTGAAAAAGATATCAAAAACCCTTTATTTATAAGGGATTTGAAACACAAATGGACAAGAAAATCCCAAGGGAGGACCAACTTTAAAGAAGTCAACTCAAAAGTTGGGTTTTCTAAGAGAAAATCCTAACTTGCCAAAATCGTACCCCATAAGGGCTGACCATGATTTTGACAAAATTGGGAAAAAAAGAGAAAATAGGGGAGAAGAGAGGTCTAAAATTACACTTGGACAAGTTGGAGGGTATTTTTAAGGTTCTAGGGAAAATGACTCACTTAGGTGGGTCAATTTTTCATGTCTACAACCAGATACAAGTGGCACCAAAAAATCAAGATAAAACTACCTTCATGTGCCCTTGGGGAATATTTTCCTTTAATGTCTTACCATCTAGGCTATGCAATGCTCCTATAACTTTTTAGCAAATAGTTCTTGCTAATTTTGTGGATCTCACTAATGAATATGTTGAAGTATATATGGATGAATTCACAGTATATGAAGAAACCTTTGACAAGGTTCTCCATAATCTAGATCGAGTTCTCACTTGATGAGAAGCCCATAATCTATCTCTGAGCAATAAAAAGTGCTTAATGATGATGGATGAAGGAATCATGTTAGGTATCATATCTTAGTCACAGATAAAAATGGATCCAAAGAAAATAGAAGTTATAAATTAGTTGCCTCCACTTGAGACTCAAACAAATGTTAGAAGTTTTCTAGGATATGTAGGCTATTATAGATGCTTCATTGAAAATTTTAGTAAAATTGCTACCCCATTATTATACCTCCTTAGTAAGAACATCAAGTTTAAGGGGACCAGAGAATGTTAAGTGGAATTTGAGGCCATCAAGAAATTTTTTATATTTGTACTAGTCTTGAGGGGACCTGATTGGAAGCTCCCATTTGATAACCATACTAATGCTTCCAATATCGCAATAGGTGCAACCCTTAGTCAACAAGAAGAAAATGGGAAAATATATGCCATTTACTATATCAATATGAATGTAATGGATGTTGAAAAGAACTATATCACTACTGAGAGAGAATTTTTGGTAGTAGTTTATGCCATTAATAAATTTTATTATTATATCATAGGATATCATGTATATGTGCATACTAACCACTCTGTAATTAAGTACTTAATAAACCAATGGTAAGTGGACATGTGGTTTGATGGTTGTCACTACTATAGGAATTTGACATCACTATCATAGATAGAATTGGCATAGTAAATGTAATCACTAAATTTTTTCAAAACTACACACTGCTGGAGAAAATGAAACAATGGATGATTCTTTTCCTGATGAACATTTGTTTGCAATATCAACACACTCTCTACAATATCGATGCACTCTCCATGGTTAATGGATATTTCTAATTATTTGATAATTGGGAATATTTCTTATCATCTTACTACAAATGGAAGATGCCAATTAGTTCAACAAAATTTATTGTTTTAATGGATTAAAGGATTATTATTTAAATATCGACTTGATTATTTTTGTAAACGTGTATGAGGGAAGATAAAGTCTATGATAGCCTTCGGGTATGTCATGATTAACCTTTTGTATGACTCTATTCAGCAAAATAAATTGCACAAAATATTCTAGGATTAGGATATCATTAGCCCTCACTTCATAAGGATATAAAGAGATATGTGTCCCTTTATGATAAATGTCAATAAATGGGGAAACCTATTGCACAAAATGACATACCCCTTCAACCTCTAGTAGTTTTGAACCATTCAAAAAATGGGGAATTGATTTTGTAGGACCCATTAATCCACCATCTTAGGGAAAATAACATGCCCTAGTATGTACATACTATGTAATCAAATGGGTCAAAGTAACCACTCTCTAGTATGCTAATGAGGATAAAGTGGCTAAAATTTTATATGATCAAATATTTCAGTTCTTTGGTGCCCCTTGCAAGATTGTGTCTAATCAAGGATCCCAATTTACATTAAAATTTATTTGTGCATTCATGGAATTTTATCAAGTAAAATATATGAAGTCCTCAACATATCACTCGGAGGTCAATGGTGAAGTAGACATTACTAATAGAGAACTAAAAATATTTTAACAAAAGTGTGCGACCCTAGAAAGGTGTGCACCTAAGTCTACTCACAAAATTATATCAAAATAAAATACCATGAAAGCATAAATAACACGAAAGTGACAAATGCAAGAAATATCTTTTATTTATTCATGTGGATTCCTATTACATATTGGTCCCTATTAGGGATACCTAGTTTGATACAATGGAATACAAGCAGAAGTAATGGTGTCTCCCGCAAGGGGTTGGTGCACTCCAAAGGCCTCCTGGTCTCGCACATGAACTTGTATAAGGGCTTATAGATGCCTTATTCTCATTATTATCTGGAGGGATCTGAAGCTTTAAATGCTTTAGGTTGGCCCTGTAACCTGTATCTTGCGTAAAAGAAACAACAATAGGAGATCAGTAGCACGGGTAGCCTCTCATGATGAGGCTTTATTAGAAAATATATGGAGCATGATATGTAAGCATAATAAGATCAAGATACAACAAATTAAATGATAAATGCATGAAAAACTTAGGAATAATGGTGCAAATGCATTAAAGAAACTAGATCTATGCTAAAACTAATTAATACATCAAAAAGCAATAACAAATCTAAGCTAAAACTTGGAAAATAATGTCTAAAACCCTAGGCTATGCCTGCAAACCACTATCAAGGACAATGGCCACAAAATGAAACCTTACTTCTTATGGACCAAGGGTTGTAGCACTAGATTCCTCATCCAAATTGATGTCCAAGGGTCACCTCTGTGTTCGTACACTTATTGGTGATGAAGAATGTTTGATATGAATTATTGTATGGCCAAAAATCATTGCTAAATTGGGTAGATCTCTGCTACTCATCCAAGGGGTATGGAATGTCTCTCCAATCTGATAGAGCTTCACTGCATAAACTTTTTTAAATTCATGGATCTTTTGATTTTATTGGGAGATTCCATATGTACACCTCATATATTCAGATCTAAATCTAGATCTTGGTTTCCTAGAGAAGTCAAAATCTAGATATGCATGCCAAAATCCAGATCTGCATGCAACTGACCATCGTAGGAGGAAGGATCAGTCACAAATTTGTATTGAAGGGGTAGTCAAGAGGATCTCTAGGAGTTCCATGCCAAAAATTACCCACAAGCAATGCAAGTGTAGTTAGACTGCATGATCTAGGTATGTATTCATCACCAGACTATGTTTTGATGCTAGTCGTTGTTCAGAGCAACAACTAGGTGTGTTCGCTCTCAGCTTCAGCAGCCAGTGTTGATGGCCACTCTGATTGACAATGACTAAGCTTGGATGGGCTAGAACTACCCTTTTTGAGTAGTTAGAACCACTGCTAGCTATTGGAAAGGTCCAAGATCATTGATATGGTCTTTGGATGTGTCCATATGAGTAGTCTCCTAAACATGACATATTTTAGGTGTTTACAGATACCCTTTTTATGATGCATTGTGGGAAAACACAACACGAACCAAAAATAAACCACCTGGGGCCACATTGTAGGGTGTGTGATGATCATTGATTTGATCAATATTAGATGTCCTAGTTATGAGAAAAGGTACAAATCCTAGAATCATTGCTTCTAACAGGATGGAAGGCTTAACTTTAAAAAAGCTTACACACATCCAGCGGTGATCGAGTATGCTTGGTGCTATGATAGGTTCAAAAGGAGGAGAGCTACAAGATTAACTATCATATTTGATTTCTTTCCCTAGCAATAGGGTAAGCTTATGATAGCTATTAGCAATGATTCATAAGACAAACACAATTTGATGTGATCAAGTGATCCTTTGTTGATTTCGAATGTGATTGTTGATATTATGACTACCCCAATAAATGACGAGTTGATGAGGGAAGGATGATGAGTAAAGAAATGAGTCACTTGACCAAGATGAATGATTTGGACCCTTTTAGAGGTTTGATTTGTTGTTATAGGGTAGGTCCCATATCAGGTGTGATTTCAACCATTTTTAGTAATTGTACATCTCTATCCCACGGAGCGGTCTAGTCACAATGGCCTTCTTAGAGAATCAATATGATAGCAATTCTATTTAAGCTTATTTTGAATCACTATATTCTATGATTTGTTGAAAATATCATAGAAGAAATAAAATGAATGCCTCATTCCCGTGGGCCAGTCTAGCCACCATGGCCTTCTTTGAGATTGAAGTGCAACATTTCAATTCAACAATGACTAATTTACCCCAAATGGCCTTATGGTAATCTAATCATCTTGCCGAAATGCATGGGGCGCAAGTCACTACAACCACCAAGTGTATAGATTAGATAACTAAATATAAGGATCAATTGAGATTTTTTGTTATTTGATTTTTTTGTTAATTTGAATTTTATATTATTTTTGAATTTTGATTTATGTGATTTTTTTTTGTATTTTGTAATTTTGTTGATTATGGACCAATAGAGATGCTTATTTGTCCATTTTGAGGCTCCTTGTGGTAAGATATTTAGTGCATTTATTGCTATTTGCTATACACTTATAACAACAATGACCAAATCATGATCGTTGTCAATGTTAGTAGCCAGATAATATGGGCCACTGATGCCATAAACGACTAAGGAAAAACTAGAAAATATAAAAGAAAAGTTAGGGTTTTGACTTTTCATTATTTGCTAGTTGGAAATTTGTGCTTTTGAGATTTGAGGTGAGAGAGTGATTGTGATATGAGATGTTTAATTTAAAAACCATAGCAGAGCAGGGTGATGCATCGACCAATGGAGGAGCCAATGACTCATAGGTATCTCTCAAACCCTAGGTTATTATTTATTTTATTGGGTAAAACAAACCTCACTAATTAATAAAAAATGAACCAAATTAAACCAGTTGGAAATGAACTAAATTATCAATAGGTCTAGGTTTAGCTTAATTGTAGTGAATTTAGCTTAGTTTTTAGATTTTATCAATTTTTTTTTTATGTTTTTGGATGAGGGCAGACACCGTTGGTGTGCCTCCTCATGGTCATTGATGACAAGAGTGGCCCCCAATTGACCAAGAGGGGCCACTGCTACTGTTAGCGGCCAACTTGAATTCCAACGATCAAATTTTTAATTTTTGGTAGCTAGCCACTGTTGGATTTAGTGGTCACTACATGGCCACTTCTGGTGTGAGCGGCCAAGCAACCTTAGGTAAATTTTTGAATTTTTTTTATTAAGGAATTTAATTATTTTTTTTGCATTTTTGAAGTGTGCATTTTGATTTTTTTTATGTGTTTAGGTGAATTTAGTCATTTCTTTTGTAGCCTTAGGCTTATCTTAGATTAATTTTGCATCGTTTTGCATTTTATTTATCTTTTTAGCTTTTAAGTGTATTTAATTTAGGCATTTACTTTGCACTCTTAGTTTTTGTCTATGCAGGCTCAGGAATCTACTTTGCTTGTGCAAATACTGCCCCAGATTAGGCTTGGCTTGATGCCCATGGACTTCAGTATGTCACTAGGCTACCGATGATTATGTTAGACCAAGCCTACCTCAATGCCTTGGCACATAGGTGGGATTATTAGAATAACACCTCACATCTCCCTGGTGAGATGACCATTACTTTGAAGGATGTATATAGGATATTTCAGATTCCTTTTGATGGAGTCCTTATTGTGTCCTCTCCCACTCATGCTAGAGATGATATATTTGTGAGGGTTTTTGGGGATCATGCAACTGTAGCATTTAGTGACTACCATCATGGTAGGATCTTTGTGGATTTTTGGTACCGAGAGGATATCTTCCCACGGTGGTAGGCCATTTTGATGCATGTTATATATAATATACTTCTACTTTACTGCTCTGAAGTGAGGTTCCCATGGAATCCCCTAGCTATGGTTCAGGATCTTATGGATAGTGAGATTACCATAATAATGGCTTAGGGGAGTGCACTATTGGCCCAATGCTATTATGAGCTCTGCAGGATTCAGCGGTGGGGATGAGCCAACATTGCTTGCAGCCTACTCCTCTAGATATGGGGATGGGAGTACATCAAGGTGGACCATCTAGGAGGATTGCCTATGGAGATTATTGCCATTGCATATGTGGCTCAATTTTATAGAGGTAGGTGGCCTCAATAGCACGAGGAGCACAAGATTCGATGCCACACAAGAGATATTTTTCATTATATAGTGATTTTGATTGGCGTACAAGCTAAGGATAACATCTGGAGACCTTACTTTGAGTGCCCTTATTGGCTAGATGTGGTCTGATTTATGGCTCAAAATAGGTGTGACTGATGGATTATCGATTACAAGGGCAGTATCAGAGAGTTATTTCACTACTCTCGGGTGCTCTGACCATTTGGCCTACAGTAGGATGTACCTCTCCAGCAAGTTTTGTACAAGTGGGTCATTTTAGAGAGGGATCTTCCATTACCCCATGTTACAATAGTTATAGAGGATGATGACCCTCTAGTAGTGGATTTTGGTATAGTATATGCTGGGGTGACTGAAGTGTATACCCAGTGGTGGGTTACGCGGCTATGGCAACTTAGGTTGGGACCAGGATGAGGTAGCTACAGAGGAATATCTTGATGGGCAAAAAGTGCAGGCTCAGACAGAGAATTAGGGATAGGCCAAAGTAGAGCAGCCATCAAAGGAGCATGTTGCTCCTGAGGAGGAGGAGGAGTTAGCCCCAGATGAGTAGGAGTCTCCTCTCTAGGGTCAGTTGCACCATGTAGAGGCTAAGCTTCAGTAAGCTCAGGTTAAGATCTTGCATTAGGACTCTACTATTGCTAGGATTTAGACAAAGGTCAGGAGATTTGAGGGGGAGAGGGCCACCCTCCAAACACGGATTGACTCAATGTAGCTCAGGATATAGTAGCTCACTTTTGAGAGGGATGTTGTACAAGGATAGGTTGTGCCAGTTGCTACAACTTTACAGGGGCCGATAGGTTTAGATCCAGGTGCAGATATCAGGCACCTACGGGGTCTCTTGGAGGACTACGATGTCCAAATTATGTTAAGTACCCAATATAAGTATTTAATATTATATTATTGTAATGTTGGGGTACCTAGAAATAGATATTTGGGGATATATTATTATATTGTATAAGGGTTGGCATGGGCCACACATAACCCAAGATTGATTGTATTATAATATTATATTATATTATAATATAATATTATATTAATAGTGGGCTCCCCAAAGTAGAATTAGAAGATGGGTATATAAAGAAGAGATATTGGTCATTGTAATCATCATGAAGAGAATTATATTGTAGAAGTCTTGGCTCGTGGAGTTGAAGATATTGTGGAGTGGCTTCCTTCCAAAAGGAGTATTGTATGGTGTTGCCCTACCTCAAGGGTTTGCTTATGTTTTGAATACATTGCAGTAATTTCCATATTTATCTTGTTTTACATTATGTGGATCATTCATTGTGGTTGTTATTCAATATATCTACAATTTGTTAATGATTTATGTGGTTGAGAAAAGGAGGTTCATAACAAGTGGTATCAGAGCGGTGATTTGGGCAAAGTGGGTTTGTTTTTGTAGAGCTAGGGCACGTTTCTCAAGAGCAATGATTTGGGAAAAGTGGGGATTTTTTTGTGGAATTGCAGAATTAGGGTTTTTTTTGGAAAAACATCTCATCTTTTAGGAGCTATATCTCTGTGAAATTTTATCCGATTTAGATGATTCTTGGATCAGTTCGTGCAAAATTTGAAGAGCTTTAAAATGAGTGGTCATATGAAGGAATCCAAGCAGTATTGAGGGAGATACGACCTTTTGAAGTCAGTCATCTGGAACAAGGGCAGTGATGAATTTTCAAATCGTGAATTTTTTGGAAGACAAAATTTAGTTCGGGTAAGCAAATCAGTTGCAATTTATTTTTTTTGGAAGAAAAATTGCAGATCTAGTTGTTTGTGTGGAATTTTAGCTTCAAATCAGTGGGGAGATATAATTTTCATAAAACCCTAGTTTGCATTAGGGCATCAACTATGGAACTACAAAATTTTTTTGAAGGAAATGTTATTGATGTGAGAGAGTGGTTGAAAATAGTAAAATCTCAACATGGTGAAGTCATGTTACGTTGTTGCTTTAAGAGTTTTTTTGGGGGGGAAGTCTTGCAATGGGTAGAAAGCTTTATTAGGGATAATCCCTTGTGCACTTGGAGTGAAATAGAACCAACATTCTTGAGTAAATGGGAACATATTCAATTACAAAGAAAGTTAGATGTTTGCAAGAGAGATATTGAGGGAAGGAATAAAAATATAGATAGCTTGATGGATGTCATCAAAGACCTTGAAAAGAAACTATAGGGAATTCAAAATGAGAGAAATGAAATGAAAGGAGAATGGGAAGTTTTCAAGAAACAGAATGAAGACTATGAAAAAGAAATAAAATTACTCAAGAAGGAGAAAGAGAAAAATATTAAGGAAGACAGTGAGAAGAATGAAGCCACGTATTTGGATATTCAAAAGCAAGAGAAGGATCAAAAGGGTTTACATTCATCTAAAAATTCTATTTTACAGGTTCATGGAAGCATTCAAAAGGAACAGGTTATTATTTCCATTGACCCTAGTAGCAGATATAATTTTATTAATATTGCTTTGGCTAAGAGGTTGCAGGTTCAAGCAACAAAAATTAAGGACACACAACTGAAGGGTGAGCATGTTCAGATTTTTGAAGATTTGAAGATCACCATGGATAAATATGTTTTACATTCAAATTTTCATGCTATTGAGATGAATGATGAGGATATTATTCTTGGTTATCCTTGGTTAGATTCTTTGGGTACTGTTAACATTAATGTGCAAAAGAAGTTTATGAAGTTATGGTACAAAAAAAGAAGATAACATTACAAGATATTTCTCAGCTTCAGGAGCAAGGATCCAAGGAAAAACAAGAAGTGGTTGTAGAGGAACAACTTGAAGATCAAATAGAAGAACCTAAAATAGAATCCAAAAAGGCAGCAGCAACAACAAAGTCCATGGAAGAAGCAACAACAATTGAGTCCATGGAAATAACAGTAGCTGAGTCAAAGAAAACTTTGATAGAAGAGCACAAGGACACACCAAACAAAGGGAACATGAAAGAACAATGTGTAGAATATTTTAAAATAGTGGAGCCAAATGTTGAGGAGTCAAAGAAGGTAGAACATCAAGTTAAGGTGACACCATATCACCATCCACACCACCATGAGCAACAACAATCTTGGAGGCATGGCTCAAGGCAACAATATTATGGTTCTACATGGAATCAGAAGGGCATCAAGTATGGCAGTGTTTGGAAGAGAAAGCATAGTGATCCTGGTTTTCAGAATGGTTCATCAACATCAAGGAACAAGTGGACCCATCATTCAAATTATCAAAATATAGTAGCAGAAGCATGGAGCCAACGAAGCAGATTTGGATACTCAAGTGGTAAAATGGCATACCAACATCAACGTGTTTCACTAGGATGGATGGATGATCGAGATTGGTACCAATTGCTAACATTGCTTGGCAAATCATATTATCTTGTTTCTTCATATGTTTTGAGGATGAAACATTTGTAAGGGGGATGGAATGTTAAGTACCCAATATAAGTATTTAATATTATATTATTGTAATGTTGGGGTACCTAGAAATAGATATTTGGGGATATATTATTATATTGTATAAGGGTTGGCATGGGCCACACATAACCCAAGATTGATTGTATTATAATATTATATTATATTATAATATAATATTATATTAATAGTGGGCTCCCCAAAGTAGAATTAGAATATGGGTATATAAAGAAGAGATATTGGTCATTGTAATCATCATGAAGAGAATTATATTGTAGAAGTCTTGGCTCGTGGAGTTGAAGATCTTGTGGAGTGGCTTCCTTCCAAAAGGAGTATTGTATGGTGTTGCCCTACCTCAAGGGTTTGCTTATGTTTTGAATACATTGCAGTAATTTCCATATTTGTCTTGTTTTACATTATGTGGATCATTCATTGTGGTTGTTATGCAATATATCTACAATTTGTTAATGATTTATGTGGTTGAGAAAAGGAGGTTCATAACATATTATGGGAGATGCTACGTACATTACATCTCTACAAATGCAGATTCAGATGCTAGGCATCACTCCTCAAGAGATACCTATAGCAAGGAGTTCATCATAGAGCATGCAGAGCACGTTAAGGCAATCATCGATTTGACATAGCCAGAGGACCAGGACTCGTACATAGTGGATTTTAGGGACTAGCTCCTATCATACTCATAGGGATGGAGCTAAGGATGGAGGTGAGCCTGGGGATGTAGGCCCAGGATGATGAATCTGATGGTTCTCACTTTATTTTTAAGTGTAAGGTCAGATGACCTACATAGTTGTAGCCTATAGATAGTTTTGTACCCTTATGTACTTATTTTACACACACACATATATATGATATCAACATTTTGAGACTCATTATGTGTATTTATATGTTTTTGCTTTTATGTTTATGTGATGCAGTATTATGATCTTATGCTATATGATATGATGTATTGACATGCATTAGCTAGATGATAGATGTATGTTTTAGATGATGTGATCTAGATGTGTATATGGACTACTTGTGATGTATGCATATATGGATGCAGTGTTTAAAATGCCTGTTTACTTTTGATTTAGTTGTAGGCATCTAGCTTATGTTATTATGATATTGTAAATGAAATATGCATAATGTACTATTTACATGATGATGATCTAATGTAAATGAACCTGTATGCTTTAATCACTTAAAACATAAGGAATGCATGTGATATGAGTTCAAAAATATAATGAATGACACCATAGAATGTATAACAATTATGAATATAAATTATAATTCTTAGCAAAATAATTAATAATTTAAGCATCCAAATGTGAGATGAGATGACATGATATGTATGTGCTTTATTTATAAGCTTCTGTAAATGAAAATAACTGTACAAAATAGTCAGTGGCCATCTAAATGCATTACTGATATTTATCTGCTATAGGTCCTATTCATGCACACCTTTTAATGAACAAAACATCATAAAGAAAGTTGATGATTCGACTTATGGAATGATTTGTTGCTTATTAGGGGATTTTTGAGGTTTTCCATGAGACTCAAACACCCTAGTTACTTCATCAAAAGATATGTACTAACCATACAAGACTCTTGAAAGATAAATTTCTTGTTATGAATACTTAGATATTAACTATCCCTGTGTGTGCAAATGAATAAATTAGTTAAAACATAAGCATACCCTAGTGCCAGGCAGGATTCATGCAACCCATTGCTATATTGGGGACCCTCAAATGTTCATCTCGATCCTAATTTGGGCTTAGTTGTATTAGAACACTACGCGATACATAACACCTAAAGCATAGCCCTTTTTGCAAATTGCTTAAAGCTTACCCTAATTCCAGGCGAGATTCATGTAGCCCATTGTTGTATTAGGGATCACTCAATGGTTTATGGAGATCGACCATTCCAAGGATTCAAGCTCTTCACCCACTTATTTTCTTCATATTTATTTGGGATACTTGCTCATGCTTTAGTGATGAAAATAACTATTTATTTTGAATTTTTGTTTTCTTTTGATAGAGGCATTTATGTAGTGATGATAATCACTATTTATTTTGCTTTTGAATTTTTCTTTATTTTATTTGCTTGTTTTGATTAAAGCAAGGGATTTATTTGGGTATGGGGGAACTTGTCCTTTTTCCAATGATTAAAATCCTATACCATGCACCTCGCAAGTTGAGCAAGTATAAACCTTTCACTTAGGATGCCTAGTACCACTTTGTAGCATTCATATTTCCATTATTCCAACTAGGAGTTTAGTGTTTTGATTAGTCATAGGATTTTGAAATATACTAGATGTTTTCAAAACTAGACCTCATCTTCTACTGGTGAAGATGGATTTCTATAGAATTTGATAAAATAACTAGGTATGGCTGAGTGACTGGAAAACCCTAGTATATCCCTTACAACAATAGGTAGGGTTGTGTTGAAAAATATAGTTACTCGTACAGGTTATGGATGATGATGGATTTTAAAGATGCATGATTGAGTTACAAACATGGTATCATTTGTAATATTGCAAACACAAATCTATATATACAACATTCCTAATGCAATGCAACTAATGGATGCAAATTCCAAATGCAAATGTTTTTGTATTTTTAATGTTTTCAATTGTTTTTGAGTTTTGATTTATTCTAAATATTTTTTTAAATTTTTGACTTTAAGTTGTTTTTGTGCTTTTGTGTTTTTATTTTGACCAAAGTGCTTCAAGATGCCTTTGGGTATCTTTGTGATGTGACCAAAGGGCTTTAAGATGCCTTTGGGACCTTTTGTGTGTGACCAAAGGGCTTTAATATGTCTTTGGAGATTTTTTGTGAAGTGACCAAAGGGCTTTAAGATGCCTTTAGGGTCTTTTGTGATATGACCAAAGGGCTTTAAGATGCCTTTGGGGCTTTTTATGATGTGACCAAAGGGCTTCAAGATGCCTTTGGGGCTTTTGTGATTTGACCAAAGAGATTTTAGATGCCTTTGGAGCCTTTTGTGATTTGACCAAAGATCTTTAAGATGCCTTTGGGGCCTTTTGTGAGTTGACCAAAGGTGCAATGCTACCTTTGGGGCCTTTTGTGATTTGACCAAAGGTGCAATGTTGCCTTTGGGGCCTTTGTGATTCGACAAAATGACTTTAGAGCCTTTTGTGTGTGACCAAAGGGATTTAATATGTCTTTGGGGATTTTTTTGAGTTGACCAAAGGTGCAATGATACCTTTGGAGCCTTTTGTTTTTGTAATTTTCCATTGTTTTTGTAATTTTTGGATTTATTTTGAATGTTTTTGATATTTTGTTATGCTTATGTGTAAAACACCCTTAGATTAATAATGTTGAGAGGCTCTGGCTCCTCAACACCTTCTAGTGATGTTAGGAAATATGCCCAGGTCCAATCTTCTCAAAGATGATATAAGGACCTATCTAGTTGGCCGTAAATTTATCTTATAGATGCGATGGTAGACTTGAGTTCTATTGGTTTTATTTAAGCACAAGATCCCCAACCTTAAAGTCTCTCAGATGGAATTTATTATTATAAGCTCATGTTAGACGATCCTGGTAAATATGAAGATTCTCAAGAGAATTGATGCAATGTTCATCTAGAAGGGTCAACTGATCCAGGTGAGCTTGTCATGTAGTATCGTCATTGATGAACTATTTCAATGTGATACAAAATGTTAGAATTTTCAACTCTAAGGGTATAATGGCCTCAAAACCATATACAAGCAAAAATGGTGTTGCCCTAGTGGATGTATGCATGCTAGTCCTGTAAGACCATAATGCAAGGGGTAATTACAGATGCCAATCCTTATGATTTTCTTTCACCATATTCTTTAAGATGGCTACTATTATCTTGTTTGAGGCCTCTGCTTGACCGTTTGCCTATGGATAATATGGTGTCATAAAAATGTGTTGAATTTTGTATTTGGACATTAAAGCCTGCACATTTTTGTTTTTGAATGATAGACCATTATTTGAGATTATCTTGAAGGGGACCCCAAAATGATAGATGATGTTGTGAAGTATGAACTCTACAATTCATGGTCTAATCATCAAAGTTAAGGGGACCACTTCCACCCATTTGGTGAAGTACTCAGTGGTCGTTAATATAAATACATGTCAACCTAATTATGGGAGAGAAATATTTCTAATTAAATCGAAACCCCACTGAGAAAATGACCAAGCTGCCTGAATGGGCTGTAAGGCCTGTGATGTCAAGTGCATCATATTTGCATGATGTTGACATTTAATGCATTTCTTGACATACTCACAGTAATACTTCTCCATGGTGGGCCAGTAATAACCCATTTGAAGGATGCACTTAACAATGGACATGCTACTGAAGTGACCATCACATGTACCATCATGAGCTTGCAAAATTGCCCAAGCTAATTCATAGAGCTCTAGGCAATGAAGGAGGGCCCCATAGTAGACTTGATGATACAATATACCTTCTAGCAAGATATATCTTGTCACTTTTTTTTTTTAAATGCTCATTTTTTGGCATGCGACAGTTTGTGTGGGACAATTCCAAGTTTTAGGAAATATTGTAAATGGGATAACCAATCCTGATAAGCTACAACCTCAACAGATAATATGACTTGTTCCTCCTACAATTCGATGTTCACAAATACAGATTGAGAAATAATCTTATGGTGAATGATGATACCATTCTCTATAGGACCCTGCAAAATTAAGGACCCCTAAGGTGCCTTCTTTAGAAAGTCTTTGGCTTTATAGAATCACTCATGATCTGGTTCTTTATGAATCATGTTGACTAATTCTTTGTTATCAAAAGCCTCACGTTGCATCATTGAGTGCGAGAGCATTTTTGCATGAATGGTAGTGAAATCAATAGATGGATTATGAGGGATTAAGTATCCTAAAGATGCCATAGTGTTTGTAAATTTGTTTGATGTGTGAGGGATTGCCTTTATGTAGTACCATTCTAGTTGGGCTAGATAGGTGTCAATAAGCTCCTTATAAGCTTTTAGGATTAGATCCATACATTGGAATAATCCCTTGACTTGGTTGACTATGAGGAGGGAATCACCAAAGATATTTAGCCTTTTGATATTCATAGCAATGGCTATTTGGAGACCTAATATTAGGGCCTCATATTTGGTGTTGTTATTCATGCAAGATAAGTCTAGCTTAAATGACAAGGGCATTGGAGCACCTTGTGGCATGAAGAACATAATCCCTACACCACCTCCTTGCTCACACTTCAAACCATCAAAGAATAAATTCATTTCAGCTTTAATATTAGGTTATTTGGTTTTGAGTGCTTCTGATAATGTGAAGATTGCATCATCAAGAAGTTCTATGGTGAGGGGCCTACTATTCTAAAGAGACACCTCAGCCAGTTGATCAACTATGACTTGTCCCTTGATGGACTTTTGGCTTATGAATTCCAAGTCAAATTTTGTCAATAGCATGATCCACTTTGCAATATGTGTATTATGATATATCTTGCTCATCATATACTGTAAAGGATTTTGTTTGGATATTACATACATTGTATTGCTCAACATGTAGTGGTACAATTTCTTGGTTGCAAAGACCACTGCTAAGAACAACTTTTCTACGTATGCGTATCCTATATCATAGCTCACTAGAGTGCGACTGATGTAATATATAACTTTTTCTTTATCTTGAATGTTCTTTTGGGCCAACATGGTGCCCAAAGCAAAATCGGTAGCGGATATATATAGAAGGAATGACATGTCTGGCCTTGGTGGAGCTAACACTAGTGACGTTACCAGGTACTTCTTGATTTCAACAAAGGCTTGCTAACATTATTCATCCCACTGGAATGGGATCCCTTGTGTAGCAATCAATTCATGGCTCGATATTTATCCGATAGTTGTGCGATGAATCACTTTATGGATGTTACTTTGTCCTATAAGCTTCTCAGCTCTTTGGAAGTAGTGGATGGGACTATTTCAAGGATAGCCTTTACCTTTACTAGGTCTACTTCGATGCCTCATTTAGAAATGATGAATCCCAAGAGTTTTCTAGAAGTTATGCCAAAGACACATTTCTTGGGATTCAACTTGACATTGTGCTCAATTAGACGATCAAAGACCTTTCTAAGGATCTCAGCATGCTCTTCACGTAGCAATGACTTGGCCAGTAAGTCATTGATATAGTCTTCTAATATCTTGTGCATGTAGTCATGGAAAATGTATGTCATAGCTCATTGATATGTGGCACCAACATTTTTAAGACCAAATGACATTACTTTATAGCAAAATTTTCCCCATGGAGTGGTGAATGTAGTTTTATGTTGGTATTTGGGTTTAATCCAAATTTGATTGTAACAAAAAAAACTGTCCATTAGGGAGAGCATCTCATGACCTACAGTTGCATCTACAAGAGAATCTATGTTGGGAAACATGAATGAATTCTTTGGTGTTGCCTTATTGAGATCCTTGAAATCCATGCAAATGGATATTATTCCATCAAGTTTTCCTATGGGCACCATGTTTGATACCCATTCTGGATAGTCGATGGGAATAATAAAGACTACATCCAACCATTTTTGTAACTAGTTATTTACCATCAAAGCAATGGTTTGATGCATCTTTTTGAGATTTTGCTTGATCGATTTCTTTGCTAGGTCTAGTAAAAGGTTATGGAAAACCAATTTCAGATCTAGTCCTGGCATATCTTTGTAGTTCCAAGAAAATATACTTGGTCTCTCTTTCAATAGAGGAATAATGATGGCTTGTTCTTCTGGAGATAAGCTCTCTCTAAACTTGAATTTCTTTGGATGAAGAGGATCATCACTGATGTCCACTTCATAAGTATAATCTATTGCCATATGTGACCATTCCTCAAGTTTGTAAGGAGTGGGGATTAAATGGATGTCATATATTGGGTTTAAAGGTTCCACTAAATCATGGTTGAAACCAGCGTGATAGACATCATGTGCATAGCCTGATGCAAAATGGAATGGTTGTAATATATCTTCATTAGGGAAGAAATATTTAGGCTCTAGAGGTGAATTAGCATGATCCTAGTCAATAGCATCTAAGTTAAGACACAACAGTTTTGTAGGATCTACTGGATTATGGAGTGAAGTGGTCAAATCAATGGAGATCATGTTTATGGATGGGATGAAATTTCCAAGACCACGTGGGTGAAGCTCTGCATTAATGATTTACCTTCCATATCCAAGATGTGGCTATGGGGGTATGGGGATATTAGGATCTAGCCTATAGATAGAGGAGATGATGGGATCATTAGGCTACAACAACTCTCTAAATGTAGGTGGATCCGGGTTGACCATGTGATGAATGATATCTAGGTTTACTGGCCTTCCCATGAGGTGAGGATCAGGATATATGGTACAAAGTATTACCTCTATTTCGATGAGAAAATTGACCTAATGTAAGTGATAAGGTCTAAGATAAGCCATCTCGATCTCATCCTCATAGTCGTTGTCATATATGAAGAACCCCTCATTCCTACCCATTGAAATTGGGTGTTGACCTAAATATTGATGCCCAAGATAGGCCATTTCAGTCTCATCTTCATAGTCTCTATCATATACAAATAATATATTATCCATTTCCACTTGGCATGTATGCCTAGGCCTAAGGTAGGTCATCTCAATTGAGTCCTCTAACTCAGAGCCACTCTCATTCGAGATGTATCCACTCTCTGTGTTACCTAACCAAGCAAGGTGTTGAATATACCAAGGCCCATGGTAGGCCAATCCAAACTTGTCCTTGGATTCACTAGTGATATACTCATTTTCCTCTTGCTCATAACCATGGATTTGCTTGTCCTCCCATAGGATGATTCCTTATGGGAATGCTTTGATAGAATAATTTGGATGATACTCATCGGGTGGTCCTATATTGACCATGGATATCCTTCTATCACTCAAGTAGCCTCTGCTCGGGGGTTGATAGGGATTCCAGTTACTTTAGGTGGTGGTGGTGCCGATGTAGATGGGTCACCTCACACTAATTTAGACTTACTTTCTAGCTGTGCAGTGAGGGATTAAGGCTTGATGTACAGGTGTGTCAATATAAGGATGAAGTACCCCAGTAAGTCAATCATATGCACATATTTAAATGACTTTTCATCTGATAAAACCACATGTACTTGTACCTCATGCATATATTTGATGCACTAGTGCAATATTGAGGGGATGCATTGCATGTCCCTTATCTAGGGATGCCCTAGGAGGATGTTGTACTACATTACCCCATCCAATACATGACACATCATGGGGATGGTATTTTGTCCTACCTTTATAGGTAAAACAACTGTACCCACTATGGAGTACATCACATCATTGAAAGCTCTCAATGTATAGGAGGTTGGGATAATGTTGGACCTAGGAATTTTTAGGTGCCCTATAGCCTCTGTTGTGATAATATTAATCGATGAGACTATGTTTATTAGAACCCACTTGAAGGGTATTTCATTGATTGATGTGATGATATGCAAAGATGAGTCTGCTATGATAGTAGATACGACCTTGATTTCATGATCATAGAAACAAATCACAGGCTCTTGACACTGCTGGACCTGTCCCAAAAATTTTATGAACACATCTTGGTTCTGGGGTTGGAGCTCAATTGATCTCAAGATTTCCATTAAAGTATGCCTATGTCTAGGGGAATGTTGAATGAGCTTATAGATCAATAACTTGGTTTGTGTCATTTGGATATTTTCTCTAGTATGCTCTGGACAGTTACCATAGGTCGTATTGGTGGACTTGAAATATTATTTTGCATTTGCCTCCATTAAGGTGCAACTGAGATATGAATAGGAGCCACTGGAGGCTCTGGTTGGTTATATTACTGATTCCTTATCACCACATTAACTATCTCAACCATTTTGATGCATCCCTGAGTGGGAGGTTTAACTCAAAGTTGGTTCACTTGAGCACCCTGATCTCTAGGGACCTCATGATTAGGCAACGAGTTTATGAATATGCCCATGTCTCTATTATCAGGTGCTAATGGGTTGTCAACTTTTAGCTCACCCTTCTCGATCATGTTTTGCACAAAATTATTGAATTTGATACATGTTTTGATATCATGCCCTTGTATTCTATGATATGGGCAGTATTGATCTTCCTTATATCCCTTGTGCTTGGGATGGTTAGGGTTAAGAAGTTGCATCTTAGGTAGCCCGTGTCTTTGTACCTCACTGAAATGGTTGAATATCGATTGCATCAACTCTAATAAAGGCATGAAATAGTGAGGTGACCAACAATCCTTGTTTTGACCTTGGTTGTTCTTTGGGTTGTAATTGGTCGGTGGGGAGTGAGCTTGATATTTCTATGGTTGTTGGCTATTGCCTCCCTTTTGTGCGCTTAACACAACCTAGTTGACTTGAGTAGGATTGACCTACTTTTGTTGAATCTTGTTGTGGTTGGAATTTTTCTACTCCTTTTTGTTTCAAATTTTAAGGTATCCTTCATCAACCTTGATGTCTTTTATTAGCTTAGATTGAGTCAAATCTTCCTCAAATATTTCATACTATTGTAGTTGTAATAGCAACGAGATGTGCTTCACATAAATCTTGGTAAACATCTGGGTGAGCTCTATAGTGAGAACAACAAATGGTAATTTTACCATTATTTTCCTCCATCTGTTCCCATAGTCCATAACTGGCTCATCATCGTATTGGTTTAGGGTTTCCAGATCAGATAATTTTACCTTATTCTTGACACCAAATTAAAAGCATTCAATAAATTCATTCACTAGTTGCTCAAAGATGATGATGTTGTGCTTAGGTAATTGGTTGAACCATTCAATTGATGTACCCAATAACATCATGATGAACGTTCTCAGCATTAGGGAATCATTATGTTCAAGTTGGAAGCACACATTCATAAAACATATTCTTGCACATATTCCTCTCCTTTGAACTTGTCTAGCCTAGGTATATCAAAGTGCCTATGATACGCAGGACTCGGTACTGAAGGGCATAATGATTGGTTGTGTATTTTACTTAGGGTTGGCTTTTTATCAACCACGTTCTATTTCTCAAGAGATTTGACTCTCTTAGTGAGTATTTTGTATGCCTTCAAAGAAATAATCTCCTATTATTGAAGGCTTACTCATGGTGGTCGGGGAGGTAATCCTGTGTCTACATGATTTGGGCATATGTATTCATCCCCCATGACCATGGATGGAGGTTCAAGATATGTCTACTTTTGATCTTCCATCCTTACATATTATTCATTAAGTTGTATCTATTTTGGATCTAGGTGTTGTTGATGCTATACAAAATGGTGAGCATGCTTGTATCTTTGTATAGTGCATCTCTCATGCTGAGAATCAGCATGTCTATCATGTTGGTATTGCTCACCACCCATGTGTAAGTCAGCCCAAGCCAACCTGTCAGCTTCCTATTTGTGCTCTATCTGTTCCTCCCTCAAGCATTGCTCGTGTAGGTGCAAACACATTTTTCTTCTTGATTCTTGCTAAAGGGTTGTTAAGCTTTCTTGTTATACGTGTAGTGCTTTTGTTAACATATGTATACGATCAGACTAGTCTACCACTAAATGTTTGTGATCCTACAACTCTGTGTGATGCATCCTAGTGGATAAGCCTCTTGGAGAGGCTCTAGCTATGCTCTTGCCCTTATTTATTAGGTTGACCTTCTCTATGTAGAAGGATCTATATTCTATACCCCCATGGTCGAAGGTAGTGCACATGCTACAAGGAATATTTGAAGCTTCCATTATCTCATTGGTGTGCCTTGTAGTTATGCTATGTAAATTTCCTAAAATGGAATGCACGATAGTATGCTTCTTTGAGCTGGTCTCGAGAGAACTCGATCCAACTCATAAAGCTATATGGTCTTCCATGATCGGTTCCATGGAGTCCCATTAGCCTCAATGAGCTCATGATCTAGGGGTATTATCCCATTATTTGAGAGGCTAAGAGGTGCTCTAGGTCTATGACTGGGCATAACCCTTGTGTTATATCCCTTAGTGGGTTGATATGACCTATGTGTATCCTAAGAATATTGGGGTCTTACATGCCCTTCATGTATATGTGAGGACTGGAGCCTTGAAGTCTCCTCATGCCTATGTGAATATTAGGGCCTAGATGCCCCCTCATGTCTATGTGATGATGTAGGCCTTGAGGCCTTCACATGTATTTGCGATGATGGAGGCCTTGAGGCCTTTGCATGTTTGTGTGATGAGGGAGGCCTTGAGGCCTCCTCATATCTATGTGAATATTGGGGCCTTAATACCCCCTCATGCCTACTATGAGAGGAAGTAGGATATGGATCTCTAGCTGGGGTTTCTTGAGGAGTCCTCCCATAGGTTGAGGTATCACCCCTAAGGTTCACTAAACTTTTTCAACGACATGGTGTGTGGGTGGCTCAACATCATTGTGATTGTGAGTGTGTGAAGCATGAGTTTTCACCTCGATTTTGGACTGAGGGTACTTGCTTTGTGTGTAGACCATGAAAATTTGTGAATTATATTCTTAAGTAAATTTCAAAGCACACAAGAAAAGCAAACAAGTGTTTATCTCATTTAAGGATTAATGTGTGTTCCCTAAGTTTTTTTGTGTGTTTTGATACATTGTTTGTAAAGAAGACCTTGTGTCATGTGTTTTGCTCTTGTTGGATGGTATTCTTGTGTTTAAGTGGATTTCACCTGTATACTCACAACTCGACAACCTAGTGATGAAGTCCAGGTCATGTAATCCAACCTATAATGTGTGGTAATGAAGTCCACACATGGTCAGGGAGCACAAGTCCTCCCGGTCCTCACCTAGTTCACTTGCAGTCAATGATATACCTCTTTGGAGAGAGATACATACTATTTACCATGAGTTATGATGGATCTTGGAGCTGGTATTGGCCAATAATAATAGGTACATAGGATTTGAGACAACGGATGGAGATGAAATCCACCTCATTGAAATCTACTAGTGGATGGTAATGAAGTCCACCTCACTAATTTTTAAGTGAATCATGGTGTGTGTATGTTATTTTTAGATTTTTGCATAAAGGAAAAACAATTCATCAATGAGCACTCATGCGTTTTCTCCTACATGCCTAAGAAAATAATATTTTATTCAAAAAAATGCATGTCTAAACATTTCAATGACCTTTAGAGAATGCATTTTACTACTTCATGAAATAATGGCCTTTAGCTGGGCCCCATGCAAGAAAGCTTAAAAAAAAAATCCAGACCACTGGAGACTAGGACAGACCTTGAAAACAGAGGTCCACTATTCCTAGCAACAACTGGATGAAACTAAGAAAACTAGAAAGCTTCAATGAATTTTTATTTTAGTATTTTTCTATGTTTTCTTAATGAAATGAAAATTTCTCTACTGTATTATGATAGAAAAAAATAGACAGAGACAGTAAAAAGAATAGAGAGTTGCCCCAACCTGAAATCCACATTTGATGAAGCACATGATGACCTTTGTTGCACTTTTTATGCTAGCCGCTATCGACCAGAGTAGCTGTTATTGGCTGTTAACTTCAAAAGTGGAAAAACTCTACTGGCCACTATCAACTAGAGTGGCTAGACCTGCACACAGAAAACACATGAAAACATAAAAAAAAAAATCCAAAAATAGAAAACCAGGTGGGAGTCCCACTATGATCACCATCTACATGACCTTGGGAAGCTATGAACCTTAGTCTACTTACAACATTATATCAAAATAGAAGATCATGAAAGCATAAATAACACAGAAGTGACAAATGTAAGAAGTATATTTTATTTATTCATGTGGATTTTGGTTACATATAGGTCTCTCTTAGGGATATCTAGTTTGATACAATGGAATACAAGCAGAAGTAATGATGTTCCCTACAAGGGGATGGTGCACTCCGCAGGCCTCCTAGTCTCACACATGAACTTGTATAAGGGCTTATAAATGCCTTCTTCTCCTTCTTATTTTGAGGTATCTAAAGCTTTAAACACTTTGGATTGGCTTTGTAAATTGTATCCCGTGTACAAGAAACAATAGTAGGATATTAGTAGCACGAGAAGCCTCTCATGATGAGGCTTTATTAGCAAATATGTGGAGCATGATATGTAAGCATAATAAGATCAAGATACAATAAATTAAATGATAAATGCATGGAAAACTCAGGAATAATGATGCAAATGCATTAAATAAACTAGATCTATGCTAAAGCTAATTAATAAATCAAAAAACAATAACAGATCTAAGCTAAAACTTGGAAAATAATGTCTAAAACCCTAGGTTGTGCCTGCAAGACACTATAAAAAATAGTGATGAATAGCGGCGAATAAGTATCAAGAATAGTACTTCTCATGGACCAGGGGTTGTAGAACTAGATTCCTCATTTGAATTGATGTCCAAGGGTCACCTCTGTGTCTGTACACTGATTGGCGATGAAGAACATTTGATCTAAATGGTTGTATGGCTAGAAATCATTGCTAAATCAAGCAGAGCTCCACTACCCCTCCAAGGGGTATGGAATATCTCTCCAATATAATAGAGCTTTGTTGCACAAATTTTTTTATATTTGTGGATCATTTCCTTTGCTTAGGAGAGTCCATATGTAGACCTCCCAGATTCAGATCTAGATCTGGATCTTGGCTTCGTGGAGAAGCCAAAATCTATATCTGCATGCAACTGACCATCCTAGGAGGAAGGATTAGTCACAAATTTGCATTGAAGGGGCAGTCAGGAGGATCTCTAGGAGTTCCACACCAAAATATTCCCACAAGTAATGCAAGTGTAGTTAGATTGTGTGATCTAGACCTGTATTCACAACCAAATTGTGTTTTGATGCTAGTCATTATTTAGAGCAGTGGCTAGGTGTGGCCGCTCTTAGCTTCAATGGCCAGTGTTGGTGGCTACTTTTATTGATAGTGGCTAGTCTTGGATGGGCTAGAACTACCCTTGTTGAGTGGTTAGGACCACTGCTAGCTCTTGGAAAGGTCCAATATCATTCATATGGTCTTTGGATATGTCCATATGAGTAGTCTCCTAAACATGATGTGTTTTAGGTGTCTATAAAAAGCAATAGCTTCAATATAAAATATTGGATGAATAGACTATCAATAGTTGTGTGGGATTATAATGTTCCTTAGAA
Source organism: Wollemia nobilis (assembly GCA_028583015.1). Classification (NCBI taxonomy): domain Eukaryota; kingdom Viridiplantae; phylum Streptophyta; class Pinopsida; order Araucariales; family Araucariaceae; genus Wollemia; species Wollemia nobilis. Next base: position 259,528 of record JAQPPZ010002979.1, read on the forward strand.
ATCCACCACTGGGTTCACCCCATATGAGTTAGTTTATGGAAATAAAATCATTTTTCCTATTGAATTTGAATTACAAACATTATGTACTACACTTGATGTTGGTATTGAGTTATCATAGGTATAAGAGGAATGGATTTTGTAGCTTAATGCACTTAATTATTTATGAAGGTATTTCCTTCATCAGATGGAAATCATTCAACAACAAAAAAAAATATGGTATGATTTGTTGGAATATTATTAATGTGCACTATGCCTTCTTGACACTTGTTAGTTTCTCTTGACATTTGTCATGTTATTATATAGACCTCCTGCCTATATATTGTAACACATTTTATGTATAATATTATCTCATATTTGTTCATTCCTAACATTTGGTGCTACGAGAATCTTCAAACTGGATGACGCGCACAATTTATTTTTAAAGGCCCAAGATGTAATTGACGATAGACTTGATGCTCCGTTTTCATTGAATAGATTTTTTGTTCTCGTGCTCAACGATCTAGTAGTAGTGGTAGTCCCTGTGCCATTGTACGTCTAGCTTGTAGCATTATAGGTTCTCAAGCATAGAATGGATTCATTTGCCATTTGTCTTACATTTCTACTACCAAAAAATTTTAGAAGCCACATCATGCTTTGTGAGAAATTTTTTCCCGTTTATTTTGGTGAACTGTTGGTGCACTGGTGCATGTAAGGGAGGGATTTCCACAGTAGCCCAAATGATCTATTACTTGTTTTAAATATATGTGCATCATGTTGAAGTACTAGTGGGTGATTGGTTTTAAAGTATCTCTATGACCTATATATCAAACACTTATATGGATGGCACATTATTTTTTAAAGCTAATCCTAGAGAAGTTAAAAAATCCACCATTGCTATGGAAGCCACTGCAAAATTACTATCTGAAGCTATGTTCATGAGCCTCGGGTGTGTTTTAGGCCAAATATTAATCTTCCAGAGGACGTTGCTACAAATTTTTCAGAACGATAGATGCTCCACTTGTTTTTTTCCCTTAACCATCGAGGAGTATGGCATCTTGAGCTTAAAAGTAGTGATGTGTGCATGAAGATGAGTGGTGTCCTTTTTTGTGTGATTGATTTCATATTAAAAATGATGGTGGACCATGCTGTGGGTTACAGTGGCCATTGGAAATAGTGAATGGAGCAATGAATACGATCAAGCGATAAAATGTAGATATGAAAACTACCATAACTATGGGAGATAGTAGTGTCACATGTACTAATTCTGGTGAACATTGTAGTGCTCGTGCTATAGAGGATGGTCCCAGTTACCTACCAATTGATCTAATGCAGTCCGATATATGTCTACAACAAAAAATTTACTATTCCTATGCATGGTGGACTCAGTCCCACCCATCATTGCTGTTGAATAATTTTCTTGAAGACTATGGTGGATCCTCTGATGAAGAATCTCCACATGTTCTTGTTGTTGATCTGTGTGGTGGTATTCCGATAAAACCATAGTGAAGAAAATTGGTAGATTATAAAATTCCACCTTCTTGTTACTGCCCATGCTTTCCACATGCTCGCTGCACACTTTACCATGTTGAAACTTGACTGTGGATGTTGTTTGAGTGAATCTTATGTTTATTTTAAATTTTTATTAAGGTGGTCCATTTTTTAAAAAGAAAATTTTATAAAGTGGAAGGAGACGGGGATTTTTTTATTTAAAAATGAGACACTACAATATTTTTTTTTAAACAAAGGGGGGCTTTTTATTCAAATATGTTTTTTTCAATATAAGGGAGGCATTTAATATTTTTTTAGGAAGGCCCACATGGCCATGTTGTTTTTCCACAGGATAAGGGCCCATTGATACATGAACATAGGGGTATTTATAGTCATCAGAAAGGTTTTTTTGAGATGGACACATTGGTGGTGTCCAAATTTTATTTTGAGGCAGTTTGGAAAGGTATTTTTAGCCTCAAACATTGTTGTATTTTAGAGTGTATTTTTGGTTGAACTCAACACTCTATGTAAGTGATCCTAGTATCTAGTATTCTCCTCTATCATACTTGGTGGATGCAGTAGTTGGTTACCCATGTATTCTGGTAAGATGAGGTGATTACCATAAGGACACCTACTCTAGGGACTACAAACATAGATACCCTAGACTCTATTCACATAAATTTTTGGATCTACTTTTTAAGACTATAGATGAAGACACTTCAAATATTCTCTTCTATTCTTATTTCTTCTTCTGCTTCATATTTTGGCTTCTATGAATCATTTTATTTTATTGAGTGCATTTTTGGCATAGATCGACACTCTTATATGGCTCGTATTTCTTTTGTATTAAGGTGCATTTTCGGTAGAGATCAACACCTTCTAGATTGAGTTCACCATGAGGGGGGATGATATTCATGGTGAATCTAGTCAGTGACCTATGAGAGGAAACATACCTAGAGGATGACCTATAGAGGCAACAAACCCATGGAAGTGGCTGACCCTGAGGCACCTAAGATAACCTTGAGGTACTTGGATGGTTGACCTAGTGGCAATAGATCCAAGGAAGTGGCTGACCCAATAGCAACAAACCAAGACGTATAAACCATTTATCTAGCATTATTCATATTTGGATAGCCAAGCGCAAAGAGCACTAGCCTAGACCAAATCATGTAATAAAGGAGGATGATAGGGTTCTTTTAGATAAGTCAACATTAAGGGGGAATGTTACCTAATGTTGACTTGTTTTTTTCTATAGTTAGGATAGTGCACATTAAGAGGAAATGTTAGAATATTATTAATGTGCACTATGCCTTCTTGACACTTGTCAGTTTCTATTGACATTTGCCATGTTATCATATAGGCCTCCTGCATATATATTGTAACACATTTCATGTCTAATATTATCTCATCTTTGTTCATTCCTAACATGATAGACATATCAAAAGTAACAAGTACAAGCTAGTGATTGGGCGCTATTTTTTGATTCATGCTATCTTGACTTCAAGGGCAAGGTCCAAACCTGACAACTAGGATTATATGAGATTGATCAAGTATTTGATAATGGTGCCATGTGACTAGTACTTGTTGATGGATTGACATAAAATATGGTGGTAAATGGACAATTTTTGGAGCTATATCATAAACCAATGTCAAAGAAGATTTCTCTACTTATTTACTTTCATAGTCTGATATGTATGTTGTGGGAGAAAAATATTCTCTTGTGATAAATGAAGTATGATTGTGTATTTTATGTATTGAAAAAAAGATAAAAAATGGATTAAATCCAATGGTGAAAATCCCTTTAGGGGTGCCATTGGGCCAAGACTAGTATGAAAACTAATTTTTGGTGTGCTAGTCTTGTAAATAAAAAAACTTGGTTATGAAAATATCTTATGGATGCAACCAAGGAAGTAGTACATTAAAAATAAAAAATGACAGTCTCTTCTATGAAGAAAAAAATAAAAAGTAGGAAAATAAAATGAAAGAAAAATATCTACTGGTAAATAAATGTGTGTGCATCCCTTTATGTTTCTTCTAGTTTATTTTTAACCCTAAAAGTTTACTCAGGTATAATTATAGGTTCCTACCTTCCTTGAATCATCATGATTGATCTCTCTTAATGAGGTATGTGTTTATCCTTTTTACTATTGTTTAATATAATAACTCTTGCATGATTTTAGCGATTTCATGGTCTATAGTGCATAAAAAAATGCTTTTGAAAGGACCCTAGTAATTGGAAGTATTGTGCACAATGCTCAATTTTTTTGGTACTTTCGCCTACTATATGGTTGAGAACAAAACTTGTTTGGACAACACCAAAAATTCCATAAGGAGCCTCCATGATGATCAACATTGGACAAAGTCTTTCAATGCAAAATACTAAAATGCTCCATATGATAGAAATCCATTGGAAGGGTAAAGGTTATGATAGATTGTGATCCTCATGGAAAATTAAAAAAGGTAAGGTGATGTCCATACATTGGAAAATAACCATGATAAACATTTTGACCCAAAATGCTCTCTCTACATACGTGTTATCTTGGCATGTTTCTCTAGCCTCATTAGCAATTACCTATCACACAAATGAAATGCAAGTGCTAGAATCTCTTGAATGTAATCCATTGAAACCTAACAAGAAAATACTTACATCAAGTAGGTATTCCAATCCCTCTAAAAAAAGAAATCTATAGAAGTCCCTAGGACTATGCCTAAGGGGTAGAAGCAGAAAAGACCCACAAAAGAAGAACTAGCACATATGCAACCTGAAGCACAACCACAAAATTATTTGACACCCTACAAAGGAGTGCCAACAATAAATGTATCAAAAGAAAAAGAAAAATCAGAATAAATATAATCCCTAAAGGTTTCAATGAAGAAGAGTTAGAAGAGGGCCAAGGTAGTCACCCCTGAAGAACTAGAGGCCCTTAATAAATTGAAGTATTTCGATGCTAAGAAGAGGTTCATGTAGAGGACCTATGCAAAAGTAGCTAGATAAAAATAACAAGTTCCCTTACCATTGTAGCAGACTGGTGATTCTCTATTAGAAATGAATATTTTTGATATTAGTAGCAAAGAGACATTGCCAATTGCTCTAAGTTAGGAAATAAGTTAGTAAGAGGAAGTAAGCATTAAGATGTAGTAATTATTAAGGGGTTGTTGTAGTCTACATGCCCTAAGCTCATAACACATCCTAACCTAAGATAAATCTCCCTTGAAGCACCTAATCAATAATTTCTTATACCTAGCTAAAAAACAAAGCAACTTGAATAACCAAATGAATATGACACAGGTCTTGAAGGTTTGGACCTGGAAGGAACTAAACTAGTCATTTAGGATTTGCAAAAAAGGATAAAAGTAGTTGAAAATTTGTTGTAGAATAAGAATAAGCAAGTCACCCAATTTTAAAATTAGTTACTAGAGGTAAGAGTTTGAAGGAAAATAATTTAGGCTTCTAATCCTGAGAGTGTACCTAGGCTAGTTGGAGGATATTTTGAGGAAACTCCATTACATAATCGGGCATATGTGGTAGGGACAATAACACAGCAAACTAAATAAGATATTAGCCTCATAAGTTTTTTTCACTTGAAAATAATTATTTGATGCATGAGGACATACCTTCCAATAAGTTGGGGAGAGCAATGAGGCTAAAAAATGCCTCATTTTATACAATCTTTTTGCCTCCTTTTTTCACTATTTAAACATGTTTTGCTCTATATTTTTATTAGTTTCTTAATAAAATGTAGTAATTATGATTAATGTAGAATTATATAGGAAGTGTGAAATTATATGCTAAGAGAGCTAAAAAGGAATATTTTATTGAATAAATACCAAGTTTTAGAGAATCAAAAGGGTTATCAAATTTTTGCATGACAAAAAAAGCTCCTATGACAACATGGAAATTGACATAAAAGATAACATGTTAACTAGCACCAAAATAAAATACTATAATAGGTGATAGAAGTAACACAAATAAAATGTGGATTTCATGTTTGTTATTTTAGCCAACAAGAGTGCAACTTTGCCAACCACCTATGAGTGATGTTAGCACATAGTCAACTACTTGTTAACTTAGGATAACTGGTATCATTTTTGGGTAAAAACAATATAGTTTTGCATGTTAGGGAATTTGAAACTACTTGGTAACCAAATTATTCCATTATCATCATTTCCATAATGATAATTGAAGATAACATGTAGATGACTATGACCAGATTGGGCTTTGTAGCACCTAGTTTTGTCCTTACCTATTGGAGAGGATTTGTTGAGTATTTTGCTTTTGCAACCATTTGATAACATAGGCAAGAGGAGGGTATTGTCCTCATAACTTATAAATAATAGATGTAGCTCCATGTGAAAGGTTAAGTAGCAGTAGTAGTAATTTTTTACATTATGTTGTTGTAATTGTGATTACTTATTGTATTTTGTAAGAATACTATCACTTTTTAGATTTGCAATAATATGCTGAATTGATATTGTTAGAATCCTTCATTTGCATGAGTTGAGTTGAAAATTTTCCCTTCCACATTGCTGTGGAGCAAGGGCCCACTCTAGGCAAGGTAGAATGTACCATTTTACAATATTTTATATTTGTTGTAGCATAGATTAGACTATTGTTATTTCCTACATTTACTAATAATTATCTAGTTATATAAATTCATCTCTCGAGAGGAATAGATAACCAACTATCTTAATATTATTACTATTATAGAATAGTGTTAACAGAAACATCATTTTATGTTCAACTTTTTATAATGTTATTTATTTAATTTCTATTGGAATCACTTTTAGTTTTAGCATGCTATGTTTCTTAGCCTAGTCCTTTCTATTTCCTACTATAGTGAGTTTTATTGCTGATTTTTTAATGCTTTAGAGTAGAGAACCTATACCTAACCTTAAATCATTATTGGTTCATACAAATTTTGAACACCACCCCAAATTTTATAATGAATTAAAGGGAGGTATAATGACAGCCATCAACTATGTTCTAGTTTGACATGGTACAAATCAAAATCCTTATATTCTCTTACTTTTTGTTTTTGGGGCTTGGTGTTGGAGAATATTATATTATTTGGTACATGCTAATGTAGCTCCATGGTACCTTATGGTACAAATGTAAATATTAGAATAGGGTTTGAGTCTATAGTTTAAAAGTGTGTTTTATATTTTTCTTTTATGTAAGTGTCTATGTGTAGGATGTGCACAAGTGTCAGTTAATTATGTGTGCAAGTGTGTAGTGTGAGAAAGTGTGCAAGTGTCAAGTGTGTATGTAGGAGTGTGCAAATGTCATAGAGTAAAGTGTGCAAGTAAATAGAGAGTCAAGAGTTATGCATACAAAATATGAGAAGTCAAATGTTACGTAAAGTTTATCTTATGTATGGATTAGAAAATATTGCAACTCTGCGATATGAGAGGAGTGCAATAGTTAAGTATTGAAAATTAACCTTTAAAAGGTTATATAATGGAGACAAAGCTCCAAGAAATGTATGAGAAATTTAATATTACATTAAAGCATTAATATTGAAGCTTGTATGCATATTTTGAGCAATTCTATTATAAGTTTTCTTTATGTTATTTTTATTTTTAATTTACATGGTGGAATCGGTAGCTGCCATGAATCTAGGCAAGCTATCCAAATTTTATGGCCACCACAATATTCTGCGATGTTCGTCCCAAAAGCTGCCACATAGATCTTCACACAGTATGCCCCTATAACCACCATGACATAATCATTTAAAAATTTTTATGCCACTAAAAGCACCAAGGGACAAGCATTCAGTCTAGCGAGACTCGATATTTGAACCTTGGACCTCCACCCCACTTATGAGGTTTGGATGAACTAATTGGTCTACACCTTGGACCTGTTTTCTTTCAATTATTGCATGAATGATTTTATCCATTTATATTCATATTATTGTCATTTTCATAAATATTATTGTTAATTATTTTGGCCATTTAATATATTTATTGCTCTTATATTTGAGTCTACTCAAGATACAAAATATTGGGACCTAAGATAATCTGGCTACAAATACAATAGTGGTATTGGAGCTACTTCAAGTAGAATCTAAAGCTAGAATCAGAGAAAGTATTTGATGTGAATTTAGAATTGGGAGTCATGTGAAGAAAACATAGACTCATATTGCTACAAATATCAAATTTGTAGAATGATATATAAAAGGGAGCCATGACAAAGCTTCCTATATTTGAAGACGTCTGAGAGATGTTTCATTTTATGCTAGATTCTGCCCATTCAATGCTAAGACGAATGAAGACAAGGACTCTATTCAAAGGTAATATTGAAAAATATTAAAAAGAAGATGCTATCACAAGCTAAAAATTGGATGTGAGAAAATTGATTACGAGACAATTTAAATCACCCAGATTTGATAGGATTCTTTGGAAAAAGAGAACCAAAAAATATTGGTCTAAGCCACCATTGGAGGAGGAAAAGTCCATAAGAATTACATTGGAGTACAAAAAGTCTATGAGTAGAATATTCAAAACAAAAGGACTGAACATTCGAACCATAGATTTGAGCAAAAACTTGGTAGGAATTTGTCAAGTGTGAAGTTAAATCTTCCCGAGAAGAGAGAATTTGTTTAAAAGAAAATATATAGACAAGCATAAAGTCTAATCTACCTAAGAATATGACATTTACCTATGATAAAAGCTATGACCTGAATTAGAAGAGAACATTGTAAAGCTACTACCTAAGTGTGAAAGAGAATTTTGAAAGGAGTTATTGTTGTTTGGATATGTTGCACCTACCTCTGAGATAAGCTAGAACATTACACCTGAGTGTAATGCCTAATCATACAAGAGTAGTCCTTGCACACTAGAGGTATAGATTCATTACAAATTATTGAATATTTCTCTAGAGATATAGAGTAGAAGATGCTCATATATGAAGCAATATGGTCAGTGAAGAGTTTATGATCTAAATAGATGTAGAAGAATAAGGTAATCTACATTACCCTAAAATTTAAAATATTATATTGGACACTAGAAGGAAAGACCTAAGTTAAATATTTAAATTTAAAATTTGAGACTTAGGGACTTTGAATTATAAAATTAAAGTTGGGAGTTAAAAGGAACTCAATGAATTTGGATGAGACTTCTCCTTTGCCTTCAGCTTCGGTTGGAGATGGTGCAAAAGATAATGAGCAAGCCTATCATGACCACAAGGAGGTGAATCCAATGTTGAGACTAGGGAAGATTACCTTTTCATTGAATACCTTAAATGAATTAGAGGCTGGGAGCAATCCTTGTCCATCACTGGAGGAGGTAAGTCTGAAAGATCTTATTCTCCATAAATCATTTGAACACCTCAATATGGGAGAACCTATAGTTCAACAACTATTTAAAATAGAATATGTAGCAGTTTCTTCTCCCAATATTTTTTTGAAAAAAGGATCATATAGACCCAAAACCAGAAGCCATAGGAAAGGTCGCATTGATTTTGGATAGATAAAAAAGTTGGTAAGCCCTCTAATAAATCTCTAAGGAAAAAAAGGTAGATTTTGAGATTGCTAATGGCTCTTAGACTATGTTGAAAGTCGAAAGGAGTAAGGAAGTAGGTAGAAAATAGTTGAAACTTGACTCCTTCAAATGATATCCCTAGTCTGTGGCTGGTGATAGGAAACCCTATTCTAAATCATGTAAATAAAATTCCTCTCATGGAATATTAGAGGATTAAATGGATCCTCTAAACAATATTTGATTTCTTCCCTCAAGAAAGAGTCTACTATGGATATTATATTTATTTAAGAATCTAAAATTGATTATGATAATATTGAGATTGTTAAAAATACTATTTAGAAGGAGGTAGGGTTTATGGCTAGCCCTACCAATGGATATTCAAGAAAATTATTCTATTTTTAGGATATATCTAAGGTGAATGGTTATGTTATTTCTTCCTCTAAGAGAGTTATGAATATTTTATTCTTTTGTAAATCCTCTAATTGTACATGGGTTATGTATAATGTGTATGCTTCAAACTTGGGCCCTATAAGAAAGGATTTTTGGTCTTCCTTATTAAATATGAGGGAGTATTTTAAAAAAGAAGCGTAGATGTTAGCAGAGGACTTCAAATTCCATATTTATCATTTATATAAAAAAGGTAGCAACTATCCTTGCTCTAAAAGCATGGAGGAATTTGCATATTTTTTTAACCAGGGTGAGTTGATGGACCTAGATTCAAAGATATAAAGATTCACCTAGAGTAATAGAAGGATTGAAGATCAGTTAATCCTAGTGAGGCTAGACAGAGTTTTTATGTTTAAACAAGTATTACCCTCATTTGGATATGTGTCTATGGTTTCCCTCCCTAAAGCAGGGTCTAACCATAACCCACTTTGGCTATAATCTCCTTTGCACTCAAATTTTTTCCCTAGATCCTTTTAGTTCGAAGTCATGTGGTGCTCACACCTAAATATTGAAGATATAATCAATGAATGGTGGACTAATCGGGTGCTAGGTGAAGGGATCTCTATGATAGAAAACAAAATCAATATGATTAAAGGAAAACAAAAATCTTGGAACAAAGAAGTTTTTGATGATATTTTAAAAATAAAGAATCTCTCAAAGGCCAACCTAAAGATTTAAAAACTATTGTGTAAGCTAAAGGTAATTTTGTAGATTCTAGAGACAAGAAGAAGGAATTAATGGTTGATCTTCAGAATACTCTAGGTAATGAGGAGCTTCTTTGGAAATAAAAATTGAGGGTATTATGGCTAAATAATAGTGACCAAAATACTAAATTCTTTCATACTACCACTTTGTGGTACATGAGTTCAAAAAAAATTTAAGAGATTCATAAGGATGATGAGTCCAACATAATGGATATCTAAGAAATCAGAGTAGTGGTAGTTGCTTTTTTGGATCATTACTAGGATCAAGAGATGTCAAATACATAGAGGTAGAAAGTAAGCTTTTAACCTCCATCCTTAACCTAGTCTCGAGGGACATGAATTTATTCCTTGAAGCTCCTTTTATAGATGCTGAAATTAAATTAGTAGTGTTCAATATGGGTGCTTTGAAATCCCTAGGCCCAGATGGTTTTCCTCCCTTTTAAAAAAAAAAAATTGGCACATGATTGGAAATGATGTTTGTGATTTGGTGAGATCTGTTCAAACCTCTTTTCTTATCGCTTTTGGGGTGAATTCTATATTCCTAGATCTTATTACCAATTCTTATACAATAGTCAAGTTTAGTAACTTCCACCTTTTCAGCCTCTGTAATACTATATACAAGATTATTTCAACAAAATTGATGGCCAACAGGCTAAAGCCTTTGATCCCTCTCTTGATTGATAAGGCGTAGAGTGGATTTGTGGTAGGAAGAAAAATTTGGGATGGGATCATATTTGTCTATGAGATTATGCACTTGGTAAAAAAGAGTGGAAGACCAGGCCTTTTCCTTAAGTTGAATATTAATAAGGCCTATGATAAAGTGTCCTAGGATTTCTTGGTAGAAGTCATCTAAATTTAGCTTTAGTCAAAATTGGATTTACTTGATGAGAGACTATTTCACCTCTACAAAATTTTTGGTGTTGGTTAATGGGTCCCCAGTCGACTATTTCTAGAGTTCCAGGGGCCTTTGCCAGGGGGACCCATTATCTCTGTATCTTTTTATCCTCATGGATAAAAGTTTAGGTATAAATATTTTGTTGATCCTTCAATTGTTGGCCTTAATCCAAACCTATTGACCAATCCTATCTCACATCATAAATTTATGGATGAAACCCTTCTCTCCTTATTGGATTTGGTTGTTCAGGCCAGAGCAGTTAATATTATTTCGAATCTCATTGAAAGAGCAATAGGATAGAAAATCAATCTTCTGAAAAGCAAATTGTATTTATGAATACTCCATTGGCTAGATAGAGGAAAATTGCTAATATTATTGGTTGTAGCATTGTTGAGTTCCCAATTGATTACCTTGTATTACCTTTATTTAATGAAAGGATGTTGGAGAGCTTCTGGGATTTGGTTGTGGAAAGACTCCAAAAAAAGCTTGCTAGCCGAAAAGGTGCCCTATTGAGCCAAGTAGGGAAGATCCTTGTAGTTAATAATACATTGTAGAGCATTTCTATCTACTTTAAGTCTACTTTTAGACTCCCTACAAATGTTATTTCCAATATTGAATGCATTAAAAAGGTATTTCTTTGGGTTGGCTGAGATGAACACAAGAAATTTCACCTCATCTTCTTGGATCAATATTGTAGTAGAAAATCTTACGGAGGTCTAGGTCTTAGGAATATTCATCTGATGAATGAGGCCCTGGTAATGAAACAAGGATGGAAATTGCTAAAAAAGGAGGATGTAGAGTGGATCCACATTTTCATTGCTAAATATTTGATTCATAACAACAACTATTTATCAGATCTCCTTTCGACAACTGGCTCTATTTTTTGGTTAAATTTGGTGAAATCTAGACCAGTGCTAGTTTTGGGTTCAATATGGGTTATGGGAAATGGAAACACCATTGATTTTTGGAAATAATATTGGCTATGGGATACTCCAATTTCTTAGGAACCCAATCTAGTGATGGATGAATTTATTTCTAAAATATTGGGATGGTGCTTGGTTCGTGACATTATTAGGATTGAGAATGGTAGGAAATTATAGAAATCTCTCCCTTTGGCCAATTGTACCAGAGAAGTAGAGTTATCCTAGGCCTCTATTTCTTAGATGTTCAATATCTATGTGTTAAAATTACAAGATTTAGAGGATGTTATTATTTGTAAAAGTGAGAGTGATGTCTCCTTCTTGGTCAAGTTGCCTATTCCCTCCTTGACTTGGATGATCCTATTTGGTTTCCCTCCTGTAGAGTGTGGTTTAAGCATTTGCCTCCTTAAGTCAATATTTTCTATTAGTTTTCCATCAAAAATAAGCCTCTTACCATTGAAAATCTATGTAAAAGGGAGATGATTCTTGCTAGCTGTTGTTATCTCTATGAATCCTGTGAAGAAACTATGGGGTATTTTTTCTTCCAATGTCCCTATTCTTTAATTTTTTTGAGAAGAATATTTCTTTCCCTGGGGGTCTATTGGATCCTTCCCAATTACTTTGTTGATGTTTACACCCAATGGGAACCCCATTTTAAATCTCATACTCAAATACCTTTGGAGATTTATTTTACCTCACCTCTGCTAGGGTATATGGTGGGAGAGAAACCAAAGGATATTCAAAAACAAAAAAGAGGGATTCTAAGGCACTTTTATCTAAGGTGTTTTTAGAGCACTATTACAATTTTTTCACCTATATTCTAGAATTAGGTAGTTGAGTTCATCATGAAGCTAAAATAGAAAATATTCTTGACTTTTCATAAAATGCTCGACCTACTGGGCTGCCCAACCAAAATCAACAAGGATTAGTGCAGTAGCTTCCCCCTCCAAATGGTTGGGTGAAACTCAAATTTTATGGTGCCTCTAAATGTAACCCTATACCATATAGGATATGTGGGGTGGTAATAAATGACAAAGGTGAGTTGATTCTTGCATATGCAGAGTCCCTTTCCTCTCAAACCTCCAACTTTGTTGAGGCTAGGGCCTTATTCCAAGGTTTGAGTTTATTAGAATATTTGGGTCAAAAAAATATTATTGTTGAAGGATATTATTTAAATATTATTAATTTAATCAATTCTTCTAAAAATCCTAGCTAGAATATAGTAAATTTGATCGTCGAAGCTACAAGAATCCTCCACTCTAGAGAGGAATTTTTGGTTCAACATATTTTTAGAGAAGGTAATAAGCTGGTGGACCTTATGACTAATATTGGTATATCCCAAAAAAGTATCATAGCATAGAATTAAAACTATCCTTTAAGCCTTATGAGGCTTATGGATGAAGCAAATGTTTAACTCTTCAAGATTTATGTTGAGTTTTATATTTAGTTAGGTCAAGTTGGGTGAGATCCTTTCTTCTCTAGGTTGGCTAGTTTATTCTTCAATTTGCAAGTTGGTGGGTGACCCCTGCTTATTCTAATTTTTTATTTTAAATTCAAACTAAGGAGTGTTGGCACCACCAGTCCTTGTATATTCTCATCCTTGGAGGATTTTAATATGATGGAGACTCTTGGGTCCGTTTGGTCCAACTTTGGTTGTCTTCAATGCAGAGCATTTTCCATATTTCTTCCCCCCTTGGTGGCTAAGTTTTGGACTATTGATTTTAAGATTATTAGGACCTTATAGATTTTATGGTATTTTGGTAGCAAGAACATGCTTTGTCATGTCAGCATTTTCAATCAGAGTTGACACATTTTCTTGTGGTTTATGAATTGGCTTGCTACTTTTTGTTTAAAAATTTGGTGGCCTAGCGATATTCAATGTGGTAAGGTGTTTGCTTTAGTTTTTGGTTGCCTCATGAGTGGGAGAAGTATTTTTTGTACAATGATTTATTTTCCATTATTAATCAGAGTGGGAATTTTTTTATAGATTATTTCATTTTTGGACAGTTGGCCACATCAATGACTCTTCTTACATGTGTGTATCTTTTTTTTGGGTTGCTCTATTTTCTCACCTGATTTTAAGGTTTCATTCTCCTAGGTGGCTTGGTGACAACTCTTATTTCTATGTTTGGAACAAGAGGTGCCACCTCTTCTCGTGACCCCTTTGTCTTTCTAGTTGTTTCAATCCCTTTTGAAATGTGAGTAATCATGGCAAGATAAAGACTTATTTTTTGACTTGTGGGATTCATTATAAACCTTGTCAACACTGCATGTGGGGTAGCATTTCTTCTTTTAGAGTTCAACCTCATATTTTGTGGCACAATGCTTTGAGGTATAGTTTTCAATTACTCATTAAAACTACTTTCTTGGGTTCGTACAATGGTCTTAGCTCTTTAAATTTATGGTTTTTTGTTTGTTTTAGCATGGATTGCTTCTGTGTTGTTTGCAGTAGGAATGAGGGTTTATTTTCTATGTCTATAAAAGCAATATGGGATAGAAATATCAAAGAATACCATTGGAGCCTAGCTTCTTGGATATGGATGATGAAGTTAAGAAAATTCTTTGTAAAGGTGGTCTTCTAGAGTGTATCAATTACTTCCATGGAAACCATAGAGGTCTTTCTAGGAATATGGAAATTTCATGGAGAAAAGGATGGGTCCAAGTTGGGGAAGTTAAGTTTGAAATCTTTGCCACATTGATTGGGGAAGTGATGGATCTCCTGGTTGATGGCGCTTGCATTTGTCACAAAAAAATACATTCTCTTTATAGGGATTTGGGATTCTTCCTTGGTGAAGATAAATATATTTCAAAATTATAGAATGACTATGACACTAAAGAGCTTAAGGACCCATGGGGATGGGTCATCTTTGTAATTATGGACTTATTTACATTAGAATCCAACCGAGAGGTTCTACATAGTTTCCACGTTATGTTATTGAATCACTTAAGGTGGAAAAGACCCATGAACATTCCCTCCTTACTCCTTTATTCTCAAGCAAAGGTATTGACCGATGTTAGAAGAGAGAAAGGGACATATCTGATCGAACAAGTATTAGTCTTGCTAATTTTTGAGCACGTTGCCAAAAAGAAAGGGGTGGTGGTGGAAGAAGATTTATCCTAGATTGAAAATAAAAAAATCTCGCTTGTGTTCGACCCACTTATGGTGTCCTCTAACTCCTCTTCCAATGACTTTTCGAAGAATGAGTCTGAGGATTTCAAAAGCCCACCCTTAGTTCGTGGTAAGATAAAAAATTTAAGTGAAGTTTCCATTTCACCTAGAGGTATCCAGGGTGGATAAGCTAGATGATCTAAATGCCTTTCTTTGAGAGCTACCTAGATTGAGACCTCCCCTCCATGGTGGATAAGTCCCTAATTAGAAAGAAAGAAAAATATTTAGAGGATTTGATGCATGTCAAGGATCGACTGCCCATGCCAAAGTTTGAGTCATCAAATATTTCTCACTTCCTCAACAAGCTGGAGGATAAACACAAAGCTATGATGGATTCTCTTTAGGTTACAATCACCTTTATCGAAGAAATCCAAGACATGACCTAACAACTAAAAGGTGAGTCAAGCATCCCAAAAAAGGACTTAGGAAGCATAATAAAATTACCTACTAGAATGTAACTATCTTGTGCTTGGCTGATCACTGCTTCTTGACTAGTTTTGGACTACATTCCTACTTTTCATGTGTGATCGAATGTTCTATATTTTGTTGGTTGGTGGGCTAGCTGGTTTGCTATTTTTTGGTTTATTTATCTTAGTTGGTCATTAGTCTCACAAGGATATCTTGGTTTTTATTGATACCTCATTGTATTTTTATTTTGTAACTAGGTTTGGGAAACCTCTCAAAACCCCTTATTTTAATTAATAAAGAAGGAATTCAACTCCAATATTTTAAAAAATTGAAAATATTGAAAATTTGATATTTTTATATTTGCAAATTATTTTTTGCAATTTGATTTTTGAAAATTGATAGATTAATTAAATTTTGGAGAGATAAATATTTCTACTCCAAAAAGAAATTTAAAATTTAGATTTGAAAAACTTATAAATTAAATTAGATCAATTTGGGAGCCATAAGGGTTCCTACTCCAAAGGAATTGATTTTTTGTTAAAGAATTTGATTGTTGAATTGAAAGCTTCAGAGAATTTGATTTAATGGAAGAAAATAATCTAAAGACTATAATAAGAAAGGAAATATTGAAATTCTTGAAAATTGGCATACAACAATTGATTGAAAATTTTAATGAAAAAAAGATATAACAATGAGATTTATCTACAGAGAAGCTATGAATGAAAATTTTGAAATATTTAAATATTATTTGGACTCAAAACTTGTTGAAGCAATTGAAAAATCTAAATATAACATTATAATGCCTATTGATATAGGTAGTATAATGCCCTGGTTTCAATAAAATTATTAATCTACCAAAACAAATATAGGTAATATAATGTATATGGCATTGCTTTTACTTGAAATTCATTAAGACAAAATTCAAAAGCAAGAAGAGTTGCTTGAAACTCTAAAATGAAAATCAGTGGTAAAAGATATTGGTCATAATACAAGTGAGTTATGTCATACATATTAGGAAGCAGATAACAAATGGAATGAAATATTACTACATTCAACATATGATAACAATAATGATAACAAAATCCCATCAAATTCAAAATTTTATTATGATACTCTAAGTGAATATTCAGAGTTTGCAAGACAACATAAAATTCAAGACTGAAGTAAAATAAATTAAGTAGATGAACTAAAATTTGAAGACAAATACGAATCTCAAGTAGTCCATTAGCAAGAGGCAACGATAGAAAAATTGAATAAAAAATATGAAGTATCTCAAGAATAATATCAAGCACAATGCAAGATTACTTGATAGTATCAAAGAATCAAAGTTTGAAGACTAAGATCTTTAATAACCAAAAAATGTAATATAGGGGGTTTTGGAGAATTTTACATTATTTGGTATATGATAATGTACCCCAATGGTACCTTATGGTACAAATATAATTATGTAAATATTAGAGTAGGGTTTGAGTCTATAGTATAGGAGTGTTTTTTATATTTCACGTTTATGTAAGTGTCTATGTACAAGATGTGCACACATGTCATGTAATTATGTGTGCAAGGATGTAGTGTGAGAAAGTATGCAAGTGTCATGTATTACAGTGTGCATGTAGAAGGATGCAAGTGTCAAGTGTGCATGTAGGAGTGTGCAAGCAAAGAGAGAGTCAAGAGTCATGTATACAAATGGTAGGATGAGAAGCCAAAGGTCATGTGATGTTCATCTTATGTAAGGAATAGGAAATGTTGCAACTCTCGATATGTATGGAGTGCAATATTCAAGTATTGAAGAATCACATTTCTAAGGTTATATATTGGAGATAAAGCTTCATGCAATGTATGAAATATTGAATATAACATTCAAGCATTAATATTGAAGCTTGTATGCATATTTTGAGCAATTCTACTATAAGTTTTCTTCATGTTATTGCATGAATGATTTTGGCCATTTATATTCATATTATTTTTATTTTCATAAATATTATTGTTAATTATTTTGACCATATTATTGATTGCTCTTATATTTGAGTCTACTTAAGATCCAAAATATTGGTACCTAAGATAATCTATCTAAAAATCCAACACTTCAAGAGAGAAAAGGATATAAAACCTTATAACAATTATGGTCTATCCTAGATAGAAATACTCATGATACTATAAGCATAATTGTGTCAAACATTGCTTGAATAGGCATAGATGGTGCTAAGTAACATTGTTGAAGAACAATAAACCAAACAAAACTTGAAGTAGTGTTGAAATGTAATGGTGATTATATTTGTATTAGTGTTGATATAACCTTGTATAAATTATCTTATGAAGGTGTCCTTTATTTATCCAACTATGAGCATGTGGGTAATGTTTATATTTTTATGGATATATTGCAAATACATATTGGCTTGTGTAATTTCTATATGATATTAATGGTTTATTGTGTGTTAAAGAACATGTAGGTATCATGATTATATATGTATTATTTATAGTAATCTATGTTGAATATTCATGTGTTTTTCCTAATCCATGAAAATATATAACTATTAAAGAAACTAAACTATCTATGCATTTTCATACCACATCATAAGGAATAGAAAGGAAACCATAATTGCTACATTTTAATGCATTAGCAAACAATAATTTTTGCTAGAGTGGTTATTTAAGGAGTTGGAATCTAGTAATTTGTTGAGATGTTAATTATAGTTAATGACATTGAGCCTACTGTACTACCACTAACTATATTACTTGATGCCAACCTGAAGGGAGCATATATGAGGTGCCATCATAGGTATTAACATCAAACACTTTAGAATTTTAATTCCTAAGGGAGCGTCTTTATGACATGCCATCCAATGTTCTTACTTGTACCCACAATTGAGGTGGATGAACCTATGATACTGTCACTTTGTTATTTACTATTATGATCTTGTATTACTTCCTCATTGTTGTAAAACCTACACCTGCACACAAGAAAACCAAATTCGTTAAATAGCAAGTGCATAGAATGTGAAATATGCAAAAGCCATACATGCAACTATAAGCTAGAAAGTGTAAATATTCAATGCACCTATACAAATGATATTAAATTGTAGGGAAATTTAAAATAGATTATTTTGGGAATATGTAATTGAAAATAGAACATAAATTACCTCTGAATCAGTGTCACATTCGTAGTGCGCCTACAAAGCCTGAAAAACCCAAAACAAGCAATTTATGGACCAAAACACCTCAAAATCAAACCAAAATTGGATAGTATACATAAAATGATATTTTAAGAGGACCCATATAGTAATATTTCCAAAATAAGTTACATTTTTATGTGCATATTCAGATGGTCCCCGAAAGCCTACAAAAAATAAAAAATGCAATATCTCACTCAATATAACACCAAATTACATGAAATTTGAAAAGCATGCTCATAATATACCATAGAATATGCATAATTAAATAAAGTAGAAAAATTTTGCACAAATATGTTACTGTACCTTACAGGGATGGTGTTGACTGTCACAGAATGGGGACCATCTTGGGGGAGAGTGAGCACTAGTTTTGGACCTAATTTACCACAAATTCCTCTGTGAATTGGTTAGTAACACTCTCAATAGTGTTATCATCAAATTTTGTGGTGAAATTAACTCAGATGATTCAATTTTATAAACAAATTATGCCTCTTGAATTACTTGCAAATCTCCTTCACTAGGTAGAGATTTTGAGGGAAAAAGGCACAAAAGGGTGAGGGGAAATCTTGGCAACATTTCATTGCTATGTCTCAAAACTCCTCTCTATATTTTGTGTAGAAAATAGATATAATTTATAGCCAAATGGAGCCTTTGGACAAATGGGCATGCAAGGGCATGTAGGGCATGAGGTGCCACTTGTAAAAAACTGAGCATGCATTGGAGGGGAAGAGAATATCCCATTTTGGCCTCCATTATATAGCATATCATAAGGATTCTGCACCCTTAGGCCTTGCATGATCACATAGGTGGGATAAATGGCAGTTTATGGGTGCTATTTATACAAATTTGACTTTTTAGGAGTCAAAGGTTATGGTCATCCCACCCAGGGATGGCCACTATGCCACTGTCCCTGGGTGGGATGACCATGGAATGTGACCGTCCTAGGGTGGGACTGTTAGGAATGGAAAAGATGAGATATATTATATAAGAAATGAGTACAATATATATGCATAAGCCTATATGAAAAACATGACAAGTGTTAAGAGAAATTGATAAGTTTCAATATAGAAGGCATAGTGCACATTATATTCTAACATTCCCCCTTAATGTGCATTATCCTAACTATAGAAAAAAAATTCAACATTAGGTAGCATTTTCCCTTAATTTTGACTTCTATAAAAGAACCCTATCATCCTCCTTTATTACATGATTTGTTCTAGGCTTGTTCTATTTATGATTGAATCTCCAACTATAAATAATGATAGATCAACGATGTATACATCTTAGTCCGTTACCTCAATATCAGCCACTTCCTTGGATATGTTACCACTGGATCAACCATCTAAGTGCCTTAGGGTCATCCTAGGTACCTCAAGATCAGCCACTTCTAGGTCTGTTGCCTCTGTAGGTCATCCTATAGGTATGTTGCCTCTCTTAGGTCACTGACTAGATTCACCATGAATATCATCCTCCCTCATGGTGAAATCAATATAGAAGGTGTCAGTCTTACCAAAAATGCACCTTAATACAAAATAATTAAATCCATATAAGAGTGTCGGTCTTTGCTAAAAATGCACTCAAAAAAATAATAAAATGAGCTATAGAATCCAAATGTGGAGGAGAAGAAGAAAGAAAAGAATATAATCTTCTGAAGTGTCTTCGTCTATAGGAAGTTGATCTGGAAAAATCATCGGATAGAGTTTAGGGTGTCTATGTCTATAGTTCCTAGAGTAGGGGTCCTTATGGTGACCTCCTCATCCTAATAGAATGCATTGGTAACCAGCCGCTACATCTTCTAGGTGTTATAGAGAGGGTGACTAGGCACAAGGATCACATACAATTTGTCTTGGGAGTGTCAGGTTGAACTGAGAGTGCACTCCATGATACAACATATTTTAAGGCTAAAATATGCAAATGGAATAGCCTCAAAATGAAAAAAGAACACCACCAATGTGTTCATCATGAAAAAACATTTCTGACAACTATAAATACCCATATATTTTTTTGTCAACGGGACCTTCATCTTGTGAAAAAATAACATACCATCATCAAAACAATACAATGACCATGTGAGGCCCTTGCACACCATGTGGGAAAAAACATAAAAAAATTATTGCCCCCTTGGTTTGAAAAAATTTTTAATTAATGGGCCATATAGTGCCCATATATTTTAATAAAATACTCCCATTATCCATTTGAAATAACATTTAAATTAGCACATGAAAGTATGGCCATTAATTCAAGACTTTTAAAATTCAAATGAGTCCATGGTTTTATCATTAGGTATCACGGCAGAAGATTAGCTACTAGGGTTGCAACCACCACTATGCCACCCATAGTAGATATGGTAGTGAATGGACCACCAGCCACTCAATCATACAAAACTCGATACAACGGTGAACCCAACTGACCATCCATGATGATCGAGAGGTCACAAAACCTTCCAAAATTTTACTCTATCACAGGATTGTCGTCAGCATCCATTGTCGCTTGCACCAAGATCTACATCCTCCCCATCACTTACACCATTTATCCTCATCCAGGAATACACTTCCTCTATTGGAAATACTATGGAATAGCATCTTCTTGAGGGCACCTCCATACTTTGACTCAAGCGCAAGACCCATGAACAGTGCTGGTGCCTCACGCATAGTGCACACAATCAAAGCCATGTAAACACGAGAGAGAAAAAAAAACTCTCAAGTTATCACACTCAAGTTCTCCATATAGTAAAATATATAAAGTGGCCCATTATCCACCTCTTGGACCATGAAACCTCCATCATTTAACAATATTAAATAGGTGCGGCATCCCATGGATGTTTCTGAAATAGATGATATCAGACATGGCCATCGAATCTATTTGCATGTTACAAACTCCTAATGAATGCCATGAGATGGACGTAGAACTTTGTTGATGCTATTAACATTTAATATAATTGGTGTTGCAAGCCAACCACTGCATAACAAGGATTTCAGTGATCTAGATGATGACTGCACAAATCACTGCTAATATCAGCAACAAATAATGATCAAAAGCATTTTTTAGCATTGATACTGGTAGCTTGTGCAAACACAGTGTGCACAATCAATGATATAAGCAGGCCCATTGCTTGAGAGTCTTCGACGTGTAGGCTATTTTGATGAATGCCCTGGAAAATTAATTATGAGAAAATGAGCATGATTCAAATTATGAGAAAACTTGGGTCCACTCCATCAACAAAGCAATTTGGTACCCAACACAAAGACTGTTGGTTCACCACTTGGAAAAATTACTGGATTGCTCTATCACAACAAAAAAACTATCTATTCACTAGATCAAACTCGAGATATTCCACTTCTCCCATGCTATCTCGTGTAGCTTCTGCACCAACGTTAGTGCCTCCATTAGCCATAGGTGGACGACAATCTTCAAGATAGGCCCTCTTCCATTTAGCACATCGTTTCATATGCTTTTGATCACGCACTACACCTGGCGCGATGCTATCATGATAAAAATCAAAGAAACTGGAGATGATTTGAATGCCAACACACAGGTTGGGATTTGAAAAAACTTGAATCACAAAAAAATGGGACTTCGCTGCAGGTTGTGATAGGTGAGCACATGTGCAAGAAATAATAAATTATGGGTAGAAAAAAATGGTTGTATGGAGCATGGATGGATGTAAAAAAAATTGCTAGGTCTGATGATGTGTGTCCCATAAGTAGCACACCTTCCTGATTCAGCTTGGCCGTGAAAAATAATGGCAAAAAAATAGTGGCTTTCAATAGCCACAAAAAAAGGGTATAAACATCATTTCCACTAAGAATCATTTCCATATTTTGTTAATCTGCCATGAGTTCCATCGCCGCTATCTTGACACCAATATTGGTGTTGCACTATGTGCTGAAGCAAATTTTTATAGCACCAGCTAGCATGGTGATGGAGTGATCACTTAGCAAATAGAGTTGTAAACCAAAGCAAGAGGTTTCTACTGTGTGATGCATATTGCACTGATACAAGTAGACATAAACTCTTGGAAAAAACACCGTCTTCTTAGCATAGTGGATGTGCTATCTCCTGTATGTTCATTTGAGTGTTGTAATCAAAGTGGATCCTACATAGCAGTAACCATTGATATATTTTGGATGAACATGCATAGGTAGCGGTATTAATGTGCATATTGAAGATTTTTAAATCTTTTTCTCATAAAGAACAAGCACAAGAAGATTGTGAAAAATGCATAGTGACAAGCGGCTTGAAAGCATGCAAACAAGAAATGGCCCAAATATAAGGAACCAGGGGCCACAAACTAGATCTTTAGGTGATTTGATCAAAAAAAAATACACCACATAAGTGCACTAAAACTTGCATACTACCACCATCACATAAAGTCCAGCAAAAGAATAGTGCAAAATATAGCAAGATAAAGAGCCAAATTTTGGCTTACTTTATCTATGAAACAGATAAAACCTTTATAGCTCTGTAAATAAAATTTTAGTATCCTATTTTTTGTTTCTTTAACAAGAAACTACTTCTACAGATAAATACTTCCCCAATAAATCACTCTAAAAAAATTGTAGTCGTGGATTTTCCTCTCAAAATTCTGGTTTCTGATCCATCAATGATGGAGAGCATACTCCCTAGTTTGAAAAAAAATAGGAGGTAAAAAATTTGAGGGGGAAAAAAAGAGGGGGCCCATCAAACCTATAGGGCAGGGAAAGCCTACTATGATACGAAATGTTGGGAATGGGAAAGATGAGATATATTATATAAGAAATGAGTACAATATATAGACATAAGCCTATATGAAAAACATGACAAGTGTCAAGATAGAAGGCATAGTGCAAATTATATTCTAACATTGCTGAGATATGGTGATTTTTATTTTTATTTTTGATATCCATTTTTGAGGCATGCATAAGTTGTCATAGAGAAGATATGCTATCGAACATGATTTCTAACAACTTGATTTCTGCAACATTCGAAGCAGAGATGGCATCATCATTGTTGTTGATCGTATTGGAGGGAGTTAATTCCAGCAAATTAATAGAACCATGCATATTTTTTTTGTGAGCCTCTAGATGATGCAAAAAATTGCGGAGCATAGGCAGTGCCATCAAAGCTCAATGATGGTGTGAATAGTACATGGTCAATACATATTTGGTTGAAGCATTTTTGAAACAAATCCATTATTTTGCAGGGTGTTGTATGTCAATTTTTGTGTGAACATAGGGAGATTAATCATAGTAATGCTTCCACTTATGACTACCTATGAATGAAAGCATATTCCTATTATCATGATGGCCAAGCAGGTCCACGATTAATTTTGTTTCCATGCATGGTGTTGAAGTCCATTTTTGGGTATTCCCATGTAGAGTCTCAAAGTTCCAATAGTGCAGCTTTTGGCGAGTGCAGTGGACGTGTGATGGGAAGACAACTCATGTTGGTGATGGGAAGAGTTTTTCCACACAAAGTGTTTTGCTGAAGTCTGACTACTATGATGGAAAGTATTTACCCTTAGACTCTTTTGTATTAAGGAGCATTTATATTTCTATATGGCTCTGATTCTTTTGTATTAAGGTGCATTTTTAGCAAGATCGAGACCTTCTATATTGAGTTCACCATGAGGGGGGATGATATTCATGGTGAATCTAGTCAGTGACCTATGAGAGGAAACATACCTAGAGGATGACCTGCAGAGGTAATAGACCTAGAAGTGGCTGACCCTGAGGCACCCAAGATGGCCTTGAGGCACTTAGATGGCTGACCTAATGGCAAAAGATCCAAGGAAGTGGCTGACCCTGAGGCAAAAGGCCAAGATATATACATCGTTGATCTAGCATTATTCATAGTTGGAGAGTCAAGTTCAAAGAGCACGAGCCTAGACCAAATCATGTAATAAAGGAGGATGTAGAATTCTTTTAGAGAAGTCAACATTAAGGGGAAATGTTGCCTAATGTTGAATTGTTTTTTTTATAAATTCAAAATGGCTTCGGAATGAGATCAAAATTATTTTGAATGAAATATTGAAGCTCATTCTTCACACCCATGTATTTATTTTTGGCATTTTATTTTTTAATTTTTACTCGTCGAAGTTTTTAAAAAAATTATGCAAAAGAAAAGTTAGAAAAATAAATATAAAACATGGAAAATAGAACAAAAAATGTTGAGTGGTAATTTTACCCAATTGCAAAACCACACTCACACTTAGGATTTTGATCACAAAACCCTCTCTTACAAAGAAGTTAAAACGAAAACAACTTCTCCAAGGTTCTACTATATAAGCATTGCACATGTGTATTTGTAATCTTGTAAAGATGTGTTAAATGAGTGCTAAGAATACCTTAGTGATTTGCAAGTAATTGTTAACAAGGGGCCTGTGTTGGTTTATTTTATTATGCTATGCTAGTAATTGTTCATGAAAATTGAATTCCTTTTATTATTGCTTGATGAATAAAAAGGAAATAAATATGCATGAATAGCTATGAAATGTAAAGGCCTTAGAATGTCATTATAAATTACCCTTCTTTAATGAAATCGTAATTTTCATAAAGAAAAAATAATTTAATGCTTTAAAACAATAGCCTTTGATATAATGTATAAATTACCTCTCTTTAATGAAATCAAAATTTTCATAAAGAGAAGACAATTTATTGCTCTAAAAATGATGGTCTATGGAATGCCATATAAATTACCCCCTTTAATGAAATTGTGATTTTCATAAAGGGAAGTTCATTTATTGCTTGCGAATAAAAATGCAAAGCTAAAAAAATTGATTTACCTTCAAAATATAAAATAATGAAAATTTTCGAAATTATAAAACTCTCATAAAACAACTTTAAATAATTTTTATAAATTCGAAATGGCTTTGGAATGGGATCGAAATTGTTTCAAATGAAATATTGAAGTTCATTCTTCACACCCATGTATTTATTTTTGGCATTTTTTTAATTTTTATTTTAATCGTCAAAGTTTTAAAAAAATCTGCAAAAAGAAAAGTTAGAAAAATAAATATAAAACCTGGAAAATAGAATAGAAAATGTTGAGTGGTAATTTTGCCCAATTGCAAAACCACACTCACACTTAGGATTTTGATCACAAAACCCTCTCTTGCAAAGAAGTTAAAATGAAAACAACTTCTCCAAGGTTTTGCTATATAAGCATTGCACATGTGTATTTGTAATCTTGTAAAGATGTGTTAAATGAGTGCTAGGAATACCTTAGTGATTTGCAAGTAACTATTAACAAGGGGCCTGTGTTGGTTTATTTTATTATGCTATGCTAGTAATTGTTCATGAAAATTGAATTCCTTTTATTATTGCTTGATGAATAAAAAGAAAATAAATATGCATGAATAGCTATGAAATGTAAAGGCCTTAGAATGTCATTATAAATTACCTCTCTTTAATGAAATTGTAATTTTCATAAAGAAGAAATAATTTAATGCTTTAAAACAATAGCCTTTGATATAATGTATAAATTACCTCTCTTTAATGAAATTAAAATTTTCATAAAGAGAAGACAATTTATTGCTCTGAAAATGATGGCCTATGGAATGCCATATAAATTACCCCCTTTAATGAAATTGTGATTTTCATAAAGGGAAGTTCATTTATTGCTTGTGAATAAAAATGCAAAGTTGAAAAAATTGATTTACCTTCAAAATATAAAATAATGAAATTTTTTGAAATTATAAAACTCTCATAAAACAACAAATTTAAATAATTTTTATAAATTCAAAATGGCTTCAAAATGGGATCGAAATTGTTTTGAATGAAATATTGAAGCTCATTCTTCACACCCATGTATTTATTTTTGGCATTTTAATTTTTTTAATTTTTATTTTAATCATCGAAGTTTTAAAAAAATCTGCAAAAAGAAAAGTTAGAAAAATAAATATAAAACCTGGAAAACAGAACAAAAAATGTTGAGTGGTAATTTTACCCAATTGCAAAACCACACTCACACTTAAGATTTTGATCACAAAACCCTCTCTTGCAAAGAAGTTAAAACGAAAACAACTTCTCCAAGGTTCCACTATATAAGCATTGCACATGTGTATTTGTAATCTTGTAAAGATGTGTTAAATGAGTGCTAGGAATACCTTAGTGATTTGCAAGTAACTGTTAACAAAGGGCCTGTGTTGGTTTATTTTATTATGTTATGCTAGTAATTGTTCATGAA
This sequence comes from Wollemia nobilis, assembly GCA_028583015.1. Classification (NCBI taxonomy): domain Eukaryota; kingdom Viridiplantae; phylum Streptophyta; class Pinopsida; order Araucariales; family Araucariaceae; genus Wollemia; species Wollemia nobilis. Next base: position 286,350 of record JAQPPZ010002979.1, read on the forward strand.
AATTGAATTCCTTTTATTATTGCTTGATGAATAAAAAGGAAATAAATATGCATGAATAGCTATGAAATGTAAAGGCCTTAGAATGTCATTATAAATTACCCCTCTTTAATGAAATCGTAATTTTCATAAAGAAAAAATAATTTAATGCTTTAAAACAATAGCCTTTGATATAATGTATAAATTACCTCTCTTTAATGAAATCAAAATTTTCATAAAGAGAAGACAATTTATTACTCTAAAAATGATGGCCTATGGAATGCCATATAAATTACCCCCTTTAATGAAATTGTGATTTTCATAAAAGGAAGTTCATTTATTGCTTGCGAATAAAAATGCAAAGTTAAAAAAATTGATTTACCTTCAAAATATAAAATAATGAAAAATTTTGAAATTATAAAACTCTCATAAAACAACAACTTTAAATAATTTTTATAAATTCAAAATGGCTTTAGAATGGGATCAAAATTATTTCGAATGAAATATTGAAGCTCATTCTTCACACCCATGTATTTATTTTTGGCATTTTATTTATTTATTTTTATTTTAATCGTCGAAGTTTTAAAAAAATCTGCAAAAAGAAAAGTTAGAAAAATAAATATAAAACCTGGAAAACAGAACAGAAAATGTTGAGTGGTAATTTTACCCAATTGCAAAACCACACTCACACTTAGGATTTTGATCACAAAACCCTCTCTTGCAAAGAAGTTAAAATGAAAACAACTTCTCCAAGGTTTCACTATATAAGCATTGCACATGTGTATTTGTAATCTTGTAAAGATGTGTTAAATGAGTGCTAGGAATACCTTAGTGATTTGCAAGTAACTATTAACAAGGGGTCTGTGTTGGTTTATTTTATTATGTTATGCTAGTAATTGTTCATGAAAATTGAATTCCTTTTATTATTATTTGATGAATAAAAAAGAAATAAATATGAATGAATAGCTATGAAATGTAAAGGCCTTAGAATGTCATTATAAATTACCCCTCTTTAATGAAATCATAATTTTCATAAAGAAGAAATAATTTAATGCTTTAAAACAATAGCCTTTGATATAATGTATAAATTACCTCTCTTTAATGAAATCAAAATTTTCATAAAGAGAAGATAATTTATTGCTCTAAAAATGATGGCCTATGGAATGCCATATAAATTACCCCCTTTAATGAAATTATAATTTTCATAAAGAGAAGTTCATTTATTGCTTGTGAATAAAAATGCAAAGTTGAAAAAATTGATTTACCTTCAAAATATAAAATAATGAAAAATTTTGAAATTATAAAACTCTCATAAAACAACTTTAAATAATTTTTATAAATTCGAAATGGCTTCGAAATGAGATCGAAATTATTTTAAATGAAATATTGAAGCTCATTCTTCACACCCATGTATTTATTTTTGGCATTTTATTTTTATTTTTATTTTTATTTTAATCGTCGAAGTTTTAAAAAAATCTACAAAAAGAAAAGTTAGAAAAATAAATATAAAACCTAGAAAACAGAACAGAAAATATTGAGTGGTAATTTTACCCAATTGCAAAACCACACTCACACTTAGGATTTTGATCACAAAACCCTCTCTTGCAAAGAAGTTAAAATGAAAACAACTTCTCCAAGGTTTCACTATATAAGCATTGCACATGTGTATTTGTAATCTTGTAAAGATGTGTTAAATGAGTGCTAGGAATACCTTAGTGATTTGCAAGTAACTGTTAACAAGGGGCCTGTGTTGGTTTATTTTATTATGCTATGCTAGTAATTGTTCATGAAAATTGAATTCCTTTTATTATTGCTTGATGAATAAAAAAGAAATAAATATGCATGAATAGCTATGAAATGTAAAGGCCTTAGAATGTCATTATAAATTACCCCTCTTTAATGAAATCGTAATTTTCATAAAGAAAAAATAATTTAATGCTTTAAAACAATAGTCTTTGATATAATGTATAAATTACCTCTCTTTAATGAAATCAAAATTTTCATAAAGAGAAGACAATTTATTGCTCTAAAAATGATGGCCTATGGAATGCCATATAAATTACCCCCTTTAATGAAATTGTGATTTTCATAAAGGGAAGTTCATTTATTGCTTGCGAATAAAAATGCAAAGCTAAAAAATTGATTTACCTTCAAAATATAAAATAATGAAAAATTTTGAAATTATAAAACTCTCATAAAATAGCAACTTTAAATAATTTTTATAAATTCAAAATGGCTTCGGAATGGGATCGAAATTATTTCAAATGAAATATTGAAGCTCATTCTTCACACCCATGTATTTATTTTTGGCATTTTAATTTTTTTAATTTTTATTTTAATCATCGAAGTTTTAAAAAAATCTGCAAAAAGAAAAGTTAGAAAAATAAATATAAAACCTAGAAAATAGAACATAAAATGTTGAGTGGTAATTTTGCCCAATTGCAAAACCACACTCACACTTAGGATTTTGATCACAAAACCCTCTCTTGCAAAGAAGTTAAAACGAAAACAACTTCTCCAAGGTTTCGCTATATAAGCATTGCACATGTGTATTTGTAATCTTGTAAAGATGTGTTAAATGAGTGCTAGGAATACCTTAGTGATTTGCAAGTAACTATTAACAAGGGGCATGTGTTGGTTTATTTTATTATGCTATGCTAGTAATTGTTCATGAAAATTGAATTCCTTTTATTATTGCTTGATGAATAAAAAGGAAATAAATATGCATGAATAACTATGAAATGTAAAGGCCTTAGAATGTCATTATAAATTACCCCTCTTTAATGAAATTATAATTTTCATAAAGAAGAAATAATTTAATGCTTTAAAACAATAGCCTTTGATATAATGTATAAATTACCTCTCTTTAATAAAATCAAAATTTTCATAAAGAGAAGACAATTTATTGCTCTAAAAATGATGGCCTATGGAATGCCATATAAATTACCCCCTTTAATGAAATTGTGATTTTCATAAAGGGAAGTTCATTTATTGCTTGTAAATAAAAATGCAAAGCTGAAAAAATTGATTTACCTTCAAAATATAAAATAATGAAAATTTTTGAAATTATAAAACTCTCATAAAACAGCAACTTTAAATAATTTTTATAAATTCGAAATGGCTTCGAAATGGGATCAAAATTATTTCAAATGAAATATTGAAGCTCATTCTTCACACCCATGTATTTATTTTTGGCATTTTATTTTTTAATTTTTATTTTAATCATCGAAGTTTTAAAAAAATCTGCAAAAAGAAAAGTTAGAAAAATAAATATAAAACCTGGAAAACAGAACAGAAAATGTTGAGTGGTAATTTTACCCAATTGCAAAACCACACTCACACTTAGGATTTTGATCACAAAACCCTCTCTTGCAAAGAAGTTAAAACGAAAACAACTTCTCCAAGGTTTCGCTATATAAGCATTGCACATGTGTATTTGTAATCTTGTAAAGATGTGTTAAATGAGTGCTAGGAATACCTTAGTGATTTACAAGTAACTGTTAACAAGGGGTATGTGTTGGTTTATTTTATTATGTTATGCTAGTAATTGTTCATGAAAATTGAATTCCTTTTATTATTGCTTGATGAATAAAAATGAAATAAATATGCATGAATAGCTATGAAATGTAAAGGCCTTAGAATGTCATTATAAATTACCCCTCTTTAATGAAATCATAATTTTCATAAAGAAGAAATAATTTAATGCTTTAAAACAATAGCCTTTGATATAATGTATAAATTACCTCTCTTTAATGAAATCAAAATTTTCATAAAGAGAAGACAATTTATTGCTCTGAAAATGATGGCCTATGGAATGCCATATAAATTACCTCCTTTAATGAAATTGTGATTTTCATAAAGGGAAGTTCATTTATTGCTTGCAAATAAAAATGCAAAGCTGAAAAAATTGATTTACCTTCAAAATATAAAATAATGTAAAATTTTGAAATTATAAAACTCTCATAAAACAACTTTAAATAATTTTTATAAATTTAAAATGGCTTTGGAATGGGATCAAAATTATTTCGAATGAAATATTGAAGCTCATTCTTCACACCCATGTATTTATTTTTGGCATTTTAATTTTTTTAATTTTATTTTAATCGTCGAAGTTTTAAAAAAATCTGCAAAAAGAAAAGTTAGAAAAATAAATATAAAACCTGGAAAACAGAACAAAAAATATTGAGTGGTAATTTTACCCAATTGCAAAACCACACTCACACTTAGGATTTTGATCACAAAACCCTCTCTTGCAAAGAAGTTAAAACGAAAACAACTTCTCCAAGGTTTCACTATATAAGCATTGCACATGTGTATTTGTAATCTTGTAAAGATGTGTTAAATGAGTGCTAGGAATACCTTAGTGATTTGCAAGTAACTGTTAACAAGGGGCCTGTGTTGGTTTATTTTATTATGCTATGCTAGTAATTATTCATGAAAATTGAATTCTTTTTATTATTGCTTGATGAATAAAAATGAAATAAATATGCATGAATAACTATGAAATGTATATTGGGAAACTATGAAATGTAAAGGCCTTAGAATGTCATTATAAATTACCCCTCTTTAATGAAATCGTAATTTTCATAAAGAAAAAATAATTTAATGCTTTAAAACAATAGCCTTTGATATAATGTATAAATTACCTCTCTTTAATGAAATCAAAATTTTTATAAAGAGAAGATAATTTATTGCTCTAAAAATGATGGCCTATGGAATGCCATATAAATTACCCCCTTTAATGAAATTGTAATTTTTATAAAGGGAAGTTCATTTATTGCTTGTAAATAAAAATGCAAAGCTAAAAAAATTGATTTACCTTCAAAATATAAAATAATGAAAATTTTCGAAATTATAAAACTCTCATAAAACAACTTTAAATAATTTTTATAAATTCAAAATGGCTTCGAAATGGGATCGAAATTGTTTCGAATGAAATATTAAAGCTCATTCTTCACACCCATGTATTTATTTTTGGCATTTTTATTTTTTTTAATTTTTATTTTAATCATCGAAGTTTTAAAAAAACTGCAAAAAGAAAAGTTAGAAAAATAAATATAAAACCTGGAAAACATAATAGAAAATGTTGAGTGGTAATTTTACCCAATTGCAAAACCACACTCACACTTAGGATTTTGATCACAAAACCCTCTCTTGCAAAGAAGTTAAAACGAAAACAACTTCTCCAAGGTTTCACTATATAAGCACTGCTGTAACGACCCAAAAACACACAAATAGAAAAATACAAAAATAGAAATTTTTTTTTTGTGCCTAGGGAGAGGGATACATGAACCCTTCATGACCCCTAACCTACTATTATAACCTAAAGTTTCGATCACCTGAGTTTTTTCCTAGAAGATACATCCCATGAAGTACCCTAACATAAGTCCATATGTGTAGTCATATAATGTGTTACTACGGAAAAGTTCATCTATCTTATAATCCTTGATGAGCTAGATCTATCACCTTCAGTCCATCAAAGGTATACACATATCTCCATACCATACACAAATCCTTATGTATAGATATATTACGAGTATTTTGAGTTAAGTTATCTATCTCATCTCCACGATGAGCTATCTTAACTCTGATGTAATCTCTTCACCACGTAGTCCTTATCTCCCTAAGGGGGTCTCAATTCCCTTAGGTCTCCTATGTTCACCCTAAGGGGTTCTCAATTCCCTTAGGTTCCCTATGTTCACTCTAAGGGGTTCTCAATTCCCTTAGGTTCCCTCTGAGTTCACCCTAGAACTCTACGCTAGAATTCCTATCATCAAGAAATCAAACAATAATTCTACTAGTTGCTACCACATCAGAAGGCAATCAAACAATGATAGGTAAAATAAAGCAAGCTCATACTAAAATAGAATCTACTACATAACATAAACAAATAAAAAAATATAGTAAAATTACTTTCACTAACCCAATAGCAATTATCTCATTACTTCTTGCATAATAAGCCTTTTCTACTCAAAGGTATCACATTAACTGCATTGAGGATATCTCCCCATAATTCTATTCTATTGAACATAAGTAAATCAATGTAAGATACAAATACCTATTCCTTTGTCTCCATTGCATTCCTTGCTTCTCCTTGCTTCCCTTTGGTTCTTGGAGGGTAGTAGGGGATCAGGATACTCATGGTTCAGGATAGGCATACCTTTAAATGCATCTAATAATTTACTTTACCAAATTGTAACTATACAATATTTCCATTTAAGTTTCTAACCATCTAATGAATAATGGACATCATAAAAGAACCCTTACTTTTATTTTCACCTCCCCAAATCCCTTTGGAGAGTCACCCATCATACTATCACTTAGATCAAGGTTAAAATTTAAATTAAATTCATTCATGTCCTAGAGCATTAAAGTCCCATACCCTTAATCTCGAGAACAATCATTTATTCATTCTCTAAACCAAATCCCCATAACTTCAATTTAAAGAATAAATCTTCATCCCATTTTGTTTAAAGCTCCTAAGATAATCATTAATCTAAGGGGTTCTCTTTAAATTAAAACCTCCAGTATCTTTCCACAAAATCAAAGGTTCATTTTAATCAAAACCTAATATTTACATATCCCATATAAATCAAAGGTTCCTTCAATTAAAAGCATAATTTATAACTGCATATAAATCAAAGCTTCTTTTAATTAAAACCCAATCATATATCTTCATATAAATCCAAGGTCTCTTCAATTAAAAGCATAATATATGGCTGCATATAAATCAAAGCTTATTTTAATTAAAACCCTATTATATAACTTCTTATAAATCCAAGGTCTCTTCAATTAAAAGCATAATATATGGTTGCATATAAATCAAAGCTTATTTTAATTAAAACCCTATTATATAACTTCTTATAAATCCAAGGTCTCTTCAATTAAAAGCATAATATATGATTGCATATAAATCAAAGCTTCTTTTAATTAAAACCCTATTATATAACTTCATATAAATCCAAGGTCTCTTCAATTAAAAGCATAATATATGGTTGCATATAAATCAAAGCTTCTTTTAATTAAAACCCTATTATATTTTTTTTCATAAATCCAAGGTCTCTTCAATTAAAAGCATAATATATGGCTATATATAAATCAAAGCTTCTTTTAATTAAAACCCTATTATATAACTTTTTATAAATCCAAGGTCTCTTCAATTAAAGCATAATATATGATTGCATATAAATCAAACATTTTTTTAATTAAAACCCTATTATATACATTCATATAAATCCAAGGTCTCTTCAATTAAAAGCATAATATATGGCTGCATATAAATCAAAGCTTCTTTTAATTAAAATTCCTATTATATAACTTCATATAAATCAGAGGTTTCCTCCATTAAAACCCTATTTTATAAAGCTCATATAATTTTAAGGGTAATTTTAATTAATCCTAGCTACACAACCAAAATGTAAAGCAAGGCCTACAGTTAGCGCTAACGCCTTCCAAGGCATATTGAACAACTATGGTGCTAACTGGTTTCTCATAACCCTGCACTTCTTAGACCTAAGGTGGCTTCCTTTTTCCGAACACGATATTTGACTTACACAACGTTGCTCCAATAGTACAGAGAATCCGGCGTTGCTTAGGAAACTACAAGCACACACAGTGCTTTCCATAGCGCACGACATTTCCCACAAGGAACACAACATCGTTTCTAAACAACACCCAATACTACCATAGTGCACAGTATTCCATAGGATATAGCATCATTTCCAAACAACACACAGTGCTGACATAGCACACAGTATTCCATAAGATATAGCATCATTTCCAAACAAAACATAACACTGACATATCACACGATATTCCACAGGATACAGAGCAATTCCAAACACCACACAGCCAAAATGTAAAGCAAGGTGCTTCCACAAGGAACACAGAGCAATTCCAAACACCACACAACCAAAAGGTAAAGCAAGGTTCTTCCACAAGGAACACAGAGCAATTCCAAACACCACACAACCAAAACATTCCATAGTATTCAAAGTAATTCCAAACACCACACAACTAAAACATAAAGCAAGGTGCTTCCACAAGGAACACTAGAGCAGTTCCAAACACCACACAACCAAAACGTAAAGCAAGGTGCTTCCATAAGGAACATAGAGCAATTCCAAACACCACACAACCAAAATATAAAGCAAGGTTCTTCCACAAGGAACATAGAGTAATTCCAAACACCACACAACCAAAATATAAATCAAGGTTCTTCCATAAGGAACATAGAGCAATTCCAAACATCACACAACCAAAACGTAAAGCAAGGTGCTTCCACAAGGAATACAGAGTAGTTCCAAACACCACATAGCCAAAATGTAAAGCAAGGTGCTTCCACAAGGAATACAAAGCAGTTCCAAACACCACACAACCAAAACATAAAGCAAGGTGCTTCCAAAAGGAACACAGAGTAGTTCCAAACACCACATAGCCAAAACATAAAGCAAGGTGCTGACATTACTCTACCAGACTCCAAGCTCACACACACAAGGTGGTTTCATAATTAACCAATATAATTTTAAACCATACCCAGGCTTAGAACAACCCAACCTGTAGGTCTCCATTGTTATGAGATTTCGGTAACGTCGACTCCTAGTGTGTTTCCTTTCGCTTCCTTTGTTCCTTCCTCGTTTGTCTCCCTTCCTTGCCTGTTTCCTCCTCTCCTCCTCCTTGTTCATATCCCTTCCTTTCCTCCATTGCATGCCCGTCCACCCAGGTGGTTTATCTGCCACCTTTTCGAAAACTCCCCCACCATATTAAGCCTCCTTCCCTTCAATGCCCACCCCCTAACCTCTGTGCATTATTCCCATATTTTCCATTTTTGGAAAATAAATAGCTTTGTAGGCTTTTCCATAGGTTGCACCATTTAGGAGAGGGATCATGACATTTTATTTATTTTTATTCTTTTAATATTCAAAGATATTTATAATATCTATATATTCTCTTTATTCAAATGAAAGATCTCTTTCATTTCTTTTTAATTAATTAAACCCCTTTTAATGAATTCTCCCTTATCATTAAAATAATTATTTTTTAATTAATTTTAAAAGATCATAACCACTTTTAATTAAAATAAACACTATCAATTAAAATAACCATTTTTAATTAATTAAATGAAAAATCCTTAATTAATCGAAAATGAAGCTTACAAAAGAGCTCTAATGAGCCAATCATTATTTTCTTAACTTCATTAATTAATTTAAAGGCATCTAAATTCAACATAAGAATTTAATTTATTTTCTTTCACAAGAAGGATGCTTTGTTTTCGTTTCCAATATGGTAGTTAACCCTATGCATCTATAATCATCTTGTAGTGGTTCCCATATAGAAAATAAATCACCAAACCATTCAAGTTATGATGTAGTAGAGAGTAAACACATTTATACCATCAATCAAAGAGGGATTCTTTCCATCGATCCAATCACCCATCTTAGCTAGAGATTTTATGATAGCTACTAGGCTATCAACTAAAGCTCAAGGTGATCAACCATCGATGATTATCCCTTTCTTCAATGCATACCTATATGAAGGTATCTATCCATGTTACCTTCGAGTACCTTAATCATCATTTCCCCTGATCTTTGGCACCCTCATTTTTGGTGGGTAACTCTACCTATTCCACCTATGAGTGTACCTGATCCTGCACACTTGGCAATATGTTAGCGATAACATACCCTTATAAATCAACTAAATATCACATAGTTGGTTCAATTGGTCCTATTTTTATATAAAAAATAAAAAAAATCAAAATAATAAATAATAAATAAATTATATCAAGTCGAGACAGTATCAAAATTTAACTTTTTCCATGGAAACCATGCTAACAATCCCACTTTTATCAAGCGATGTGTCATTATCATCATTTTATATCTCCTGCATCGACTCATCGCTTGAGGGGGTTTTCAATAACTACAAAATTTGCATCTCAATATCAAGTCAACAATCAAACACTCAAAAGTGGAAATTACGTCCTCCAAGAATCATTGCCAAAAATGATCATACACCCTCTTTGTTGGGGCAAAAGCAAAAATCTTGATCAAATAAACACTTGGTATATCTAAAACCTAAAACTTATAGACTAATAATGTCTACCTACATTTGAAAAGTTACCAATATCAAATCAAATCCATTAATGTGTTGGAAGCAATGATTTAACGACGTGCACCCTTTCCATGCTTGGGGCATCTCACATTGACTTTTCATCAATTAACATCATCCATCACCAAATCAACCATTTTAGATCATCTATTTTTGCTTCGCATTGTGCTTTTGCACAAAGCATCCCAAAAAGGGGTATCTATAGACACCTAAAATGTGTCATCGTAAGGAGACTCCCAAAATACCTCCTTTTTAACTCACACCATCCATCTTGGGCAACCTCAGGGTTAATCTAGTGATTTTCTCTACTAGCAGGTTAAATTCCCCATGGGAATCCTGACCATCTCGATCCAAGACAATCTCAATATTGAAACTGTCTTGACTTGAGACAATCGTGCAAAACCAAAAAATAATAATAATAATTGGCAATGAAACTACTTATCAATGCAGTGCATGAAATCATGTTGATGCCAAATGCCCTGTCGATGATAGTTACACTTATCGCATGCAGTCATTTGGCGATAGAAAATCAAGCTACCCTTAAGTGGCACTTGTCACTCTCCATGCATTTGCACTAGAACCTATAAAATGGCACCTCCCTCTCTTTGTTTAAAGATCTCAAATTTTTAAATTTATGCAATGAAGTGCTACCAAAATAATCCACTAGGTTCTCCCACTACCAAATTGATGTTGCAGGATTGCCACCTTAGATTTGAAGTCACCTTCCTCTCCCTTAAATGAGTGCTCGCATTCCCTCAGTGATTACCTGCACCCTTTTACTTGCTCTCACACTCTTGAAGATCCGCTCAAAATGACACCCCGTGTTACCCAAAATGTCATCCAAACCTGGTTACATTGAGGCACAAAACAACGATCGTCTCATCTCGAGATGATCCACAAACAGAAATTGTCTCAACCAAAGACGGTCATGATCAGATGATCAATTTTTAGTGTTTTATTGCATGTTAACTTAGATCTCTACATTTCATCTTTTTACATTAGTTTAGATTTTAGATATCACATGCATGCATCTGCTTTCTATTTACTTTTACATTTTTACATTTTTTATGGGTCCAACCTCGATGGACCCCTGTTGATCCACTTTTTGTCTTCTTTGTGTGCAAGTTATAGGGTTAAAATATAGTGAAAGACTCAAGATTTGACTCTTGCATGGTGGTCACAGAAAAATTGCTCCCCGATAACTATGCTGGTATAGAGATCTCTACATTGCACCTGAAGACTTTATTTGTGATATTGTATAATTGGTAAAATACCCTTAAAGGGGATTCATTTGTAACACTTTTAAAGACAAATATAAATATAAAAGATTCATTTTATTTATTCAATCATTGTGTTTCATTGGTATTTTGTTTTATGGTGCAATTTTTTGTCCTTCAATCTTATAGACTACATTACAAAATGTAATCAAGCAAAAGTCTCCAAGGTTGGAAGTCTCTCACACTTTAGAAATCAAAGCAAAGAAAGTGTGGTTCATAGCCCATAATGTGCTTTTATGTGCATGAGATTCCTCCATTGCCCTCGTTACATATTCCCTAGTCATTCCAAAAATCTTTGAAATCTTCAATCTAGAACCCATTAGGGCATAGGGAATTTCTAGTTCTCATGTTAAAAATTATCTTTTACCTCCTCTAGATCCACAATTCTAAAGAGGGCATGGTTTTGTTTGACTATTATAATTTGTGGAATACAATTAAGTATCTCTTGTTGCACTATAATATTAGGACAAAAAAAGCAGATAAAATATTTTCAAAGTAGATATTTGCAGCTTATTGCAGACTTGAGATAGTGTCCATTACATTACAATGTAAGTCTTTTAGGTTATGTAGTGTGTTGAAGTGTCTTCTTGTCGAGGTCGAGTGATGGAAGAAATTAGTGTTTCGATCCCCCTCTAGCAACCAAGAATTTTTGGCTCTTTGTTTACAACAAATCTCCTCTTGTTTCTATACTCTCTAACTCTTATTTGACCAACTTACTTCCTAATTCAAGTCTTTTGTGCTTATTTTAGTTTGGAAGAGTGTGGCCAACTCCCCCATCCCAACAACTAGAGGAATTCGTTGAAGTTGAAAGTTTTATTTATTGTTTCTTTTCCATATTTTGAGTTGAGATTTGAAATGTTGGAGTTTTTAAAAGACTTAAATGATGTTGTCCCATGGGTAGGGCATCCCTCCCACAAAACTAGGATTTTATCCCTAATCTCCTCCTTTTCTAGCCATAAATTCTTAAACTAAATGGTCTATAGAAATATGTATGGCCCATACCCCATTCCAAGGGAATTGGAAAGTGGTTTGATTATGTACAATTGAATATTTCTAACTTGAGTGACCATTGCAAAAAAAGCCTCTTCGAACACCAGGAATCTATCTAGTTTTACCTTTCTATTTTCCAACCTTGCTTGTTTATTTTTCCAAGTATGAGAAGGCCCCACATACTAGACATCAATCAAATTGAGCTAATTTACTTTAGAGATCATAAATATGTCCCCTTGATCCAAATATGGGATGCCCCTTCCTAATCCCTAGCTAAAAGCTTAGTATTAAAATTGTCTACCACTATCCAATTCACCTCTTTCTTTCTTATCCTAATTTCTTGTAAAACTACCCTTTTTTATATAATAAGCTATGTGTGGCTTCTATTGGGGGTAACTCCAATTACACAAATAAAACATTACATTGCTCTCATTATTATTTTTTAATAAGTCAGTTAAAGCATACCCATATTTGCCTTTCTATTAAATATATTCTCCATCTTCCTCAAATTGCTAAGTTTTCATAATCAACTCTTTTTTAAGGAACTAATAACAAGAACAACCATTACATGACACATAATTACAACATATAGAAGGAAAACAAACATAATAATCATCCATCAAAGAGGAAATTAGTTTGATTATTTTTCTTTTGTAGCAAAGGTTCTTCCTCCTTTAGAGTGGAAATATTTGAGAATGCATTTTGCACTTCAAGCTCCTGAGGTAATATCTAGTTGTAACACATTTTGTAGGATCTTCATTTTCAAAAAACTAACCGTCATTGATTGTTTCATAATTAGCTTCAAGAATACCATATGAGGTGCTAATCTTTTCCATGGAACTATCTAGATGGTCTTTAGTAACCATTTGACTTTTGTTAATGATTTGATTCAAATTTTTCTTTTGGGGTTGAGTCTTTTGTTGCTTGCATGATTATTGTCAGACAATTGGTGCACCTAGAGGATGAGCTTCTTTCTTTTGTTAGGAGGAATCATAACATGATCGGATGACCAAACATATTTTCTTTAGGTGGTCATATTGTTGATAGCCATAACATCTTAGGGACAAGTTTTCATATTCAACATTTTTGATCCATTTACCTTTGCTTGAGGAGATAGTAATGGATTGGGGTCTAGGAATCGAAACATCCATCTAAAAACCCAATCTTGCTTTACTCGTATTAATTTTATTGGAAAAAATTTCCTCTGTTTGGGAATCCATATACTAGAATGCACCAATGGCATTACATTTTTTGGTGAATATCTTCTCTCCCCAAAACTCCACAAGGAGAGCATAAAGATTCACCCAAACTAGGAAGCCATTAACTTCTTATGTAAAGGGGTTGAAACTAGGAGTCCAAGGTCTTATATAGACACTCCTTTGTTCGAAAAACCAATTATATGTATAATCCATTATCCTATATCTATCCACTAAATTAGAAAAATAAATAGAAAATAAATTTCTAGGTAAGAGAGTTAGTTGGAATTCTATACTGGTCCACCAATATTTAATGTATCCTTTGAGCTCAACCAGGATTAGTATTTTGGTCTTGAGATTGCAAATAATTATTTAGGCTTCATGATCAATCAAATCCAACCCAAATTCATCCTTTGAAATCTTGATAGAGGGTAGAGGTTCATCCACCCACGAACCCAAATATCCTTGAGATATATTTATTTTTACTAAAGAGGCTTTCTCATAGACTGAAGAGATGATCTACAAACAATCCTCTTCCTTCAACACTTCAATACACCTAGGGTTTGCATCCCTTTTGCAAAGACTGTAGACAAAATTATCACTTTGTTCCATTGCTTGACTACACCTAGGGTTTATACCCCTTTCGTGAAGACTATAGCCATAACTTTATAATTTAATGCATATGCAGAACCAACAAGTTTCATTTATACTTGTAAAACTACCCATTGAAGGCATTACTCCCTATAATTTATTAATCATAGAAATTTGAAATCGATAAAAGTTCTCTTAAACTCTTACTATTGAAGAGAGATGTGAGAACCCTACTTCTTGCAATATGATCAATTGTTGTTCATTTTAGAGGGTTCCACAAAGTCACTATACCCCTTGAAGCACCCTATGATGTTAGGCCTATGCTCTATCTGTATCCATATTTTCTTGACTATTCTATCCATCACTTGTAATGAAGATTTCATCTCTTGAAGGAGAATGAAATCTGAATGATGACTTTTAATTAAACTATGAATATAAATTTGATGAGACCTATTGTTTAAGCCTCTAATATTCCATTATTATACAATCATTAAGAACCTAGAACCTAGTATCAATCTACTTTACACTCCCTTGGTTTACTAGTTGGTCACCCTCCATTGTAGTTGCTCCTGGTTTAATTTTTTTTCCACATTCTTGGCTTGGGTGTTTTTTAATATTTTATCCACTTGTTGAATTCCAAGAGCAAGCTTACCTCTATATTTATCTCTAGATTTTATTTAGGCATCCCTATCAACTAAGACCTTAGCAAGGTTGAGGTTATCTAAATATGTTATGGCAATATGGTTTAGGGTTGGTTGGGTTTTGGTCTCCAATGTTGGTTGAGTTATACTCTACTGGACTACTACATTTTTGGAGGGTAGTTTTTCCCCTTGGGGTTCTCCCATTACAACTATATCATTCTCAATGTCCATTAGGGTATTAATAATTGCATACATGTTTAGGTTTCTCTCTTTTGTCTAGTTTGATTGTGCCACCTTCTAGTTTTACTTCTTCTTCCTCTTAGGTGCTTTAAAACCCTCTTTTGGTGTATTTAAGCTCGAGGTCATGGGCTAATATTATGACTTCTTCTCAGGCATCTTATCATCATTGCCATTAGACTCTAATGGGATGGGCTCCTTCTATATAGTTTAAAGGTAGAAACGAGCAAGATGTCCATACTTATGACAAATGCTACAACAAAAGGGGATCACTTCATAGTCTACTTATTTAATCTTAGGTTAAATTCCCCATATCTATTTATATTTTAGTTTGTAGTAGGATATTGAGATCCATCTCAACACATATTCGAGCATAAATGGCTGAAGTTCCCATCAATCTATCTTTTCATAATGTCCCAATAAATAGCCCAATCTTTCAAAAACTAGTTTACACCAATATTCCTTTGGTAGAGCATAAAACGAACCCATATAGCCACTATAGTGGGTTCCATTTATGTATCAAATCCTAGCTTCTAGGGCTGAAAAAAAATACTTTTTGTTGCATAGCTTCTCTTTCCTGATTCAAAAACTTTGTCCCTATCTGCTCATGAACAAAAACTCACTATATAGTATCCATTACTAACAAAAAATATTGAAATATCCCCTAAAGTCTCCCAATTTCTTTGAACCTAGGAGGTCATAAACCCTAGAGACTCTCCCATGCTATTTAACTTGTATATTAGATAATGGTTACTCCTATACAAAATGATTTTAGTTACCAAACTTTTTTCATTAACAAGCTTGGGATGGTGGGCAGTCTAGAGAAGACAACCACTAATTTAGGAATGGAAATATTTATCCATTGGCTTCTTGGCAGTGGCAATAGAGAAGATGGATTTTAAAGCATCAATTATCAAATATTCATCCTCAACTTCTTGTCTCTCCCTCACAGTGTCTAAAAAAGACTACTTGGGAGAAGGAGGTAGAGGAACTGCCTATAAGGACCCTCACATGCAACCGTGGGCAAGAATAGAGCAATTTCGAACCCTACTCGAAGTGTTGCAATTAAACCTTGGTAGAGAATCCGAATTATCATTTCATATAAAATATTATTCAATTTTACTTTTATAAATATGTTAATACAATTAAAACAATTAGACATTAATTTAAAAAAATTGAAATAATCAAACAATTATTGTGCTTAAATATTTTATTATTTCTAACATATATCAATCGATTCAATTCAATTTTATTGTAACGAGTTTCATAATTAATGACAATTGAAGTTGGTATTGCAAACCATATTACATCTATTTGGAGGTTGACAAGAGAGGGTACAATGTCACATTAGTGATGCAAAGTTAGTAGCCCCATATATAATGTTGTGCATTTATTTCATTGTCTCCATAGTTTTTTTATTAGATAGAAAATAAGGGGTTTTGAAAGGATCCTCGAATCCTTTACATATATACAACTAGGACTACAATAAAATTCCTAACAAAGCCCAACAAGAAAAACATCAAGATAAAAAGGGTCTACCCCTCAAACACCAAAGAGAGGAGCCACTAAAAATGGAGACCAAGGGAACCCAAACAAAACTAAGAAATAGAGAACCATAACATCCTATTACAAACCCTCCTCAAAATTGCCATGATTGTTCTTGAAGTCATTCATCATCCAAGTGATTTCTTCCATGTAGATGGCAAATATTTTAACGAACCTATTGAGGGATTTAAGAAGATCATTCATTATTTTCCACATATTCTCAAGAGTTTTTAGAGGGTCCTAAGCCCTCAAAGGATCTTCTCCATTCCTGTATGAAATTCCATCTTCGATCTTAGGCTTCTTTCTGAGGCCAGGACCAGGACCTCCAAAGATCTTAGAATCTTAGATAACATGTGGGGCTTCTCTTCTTGAACCATTTTAAATCTTAAGCATTTCAAACACCTAGCAGTAATGTCATTTCCCTTGGGGGTCTTTTGATCTTCAACCTTCACCATCAGACCATTAGGAGTTTCCTCCTTATTCTCCTCAATAGAATCAATAATATCTTTAGGCGACTATTTTGAGGAAGTTGGGGATGAAGTCATGAGCTCTTTACTCTCAAATTTTTTAGATGACAAATCCTTGCTAGCCAAATTAATCACATGCCTCCCAAGACTAATTTTTACCACCTTATCCCTATACTTTAACACCTGCTCAAATAGTAGTTTCAGAAGGCCTTGGTGGAGAGGGTTGGATATTTTACCACACTTCACTTGATACACCATTTATAGTGGAAGAGAAAAAAATGTGGGCCAGGGTTATGCATAAGGGGTCGGCCCCGAAATATATTTATAAAATCAAGGTGAATTATCTTGGAATCTCGATGAAATTTGTAGAAGTATACATGGAAAATTGCATTTATTTATCTCCAAAAATTTTCAAACCGTGGCGAATTTCATTAATTTGTCTCAAAAAAATTTCAAACCGTGGCGAATTTTTCTGTTGGGGACTATGAATATCATTTGTAAAATAAAAAAATGTACAACATACTTAAAAGCTTTAGGCTGATATGAAATACTTTAGGCCAACATGATGACTAATGGCATGTCGATCGATTGCAATCATGACGATCGGTTATGGTCATGACGATCAGTTGTAGCCATGACAATCGGTTATAGCCATGAAGATTGGTTGTAGCCATGGTGATCGGTTGTAGCCATGAAAATCAGTTGTAACCATGACGATCAATTACATCCATGACTATCTGTTGGGGCCATGTCGATCAGTTGTATCCATGATGATTGGTTGCAACTATGATGATCAGTTGCATCCATGGCGATCTGTTGCAGCCATGATGATCTGTTGATGATCTGCTAATGATCAGTTGTAGCCATGATGATCAATTACAGCCATGATGATCAGTTATAGCCATGATGATCAGTTGCATCCATGATGATCGGTTGTAGCCATGACGATCTTCATATGATTGATTGTAGCCATGATGATCAGTTGTAGCCATGATGACCGATTGTATCCATGACGATCGGTTGCAGCCATGACGATCTGCTAATTATCTGATGCATGCAACTGATTTGATGATGATTGGCTGTAGCCATGACGATAGACAATACCTACAATTGATATGTAAACTTCGATCGATAGTCCCTACAACCAATAGATGAATGTCGATCGACACCACTATAATCAACTGACTAATAATGATCGACATGATTCTGTAATTGACTGACTAATGATGATCGGTACCTTTGTAATCGATAGCCAAATATTGATCGATAATCCCTACAACTGATAGGCTTATGTCGACATACACAACTCTGCAAATCGATCGACTTATGTCGATAAACACATCTTTGCAACTGATAAGCTCATGTCGATAGACACAGCTCTGCAACCGATCAAATTATATTGATAGACACAACTCTATAATCGATCAGCTTACGCTGATAGACATGACTTTGCAACCAATATCCTTATGCCTATAGACACGACCCTACAATCAATCAACTTATACTGACAGATATGGCTCTACAATCGATTGGCTTATACCAATAGACACATCTTTGCAATCGATCGGCTTATGTTGATAGACACAACTCTGCAACCGATCGTCTTATGTCAATAAACATTGCTCTATAATCGATCAGCTTATGCCAACAGACACGGCTCTGCAACCGATTGGCTTACACCAACTGACACGGCTTTGCAATCGATCGGCTTATACCGACAGACACAACTATGCAATCGATCGGCTTATACCAATAGACACAACTTTACAACCGATCGAATTATGCTGACAAACATGACTCTACAATCGGTCGTCTTGCACCGATCGAAAATCCTCTACAATCGATCAATTTATTTCGATAGTCACTCCTCTACAACCTTCTCAAGTTTTTCCTTGTTTCAGAGCTATTTTCGAGTTAGAGTATTTTCGATGTATGTTTATTGGTACCTAGTATAGTATATATACAGGTAGTATATGAGGTGATTTGGGTGGAGAAAATAAAATTATTTATAATTTGAAGGCGATTTGCATGGGAAATATAAAATCATTTATAATTTGAAGGTGAATTGGGTGGGAAAATCAAAATCATATGTAATTTGAGGTCGTTGAATTAAAATAAAGTTAGGTTCATGATTATCAACGGCGGACGAATTTATCCCAAAAAAAATTCCACCTCGTAAATTTTGAGCGAATGGGTCCCAGTGAAAGGATCTAAAATTAGCCTTTTTAAATTTTTAAAAATCCTAAATAGAGCCAATTTACGATATTTCGTGCTTGTGCATAACCCTCATGTGCGCACATTCACTATTTTTCTCCTTTGCATATGGTTTAAGAAAGAAAAATGGAAGCTATGAACAATGGTAACTTGTCCATATGAAGTAAAATACTCCATCACCTCTAGTGCCACTCTATTCCAAGGAGCTTTTAGAGATTATCGAGGTACCTATTTTGATATTTGGTCGTGTTCTTACCTCTACTTATGAAATTAATTCTCTAGCTAGGGAGTGTTTAGCCATTTTTATGCATTCCCCATTAATAGAAAGACCTAACACTTCAAAGATAAGGGGAATGGAAATGGTGAATTACATCCCTTCACCTTGACGTTGTCATCCTCCCAAGTGTAATCAATTTACTTAGAAAACTTAGAATCAAATCAATTAAATTTCCTCCCTTGCAAACACTTACATGAATGCAACGAGGCTCTGCTCCAACAAACAAAAGCATCTGTAGGATAGTTTAAAAAATTTAAACAACAAACTAACTCAAGCATTATCATTGATTGTTCCATTAACCCTCCAAACCATAAGATTAAGATATTGAGGGAAGCTTTCCCTCCAAATGCACAAGCTTTCTTGAAGGACCCCTATATTGGCTAGATAGTCTGCAACCATGTTATCTTCTCTAAAAATATGCTTACAATGGGCACTTTAAAAGGTTTTGAGGATTATTTTCACTTCAACCATTAAATTTTCAATATTCCAACTGGAAGTGTAAAGCCCAGTGAGAATATTTATTAAGTTTAAGGAATCCCCCTCAATCATAACCTTCACATAGTCTAAAGTTTCAAGCATAACTAATCTTTGGAAGAGGGCCTTCACCTCTGCAAAATGGTTGGTTTAGATTCCAAGATTCTCAACACAGAAAAGAATAATTTCACCTTTGTTGTTTCTAATCACTCCTCTTGCCACTATCAATATTGGATTTCCTTTTGAAGCTCCATCAAAAATTATTTTATCCATCCCATGGGAGGAAGTCATTTGGCTTGAATTCTACTAGATCCTATCTTATTAGACCCCTGCTCTCTCTTGGTTAGGTCCAATTTATTAGCTAACCTCGCTTCTCCAAGATTTTCTTTATTAGTAGAGAGAAATTTTGGAAACATTTTCAATAGTTATGATTCCCATGGAATGGGGATCTCTAGAGCAATTTTTGAAGGCCCTTTTACTCCTCTCCTTCTAAAATCCCAAAAGATAATGGGGAAGACCAAATTTCTAAAGGATCCGACATCTTGGGCTAAAAAATGGAGAGACCACTGCTCAAACATTTCTATCAAGGTCCTCGGGAGTACCGAGTAGACCCCCAGGGTTATTAAGAGGTAGTTAAATATTTCTAAGGAGGAGCAATCCATGAAGAGGTGTTAAGTATTCTCCTCATTTAGTCCACAAAGGTAACAATTGTTTGGAAAATTCATCCCTCTTTTCTTAAGATTTTCTACATAAATAATTTTATTTTGGAGAGCCAACTAAAGGAAGAAATTGATCTTAAGAGTAAGCTCCTTAGGCTAGCCTTGCTTACAAGTTAACCAATTGTGATTCTCATCAGCCACAAGGTGATACACAAACTTCATAGAGAATATACCATTTTCCTCTTCTTTATAGATTAGGGAGTCCTCACAAGTAGGAGTTTTTTATCACTTGATTTCTCAACTTGAGGGATAGAGATTTCAAACTTTCCTCTTCACCTTGAACAAAGTCAATAGACTGAATAGTCTTACATATTTTCCTGTCCCCTACTTCAATAAAATTTGCCACTTTGGAGTTGAAAATCTAAGAGAATCTAGGTCTCAAAAAGGCAAAAGAGGAATTATCCAAAAGAGGATCATCTTCCAGCCATGGGTCTTCCCAAAAGTCAATATTTTCACCATTATCCAATCTCCATTTGATGCCTTTGTGAATTAGATTTTTTATTTGACTATGTTGTTCCAAAAGGTAGAGCTTTAAGGAGGATTATGCTCTTCTAAGAAGCTTACTCCCTTGTTTAGATATCTAGCACTAAGAATCTAAGTCCATTGATTGTTCTTTTGTTTGATAAGTCTCTAGTACTATTTGGTCAACAGAGTTTTTTTCATCATATTTACTTTTCTCATCCCTAATCTACTTGCATATTTTTTGGCATACACTTGATCCTAGGAGACAAGATGAAATCTCTTTTTTCCTTAGAGGCAAACCAAAAAAAAGGTTTTTTGAAAGTGTTCTATTTTTTTAGTAAGAAGAAAACCAATAGACTTTGGAGAGTGGATTTTCTTAGTTAAGTTTTACCTACCTAACAGAGAAAATCTCCCTTCCAACCTACCAATTTCCTCTCAATTCTTCCTAGAATAAGATTTAAGAGCTCATCCTTGATTCTTCCTTTAAATAGAGGTAAACTTAAGTAGGTTGAAGGGAACTCAACAATGACACAACTAAGAATTTGAACAATGGATTGTTGTCTATTGGGAAGGGTATTAAGGAAAAATATTTTACTCTTTAGAAAGTTAATATATTGACCTACAAAAAACTTGTAAGATAGAAGAATCTCTTTAATTTCTCTTGCTTTGGGAATAGAGGAGAAGGTAGATAGAAGAGTATCATTAGCAAATTGTTGGTGGGTGATTGGTTTAAGAGGGTTAGCTAGCTTGATACCTTCAATGATGACAACTTTAGGAGATCTTCCTAGGGCTTCAAATAGAATATTAAAAAGGGAAGGAGAAAGAGGATCTCCCTACTGCAAACCTCTAACACTTCTTAAGTACCTGGAGACCTCACCATTAACAATGACCTAGAACAATGGAGTTGAGAAGAATTTCTTGATGAGGAAGATCTATCTAAGATGAAACCAAAAATGAATCAAGACTTTTTCCAAAAATTCCTAGGAAACTCTATCATATGCTTTGCTCACGTCAAGTTTAAGAAATATTCCTACCTTTTTTCTCTTGTCCATTGAATGAATCAGTTCATGGACTTTAATAATTATGTCTAAGATTTGTCTTCCTGGCACAAAACCTCCCTGATTGGAGCAATGATTATGGGGAGCATTGCTTTAAATATATTGGCCAACACTTTAAATATAATTTTATAAATGGTATTATAAAGGCTAATAGGTTTGAACTCTTTAAAGTCCTTGGCTCCAGTGATCTTGGGAAAATGGCTAGGAAAGTGGAATTCACATCTTTTGGAATGAACCAAGAGCTTTGAAATTCAATAATTGCTTCCACCACATCCTTCCCAATAATATGCCAATACTTTTGAAAGAATATGGCAGGGAATCCATAAAGACCCAATGCTTTCTCTCTTGCCATAAAAATTACTAAATTCTTGATTTCCTCCTCTTCAACGGGACTAATTAGCCTGGAGTTCATCTCATCACTAATTAAATTGGAAATATTGACCAAAAATCTCCTTTTTGCTTGCATATCTCCTAGATTTTTGGAACCCAAAAGCTTTTAAAAAAACCAAAAACTTCATATTTGATTTCTTGGGTGTCCACTAGTTTAGAGCCATCATCCTTGAGAACCTCCTTGATCTTATTGTAACTACTATGCTTAAGGGCATTCACATTAAATAATTTTGTGTTACGATCTTCATCCTTCAACCAAAGAGATCTAGATCTTTGTCTTTAAAAAATATCTTCTTTGGAAAGAGTATTACAAAACTCAATTAACACTATCTTCTCCTTCTCTCTAAGATCCTCCTGCATAGATCCTGATTCCAGAGAAACCTCTATATCTTTTAACTAATTCTTAAAATCTTATTTTTTTCTATAAAAATGTCCAAAAATCGATCTATTCCATACTTTTATATTGATTTTAACATATCTAAGCTTTTTTGCTATTTGAGAGATTAGTGGGCCAAAAAATCTTTTAGAAAATCACCCCACAATATTAGGCTCCAGATCTTGGTGTTGAATCCACATGGATTCAAATCTGAAAGGTCTTATGATATTTCTGAAATCTAAAAGAACTTCCAACATAAGGGAATTTTTGTCCGACCCTATCTTGGGAAGAGAATTTAGAGAGATGATTCCCAACAAGTCTAGGTCATCCTTGGAAATTGTAAATATATCTAATCCTATTTGAATCAAATGATTACCTGCCATCCTATTGCTCCATATGTATTTACTACCTCTCAAATCCAGATCCATCAATTCACAGTGGTTAACAAAATTTGAGAATTCCTCCATTACTTTAGACAACAATGGATTTCCCCCTTTTTTATCCAAGGGGTATAAAGGAGAATTGAAATCTATCTCTAACATCCAACATTCATTCAAAAATGTTCCTCTCATCTATCCTAAGATTTACCATAAGGCACTTATCTCAACCATCGAGTTAGGGGTATATATATTGAGAAAAACTGTCTTCTATTAGACTTTTTGCATAAAAACAAGATATTAATAATTTTATTCGAAGAGGAAATTAAAAAAACATCCACTCTCAAAGGATTTCATAGGCATAACAATCCTCCTAAAGAACGTTGAGCATGACTGGCAAAAAAATCTACCTCTTTTTAGATTGAGTTCTTGATCTTAAATAAGTTGTTCTCCTCCAATTTTGTTTCTTGCAATAGAAGAATTTCCAGGGATAAGTCCTTTCTCATAGAAGGTAGTAATCTTTAATTGGATTGATCATTAAGGGCTCTCACATTCCAAGATATAATTTTTATTTGTGGTTTTTGGAATCTTTTTTCTTCCCACCACCTACATTGGTTAGAGGTTGGATCCTGAGTACTTGAATACTCTCTGGTTTTTCCATTGGCTCACTACTAGCTTCTAGTTTTAGAACCGCTTGGGATCCATTAGCAATATTTGTCTTAGTGGCCTATCTTCTTACATCTTTGTTCAATGGTTTATCCACTCTTCGTTCAATACCTACATCCACATTCCCTTTCTTTTGAGTTCTTGTCATAGGGCTAGAGATCACGAGGTAATTTCCCAAGAGGTTTTTCCCTTTGGAAGGTGTTAGGTCAATTTTTGTATATGACACTTTTTCAGGACTCAAAGGGGTGGCTCTAGCCGACAAGTCAAGGGAGACAAAAGAATCTGATTTAGGAGGATTTTTTTCACAACAACAGAATTTGAGCCACAAGCTAAGCATTCAAAGGGATTTCCAAACAAGGGGTTTAATAAAAGATTCAAATACAGGCTCCAAGGCAAATACTTGGACAACTGGATCTATAAGAGCTTCAAGATCTTCTACTAGAGGAAATTCTTCATAATGAGGCATCAACACAACATAAGATTCTCCATGGACCGACGAGATCAAATACTTCCTTTTCATATCACTAGCATCCTGAGGTCCCATATTTTTCTTTTCAGTCCACATTTTTTTGGGTTTGGATCATTTTGTTTGGACACCGATTAGCTGCATGTCCACTCTTTTTGCATCCAAAACAAAACACAATTTTTTTTCATATTTCACAGGTTGAGTTCTAGAGCCAAAATTTGAAATGAGATCAATTGAATTAGGAAGGTCTACTAACAGGTTTACATTTACACATATTCTAGCATAAACTATTATGGAGTTGGACCTTGTAGCTGCATCAATCAATACCAATTCACCCATGATTTTAGCAATGCCTCTCAAGATATCGTCATGCCAAAATTGGCCCAAGGAGTTTAACCTAGAGAGGAGTCATGTTAATCTTCTGTGAATCAAGGTCAAAGTCTAGCCCCCACTGTCGAAGAAACAAGCTCCTTCATCCAAAGAACCAAGGACCCCCTCTTAAAATCTGCAATGAATCCTCCTCCTCATTAAAATTAATGAAAAAAGCCTTTGAAAAGTACCACAATTTTCATTAGATCTTTAAGAGACCATTTTGAAATGGCCCAATAAGAAATATTCTAGTTGACTCTTGATATTTTTTTGTTTTAAAATAAGAGATATTTTAGTAAAATGTAAATATAAAATCCAATGTCTTCAGTCTTAGCATGCAACAAAGTTATAGAAGAATTCTTTATGAAAATTTCTACTATACTCAAAGTTAAAAAATTACTAAAAAGGAACTTTAAAAAATAATATATGTACATGTTTGTATACATACAAACACTTACAAGGGTCTTCAAATTCAAGCTTAAGTTAAGATTGTCATTATAAAAAAAATGCAATTTGTCACAGAAGGAAAAGCACAATTATGTGCTCATCATAGGCCACAATTACCACATGACTCGCTCAAACCTTGCTTTCAAGGCCTTGCCCTAGTCAGTTACATTTAATGTTTATTTGAAATATAGCTACGCATCTCAATAAATATTGAGGTACAAATGTGCACTTATTCTAGTTTAATTGAAAGGATGATTAGTGGGAAATATTTTATCAACAATATATGGACATAATTAGCACATACTATGACTTGCATGAATTAGAAGTTAATATCCAAAAAACAAAAATCATGACATTCAACCTACCCAAGAAAAATCTCTCTTCTGTTCACATCATATATGAAGGGAAGGTTGTTGAGATTGTCACATCATACACATACTTGAGAGTTATTTTCATAGGATCTACCTTCAACTTGATCCCTACATCTCAAGCAAGGTTAAAAAAAGGTTATGTTGCCTTAGCCTCTCTGGATAAGCAATGCTTTTAGCTCCAGTTTCAGGACATTAGTACGAAGATCAGACTCTTCCACACTCTTGTTACCGTTTAAACTAGGTATCACCACATCTTAGTTTAATACAATATTTTTTAATGTTAATACACTTGGAAATATGTTAGCGATAACATGCCCTTATAAATCAACTAAATATCACATAGTTGGTTCAATTGTTCAAACTAGGTATCACCACATCTTAGGTTAATACACTATTTTTTTCGGTGCCATAAAGTCAGCCAGGGAGGGTCATGACATCCTCCCCCACTAGGATTAAACATCATCCTCGGTGTTTCCAGTTTTCCTTTTGTTGTTTAATAGAAAGTAAAATTATTACATCATATAGCTTCAAAAAAAAAGGAAAAATGTTTTTGCATAACCTCCACTTTCTCCCAAGTGGCATTCCTCTCAGAGAACTGGTCCCACTGGACCTTACATTGTTCAAGAGTCCGATTTCATAGATATTTGGAATGAAACTCAAGAATATTCACCGGTAGTACTTCAATGGCCTTCAGATTTGCCATCTACAATTTAGAAACATCCCACACATGTTCAGGGTCAACAACATATTTTCTAAGCAAGGATATGTGGAAGGTGTCATGGATTTTGGATAGATTAGGTGGTAATGCAAGTCGGTATGCAACCGAACTGATATTTTTCATGATCTCGAAGGGCCCCACAAAACGTGGATCCAACTTCATGGATTTGATAGCACTTTTCTTTGGCTTAACCCTTAAGAACACCTTATCTCCAACATAATACTCTCTGGGAGTCCTTTTTAGATCTGCATAACTCTTCTGTCTATCCGTAGCTTCCTTAAGCCTTTGCCTAATTTCTTTTAGCTACTCTTCCATTACCCTGACCATTTTTGGTCCAATCACAACTCGATCCTCTAGGTTGTCCCAAGACAATGGTGTTCTACACTTTCACCCATACAAGGCATCGAAAGGTGCCATTCCTAGCGAGGAGTGATATCCATTATTTTAGGCAAACTCTACCAAAGGTAGGCAATATTCCCACTGAGACTTGTGATCCATGCAGTACATGTGGAGCATGTCTTCCAAAACTTGGTTTACCCATTCCATTTGCCCATCGATTTTGGGGTGGTATGCTGAACTCATATTCAATTTTATACCAACTGCACTATGAAGGGATTTCCAAAATTTAGAAGTGAATTTGGAGTCTCTATCTGAGATAATTACTTTAGGAA
This sequence comes from Wollemia nobilis, assembly GCA_028583015.1. Classification (NCBI taxonomy): domain Eukaryota; kingdom Viridiplantae; phylum Streptophyta; class Pinopsida; order Araucariales; family Araucariaceae; genus Wollemia; species Wollemia nobilis. The sequence goes on from JAQPPZ010002979.1 coordinate 313,429, forward strand.
ACCCGTGCAATTGGAATACCTCTTTGAAGAATCTGCTAGCCACTACCTGAGCATCGTCCTTAGTATTTCTCGGTATGAAGTGGGTAACCTTGGTCAATTTTTCGACCACTACAAATATGGCATCATGTTGGTACCGAGTCTTGGGTAAACCCACAATAAAATCCATGGATATAACCTACCATTTTTGCATAGGTACCTCATGCATATGAATCTTCCCTATAGGATGCTGGCATTCTGCCTTAAATTTCTGATATTCGAGGCATCGAGCAACAAAATCTGTGATATCCTTCTTCATTCCTACCCAAAAGAAGGCTCTTTTCATGTTTTCTTGCATTTTGGCCCCTCCCAAATGAGCAGAATAAGGAGATCTATGAGCTTCTTGCATTATCAAGTTCCTCAAATCACCTATATTTGGTATGATGACCCTTCCCTTATAGCACAAAAAGTCATCCTTCACACTAAATTCCTTATTTCCTTCAGGATATTTGTCCATATTGACTCGAATTCCCTGGAAATACTCATCCTGAGATTACCTCTATCTCACTTGATCCATCAGATCCATGTGAATTCTAGTGATAGTTGCTATATATTTCCTTCTACTTAAAGCATCAACTACTTTATTCTCCTTTCCTTTTATGTACTCAATCTCAAAATCATACTCAACGAGGAATTCCACCCATCTTCTCTATCTTGCATTAAGTATTGGTTGGGTGAATATATACCGTAGACTTTGATGGTCTGTTTTTAATTCAAAGGGCCTTCCCACCAAGTAGTGGTACCAAACCTTTAGAGCATGCACCATTGTAGCCAGCTCCAAATCATGCGTAGCATAATTAACTTCATGCTTTTTGAGCTTCCTTGAAGTGTATGCCACTACTGAATCCTCTTGTGAGAGTACCCCACCCAACCCATCTATTGATGCATCAGTGCATACTAAAAAGTCCCCTTGAGGATCGGGAACCTTTAGTATTGGTGCAGTAGTAAGCTTATGCTTTAGTAGTTCAAAGGTAGCTTCACACTTCTCTAACCACTTGAATTCTTTCCCCTTCTTCTGAAGGTTCATTATGGGTCCAACAATCTTGGAATAGTCCTTTATATAACGTCTATAATAGCCCGTTAATCCCATGAAGCTTCGCACTTCAGTGACATTAGTAGGGGTGGCCAATTCAGAATAGCCTCTATATTTTCTGGATCCACAACAATCCCTTTTTCTGATATAACATGTCCAAGATATCTTACCTCTGAAACATAGAATTCACTCTTGGCCAGATTTCCATAAATTTGATTCTTTCTCAACAATTCCAACATGATCCTAAGATGCTTATCGTGCTCTTCTTTATCTCGAGAGTATATAAGGATATCATCTAGGAATACCAAGACAAACTGGTCCAAGTGTCTCTGAAACACGTTGTTCATTAGGTTCATGAAAGTAGTTGGGGCATTAGTCAGTCCAAAGGGTAGAACCGTAAACTCATAATGCCCATACCTAGTTTTAAATACCATTTTGTGAGTATCTTCCTCACGAATTCTTAACTGGTGATACCCCGACCTCAGATCGATCTTAGTAAACACCTTGGCATCCTTCAGTTGATCGAATAAATCTTCAATCCTAGGTAAAGGATATTGATTCTTGATTGTAGCCTTATTTAGCATTTTGTAATCAATACACAATCTTAGCAAACCATCCTTCTTTTTCATGAATAGAACTGGTGTGCCCCATGGTGACACACTTGGTTTTATCAAACCCTTTTCCAATAACCCTTGCAATTGAACCTTCAATTCATGCATTTTAGTAGGATTCATTCTATATGGGGACCTATGAATAGGTTCAACTCCCATCATAAGTTCAATTGTAAAATCAAATTCCCGTACAGGAGGTAACCCAAGTAGGTCCTCTAGAAATACATCCTAAAAATCTTGTAAAATTGGATGTTGTCCTAGTATTTCTTCTTTCTCTTGGTCCTCCACTTCATTGAGTTTTACCACATACACTATCCCTCCTCTCTTTAGGGCCTTTTTCAATTGCATAGCAGACAACATTTGAGGTTCAAAAGCCCCTTGATCGCTATGAATTCTTAGTATTTCTCTGCCTTTATCTGAATACTCAATCCAACGGTCCTAGAAATTGACTAAGGCTTTATGAGCCTGTAGCCAATCCATCCCTAGAATTACATCAAAGGCATGTAGGGGAGCTACATATAAACAACATTATGTAGTCCCTTCAGATAGAGTAACTCCTACCATAGGATAACACTGGTTTACCGAGTAGGTCTATCTAGAACCATACTCAACCTTCCACCCTTGAGCCAAATACCCAGGCCTTTTCGACATAGTCCTTGCTAGACTAGATGAAATAAAACTGTCAGTGGCTCCACTATCTATTAAAATGTTTACTTGCTTATTGAAAACCTTACCTTTCACAAGTAATGGGGTGGCTTGTCCCTCTAGCTTCTGCTTCCCGATTGTGGCATAGATCCGATGTTCCGGTTCCTTCCCCTTTGCACTAGCTGAGCTAGTCCCTGCTCGATATGGACACTGATTATAGTAATGAGATCCTCGAAAATTGTAGCATCCTTCCTTGGGTCCTTGTTTTTTCTCAGGTCTCTCATTCCCATTCTTAACTGCTGGAGCTGGAGCATGCGACTTCTGTGGTTGAGGTTTCATATTACTGGGCTTTTTATCCTTCTTACGAAAGTTCTTCTTGAACTTGTTCTGATTCCCATAGGGTTTCTTCATAGGATTTTGGGGATTTTTGGCTTTTCGATCTTGCTCAGCCTCCCATTTTACAAACTCGTTACTATTCCTCTTCTTCAGTTCTTATCGCGCTTGCTCGGGTAGAGCGTCATACTTATAACAGAAGTGTGACTCTGCTTTCTTTGCTAGGTCATATGCCTTTTGCAATGATTTAGGCTCCTGCATCTCCACATCGTGCCTTAATCTAGATTCCAATCCAAGAATGAATTTATGAACTCACATTTTCTCATTATAAATAGGTACATATTTGAATAGTCTTACCAAATTCTTATAGTACACTTCTACTATGTTGGTTCCTTGTCTGAGACTAGCAAATTCTTCAAACTTTAGGGCATAGAAATGCTCCATTAGAAATCTCTTTTTGAAGATACTTATAAATTCTTCCCATGGAGTATCAATGGGTTCAATCTTAGTTTCCTCATAGTGGGTTTCCCACCACTCCAGAGCAGCCCCTTCTAAGTTAATCATAGCCCAAAGTGTTTGGGTTCCAGATGAGTACCCTTTTACTATAAAATGAACCTCTGCCTCTCTCAGCCATGCTTCCATTGCATCCCCATCACCCTCTCCATAAAACTTGGAGATACTGATGTTTTTCATGTCCCTAGCTATTTCCTTTTTTGCTAAGGCTCTGGCTTGTACTTGTTCTACAGTTAGTCCATTATCTAGGCTAGCCTCTGAGCCTCAAACTTGTGAGTTTTGATGTGCAGCCATTTCGAGCAACTGCCTTATCTGATCCTGCATAGCAGCGACCATAGCGATGAGGTCTTCTACTTCCCTATTGGGGTTTATTGGTTCCTCATCCTGGTTTTCTTCTTCGACATTACTTTGCCAAGTTTTTCTAGGTGTAGGCCTCCCTCTTCTAGTCTTAGGTGGCATCTTAACCTGATTCCATCCAAGAAAGGGGATTAGATTATAGTTTCACACTAAGTTGTATCTCTAATCAAGCCATAATACAGATTTCTCTTTGCTATATGCATCAACAACCTAACTAGGGTAATATCCTAGGTTGGGATGTATCACTGATACCAAAGCCCATACTAAGGCATCCTGACACTCCTCACTCCCTTGGGTTAATTCCCGTTAGATTCTAGCATTTGGGGTATCCTAGATCATCCCAGCTTTAGCTTTTACCTTAAGCAAGCCTTCAATGGACACATCTAATTTCCCTTTAGCACACATAGAAGCTCTATACCCTCGTACCTAGAGCTCTGATACCAAATGTAATGACCCAAAAATACACAAACAAAAAAATACAAAAATAGAAAAGTTTTTTTTTGCCTAGGGAGAGGGATACATGAACCCTTCATGACCCCTAACCCACTATTATAACCTAAAGTTTTGATCACCTAAGTTTCCCTGGAAGATACATCCCATGAAGTACCCTAACACAAGTCCATCTATGTAGGCGTATAATGTGTTACTGTGGATAAGTCCATCTGTCCCATCATCCTTGATGAGCTAGACCTATCACCTTCAGTCCATCGAAGGTATACACGTATCTCCATCCCATACACAAATCCTTATGTGTAGGTATATTACGAGTATCATGAGTTAAGCTATCCATCTCGTCTCCATGATGAGCTATCTTAACTCTGATGTAATCTCTTCACCACTTAGTCCTTATCTCCCTAAGGGGGTCTCAATTCCCTTAGGTCTCCTATGTTCACCCTAAGGGGTTCTCAATTCCCTTAGGTTCCCTATGTTCACCCTAAGGGGTTCTCAATTCCCTTAGGTTCCCTCTGAGTTCACCCTAGAACTCTACGCTAGAATTCCTATCATCAAGCAATCACACAATAATTCTACTAGTTGCTACCACATCAGAAGGCAATCAAACAATGATAGGTAAAATAAAGCAAGCTCACACTAAAATAGAATCTACTACATAACATAAACAAATACAAAAATATAGTAAAATTACTTTCACTAACCCAATAGCAATTATCTCATTACTTCTTGCATAATAAGCCTTTTCTACTCAAAGGTATCACATTAACTACATTGAGGATATCTCCCCATAATTCTATTCTATTGAACATAAGTAAATCAACGTAAGATACAAATACCTATTCCTTGTCTCCATTGCATTCCTTGCTTCTCCTTGCTTCCCTTTGGTTCTTGGAGGGTAGTAGGGGATCAGGATACTCATGGTTCAGGATAGGCATACCTTTAAATGCATCTAATCATTTACTTTGCCAAATTGCAACTATACAATATTTCCATTTAAGTTTCTAACCATCTAATGCATAATGGACATCATAAAAGAACCCTTACTTTTATTTTCACCTCCCCAAATCCCTTTGGAGAGTCACCCATCATACTATCACTTAGATCAAGGTTAAACTTTAAATTAAATTCATTCATGTCCTAGAGCATTAAAGTCCCATACCCTTAATCTCCAGAACAATCATTTATTCATTCTCTAAACCAAAGCCCCATAACTTCAATTTAAAGAATAAATCTTCATCCCATTTTGTTTAAAGCTCCTAAGATAATCATTAATCCAAGGGGTTCTCTTTAAATTAAAACCTTCAATATCTTTCCACAAAATCAAAGGTTCCTTTTAATCAAAACCTAACATTTACATATCCCATATAAATCAAAGGTTCCTTCAATTAAAAGCATAATATATAACTGCATATAAATCAAAGCTTCTTTTAATTAAAACCCAATCATATATCTTCATATAAATCCAAGGTCTCTTCAATTAAAAGCATAATATATGGCTGCATATAAATCAAAGCTTCTTTTAATTAAAACCCTATTATATAACTTCATATAAATCCAAGGTCTCTTCAATTAAAAGCATAATATTAAAACCTATAACTCATATAATACAAGCCTCTTCTATTAAAAGCCCTATTATATATAGCTGCATATAAATCCACAGAGCTTCTCTTCATTATTAAAAACATAATATATGGTCTCTTCAAAGCATAAAAAAACAAAGCTTCTTCTTATTAAAACCCTATTATATAACTTCTTATAAATCCAAGGTCTCTTCATAAAAGTAAAAAAACATCTTCTTTTAATTAAAACCCTATTATATAACTTCAATAACAAGTCTCTTCAATAAACATAATATATAAACAAAGCTTATAAATCAAAGTTTCTTTTAATTAAAATTCCTATTATATAACTTCATATAAATTAGAGGTTTCCTCCATTAAAACCCTATTTTATAAAGCTCATATAATTTTAAGGGTAATTTTAATTAATCCTAGCTACACAGCCAAAACGTAAAGCAAGGCCTACAGTTAGCGCTAACGCCTTCCAAGGCATACTAAACAACTATGGTGCTAACTGGTTTCTCATAAACCTACACTTCTTAGACCTAAGGTGGCTTCCTTTTTCGAACACGACATTTGACTTACACAACATTGCTCCAATAGTACAGAGCATCCGATGTTGCTTAGGCAACTACAAGCACACATAATGCTTTCCATAGCACATGATATTTCCCACAAGGAACATAACATCATTTCCAAACAACACCCAATGCTACCATAGTGCATGGTATTCCACAAGACATAGCATCATTTCCAAAAAAAACATACACAGCACATCCACAGGACAGAGCAATTCCAAACACCACACAACCAAAACATAAAGCAAGGTGCTTCCACAAGGAACACAAAGCAATTCCAAACACCACACAACCAAAATGTAAAGCAAGGTGCTTCCACAAGGAACACAGAGCAATTCCAAACACCACATAGCCAAAATGTAAAGCAAGGTGCTTCCACAAGGAACACAGAGCAATTCCAAACACCACACAACCAAAACATAAAGCAAGGTGCTTCCACAAGGAACACAGAGCAATTCCAAACACCACACAACCAAAACATAAAGCAAGGTGCTTCCACAAGGAACACAGAGCAATTCCAAACACCACACAACCAAAACATAAAGCAAGGTGCTTCCACAAGGAACACAGAGCAGTTCCAAACACCACACAACCAAAACATAAAGCAAGGTGCTTCCACAAGGAACACAGAGCAGTTCCAAACACCACATAGCCAAAACGTAAAGCAAGGTGCTTACATTACTCTACCAGACTCCAAGCTCACACACACAGGGTGGTTTCATAATTAACCAATATAATTTTAAACCATAGCCAGGCTTAGAACAACCCAACCTGTAGGTCTCCACTGTGATGAAAGTCTGGTAACGTCGGCTCCTGGTGTGTTTCCTCTCGCTTCCTCTGTTCCTCCCTTCCTCGTTCATCTCCCTTCCTTGCCCATTTCTTTCTCTCTTCCTCCTCATTCATCTCCCTTCCTTGCCTGCCTTGCATGCCCGTCCACCCAGGTGGTTTGTCCATCACCTTCTCAAAAACTCCACCACCATCTTGAGCCTCCTTCCCTTCAATGCCCGCCCCCTAACCTCTATGCATTATTCCCATGTTTTCCATTTTTGGAAAATAAATAGCTTTGTAGGCTTTTCCATAGGTTGCACCATGTAGGAGAGGGATCATGACATTTTATTTTTTATTCTTTTAATATTCAAAGATATTTATAATATCTATATATTCTCTTTATTCAAATGAAATATCTCTTTCATTTATTTTTAATTAATTAAACCCCTTTTAATGAATTCTCCCTTATCATTAAAATAATCATTTTTTAATTAATTTTAAAATATCATAACCACTTTTAATTAAAATAAACACTATCAATTAAAATAACCATTTTTAATTAATTAAATGAAAACTCCTTAATTAATCGCAAATGAAGCTTACAAAAGAGCTCTAATGAGCCAATCATTATTTTCTTAACTTCATTAATTAATTTAAAGGCATCTAAATTCAACATAAGAATTTAATTTGTTTTCTTTCACAAGAAGGATGCTTTGTTTTCATTTCCAATATGGCAGTTAACCCTATGCATCTATAATCATCTTGCAGTGGTTCCCATATAGAAACTAAATCACCAAACCATTCAAGTTATGATGCAGTAGAGAGCAAACACATTTATACCATCAATCAAAGAGGGAGTCTTTCCATCGATCCAATCACCCATCTTAGCTAGAGATTTTATGATAGCTACTAGGCTATCAACTAAAGCTCAAGGTGATCAACCATCGATGATTATCCCTTCCATCAATGCATGCCTATATGAAGGTATCTATCCATGTTACCTCCGAGTACCTTAATCATCATTTCCCCTGATCTTTGGTACCCTCATTTCTGGTGGGTAACTCTACCTGTTCCACCTACGAGTGTACCTGATCCTGCACACTTGGCAATATGTTAGTGATAACATACCCTTATAAATCAACTAAATATCACATAGTTGTTTCAATTGTTCAAACTAGGTATCACCACATCTTAGGTTAATACACTATTTTTTTGTGCCATAAAGTCAGCCAAGGAGGGTCATGACAAATGCACATGTGTATTTGTAATATTGTAAAGATGTGTTAAATGAGTGCTAGGAATAACTTAGTGATTTGCAAGTAATCGTTAACAAGGGTCCTATGTTGGTTTATTTTATTATGCTATGCTAGTTGTTCATGAAAATTGAATTCCTTTTATTATTGCTTAATAAATAAAAAGAAAATAAATATGCATGAATAGTTATGAAATGTAAAGGTCTTAGAATGTTATTATAAATTACCCTTCTTTAATGAAATCATAATTTTCATAAAGAAAAAATAATTTAATGCTTTAAAACAATAGCCTTTGATATAATGTATAAATTACCTCTCTTTAATGAAATCAGAATTTTCATAAAGAAAATACAATTTATTGCTCCGAAAATGATGGCCTATGGAATGCCATATAAATTATCCTCGTAAAAATTGTTATTTTCATAAATGGAAGTTCATTTATTTCTTGCGAATAAAAATTCAAAGTTGAAAAAATTGATTTACCTTCAAAATATAAAATAATGAAAAATTTTGAAATTATAAAACTCTCATAAAATAACTTGAAATAATTTTTATAAATTCAAAATGGCTTCAGAATAGGATCGAAATTGTTTCGAATGAAATATTGAAGCTCATTCTTCACACCCATGTATTTATTTTTGGTATTTTAATTTTTATTTTAATCGTCGAAGTTTTAAAAAAATCTGCAAAAAGAAAAGTCAAAAAATAAACATAAAACCTATAAAACATAACAGAAAATGTTGAGTGTAATTTTACCCAATTGTAAAACCACACTCACACTTAGGATTTTGATCACAAAACCCTCTCTTACAAAACAATTAAAACAAAAATAACTTCTCCAAGGTTCTGCTATATAAGCATTGCACATGTGTATTTGTAATCTTGTAAAGATGTGCTAAATGAGTGCTAGGAATACCTTAGTGATTTTCAAATAACTATTAACAAGGGGCTTATGTTGGTTTATTTTACTATGCTATGCTAGTAATTGTTCATGAAAATTGAATTCTTTTTATTATTGTTTGATGAATAAAAATTAAATAAATATGCATGAATAGCTATGAAATGTAAAGGCCTTAGAATGTCATTATAAATTACCCCTCTTTAATGAAATCATAATTTTTATAAAGAATAAATAATTTAATGCTTTATAACAATAGCCTTTGATATAATGTATAAATTAATGAAATCAAAATTTTCATAAAGAGAAGATGAAACGTAGCAAAGACTACCATTTGATCAAACAAATTAACTATAACAAATCAAAATGCTCAGAAGTGCTTTCAACTCATTTTATTAAGAAATACAAGATTACAAGGTGAATATCCTTTTCTATCTCAACAACATGCGAAACACTCTGATGGTTTCTCTTGGTGCCCCTCAAATTTAGGTGAGCTTTGATGTGTATGTGTCATCATTGGGTGTTGTTGCTACTATTGTATTTGATACTATGATGATGTTTGATACTGTTGGAGGGCCTACAAAATAGCGTTAGTTTGTTTGGGGGCCTATCATGGATTAAGCCCCATATTGATTAAGATAAAATGACATTAAAAATATGAAATAAAACCTGAAATGAAGTGTAAATTCTATAATAATATGAAATAAAGGTTAACTAAAGTTTTTGCTACTATAGATCAGTTTTATGCCTAACTCATAGGGAAAGGAGCGATTTGGAACCCGTATTCGTAGGTCAGGGGGAGAACCCAACTACAGGTGACTTTTGATAAATATCCTTTTTCTGGATGGGCTCCTAGGATTCTTGGGTGCTATTTGTACCATCTACAATCAAAAGAAGGAATTATGATGGGATTTTCGTGGAGTTTCTATAAGTTAGCTAAAAGAAAGAGAGAGATATAATGAGAGGGGTGACCCTCTATTTATAGGAAAATCTAAGGTCATGGGGGTGGTTAGGTAGACCAAACCCTAGAGTCTATTCCATGCTAGGTTAGGTTAGGGTTTGGGAAGGTGTCATTTTCACATTCTCTAAAGGAATATCTCATCCTCACACGTGTGAGGAGAGATTAGGGTTAACTAGGGTTAGCTAGATCCTAGGTTATATTAGGGTTTAATTAGGATTTTTAGGAAATATCCTAACCTAATGTGCACACATGTGTGAGGAAATAATTAGGACTAATTTGGATTTAGAATCCTAATTAACATTTTTAAGTCATAAAGTACACTTAAGTGAAAAGTGACTTTACAATTAGAAATCCAATTAACTTAATTAGGAGTTTTGAGAAGTAATAGTCTTGTGGGGTCCTAATTACGTATGAGAAAAGGCTTAAGATGCCTTAGGGAGCTAAGAGGTGACCTCATATATAGAAAGTGATTATGACATGAATTGTGTAGTTTAATAGGGTTTCATACCTATAGGCCAATGAGATGGCCTACGTAGGTCTGCGAAGGTCTACTATAGTCTAGAGTGGTCTACGCTGGTCTAGAGTAGTCTATAGTGGTCTACAATGGTCTACATTGGTCTAAAATAGCCTAGAGAGGTCTAGGATGGTCTATGCAAACCTACAAGTATCTGAATAGATCTACAAGTATGTATAAGTAGATATGTGTGACTTTTGGGTGTCTACATTTGCTCCTTTTTGTACTATGTTGTGTGAAACACAATTTAGTACAAGAATGTGATGGGAGAAACTAGAAGATGGAGGAAAGAGAATAATGGAATCTAATCAAAGGTATGTAGCTGCTTGAAGCATGACCATACAACATTGATTGATAATCCAAGGAGATAAGAGAGGAATAGGTATCCAACCAAAGGTATGTACCCACTCGAAGCTTGACCATACAACATTGACCGAGAATCTAGTAAGAGAAGAGAGGAATAGGAATCCAACCAATGGTATGTAGCAGCTTGAAGCATGACCATACAACATTGACCAAAAATTTAGGGAGAGAAGAGAAGAAGAAAGGAGGAAGAAGAAAGAAGAATAAGAGAAAGGAAGGAAGGGGGAAAGAAGAAAAATGGGAGAAGAGAGAAAAAGAGAAGAGAGAGAAAATGAAAAATGTTGGTGATGAATGCAAGTGGATGATTGTGGATGCAATGAGATGATTTTTTTGTTTTTGTATGACATTTTGCAATGTCATATTGGTTGCTTACGAAGGCAACTTATGAATACTTTGCTTTTGCAACCAATGCAAAATGGTCCAAAGTACAAATAGAACAAATACCTATTCAATTTTTTTTTTGTTGATTGATTGATAAGTGCATAGTGACATGTGTCAAACCATTTGAGCTAGTTAACATGGATTATTCAAATGTGTCACTCATTGTGTATCATGAAAACCAAAGTGACATCTTCAAATGTTGTGCATGGATTATTCAAACGTGTCATTCATTATGTGATCATCGTTGATATACATGAACGCCAAAGTGATATCTTCATTGTTGCACATAGCTCTCATGATCCAATAAATATCTGGTTGGTTGGGTTTAGTATTATCTTGAGATAATCTTCAGCAAAAATTTGTGTAGACAGATGTGATATCCCTGATTTGGATGTTTTATTGTTTGGTTGTATGCAAAGGTGACTTTTGTATATGAATACCCCCTCAAACAAGGAATTAGCAATGAGGGTGACTTGCAATTTGGTGCTAGATTCACAAGGTGACCTATGATTTGGATTGAAATCGCATGGTGACCTACGATTTGGATTGAAATCGTAGGGTGACCTATGTTTTAGGGTTTGGAGGTATATAAAAGTCTTTTATCACACATGTGGGGTTATTTTCATGGTGTGCAAGTGGAGTGAGGTGCGAGTGAACAATTTTGATGTAAAGTGCTTGAAAATATCTGATTGGAATTGATTATGACAAGTGGTCATATTGGCATTGGTAGTCGACACGGGGAGCCGTGGATAAGTGTTCTAGCCCTTTGTATTTGAATTTTGGAAATCGCATAATTGAAAATGGACGTTGTAGGGTACCATTTTACTTGTTTTCATTACTTGCATGGTTAATTTGATGACTATTTAAATACAAAGTGCTAAACAAGCCAAATGGATATTTGGAATGATTACTCATTTTTTGTTTTGATGTATTCTGGTGATTATTTGACTATGTGATTTGAGTAAATAGAAGACCTAGTTTGACCTTGATTTTTGTGCGAAATCGTGTACTATTTACCAAGTGTTTTTGAAATTTCACCATGAAATAGTGAAATGGGTGTCTAAAAATGTGATTGTTGTTGTGATTGGACTTGATTTGATAATGTTTTTAATGTGCACATTGTACGATGTAAATGATATATATGGATGTAGTTATTTTTTGGCAAACGATGTACTTTTTCCAAATGTTTTTGAACTTTTACCATGAAATTATAAAATGGGTGTTAAAAAAATTGATTGTTATTTTGTTTTGATTTCTTTTTCTAGTAATTGTTTTGAATTAATCGATGTAATTCATTGTTTTTAGATGTATTATTGGATGTTTTAGGTAAAGGGTGTATGGTTTTCCAAATATTTTTGAACTTTCACAATGAAATGGGGAAATGGATGTTCAAAAATGTGATTGTTATTTTGTTGTAATTTTTTTTATAATTGTTTTGAATTAACCGATGTAATTCATTGTTGATTGGTATATCATTGGCTGTTTTGGAGAAATGGTGTACTGTTTTCCAGATGTGCTTGAACATTCACCACGAAATGACAAAACGAGTGTCCAAAAATGTTACTATTATTTTTTTTTGATGTGAATTGGTAATATTTTGAATTTCATGACATGATAGGGGTATGAATGCATGTGAATTGCTCTATTTTGTGTCGATTGTGAACTGTTTTTGATTTTTTCCACACTTTAGACATGAAAGAGCGAAATGGGTATTTGAAATTGCTATCTAATTTCAATGTTGAGGTATTGGTTGAGGTTGTGCATTTGTAGTGTATCAAAAAGCGTGAAGATGTTTTTTTTGTACATAGAATGCAGTTGTATGATGATGGTATTGTAATCATAATGGTAAAATTATCTATTTTGATGCTAACACAAATTTTATGGTGATGTTTGTGAATGAAACAGGATAATATTATTGAGCCTCATCATAGTTTGCTAATGACGAATAAAAATTAAATAAATATGCATGAATAGCTATGAAATGTAAAGGCCTTAGAATGTCATTATAAATTACCCCTATTTAATGAAATCATAATTTTTATAAAGAATAAATAATTTAATGCTTTATAACAATAGCCTTTGATATAATGTATAAATTACCTCTCTTTAATGAAATCTGAATTTTCATAAAGAGAAGATGAAACGTAGCAAAGGCTACGATTTGATCAAATAAATTAACTATAACAAATCAAAATGCTCAAAAGTGCTTTCAACTCATTTTATTAAGAAATTGATACAAGATTACAAGGTGAATATCCTTTTCTATCTCAACAATATGCGAAACACTCTGATGGTTTCTCTTGGTGCCCCTCGAATGTACGTGAGCTTTGATTCATGTGCGTCATCATTGGGTGTTGTTGCTATTGTTGTATTTGTTGCTATGATTATGTTTGATACTATTGGAGGGCCTGCAAAATAGCATTAGTTTGTTTGGGGGCCTATCATGGATTAAGCCCCATATTGATTAAGATAAAATGACATTAAAAATATGAAATAAAATCTGAAATGAAGTGTAAATGCTATAATAATATGAAATAAAGGTTAACTGAAGTTTTTGCTACTATAGATAAGTTTTATGCCTAACTCATAGGGCAAGGAGCGATTTGGAACCCGTATTCGTAGGTCAGGGGGAGAACCCAACTACAGGTGACGTTTGATGGATATCCTTTGTCTGGATGGGCTCCTGGGATTCTTGGGTGCTATTTGTACCATCCATAATCAAAATGAGGGAATTCTGGTGGGATTTTTGTGGAGTTTCTATAAGTTAGCTAAAAGAAAGAGAGAGATATAATGAGAGGGGTGACCCTCTATTTATAGGAAAATCTAAGGTCATGGGGGGTGGTTAGGTAGACCAAATCCTAGAGTCTATTCCATACTAGGTTAGGTTAGGGTTTGGGAAGGTGTCATTTTCACATTCTCTAAAGGAATATCTCATCCTCACATGTGTGAGGAGAGATTAGAGTTAACTAGGGTTAGCTAGATCCTAGGTTATATTAGGGTTTAATTAGGATTTTTAGGAAATATCCTAACTAACCTAATGTGAACACATGTGTGAGGGAATAATTAGGACTAATTTGGATTTAGAATCCTAATTAACCTTTTGAAGTCATAAAGTACACTAAGTGAAAAGTGACTTTACAATTAGAAATCCAATTAACTTAATTAGGAGTTTTGAGAAGTTATAGTCCTGTGGGGTCCTAATTAGGTATGAGAAAAGGCTTAAGATGCCTTAGGGAGCTAAGAGGTGACCTCATATATAGAAAGTGATTATGACATGAATTGTGTAGTTTAATAGGGTTTCATACCTATAGGCCAATGATATGGCCTACATAGGTCTACGAAGGTCTACTATAGTCTAAAGTGGTATATGCTAGTCTAGAGTAGTCTACAATGGTCTACATTGGTCTAAAATGGCCTAGAGATGTCTAGGATGGTCTATGCAAACCTACAAGTGTCCGAATAGATCTACAAGTATGTACAAGTAGATATGTGTGACTTTTGAGTGTCTACATTTGCTCCTTTTTGTACTATGTTGTGTGAAACACAATTTAGTACAAGAATGTGATGGGAGAAACTAGAATATGAAGGAGGAAAGAGAATAATGGAATCTAATCAAAGGTATGTAGTTGCTTGAAGCATGACCATACAACATTGATTGAGAATCCAAGGAGATAAGAGAGGAATAGGTATCCAACCAAAGATATGTACCCACTCAAAGCGTGACCATACAACATTGACTGAGAATCTAGTAAGAGAAGAGAGGAATAGGAATCCAACCAATGGTATGTAGCCACTTGAAACATGACCATACAACATTGACCTAAAATTTAGGGAGAGAAGAGAAGAAGAAATGAGGAAGAAGAAAGAAGAAGAAGAGAAAGAAAGGAAGGGGGAAAGAAGAAAAAGGGAAGAAGAGAGAAAAAGAGAAGAGAGAGAAAATGAAAAATGTTGGTGATGAATGCAAGTGGATGATTGTGGATGCAATGAGATGATTTTGCTGATTTTGTATGACATTTTGCAATGCCATATTGGTTGCTTACGAAGGCAACTTATGACTGCTTTGCTTTTGCAACCAATGCAAAATGGTCCAAAGTACAAATAGAACAAATACCTATTCAATTTTTTTTTGTTGATTGATTGATAAGTGCATGGTGACATGTGTCAAACCATTTGAGCTAGTTAACATAGATTATTCAAATGTGTCATTCATTGTGTATCATGAACGCCAAAGTGACATATTTGAATGTTGTGCATGGATTATTCAAACGTGTCATTCATTATGTGATCATCGTTGACATGCATGAATGCCAAAGTGATATCTTCATTGTTGCACATAGCTCTCGTGATCCAATAAATATCTGGTTGGTTGGGTTTAGTATTATCTTGAGATAATCTTCAACAAAACTTCCTGTAGACAGATGTGATCCCTGTTTTGGATGTTTTATTGTTTGGTTGTATGCAAATCTGACTTTTGTATATGAATACCCCCTCAAAAAAGGAATTAGCAATGAGGGTGACCTACGATTTGGTGTTGGATTCATAGGGTGACATATGATTTGGATTGAAATCTCATGGTGACCTATGATTTGGATTGAAATCGTAGGGTGACCTACGTTTTAGGGTTTGGAGGTATATAAAAGTCTTTTATCGCACATGTGGGGTTATTTTCATGGTGTGCAAGTGGAGTGAGGTGCGAGTGAACAATTTTGATGTAAAGTGCTTGAAAATATCTGATTGGAATTGATTATGACAAGTGGTCATATTGGCATTGGTAGTCGACACGGGGAGCCATGGATAAGTGTTCTAGCCCTTTGTATTTGAATTTTGGAAATCACATAATTGAAAATGAATGTTGTAGGGTACCATTTTACTTGTTTTCGTTACTTGCATGGTTAATTTGATGAAAATTTAAATACAAAGTGCTAAACAAGCCAAATGGATATTTGGAATGATTAGTCATTTTTTGTTTTGACTTATTTTGGTGATTATTTGACTATGTGATTTGAGCAAATAGAAGACCTAGTTTGAACTTGATTTTTGTGCCAAATCGTGTACTATTTACCAAGTTTTTTTGAAATTTCACCGTGAAATAGTGAAATGGGTGTCTAAAAATGTGACTGTTGTTGTGATTGGACTTGATTTGATAATGTTTTTAATGTGCACATTGTACGATGTAAATGATATATATGGATGTAGTTATTTTTGGGTAAACGATGTACTTTTTTCCAAATGTTTTTGAAATTTTACCATGAAATTATAAAATGGGTGTTAAAAAATGTGATTGTTATTTTGTTTTTATTTTTTTTCTAGTAATTGTTTTGAATTAATCGATGTAATTCATTATTGTTAGATGTATTATTGGATGTTTTAGGTAAACAATGTATGGTTTTCCAAATATTTTTGAACTTTCACAATGAAATGGGGAAATGGATGTTCAAAAATGTGATTGTTATTTTGTTGTAATTTTTTTTTGTAATTGTTTTGAATTAACCGATGTAATTCATTGTTGATTGGTATATCATTGGCTATTTTGGAGAAATGGTGTACTGTTTTCCCGATGTGCTTGAACATTCACCATGAAATGGTGAAATGAGTGTCCAAAAATGTGACTGTTATTTTGTTTTGATGTGAATTGGTAATATTTTGAATTTCATGACATGATAGGGGTATGAATGCATGTGAATTGCTCTATTTTGTGTCGATTGTGAACTATTTTTTATTTTTTTCACACTTTAGACATGAAAGAGCGAAATGGGTATTTGAAAGTGCTATCTAATTTCAATGTTGAGGTATTGGTTGAGGTTGTGCATTTGTAGTGTCTCAAAATATGTGAAGATGTTTTTTTTGTACATAGAATGCAGTTGTATGATGATGGTATTGTAATCATAATGGTAAAATTATATATTTTGATGCTAACACAAATTTTATGGTGATATTTGTGAACGAAACAGGTTAATATTATTGAGCCTCATCATCATGTGCTAATGATGAATAAAAATTAAATAAATATACATGAATAGCTATGAAATTTAAAGGGCTTAGAATGTCATTATAAATTACCCCTCTTTAATGAAATCATAATTTTTATAAAGAATAAATAATTTAATGCTTTATAACAATAGCCTTTGATATAATGTATAAATTACCTCTCTTTAATGAAATCTGAATTTTCATAAAGAGAAGATGAAACGTAGCAAAGGCTACGATTTGATCAAATAAATTAACTATAACAAATCAAAATGCTCAAAAGTGCTTTCAACTCATTTTATTAAGAAATTGATACAAGATTACAAGGTGAATATCCTTTTCTATCTCAACAATATGCGAAACACTCTGATGGTTTCTCTTGGTGCCCCTCGAATGTACGTGAGCTTTGATTCATGTGCATCATCATTGGGTGTTGTTGCTATTGTTGTATTTGCTGCTATGATTATGTTTGATACTATTGGAGGGCCTGCAAAATAGCGTTAGTTTGTTTGGGGGCCTATCATGGATTAATCCCCATATTGATTAAGATAAAATGACATTAACAATATGAAATAAAACCTAAAATGAAGTGTAAATGCTATAATAATATGAAATAAAGGTTAACTGAAGTTTCTTCTACTATAGATCAGTTTTATGCCTAACTCATAGGGCAAGGAGCGATTTGGAACCCGTATTCGTAGGTCAGGGGGAGAACCCAACTACAAGTGAATTTTTATGGATATCCTTTGTCTAGATGGGCTCCTAGGATTCTTGGGTGCTATTTGTACCATCTACAATCAAAAAAAAGAATTCTGGTGGGATTTTGGTGGAGTTTCTATAAGTTAGCTAAAAGAAAGAGAGATATATAATGAGAGGGATGACCCTCTATTTATAGGAAAAGCTAATGTTAGGGGGGTGGTTAGGTAGACCGAACCCTAAAGTCTATTCCATGCTATGTTAGGGTAGGGTTTGGGAAGGTGTCATTTTCACATTCTCTAAAGGAATATCTCATCCTCACATGTGTGAGGAGAGATTGGGGTTAACTAGGGTTAGCTAGCTCCTAGGTTATATTAGGGTTTAATTAGGATTTTTAGGAAATATCCTAACTAACCTAATGTGCACACATGTGTGAGGGAATAATTAGGACTAATTTGGATTTATAATCCTAATTAACCTTTTTAAGTCATAAAGTACACTTAAGTGAAAAGTGACTTTACAACTAGAAATCCAATTAACTTAATTAGGAGTTTTGAGAAGTAATAGTCCTATGGGGTCCTAATTAGGTAAGAGAAAAGGCTTAAGATGCCTTAGGGATCTAAGAGGCGACCTCATAGATAGAAAGTTATTATGACATGAATTGTGTAGTTTAATAGGGTTTCATACCTATAGGCCAATGAGATGGCCTATGTAGGTCTACGAAGTTCTACTATAGTCTAAAGTGGTCTACGCTGGTCTAGAGTAGTCTACAGTGGTTTGCAATGGTCTACATTGGTCTAAAATAGCCTAGAGAGGTCTAGGATGGTCTATGCAAACCTACAAGTGTCCGAATAGATCTACAAGTATGTAGAAGTAGATATGTGTGACTTTTGGGTGTCTACATTTGCTCCTTTTTGTACTATGTTGTGTGAAACACAATTTAGTACAAAAATATGATGGGAGAAACTAGAAGATGAAGGAGGAAAGAGAATAATGGAATCTAATCAAAGGTATGTAGCTGCTTGAATCATGACCATACAACATTGATTGAGAATCCAAGGAGATAATAGAGGAATAGGTATCCAACCAAAGGTATGTACCCACTCGAAGCGTGACCATACAACATTGACCAAGAATCCAGTAAGCGAAGACAAGAATAGGAATCCAACCAACGGTATGGAGCCGCTTGAAGCATGACCATACAACATTGACCAAAAATTCAGGGAGAGAAGAGAAGAAGAAAGGAGGAAGAAGAAAGAAGTAGAAGAGAAAGAAAGGAATGGGGAAAGAAGAAAAAGGGGAGAAGAGAGAAAAAGAGAAGAGAGAGAAAATGAAAAATGTTGGTGATGAATGCAAGTGGATGATTGCGGATGCAATGAGATGATTTTGCTGATTTTGTATGAAATTTTGCAATGTCATATTGGTTGCTTATGAAGGCAACTTATGACTTCTTTGCTTTTGCAATCAATGCAAAATGGTCCAAAGTACAAATAGAACAAACACCTATTCAAATTTTTTTTGTTGATTGATTGATAAGTGCATGGTGACATGTGTCAAACCATTTGAGCTAGTTAACATGGATTATTCAAATGTATCACTCATTGTGTATCATGAATGCCAAAGTGACATCTTCGAATGTAGTGCATGGATTATTCAAACGTGGCATTCATTATGTGATCATCGTTGACATACATGAACACCAAAGTGATATCTTCATTGTTGCACATAGCTCTCATGATCCAATAAATATCTGGTTGGTTGGGTTTAGTATTATCTTGAGATAATCTTCAGAAAAAATTTGTGTAGATAGATGTGATATCCCTGATTTGGATGTTTTATTATTTGGTTGTATGCAAAGGTGACTTTTGTATATGAATACCCCCTCAAACAAGGAATTAGCAATGAGGGTGACCTACGATTTGGTTTTGGATTCACAAGGTGACCTATGATTTGGATTGAAATCGCATGGTGACCTACGATTTGGATTGAAATTGTAGGATGACCTACATTTTAGGGTTTGAAGGTATATAAAAGTCTTTTATCGCACATGTGGGGTTATTTTCATGGTGTGCAAGTGGAGTGAGGTGCGAGTCAACAATTTTGATGTAAAGTGCTTGAAATATTTTATTGGAATTGATTATGACAAGGGGTCATATTGGCATTGGTAGTCGGCACGGGGAGCCATGGATAAGTGTTCTTGCCCTTTGTATTTGAATTTTGGAAATCTCATAATTGAAAATGGATGTTGTAGGGTACCATTTTACTTGTTTTCGTTACTTGCATGGTTAATTTGATGAAAATTAAACACAAAGTGCTAAACAAGCCAAATGGATATTTGGAATGATTACTCATTTTTTGTTTTGACTTATTCTGGTGATTATTTGACTGTGTGATTTGAGCAAATAGAAGACCTAGTTTGACCTTGATTTTTGTGCCAAATCATGTACTATTTACCAAGTGTTTTTGAAATTTCACTGTGAAATAATGAAATGGGTGTCTAAAAATGTGACTGTTGTTGTGATTGGACTTGATTTGATAATGTTTTTAATGTGCACATTGTACGATGTAAATGATATATATGGATGTAGTTATTTTTGGGCAAACGATGTACTTTTTTCCAAATATTTTTGAACTTTTACCATGAAATTATAAAATGGGTGTTAAAAAATGTGATTGTAATTTTGTTTTGATTTTTTTTCTAGTAATTGTTTTGAATTAATCGATGTAATTCATTTGTGTTAGATGTATTATTGGATGTTTTAGGTCAACGGTGTACAGTTTTCCAAATATTTTTGAACTTTCACAATGAAATGGGGAAATGGATGTTCAAAAATGTGATTGTTATTTTGTTGTAATTTTTGTTGTAATTGTTTTGAATTAACCGATGTAATTCATTGTTTATTGGTATATCATTGGCTTTTTTGGAGAAATGGTGTACTATTTTCTCGATGTGCTTGAAAATTCACCACGAAATGGCAAAATGAGTGTCCAAAAATGTGACTGTTATTTTGTTTTGATTTGAATTGGTAATATTTTGAATTTCATGACATGATAGGGGTATGAATGCATGTGAATTGCTCTATTTTGTGTCGATTGTGAACTGTTTTTGAATTTTTTTATACTTTAGACATGAAAGAGCGAAATGGGTATTTGAAAGTGCTATCTAATTTCAATGTTGAGGTATTGGTTGAGGTTGTGCATTTGTAGTGTCTCAAAATACGTGAAGATGTTTTTTTTTGTACATAGAATGCAGTTGTATGATGATGGTATTGTAATCATAATGGTAAAATTATCTATTTTGATGCTAACACAAATTTTATGGTGATGTTTGTGAATGAAATAGGTTAATATTATTGAGCCTCATCATCGTGTGCTAATGATGAAATTGATGTTGGCGAAGGTGTGGGGTGATGTTGATTTGGAGTGGTTGGATGTAGTATGGCTGAGAGGAATGTGGGAGTACGTTAGCATTCATGCTAATAGGACCTATATATTAGCTCTGTGTGAGAGGTGGCATCTTAATAGTAACACCTTTCATTTTTTTATGGGTGAGATGATGATCGCCCTAAAGGATATATATAGGATTTACAAGTTACCAGTCGAGGGTGTTCCTATGAGGGTGGCAGATGATGGTAGGCATGATGTAGTGCTACAACGTACATTTGGTGAGGGGTGAAGGGAAGTAGATACCAATAAGGGCATTTATTATGAGTGTTATTGGTATTAGAAGATTTTGTTTGATCACCATTGTGTGGAAATTTTGATGATCTCGACATGGGTGTTTCCTGATGCTTTTAGGATGAAGTTCACCTAGAACATGTTGGATGTGGTGTGTGATATGGTAGAACACAAGGTTATTTTTGTGTGGGCACCTGCACTACTATATCAGGTATATATGAAGCTACACAATGTGGTGAGGATAGGGCGAAAGATATTTAATTAGGTCCCTTTACTACAGGTTTGGGTGTGGGAGCATATAGCATTAGAGCGACCAACATTGTTGCCATACTTGGTGCATGAGAAGAAGAGTAAGGATTTACTATATGCATTGAGGTGGTTGATAGATGAGAAGAAGGACATGAAGAGACTAAATGAGCATGATTACTTATTTTGGAGGGTTACTTTCAAACAGTTGGAGTTGAAAGATATCAAGTGGAGTCCCTAGAGATAAGGGGTGGTGTGGGAGAAGGATGATGAGCAACTTAGGGCTATAAAATGGGGGCGATGGTTCATAGGATGATATACCTATCAGGTTGAGTTCTTTTTCTTCAATAGGATGATGAGGTAGTTTGGATTGTGGTAGGGTACGTTAGAGGCACCTGTTGTGATCTATAGGCGAAGAGGTGATAGGGGAATGCATCCTATGGTACCTCCTTGGGATGGTAAGAGGGATCCTATAGACACCTAAAATGCGTCATGTCGAGGGTGACTACTCATATGGACATGCTACAAGACCATATGGAGGATCTTGGATAGACTCCAAGATAGAGCAGTGGTTCTAACCACTCAATTTGGGCTCCTTGGCCTAATCAGTATGAACCGCAGCCCAGACCTGTGGTTTATAGGTTGAACCATGGCTGAGACCTACGGTTTATAGTCTAGACCATAGTTGTGACCTACGGTCTTAACTGAAGTTCAGTTGGCCTTCAATCCGAGCCAAATCAGTTTGAATGACCATTTGATCTAGAAGAAGGTGGTTAATGGATGGAAGATTCCAAAGGCTTCCAATCCAACTGTCCTAACCACCTCTTCTTGATCTTGGCTTCTCCATGAAGCCACCCCTAGCCCTTGGGTAGTCCTATAAGTACCCCTCAAAATTAGGGCAAACTATGAGAGAGAGCATTGGAGATTTGAGCAGTGAAGCCCTATCAAATTGTACACTCAACCGAGTATACTAAGAGAGAGCTATTGCACTTATCCCCTACCTACTTGCCAAGATTCATAATGAATTGCATTATGGATGCCCTAGGAGCCTAGGAGAGCCAAGAAATGCATATTCGGGCAAACGAAGGCCCTTCACAGTGAATCAACCACCAAATAAGTCTGAGGACACTAAAGGCGACCATTGAACATCAATTTGGACAAGGAGGTCAAGCCCACTGCCCTTGGAATTGAGGGTAAACCTATCATATTGCTAACCATGGCTTTCAGCCATGGTTTACAGTGCAGACCACTCACCAGAGCTGTGGTTTGTAGTAGAGGTATCACCACCTTCCCATTTTCATTTATGTCTGGTTAATTAGCTTAGATTAGCTATTTTCATGGTTTAATTGTAGTTTAGCAGACTTTTGACCAGTAGAATTAGGTTAGATTAGTTTCTTTATGTTAATCATAAAATAGGACATAAATGGATTCTTTATGCACTTTTATGCTTTATTTTACACAATTGATCCATGCATAGTGTAGTTGTTGTCTTTCTTTATGCTATTATATGAATCTTGATGCAATTAACATAGTTTAGAAGCACTTTTCATGTTTTCTTGATTATGCATGCTTAATGGTGTCTTTATGCAATTTTCCTAAAAGGGCCTCATCATGAGAGGCTGCCTATATTTTTGACACTCTTATGTTGTTTCTTGACCATAGGGAATAGATTCAAAGGAGAACCAACCATCAACTTCCTTCCTCAACGCGAAGAAGAGGGCAACTCCACCCTAGAGCAATTTGTGACCAAGTGAAAAGCACCATTAGTGCGCCTACCCTGTTGAGGGCTTTGGCATTGTATTAATCGTATCATCATTTGGGTGACCCTAAGAGGGGCATTATTGTAATCGAGATTCTTTATAAATATTAATACAAGAAAGTCTATTTTGTTGAATCTATGCAATCTTGTCAATTTATGCTTTGAATGAATGAATATGACATAGTACAGTAGATGGGTGCACGCTTTTTGGTTGGATCAGAAGGCGATCATGGTGGAACTCTACAATTCTAGCATCTGACTATGTTTTTTTGGTTTTTGTGACTTGCAGGTACAAACCGTAGCTACCAGCTATGGGCCAACAATTGAACCGCAGGTTCAACCCATGGGCCACAGTCAGAACCATAGCCCAGACCTACGGTTTCCAACAGACATAGCAGACAACAGAGGGATAAAGCTAAATCAGATGAGGATTTGAGGTAGGACCTACTTCTCACTCTATCATTTTCTCTGTCTCTGTGTTTTTCTAGAAAGCTAAATTTTGAATGCAAGTAAGAAACTAAGAAAGAAAAGGAAATGAATTAGGTCTTAGTTGCATTTATCTTTCATGTCATTAGAAAGGCACTGCTAGGAATAGCGGATCTCTGATTGTAATCCGCCCTAGAATCCAGCGTGCTTGATAGAATTTGTGTGAATGGTTTGCATGTGTGAGGCCCAATTAGTGGCCAATTATCATCGTAATGTGCATAGTCTTAAAGAGCATCTAGAATAGCTTGCATTTTCTGAATTTGAAACGTTCTTTCATTTGCATAGCATTTAGAAAATGAGCATGAATGCTATATGATGCATTTCTTTTATGTACATTAAAAGGAACCACACACACCACTTGGCACTTAAACGCTAGTGAGTTGGGCTTGACATCCAACCACTAGTAGGGTTCAATGACGGTGGGCGTAACTTCCATCCGTTGGCCCAAATCTCGTGAACCTTTTGGATACTAGACCAATACCGGATTCGAGAACCTTTCATACCCTGGAAAATTTGCATGTATTCTCTTCGGAGGGTATAACACTGACTGGGGGAAAATGGGTGAGGATCTGGGAGGACCTGTGCTCCCTGACCGTGTGTGGGCTTCATTACCACACATTATAGGTTGGATTACATGACTTGGAGTTCATAGCCAAGTTGTCGAGCTACGAGCGTACAGGTGAAAGCCATTAAACTGAGAATAAAATCCAACAAGTTTTGCAAAACACGATAAGAGTTTCTACACTGATACAACAAATCATTGAAACACATCAAATAGTTTAGGGCTCAACTTTTAAAATGTAAAGGAGATAATCACATTGTTTACTTTGTATGCTTCTTTATTGCTTAATTCATCAAGATAAGGCCCTCCTTGAGGCCACAATTTTTAGTAAGAGAGGAAACCTCTCGAGTCTTGTTTAAGTCGGTTCATCATGACGACTAGGCATGATAGAGCTCAATCACGAGCTAATGAGTCGGAGAATTCATGGAGGGGCTCTGAATGCTCTCGATGTTCTCTTGAGGATCTTTCAAACCTCGTACACCTCCTTGCTAGGCATCGCACTCATCATGCACCTGAGGATCCAATCCTCCTAGCGTGACATTCTGAGAGTCGTCGTGAGCTCCCTTCATCACGCAGGGGGTTCACCCATATAGATCATGGGGTTTCCTCACATATGGTGAGAACCCAAGTCATTAGGTCTCCACCTGGTGAGATAGAGAGTTGTGGATCGTACTCCATGAGTCAGTCCTATAGGGAATCTGAGTCTCATGCAGCCCATGAGAGGCAAATACTCCAAGACCAATTGGAGGAGGCACGCCGTGAGCGTAAGCGCCTAGAGCGTGAGTCCGCAGAGAGAAAGAGAGTGCATCAACAAAGGTTGGATGAGCTCCAATGGCATGAAGAGAGGATTTACCAATAGAAAGCATGTGAAGAACAATCATGTGAGGTAATTCTCGAAAAGAAGCTCATACCTAGAGTGCTTAGGCAACAAGTCAACGCGACGCACCTAGTGCATCATCAAGAGTTGCCACTTAAGCAAGTAGATAGCCATTCTTCTAGACATATAGACATGCCTAGGGTTATCGAAGAGCAATAGAAAGAGACATCTAGGGATCCCATGCGTAAGCATGAGGTCGAGAGTAGTCAAGTTCGACAGGTGAGCAGTGTCAATGCTCAAAAGTCATCACAATCCTTGGGGCATATACAGTCTATTCCACCATATAAGGAACCTATGATTACTTTCCATAAATAGGAAGTCAAACCTATCCCTATCAGGGAATCTGATCCTCCATTGCATATCATAGCGAGGATACAATAGATTGCGTATAAGCGAGTGTTGGTGGATACAAGATCATCGATTAATATCATTACCACCTCAATGTTCAAACATCTCAAAATTCCACCTTCCCACATCAAGGAAACAAATTTCATATTGCAAGCCTTTAACGATGTGGAATCCCCTACAGTAGGCACAATAGTCCTCCCCATCGAGGTGGGACAAAATATTATTCCTACATTGTGCTACATTTTAGAGGGATCAAGACAGTATAATATGTTGCTTGGAAGACCATGGATAAGAGCCATGGAGTGTGTGCCATCAATAGTGCATCAGTGCATTAAGTACACCCATGGAGGTGAAGTTCATGTAGTTGAGGCGGACCCAGATCCCTTCAAGTATTATAAGCCTGAGGATCATCCGTAGGAACCTGGTGAGGCACCTATGCATCTGCAAGTTAAATTGGATGAGCCTATCCAAAGTGTGGATGCAGCCTCACAGATGGTGGTGGAGTTACCATCCCCACCGCTATCACCGATGGAGTCACCTACAACCCCTACACTCTCGACACCGCTTAGCAGGGAAGGATTAATGAATGCCCTTATGGAGTTGCTCACAACCACTTCGAAGGTATCATTAGAGGATCTTCACACTCCTATCAAGGAGGAAGAACCTAGCATGGTCATGGATGCACCTGAGTGTATCACACCCTCTTCATCCATCATGTCACCAGATAGTTCTCACGAGGACTATGGTGAATATGAAGAGCTTATAGATGCCAGCATTACGATGCTTCCCACCATAGAGTCCACTGAGGATCTAGGTCAACTTTTCATCGAGTCTCCACCTACGGATCCTATCCTGGAGACATCGTATGAGCATGAAGAAGGTTCAGTTATCACGACTGAAATAGAACAACCTCAGTATGTGGATGAATTACCTACAACGCAAGAAGTTGTGGAGTTTTCTCATGAGTTTGTGGGAATGGTCGACATTAGGCCAGATGATCAAGTGATTCCTAATCACATAGAGCCGGAGATGGGGTAATCCAATGGTGTTTTCACATTGCCAGGGCCAAAATTTTTGAAATTGGTCACTCCTGACTCATTTCTCATGGCACCATCTCAAGAGCACAAACAAGTAGGTTCCTCACATCAGATTGGGGGTACTGAAAGTGACACAGTTCAACACAACGAAGTGAAACAAGAGCTTGAGTTGAGTCATATGCATGAGCATGTGGATAGCACTGATGAAGTGTGTCATCAAGAAGCTTCCACATCAACTCAAGTGAAGGAAATAGGTGATTTGCAATTACCTAATGGATCCATAGCATCCACTTTTCTATTTCCTTCAAATGACAAAGGTATTTCGAATCAGTCATTGGAAATACATATGAATTCTTTGTCAGTCTTGCGATCCATTTTAAGTCGTCTAGAATGGATGGAGCATCGAATGGATGAGCAAGATAAGGCATTGCATTTTATCAAGAACCAGATTGAAAATCTGGAATTACAAAAGCAACCCTTGTCTGAGGCCGAATCGTTTCCTGTGCAAGTACAGGAAAAGCCTCAATGAAAGCAAAAGCCCATGCGACCAACCCAACCATTGGATTCTCAAAGCAAACCAATGTGGGGCAAGAGCCCAAAATAGTCGCAACATAGTGGGACTCTATTACAAGAGTCTATGTCTGATATCTTTTAGAAGCTACAAGAGGCTAAGGTCATCACCTTGCCTAATGTCATCCCTCTAAACCCAAATAGAGTTAAACCTATGGGTTACAGGGAGCATCACTACTGTCTCTACCATCGAATAGAGGGTCATGGCATTCGAGATTGTCATGAATTTAAGAGTGTGGTGCAAAATATGATAGATAAGGGGGTTTATCATGTAGATGGTTCTCTCAGAGTGCCCCAACATGCCGAAGTGGAGGTCACACCTCCTCAAGAGTGACCTCGGAGTCATCAGTCGCCTCGTAGGCCCAATAGGCCAGTGCAACGAGTAGTTTCATTTCAGATGACTACTCTAACTTTATTTCAAAAGTTACACGAGGCACAGGTATTCATATTACCCAAAGTCAAGCATAGGGCATCCGAGATTGGGTCACCTGATAGGGGTCCCTTTTGTGTGTATCATCGAGTGCATGGACACGATATTCGGAGTTGCCAATCATTTAAGAGGGTCGTCGAAGACCTAGTAGAACGGGATGAGATCCACGAGGATGGTTCTCTCGTTCACCCATGCCAAAGCATAGGCACACCGGTGAGGTCCGATCTTCACCTGGGGGAGTTGAGTTCTGTCACTCTTCCTAAATAAGCTGATTACTTTTCAGTAAATAGCATGCACATTGGGGGTCTTCAAGGTAGCATACCTTTCCCACTAGCCATGCCAAATTCGATAAGGAAAAATGAGGAATCTAGAGGTATTGCACCTCCCTCACCATCATCGAATGGCACACTCACTAGGGGTATATAGGGCAGCATGCCCTTCCAAAAAGGCTCCAAGGGTTCCTAAAACCGCTTGGTCAAGTCAATAAAAAGCTCCAAAGGAATCTGTAAGCCCTTTGGTCAACCTCAAAAGCTCCAAGGGTTTGGTCAAAACCGCTTGGTCATCCCAAAAGGCTCCAAGGGTTCCTAAAACCGCTTGGTCATGTTAGTTAAAAGCCCCAAGGATTTGCTTATAATCGCTCGGTCATCCTAAAAAGCTCCAAAGGCATCTGTAAGCCCTTTGGTCAAACCCAAAAGGCACCAAGAGTTTTTGAAAAATTGCTTGGTCAACCCAAAGGCTCCAAGGATTCTCAAAATCACTTGGTCATCCCAAAATGCCCCAAAGGTACCCATAATCCCTTTGGTCAATCCTAAAAGCTCCAAGGATTCTTAAAAATTGCTTGGTCAATCTAAAGGCTCCAGAGGCATGTACTCGTCGTTTGGTCAATTATGAGGCTCAAAACCCATAAAAATTATAAAATCAATAAAATCCAAAAAAAATTGGTAAAGCATAAAATCCAAAAACATTTGCATTTGCATTTGAATTTTGCATTCTCATTTTGCATTCACACATGCATTCGTTGCATTACTGCATTGCATATAGGCATTCATCATCCATTGCATTTCGTAGTAGGAGGGATTATGTTTGTCAGTCTTACAAACGACACCACGTTTATGTTTAAATCATGCATCTCTACATTTATCATGATCCATCATTCATGTGAGTAATTGTGTTTTTCAACACAACCTGTAATGTTGCTATGGAGATATACTAGGGTTTTCGGTCATTCAACCATACCTAGTGGTCTTATCAAGAGTTGGTAGAAAGCTTGCTTTGCTTTTGTAGCTAAGGTTCAGTTAGTATAGCCCTTAGCATATCAGAAGCCTATCACTAATCAACAAATTTAAACAATCCTAATAAGGACTAGGGGAAGATGAAAGCCACAAAGCAGGACCGGGTATCCTAAAGCGAAAAGAGTTATTCTTGCTTATCCCTCTGTGCGAACAGTACAGGAAATGTTGGAAATTGGCAAAAGGAAAGGTTAGTTCCCTATTCAGAATCCCTTGCTTACGATAAAATGAGCAATATCCCCAAGATATATCCCACATCAATCCTCATGATTGATACCCTAGATCGATATCATAGATCGACTCCCCATAGTGATATCCCATATTGATATCATAAGATCGATATTCTCAATCGATATACCACAAACAATTTTCCCAAGTAAATCCCCCCAAAGGAAAGTTTCTTGAAGAAAATTATCAAATGTAAATGCCAAAAAGTAAATATCGAGTGAAGATCAAATGAAGATCATAAATCAAAGTTCGAGCGGAGATCAAATGAAGATCCAAAATCTAGTTTGAAGAGAGATCAAATGAAGATCCAAAGACAGTTCAAAATGAATATGGAATCAACTCCCTTGATTCACTACATATGAGCAAGTATCCTAAAAATTGAAGGATAGAAAGGAATGATCCTGAATCCCTAGAATTTTTAGCACTACTGTACCTTACGCATGATGATATATTTGATACACTGACATCTCACTTATGAAAAAGACCAATGTTTGAATGTGGAAGAGCTAGCTTTAGGTGTCCTGCATTGCCTAGTGGCTTAGTCCAACTAAAATCTAAACTTGGGATTGGATAAGACATTTGTGGAACCCCTATCTTAGCAATGGGCTGAAATAATCTTGTCTGACATCGGGGAAAGCTCGTGTCTTATCTTAAAATAATCATGTGCACACACAACGATAATGAACAGTTAGGGTCTATCCTAGAAAAAAGCCCTTTATATAAAAAGTCTAGTGTGGTTAGTATGCAACTTTTTATAAGTCTATTAGGGTTTTTGAGTCTCATGAAAAACCTCAAAAATTTCTATCATAGCAATAAAATGTCAAATATCGCAACCATATAAATAATCAAATTGCAAAGTATCGAGTCCATGATACATCATCATATAGAGCACAATAAAAATATAGGATAGATACCAGATGGATATTAGAAATAATATTTATATGGCCATAATCAAATTGTAGAGTATGGGTTTGATCGATGGTGATTCTTGATGCATCTAATGTAGGTACAACTCTTGAGTATTATGCCTGGTGGGCTACGTAGGATTGGGAGGTAGGTACTAGTGTTGTTGAGTGTATGATGGGGCTAGTTGGTGGGGTGACTTTGCAAGAGGGAGAGGCACCAGGTGGATCAGAGGATGGGGCTAAGACATATCTTTTATGATCAAGGTATCTTCATATAGGGGAGTCTAGTGCGTCTAGTGAGATGGGTGGGGTTGCAAAGGATGTGGCATCTAGTGAGCAGCCCATAGAGGGGGATGTGGTGATGGAGGATATAGGTGTAGATGTGGAGGTTGATGATATGATTGATTTTTGGGATATGGGAGATATCCCATTGGAGAAGTAGGAAAGGAGAGATGCAGAGGAAGATTTGGTGATACTGCATTATTAGGTACAACACTTAGAGGAAGAGTTGCATGATTGTGAGGAGCAATTGATGGTAGCTAATATAGCGAGTGCTACAAAGAAGAGAGATCTAGAGCTACAATGTGTAGAGTTATACAAGAGTTTGGTAGCATTAGAGATAGTGAGTGTTGAGATGAGGAGGGATCTAGAGCTGTAGTTTGCAGAGATATGAGGTAGACTTGCTATGAAGGATAGGAGGTATGTTGAGTTGATTGAGAGTTTGTGTGCCCTCACAATAGAGGTTGTAGTAGCTATAGAGAATTTTAATGTGGAGGTGATTAGGATGGCGTATATGGAAGATTCTATGGAGATTGAGTGTGTTGCTCATGTAGTTGAGGTGGTTGATTTGTGCGTTGAGATGGGGTGATTATGGTAGAAGTTGGGAGAGACGAGGGTTCCTACAGATGTGGTTGCTCTTTAGGCCAAGATAGAGCGACTAAGGAAGGGGAATGAGGATCTAGAAGATAGGCTAAGAGGTGAGGTTTTGATGAGGTAGGATTGTGAGATATCCTTGATGGTCTAAGGTATTACACTACCAAATTATGATAGGTCATGATCAAGGTCAAGATCATGGTCATAAGAACAGACTCGATCTAAGTAGAGTCATCGAAGT
The DNA here is from genome assembly GCA_028583015.1 of Wollemia nobilis. Taxonomy (NCBI): domain Eukaryota; kingdom Viridiplantae; phylum Streptophyta; class Pinopsida; order Araucariales; family Araucariaceae; genus Wollemia; species Wollemia nobilis. Next base: position 344,877 of record JAQPPZ010002979.1, read on the forward strand.
GTTCCATCCATAGGATAGAGAGAGATGGGTATGAACAGGCTATCAATGATGTAGGTGGGTGGTAATGCTCCAGGATTAGAGGTATTTTTAGTCATTGTAGGAACTGAGGCATCTAGAGTAGATGTTGAGTCGATAAGGGTGGTAGCAATGCATGGAGTAGAGTAAATAGGTGGATCTCACGAGGGGAGTGAAGAGATTATCAGTAATCTCATGGATATAATATGGTATAGGGGTATGTGTAAAACTCTTGACTAACATAGTTATTACATTCAAACATCCTAAATAATTGAATTAGGTTATTATGAGCAACTTATGACTAACCTTACTAGGTCAAAGTCTATCATCGACCAATGTGTTCAAATGAGTGATGTTCATTTATCCATTTTGAGTGAGGTAGGATGAAACCATTATAAACATAACTAAGGTGACTAGCTCATCCATAAGTGCTTAGTGATTTATACAAAAGAAGGTCACTAATGTGATATATGTGTCGCCACTTGTAAGACTATTCCATTGGAAGGCAGGCACTTAGGGCCTATAGCTGGCGATGAAAATCATCCCATGATGTTATGTTAAACCTAAGGACCAAAGGCGATGAAGCATAACAATTATGATATTTGGAGACTTTTCCTTTTTTTTTTTGCCCCTCTTTTATTGCTTGTATTTTGTGGTGCTCTTTTTTTTTGTATGGCTGTTGGCTTTGTTGGAATATGTAATGCAACATTGTGTAAATTATTCTTAGACTAAAATATAAAGTCTAAAGAATAATATTTGAATTAGAAAATAATTCTATTTTATGTAAAAATATTCCCACCCAATTAATAAATAAAATAAGGGTGCTAGGAATATTTAATTTGTGGAAAAAAGTTATTTCCCCTTTTCTAGCAAATATTAGAAAGTAACTAATCACTTTCTAATATTTGATAGATGCCACTTATCACACATCTCAAAGATTAGATTGTGATAATATTAGAAAGTAACTAAGCACTTTCTAATATTTGATAGATGCCACTTGTCACACATCTCAAGATTAGATTGTGATAATATTAGATTGTGATAAGATTTAGGGTTGTAGTAGAAAAGCTTCTCTTTAAATAGGGGTGTTGTCTACTACATCTTAACATATCTTGTCATATTGACTTGTGTTGTAATATCATGTTGATGCATATTGTTGCATAACATTGAAGCATTCTTGTATTGTTGAATCAAATGAGTAATATAGTGAGCTTCATAGTGGATGTTTCCCTTCTTCATTTGAAGTAGGGTTTTACCACTTAATATTGGTGTTGTGGGTTTTCCTCTTTTGTGTGTGATTGATCTTGTGGAGCATTCTTCGATCTTGGGGAGACTTTGCTTGTCTCACATTTGGTATCGGAGCGGTTGGGATCTCCATCAAGTGTCTTCAATCCTTTGAGGTGAAAAACCCATTAAGGTATATATTTTTTTTGCATGCATTTGATATTTGGGTATTTTATGCAAACTTATTTTGCAAATCTGCCATTAGGGTTTATAGATTTATTGTGTTTTTAGATCTAGTTGTTAGATCTTTTGCAAATAGTATTTTCATTTTAAATCTATAATTTTTTTTTGGCATTGAGCTTTTGTTGGAAGGGTTTTGGAGCCAAACGGACCCCATGGTTGCGTCCGGAAGACCCAAAAACCCCTATTTCCATATATAGTCATTTTTTTTAATTTTTTAAATAAAAAAAATAGTCGGCTATATATAAAAAAAAATAGTCGGCTATATATATATAAAAAAATAGTCATATATATATATAACAATCGACTATATAAAAAAATAGTCGGCTATATAGTCTGAAAAACTTTTAAATTTTTTTTTAAAAGTTTTGCTTTATAAAAATCTTTAAACTTTTTCATGCGATTTTTTTTATTAATTATTTAATAAAATAAATTTTATTAATTTAATTGCATTTTTTAAAGCAATTTTTGTATTAAAAAATTATTATTATTTTCCTTAAAATGCAATATTTTTTTGTCTCACATTAACAATGGTTGTTTGTGAGTTTGCTTGTTTTGCAAGGTTATCCAAGTATGTTTTGGAGTATACAAGGCAATTTCGGATCAACTTTTTCACTCTCTTCCCCTATTTTTATTAATTTCTTCTAATCTCTCTCAAGCATTTGCTTGAAGCATAATGTAAATTAATGTAACTTGTATCTCTCATAATGAAAGTAAAAGAGAATGAAAGTGAGAGTGAGAGAGAGAGAGAGAGAGAGAGAGAGAGAGAGGTGTGTATTTGTGTTTTGCTTTGTGTCTCCACTATCTCTTGTTCATATTTCTTACATTTTTTTTGCATCTTTTGCATTTTGCATCTCAACTAATCTAACTACTAACTTACTAACTTGCTACTAAACAATCTACTAACCAACTAACTTGCAATTTACTAATTTTCATATTAATCAAGAAGGTTAAAAATGAATCAACTTACTAACCACAACTTTAGTATTTGATTAAAATTTACTTAATCTTGCAACACAGTTTATATTTGCTAAACACCTATTGAATCCAAAAGAATCCGCTCTATCGGTAGCAAGTCCTTTTCGGGTCCTCGTACCCGTACCCTTTTGGGTAGCTTGGTTGACCTTGGGTGAGATGAATTGGCAATTCATTAGGCTATAGCAAAACCTTAAAATGAACACTAACTTACTAACTTATTGACTATCTAACATTTAACAAATGTTTTATGGTTCAATTCAAGTTAGTTTATTTTGTTGCAAGATGGTTGTTATGATTAGTTACCTTCTTATTGCAAGTTAATCTATTGCAAGTTGATCTTGGTTTATTTCCTTTATTCAATTGCAATATGGTTATAGTTGTTTATTGCAATATGGTTATAGTAGTTCATGATAATGTTGATTATCTTTCATGATGATGCTTATCTCTCTTGATGATGCTTAATTTTAATTATATTTCATGATGTTTATCTTTCATGATGATTATCTTTGATGATTGAAAAGTAGATTACTTGAAAGTTATGTTTTTTTATATATGCAAGTATGTTTATCTACTTTCTTATTGCATCATTTATTTCCTTTGTCAATGCATCTTATGTTTTGATTATGTTCACTTTCTAGAATGGCTGATCATGGAATCTCCTTCACACCTAAGCACATCCTTGATGGATCAAATTTTGGAATATGGGAACCAAGGATGAGGGCTGAATTTCAAGCAAGAAAGTTATGGCCCATTGTGAATGGAGATGAAGCAATCCCAACCCAGGCAAGGGCACTTGAGACATACAACAACAAGAGTCACCTTGCACTTTCCATGATTATCAATAGTGTGAGTGATGAGATATTGCTCACTATAAGCCATTGTGAGCATGCTAAAGATGCATGGGATTTGCTAAAACAAGTCCATCTAGGGTCCAACACATCAAGGAAATTCACTTTATTGTCCAAAATTCTTAGCACTATGCAAGGTGAAGAAGAAAGTGCCTTGATCTTCCTCTCAAAGATGAAAGACATGAGAACTCAACTATTGGCTTGTAATTGTGATTGGATAAGTGAGAAGCTCTTAAGATTTATCATTTTGAGGAACTTGTCAAGCAAGTTCAAGAATTTTGTCACCATTATTGAGACTAGGCTAGAGCAAGAAGAGGATGGCATTCCTCTCAACACTCTTTCACAATTATTGATTCAACATGAAGAGTCTCTTAATAGAGACAAAGTGAATGGTCAAGTTGTCAAGGAGAAGAATGTTGCCTTGAGTGCCACTAAGGCTTCCTTCAAGAAGAAATACAAGGGAAGGAAAAATCAAAATTTCCAACCCAACAAGCCTAGAGTTGATTTCACTTGCAACTTTTGTGGCAAGAAAGGCCACAAGGAACAAAATTGTTTCAAGAAGAAGAAGATTGCAGAAAAGGAAGAGCAAGAAAAGGCTAAGGGACAAGGACCTAAGAAATGGTTTGGCAAGGGAAAGAAAAAGAACAACAATGTAAAGCAAAATTCTAATAAAAATGCCTTTGTTTGTGCCCTCTACTCCATTGACTCATCTACTTCTAATGAATGGGTGTTAGATTCTGGATGCACTAACCATATGTGTTTTGAAAAGGATAAGTTTGTGGACTTTCATAAGCACTCTTCAGATTCGGTTGTCATTGGTGATAATACTAGACTTCAAGTAGAAGGTGTTGGCAATGTTGTAATTGAAGGGAAATTACTTGATAATGTCCTATATGTGCCTAACCTTAGGAGAAATTTAATTTCAGTTTTGCAAGTTGCTAGAAGTGGTCACACTATTGAGTTCAATGCAACTTCATGGAGCATTAGGAAAGGCATGCTACCAATCATTACAGGTTATGTGAAGAATAATATTTATGTGTTAGGTGATGCTCCTCCTAAAGTGTGTTTAGCAACTAATGTTTCTCCTAGTAGCAAGCTTTGGCACTTAAGGTTAGGCCATACAAACTATCAAAATATTCAAATGATGAAGTCCAAAAATTTGGTTGAAGGCTTGCCTAACATTTCACCTATTCATGGTTTGTGTGAAACATGCATCTTAGGCAAGATGAGCAAACAAAATTTTGCAAAGGACAAGTCAACAAGGGCCACACAAATTCTTCAACTCATTCATACAGATATTATGGGTCCATTACATGTTAGATCACTTGGTGGTGCATCCTATATTCTCACCTTTATAGATGATTATTCAAGAATGATCTTTGGGTATCTACTTAAGAATAAATCAGATTGTTTTGAGACATTCAAGGAGTTCAAAGCTTTGGTAGAAAATCAAAAGGGAGCAAAGATCAAAATGATTAGAAGTGACAATGGAGGGGAGTACAATAGCAATGATTTCAATGAGTTTTGTTCTTCTCATGGGATCAAAAGGTAGTTTACTTGTCCATACACTCCTCAACAAAATGGTGTTGCAGAGAGGAAAAATAGGACAATCATGGAGATGGTAAGATGCATGCTTGGTGACCACTTACCTCAATTTCTTTGGGGTGAAGCAGCCAGTACAACAATCTACATTCTTAACAGGTGTCCTTCAAAATTAGTTGAGGGGAAGACTCCTTATGAGGTTTGGAATGGTAAGAAGCCAAATTTGTCACACTTAAGAGTGTTTGGATGTGATGCATTTTCATATATTCCTTCAGAAAAGAGGAAGAAATTGGACAAAAAGTCTCAAAAATGCATCTTTGTTGGCTATGATGCAGAACATAGGGGCTACAGGTTATACTCACCTTCTTCACGCATTGTATTTGTTTCAAGAGATGTCAAATTCAATGAAGACCTTCTTGAGTTAGAAAAGGGTGGGCCTTGTGTCAAAAGGACCAAGTGGTTGGATCATTCTAGGGGTCCTAAAGAGCAGAATTCAGTTAGCCAAAGGATAACTAGAAGTATGACCCTTAACATGTCTCTTCTAGCTAAGATAGAGAATGATCATGAGCCTACTTCTTACCAAGAAGCTTCACAACACTCTTGTTGGGTTGATGCCATGAAGGTTGAGATGGATTCTCTTCTAAAGAATAAAACTTGGGATCTAGTGCCTTATCCTAATAAGAGAAATGTTATTGGGAACAAGTGGGTCTATAGAATCAAGTACAATTCTAATGGAGAGATAGAAAAGTATAAGGCTAGATTGGTTGCTAAGGGTTATGCTCAAAAACATGGCATTGACTATGATGAAACCTTTGCACCAGTTGCCAAAATGCCCACCATTCGACTTCTCATTGCTATTGTTGCTGCTCAAGGTTGGCAGATTTTTCAGCTTGATGTGAAAAGTACCTTTCTAAATGGTGATTTGGATGTGGATATCTACATGAGTCAACCACAAGGATTTGTTGTACAAGGTAAGGAAACACTTGTGTGTAAACTAAAGAAAACCTTGTACGGTCTGAAGCAAGCACCTAGAGCATGGTACATGAAGATTTTAGGTTACTTATTGTCTCTTGGTTTTGATAAATGCTATTCAGATACAGATCTCTATGTGCTTAGGAAGGATAACTTGGTCATTTTAATTGCTCTATTTGTTGATGACCTTGTTGTGATTGGAAATGAGAATGAGGCCATTTTTTATTTCATCTCCAAATTAAAGTCAGAGTATGAAATGACTGACCTTGGTCTTCTACACTACTATCTTGGCATGCAAGTTTATCAGCATGAGGATTGTACCTTTTTGAGTCAATCCAAGTATATTGGAGATCTTCTTAAGAGGTTTTATTTGGAGGATGGAAATCCTACTTCCATTCCTATTTCTACAGGGGTTAAGTTGGAAGTAAGTATAGAATCTCAGTTGGTTGATGCTACATTGTATAGGCAACTCATTGGTAGTCTTCTTTATGTTACCATCACAAGGCCAGATATTGCTTTTGTAGTTGGTATGATGGCTAGGTTCATGCAGAAACCTTATATTGAGCACTTACAAGCTACCAAGAAGATTCTGAAGTACCTTTCAGGTACTAGAGATTTGGCACTCAAGTATTCTAGGCTTCCTTCCTTTGCTCTTTTCGGATATGTTGATTTTGATTTTGAAGGGGATAGAATAGATAGAAAGTCTACCATAGCATATGTTTTTAGTATTGGGTCTGCAACTATCTCTTGGTCTTCCAAGAAGCAAGATACAATTGCTCTTTCTACAATGGAAGCGGAGTATAAGGCTACGACAACAGCTACACAAGAAGCGGTTTGGCTTCGTACCCTCATGAAGGAAATTGGCTTTGAGTAATTTGGTCCTTCACATTTACTCTCCGATAATCAATCAGCTATTTCCTTGGCTAAAAATCCTATAATGCATAAAAGGACAAAACATGTTGAAATCCAAGCCCACTTTATCAGAGAGAAGGTATTGGATGGGACTATTCAGTTGGAGTATTGCCCATCATCTTCTAATTCTGTTGATTTGTTCACCAAACCTCTTCCCAAGGAGAAGTTTTGTAAGCCGAGGGACTCACTTGGTTTGGTGAAGTTTTCCTCAAGGGGGAATGAAGTGTAGTTACACTTGTGTGATGACAACTTCATCCTTATGAGGTGTTTTGTGCTATATATATGAGTTGATCTTTGGTGGTATAATTGATTTTTACATCTCTTTTGAACATGGTACTTTCTTGTTTGCCTTGTGCAACTTTTGTACATGTTACTTTGTAGATGGCATTGTGCAATTATGGTATATGATGCAATTGCTTTATGTGACTCTTTTACATGGTACTTTATTGTTTCCTTGTGCAACTTTGTACATGTTTTTATGTAGTTGGCATTATGCAATTGGTTTATCATGGTACTTTCTTATTAGCATTTATGCTACTTTTGTACATGATATTTTATGGTTGGCTTTATGCAACCAGTGTGCACACTTTATTATTTTCATATACCTTATGCAACTTTTGTACATGGTACTTTAGAGTTTGCATTATCATGGTACTCTTTGTTTTCTTTATGCAACTTTGATCATGATATTTTTTGATCAACTATATAGCACATGACTATAAGTATGGCTTGGCATCTTTTTGTGATGACTTATAGTTCACTATTTGTTAGATCAGTTTTGTTATCATCTTTGGATATTCATATATGTTGTGGTGAATATATTTATGATGATGTATCTAAATGATCTTATGTTGAGCTGCTTGTAGCTTGCAGGTACTTCCGTTTGGGGTTTTGCAAGCTTATTGAATACACCCTTGTGATGTTTTATTCTTGTAATTTGCAACCACTTGTGGTTGATGGATGGCTTTGTAAGTTGCTTGTATTTGAAGCTACTCTATTGGGGGCTTGTAGTCTCATTTTGGCCCATTTTGTATTGGTGCCTTATTGTGGACCATTCTTGGTCATAGAAGCTCATTGTAACTATATTACTCATTTAATTCTCATCCTCATTTGTATCTTTAGGGGGAGAATATTTCTTTGTTTTATGATTCCTTTTCCCAATATTGCATTAAGGGGGAGTTTTGGAATATGTAATGCAACATTGTGTAAATTATTCTTAGACTAAAATATAAAGTCTAAAGAATAATATTTGAATTAGAAAATAATTCTATTTTATGTAAAAATATTCCCACCCAATTAATAAATAAAATAAGGGTGCTAGGAATATTTAACTTGTGGTAAAAAGTTTTTTCCCATTTTCTAGAAAATATTAGAAAGTAACTAATCACTTTCTAATATTTGATATATGCCACTTATCACACATCTCAAATATTAGATTGTGATAATATTATAAATTAACTAAGAACTTTCTAATATTTGATAGATGCCACTTGTCACACATCTCAAGATTAGATTGTGATAAGATTTAGGGTTGTAGTAGAAAAGCTTCTCTTTAAATAGGGGTGTTGTCTACTACATATGAACATATCTTGTCATATTGACTTGTATTGTAATATCATGTTGATGCATATTGTTGCATAATATTGAAGCATTCTTGTATTTTTGAATCAAATGAGTAATATAGTGAGCTTCATAGTGGATGTTTCCCTTCTTCATTTGAAGTAGGGTTTTACCACTTAATATTGGTTTTGTGGGTTTTCCTCTTTTGTGTGTGATTGATATTGTGGAGAATTCTTCGATCTTGGGGAGACTTTGATTTTCTCACAGGATTTTTTTTTTAGCTCATATTTATGATTCTTTGTTATGCTTATCCCTTTATTTATTCCTAGATCATATGTTTATCATGCAAATGATAGGATGAGCAGGGGAAACCATTCACTATATAGTGATATATACGCAAGGTGTTATCTTCCCTAGACTCAAAAGATGCTTTAAATTTATGCCATGTGTGAATGGTGCTTGAAAGAAGTTGAATCAGTAATGGAAAGCTATAAGGAGTGTAATAACCTATTAGCTGGAGGTGATGCTCGATTGGTTGTAAATATCATATGATCAAAACTTACACAATACCCTATAATATGTGATCCTAAATGAAAGGTGTGGACACCCATGTGGTGATTCTAACAAGTGTGTATGTTATTTCCTATTGTGAACGTATTTTTAGAAGGATAATATACAAACTTGAATAAAATTATCATAGAAGTGATGGATATATACAATGAAATATATGATATAAGAGGAATATTTTATTACAAAAGGAATTTATATGTAATGAAGCTAAATAAAAATTTTGATATTCATATTTATAGGTGATCGTGTGTAATGATGGTGATGAGAATCGTAGGATGCAGTGAGGTTACTCCATCGTGTGGGGGATGTATCGAACCTGAAGATATTATGTAGCTATAGATGATGTATGTGATGAGAATGACCAAATAAACGTTGACTAAAAAGGTGATATAGTAATGGGAAAAAAATAGACATAGGAATAAATAAGAGAATATTAGACATGTAAGATAGAGGAAGAGTAGGAATATGATAGATATAGCCTAGGTATGTAGTTGCTCGAAGCACGACCATGCAACTATGCTTGATAAATAGAAGAATAAGTATGAGAAGAAGAGAAGAAATGTGAACATAACCTAGAGATTTTGAAAATTGTGAGGGTCATATCGTGCTTGATTTGGTGATGTGACAAGGTGACCTTAGCGTTGTTGAGTTGTATAGCTGGCTAGCCATTGGAATTGGTGTGATGATGTTATGTTGGATTCATGGGGTGGAAATGGGTGAGATACTAGGTGATGTAGAGGGCTTTGAGTCACTTGGGGTCCTTCTAAATCCCCTCATCCCTAGCCTCATCACCATCCCCATTAGCCACTACTTGAGGCAGTTCTCATGGTGGTTGTGAAGTGAACTAACCATTGTACTCTGTAGTAGTCCTCACATTACCTACATCTAGGAGATTGATATTCTTGTCATACTCACAAATAAACCTCCATGGCTTCACACATGGTAGCCCTATCTCCTATCGATGCCTCCTATACCACATTGACTCATCTAGAACCTCCTACCTCAAGCTAAACTATTAGAGTACTTAGCCTCACTCGAATATCGCCCAACCACCCACCTAGCCTATTGCACTTGTCGCAAGTGCTCTCCATATTTGATCCACCTGCAAGCCCACCATGACCTACATATCACTTGGACGGATGACAATACAGCCCATAAATCATAGTACCATTGTCTCATCTACACAAGACAACTTGGTTGTACCTCCTCTACCACCATCCATATCCTAGTGTAGGGTCACTCTCTATCCAAGCCTGGTATTAGTAAGCCCTCTAGTTGATCCACACTGAAGTGCTCCCATTGTAACAACCCCCAATTGTTACTCCTTCTTATCCATGGAATTTTTTTTTCTTTACATATATAAATGTTGAGCATCATATGGTAAAATACCTAATCATATCCTAGGATAGACATATTCCATTTAGATAGTAACTTTTAAGGCAAATAACTTTGAGAACTATCAAGACTTTATTAGAGTCTCTTTAAGTAGAAGTTATCAACTTCTAAGAAACCCTCATACCCCACTTGGTACGAGTACGATGGCCAAGCGATAGGTTTCACCCACATAAAAAGAGAAATCACCAAATGGTCCACCCATACCAGGTGAATACCTTGAGTATGGAGAACCACACCAATGGTAATACATCACAGATGAAATAAACACACCAATGGTTATTCATAAATCCTAGCTCTGATTCATTTCATTTAGAAGGGATTTCTAAGACAACTATATCACTATCATGATAAGAGTCCATGTAATATCCTTTTGAACATGATTACATATCTTTAAGCCTCTTAGAGTATATTGGTACACTCTCCATTTAGGCAACCCTCTTTACTTGTTCATATTGAGTTTGTTAAAAACAAGGATTTCTATTGTCCCATAAGGGTATTCCCTTCATCCTGTACACCCAATTATTAGCTTAAAATGTAGGGTCTATCTTGGTTTGTATTTCATGGTAATTTTGCCTTGTTGAGAGTTCCATTAAAAAATTAAACCATCTTGAGTGCTTATGAGGTGGATTTAATTTGAGGCTCTTTTATGGTAGGATTATGTACATCATATCCTTAGGTTTGAAGCACCACCTAAGAATTATTATTAAACAAGGTTTACGTTCCATTCATGATTATGTACTGAATGTTTAGATTAGCATAAGTTAGTTATCCCTTTAATAATTAACTTCTATTACATAGTAGTCCTTGGAATACGACATAGAATAACCAACAAGAATATTATCAGTGTTGTATATGGAAAAGTGCATCATGCATAGATAGTTATTCCACAACAGTATAGAAAGTTAAAATAATTCCATAGATTCATCAACACATTTAAGTAAGCACACGTCCTTCACATGAGATTATTATTTGAGAAATTCTACCTAGATATATCATTCATCATTACCCATCATATTCCAAAGTAATCAACGCAATTGCATTACATTAAATTATCAACATATTAGAAATTGAGCATACATTTCTAGCATCCATACATCATTAACCTACTAAAAATTTAGCATACATTATAGTGCATGAAAATAAACATTACATCAAGCATCTAACATCTCATTAACATATTTTATTTTCATTCTAGAAATTAAGAAAACATCCACAAGATATAATAAAGCAAACCATAAAATAGAGTGACATAATGACTTATCCTGGGAAACCCTGACGAGAAAAACCCAACCTCCAAAATATATTTTTCCTCATTCTCATAAAATTAAATGGCAAATTTACAATAATAGCAGGGCATCTACATGCCCATTTTTCTCAAAAATAGATCAAGGAATACAATGGTCCCTTTTGATCTCTTTATGTAATTAAGGAATCACCCTATTCATTTTTCTAAGACATCAATATAAAATTCACAATACCATTGAGGAATCTCTAGTTACTTTAGGTTCCTTTCTCTAAGTCTATTAATATCCTACATTGTTTATGAAAGTCATTGGAATTATATTTTGGAGATATTGTATTTTGAAGGAGCCCTATAATTCCCCTCAAGAATGAATTCCAAATTCACTCTTCATGATTGACTTATAATCAATCCCTTGTGTAATGGATTTAAAGCCCCACACCATGAAATCCATCAATAACCATTTCTTAAGAATTAATTCCCAAATTCACTCTTTTTTATTAAATCACATTCAATCCCTTGAATTTAGAGTTCAATATCTTTAATTTATCATTTCCTATTCTACATTCCATTTATTTAATCAACTAAGTTTAACAAAGCTTTTGGATAGACTATTACATAAACCATCTAATCCTTACTTCAAGGGGATTCATTAGTTTCTTGTATGGTTAATGTTTCATATTATTGGATTATTCAACTTAGTCCAAGGAAATTCATTAGTTCTTGTATGGTTAATGTTTCATATTATTGGATTCTTCATAGTTGAAGTGTTTGTGGACACATAGTTAACCAAGAGGTTGAGTTATGTTAGTGGTAAATTTAAGTGATCCATTAATTGGTTTTGATTTCTATATATGAGACCATATTAATCATAAATTAGAACATTACATTTAATTGGTCCATTAATTAATTTTTATTTCTACCTACCAGACCATATCAATCATAAATTAGAATATTACAGTGGTCTATAAAATATTCAGCATAACCAAAATACAGCATGAAGCATTGGTGAACTAGGTGATGGGTTCAGCATAACTAGTCGAAAGACAACACGAGGTATTGGTAAGGGTTCAACATATGGTAATCTACACTACTCTAAAGCCCAACCCTTGTGTTCCACAAACTGGCACTACCTCAATCACCTAGGATGGTCATTGACCACCACTTGCTGGTCGAGAAGCTATGGGAGCTATGCTCCTTTTATAAAGGTGGTATACCCCGATCACGTCTCATGTGGGATAATGCTCAGGGTTGCCCAGTTAGGAACCAAAGACTATGACATATAGGTTTAAACAGGTGACTCTGCTTAAGATGACACTCATCTCAGGGTGAGTATAGAATGGATCTTAGTGACTCTCAATCAGAACATCACAAACATGACATAGGTCTAGAGTTCACCTCTTGATCGAAGCACCATAGCTTATGACTTGTGAAAAATAATTTCTTCTTAAAATCTTTGCTAGGATAATACTGAATGCATTTTGTACTAATTTATCCCATAACGATGACATAAAATTATTGATTACTTCTCAGAATCCTCTAACTTTGAATTTCATCATGTAGGGAAGGATGTAGGTATAGTTTTTTGCCTTCTATCTACACTAAGGCTGATAGAACATAGACTAGTGACCTGGGGGTAGTACCACAATGATGGTGGTAAAGACCCATCATGGTGAACACCCATTTACTTATTTTGGTGTCTACCACTCCAATATACCCACTATACAATTTTTAGGGTTCCAATGAGGCTAGGGTTCGAAGGCCATGAGATATCCATGATCTGCGATGAATACTATTTTTGGTCTTGGTAAATGGGTTATTCGTTGAGATAGAATCACTTGCAGTGATCGAACTCAGAAATAAATATGAGGCAATAGGGTTTCCCATGTTTTCTAATCAAAGTAACCATATATTTTCCCAAATGGCTCCACCTGATTTGAGTATTGAATTTTTACTATACTGAGCATAGGGTAAGCTTGAATTTTTGTGCTATCTACGTAGGGTTTATCAAAGGAATACAACAATCCAAACCTCAAAATATATCATAAAAGAAACCATCGTTGGTCAATCATTCAACTCAAGCTAGTACAGGTATAAAAGCATTGAGTGGGATTGAAGAACCATTCCACATCTACCATGTGGGGGCTTCACAAGCCTTTAAAGGATTCAAAGTACTTATGCTATGTCGACCACCATCTGGTTATTGAGTGGTGGTGGTGCACTTACTATAGGCACGAGAGGTGGTCATTCGATAGTGGTGTTGATATTGGCAAGTTTCTGAACGGCTTAAGAATTTAAATATAAGTTGTGGCCTACCAAGCCATGCTACCCTTTTTCCTTGGCGCTCGATTAATTATAATTTTTGACAAGGAAGTTATAGCCAGTAAAAATTATAACCTTTAATTCACTAATACTTAAAGCAGTGAACATAAATGATATCGACAATAAAATATATCAATAGGCTATAAACCAATTTTTGAATGGCATGGTGGATTCATCAAAATAAAGCATATATTTAACGAGTAAAACAAGAAATCACCAACCTCAACTCTTGCAAGGTTGGACTCTCTCAAGCATCTTCTTGCTAGGTTCCCTACATCCTTCCATTAATGACTCCTTCTTCAACTAGGATTCTTTCAAACCTTCTAGTTTCTGATCCACCTTAGGTGGACAACATACTCCCTAGGTTTTACCAAGACTTCCTAGATTTTTTCCATTCTCCACCAAATACCTTCTATTTATAGGTATTTCTACACTCATGGGCCAAATAGTGACCACATTATAATAATATTAAAAATATGCCTTGGACCCATTATGACTCATCATGTCCCTAGAGGGTCCACTAGAGATAAGGTGAGTGACCTTCTTGTTTGTTTTGTGTCCCTTTTCTTGGGAAAAAATACAAAACCTATACTATTAAGGCATAGAATGGATACAAAACTAGAAATATTTTTGATAGGATAAGAAATCTTCCTTTTAATTTCCACCAATATAAGGTAGCCATATGGATTTTTTCCAATAGATAGGATAACTCAAATAATATTTAAAATTCCTATAGGCCTTTTGATTCCCATCTATATTGGTCCACTAGGTTGTTTACCTATTGTTATAATTTTGTAAAAGATAATTTCTCAAGTTTATCTTTCACAATACCTCATAAATAGCTCTTAATTAATTTATCTCCTCTAAAATATAATTAACATTTTCCTACCTTTCATAAAATTATTTTATTAGAATTTTTGTAGGATTATTTAGGATCATTCCTCTTCTATCAAGCATTAATTGATCCCCAAGATCAATTAATATTCTTTAAATAGGGTAGGAGAGTAACGGGTCATGACATACACCCCCCTTATATTAAACACAGTCCTCTGTGTTTAGACATCTACCTTATAAAAGCACATTTGTATAGAAAATGCTAGCCTTTATTCTGCTATTTTACAATCAGATTCTTCTATCATCTAGCACTTCAATATTTATGGCAAGTTTCATATTCCATCCATGAGAGTACTTGGATCTACAAAAATGTAAAATATCATCAGTTCATGTCCTTATAAATAATATAACATCCATTTATCAATACACAATATTATCACAAAACTATAGTTTCAACTCATTTTAAATTGCACCAATAATTGATCTAGAGAGTTGTAGTATTAGAATTTGCAAGATGATGTTATAGAGATATCATGAAATTATACATTTGTACCTTATTAAACATAAAATGTCTTGTTTAATTTTATCAAATCTCTCACCAAGGAGTATCACAATAAAATTTGGTTAACTTTTGGTATGAATAACCTAATAAAATCAAGTGCTGACAAAGATACAACATAATTTTAGAATCTTAATTCAGGATATTCACATATATCCTAATATATATTTTAATGCTAGAGCATCCACCCATATGTATCCTGGTTTATATCATCATGGTGAAGTACCATACATTCTCCAATAACGGACACCAATCTATTATTCAAATTTATTTAGTGTTCTTCTATTTAGATAAGCTTACTTTACATTCATAAGATACTCTGAGTTTCATGATAGAGGACACGATATTTTTTTTATACCAGATTTATATATATTTCAAATGATTTTTGCTTACAATTGGCCAAAATTATTGGCATACTAATACATATAGTTTCTAGGTTAGTGGTTTCGGATCTCAAGGCTGTTCTTCCTTGGATTTTTCACCCATTGGTTCCATAACTACATTACCAGTTTGAGATTATGTTGGATAAATTGCTTGAGAAGTGGCTTAACTAGTTGCCTGAGTTGTATTTCCTTGTTCATGTTGCCCTGTAGCCGTTGGTTGCACTAGAAGAATTAAACCATGGCTTATAAGTGCATCCATACAAGAATTCAAGAATGCAGCGCGGTATATATCTCTTCCATCGTGTAATTGTGCCTTCTCTGCTTGCAAGGTTGTCCCAACTGTATCTCTCTAGTAGCGTATTTGTGTTAACTCTGGTCGAAGCCTATCTCGCTCTGAGATAGTGAATTATCTCTCCAACTCCAACTTAAATCTTTGTTGCGTCCATTTGTCTACTAACTTCAACTGATGAATTTTTAACAGTCAAACTTGTTTCTTCAGTGTCTCTACTTCACATTGCACTTCCCTCATAGGTTCCTCTTCTCTTAGGATAGATTGTCTAGGTCCCATATCTAGCCATTGGCGCACATATATTTCAGGAGTTTCTTCCTCATTTCTCTTCCTATATGAGTGTTCCTCCTCTACATATTTGGCTATTTATCTACAACTACTTTTCTCACTGGAATATTTCTCTTGGTGTTGCCACTGAGTGATCCACCAAATATTGTAGTCAGGGGTCATGCTCGCATCATCCTCCTCAGGTGTCCATATAGCTTCATCATATTTTGAAGCTAGTGGTTCTATTGGTGGGGGTATCACATTTTTTCACCCCTTCCTTGTATAAACCATGGACATATCTAGTATATGTTGTGTAATACCATATTGTTGCAATACCTAAGTATATTGAAAATACTCGTATTACATACTGGTACATCCAATCAACCATCTTGCTCGCATCACCCAAGCGAGTTGAACACCATATTCTGCCCAAAGTGGGCCCTCTCTCCAAGGTCTCCAAATAACTTCACAGAAGCGCAAATTCTCCCAAATAGAGCAAAATTTCTCTTTATTTCCTTCAAGAGGTCTACAATTAGACCATTACTTTTTTTTTGCCATCTCAATACATAGGACATCTTTGGCCCTATAAATTGGTGTGAATTATAAGGTAGCCCTTGGGGTATTGCTATCGCTATGTGATCCCATGCCCAAACTTGTAGTAAAGTGCTATAGTTCAATCCGGTTTTCATCATTGTTCTTAAATTGAACAAATATCTAAAGGTTTGGGTCAATAATTCTAGTGCCCATGCATACACCATGGACTCTTCCACCATGTCTTGCATGATTCCCAATAAATTCCAAGGAAATTGTGCACTCCTTGATTCATGCAAAATGACACCCGATAATAGTTCTATTATAACCACATGTTTATGTGTTAGTCTAGCCTACACATAGTGAATTTCATGCTCTATATACCCCCTATTAGTGTTCACATTTCTCCATTTTGCTCTGAACACTCTTTCTAGAATATGCCCCATTTCAACTTCATTGGAAACGATCACTGTGTGACCTTCTACCGATATCCAATATATTATTTATATGTATTCTAACGTAACAACCATTTCTCCAGTAGGTAACTAGAATATCACTTTATTGGGATCCCATATTTATAATAGGGTAGACAGATAACATCTATCTATGTGTATGGGCCCTAATCGAGTCGCTCCCTCAAATCCTACTTATTTCAACCATTACCAAGCATCCAGTCTATTCTTGGTATTCTAAAAGATCATCCTCAAAGGACATCTTACCCTAATGATATTTAATGGTCAAATTTCTGATATTTCTATAGGAAAACTATTGTCGATTCTAGAATTTTCAGAAGCCATAACTCATAGAGTATGTACTAACATATCATCTAGTAGGAGTAAAATAATTACAAGACACACTATGATGTTTGTCCTTGAGATCACTAGTATTAATAGGGTAAACCCTAATACAAGTAATATGATATTCACTACCATGAATAGTTCTTAGGTTATTTCTATTTTTGAAATTGAGATAAATTCTACGCTATTTACTCCATTCTGCGATGTTGGAGTTTTACTTCAATTCTATTTTCTAGATAGTATTTCGAGGTCCATATTTCCATAGATTCACAGGTCCATATAATTCAGTTATTGGGTTCTCTTCTAGTTCTCAAGGAGGTAATCTTCTTTTGATGTGCATAGAACACATCATCATAACCAATGTGTCCTTTCCTTATTTTGCATCACGTCTTATCATTGAATCTTCGATGACTCCAACAAATGATTTCGTACCTTAATTCTCTATTGGAAAAACACATCTATCATATGGTACTATCACTGTAAAGTGTACCCCTATCGACCTTGTTTTCATGTGGTACAATTGCAATTAATTTTGTATTATCATACTTCTAACTTCAGTGTTTGGTTTACATCAGTTACATACACGTGGTTTTCTGTGCTCCATACAACTATTTCAAAACTACACTCTAGTTTTATTATAAGTTATAATACCACATGCATGGCATAGAGGTTCATTATCTATTTAAATAACTTATCAATCATTATTTGTTTAACCACCACCCGGGTACTCAGGTGCATACTTTTCTAAGGAGTCGGGCTGCTTCGGGATGTTGGTGAAGCTACATGTGGCGATGATTCTTGGGATTCTAGAGCATACTTGGTGGAGTTCCCTAATTATAATTTTAGAGACGATTCTAGTGAGATTTGGAATATTTCCATACTTAAACGTGAAGTTTCACCGTCCTTTCTCTCCTCCAACATATTGGAGTTTTAGAATCTGGTGTTGTCGAGCAACTTCTTTCACCACTACACCATAACCTCTTATTGGAAAATTCTATAGTGTATTATAACATTGGTCAAAAATGAAATTAAATAAAACATTATTTTTTTTGAACTTTCCACTAGTTATTTTTTGACTAACTTAAATGGTTAAATTTATGTTTGTATCTCCTAAGGTTTCACTTTTAGTTATGACTATAGTCATTTAAGTTGTCCAAATTGGTTGGAAAATTATAATTCAAGTGAATCCTTAGTACATCAGAACCTTGACTCATACACAGTAAGTCTTAAAGATATAGATGCTGAGTAATTTCCCAAAATAGTCTAAGGTACATCGCTTAAAATCCATGCAAGAGGGTTTGCTTAGCTCTTCCACTTTTGAACGACTGTGGATCTACTTATGGGGGATAGGAACTTAGACATCATCATCCCAAGCACTTACCAAGTGTGTATTTTAAAGTGGTGGAATTTTCTCTCATGTTTAGTTTCATGCCCCAAGTCTTTGCTAAATTAGACCTCAACTAGAGTCTATCAGTTAGTCTGGGCCCTAATACCAACTGTAACAACCCCTAATTTTTACTCCTTATCCATGGAATTTATTTTTTACATATATAAATATTCATCATCATATGGAAAAATACCTAATCATGTCCTAAGACAGACATATTCCATTTAGATTGTAACTTTTAAGGCAAATAACTTTGGGAGCTATCGAGACTTGATTAGAGTCTCTTTAAGTAGAAGTGATCAGCTTCTATGAAATCCTCATATCCCACTTGGTATGACTATGATGGCCAAGCGTTAGGTTTCACCCCCATAAAAGGATAAATCACCAAATGGTCCACCCAAACCAGGTGAATGCATTGAAGATGGAGAACCACACCAATGGTAACCCATCGTAGATGAAATAACCACACAAATGGTTCTTCATAAATCTTAGCTCTAGTCCATTCCATTTAGAAGGGATTTCTAAGACAACTATATCACTATCATGATAAGAATCCATGAAATATCCTTTTGAATATGATTACATATCTTTACACCTCTTAGAAAATATTGGTACACTCTCCATTTATGCAACCCTCTTTACTTGTTCATATTGAGTTTGTTAAAAACAAGGACTTCTCTTGTCCCATAAGGGTGTTCCCTTCATCCTCTACATCCAATTCTTAGCTTAAAATGTAGGGTCTATCTTGGTTTGTATTTCAAGGTCATTTTTCCTTGTTGAGAGTTCTATTCCACAATTAAACCATCTTGAGTGCTTATGAGGTGGATTTAATCCATGAGGCTCTTTTATGGTAGGATTATGTACATCATATCCTTAGGATTGAAGCGCCACCTAAGGATTCTTATCAAACAAGGTTTATGTTCCATTCATGATTATCTATTGAATGTTTAGATTAGCATAAATCATTTATCCCTTTAAGAATTAACTTCTATTACATAGTAGTCCTTGGAATCCGACATAGAATAACCAACAAGAATATAATCAGTGTTGTATATGGAAAAGCTCATAAGTAATAGATAGTTATTCCACAACACTATAGAAAGTTAAACTAATTCCATTGATTCATCAAAATATTTAAGTAAGCACATGTCCTTTACATGAGATTATTTTTTGAGGAATTCTACCCAGCTATATCATTCATCATTACCCATCATATTCCAAAGTAATCAACACAATTGCATTACATTAAATTATCTACATATTAGAAATTGAGCATACATTTCTAGCATCCATACATCATTATCCTACTAGAATTTTTGCATACATTATAGTGCATGAAAATAAACATCACATTAAGCATCTAACATATCATTAACATATTTCATTTTTATTCTAGAAACTAAGGCAACATCCACAAGATATAATAAATCAAACCATAAAATAGAGTGACACAACGACTTATCCTGGGAAACCTTGATAAGAAAAACCCAGCCTCCAAAATATATTCTTCCTCATTCTCATAAAATTAAATGGCAAATTTACAATAATTGCAGGGCACCTACAGGCCCCTTTTTCTAAAAAATAGAACAAGGAATACAATGGTCCCTTTTGATCTCTTGATGTAATTAATGAATCACCCAATTCCTTTTTCTAAGACATCAATATAAAATTCATAATACCATTGAGAAATCTCTAGTTCCTTTAGGTTTCTTTCTCTAAGTCTATTAATATCCTATAGTGTTTATGAAAGTCATTGGAATTATATTTTGGAGATGTCGTATTTTGAAGGAGCCCTATAAGTCCCCTCAAGAATGAATTTCAAATTCACTCTTCATGATTGATTTATAATAAATCCCTTGTGTAATGGATTTAAAGTCCCATACCTTTAAATCCATCAATAACCATTTCTTAAGAATGAATTCCCAAATTCACTCTTTTTGATTGAATCACAATCAATCCCTTGAATTTAGAGTTCCATACCTTTAATTTATCAGATCCTATTCTACATTTCATTCGTTTAACCAACTAAGTTAAACAAAATTTTTGGATAGACTATTACATAAACCATCTAATCCTTAGTTCAATGGGATTCATTAGTTTCTTATATGATTAATGTTTCATATTATTGTATTATTCAACTTAGTCCAAGGAAATTCATTAGTTCTCGTATGGTTAATGTTTTATCATATTGGATTCTTCATAGTTGAAGTGTTGGTGGAAACATAGTTAACCAAGAGGTTGAGTTTTGTTAGTGGTAAATTTAAGTGATCCATTAATTGGTTTTGATTTCTATCTATGAGACCATATCAATCATAAATTAGAACATTACATTTAAGTGGTCCATTAATTAATTTTTATTTCTACCTGCCAGACCATATCAATCAAATTACCAGACCATATCAATCATAAATTAGAACATTACAGTGGTCTATAAAATATTCAGCATAACCAAAATACAACATGAGGTATTGGTGAACTAGGTGATGGGTTCAGCATAACTAGTCGAAATATAACACAAGGTATTGGTAAGGGTTCGACATATGGTAATCTACACTACTCTAAAGCCCAACCCTTGTGTTCCACCAATTGGAACTACCTCAATCGCCTAGGATGTTCATTGACCACCACTTGGTGGTCAAGAAGCTATGGGAGCTATGCTCCTTTTCTAAAGGTGGTATACCCTTAGCACATCTCATGTGGGATAATGCTCAAGGTTGCCCTGTTAGGAACCAAAGACTTGTGCACATAACCAAGGTAAAACACATCTCGTGTCAAGGATAAATATGACATACAGGTATAAATAAGTGACTCTGCTTAAGATGACACTCATGTTAGGGTGAATACAGAATGGATCTTGGTGACTCTCAATAAGAACATCACGAACATGGCATAGGTCTAGAGTTCGCCTCTCGATCGAAGCACCATAGCTTATGACTTGTGAAACCTAATTTCTTCTTAAAATATTTTCTAGGATAATACTGAATGCATTCTGCACTAATTTATCCCATAGCAATGATATAAAATGATTTATTACTTCTCATAATCCTCTAACTTTGAATGTCATCACGTAGGGAAGGATGTAGGTATGGTTTTTTTCCTTCTATCTACATCGAGGCTGATAGAACAGAGACTAGTGACCTGGGGGTAGTATCACAATGATGGTGGTAAAGACCCATCATGAAGAACACCCATTTACTTATTTTTGTGTCTACCACTCCAATCTACCCACTATACACTTATCAGGGTTCCAATGAGGATAGGGTTCAAAGGCCATGATATATCTATGATCTGTGATGAATACTATTTTTGGTCTTGGTAAATGGGTTATTCATTGAGATAGAATCACTTGCAGTGATCAAACTCAGAAAGAAATCTAAGACAATAAGGTTTCCCATGTTTTCTAATAAGAGTAACCATATATTTTCCCAAATGGCTCCACCTGATTCGAGTATTGAATTTTTACTATACTAAGCACAAGGTAAGCTTGAATTTTTGTGCTATGTGCGTAGGGTTTATCAAAGGAATACAACAATCCAAACCTCAAAATATAGCATAAAATAAACCATTACTTTTCAATTTAAGTGATCCATTAATTGGTTTCAATTTTTATATACTAGACCATATCAATCATAAATTAGAACATTACATTTAAGTGCTCCATTAATTTATTTTGATTTCTACCTACTAGACCATATCAATCATAAATTACCAGACCATATTAATCATAAATTAGAATATTACAGTGGTCTATAAAATATTTAATATGATTGAAATACAGCATAAGGTATTGGTGAACTAGGTGATGGATTCAGCATAACCAGTTGAAAGATAGCACGGGGTATGGTTAAGGGTTCGACACATGGCAATATACACTACTATAAATCCCAACCCTTAGATGTTTCCAACTGGTACTACCTTGACCGCCTAGGGTGATCATTGACCACCACTTGGTGGTCAAGAAGCTGTGGTAGCTATGCTTCTTTTAAAAAGTTGGTATACCCCGAGCAAGACTCATGTGGGATAATGCTCGGGGTTGCCCTGTTAGGAACCAAATACTTGTGCACATAATCAAGGTAAAATGCATCCCGTGTCAGGGATGAATGTGGCATACAGGTTTAAACAAGTGACTTTGCTTAAGATGACACTCATCCTAGGGTGAGTGCAGAATGGATATTGGTGACTCTCAATCAGAACATCACAAACATTGCATAGGTATAGAGTTTACCTCTCGATCTAAGCACCATAGTTTATGACTTGTGAAACATAATTTCTTCTTAAAATATTTGCTAGGATAATATTGAACGCATTCTGCACTCATTTATCCCATAGCGATGACATAAAATGATTGATTACTTCTCATAAACTTCTAACCTCGAATGTCATCACGTAGGGAAGGACGTAGGTATGGTTTTCTGCCTCCTATCTACACCAAGGCTGATATAATAGAGAACAGTGACCTAGGGGTAGTACCTCAATGATGGTGGTAAATACCCATCACAGAGAATGACCATTTATTTATTTTGGTGTCTACCACTCCAATATACCCACTATACACTTATTAGGGTTCCAATGAGGCTAGGGTTTGAAGGCCATGAGATATCTATGATTTGTGGTGAATACTATTTTTTGTCTTGGTAAATGGGTTATTCGTAGAGATAGCATCGCTTGTAGTGATCAAACTCGAAAAGAAATCCGAGGTAATAAGGTTTCCCGTGTTTGTTATGTAGAGTAACCATTTATTTTACCAAATGGATCCACCTAGTTCTAGTATTGAATTTTTACCAAACTAAGCATAGGGTAAGCTTGAATTTTTGTGCTATCTCTACAGGATTTATCAAAGGAATACATCAATCCAAACCTCAAAAGATAGCATAAAAGAAACCATCATCGGTCAATCATTCAACTCGAGCTAGTATAGGTATAAGAGCATTGAGTGGGCTTGAAGCACCAGCCCACATCTACCATGGGGGGGCTTCACAAGACTTTAAAGGATTCAAAGTGCTTATTCTATGTCAACCACCATATGGTGATTGGGTGGTGGAAGTGCACTTACTATAGGTGTGAAAGGTGGTCATTTGACAATGGTGTCAATATTGGCAATTTTTTGAATGGCTTAAGGATTTAAATCTAAGTTGTAGCCTACCAGGCCATGCTACCCCTTTTCCTTGGTGTTTGATTAATTGCAATGTCTGATAAGGAAGTTATAGCTAGTAAAAATTATAACCTTTAATTCACTAATACGTAAAGCAGTGAACATAAATAGATTCTACAATAAAATATATCAATAGGCTATACACCAGTTTTCGAATGGCATTGTGTATTCATCAAAATAAAGCATATCTTTAATGAGTAAAACAAGAAATCACAAACCTCAAATCCTACAAGGTTTGACTCTCTCAAGAATCTCCTTTCTAGGTTCCCTCCATCCTTCTGTTAATACCTCCTTCTTCAACTAGGAGTCTTTCAAAACTTCTAGTTTCTGATCCACCTTAGGTGGAGAGCATACTCCCTAGGTTTTACCAAGACTTCCTAGTTTTTCCCATTCTCCATCAAATACCTTCTATTTATAGGCACTTTTGCACTCATGGGCCAAATAGACCACATTATAATAATATTAAAAATATGCCTTGGAGCCATTATGACTCATCATGTCCCTAGAGGATCCACTAGAGATAAGGTGAGGGACCTTATTTTTTGTTTTGTGTCCTTTTTTCGTGGGGAAAAATAAAAACCCTATACTATTAAGGCATAGAATGGATAGAAAACTAGAACTATTTTTGATAGGATAAGAAATATCCCTTTTAATTTTCACCAATATAAGGTAGCCATATGGATTTTTCCCAATAGATAGGATAAATCATATAATAGTTTAAAGTCCTATAGTTCTTTTGAGTCCCATCTAAATTGGGTCCACTAGGTTGTTTACCTATTGTTATAATTTTGTAAAAGATTATTCCTCAAGTTTTTCTTTCACAAGACCTCATAAATAATTCTTAATTAATTTATCTCATCTAAAATATAATTAACATTTTCCTACCCTTCATAAAATTCTTTTATTAGAATTTTTGTAAGATTATTTAGGATCATGCATCTTCTATCAAGCATTAATTGATCCCCAATATCAATTAATATTATTTAAATAGGGTAGGATATTAATGGGTCATGACATACACCCCCCTTAGATTAAACACAGTCCTCTATGTTTGGACATATACCTTACAAAAGCACATTTGTCTAGCAAACACTAGCCTTTATCTTGTTGTTTTACAATCAGATTCTTCTATCATCCAACACTTCAATCTTGATGGAAAGCTTCATCTTCCATCCATGAGAGTACCTGGACCTGCAAAAATGTAAAATATCAGCAGTACCATGTCCTTATAAATAATATAGCATCCATTTATCAATACACAATATTATCACAAAACTACAGTTTCAACTCATTTTAAATTACACGAACTATTGATCTAGAGAGCTATAGTGTTAGAATTTGTAAGATGATGTTATAGAGATATCATGAAAATATGCATTTGTACCTTATTAAACATAAAAATTCTTGTATCTCTCACCAAGGAGTATCACAGTAAAATTTGGTTTTCTGGCATGAATAACCTGATAAAATCAAGTGCTGACAAAGATACAACATAGTTCAAAATCTTAATTCAAGATATTCACATATATTCTAATATGCATTTTAATGCCAGAGCATCCACCCAAAAACTACTTGGGAAGTGGCTTGACCAGTTGCCTGAGTTATATTTCCCTATTCACGTTGCCCTGCAGCCACTAGTTGCACAGGAAGAAGCAAACCATGGCTTATAAGTGCATCCATACAAGAATTCAAGAATGTAGCTTGGTATATATCTCTTTCGTCATGTAATTGTGCATTCTCTACTTGGGAGGTTGTCCCAATTGTATCTCTCTAGTAGCATATTTGTGTTAACTCCAGTCGAAACCTATATCGCTCTGAGATAGTGACTTATCTCTCCATCTCCAACTTAAACCTTTTTTGTGCCCATTTTTCTACTAACTTCAACTATTGAATTTCTATCAATAGAACTTGTTTCTTCAGCGTCTCTACTTAACATTGCGCTTCCCTGATAGGTTCCTCTTATCTTAGGCTGGATGGTCCAGCTCCTGTATCTAATCATTGCCACATACATCTTTCGGGAGGTTCTTCCTCATTTATCATCCTATACGAGTGTTACTCCTCTATAGCTTTGGTTGTTTCTCTACAACCACTTTCCTCACTAGAATATTCCTCTTGGCATTGTCTTTGAGCGATCCACCAAATATCATAGTCAAGGGTCTTTCCCGCATCATCCTCCTCAGGTGTCCATATAGCTTCATAAGATTCTGAATCTAGTGGTTCTATTGGTGGGGCTATCACGGTTGTTCGCTCCTTCCTCATATAAACCATGGACAGATCTGGTATCCGTTGTGTAATACTGAACTATCACAATACCTGAGTATATTTAAAATACTCATATTACATACTGGTACGTCTGAGCAACCATATTGCTTGCCTCACCCGTGCGAGTTGAAAACCGTATCCTACCCAAACTAGGCCCTCTCTCCAAGGTCTCCAAATAACATCATGGGAGTGCAAATTATCCCAAATAGAGTGAAATTGCTCTTTATTTCCTTCAAGAAATCTGTGATTAGACCATTTCTTTTTTTGTTGCCATATCAATGCATAGGGTATATCTGGCCCCATAAATTGGTGTGCATCATAAGGTAGCCCTTGGGGCCTTGCTACCGCTATGTGCTCCCATGCCCAAACTTGTAGCAAAGTTCTATAGTTCAATCCAATTTTCATCGTTGTTCTTAAATTGAATAACTCTCTATAGGTTTGGGCCAATAATGTTGGTGCCGATGCATACACCATGAACTCTTCCACCATGTCTTACATGATTCCCAATAAATTCCAAGGAAATTATGCACTCATTGATTCAAGAAAAATGGCACCCGATAAGAGTTCCATTATAATCGTATGTTTATGTGTTAGTCTACCCTACACATAGTGAAGTTCATGCTCTATGTGTCCCTTATCGGTGTTCATATTTCTCCATTTTTCTTTGAACACTCTTTCCAAAATATGCCCCATTTCAGCTTCATTGGCAACGATCACTGTGCGACCTTCTATCGGTATCCGATATATTTTATTTATGTCTTATAGCATAATAGTCATTTCTCCAGTTGGTAGCTGGAGTTTTCCTTTATTGGGATCCCATATTTCTACTAGGGTATATAGATAACATCTATCTATGTGTATGGGCTCTAATAGAGTCACTTCCTCAAATATTACTTCTTTCAACCATTGCCAGTTGCTTGCATCCAATTTATTCTTGGCATTTTGAAAGATCATCCTCAAATTATATCTTGCCCTAATGATATTTAATGGTCAAATTTCTAATATTTACGTAGGATTATTGTTGTCGGTTCTGAGATTTTTAGAAGCCATAACTCATAGAGTATGTACCAACAGATCGGCTAGTAGGAGTAAAATAATTACAAGACATACTATTATGTTTGTCCCTGAGATCACTAGTATTAATAGGGTAAACCCTAATACGAGTAATATTATATTCACTACCATGAATAGTGCTTATATTATTTCTATTTTTGAAACTAAGATAAATTCTACGCTATTTACTCCATTCTGCGATGTTGGAGTTTTACTTCAATTTTATTTGCTAGATAATATTTTGAGGTCCATTTATTTTTGTAGATTCGCAGATCCATCTAATTGAGTTATTGGGTTATCTTCCAGTTCTCAAGGGGGTAATCTTCTTTTGATGTGCATAAAATACATTATCGTAACCCACATGTCCTTTCCTTAATTTGCATCACGTCCTATCATTGACCCTTTGATGACTCCAACGAATGATTTTGTACCTTATTTCTTTATTGGCAAAACATGTCTATCGCACGGTACTATCATTGTAAAATGTACCCCTATTAACCTTATTATCATATGGTAGAATTACAATTAATTATGTATTATCATACTTCTAACTTTGGTGTTTGGTTTACATCGGTTCCATATACACGATTTTCTATGCTCCATACAACTGTTTCAAAACTACAATCTAGTTTTCTTATAAGTTATAATACCACATGCATGGAATAGAGGTTCATTCCTGATTTGAATTAACTTATCACTCATTATTTTTTTCAACCACCACCCGTGTGGCTAGGTGCATACTTTTATGATGAGTCGGGTTGCTTTAGATGTTTGCGAAGCTGCATGTGGTAGTTATTCTTGGGATTCTAGAGCATACTTTATGGAGTTCCCTAATTCTCATGTCAGATATGAGTATGGTGAGATTTGGTATATTTCCATACTTAGACATGAAGTTTCACCCTCCTTTCTCTCCTCCAACATATCAAAGTTTCAAGTTATGGTTTTGTTAGGCAACTTCTTCTACCACTACACCATAACCTCTAATTGGAAAATTCCAAAGTGTATTGTAACATTGATCAAAAATGAAAATAAAGAAAACATTATTTTTTTTTACTTTCCACTAGTTAGTTTTCGACTAACTTAAATGGTTAAATTTATGTTTGTATCTCCTAAGGTTTCACTTTTAGTTATGACTATAGTCATTTAAGTTGTCCAAATTGGTTGGACAATTATAATTCAAGTGAATCCTTAGTACATCTAAACCTTGACTCATACACAGTAAGTCTTAAAGATATATATGTCAAGTAATTTTCCAAAAGAGTCTAAGGTACACCGCTTAAAATCCATGCAGGAGGGTTCTCTTAGCTCTTCCACTTTTGAACGACTGTGGATATACTTGTGGGGGATAGGAACTCAGACATCATCATCCCAAGCACTTATCAAGTGTGTATTTTAAAGTGGTGGAATTTTCTCTCACATTCAGTTTCATGCCCTAAGTTTTTTCTAACCTAGACCGTAACTAGAGTCTATCAGTTATCTTGGGCTCTGATACCAACTGTAACAACCTCCAATTGTTACTCCTTATCCATGGATTTTTTTTTATAAGTGTTCATCATCATATGTTAAAAGACCTAATCATATCCTAGGACAAACATATTCCATTTAGATTGTAATTTTTAAGGCAAATAACTTTGGGAGCTATCGAGACTTGATCAAAGTCTTTTTAAGTACAAGTGATCAGCTTCTTCGAAATCCTCATACTCCACTTGGTACGAGTATGCTAGCCAAGCGTTAGGTTTCACCCCCATAAAAGAAGAAATTACCAAATGGTCCACCCAAACTAGGTGAATGCCTTGAATATGGAGAACCACCCCAATGGTAACCCATCACATATGAAATAACCACATCAATGGTTATTCATAAATATTAGCTCCAGTCCATTCCACTGAGAAGGGAGTTCTAATACAACTATATCACTATCATGATAAGAATCCATGGGATATCATTTTGAACATGATTACATATCTTTAAGCCTCTTAGAGTATATTGGTACACTCTCCATTTATGCAACCCTCTTTACTTGTTCATATTGAGTTTTTTACAAACAATGACTTCTCTTATCCCATAAGGGTGTTCCCTTCATCCTGTACACCCAATTCTTAGCTTAAATTGTAGGGTCTATATTGGTTTGTAGTTTAGGGTTTGCCTTGTTGAGATTTCCATTCCACAATTAAACCATATTGAGTGCTTATGAGGTGAATTTAATCCATGAGGCTCTTTTATGGTAGAATTATGTACATCATGTTAGAGTTAAAGTGCACTATGCCTTCAGTTTGACACTTGTCAGTTTCACTTGACAAGTGTCATGTTCATCATATAGGCTTATGCCTATATATTGTAACCATTTCTATCAATAATATAATCCCTTGAGTTTCCCCTCCTAACATTTGGTATCAGAGCAGGCTTTCCCTGCCCTGTGAAACCCCTTGAGGGGGGATTTCCCTCATGGAAATCCTCCCTCCTCCCCTCATTTTTTTTAGCTCCTCCATTTTTTTTGAAAACTAGGGAGTATGCTCTCCATCCTTGGATGGATCAAAAACCAGAAGTTGGAAGATTAAATGGGTGCAAATTTTTTTTTAAGACAAAGTTATTGGGGAAGTATGGGTATCCCACTTTGGTATCACTTTAGTTTCATCTTGCTGCTGTAGAGGTAGTGGCAAATTCAGCGAAGGCTCCAGTTGATAACCGGATTTGCAGTAGATATGCAGGAAATTTCAAACATTAATTTTATGATGCTAGCAACTGTTGCCAGTTTTTTTTTTAAGATTCTGAAGAGGGGCGGAGTCTGAGTTCCGCTAGGGTATCTACGCTCTGGTGGGGTTTTTTTTTACGAGAGGCTGTCAGATTTAAGGTTTTGTGAGGAACGACATGATCTCCATTCGTGATATTTTTTACTGTCCTTGGTGCTGTGTGTAGCGGCGGAGCTCTTGTAATGAATTTTTTTTCATTTTTTAATGGTGAAATGCCTTGGATCTGCTAAAATCGGTGCCTCTACCATGACTAGTTTGATGTTTCTTCCATGGATCACGGCCTTGAGGTTATCAAGGTTGGTGCAGACCTGCAGCCACTACGCAGGATCTCCATAGACGTGCTCTCTGTTGAAGAGGGCCGCCACCACGGCGGGCACCATGTGACCGGAGGCTTCGTTGTCTCTCTCCTTTCTGGCTATTACGGAGAGCTTGGAGAAATCCGGAAGCGCCAGGGTATTTAATGGGGGCTGCTCCGCATGCAAAAAGTTAGAGATCGTCGAATGCAGGTCAGGCACTCCTACCAGCGAGACCAGTGCCACGGGCGGGGTTCGAAGTTCGTCCGTGTATTCCTCCATGGATTTCAGACTCAATTTCGACAGAGTAGGACGGATTTTTGTGAAAACGGTGTCAATCTACCCGCATTGGCTTGAATTCGAACATAGACGTCGAAATTTTGAGGGCGTTTGTTGTGGATTTGATGCGATCCGTGAAGAAATTCGGATGATTCTAGAGGGTTTGCTGGCTGCGACAGAGTCTTCCATGTGGCCACTCCGATGGAGATCGCCCCTAAATATGGCCGCGCGCAACCTCGTCGGTGTTGGTGGCACTTTTAGAAAAGTCGTTGGAAGCTTAGGATATGCTTTCAACAAACGTCGAAATATTTTTAACTTTCTGTGGACAGCTCGGCGGAGTGCGAAGGTATCCGTGGATCGTGATTTCAACTGCAACAAAGACCTCATGATTTTTCGTTGTGATTTTTTGGCCGCCGCTGTAGCTGCCTACAAAAGCGGATCAGATGCCATCTACCTGTGGCCAAGTTAGTGTTGTTCCGATGGTGATAATACGGAATGTGGCTGCGATGCAGTGTTTTGACTGCAGTATCCAATGAGGAGAAATGGTCCCCAACGTCCCCGTGCCCATGATTTGTAACAATTGCTTTATAATGGATGGGGGTACTTGTTTTTATAAAGGCAATGAAGTATATTTTATAAAGTGGAGGGGTCCACTTTTTCTATTGTATGGGCCAATAATGTTTTTCACGTCAACATATGGACTGTAATTTCTTTGTAAGGGGTATATTTATTTAAAAATGATAATGGAGTATTTTCTTTTTCCCACATGTCATGGAAGGGCCTCACATGGCCATTGTAATTCCCCTGTGAGGGAAAATTGAGACATTTTTTTATTCCGCCAGAGTGCGATGCCAGGAATATGAAATTCCCCTGGTTTATTTTGTTGCCTTAGGGAGGCATGTTGTTTTTCCACATGATGAAGGCCCCTTTGATGGTGGAATATAGGGGTATTTATAGTCGTTGGAAACGGTTTTCCACGACGGACACAATGGTGGTGTCCAATTGTAATTTTGAGGCTGTTTCAAATGAGCTTTTTTGCCTCAAAGTTTATTCTACCTTGGAGTGCACTCTCGGTTGTACCCGACACTCCCAAGGTAATTTTATATGTGATCCTTGTACCTAGTGACCTTTTCTATACACTTGGCAAATGCAGCGGCTGGTTACCCATGCATTTCGGTGGGATGACATGGTCACCATAAGGACACTTATACTAGGGACTACAGACAAAGACACCCTAGACTCTATCCGAGGTTGTTTTCGGATCTACTTCTGAAGACTACAGACGAAGACACTTCAGAAGATTCTCTTCTTTTCTTCTTCTCTCCTCCTATTTTGATCTATGGATCATTTTATTGTATTGAGTGCATTTTCGGCAGAGACCGACACTCTTATATGGCTCGTTTTTCCTTTCATTAGGTGCATTTTTGGCAGAGACCGACACCTTCTAGATTGAGTTCACCATGAGGAGGGATTTCATACTCATGGTGAATCTAGTCGATGACCTACGAGAGGCAACATCCTCTGAGGATGACCTGCAGAGGCAACAGACCCAGATGTGGCTGACCCTGAGGCACCCATGATGACCTCGAGGCACTTAGACGGCTGACCCAGTGGCAACAGACCCATTGAAGTGGCTGACCCTGAGGCAACAGACCGAGATGTATACATAGTGGATCTAGCATTATTCATAGTTGGAGAGCCAAGCGCAAAAGAGCACGAGCCTAGACCAAATCAGCAATAAGCAAGGATGATAGGTTGTTTTTAGAGAAGTCAACATTAAGGGGGAATTTTACCTAATGTTGACTTGCTTTGTTTTTTCTTTAGTTAGGATAGTGCACTTTAAGGGGGAATGTTAGAGTTAAAGTGCACTATGCCTTCAGTTTGACACTTGTCAGTTTCACTTGACAAGTGTCATGTTCATCATATAGGCTTATGCCTATATATTGTAACCATTTCTATCAATAATATAATCCCTTGAGTTTCCCCTCCTAACACATCATATCCTTAGCTTTGAAGCACCACCTAAGGATTCTTATTAAATAAGATTTATGTTCCATTCATGATTATGTGTTGAATGTTTATATTAGCATAAATCAGTTATCCCTTTAAGAATTAACTTCTATTACATAGTAGTCCTTGGAATCCGAAATAGAATAACCAACAAGAATATATTCAGTGTTGTATATGGAAAAGTTCATCATTCATAAATAGTTATTCCACAACACTATAGAAAGTTAAACTAATTCCATTTATTCATCAACACATCTAAGTAAGCACATGTCCTTCACATGAGATTATTATTTGAGCAATTCTACCTAGCTATTTCATTCATAATTACCCATCATATTCCAAAATAATTGATGCAATTGCATTACAAAAAATTATCTACATATTAGAAATTGAGCATACATTTCTAGAATCCATACATCATTATCCTACTAAAAATTTAGCATACATTATAGTGCGTGAAAATAAACATCACATTAAGCATCTAACATCTCTTTAACATATTTCATTTTCATTATGGAAATTAAGAAAACATCCACAAGATATAATAAAGCAAACCACAAAATAGAGTGACACAACGACTTATCCTGGGAAACCCTGATGAGAAAAATCCAACCTCCAAAATATATTCTTCCTCATTCTCATAAACTTAAATGGTGAATTTACAATAATAGCAAGGCATCTATAGGCCCCTTTTTCTCAAAAATAGATCAAGGAATACAATGGTCCCTTTTGATCTCTTAATGTAATTAAGGAATCACCCAATTCCTTTTTCTAAGACATCAATATAAAATTCACAATACCATTGAGGAATCTCTAGTTCCTTTAGGTTCCTTTCTCTAAGTCATTAATATCCTACATTTTTTATGAAAGTCATTGGAATTATATTTTGTAGATATCATATTTTGAAGGAACCCTATAAGTCCCCTCAAGAATGAATTCCAAATTCACTCTTCATGATTGATTTATAATCAATCCCTTGTGTAATGGATTTAAATTCCCATACCTTTAAATCCATCAATAACCATTTCTTAAGAATTAATTCCCAAATTCACTCTTTTTTACTGAATCACAATCAATCCCTTGAATTTAGAGTTCCATACCTTTAATTTATGAGTTCCTATTCTACATTTCATTTGTTTAACCAACTAAGTTAAACAGAGCTTTTGGATAGACTATTACATAAACCATATAATCCTTAGTTCAAGGGGATTCATTAGTTTCTTGTATGGTTAATGTTTCATCTTATTGGATTCTTCAACTTAGTCCAAGGGAATTCATTAATTCTTGTATGGTTAATGTTTCATCTTATTGGATTCTTCATAGTTGAAGTGTTGGTGGACACATAGTTAACCAAGAGGTTGATTTCTATTAACCAAGAGGTTGAGTTATGTTAGTGGTAAATTTAAGTGATCCATTAATTGGTTTTAATTTCTATCTACCAGACCATATGAATCATAAATTAGAACATTACATTTAAGTGGTTCATTAATTGATTTCAATTTCTATCTACTAGAACATCTAAATCATAAATCACCAGACCATATCAATCATAAATTAGAACATTACAGTGGTCTATAAAATATTTAGCATAATCGAAAGATAGCATAGGACATTGGTGAACTAGGTGACATATTCAACATAACCAATTGTAAGACAGCACGGGGTATTGGTAAGGGTTCAACACATGATAATCTACACTACTCTAAAGCCCAACCATTGGGTGCCACCAACTGTCACTACCTCGACCACCTAGGGTGGTCATTGACCACTACTTGGTGGTCGAGAAGCTATGGGAGCTATGCTCCTTTTAAAAATGTGGTATACCTCAAGCATGTATCATGTGGGATAATGCTCGGGGTTGCCCTGTTAGGAACCAATGACTTGTGCACATAACCGAGGTAAAATGCATCCCGTGTTAGGGATGAATGCAACATACAGGTTTAAATAGGTGACTTCGCTTAAGATGACACTCATCTCAGGGTGAGTATAGAATGGATCTTGGTGACTCTTAGTCAAAACATCACGAACATGGCATAGGTATAGAGTTCACCTCTCGATCGAAGCACCATAGCTTATGACTTGTGAAAAATAATTTCTTCTTAAAATATTTTCTAGAATAATACTGAATGTAGTCTGCACTCATTTATCCCATAGTGATGACATAAAATTATTGATTACTTCTCATAAACCTCTAACTTAGAATGGCATCGTGTAGGGAAGGATGTAGGTACAATTTTCTACCTCTTGTCTATGTCGAAGCTGATAGAAAAGAAACCAGTGACCTGGGGGTAGTACCACAATGATGGTGGTAAATACCCATCACAGAGAATGCCCGTTTACTTATTTTGGTGTCTACCACTCCAATATACCCACTATACACTTATTAGGGTTCCAATGAGGCTAGGGTTTGAAGGCCATGAGATATCCATGATTTGCAGTGAATACTACTTTTTGTCTTTGTAAATGGGTTATTTACAGAGATAGCATCGCTTGTAGCGATCGAACTCGAAAATAAATCTAAGGCAATAATGTTTCCCATATTTTTTGAGCCGAGTAACCATCTATTTTCACAAATGGCTCCACCTGGTTCTAGTATTGAATTTTTACAAGACGAAGCATAGGGTAAGCTTGAAGTTTTGTGCTATTTGTGAAGGTTTATCAAAGGAATACAACAATCCAAACCTCAAAAGATAGCATAAAATAAAACATCATCGATCAATCATTCAACTCAAGCTAGTACATGTATAAAATCATTGAGTGGACTTGAAGCACCATCCCACATCTGTCATGTGGGGGCTTTGCAAGCCTTTAAAGGCTTTGAAGTGCTTATGCTATGTCGACGACCATTCGATGATTGGGTGGTGGTGGTGCACTTACTATAGACGTGAGAGGTGGTAATTCGATAGTGGTGTCGATATTGGTGAGTTTTTGAATGGCTTAAGGATTTAAATCTAATTTATGGCCTATCAAGCCATGCTACCCCTTTTCCTTGGCACTCGATTAATTATAATTTCTAATAAAGAAGTTATAGCCAGTAAAAATTATAACCTTTAATTCACTAATACTTAAAGCAGTGAACATAAATAGATTCTACAATAAAATACATCAATAGGCTATAAACCAGTTTTCGAATGGCATTGTGTATTCATCAAAATAAAGCATATCTTTAATGAGTAAAACAAGAAATCACCAACCTCAACTCTTGCAAGGTTGGACTCTCTCAAGCATCTCCTTGCTAGGTTCCCTCCATCCTTCCATTAATACCTCCTTCTTCAACTAGGATTCTTTCAAACCTTCTATTTTTTTATCCATCTTAGGTGGAGAGTATACTCCCTAGGTTTTACCAAGACTTCCTAGCTTTTTACCATTCTCCACCAAATACCTTCTATTTATAGGTATTTCTGCACTCATGGTCCAAATAGTGACCACATAAAAGATGCCTTGGATCCATTATGACTCATCATGTCCCTAGAGGGTCCACTAGAGATAAGGTGAGTGACCTTATTTTTGTTTTGTGTCCCTTTTTCATGGGGAAAAATACAAAACCCATACTATTAAGGCATAGAATGGATACAAAACTAGAACTATTTTTGATAGGATAAGAAATCTCCCTTTTAATTTCCACCAATATAAGGTAGCCATATGGGTTTTTACCAATAGATAGGATAACTCATATAATATTTAAAAGTCCTATAGTCCTTTTGAGTCCCATCTACATTGGGTCCACTAGGTTGTTTACCTATTGTTATAATTTTGTAAAAGATAATTCCTCAAGTTTATCTTTCACAAGACTTCATAAATAATCCTTAATTAATTTATCTCCTCTAAAATATAATTAATATTTTCCTACCCTTCATAAAATTCTTTTATTAGAATTTTTGTAGGATTCTTTAGGATCATGCCTCTTCTATCAAGCATTAATTGATCCCCAAGATCAATTAATATTCTTTAAATAGGGTAGGATATTAACGGGTCATGACACCCATCCCTAACACTACAGCAAAAATCTGCACCCCAATCCTTTTCCCATGCCTTGTCATTTCATAAATCTCCCAATATACATATTCCAATAAGGTAGGAGCCCATGCATACACCTGCCGTATAGTGAACATATCACTCACTAACCCTATCAGGTTCCAAGGGAACCTACACCTAGTGTTTTTTGGGCCACGACGTTGGCCAAACACAAATATTACCAAGGTATAGAGGTCATCCAACTCCTTTTCCATGTGCATGGACAAGTAAGGTATACCTCCACTCCATCCTCACACCCTACCAGCCATCGTCAAGTATCTTCATCATCTTTATCTTTCTATCATGCCCAACCTCAACTCAAATCCCCTCCACTAGCACCTTGAATATGCGATATACATCCTACAAAGTCACGGTCACCTCTCTTGTGGGGAGCTAAAAATTCCCCCTATGCGCATCCCACCTCTTCACCAAGGCAAAGAGGTACCCCTTGTATGCCCTCACCACATCAATCTAGGCTACCTCTACTAACCCCATTGCCTCCACCAAATCCCACTCATCCTTCACCACTACTTTCCTCATTCTAGGAATGAGAGGCAAGAATCGGTGCAGAGCCTCCAAAATTCTAAGCTGCAACACAACACAAAACACTTGTTATTTTTCACAAAAAAATCACAAAAACACAAAAGTTTTGCACATTGCACAAAAAATGGAGTTACCTCAACAACTCACACTATAGCATCAACCTCGACCTCTACACCTACTCCCTCTACCACCATATCTTACATGCCTGAGTCACTTCACCTCACTTCACTCCACTCTCCCAAATGTATCTTCTCAAACACTCAAATGCATAAATGAGCTTCATTTTCACCTAGTAAGCTATTTATAGCTGCTTCAAGTGCTTTGAGATGCCCATGGGTGTTTCCTAGTGCACTAAAGTGCCCATGGGTGTTTGTAGAGCATACAAACACCAACGGGTGTTTTTGCATACAAAAAGCACCAATGGGCATTTGGTGTCAATTTTGACAAAAGGACAAATTTTCACAAAATAGTGTTTTATCTCCACCAAATCTTTTCATATTGAATCCATGCATCTATTCCATAATTTTATTATATTTTGTGAATATTCCAACTGATTTGGATGCACAATTTTTATTTGCAACCACAAATTGCAAATCTGCTTAACAGGTTACAAAATCACTCCAAAAAGGTCCAAATCTTCACACAAAGATCACAATCATAATTTTCATTATTTATACATAATTTTCACATCATTCCATTTAATCATTTGCATATTTTCCAAGTTCAAACAACATTCAAGTGAACCTTGTATCTAGTGGGTTATTATATATACTTGGCAATTGCAGCAATTTGCATCCATGCAATTTGGTAATATGACAAGCCTACCATAAGGACACTTGGTAATTTTCATCATTCCATATCCTCTTGTTCAAAATCATAATCATATTTGGTAATTCACATTTTGAGTGAAATATTGCCAAGAAAAATTTGCACAAAAGTTGTCATTGATGGCCTAGTTTGTGGGGCCTAACACATGAACAAAATCACATCTCATAATTTCACATTTCCCTGATAGTCATCATGGTGAATGGCTTTATCTAGGGTGATTGGTTTCGATTATAGGAATTATCTTATAGTCACTAGTTGGCCCTCCGAAGTTGACTATTTTTTTTACTTTTTGCATATTCATCCTTGTATATCAATGATGTTGGAAGGCATATTCTTCAACAACCTTGAATCACCCCAAATTTTGGGTAACCACATTTGGTTTTGAATTTCCCATGATGAGATACATCTTACATGATCATGGTATCCACACTTGGCAAAAATATCTTCATCTATTGGGGCAAAAACAGACACATTTTTAATCACAATTTTTCACCACTCCCCTTCCCACTATTGGGGCAAAAATGGTA
The DNA here is from genome assembly GCA_028583015.1 of Wollemia nobilis. Lineage (NCBI taxonomy): Eukaryota > Viridiplantae > Streptophyta > Pinopsida > Araucariales > Araucariaceae > Wollemia > Wollemia nobilis. The sequence continues at coordinate 383,453 of JAQPPZ010002979.1, forward strand.
TCACATTTACATCATTCACATCATCCATCATTCATTTGCACATATTTTTCAATTGGCTCATGAGATTCATTTGCAAACTCATTCACCAATTGAGGGGGTAAGCTATGTAAAATTCAAATTCTTTCATTCTTTTATCTCCAAGCTCATGTTTCACATCCCAAGAGAAAGCTGCTTTTGCACCTAGCCAAAATAGGTGTCTTGTGTTTTTGCACTACATTGTGTTTCATGCAAGATAGTACAAAAATGGGCATCTGTAGACACCAAAACCTAGCCACTTGTCATCCATCCTGAATTTACCACTATCTCCATCCATTATTCATATATATTTAAATAATAGTAATTTATATATTAAATTATATATATATATATATAATAAATATATATTTATATAAGTGAATTAATCCCAACCATCCAATTTCATTTAATCTTATCCATCCATTTCTATCAATCCTTACCACAACATAGATTTAATATCCACACTTTGATATACTTTTATCTCAGCCATACGATTAGTGTCCTTGAAACCCTAAGTATGCCCTAGGTTGTATTATTAATAGGATCCATTATGATGGCTCATCCCCTAAATCCTGAGAATCCTAAGCAATCCCTGAGTTATCCAAATTCTAAGTCCTTAGTCATTGATCCTTAAGTTCCTTGGAGCATCTGAGCACTATCACCTTTCATATTTTCCTGTCGTAACCCATGCATCCATTTTTGCCTCCCTCCCTCAGCTAGATCTACTTCTACAAACTTCCCCCTTATCCATCGGACACCTTAAAGCACTTCTTATCATTATCAAGTGCCTCTAGGTGCTTCCTTCTCTACTACCAAGCACCTATGGGTGCTCTCTGCCATTACTAAGAACCCACAGGCATTTCCTATAGCCACCAAGTATCTATGGATGTTTTACACCAGAGTTCTAAAGTCCCTCTAGCCTCTAGGTGATGCTAGGGCATCACTGCACTAGTCCACTGTAACAGAGTTCATCATATTAGAAGATAACAGATAAGTAAGGTAAATATTTTATTTGGTATTTCATTTTATGCATTTTTAGTTTTGTTTATGTTATTTACATAAGATAGCTAGGGTTTTGTATTGATTGTAGAGGGTCTCACATTATGGAGCCCTCATAGTTTCTACTAAATCATTTGCTATTGTATTGTGTGTAGATGTAGAAGTGTTACATCAACATTGGATAGCTACTTAAGCTGGAGTGGTCTGGCATCAAATATATAGAAGCCCACTCACTTATGTTGAGAGTAGAGACACATTTTGAGACACCACAAATATTGTTTTGCTAGGGTTTTAGGTAACCTTAGCTATTGTAAAATATGTATCAAAGGATTCAAAGATCCTCATTGTAACAATGGATTTTTGAGGCTCCCCCCATTAATAAATATCATTCATTGTGCAATACTGTTCTTTGAGTTCTACTTTATATTTTTTTATTTGGTGTGGCATTTTTGTCTCTTCAAATTCCTCTATAATCATATTAGTGGAGACATAAAGACCTTGTGGAGTGCATCTTTCCTCCTTTTGAGGGTCACAATGATTGTAATATTGTATTGAGTTTGGTATCCCTAAGAGGGACGAATTGTAACCGAGTCTTACTTGATTAATAAAATAAGAGCACCTCATTTTGTTATTTTCGCTTCTTAATTGTTACATTATCTTATCTTTTAAAATTCCTTACAATGTTACAATTAGAATAGACGCACGGTTTTTGTTGCTTTACAAGTGGCAATCACGATGGGACTTTCCCAATTTTTGGTTGTTGATGAAGTTTACTTTGTATTTTTTATTACATGTACTACCACTATAAGTGATAGTGGATAAAAGTCCTCACCACAATTGGCTCCAGTGGCTAGAATCACCATCGTTTGGGTCATCAATGGCTATAAAAAAAACACAAAAGATCAGACTGTAGCACATATTCAAACTTAGGCTACCCCTATAAGTAGCACTAAAATTGGTATTCTATTGTGTGTTTTTGAAAATATCTCAGAATATCACTAATTAGAAAGCATAGAGAAAGAATCAAGGAAAAATATTTAGGTTTTTCTTTGTTTATTGTTAGCCACTACTGGGAACAATGGCATTTTTTTTTAGTCACCCTAGAAGCCATCAACTAATATTCTAACTATGCTTGTGTATAGCAGCCACGACTGTGCACAACTTTTCACAAAGGTGGCCATTGTTATAAATGTGTGTAGGATTTGCATGCTTGGATCCTTCTCAAAGGCTATTCCATTTTAGTGTGCATCTATATTTTCTGAATTTGAAACGTTCTTACATGCATAATTTTTTAATATAAAACATCATTTTCATGCATATAGTTGAAATATCATGGTGTGTTGTTTGATGCATTGTTATTTTCATTTAAATTAAAATAAATACTACACACCTCATGTTTCAAATATTAAATATCATCTGAGTTGGGCTCTCACATCCAACCATTTGATCAATACCAATGGTAGATGTCGTTACCACTTGGTTGGCTTGATTATTGAAAGTTTTTTCGTTACCCAACCGTGGCCAAGGCCGATACAAGAACAATAAAAGCCATGGAAAATAGCATGCACTTCTCTTCTGAGAGTGTATCACTACCCATAATAGATAGGGTGAGGATCAGTAGGACATGTGCTCCTTGATAAGATATGGGTTTCATCTCCATATCTCGGTGGGTATGACAACCTGGACTTCATCATCGGGTTTGTCACTGCAAGTATATAGGTGAAATCCTTTAATAATTTGAGAGTATCATCAACAATTTTCAAACATGATAAGAGCAAAATCATATTTCCAACACATCAAAAACACACAATCTAGTTCTTAGAAAACACAAAGCAATATTTAAACAAGATAATCATTTTGTCTACTTTGTTTGTTTCTTTGATGTTCATGTAATCAACATAAGATCCTACCATTTGATCTGGGACCAAACCCTAAAAAAAATTTACTTTTTTATTCTGCATCCAATAAATTGAAAATTGTGCAAATCAGAGCTATAACAAAGAAGTTATGTTGGTTTCATTATTACTCTATTTTGACTAATTTTTAAGCCAAAATAGGGAAAAACTACACTAAAACAATCATAAAAGCCCTAGACAATCCCAAAAATCGTCAAATTTGATTTATTGTCTTAAGTTAGCTCCTTTTGCACCTCTCACAAAATCTTTGAGGTCTAACTCTGTATTTTCTCAAAATTCCTCAAATTGGTCATTTTGCCACGAGTCTCGATTGGCTAAATATTCCAAAAATACAAAATTTTGACTTGAAAATAATTTTTGGAGTCCTAGCCCATTGTGATCAACTCACCGCACTAATAATTTTTGTATATAACATCCAAAACCTTTTTTGAAAGTTAAAATTTTCTTCAATGTGGGTTTTTCCTTCAGTGTTTGCCTAATCAACACATCATGACAACTATGCATAGCTGAGCTCAATCATGAGCTGAAAAACTTCCAAATAAGGGGAGAATGAGGATAGATTTATGGAATCCAGTTATTAGTAAAGTTCAAAATAAACTTCTAGCTTAGAAAGGTAGATGGTTATCATTAGAAGGAAGAGTGAATTTAATTAAGTCGGTCTTACAAGCCATTCCAACATATTATATGTCATTGTATTCTATGCCAAAATCAGTTGACAATTTTTAATCTTTATTATGTGATCCTTTTTATGGTAAGGTTTACATGATAAAAGGAAATTTCCTTTGGTGAAATGGAGTAATTTGTGTTATGAAAAAACTAGGGAAGGTCTTGGTTTAAAAGCTCTTACTGATGTAAACTTAGATCTTAGGGAAAAAGTTATCTGGAGATTGTAAAAAGAGATTCAAAGACAATGGGCAAGAATTTTTTAAAGTATGTTGATCCCAATGACCCAGGTTTAATATTTACTACATTCTCTCTTCCAAATGGTTTTGCTCTTTGGAATGGTTTAAATAAATCTATTGATCTTATGATTAAATATTTATGGTTGGTGGTAACTAGAGAAAATTTTCTATTTGGATGGATACTGTGTGTGATAAAATCCCACTCAAATTAGATACAACTTTGAAACCTTGGGTGAGATTGCTTCAAGACAAATACGATGATAGGGTTTAAAATATTTTTTACAAGGATCAAGAAGTAATATACGAATGGAAAGAAGATTTTTTTACAAGTATAAAAGATATTGATGCTAGGAGTCAATCGAGTAGAAAGATAACAACTATAATTATTCCGAGGGGTGCCAAGGGTAAATTGATTTGGGAGTTGAATAGCTCAAGAGAATACACAAAAATAAGTGGATATAATGTTCAACACCAACATAATAATACTAATATCACTAGAATTTGGAGAGATATTTGGGATAGCCCAAGAATTCCTAAAGTCAAAATGTTTGTATGGATAGTATTTCATAGAAGAATGTTATCCTAGGATAACCTTATGAAAAGGGGTTTTCATGGCCCATCTAAATGTGTTTTCTGTAATAAGGAAGAGGGGAGTATTGACCATCTCTTGGGACATTTCTCAATAGTCTAGAATCTATGGCAATGGATTTTTAATATATTTGGTAAATGCATGGTGATGAATAGCAAAATTAAATATTGGTTAAAGCAATGGCAGAGCACTTATAAAAGTGAGGCTTTACAAATAATATGGGATATATCAAAATATACAATACTTTGGACTATGTCTAGAAATGAATAGAATAATAATTAAAGGAAAGGAAATCAATTTAGAGGTAATGAAAAAGAAGATATGTTTAGCCATAGAGGAGTCTAAACCAACCCTATCAACTCACCCAATCCCTATTTTGGAAGCAGAGAGTCTTGATAGATGAAATAAAGTCTTTAAATGGAATTATGATGTTGGGTACAAGAGAAGAAAAAATAAGGTAAATAATATAAAGTGGAAACCACCATATGTGGAGTGGGTTAAATTAAATTTTGATGGAGCATCTAAAGGAAATCCAAGACTAGTAGGAGGAGGAGGAATAATTAGAAATAATAGAGGAGATATTTTGTCTCATTATGCTTTCAATTATGGATTTAAGACAAATAATGAAGTTGAAGCTTGGGCAGCTTTAGAAATGTTAAAAATATGTAAACAAATGAAATAGAATAGAGTTTGGATGGAAGGTGATTCTCTCATAGTAATAAATGCAATTTTGAGGAAAGCAAAGTCTCCATGGAACATACAAGAGATAATTGTAGAAATTCAAGATATTGATAAAGAGTTTGAAGAAATCAAGTTTACACATATATTAATGGAAGGAAAAAAATGTGTAGATAAGCTAGCCAATAGAGGGTTTTTTATTGAGGATCGTGAAGTTAACATCTCCTTTCCATGGTTAGAGGAAGTAGAAAGTTTAGTTGAAGCTAACAAAAATTTTTGATTGCCTAAATCAATTAATGATTAAGATTTACTTTAATATTTTATGTTGGTCATATCTATTTTATTTTGTAACAATAATGTGTGTTCATTTAGACTATTTACTATAATTTTTATGGTTGCACTTGTGTTTCAGGAATGAAACTAGCAATCCAGATTTGGTAAAGTGGACTATGTTAGTGCGATGTTTTGGAAATATTACTCTACTAAGATGCAAGGCATAGATAGTAGAGGTAAAATTTTGGTATTGTGAAGGCTATTATAGGAAAATGTCAAGAAAGTTGCTAAATTATAGAGTAATTGTATTCATACAGATATTTGAAAAGATCCAGAAAATAAAAATCAAGAATTCAAATATTTTATGTAAAATGATGTAGGTTTCTAACTATAGCAACTCAATTAAGATGAGAAGTGTATCTATTTGTAAACTTTCAAGCTCTAAAGAAGAGAGATGTAATTTTTAAAGGGTGGGAGAACCGATTACAACCCCTATTTATAAAGCAAAAAAAAAATCTCTTACTAGAATATTACATCTTAGTCCTAAGAAAACTTCATATATTTATAACAAAACTAGGTGTTAAAGCATCATTGATCAACATATAGTTTTTCATGTTAAGAGTCCCACTAGGGAGGGTCATGACATATCTGGATTAGGATAAACATAACCATATAAATAAAATCTAATGAACTGAGACATACATAATAGCTTACAAAATACTCAAAGGTTTATGGATTATGACATACATTATCATCCATGACCTACATTAATGTGAATAGGGACAAACTCAATTGTTTACCTCAAATATGTAACTAAGGATAGGGACAACCATGATTATGCATGATCTTAAGTGGAGATACACACGCACATATTATGCATCTTCTTAGTTGTAAATAGGTACACACACATTTATTTACAAAATATCTATGATTGAGGATACACTCAACGAATCATAGGTACATTACTCCTGTTATGAACAAGTACATACACAACAACTCACAATATCATATGCTAATAAGGACATACACTACTATATGTAAAACTATATTTATATTGGATACTCTCTTCTCTCAAAAGAATCACTATCTCCATAGATAATGCTATCTAATTTTGATTTACAAAATGGATCATACTTGCTTCATATATATGAACCCCTCAAACTAAATAATGCCTCGATCATGTGGTCTTCAAATCACTACATATTTTAGAATCATATGTATCAACCAAATTTTTTTATAGGATTAAAAATATATCATATGTGTTGAGTTTGAAAAGTATTCCCCAACAACTATATATGTCTAAGCTTCCAAAAAATAATTTTTACAAAATAGTATATTCTTGAAATATTTCCAATCCATTAACAAACCCTAAAAAATCACCTTAATATTTTTATGTAAATAAATAGCATATACAAACCTTTTAAATTATTCCTTCATGATGCATTTCAAATAAAGATTTGCATCTCTTAAATACTTCTTAAAAAATATGACTCCAAAAATATTTCAAGTACATCTATTGTCAAGATGAACCAGGATCAAATATCAACTTGAATAATGTCTTTGATGATTATGATATTTAAATACCAAGTTGATTTATGTATGGGTAATATGGCATAAAAAATATCCTACTAATCAAGCAATCATGCATTGGCATAAGTAGCAAATACGATCAATGTTATTATGTTGGATTTTTCAAATAACTAATTCTCCAAAAATACAATATTGAATGAAATTAAAAAAAAAAATCAAAAGAGATTAATGTAGCCTTCTAACCTCTTTAAAAATTTGATAAGGGTGATATGTCACCCTCTCTATTGGGTTTCTTGAAATTATGCATGATGATATGATTGGGGTTGTCCAAAAATTTTACATGACTAGCCCCCTCAATCTCTTCACTTGTAAATCTATCTTTCCTTTGCTCCATAAAGTTGGACCTCCATTGACAAAAAATATATGGAATAACATCAAGCTAGGTCAAACTAATTTTTATAAATGATAGAGCATCCTTTATAGTATATTTCACATTTGCATAGCATACTAAACCAATTTCATTTGATATTTTCCATGTTTGCCCAAACGAATATGTAATTTTTTACAATATACAATAAATTCTACAACAACCAATTCTCTATAAATAATTAGTAGCATCCAACCTCAATATTATCCACTTTATATTCTCCTCTTGACATCAAAGGAAATAGATGAATTTGTTTTATCAAATTCATATACACTCTTACAATAACTTATTCAAATTTATCATTGTTAATATTTCCTCATGTTAATTTGTTAACTAGGTCTCATCTAAGCAAGACATATCCTTTTCATGGACTTATATAACAAAAATGAAATATTATTATTAAAAAAATAGGTAATTTCCTCCAATTCTTAGATATAAAATATGAATCTATAACATGTTGCAACCTTTATTGGTATCTTGATATCACATCCTTTAAAGAAAATATGGTGTTGACCAAGAATAATTTCTATACACTCAAAACATATTTCCAGGAAATAAATTCACCTTCAATTCATCCTGTAGACACCAAAATCTAGACACTTGTCATCCATACATAACTTCCCACCACAATTGAAATAATAATTTTTATATATTATATTTATATGTATTAATAAATATATGTATATATGTATGAATTAATCCCAGACATCCATCATGTTCTAATCCTAGCCATCCATCCACCTTAATCAATGCCACATACCCAGATTAAATCTCCACCCTCCATCATGTTTTAATCTTGACCACACAAATTGTATTGTCAAAACCCTAACATGACCTAGGGAAGATTATAAAGAGGAATCATTTTGATGACTCAACACCTAATATTTTTGAAGTTTCATCTTGTGTAATAAAACAAAATAAGATAATATTTTGCTATTTGTTAAGGCAAAAAAGAAACTGTTAGTATCACAATGACACTAAGAGGGGGGGTGAATCAGTGTATCTCTTGTTACTTAAATCTTCAACTCTTAAAGCCGAAACAATGAAAACTTAAAACCAAATAAAGCAAATATAACAAGATAACATCACACAACATAAGATGTACCGAGGTTCACCGATTTGGCTACTCCTCAAAATGACTGTTTGGACTCCCATCCAAATCCAGACCTTTGCAAAGCACCAACTTTACAATCAATTTACCAAGACCCACTGGAAGGAGCATCAACCCCTGATTTACCAGCACCAACTGGAAGGAGCACCAACCCCTGATGCCAAGCACCAACTTGGACTTCAATTTTGAAACTAGAAGATTGACATAAAAATGCCTTCACTTTTACAAGACCCTGATTGGTCTATTGCTTACCCAACGTCTACCACAATTCACAAAACACACACACTTATCGCACACAAAAATTCTCCAAGCAACACTCCTTTTATAACAATATTTTCTCTTTGTAACTCCTTCTTTTGTAACTTCCATATTCTCACATGCCACCTATCAATTGTAACTCCTTCTTTTGTAACTTCCATATTCTCATATGCCACTTGTCAATTGTAACTTCTTTATGTAACTCCTTTATGACACAATATTCTCCTATGCCACTTGTCAATTGTAACTTCTTTATGTAACTCCTTTATGACACAATATTCTCCTATGCCACTTGTCAATTGTAACTCCCTTTTTATATTTTCAACCTAGTCCATATTTTCTATAGTCACTGCTGGTCACATCTTACTTTCAACTGTTCAAATCTGGAGAAGACATTTCGTCAAACACTTCACGGCCAACTACAGTGCACCTTACTCAAACTCATACTTCTGGACCTCAGATTGGCATGGTTCAAAAAGCGAAGTTGCTCATCTTGATGAGCTAAACATGAATCCATAATCAGACTTCAATATTTTTCACAAAATGACATGAATTTTATCAATTTACCGCTGTCACATAAAACTGTCCAAAACTGAAAAAAAATCTCTGAAAAAATTTTGTTTCTCCTTCCATGACTGTTCGTTTTCTCCTTCCCTTGTGCATGCATGTGTTTTGGTTTCCAAAAAGGCTTTTCGTTTCTATTTTGTGGCCCTTCGTTTCCTTTTCTCCACATGGGCATGCATCCGCTTCTTTCCATGTGTAACGACCATCTTAGATGATTTCAAATCATTAAAGATTCCTTATGTAACGATTTTGTCTTATTCATTGAATTTTGTCCTTATGTGACAAATTACCTTATTCAATCTTCGATTTATTCCTTATAGGTCCACGTCACTATGCAGTCTTCAGTTTCACTATCCTGGTGTTCATCACTAATATCAGACGCACTGTCAACTACTCTGTTCCTTTGGCGAAAATGCAACATGTCACGATATCGCGACACTTTTGTTTCTTTGCCTGCCTGCCCTTTTTGAGTCACAAAAATGCGACATGTCACGATATCGTGACACTTTTGTTTCTCTTGCCTGCTTGCCCTTTTTGAGTCATGAAAATGCGACATGTCGCGATATCGCGACACTTTTTTTTCTCTACCTGCCTACCCTTTTTGAGTCGTGAAAATGTGACATGTCGCGATATCGTGACACTTTTTCCTTCTTGCTCTTTCTCTTTGCTTTGGACCGTGAAAATACAACATGTCGCGATATCGTGACACTTTTTTCTCCTTGCATTTTCTCTTTGCTTTGGACCACGAAAATGCAACATGTCGCGATATCACGACACTTTTTTCTCCTTGCATTTTCTCTTTGCTTTGGACCGTGAAAATGCAACATGTCACGATATCGTGACACTTTTTTCTCCTTGCATTTTCTCTTTGCTTTGGACCGCGAAAATGCAACATGTCGCGATATCGCGACACTTTTTTCTCCTTGCATTTTCTCTTTGCTTTGGACCACGAAAATGCAACATGTCGCGATATCGCGACACTTTTTTCTCCTTGCATTTTCTCTTTGCTTTGGACCGCGAAAATGCAACATGTCATGATATCGCGACACTTTTTTTCTCCTTGCATTTTCTCTTTGCTTTGGACCACAAAAATGCAACATGTCGCGATATCGCGACACTTTTTTTTCTTTGCGGTGTTTTTCTTTTTCTTTGATCTTTAGCATATGGGCCACTTCGGTCTTCTTGGAAAATATGCAAAAAGGTGGGTCCCCAATTTTGGGGTACGTTGTGGAGCAGCCACAACATGACAATTTTTTCAACTTTGCACAAACAACCTGTAACAACTTCACCCAAACATCAAAAACATCCTCATAAGCATTTAACATCATTGTACATACTCTGAATAACCTCTGAACTCCTGTCCACTACATCAACCGATCTATCTGACTATGTTGACAACAATGACAATACTATCGCTGCACCTTGCTCAACAATCTCCCCCTTTGGAATTGTTGGCAACACACGTGCAATTTCCTGTAACTCTTCTCCCCTTTGACAACAATACCAAAGGGCTCGCTGCAAACTCCCCCTGAGTCCATGCACAACATTCTCGAGCAAAAATTATTACACTTAGCAAAAATCACAAACATGAGCAAAAAGATAAACAAATACACAAATGCTCCCCCTGAGAATGTGGTCCCGATAGCTAGTCAATTCTTGGGAAGCGTGACCACTCCCAATTTATTGCGAAGGTACTCAAAGACTTCCTTGGGCAATGGTTTTGTGAAGATATCCGCTACTTGCTCTGTTGTTGGAACAAAATCCAACTTAACCTCACCTTTCGCAACTTTCTCCTTCAAAAAGTGATATCGGATAGCAATATGTTTTGTGCGAGAATGCATAACCGGATTCTTTGAGATGTTAATGGCACTGGTGTTATCACACTTAACTGAAATTGGCTCACTAAAGTTAATACCAAGATCTTTCAGGGTTTGTTTCATCCATAATACCTGCGTACAACACGTTGTCGTTGCAATATATTCTACCTCTGTTGTGGATAAGGAGACTGACTCTTGTTTCTTACTGTGCCACCCGAACATTCAAACATGTAACGCCCGACTGCTTGGAGTCACTATATAAACTCATTGTCACATTCAAAAGGCAACATTTTGATTTGGCATTTTATCAACAGTTCAAGAAAATTGTCTACGAATTTGTACAGAGTAATTCGCAAACTCGCAAACTGTATTGTATCTATTCCTCCTTGATTTATTTATTTATTTATTTTATTTTTATTTTTATAGTCATATATTGCTTACTAATGTGATCTTCAAAATTGCAGCGTTGATTCATCATGAGGTCACAAGGATGCTATAAAGCTTTGCTAACATTTTTGGATAGTTGGGATCCTCATGCATTTGACCACGCAATCGAGACACTCGGCATCAATGTTGTCTTCCATAGCTTGCAGAACCATGTGACCGAGGAACAGACTGACTATGAACCGGATGAACTTACTCCACAAGAAGTGACTGATAACGAAGGTGATAATGCATCTAACGGTCATAGTGACAGTGTAGTTGAGTACTTTCCTTCCTTTTTGAGCCTGAACTTATCATCATTAGTGATGATGAAGAGGAGGTAGCTGAGAACAACTATGAACCCGAAGAACTTGCCTTCATTGTCATCAGTGATGATAGTGACAATGGCTATGAACCTGCTTCATACAAATCAGAAGAAATCGGATACCCGAAGATTGGTGACCCGATGGCGATTGAACAAAATATTGCACACGCAGTTGAGAAAATGTGTAACGATCAAATGTGGATCGATCTAAATTTGTCTCCCTAAATATTTGTACTCAATTTGTATTGATGTAACTTCCTACTCATGTAGCCGCTTTGAATGCAATAATAAAATGTGAGCTTTCTGATTTTGCATGCGAATTAAATATTTTCACCAAAGCGTCATAATAGATCTAACAATCTTCACATCAATGTGTAGTACAAATACACACTGCTTTTATCGAAACACATATATGCAGCTAGGGCAACATTCTTTCACTAAACCAAATTATCATAACTTTTATAATCCATAACTTTGAACAATGGTAGTAAGAACCATCAAAAGTACAACACTGACATATAGCAATACTACCAATGGTGACAACTCTCAATTTAATCACCACCCTTCATGGTACCTCCACAAACAACTACATGAACTGAAACACACTTTGACAACTATACGACAACTCCCCCTGACTACTTGCCTTTCATCCTCAGATAACCAAACAAATACATAGGAGCATTAAAATAAAACTTTAAGATTGCTCCCCCTGAGGATGTGCTACCTGGAGTTGCTTAGTGCAATAGAGGAGTAGTCTCCTTCAGTCCAAGGAGACACGATTTCCTTTCTTCTTTATTTCTCCAAACTTTCTTGAACTTGGGCTTGAGTTTTTCAACTACATCCCTATTTTGAACCTTTTCGTGAACTTGAACATTTCTCTTGGGTGGTTGTCTCTTGTGCATCCTTGATGGATGATTATTTTCCTTTCTTTTATGCACATGATTTATTCCCCGTCTGTGTTGCATTCTTTGTGTCTGATGAAATCTATTGTCTTGCCTTAGATTAGATACAAAAGTGCTTGGACAAAACCTTGCTATGTGCCCATGACCATTACATTTAAAACATTGCACATGGTGTTCAATCATGAAAGCAGATGTATTTCTACCATCATAACTCTTTGATCTATTATTCAATCCACAATAAATTGCCTTGTGACCATAATGGTTGCATCTAAAACAATAGCCATTAAAAGCATTATTATGAATAGAGTGAGAGTGATAGAACCTCTTTTGTTGTGGTTGCTTTGTTGTAGATCTCCTTTGATATTTTCTTCCTTTTGAAGATTCAGCTTCAAACTTTTCTTGCTTCGATCCTTCAATAGTGAACTTCTTCTTCTCTGCATATTTGGAAGATGAAGGTTGTTCAACTTCACATCCAAGACCAAGCTTAGCCATGGAGCTTCTTTGTTGCCTTATCATTTCATCTAGCAACTTTGTGCTCTTCTCAAATTTGAGATTTGTATTGGCCTCTTCTAGTTGTTTCTTCAAAAAAATAATCTCTTCTTCTTGTTTGCAGCAAACAATCTCTTTCTCATTGATCTGTGACCTGAGAGTTTCTTCAATCCTTTTGGACTCTTCTACTTGTAGCTTTAGATCACTAATAACTTTGTTAGATTCCTCTTCATGTTTGCTACATACATCGACTTTATCATCCAGGTGTGACTTCAAGGCTTCTTCTATTTTCTTGGCTTTATGAATTTGTAAGAAGAGATCTTCAATCTTATCCCCATATTCTTCCAACTTCTTGGACAGTCTTTTGTTCTTTTTCCTTTCTATATTCAACTCTTCAAGTGCAGTGATCAACTCACCTTCTAGATCTACTTCAACCTCAAGGTTTTCATCACATACTTCAGAATTCACTCCTTCAACCTTTTCTAGTTCAATTTTCTCTTCCACAGGAACTGAAACTGACTGAGATGCCTTATTGGAGGAGGATCTATTCTTCTTACCCATTGCATACTAATCCAAGATCAACCCTAACTGATTTAGCCTAAAAATGGAAACTGGCTCTGATACCAATTGTTAGTATCACAATGACACCGAGAGGGGGGGTGAATCAGTGTATCTCTTGTTACTTAAATCTTCAACTCTTAAAGCCGAAACAATGAAAACTTAAAACCAAATAAAGAAAATATAACAAGATAACATCACACAACATAAGATGTACCGAGGTTCACCGATTTGGCTACTCCTCAAAATGACTATTTGGACTCCCATCCAAATCCAGCCTTTGCAAAGCACCAACTTTACAATCAATTTACCAGCACCCACTGGAAGGAGCATCAACCCCTAATTTACCAACACCAACTGGAAGGAGCACCAACCCCTGATGCCAAGCACCAACTTGGACTTCAATTTTGAAACTAGAAGATTGACATAAAAATGCCTTCACTTTTACAAGACCCTGACTGGTCTATTGCTTACCCAACGTCTACCACAATTCACAAAACACACACACTTATCGCACACAAAAAATTCTCCAAGCAACACTCCTTTTATAACAATATTTTCTCTTTGTAACTCCTTCTTTTGTAACTTCCATATTCTCACATGCCACCTATCAATTGTAACTCCTTCTTTTGTAACTTCCATATTCTCATATGCCACTTGTCAATTGTAACTTCTTTATGTAACTCCTTTATGACACAATATTCTCCTATGCCACTTGTCAATTGTAACTTCTTTATGTAACTCCTTTATGACACAATATTCTCCTATGCCACTTGTCAATTGTAACTCCCTTTTTATATTTTCAACCTAGTCCATATTTTCTACAGTCATTGCTGGTCACATCTTACTTTCAACTGTTCAAATCTGGAGAAGACATTTCGTCAAACACTTCACGGCCAACTACAGTGCACCTTACTCAAACTCATACTTCTGGACCTCGGATTGGCATGGTTCAAAAAGCGAAGTTGCTCATCTTGATGAGCTAAACATGAATCCATAATCAGACTTCAATATTTTTCACAAAATGACATGAATTTTATCAATTTACCGTTGTCACATAAAACTGTCCAAAACTGAAAAAAAATTCTCTAAATTTTTTTTGTTTCTCCTTCCATGACTGTTCGTTTTCTCCTTCCCTTGTGCATGCATGTGTTTTGGTTTCCAAAAAGGCTTTTCGTTTCTATTTTGTGGCCCTTCGTTTCCTTTTCTCCACATGGGCATGCGTCTGCTTCTTTCCATGTGTAACGACCATCTTAGATGATTTCAAATCATTAAATATTCCTTATGTAATGTTTTGTCTTATTCATTGAATTTTGTCCTTATGTGACAAATTACCTTATTCAATCTTCGATTTATTCCTTATAGGTCCACGTCACTATGTAGTCTTCAGTTTCACTATCCTGGTGTTCATCACTAATATCAGACGCATTGTCAACTACTCTGTTCCTTTGGCAAAAATGCAACATGTCGCGATATCATGACACTTTTGTTTCTCTGCCTGCCTACCCTTTTTGAGTCGCAAAAATGCGACATGTCGCGATATCGCGACACTTTTGTTTCTCTGGCTTGCCTGCCATTTTTGAGTCACAAAAATGCGACATGTCGCGATATCGCGACACTTTTGTTTCTCTGCTAGCTGCCCTTTTTGAGTCGCGAAAATGCGACATGTCACGATATCGCGACACTTTTTCCTTCTTGCTCTTTCTCTTTGCTTTGGACCACGAAAATACATGTCGCGATATCGCGACACCTTTTTCTCCTTGCTCTTTCTCTTTGCTTTGGACCGTGAAAATGCAACATGTCACGATATCGTGACACTTTTTTCTCCTTGCATTTTCTCTTTGCTTTGGACCACAAAAATGCAACATGTCGCGATATCGTGACACTTTTTTCTCCTTGCATTTTCTCTTTGCTTTGGACCGCGAAAATGCAACATGTCACGATATCGTGACACTTTTTTCTCCTTGCATTTTCTCTTTGCTTTGGACCGCGAAAATGCAACATGTCGCGATATCGCGACACTTTTTTCTCCTTGCATTTTCTCTTTGCTTTGGACCGCAAAAATGCAACATGTCGTGATATCGCGACACTTTTTTCTCCTTGCATTTTCTCTTTGCTTTGGACCGTGAAAATGCAACATGTCGCGATATCGTGACACTTTTTTTCTTTGCGGTGTTTTGCTTTTTCTTTGATCTTTAGCATATGGGCCACTTTGGTCTTCTTGGAAAATATGCAAAAAGGTGGGTCCCCAATTTTGGGGTACGTTGTGGAGCAGCCACAACATGACAATTTTTTCAACTTTGCACAAACAACCTATAACAACTTCACCCAAACATCAAAAACATCCTCATAAGCATTTAACATCACTGTACATACTCTGAATAACCTCTGAACTCCTGTCCACTGCATCAACCGATCTATCTGACTATGTTGACAACAATGACAATTGTAATAGATAAATAAAATCAATACACAATATGTTGCATAAAAGAGAGAATATTTTATTAATATAAAGGGGGGGTCTCAGATCTCCAATGTTACAATATGAATTGATATTGATACAAAATAGTACAAATATAGGGTTATCTGAAACCCTAGTTAGAAATGTCGATGATGTCTTTAATCTCATATTTGATCCCAACAAAAATGAGTGGGCTTTATGATATCCTATGCAGGACCACTCCAGCTTAAGCAACTGTAAAATGAATGTCTTTCTTAGACCTGCACACAAAAAATAACAAGGGTTAGTAACACCTATGAGGGCTCCACTGTGTGAGACCCTAAAAAATGAAAGCAATAAAACCCTAGTTGTAGAATGAAAATACTATAAATAGATCTAAGAATTCTAAAATAAAGCAAATGAAATTTTACCTTGTTTGTACTAACTTGTCGCTTCTATCTTCGTTGTTGTTGGCTCACGTCAAAAGAGAGGGTTGCACTAAGATCTGTGTTGCTCCAATTAAAATAAAATTTTGTGGAGACATTCTAGAGTTTATTAGGAACCTACCTTCAAATTTTGGCTCAATATAACTTCAACTGAGTGAGATATGGAAGAAACAATTTGGGTATTTTATGCAGTCCTATATAAACATGGGCAGTGTCCAACTGCTCAACAAAAGTGCTTAACCCTTCTAATAATTCTTTGTGAATGTTCATCGATATAATTCAACCTTAGAAGATCAGGGACTCAGGATGAAGCTTCAGAAATCTTAGGGGTTGAGTCATCAAAATGACTTCTCTTTATAATCTTCCCTAGGTCATGTTAGGGTTTTATGACACAATTTGTGTGGCCAAGATTAAAACATGATGGAGGGTGGAGATTAATTCTGGGTAAGTGGCATGGATTAAGGCGAATGGATGGTTGATATTAAAACATTATGTATGGCTGGGATTAATTCATATATATATATATATATATATATATATATATATATATATATATATATATAATAAATATCTAAGTATATATAATAATGGATAGATGTGGTGGGAAGATATGAATGGATGACAAGTGGCTAGATTTTGGTGTCTATAGATACCTTTTTTTGTATCGTGTTACGTGAAACACAATGCGATGCAAAAATATAAGGCACCTAGTTTGGCCTAATGAAGACGGAGTTCCTTTCATTGGGATGAAAATATGAACTTAAAGATAAAATAATTTGGAATGTGTAGCTTACCCCTCAATTGGCGAATGAGTGAAAAATGAGTCTCATGAGCCAATTGATAAAATTGTGGGGTGAAGAATGTAATAGAATTGTGGAAGTGTAATTATCGAATGTAAATGTAGATGGTATGAATGATGTGAAATGTGATGTTGTTTTTGCCCCAACGGTGGAAGGGAATTGTGAAATGCAAATAATTTAGTCTATTTTTGTCCTAATAGAGAAAGAGGTTTTTGCCAAGTGTAGATGTCATGATCATGTAATATGTATCCCATTGTGGGAATTCAAATTCAATTTTTGGTTGCCCCAAAATTTGGGTGATTCCATGTTGTTGAAGAATGTGCCTTCTAGCATCATTGAAATGCAAGTATGTAAATGCAAAAAGAAAGTCTTGCCCTTAGAGCCACTCATGATTGCAGTAATTCCCACATGAAATACCTAAATGGTTTCTCAATCACTTTACCCATCCTATATCCTCGGATACTAGTGTAATTACAAAAGGAAATGATGAAAGTTATGATTTTGTCTATGTTTCAAGCCCCATGAACAAGGCCATCAATGATAAATTTTGAGCAAATTGGTCTTGGCATAGTCTCACTCTAAATATGAGGTACCAAAATTGATTTTTGTTTTTGAACAATGAAATATGTGATGATGAATATGGCCAAGTTTCCTTATGGTGATTTATTCATCTTACTGAATTGCATGGATGCAAATCTCTACAATCACCAAGGAGATAGAATAAACCACTAGATACGAGGTTCACTTGAAATTGTATACGAACTTGGCAAATGTAAATGCAATTATTTATGGATTTGATGGTGACATGAAGATGTGATGATGAGAAATGTACTGATAGATGCAATATGGAGTGATTTTTTGGAGGTAAGCTACATTTTTTAATATATGGATGCAAGTTATTGAGTCTGTTTTTGCCCTAGCAGATGAAAGGGGTTTTTGACATGTGTATGATTTTTTTTTGCTTTTGCCCTCATAGATGAAGGGATTTTTGATAATGTAAGTATCCTTATGGTTATCTATCCATACTACTGGATTGCATGGATAAAAAATCACTGCAACCTCCAGGTTAATAGGATAAACCACTAAATACAAGGTTCACTTGTAATTGTAAATGAATTTTGTTAAATGTTGAATGTAAGTTGATGATGTGGAATGCAAATGTAAATGAATAATACAATTAATGATTTTTTTTTTTTATCCAATAGGTGAAGGGGTTTTTGACATGGGAAAATGCAATGACTATGAAAAATGCAATGATTGATTCTGTTTTTGCCTCAACAAAAAAAAGGGATTTTGGCAATGTAAATGACTGATTCTATTTTTACCCTAACAGAGATAGGGTTTTTGATAATGTAAGTGTCCTTATGGTAATATATCCATCCTACCGGATTGCATGGATAACCAGTCACTGCAACTACCAAGTGACTAGGATAAATCACTAAATACAAGGTTCACTTGAAATTGTAAATGAATTTTGTTAAATGTTGAATGTAAATGTGAATGTGATCTATTTTTGCCCCAACAAAAAAGGGTTTTTTGGAAATTTTGATGATATGAATGATGTGAATTGTGCAATGATTGATTCTATTTTTACCCTAGCATTAAAGGGGTTTTTTTATGATATACATGATTGATTCTATTTTTGCCCTAACAGATGAAGGGGTTTTTGACATGATAAAATGCAATGACTGTTAAAAGTACAATGATTGATTATATTTTTGCCCTAACAGATGAGGGGTTTGTGAACATACAAGGAATTGAGTTTGTTTATACCCTAATAGATGAAAGGTTTTTGATAATGTAAGTTTCCTTATGGTGATCTACCCATCCTACCATATTGCATGGATAACCAGTCGTTGCAACCGCTAGGTGACTAGGATAAACCACTAAATACAAGGTTCACTTGTACTTGCAAATGTATTTGGAAAATGTTGAATGAAGGTGTAATGATGAATGAAATTGATGGTGTTAAATACAGATGTATGAATGAAGCAATGAATGATTCTATTTTTTCCCTAATAGATGAAGGGGTTTTTGACATGGGAAATGCAATGATTATGAATAGTGCAATTATTGATTCTATTTTTGCCCCAATAGATGAGGGGGTTTTTGATAATGGAAGATGACTAATTTTGTTTTTGCCCCAATAAAGAAGGAGGTTTATGAAAATGCAAGTGTCCTTATGGTGGTTTATCCATCCTACTGAATTGCATGGATAACCAATCGCTACAATCGCCAGGTGACTAGGATAGACCACTAAATACAAGGTTCACTTGTACTTGCAAGTGTATTTGGTAAATGTCAAATAAAAGTGTAATGATGAATGAAATTGATGATGTTAAGTATGGATGTGAATAGGATCTATTTTTGTCCCAACATATGACATGGTTTTTGAGAATGAATGAAAGTAAGACAAAGGGTGCAACCTTTGACAAAAGGACATAACCTTTTAAACCTAGAAATTGATGTGGATGATGTGAATGCAAGGCAAAGGGTACAACCTTTAACAAAAGAACATAATATTTTGAACCTAGAAATTGACTTGTTGATGATGTTCTGTGTATGAGTTATTGAGTTGTTTGGTTTGCTTTATTGGGGGAAGGTGTGATACCTTACACCCCCAAGTTGTGTGCTTTTTTTTTTGATTGGGGGAAGATGTGATACCTTTAACACCCCCAAGTTGTGATGTTGTTTGTTTGATTGGGGGAAGGTGTGATACCTTGAACACCCTCAAGTTGTGATGTTGTTTGTTTTATTGGGGAAGGTGTAATACTTTGAGCACCTCCAATTTATGTGCTTATTTGAAATTTTTAGTGATATTTACATATGCAAATTATATATATACATGGATTTTACTTTTGTGTAATGCTTTTATGTGAATGCTTGTTGTGGATACATGTGTATATGGATGATTAATGCATATGATAATGTGTTATGGATGTAAATGAATTAATGCTCTAATGATCATTCATAGTTTAGATGTTTCTTGACCATGTATAGCATTGTTGTTTAATTAGGGGCACCAAACTAGTGGTATGTGAAATGAAATACTCATGTAATGATATGGAAGAAGACATGGATATTTATATGAAAAACTAACTGTTTTGTAAAGATTTAGATATACTAGTGGTATCAAATGAACTCACTAAATACTGCCTAATTCCTCTAAGATCAAATGTGTGTGCAGTAAATTCATTTACCGAATCATGAGTATGGTAATGAATCGATCCAATCAAGAACCAATGTATGTGCAAGTGAGTTCATTAACTCATCTCGAGTAAATTGGGTGAAATGTGTGATGGATGAGACCAAGAAGCTAGCTTGTCCTTATGTGTGGTCAGAGTTCTCTTTAAAAGATACATGTCACCATGCATGAGTGTACTCCACTATTAGTCAAGCATTTGTAGCTCCGGTGGAGACTAGCTCCATAGTCCAAGAATTTGATATTTAGGCCTTGGGGATGACTACCTAATTGTATGACCAAAAATGTAGTACTATCCTTACAACTTTAGGATCTGTGGTATGTGATGAAATATTTAGAGCTTTGGGGAATCGGATTCTCAACCTAAGTGTGATGAGAATTGTACCCTATCCTTACTACTCTATCTTTTAAATTTGGAAATAGTTGTGATAGTGGTGAAAACCACTATTTTTATGGACTATGTTGAATAATGGGATAAGTAAAGATTACCATTTTCACTTAGAGGTACAATCCAAGTATGGTGTTATTCTTCTTTGACACAATATGTTTTTAAGATGTGAAATTATGTTTGGTTACAAGAAGTTTTTGGAGTCAATTCCCAAAACTCAAGATTTTCTTATTGAAAATTGTGTCTTGGTCCTAAAGAAAACTTGACATGTATTTGGAGATTGCTTAAAACACTAGGAGTGGCTAAGTGACCGAAAACACCTAGGAATTATAGATATGTGACTTTGATAATGATAATTTGGCTTTATGAAATGATGCAATGAAATGGATGACGACTTAAAGGTGCCCCTAATTAAGGCAACATGACTATATTGGACCAATTATTATCTAAAATGAATAAATGATCCCTAATATGAAATGGAATGTGTGAATGCAATGTATGAAATTTAGTTTTTGAAATGGAATGAGTGTAATGCAAATGTGTGAAATGAAATATGTGTAATGCAAATGTGTGAAATGGAATGTTTAAAATGCAATACTCTTTTTATGTAAAAGCCATGTAGATATACATATATAAATCACAATAAGCATGGAATGCTTTCAAGTGTATGATGTTTAGTGGCTCGGGTTCTTCTACTCCCCCTAGCCTGGTAATCTTATGTGCTCCTTGAATCTTGTGAACTCAGATAGCAGCAAGCAACATGTATAGAGCAAATGACTTTGAGTTGATATGTGACCAAAAGTGTTAAGTACCTTTGGAGCCTTTTTAAATTGAAATGTGACCAAAGGTATTAGGTGTCTTTGGATATATTTGAAATTAAGATGTGACCAAAGGGATTAAGTACCTTTGGAGCTTTTTTGAAATTAAAATGTGACCAAATGTATTAGGTGCCTTTGGATATTTTTGAAATTGAAATGTGACCAAAAGTGTTAGGTGCCTTTGGAGCTTTTTGAAATTGATATGTGACAAAAGGGATCTTGTGCCCTTGGAGATTTTGAAAATTAAAATGTTACCAAAGGTTTTAGGTGCTTTTGGAGCTTTTTGAAATTGAAATGTGACCAAAGGTGTTAGGTTCCTTTGGAGCTTTTTGAAATTGAGATGTGACCAAAGGGGTTAAGTACCTTTGGAGATTTTTTTCTTTTTGTGTGTGGAAGGTGTGATACCTTAAGCATCCTCAATTTGCTTGATGATTGATGATGTGAGTGATTGGGAGGATGCAATATCCTAAGAATCCCCAGTATGCTTGATGATTGAATTAGTACCAATGTCCTTATTAGATGGGTTGGATAGACTTTTTATGGGAAAGAATTTCATATCAATAATATCTTGAACAATATTTTTAAATTTATAGCAATTATTGATGTCATGGCCTGCTTGTTGATTATAGGGACAATACGAGTGCTTCTTATAACCCTTTTGATGTGGCTTTTTAGGATATTTTGGTTTAATTTCTAGAAGTAAAATCTCTTGTGCTTCATAAAGTCTTCAAAAAATGGTTGCATAAAATTCTGAAAGCACCGTGTAGTCACGAGTGGTCTTTGTAAGATATTTGGTGTGCTTGTTTGATTGTTTTGAATGTTAGAATTATGGTACAGGTACCATAACCTAAGATGTGGATTGTGGAACTAAATATTCCAACCGCTGTGATTTTTGACATGAATGATGATGAAATTGATGATGACTCAATTGTAACTCAATGTTAGTGAGTTGAGTTAAAATCTATTGCAAAATTAAAGTGTGTTGACAATTTGATTGTAAGCCCTGGTTTGCTTGTTGAGTGTATTGATATGTGGTGAATGGATTGATGAATGGATGAGATTGAGTGTGTTGTTGGATGTGTGATTAATTGGGGGATGTGGGGATGGTGACTTGGGAGAATTTTGGTACCCAATTTGGATTGGGTGTGAAGTATACTTGCTGGTTGGAAATGGAGTGGGGTTTAAAATCTACCATCGAGGTTTGTTGTTGAGAGCCAGAAAGAGCATCTCATTGACTCATAAGCAATCGATTAAGATTTTTCCATGCTTTTTGTATGGTAATTTTAGAATCATATTGTGTGGAAGTGTAAGGATATGGAGGTGAATTATAGATGTTAACCATGTAGGTTGAAGTTGGTAGAGGATAGGTTGCAAAAGGTATCACAATCGAATGTGAAATGGTGGATGAAATGGTATATGGAATTTGTAAAGCAATATTTTCCTGGTGGAATGAAGAATCTTGCATGGATGAAATATGAAGTGGTTTGAATATAATATTGACAGGGTTAGGAGTGGAGCACTCCATGGATGTGGTGGGTGCCTGACTCATGTTGTTGGTCCAATTTTTGATCGAGACTCTAAACTATGAATAGGCATGAATTGGTGAATGTGGATGATGTGTGAAAAGGAAATGAAAATGAAAACACTATAAACAAACAAATAAAATATGTCCTAAGTTCTACAACAAACTTTTGATTTTTTTATGATTCTCACACACAAGAAGAAAATGCACAAAAATCACACTTTTTATTTGTAATGAATTCAACCAGAAGTTGCGATTAGAGATTCCAATGTCAAGTATAAACCCTCAAAATATATTTAGGGTACACCGTTTAAAACCCATTTTGAATCAACTAGTGATTCTAACAATGGAGGGTTCACCCAACTCTTCTGTCCTAAACCAGCCAATGGTTCCAACAGTAGGAGGAAACTTGAACAAATTTAATCTATAACAATCCAAAGGAATACAAAACAAAAGAAAAGAGTACAATGACTTATACACTTTCTTACCCTAGAATGCAACTAAAATGCCTTTTTTTTTCAAATGCATACTATTAGAGTAGGTTGTTTACCTTAGCTCATGTTCACCTAGGTAATTTATTTCCTTTTTATTTAGTTATTCCATGTATTTTCCCCACCCACTTATGTGTGGATATTCCATTTATCTTATTTAGATATTATGAGATGTTACATATTTATTTCTTAGATATTATGGGGATATTTTTAGGTTTGACTATTCCTAGGGGTTATGGGGATATTTTTAGGTATATTTGGAGGGTTGAGATTCTTTCTCCCATAGCGGTTACAGATCTATGGACCATATCACATATTCCTTTTGTACGGTGGATATTTATCCTTAGCTTGATCCTACGGCTATGGTTGATCATCCTTGCCTATATAAGCAAGGCACCTTCATTGTACTTGGTGTTCCATTTTTAGATCTAATATATGATATTGTTGCTCTTTTTTTTGCATATCTATTTGTAAGCTTATGCTATCAATTTGCTTTCAGATTCTTGTTTTGGTTGAATGTGGTGTTTTGTTAACACTTGAGATCCTTGCAGCTTGGAATGATCTGATTATCATTCCTTTCATGGCATCAGAGCAATAGGTGTTGCAGTCATCCATTTGTGAGTGTTGTGCAGTTGTTTCTCTTGCAGGTTCGAAGATTGGTGTGGAAGCTTCGGTTTTTGTGATCGGGTCCTTGGTGGAGTTTTTTGGCTAGTTTGTGTCTCTCCTTCCATTTTAATATCATCACCAGCCTCCTAAAATCTCTTCTACCCATACAGCAATAGCCTCATTCCCTTGGATCTATCCTAAGCAATTTTTTTGAGCATTTCCCTTTTTGGCAGGGTCACCAACACAACCCATTTTTATATTTTGCATATATCTCCTGATAGAAATGGAATTTTTCCATGAAAATTTTTAGAGGTCTGTAGATGCATTCATATGAGTTGTGCCCAAAATTTTAGCTCATTTGGATAAGTATTCTTCAAGTTATCATGATTTTATGAAAACCTACACTTTTTTAGTAATCTGCATATATCTTCATCAAAGCTTCGAATTTTTTGCAGATTTTTTTACAGAATGTGTAAAATCATATGATAGACCTTCCCATAAAATTTTAGAGCATTTGGAGTTGTATTCAGACTGTTACAATGATTTTACTATTTTTAGTAAACTCGTTATTTTAGGAGAAATATTTGGAGTTGCTCAGCGAAATTTTTTCCAGGACTGTAAAATCATGTTTCTGATATATCTCTAAAATTTCAGATTATTTGGATCTGTATTTAGACATTTATGATGATTTTATGATGCACTCTCAATATTGCATTGTGAAAAGGTTTTTGCACTTGAACCTTGTATATGGACTATTGTTATAAAGTCCCATCTTTTGCATTCTTGTGAAGCTAATAAAATAATATTTTGGGGGGTTGTCTCGGTGCTGATTTGTGCACCCTATCTGCATTATTTTTCTCTTTGGTGATTTTTGTAGAATGGCTTCTTCATCTTCTTTTGCATTAGATCAATGTGAGCCATTAACAACACATAATTACCACACATGGAGACCAAGAATGGAAACAATCATTAAACGAAAAGGATTATGGGCTTTAATGTTTGAATAACAACCAATGTTCACTAGAGAATATGAAAAATTTCAGCACCAATGCAAATTAGATGAATGTATGGGTTTGATAGGAACTTATGTAAGTGATAGTCTTTTATTTCATTTGGAAGGATGTGACTCTCCTTTCAAAATTTGGGAGAAATTGAAAGGATTATTTGGTAAGGTGGATCACATAAGAGCCATGCAACTTGAAGTTGAGATCACTTCTCTCAATCCTGAATATTTTCCATCTATTGTAGACTATCTTACTAAGTTCAAGCACTTGTTGACACAGTTAAAGGGGAGTGGGAGAGATAAGAAAGATGAAGAGTGTGTTTACCTGATTCTATCCAAGTTGAAAGGTCCATTCCAAATATTTGCTTCTACATTTTTCTCTAGCATGGATGCCTTAGGTGCCACATTCAAAATGCCTGATTTGGAGTTGTTTTGTGAAAGACTTACTAGGGAAGAATCCAAATTGTCTAACCTTGAGTCTTCCACCTCTCAAAAGGCATTAGTAGCATCTAGTCCTAAGGGTAAGGGAAAATTCAAAGGTAAACCTAAGTCTTCTCCTTCTCCATCTCAAAGTGCCCCTAAACCCAAAGAATATAACTCTAAACCCAAAGAGTCTTCTAAATCCAAGAATAAATCTAGCCTTTCATGCTCCTTTTATGGGGGGAATAGTCATGTAGAAACCAAGTGTTGGAAGAGAATGCAAGCCTTAGAGGATGCAGTCAGAAAACACAAGATCTCTATATCCACTCCACCTCCTTCTAGTGAGCATGGAAAAGCACTTAATGTTGTTGGGAGATCTCAGTCAACTATTACAGATAGTTGGGTTATAGATTCTAGTGCTTCTCACCACATGACTTCTTCTAAGGAGTCGTTTGTATCTCTTGGTTTGAGTTCTACTTCCAACATTGAGGTTGGAGATTCTTCCTTTATTTATGTTAAGGGAAAAGGTGACATACAACTTGATGGTGGATGCATCAATGATGCACTATATGTTCCTGACATCACTACAAATTTACTTTCTATTTATCAAATTTGTCATTCTGGTCAGGGTAAAATAGTGACTTTCACACCACAAGGAGCTGAAGTTAGAACCTTGTTGGAGCCTCATTCACTTGTTGCACAAGGTGTTGTTGATCATAGTTCTAGACTATATCACTTTGAGGGTTTTGATGACACTTCTTTTGTAGGGACATGCTTGGTTGCTCATGCAGATTCTGAGAGTAAGCTTTGGCATGAGAGATTTGGACATCTTAATTATAGATATTTGAAGGAGTTGAGCACTCATGGTATGGTTGATGGTTTACCTAGAGTTTCTTGTCTTGATGGAGTTTTCCCTGGATGTGCATTAGGGAAACAACACCAAGATCCATTTCCTAAGGGTAAGTCAAAGAGAGCTTCTTCACCACTTGAGCTTGTGCATAGTGACTTGATGGTTTTTCCTACTCCTTCTTTCAAAGGAGCTAAGTATGCACTTACATTTATTGATGATTTCTCAAGGTGTACTTGGGTTTATTTTCTCAAGTACAAGAGTGATGTCTTTTCACACTTCAAAGTGTTTAAGGATTTTGTTGAGAATCAATCTTCTAGTTGCATAAAGAAGCTTCGCACTGATAATGGGGGGAGTACTTCAACAGAGAGTTTTCTAATTTTTTGGTAGCTCATGGTATTGTTCACCAAAATTTTGTTCCTCATACTCCACAACAAAATGGCTTAGCAGAAAGGAAGAACCAAACTTTGAAGGAGATGGCTAACTGCATGATGCATTCCAGGGATTTACCTCCTATATATTGGGTAGAAGCAGTTAATTGTGTGAACTACATTCAGAATCGCACACCACATAGAGCACTTGAGCATTTGAATCCAGAGGAGGCTTGGTCTAGGACTAAGCCCGATGTCTCATTTTTCAAAGTTTTTGGAAGCCATGCTTGGGCCTTTGTGCCAAAGAAGCAAAGGAAAGCCTTGGATAAGAAGAGCAAACCCTTGATATTTGTTGGGTATTGTGAGGACATGAGAGCTTATCGAATTTTGGATCCTGATACTCATGAAGTTCTTTTTAGAACTCATGTTCAGTTTGATGAGCGCTTCTCTTCTCATGATTCTTCTTCTTTACTTCCATCCATTGATGATTCTTCACTTCATCTTGAGGATCCCTTCTTTGAGGAGCAAGTTCAGGAGGTAGTTGAGGAGGTTATGGATATAGATTCAGATGAGGATCATGTTCCTCCTAATGTTGTCACTATGCCTAGGTGGGCTCGTACCATAATTTTTGAGGTAACACCTTTCATACAAGATCTTCCACCCACTAGACATCATCATGCACATTCTATAGGTTCTAGAATTTTATGTCAGGCAGTTTCTAGGGATCCATAATCTTTCTCATAGGCTCATGGGATACAGGAGTGGGATGATGTGATGATAGATGAGTATTCTTCTTTGATGAAGAATCATACTTGGGATTTGGTCTCTCTTCCTAAGGGAAGAAAGTTGGTTAGGTGTAAGTGGGTATACCGAACCAAATATGTAGTTGATGGGTCCATTGACAAGTATAAGGCTCATCTTGTCATGAAGGGTTTCTCGCAAGTTGAAGGTATTGATTACTCTGAGACTTTTGCACCCATCACCAAGATGGATTCTGTGCACCTTGTACTTTCTATTGCTGCATCACAGGGTTGGCCAGTGTACCAGATGGATGTGAAGAGTGCCTTCTTGCATGGAGATTTGTAGGAGGAAATCTACATGGAGCAACCTGTTGGGTTTGTTCATGACTCTTCTCTTGTTTGTAGACTATGGAGGTCTCTCTATGGTCTCAAATAGGCCCCTCGAGCTTGGTATGAGAAGATGGATTCTTTTCTTCTATCTATTGGTTTTGTTCATTGCCACTCAGATCCTACAGTGTATATACAACATGTTGGAGAGGATATTGTTATACTTGTCTTGTATGTTGATGATTTGCTTCTCATTGGTAGCTCTTCTTCCCACATTCAGACTATTCAAAGGGCTCTCTCAACATAGTTTGATATGATAGATCTTGATCTTTTGCACTTTTTCCTTGGTTTGCAAATTTCTCAATCAGATTTAGGGATTCATTTGAGTCAGCAAAAGTACACCCATGATCTTCTTCAATATTTTGGTATGGTTGATTGCAAGCCATGTCCCTCTCCTTTCTAGTCTGGGGTCTCTCTTACTTCCACCTGCACCACTCCTCTTTGTGATCCTACCTTGTATAGGTAGTTAGTTGGAAGTTTGATGTACTTGACCCATACTCACCCTGATATTTCTTTTGCAGTTGGGCTTGTGTCTCGGTTTGCACATGCCCCTCATAATAGTCACTAGCAGGCTACCAAGAGGATTTTGAGATATCTATAGGGCACTTCACACTTTGGATTGCACTACACCCGAGGTTCTACTCAGTTGGTTGGATATACTAATTCAGATTGGGTAGGTTCTATTGATGATAGGCATTCCACTTCTAGCTACATTTTTTGTCTTGGCTCTTCTCTCGATTGCTTGGGCATGCAAGAAGCAATAGGCTATTGCACTTTCATCTATAGAGGTAGAGTACAAGGCAGCAATCATAGTGAGTTAGGAGGTTCTTTGGCTATGATAGTTATTGATAGAGTTTGGCTTCCCATAAGATTCACCAACTATACTTTGGTGTGACAACCAAAGTGTAATTCATATTTCTTGCAACCCTGTTGAGCACCAGTGGACCAAGCATATTGAGATTCACATGCACTTCATTCGTCAGCACATTCAGGATGGAGTTCTTTTCTTGGAGTACATTCCAACTCAGCAACAGGTTGTCGACATCTTTACGAAGCCTTTTGCATCACCTCGCTACCTTGAGTTGCGTGGCATGCTTGGGGTTTCAGAAGTTGTCCTTGGGGGGTGTTCATGAGGACATATTCCTTCTTCTTTCTCTCTCTTTCTAGCAGGATGGTCTTTTTCCCATGTGGTTTTTCCTTCTTCTAGTTTGAGATTTCTTCATGGATATATTGTACATGAGTACCTGATCAGGCCTTGTTGTTGGGACTCATATTGTGGATATGCCACTTTTATTTTTGGCCCCTAGCTTCACTTGAGGGGGGTGTTAGAGTAGGTTGTTTACCTTAGCTCATGTTCACCTAGGTAATTTATTTCCTTTTTATTTAGTTATTCCATGTATTTTCCCCACCCACTTATGTGTGGATATTTCATTTATCTTATTTAGATATTATGAGATGTTACATATTTATTTCTTAGATATTATGGGGATATTTTTAGGTTTGACTATTCCTAGGGGTTATGGGGATATTTTTAGGTATATTTGGAGGGTTGAGATTCTTTCTCCCATAGCGGTTACATATCTATGGACCATATCACATATTCCTTTTGTACGGTGGATATTTATCCTTAGCTTGATCCTACGGCTATGGTTGATCATCCTTGCCTATATAAGCAAGGCACCTTCATTGTACTTGGTGTTCATTTTTTAGATATAATATATGATATTGTTGCTCTTTGTTTTGCATATCTATTTGTAAGCTTATGCTATCAATTTGCTTTCAGATTCTTGTTTTGGTTGAATGTGGTGTTCTGTTAACACTTGAGATCCTTGCAGCTTGGAATGATCTGATTATCATTCCTTTCACATACAAAACACAAAATGCAACAAATGGAAAATGAAATGTGCCACATGAAATAGATAAATAACTAAATGAAAAGTGCACTGCTTTTTAAAATCCAAAAGTAAATGTTTTCCTTTTAATATCACTTTTAAAAAGCAAAAAAATAACAAAAATGGAGCTAGGGTTTTAACCAGACTTACCAGGAAGCCTATGTTTTTCTTCCTCACTCTATGAAATGCACCCTAGAATTTTTGGAACCTGCAAAATAAAAATAGAAAACCACAAGTCAGTGACAAGATAAATTAAAATATAGAATCCTTTGTGGGTCCCACCGTGATCACCATTTGTGAATGCAAAAATGAAACAACAATGCAATTAATAATAAAATCAAAACCAATATGTTGCACAAAAGAGAGAATATTTTATTGATATAAAGGAGGGATCATCAAATCTTCAATATTACAACATGAATTGGTATTGATACAAAATAGTACAAATATAGGGTTCTTTGAAACCCTAGTTAGAAATGTTAGTGGTGTCTTCAATCTCATATTTGATCCCAATAGAAATTAAATCTAGAACCCATTGTGAAAAGGGCCAAAGGCTTTGAATAGGTTGTAATGCTTGTGATGGCACATGAGTTAATTTAGCATGTTCCTAACATTGCTTATAATATTTGATGTATGTGCAACAATCTCATTTCATTTTGGGCTAATAATAACCCATGCATAGAATATGCTTTGTAATGGTCATTTTGAAGAGAAATAAAGAGCCCCGATAAACTAAAACAGAAAAGCAGTAATAACATAATCAAAAGAAGAAGATCGCAGATTCACACATTACACAATATTTATCCTGGAAACCCTCAACCGGGAAAAAACCAGCACAGTATTATCTTATTATTGCATTAACTTGACCATCTCCAATACAATAATATTCTCCTTCTATCTCTCCAAACCCTAATGCAAGTGCGATATATATAACAAAGGCACATGCACAAATTTTTACAATATCATGGGCGAAAAAGCATGGGTTCAAATATAGTAACCCTAAAAGCCCATATGGGTCTAAAAATAACTTAAACCCTAAAAATTTTGGCTAGGGGCTGCCACCCTTGGACCCCTGCTTTTCGGAGGGCTACCACCCTCGAACCCCTGTTTGGGACTCGGCCCGAACTCGAACCCTAATGAGTATAGGTACAGAGTGTCCAGTACCTTTTAGTGTTAGCCCCACCAGAATAACATGGAAAATATTCAACATATTTCCAACATTCTCCCACTTGTTGAATACTTTCCATAGGGGCCAAAAACTGCCATTGTCAACTATCAAGGGCAACCATACCCATAGATCTTCTACACCAAGAAATTTTTTGAGCAGGTACAACCTTTGTTAATGAATCAACAATATTCTTCTCTGTATCAACTTTCTCCAATATCACCTAGTTCTCTTCAACCATATCTCTCACAAAATGGTACTTGATATCAATATGTTTTGACCGATCATGAAAACCAAGATTATTGGCCAAAAATATTGCACTTTGACTATCACTATTAATTCTCATAGCCTTCTATTTAAGACCAACTATTGAACACAACCTTTGTAGCCACATTGCTTCTTTACTAGTATGAGTTGCTGCAATGTACTCTACTTCTGTAGTGGATAAAGCAACAACTGATTGCTTTTTACTCATCCAACTTACTACCCCTCCAAACAACCTGAACACATAAGCACTAGTGGATCTTCTCTTGTCAAGATCTCCAACCCAATCAGCATCCACAAACCCTTGTAGATTTACAATATCATTACCTCCAAAATTTCCTCCATAATAGATAGCATAATCTGTAGTTCCATGCAAGTATCTGAAGATCCTCTTCACAACAGTCCAATGTTCCTTTCCTGGATTTGACATATATCTGCTAACTACTCCCACTACATGTGCAATATCAGGTCTAGTATAGACCATTGCATACATCAGACTACCCACAACACTAGCATAAGGAACATGATGCATTTCTTCAATTTCCTCATCTATTTTAGGACATTGTTCAACAGATAACTTTTGACCAATCGGATATGGAGTACATATTGGTTTACAATCATGCATCCTAAACTTTTGTAGTATCAAATCAACATATTTCCTTTGATTTAACCACAACTTTCTATTTGCATGATCCCTTATTATTTCCATACCCAAAATAAATTTTGCAGCACCCAAATCCTTCATGTCAAACTTAGAAGATAACTGAGATTTTAGTAACTTTATCATCTCCTTACTATTACCAATTAACAACATGTCATCCACATACAATACAATGATAACAAAATTTTCACCTTCCTTTTTGAAATATACACATGGATCTACTTTGCTTTTTCCAAGCCCAAGTGTCAAGACAAACCTATCAAATTTTTGGTTCCACATCCTTGGAGACTACTTCAACCCATAAAGAGACTTCTTCAACTTGCATACCAGGTCCTCCTTACCTTTTACCTTAAAGCATTATGGTTGTGAAAATATATATATATATATATATATATATATATATATATATATATATATATATATATATATATCTTCATCAAGTTCACCATGTAGAAAAGTTATCTTTACATCCATTTGTTCTATTTCAAAATCAAAAGCAACAGAAATAGCCAACAGAAATCTAATTGAAGTTAGTTTAGCCACAGGAGAAAAAATCTCACCAAAGTCAATTCCCTCAACTTGAGAAAATCCTTTTGCTACCAAGCGAGCCTTGTACTTCTCCAACTTTCCTTCTACATTGTACTTCTTCTTGAATAACCACTTACAACCAACAGGTTTTCTACTAAGAGGTAATTTCACCAAGTCCCATGTCTTATTTTTATCCAAGGACTCCATTTCTTCTTCCATAGCCCTTTTCCAAGACTTATTCTCACTTGACTGAAGTGCCTCCTTTACAGTCTTGGGTTCTTCATCAATAACTGATAAATTAAATGCAGAATAAAAATTTGAAGGACTATACATGTCTGGAAGTCTTCTCTCTCGATCTGATCTCCTCAAAATTGGAGTTCTAGGTTCTACATCTTTAGCTTCCTCCTCACCTTCTTCCTCTAAATATTCCTCTTCAGAATCTCTCTATAATTCAGGTTCTACCACTAGTTCTTCCTCCTATTCCAATTTTACCTGCACTATTTTTGGTTCTTTGCTTGGTTGCATTTCCTATTTTAAAACCCCTTTTGTTTCTCTAAATATCACATTACGACTGTAAACAACCTTCTATGTTTCTGGGTTCCACAACTTATATCCTTTAACACTAGTACTATAACCCACAAATATGCATTTTTTAGATTTATAGTCTAGCTTAGTCCTTTTCTCTTTTGGGACATACATATAAGCATCACAACCAAAAACCCTTAGATGTCTGAGAGAGGGTTTCTTACCAATCCATACTTCCTATGGAGTCTTGTCCACCAAAGTTGAGGTAGGAGATCTATTGATGAGATAACAAGTTGTTAACATAACTTCTACCCAGAATCTCTTTTCTAACCCTGCACCACTTAGCATGCTTCTAGCCTTATCCATCAATGTCCTGTTCATCCATTCTGCAACCCCATTCTATTGTGGAGTATATGGAGTTGTTCTCTACATTTCTATTCCACAATCCTTGCAAAACTACTCAAATTCATTAGAGCAATACTCACCACCATTATCACTTCTCAAAACCTTTATCTTTTTCTCTATCTGATTTTCTACAAGAGCCTTAAACTCTTTAAATTTATTAAAAACCTCATATTTGTTCCATAGAAAATATACCCAAGTCTTTCTTGAGAAGTCATCTATAAATGTAACAAAATAGATAGATTTACCTAATGATGGTACTTTTGTAGGTCCAAACACATCACTGTGAACTAGATGTAGAATTCCTTCAGACCTTGTAGCACTACTTGGAAACTTGACTCTAGTTTGTTTCTCAAAAACATAGTGCTCACAAAAATCAAAATTTAATGGGCAATCAGAAAGTCCTTCAACCATACCTTTCATTTTCAATGTTCGAAGTCCTTTCTCACCAATATGCCCCATGCATTGATGCCACAACATTGTCTTTATTGTAGGAATACTTGGAGCCATTTCAACCATATTATTTTCCTATACAACTGAAGAGTTATTGCAATTAATACTTACAGTGCTAGCCTCAAGTCTAAACAAAGTTCATGTGCGAACTCCTCTTGCCAACACCAAGGATCCATGGACCATCTTGCAGCTATCCTTATTGAATACCACATTCACACCTGCATCATTCATCTTACTCACAGATATCAGATTCCTTGCCAAACCCAGAATATGCAACACACCAAGAAGGGTTTTAATTCTTCCATATTTTAGCATCAACTTGACTCTTCCTCGACCTATTATTTTATATGTCGAATTGTCTCCCAAGAAGACTTTACCTCCATCTATATTTTTCATATTCATAGAACCCCTCCCTATGAGGAGTCATATGAAAAGAAGCACCTGAGTCAATCAACCATGAGTCATCGCATTCACTTGAGCATGTTGCAGCTAAGAATAAGTCCCCTGAATCTTCATTTGTGGTCTTCATTTCTATAGAAGTTCCTTCATCAGATGATCGATTATTATCAACCTTTTTAGATCTGTAGTCTCTTTTATAATGCCCTGCTTTACCACAATTCCAACATTTCCTCTTTTTTGGGGCAACAAATTTACCCCTAGATTTTGATTTCTTTTCTCTTGATTTATTTTTGCTTCTTTCTTGAGAATGACCTCTCACAATCAAGGCTTCCTTTTGATGATAATCCTCAGAATATTTTTATCTCATCTCCTCATATAGCAAAGTTCCTACTATATCCTCTACTTTCAATGTAGATGTAGTATTGGTGATAGCCATAACAAGGTTATCCCATGAATCAGGTAATGAACAAAGTAAAGTAATACACTTTTCCTCTTCATCCATTTTTACTTCTATAGAGGTTAATTGACTTACCACAGTGTTAAAAGCATTCAGATGTTCAGCCATAGAGTCACCATCATTCATCCAAAGTGAATACAACTTCTTTCGAAGAAAGAGTTTATTTACCAGTGACTTTATCTGATACAATATTCCCAACTTCTCCCATAACAACTTTGTCATGGTCTCTGTAGATACATTCAACAATACCGAATTAGATAAGCACAATCTGATAGAGCTCCTTGCCTTCCTATCGATTTTTAGCCAATCCTCATCTATCATCGATGTTGGTTTTGTTCCCGAGACCGCAATCCACTGATCTCTATCAACCAACAGATCCTCCATCTTGAGTTTCCACAACTCAAAATTTTATCCATTAAATTTTTCAATCTCTATTCGTGTGCTTCCCATATTTCTCCTTTGCCTGGATCCTTTCACGTATGACTCCCACTCAAGAATTAATTTATCACAGGGTTGAAACCCTTACTCCTCGAACAAAGCTAAAACCTAGCTCTGATACCAAATGAAGAGAAATAAAGAGCCCCGATAAACTAAAACTAGAAAAGTAGTAATAACAAAATCAAAGGAAGAAGATAATAGATTCACACATTACACAATATTTATCCTGGAAACCCTCAACCGAGAAAAAACCAACACAATATTATCTTATTATTGCATTAACTTGACCGTCTCCAATACAATAATATTCTTCTTCTATCTCTCCAAACCCTAATGCAAGTGCGATATATATAACAAAGGCACATGCACGAATTTTTACAATATCATGGGCAAAAAAGCATGGGTTCAAATATAGTAACCCTAAAAGCCCATATGGGTCTAAAAATAACTTAAACCCTAAAAAATTTGGTCGAGGGCTGCCGCCCCTAGACCCCTACTTTTTGGAGGGCTACCACCCCCGAACCCCTGTTCGGGGCTCGACCCAACCCCGAACCCTAGTGAGTATAGGTATAGAGTGTCCAGTACCTTTTAGTGTTAGCCCCACTAGAATAACATGGAAAATATTCAACATATTTCCAACACATTCCACTAAAATGACCACCATAAGTACTATCATGAGCTTCAACTATGGCTCTTTATGTCTTAGCAGACTCGATACAATGAAGGAGGATTCTATCATAACCATGTCTATACAACACGTCCCCCAAGAGAGTAAAATGAGCTACCTTTTGCTTGAAAGTGTGCTTAGCAATCCGTGACATATCTGATGGGAGTGTTCCAAGCTTGATAAAGGCTATTATTTGGTTTGACCAAGGCTCACATGGCTCCAAATGGATAAATAAAACATCTTTTTCATCCTTATATTCAGCACAGATAATTACTTATTTAGATATCATTGTAATTATGAGGGGTTGTATCTCTCCTAGGGTATCCTTTGGAATCAATGATCCAAGAGAGGCCATCGCATCTGCAAATCTATTAGTCAAAGGTAGCAAACTATCAATTTCATACCAATAAAACTTAGAGAGCAATTTCATTGCTACTTCATGGTAAAGCTTAATGGTAGGCTCTTTGCATTGGTATTCTTCGATTACTTGTTTGACAACAAGTTGAGAATCACCAAATATCCTAATACGCTTAATACCCATAGCTATAGTTGATTGAAGACCTAAGATTAAGGCTTCATACTCTGCATTGTTGTTTGTGTATTGGCAGTCTAGTTTAAATGATAAGGGTATAGGCAACCCCTAGAGTGTGTGAAACATGACTCCAACATCTTGACCTTTATTGCACTTAGAATCGTCAAAGAATAGTGTGATATTGATGTCTTCCTTCGAAATGACATCTTCTTCTTGTTCGATGACAGTGAAGACTAAATCATTTGGGAGCTCAATAATCAAAGGATGATCACTAGGTAGTGGAGCTTCTACAAGTTGATCAGCTATAACCTGACCTTTAATGGATTTTTGGCTAATAAACTCAATATCAAATTTGGTGAGAAGCATTATCCATTTACTGGTACGAGTGTTATTATAAGTGTGAGACATCATATAACACAGAGGGTTTTCTCTAGCTATGAAATATGTTGTGTGACTAAGCATATAATTTCTGAGTTTTTTAGTGGCAAATACCACTAGTAAGCACAATTTTTCCACGTAAGAATATATTATTTCATAATATTATTGGCAATAAAATATTCTCTCTTTTGTGCAACATATTGTATATTTATTTTATATATCTATTAAATTTTGGTTTTTGTGTGTGGTAGGATGGATAGATCACCATAAGGACACTTACATTATCATAAAACCCCTTCATCTATTAGGGAAAAAATAGAATCAATCATACAAATGTCAAAAATTCCTTCATCTATTAAGGCAAAAAAAACTCAATCACTTGCATTTTCACAAAAACCCTTCATTTGTTAGGGCAAAAATAGAATCCATCATTTACATTATCAAAAACCCTATAATTTGTTGAGGCAAAAAATAGATCACATTCACATTTACATTCAACATCATCAATTTTATTCATCATTACACCTTCATTCAATATTTTCCAAATACATTTGCAAGTATAAGTGAACCTTGTATTTAGTGGTTTATCCTAGTCACCTGGTGGTTGCAACGACTAGTTATCCATGCATTTTTATAGGATGGGTAGATAACCATAAGGACACACACATTATAAAAAACCCTTCATCTGTTGGAGCAAAAACAGACTCAATCCTTTCATATTCACAAACCCCTCATCTGTTAGGGAAAAATTAAAATCAATCATTTTCCCTTTCACAGTCATTGTATTTTCTCACGTCAAAAACCCCTTCATCTGTTAGGGCAAAATAGAACCAATCATGTATATCATACAAAAAAAAAAACCTTTTTTGTTAGGAAAAAATAAAATCAATCATTGCACAATTCACATCAATCATTTACATCATTCATATCATCCAAATTTCCAAAAACCCCTTTTTCTATTGGGAAAAAACAAAATCAATCATTGCATTTTTCATAATCATTGCATTTCCATGTCAAAAATCCCTTCATCTGTTAGGAAAAAATAGAATTATTCATTGCTTCATTCATACATATATATTTAACACCATCAATTTCATTCATCATTACATCTTCATTCAACATTTTTCAAGTACATTTACAAGTACAAGTGAACCTTGTATTTAGTGGTTTATCCTAGTCAGTTGACGATTGCAACGACTGGTTATCCATGCAATCCAGTAGGATGGAAAAATCACCATAAGGACACTTACATTATCATAAACCCCTTCATCTGTTAGGGCAAAAATAGAATCAATCATACAAATATCAAAAACCCCTTCATTTGTTAGGGCAAAAATAGACTCAATCACTTGCATTTTTCAAAAACATCCTTCATCTATTGGGACAAAAATAGAATAAATCATTTACATTATCAAAAATCTTGTCTTTGTTAGGGCAAAAAAAAATCAATCATTTACATTGCCAAAGTTCCTTTTTCTATTGAGGCAAAAATATAATCAATCATTGTACTTTTCATAGTCATTGCATTTTTCCATGTCAAAAATCCTTTCATCTATTGGAGAAAAAACAAAATCATTCATTACATTATTCATTTACATTCGTATTCAACTTCATTCAACATTTGTCAAATACATTGACAATTACAAGTGAACCTTGTATTTAGTGGTTTATCCTATTAACCTGGTGGTTGTAGTGACTGGTTATCCATACAATCTGGTAGGATGGATAGATCACCATAAGGACACTTACATTATCAAAACCCCTTCATCTCATGAGGGTAAAAGCAGAATCAATCATACACATGTCAAAAACCCCTTTCATCTGTTGGGGCAAAAACAAACTTAGTAACTTGCATCCATATATCGAAATATGTAACTTACTTCCACAAATCACTTCATATTGCATCTATCAATGCATTTCTCATCATCACATCTTCTTGTCACCATAAAATCCATCAACAATTGCATTTGCATTTGCCTAGTTTATATACAATTTCAAGTGAACCTTGTATCTAGTGGTTTATTCTATCTCCTTGGTGATTGTAGTAATTTACATCCATGCAATTAGGTAATATGAATAAATCACCATAAGGACACTTGGTCATCTTCATAATCACATATTTCATTGTTTGAAAACAAAAATCAATTTTGGTACCTCATTTGTAGAGTGAGACTATGCCAAGACCAATTTGCTCAAAATCTATCATTGATGGTCTTGTTCGTGGGGCTTGAAACATGAACAAAATCATAACCGTCATCATTTCCTTTTGCAATTACAACAGTGTCTGAGGATATAGGTCGGGTAAAATGATTGAGCAATCATTTAGGGATTTCACGTGGAAATTGTTACAATCATGAGTGGCTTCGAGGGGAAGACTATTTTTCTTTTCTTTTTGCATTTGCATACTTGCATTTCAATGATTTCGGAAGGCACATTCTTCAATAGCATGGAATCACCCCAAACTTAGGGTAACCACATTTGACTTTGATTTTCCCACAATGAGATACATATTATATGATCATGGCATCTACACTTGGTAAAAATCCATTTTCTTTGTTAGGGTAAAAACAGAATCATTCACTTGCATTTTACAACAACCCCTTCTAACGTTGGGGCAAAAACAACATCACATTTACTTCATATCGTCCATAATTGCACCATGCATGTCATACAATCATATGCACAAATTTATCAATTGGCTCATGAGATGCATCCGTCACTCATTCATCAATTGAGGGGGTAAGCTACACAATCAAAATTATTTTATCTCCAAGTTCATCTTTGCATTCCAACAAGAGTAAGTTGTATCTTCATCAGGCCAAACCAAGTGTCTCATATTTTTACACCGCATTATGTTTCATACAACACAGTATAAAAAGAGGCATCTGTAGACACCAAATTCTAGACACTTGTCATCCACTCATAAATTTTTGTCATATTTATCAATTATTTATATATATTTATATATTTGTTTAATATATATTTAAATAATAATATTTTATATATTATATTTATATATATTTAATAAATATATGTATATATGTATGAATTAAACCTATTCATCCATCATGTTCTAATCCTAGCCATCCACCCTCCTTAATACATGTCACCTGCCTAGATTTAATCTCCACCCTCCGTCATGTTTTAATCTTGACCACACAAATTATGTTGTCAAAACCTTAACATGACCTAGGGAATATTATAAAGAGGAGTCATTTTGATGACTCAACCTCAAATATTTATGAAGCTTCATCCTAAGTTTTTGATCTTCTGAGGTTGAGTTCTTTTGATGAACATTCACAAAGAATTCTCAAAAGGGTTAAGCACTTTTTTTGAGCAGTTGGACATTGCCCATGTTTGCATAGGACTACACAAACTACATAGACTATTTCAGCCATATCTCACTCATTGAGAGTCAAATTGAGCCAAAATTTTGAGGGTAGGTTCCTGATAAAATCCATAATGTCTCCACTTATGTTTAGATTAATTGGAGCAACAGATATCATAGTGCAACCCTATCTTTGAACGTGAGCCAACAAAAATGAAGATAGAAGCGATAAGTCAATACAAATAAGGTTAAAAATTCATTTGTTTTATTTTGGAATTCTTAGATTTGTTTATAGTATTTTTCATTCTACAACTAGGGTTTTATTGCTTTCATTTCTAAGGGTCTCATGTAGTGGAGCCCTCATAGGTGTTACTAACCCTTGTTATTTTTTGTGTGCAGGTCTGAGAAAGACATTCATTTGGTAGTTGCTTAAGTTGGAGTGGTCCTACATAGGATATCAGAAAGCCCACTCATTTCTGTTGATATCAAACATGAAATTGAAGACAACACCAGCATTTCTAACTAGGGTTTCAGAGAACCCTAGATTTGTAATAGTTGTAACATTTGTATCAATATAAAATTGTGTTGTAACATTGGAGATTTGAGGCTCCCCCCTTTATATCAATAAAATATTCTCTTTTGTGCAACATATTGTGTATTGATTGTTATCTATTATATTATTGGTGTTTCATTTTTGCATTCACACATCCTTTATGTCCAACATGTCCTATGTAATGTCCAGAATTAAAAATTTTGATTAAATTCATTAGGTCTTTAAAATAATATTACTTGTTAGACATATGAAAAGTGTTGTGATCTTCTAAGCAAAAAGGAAAAGCAATAACTTCTCCTATATCTTTTTTCATTCTCATAAATCAAAGAATAAATTTTGTTGTTGTTATGTTCTCATTTATTGCACATGAAGACATGTCCCTCACTCTCTCTATAGAATTTCCAAGAACACATTTGTAGAATGAAATTATTCATGTTTGCAATTGCTCGTAAGGATCACCTCCAATACCCTCATCTACAATCTTGTTGCAAAAACTTAGATTCACTCATACTTTTACATCAAATTTAACAATCTTAGCATGTCCTCAAAATATCTAGGAAAAGCTTTATCTTCAAGCATGTGGTATGGCTTACATATCTCCTTCTCACATGTCATAAAATTTTCAATTTTAAAAACATTTGATCATGGAGGAAATACAAGATTCAACAAACTTAATAAGTTAGCAATACTAAAAAATTAACTACTCAAGTCTTTAACTCTACGTGCACATCAACCATGAACATTAAAAATTTTGATCTCAACAAGATCCATCTATAATGCTTGT
This sequence comes from Wollemia nobilis, assembly GCA_028583015.1. Lineage (NCBI taxonomy): Eukaryota > Viridiplantae > Streptophyta > Pinopsida > Araucariales > Araucariaceae > Wollemia > Wollemia nobilis. The sequence goes on from JAQPPZ010002979.1 coordinate 425,136, forward strand.
AAAAAAATCCAACCTAATAATGAATGGAATATAGTGATCCAACTCATTTAAACAACATATTTTCATATAGAAATCTTCTTAATATAATATCCTACTCTAACAACACATGCTAATAACATACAATAAATAAAACAAGAAATAATGCAATTATACAATCATAATAAATATAGTTTTCATGACCATCTATAACCAAATGAGCTTAACACCCATATTATATGCATTATTATTTTATTTTAGAATCTTTCTTATAAAATTATTTTCAAATATACTTTCTCTACAAAATTCCTTATACAACTAAAAATAAAAATATAATATAGAGTATACAAGTGCATAATTATAACATGTCATTGTTCATTTACCTACGTTTTATATTTTAATGTTTGTAATAGTTATATAATATCGGTTGGTGTCAAATCCTTTAGTCAAGGCCTTGAATAGTTAAATATTATGCGGAAATTTTCGTTACTGTAAATCCGTGGTATCTTCATGGTGGCTGAATTCCAAACCACTGGTGGGCTCATGCGTCAAAATGAATAAAAAAGATTTGTATATAGATCATGGTGTTTGTTACGCTGTCAAAGGATCTTTGGAGTTAATATTTTATTTTTATAGTAAATTGTATTTTTTTGGATAGTTGTTTGTTTTTAAAAAATTGAAAATTTTAATTTTAGTTGTTTAAATTTTATTTTAAAATGTTTAAATAAAAAAATAAAAATATATATTTTAAACCGGTCTGTATCATTATTTAAACTATTATAATTATTATTTCTTTTATATTAATTTTAATTAATAACATGTTTAACTAATTCTTTGGTATCGCAGGCGAATAAAAGATATAGTATACAAGACCTTTAGACGGTTATTGGCCACTTTACTAATCTCTATGTTTTTAACTACTGATTAGCATATCAAAAGTGTAAATGTTGAATGGCAATTTAACCTAAACTTCTGTATCACTGGTGTGTGGGTTTTTTTTATGGTTTATGCTATCAATGTTTATTAATTAAATGTTATAAATTTATCTGTTTATTAATGTTTATTAATGATTGTGGTTTTTTTTAATTTTTTTATATAATATATATATATTTTTAATGAGTTTACATAAATTTTATGAGGTTTTGGGTTCCTCCTAATCAGTGGGGTTTTTATACAATCAATACTTATTAATTAAATGTTATAACGTCATTTGTTTGCTAATGATTAAGGTTTTCTTTAAATTGTTTATATAATATTTTTTATGAGGGTCTAACATTACAGCAAGCTTGCAACTTAAATTTTCTATATAAAATTATAACCAATCATAAAAAAAAATTATATTGAAATTATTTTAATAATATTTTTTCTAGAAGTCTTAATTTTATAGTAAGCAAATGTGAAATTACATTCTTAGATGTTTTTTTTTTTTTTTTTGGCATTTCTTCAAAATTTCTTCAAAGTTTCAGTGATGACCTAAAAATCAAGTTGCTCAAATATCATTGCTAGTTATCTTTGTCAAGCTAAGTTCTATCTTTAGACACCTTCCTAAATTGTCAACCAATATCCTTTAAATCACTAACTTTTAAATCATTGACTTCTTCTAAGCTTTTTTTTTTAAGTTATTTTAATTAGAGTGGATTAATCCCCTAGATAGAGATATGAACTAGTTGTAGTGCATTGCCCTCACCGAATTCACGTACTAAGCATGTACTTGGTTCAATTTGAAACCCCTCCTTTGAAAGTTCATCTGCTTCCCTATTCAGTTCTCTATAAATATGCCAAAAAAATAAAAGTTTCACTTCGATCCACTTCTTTTATTTGAGAGAGGATGGGTTGTAGAACCATGTTTTCCATACTAAAATACCAAGTATCTATTTTATTACCACTTGTAAGTCTCCATAAATTTAGATTTTTTGTATTCCTTTTGATTCTTCCAACTAAACCAACAATTTGAGTGTCATAATTTTAGCATAATTATTGGAACCTTCTCCCAGTCTAGTCTTGAATTTGAAATAATGAGAGTAAAAAATAATAGTAATCCTTCTGCTCCATAAACTCTAGGGACCCCTTGTCTAACCCCATTAAAAAAATCCCTAGGTCCCTAATTTATTGATTTTTGGAGGGATGATTTGTTTGATTACTCTTGTTTTTGTCGAAACCTTATAGTTATTGAAACTTTTGATGATTGGGAGGAGACCTATCAAGTAGGTTTCTTCTAATCTTGAAATATTCCTACGTTCCTAGATAACCATACTCCCCATGACACAAACAGTGGAAGAGTTATACAACCTTTGTATGACCTATTTTCAAACCAAGATTTTAAGCACTCTCCTAGGAAATCTTCTTTTCATCCAAGGGGAAGCTTTAACTATGTTATAACCTCCCTCCAAACCTTTCTAGTAAAGCTGAAAGCTATCAATAAATGATCAATTGTTTGACTTACATAAATGCCACCTTATTGGACTTTTCCAACTCCTCTTTTGTAATACCACCCATGTTAGAACCTTATTTTTCATGGCAAGCCACATGAATAGTCTTGTTTTTCAAGGGACTTTTTTTTTTCAAAGTGACTTCCACCACCATATTGAATTGTCATTTATTTCTTCCAATGGAGTCTTATACCCCAAATTTAGAGTGTTCTCCCCTACAGCTCCATTCTTTGTCCAAACCAATTGATCAATTTTATCTTGCAACTTGATATGTCCAATTTTAAGTCTCCCCACATATTCTTCCTACTAGTGTGCCTCCTAGCCTTGAAGCCCTAACATTGGTGCTTCTTTCCATCCCTGTTTCCAATTTGTAGATGATTCTAGGTCAGCTACTTGGGCTAGGGTTCTAATCCCCTAAGCCCTTAAGGTCTAAATTACATTATTTCATAGTTTGTGCATACCACTACAACCAATCCAAGGGTCTAAGCCTAGTCTTATCTGTGAACCATCCCTTATTTTCCAAGCAAGCCAATCACCTACAATATAAAAGATATGAATCATTTTCATCCAACAAATTGAAATGTTATGGGTTTGCTTCATTGAGGCCCTTATCCACTCCTTAATTATGAGTGGCTCTAAATACTTTTCCTGAATGATCTTATTCCATAAGCTTACCTTTGATATTATCTTCCAAACACACTTTGTTGCTAGAGCCTTGTTAAATAGGAAGATGTTTTTAAATTCCTATCTTTCATTTTCGTTGGGATTGGCTAAGGATTTATATCTAACCAGGTGAATACCTTCACTTTCCCTTGTCCATAAAAACCTAGAGCTTAACTATAAGAAGAAGAACAAATGCTATACATGTGGCAGATACTACACTAAAAATGATTATCAAGTATGAGATGATCAACCATGATATAATGGTTCTCAAACTAGAGGGTTGTAAGTTCCACGAATATTGGCCATGTTTTTTTTAGATTCAAAATTTTGCCCATCTGGAAGTGGGGATTGAAATTGGATTACTCCATGACTTTTCTTCTAAAATTATACTTTATTATTATCATTATCCAATTCAAAAATAAAGGATAAAATAATGAATGATGACCTTTGGTTTAGGGGAAAATATGCATTAAATTCAATATCACGAAGAGAAATGTTTGGTGGAGATAGAGACTATTAAAATATTTTTGGTGTAGATTAGGCTTTTTAAACTTCCTTATAAACTCATAAACAAGGAGGTTTTAAAAATTTGGTAATACTCTAGGGAAATTCATCTAGGAGGGACCAACTATTAAGAAGAGAAGGCATGTTGTATATACTCAAATATTTGTTGCCATGGATATTTCAAAATCTTTACCGTAGTCCATTAATATTAATTTTGAATCAATATAATGAGATCAACAAGTGGATTTTAAAAAACATTGCATTCCAATGTCGCAAATGTTATGACACTGAACACATGGCAAGATATTACAAAGTGAAAATTATGGAGAAAGAGATGGAAAATTTTGAACATGAGATAAACTTCTATATGAAACAAGGTGAACATACCATAGTACAAGCTAGGTCAAATAAAAAAAAAATCTCCTAAGAAAGTGGTTAGAAAATCCTCTCTATAGCATAAAATGATAAAGGCCATTATAATTCACTCAAATCAATTATTAGAAGAAGAAAATGATAAAAGGGATGAGGATATATAATGTACGATTTTAAATATAGGATTTAAAGCTGTGAATAAATATGGGAAGGCAAATTTTAAAATGAAGGAGGTTAAGGAGGTCAAGATTAATCAAGGTAAATCATCTTCATTTTTCTCTAGTATAAAATCTTCTTAAAATAAAAATAACAGTAGTATAGTGTATCCACTGCACTTTACGGTTTCATTAACATAATAAAGAAATGCATATGGAGTATGTACCTAGAAATTTAGAGTTTTTAAGGTAGTATAAGAAAGTAATTAGAATCAACGTAGAGACTAACATTCAAATCTTACTAGAGGAGGAGAGGGAGAGGAGGGCACCAGATATTAGATTTTTGATGGCTATGCAAGTAGAGGACATAATACAATAATGTGTTTCAATAGCAGTAGAAGGTCTTGTTATTATAGGAAGCAAGTTAACTTTTGGTTTTGAAATGCACCCAATGCAAAACTAGATGGGGGGCTCTGCCCCTCCCCTCTATAGATGGAGTGATCAGTTCCAACCCTAAAAATTAAATCCCAGATAAGGATCCAATGATCTCAAGATTATATAGCTTTATTAAAAAGAGATAATTGTTTTTGTGCTTAAAATCCACTCCCCGAAGGCTAATATCGAAGTTCAAAGGCTTAAAAATTTTGCTCTTATCTGTAAATTCTTCAACATTTAGCCTGCGCTAAGAAACCTCCAAGTGTGTGTAAGTAAGAATTGGGATCAATATGTCAAAGACCAAATCAAGCTTTCTATAGTGGGCAAATGTTACTTCTTATCTATCTTCAATACTCTAGAGGAGAGAAAGGTAATCTTCGACAAGGGTCCATAGTTTTTAGGATCAACTGGTATATACATGAACCATTGGTTCAAAGAAATAAATCCTCTTGAAGAGATACAAAAAAACAATTCCTATGTGGATTGGAATCCCTTTCCTCATGTGGTTCTAGTGGAATGAAAAGATTTTGGCATGCATTGGCAACCAGATAGGTGAGTTTGTTAAGATCTCATAGAGGACTATATTTAGGTCAATGACAGATTATGCAAGAATGTTTAAAGGTGAATTTGATTCAAGGTTTACCAGAGGTAATAAGCTTGCAAATTAATGACTCTAAAGAATATTCACAAAAATTGGAATATGAAATGTATTCCTTTCAATTACACAAAATACCATAAATATGGCTATTTTGCAAGAGTTTACCCTCTGATTCTTCCATAGGAAACTCAGGATAAACAAAATAATTATGGTTTTACATAGGCTAGAGGTAGAATAAATAATACAAGAAGAAGAGCTCAATACCAAGACCAAAAAACTCTCCATAACTCTTTCGAGATCCTAAATAAAGAAAAGACAGTGGAAAGTTTGGCTAACGATATTACTTCATCGACCTATCCAATTAAGGCTTTGAAATCTAGAAATAGAAATCAACAACACACAAACATAGTAATCGAAGAAGGGAACCAAAAGGCGATCTCAGATACTGCTAAATATTTACCCAATACTGATGAAATAGGCACTTTTAAATCTAGAAATCCTTCAAAACAAGGAGATAATAGCTAAAGAACCGAGTAATAAGTCCATTCTATAGATGATATCTCAAAGTATAAAGAGGTAATAGAAGTCTTTCAGCCTTCTAATCATAAAAATAATTCACTGGACACATTGATCTCCAAGAAGCAAAGCACTCTAAAATTGAATAATATAAATTCTATCACATCAAAAGGATAACCACAAGATAATGTAGGGGCACTGAATATGAAATGTAGGGTCATTTCTAAGGGCTCCTCCATTCACATAGATCCACTTCAGTACCCTATCAGAATTGGAGATTCTTCATCCTATAATGAGAATAAGAAAAATCTTAAAACAACATATTCAACCTTGAAAACAATAGATAAAAATATCTTTATTCAATCAGTGGCTAAAAGCACAAATAAACCACTAGATTAAGACTCAAAGAACTCAGAAGATGGAGAATCAGGGATAAAAGAGTGCTTATCTTGTGATTTAGATGTGGGGACGAGCAAGAAGAAGGTACGTAGAAAAATAAAAGCAATGTCGAGAAACACAAAGTAAAGAGGATATCGAGAATGGAAGTCAAATGTGCATAGACGTGATGCCTCTGGCCAATGCTAAGTCTTCCTCCAAATGAATATTTTGACACGGTACATAAGGGGATTGGGATCCCCTAAAAAAAAATCTCTAAAAACAAGGTCTTAGAGGTAAAACCGTGGATAGTATGCATTCAAGAGACCAAGTTAGGAGCAAACAAAGCTGAAAGAATTACAAGACTGGTGTGGAAAGATTGTAACTTCCTGAAGATTGATTCTTGTGGACAGTTAGGGGGTCTTTTCCTCTTATGGTCCAAAGAACATGTATAGGTAAAAGAGAGTAAAACAGACCTGAATTGGATAAATATTAGGTTTGAGCTAGAAAATGATCATAAAGTTTATGTGCTTTATAATGTGTATGGTCCCAATTTAGTGGCAACCAAGTTACTATGTTGGAACTCCATGGGAGACTTAAATATTGTATTGGATCCTAAAGATAATAAAGGGGGAGTCTTCTCACAAGACCACATTAGAAGTTTAATAAAATATGGTATGAATGAGTTCAATTTGGTAGATTTGCACCCCAAGAAAGGTTGGTTTACTTGGACAAATAGAAGAATTGGGAGAGAAGAAATATCAGAGAGGTTGGATCAATTTTTAATCTGAGGGGAGTTATTTTCTTACAATAAGGTTATAAAAACCAAAATCGTAAGGGGAAATCACTTGGATCACTAGCCAGTGCTTCTTCATATAGATCAAGTCATAATTGCAAAGAATGTTCCCTTCAAATTCAACCCCACTTGGATTGAACACCCAAATTTTTTAGAAAATATTAAGAGGTGGTAGTAGGAAGGTGAACCAGAACATGGAACAACCATGTATAGGTTTCACAAAAAACTACTCTAGATAAACTTGAATGTAAAAGAAAGGGCAAAAGAGACATAAAAAAGAAAGAAAAAGGAAAAAGAAACTTTAAACAGAAAACTTGATGAAATTCATAGAATAATATTGGATGGAGGGGACAAGGAAGAGTTATCTTGTAGAGAACAAAATTTATTGACAATGCTGGAAAATTTTCAAGATCAAGAAGAAGAGCTATACCGACTTAAATCAAGGATGATCTAGTTACAAAAGGGAGATCAAAACACCAGTTTTTTCCACAAGTCCATACGCCAAAGAAGAAATCATAACTACATAAAAATTATTCAAAGGAAGGATGGAAATACAGTGATAGACTTGGAAGACATCAAATCAAAGGCTCTTAATTTTTTTGGAAATATTTTACAAGAAGAACTAGATGAACCAGTTGATAGGAGTCTAGCTCAAGAGGAAGCCCTAAAATACTTAGACAATGTGGTTAAAAAAGAGCAAAAAAAAGAGTTAACAAAGGAGATCTCAATGGAAGAGTTGTGGACCATAATAAAAGGTATGAAAAAGGACAAGGCCCCTGGTCTAGACGAGTTCCAAGTCAATTTTTACACAAGTTGTTCGAAAATTTTGAAAAGAGATTTATTGTAAGTGGTAGAAGAAGCAAGAAAATTGGGTAAGATCCTCAAGGCTATTAACTTCAATTTTTTGGTAGTTATTCCAAAAGATAGAGATGCAACTTGCTTCTCTAGATTCAAACCAATATCTCTTTATAACACAAGTTATAAAATTATAGCAAAGATAATGGCAAATAGATTGAAGTGCATTATGCCAAATCTGATTTCAGAGGAGCAGGGAGCCTTTGTTGCAGGTAGATAATTTTTTGATAATATAATTTTGACTCAGGAAACAATGCATTCAATTAAATATGGAAATAAAAATTCAATGGTATATAGCTAATGCTTATGACCGAGTTAACCAGATATTTATTCTCAATATTTTACAGAAATATGGGTTCAGTGTGAATTGGATCAAGTGGATCCATGCATGTATAAATACTCCCCCATTTTTTGCCATTATAAACGGAGGTCCAAGTTTTTTTGGATCTAATAGAGGGATTATACAAGGATGCCCATTATCCTCAAATTTATTTGCATTGGTGGCTAGCTGTATTAGAGAAGTTATCAGAGCCAAAGTAGAGGAAGGGCTTTTAGAAGGGGTAAAAATATTCTCAAAGGTCAGATATATCAATCATACTCTCTATGTTGATGATACTCTTATGATGGGAAAGACTTCCATTTCTAATGCAAAAGCTTGCAAGGAGATTATTAACATGTTTCTAATGGCCTTAGGAGACAATATGAACTATGAAAAATTTCATGTCTTCATTTTATAACAGCAGCATCAGGATCCAAAATAAAACTTGAAGAGTATTGAATTTCCAATTGGAAAATGCCAAAGGAATTTTCAGGTTCTTGAGAGTCCCAATATCCTCCAATGTCACCAAATATGTAGATTACGATTTCTTGCTAAATAAGATAAGCAACAAAATTAATTATTGTACTTCTTCATTCCTAAATATGGATGGGAGAACCACATTTCTCAAATCAGTTCTATCCTATTTACCTATATTCTAGTCTTCTCTGATGGCTACCTCAAAATTGGTGCTGCAATAAGTAGAAAAAAAATGAGAATTTTCCTCTGGAAAGGAGGGAAATATGGATCAAACAAATTACCTTTGGTAAAGTGGTTCACAGTCTGTTATCTTAAAAATTTATGTGGAATAGGTATTAGAAATCCATACCTTATGGCCAAAGCCCTAGCCACAAAATTGGTGTGGTGGATGCTTCAAAATGCACACAACCTCTAGGTTCAGGTCCTGTTGAGCAAGTATGGTATAGGGTGTCTTCCAAAAACCTACTCTTCAAAGTGAATCCCTATAGAAAAGGAAAAAAAATTAGGGACACATTCTAGAAGGTTTATAACTATTTAAAGCAAATTGTTCTTGGGCAATAAGGGAGGGAGAGAGACGATTTCTCTAATTCCTTTTTTGGAAAAATCCCAAGAGTTCAGAATAGAGATCTATATCAAATTATTAAAGGTTTAAGGAATAGAGGATACAATAGAGTTAAAGACCTAAGAAAGGTTGTGTTGCTTGACATAAATCCTCAAAGTTGGAAAACAACTAAATAACTAAATATTCCCACCCGCCTCCATCATATTTACATGGAATTATTAATATTATTAAAAGATATACTTGTGTTTTTAAGGAAAGGCAAAGATGTTGTTAGATGGGTTGAAAAGGATAGGTTGGTGGCATATACATTCAAGAGAGGGTACTCTTCCCTGTTAGCTCAGCAAATGGGAGGACAATTAGAAGGCTTTAAAAATGCTACAAGGTTGGTTTAGAGTTTTTTTGCCACTCCAAAATATAATTTCTTTGCTTGGTTGTTGATCAAATAAGAGATTCTAGTTGAATAAAATAGACAAAAAAGAGGATACATTGGGCCAACAATCTGCTACCTTTGCATAGAAAATAATGAAACATGTATCCATGTGTTTATTCATTGTCCATTCATAAAAAAATTGTGGTCTAAATGTGCAAACAGTCAATAAAATGTTTCATGGTTGTATGGAATAGTGTGATGACCAATGATAAATGTAATGACTTCATCCAAAATGTATGGCTATTGCTTCTAATAAATACATTTTGGAACGTTTGGCTTTGTAGGAACAAGATTTGTTTTAACAATAAAATAGTCACAACTGAAGGAACTTGGAAGAAAATTTTGAGAGCAGTGGGGGAACAATTCAGAGCCTAGAAAAGAAGCATAGCTTCCAAATATTCTTGGAACCAATCTGATCTCATAATTTTAGATATGCTAGATCTAGATAAGGATAAGTTGATTAGAAAAATCACAGAACCAAGTGTAGTTGAGAAGATACATCTTGAAAAAGGCAAAGCTTTTGAAGGAGCTTCCAAAGGAAATCCAGGGCAGGCCGGTGCAGGAGGCATAATTATTTGTTTCTACCCAACAACAAAAAAAATCTTATTCAAAAATAATAGGTTGCAACACAAATAATATTGCAGAATTCAAAGGCCTAATTTTAGGACTGAGAATTACTATTCAATTTGAGTTGAAGGATGTGGTTATAAGAGGTGATTCCTGATTGGTTTTCAACATCATAAAACAATTATGGTCTCCATAGGATGAGTTAATAAATTACTCTTATGAGAAATAAAAAAAACTAGTGGAAAAATTCCAGAGATCAAAAATTGTCCAGATTCCAATAATTTTAACTTCTGAAGCAGATAAACAGGCTAATGAAGGAGTGAGATTAGACAATGAGCAATTCAAAATGACCCAGGTTTCAGAATGAACACTTTGTAGCACTTTTATTTTCATGTAGGGTGTGAGACTTAGTTTTCTCCCTTGATTGCTTTGTACTTGTATTATCCTGTCAATAGAAATCTTCGTTTTTTGTTTTTTGTTTTTAAGAAAGTAATTATAATGGAGGATCCTCCTTGTACTTTAGGGTTTCTAGGGTACCATAAAGAATAAAGTATTTATGAGGCTATCTCTTGTATTTCAAATTCTTTAGGTCAACATAAATATTTAAAATATAGGTCTCATTATGAATAGTATGAAATAATAAAAAAGATTGATGAAGATGAAAGTGTTGATGAGAATGGAAAAAGGAAGGGAAGGTTGTCAAAGCATGAAAAAAGAAAAAAAGAAAGTGAAAGGGATATTAATTTGTGAAGCCAAATGAAAATATCATAGGTGTTAATAAGAAGTGGGGGTATACCCACTAATAAAAATAAAAAATGATGATGAAAATGATATGTTAGGACTCTAATCCTAACCTTTCATGTCACTTACATCACTAATTTTATTTATGGATGAACATGTCCTTTCACTAAAGTCACAACTATATATAGGTTTATATATGCATTCTTGGGTGTCCTAAAAGCATCCATCAGAGAATACATTTTTAATTCCATTGCTTGGTTTTCCAAACAATGAAACTATGATTCTATTAAAAAGGTGATTCAATTTATATTTTTTGCATTCTATCTTCCTTCTTGTTATAAACCTATTAGAAACCCCTTGGTTCCTAACATTTTGGTATCATATCTAGTCTTAAATTTTTCCACTAAGGTATATATACAATCGAGGATAAGTTGCACTACCTGAAACCATTTTCACTGCAAGCAAGGATTAGAAGGAAACGTCTTAGGTTTGTTGGTATCCAATAAATCATAGCAAACTCATAAAGCAATCATCGATATAAGAGAATCAAATAGCATTGCTTAGGATCGACCATAGGCCAAATAACATCGTATACATTGGCCAAATAAATAGAGTAGGCACATAGATAAAAAATACCATTCGATCCATATTAAGGTACCACAAATACATTAAAAACACCTTAAAAAGGTTTTTTTAAAAACTCTATCACTTCCAGATCAACAAAGGATCAAAAAAACATCAAATATTACAAATAAAATCTTTTTCTACATTTTTTCGATGTTATCCTAAAATTTTGATGGGATTAAATAAGTTATATTTCAACTTAGCCTAAGTTTATTTATTTCTTGGTGATCGTAAAATCGATTGGCAGCGGGAATAAAAAGGTGACGTCAAGTTGATTATAATTTTTAATCCCACATTGTTGTGGGGAATGGAACAAGGTAGGTTTAAAATTAGTGGTGCACATAGTCCACATTGCTAGCAAGCTAGGCATATGCGCTCACACGCGCACATAGTACTAGTTGGTAGGCATGTATCGATCATAGATTAACTTTAACTCACTCTTTGACCGTTGTCTTTCCTTCTCGACCACTGCTCCTCCACCACCTAAATGCTCGTGCCTTGCCACAATTACTGATTCCCTCTAACCACCACCGCTCCACCACCACCACCCCTCACCACTGCTCCACTGCCACCACTTCCATCATCTCACTTCGTCGCCTTGCTCCGCTGCCCCTCTATCGCAACTCCATCGACACCTCCATCGCTCTGGTGCCACTCCTTCCACCACTCCATGGCCACCCTTCCTCGACCTTCACTCCACCGGTAAAAAAATTTTGAGGGTTATAATTAGAAAATTTAAAAAAAAATTATTATCACAAATTACAATTTTTTTTGCAAAAGCAGTTTTGAAGCAATATTTCACAACAATTAGCAACTTTTAAAACAAATTTTTGTACTTTTTTCAAAACTTTATTTTGCAAAACATACCCAAGGAGTCATAAGCATGCAAAAACCACACCATGGTAGACGGAAGAAGATCACAAGACATTGTAAAGAAATTTATGAAGGAAGTCATTCAATAATTACATAAATGGCAAGAAAATTTTGAGAAGAAAATCCCAACAAAAGAGGATTTTTGCTTATGGGGAGAAGACCATGAAAACAAGATTATAGAATTAAACTTAAAAATTGGTGCCACCAACCACTCAATTGATATGGTACAACAAAACTTGGCACTAATCCAAGCCGGTCAGCCTCTCATAGCACCAACACAACAAGCATTACTAGGGGGACCACACACGTCAATCCTACCTCGAACCACAAAATTGGATTTCCTAAAATTTGATGGAGGTGACCCCAAAAATTGGATATATCAGGCTAACCAATAGTTGTCTTTATATCAAATTTTGGAAACCTAAAAGGTTCGCATCACATCTTTTCACCTAGAGCAAGTCGCTACTCAATGGTACCAATGGTATGAAAAGACAAAGGGTACTCCCACATGGACCGAATTTACAAAAAATCTAATGCTACAATTTGGCCCAAGAAAATTTGAATATTTCATAGGGGCTCTTACCAAACTCCACCAAACATCTACAGTACGAGAATACCAAGTGCAATTTGAGAAGTTGGCAAACCTTACATCAGGACTCGATGCATCATTCTTTCAAAGTTGCTTCATTAGTGGCCTGAAAGAAGAAATTTGATTGGAAGTACAAATACTCAATCCTATCAATATGATGCATGCAGTTGCATTAGCACAAATGGTGGAAGAGAATATCAATAACCAACGATGAATAGGAAGACTATCAACAAGGAAAACACAAAAAACCTACACAAACCAAAAACTAAATAGAGTCATGTCAATTAAACGAATTAGCCCTAAAGAAATGAAAGAAAAATGAGAAAGTAGCCTTTGTTTTCATTGTGATGAGAAATTAACAGCTAATCACAAATGTATTTCACCAAAATTATATATTTTGGATACAATTGGAGATTGCACTCCAAATAAGATGATATTGAATTCGAAGTAGTAACGGATATTCAAGAAGAAAATAACGAGGATAAAACATAACTTTCCTTTAACACCCTCGCAGGATGTTCGGCCCTGCAAACTATGAAAGTTAATGGGTACTTTAAGAAACAAAATCCTATTGTGCTTTTAGACTCTGGAAGCACACACAATTTTATAGAACCAAGGTTGGAAAAATAAGCTAATTGTTTTATACATCCTTGTAATAATTTTGAAGTCGTGATTGGAAATGGAGGAAGAATTGCGTGCAAAGGAAAGTGCCAAAATATTAAACTCACTATGGGATATTATAACATGAAAGGGGATATGTATGTACTACCATTAGGAGGATGTGACATCGTTTTAGGAGTGCAATAGCTATGAACGCTTGGCACAATTCAATGGGCTTTGAAGAATTATGGATAAAATTCACACAAAAAGACCAGACATACACGATTAAAGGGTTAAAATTAGGCCCTTCACAAATTGTAAGTTCCCACAGAATGGAAAAAATTATTCACAAAGGAGGTAAAGGTATGGTTGCACAACTATTTTCCATGCAACCCACTAATGAAGAACAACCAGTGGCACCTGAACTACAAAAAATCCTAGAATGCCATGATAAAATATTCAATGAACCAAAAGGATTGCCTCCTCAATAGAGCCATGATCATGCCATTCAATTACTTCCATGGCATCAACCCCCTAATATTAGACCTTAGCGATACCCATATCTACAAAAGATGAAAATAGAAAAACTAGTACAAGAACTACTCAAGGCAGGGGTCATTAGACCTAGTGTAAGCCCTTACTCTTCTTCTATCATATTAGTGAGCAAGAAGGATGGATCATGGTGCTTATGTGTTGAATTTTGCACCCTCAACAAAATAACTATCAAGGATAAATGTCCTATTCTAGTCATCGATGAATTACTAGATGAACTTCATGGGGCTGCATATTTCTCCAAATTTGATTTTCGATCTGGCTACCACCAAATTTGAGTAAAGTAAAATGACATTTCAAATATTACCATTTGCACTCATGAAGGAAATTATGAATTCATGGTAATGTCATTTGGCCTTACCAACGCCCCCTCCACATTTCAAAGTTTAATGAAAAAGGTATTTCACCCTTTCCTTTGAAATTTTATTTTAGTTTTATTGATGACATTTTGATTTACCGTAAAACATGGGACAATCACTTAAAACATATAGATTGAGCACTAAATACTTTGGAGGACAATAAATTATATGCAAAAAAATCAAAATGTTCCTTCGAAAAATAAGAAATTGAATACCTTGGACATATTGTTTCTAAAGGAGTTAAGGTAGACCCTAGTAAAATTGAAGATGTGAAAAATTGGCCTATTCCAAAAACCTTGAAGGGTTTGTATGGGTTTTTAGGATTAACAGGCTATTATCACAAGTTTGTCAAAGATTATGGCAAAATCGCAACCCCCTTAACAACATTACTTAAAAAGAATGTGTTTCTATGGTCTGCAAAAGTTGATGAAGCCTTTAGCGCTTTAAAAAATGCAATGTGTACCACTCCTATTTTAGCCATGCCCAATTTATCTAAACCCTTTATTATTGAAAGTGATGCCTTAGGAGTGGGACTAGGGGTCGTGCTCATGCAAAATGAAAAACCCTTGGCTTTCACTAGCAAGGCATTATCTAAAAATAATTTAGCATGATCCACATATGAAAAGAAATGTTAGCCATTATTCATGTTATCCAACATTGGAGACCTTACCTTATCGGCCAACATTTCATTATTTGCATAGACCACAATAGTTTAAAATACCTTTTTGAGCAATGCATAACCACCCTGGAACAAAAAAAGTGGGTTAAAAAACTACTAGGATATGATTATAATATCATATATAAAAAAGGAAAATATATCATGGCTGCTGATGCTCTTTCAAGAAAGTTTGAAGACATACCCCATTAAAAAAAAAATTCTCACCTATTCCTCAATTGTTAGACCAAGTCTATGAGGAATGGCTTACTGACCCGACCACACATACCTTAATTCAACAACTTCAACAAAACTCCACTAGTAAACCTCATTATTATTGGCAAGATAACATGTTAAGGTATAAAGGGTGTATTTTCCTCTCCCACACATCCTCCTATCAATAAAAGCTTCTACATGAGTTACATGCCACACCCACTGTAGGACACTTTAGATTTCTAAATAAGTATAAACGAGTAACTAGATATTTTTATTGGGTAGGCATTAAAATGATATCAAGAAATTTGTGAAGGAATGTGAGACTTGCCAACGGAAAAAAGGAGAGACATTGGGTACTCTGGGTCTTCTGCAACCTCTTCCCATTCCAAAAAAAACATGGGTTGATATTTCCATGGATTTTATTGAAGGTCTTCCAAAATCTACAAGAAAAACAACTATTCTAGTTGTGGTGGATTGTTTATCTAAATATGCCCATTTTTCCCTGTGGCCCACCCTTATACCGCTTGTACCATCACTCAATTTTTTCTTTATAATATATTTAAATTACATGGCATACCTTCTACTATAGTTAGTGATCACGATCCTATGTTCACTAGCAATGTTTGAAAAGAATTATTTAAACTTCAAGAAGGGGATATGGTATTCCTTCACCTTCAACCATATTGCCAAACTTCTCTAAATCTCAAGGGCTCTCAAAAGCTAGCCCCCAAATTTTATGGACTATATAATGTTCTACAATGTATTGGGCTAGTTGCTTATAAAATTGAGTTTCTTGAGACATCCAAAATTCATCTAGTGTTCCATGTCTCATACGTTAAACCAGTAGCAGGCGCACACATCTCTACACAAACTCAACTCCCTAAGTTTATCGAAGATGGAGCACTCATGGTTGAACCTGAAGCTATCCTAGATCACCGCATTCACCACCTTCGCAACCGTACTATAAATGATGTTTTGATTCAATGGAAAGCTCTACCTTTAGAAGATTGCACATGGGAGACACTTCATCATATCCAGCAATAATTTCCTCATTTCTATCTTTGAGGACAAAGCTCTTTTAAGGAGGGTGGCATGTTAGGACTCTAATCCTAACCTTTCACGTCACTTACGTCACTAATTTTATTTATGGACCAACATGTCCTTTCACTAAAGTTGCAACTATAGATAGGTTTATACATGCATTCTTGGGTGTCCTAAAAAGAATCCATCAGAGAATACATTTTTAATTCCATTTCTTGGTTTTCCAAATAGTGAAACTATGATTTTATTAAAAAGGTGTTTCAATTTATATTTTTTGCATTCTATCTTCCTTCTTGTTACAGACCTATTAGAAACTCCTTGGTTCCTAACATGATATCATGGAATATTAGAGGTATGAACAAGACCTCTAAAAAAATAAATATTAAGGAATTAATAATTTGTTATAGTATTGAATTTATTTTAATACAAGAAATAAAATTAAGTAGTGAGGAATGTAAGGATGGTTTTAAAAATATTTCAAATATGGATGATTGTCCAACCATTTATTCTATAGGAGCTTAAGTGATATTGTAACAATATGGAACAAACACAAATTGTATGGACAATTCTTAGAAACAAAAAATAAATGGGTTGTTGGACTATTTTTGCAAGATAGAGAAAAATGTCAAAGTTGGGGTTATAAATGTATATGCTTCAACTCTACTTATCATGAAATATATTGGAAGGACCTTAACATATTTACTTGTGATTTACCCAATAATGGTCATCCAAAACCATTCTTTTGACTTGTGATTTACCCAATAATGGTCATCCAAAACCATTTTTCTTCCAATCTATGTGGCTCCAAGACCTTGATTTCTTACACAAAGTTATGCTATGGTGGGATGAAGCAAAATTTGAGAGATCATATATGTACAAGTTTATTAAAAATATGAAATATCTAAAGGATCGAATGAATATATTTAATGTCAAATATTTTGATAACAATATAAAGAAAAGAAGGAAATTGAACCCAAACTCAAAAATTATAAGAAATAGTAGAAATTAATGGAATGGACCAGGACTCCTAATTGAAAGAAAAATAATTACTTTGTGATTTTCATAATACATTGAAAAAGGATTCATATAGGTTCTAAAAATCTATAAAGAAATGGCTTAAGGATATAAAAATACAAAAAAAAACATGCTATAAAAAATAAAGTTTTTCATCACATAAAAAATATTTAAACTCCAAATAAAAGAATTATTGAGGAAGAAGAAGATATTAAGAAGGAATCAATTAATAATATAAAAAATATTTTTTCAGATATTGGGTAAGATAAGGAAGCACAAGGTAATAATTTGCAAAATATTCCACCAATTATCATACAGGGAAAAGTGAAGGTTTGATGAAGAAGATATCTATGGAGGAGCTACATGAAGCAATTTTCTCTTTTCATCCTCACAAGGCACCTCACCTTAATGGATTTCCTATAGTTTTATTCTAAATTTTTTGGAACTTATTGATGAGTGGTATTATGGTTGTGGTTGAAGAGACCCAAAAAAAGGAAGGCTATAAAAAGTTAGATCGATGCCACTTTACTTACATTGTTTTGAAATAAAGTCAAGACAAAACATTTTGATAACATTTTTCCACTAAGCCTTTGTAATAAGATTAATAAGATCATTCAAAAAATTATGGCAGACATGTTGGAACCCATTCTAGCTTGTATTATCTCAAAGGAACAAGCTAGTTTTATTTGTGGTAAAAAATGATTGATGGTGTAATCATTGCATAGGATGGCATATGTTCTCTTTATTACATGAAAAACACGTATGGTTATGAAATTAGATATGAAAAAAGCATATGATAGGGTTTCTTAGAGTTCTCTTAGTAATAGAATTTGAACATACATAGAAGAGTTATTTGTGACAATGTTATTAAAATAAAGGAACTGCTTCGATCTAGGGTAAAATGAAAATATATAAAATTTGGATTTATTTGTAGAGGGGGAAAACTGCCCTACCACGTACAATTCCCAAAAAAAAGGTTGGATCCACAAGGAGGGAACCTTTTGTGGGGTGAACCATGGGGGTATGTTGTACTCTACACTCGGTGCTAGGGGGAAGGGTTCACCAGGAATGGTTTAAGGACTCGCTCCAAGTCCTCAGGATATTCGGGATAGTTTGATGTATTCAATTTCAAGACAAACACCTAAGTTTGGCCTTTCTAGATCTAAGCTAGAAAAGATAAAGGACAATGCAAAAAATAGAATGCAAGCATACAAGAGCTATCCTAGAATGATTCTTTATTTTGGATGCTCACTAACCTAGGGTTTAATTTCAGAAAACCTTTAAAGCAGAGATACACAAAATAGATGCACAAAAATTATCCCTAGATGCAAACTAAATGCCTTTCACTTTCAGATGCCTAGGAATCAATAATTAAATCATATTTTCAACCAATAGAATGAGTAGAGCACTTATCTAGACCGGTGGTTGATTTAGCTTTTTCTGCCTCTTGTCCAATGATATCAAGAATACCTGTTTCTGCAAGATCACTCATGAAACACTAAAAATAGAATTAGCATTAGGGGGCTGCTTAGGCCATTGTGTAACAGATCTTGGAGGCGCAACAATCAAGCCCCCTAGGTCCTTTTAGATGACCTTTTAATACAAAAGTGAAAATTGACCTTTGGAGAATTAATCATAAAACAAAAATACAGTAATAAAAATAGAAAAAAAGTGCAGCAATATGATCTAGAAGCAGAATGGAATGCAATAGTGAAAGCAGAATCTGGAAATTGCCCCTAGTGTGCCCTAGGGCAAAATCGTGCCTCACCTAGAGTGGGCATGATAACGCAGTAACAAAGTCACACCCTACCTAGATGGGGTATGATTTCACTTTTATAGATTAATTTACCCTAATTAGGGCAAGTGAAGTCGTGCCTCACTAATGTCAGGTGCGATATCACTATAGACTAATGAAAAATAAAAATTGAATGCAGAAGATGAAATAAATGCCAAAAATAAAGTAATCAAACCCTAATGGACATCATAGAAGTAGGCAGAGAAGATTGAAGTATCCAAGTGAGCACTCTATCTCTTTGAACTACACCATGGATCCACCAAGTCACACAACAAATCAATCCAATCCATGCAATAGAAGATCAATCCAAAATTCACACTTCGAGGTTAGCTTGAAGCAGAGAAAACAAAGGAAGAAGAATGAACTATCATAAATATTTTGAGCTTAATCAATAATCAAAAATTCGCACTAAGATCGCACATTAAAACTTCGCATATCACATCTTATTGATTTAGCAAGAATATCTTTCCTTTTATAGATGAAATTGGAGGGAAAAGGTGGGCAAAATAAACTCACAGCCGATGCCAAAACATGCTAGAGGGTTTAAACCTGGGTCTAAGTAGGCTCAAAATAATAAAATTAAATTAAATTAAAAATTTAGGTTTAAAACAGCAAAGTCGTGCCCTATCATGATGGGGCGTGATATCATCTGTGTGAAGTCGCACCTCGTAAAGATGGGGTATGATTTCGCTAAAAGATAAACAAATTAAAAAAGGGAGGCAAAGAGGTCTTCCCTTGCTCTTGGCAAGGGTTGAGGGCCTCTTAGGGGCACTAAGGAAGATTGCCCACTCAAAGTGGGTCAATTTTTCGTGTCTACATTTTTCCCCCTCTTTGATGCATTTATGGCCTATTAAATGCATCAAAGAAAGGATGTAGACTCCTGCAAGCAAGCATACAACAAGCACAAAGAAGGGGTGGCCAGGTTTAGGTAAAAGGGTGAGGCATTACTACCATTAATGCCTCTATGGCTAGGGTTCCCCCTCGAGTTTTGAAAGGAAAGGAACTTCCTTAAGAAAACTCGAAAAGGCAAAAGAGAGAAAGCAAAAGATAGAAGAGACAAAACAAGCGAAGCAAAACAAATATTACTAGGTACAATATGAATCTAATGCAACTAGTATGAAATGCATGGAAGAAAAGGAGGGGAAGAAGGGAGGAGAAGGAGAAGAAAGAGGAAGAAGAGAGGAAATAAAAAATTGTGAAGTGGAAGAAGAAGAAGAAGAAGGCAAAGATAAAACTCCAAAGGTCAATCATCTAAAATCGAGAAGGAAGCTAGATTAGAACCCTAACTAGAGGGTGTTATGCTCAAAATATGGTCCATGTATGGAGTGAAGAACCCGCTATGGGTGTAGTACTCACTAAATATGGACCAATAAGTGAAGTGTATAGTGTAACCCGCTATGGGTGGTTGCTCACTAGTGACTGTTGTGGGGTGATTACCCACTAGGATGTATGTCGAGGCCTACTATAAATGGCCAAGGAGTTGATCCTGTAATGGGGTGTTGGGCCCGTTGAGTCAAAGAGAGACATAACCCGATAGGGGTGTTATAGTGTATGCTGATGTAAAATGATGTATGTAATGTATATGCCAGTACTACCTGAGAAGGTGTATGCGCATGTATGTATGGACCAATCAATATGAGCATAACACGAGGAGTGTGTGCATGTGCTAGAAGAAATAAGAGGAAGAAAATGAGGAGCAAATAATTGTGCGTGTGTGCCCCTAGCTTGAAGTTTCAACTAGTGAAAAGTCAAGAGGGAGGAAATGTGCAATCAAAAGAGAGAAGAATGTATATCCTTATCTGAACAAAGAAGACAAAGGAGAAATAAGAATCATGCAAAAAGACAAGGACATACCAAAAGAGGATTGCATTCCTTGACTTGGAGGAGAAATGATGATCATTGTAAAAACTTTCAAAGTCAAGGAATACAAGAAGAAGAGAGAAGAGAAGAAAAGAGCAAAGGAAGAAAAGAAGAGAAGAAGGGATGAAAATGCATGGGCCCTAGGTTGGGGCTTCGCTAGGCATCAGAACCCTAGTGAAAGTGCAATGCATGTGAGCTATGACCTAACTAGGTATCATCACATGCCATTGTCATGAATCCCCAGAAGCTATATGAACAAGCAGTCATGAGCAAGCAGCAATGCAAATATGACAAGCAATATGCAAGAACAGAATGACAGGCAATCATGCATAATATGATAGGCAAATATGCAGAATATGTCAAGCAAACATGCAATATGATCTAACTAAATGCATATGCAATATGAAAAATAGGTCAAGCATAATATATTTTTAAATGCATTATATTCATTGGTTCTTTAAGTTCTTTACCATCCATAGAAGCCAACTTATAAGCACCAGAACCAAATTTAGCTGTTATGACAAAAGGCCCTAACTAGTTGGGCTGAAATTTACCTCGAAGATCAACATGAGCATTAGTGTTCTTTTGGTTTTCTTTGAGGACAAGGTCCCCAACCTCAAAAGAATGGTTGTGAACCTTCTTAGAGTAAGATCATCGAAGCCTATCCTGATAGGCTCACAAATTCTCTAAGGCATGGATGCACTTTTCATCCAATAGCTCCAATTGGTGCAAACGCTCTGCATGAAACTCATCATTGACCTCAACATCTTGCAACAAGATGCACAAAGAAGGAACCTCTAACTCAAAAGGAAACACTACCTCAGACCCATAAACCAAGACATATGGTGAGGCCCCTATGGGAGTATGCACACTAGTACGATAGGCCCACAAGGTAGGATAAAGCTGAGTATGCCAGTCACGATCGGTCTTATTAACCAACTTCTTCAAAATCTTGATCAAGGATTTGTTGGATGCTTCGACTTATCCATTACCTTGAGGGTAATAAGGAGTTGACCATCTATGCTGAATCTTGTACTTAGCACAAATATTATGGATATCCTTGTTCTTGAAAGGAGTGTCATTGTCAGAAATAATCATCGAAGGAATCCCAAACCTACAAAGGATCTGGTTGAAGATGAACTTAGAAACCTGAGTTCCAATCACCATAGCCAGAGGTATGGCTTCAACCCATTTAGTGAAATACTCAGTCATAGTAATGATAAACTTGTGACCATCAGATGACACTAGGTTAACCTTCCCAATAATGTCCAATCCCCACATGGAGAAAGGCCAAGGGGAAGATATCACCCGAAGGTCTTGAGAAGGAGCATGAATAAGATGATCATGGCATTGACACTTGTCACAGCACCGAACATAATCACATGCATCCTTTTCCATGGAAGGCCAATAATACCCCATTCGAAGGAGCTTTTTGGCAATAGCATTACCGCTAAAATGGCCTCCACATGAACCTTCATGAGCATCACTAAGAGCAAGTTGGGCTTCATCAGAGTTAAGGCATCACAAAAGGATACCTTCAAAAGAATATTGATATAAAGTATTGCCAATTATAACAAATCGACATGCTCTTTTGCGCAATAGCTTACATTGATTATGATCTAAACCATCAAGCATCGAGCCATATTTAAGAAAATTAAATATGTCATTATACCATGGTTCAGATGGGGAATCTCCGATGGTAAAACACTCTAGGGGATCCAAACAAGAA
Organism: Wollemia nobilis; assembly: GCA_028583015.1. Taxonomy (NCBI): domain Eukaryota; kingdom Viridiplantae; phylum Streptophyta; class Pinopsida; order Araucariales; family Araucariaceae; genus Wollemia; species Wollemia nobilis. The sequence goes on from JAQPPZ010002979.1 coordinate 447,813, forward strand.
CTCAAAGATATGGGTTCCTAGAGTTGTCGAATGATAATCAAAGCTTGATCATCTTCTAACTCCAAAGGGAACAAAGATGCAACAACAACCATGGCATCCGCATGGTGGTTTGAGGATCTAGGGATAGACTCTATGGTCACCTGCTCAAAAGAAGACAACAACTTGGTAACAATCTCCTTATAGGGTTTAAGCTTATCATCTCGAGTCTGATAAACATCATTGATCTGATTAACCACAAGTTGAGAGTCACCAAAGACCGAAAGGACCTTAACCTGCAAAGCTAAGGCTGCTCTAAGACCAAGGATCAAAGCTTCATATTCTATAGTATTATTTGTGCAAGAGAAATGAATCTTGAAGGACAAAGGGATGAGCTATTTTTATGGTGTAACTAGAATGACTCTAGCTCCAACACCCTTCATGCATCGGGCTCCATCAAAAAACAAAGTCCAAGACTCGGACTCTTCAATTTCAACATTGAAGCACTCATCGAGAAACTCAACAACTATAGGATGGGTAGCTTCTAGGGGAGTAGAGGCTAACTGATCAACAATCACCTAACCCTTGATAGCCTTCTAACCTATGAAATTCAAATCAAACTCACTAAGGGCCAACACCCACTTAGCAGCTCGACCTAACAGGTGGGGCTTGGACATCAAGTAGCGCAAAGGATCAAACTTTGCAATCACCAATGTCTTATGGCTGAGCATGTAGTGTCTTAAATTCTGAGAAGCAAACACTACGACAAGGCAAAGCTTCTCTAAGGGAGTGTACCTAGTTTCATAGCTAACCAAAGTTCTACTAATATAGTAGATAGCTCTCTCTTTGTTTTCATCATCATGTTGAGCCAGCATGGCTCCCAAAGCATGAGCGGTGGCCACTATGTAAAGCAACAGATGCCTACCAGGCACAGGGGGAACTAAAATAGGTGAGGAGGTGAGATATCTTTTGAGGTCATCAAAAGCTTTCTGACACTCAAAATCCCATCAAAAAACTACATCCTTCTTAAGGAGCCAAAGGAAAGGCTGACACTTATCGACTAACTGGGCAATGAACCGATGGATAGACTGCAACTTACCTTGTAGACTACGTAGCTCGATCAAGGTGTGAGGAGGAGGTATATCAATGATAGTTGCTACTTTAGTAGGGTCCACTTCAATGCCTCACCTAGACACTATAAAACCTAACAACTTGCCAGATGTGACCCCGAACACACACTTAGCGGGTTTAAGATGAACCTTATATTATCGAAGCCTTTCAAAGATTCATCTTAGGTCATGGACATGATCCTTTCATTCTAAGGAATGAGCCAAAAGGTCATCCACATAGTCCTAGAGAATATCATGCATCATGTCATGGAAAATATAAGTCATGGCCCGTTGATAGGTAGCTCCTACATTCTTAAGGCCAAAAGGCATGACCTTCCAGTAGAAGGTACCCTAGGGAGTAGTGAATGTTGTCTTGGCCTGGTCCTCAGGAGCAATCATGATTTGATTGTAACCTGAGAAACCATCCATGAGCGAAAGCATTCCACATTTGGTAGTGAAATCTACAATCTGGTCTATGTTGGGCAAGGGAAAATCATCCTTGGGACATGCTAAGTTAATGTCCCAAAATTCGGTACATACTCTGATTGTTCCTTCCTTCTTAGCTATAGGAATGATATTGGAGATCCAATCAGAATAGTCGATGGCTTTTATAAAACCGACATCAAGGAGTTTTTGGAGCTCCTCCTTGATTGAAAGGGTGACCTTCGGATGCATCTTCCAAAGTTTTTTCTTAACAGGCTTAGCACTAGGCTTAACTACCAAATGATGCATGACAAGGGAGGGATCAAGCCCTAGCATGTCGGTATATGACCAAGCAAAAATATCTTGATATTCTTTCAATAAATTGGTCAATTGCTCCTGCTCATCCATAGTCAAGGCTTTGCCTAACTTAAGGATTCTAGGGGCTTCCTCAGAACCTATGTTCACATCTATGGTCTCCTCAATAAGAATGGATAACTCATCCTCAAGAGGAGGTAGGGCAGGAATCACTCCTAATTTCTCAAGGTCCTCGGGAGACATAGAACCAAAGTCCACTTGAGAACTAGAAGACTCAACCTGCATTGCGCAAGGGACAGACCCATCAAAGCCGATGTCATTCTGAGATAAAGCCTCATCTATAACATATGACTCTAGGGTTAAGACCTTAGGAGAGGGTGGACCCTCATCCTTAACACTCCACTCTAAACCTTGATGAGATTCATCAAAGAGAAGATCTAAACAAGAAGAGTCATCTTGATCCTATGATGGAACATTTGTAGAAGAATTTTTAGAGGAAGATTGTGATGAATTAATTTGGGCGAGATCCTCTGGTGAACAAAATTCAAATGGATGAGGATCTCCCATGATAGAAATTATTTGGTTTTCAAATTCAAATTTTATACATTGGTGAAAAGTAGAAGGGACAACCTTCATTGCATGAATCCAAGGTCATCCAAGAAGAAGATTAAAATATGTAGGACAAGACACCACATAAAACATTGTTTTTAAAATTTTGGGTCCAACTCTAAGAGGGAGTAATATAGTGCCACAAGCTTCTTGAGAATCATTGCTGAAAGTTTTAATGATGTCACTGGATGCAATCAAATCTTCCTTCTTCAATCCAAATTTTTGAAAGAAATGATGTGTACAAACATTAAGTGAAGAACCATTATCAATCATAACCCTTTTGATGAGAGTGTCCCCAATGTAAGCAATGATGTATAGAGAAGAATCTTCTTGTACTCCTAAGGGAGCCATATCATTATCTAAAAATGTTAGATGAGGCTTTTGGAGAGAACCTATAACCTTTGTCATATCACTAGGAGAAATATCTGGAGGTACTGGTTGCTGCTTCAAAACATTTATCATAGCTTCTTTATGGGCTTGAGAATTCTGTAGAAGTTCTAAGAGTGGAATCTTTGTTGAATCATCCATATTCTGTACTAATTTTCCTTGAAGTAGTTGTTATCATTCCAACCATGTTGTTATTATACTGATGTGGTACACTTTTATAGGACACTTGGTTGGTTTATCTTGTTCTATTCTGATTCGATTGGTTGTTGGAAGACTGAAAACTACTAGTGTCAATGCGATCGACATCAATTAAATCTTGAACCACATGTTTCAACATTTTACAAGAATTAGTCCAATGTCCTTCTACTCTATGATATGCACAATGTTGATCTGCTTTATACCAATGAGTTGTAGTATCTGGTTGTCTTACTAGAGGTAATTCTATTGCTTTAGCATCCAATAGTTGCTTTAAAACTGCTTCCATAGGGATATTAAGTCTTGTGAAATTCCTTTGAGGAGGTTTCTGAAGCACAATATTTTGTAGGTTGTTATTGACATTGTTAACAGGCCTACTATCACTATTACCTCCTATATGCTTATTCTTAGGTTGAGACTTAGTTGGCTTATCTTCTTTAACCTTGAGTTGACCTCTTCTAATGAGAGCTTGTTCCACTTTTCTTGCTAACTCAATTGCTTGATCTAAAGATGTGATAGTAGTAGTTTCTAAAGCATAAGATAATTGTTCTTGTAAATTACCAATGAATATATCAAGCATATCTTTCTGAGACACAGGTTGTCTTAATCGGCCAACTAAACTTCTCCAACGAGCTAAGAATTCTAAAAAACTTTCTTCTTTACTTTGCTTTAAATCATATAAATCTCTCATTGTTACTTCCTTTTCAATATAAGCACTAAACTGATGAACAAACATCTCTACAGTCTTCTCAAAACTCTTCAAAGAATAGTTGGGCAACCGATAATACCATTCTAATGCCACTCCAACAAGACTCTTTGGAAATGTTTTCAATAAGAGCATATCATCATAAATAAGATCATGACAAGCTATCCTGAATCCTCTCAAATGCTCTATTGGATCTTCAGTCCCTTTATAGATTGGTAATACTAGCATAGAAAAATGCTTAGGATAAGGTCTAGCAGCAACAATAGGATCCAATGGCTGACTACACATTTCTTTATAGTTGTATGTAAACCCTGAAGGTTGAATCATATCCATCCTTGAAACCAATTGATTCACAATATTTGCCAAATTTTGCATTTCTGAATTACTATGTATGTTTCCAATATTCCCTTGACTTAGGTTGGACATGTGAAGGTTGTTGTTATAGGTGGTGCCTTGTGAGAATGGAAGATTTACTTGTGGTGGAATAGAGGAAAGAATGTTGATATTAGAAGATTGAAGAGGAAATTGAGAACCAATTTGAGTGCTACTACTAGTTGGAGGAATTGGTGGATTCACTCCAATGTTGGTGGTCATAGTAGTGGCATAAGTAGGTTGATAAGTTTTATTACCATGATTCAAAGGTTCACTCAAAGGATTTTCTTGAGGTGGGATATCCTTTTCGAGTAATGCTTCTTCCTCTAAGGCCATATCCAAAGCATGCTTATGATACTTATAAAAAGTCCATATATGATCAAAATATTTAAAGATGATATTCCCATTAGGATCTTGGATAGGATCAAGATGATTATCAGTCTCTTCTTCTAGGTTATGATTTTCTCTATCAATTTGATCATTCTCATGAAAAATCTCATCAAACCTAAGGAGTCTTCATCCTTCCCCAAGGTCAAAAGCCATTGAGGAAAAAGGAGTAAGACAAGAAGAAGAACTAAGACCAAAAGGAAACCTATGCACTTACACACAAAAGAATTATATTTTTAAATATTTGGCACACAATTTTAATGATCTTGCTTATTGTTTAAAAGGAAAGGAGGTGTTCATATCGGGTTCACCAAATATGTAGAGGGGGAAAACTGCCCTACCGCATACAATTCCCAAACAAAAGGTTGGATCCACAAGGAGGGAACCTTTTGTGGGGTGAACCATGGGGGTATGTTGTACTCTACACTCGGTGCTAGGGGGAAGGGTTCACCAAGAATGGTTTAAGGACTCGCTCCAAGTCCTCAGGATATTCGGGATAGTTTGATGTATTCAATTTCAAGACAAACACCTAAGTTTGGCCTTTCTAGATCTAAGCTAGAAAAGATAAAGGACAATGCAAAAAATAGAATAATATAATTGAAAATAGAATGCAAGCATACAAGAGCTAGCCTAGAATGATTCTTTATTTTGAATGCTCACTAACCTAGGGTTTAATTTTAGAAAACCTTTAAAGTAGAGATATACAAAATAGATGCACAAAAATTATCCCTAGATGCAAACTAAATGCCTTTCACTTTTAGATGCCTAAGAATCAATAATTAAATCAGATTTTCAACCAATAGAATGAGTAGAGCACTTATCTAGACCGGTGGTTGATTTAGATTTTTCTGCCTCTTGTCCAATGATATCAAGAATACCTATTTTTGCAAGATCACTCATGAAACACTGAAAAATAGAATTAGCATTAGGGGGCCTGCTTAGGCCACTATGTAATAGATCTTGGAGGTGCAACAGTCAAGCCCCCTAGGTCCTTTTAGATGACCTTTTAATACAAAAGTAAAAATTGACCTTTGGAGAATTAATCATAAAATAGAAATACAGTAATAAAAAATAGAAAATAGAGTGCAGCAATATGATCTAGAAGTAGAATGGAATGCAATAGTGAAAGTAGAATCTAGAAATTGCCCTCGATGTGCCCTAGGGAAAAATCATGCCTCACCTAGAGTGGGCGTGATAACGCAATCAGCAAAGTCGTACCCTACTTGGATGGGGCATGATTTCACTTCTATAGATTAATTTACCCTAATTAGGGTAGGTGAAGTCATGCCTCGCTAATGCTAGGTGCAATATCATTGTAGATTAATGAAAAATAAAAAGTGAGTGTAGAAGATGAAATAAATATCAAAAATAAAGTAAGCAAACCCTAATGGACATCATAGAAGTAGGCAGAGAAGATTGAAGTATCCAAGTGGGCACTCTATCTCTCCGAACTACACCACGGATCCACCAAGTCACACAATAAATCAATCCAATCCATGCAATAGAAGATCAATCCAAAATTTGCACTTCGGGGTTAGCTTGCAGTAGAGAAAACAAAGGAAGAAGAATGAACTATCATAAATATTTTGAGCTTAATCAATAATCAGAAATTTGCACTAAGATCACACATTAAAACTTTGCATATCACATCTTATTGATTTAGCAAGAATATCTTTCCTTTTATAGATGAAATTGGAGGGAAAAAGGTAGGAAAAATAAACTCACAATCGATGCCAAAACACGTTGGAGGGTTTAAACCTGGGTCTAAGTGGGCTCAAAATAATAAAATAAACTTAAATTAAAAAATTAGGTTAAATAGCAAAGTCGTGCCCTATCCTAATGGGGCACGATATCACTGGCATGAAGTCATCCCTCGTAAATATGGGGCACTATTTCACTAAAAGACAAACAAATTAAAAAAGGAGGCAAAGAGGTCTTCCCTTGCTCTTGGCAGGGGTTGAGGGCCTCTTAGGGGCACTAAGGAAGATTGCCCACTCAAAGTGGGTCAATTTTCCATGTCTACATTATCAAAATTAGATTTGATGGTGCTTCCCAAGGGAAATATAGGAAAAGTCAATGGAGGTGGTTTTTTGAAATAATAAAGGCAAAATTCTCCTCACTTACTCAAAATCATATAGAACTTCAACTAAAAACTATGTACTCAAAATCATATATAACTTCAACTAAAAACTATGTAGAGGCTAGGAAACTTCCTAAAAGGATTAAAAATGTAACTAGAAAAGCATGAAAATATATTTCAATTGATGAGAACTCACAAATTATTATTAATACTATCAACAAAAATAGATGTGGGGATTAGAAAAAAATAATATTATTGTTGATGTTCATCATCGATTATTGGAGGAAATCTCTTGAAAATGTGAGCATATTTATATAGAAGGAAATTAGATAGTATATAATTTAGTCAATTCCATTATTGATCTTCATCTTGGTGAAATTCAAATTTTAAAAGATAACTAGCCAAGTGAGATTTTATCTTTTAATGAAAATGATTTCAAGGAGTTGATTGTGGAAACATAGCACTTTGAGGAAGATGAAATTATATTTGATAGAAAAAAATAAAAAATAACTATGATAAAAGGTAATATTGATATGGTTTAACTGACCTAATAACAATTGTAATATATTGGTATTTTGATGGGAGTAGCCGCTAAGAGAAGCCACATATACTTCATTAAAAAAATGGTAACATGCTTAATGCAAAACATTAAGTTGAAATGAATTTTGTAGTTCTTGAGCACCTTGTTTGGATAGCCTATGGAACTTGCAATTCCTTCTCATATTATCTTTGCAATAAAAAAGGTATATATATATATATATATATATATATATATATATATATATATATATATATATGATATGAAATTGTGCAAGCTACCTTGGATTATCTTGGTCATATATGAATAGTATCAATATAATAATAATTGGAAAAAAATATGTTTTGTTTTTTTCAATGGGTAAAATAGGGGCTATCTATAAGGGAATAAACCCATAGAAACATAATAAAATTATAATGAAACTTCTTCTGACATGGATAACAAATCATATAAATAAAATTATCTATAATATAACTATTGATTTCTCATCTAATACTACAAAATTATTTATATTATGATAATTTATGATTTTCAAGTTGGTGGATAAGTAATAACAATAACACACTTATTTAGGGATGTCGTAGATTATATACTCAAATAATATTATCACAAAAATGATATGATGTCCCTCATTGGCATAAGGAACCCAACATAAAACTTTGTTAAAAAAGAATACATTTAATAGTTTAACAAAGTTATTAAGAAGAATATAACATTGAGAAGTTGCTACAAGATCCCTATCTGTATATTATCATTGAAAATCTAATTTTATATTCGCTCCCTTGAAGCTTTTTTGTATATCTATTTTAATATTTTTTGTTGGACTAATGTATAAGCTTCCAAAAAAAAAATTACAAAATAATATATTCTTGAAATATTTCCAATCCATTAACAAACCCTCAAAAATCACCTCAATATTTTTATGCAAATAAATAGCATATAAAACCTTTTAAATTATCTCTTCATTATGCATATTAGATAAGGGTTTGCATCTCTTAAAGACTTCTTAAAAATATGACTCCAAGAAATATTCAAGTACATCTACTCTCAAAATAAACTAGGATCAACTTGAATAATGTCTTTGATGATTATGATATTTAAATATCAAGTTGCTTTACGTATGGATAATATGGCATAAAAATCTCCTACTAATAAAGTAATCATGCATTGGCATGAGTATCAAATATAATCAATGTTAGTGTGTTGGATTTTTCAAATAACTAATTCTCGAAAAATACAAATATTGAATGAAATAAAAAATAAAAAGAGACTAATGGAGCACCAAAATTTTTGAGCACAAGTCAAGAGTAAGTGCAATAGTGAATACACGTGTGATTCAAGAGTGAGTGTAACTAGAAGCAAGTGTGAGTAAGTGTATCTGAAATCAATTGTGAGTAAGTGCAGTCGAAAGTGAGTGCAAGTGAGTGCAACTAAAAGCGAGTGTGAGTGAGTGCAGCCAAAAGTGAGTGTGAGTGTGATCTAGGAGTAAGTGCAATAGCGAGTGCGAGCACAAGTTGAGACTAAATGTGTTCAATAGGAAGTGTGAACTAAGAGGGAGTGCAAGTTGAGATTCAATCATGGTAGAAGAGTGATAGGTTCATCTAGAGTGCATCAATGCTTCAAACCCTTACCATGAATCCGCGGAACATTATTTCCAAAAAATTGTTGAGGTTAAGGAATGCTAGGAAAAAAGAAGAAACAAGGGTAATTGTGACCCAATATGGAGTGCAAGCTGTGACAAGTGTGAGGTAGGAGAAAGTGCAAGCCAAGAGAATTTCAAGCTTAAAGGGAGTGCGAGTCAAGATTTAGTCATGGCAAAAGAGTAGTAGGTTCAGTCAAAGTGCATCAATGCTTCACACCCTTACCACAAATGTGTGGAACATTGTTTCCAAAACATTGCTAAAGTGAAGGAACATCGACAAAAAGAAGAAACACTGACAATTGTGAGCTAGGAGGGAGTGCAATTTTGGAGTAAGTGTGATGCAAGAGAAAGTGGAAGCTAGGAGCATCAACAAGTGCGAGTAGAGAGGGAGCATGAACCAAGAGAGAGTGCAAGCCAAGAGCTAGACCCATTAGCTATTATGGAAGGAAAATTATATTTGAAAGCCTTAATGGGAAATCCAGATGCCCTAGCTAGAAATAAAAATGCCCTAGTTGGAAGTATGGAGGCCCAAGTTGAAGATAAGCAGAAGAGCGAATACATGGAAAATTTGATTCAGGTAGCAAATGTTATAGTAAAAGTAAGCATCGAGGATGAGATGATTGAGCATGATATAATATTTCTTAGAAGTAGAGGGTTAATATGTAAGTTCTATAGATCATGGCTAGGGTTTTTGGAGATTCAAAATTGGATCAAGTGGAAGTGAGGATTGAATTCAAATTATTCTATGACTTTCTTCCTAAAGGTTTTTTCCTCATCATATTTTCTAGTTTAGAAATTAAGGATAAAAATGTTTTGTGGCCCATGGTTTAGGGGAAGAGATGCACTTTATTTGAGACCATGGAATGAATTTTTTTCTATTGAGATAGAAACTTTTAAGAAGCTTCTAGTGTGGGTTAGGCTTTTTGGACTTCCATATCAGCTTATAAATAAGGATGTTTTGAAGAATATTGGAAATAACCTAGGGGAATTTATCAAGGAAGGACCAACAACTAAGAAGAGAAAGCATGTTATATATAGTCGAATATGTGTTGTTATGGATATCTCAAAACCTTTGTCATAATTCATTAATATTAGATCTGAATCAAGAGAATGGGATCGACAATTAGATTATGAATATATTGTTTTTCCTTACCACAATTGTCTTGAAATTGGACATATGGCAAGAGTTTTCAAATTAAAAACTAGGAAGAAAGAGATAACAAATTCTAGCCATGAGATAAACTTCAAGATGAAGCAAAAAAATCATATAATAAGAGAATTTAGATCAAATCAAGGATACTCCACTAAAACAGAAGAGGTAAATAGAGCCTATTTACAATATCATTTGGCAAATTCAGAAGGAATTAAAGATGAAAATAAGATGTGGAGATAAAAACCAAAACAAATACAAAAAAAGAGGTCAAGTTTATTCTAGGTAAATCATCTTCATTTTTCTCAAGTAGTATAGAATCCTCTTCAGATAATAAAAGTGAAAGTGGTGAAGATGTTATCCTTTGCACTATAAGGTTTCAAGAGCATAATAATATAGAAATGAGGTTGGAGAAAACTATAACAATTAAAGATTTTTTTGGTAGAGTAAGGAAGGTAGTTGCTACAGAAGAGCATCCTTGCACTTTAGTGTTTCCAGGGAAACATAAAGAAGATTGTGTTTTTGATGTTATTCCTTACACTTTAGATCCTTTAGAACAAGGTAAACCTAAAGATGATAAGTCTTACTATGAGCAATGTGAGAGGATTGAAGAGATTAATGAAAAGGAAAGTATTGCTTGGAATGAAAAAAAGAGGAAGATCCAAGAAGCAAAAACAAAGAGAAAAAGAAACACAAAGGGATATTGATATGGGAAAATAAAAGCAAATATCACAAGTATTAACAAGAAGTGGAGCTAAACCCACAAATAAAATAAAAATACAATGAAAATAATATCTTGGAATATTAGGGGAAATAAGAATCCTAAAAACTATATTAAGAAATTGTGAGGTTGTTATAGACAAGATATTTTTGGATATAGAAGTTGGGCAACAAATATTTTAGCCATTCCAGTGTTGAATTTCATCTTGACATAATTTAAATTTTTGAAGGCATTTGATATAAAAGGAGTTGATTGTGGAAACTTAGCAGTTTGAGGAAGATGAAGAATATATTTGATAGAAGGGTAAATGAAGAATATCTCTAATAGAAATATAAATTTGGATATGCTTTAAGTTGTTGGTGTTAGAGTACTATTACCTTATTTGGTAATTAGTTGATTCTCCTAGGTTATATTTATCTACTATCCTAGGTTAGATATTTTCTTAATCGACATATCTTGTTGTCGGCAAGTAATTGTTAGCGTAGCAAATTTTATTGTTAGCATTAGTTAGCATGTTTAGTTAGCATTGATTAGGGGATTTTATTCCTACTTATCTAAGGCTATCTTTAGCCTTAGTGTTTGTATTTAAAGGGCATTATAATCAATATATTTTATCGCTTCATCTACTTTGCTATTATGGTATCAAAGTGGGTGTGAGGAGGAGACCTTGTCCAATTATGGAGGATGAAGTGTGAGGAGGAGACCTTGTCCAATTATGGAGGATGAAGTTCGATCCAGATCTGACATGGGAGTCACTTAGAATGAATTCTTGATAGCCTCAGACTGCATTCCTAGGTAGTAATTCTACAATGCTGAAGACCTCAATCTAAGATAGTGGGCTAGACAACCCGCAACAACTATTGGACACACATGTAGCAGTGTAGCTACCAACCTAGGTGGACCTAGGATGGATCTCGATAGATTTGTACCAGTGTATCTGCCAACCTAGACGAACCTAGGATGGATATCAATATATCCATTTTAGATCTAGACGTTTGGGACCAACCATCCACATGGACAACGCGATGAACACAACTGGAGAATACCCCATGATAGAGCAAGGACACGGACTAATGTGAATAGTGGAAGGCAATCGGACGATTTGACGGCTCAGAATCAAACATGGTCGTCGAGGTGACTTGGAAGGGACCTAACTGTCATGATGCTGATGGAGAGGGGGCATACCAAACTTTGACTTGGATGATCCTCTGATCGTAGAGAAGCCACGTGGCTCAGTGGGCTAACTCAACCATTGGACCTAACGTGGACCACTAAGGACTAAAGGACACAACTTGTTGACCTAGGATGGGCTATAGGTAGGACGAGACCAACCTGACGCAATGTGGAGATGGGAAAAACCATAAGAGGGGGAGGAATTGGTGGTCATAATGTTAATAGAGTTTTTTATTTTTTAAAAACCTTCTTTCGCACCCATGTCACCAATATGGGATATTTATTTTCCCAGACGCATAGTTGATCGCAAAGTTCATCTATATTGTAGCTTACGAAGGTTGTATCATTGAAAAACCCTCAAACCATAGTAGTGCAGCACCATAGCCATGGATGTGTAGATTGTAGCCATTGTTTGCAGATAAAAAATGCATTTGGTTCAAACTCGTGCGGGCCCAAAGATAACCCAACGCAGTGCCAGCATGACCGATCCGACATCACCTTAGCAAGATGCCACGCAGTGGCGACACCACCTCTGCACAACGATGGTGCCCCCATGCACCAAGGAAGTGCAAATTTTAGGTTAAATAAGGCATTGTGCCCTTTTTAACTCACCTTGAGCGATAGCCAGGGTGGTCAGAGCATCGAAGCTCAAGCATTCACTACCGAAAGGTCGGGGGTTCAAACCCCACCGATAGCATAATATCCCCATTTTTTGGTAAATTAAATTTTTGATTTTTAAAATTAAGTTATTTCTAATTTAATTTAAATAAATTTAATTTAATTACCATTAATTAAATTGATTTTCAATTTAATTAAAAATTGCATTTTTTTGCAATTTTTTTGCGCCAAATAGTGCTAAAAAAAACCTTAGAGGCTTTATATTTTTTTCAACAAGGGGGATAATAATTTTTTGCACTAAGGGGGGCACATTTCCCAAATTGCTTAAGAGGCAAGATTTGCCAAACACAAGCCCAAGAGGCTTTATTGTTGGAAATTTTTGCATTCAGGGGGATATTTATTATTTTCTTCAATACATTATAAGTTTGCAAACAAAAGGGGGAAAGACTTATAAGGGTGCATTTTCGATAGTGACCGACACCTTAGTCAAATTATTTTGCAAAATTTTATTGTAAAAGGTGCATTTTCGACAGCGACCAAAACCTTAAAAATGGGCAGATAAAAGAAAAAGCAAACCCCAAAACAAACTGATGATATTGAAAAATCAGTCCTTACTTTCCACCAATAATGGATGGGATAGATTTTTATGAGGATAGCACATTTCTCACACTACATAGTGGTGTAGATGCCATACTCGATGGTTTTGTGTCTTGTGAAGATATTCAGAAAAATGGTGTTCTAATATTTATTGGCGTTGTAAGAGAAATATACATGTCATTGGTTTCTATTGACATTGCTCAACGTAAAATGAAAAGGGACATTAGTGAGGAAACGAAGGTAAAACCCCTAATGGTCGATGCTTGTAGTGACATAAGTGACCTTCAACCCATGGTGGCGAATGCTTGTTGTGACACATGTGACCTTGATCCCATTGTGGCCAATGCTTTTTGTGATACAGACAACCTCATACCTTCAATGGTAGATATCAATTATAGCATAGGTGATTTCATAACAATAGCATATTTTACTTGTGACACTGGTGAATTAAAAATTGAACCTCCTAAAAATGAGCACCATAATCTCATCAATAGTGACAAATACAATATTATTAAAAGCATTGATGAAGATGATGAAATTAGGTATTTTGAAAAACACACCAAAGGATTTGGATCCAAATTGATAAAGAAAATGAGATTCAATGGTGAGAGATTAGGTAAACAGGGACAAGGCATTAAAACTCCAATAATGCTAAATGTCAGGGAAAATAATGAAGGCCTTGGCTATTCTAGATAAGCAAGTACTAGTAAAACCATGTTTTTAAACCCTAAATCTCCTCCAACTTCTAAAAAGCATTGTTGCAGTCATTATGGAAAAATAGGTTATGTTGTAGCTAGGTGTTGGAAATTACATCCTTATGATTCATGTGGATGTACGAATCACTTTTCTTCAAGTTGTTGGTACAAAATGAAAATGGCCAACAAGGTTTATATAGATTGTGGATGGACAGATCACACACAATGGACCAAGATGAAAGAAATGTTGTATGGCTTCTACTGAAAAGGTAAAACCTATGGTAGACCTAGAGGCAAATCTAGTGATAGATCGAGTGGCAGTCCTAGAGACAATAACCTAGAGATAGACCTAAATACAGACCCAAAGATAAAGTTCCAAAGGCATATCTACAGGCAGATCTAGAGGTAGGTTCATAGGCAGATCTTGAGATAGACCCAAAGGTATGCTTAGAGCCAGAGCTAGCACCAAAGACAAAGCAAGAACCAGCATTCTTTCATTTCTCTTTTTCTTCATTGTATTGGGACAGTTATATTATTACCCAAATAATGTAATAAGGGGATATGTTAGAATACTATTACCTTATTTGGTAATTAGTTGATTATCCTAGGTTATATTTATCTACTATCCTAGGTTAGATATTTTCTTGATTGACATATCTTATTATCGACAAGTAATTGTTAGTGTAGCATATTTTATTGTTAGCATTAGTTAGCGTGTTTAGTTAGCAATAAAATATGCTACGCTAACAATTACTTGCCGACAATAAGATATTTCGGTCAAGAAAATATCTAACCCAGGATAGTATATAAATCTAACCTAGGAGAATCAACTAATTACCAAATAAGGTAACAGTACTCTAACATCCCCGTTATTACATTATTTGGGTAATAATATAATTGTCCCAATACAGTGAAGAAGAAGAGAAATGAAAGAATTTTGGCTCTTGCTTTATCTTTGGAAATGTAATGAAAGCAATATAATGTTTTGTTTTCATAATGGAGTGGGCCTCAATAGAAGCCACACATAGATTATTAAAACAATAGAGACTAATGGAGCCATCTAACCTCTTTTTAGCTTTGAGAAGGGTGAAAATGTCACCCTCTCTACTGGGTTCCTTCAAATTATGCATGATGAGATGATTGGGGTTGTCCAAGAATTTGACATGACTAGCTCCCTAAATCCCTTCACTTGCAAATCCTTCCTTCCTTTGCTCCATAAAGTTGGTCCTCCATTGACAACAAATATATGGAATAACATCAAGCTAAATCAAACTAATTTTTCTAAATGAGAGAGCATCCTTTATACTATATTTCACATTTACATAGCATACTAAACCAATTCCATTTGATATTTTCCATGGATGCCCAAACATATATGCAATTTTTGACAATATACAATAAATTCTACAACAAGAAAATCTCTATAAATAATTAGTAGCATCCGACCTCAACATTCTCCACTTTATATTCTCCTCTTGACATCAAAGGAAATAGATGAATTTGTTTTATAAAATTCATATACACTCTTATAAGAACTTATTCAAATTCCTCATTGTTGATCTTTCCTCATACTAATTTGTTAACTAGGTTTCATCTCGCCAAGACATCTCTTTTTCATGGACTTGTATAACAAAAATAAAATATTATTATTCTAAAAAAATCAGGTAATTTCCTCCAATGCTTATATATAAAATACGAATCTACAACATGTTGCAACCTTTATTGGTATCTTGAGATCACATCCTTTAAATAAAATATGGTGTTAACCAAGAACAATTTCTATACACTCAAAACATATTTGTAGGAAATAAAATCACCTTCAATTCATCCTTTATTTCCAACATGTCCTATTAATATATAGAATTAAAAAAAAAATGATTAAATTTATTAGGTGTTTAGAATAATGTTACTTGTTAGACATATACAAAGGGTTGTGATCTTCTAAGCAAAAAAGGAAAAACAATAACTTCTCCTATATATTTTTTCATTATCGTAAAACAAAGAATAAATTTTGGTGTTATGTTCTCTTTTATTGTACATAAATACATGTCCCTTACTCTTGCTCTAGAATTTTCAAGAATTCATTTGTAGAATGAAATTATTCATATTTAAAATTGCTCGTACGGATGACCTCCAATAACCTCATCTATATTCTTATTACAAAAACTTAAATTCACTTATATTTTTCCATAAAATTTAACAATCTTAGCATATCCTCAAAATATATAGGAAAAGCTTTATCTTTAAGCATGTGGTATGGCCTACATATCTCCTTATCACATATCATAAAAATTTTAGTTTTAAAAACATTTGATCATGGAGGGAATACAAGATTCAACAAACTTATAAGTTAACAATATTGAAAAATTAACTACTCAAGTCTTTAACTCTACATGCACAACAACCATGAACATCATAAATTTTGATCTCAAAAAAATCCCCTTCTGTGCTGACAAATAACCAACCTGCAATGAATAAGGAAGGTATAGTAATACTATGGATAACCCAGTATCGAATACTGGTAATAATGTCAGCAAAAGCGCGTTCTCCCGTATTCCCAGACATACTAAGCTCCATATATTATTGTAAAGTCAAGGGGGAATTAATCCCATGAAAGATAGAGATCAGGAAATGGAAAACTACTGATATCTTCTCTAATCCTCGTTTGATTGTCAATATTATACCAAAGGTATATTTGAAGTATACTGAACCAGTATAGCTAGCCTTATGCTAACACAGCAATAAAATTTTGCTAAAAATCGAAAGGGAACGTCTCTTTTATTTCTTCTCACTGGACAGAAATGGGAGAATCTCACATGTTTTATTATAGATTCTGGGGGAACTCTATCTCGATATTGTAACAATTTGACACATAAATAATGGGCAAATAATTTTCATTTGAGAAACAATCATTGTAATGGTTGCTGCCCTACAGGTGAATGTATAACTAAATATACGAATGTCACTTCAAGAGGAAGGACAAGAGGTATCATTATCAATACAACTCCAAAATATTCTTCTACCTTTTTTTCTCTATTTCATTCAAACATTATGTTCGTGTAGATGATCCTAATTAGTTGTATGAGAAAAGGATCATTGGTGCTACTGTATGGTGCACTTCCATCCAATAGCACCATGGGTGAAGTTATGTTAATATAGAAAAAAATCCAACATAATTATGCGCAACAACCATAAACATTAGAAATTTTAATCTCAACAAAATCCCCCTATAATATAATGCATATTAATGTAAGAAATTCCAACATAATTATAAATGAAATATAATAATCCAACTCATTCAAACATCATATTTTATATAAAAATCTCTTTAATATAAAATCCTATTCTAATACCACCTAATAATATATAATATTAAATAAAACAAAAAATATACAATTATACAATCATGATGAATATAGTTGACATAACCATATAACCAATTCATTAAAACACCCATGTTATGTAAAAATCACCCATATTATGACGTAAAAATCCTAAAAATCACCCATATTATGACGTAAAAATCCTAGCGTCCTTCACTAGAAGTTTCCTTATGCATTATTAATTTAGAATCTTCTTTATTGTAAAGATATTTTCAAATATTTTCAAATATGCTTTCTCTACGAGATATCTTATACAACTAAAAATATAATATAATATAAAATACACA
Organism: Wollemia nobilis; assembly: GCA_028583015.1. Taxonomy (NCBI): domain Eukaryota; kingdom Viridiplantae; phylum Streptophyta; class Pinopsida; order Araucariales; family Araucariaceae; genus Wollemia; species Wollemia nobilis. Next base: position 465,176 of record JAQPPZ010002979.1, read on the forward strand.
AGTGCGTAATTATTACCTATGCCAATGTTCATATAGCCAATTCATTAAAACACCCATATTATGACGTAAAAATCCTAGCATCCTTCACTAGAAGTTTCCTTATGCATTATTAATTTAGAATCTTCTTTATTGTAAAGATATTTTCAAATATGCTTTCTCTACGAGATATCTTATACAACTAAAAATATAATATAATATAAAATACAAAGTGCTTAATTATTACCTATGCTAATGTTCATTTACCTACTGTTTATATTTTAATGTTGGTAATAGTTATGATAATATCAGTTGGTGTCAAATCTTTAAGTCAAAACCTTGAATTTGACCTCTATCCTCTCTTTTTAACTCAATGGTTTTCTTTAGTAAGTTATAGGTCTACCTTCGTTAAGGTTAAACTGGTTATGATATTAAAGAATGGATTGATCACTACTTTAAAATATAACTTGATACAAATGTTACACAGCCTTAGGTTTCCTCTAGTTCAACTACGATTTTGCTCCCACCAGTTGCGTATTAAGACAAATCATCACTTCCCCAGAGATCAGCGTATTTGCAGATTATGCAGTCTTGATGTGGAATTCGATGAGCATTTCATTTTCACTTGTGCTGTCTACTACGAGATACGAGGTAGATATTATTGCTTATTCAAAAACACCCATACACTAAAATCTTGGATTAGTTATGAAGATCAGAGATGCATTGAACTACTTAGTAACAATTTGCAGAAGATAACAGGATCCCGACTTATCACTTCATTCTTCCAGCCTCTAGAGGCCACGACCAAGAAGCGCCAGGGTGATCATAGAGATACAACAAGATCAACTCATCGTCGACTCCAACAAAGAACATCTACGACGACATCCAACTCTTACATCACTCACTTCTCTTCAGCCTTGAATGTTGGGAGTAATCCTTGATCAATATTGTATATCATGTCATCATGTTTATTGTTTTTTACTTTATTTTCTTACTTTGCAATCCTATTAACCTCTTTTAATTATGATACACATTAATACAAATTCAAATTCAAGTTAGTGTCAAATCTTATTTTTGTAACTTATAGGTGTAACCTGGTTAAGGCTTTCCACCTCTTACCTTGGCTAGAATCATTCTTTTCTTCTATTTATGACCCAGTGTCTTATTAAAGTATATGTATTCAACCAAAAACCAAGACCTAAATTGAACCTTGCTTCTAATGGATCACAGTTTTGGAAATTGATTCTCCATTTTTTATAATATTTATGGACCAACGGAATTTAAACCTATAAGAAATGGATTGAATATATAATAACACAATGAGTCACAAATACAAGAAAATAATGATTCCCTGCCCCCAAGAGTATGACAGGGCGCCCAGAGAGACCTTCACGAATGTTTAACTCCTTGCCGTACCCGACAGAGTCAGCCGGCATATTTTAGCATAGAAGATTCCGATTTCGGGCCACCTCCTCTCTTTATAGAGGACCGACGACGTTGAAGGAAGATCTCATGCTCTCTATCCCAAAAGAAATCTGTTTGTGCTATACATATTTCGGAATCAGAGGATGGCGGAGGCGGCGACGAAGCGCAGGAACGGTGTTATGGTTGTGGCTCTGGTTCTCGTGATGGCCATTTTTCTGCCTTGCTAAATTGAGGGAATGCGAAGTTTGAGAGAAATTGGGGAATGCCAGTGCGAGGAGTTGTACGTGGTGAAGGAGGGAGAGACTCTGCAGACGATCAGCGAGAGATGTGACGCTCCTTTCATTCTGGCCGACAATCACCATATTCAAGACACCGACGACATGTTTGCAGGGCTGGTTCTGAAGCTTAGCTGTTAAAACTCGTATGTTTATATCTTATGGCGATTGGCAATAACTCGTATGTTTATATATACCACAGAGTTATGGAGATTTCTTGCTGTATGTACACTTCCATAGGCCTTCTTGGTAGGAGATGGATAGAAATAGTTAAATATTATGCGGAATATTCCGTTACTGTAAATCCGTGGAATCGTCATGGTGGCTGAATTCCAAACCGTGGTGGGCTCTTGCGTCCCGTGATAATGCTTTTTATTGCGGTGATGTGCTTAAAAAAGAATAAAAATGATTTGTATATAGAACAGGGTGTTTGTTGCGCTGTCAAATAGCTTTTCTTAAGAGGATCTTTGGAGTTAATCATTGAGTATTTTAGTTGTCTGTTTTTTTTTTTAAATCCAAGTGAGTTGGAGAGAATAAGGTAATTTTTTAATGAAGGTTTTTGGTTCGAATTTCCACTTTATTAAATGTACATGGGTATTTAAAATCCAGTTGATTATATTGATATGTTGATGTGGTCAGGACCTTGCGCAACTTCCGGGTAATTTTGTCAGAGTAGAACCCTGGTTGATGTGGTCAGGACCAAGACCACTTTGCAACGAATTTTTCCCTAAATTTAAAAAAAAATTGAAATTTTAATTTTAATTATTTAAATTATAATTAAAAAATATTTAAATATAAAAAATATATTTTAAACGGGTTAATATCATTATTTAAATTATTATAATTAAATTTTTAATTTTTATTAATTCTAATTACTAACATGTTTAACTAATTCTTTGGTATTGTAGGCGAATAAAAGATATAGTATACAAGGACTTTCGACGATTATTGGCCACTTTACTTATTGATCTCTATGTTTTTAACTGATTAGCATATCAAACGTGTAAATGTTGAATAGCAATTTCACCTAAACTTCTTTATCACTTGGGTGCGGGGTTTTCTTTATGCTTTATGTGATCAATGCTTATTAATTGAATGTTCTGAATTCATTTGTTTATTATTTAAATTTTATTAATAAAATAGAGTTTTTTTTTAGAGTTATAAGCCTTTGAAGTTTTTTTTAATGATGAGATTAGGATTAGCTTATTTAACATAAATAAGGACAAAGCACTTGGGTTGGATAGATTCCTTGATGTTTTTTTAAGGTTTTGGCACTTTCTTGGTTTAAGAGAATTCTAATCTTCTTCCTTCTTGTTATAGACATGGAATACTACCTTTATTGTTTTGGTTCCGAAGAAACATGGTGCTTCTTCTCTAAAGGATTTTAGACCTATGTGCTTATGCACTACCCTATATAAGTTGCTTACTAAGATACTTGCTAATAGGTTGAAAAGGCTTCTCCCCAACTTGATTTCTCCTCTTCAAGATGGTTTTGTTCATGGTAGGCAGATTGTGGATGGGATCATTACAATTCATGAGACTTTACATTTTATGTCCAAAAGCAAGTTGGTTGGAATGCTTCTTAAACTTGATATGCAAAAGGCTTATGACAGGGTCTCTTGGGAGTTCCTTGACAAGGTGTTGCAGAAATTTGGCTTTGGGGATCTATGGAGGAAGTGGATTAGAGTTTGTATTTCCTCTGCAAAATTTTCTATCATCATCAATGGGATACCGAGTGGTTTTTTTGGGGTTCAAAGAGGTATTAGGCAAGGTGATCCCTTGTCTCCATATATTTTCATTTTAATGGCTGAAGCTTTAGGAAGATCGATTCTTGTTGCTACCTTGTCCTCTAAGATTAAGGGCATTAGACCTACTGGTATTGTAGAGGTAGTTTCTTGTCAACAGTTTGTAGATGACATTGTACTTCTTGGGGAGGCTACTTTGAGAGAGGCTAAGGCATTCCTAAATATTTTGCAGTTGTATGAGAAAGCTTCCAACCAACAAATTAACTTCCATAAAAGTCAAATATTTTTTGTGAATACTAGGGGGCAGCTTCAACATAGAATTGCAGGGATTTTTGGTTGTGGCATTGCTAACCTTCCTTCTTTATATCTAGGTATGCCATTGTTTATTAGGAGGATGAAGGAGGAGTTGTGGTCTCCTGTATTGGATAGGATTCAACGTAAGTTAGCTGGGTGGAAAGGTAATCTCCTGAGCCAAGCAGGTAAGTTGCAATTGCTTCAAGCTACCCTCCAAAACATTCCTGTCTATTACATGTCTCTTTTTAGAATGCCCTTCAAAGTTAGGAGGAGGATTGACCAGATATTTAGGATATTTCTATGGGCTAGGGTGGAGGATAAATAGAGGGTGTCCCTTGTCTCTTGGGATAGGGTTTGCTCTTCTAGGAAAGAAGGTGGTCTTGGGATCAAAAATTTGTTGTTGTTCAATAAGGCGTTGATTGCAAAAACAACCTGGAGATTATGTGTTGAGGAGGACCATCTGTGGAAAGATATTATGAGAGGTAAGTATCTGGAAAATCACATTTCTTTTTTTAGAAGTGTTCCTCCTCCTAGGGGCTCTGTGATCTGGAATGGTTTTTTGGGGGTCAAAATTTTGGTTACAGAGGGTATGCGATGGCAGATTGGGAATGGTAAGGATGTGTTCTTTTGGGAGGATACTTGGATTCTTCCTTAACCTCTCTTTCTTAGTCCCAATTTTTATGAGTTGAAGGCTCCTTTATCACTGAAATATGGAGAAAAAGTAATTGATTACATAATCATCACTAATGGCAAGAGGACTTGGAAGCATCTGACTTTATATACAACTGATCTTCAGATCCTTCAGAGTTTGGCAAGGTTGAACATGTTGCTGCAACAATACTTTCTTCCTCAACAGAATGACAAGGACTTCCTTCTATGGACTCATTCTCCTAAAGGTCTTTTTTCTATCAAGACTGCATATGAGGCCCAATCATTGTCTAGGGGAGGATATTTTCCAGCAAAAAGGGTTTGGTATCCTCATTTGATCCCCAAGATTGCATTTTTTTATGGTTGTGTTTGCAAAATAAAATTTTGATTGTTGATAATTTATGTAAGAAAGGATTCCATCTTCCCAATATTTGTCTCTTGTGTTCTAAGGATGTTGAATCTATGGATCATATTTTCATCCATTGTGATTTCTCAAATAAGGTGCTCAATGCTTTATTGGATTCTTTTTCCATCAAATGGACTTTACCTCAAACTTTCAAGGAACTTTTCACTCAGTGGAAATCCCCCTTCATCAGTCACAACCTCACTAGGGTGTGGGATCTGGTTCTTCCTCATTTTTTATGGGGTATCTAGTGGGAGAGGAACAAAAGAATTTTCAAGGATATTACTAGGGATGAATCCTTTGTCTTTAGAAGGATTAAAGCTACTATTGAGAATAACCTGATTGTCTTTGATGTTGGAAATGGTAGGGAGGAAGTTGTGGAGAAAGAGGTTGTTGTTAGTTGGAATCTGAATCTAGAGAATTATATTTTTGTATCCACTATTCAAAAAATATTGGCTACTAGATGGCATAAACCAGCTAAAGGGTGGGTCATTCTAAACTTTGATGGGGCTGCCAAAGGTAATCCCGGGAGGGCTGGTGGAGGGGGTGTTGTCAGAAATGATAATGGTGAGGTCATTTGGGCTTACGCTGAAGATTATGGTATTCAAACCAACCACCTAGCTGAATCTAAGGCTCTTTTATCGGGTGTTCACCAGGTTTTTGAGAGGGGCTTTAGAAGACTTCTCATTCAAGGTGACTCCTTGAACATCATTCGGGATCTGCAGGTTGGAAATACTGATAATTGTTTTATCCTGAATATTATTAAGGACACATCAAATATTTTGGAAGGTATGTTAGAAGTTAAAATTGAGCATATTTATAGGGAAGGTAACCAGGTTGCTGATGTTATGGCCAATTTGGGGGTGGATAGTGGCCAATTTAGAATTTGGGAAGACAATTTTCCTTCGCGGTTACTGATAATTGTTGCTTTGGAAGCATTGGGCCTACCTATCCAGTAGGTATTTTTATTGTCTTTCTGCTTGGATGAGATCTCAGTTGTGTTCTAGTGATCCTCTCTTTGGGGGTGTTTTTTGGGGGGCTGGCCCTTTTGCTCCTTGGTGGTTACCATTCTCAAGGAATATGCTTGGTGTTTTGCCTTCATCCTTGCTCTCTGAGTTTGGAGTTTTGTTATCTGCATCTTGATGTTCTCCTTTATGCCCTGTTGAGTGGTGGGTTGGTCTTTGCTTTTGGATGGTTGTTTTAGTTTAATTTCTATTTCTTTTGGCCTTGGAGGTTGGCCTGTGCTTAATTAGCCTTATCTTTCTCTGCCTCCTCTAATGTAAAAGGTTCTGAGACCTTTCAAAACCTTGTTTTTCACCATTAATAAAAAAAATTAATTAATTTTGGAGAGATAGGGAAGTCTACTTCAAATTTAGAAAATTTGCAAAATCCTTATTTCTTCATAGTTTATAAAACATTAGGGATTCATAAGGATTTCTACTTTATAAGATTTTGAAATTTAGAAACTTTAAACTATTTTGATATTTTATATTGATTTCATATTTTTTTGAGAAAAAATTAAAAGTAGAAAAATTTTAAATTAGTAAATTATTGCAAATTTAGTTATTTGGGAAACAAAATGGTTTCAAACCCAAAAATTAGGAAAAATATAAACTTGCAAAAATCTAGGGAGTCATAAGGTTGTCAATTTCAAAATAATATGGCTAAGAAAAAACAAGTAAAACAAAAAAATACAAAAATTGGAAATATGAGTTGTCAAAAACAATTGACATACCAAAAATAAGACCAAAATGTGAAGGTCTTGGATATACATGACACATCAAGAAATCGGGAACTAAATTTATGACAGGTATTGATAGAATCAATAATAATGAAGGACAAAATGGTAAAAGGAATCTTGAAACAAGTAAAAAATGTAATCATTGTGGTAGATATGGATATAAGATAGAAAAATATTGGGATCTTCATAGTTGTGAAATTTGTGGACATAATCATTCACAAATATTTCATCTACAAAAAGAAAAGAAATATCATAGATTAAAAATGGATTGTGGATGGATAAACATAAATGAATTAGATAAGATAAAAGGAATGTTGTATGGTTTCTATAGAAGGAAACCAAGTATGATCAAAGTTTTCTAAGAATATTATGACCCAAGCATAGCTTAGAAGATGGTCTATAGCGAAAGAATTTGTAGTGATGATCTTATAAATATGTTGGTATTTCTAGTGGATGACCTAGAGATAATAATAATTCAAAGGTGACCCAGAGATAAGGTTCCAGAGGTAGTGACCTAGAGGTAGTGATCCAGTGGTAGTGACCCAGAGGCGGAGATCCAAAGGTAGATACCTAAAGGCAGTGACCCAAAGGCAGGTTCAATGGTAGTGACCCAAAGGTGGTGACCCTGAGATAAAGATCTAGAGGTGACTCATATACATTGATCCAGAGGTAGACACAACTAATTATAAAGGAATACCTAATGAAGGTTTTATATATCCAACCATACCAGATTTAGAGCTAAAGAATGAAGAGAAAGAAAAATCAGAGATTTAAGGCAAAAATCCTTTCTACCAAATAATGTAATACAAGGGATGTTGGATATATTACATTATTTAACACCCTTGTAATATTAGTTTGGTAGTTTATTTATATTTATATAATGTATGTGTTAATATGAGAGAAATTGCAAGGTATCAGGATAGAGAATGAAGAGTCATATGATATGTGGTAGGATGAGAGTTTTGTCTTTATGAGAGGAATATGAAAGGTTGCATCTCCTAAATGTTTAAGAAGAGCAATAGTTAAAGTATTGAAAAGTCATGTAAAATTATATATTGGAGATAAATGGAGTCAATCAGTATCATTCATGTAAGTTATATCTATGAGATATTATTGTTATTCTTAATATTGAGATTCATTGTTAGTTTAATTAATTGCATACATCTGATTTATATTTGATCTTGGATAAAGCTTTCTATTAGTTAACTCATCAGAAGCTTACAGACCATTTTCTTGACTATCCTAAAATTGAGGCCTAGGATACCCATTAGATGAGGCCTAATATCCCTAGTTCCCCTATGGGAAGGGAGTTCTTAGATTATTCTAATAAGGGTACCTCTCGGTATTCCATTCTCTCCTCATGGCCAATACTTCATTAGAAACTAATGCAAACAACTTTTGAGATGCTTCAATTTCTAGGTCCTTTGAGGTAGGTGGGATTGGGGTATGTGGGGAAACAATAACCAAATATGAGACTGAGGATGTTTGAAATATCATTAGCTGAGCAACTAGAACAAGTTGGTAAGGGAAATGCATATTGGGATATAAAGGCATAGAATGCATATTTAGATCCATGTTCTGCTCTGGTATATTATGGATTGTGCATAGACTTACCACATGATTTAGATACTCAATTGGGGAAGTGAGATCTTCCCAAATAAATGAGGTGAGAGAGTTTAAGGAAGATTGAGGTATCTCATCACATACTTCATGTGAAGTTGGTTGAGCCAAAGGACCTTTATCATTATAGGTATGAAATGTTCTAGGGGGTGGTGGTGGAGTAGCCATATTATGGTTGTAGACACCAAAACCTAGATACTTGTAATCCATCCACATTATCCAATTACAATTATTCATTTATTTATGTTTATATATATAAATATAAATATTTATGTATTTATATATGAATAAATCACAGTCACTCATCATGACTTAATCTCAACCATCCATATAACTTGATCCATGTCACATATCAAAGACATAATCTTAGCCATTCATCATGATTTAATATCGACCACCCATTGGTGTCATCAAAACCCTAGCATGTTGAAAGGCAAGTTATAAAAGGTCATTCATTCTCATGAATGAGGGTTGATGAATAAATTAATTTACAAATAAGGAAGTTGGTCAAGTGATTAAGTTTGAGAGCCCTTCCATCCATCCCCATACAAAACCTTAGCACTTCACTAATATCCTTCTCCCTCTCCACCATCGTATCCCCTATGAACTAGATTTGGTTCTTTAGTACTCTCTTCATAAACCCTCGAACATTGTCGAGCATTTATCGAATGTTGCTGAGCATTCCAAGAACATTGTAGTGTGTTCATAGCCTTTCTAGAATGCTCTAGAGTGTTTCCCAACCTTTTAGTTTGCTATAGACAAATCCTTGAATGCTTGCGGGTATTCGTATGATATTAGATCACATAAGTAGAAATGTGAATCAGGAAAATCTAGTATCTCAACAAGGTAAAGGTTTTATTGTTCTACATCTTACATTTTTTGTACTTAGTTTACATTTCATCATTTACAACACTAGGGTTTGTAGATTTATCTTTTATAAAGGACCTCACACAGTGGAGCCCTCACATATGCTATTTACATATTTGGTGTTGTTGATCTATTTTGCAGGTACAAGAACTATATTATTTATGACTATTGTAGTTTAGGTGGTCCCGTAGGGATAATCAAGCCTACCTACAACTTGTTTGGAGTAAAAGACAATGCATAAGACACCTAAAATTTATTATGAACAAGGGTTTTCAAAACCCTTCGATTGTAACCATTTTATCAATACACATTCTAATGTAACACTGGAGATCAAGGCTCCCATCATATTAATACAATATTATCTCTTCATTGTGCAATATATATTTTATGTTGGTTCTGTTATCGCTATCTAGGTGTTGTTGATTTTTGCTTTACAAAATGGCGATCACAGTGGGACCCTCAAAGGGTTTCTTATTTTAATATACCTTGTCAATATTATCTACAAGGTTTCTAAAAGCAATAGAATTTTATTTGTGGTCGCACAGATGCCCTACCATGTTCGAGGGATGCCCTATCGCATCTAGGAGACACCTTACCACATCCAGGAGATGCATCACCATGTTCAAGAGACTCTGCATCACGTCCAGGAGGGTTGAAAAGAAATACATAGGCTTCTTGGTAAATCTAAATCAAACCCCACCTTCATTTTTTTTGCTTTTTAAAGAGAGATTAAAAATAAGATATCTATTTTTTGTTTAAAAAGCAACTCATTCTACATCTTAGGCATTTATAAACATCTCTTCATATAGTTTGTACATAGGATAGATCTGCACTTGTGCATCCATCTTAGTTGCATTAAAACATTCATTACATTAGGTTTAAGTTTTTGTTGTTTATGGTGTTTTTACCTTTTATCTTGTATGTTGTTTGCAATAAAAACAAAAAAAACATAAATAGTTGCATTTTAGGCTAAAGTCTCTCACTTTTTACTTCTCCAAGTTGGAACAAGTTATTGGTACTCAAGCTTACTCCCATTGTTGGAATCACTTGATGATTTAGAGTGGAAGAACTAGGTGAACCCTCCACTATTGGAATCACTTTATGATTTAGGGTGGATCTTAAGAGGTGTACCCTAGATTATTTTGAGGAACTTGGTATTAGTATTCTTGGTCACCAACTTGGCTGAGTAGAAGAGAGTTTCTTGGCATTGTATGAGCACCATAGACAACTAAAACTTTAAAAGGAATCACACACAATTGCATACATCACTTTAAACATCAGTGAGTTGGACTTCATCACCAACCACTGATCAAGATCAATGACAATGGGCTTCATCTCCATCCGCTATCTCACCCCATAGTCACCATAGCAGCTCGTGAGTGATTTTTCTAGATTTCATCACCAGAAAAATCCTCATTTACCATCCACCTTAGGAATCTATCCTACATAGTAGTCTAGGCTTAGGCTCATCACAACACACAAACCACACACACAAAAAAATCAAATAAAAAATTATTGTAGAACATAGAATTCAATAGTTTGTTTGGTTCTATGTGCTTTTCATTAACATTGCACCCTTCCACACACATCCCTCACATCCATTACCCTTTCTTGCTCATAGCTTATGATATTGACCAAAAATCAAGTCAAAGCCATGAGTCAAGCATCTACCAACCAACCCACTTCATCCATGGAGTGTTCCACTTCTACCTCAACCACTTTTGTGGCTAACCCAACCAGGCCAACATAGATAAGCTATTTTGGTTTATTTGTAGGATCCTCACACACAAAATTCACCTTGAATGTTGATGTGATGCACAGAGCCATTCACACCTCCATATTGAAAATAACATTCCATACCTATCGACCATCACACTACCTACATAGATATGGATAAAGTTATAGCTACTTTAATACCAACTAGATCAATATTAGAACAACTCACCATTCCACACAACCAAGTTCCTTATGCTCAGTTGGAACTTGCCCACTCACATCCAACCACCTTCAGCCAAGCCTACATCAATCCTTATTGATCTATTTGGTGTTATTGATCTATTTTGCAGGTACAAAAACTACATTATTTATGGTTGTTGTAGCTTAGGTGGTCCCGCAAGAATACTCAAGCCCACCTATAATTTGTTTAGAGTAAAAGATATCGTGGAAGATACCTAATATTTATTATGAACGAGGGTTTTCAAAATCCTTTAATTGTAACCATTTTATCAATACACATTATATTGTAACATTGGATATCAAGGCTCCCACCATATTAATACAATATTATCTCTTCATTTTGCAATATATTTTGTGTTGGTTCTATTATTGCTATCTAGGTGTTGTCAATTTTTGCTTTACAATGGCCTAGAACTCTTCTTCTTTACTGAATGGTGGCAATAAATCTTGTCATCTTCTATAACATATAACTCAACAATATGTATTTTATCTAGATATCTTTGGAGTCTTTTTTTGGAGTGGAGTCACCAAATGAATGCAACTTATGCTTCTTGAAAATAGGTAGACCGAGGCCTTCATTGAAACCTTAATCTAATATATTCAACAATGACTTCTTTTGATGTTTGTTGTAGAGTAGAGTCATCAGGTGAGTAAGAGGTGCTTCAACAATTAGGGGTAGGCATAGACCATAAAAAAAGTCAAAGCCTAACTTGATGTTGTGGTTATAGGACCAATGATATATCAGTGGGGTCCCACTGGGCATGCCATTAATTTGTTATCATCTTCAATTATCTCAATTGGAATTGTCATCAATGGCCTCCAATAATTTTTTACAAGGTTGACTCCTTGTTAGGATGTGATATTTGGATACAATTTAACTCATGGAGGAGGAAAAAGGATGTGAGAGAAAAATAAAACAACTCAACAAAAATAAAAGGGTGATAATGCACCAAAAGCTCCACTAAGATCTCCCTACATAATAGGTTGAATGCTATATGCTAGCAATAACCACTTCCTCTCCTTCACACAATTAAGTGTAAATGATATTTATTGACATATATGGACATTAAAAATGGGTTAGTGGAGAACCATAGATGGCTAGTCCATACATGGATGTAGGTTTCCCACACACACATATGCAAGCAAAACCTAAAACAAGTAAAAGCTATAAACACATACACACATACATAAATGGGTCAACAAGACAACCATCAATTTCTAGTCCAAAAATTGATGTATATCTCCATAAATATATATTCAAATAATTTTTACAAAGTAATGTGCCAGAAGTGGGGGTTTGATCTACCCACAAGCCACTCAAGAACTAATTTCTCTACAGAAATAAATGAAAGAAAAGCTTACAAAATATTACAAATGTAAACTTATCGATCCTCTTTATAGTTTAGACTATTGCTATTTATAGATTACAATAGGGAAAATTTCCCTCCAAAATTATCTACAAGTGGATCTAACAAAATTAGCTACCTTTTTTAGGGATCCTAAAAATTAAATGAGATACCCTTGGTCATAACAGTTGTTAGATCTAGGGATATCATCACCATACTTATATTAAATGTATCTTTGAACCACTTAATTAATATATCATATGGTAGGTGGTATTTCTCTTTCTACATGAGAATACACTAGTTCATATCACCTACATTTTCTATAGTTCCATGCACTTTGACTTGACGAAGATGTTGGTGGTAGCTCAATTTTTTTTGACATGCCTCGGTTCTTTCAAACCCCAAGGTCTTCCTCTAGACTGGTCAAGACTTTTGTTATTGGTGCTTAATCAGAGATCATAAATCTTCTTATATTAGATTTGCTTCAAAATAAAAAGACTCCTCCAACTTTATTTTCTCATCATTGCATCTATCGAGACTTTTATTTTTACTTAATAGGTTTTTCATAAACTTTGACTATAAAAACTTATTTTGTCTTCCTTCTCTTCGAAATATATTACACACTTTAGGAGGGCAAAGGTTGTCCCCTTGGCTCATAGTCTATATAAAGTCACAATTGCTTGTGATCAAAACTTTACCTTAAGTGCAAATCAACAGTGAGAAGTCACCACAAGATACCTACCTTTATATTATCTTTGAAAATCTAATTTGGTATTCCCTCCCTAGAAGCTTTTTTGTATATCTATTTAAAAAAAAATTATTGGACCAGTGTTTAATGCTAGACAAATTGTATTAACAATAAATTTTATAGGTATACCGTCAATATGGTGTAAAATATCAAAATCGTCTACAACCAACTAATTGTGATATATTCGTAACATTCTTCGCCCTTATTACATCATGTTCCAAATAGATCCAAGAACATTAATATCTCAAATAGGATAAACATAACAATCTAAATAAAACCTAATGAAATGAGACATACATAATAGCATGCAAAATATTCAAAGGTTTATGGATTATGACATACATTATTATCCATGACCTACATTAATATGAATAGGAATAAACTCAATTGTTTACCTCACCAAACATGTAACTAAGGATAGGGACAAACATGATTATGCATGATCATATTTCATAAGTGGAGAGACGCGCAAATATTATCCATCTTCTTAGTTGGAAATTGGTACATAGACATTTATTTACAAAATATCTATGATTGGGGACACACTCAATGAATCATAGGTACATCATTCCTCTTATGAACAAGGACATACACAACTACTCACAAGATCATATGCTAATAGGGACATACACTACTATATGTAAAACTATCATTAGACTGGACACTCTCTTCTCTCAAAAGAACCACTATCTCAATAGATAATGCTATCTAATTTTGATTTACAAAATGGATCATAATTGCTTCAAATATATGAATCCCTCAAACTAAATAATGCCTTGATCATGTGGCCTTCAAATCACTACATATTTTAGAATCATATGTATCAACCAAAATTTTTAATAGAAATTAAAATATATCATATGTGTTGAGTATGAAAAGTATTCTCCAAAAACTATATATGCCTAAGCTTCCAAAAAATATTTTTAACAAAATAATATATTCTTGAAATATTTCCAATCCATAACAAATCCTCAAGAATCACCTTTATATTTTCATGCAAATAAATAGCATATACAAACCTTTAAAAGCATCCCTTCATTATGCATGTTAGATAAATGTTTGCATCTCTTAAAGACTTAAAAAATATGACTCCAAAAATAATTCAAGTACATCTACTAAGTTGATTTATTTATGGGTAATATGGCATAAAAAATCTTCTACTAATCAAGTAATCATGCATTGGCATAAGTAGCAAATACAATCAAAGTTATTATGTTGGATTTTTCAAATAACTAATTCTCCAAAAATACAAATATTGAATGAAATAAAAAAAAATCAAAAGATACTAATGGAGCCTTCTAACCTATTTTAAGCTTTGAGAAGGGTGAGAATTTCACCCTCTGTATTGGGTTTTTGGAAATTATGCATGATGATATGATTGAGGTTGTCCAAGAATTTGACATGACTAGCCCCCTCAATATCTTCCCTTGCAAATCTATCTTTCTTTTGCTTCATAACGTTGGACCTCCATTGACAACAAATATATGGAATAACAGTAAGCTAAATCAAACTAATTTTTATCTTCAAGCAAAAAGGAAAAACAATAACTTCTCCTATATCTTTTTTCATTCTCATAAATCAAAGAACAAATTGTGTTGTTGTTATGTTCTCATTTATTGCACATGAATACTTGTCCCTCACTCGCAATTTAGAATTTCCAAGAACACATTTGTAGAATAAAATTATTCATATTCGGGATTGCTCGTAAGGATCACCTCCAATACCATCATCTATAATATTGCTTCAAAAACTTAGATTCACTTATATTTTTGCATCAAATTTAACAATATTAGCATGTCATCAAAATATCTAGGAAAAACTTTATCTTCAAGCATGTGATATGGCCTACATATCTCCTTCTCACATGTCATATAATTTTCACTTTTAAAAACATTTGATCATGGAGGAACTACAAGATTGGACAAACTTGATAAATCAGCAATACTAAAAAAATAACTACTCAAATATTTAACTCTACATGCATAACAACCATGAACATTAGAAATTTTGATCTCAACAAAATCTCTCTATAATGGTTATTAATGTAAAAAAATATCCAATATAATTATGAATGAAATATAATGATCCAACTCATTCAAACAACATATTTTCATATAAAAGTCTTCTTAATATAATATTCTACTCTAACACCATCTGATAATATATAATATTAAGTAAAAAAAAAAAATAATATAACTACACAATCATGATGAATATAGTTGTTATAACCACCTATAACCCATTCATCTTAACACCCATATCAGGATTCTCTAAAAGTTTCCTTACGCATTATCATTTTAGAATCTTTCTTGTAAAGTTATTTTCAAATATGCTTTCTCTACAAGATTCCTTATACAATTAAAGATATAATATAATATAGAGTATACAAGTGCATAAATAGAACACATGTCATTGTTCGTTTACCAACTTTTTATATTTTAATGTTTGTAATAGTTACGATAATATGAGTTGGTGTCAAATCTTTTCAAGGCCTTGAATTTGGTCTTAGAAGATCCCCTCTTTTTAACTCAATGGTTTTCTTTAATTATCCTATCATAAATCTTATTTTCTAAGTTATAAATCAAACCTAGTTAAAGCTTTCCAACTCTTCCCTCGGCTAGAATCATTATTTTCTTCTATTTATGACCCAGTGTCTTATCACGGTTTAGAATGTCATGATCAAGTCTAGCGTGACTTAGTTTTGGAAATTGATTCTCCATTTCCTGTAATATTTATGGAACCAACGGTAATCCTATCCTCAGGTTGGCCTTAAACCTATAAGAAATGGATTGAATATATCATAACACAATGGGTCACAAATACAAGAAAATAATGATTCCCTGCCGCCAAGGGTATGACATGGCACCCAAACCGTGGTGGGCTCATACGTCCCGTGATAATGCTTTTTATTGCGGTGATGTGCTTAAAAATGAATAAAAAGATTTGTAGATAGATCATGGTGTTTGTTGCGTTGTCAAATAGCCTTCTCAAGAGAATCTTTGGAGTTAGTCATGTTAACTCTGGATGATTCAGATTGGAAGTATTTTGTTTTTATAGTAAATGGTATTTTTATTTTAGGTAGTTGTTTGGTTTTTTAAAATTAAATTTTTTTATTTTAATTGTTTAAATTATAACTTAAAATTTTTTAAATATAAATATTAGAATTATATTTTAAACCGGTCAATATTATTAAATTATTATAAATATTTTTTTTAATTTTTATTAGTTGTAATTACTAACATGTTTAACTAATTCTTTCGTATCGTAGGCAAGTAAAAGATATAGTATACAAGAACTTTAGAAGGTTATTAACCACTTTACTGATATCTATGTTTTTAACTGATTAGCATAGCAAACATGTAATTTTTGAATAGCAATTTCACCTAATCACCGGTGTGTGGGTTTGTGGGTTTTTCTAATGCTTTACGCCATCAATGCTTATTAATTAAATGTTATAAATCCATTTTTTTTTTTTTTTTTATTATTGAAGTTTTCTTTGAATTTTATTTATAAAATTGTTGGAATTATGTTAACTATTTTTCATGTTATTCAAGAGGGGTTAATTTTGAAAGGTACTGGATATTAAATTTAAAACGTACTAATAATTCAGAGGTCTTGTTTTCAGGGATCCACTCCACGAAGGGGGTATAGGGGGGCAACGCCCCTCGAAACCAAAAATAGATGTGTTTTCCCTTTTGTAAATCATACCATTTATGATTAGGTCACAAATCGTGGAGTAGAATTTAGGCTGGCGTTTTTACCCTAAATTGTAAAATTTGTGCTTGTGCATTTGTTATTTATATCACACTTGTATTAGGGTTTGAGACAAAAAAAATATAGTGCGACAAAAGGCGAATATTATTGTATTGGAGACGGTGAAGTTAATACAATAAGAAGATAATATTGTGTTGATTTTTCCCGGTTAAGGATTTCTAGGATAAATATTGTGTTATGTGTGTTTCTGCGATCTTCTTCTTTTGATTCTGCGATTACTGTTTTTCTGCATTTAATTTATCAAGGTTCTTTTATTTCTCTTCAAAAATAAATTTTTCTTTTAATATTTTTTGAAATTCAAAAGTTTATAGAATATTTGTAAATTAATTATTTTTGGAGAGACGGGAAGTCTACTTCAAATTTAGAAAAATTGTAAAATCCTTATTTCTTCATAGTTTCTAAAACATTGGGTAGTCATAAAGATTTCTACTTCATAAGTTTTTTTTTTTGAATAGGTCATATGTGGCTTCTATTGGGGGCCACTCCCATCAAAATACTAGAATATTACATTTGTTGTAGCAAACATTTTTATCACTATTTTTTCTTTTCTTTTTCTCTTAAATATATTCTTCAACTTTCTCAAAGTGCTATGTTTCCACAATCAATTCCTTGACATCATTTTGATTAAGACATAAAATCTCACTTAGCCAGTTGTCTTCTAAAATTTGAATTTCATGGGCATGTAGATCAACACCATAATTCGCTAATTTATCTGCTACTCAATTTCCTTCCCTATAAATATGCTCACACTGTCAGGACATTACCTCTAGTAATAGATTATGAACATCAACAATAATATTATTTTTATCCATTCTCCACATCATTTTTTTTTAATAGCATTGATGATAATTTGTGAGTCCCCCTCAATTGAAATATATTTCCATCCTTTTTTTGTTGTAATTTTAATCCCAGTTAGAAGTGCCCTAGCCTCTGCATAGTTGTTAGTTGAAGTTCCATATGATTTTGAATAAGTGAGGAGAATATTGCCTTCACTATTTCTAAAAACACCACCTCCACCAACTTTTCCTAGATTTCCTTTAAAAGCACCATCAAAATTAATTTTGATAAACCCAATTTATAGACATTTTCGTTTTACCATAGATTGAAGTAGATCCTTTGTTTTAATTCCATTGTCACAAATGACTCTTCCATGTATGTTCAAATCCTATAGCCAAATTATTAGCACTTCTTTTTCTGCAATTGAGACTTCCCATGATGAGCACCATATTTGTAGACATTATGCAAGAGAGACAGTGATACGGTTCCAAAATTGGGAATGATTTTGATATTTATTATTAAAAATTATATTATTCCTTTCAAGCCATAAATTCCAACAAATAAAGGCAGGACCAATCCTCCAAAGAATACATAATGCTTTAGCTTTGACATAATTTATCCAATATTTTATCAACTCTTTAAATTTTGATGGAGATACCCAATATAATTTAATATTATTTAAAAGGTAACCCCAATTGTTGTGAGAAAATGACTAATGAAGAAGTAAATGGTTTGATGTTTCTAAATCCTTCTCACACGAGGCACATTCGAAGGGTCCATAATATCCTCTTCTTTGTAGACTCTCTCTTGAAAGACTTAGGGAGAGCCTTTAATGACCAAACATGCTTCCAAGGAAAATCTTTGGGAGAAGAAAATTTTGATTGTTCTAAATTCTCATATCCCAAATTTACTGAGTATCCACCATCCTTTGATAAGTTCCAAACCAACTCATCTTTTCTTGTAAAAATTGGTAAATAAAACTCTAGAAGCATATTTTTAAGTTCATCTACAATTTTTTTAACACAAAGTGAGGAGCACTTAAAACAAAATCAAACTTGTTAATTTTGTAAAACAAAAATAAAAGGCAATTGTTTTATGCCACATTCTTTGAAAATTTTAAAAACAAGAGACATAAAATATCAAATTTTTGCACAACACAAATCTAAATTTTGTTGCAAAAGTTAGTAATAAGGTGCACTTTTGATTTTACTCGACACCTTTATTACAAATTGACAAATTAGGTGTATTTTCGACAGTGACCGACACCTAAGTGATAATAATTTATGGGCACTCTTTGATTGATTATTGCATTTACTTTCTTGTTTTATGCAATTATAAGTCACAAAATCAAGAGCACTCAAAAACCCCAAATTTCACACTCACTTGTGTAATTCATTGCATAGGTATAAAGCCAATTTTTCTTGATATTCTCTCCTAAATCAAAACCCCTAATTCACTCTTATTTGTTTGGCTCAATTTTCTCAAACTGATTATCCCTCTTCAAGAGGATTTTCAGGCAGGTGCCATTAAATATATTTTTGAGTGAATTATCTTTTGGTACTCTTTTAGGGTATATCAAAAGAAAGAACAAGTTTTTGTAAAATAAGGAACCTTCAAAGTAGCAATCTTTTGCACTAAAGGGGGGATAATTCCTTTCTTCCTTCAAACACAGATTTTGACAAGAGGAAGATAAAACTTGTAAAGGCAATTAGAAAAGTATAAGTCATAAAAATTATACCTTTTCTTTTAGGCTTCATAATAGAAACCATGTTTGAAGTACTTGCAATAAGGAAGGATTATTTGAACTTTTTTGATAAAATTGCCTAGGAGGTAAAGTTTTGCACAAATTGTAAAAAGGACAACCATGACACCAATCGGTGTTGGTTTCAAAACAAGCAAAACTAAAATGACAAAGACACATCACAAAGAAGCAATGTTGCTAGTGAAGTGTCTAATTTTGATTCTAATTTTGGTTCAGAAAGAGCACACAAAGTGCTCATGGCTAAGACAATATTGTAAAGGGGAAACAAATGTGTCACCTTAAGTAAGCACCATTTCCAAACTCTCTTTTTTAGATTTCATAAATAGCATAATTTTTTATTTGAAGTACTTGCAATAAAGGGGTGATTGTACCTCTTTTAGGCTTCATAAATAGAAAACTCTCTTTGTTTGAAGTACTTGTAACAAAAGAAAGAATTTTCTAGTGTAAATTTGCCTAGGAGGCAATCTTTGTAAAATCCTTAACAAATCTTCATGAGTTGCACATATTTTTCAATTAAGGGTGGATAAACATTTCTTTTCCTACTTCACACAAATTTTTGTAAGAATGAAAGAAGACTTATAAGGGTGTATTTTCAATAGTGATCGACACCTTAGTTACACTTCTTTCAAAAATTTCATTACAATATGTTTTGCAATAAAGGGGGAAAATTATAAGGGTGCATTTTCGGTAGCGACCGACACCTTAGATACCTTATAAAAAATTTTGCAAAATCATATTGTAACCGAATTAACCTCGTATGAAGTGATCTACTCTACTACACCTAGCGGTTGCAGTGGTTGGTTACCCATGCAATCCGGTTGGATGACAATATTACAATAAGGACATTCGTTGATGTGAAGACAAAGTGAGGAATGACCCACTTTTTTCTTAGAGTAGCTAGAGCATTGCGACAGAGCCCAAGCAAAAGTAAGAACCAACAGATCAACATATTTTTCATTGTATTGGGATAGTTATATACATTACCCAAATAATGTAATAAGGGGGGATGTTAGAGTTACTATGTTAGTAACTATGATTATTACCTCATTTGGTAATTTGTAAGATTCACCTAGGTAGATTTAATTTATCGCATGGTAAAAAGTAGCTTGTTAATTTTTACCACTAGTATTTACCTTTTACTAGTTACCTAGGGTTAGTTAGTCATTGTAGTCATTTTGACTACGTAACTAGGTTAGTGGTTAGCTACCTTCACGGTTGGGCTTCCTATTACGCGTTTGTTAGCATGATTAACTCATAGGCTATTCATAGCCTATGTCAAATGTTATTTAAGCACTATTTTGATTAATATTAAGGTTAATGCTTTTAGCTCCACCAACAACAATGTGATACAAAAAGGGGCATCTGTAGACACCAAAACCTAGCCACTTATCATCCATCCACATTATCCAATCACAACCATCCATTATTTATTTATATATTTATTTATTTATGTTTATATATATAAATATAAATATTTTATATATTTATATTTATTTATTTAATATAAATATATATATTTATATATGAATAAATCACATCCATTCATCACGACTTAATATCAACCATCCATATGAGTTGATCTGTGTCACATATCAAAGACATAATATTAACCATTCATCATGATTTAATCTAGACCACTCATTGGTGTCGTCGAAACCCTAACATGTTGAAAGGCAAGTTATAAAAGGTCATTCATTCTCATGAATGAAGGTTAACGAATAAAGCGATTCATGAATAAGGTAGTTGGTCAAGCGATTAATTTAAGAGACCTTGCATCTATCCCCATAAAAAACCCTAGCATTTCACTAACATCCTTCTCCCTCGTCATTGTTGTATCCCCCATTTTTGTCACCCAAATCCCATGTGAACCATATCTAGTTTTGCAGTACTCTCTTTAGAAATCCTCGAATGTTTTTGAGCATTTATTATATGTTGCTGAGCATTATAGGAATACTACAAGGCATTCACAACCTTTCTAAAATGCTTCAAGGTATTTTTCAACCTTTCAGTTTACCATCGACAAACCCTTGAATGCTTACGGGTATTCGTACAACATTAAATCATAGAAGCAAAAGTGTGAATTAGACAAATCCGATATCTCAACAAGGTAAAAGGTTTTATTATTTTACATCTTACATTTTTTGTACTTAGCTTGCATTTCATCATTTACAACACTAGGGTTTGTAGATTTATCTTTTACAAAGGGCCTCACAAAGTGGAGCCCTCACATATGCTATTGATCTGTTTGGTGTTATTGATCTATTTTGTAGGTATAAAAACTACATTATTTGTGGCTGTTGCAGCTTAGGTGGTCTTGCAATGATACTCAAGCCCACCTATAATTTTTTTGGAGTAAAAGATATCATAGAAGACACCTAATATTTATTATGAACGAGGGTTTTCAAAACCCTTCGATTGTAACCATTTTATCAATACACATTATAATGTAACATTGGAGATCAATGCTTCCACCATATTAATATAATATTATCTCTTCATTTTTCAATATATATTTTGTGTTGGTTCTATTATTGTTATCTACGTGTTGTCAATTTTTGCTTTACAATGGCTTAGAGCTCTTCTTCTTTACTGAATGGTGGCAACAACTTTTGTCATATTCTATAATATATAACTCAACAATAGGTCTTTTATCTAGATATATTTGGATTCTTTTTTTGGAGCGAAGTCACCAAGTGAATGCAACTTATGCTTCTTGAAAGTAGGTATACCGATACCTTCATCGAAACCTTAATCTAATATCTTCAACAATGACTTATTTTGATGTTTGTTGTGGAGTAGATTCATCAGGTGAGTAAGAGGTACTTCAAAAAGTAGGGGTAGGCATAGACCATAAAAAACTTCAAAGCCTAACTTGATGTTGTGGTTATGGGACCAATGATATATCGCTGGGGTCCCATTGGGCATGCCATTAATTTGTTATCATCTTCAATTATCTCAATTGGAATTATCATCAATGGCCTCCAATATATTTTTACAAGGTTGACTCCTTGTTAGGATGTGATCTTTGGACACACATAAACTCAGGGGGGAGGAAAAGGAATGTGAGAGAAAAATAAAAAAACTCAACAAAAATAAAAGGGTGAAAATGCACCAAAATATCCACTAAGATCTCCTTACACAATAGGTTGAATGTTATGTGCTAGCAATGAACACTTCCTCTCCTCGACACAGTTAAGCGCAAATAAGATTTATTGACATATATGGACATAAAAAAATGGGTTAGTGGAGAACCATAGATGGCTAGTCCATAAATGGATGCAGGACTCCCACACACACATATACAAACAAAACCCAAAACAAGTAAAAGCTATAAACACATACACACATACATAAATGGGTCAACAAGACAACCATCAATTTCTAGTCCAAAAATTTATGCATATCTTCATAAATACATATTCAATTATTTTTTACAAAGTATTGTGCTAGAAGTGGGGGTTTTATTTACCCACAAGCCACTCAATAACTAATTTCTCTACAGAAATAAATGAAAGAAAATATTATAAAATATTAAAAATGCAAACTTTTCAATCATTTTTACAGTTTAGACTATTGCTATTTATAGATTACAATAGAGAAAATTTTCCTCCAAAATTATCTACAAGTGCATCTAACAATTTTAGCTACCTGTTTTAGGGATCCTAAAAATTAAATGAGGTACCCTTGGTCCTAACAGTTGTTAGATATAGGGCTATCATCACCATACTTATCTTAAATGAATCTTTGAACCACTTAATTAAGATATCATATGGTAGGTGGTCTTTCTCTTTCTACATGAGAATACAATAGTTCATATCACCTACATTTGCTATAGTTCCATGCACTTTAACTTGATGAAGATGTTGGGGGTAGCTCAAATATTTTTGACACGCCCTGGTTCTTTCAAAGCCCAAGGTCTTCCTCTAGACTAGTCAAGACTTTTGATGTTGGTGCTTAATCAGAGATCACAAAACTTATGATATTAGTTTTACTTCAAAATAAAGAGACTCCTCCAACTTTATTTTCTTATCGTTGCATTTGTCGAGACTTTTCTTTCCTTTACTTAGTTGGCTTTGCATAAAACTTGACTATCAAAACTTATTTTGACTTTTTTCTCTTCAAAATATATTACACACTTTAGGAGGGAAAAGGTTGTCTCCTTGAATCATAGTATTTATAAAGTCATAATTGTTTGTGATCAAAACTTTACCTTAGTTGCAAATCAACAGTGAGAAGTCAGTACAAGATACCTACATTTATATTATCCTTGAAACTCTAATTTGATATTCCCTCCCTAGAAGCTTTTTTGTATATCTATTTAAAAAAATTGTTGGACTAGTGTTTAATGCTAGACAAATTGTATGAACAATAAATTATATAGTTATACCATCAAGATGGTTTCAACTATCAAAATCACCTACAACCAACTCATTGTGATATATTCGTAACAATCTTCACCCTTATTACATCATATTACAAATAGATCCAAGAACATTAATATCTCAAATAGGATAAACATAAAAATCTAAATAAAAACTAATGAATTGAGACATACATAATAGTATACAAAATATTCAAAGGTTTATGGATTGTGACATACATTATTATCCATGACCTATATTAATGTGAATAGGGATAAACTCAATTGTTTACCTCACCAAACATGCAACTAAGGATAGGTACAAACATGATTATGCATGATCTTATGTCATAAGTGGAGAAACGAGCAGATATTATCCATCTTCTTGGTTGGAAATAAGTACACACATATTTATTTACAAAATATCTATGATTGGGGACACACTCAATGAATCATACGCACATCACTTCTCTTATGAACAAGGACATACATAACTACTCACAAGATCATATGCTAATAGGGACATACACTACTATATGTAAATCTATAGTTAGATTGGACACTCGCTTCTCTCAAAAGAATCACTATCTTCATAGATAATGCTATCTAATGTTGATTTACAAAATGGATCATAATTGCTTCAAATATATGAATCCCTCAAACTAAATAATGCCTTGATCATGTGACCTTGAAATCACTACATATTTTAGAATCATATGTATCAACCAAAATTTTTAATAGAAATTAAAATATATCATATGTGTTGAGTTTGATAAGTATTCTCCAACAACTATATATGCCTAAGCTTACAACAAATATTTTTTACAAAATAATATATTCTTGAAATCTTTCTAATCCATTAACAAATCCTCAAGAATCACCTTAATATTTTCATGCAAATAAATAACATATACATAATTTTAAAAGCATCCCTTCATTATGCATGTCAAATAAAGGTTTGCATCTCTTAAAGACTTCTTAAAAAATATGACTCCAAAAATAATTCAAGTACATCTACTATCAAGATGAACCAGGATCAAATATCAACTTGAATAATGTCTTTGATGATTATGATATTTAAATACCAAGTTCATTTATTTATGGGTAATATGGCATAAAAAATCTCCTACTAATAAAGTAATCATGCATTGGCATAATTAGCAAATACAATCAAAGTTATTATGTTGGATTTTTCAAAAAACTAATTCTCCAAAAATACAAATTTGAATGAATAAAAAAAAAATCAAAAGCGACTAATGGAGCCTTCTAACCTCTTTTAAGTTTTCAGAAGGGTGAGAATGTCACCTTTTCTATTGGGTTTTTGGAAATTATGCATGATGATATGATTAGGTTTGTCCAAGAATTTGACATGACTAGCCCCCTCAATCTCTTCACTTGCAAATCTATCTTTCCTTTGCTCCATAAAGTTGGACCTCCATTGACAACAAATATATGGAATAACATCAAGCTAAATCAAATTAATTTTTATAAATGAGAGAGCATCATTTATACTATATTTCACATTTGCATAACATACTAAACTAATTTCATTTGATATTTTTCATGTATATCTAAACAAATATGTGATTTTTGATAATATACAATAAAGTCTACAACAAGTAAATATCTATAAATAATTAGTAGCATCCAACCTCAACATTCTCTGCTTTATATTCTCCTCTTGACATCAAAGAAAATAGATGAATTTGTTTTATCAAATTCATATACACTCTTACAATAACTTATTCAAATTCCTCATTGTTGATATTTCCTCATGCTAATTTGTTAACTAGGTCTCATCTCACCAAGACATCTCCTTTTCATGGATATGTATAACCAAAATGAAATATTATTATTAAAAAAAATGTAATTTCCTCCAATGCTTAGATATAATATATGAATCTACAACATGTTGCAACCTTTATTGGTATCTTGAAATACAATAAGCTTCTATTCATCTTTTATGTCCAACATGTTCTATGTAATGTCTAGAATTAAAAAAATTGACTAAATTCATTCGGTGTTTAAAATAATGTTACTTGTTGGACATATGCAAAGTGTGTGATCTTCTAAGCAAAAAGGAAAAACAATAACTTCTCCTATATCTTTTTTCATTCTCATAAATCAAAGAACAAATTTTGTTGTTGTTATGTTCTCATTTATTGCACATGAAGACATGTCCCTCACTCACACTTTAGAATTTCCAAGAACACATTTGTAAAATAAAATTATTCATATTTGGGATTGCTCGAAAGGATCACCTCCAATACCATTATCTATAATATTGCTACAAAAACTTAGATTCGCTTATATTTTTGCATCAAATTTAACAATCTTAGCATGTCATCAAAATATCTAGGAAAAGTTTTATCTTCAAGCATGTAATATGACCTACATATCTCCTTCTCACATGTCATATAATTTTCACTTTTAAAAACATTTGATCATGGAGGAACTATTGACAAACTTGATAAATCAACAATACTAAAAAATTAACAATTCAAATATTTAACTCTACATGTATAACAACCATGAACATTGAAAAGTTTGATCATTAATGTAAAAAAATATTCAATATAATTATGAATGAAATATAGTAATCCAACTTATTCAAACAACATATTTTTATATAAAACTCTTCTTAATATAATATCCTACCCTAACACCATATAATAATATACAATTTTAAATAAAACAAAAAAAATAATATAACTATACAATCATGATGAATATAGTTGTTATAACGACCTATCAACCATTCATCTTAACACCCGTATCATGATTCTCTAGAAGTTTCCTTATGCATTATCATTTTAGAATCTTTCTTGGAAAGTTATTTTCAAATATGCTTTCTCTACAAGATTCCTTATACAATTAAATATATAATATAATATAAAGTATACAAGTGCATAATTGGGACACATGTCATTGTTCGTTTACCAACTTTTTATATTTTAATGTTCGTAATAGTTACGATAATATCAGTTGGTGTCAAATCCTTTTCAAGGCCTTGAAGTTAGAAGATCCCCTCTTTTTAACTCAATGGTTTTCTTTAGTTATCGTATTATAAATCTTATTTTCTAAGTTATAAATCAAACCTAGTTAAGGCTTTTCAACTTTCTAAGTTATAAATCAAACCTAGTTTCAACTCTTCCCTTGGCTAGAATCATTATATTTTCTTCTGTTTATGGCCCACTGTCTTATCACAGTTTAGAGTGTCATGATCAAGTCTAGCGTGACATAGTTTTGGAAATTGATTCTCCAATTCCTGTAATATTTATGAACCAACGGTAATTCTATCCTCATGTTGGCCTTAAACCTATAACAAATGGATTGAATATATCATAACACAATGGGTCACAAATACAAGAAAATAATGATTCCCTGCCGCCAACACATGGCGCCAAGAGAGACCTCCCCGAATGTCTAACCCCGTGCCGGCATATATTTTAGCATAGAAGATTCCGGTTTCGGGCCACCTCGTCTGTTTATAAAGGACCGACGACGTTGAAGGAAGATCTCATGCTCTCTATCCCAAAAGAAATCTGTTTAAGCTATAGATTTTTCGGAATCAGACGATGGCGGAGGCGGCGACGAAGCGCAGGAACGGTGTGATGGTTGTGGCTCTGGTTCTCGTGATGGCGATTTTTGTGCCTTGCAAAATTGAGGGAATGCGAAGTTTGAGAGAAAATGGGGGATGCCAGTGCGAAGAGGTGTACGTGGTGAAGGAGGGAGAGACTCTGCAGACGATCAGCGAGAGATGTGACGCTCCTTTCATTCTGGCCGACAACCACCATATTCAAGACACCGACGACGTGTTTGCAGGGCTGGTTCTGAAGCTTAGCTGTTAAAACTCTTATGTTTTTATCTTATGGCGATTGGCAATAACTCGTATGTTTATATATACCATAGAGAGTTATGGAGATTACTTGTTGTATGTACACTTCCATACGCTTTCTTGGTAGGAGATGGATAGAAATCCCAAACCGTGGTGGGCTCATGCGTCCCGTGATAATGCTTTTTATTGCGGTGATGTGCTTAAAAATGAATAAAAATATTTGTAGATAGATCATGCTGTTTGTTGAGTTGTCAAATAGCCTTCCTAAGAGAATCTTTGGAGTTAATCATGTTAACTCTTGATGATTCAGATTGGAAGTATTTTATTTTTATAGTAAATGGTGTTTTTGTTGGGTAGATTTTGTTTTTAAAATGCGAAATTTTTAATTTTAATTTTTTAAATTATAATTTAAAAATGTTAAAATATAAATATTAAAATTATATTTTAAACCCGTCAATATCATTATTTAAATTATTATAATTTTTATTTTATTAGTTTTAATTACTAGCATGTTTAACTAGGCGAATAAAAAATATAGTATACAAGAACTTTAGAAGGTTATTAACCACTTTAGTGATATCTATGTTTTAACTGATTAGCATAGCAAACATGTAAAATTTGAATAGCAATTTCACCTAAACTTATGTATAACCGGTGTGTGGGTTTGTGGGCTTTTTTATGCTTTATGCCATCAATGCTTATTAATTAAACGTTATAAATCCATTTGTTTGTTAATGATTGAAGTTTTCTTTAAATTTTATTTATAAAATTGTTGGAATTATGCTAACTATTTTTCATGTTATTTAGCATGGGTTAATTTTGAAAGGTACTCAATATTAACTTTAAAACGTACTAATAATTCGGAGGTTTTGTTTTCAGTTGCACTTGGATCCACTTCACAAAGGGGGTATAGGGGAGCAACGCCCCCCCCCCGAAACCAAAAATAGATGTGTTTTCCCTTTTGTAAATCATACCATTTATTATTAGGTCACAAATCGAAGGGGGTACAGGGGGCAACGCCCCCGAAACCTAAAATAGATGTGTTTTCCCCTTTGTAAATCATACCATTTATTATTAGGTCACAAATCATGCAGTAAAATTTAGGCTGGTGTTTTTACCTTAAATTGTAAAATTCGTGCTTGTGCGTTTGTTATTTATATCACACTTGTATTAGGGTTTGAGATAGAAAAAAGATAGTGTGACAAAAGGTGAATATTATTATATTGGAGACGGTGAAGTTAATACAATAAGAAGATAATACTGTGTCGGTTTTTCCTGGTTAAAGGTTTCTAGGATAAATATTGTGTTATGTGTGTTTATGCGATCTTCTTCTTTTGATTCTGCGATTACTGTTTTTTTTGCATTTAATTTATAAGGGTTCTTTTTATTTCTCTTTAAAAATAGAGTTTTATTTTAATATTTTTGAAATTCAAAAGTTTATAGAATATTTGTAAATTAATTATTTTTGGAGAGAGAGGGTAGTCTACTTCAAATTTAGAAAATTTGCAAAATCCTTATTTCTTCATAGTTTCTAAAACATTGCGTAGTCATAAGGATTTCTACTTCATAAGTTTTTTTTTTTTGAATAGGTCATATGTGGTTTCTATTGGGGGCCACTCCCATCAAAATACTAGAATATTACATTTGTTGTAGCAAATATTTTTATCACTATTTTTTCTTTTATTTTTCTCTTCAATATATTCTTCAACTTTCTCAAAGTGCTAAGTTTCCACAATCAACTTCTTGACATCATTTTGATTAAGACATAAAATCTTACTTAGCCGGTTTTCTTCTAAAATTTGAATTTCATGGGGATGTAGATCAACACCATAATTCACTAATTTATCTGCTACTCAATTTCATTCTCTATAAATATGCTCACACGGACATTGCCTATAGTAATAGATTATGAACATCAACAATAATATTATTTTTTATCCATTCTCCACATCCTTTTTTGTTAATAGAATTGATGATAATTTGTGAGTACCCCTCAAATATATTTCCATCCTTTTTCTGCTACCCCTCATTGAATGGCCATCTAATATGTTTTTTTATCGATTGCAAACTCTCTAATATGAAGTTCCATGTTGATGATCCTTTGGGTAGAATTCCTTTTCTAAATAATTTCATTGTATCAAGAGAACCTATATAATTTTGAAGTAATATTTTTTCCCAATTCTTTCCTTGATCTCTGAATAATCTCCACCCAAGTTTTGCTCCTAATACAAAATTCATAAGTTTACAATTCGGCAAGCCTGCTCCTCCAATATTCTTTCCTCTGCAAACCTTTTCCCACTTACAAAGAGGAAACCTAATTTTTTCCTCACAACCTTTCCATAGAAATTATCTTTGAATTTTATCAATTTTTGATGTAATACCTATTGGTAGTCTTGAAACTAACATCATATAAATAAGAATGGATTGCAAAGTAGTCTTTATGAGTTATAGCCTTCCTGCCATGGTTAAGAACTTACCTTTCCAACCTGTTAAACAAGCTTTCATTCTATCCAAAAAAGAGATCCAAAGCTCCTTTTTATTTCCTTTATCAGACAAAGGAATACCTAGGTAGATTGATGGAAATTTTTCAATTTTAAACCACAAAATATTCATAATAAATTGTTGTAAATCTAGGGCAGTATTAATGAAAAAAATCCTATATTTTGAAGTATTTACAAAATGTCCATTAGCCTTCTCATAACATGACAATATTGATTTAAACTCCATGACCTCACTAAGGGATGACCCAAAAAAAAAGTATCATCAATAAATTGGAGATGAGATTCAAAGGGACCATTTTTTGGAACTTGAATACCCTTGATTTTTCCTTCCATTTTTGCCTTTGAAAATGCTCTCCCTAATGCTTCTACTAGAATAATGAATAGATAAGGAGAAAGAGGATCACCTTGACAAAGTCCACAAGATGACTTGAAGTACCCAACAGAAGAACCATTGATCAAAAAAAAAAAAATTGTAGTGCTATAACAACATTTAATCCACTCACACCAACAATAATCAAAGCCAAAAATTTTGAGAATAGCATGTAAAAAATTCCAATAAACCCTATCTTATGCTTTGTTCATATATAATTTCAAAAGCATACCTAGTTTTTTCATGGAATGAAGAGAATGTATGGCCTCTTCTGCAATAATTATACCATCAATAATTTGTTTACCTTGAAAAAGCCACCTTGCTCCTTTGAGATAATACACCCTAGAATGCCCTTTAACATGTTTGCCATAATTTTTGAAATGACCTTGTAAATCATATTACAAAGGCTTATTGGACAAAAAATATAAAAATATTTTGTGTCACCGTTCTTCGAAACTTATTATTGCCTTTCTTTTTTAGGTATCTTCCACTGCATCTAACATATCACTCTTCAATAAATCCCAAAATTTTTGAAAGAAAATTGCAGGAAATTCATCGGGGCCAGGTGCCTTGTTAGGATGGAAAGAGAAAACTGCTTCATGGAGCTCCTCCATAGATTTATTTCTCGATATTTCATTTTTTCTCTGAGTGATAATTTACGGAATATTTTGTAGAATTTTTTCTTGTGCCTCCTTATCTTACCTAGAATTTGATAAAATATTTTTGAAATAATGTACTGCTTCCTTCCTTATATCTTCTTCATCCTCAATATTTCTTCCATATGGAGTCATAAATTTTTTTAAATGGACAAACAAATAAATTTGTTTTTGTTGTAGCATGAAAAAATTTTGTATTTCTATCTCCTTCCTTGAGCCATATCTCTAGATTTTTGGAACCAATATGACTTCTCCTTTTTCAATGCATTATGATAATAAGAAAGTAATTGTTTTTCTTTCACATAAAAATCTTGATCCATTCCATTAATTTCTACTATCTCTTGTAAATTTTGGAGTTTGGATTCAATTTATTTTTTTTCTTTAAAAATGTTACCAAAATATTTGACATTCCATATCTTCATTTGCTCCTTTACATGTTTCAACTTTTGAACAAACCTATACATACATGATCCTTCAAATTTTGATTCATCCCACCATAACATAACCATCTAGAAAAAAATCAAGGTCTTAGAGCCACATAGACTGGAAGCAAAATGGCTTTGGATGACCATTTTTAGGTGACTCACAAGTCAAAAGAATGGGTTTGTGATCTGATCCTACTCGCAATAAAATATCCGAAGAGATTGTATACTTTATTTGCAACCAATTATTAAATAACAAGAATCTATCCAGTATTTCTGCTATATGATTTGCTACTATATGATTTGCTACTATATGATTTTCCCCAATGTGTCTGTTATCCCATGTGTATTGAAAGCTTGAGGGACTAGCATCCCAAAGATCATTTGAATTGACAAATAAAGAAAAATCTTGCATTTATTTATACCATCCTAGAATGCCACCCTTCCTTTCCGAAGGAGATATAACAATATTAAAATCACCCCCAACAATACATAGATCACAATGAATTCATTGTATTTGACAAAAATATACTAAGGTCCTTCCAACATCTTTCACGTGGAGTAACTATAGTTGGAGCATATACATTTATAACCTCAAATTTTGTGTTTTCTTCTTTCTTGCAAAATAATCCAGCAACTCAATTACTTTTTGCTTATAATAGTTCTCCATCCCATTTGCATTTGTTCCATATTATTGCAATACTGCCTAAAGCTCTTGTAGAAGAAACTGCTAAACAATCACATGTCTTCCAAATCTTCTTAAAAGCCTCCTTACATTCCTCACTACTTAATTTTTTCTTGTATTAAAATAAACTCGGGGCTATAACAACCTATTAATTCCTTAATAACTCTTTTTTAGGGATTTTATTCATACCCCTAATATTCCATGATATCATTTTCATCATCAATACTTTTTATTTTTGTTAGTGGGCTTAGCCCCACTTCTTGTTAACACCTGTGATATTTTTGTTTGGCTTCCCAAATCAATATCCTTCTGAGTTTCTTTTTCTCTTAGATCATGGTTTGATGGCCTTCCTCTCCTTCTTCCATTCTTGCCAACACTCTCATCTTCATCAATCTCTTCCATTTTTTCATATTGTTCAAAATGAGACTTATCTTCTAAATGTTTATGTTGCCTTAAAGAGTCGAAAGTGCAAGGAATAGCCTCATTAGAATTTTCTTCTTTATGTTGCCCTAAAAACTCTAAACTGCAAATATGATCCTCCATAGTCATCGCTTTCTTATGTTGGCCTAAAAACCCTAAATTTCCTTGGATATCCTTCATAATATTTTCTTTAATATACTGCTCTTGAAAACCTAAAGTGCAAGGAACACACTCCATACTACTTTCATTTTTATTGGAAGGAGAATATTTTAAGCTACTTGAGGATAGTAAAGGTGATTTACCTGGATTAAGCTTGACCTCCTTCTCCTTATTTGATTTAAGATTCATCTCCCCATTTTCCTTTGTATTAAAATTTGCCTTCCCCTCTTCCTTCACACCTTGAGCTCCTATATTTGAACTTGTGCAATGTACTTCCTCATCTTCCATACCATTTTTTTTCTTCTAATGGCTGATTCAAGTGAACTGTAATTGTCTTTTCCATTTGATGATGTAGAGGGATTTTTATTGCCACTTTATTAGGAGTGGAAAATCCTTGATTTGACCTAGCTTCTCCTGTGATATGGTCTACTTGTTTCAAATTGAAATTACCCTCATGCCCAAAAAATTCCATCTCTTCCTCCATTTTTACTTTGCAGTCTTTTGCCATGTGCCCAATTTCATGATATTTGTGACATCGAAATGCAATATTTTCATAATCCACCTACTGATCCCATTCTCTTGATTCAATTTTAATCCTAATTGATTGCGGTAAAGGTTTAGAAATATCCATGGAAACACATATTCAAGTGTATACAACATGTCTTCTCTCCTTAGTAGATGGTCCCTCTTGGATGAATTCACCTAGAGTATTACCAATACTCTTCAAAACCTCCTTATTGATGAGTTGATAAGGAAGTCCAAAAAGCCTAATCCATACCGAAAGCCTTTTAATAGTTTTTGTGTCCATAGAAAAATTCTCACTCCAAGGTCTTAAGTATAATGCATCTTTACCCCTAAACCATGAGCCTCCATCCATTATTTTATCCCTTATTTTTGAACTGGAGAAAATAATGAGGAAAAATCCTTTCGGAAGAAAATTCATGGAGTAATTTGAATTCAATCCCCACTTCCACTTAATCTAATTTTGAATCTCAGAAAAACTTGACCAATATCCATGAAACTTACAAATTAACCCTCTGGTTTTAAGAATCATTATATCATGCTCAATCATCTCATCTTTGATAATCACTTCTAGTGTAGAATATGCTACCCGAACTGGGTTTGCCATAGATTCTCTCTTACCCTTATTGCTAGCTAGGGCATCCAAAATTCCAACTTGGTCATTCATACTTTCAGTAAGGACTTTCACAAATGACTTTCTTTCCATGTTACCTAGGTTTTTTTCAAATGAATCCTCTAAATTTTCCTGAGATCTAGAACAAGAAGTGATTGGTCACACTTTTCTTTTTATTGTTTACTTTCCTGCTCATACTTCCTCCTCACTCTCAGCTAGCACTTGCACTTGCTTTTAGATGCACTCACTCCTGGTTGCACACTCGATATCAACTGCACTCGCATCCAATTTGCACTCACACTCTTGTTTCTAACTATATTCACTCTTGTCTTATGCTCACACTTGCTTATGGCTGCATTCTCTCCTAACTTATGCTTACACCTACTTTCAGTTGCCCTCACTCCCAGCTTGTGCTCCCACTTGCTTTCGGTTGTGTTTACTCCCAGCTGCTCTCACTCTTGGCTGCGCTCCCCGATCGCGCTCACACTTGCTACTGCAATTAATCCTAGCTCACACTCACACTCGCCTATCACCCATATATCTTAACCATTAAACTTTCTCAAAATAGTGTGGTTATGACCAACTCTCATTTGTAACCAAATTCAAATTGAAATTTAGAAACTTTAAATTATTTTGATATTTGATATTGATTTCATATTTTTTGAGAAAGTTTAAAAGTAGAAAATTATTGAATTAGTAAATTATTGCAAATTTAGTTATTTAGGAGACAAAAGGGTTTCAACCTCAAAAATTAGAAAAAATATAAATTTACAAAAATCTAGGGAGTCATAAGGTTGTCAACTTCAAAAGAACATGACAAAGAAAAACAAGTGAAATAGAAAAATAAATCATCAAAAAATAGAAATACAAAAATAAAAAATATATGAGTTGTCAAAAACAATTGAAATAGAAAACTTGTGTTTTCAAGAAGAACAAATATACATTCAAGATGACTCATTAGAAGAAACTAAGGAAATATTACAAAATTTAAAATGTTGTACTAAATACATGATAGCAAAAATTGAAGGACAAAAGGATACATCAATGAAGGAAAAGAGAATCCTACAATCAATCATGAGAGAAGCCAAAGATGAAAACTTTTCAATGCTTCAAAATTATCTAAGTTCAAAGCTTGATGAAGCAGTTGAAGACTCTAAAAGTGTTTTCACATTACCTAATGATATATGAACGATAATGAATATGGCATTACTTTCTAATGAATTTCTCAAAGGTTAGAATAGAAAACAAGAGGAAATGACTACAAACTTGGAAAATAAGCTTGTTGATATTACTAGTGAAGAAAAATAGGGAGAATTTTTAATGCTTCAACAATGCAAGCAAAATGTTCTTAGTGATGCTAATGATTGTTACAAAACATTTGTTATTATACCTGTTAGTCTATGGAGAACAATAGAAAGTAAGGAAAGGTTGAAGAAATAGGGAACAAACCAATGATGAAATATGTTTATTATGATACAAATTATTTAAGGCCCATGATGGTAGATACATGTTGTGATACTAGTGATCTTCATAAAAAAGAAAAAGATGCATGTTGTGATCCTCATCAAAATGAAAAGAAAATTTGTGATGCAAGCAATGATACTTATGACTTAGAATTCATGACAAAAATAGAAGAACCTATTACAAAAATAGATGTTACATGTGATACAAAAAATTTAAATACAGTTTGTGATTGTTCATAAAAATCTTATGCTATCAAAATTGATGATGATATAGATTCAAATGATGATAGAGATGGTGATGCTTATAGTTGTTTTGATATTGATAGATATCAGTCTAATGATATTTTTTGTTATTTTGAAAGGCATACTAAAGGAATTGGTTCAAAAGTTTTAAGTAAAATGGGATATAAAGATACAAGTTTGGAAAGAAATAGGCAAGGAATGAAAGTGCCAATTATATTAGAAATAAGACCAAAATGTGAAGGTTTTAGACATACAGTACATATGAGCATTAAGGAATCAGGAACTAAATTTGTGACAAGAATTGATAGAATCAATAATAATGAAGGACAAAATGACAAAAGGAATCTTGTAACAAGTAAAAAATGTAATTATTGTGGTAGATATGGATATAAGATAGAAAAATGTTAGAATCATCATAGTTGTGAAATTTGTGGAGGACATAATCATTCACAAATATTTTATCTACAAAAATAAAATAAATTTTATAGATTAAAAATGGATTGTGGGTGGATAAACATAAATGAATTAGATAATATAAAATGAATGTTGTATGGTTTCCATAGAAGGAATCCAAGTATGATCAAAGTTTTCTAAGAATATTATGACCCAAGCATAGCTTAGAGGATGGTCTATAGTGAAAGCATCTATAGTGATAATCCTACATATATGTTAGTATATCTAGTCGATGACCTAGAGACAATGATAATCCAAAGGTGACCCAGAGGTAGGGTTCCAGAGGCAGTGACCCAAAGTTAAGGATTCAATGGCAGTGACCCAGAGGTAGAGACCTAGAGGCAATGACTCAAAGGTAGGTCTAGTGGAAGTGATCCACATGTAGTGATCCAGAGAAAAATACCCAAAGGTGACTCAGATACATTGATCCAAAGGCAGACACAACTAATTTATAAAGGAAGACCTAATTAAGGTTGTATATATCCAGCCATGCTAGATTTAGAGTTAAAGAACGAAGAGAAAGAAGAGTCAGATATTGAAGGTAAAAAGCCTTCATACCAAATAATGTAATACAAGGGGTATTGGAGATATTACATTATTTGGTCCCCTTGTAATATTAGTTTGGTAGTTTAATTATAATTATATAATGCATGTATCAATATGAGAGAAAGAGCAAGGTGTCTAGATAGAGAATGAAGAGTCACATGATATGTGTTAAGATGAGAGTTTTGTCTTTATGAGAGGAATATGAAAGGTTGCATCTCCCAAATGTTTGAGGAGAGCAATAGTTAAGTACTGAAAAGTCATGTCAAAGCTCTATGCAATGATTTCAATTAGTATCATTCATGTAATCTCTTAATATTGTGTATATTTGAGTTGTATCTATGAGAATTTGTTGTTATTCTTAATATTGATATTCCTTGTTAATTTTAATTAATTGCATACATCTTATTTATATTTGATTCTGTTTAAATATTTCTATTAGTTAAGTCATCAAAAAACTTACAAATCATTTTCTTGACTACCCTAAAATTGAGGCTTGGGATACCCATTAGATGGGGCCTTATAGCCCTAGTTCCCCTATGGGAAAGGATATCTCAGATTATTCTAATAAGGGTAACTTTGGGTATTTCATTCCCTCCTTGTGGCCAATACTTCATTAGAAACTAATGCAAGCATCTTTTGAGATTATTTCTTTTCTAGGTCCTTTGGGGTAGGTGGGATTGGGGAATGAGGGACAAAAATAACTAAAGATGAGACTGAGGATGATTGAAAGATCATTAGTTGAGCAACTGGAATAAGTTGGTAATGGGAATGCATATTGGGATACAAAGGCATAGGAGGCTTGGGGGCTAACCTTTCAATCTAGATAAAAACATGTTCAACTTGGATGGTTATTCCATAAGCATATGGTAGAGAATTTCTACTTCTAGCTTTTTTCATCAATGATATTTCATAATCCAAGGATTTAAAATAGTATATAAGTGCCCTACCAAGGGGAGGATGAAGCTCCTAAGGTATTATATTCTAAGACTTATAAAATGAGAGGTTGAAATCCTCTACTATCTCCATTAAAACTTTGTTGATTATTGAAAATTGTTCTAGGAGAGATACTCTATTTACCTTCTCTTTGAATCTTTTAGCCAAAAAATTGTCGATTTTGTCCCAACTGGTAATTAAACTAGATTGGATTTTGAGATACCATCCTTGGGCCCTTCCCTTAAAATTGGTTGTCATCAATCTTGGAGCCATGTTATGCTCTAGTATATTATGGATTGCGCATAGACTTGTCACATGTTTTATATGATCAATGAGGGAAGTGAGATCATACCAAATAAAGTAGGTGAGAGATTTTAGAGAATATTGGGGTATCTCATCCCATACTTCATGTGACATTGGTTGATTCAAAGGACCTTTCTCATTATAGGAAGGGAATGTTCTAGGGGGTGGTGGTGGAGCATCCATATTATGGCCTAGAGCTCTTCTTCTTAACTGAATGGCGGTAACAACTCTTATCATCTTCTATAACATATAACTCAATAATAGGTCTTTTATATAGATATATTTGGATTCTTTATTTGGAGCAGAGTCACCAAGTGAATGTAGCTTATGCTTCTTGAAAGCAAGTAGACTGAGGCCTTTATCAAAACCTCAATCTAATATCTTCAATAATGACTTATTTTGATGTTTATTGTGGAGTAGAGACACCAGGTGAATAAGAGTTGTTTTAACAAGCAAGGTTAGGCGTAGAACTTGACCAAGTCAAAGCCTAACTTGTTGTTGTGGTTATGGGACCAATGATATATCACTGGGGTTCCACTAGGAATATCATTAATTTGTTGTCATCTTCAATTATCTCAATTGGAATTATCATCAATGGCCTCCAATATTTTTTTATAAGGTTGACTACTTATTAGGATGTGATCTTTGGGCACACTTTAACTTAGGGGGGAGGAAAAGGGATGTGAGAGAAAAATAAAACAACTCAACAAAAATAAAAGTATGGTAATGCGCCAAAAGATCCACTAAGATCTCCCTACACAATAGGCATGAACGCTATGTGCTAGCAACGAACACTTCCTCTCCTCAACACAGTTAAGCAAAAATGATATTTATCGATATATATGCACATAAATAAATGGGTTAGTGGAGAACCATATATGGATAGTCCAAAAATTGATGCAGGCCTCCCACACACACATATGCAAGAACAATCCAAAACAAGTAAAAGCTACAAACACATACACACGTACATAAATGGATCAACGAGGGAACCATCGATTTTTAGTCCAAAAAATTGATGCATGTTTCCATAAATATATTCAAGTAATTTTTCCATAAATATATTCAAGTAATTTTTACAAAGTATTATGCCAGAAGTGGGGGTTTGATTTGCCCATAAGCCACTTAAGAACTAACTTCTCTACTTACAAAATATTACAAATGCAAACTCATCAATCCTTTTTACAGTATAGACTATTACTATTTATAGATTACAATAGGGAAAATTTCCCTCCAAAATTGTCTACAAGTGGATCTAACAATTTTAGCTACCTTTTTTAGGGATCCTAAAAATTAAATGAGGCACCCTTGGTCATAATAGTTGTCATACCTAGGGCTATCATCATCGTACTTATCTTAAATGAATATTTGATCCAGTTAATTAAGATATCATCTAGTAGATGGTCTTTCTCTTTCTCTTTCTCTTTCTACATAAAAATACATTAGTTCATATCACCTACCTTTGCTATAGTTCCATGTACTTTAACTTGACCAATATTTTGGTGGTAGCTCAAATTTCTTTTGACATACCCTTGGTTCTTTTAAAATCTAAGGTCTTCCTCTAGACTGGTCAAGAATTTTGTTGATGGCGCTTAGTCATAGATCACAAAAATTTTGATATTAGATTTGCGTCAAAAGGAAAATACTCCTCCAACTTTTTTTCCTCATCGTTGCATCTATCAAGACTTTTCTTTCCTTTACTTAATAGGTTTTGCATAACCTTTGACTATTAAAACTTATTTTGGATTCCTTCTCTTCAAGATATATTACACACTTTAGAGGAAAAAAAGTTGTCTCCTTGGATCATAGCCTTTATAAAGTCATAATTGCTTGTGATCAAAAATTTTCCTTAGGTGCATATCAACAGTGAGAAGTCACTACAAGATCCCTACCTTTATATTATCCTTGAAACTCTAATTTGATATTCCCTCCCTAGAAGCTTTTTTGTATATTATTTAAAAGAAATTGTTGGACCAAATATCTAATGGGAGAAAAATTGTATTAACAATAAATTATATAGTTATACAATCAAGATGGTGTCAACTATCAAAATCACCTACAACCAAATCATTGTGATATATTCCTAACATTCTCCACCCTTATTACATCATGTTCCAAATAGATCCAAGAACATATTTGGATTAGGATAGACATAACAGTCTAAATAAAACCTAATGAACTAAGACATACATAATAGCTTACAAAATACTCAAAGGTTTATGGATTATGACATACATTATTATCCATGACCTACATTAATGTGAATAGGGACAAACTCAATTGTTTACCTCACCAAAAATACAACCAAGGACAGGGAAAAATATGATTATGCATGATCTTATGTCATAAGTGGAGAGACAAACACATTTTATCCATCTTCTTAGTTGGAAATAGGTACATACACATTTATTTACAAAATCTCTATGATTGGGGACACACTCAATGAATCATAGGTACATCACTCCTCTTATGAACAAGGACATACACAACTACTCATAAGATCATATGCTAATAGGGACATACACTACTATATGTAAAACTATAGTTAGATTGGACACTCTCTTCTCTCAAAAGAATCACTATCTCCATAGATAATGCTATCTAATTTTGCTTTACAAAATGGATCATAATTGCTTCAAATATATGAACCCCTCAAACTAAATAATGCCTTAATCATGTGGCCTTCAAATCACTACATATTTTAGAATCATATATATCAACCAACATTTTAATAGAAATCAAAATATATCATATGTGTTGAGTTTGAAAAGTATTGTCCAACAACTATATATGTCTAAGATTAAAAAAAAAATACAAAATAATATATTCTTGAAATATTTCTAATCCATTAACGAAAAATCAAACATCACCTTAATATTTTCATGCAAATAAATAGCATATACAAATATTTAAAAATATCCCTTCATTATGCATGTCAGATAAAGGTTTGCATCTCTTAAAGACTTCTTAAAAAATATGTATCCAAAAATAATTCAAGTACATCTACTATCAAGATGAACCAAGATCAAATATCAACTTGAATAATGTCTTTGATGAATATGTTATTTAAATACCAAGTTGATTTATGCATGGTTAATAGGGCATAAAATATCTACTAATCAAGTAATCATGCATTGGCATAAGTACCAAATACGATTAATGTTATTATGTTGGATTTTTCAAATAACTAATTCTCCAAAAATACAATATTGAATAAAATAAAAAAATCAAAAGAGACTAATGAAGCCTTCTAACCTCTTTCAAGATTTGAGAAGGGTGAGAATGTCACCCTCTCTATTGGGTTCCTTGAAATTATGCATGATGAGATGATTGGGGTTGTCCAAGATTTGATATGACTAGCCCCCTCAATATCTTTACTTACAAATCAATATTTCCTTTGCTCCATAAAGTTGGACCTCCATTGACAAAAAATATATGGAATAACATCAATCTAAATCAAACTAATTTTTATAAATGAAAGAGCATCCTTTATACTATATTTCACATTTTCATAACATACTAAACCAATTCCATTTTATATTTTCCATGTATGCCCAGACAAATATGTAATTTTTGATAATATACAATAAATTCTACAACAATAAAATCTCTATAAATAATTAGTAACATCCAACCTCAATATTCTCCACTTTATATAACTTTATATTCTCCTCTTGACATCAAAGGAAATAGATGAATTTGTTTTATCAAATTTATATACACTCTTCCAATAACTTATTCAAATTCCTCATTGCTGATATTTCCTCATGCTGATTTGTTAACTAGGTCTCATCTCACCAAGACATCTCCTTTTCATGGACTTGTATAACAAAAATGAGATATTATTATTTTAAAAAATAGGTAATTTCCTCCAATGCTTAGATATAAAATATGAATCTACAACATGTTGCAACCTTTATTAGTATCTTGAAATACAATCAGCTTATATTCATCCTTTATGTCCAACATGTCCTATGTAATGTTTAGAATTAAAAAAAATTGATTAAATTCATTGGGTGCTTAAAATATTTTTTTTTTATTTTGTTAGTGTGAGAAACCCCTACGACCAACGCACAGGGTTGGGCAGGCTCCTCAACAATGATCCCTCCTAAATTCAAGAGCTATGCTTATCAATAGGAAATTTAACACACACCCACCCCGTCGCACACTTGCCCACGTCGCGGTTTGAACCTTCGACCTCCCAAAGAAGAGCCAAAGCCCGAATCGTTGCATTGTCCCCCCTAGGACCAAACCTTATGTTAAGGAAAATTATTTCTCATATTCCTTGGGGACCAGGACCTTCTGTTCCACGGGGTCTGTCCCATCTGAGTATATCCCTTATGCTAGCCAAAGGGGGTTTTTATATCTAATGCAGACCATGAAATTAAAACCCGAACCTCCTTTCAATTTTTCTAGAAAGGTACCTGGTGTAGATAAAACCTTATGTTAAGGAAAACCATTCCATGTATCCCATGGGGGTAAGGACTTTTCATTCCATGGATCCTGTCCCATCTGGGTATTACCCCTCAGGCTAGTTGGGGGGTTTTTTGTATCTGGCACAAGCCATCAGGCTTAAGCCCTGGACCTCTTTTCTAGAATTGAGGGAACTTACCAGTAAGGTACCTGGTGCAGATAAACCTTATGTTAAGGAAAACCATTCCCCATATCCCTTGGGAATCAAGACTTTTTGTTCCACAAGGCTTGTCCCATCTGGGTATACTCTTCAAGCTAGCTAGGGGTTTTTTTGTATCCGATGTAGGTTGCCAGGATTGAACCTTGGACCTCCTTTCAAGGTTGAGGAAACTTGCCAGTAAGGTACCTGGTGCGGATTAAAACCTTATGTTAAGGAAAATCATTCCCCGTATCACCTGGGGACCAGGACTTTCTGTTCTATAGGGCCTGTCCCATCCGGGTATACCCCTCAGGCTAACCGGGGCTTTTTTGTATCTGATGCAGGCTTCTATGATTGTACACCGAACATCATTTCGAGGATTGAGGGAACTTGCCAGTAAGGTACCTGATGCGGATAATGTTACTTGTTAGACATATGCAAAGTGTTGTGATCTTCTAAGCAAAAAGGAAAATCAATAACTTCTCCTATATCTTTTTTCATTCTCATAAATCAAAGAATAGATTTTGTTATTATGTTCTCATTTGTTGCACATGAAGACATGTCCCTCACTCTCACTTTATAATTTTCAAGAATACATTTGTAGAATGAAATTATTTATATTTGGGATTACTCGTAAGGATCATCTCCAATATCATCATCTATAATCTTACTACAAAAACTTAGATTCGCTTATATTTTATATCAAATTTAACAATCTTAGCATGTCACCAAATTGTCTAGGAAAAACTTTTTCTTCAAGCCTGTGGTATGGCCTAAATATCTCCTTCTCACATGTCATAGAATTTTCACTTTTAAAAACATTTGATCATGAAAGAACTACAAGATTCGACAAACTTGATAAGTCAGCAATACTAAAAAAAATTAACTACTCAAGTCTTTAACTCTAGATGCATAACACCATGAACATTGAAAATTTTGATCTCAACAAAATCTCTCTATAATACTTTTAATGTAAAAAAAAATCAATATAATTATGAATGAAATATAGGAATCCAACTCATTCAAACGTATTTTCATATAAAAAATCTCCTTAATTTAATATCCTACTCTAACATCATATGATAACATATAATATTAAATAAAACAAAAAAATAATATAACTATACAACCATAATGAATATAGTTGTTATAACCACCTATAACCCATTCATCTTAACACCCATATCAGGATTCTGTAGAAGTTTCCTTATGCGTTATCATTTTAGAATCTTTCTTGTAAAGTTCTTTTCAAATATGCTTTCCCTACAAGATTCCTTATATAATTAAAGATATAATATAATATAGAGTATACAAGTGCATAATTAAAGATATAATATAATATAATATAATATAATATAATATAGAATAGAATAGAATAGAGTATAGAAGTGCATAATTATAATTATAATTATGACACATGTCATTGTTCGTTTACTTACTTTGTCGATAATATCAATTGCTGTCAAATCCTTTAGTCAAGGCCTTGAATTTGGTCTTAGAAGATCCCCTCTTTTTAACTCAATGGTTTTCTTTAGCTATTATAGGTCTAACCTCGTCAAGGCTTTCCACCTCGGCTAGAATCATTAACCAAGACATAAATGGATCACAGTTTAGAATGTTGAGATCACAGTTTGGAAATGGATTCTCCATTTCCTGTAATATTTATGGAACCAGCGGTAATTCTATCCTCAAGTTGGCCTTAAACCTATAACAAATGGATTGAATATATCATAACACAATGGGTCACAAATACAAGAAAATAATGATTCCCTGCCGCCCAGAGAGACCTCCCCGAATGTCTAACCCCGTGCTGGCATATTTTAGCATAGAAGATTCCGATTTCGGGCTGCCTCGTCTGTTTATAAAGGACCGACGACCTTGAAGGAAGATGTCATGCTTTCTATTCCAAAACAAATCTGTTTGTGCTATACGATATTTCGGAATCAGAGGATGGCGGAGGCGGCGACGAAGCGGGGGAACGGTGTTATGGTTGTGGCTCTGGTTCTCGTGACGGCCATTTTTGTGCCTTGCAAAATTGAGGGAATGCGAAGTTTGAGAGAAAATGGGGGATGCCAGTGCGAAGAGGTGTACGTGGTGAAAGAGGGAGAGACTCTGCAGACGATCAGCGAGAGATGGAATCGGTAGCCGCTACGAATTCGGGCAGACTGTTCAGCTTTTACGGCCGTCACCCCGAAGCCGCCACACAGATCTTCGCGCAGTCCGCC
Organism: Wollemia nobilis; assembly: GCA_028583015.1. NCBI lineage: Eukaryota > Viridiplantae > Streptophyta > Pinopsida > Araucariales > Araucariaceae > Wollemia > Wollemia nobilis. The sequence continues at coordinate 509,857 of JAQPPZ010002979.1, forward strand.
CCTATAATAGCCATGCCACAATCATTTTAAACCTTTTATGCCGCTGAAAGCACCAGGGACAAGCGTTCAGTCCAACGAGGCCCAAGATTTAAACCTTGGACCTCCGCCCCCTATGGGATTTGGATGAACCAATTGGTCTACACCCCGGACCTCTTTATCCTATTATAATTTTAAAAATATATTTTTATTAATTCTAATAACTAGCATGTTTAACTAATTTTTCGGTATCTTAGGCAAATAAAAGATATAGTATACAATAACTTTAGACGGTTAAATGTTTTTAACTGATTAGCATGTCAAACGTGTAAATGTTGAATAGCAATTTAACCTGAACTTCTCTCTCATCAATGAGTGGGGTTTCTGTATGCTTTATACGATCAATGCTTATTAATAAAGACATTTGTTTATTAATTACTGGGGTTTTCTTTAATTTTTTTATATAATATTATTTTCAATGAGTTTACACAAGTTTTTATAAGGATTTTGGTTTCTTTAAAATCAGTGAGTTTTTCTATGTTTTTTTTTATTTTTTATCAATGCTTATTAATTATATGTTTTTTTTTTATATATAGGGGCATTGATTACAACCATTATTTTTAGTAACTTGCAAGAGCAAGGTTTAAACCGTAGGGACTGCTCCTAACAACTTATTCGTTTTGTTGTTGTTGACCCGACATAAGATGGAAACCACTGGTCGCTTGGGGTTTATACTGCTATCATCAGTCTAACGTGCACTGGTCTTGTTGTTGTTGATCCGGTGTGAGATGGAGACCACCAGTCTAACGTGCACTGGTCTTGTTGTTGTTGACCCGGTGTGAGATGGAGACCATCGGTCGCTTGGGGTTTATACTGTCATCATCGGTCTAATGTGCACTCAGAGGATTCATCATAAACTACTACCTTTGTTAAAACTGGTAGCGTGCCCCCCGATATTTGAACCTAGATCTCTTCTTGGCAACTACTTGGCTAGTCAAGCTTTTACCAATCCACCTAGCCTTATTAATTAAATGTTATAACATGATTTGTTTATTAATAATTGAGTTTTTTTATTGGAACCAACTATATTCAATAAAAATAAAAGAGGTTACAATAAAAAGCATCCGGAAAGATCACAGCTTGGGCACAAGGCCATCCATACAATCAAAACCAGGACCAACCTCTAAAAAGACGAATACACAACATAAATAAGCATAGAAAAATAAACTAGAATAACAAAAAACTTTAAACTCGAGAACTATAGCTCTAGGCACTAAGGAAACTTATTGCTTATATAATCTAGGCTTATTGAACTAGATTATAAACCTTTTGTGTTGAACTATATTGACGTTTTCTTTCAATTGCTTATATAATATTTTTTCAATGAGTTTACACGGGTTTTTATGAGGGTATTGGTTCCCTCATATTAAGTGGGGTTTGAACCTTTGGCCTCTTAAAGAGAGGCTAAAGCCCGCATACAACTTATATTTTCTATATAATATTATAACCAATTATATAGATATTTTTTATATTGAAATTATTTTAATAATATTTTTTTCCTAGAAGTATAATTTTATATTAAGCTAATGTGAAATTACATTCTTTAGATGTTTTTTTTTTGTATTTCTTCAAAGTTTTGGTGATGACCTAAAAATCAAGTTGCTCATACATCATAGCTAGCTATCTTTATCAAGCTAAGTCTTTAGACACCTTCCTAAATTGTCAACCAACTTGTGTAGCACAGTTGGTGAAAGTCTTGGGTGTTGGTAGAGGCCGATCCACATTCCATTCCCCCTGTGTCCAGCCTGCAAATACAAGGTGTAGTTGGAAATGTTCTATGTGTTGGTAGAGGTCGACAAGGCTCCATTCTCCTTGTGCCCACCTTGTTGATACCCAAATGGTTGTGTGTTATTCCCCTATTGACAAGTGTAGCTCTCGACCTTATGAGGGGTCATGGTTGGGAGGGGACTACTCAACCCTATGCATCGATCATAAGGGTTTATCACATTAACCATAAAAATTTTAGTATGAATCTCGAGCATCTGGTGGCCCATTTCACGTCGGGCTATAAAACAATGAGGTGGAATAGGTTTGGTGGATGCAGCCCCTGTGGTTTGAATCTTGCACTTGATAGCTACTAAAAATAGTGTGATTGTAACCAACTCTCCTATCAAGATATATATATAAATCCTTTAAATCACTAATTTCTTTTAAGTGTTTTTTTTAAATTACTTTAACTAGAGTGGATTAATCCCTTCAATAGAGATATGAATCATTTGTAGTGCATTGCCCTCACTAAATTCATGTACTAAGCATGTACCTAGTTCAATTTGAAGCCCCTCCTTTGAGATCTCATCTGCTTCCCTATTCGGTTCTCTATAAATATGTCAAAAAATATAAGTTTCACTTCGATCCACTTCTTTTATTTAAGAGAGGATGGGTTGTAGAACCATGTTTTCCATCCTAAAAACACCAAGTATCTAGTTTATTACCACTTGTGAGTCTCAATAAAATTGGATTTTCTGTATTCCTTTTGATTCTACCAACTAAACTGATAATTTGAGTGTCATAATTTCATCATAATTATTGGAAACTTCTCTTAGTCTAGCCTTGAATTTGAAATAATGAGAGTAAAAAATATATAGTAATCCTCTTTCTCCATAAACTCTAGGGACCCCTTGTCTAGCCCCATCAAAAAAAGCCCTAGGTCCCTGATTTATCGATCTTTAGAGGGATGATTTGTTTGATTACTCTTGTTACCAAAACCTTATAGTTATTGAAACTTTCGATGATTTACTAGGAGACCTGCCAAGTAGGTTTCTCCTGATCTTGAAATATTCCTACGTTCCTAGATAACCATACCCCCTATGACACAAATAGTGGGAGAGCTATAAAAATTTTGTATGACCTATTTTCAAACCAAGATTTCAAAAACTCTCCTAGGAAATCTTCTTGTCATACTATAGGAAGCTTTAACTATGCTATAACCTCCCTTTGAATCTGTCTAGTAAAGGAGCAAGCTACCAATAAATGATCAATTTTTTTATTGTTTGACTTACATAAATGCCACCTTCTTGGACTTTTCCAACTCCTCTTTTGTAATACCTCCCATGTCATAATCTTATTTTTCATGGCAAGCCACAGGAACAATCTTGTCTTCAATAGGGATTTTTGCTTCTAGAGTGACTTCCACCACCATGTTGAATCGTCATTTCTTTATTCCAATAGAGTCTTATACCCCAAATTTGGAGTTTACTCTTATATAACTCCATTCTTTGTCCAAACCAATTGATCAATTTTATCTTACAACTTGATATGTCCAAATTTAAGTCTCCCCGTATATTCTTCCCACTAGTGTGCCTCCTGGCCCCGAAGCCCTAACATTGTTGCTTCCTTCCATCCTTCTTTCCAATTTGTAGATGATTCTAGATCAACTGCTTGGGCTAGGGTTCCAATCCCCTGAGCTCTTAGGGTCTAAATTACATTATTTGGTAGTATGTGCATACCACCTCAACCAATCTAAGGGTTTAAGCCTAGTCTTATCCTTGAACCATCCCTTAGTTTCCAAGCAGGCCAATCACCTACAATGTAAAAGGCCTGAATCATTTCCATCCAACAAATTGAAACATTATGGGTTTGCTTCATTAAGGCCCTTATCCACTCCTCAACTGTGAGTGGCTCTAAATACCTTTCCTGAATGATCTTATTCCATAATTTTACCTTTGATATTATCTTCCTAACATACTTGGTTTCTAGAACCTTGCTAAACATGAAGATTTTCTTATATTCCCAACTTTCATTTTCCTTGGGCTTGGCTAAGAATTTCTATTTAACCAGGTGAATACATTCACTTTCCCTTTTCCTTTTCCATAAAAACCTAGAGCTTAACTATCTAATTTTATCCAAAACTCCTTTTGGTATATGAGACAAAGATTGCCAATATACTAGTATCGCCTTTAGCACAGACTTGACGAGATTTAATCTCCCCCCCCCAAAGAGAGACATTTATTGCACCATATATTAATTCTTCCTTCCACCTTCTTTATCATCCAATTATAGTCTTATTATGTGTAGTCATTGGGTTTAAAAAAAATCCCAAATATTTAAATCCCTCTTGAATATCAAATCCATTAAAGGAGAAAAGTTGACCTATTAATATGGTATGATCTTAATCCACACGATTAAAAGAGGTGTTTGACTTTTGTGCATTAATATGCATACCTATTGCTAGGCATAAAATATCTAAATATTGTTTTTCTCTATAGATCTTATTGTTCCATTTGTGAAAAGGAGAACATCAACAACAAAAAGTAAATGGGTAACTTCCATTGTTCTACTTATTCTAATTCCCTTTATTGCTTCTACCCTATTGGCTTCTAAAATGCACCTATTTAATCCCTCAACTACCAAAATAAATAATAAAAGTGACAAGGGGAAACCTTGTCTTATCCCTCAAGAAGCTTTGAAGAACTAAGATACAGACCCATTAACCAATACTTCAAAAGAAACAAAACAAAACTATCCCATAATCTAGTTCACCATATGCACACAAAATGCAATATAAGTATCATTCTTAAATATAATAAATTTACTCTATCAAAATTCTTGGATAAATCCAACTTCCTCATAATTGTTGACAGTTTCTTTGATTTTATGGTATGAAGACTTTCTTAAGCAACACCAATTTCTTCATGAACTTGTCTACCATGTAGGAATCCAAATTTCTTGATAGATATAGAAGCATAGAGGAACCTTTTAATTCTTGATGCAATTAATTTTGCTATAATTTTATACACATAGTTACACAAGGAAATGGGTCTAAAATTATCAAAGGAAGAATGATTGTCCTTTTTTGAATAAAAATAATGAAGGTGAAGTTGAAGACTACATATATCCTTATTAACTACCTAAACTCCACAACCAATGGTAGGTCAAACTCCAAATGGTCATGGAGCTTTAGAAAGAATTTCACAATCTAGCCATCAGGTCCTAGACTCTGATCTCTTTAGAAGATAGTTAAAATATATTTGAGCTTCTCCTTTGAGACTTCTTAAAGCAACTCACCATTGGCTTCCTCATCTATAAGTCTAGGAAAGAGAGAAGTTATTTTGACTATTTTAACTATATTGACTTTATCAGGATCCTTGTATAGTCGACCAAAATGCCTTACATATATGTTATTCCTTTAAAGGAGGAGACTTTACTTCCATCTTGACCTTGTAGCTCCTAGATTTATTTTTTATTATTTTCTATGATTTACGAAGTTATGAAAAATGTAGTGTTCTCATCCTCATTTGCAATCCAAAGTGCTCTACTTTTGAGTCTCCATCATGCTTCTTTCTCTTCCCACAATCTTCGTTTCTCCTATTCTAAACTCTTATACTTAAGTCTTATTTCCTCATCCAATTCTTTTTCAAAGTCATATGCTAATACACTTAAGGCTCCTCCTCAATATCCCTTAGTTTTTTCTTGTCCATCAGTTTCATTTTATAGGCCCACTAAACCACTATTGCCTTAACCCTTTTTAGATTTGCTACAAATTGAATACTAATAGATTGTTTTAGACTAGGATCAAACTTCATCCATTATGATTTCACTAGAGTTACAAAGTTGTCCTCTTTTAACCACTCAAAATTGAATTTAAAAGGATTGTGGCTTGTTCTCCTCTTTTTCTATAAGAAGCATGATGGGGGAGTGATAAGAGTATCCTCTGAATTCAACCCAAGACCTCATTATTTAAATTTCATTTACCAAACTCTCAAGTACTAGTCTCTTATAAATTCTATTAATCTGCATCCTCATGTTTCTCTAGTTAGGGTCATATTTATAGGTGCTAGGTCTACCACCCCCTTGGATTCAAACTTTTGGATAAAGTAATCAGTAAATGAATCAATTTTAGTAGCAGTACCCCACACTTCACTCATAGAAAGAGTTAGTTTTAAATCACCTCCTAAAAGTAAATTATAAACTTCTAGAAACATCTAATCCATAAGCTTATCCCAATACTGCATCCTATCTTTATAGGGGCTATAAATGTTTATCATTATCACTATTTCCCAAAGCTCCACTAAAAAAAGTTTAGTCCATACTCTTGATTCAAGAAATACAAATTCGGTTAACCTAAATTGATTTTCCTTCCACCTATGGCCACTCCTCCTAAGCCCCCTAAAGCATCAAGGGCTAAAATGTCACATCCTTTAAACATTACAAATATCTTCCATAATTTTCATACCTAACACTTTTGTCTCTTGAATTAGAAAAATATTTGGATTATGAATTTCTACTAGCCTACATAGAGCAACTTTTTTTGTTGAGCTTCCCATCCCTCATATATTAAAGGAGATAAATTTCATTGATTAACAATGTTCGGGATCATCCCTACTCTAAGGATACCCTTTAAGTATGATTGCTTACCTTGTTGAACCTCATGGACCCCCATGTCTTTACTAAGGCCTCTCCCAAATCCTCATTCCCTTAGTTTTATTCTTCCTTTCATCGATAGTAGGGGATACCTATGGGTTTCTAGGGACACAAAACCTTGCTAATCATAGGAAGAAAGTGGTGGAAAAGCAAATTCAATGTGGTTTTTCTATGAAGTATTATTAAAAAACTTACCAAAGTCTAAACCAAGTTCTGGATCTAATACCTCATAAGAAGAATAATTTGAGGGTTCTCCTTGCCCCTCAACTCCACCCTTATCTTCTTCTAGGGGAGACTTTGTTTTACAAACTGGTAAGTCTGGACATTGGTTAGTTGAAGGTCTTAAAGGATAATTACCTATAATCCCATATGAGAAATGAGATTTGACAATAGTTTCACTTTGAAAGCTTGTATCTAGGTCCATGAGCATGACATCCAACTTTTGCTTTGATATTCCTAGCCTTGCTTTGATCTAAAATGATTCTAAATTCATCACTTGACCTAACACAAAAAATATCATCTCCACCTTCTTTGCATCTCATGTTCTTTCCTCTAATTTCTCTAGATTGTGTTCCTTATGCATTGATTTGATAATATAACTAGTCTATGAGTCATGTGCATGAAGGGAAATTCCATCTCATTCTCAAACTTAAAGACCCCTCTCTCTACCTTACGATGCCAAACCTTCTTTAAAAAAATAAGAGAACAATTCCTCATAATATGCCTATAATTATGATAGCATCCACACCTAAACGACACGCCAATACAGTCCAGGGTTTTAACATGCATCCCTTTGTTGTACTTCAACGCAATTACCCCCACCAATTTATCTCTCCAATCCACATCAACAAGAATATTTGTCATTGTCCTCAAGCATGAGGATCAATATATCTTGCCCACATTGAATAAAGAAAGAATGAAGTTGCCTATGGCTTGGAAAATATCTTTAGAAAAAAATTCTAGTGATAACCCCGATAACTTTACGCATACAAGATGAGTAAGTATATGAGCAGTCTGAGGATCAAAACAAGGGTCTCATAATTTGAAATTTAACAAAGCTAACCCCTAAAATCACTTCTACAACAGAATATTTACCACATCTTCCTTAGTCCTAAATTAAGACAAAAACCACCCTCTTACCAAAAGTAAGAAACTAAAAACATACCCTAGGACTTCCATCTTCTTCATCTTGTTTCAAAAAAACCCTAAACCTTTCTTCCCTCTCCTCATCCTGCATTCTACTTAGTACCTTAAGGTTATGTAAGTCTCCATTAGCATTTGTGTTATCAATCCTGACCTTGACAAAGAAATCCCCACTATCATTTTCACCCTCTACTTTACTCTTGTGGTGGAAGTTTTGTAAAACAAAAGCTCTAAAAATATGTCCTCTTGGCCCATGTCTTCAAAACCTTAGGTTTAAGATACATATCGTGTGATGATGACTCCATCCTTGAAAGACACAACCCTAGTTTTTTCTTATCAATTTCCCCCTCTTTCTCTCCCACTACTCTCTTTTGCATCTAACTTGTCAATAAACCCCTAGTAAATATCTCCTTCAAACCCTCTATTGATCTACTACATCTTGATGGTGATATAGCTTGAACCAAGGGTTGTATGATGGATTTAACAAGTGTGATGACATCTATAGTAGCAACCCATCCTTCTCCTTGTCCTCCTTGTATTTTCTTATATTCCCAACTTTCAATTTCCTTGGGCTTGGCTAAGAATTTCTATTTAACCAGGTGAATACATTCACTTTCCCTTTTCATTTTCCATAAAAACCTAGAGCTTAACTATCTAATTTTATCCAAAACTCCTTTTGGTATATGAGACAAAGATTGCCAATATACTAGTATCGCCTTTAGCACAAACTTGACGAGAGTTAATCTCCCCCCCCCAAAGAGAGACATTTATTGCACCATATATTAATTCTTCCTTCCACCTTCTTTATCATCCAATTATAGTCTTATTATGTGTAGTCATTGGGTTTAAAAAAAATCCCAAATATTTAAATCCCTCTAGAATATCAAATCCATTAAAGGAGAAAAGTTGACCTATTAATATGGTCTGATCTTAATCCACACGATTAAAAGAGATGTTTGACTTTTGTGCATTAATATGCATACCTATTGCTAGGCATAAAATATCTAAATATTATTTTTCTCTATAGATCTTATTGTTCCATTTGTGAAAAGGAGAACATCAACAACAAAAAGTAAATGGGTAACTTCCATTGTTCTACTTATTCTAATTCCCTTTATTGCTTCTACCCTATTGGCTTCTAAAATGCACCTATTTAATCCCTCAACTACCAAAATAAATAATAAAAGTGACAAGGGAAAACCTTGTCTTATCCCTCAAGAAGCTTTGAAGAACTAAGATACAGACCCATTAACCAATACTTCAAAAGAAACAAAACAAAACTATCCCATAATCTAGTTCACCATCTGCACACAAAATGCAATATAAGTATCATTCTTAAATATAATAAATTTACTCTATCAAAATTCTTGGATAAATCCAACTTCCTCATAATTGTTGATAGTTTCTTTGATTTTATGGTATGAAGACTTTCTTAAGCAACACCAATTTCTTCATGAACTTGTCTACCATGTAGGAATCCAAATTTCTTGATAGATATAGAAGCATAGAGGAACCTTTTAATTCTTGATGCAATTAATTTTGCTATAATTTTATACACATAGTTACACAAGGAAATGGGTCTAAAATTATCAAAGGAAGAATGATTGTCCTTTTTTGAATAAAAATAATGAAGGTGAAGTTGAAGACTACATATATCCTTATTAACTACCTAAACTCCACAACCAATGGTAAGTCAAACTCCAAATGGTCATGGAGCTTTAGAAAGAATTTCACAATGTAGCCATCAGGTCCTAGACTCTTATCTCTTTAGAAGATAGTTAAAATAGCTTTGAGCTTCTCCTTTGAGACTTCTTAAAGCAACTCACCATTGACTTCCTCATCTATAAGTCTAGGAAAGAGAGAAGTTATTTTGACTATTTTAACTATATTGACTTTATCAGGATCCTTGTATAGTCGACCAAAATGCCTTACATATATGTTATTCCTTTAAAGGAGGAGACTTTACTTCCATCTTGACCTTGTAGCTCCTAGATTTATTTTTTATTATTTTCTATGATTTACGAAGTTATGAAAAATGTAGTGTTCTCATCCTCATTTGCAATCCAAAGTGCTCTACTTTTGAGTCTCCATCATGCTTCTTTCTCTTCCCACAATCTTCGTTTCTCCTATTCTAAACTCTTATACTTAAGTCTTATTTCCTCATCCAATTCTTTTTCAAAGTCATATGCTAATACACTTAAGGCTCCTCCTCAATATCCATTAGTTTTTTCTTGTCCATCAGTTTCATTTTATAGGCCCACTAAACCACTATTGCCTTAACCCTTTTTAGATTTTCTACAAATTGAATACTAATAGATTGTTTTAGACTAGGATCAAACTTCATCCATTATGATCTCACTAGAGTTGCAAAGTTGTCCTCTTTTAACCACTCAAAATTGAAAAGGATTGTGGCTTTTTCTCCTCTTTTTCTATAAGAAGCATGATGGGGGAATGATAAGAGTATCCTCTGACTTCAACCCAAGACCTCATTATTTAAATTTCATTTACCAAACTCTCAAGTACTAGTCTCTTATAAATTCTATTAATCTGCATCCTCATGTTTCTCTAGTTAGGGTCATATTTATAGGTGCTAGGTCTACCACCCCCTTGGATTCAAACTTTTGGATAAAGTAATCAGTAAATGAATCAATTTTAGTAGCAGTACCCCACACTTCACTCATAGAAAGAGTTAGTTTTAAATCACCTCCTAAAAGTAAATTATAAACTTCTAGAAACATCTAATCCATAAGCTTATCCCAATACTGCATCCTATCTTTATAGGGGCTATAAATGTTTATCATTATCACTATTTCCCAAAGCTCCACTAAAAAAAGTTAAGTCCATACTCTTGATTCAAGAAATACAAATTCGGTTAACCTAAATTGATTTTCCTTCCACCTATGGCCACTCCTCCTAAGCCCCCTAAAGTATCAAGGGCTAAAATGTCACATCCTTTAAACATTACTAAGATCTTCCATAATTTTCATACCTAACACTTTTGTCTCTTGAATTAGAAAAATATTTGGATTATGAATTTCTACTAGCCTACACAGAGCAACTTTTTTTGTTGAGCTTCCCATCCCTCATATATTAAAGGAGATAAATTTCATTGATTAACAATGTTCGGGATCATCCCTACTCTAAGGATACCCTTTAAGTATGATTGCTTACCTTGTTGAACCTCATGGAACCCCATGTCTTTACTAAGGCCTCTCCCAAATCCTCATTCCCTTAGTTTTATTCTTCCTTTCATCGATAGTAGGGGATACCTATGGGTTTCTAGGGACACAAAACCTTGCTAATCATAGGAAGAAAGTGGTGGAAAAGCAAATTCAATGTGGTTTTTCTATGAAGTATTATTAAAAAACTTACCAAAGTCTAAACCAAGTTCTGGATCTAATACCTCATAAGAAGAATAATTTGAGGGTTCTCCTTGCCCCTCAACTCCACCCTTATCTTCTTCTAGGGGAGACTTTGTTTTACAAACTGGTAAGTCTGGACATTGGTTAGTTGAAGGTCTTAAAGGATAATTACCTATAATCCCATATGAGAAATGAGATTTGACAATAGTTTCACTTTGAAAGCTTGTATCTAGGTCCATAAGCATGACATCCAAATTTTGCTTTGATATTCCTAGCCTTGCTTTGATCTAAAATGATTCTAAATTCATCACTTGACCTAACACAAAAAATATCATCTCCACCTTCTCTGCATCTCATGTTCTTTCCCCTAATTTCTCTAGATTGTGTTCTGTTGTGGCTGATCCACAACACACCCCAAAATTGGGGACCCACCTTTTTTGCATGCTTTCAAAGAAGACCGTAGTGGCCCAGATGCTAAAAAATCAAAGGAAGAGCAAAATATAGCAAGAAAAAGAAAGTGTCGCGATATCGCGACATGTTGCTCCGTCGCGACCGAAAATGAAAAGTTGTCGCGATATCGCGACATGTTGCTCCGTCGTGGCCGAAAATGAAAAGTTGTCGCGATATCGCGACATGTTGCTCCGTCGCGACCAGAAATGAAAAGTTGTCGCGATATCGCGACATGTTGCTCCGTCGCGGCCGAAAATGAAAAGTTGTCGCGATATCGCGACATGTTGCTCCGTCGCGGCCGAAAATGAAAAGTTGTCGCGATATCGCGACATGTTGCTCCGTCGCGGCCGAAAATGAAAAGTTGTCGTGATATCGCGACATGTTGCTCCGTCGCGGCCGAAAATGAAAAGTTGTCGCGATTTCGTGACATGTTGCTCCGTCGCGGCTAGAAATGGAAAATTGTCGCGATTTCGCGACATGTCGCTCCGTCGCGGCTAGAAATGGAAAATTGTCGCGATTTCGCGACATGTCGCGTTTTCGCGGCCAAGAGCAGTAGAATGCATCATGAAGAGAAAATGTCGCGATATCGCGACGTGTTGTGAAATCGCGGGTCATAGAAGAGAGAGAAAGACAGAATGGAAAATTGTCGCAAAATCGCGACATGTCACAAAATCGCGGTCAAACCAGTCAAACAGGGCAAGGCACTAAAGATGTCACGATTTCACGACAGGAAGCAGCAGAAAGCAGCCAAGTGGTACAAAGATGAAAAGCATCGCGATTTCACGACAGGAAGCAGCCAAGGGGTACGAAGATGAAAAGCATCGCGATTTCGTGACAAGAAGCAAGATCAAGGATGAAAAGCGTCGCGATTTCGCGACAGAAAGCAGCCAAGTGGTACGAAAAGAGAAAACATCGCGATTTCGCGACAGGTAGCATCTGCATAACCCGAAAGAGAAAAACGTCACGATTTCGTGACAGGTAGCATCTGCACAACCCGAAAGAGAAAAACGTCGCGATTTCGCTACAGGTTGCATTTGCTCGGCTGCTGACAGAAAAATGTCACGATTTCGTGACATGTCTCATTTTCGCGATGCATGATGACAAACAAGGCTGCTGACAGGAAAATGTCGCGATATCGCGACATGTCTCATTTTCGCGGTGAAAGAAGAAAAGCTAAGCTGCATACATAAAAACGTCGCGATATCGCGACATGCTATTTTTGGTCACGATTTACAGGGGGCAGTTACGAAACATGCAGAAAAGCGCGGAACACGTGGCATAAAGGTGTAAGGGTTACAGAGGCGTTACAGTTCACAAAAAATATTAAACGTTTCGACGTAGAACAGAAAAGTCAAAAAAAAAGAGGGGGGGGGGGGGGGGGGAGGGGGGGGGTGGGGGGAAAGGAAGGGGGGCGCGGGGGGAGGAAGAGGGAGGGGCGAGAGAAAAAGAAGAGGGGGGGGGGGGGGGGGGGGGGGGGGGGGGGGGGGGGGGGGGGGGGGGGGGGGGGGCGAGAAGCCATTCGGGCTCGCTTAGGAGTGTTTTTCTTCCCCTTTTTTTGGTTTTGAGAAAACTAGAGATTCGGTTATTGTAAAATGACAAATTTTTAATATAGAAAATTCAAAGAGTTGCACCTCATTGGCAAGAAAGAAGGAGTTGTTTTCTGAATGCAGGATTAAATGTTTATCTTTCCCCTTTTTTTAGATTTCTAGGCTTATAGGTGAAGTTTAATGCAAGTTCTCTTGGTTGCTTCATGCGAATGTCTAAATCTGAAATCACAGTTAAAACCCCCAGAGACCAGCACTTAACTTATCTGGATTGTGCATGTTTTGTAGGTTCAATAAGTTAGGTTGCATGCATGGAAACCTCATTAGCTTCGGTTTTGTCAGAATAGGATTGCATCACCCTGAATGCATTTCATTTTACTTTTGCATTTTATTTTCATTTTTTTCTGCACTTTATTTTATTTACAAGGCATTAAAAAAAAATAAAAAAAAATAAAAAACTAAAAAATCTCAAAGTCAAAAAATAGAAAATTTCCATTTCTAGGCCAGAATTTCATTTTACAATTTTTTTTTTTCATTCATGAGCAGATGATGATATTCCCTTCATAAAATTCCAATTTCATTGAAGGGGTTATGTTTCAAGGCATTTCATCGGTTTCCATTTTGAAATTACAACTTGATCATATAGAGATCAAATCATATTTGCTTTATTAGGGTTCAAAGAACAATCATTAAAGTTTCACGGTAAAATAAACCAGCATTGCCCCTTGTTTTCAGTTACTTGCAACCACTAAGGTGTTCCAAGGATTTTAATCGAATATCTTTATTTGAGATCATTAATACACTAGATGTAAAATGCTAACATAGCGGAACCTTGGAGAAATTGTTTATTAAATTTCTTTGCAAGAGAGGATTTAGAACCCAAATCCTATCGGAGAGTGTGTTTTCACAATCGGGTGAAAATACCACTCAACAGATTGGCGCTAGAAGGAGGGCTGGATGGGTTTATTTTAGTGAGATTTAAAATTTTTGTATATTTCATGCCCTACTGATTGTTATCTTTAGCCTTCTAACACCACTCAATAGATTGGTGCTAGAAGGAGGGCATGAAAAGGTTTATTTTATCGTGATTTTAGATGCTACGGGTTTATAATTGTTTAAGAGCTTTACATTGCTAAATATTTCAAGTCCATTTGATTAGCATCTTCGGCCTCCTCTAACACCACTCAACAGATTGGCGTTAAAAGGAGGGCCTGAACTGGTTTATTTCACGGTGATTTAAGTGCTACAGGGATTTAAATTTTGAATATTTCATGCCCTGTTAATTGTTATCTTTACTCCTCTAACACTCGGCAGATTGTTAAAAGGATGGCCTGAATTGGTTTACTTTATTCTATTTTAAGCAATTCAGGTATGTTGTATATTTTTCTGATTGTTCATAAGAAACAATGTGATTTGATTTAATTTTGAAAATTTTGGTTTTGACTAACAAAGTGTTGTTTTCATGCAATTACTTTTCATTTGATTTTAATGAATACATCTCTTAGTTGATGCTAACTTGATTTTTTATACATTGCAGGTTGAGTATTCAACAGATTTGGTTCTAAAAATACATTTTAAGTTTCACCAATGGCAACACTTGAGGAGCAAATGGTATCCCTAAGAGCTCAAATAGCATCTCTAAGAGAAAGAATGGTATCTACAATGGAGGATCATTATAAGGGTTTGTCTATACATGTGATACCCTATCATATTCCTAAAATGTTATTGGATTTTTTACGGTGTTTTAATCAAGAGGTGCCACTAGAATACTTGCAAAGACTGCATGTCTACAAGAATACATTGTGTCAATTCCAGATTTTCTATGAGGAGGTGGCTTGTAAGTTATTTGCATACATTTTGGATGATAAGCCATTCTTTTGGTATAGCCAACTACCCATGGAGGTTAGGACTTCTTGGATACAACTAGAAGCAGCCTATCTTTATCATTTTGGTAATCGGGTTGACTTAGAAATCTTGAAAAATCAGTTTACCTCCATATGTAAAGAGCCTAATGAATCCTTGAGTCAATTCAATGGAAGATTTCGTGAGTTGCACTCCCAAATGTGGGAAAATTTTAACACATTAGAAGAGGAAGCCATGGAAGTATACCTAGGAGCCATACACCCCACACTTGCTTCACACATTGAGAAAAAAATGAGTGGTTTGTCTCTAGAGAAAATCCATGAGATCTTGGAAGAGATAGAACGACAAGGTCTTGAAGAAGAAAAGGCACAACATGTTCATATGAGAGATTGTTCTTTTGATGCCAACCTACACCAACCATCAAATATAGCACCCTCCACTCCAATGATATCTAAGGTAAATGATCAAGGGGATGAATTTGAATATCCAAATTTTACAACCACCTTAGATGTAGTCCACGAGGAGGTGCAAATGGCTAAGCCAACATCCGCTAGTGAGGATTATGCAGAAATGATCTCATTCATAGAGATACACGATTATCCGGATGAAGGGGTTCTAAATTCAACAATGTTTGATATATGTGATAGGATGGAACCCACCATAGAATTGAATGAAGTGGTTGAAAGTGAAATGGAAAGAAAATCAATAAATAAATTTGAAGATATGATAGAATTTCACCACTTGTTCTTGGAAGATACTATTGATGAGATGTGTAAAATTAACAATCAAGAAATTCTTCACCCTCCAAATTATGATAAAATTGAATCATGGGTTACTAATTTGGACGATGATAGCCTTACAAATTTGAATTCAAGAAACGACCCACTTTTGGAAATAATTGAATCATCTAAGGAAGGTGAAGATGAATTTGATGAGAAACACATTGATGAAATGGAAGATGTTGAAGAAGTAGTTGAACGTCACCACTTGATTTTGAAAGAGGATTATTATGATGCTTGGAAGAAGTGGGAAGACTACACTCAATCCAAAACTACTAATGAAACTTGTGTGCCAATTGATATACTGGACAACATAATCGCCTACTTGAAGGAAGATATTACAACTCCTGTACAATTTGAGGATGTTTTGGAAGAGGGTTTCAAATCTCATCAAATTTTGGAAGATTATAATGATTCTATTACCAAGGACAAAGAAGAAAATGAATTGATGAATGAATCAAAAGATCATGTCACAAATACCATGGAGTTTCATCTCACAGATCTGGATGACGATTTTCACAATGGTTGGGGGAGATATGATAATGCATTCTTTTCTCACATCCCTATAGATGAAACTCATATTTCACTTGATATGCAGGATGTTGAACCTTCTACATCATACGAAGATCTCATATTCACAAGATTTGAAAAGGTGACAAAATTCGATCATGTTGAATATAAATTCATTGAAGGTGCGGATGCAAGTTTGCATGATGATTTGGAGGATTCAAATGAAGAGATACCATGGATAGTGAACAAAGAATTGGAACCAAATGACAAAGAGATTGATCAATTGGAAGCAACTCAAATGAAGGATCATCAAGATGAGTCATGGGACATACACTTTGACCAAGAATGTTTGAGGATTGAAAAGGATGACCATATTTTGAATTTAAATAATGTTTATGGTGAAATGTCATTAAAGGTAAATGAAAAACAAGGTATAATTTTTAATCACACCTTTAATAACATTGTTTTAATGAATGGAAAAGAAGTTGATGCACTTGAATTGTTAAATCAAATTCATCAACAATTGCTAATCGAATCTAGGGTAAAAACTGTTAATGATCCTAATTTAGTAAATATCCTAGATGCTTGCAAACTTTTACACAAATTTGATTGGCCTACAAATTTGGAAAATAATTTGGCTTTAAAATTTGTAGAAATAGGCTCCTACTTACAAAATTGCATATTGGAAGAAGATAGCCTAATTCTAAATCAAAGATTGAGTTTTGAAATGGAAGTTTTAGAGAATAGACAAGATAAAATTGAATATCAATCATTGTCTAATCAATTTGAAAATTTGAAGCTCACCTATGGGAATACTAATGGAACTAAATTTAATTGGTGGGGTGAGAGAGGAAAGTTGAAGTGGGTTGCATTGTTTGGTCTTGTCTTGTTTTTGTTGGATTCCCACAACATTTGGCATGCATATCATGTTATATTTTTGTTAAAATGTTCTAATCATGTTTGGGATCCAGGAAAGTGATAGTCCAAGCTTTGCATCATCTTGTATTATAGTGTACATTTGTATATAGATTTTGGTTTTTGGTTTTGGGTTTGTGTTTTCAAGTTTCATTTTGGGATTGCTATTTGGATTTGGATTTAAGTTGTGTGTTGGTCCTTTGGACATTTTTGGTTTGTTTATGAAAAAAAAAAAAAATTGGTTTTGAGATGTCAACTTATGCCTAAAATCGGGAGAATATGAAACATTGGAATTGTGTTGTAGAAAGCTCCACAAGTAACACAAACATTTAAATGATATCGTTTGAATCTTGTGATGCATGAAGTTGTCGGTTTTGCACATTATGGTAAAGTAGATGATATATTCCAAAAGAAGTAGTGCATTCACATCTCATGTCACATTCCACATGGCATATATACATGTCATCTCAAGTTACATTTTCATTTCATGTGCAATCATTGAGAAGGTGTCGAATCCTCTTAGGGTTATTCTATAACATAAAACATAAAAAAATCCTAAGGTTGGGAACTGATGTCCGAACTATCTTGAACCAAGCACATTCCATGCACATTAAAAGAATCTTGAGCAAAATGGTCAAAACCATACTTGGATGAAAAGGTGAGGTGAAAAGAATATTTCATGTTTGTCCTATCATGCAACATAATCCTTGAAAAAGTGGTTTTTACCACTCCCATAAAAGCTTAAAGCCTAAAACCAGAGTAGTAAGGATAGGGTTAAATCCTCATCGAACTTAGGTTGAGGATCCAACTCCCCAAAGCTCCGATTTGACCTACATGGAGTAGTAAGGATAGGACATAATTCTCATCTCGCTTAGGTTGAGAATCCGATTCCCCAAAGCTTCCATTTTTCCCACTTCATCATAAAGCTTGGATTGGAAGGATAGTACTACATGTCCTCTGCAAAGGATGGGTAGTCATCCCAAAGGTCCAAGTAATAAAATTAACTAATATTTCCCATTTTGTCTTAATATTGGATTGGAAGGATCGTACTACATGTCCCTAGCAAGGATGGGTAGTCATCCCCAAGGTCCAAGAAGTAAAAAATTAATATTTCCCATTTCATCTCAATATTGGATTGGAAGGATCGTACTACATGTCCCTAGCAAGGATGGGTAGTCATCCCAAAGGTCCAAGAAATAAAAGAAAAAGAATGAATGAAGCCAAACCAAGGATTATGGGGTTAAGTATGCTCATGCGTGGCAACATGTCTTGTCTAAAAGCAAGACCACTGATTGCTCATATGGATAGACTAGCCTGACCATTTCATCCATAACAGGTTAAATCATTTTGTTTAAGATGAGGTAATGAACTCTAAATCAGAATAGTAAGGATAAGGTTAAATTCCCATCTCGCTTAGGTTGGGAATCCTATTCCCCAAAGTTCTGATTTCACTTACACTTGCACATGGGTTCAAGATGGTAGTGACACATAACCAACTTTGGGATCTAATAAATAATTTAGTAGACATATATTTGGTCCTAAGAGGGTTTGACGGCTTTAATTGTTTGTACATGATATTAGAAGGTTTGAGCCTTTGCAATGCAAGTTGTCATATCTTTAGCATCTTCATCATGCATCAAATCCTGCACAAATTATTCATAGCCTTGCATACAAATAATAAGTGAAACTGACAAAGGAATGTTGATCAAGTTCAAGCGATAGGGAATGAAAACACATTGCACACACCGAGCTGATACTTAATGATTCTGATGTTTCATGTATTTTTGATCTATCGGTATTAGTTTATCCTTTATGTGCTGACGCTTGTATCTAAGCTTCTATATTTCAGGTTGGGTTCTCACCAAAATGCTCAGGAGCATTTGATAGCAGAGTCGCCATTTGTTGTGGCTGATCCACAACACACCCCAAAATTGGGGACCCACCTTTTTTGCATGCTTTCAAAGAAGACCGCAGTGGCCGAGATGCTAAAAAATCAAAGGAAGAGCAAAATATAGCAAGAAAAAGAAAGTGTCGCGATATCGCGACATGTTGCTCCGTCGCGACCAAAAATGAAAAGTTGTCGCGATATCGCGACATGTTGCTCCGTCGCGACCGAAAATGAAAAGTTGTCGCGATATCGCGACATGTTGCTCCGTCGCGACCGAAAATGAAAAGTTGTCACGATATCGCGACATGTTGCTCCGTCGCGACCGAAAATGAAAAGTTGTCACGATATCGCGACATGTTGCTCCGTCGCGGCCGAAAATGAAAAGTTGTCACGATTTCGTGACATGTTGCTCCGTCGCGGCTAGAAATGGAAAATTGTCACGATTTCGTGACATGTCGCTCCGTCGTGGCTAGAAATGGAAAATTGTCGTGATTTCGTGACATGTCGCGTTTTCGTGGCCAAGAGCAGCAGAATGCATCATGAAGAGAAAATGTCGCGATATCGTGACATGTTGTGAAATCACGGGTCATAGAAGAGAGAGAAAGACAGAATGGAAAATTGTCGTGAAATCGTGACATGTCACAAAATCGTGGTCAAACCAGTCAAACAGGGCAAGGCACTAAAGATGTCACGATTTCATGACAGGAAGCGATGAAAGCAGCCAAGTGGTACAAAGATGAAAAGCGTCACGATTTCGCGACGAAGGAGAAGCGACCAAGTGGTACGAAAGAGAAAAGCGTCGCGATTTCTTGACAGGTAGCATCTGCACAACCCGAAAGAGAAAAACATCGCGATTTCGTGACAGGTAGCATCTGCACAACCCAAAAGAGAAAAACGTCATGATTTCGCTACAGGTTGCATTTGCTCGGCTGCTGACAGAAAAATGTCATGATTTCATGACATGTCTCATTTTCATGATGCATGATGACAAACAAGGCTGCTGACAGAAAAATGTCGTGATATCGTGACATGTCTCATTTTTACGGTGAAAGAAGAAAA
The DNA here is from genome assembly GCA_028583015.1 of Wollemia nobilis. Taxonomy (NCBI): domain Eukaryota; kingdom Viridiplantae; phylum Streptophyta; class Pinopsida; order Araucariales; family Araucariaceae; genus Wollemia; species Wollemia nobilis. The sequence goes on from JAQPPZ010002979.1 coordinate 529,766, forward strand.
GCTAAGCTGCATACATAAAAACGTCGTGATATCGTGACATGCTATTTTTGGTCATGATTTACAGGGGTAGTTACGAAACATGTAGAAAAGCATGAAACACGTGGCATAAAGGTGTAAGGGTTATAGAGGCGTTACAGTTCACAGAAAATATTAAATGTTTCGACGTAGAACAGAAAGTCAAAGACAACGAAGAGGCATGGAAGACGAAGCGATGCAGTTTGGGAAATGAAACGAAGCGTCACGGAGCGAAACAGAGAGCATTGCCAGAAAGTATAAAAGCAGAAGCACAGATTGGTATAGGGGTCGAAAACCGCTGCGAGCAGAGTTGCAGTGCCGAAGGCGAGAAGCCATTCTGGGCCTGCTTAGGAGTGTTTTTCTTCCCCTTTTTTTGGTTTTGAGAAAACTAGAGATTTTGTTATTGTAAAATGACCAATTTTTAATACAGAAAATTCAGAGAGTTGCACCTCATTGGCAAGAAAGAAGGAGTTATTTTCTCGCATGCGAGGATTAAATGTTTATCTTTCCCCTTTTCAGATTTCTAGGCTTATAGGTGAAGTTTAATGCAAGTTCTCTTGGTTGCTTCATGCGAATGTCTAAATCTGAAATCACAGTTAAAACCCCAGAGACCAGCACTTAACTTATCTGGATTGTGCATGTTTTGCAGGTTCAATAAGTTAGGTTGCATGCATGGAAACCTCATTAGCTTCGGTTTTGTCAGAATAGGATTGCATCACCCTGAATGCATTTCATTTTACTTTTGCATTTTATTTTCATTTTTTTTCTGCACTTTATTTTATTTACAGGCATTAAAATAAAATAAAAAAATAAAAAACTAAAAAATCTCAAAGTCAGAAAATAGAAAATTTCCATTTCTAGGCCAGAATTTCATTTTACAGTTTTGTTTTTCATTCATGAGCAGATGATGATATTCCCTTCATAAAATTCCAATTTCATTGAAGGGGTTATGTTTCAAGGCATTTCATCAGTTTCCATTTTGAAATTACAACTTGGTCATATAGAGATCAAATCATATTTGCTTTATTAGGGTTCAAAGAACAATCATTAAAGTTTCACAGTAAAATAAACCAGCATTGCCCCTTGTTTTCGAGTTACTTGCAACCACTAAGGTGTTCCAAGCATTTTAATCGAATATCTTCATTTGAGATCATTAATACACAGATGTAAAATGCTAACATAGCGGAACCTTGGAGAAATTGTTTATTAAATTTCTTTGCAAGAGAGGATTTAGAACCCAAATCCTATCGGAGAGTGTGTTTTCACAATCGGGTGAAAATACCACTCAACATGTTCCTTATGCATTGATTTGATAATATAACTAGTCTATGAGTCATATGCATGAAGGGAAATTCCATCTCATTCTCAAACTTAAAGACCCCTCTCTCTACCTTACGATGACAAACCTTCTTTAAAAAAATGAGAGAATAATTCCTTATAATATGCCTATAATTATGATAGCATCCACACCTAAACGACACACCAATACAGTCCAGGGTTTTAACATGCATCCCTTTGTTGTACTTCAACACAATTACCCCCACCAATTTATCTCTCCAATCCACATCAAAAAGAATATTTGTCATTGTCCTCAAGCATGAGGACCAATATATCTTGCCCACCTTGAATAAAGAAAGAATGAAGCTACCTATGGCTTGGAAAATATATTTAGAAAAAAATTCTAGTGGTAACCCTGATAACTTTACCCATACAAGATGAGTAAGTATATGAGCAGTCTGAGGATCAAAAAAAGGGTCTCATAATTTGAAATTTAACAAAGCTAACCCCTAAAATCACTTCTACAACAGAATATTTACCACATCTTCCTTAGTCCTAAATTAAGACAAAAACCACCCTCTTACCAAAAGTAAGAAACTAAAAACATACCCTAGGACTTCCATCTTCTTCATCTTGTTTCAAAAAAACCCTAAACCTTTCTTCCCTCTCCTCATCCTGCATTCTACTTAGTACCTTAAGGTTATGTAAGTCTCCATTAGCATTTGTGTTATCAATCCTGACCTTGACAAATAAATCCCCACTATCATTTCCACCCTCTACTTTACTCTTGTGGTGGAAGTTTTGTAAAACAAAAGCTCTAAAAATATGTCCTCTTGGCCCATGTCTTCAAAACCTTAGGTTTAAGATACATATCGTGTGATGATGACTCCATCCTTGAAAGACACAACCCTAGTTTTTTCTTATCAATTTCCCCCTCTTTCTCTCCCACTACTCTCTTTTGCATCTAACTTGTCAATAAACCCCTAGTAAATACCTCCTTCAAACCCTCTATTGATCTACTACATCTTGATGGTGATATAGCTTGAACCAAGGGTTGTATGATGGATTTAACAAGTGTGATGACATCTATAGTAGCAACCCATCCTTCTCCTTGTCCTCCTTGTATTCCTTTGACCATTTTTCATTGCCAAAGTTGAAATCCTAGGCACCTCTAGCATTCATTTACACCTTAATGCAATATCTCATACTATTTTTTCACGCAAAAGTGCAACAATTTTAATATATTTCAAAAAGTTTGATTCTCTTGCAAATTTTTGAAGGCCCTCTTCTAGCACAAACTATTCTTCTACAATCCATTCATGAGAAAGCCCCAAGTTGTGCTTCAGGGCCTACAAATACTTAATATTGTTCACCATCTATATTTCCACAAAACCCTAACTTACAAAAATTATTGCCTAACCAAATCACCATATCTATGAAGTTTTAATTAGACTACAAACTTATTCTTATTTAATGACTACATGAATCATACATTTTAAAGTTGATCTAGACGGTGGTCAAGTTTGAACACTTAACCTCCATGTATAATGCAACCCAAAAACCCCTTGAATTTACCATCTTTAATGCTTCCTCCTTTCAAAGCCCTACAATCTTCCTCCACCATGACACCCTAACTTGCACAATCTATGGCCTATCCAAATGACTAGATTTTTGAAGTTAAAATTTTAATTTATACTGTCAATAAAGTCTATCCTTTCACAAAATTAAGAATCCTTGAAATATAGTCAATTTTACAAATATTCCAAAGATCTTGATATTTTCAACCAATAAATTCTCACATTCTCTTTAAATCCATGTCAAAAATATTCTTTGACCTCAATATCCTAGTATGAGAGGAATCAAAGGATAAAAATTCATTTATAGCAACTTCTTTTATTTTCCTCCCCACTTCCTCCTTCCAAGGCCCTATAGTCTTCCTCCACCATGAAACCCTAACTTGCATAGTCTATTGTCTATCCAAATGACCAAATCTATGAAGTTAAAAAATTTATTTATATTGTGAATAAACCCTATCCTTGCACAAAAATAGGAATCCTTGAAACACAATCGATTTTACAATCATTCCAAAGATCTTGATATTTTTTGCCAAAAAATATTACATTCTCTTCATATCCATGTCAAAATTGTCATTCTTTGACCTCAATATCCCAATACAAGAGGAACCAAAGAACCATTGTTTAATAATATTATGAAATATTTGACTAAAATGGTAAGGTGGTATAAGTGGGGAGGGAGTGTCAAAGCAAGAAGCAAGAAGAAGAAGCTAAGCGTAAGCAAAGAATGAGTGTCACTTCTAAGTGTTCTATATCTTAGAAGAAACTCAAAACTAAAGAATTTATGTGAAGAAAAGCTAGGTAACATGGAAAGAAAGTTATTTTGAAAGTCCTTATTTGAATTCAAGTTACCCTACTTGAACGTATGGATGACCTAGTTAGAACTATGGATTCCCTAGTTAGCAATAAGAAGAAGAAAAATCTATGACAAATGCTATCCATGTAGTAGATACTACACTTGAAGTGATTATCAAGGATAAGATGATAAATCATGATATAATGGATTCTTAATCTAGAGGGTTGTAAGTTCCATAGATATTGGTCATGTTTTTCTTAGATTAAAAATTTGACCATGTGGAAGTGCGGATTGAATTTATAATACTCCATGATTTTTCTTCTAAAAAGATATTTTATTATTATGTTTCTCCAATTTAGAAATAAAGGATAAAATAATGAATGGTGGCCTTTGGTTTAGGGGTAAAAATGAATTAAATTTAAGATCATGGAGTGAGAACTTTTTGGTTGAGATAGAGACTATTAAAAGGCTTATGGTGTGGATTAGGCTTTTTAAACTTCCTTATAAACTCATCAATAAGGATGTTTAAAAAAATTGGTAATACTCTGGAATTCATCTAGAAGGGACCAACTATTAAGAAGAGAAAGCATGTTGTATATACTTGAACATGTGTTGCCAGGGATATTTCAAAACCTTTACCATAGTCCATTAATATTAATTTTGAATTAAGATAATGATATCAAGAAATGGATTATGAAAGCATTGCATTTCAATGTTGCAAAGGTTATGGCACTAAACACATGGCAAAAGATTACAAAGTAAAAATGATGGAGAAATAGATGGAAACTTTTGAACATGAGATAAATTTCAATATGAAACAAGGTGAACATACCATAGTACAAGCTAGGTCAAATCAAGAATTTTCCTCCTCATAAAGTGGCTATAAAATCCCTTCTATAGCATAAAATGGCAAAGGCCATTATAATTCACTCAAATCAATTATTAGAATTAAAATGACATAATGGATGAGGACATACAATGTGCAATTTCAAATACAAGAGTTAAATGTGTGAAGGAATATGGAGAAGTAAATTTTAAAGTTAAGGAGGTGAAGGAGATCAAGATTAATCAAGGTAAATCATCTTCATTTTTCACAAGTAGCATAAAATCTCCTTAAAATAAAAATAGCAATAGTATAGAGTGTATATGTTGCACTTTAGGGTTTCATTAACATAATAAAGAAATGCATATGGAGGATGTACATGGAAATTTAGGGTTTTCAAGGTATTTTAAGAAAGTAATTACTATGGAGGATCCTCCTTGTACTTAAGGGTTTCTAAGGTAACATAAAGAGGAAAGTTTTTATGAGGCTATCCCTTGTATTTCAGATTATTTAGGGTAACATAAATCTTCAAAAGATAGGTTTCATTATGAATAGTATGAAAAAAAAAAAAGAGATTGATCAAGATGAAAGTGTTGATGAGAATGAAATAAGGAGGGGAAGGTTGTCAAAGCATGAACAAAGATAAAAAGAAACTCAAAGGGATATTAATTTGTGAAGCCAGATAAAATATCATAGATGTTAACAATAAGTGAGGGTATGTCCACTAATAAAAATAAAAAATGATGATGAAAATGATATCATGGAATATTAGGGGTATGAACAAGACCTCTAAAAAAAGATTTATTAAGAAACTAATAATTTTTTATAGTTTTGAATTTATTTTAATACAGGAATAAAATTAAGTAGTGAGGAATAAAAGGATGCTTTTAAAAAAAATTGGAAGATGAATTATTGTCCAGCCATTTCTTCTATAGGATCTTTAAATGATATTATAACAATATGGAACAAACACAAATTGGATAGACAATTCTTAGAAACAAAAAGTAAATGGGTTGTTGGACTATTTTTGAAAGAAAGAGAAAAATATAAAAGTTGGGGTTATAAATGTATATGCTTCAATTGTAGTTACTTCTCATAAAATATGTTGGAAGGACCTTAGCAAATTTTTATCAAACACAATGATGATTCATAATTGTGATCCATGGATTCTTGAGGATGACCTTAATAGAGTTCTATCTCCTTTGGAAAAAAAGGTGGTACTCTGGGATGGTCTAAATCAATAAAATATTTTACTTTATTTGTCAATTCAAATAGCCTTTAGGATATTATTCTTCAAAATACTTGAGATAATAGCCAAATTGGGTAATCTATAGTAGAAAGAGTGAATAGATCCTTGTTATCCAATACATGGTTATAAAAATTTATACAATCTCTTTATATATTTTATTGCAAGTAGGATCAAATCATAAACCCATTCTTTTGACTTGTGATTTACCCAATAATGGTCATCCAAAACCATTTTTCTTCCAATCTATGTGGCTCCAAGACCTTGATTTCTTCCACATGGTTATGTTATGGTGGGATGAAGCAAAATTTGAGAGATCATATATGTACAAGTTTATCCAAAATATGAAATATCTAAAGGATCAAAAAAATATTTTTAATGACAAATCTCTTGATAACAAATATAAAGAAAAGAAGGAAATTGAATCCAAACTCAAAAAATTATAAGAAATAGTAGAAATCAATGGAATGGACCAGGACTCTTAATTGAAAGAAAAATAATTACTTTTTTTTATTTTCATAATGCATTGAAAAAGGAGTCATATAGGTTCCAAAAAGCTATGGAGAAATGGCTTAAGGATATATAAATACAAAAAAAAAACATGTTATGGAAAAATAATTTTTTTATCACATAAAAATCTTTAAACTCCAAATGAAAGAAATATTGATGAAGAAGAAGATATATATATTTTTAATTTACATGGTGGAATCGTTAGCCACCACGAATTCGAGCAGGCTGTCCGACTTTTTATGGCTGCCATAGTATTCTGCGTTGTCCGCCCCGAAACCACCACACAGATCTTCGTGCAGTCCGCCCCTATAACCACCATGCCATAATCATTTTAAACCTTTTACGCCACTGAAAGCACCAGGAAAGGGACAAGCGTTCAATCCGACGAGGCCCGAGATTTGAACCTTGGTGAAGAAGAAGATATTAGGAAGGAAGCAATTAATAATTTGAAAAATATTTTATTAGATATTGGGTAAGATAAGGAGACACAATGTAATAATTTAAAATGTTTTGATCAATTATCACACAGGGACAAAATGAAAGTTTTATGAAGAAGATATCTATGGAGGAGCTACACGAAGCAGTTTTCTCTTTCCATCATAAGGCACCTGGCCCCAATATATTTCTTATAGTTTTTTTCTAATTTTTTAGAATTTATTGAAGAGTGGTATGTTGGTTGTGGTTGAAGAGACCCAAAAAAGGAAGGCTACAGAAAGTGATATCAATGCCACTTTTCTTACATTGTTTTGAAAGAAAGTCAAGATAAAATATTTTGATAACTTTTGTCCAGTAAGCCTTTGTAATATGATTAATGAGATCATTTAAAAAATATGGTAAACATGTTGGAAAGCATTCTAGCTTGTATTATCTCAAAGGAATAAGCTAGTTTTACTTGTGGTAAACAAATTATTGATGGTGTAATCATTGCATAGTAGGCCATATGATCTCTTTATTCAATGAAAAAAACATGTATGCTTATGAAATTAAATATGGAAAAAGCATATGATAGGGTTTCCTAGAGTTATCTTGGTCATAGAATTTGAACATACATGGAAGAGTTAATTGTGACAATGCCATTAAAATAAAGGAACTACTTCTATCTAGAGTAAAATGAAAATGTTGAAATTTTGGATTTATCAAAATTAGTTATTCTTAAAATATTTCCAATCCATTAACAAGCCCTCAAAAATCACCTTAATATTTTTATGCAAATAAATAGCATATACAAACCTTTAAAATTATCCCTTCATTATGCATGTCAAATATAGGTTTGCATCTCCTAAAGACTTCTTAAAAAATATGACTCCAAAAATAATTCAAGTACATCTACTGTCAAGATGAACAAGGATCAAATATCAACTTGAATAATGTCTTTGAATATTATGATATTTAAATACCAAGTTGATTTATGTATGGGTAATATGGCGTAAAAAATCTCCTACTAATCAAGTAATCATGCATTGGCATAAGTAGCAAATATGATCAATGTTATTATGTTGGATTTTTCAAATAACTAATTCTTCAAAAATATAATATTGAATTAAATAAAATAAAATAAATTAAACAAAAGAGACTAATGTAGCCTTCTAACGTCTTTTAAGCTTTGAGAAGGGTGAGAATGTCACCCTCTCTATTGGGTTCCTTGAAATTATGCATGTTGAGATGATTGGGGTTGTCCAAGAATTTAACATGACTAGCCCCCTCAATCGCTTCACTTGCAAATCTATCTTTCCTTTCCTCCATAAAGTTAGACCTCCATTGACTACAAATATATGGAACAACATCAAGCTAAATTAAACTAATTTTTATAAATGAGAGGGCATCCTTTATACTACATTTCACATTTTCATAGCATACTAAACCAAATCCATTTGATATTTTCCATGTATTCCCAAACAAATATATAATTTTTGACAATATACAATAAATTCTACAACAAACAGTTCTCTATAAATAATTAGTAGCATCCAACCTCAACATTATCCACTTTATATTCTTCTCTTGAAATCAAAGTAAATAGATGAATTTTTTTTATCAAATTCATATACACCCTTATAATAACTTATTCAAATTTCTCATTGTTGATATTTCCTCATGCTAATTTGTTAACTAGGTATCATATGACCAAGACATATCCTTTTCATGGACTTGTTTAAAAAAAATGAAATAATAATATTAAACAAAATCAGGTAATTTTATCCAATGCTTAGATATAAAATATGAATCTACAACATGTTGCAACCTTTATTGGTATATTGAGATCACATCCTTTAGATAAAATATGGTATTGACCAAGAACAATTTCTATACACTCAAAACATATTTGTAGGAAATAAAATCACCTTCAATTCATCCTTTATGGCAAACATGTCCTATGTAATCTCTAGAATTAAATATTTTGATTAAATTCATTAGGTGTTTAAAATTATGTTATTTTTTAGACATATACAAAGTGTTGTGATATTCTAAGAAAAAAAGAAAAGCAATAACTTCTCTTATGTATTTTTTCATTCTCATAAATCAAAGAACAATTTTTTTTGTTGTTATGTTCTCATTTATTGCACATGAAGACATGTCCCTCACTCTGACTCTAGAATTTCCAAGAACACATTTGTAGAATGAAATTATTCATATTTGGAATTGCTTGTAAGGATCACCTCCAATACCCTCATCTATAATCTTGTTGCAAATACTTATATCTGCTCATATTTTTGCATCAAATTTAAAAATCTTAGCATGTCCTCAAAATGTCTAGGAAAAGCTTTATCTTCAAGCATGTGGTATGATCTACATATCTCCTTCTCACATGTCATAGAATTTTCAGTTTTAAAAACATTTGTTCATAGAGGGAATACAAGATTCGACAAACTTGATAAGTTAACAATACTATAAATTTAACTACTCAAGTCTTTAACTTTACATGCACAACAACCGTGAACATGAAAATTTTGATCTCAACAAGATCCTTCTATAATGCTTGTTAATTTTAAAAAAATCCAATATAATTATGAATGGAATATAGTGATCCAACTCATTCAAACAACATATTTTCATATAAAATTCTCCTTAATATAATATACTACTCTAACATCATATGATGACATACAATGTTGAGTAAAATAAAAAATAATATAATTATACAATCATAGTGAATATAATTGTCATAACCCATTCATCTTAACATAAATATCATGATTCACTAGAAGTTTCCTTATGCATTATCATTTTATAATATTTCTTGTAAAGTTCTTTTCAAATATGCTTTCTCTACAAGATCCCTTATACAATAAAGGATATAATATAATATAGAGTATACAAGTGCATAATTATGACATGTCATTGTTCATTTACCTACTTTTTATATTTTAATGTTTGTAATAGTTATGATAATATTAGTTGGTGTCAAATCCTTTAGTCAAGGCCTTGAATTTGGTCTTAGAAGATCTCCCCTTTTTAAATCAATAATTTTCTTTAGTTATCCTATCATAAATCTTATTTTCTAAGTTATAGATACAACCTCGTTAAGGTTTTCCACTTCTTACCTTGGCTAGAATCATTATTTTCTTCTATTTATGATCCACTGTCTTATCACAATTTAGAATGTCACGATCAAATCTAGCATGACTAGTTTTGGAAATTGATTCTCCATTTCCTGTAATATTTATGGACCAACGGTAATTCTATCTCAAGTTGGCCTTAAACCTATAATAAATGGATTGAATATATAATAACACATTGGGTCACAAATACAAGAAAATAATGAATCCCAGCTGCTAAGGGTATGCTATGGCACCCAAAGACACCTTCTTGAATGTCTAACCATGTGTCATACCCAAAAAATTTGGCTGACATATTTTAGCATAGAAGATTCCAATTTTGAGCCACCTCGTCTCTTTATAAAGGATCGACGACCTTGAAGAAATATCTCATGCTCTGTATCCCAAAAGAAATTTGTTTATGCTATAGATATTTTAGAATCAGAGGATGGTGGAGGCAGCAACGAACTACAGGAATGGGGGGTGTAGGGGGGCAACGCTCCCCGAAGCCAAAAATAGATGTCTTTTTTCCTTTGTAAATTTGGACCATTTATTATTAGGTCACAAATCGGGTGGTAGAATTTAGGCTGGCGTTTTTACCCTAAATTGTAAAATTTGTGCTTGTGTGTTTGTTATTTATATCGCACTTGCATTAGGGTTTGAGAGAAAAAAAAATTAGTGCAACAGAAGGCGAATATTATTGTATTGGAGATGGTGAAGTTAATGCAATAAGAAGATAATACTGTGTTGGTTTTTCCCGGTTAAGGGTTTCCAGAATAAATATTGTGTTATGTGTGTTTCTACGATCTTTTTCTTTTAATTTTGTGATTACTATTTTTCTACACTTAATTTATCGAGGATCTTTTTATTTCTCTTAAAAAATAGAGTTTTTTTTTACTTGATAATAAGGGGTTGTACTTGGGTCCACCACCCTTGAAAAATTACATCTCTATTATTTAGCGCTTGAGAGTTTACAAATAGATACACTTCTCATCTCAATTGAGATGCTATAGCTAGAAACCTACATCATTTTACATAAAATGTATGAATTCTTGATTTTCATTTTCTGGATCTTTTCAAATCTCTATTTGAATACAATTACTCCAAAATTTAGCATCTTTCTTGAAATTTTCCTATAGTAGCCTTCACAATGCCAAAAATTCACATATACTATCTATGCCTGACATCTTAGTAGAGTAATATCTCCAAAGCATTGCACTATCAAAGTCTACTTTACCAAATCTGGATTGCTAGTTTCCTTAGAAGAATTCTTGTCCATTGTCTTTGACTCTCTTTGTACAATCTCCAGATAACTTTTCCCCTAAGAGCTAAGTTTGCATCTATAAGAGCTCTTAAACCAAGACCTCCCCTAGTTTTACCATCACACAACTTGCTCCATTTCACCAAAGGAAATTTCCTTTTATCATGTAAACCTGACATAAAAAGGATTGCTTAATAAAGATTAAACTTTTTTCAACTGATTTTGGCATAGAAAAAAATGAAATAATATGTTGGAATGACTTGTAAGACTAACTTAATTAACTACACTCTTCCTGCTAACGATAACCATCTACCTTTCCAAGTTGGAAGTTTACTTGAAACTTTATTAATATCTGGATTCTATAAATCTATCCTCATTCTCCTCTCAAATAAATGCATCCCTAGATAAGTTGTCGGTAAATCTGTCTTCTCCATTTGAAGCAACCTACAAATTTTTGCTTTGATATTAGGAGTGTTAAGGAAGTAAATTTTGGATTTAGTCCTATTAATTTTTTGCCCTGAAGCTCTTGCGTACTCTTTTAAAAATTTATTCAAAGCTCTAGCCTCATTTATCTTTGCCCTTCCAAAAAGGGTTGTATCATCTACAAACTATTGATGGGTGATGCTATTGATATTATTACTAACCTTAAGTCCATTAATAAACCCATATTTGTAATCCTTCTTTAAGTTCCTACTCAAAAATTCTGCCATAATAATGAACAAATAAGGAGATAGAGGATCTCCTTCTCCAAGGTCTCTCTTGGATTTAAAACATTTTGTCACTAACCCATTGACCAACACTAAATAAGAAACTGTAGAGACACAAGCTTTAATCCATCTAAACCATTTCTTCCCAAAACCAAACTTATCTAAAATTGCAAAAATAAAATCCCATTTAACCCTATCATAGGCTTTACTCATATCAAGTTTTAAGATCATATATTTATCTTTTCTTGAAGTTTTGAATGTATAACTTCATGAGCTACTATGATCCCATCTAGAATTTGTCTCCCTTTCACAAATTCTCCTTTCTCTTCTGAAATAATTTTGTTTAAAAATGGCATTAATCTATTCACTGTAACTTTGGAAATAATCTTATATGTCATATTACATAGGTTTATGGATATAAAAGAATCAAACAATTCAGAATCCTTCTTTTTTGGAATTAGGGTAATATAAGTTACATTTATTTTATAAGGAATGTATTGTTTTATCCTAGACTGTTCCACAACCACCAATAAAAAATCCTTCACTATATCCCAATTATGTTGGTAAAAATCTGCAGAGAACCCATCTAGACCTGGGGATTTATCCTTATTAAAAGATAAAAGAGCTAAATGAACTTCTTCTAGAGTAATAGGATTCATTAGTTTCCTATTGTCTTCATTTGTTATAATTGAAGGAACATCTTGAAGAATTTTATCATTAAGAACTTCGATCTCCTCTGAAACTAGAAAATTTTTATATTTTTAGAGTTATAAGCATTTGAATTTGTTTATTTTTATATTTTTTGAAATTCAAAAGTTTATAGAATATTTGTAAATTAATTATTTTGGAGAGATAGGGAAGTCTACTTCAAATTTAGAAAATTTGTAAAATCCTTATTTCTCCATAGTTTCTAAAAAATTAGGGAGACGTAAGGATTTCTACTTCATAAGTTTTAGAAATTTAGAAACTTTATATTATTATTATTTTTAATAAGATTTATGTGGCTTCTATTGGGGGCCACTCCTATTATGAAAACAAAATATTACATTGCTCTCATTACATTTATAACAAATTAATTAAAACATATCCAAATTTTTCATTCTATCGGAGATATTATTTATTTACTCTTCTATCAAAAATATTCTTCATCTTCCTCAAACTACTAATTTCCACAATCAACTCCTTTTATATCAATTTCTTTCGAAAATTTAAATTTTGTCAAGATGAAATTCAACACTGCAAATGGTAAATATTTGCTGCCCAACTTCTATATCCAAAAATATCTTGTCTATGACAACCTCACAATTTCTTAATACCTTTTTTTAGGATTCTTATTCATTTCCCTAATTCTCACAAGTTGTTATCTTTCTACTCTATTGCCTCCTAGCATCAATGTCTTGTATACTTGTAAAAAATATTCTTTTCATTTGTATCTTCCTTCTTGATCCTTGTACAAAATGTTTGAAACCCTATCACTATATTTATATTGAAGCAAACTCATCCAAGGTTTCAAAACTGGATCTAAATTGAGTGGTTTTTTATCACACCAAGCATCCATCCAAATAGAATTTTTTTCTCCAGTTCCCACCACCCATATTAAACCTTTAATCCTAAGATCAATAGATCTATTTAAAACATTCCAAAGAGCAGAACCATTTGGTAGAGAGAATGCAATAAATATTAAACTTGGGTCAATGGGATCAACATAATTAGAATAATTCTTGCCCATTGTCTTTGAATCTCTTTGTACAATCTTCAGATAAATTTTCCCCTAAGAGCTAAGTTTGCATCTGTAAGAGCTCTCAAACCAAGACCTCCCCTATTTTTGTCATCACACAACTTAATCCATTTCACCAAAGGAAATTTCCTTTTATCATGTAAACATGACCATAAAAAGGATCTCATAATAAAGATTAAACTTTTTTCAACTGATTTTGGCATAGAATACAATGACATATAATATGTTGGAATGGCTTGTAAGACTGAATTAATTAACTTCACTCTTTCAGCTAAATATAACCATCTACCTTTCCAAGATAGAAGTTTATTTTAAAATTTACTAATAACTGGATTCCATAAATCTATCCTCATTCTCCCCTCAAATAAAGGCATCCCTAGATAAGTTGTTGGTAAATTTACCTTCTCCATTTGAAGCAACCTACAAATTCTTGCTTTGATATTAGCAAGAGTGTTAAGAAAGTAAATTTTAGATTTAGTCCTATTAATTTTTTGTCCTGAAGCTCTTTCGTACTCTTTTAAAAATTTATTCAAAGCTCTAGCCTCATTTATCCTTTCCCTTCCAAAAAGGTTTGTATCATCTACAAACTATTAATAGATGATGTTATCGATGTTATTACTAACCTTAAGTCCACTTATAAACTGATCTTTGTAAGCCTTATGTAACCAAAGAACTGAACACAAAATAAAATAAATACAGGAAAGAAGTAAGAATTGCCAAAAATAATCCCTTTTGTATTAGATTTGATACAAGGTTACAATGATTTTAGATTTTTCCTCAAATGTGTTGGGGGTAAAGTTACAATGCTTCCTTCTCTCTCGAAGATACAATGTTTTTATAGAAGAGAGGAAATATTCTGGATCTTATATAGGATGCGGTGTTATTCATTCCTCTGTTACAACTTCAAGGGGTGAGTGGGCTTTGGTATCCATTAAGGGACCACTCCAGCTTCAACAACTTATCCAAGGTACCTGTTACCTGCACACATACAAAACCAGTAAAGAGGATTAATAGCACCTGTATAGTAAAGCGATAAACCCAATGCTACACATAAACCTATCACCGATATATATATATATATATATATATATATATATATGAAAAGCAGATAAACATAAAATGTTTAATAAATAAAAGCCTTGCTCAACATTTTCAATTGCTTATCTTTGTCAATAAAAACCTGTTCAGGACTGTAGAACCGCGGAAACGTGGTTGCGGACTAGAAACCGTGGACCTGCGATTGTGAAACCATGGATTCGTGTTTTTGACTATAGAACCACGGGCGGGCGATTTCGGCTGAGATGACAGTTCACCTCGAAATGCATGCCAATGGTCACAATCAAGCTCGTGCTCTCAGTTTCTCATCGAGTCTGGGTGTATTTCGGTAGCCTGTCGGTACGTAAATTTAGCTCCTTTTTTTGTGTGGATTGATGGTGCCTTTATAAGATTCCTGGGGCTTTGGAGGGGAATGTGAGGTGGCAAGCCTGACTTACCAAGTGGCAAATCTAGACTGCCAGGTGGAAGGTGCAGTTACAGTGAGTCACTCAGTGTGGCTCACTTAACTGGGGTGATGTGGCTCTAAGTGGAATGGAATGTGGGATGTTGTCTTATGTGAAGGGATAAGGGGACAAAAACAAAGGAGTTGTGGCATGGGTTTGGGGAATCTATCTCATGTGCAAGTACAAAGGGGACATAAGTGGGTGAGATGTCCAGGACACATGTTCTATGGGTAGACAGGGTATCCTAGGGTGATTTTCCTAGTTAAGTAAATTAGGAAAATATAATGATGTGCAAGATTTTATATCCCTAAGTTAGAACTTAGGCATATATCTTTATTATGTAGGATTTGATGGTGATGTGGTGAATGTGAACTAAAGGGTGCTAGATTTTGGTTTCTACACCTTCTTTAAGTTTCTACTCAAAACTTTTGCCATATTAATGAACAAATAAGGAGATAGAGGATCTCCTTGTCTAAGGCCTCTCTTGGCTTTAAAACATTCTATCACTAATCCATTGACCAAAACTGAATAAGAAACTATAGAGACATAAGCTTTAATCCATCTAACCCATTTCTTCCCAAAACTAAACTTATCTAAAATTGCAAAAAGAAAATCTCATTTAACCCTATAAAAAGCTTTAATTATATCAAGATTTAAGATCATAGCTTTCTCTTTTCTTGAATTTTTTGAATGTATAACTTCATGAGCTACTATGATCCCATACAAAATTTGTCTCCTTTTCACAAATTCTTCTTGCTCTTCTGAAATGATTTTGTCTAACAATGACCTTATTATATTCGCCATCACTTTGGAAATAATATTATAAGCCATATTACATAGGATTATGGGTCTAAAAGAATCAAACAATTCAACATCCTTCTTTTTTGGAAGGGTAAGATAAGTTGCATTTATTTTAAAAGGAATGTGTAGCCAAAATAACTGAACACAAACAATGTATATAACATAGAAAAGAGAGATTGCATAAAATGATTCTTTATATTGATATTGATACAAGGGAGCCTGAATCTCCCGATTTTACAATGATTTTAAATAACCCCAAATGTGTTGGGGGTAATGTTACAATGCTTTTGATCTCTCTTCTGAATACAATGATTTGATAGGAAAGGGAGGGAATTATTCCAAATATTCAACAAGCTTGTGTGTTCTTTGCTCCTCAACTACAACTTCAAAGGGTGAGTGGGCTTCTAATATCCTACAATGGGGCCACTCTAACTTCAATAGCCTTCAAATGTATGTTTATTGCACACATGGAAAAGCACAATGGGAGTTTAGTAGAACTTGCATATAATACTAAAAACAATGCCATAAAAACCCTCTAACTAATGCTACAAAAAACATAGAAAATTAAACTAGGTACCTTGTTGAAATTAGAACTTACTAATCATGTTTGCCATATTTTTCTGAATCTGAGAAACCACAAATGTGCGGTTTGGGCTGGTAAACTATGAATGGGCAATGATGAAACCATGCAAGGGTGGTTTTGAGTGTGTAACTACAAACGAACGATTTTAGCTGAATGGCAAAAGGCTCCAAAATAGGGCTTTAGGGGTTTAGACCTATGTTCTCCTTGGGATACATGCAAGCTCTTGTTGCTATTTTGGTAACCTAACGGTATATGTTCTCATCCTCAAGGTGAAGGTGCCTTTATAGGCCCCTTAGGATTTTGGAGGGAAAAGGGAGGTGGTAAGCCTAGATTGCCAAGTGGCACTCCAAGGTTACAAAATGGAGGGGGCATTTAGAGTGAATCACCTAGGGTATCTAAATTAATTGGGGTGATGTGGCTGCAAGTGGAGTGAGGTATAAGGATTATCCCATATGAAGGGACAAAGGGGACAAGGGTGTGTGAGATGTGGCAAGGGATGTTGGTGAGGTGGCTAGGACACATATCTAGTGGTTAGGTAGGGTATCCTAGGCTAATTTTCTAGATTTAATAAATCTAGAAAATAGATTAATGTGCAATATTTTATACACCTAATTTTAGACTTAGGTATATAATTTTATTATGCAGGATTTGTGATGTGGGATGCAAATGAGGTTTTATGGATGCCTAGGTTTTGGTGTCTATAGATGCTCCTTTTTGTACCGCATTGTGTAAAACACAATGTGATGCAAAAATGAATGACATATGTCTTTACTGGATGAATGGACTCAAATCTTCTCAATGCACAAGAATGCATGATTTTTTGATAATTTTGATGAACTTTTTTTATTTGTTTTCTTACCTCCTCAATTGACAAACGGTGAAACCCATGAGCCAATTGACCAAATATGGATGATGAATGGAGGTGGATGATTAAATGATGTGGATTGTGTATGCAAATGTATGACATTGAAATCAACTTGATGCCCCAAGTTTGGAATGGTTTGTGTTGCTACGAATTTGCCTTTGGTTTTGATGATGCAAAAAATAATGTGGTAAAATAACCAACCACGTTAGGAGTTTGGGGGCCCTACTATTGTTATTTATTCATGTGTTTAGGAACCAACACACTGGGAATTCGATACATGAGTGATTATTGATTGTTACCAAATTATGATTGTTTTTTCCACTTTTGTACCCAATGAAAAGTGCTTAAGAATAATCTTGTGCAAGTTAGGTTGAACATAGCCATGCTCAAATATTGAGATACCTAGCTTATTCAATGCCACATATGATGATGTTGATTGTTTGAATTAGTGTCCTTATGGTTAACTACCCATACGACCGAATTGCATGGATTGTCAGTCACTGCAACCACCAGGTGTGTAGGGTAAGTCACTCGATACAAGGATTGCTAAACAATTTGATGATTATTATGATTATGCATGTGGTGATGATGAGTTAATGATGGATTTAATGATGATGATGCATTTTTTTGTTTTCGAGGTTTTTTTTTTTAAATAATGCATGAATTTTTTTGTGCTTTTATGTTTTTGTATGAGAAGAATGCATGAACATGTTTTGGTGTTTTCTATTTTTGAAATGAAAGGAATACATTAAATGATTTTTGTGTTTTATTTTTATATTTTTGAAATGATGTGTGCACTGATTTGAATTTGTTTTTTACTTTTACTTTATTGTATGGATGGATGCATATTAAATGATGTGATGATAGATTGAATGGATGATGAATGTTATGCTCTAACGATCATTTGGTATATTTTAGACTTTTGCTTGATCGATTGTATTCTCGTCACTTAATTAGGGGCATTAACATTTGGTATTCATAAATGAAGTGTATAATGAGATGTAATAATGTAAATGATAGTGGAAGATTTGGATAGATAATATATGGTTGTTTTGAAAGACTCAAATATCCTAGTGCCCTTAAACAAATTCATTTATGGTTTCACAAATCTTCATGATGTCATGGTTGCCCTAGTGGTTTCAAATTTCTCAAGGACCAACTATGTGTGCAATGGTTGTTCTTTTCTTATTATGATTTAGGTCAAACTAATCAATTGTAACTTATGCCAATAAGTTAGCTCATCCGAGAGAAACCATAGCTCTGTATAAAATAAGGTCGCTAATGTGATAGACATGGCACCACGCATAAGGATACCCCATTGCCATGTGGGTTTCATTCAACCCATTGTTGTAATGAGGATCACCCCATAGTTTTTGAGATACTAAGAGTTCCAGGGATTCAAGCTCCTTTCCATTCTTTTATTGCATTAGATTTTGGGGATTTTATTTCTGATTTTTCTCATTTTTGTGTTGGAGCAAAGTGGTTTTTCATTTTTTTATACTTGCTTGTTTTTAGGAAGAGCAAGGGATATTTATTACTTCTGAAATGCTTTTAGTATACTTGCTCATTTTGAGGAAGAGCAAGGGATTTTTGTTGCTTTTGGAGCACTTTTGGGATACTTGCTCATTTTGAGGAAGAGAAAGGGATTTTTATTTCTTTTGGAATGCTTTTGGGATACTTGCTCATTTTGAGGAAGAGCAAGAAAAGTTTTTTCTAGATGAAGGTGGATCTTGTCCTTTTGTCAACTCTGTAGCATTCTAGACCATGCACCTAATTGGATGAGTAGGAAAAACCTTTCACTTATTTGATGAGAGGCTGAAATGAAAGGTGGGTGGATGGAAGCAATGGCTCATAGGAATTTGATATCAAGTTGTAATACTTAAAAGGCACAGTGTCGATTTGAATACAATGGACCTTACCTCGTGTACATATTTTAGACATTGGTGTAATGTCGAGGGTACACACTTCATCTTCTTGATCCAAGCATATCCAAGAAGTATATTATATTTCATAGCCCCTTCCAAGATGTGGAAGAGTACATGGATAGTCTTCACCCCTACGGTGACAGGTAGAACTACGCTCCCCATAGTGGAACACAAAGCATCATTAAAGGCTCGTAGGGTGAAGGTGGATGATGTGATATGGGATAATGGTAGGTTAAGATGTTTGATGGCTAGTGTGGTGATGAGGTTGATGCAGGAGTTGGTATCAATGAGCACTCTCTTAAATGGTTTTCTATCAATATGGGCGACAATATACAATGGAGGATATAGTAATTCTGATGATACACTCTTTTCCTTAAAGTCATAGAATTCTATTGAGGGCTCCATGTAATTTTGGACACTCCCCAAAAAAGTGTTGAAGGTGTTAGGATCATTCATTTATAGTGTTATGGACTTTAGCATTTCCATAAACACCTCACAATGTGGGGGAGATTGTTGTATTAGCTCATATATTGAATTTTTGGCTGATGTCATTCTTATGCTCTGTATCAATTGAATTCTTAGGGTGATGATTGGGTGAGATGGATGATTTGGATTATGGATGGGTGGAGGTGGAATGGTTGAGCCTAGTTGTATGGGTACACTAGGTTGTGTTATAAGAGCTGGTGTTGCTTGGGTTTGGTTTATTTTTCTTTGCTCATTGGTGACTACACTGATAGCCCCTACAAAACCTTGGTATAGTTGTGACACATGATTAAATTGATTGCGAGGAACTATAGAAGTTGATGCTCCCACTACTTTTTCATTCACCTCATGATGAGATAAAGGTGTTTGATATGTACTAATATTTTGATTGGGTTGAGCTAAGGGATTGTCAACTTTGATCTTCCTCGCTTCTAATAAATCTTGTACAATATTCTTAAACTTGTTGTAAGCTTCAATGTCATGTCCTTTCTATCAATAAAATATGAAATATATATGCTCTCTGTAGCTTTTTTATTTTGGTTTATTCAGATATTTAGGCTTCAATTTTGGCAATATGAAAGCCTGTACAACATACAACTTATAGAAAATGGATGAATAAGGTTCAGGTAATGGAATGTAATTATGTTTGGGCCTAAAATGATATTGTTGCCTATCTGCAGGTTGAGCTTGGATCTATAATTGCTATGGGGGTGGAACCACTTGATAGTTCTATTATTGATATTGTTGTTGTTATTTTTGGGGTTGTTGTACTTGGACTTGGGATCTTTGGATTTGTTGTGAAGGTTGGCACAAGACTACTTGATTAACTTGAGCAGCCTTGGACTAGTTGTGGTTATTCCCATTTTGATTCTTAATTTACCATTATTTATTTTTGGGTTTGATCTTGCCCTCTTGAATTTTGATCTCTTTAATTACTCGGGCTTGGGCAAGTGCCTCTTCAAATGTTCTATATTTTTGTAGCTGTAACAACAAGAAGATAGGCTTGGCAAAACTCTTTGTAAATATTATTGTTAACTCTGTCATAGGGAGGGAGAATGGTAATTTGGTCATGATCACCCTCCAATGGTTTCCAAAATCATAGACCGATCCATCATCATATTTTCACAAATTAAGCAGATCAGTCAATATGGTCTTCTTTCTGACATTCAAGGAGAACCGTTCAAGGAATTGGTCTGCTAGTTACTCGAAAGTGTAAATAATTTGATGTGGTAAGTGGTTGTACCAATCCAAGGCATCTCCCCCAAATGTCTAAGGAAAGGTATGGAGCATGAGTGCATCATTGTTATTGATTCTAAATCATGCATTGATGAATCTAGTCGCATGCTCTCGGGGGTCCTCATCCCCCTTGAATTTTTCAAACTTTAGCACCTAAAATTCTATCGAATAGGGTGGTGATAGTATCGAAGCATAAATTGGGTGATTGAGTAGCTGCCTCAAGGTGGGTTTTTGGTACTACAAACTTGGTGTCTGCATGGCTAGGCTATCAATCTAACTCTACAAGAATTGGAACTTAGGATCCTCTAGAAGGTTAAAACCCTGGTAGGCTTGCTTTTGTTGGTAATATTGTGCATCATTGGTGGGATTTGGATGATGTGGACTATTAGCATGAAATGTATTATGGTATAGTTGATGATGAGGGATTTGATAGTGATGAGGTAATGGGGGTACAATAGCATGTTAACTTGAAGGGTTAGCATACACTTGATGATATGGATTAGTGGTTATGGTGTTTTAGGGATGCAACACCCAAGATGG
Source organism: Wollemia nobilis (assembly GCA_028583015.1). Taxonomy (NCBI): domain Eukaryota; kingdom Viridiplantae; phylum Streptophyta; class Pinopsida; order Araucariales; family Araucariaceae; genus Wollemia; species Wollemia nobilis. The sequence goes on from JAQPPZ010002979.1 coordinate 551,182, forward strand.
ATCTTGAGTGAATAAGGTATTATGTTGAAATGCAGAGGGTTGATTTTGGTTACTTCCCTATGACTACTAATGCGAATCAAGATTAATGCTTCGATTAGCATTATCCATGATCATTTGTTGTAATTGCAAGAAGGCTTGTTGAATAGTAATCGTAGAAGAAGATGGTATGGCTATGTAGGTGGTGGATGATGAAGCTAGCTTGGTGGCAACAATTTTAGTGGAAGTTGGTTAAGGGTAAGTGGTAAATGGTATTGTTGCTGATTAGTAAATGTTATGATGCATGGGGGCTATAGGTGCGATGGATGGAATGGATAGCGAGATCTAAAAAGCAACGCTAACCAGTGCTTCATAAAGGGGGTTGGTGCAAATGATATTGTATACAAAAAAAGAGACACCATGCACTAAAAATGAAATCCTTTTATTATATTGAAAATAAATCCTTGGTTACAATAAATCCCTTTGAAAAGGGTGTTTTTACAATCCAACTGCTCAAGGAAATGATTCCCATTTTACAATAAACAATGATGTCATGATCTTCTTCTTGCTACACTCAATGTTGAAGGTGTGTTTGCCATGACCATTGCAATGGATCTGGATCTTCCAGTATGGAATCTTTGAATCAATGTGATCTTGTTGAACCTGAAATCCTTGAAACTGAAAACCTACACACATGCAAATAGATAGAAATATTTATTAGCACCTGTTAAGATAGATCAAAATAAAAATGAGATGCAACTAGAAAATAACTAATGCAAATGACAAATGGATAACAAGGATTTGCATACAATGAACCAAGATTTGAGCAGCATAACAATAGTCTTTCCTTCTTCTCCTCTCAATCTTCTCTCCTCTATTTTTCTTCTCGTTATATCTTTCTCTCAAATGAGAGGGATATTTATAGCCTTTGGGTCAAGGTGAGGGGGTGATGAGGTGTCCCTAGGTAAGGTTAAACCAAGGTTAGGTCATGCATGCACATAAGGTCATATGGTGACCAAGGGCTAAGTGTAGGAAAGGGTTTGAGTGGCCAAGGGGGCTACAAAAGGAAATATCCCTATTTAAGTGGTAAAAACCACTATTTTAGGCCTAATACTGCCTAGAGTGAGTTATATGGTCCCAAAGAGGTCGATTTAGGTAGTCTTCTCAATATGACATGATTTAGGTGTCTACAAATGCCCCTTTTTGGGATGCATTGTGTGAAAATACAGCGTAGAGAAAAAATAGATGACCCTGAGTCAAATTGAGGATTGATGATGTTCATTGATTTGATCAATGTTAGATACCCCAATCATGGAAGGAACATTGCATTTTTGAATCATTGATTTTGATAAGTTGAAGAACTTGAGTTTTTGGTAAACCTTTAGGGTGGTAGGGAGACAAGCTTGAGTCTACGCTATGGCCACATAGGGTGCTTTGGAAGATAAACTTTCATCTGATCTCTAGCCTTCAGGAATACCAATTCATTTGTATTGTTGAAATTTTTTATTTTGCCTCAGTAAATAAGAAAATTTATGATAGTCTCTAGCAATAATTATTTAATTAATGCAACTTGCATGATTGAGTGTTTTATTATTGATTTTCTTATGAATTGTGTGATGTATGACTACTTTATCAAGTGACGAGTTGATGAGAAAATGACAAAATGATGAAAGCGATGAGTTGTTTGACCAAGATGACTTGATGTAGGTTTTTTAGGATAGTTACAAAAATTTAGAGGGGGCATATCCCTTTATAACCTTGGTTTTACCCATTTATTATTTTTTTTGGTGAATGATATTATAGTAATTCACTCATCCTACCGAATTGCATGGACAATTAATCGTTGCAACCGCCAGGTTTATAGAGTAAATCACTAGATATGAGATTCACTCAAATTTTTTAGATTTTATGTGACCAAAGGGGTTAGGTGTCTTTGGATCCTTTTGATGTTGACCAAAGGGCTTAAGTGCCTTTGGGATATTTTGGATGAATTTTGACCAAAGGAATGTGAGTACCTTTGGAGCCTTTTGATTGTTAACCAAAGGGCTTGTGGGTACCTTTGGAGTCTTTTTTATTATTGACCAAAGGGATTAAGTGCCTTTGGGGATTTTTATTTTAGGTGATGCATGGAATCATTTTATGGATGCAATTGTGGATGATGAATGTATGCCTAGACATTTTAAGATGCAAAATAACCTAAATGTAAGCACATAGGATGTATAGAAATCATCAATCAAAATGATAACCTTTTCAACAAAGGCATACATTTTAAAGTCAACCATATGTAAGATGATGAAAAATGATGGATGGATGACCAAAAAGATGTTATTAGGGAACAACATGGTTTTCATGAGACTCAAACACCCTAGTTAGCCAGTCAAAATATGCATATTGACTATACAAGACTTTGAAAGATAAAATTCTGTTAGGAAGCCCAATATATTCAATTTCCCTATGTGTGCAATGTGATGTTCTTAAATTATGCGTAAGACTACCCCATTTCTATGCAGGTTTCATTCAACCCATTGATGTAATGAGGATCACCCGATGATCATTATTATCCTAATTTTGGATGTAATTGGACTTGACTACTAAGAAATACAAGCCACCAAAAGCTAGCTCATGTAAAAGCAGACATTGGTCTATACAAAATAAGGTCAATAATGTGACAGACATATCACCATGTGTAAGGCTACTCCACTACCAAATGGGTTTCATTCAAACCATTTTTGTAATGGAGATCACCCCATGGCTTTTGAATACTAAGGATTCTATAGATTCAAGCTCATTACCACCTTATTTTCTTTTGATTTCTTTGATTGGGGATTCTTGCTCCATTTTGGTGAGGATCAAGGGGATTTATTTTCTTTAGTGGTGAAAACCACTTTTTTTTGGATACTTGCTCATTTTTGTGGAGCAAGGTATTTTATTGCTTTAGGTTGGGGTAGCTTGTTCTTTTGTCAATTCTCAACATCCTAGACCATGCGCATAATAGGATGATCAAGGGAAACCTTTCACTCAAGGTGGAAAGGACTACCTTGTAGGTTCATCCTTCCTTGTTCAAAATTAGATTTTAATGTGTGATTTTGTGTTTAGGAATTTGAGAAATGCAAGGTACGAACAAGCAAGACCCTACCTTCAAAAATCAAGACAAATTTCTAGACAATATGAAAGGAAAACTAGGAATGGTTGAATGACCAAAACCTTAGTGAACACCCCATAACAACTTATTGGATGTGTTGAAAAATACAAGTACTCACAAAGAGGGAATATGGATGATATGATGTTTATTATGTAGGGGTTTTGCCTATAATCTAGTGTAAACTAAGAGGTGTTCATAAGATAGTCATTGGCCATCTAAACATCATTGTTGATGTTAATCTAGTATCTATCCTATCTTATGAAGATCCCTTAATAAGCAAGAGCTAATAAGAACTACAAATAATTATGGTGGATCAGGTTGATTAAGACTTCTGACAATCATACATGCACAATTCTTATTTGTGGAAATGAAAGAATGAAATATCATAATGGAAATGCAATGAATGAATGATGTGGAATGCAGATGATTTTACTATTTTTGGTGTGTTGTATTGTTTTTGGATTTTTGTGCTTTTTATTTTTTTAGAATTTTATATTTTTTTGTGTGGGGGAAGGTGTGATACCTTAAGCACTCCCAATGTGAAAGAATGTACAAGAATGAACTACTTGTGTTTATGGTAAGAGTGGATGTAGAACTAGAGGATGATGAACAAATCGAGGTGGTAGTGGTTGTGGGTGCTCCTCAAGGAGGAGGACAGGAAGAATGGGTAGCAAAATGATGAACAAGCAAAGACAATCAGGGCCTTTGGTGGGCTATTTAATGATGGAAATGATGGGGAATGACACATATTCAGAGCTATCCACATGACTAGGAGATTGTCCAATTATTGTTTGAGTTGATATTTAGAAGTGTCAGGGGACTCCAAGTGGATCATGGAGTCTTGGAAGAAGTATGAAGGAATATCGATGATGGATTGAGGGGATTATAGAGCTGTGTATGTGCTAGATTGCTGACACAAAGCCATGTTGATGCTAGGTTGCTTTGTTTGGATGTTGGGAGAGGAGATGTATGCATTGTGTGTGATAGGCTCTCCCAATATTGAATTAGTCATGAGCACCAAGACAAGTGGCGTGTCTGGACATATTGGGGGTGGATGGAGATAATTAGGCAGATGTGGATCAAAAGTCCTCAATAGCTAAGTAAAAGTGGATGGTTCATGATGATCTCATCTAGTGAGTATATCCACATGCTCTTGTTCCTAGTTTAGCTCTTTCTCTTACTCCCACTTAGAGTGTTTAGCTATGATGGCTTCATTTGGAGATCTCTGCTTTTCTATCACAACAGTGATCATTCCCTCAAAATTTTGGGGATGTGGATTGATATTCACATGACTCACTTACTTTGGATTTTCTAGTTGATCGATAGGTGTTGTGTTTGTTTTTTGGTCTTGATACTTCGACTCTAAGTCCTTGTAGGCCTCATGCTCCTACTGAGCATTGTTGGGTTGACATGGTTGGGGCCTAGGGGGTGCATGAAGAGGATGGTTTCAATTAGGTCTAGGGGGTAGTTTTTATTTGTGCACCATGCACTCTTGATAGATCTACTCCCTATAGGTCCTTGGTGTGGGACCTACCTCTTGCATGGCTTTATGTATTTTCTCTTGGTATAGTCATTCATGGTATACCCAATTTTCTTGCAGTATCTGCTGACTCAATTGGTACTTCTCATCCAAGCATTATCTATCCAACAATAGCTAGTTCAACACTGCTTGTTGCTCAGCATTCTTTGTAAGGGCTTGCTCTAGTTGGTCAGCAAGATTGGGTAAATTAACCTTCATATTAATACAAAAAAGTGTAGGTCTACTTTGGATTGTTACCATCGATTGAGGTTGTGTGTTTTGGAGAGGATTTTAGGATGATGAAAATCATGACATAGAAGGAATGTGGATTACTCTACTAGGCCTCTCGATGGATCGATTATGTCTGGTAGTGGCCTGAGATCATATTCGATCGAAAGGTTCATCTCCTTGATCATCTCGGGGGTTGAAAGGTACCTCATGACTTGGGACATCCTAAAGGTAGGACTCCCTATAGGTAATATTAGCATTTCCTTGAATACTTGGATGCCATTTAGGAATTACTATGTCTTAAGGACTAAATCAGATCTATTTAGGGCCCTCGTGCTATAAGGATTGTCTATGGTGTGCACAAAAGGTATCTTCACTATGTAAGTCATCATTGTGATTATACCTAGGATCAATAGATGTATATGGGATGGTAACTTCCTCTAGGATAGGCTCTGTGTAAAAATAAGGATGCCAAGTACGAATGACTAAATATTTAGGACTGAAGCAGAGGCATTCCATGCCTCCTTCAAAATTGTGTGCGATACTAGCCCTTTAGTGGGCTTGGCCACTTGTAGTGACCAGGTGATTATCTCTTTTAAATTTTACAAGCACACAATCAAACAATCAAAGAAATTACAAAATCAAACAATGTGATTATCTTCTTTAAGTTTTAGATGTGAATACCTAAGTTTTTGGTGCATTTTGATTTATTGTAAATCTAAATTTTACTCTTATCATGTTTGAAAATGGTTGATATAGCTCTCAATTTGTTTAAATGTTTTCACCTATATGCCTACACACACATATCCGATGATGAAGTCTAGATTGTGAATCCCATCAGGCTATGGAGATGAAAACCATAACCTATTAGGGAACACAGGTCCTACCGGTCCTCACCCAATCCATCATGGGTAGCTATACACTTTCATAAGAGAAATGTGTGCTATTTTCCATAGCTTCTATGGATATTGGATCTAGCATTGGCCAAAAATAAGGTTTGAAGAGCCACAATGTAAGCCAAACAGGTGGTGATGAAGTCCTCTGTTGGTCTTGATCGATGGTTGGTGGTGAAATACAACTCGTTGATGTTTACAATAGGATGTTGTGTGTGGGGTTCATTTTATTTTGCAAAAAAAAAAAAAAACATAGAGCATGCGATGATGTTTTGCTAATGCATATAAAATGGTGTTTCAACTTTATATTCCTACAAAATGTACGTTTCAAATTCAAAAATCTAAAAATGCACCCTAAAATGATATCAAAAAGCAACAGACACACCATGCACTAAAAATAATTTTTTTTACTATATTGAAAATAAATCCTTGGTTACAAGAAACCCATTTGAAAAGGGTGTTTTTGCAATCCAATTGCTCAAGGAAATTATTCTTGTTTTACAACAAACAATGGTGTTGTGATCTCCTTCTTGCTACACTCAATGTTGGAGGTGGGTTTTTTGTGACCACCACAATGGATTTGAATATTCCAATCTGAAACCTTCGAATTGATGTGATCTTGTTGAACTTGAAATCCTCAAAACTGAAAATCTATACACATGTAAATAGATAAAAAGATTTAGTAGCACTTGTTAAGATAGATCAAAACAAAAATGAGATATGCAACTAGAAAATAACGATTGCAAATAAAAATGGATAATGAGGATTTGCATACAATGAACCAATATTTGAGCAACATAACAATAGCCTTTATGATGTTGGAAACACTCTTAAAAGGCAACATGAAATGGCACAAATGAAAAATGAGAATTACATTAATCAAAAAAGTATATTTATAGGCATGTCTACCTTTTACAAGTTGGTATTTAATACGCGCAATCCATGTGAGTATTATATTCCATAGATCATGATCCATGTGAAGAGGGATAATATTATAGAATATAATATTAATCTCTATCATTCCTCCCCACTATAGAAGCATTGGACTTCAATGCACTCAAAAAGGAAAGTAAGTTTGGGAGAAACTCGAAGGCTATGGGGATGCTCCATGATGAGGCTCCATGTAGATGCAATGTGTACTGCCAATATGAATAGGATGAGTGTGTATGAAGGATAGTTTTTGACATGCCACCAAATGCTAAAATTCCCACAATGTGAAGGAGGTAGGATACAGAGTGGTGTGAACCAAATAAGGAATTATAGGTGGAGCTACAACTGGAGTAGGAGTAGGATCAACAAGAAGAGATGTTTGTGCAACAGGAGTAGGTGCGGGTGTAATAGAAACAACTACTGGGACAACATGAACAATTATTGGTGCAATAAGAATTGCTTGTACAATAGGAACAACTACTGGTGCAACAGGAATAGGAACAACTATTGGTGCAACAAGAATAACTACTGGTGTAACAGGAAGAACTATTGGTACAATAGGAACAACCATAGGTACAATAGGAACAACTACTGGTGCAATAGGAAAAAAAAATGGTACAACAAAAGAAATTGAAGGTACAATAGAAACAACCATAGGTACGGCAAGAATAGGAACCCAATGAATGTGATGTGAAGTAGACAAAAATTCTCTTGTTTGGGCATCCTACTATTGTGGTGTGCTAAAAATTAAAGCAATGGATTGTGCCTGATTCAAATTAGTGCAAGCCCGATGTGTAGTGGGTGGAACACTACAGACAAGAAATGATTTTTTCTCATGTTGCAAAGTATTTATATTGTTATAGGTATCATATGTGGTACGCCTATCATATTGGTAAGGTTTACCCAGAAGTAATCCACAACAATCCATGGGTGTGACATCACATGTGACCTTATCCCAAAACTTGGGACCAAATGCAAATGCAATGGTGCATGTGTGTGTGATTTTTAATGTGTTTGTGCTATCCTTCTACCCAAGATAATAGGGGTAAGGATGTTTGGATTTAGGGAGCTTGAGCCTATCAACAATGGACTATGCAATCAGACTCTTCTGTGAGCCATTATCAATTATACAATCTACTACATAGATATGGATCAAGTGAGCACGAGTGATAAACAATCGGTCACGGTCACCTCCTCTATAATGATGATTCATGAGTGTTACATTATTAAATTTCCCTCTCAAATCCTCATAAATTTCTTCTTCTCTAGTAGTCTTGATGGGGTTATCACATGTGCCCTCATTAGACTATACAAAAATATTCTTCTTCTTTTGTAATTGAGGACATTGATTTTTATCATGTCCTTACCTCTTACAATAGGTACAAAATTTTTTAGTTGGAACATGAGAGAATGAAGAATAAGAAGAAGAAAATGAATTTTTAGAAGAATGGGATAGATGAGAAGTGGGAGTAATAGAAGAAGAGTTAGATCATGATCCATGTGAAAAGGGACAATATTATAGAATATAATATTAATACCTATAACTTTCTTCTTCTAGCCCTCTCAATATCCTCTCCTCTCTTTTTCTTCTCATTATATCTTCCTCTCAAATAAAATGGGTATTTATAGTCTTTGGGTAAAGCTGAGGGGGGTGATGAGGTGTCCCTAGGTTAGGTTAAACCAAGGTTAGGTCATGCATGCACCTAAGGTCAACTTGTGGAGGGATGGTCATATGGTGACCAAGGGCTAAGCGTAGGAAAGGGTTTCAGTGGCCAAGGGGCTACAAAGAGAAATGTACTCATTTAAGTGGTAAAAACCACTCTTTTAGGCCTAAGAATGCCTAGAGAGAGTTATATGGTACCAAAGAGGTTGATTTAGATACTCTTATCAATATGACATGATTTACGTGTCTATAGAAATTTTTATTTGGTAATATGAAGGGTTTTTGGTTAGATGATGATGGATGGTTATGGGCTATGGTGGCAATAGTCAGTTCAAAAAGTGGATTCATGAAGAAATTGTTGGATTGTTGTGGGTGTGGGAAGGTGGATTCTTTATGGAATGATGGAATGGTACATGGTGGAATGGTGAGAGGTGGAAACAATGGAAAAACTATACTAGCTACATTCAGGTATAGCCTAACGATATCCATATCCACAAATGTGACACGACCATCCATCGGCATAAGTGGCTCACTCCTAGGTGTCTCATGGATGGTAATATGAGTAGCTCTCTGCATAAAATCCATGTCCTATATAGGGGGACCACTGGAGGGTCCATAATTTAGGCTAAGGGACATAGTAGGGGCTACACTAATTTGTACTACCACTAAAGTGTTAGGGGCCTGATAGGAATGAGATGGATCCATGGGAGACGACAATTGACTCTGAACTAGGGCTAACCTTTTTACCTGACCATAGGTTGTTACAATATTCTAATGATGGGATGAAATGCAAAATATGGATGTATATATGTGAATGTGTGATAGAAGCACAAATTAAAACAACATGCAAAGCAAATAAACAAACAAGTTTTGCTCTAGGTTTTCGCAAAGTTTGATTTTTATTTTAATTTTTGAAAAGTTTTTTTTTTTTTTCTGAAAGGGTTTTGGTAAAAATAAAAAACGATGTGCAAATTTTTAGCCCTAATATGAATCTATGTATTTCACCTAGATGCTCTCACACACTAACCCGATGAAATTTGAGTTGTGAAACCCACCAGGACTTGGAGATGAAACCCAAATTCGATGAGGGAGCCTAGGTCCTACCAGTCCTCACCCAGTTCACTACAAGCAATGATACACCCTTTGAAGAGGAATGCATACTATTTTCCATGGCTATAATGGTTCTTGGAGCTAGCCTTGGCCAAATAATGGGGTAAATATGTTGGGGGTTGGTGGTGAAGTCCAACCTTATCCAACATTCATGTGCATGTGTGAAGGCTTATTTTATTATTATTTGATGCAATCTAGCATGAAATTATGTTTATTTCCTAAATATAGAAAGCAAAAAATATAAAATAGAAAACAAAAATATATCAGGGGCCAAAATAGCTAATTTCGAGTGAGATCTGACAAGGTTCTGGTATTCAGGGTCAACCACCGATGGGCAGTTAGGTCTGGTAAACTGAATTTGCAAGGTTAAACAATCGTGTGTGTGCATTTAGGAATGTTCCCAACCACACATCCATGATTCCAAATAAGCAATAGAACATGAGGTATAACTGGCTTGAAACCCCAAATATGCCTAGATTATTTCTAACCAGGCTATGCACATGCTCTACTAACTAATCTAAAATGCAGATTTTTTTTTTAACTTCTTTTTTTGTAAATGTTTTTATGAAATTAAGTATTCCTATACTAATACCTAAATGCAAGAAATGGCAAACAGGGATAGAGACTCTTATTTACCCTAAATGCAATGCTAAAATTAAAAAAATAGGAAAGAAGGTTTCAAGTGTATAGACCTATTATCCTTTTGTTGCTCTTTCCAATGCATTCAATCGTTGATCCATGGTTCCATAGTGCTCCAACTGCCAATGCGTAATTTCATAGAAGTCCAACCATCGATGCACGGTTACTTCGATCTGGAACCGCATGTTCACAGTTTCCCAGGTACAAGGCCGAACTAAAACAGGCTCTGGATCTATTGATTTTGATTTCTAATCTTTGCGCGATCAATTTCCATGAACCTACAACCACAAAAAAACACAGATCAGTAATAAAATTTAAGCAAGGCAAAGACAAATAGAACCCTTAGGGGATCCCACTATGATCTTCATTTTTTAGCCAAAATAACTGAACACAAACAATGTATATAACACAAAAAAGAGAAATTGCAAAAAATGATTCTTTATATTGATATTGATACACGGGAGCCTGAATCTCCCGATTTTACGATGATTTTGAATTGCTCCAAATGAATTGGGGGTAATGTTACAATGCTTTTGATCTCTATTCTGAGTACAATTATTTTATAGGAAAAGGGGGGGAAGTCTTCCAAATATTCAACAAGCTTGTGTCTCCTTTGCTCCTCAGCTACAACTTCAAAGAGTGAGTGGGCTTCTGATATCCTGCAATGGGATCACTCCAGCTTAAATAGCCTTCAAATGTCTGTCTCCTACACACATGGAAAATGATAAGGGGATTTTAGTAGCACCTACATATAATATTGAAAACAATGCTATAAAAACTCTCTAACTAATGTTGTAGAAAATAGAGAAAATTAAATTGGGCTCCTTTCTGAAATTAGAACTTACTGATCATGTTTGTCATGTTTTTTCTGAATTTGATAAACCACAAAGGTGTGGTTTGGGCTAGTAAACTATGGACGGGTAGTGATGAAATCGTGCAAGGGCCGTTTCGACTGTGTAACTATGGATGGGCGGTTATGGTTGAATGGTAGAAGGATCCAAAATAGGACTTCGGGGATTTAGACCTTTGTTCTCCTCAAGATGCGTGTAAGCTCTTAATGCTATTTAGATAGCCTGATGGTATGTGTTCTTAGCCTAATTTGGTTGGTGGGGTGAAGGTGCATTTATAGGCCCCTTAGGGTTTTTGATGGAAAAGGGAGGTGGCAAGCCCAGATTGCCAAGTGGCACTCCAGGGCTACAAAATGGAGGGGGTAGTTAGAGTGAGTCACCCAGGGTGCCTCACTTAACTGGGGTTATGTGGCTAAAAGTGGAGTGAGGTTTAAGTGTTATCCCATGTGAAGGGAGAAAGGGGATAAGGTTGTGTGATATGTGGCAAGGGATTTTGGTGAGGTGGCTAGGACACATGTCTAGTGGTTAGGCAGAGTATCCTAGGCTAATTTTCTATAATTAATAAATCTAGAAAATAGATTAATGTGCATGATTTTATACACCTAAGTTGAGACTTATGTATATAATATTATGCAGGATTTGTGATGTGGGACGAAAATGAGATTTTGTGGATGCCTAGGTTTTGGTATCTACAAAATGTATTGTTTTACCCTAGAATGTTCCACTGCCACTAATAAATAATCCTTTACTATATCCCAATTATTTTGGTAAAAATCTATAGAGAGCCCATCTAGACCAGGGGATCTATCCTTATTAAAAGAGAAAAGGGCTAAATGAACTTCTTCTAGAGTAATAGGCTCCATTAGTTTCCTATTGCCTTCATTTGTTATAATTGTAGGAACATCTTGAAGAAGTTTATCATTAAGAACTTTGGTCTCCTCTGAACCTAGAAAATTCTACTAAAACAACTTTACCTCTTTTCCAATTTCACTTTTATCTTCAATATAAACCCCTTCTATTGATTTAATTCTACTAATTCTATAAGATGATCTTTGTACTATAGCCATCCTATGAAAAAAATTCATATTTTTATCTCCTTTTAACAAAGTTTATCTTGATTTTAATCTCCAGAATTTCTCTTTCTTACTCAAAATATTATGATATTCACTAAGCAAGTCCCTTTCCTCTAAGCTTGTATTATTTTCATTACCTTCTTAGAATTTTAAAATTTTATCTTTTAGTTCTTCTTTCTTCTCAAAAATATTTCCAAAGGTGTTCTTGTTTCATTCTTTTAATCTAGATGTCATAGCTTTCATTTGGTATGGAAGAGCATACAACCCACCACTACCTAAAGAATTCCATGTTTGAGATATCATATCAATAAATTGAGGATGGTCTTCCCACATCTTCTCATATTTAAAATATGATCTTTTTTTAATTCACTTACCACCATTTTAACTCTTATTGGCCAGTGATCTGAACCAATCCTTGTTAAGGTATTAATTTTAGCATAAGTTCCTTCATCTATCCAATGATCTGAGAGAATGCATCTATCTAATTTTTCTGCTATTAGGGTCTTGCCTCTCCTGTTGTTGGTCCAAGTATAGTTGTCTTCTTCAAAATCAACTTTCCATAGATTTTTGTTTTGAATAAAAGTTGAGAAATATTTCATACTTTGGGTCAATTTCCTAATTCCTCCAAAATTTTCATTCAGCTTGGTTATGGTATTAAAATATCCAATGATCATGAAATGGGTTTCTTGGTATTTACTTCTCATAAAGGCTTCAATATCATTCCAAAATTCTAATCTACTTGACTGAGTTGTAGGTCCATACACATTGATAAGGATGAAGTGAATATCTGCAAAGAAGCAAGTGAATAAATAGACTATCCAATGACTACTTGTATGAATGGTTACAAAAGAGGTTCTAGAAGGATTCCAACAAGTTAGAATTCCCCCTAATGCTCCTTCAGAATCCATAGCATCCCATTCACATCTTGACCAAACTGCTTTCATAGTTTTTAAAACTTCTTTTGTCATTTTAGTTTCTTAGATACAGAGAATATCAAGTTTATTACTTAAACATAGGTCCCTAGTATACCTATTCTTTGAGGGGGCATTAACACCCCTTATATTCCATGAGATGATAATCATGTCTCATTAGGGGCTTTTGGCCCCTCTTGCGTATTACCAATATTATTTTATTTTTTGGTAAAGAGAAGTTCAACCAATTTATTTTGTGTTCCTTTCTCTATGTTAGCTCTTGCTTCCCTTGATATTGCTTGATAATTTGAATGTTTTCCTCTTTTTGCCTTACCTATATCAGGAGTAGGTCTTATTATTCTATTCCTCAATATTCTTTCACAATTTTATTTTTCAACATATTTATCCTCTCCTGGCTCTATTATAGAAGCTTTTGACTTGTCTTGCTCATTTTCTGGTATTTCCTTATTAATGGTAGAGGTATTAACTTCTAAAACTATATTTTCTTTACCAATTATTTTCTCTTGAATGGTGCATGGTACTTCAAGAGAGTCTTCAAAATATTATGAGACACATTCCTTAGGTTCATCGAGAATGTTCTTCCTTAAATTAGGATCATATTGAATAGACGGTTCCTTGCTAATATGTTGAAATTGTTGTAATGTGTCCTCTAAGTTTTTATCTACTTTTTATTCATAGGCTAAAGAATTGGAATTTCTTCCAGTATCCTTCCTTATTGGTCTCCACTGTTCATTTTCTTTTATTTTTCTAGATCTATTTTTTGGAAGTTGAAAACCATATTTATCCATAACCATTTGTAAATTTCTCTTACGATTTTCTACAAATGATTTTGTTGGGCTCTTCTTAGGGCATGATATCTCAATATGCCCCACCTCATGACATCTTCTACATCTAAAATATATGTTTTCATAATTTATATTTTGGTTCCACATCCTATCCCCATACTTAAGAATTATTGATTTCGGTAAAGCTTTAATTATATCAATCATGACCAATATTCGAGCAAATAGCCAAAAATCCATCTTTTGTTGTATCTAAAATATCAAGGAATTCTCCTAGAGTGTTGCCTATTGCCTTAAAGGGATATATTTACCAAAATTTAATAGGTAACCCAAACATCCTAACCCATATTGGTACTAGGGATAGATTTACATTTTTAGGTGAAAAGCCTTCATACCAACAGGTAAGGAAGAGCCATGCTCTTCCCATAAACCAAGGACCTCATTTTAGGATTCTTTCTCTTTCTTCCCTAGAACAAAAAATGGCTAGGAATAAACCTTTGGGAAGAAATGATAGAATCACTCATGGAGACTTCCAACTCCTATCAATCCATTTTCTCAAGGCTAAAGCCCCTGGCCAATACCCATTAAATTTACCAAAAATTGCCTTATCTTGGAGCAATTAGGATCTCTCTGAGGTGCACTCACTAACATCTATCACTAGGGATGATTTTTAGGATTTAAATATAAATAGATCCATACAAAGGAAGCTAAAACTCAAAATCTAATGAAATTTATCTAAAAGTTTATAGGAAATAAAATATTTGATAAAAAATTTATAAATTTTTCATGCATAATTTCTAAGATAAAAAAAGGGAAAAAATAACTTGGCTAAATAATTCTTTGTCCAGATAGAATTTCTTGCCTTGCTGAAGTCCTAGCCCTTCATTGCTCTTCCCATCGTTCGAACCCTAGTTGGAAAATATTTACAATTTCATTTTTTGAGACTTGAAAAATTGTCACTGCCCTTGCTCCGAATGGTTGACTTCACAGGGTTGTATCTCCCTCAATATTACTCATATTTTTGCATATGACCACTCATTTTAAAGCTATTCAAATTATGCACAATTTGGTCCAATAATCAGCTAAATCGGATAACTCTTCACGAAGATATGGCTCCTAAAATATGAGACATTTTTTAGGAAAAAACCCTAATCCTTTGCACTTTACAATTTTGTTTTTTGCAACTTGAAAAATGGTCACTACCCTAAGGAAATATTGCAAAATTTAAAATATTATACTAAATACATGATAGCAAAAATTGAAGGACAAAAGGATACATCGATTAAGGAAAAGAGAATCCTACAATCAGTCATGAGAGAATGCAATGATGAAAAATTTTCAATGCTTCACAATTATCTAAGTTCAAAACTTGATGAAGTAGTTGAAGACTCTAAAAGTGTTTTCACATTACCTAATGATATAGGAATGATAATAAATATGGTATTACTTTCTAATGAAGTTCTCAAAGGCAAGAATAGAAAACAAGAGGAAATGACTACAAATTTGGAAAATAAGCTTGTTGATATTACCAATGAAGTAGAATAGGGATAATTTCTAATGCTTCAACAATGCATACCAAATGTTCTTAGTGATGCTAATGATTGTTATACAAAATTTGTTACTATACCTGTTAGTCTATGAAGAACAATCTACAAGGGAATAATCACTCTAAATATTTCCATGATAAGAAAGTAAGGAAAGGTTGAATAATTAGGGAACAAACCAATGATGAAAGATGTATGTTGTGATACAAATAATTTAAGGCCCATGATGGTAGATACATGTTTTGATACTAGTGATATCTATCAAAAAGAAAATATGAATGTTGTGATCCTCATCAAAATGAAAAAAATATTGTGATGCAAGCAATGATACTTATGACTTAGAATTCATGATGAATATAGAAGAGCCTATTACAAAAATAGATGCTACATGTGATACAAAGGATTTAAATACAGTTTGTGATTATTCATAGAAATCTTATGCTATCAAAATTGATGATGATATAGATTCAAATGATGATAGAGATAGTGATGCTCATAGTTGTGTTGATATTGATAGAGATCAGTCTAATGATATTTTTGGTTATTTTGAAAAGCATACTAAAGGAATTGATTTAAAAATTTTAAGTAAAATGGGATATAAAGATACAAGTTTGGAAAAAAAATAGATGAGGAATGAAAGAGCCAATTATACTATAAATAAGACCAAAATGTGAAGGTTTTAGATATACATGACATATGAGCATCAAGGAATTAGGAACTAAATTTGTGACAAGGATTGATAGAATCAATAATAATGAAGGACAAAATGACAAGGAATCTTGTAGTAAGTAAAAAATGTAATCATTGTGGTAGATATGGATATAAGATAGAAAAATATTGGAATCTTCATAGTTGTGAAATTTGTGGACATAATCATTCACAAATATTTTATCTACAAAAAGAAAAGAAATATTATAGATTAAAAATGGATTGTGGATGGACAAACATAAATGAATTAGATAAGATAAAATGAATATTTTATGGTTTTCATAGAAGGAAGCCAATTATTATCAAAGTTTGCCAAGAATATTATAACCCAACCATAGCTTGGAGGATGGTCTATAGTGAAAGCATTTGTAGTGAAGATCCTACATATATTTTGGTCTTTCTAGTGGATGATCCAAAGACAATGATAATCCAAATGTGACCAAGAGGTAGGGTTCCATAGGTAGTGACCCAAAGGTAGTGATCCAGTGGCAGCGACCCAGAGGTAGATACCTAGAGGTAGAGATCTAGAGGCAATGATCCAAAGGCATGTCCAATGGTAGTCACCTAGAGGTAGTGACCCAAATACAAAGACCCAAATGTGACTCAGATACATTAATCTAAAGGTAGACCACAACTAATTTATAAAGGAAGACTTAATGAAGGTTGTATATATCCAATCATGCTAGATTTAGAGCTAAATAATCAAGAGAAAGAAGAGTCAGAGATTGAAGGTAAAATGCCTTCATACAAAATAATGTAATACGAGGGGTATTGGAGATGATTCATTATTTTATCCCCTTGTAATATTAGTTTGGTAGTTGATTTATATTTATATAATGTATGTGTCAATATGAGAGAAAGTGCAAGGTGTCAAGATAGAGAATGAAGAGTCACATGATATGTGGCAATATGAGAGTTTTATCTTTATGAGAGGAATATGAAAGGTTGCATATCCCAAATTTTTGAGGAGAGCAATATTTAAAGTACTAAAAAGTCATGTAAAATTATATATTGGAGATAAAGCTCCATGCAATGAAGTCAATCAGCATCATTCATGTAATCTTTTGATATTGTGTATATTTGAGTTATATCTATGAGATATTTTTTTTAGTATTAATATTGAGATTCATTGTAAGTTAAATTTTTATTGCATACATCTGATTTATATTTGATCCTGCTTAAAGCTTTCTATTAGTTAACTCATCAAAAAGCTTACAAATCATTTTCTTGACTACCCTAAAATTGATGCTTGGGATACCCATTAGGTGGAGCCTTATAGCCCTGGTTCCCCTATAGGAAGAGAGTTCTAAGATTATTCTAATAAGGTTACCTCTAGGTATTTCATTCCCTCCTTATGGCCAATACTTCATTAGAAACTAATGCAAGCAACTTTTGAGATGCTTTCTTTTCTAGGTCCTTTGGGGTAGGTGAGATTGGGGTATGAGGGGCAATAATAACTAAATATGATATTGAGGATAGTTGAAAGGTCATTAGTTGAGCTACTGAATAAGTTGGTAAGGGGAATGCATATTGGGATACAAATGCATAGGAGTCTTGGGGCCTAACCTTCCAATCTAGATAAAAATATGTTCAACTTGGATGGTTATTTCATAAGCTTATGGTAGACAATTTCTACCTCTAGCTTTAATCATCAAGGATATTTCATAATCCAAGGATTTAAAATAGTATATAAGTGCCCTACCTAGGGGAGGATGAAGCTCCTAATTTATTCTATGCTAGGACTTATAAAATCAGAGGTTGAAATCCTCTACCTCCATGGGAACTCTCTTGATTATTGAAAATTATTCTAAGAGTGATACCCTATTTGCCTTCTCTTTGAGTATTTTAACAAAAACATTGTCAAGTTGGTCCCAACTGGTAATTGAACTAGATTGGAGTGTGATATACCATCCTTGGGCCCTTCCCTTAAAAGAGGTTATCATCAATATTAGAGCCATGTTATGCTCTGGTATATTATGGATTATGCACAAACTTGTCACATTGTTGAGATGATCAATGGGGGAAGTGAGATCATTCCAAATAAAGTAGGTGAGATATTTTAGATAATATTGGGGTATCTCATCCTATACTTCATGTGATATTTATTGAGGCAAAGTACCTCTATCATTACAGTTAGGGAATATTTTTGGGGGTGGTGGTGGAGCAACCATATTATGGCCTAGAGCTCTTCTTCTTCACTGAATGGTGGTAATAAATCTTGTCATATTCTATAACATATAACTCAAAAATAGGTATTTTATCTAGATATATTTGGATTCTTTGTTTGGAGTGGAGTCACAAAGTGAATGTAGCTTATGCTTCTTGAAAGCAAGTAGACTAAGACCTTTATCAAAATGTCAATCTAATTGAAGAGACAAAAACACAACACCAAATAATATGAAATAGAAATTAGAACTCAAAGAACATGGAATTACACAATGAATGATCTTATAATAATGGGGGTATCTTAAAAACCTCATTTTTACAATGAGGATCTTTGAATCCTTTGATACAGATTTTACAATGGCTAGGGTTCTCCGAAACCCTATAAAGCAACGCTGGTGGTGTCTCAAAATGCATATTTGATCCCAACATACGTGAGTGAGCTTCTATTTATCCGATGTTGGTCCACTCTAGCTTAAGAAGTTGTCCAATGCTAATGTAACACTTCTAGATTTGCACACAATAAAAATAGCAAATGAGTTAGTAGCAATTGTGAGGGCTCCATAGTGTGAGGCCCTTAGAAAGCAGATAAAAACAATAGCTATGCAATATGAATAAATGAATAGAACCTAAAAGTGCAAATAATGAAATACCAAATAAAATATTTTCCTTACTTTTCTATTGTCTTATGATCTGATGAACTCTGTTGTAGTGAACTGGTGCGACGATGCCCTAGCATCGCCTGGGGGCTAGGGAGACTTCAAAAATTCTAGCGTAAAACATTCGCAGGTGCTTGGAAGCTATAGTAAATGCTTTTGGGCACTTATAAATGGTGAAGGGCACCCATAGGTGCTTGGAAATGGGGAAATAAGCACCTAGAGGTATTTAGGAATGACAATAAGTGCTCAAAGGTATTCGATGGCTGGAGGGTAAGTCTATAGAAGTAGATCTAGATGAGCGAGGGAGGATGGAAGAGAACTTTGATACTCTAGGGAACTTTAGCGGTAGCTTCTTCAGATTCAGGATACCAATTGCTTAGGGATTCATGGAATATTCAGGGGTTGAGCCATCAAAATGGATCCTATTAATAATCCAACCTAGGGCATACTTAGGGTTTCAACGATACTAATTGTGTGGTTGAGATAAAAATATATCGGAGGGTGGATATTAAATCTAGGGTGTGGCATGGATTGATATGGATGGATGGATAGGATTAGGTGAAATCCAATGTTTGGGATTAATTCACTTATATAAATATATATTTATTAAATATATATATATAATATTAATATTAAATATATATAAAATATATGTAAACAAAAGGTGGAAATGGCGAGAAAGTTAGGATGAACGACAAGTGGCCAGGTTTTGGTGTCTATAGATGCCCCTTTTTTTATTGTGTTGCGTGAAACACAATACAGTGAAAAAATATGAGAGACCTATTTTGGCTAGGTACAGAAGCAACTTCTCTTAGGATGTGGAACACGAGCTTGGAGATAAAAGAATGAAATAATTTGAATTTTGCATAGCTTACCCCCTCAATTGGAAAATGAGTTTACAGATGAATCTCATGAGAAAATTAAAAACTTTGCACAAATGAATTATGTAAATGTGATACCATTTTTACCCCAATGGTATGAAGGGGATTGGTGAAAAATGTGACAAGATGCATCTGTCTTTGCCCCAACATATGAAGGGTTTTGTGAAAATGTGTGATGAAGAATGCGTCTATGATTGACCAATTATTTGAGCATTTCATATTAAGTGTTAAAAAAAAGATTTTATTATCTTATGTCTATGCTTTAAGACAACATGATGATGAGTTCATCTACAATTTTAGAAACCGTTGGAGGGTTGTCATCACCAAATTGCCATTCATCCTACCAATGGATGAGCTAATCAAGTGTTGCTTAAAATCTATCTCTTGGACGCTTCAAACACAAACTTATCATTCATTTTAAGAAGCTTTAGCTCAGGCTAGTGTCATCAAGGAAATCAAAATCCAAGAAGGCATACTCAAGCCTAAGAAGAAAAAATGGCAAAATAAGGGCCAATACAAAAGAAACTATTTTGGCCAACCAAAATCAACACAGGCTACCCCAGCCAGTGAGCCTAATCATGTTAATCAAGTGGTCATGATCCAGCTGATAATGGCTCAATGAAAATCAGTGCAACAATCACCACGAAAAATTGCTTATCATGTGGTACCCTTGGCAACTCAAGCTATGCAAAACATAGTGCTAGCTGTATAAAACCATCCCCAGTGACAATTTTTTCAAAAAAATCACCAATACACCCCCTTAGCCGAGTTATATGCTTCCCTTTTTTTATGGTTGTATGACACAAACAAACTTGCTTTACCTGAAATTAGACATGATGATCCTGCCAAACATAGTAAACACTATTAGGAACATCTATTTTATCCTTATCATAGATAAAATGGGCACAACATTAAAAATTTCCATGCATTTAAATATAGTGCAAGACCTTATTCATTTGGGGGTGATCAAACTTGATAATACCCTTGCTCAACAAAATAAAACCTTGGTATTTTTCAAACACCACTTCCTCATAATGAGGAGGTGCAACTAAATATAGGAGGGGCTAATACCAAAACTCCCCCTAATCAATTCAATCATGTCCAACAATACCAAGGGTTTTTAGGGTCCATCCATGTGGTCACTAGAGGTCAAAGAAACATTCAACAAAATGTAAGGCAACCACCTCAATCAAGTGTATCATAACCTTCCACATAGCCACCTATTCAAATTTCCCCAAATCCTTCATCACCCATCCATATCCCTAGCCAATAAAATCCTCCAATTCCCCCTATCAATCATCCACCATGACCAATCATTTCATTGAGTAGCCGGTTAACCACAAGCCTAAAGATAGCTTTCGCCAAGTTGTCAATTTATGAGTTAATTAAACAATCTCCCACACATCGTGAGGTATAAATTGATATTCTGAAATACATTGAACTATATTCTCAATATTCTAATACCTTCAACAAATTTTTAGGGAGCATCCAAACATGCATGGAGCCTTCCATCACATTCTATGACTTTGAGATTAATCCAATCTCATCGGACTTAGTAGATCCTCCATTGCATATCATGGCTCTAATTGACAAGAATTCATTTAAAAGAGTCCTAATTGATACCGGTTCCTCTATCAATATCATCACTACATATGCTCTTCATCATATTAACCTTTCCCCATCCCATATCATCAAATCATCATTTACCCTAAAAGCATTCAACGATGCTTTGTGTTCCATAGTTGGCACTATTGTTTTACCCATTGAAGTAGGGGTCAAAATATTGCACACCATGTTTCACATCTTGGAAGGATCCATGGTGTACAATGTACTCCTTGGAAGACCTTGGATGAGGGAAATGAGATGTGTCCCTTCCATTTTACATCAATGCTTGAAATATGTTCATGAGGGACAAGTACATTGCATACTAACGAATGTCGAGCCGTTTAAGTATTGCAATTTCATTTCAAATCCTTATGAGTCCATGCTTCCTTCCACTCATCTTTTCATTTTACCATCATCCAATCCATCTACCACTTCACAAATTCCCACATAAAAATCTCCCATTCCTAAGGAGATCCCTATCACCAATCCCAATCAAGTTTCCACGACCCCATCATCTTCATCATTGACTACATGCACATGTGGTCACAATCAATCTACATCATCAACATCATTGCCATCCACTTCATCATCATCATCCATTTAACAACCTTCCCAAACCAATCCATCACCATCACCTAATGTTTCACAAGTTGAGTTGATGGATTGTGAGGCATCCCCATTTTCACCACTTCCCAAGCCATCATCCAACCATGGTCCTTCCATATCTTCCCAAGTCGAGGTTCACCTCACTAATCCTGGTATTGGTGAATATGTGGTCCAATACATCACCGTCACACCCCTCACCATTCCTAAGGCTAAGGATTTCAATCACCCACATGACCCACCTTTAGCCATAGGAGAAGTATATAACATGGGTTCAACTCCAAATAGCATAAATTTTGTATATGAGGGGATTGATTCTTCATCAAGTCCAACTCCCCTAGAGGAACCCAAAGAACCAACACTTGCCAACATTCAAAACATGTCGATATTTCCATCTCACTATTTTCACATAGTCAATTGGTAAGGTCATGGCCTAGGATTACATGAATAGGGAGTGTCTCATCCTATTGATATTCCATATCAAGAAGTGCATGACCGTTCAGGTCTAGGTTATCATCCACTTTCCACCACCTCTTCCAAAGGCTTAATATCAATTCAGGAGAAGAAGCCCTCCATCCTGATAATTTTGATGATGAAATCCTTGAAGAATTTGAAATTATGTCGATAATTTTGGATGAATCTAAATAAGAATAGGAGCCCATTATTCCCCATACCAAACAAGATGAGTTTTATCTCAACATGTTCCCCATCCATGAGCCCATATTTCTCTTGCTTCTTCCACAAGAGTGAGCCACCCCTACTGGTGAACCACCACCTCCATTCCATTAAGCCATTTCATAAGCCAACTTGTAACATATGTACATAACACAAAAACAGTGGTTTTCACCACTACCAAAAAAAAAAAAAATAAATAAAATAAATAAATAATCAGAAATCATCAAAAACATTTTATTTCTTTGCATTGCATGTATATAGCATTTAGACAAATGCATTTATTTGTGTTGCTTGTTGTTGTTTAGGTTAACCAAGATCCTAGCACCGGTTCCTAGGTCCCATCCATTTCATCCAACCTTCCACCTTGCCCATAAGTCAACATGAATCTTATTTATTTATTCACCCCACTTCATAATCCATATGATCCGACTAAACCAATTCCAATTGACATAAGCCTTATTGATATGGACTAGATTTCCTCGCCTCCATAATTTTCTAAATTTGTCTTATTCGAGAAATTGTTAAGGGCTTCCACCAACTACATTCCTCCATCCCCTCCACCTTTTCCTTCACCTTCACCTTCACCATCGAATCCTAATGTTTTCCAAGTAGACATATATGAGGATAAGGTATAAGAGTTTGATGATATCTTAGATGACATTCATCTGATCCCTACATGCCCCATCAACTTGAGGAAGGTTCCCATATGTCCATTGAAGATACCATCGATGTGGACCTTAGTTTAGATAAAGATAATCCCCAAATTGTCAATCTTGGCAAAATTTTATCACCTAAAGAACAAGATAAATTAATTTCTCTCCTCGAGAGGAAGAAGGGCATATTTGCATGGTCTTATAGGGACATGCCTGATCTTGAACCTAGTTTGGTTGTCCATAATCTCACCATACATCCTAAAACTAAGTCGATTAAACAAAAACTTAGGAGAATGCATCCTACTATGGCCCTCTTGGTAAAAATAGAGCTTCAAAAACTCTTAGACGTGAACTTCATAGTTCCTATCGGCTATCTAGAGTGGCTTTCAAACATGGTATATGTTCATAAGCCTAACGGGGTGATACATGTTTGCACTCTTTCGAGATATTAACAAAGTGTGTCCTAACGATGACTTTCCTCTCCCAAACATTGATACTCTTGTCGATACCTGCGCTGGCCATAAAATGCTTTCACTCATGGATGGTTTTTAGGATACAACCAAATTTGAATAAATCTAGATGACCAACACAAAACAAGATTCACTACACCTTGGGGAACTTTTTATTACAAGGTGATGCCCTTTGGCCTCAAAAATGTAGGTTCCACTTATCAACATGCCATGAGATACATTTTCCATGACTACATACATAACATTATCAAATATTATGTGGATTATCTCTTGGCTAAATCTAAAACTCGACAAGAACACATTGGTGTATTGGAGAAAGTTTTTGATCGACTTCTAGAGCATAATGTAAGGTTGAATCCCAAGAAATGTGTCTTTGGTGTTACCTTAGGAAAAATTCTAGGATTCATTATCTCCAAAAGAGGCATTGAGGTGGACCCTAACAAAGTCAAGACCATCATGGAGATGCCTCCCCCAACTAAATTAAAGGAATTATGTAGTTTACAAGGAAAGATCCAATCAATCCTTTATTTTATTGCGCAACTTTCTGACAAATGTAGGCCATTCAATCACCTACTACAAAAGGGGGTGCCATTCTCTTGGATAGATGAATGTTAAAAATCCTTCGATGACATTAAGCAATACCTAGCTTCTCCACCAGTCTTAGCTCCTCCTCATTGGGGGATCCCATTCTATCTTTATATCTTAGCAATAGACTTTGCATTAGGGACAATGCTTACACAAAAGAATGAGGAAAATCGAGAGCAAGTTATCTATTACATTAGTCAAACATTGGTAAGCTATGAAACTAGATACACTTATGTAGAAAAACTATGCTTAGCAATGGTTTTTACCACTAAGAAAATTTGACACTACATGCTTAGTCACACAACTTATGTCATAACTAGAGAAAATCCTCTACGTTACATGATGTCTCGCACTTACAAAAAAACCCGCACCTCTAAATGGATAATGCTCCTTACTGAATTCGACTTGGAATTTATTAGCCAAAAATCCATTAAAGGTTAGGTAATAGCTTATCAACTTGTGAAAGCTCCACTACCTAGTGATCATCCTTTGATTATTGAGCTCCTAGATGATTTGGTATTTTTTGTCACTAAGCAAGAAGAAGATGTCATTGCGGAGGAAGATATCGATATCACACTATTCTTTGATGGCTCTAAGTGTGTGAAAGTTTAAGGTGTTGGAGTCGTGTTTCACACACCATAGGGGATACCTATACCCTTATCATTCAAAATTGACTTTTGAAACACAAAAAACACTGCAGAGTATGAAGCCCTAATCTTAGGTCTTCAATCAGCCATAGCTATGAGCATTAAGCGTATTAAGATATTTGGTGATTCTCAACTTGTTGTCAAACAAATCAATGGAGAATACCAATGCAAAGAACCTACCATTAAGCTTTATCATAAAGTAGCAATGAAATTTCTCTCTAAGTTTTATTGGTATGAAATCAATAGTTTACCACGTTCGACTAATATATTTGTAGATGCGATGGCCTCCCTTGGATCATTGATTCCAAAATACTCATTTGGAGAGGTACATCCCCTTATGATTTCAATGGTCTCTAAATCTACAATTGTTTGTGCTAAGTCTAAATATGAAAAGGATGTTTGATTTATCCAGTAGGATCCATATGAGCCTTGGTCAAGCCAGATAGTAGCCTTCTCAAATTTGGAACACTCCCATCTAAAATGTCTCGAACTATGAAATGCACTTTCAAGCAAAAGGTAGCTCGTTTCATTCTCTTGGGGGATATTTTATATAAACATGGTTATGATGGAGTCCTCCTTCATTGTATCGAGTCTAGTGAGGCACAAAGAGCCATAGCTGAATCCCATGATGGTACTTGTGGTGGTAATTTTAGTGGAATGGCCATTGCAAAGCATATTTTATATATGGGTTATTATTGGCCCATAATGGAACGGGATTGTTGCACTCATGTTAAACATTGCAAGAAGTGTCAAGAACATGCTAATTTAACTCATGTACCATCACAAGCTTTACAACCTATTCAAAGCCTTTGGCCCTTTTCACAATGGGGCCTAGATATAATTGGTAAAATTTCACCTCCTTCCTCGAGACAACATACATTCATCATCACAACCACCGAATACTTCACAAAGTGGTTTGAGGAAATTCCTATAACCAGTACGATAGGACCTAGAATTGTGGATTTTATACTTCATAATATCATTTATTGTTTTGGTATACCCTCAAAAATTATTTTAGATAATGGTAAGTCTTTCAAGAACAATGATGTTCGAGCACTTTGTGATAAGTATAACATTCAACATATTTTCTTGACTCCTTATTACCCACAAGAAAATGGACAAGCTGAAGCTTCCAACAAGACCTTAATTGCTATTCTCAAGAAACTTGTCAAAGAAAATCATAGAGATTGGCATATACAAATACCCTTGGTATTATGGGATTATTGAACAAGCACCCACACACCTACAGGGGCAACGCCATTTTCATTGGTCTATGGAGCCGAAGCAATCATACCTCTTGAGCTCGAGATCCCCTCATTACAAATTTCTTTGCAGGAATTCATAGATGACAACACTGCTAGACAAGCATGTCTTGACCAACTCACACTTCTTGATGAGAGGTGATTCAATGCTTTAGAGCATTTATGAGTTTATCAAGACCACCTAAAACATGCTTACAACACCAAAGTTCATCTACATGAATTCCAAGTAGGAGATCTTGTCCTTAAAGAGAACCAACAAAAAACCAATGCATTATCGCATCTTCATGATAAATTCATGGCTAATTGGTTAGGTCCATACATTGTTACTCAGAGAGTGGGTAATGATACTTACAAGCTTGCCAATCTAGAGGGAGAGGAAGAACCCGAACCACTTAATATCATACACTTGAGAGTATTCTATGCATGACTTGATTTTTATATATGTATATACATGGCTAATATACAAAAAAACTTGCATACATTTCATTCATAACATTGCATTTCACTTGCATCTACATTTCAAAAACATTGTATTTACCCACATCTCATATTGCATGTCACATTTCACAAAATTGCATGTCATACATTACATTCACATCCATATTTTCACATTTCATATTAGGGATCATTTATTAAGTTCAAGGTTTTAATTGGTCCAACAAAAGTCATGTTGCCTTAATCAGGGGCACCTTCACAATATCATCCACACAAGTAAAATTATCATTAGCACAAACCACTTTGCATAAAGGTCCTAGGTGTTTTTGGTCACTCATCCACTCCTAGTGTTTTAAGAAAACTCTAAAATACATGTCGAGTTCTTTTTAGGACCATTACACATCTTCACTAAGAAAATATTGAGTTTTGGGAATTGACTCCAAAACATTCTTGAACCAAACACAATTTCACATCTTAAAAACATCTTGTGTCAAAGAGGGATAATACCATACTTGGTATGAACCTCGAAGTGAAAAGAGTCATCCTTTCTAGTCCCATCATGCAACATAGTCCATAAAAATAGTGGTTCTCACCATTATCACAATTACAAAAATAAAAGAAAGAGTAGGGAAAAATCCCTAACAAAAAAAATTTAAATATTTTACATCACACACCACTGATCATTGGGTTGTAAGGATCGTACTACATTTCCTATCAGATGGTTAGGTAGTCATCCCCAAAACTTAAGAGATCAAAAACACAAATTATGGACTATGGAGTTAGCCTCCACCGGAGCTATAGATGCTTGATTGGCAATGGAGTATGCTCATGCATGGCGACATATCTCTTTTAAAGATACCTCTGACCGCTCATACGGATAAGCTAGCTTCTTGGTTTCATCCATAATAGGTTTACCCAATTTACTGAAGATGAGTTAATGAACTCACTTGCACACACATTGGTTCTTGATTACCTTGACTCATTACCATGCTCTTGATTTGGTAAATGAATTCACTACATACATATTTGGTCCTAGAGGGATTAGGCAATTTTAGTGAGTTTATTTGATACCACTAGTATGTTTGAGTCTCTACAAAATAGTGAGTTTTCTATATCAACATCCATATCTTCTTCCATATCAACATCCATATCTTCTTCCATGTCAACATCCATGTCAATCCATGAGCCATTCACCCCATATGCCACCAAGTTTGGTGCCCCTTATTAAACAACAATGCTAGAAAATGTCCAAGCAAAAAATCTAAACTATGAATGATCATTAGAACTTTTGCATTCCGCCTTGCATTAATTATCCATGCATTCCACCTTGCATTAATCATCCATGCATTCCACCTTGCATTAATCATCCACACATTCTACCTTGCATTAATCATCCATAACACATCATATGCATTAATCATCCATAGCATATCATATGCATTAATCATCCATATAAAACATGCATTCCATAAAAAGCATTCACACAAACACATATAACACAAAAGGTAAAAGCCATGTATATATGTATATGTATAAATATCGCATGTACAATGAGTTCCAAAATGCTATATACAATGGAGCACCAAGGCTCATATACAAAAAGTGCATCTAAGCACTAAGCTACACCCTCCAAGAGGACCCCTGTGACCTAGTAGGAGCCCTAGACCTAGAGCTATGCCTAGACTCGCTATGCCTAGCACCCTTAGATACAGATGAGGTTGGAGGATCTAGAAGTGGAATATGATGTTCCATCAACCTATCCTCCAAGGCCTCGATATATCTATGCCAAGACCGAAGACATGCTATATTGATATTATGTCAATGCTCCCTCTCTACTAGCTCTTCTTGGAGCCTCATGATCCTCACATTCCACTCTACCACCTTGTACTCCAACTACACCCAATCCTCCTTACTCTGATCCAAAGGCCCATATGGAACCTCCTCCATAACCACCATATCTCCCATCCTCGAAAGCCTTCCTAGCCACACCCTTAGTCCTCCTCCTTCGACTATCTAATAAAAGGTGTCGTTATCACTTGGGGCCTCCTGGGTCCCCTCATCCCTAGCCTCCTCACCATCCCCATCAATCGCTACTTGAGGTGGTGCCCATGGTGGTTGTATAGCAAACCATACCTCATACTCTGTAGTCATCCCGCATCATCCACATCTGGGAGATCTATCTCCTCATCATCCTCGTAGGCCACCCTCCATGGCTCTGCACATGGTAGCCCTATCTCCTCCTGATGCCTCCTATACCACACCGGCTCATCTAGGACCTCCTACCTCAAGCCAAACTATTAGAGTACTCTTGAGAACTAAAAGTACTCAGCCTCACTTCGATATCGCCCAACCACCCATCGAGCCTACCGCACTCATCGCAAGTGCTCGCCATCCCTAGTCCACCTACAAGTCCACCATGGCCTCCATATCACTTAGGAGGATGTCAATCCAGCCCATAACTCCTGATACCACTGACTCATCTGCATTTGCCAACTCGGTTGTACCTCCTCGGCCATTGTCCATCTCCTAGCATAGGGCTACTCCCTATCCAATTTTGCTATTGGTAAGCCCTCTCGGTCCAAGCAACATTGAAGTGCTCCCATCCCCAACACTGCAACAACAAGCTACACCCCAATCCTTTCCTCCCCTACCTAGTCACCTCGTAAAGCTCTTGGTATATCTACACCAAAAATGTAGGATCCTATGCATACACTTGATACCTAGTGAGCATATCGCTCACTACTCCTATCAGGTTCCAAGGGAACCTACACCCAATGTTGTTCGGGGCCACGATGTTGGCCAACATGAATATTACCAAGGCATGGAGGGCATCCAACTCCTTGTCCACATACATGGACAAGTAATTTATACCTCCACTCTCCACCCTCACACCCTACCAACCATCGCCAAACATCTTCATTATCTCTATATTTCAAACGTGCCCAACCTCAACTCATATCCCCTCCACCAGCACCTTGAGGATACGATATACATCCTCCAAGGTCATGATCACCTCTCCCATGGGGAGCTAAAAATCCCCCTATCTACATCCCACCTCTCCACTAAGGCATATAGGTATCCCTCATCAACCCTCACCACATCAACCCAGGATACCTCTGCTAGCCCCACATCCTCCCATAACTCCCACTCATCATTTGATATTGCCTTCCTCATTCTAAGAATGAGAGGCGAGAACCAGTGCCAAGCCTCCAAAATCCTAAGCTACAGCACAACACAAAAACACTTGTCATTTTTCACATTCACAAAAAAAAATCACAAAAACACAAAATTTTTGCACAATACACAAAATAGGGAACTACCTCAGTAGCCCACATCTTGTGCTCCAGCATCAACCCCGGCCTCTACACCCACTCCCTCCACCACCATAGCTTCTGTGCTCAAATCACTTCACCTCACTTCACTCCACTCTCCTAGACGTAGCTTCACAAACTCTCAAATGCACAAATGAGCTTGGTTTCTCATCTTGGAAGCTATTTATAGCTACTTCATGCACCTTGAGATGCCCATGGGTGTTTCCTAGCACACTAAAGCACCCATGGGTATTTACAGAATGCCCAAACACTAACGGGTGTTTCTACAAGAAAAAAGCACCAACGGGCGTTTGGCATCAAATTTGACAAAAGGACAATTTTTTACAAAATAGTGTTTTTTCCCCATAAATCACTTCATATTGCATTCATGCATATATTCCATCATTTTATCAAGTTTTGTGAATATTCCAACTTATTTGGATGCAAAATTTTCATTTGCGACCACAAATTGTAAATTTGCCTAAAAAGTTACAAAAGCACTCCAATATGGTCCAATTATTCACAAAATGACCATAATCATCATTTTCATCACCGATACATAAAAACCATTCCATATCAGCATTTGCATACTGGCCAAGTTCAAACAACATGCAAGTGAGTCTTGTATCTAGTAGGTTTTTCTATATACTTGGTGATTGCAGCGATATGCATCCATGCAACTTGGTAAGATGAAAAACCTATCATAAGAACACTTGGTAATTTCCATAATTTCATATCTCATTGTTCAAAATCACAACCATATTGGGTGCTTCACATTTTGAGTGAAACCTTGCCAAGAACAATTTGCACAAAAGTTGTGATTGATGGCCTAGTTCGTGGGGCTTAAATCATGGACAAAATCAAACTTCATCATTACACATTTCCTTGATAATCATCATGGTGACTGGCTTTAGCTAGGGTGATTGGTTTCGATCATAGGAATTATCTGATAAACACTAGTAGGCCCTTCGAAGTTGACTATTTTTATCTTTGCATTTTCATCTTTGCATATCAATGATGCCGGAAGGCATATTCTTCAACCGCATCGAATCACCCCAAATTTGGGGCAACCACACGTGGTTTTGACTTTACCACAATGGGATACATCGTAAATGATCATGGCATCTATACTCAGCAAAAATATCTTTTATCTCAACCACACGATTAGTGTCATTGAAACCCTAAGTATGCCCTAGGTTGGATTATTAATAGGAGCTATTTTTATGGCTCGACCCCTAAATATTACCTGAATCCCTAAGCAATTTGTATTCTAAATCTGAATAAGCTACCACCAAAGTTCCCTAGAGTATCCAAGTGCTCTTCCCGTCCATCCTCCCTCGCTCAGCCATATCTACTTTTGTAGACTTCCCCTCCAGCCATCGAACGCCTTCAAATGCTTCCTGTCATTCTTGAGCACCTCTAGGCACTTCCTTCCTTGTCACAAAGTGTCTTTGGGTACCCTTCACCATTATCGAGCATCCATGGGCATTTTATGCTAAATTTTTTTAAGTCTCCCTAGCCCCCGGGTGATGCTAGGGCATCACCATTACTCAATTCACTACAACAGAGTTTATCACATAAGAAGACATTAGACAAGGTAAATATTTTATTTAGTATTTCATTATATGCACTTATAGGTTCTGTTCATTTATTCATATTGTATAGCTAGGGTTTTTATCTGCTTTCTGAGGACCTCACACTATGGAGCCCTCACAATTGCTACTAACTCATTTGTTGTTTTTATTGTGTGCAAATTTAGAAGTGTTACATAAGCATTGGATAGTTGCTTAAGCTAGAGTGGCCCGAAATTGAATAACTAGAAGCCCACTCACTTCTGTTAGGAGCATAGATGTATTTTGAGACACCACTAGTGTTGCTTGCTAGGTTTCAAAGAACCCTAGCCATTATAAACTTTGTATCAAAGGATTTGAAGATCTTCATTGTAATAATGTAGTTTTTTAAGCTCCTCCCATTAATATAAGATCATTCATTGTGTAATTCTGTGTTATTTGAGTTCTACTTTCTATTTCATATTATTTGGTGTTACATTTTTATCTCTTCAAATGGCAATCATGGTGGGACCCCCTAAGGATTTCTTTTTATGATTTTACCTACTAATTTATTTGTTATTTTCTATCATCTTGCAGGGTTTTTAGAAGCACAGATTTCGTAGTTTTCGTTGGATCTAGGGTTTCTGTAAATTTGCAAAAGGTTACAAAATGTGCGTGAATGCCATACGGTGCTCGAGGGCTATCCAAAAACATTCAGGTGCATTTTAGAAATGCCTAGGGGCATTCTACAAAGAGTTGGAGTAGAAGCGTAGACTATTTTGTAAGTCTATAGCTAAAACCCTAGCTTTTTTGTTTACGTATTTTGGGTAATTTTACGTTTTTTTTAGATTTTTAAGTTAAAAAGAACATAATTAATTAATATGGAAAAAAATTCATATTAGCTTGCATCTAAGGTTTTAGATTAGTCATTTGCATCCATCCACATATTCTATTTGAAGTTTTTGATTTTCTATTGTGCGTACAAATTGGAAAAAAATATATTGCATTTTGATTTCATGTGAATTGAAATTGCATAATTAGTTTTCATTATAGGGTTAGGGATTTCTATTTTTGTAGGTCTAATTAGGAACATTATTCATATACCAAAATTATCTTCGTACTTGGATGATTCCATATGGAGGAGTAGACGAATCCCCTAGTTGTCTAGAGCGGGTCTTAAGCGGTGTACTCTACATCCTTTGGAAAAATTGGTATTGTGAATAGTGGCTTCTAATTTAGACTTTCTAAAGTGGTTATCTTTCTAACATTGTATGAACACAATAGAAAATCATAAAGTTTAAAAAAGAACACAAAATTGCACAATGAATGATCTTATATTAATGGGGGAGCTTAAAAACTCCATTGTTACAATGAGGATCTTTGAAACCTTTGATACAAATTTTACAATGTCTAGGGTTCTCCGAAACCCTAGCAAACAACGCTGGTGGTGTCTCAAAATGTGTCTCTACTCCCAATAAAATTGAGTGGGCTTCTAGTTATCCAATGTTGGGCCACTCCAGCTTAAGCAGTTGTCCAATGCTTATGTAAAATTTCTAGATCTACACACAATAAAAATAGAAAATGAGTTAGTAGCAACTATGCGAGCTCCATAGTGTGAGGCCCTCAAAAAGCAGATAAAAATCCTAGCTATGCAATATAAATAAATGAATAGAAATTGAAAGTGCATATACTAAAATACCAAATAAAATATTTACCTTACTTGTCGGTTGTCTTCTGATTTGATGAACTCTGTTGTAGTGAAACATCCGTAAAACATTCGTGGACACTTGGAAACTACATTAAATGCTCTTCAGAATTCGATAATAGTAGATCACACCTAGAGGTACTTGGCAACAGGGAAGGAAGCACCCAAAGACACTTAAGAATGACAGGAAGCACCCAAAGGTGTTCGACGACTAGAGGGGAAGTCTGCAGAAGTAGATCTAGCTGAGCGAGGGAGGATGGAAGGGAAGAGCACTTGGATACTCTAGGGAACTTTGGTAGCAACTTATTTAGATTCAGGATACCAATTACTTAGGTATTCAGAGAAGATTCAGGGGCTGATTCATCAAAATGGCTCCTATTAATAATCCGACCTAGGGTATACTTAGGGTTTCAACAACACTAATCATGTGGCTGAGATAAAAGCATATCGAGGGCGAATATTAAATCTAGGGTGTGGCATGTATTTTGATATGGATGGATGGATAGGATTAGGTGAAATCGAATGGTTGGGATTAATTCATTTATATAAATATATATTTATTAAACATATATAAAATATTAATATTAAATATATATAATAAATATATAAAATATAAGTAAATAAAATATGGAAATGGTAGGAAAGTCAGGATGAACGACAAGTGGCTAGGTTTTGGTGTCTACACTAATATCTTCAACAATGACTTCTTTTGATGTTTTTTGTGAAGTAGAGACATCAGGTGAATAAGAGGTGATTTAACAAGCAAGGGTAGGCATAGACCCTCACCAAGTCAAAGCCTAACTTGTTTTTGTGATTATGGGACCAATGATATATCACTGGGGTTCCACTAGGCATACCATTAATTTGTTGTCATATTCAATTGTCTCAATTGGAATTATCATCAATGGCCTCCAATATTTTTTACAAGGTTGACTCCTTATTAGGATGTGATATTAGGTTGACTCCTTATTATCAAGAACTAACTTCTCTATATAAAGAAATAAAAGAAAATCTTACAAAATATTACAAATGCAAACTCGTCAATCCTTTTTACAGTCTAGAATATTTCTATTTATAAATTAAAATAGGGAAAATTTCCCTCCAAAATTGTCTACAAGTAGTTCTAACAATTTTAGCTACCTTTATTAGGAATCCTAAAAATTAATTTGGTCATAATAGTTGTCATATCTAGGGCTATCATCACCATACTTATTTTAAATGAATATTTTAGCCACTTAATTAAGATGTCATCTGGTAGATTGTCTTTCTCTTTTTACATGAGAATATATTAGTTCAACCTTTGCTATAGTTCCATGTACTTTAACTTGACCAAGATGTTGGTGGTAGCTCAATTTTTTTTTGACATGCCTTTGGTTCTTTCAAAAGCCAAGGTCTTATGTCAAACTGATCAAGAATTTTATTGTTGGTGCTTAGTCATAGATCATAAAACTTTTGATATTAGATTTGATTCAAAAGTACAAGACTCCTCCAACTTTGTTTCCTCATTGTTGCATCTATCTAGACTTTTCTTTCCTTTACTTAATAGGTTTTGCATAACCTTTGACTATCAAAACTTATTTTGGCTTCCCTCTCTTCAAGATATAATACACTTTAGGAGGAAAAAGTTTGTCTCCTTGGCTCATAGCCTTTATATAGTCATAATTTCCTGTGATCAAAAAATTTTCTTAGGTACGGATCAACAATGAGAAGTAACTACAAGATCCATACCTTTATATTATCCTTGAAACTCTAATTTGATATCTATTTTAAAAAATTATGGACCAATGTATAATGTTAGACAAATTGTATTAACAATAAATTATATAGTTATACAATCAAGATGGTGTCAACTGTCAAAATCACCTACAACCAACTCAATGTGATATATTTCTAACATTCTCCACCCTTATTACATCATATTTCAAATAGATCCAAGAACATTAATATCCATATTAGGATAAACATAATAGTCTAAATAAAACCTAATGAACTAAGACATACATAATAGCTTACAAAATACTCAAAGGTTTATGGATTATGACATACATTATTATCCATGACCTACATTAATGTGAATAGGGATAAAATAAATTTTTTACCTCACCAAAGATGCAACTAAGGACAGGGACAAACATAATTATGCATGATATCATGTCATAAGTGGATATCCACACACATGTTATCCATATTCTTAGTTGAAAATAGGTACACACACATTTATATACAAAATCTCTATGATTGGGGATACACTAAATGAATCATATGTACATCACTCCTCTTATGAACAAGGACATACACAACTACTCGCAAGATCATATGCTAATAGGTACATACACTACTATATGTAAAACTATAGTTAGATTGGACACTCTCGTATCTCAAAAGAATCACTATCTCCATAGATAATGCTATCTAATTTTGATTAAAATTGGATCATAATTGCTTAAAATATATGAACACCTCAAACTAAATAATGCCTTAATCATGTGGCCTTCAAATCACTACATAATTTAGAATCATATGTATCAACCAACATTTTTAATAGAAATCAAAATATATCATACGTGTTGAGTTTGAAAAGTATTCTGCAACAACTATATATGCGTAAGCTTCCAAAAAATTTCTAAAATAATATATTCTTGAAATAATTCCAATCCATTAACAAACCATCAAAAATCACCTTAATATTTTCATGAAAATAAATAGCATATACAAATCTTTAAAAATATCCCTTCATCTTGAATGTTAGATAGAGGTTTGCATCTCTTAAAGACTTCTTAAAAAATATGACTCCAAAAATAATTCAAGTACATCTATTATCAAGATGAAACATGATCAAATATCAACTTGAATAATGTCTTTTATGATTATGATATTTAAATACCTAGTTGATTTATGTATGGGTAATATGGCATAAAAAATATCCTACTAATCAAGTAATCATGCATTGGCATAAGTAGCAAATACAATCAATGTTATTATGTTGGATTTTTCAAATAACTAATTCTCCACAAATACAATATTGAATGAAATAAAAAATCAAAGGGACTAATGGAGTCTTCTAACCTCTTTTAAGCTTTGATAAGGGTGAGAATGTCACCCTCTCTGTTGGGTTCCTTGAAATTATGCATGATGAGATGATTGGGGTTGTCCAAGAATTTGACATGACTAACCCCCTCTAAAGAATATGTGCTTATACTGAGAGGGGGGGTGTACAGTATAACATAAAAATTTTACCCAAATAGTAGCATCAGCATTAATAAAATAGTAAACATCATACAAAGAATCACACACATGAGAGACATAATTTTTAACGTGATTCACCTAATGTGGGCTACCTCCATAGAAAAATATTTCTTCCAAATATTTCTCAAATAATCTTTTGGGAATCCTTCCCAAGTACAATTTTTATGGACCTATGTCCAAAGGATATGTTGATCCCCGAATCTCAAGTTCGTGGATATCTTCCATAGGAGAAATCTTTCCCCTTTTGCTCTAGCTAGTTATCTTCTAGAAGACTATCTCTCTGTTGCACTGGCTGGTGGATCTATCTCCACTTGAATACTTCTCACTCAGATCTATCTTCAATTGTCCTAGCTACTGGATCTCTATCCACTGAGAATTTTTCCTCTATACTCTATCACCTCCAAAGCTCTATCAATATGTTCACTCAGAACCTTCTCAAATCTGCTCAAAAATATCACTTAGAACTTATCCAAATTTGCTCAACAGGTCCACACAGAACCTGCTCAAATTTTATCAACAGGTCCACACAGAACCTGCTCAAATATGATCAACAAGTCCACATAGAACTTGTCCAAATCTGCTCATTAAGTCCTCTCTAGGATTTTCTCAAATCTGCATAGCAAGCTTCCACAAAAACTTACTCAAAATCAGTCCACAAGACTTCTCAAAGACTTGTCTCAAATCTACTTAACAAGCTCACACAGAACTTGTCCAATATCATAGAATCATAAAGAGAATTGTTAGAGACTCAATATGTTCTATTCTCAAATCTCAATCTCAACTCAAATACAGAATATAGAATAGTTTTTTTTATGGAACTTGAACAATCACATGCATCCACTTGACTAGGCTCAATCAACTCAACTCAACAAATCACCTCAATGAACAACCCTTTCTCACAAACCCTAGTCCAAGCATGTATCAACCAACTCAAAATGTTTCCAACAATGCTCAACAACAGCTCTCACATAACAATGATACTCATATTCTCTTCTAACTCAAGTTCAAGTTCTTTGCACAACCAATGCGCTCCAACACAAATGTTTATTAAACAAGGTTTAATCACAACTCTCAATCCATAAAACCTTGAAGCACTAAACCAATCACTTTTGAAAAGGAAACCACAATCAATCCTTTTCACTCCAAATATATTTTCAGAAATCAACCACCATAATAAATCAATAGGAGAATGTGCCCATACCTTTAATGAATATGAAGAAGCCTCTTTGGAAATCTGACACAATCACAATATTGTTTTGCCAATCTTCACAAGGGTTAGAATATCATAAAATAATCAACATTACTCCACTTCACAATAATATTTACCAAGGCTTTTAATTAGAAAATCTTCTTAATAATTAATGCACAACTTCCTTATCACTCCTAAAACCACTTGTACCATAAAATAAAATAAATCAAAACATTGCATAACCTTGTCACTCCAAAAACCACTTATACCATAAAATAAATCAAATATTTTATATCCTTCCTTTCAACACTTCTGCACTCAAAATAATCACAAAGCTTTTTTAGGCAATATCTCACATTAATCAAATATCAAAGCCTATTAAAATATTAAAGCTTGCTCAACCTTATATATCCCATAAAAAATCATAATCAAACCTTAGAAAACAAATATTTTAATTAAAATATTTACCTCTGCAAATATCAGAGTCAGAGCGCATACCTCAAAGGAGTCCTTAAAGGGCTTTGGCATTTCGAACCTCTTCCCACCGTGCTGCCAAGCGACAGCTAAGTCGCGTAAGCTAAGACTACCCACGTGAGTGCCTTGGAAACTCTCTTCCTTAAACTATGTGTGCTTTTCTCACAAGGCGCCAAAACTTTGACCATCCACGACTTGACTACCGACGTCACACTCCATTAAATTTGTTGTGCAATACTCGGATGCATAATTACTTTGGGTTTTCAAAAATCATGTGACACCACATAGGTTTATTAAATGGAAAACCTTTGGCTTATTTATATAAGCCATCCTTCAATGCGAATACGTCGGCCCTTTTAACATTGCCCTCATGACGTCAACGGCACCAATAAGAAAGGAGGGAAAAATCTTTTATTTAATTTAAAAATTTTAATTTTAATTTTAAATAAATTTAAATTTAAACTAAACCTTTAAAATTAAATTTCTCCATCACCGGGGCACCTTTTTTGATGAAACGAAAAGCCAACTTGGATTTTAAGAAAAACCCATTTCAAATCTACCATCCATTGGTTTTAAATATAAAACTTTCCTTGCCTTCCTTGGTTTTCATAAAAACCTTTTGTTAAGCTTCCCTTGAAGCTCCTTTTGGAACCAAATGCCATGCATCCCTTCTTGAACCTTTGATCAAAACCTTGGCTTCTCATGAAGCTCTTTGTGGAGCAAAATCATAGTGCTTACTTACATAGGTCCTTTTGACATCAATGACAACTTTTAGCTTAGGGACTCAAAATGTCCAACACCCTCAATCTCTTCACTTGCAAATCAATATTTCCTTTGCTCCATAAAGTTGGACCTCCATTGACAAAAGATATATGGAATAACATCAAGATAAATCAAAATAATTTTTGGAAATATTAAAAGATATGCATACGATCAATGAGAGGCCAGAGCTCTGGAATAGAAAACTAGGGTATCAGTTGGGTAGCCAGAGAGATTTTTGGTTTTTGTGGAATTGAAGAAAATATTATTGCTCCAGGAGGTCCCAATGGGAACACCTTCGGATCCTTTTTTAGAGAGACATAGTTCTTATGCAGAATTTTTAAAGGATAAATCTCCAATAGAGACTGAAGAAGCACAAAAAACTACATTAAAATGCTTTTTATAGTTGTTGGAAATAGATCAACATCTCAACGAGTTAATGGATGCTTGCCATAGTCAGAATAAAGGCCAAATATTTTCATTGAGAAAAGTATGGTAGAAGAAATAGTTTTATATAGAGCTAATCATGATTTGATCTGTAAATTCATGGGTATTCACCCTACCCTAAATTTTTTGCATTCCTAGGTCCAACAAAATTGGGAGCCTCTTGGTGAGTATTCTTTGTGGTTTATTAGAAATGGATATTTTATTGTTATTTTTTCTTCACTTGCCGATAGAAATAGGGCTTTTGAATCAGAAAATAGGAATCATGTTCTAGCAGGAATATTCATTCAGCCTTTGAGATTGGGATTTGATCCTCGAATTGAACCCACTGTTGACCCAATTTGGATCCTTTTATATGCACTTCCAATGGATTTTTAGAGTGAGCAAGTATTGGAAATTATTGGCAATTCCCTTGGAATATATTTGGGTATTTCCAAAGATACAATGGAAGGAAACACAGTTATTTATGCTATATTATGCATGGAAATGGATCTTAGCTAGCCTTTTTCGACAGATGTTAAACTCGAACTTGAAAGGTTATCTTGGATTCAACAATTAGATTATGAGGCATTGCCCTTTAGGTGAAGAGTTTTCCACAAACATATTTGGCTTGATCCTGCATAAAATAATATGAACATAAAAATGGAGGCTCCTCTAGGAATGTCAAATCTTCCTAAGGAGGGTAAGTCATCAATCAATAAAGACACAACCAATATTTCTCAAGCTAAATAAGCACAAGGAGATGGTTTTGAATAGACCAAAAGAAATATATGAGATCTTAAAGACACTAGTGGACCATGAAGAAGCATGGAAGGAGTGGATGAGAATAATAAAAATAATAATAGCCATGTTCAAGCCCGTCTTTCACCTCCTCCCATCCTATATCAGGTAATTGAGTGCAGTGAGTTTCCGCAATCATAGATTGCAAGGGAATTGATAGAGCATAACCAAGAGGAGCCGATAATTAAGGATGTCATCATGGGTATAGAAAAAAATAATAGAGAAAGACCAACTCTAGGGATAATTTAGGTGGAAAAGAGATAAAAAAATATCAGCTCTCAAGGAGTGGGTAGAAAATCAAATAAGAAATTGATAGCAATTTGAGGAGACAAACTAGTCATTGGAGGATCGGTGAGGCCAATATATTTTTACTGCTCTCAAGGTAACCAATGATTAAAAATCATGGAATGTTAGGGGTTTAAATAGTAGAACCCATCAATTTTTTGTTTGAAGAATCTTAGAAAAATGTAAAACATATTTTTTGTTTATCGAGGAGACAAAAATATTGGATCTTATATGTAAAATAGTAAATAGACTTTGGAGGGGTGTTGTTCATATGGAAGTGGCTGCCCAAGGGGCCTCAAGGGGGATAATTACTTTGTGGAAATCTCTTGAATGGATGACAATAGAACATATAGCTTGGAGGGGTGTCCTCACATTGCATTTTAGGAATAATGTGACAGTTGAGCAGGTTTTAATCACAAATTTTTATGGGTATCAAAACCTAGATGGTAAGATGCATCAATTGAAAGTTGTGCATAATATGAGAGTCTCAAGGGAGGAGTTATATTGGATTGTTGCTGGGGATTTTAATGCTAAATTATCCTCTAGAGATCAGAAAGAGAGAACCCCAATTTTGGACATAAGGGATTGACTTATGATTATCCAAGTCCAGAAATTACATTTGGTGGATATTAAATGTCGTGGAACCAACTATACTTGGACTAATAAGAGGATGGAGCCACATAGCATGAAGGTGAAGTTGGATCATTTTTTGGTTTCAGAGGAGGTATTTGTGAAATGGAATATAAAATTTTAAATTTTGGAAGGTCCTGTTTCAGATCACTTTCTCATTTTATTGGAAGGGGGGATCAAAATAGTGTAGTATCACAAACCATTTAAATTTGAAAACTTTTGGTTACAAAAAGAGGAACTTTGAAAGAAAAATCCACAGTGGTGGGAAGAGGGCCACCCAACATATGGGACAACAATGTTTAGATTCCACAAGCAACTTCATTATGTCAAGGATCAACTAAAATAATGGAGGTGAGCTAACAAGATTCTAAGTCCAAATAGCTCCATTGGTGGCCAGATGGGATGAGGTTAAAAAACACTTCATGGAAGGAATAATTACAGAGCAGCTCAAATAAGAGTATGATGCATTTTGTAAAGCGGTTGAGGACATTGACAACCAAGAGGAGACCTACTGGAAAAAAAGAGCAAGAACCACTTGGTTATTAGACGGTGATAAAAAAACAAAATTTTCCATTAGGTTGCTTGTGCTAGGAGATATATGAACAATATGGAAGCTCTTCAAGATGAGAACGGACACTCCTTTGATACAATTCTAGGTATGCATTTTTATTCAATGGATTATTTTTCTAAACTATTTAAGGAAAAAATGGTGCAATATGAAGAGGCTCAAAAAATTTCTTGCTGTCATACCCTTTGTTATCTCTGAGGAATAAAATTGGGACCTACTTAAACCCATTGATAGAGAGGAACTAAAGAAAGTAGTCTTTGGAATTAGCACCAAAAAACACCAGGTCCATATGGCTTTCTAGTTGAGTTTTTTCAGGCCTTTCTGGGACAACTTGGATGAGGATGTAATGGTTGTTATAGATTAGTCCAAAGGTAGCAAAAGAATGCTTAAAGCATTAAATCATACTTGCATTGCTTTAAATTCAAAATTGGAGGATGGGATGCACATTTTAGATTATAGACCTATTGCCTTATGCAATGTCATAGATAAAATAATAAAAAAGGTAATGGTTGAGTGACTAAAACCTCTTCTACATAGCACTATCTCCTTGGAGCAAGGGGGTTTTGTAGAGGGTAGGCAAATCTCGGATGGTGTGGTTCTAGATTAGGAGGTAATCCATACAATACAAAAATCTGGTGATAGGGGAATATTCATAAAATTGGATATGTCAAAGGCTTATGATAGGGTGGAGTGGAGCTTGTCAAAGATGATGGCAGTCTTTGGTTTCTCTTTGGATTGGATAGAATGGGTCATGAGCTATGTTTCTACTCCGAAATACTAATTATTAATAAAGGATCTTCCCTCACAACCGTTTAAAGCTACTCGAGGCCTTCGTCAAGGAGATCCTTGTTCCCCTTATATTTTTCTCATATTGGCTGAAGGTTTGGATAGACTCATATTTAGGAGAAGAAAACAAGATTTGCTAATAGGTATCAAGGTGGATGAGGAAGTTTTGACTCACCTACAGTTTGTGGATGACACAAGATTGGTGGGAGTGGCCAACATTAGGGAAGCAAGAATGATTAGAGATACACTTAATGTTTATCTTAGGGCCACAAACTAAGTCGTCAATGATAAAAAAATCCAAAGTGGTCTTTTTCAATCTTGATCAAAAGCTTTAGGACAAAATTTTAGAGGTCTTCGAATTCACGGGGACTTCTCTCCCAGTGGTATACTTGGGGGTCCCTTTGCATTTTAAAAAATTAAAAATAAATATCTGGAGGAATATTTTGGATTTTATGAAGAAAAAAATTAATCATTGGTCTCACAAATCGTTAAGCTATGGGGGTAGATTAACTTTTTTACAATCAGTTATTTAGGCCATCCAATTTATAAATTTTCTATCCTTGCTGCCCCACATACCATATGGAAAGAGTTGGACAAGATGGCTAGAAAATTTTTATGGGGAGGAGTAAAAGAAGAGAGTAAATGGGCCTTATTAGGTTGGGATAAAGTAACCCAAACCAAGGTAAAAGGAGGTTTAGTACTGAGGAGATCAAAGTTAAATAATAAAGCTTTGGCTAGAAAGCTTTACTAGAGGTGGATTTCCCAACCGACTTCTTTATTCAGTAAAGTTTTAACTAGTAAATATTTGTGACAGGTAAACCCAAATGAGGTGGGTCATTTCTCCTTGGATGATAATGGATCCTTAGTGTGGCAGGCTCTAAAGTTAGGATCTTAGGTAGTAAAATATGGATTATTTTGGAAAGTGGGGATAGGGGAGAAGACACGATTTTGGACAAATTCATGGAATCAATACCCATATATCATTGTTGAATTCCCAGAACTACAACCAATAAAAATAGCCATGGAAACCAGGTTTTGGGTCCAAATTGAAAGTTATTTCAACACTATTCAACTGGGGGATTATAATTTTAAGCATTTTAATAAGTTGGATGAGTGGCCAATTTCAATCCCTTTGGAATTGACACCCATCATGATTAAAACCTTGGCAAAAATATTTCTCACTAGTAGAGATGAGGAGGATGAATTAGCTTGGGACTCTGGAAGCCTTGGTGTCTACACAATGAAGTATAGATATGATAAGATCCTTCCAAGGTCTCCTCCTCATGCATATCAGGTTGAGTATTGGAGAAATATTTGGCAATCCAAGGGTTGGCCGAAAGTAAACTTTTTTGCCTGGTATTTCATGCATAATGTAATTCTTCCTTTTGATAATCTCAAACGTAGGTAAATCATTGGTCCATCTCAATGTGTTTTATGCGATAAGAGTGAGGAAACATCTAACCACTTGATGTTTGAGTTCCCATTCACATGTCAGATCTGGGAGAGATGGTTTTTTATCTCATAAAATTTGAGTTAATGGTGATTTGAATCGGATTAATATTTGGGAAGTATGGAAGAGGGGTAGATTTAAATCTAAAGCTCTTTGTATTGATTGGGATATTGGATTAAAATTCATTTTGTGGCAAGTGTGGTTGGAGAGAAATGGCAATTTTTTAGAGAAACCTTTTCATATTTAGATGGAGTTTGGCAGGTCATTTGGAGCAAAGTCATAGAAACTGTGGTAGTGTATGCTAAAGAGGAAACTTGGGCTGTTATAGGCACAATGGAGAAGGAATTTGAATTAAAATTAATACTGATGGAGTTGCAAAAGGTAATCCGAGTAGAGCTTGAATTGGAGTTGTTTGCAAGAATCATGTTGGGACAATGCTCTATTGGGAACTGCAAGGTCTGGGAAGGGCCATGAATAATGAAGCATAAGCCTTAGCTATCAAATATTCTTTTATTTGGGAAGTAAAACAAGGATACATGAGG
The DNA here is from genome assembly GCA_028583015.1 of Wollemia nobilis. NCBI lineage: Eukaryota > Viridiplantae > Streptophyta > Pinopsida > Araucariales > Araucariaceae > Wollemia > Wollemia nobilis. The sequence continues at coordinate 595,526 of JAQPPZ010002979.1, forward strand.
ATAAACCTAGAATCAAAATCTCAAATAATGGTAGGAGCTCTAGATTGCATGAGGAACTTTGCTTTGAAGACATGGAGGTTGAGGATTCTTGTCACTCAAATTAAGGAATTGTGAAGGGAATTTCATGATGTGATTCCATTTTATGTGAGTAGAGATCTAAATAAAGTGGTAGAATTCCTGGCTAAGATAGGTAATGAGAAGGAGGTACGAATTCTGTGGTATAATGACATGGCTATTGAGGATGAGAGGATTGGGAAAATTGGTGAGCAAACCCAGTGTTTAGCTAATTTGGACAACAATTGTAGAAATATGGTTTAGGAGTTTTGTGCTCCAATGTAGATCTTCTTTTACAATTGTAAATAAGTGAATAACTATTGTAGAAATATGGTTTAGGAGATTTGGCTCCAATTCTAATCTTCTTTTACTATTGTAAACATGTTCTCTCTTTGGCTAACGTTGGGAGAAGTCTCGTACCAACTTGTAAATGATCTTTGTTTTAATATAAGTTTTTCAAATTATTTTTCAAAAAAAAAATTAAACTAATTTTTATAAATGAGAGAGCATCCTTTATACTATATTTCACATTTGCATAGCATACTAAACTGATTCCATTTGATATTTTCCATGTATACCCAAACAAATATGTAATTTTTGATAATATACAATAAATTCTACAACAAGCAAATCTCTATAAATTATTAGTAGCATCCAACCTCAACATTCTCTGCTTTATATTCTCCTCTTGACATCAAAGAAAATAGATGAATTTGTTTTATCAAATTCATATACACTCTTACAATAACTTATTGTTGATATTTCCTCATGCTAATTTTTTAACTAGGCCTCATCTCACCAAGGAATCTCCTTTTCATGAACTTGTATAAAAAAAATGAAATATTATTATTAAAAAAAAGGGAATTTCCTCCAATGCTTAGATATAAAATATGAATCTACAACATGTTGCAACCTTTATTGGTATATTGAAATACAATCACCTTCTATTCATCCTTTATGTCCACGATGTCCTATGTAATGTCTAGAATTAAAAAAAATGATTAAATTCATTAGGTGTTTAAAATAATGTTACTTGTTAGACATATGCAAAGTGTTGTGATCTTCTAAGCGAAAAGGAAAAGCAATAACTTCTCCTATATATTTTTTCATTCTTATAAATCAAATAATAAATGTTGTTGTTATATTCTCATTTATTGCACATGAATACATGTCCCTCACTCTCACTCTAGAATTTCCAAGAACACATTTGTAGAATGAAATTATTCATATTTGGTATTGCTCGTAAGGATCACCTCCAATACCGTTATCTATAATCTTGCTGCAAAAACTTAGTTTCGCTTATATTTTTGAATCAAATTTAACAATATTAGCATGTCATAAAAATATCTAGGAAACACTTTATCTTCAAGCATGTGGTATGGCCTACATATCTCCTCACATGTCATAAAATTTTCATTTTCAAAAACATTTGATCATGAAGGGAATACAATATTCGACAAACTTGATAAGTCAGCAATACTAAAAAATTAACTACTCAAGTCTTTAACTCTAAGATTTAACATCTACAGTTTTTTTTTACTACCAACTAAGATTTAAATCTTGGAGTTGTCCCTATAACCCTTATTCCATCATTTGTTTCTTAATGATTGGGGTTTTCTTTAAATTTTTTATATAATATTTTTTGTTTCAATGAGTTTACATAGGCTTTTATGAGCATTTATGTCTCCTCATACTCAATGGGGTTTGAACCTTGGATATATTAAAAAGAGATCAAATTCCTTAACATTAAAGTAAGCTTGTAACTTAAATTTTCTCTATAATATTATAACCAATCATATAAAAAAAATTTATATTGAAATTGTTTTAATAGTATTTTTTTCTAGAAGTAATTTTTTAAATGTAAAGGCCTAACTTTTAATTAATTTAAAATTATAAATCTTTACAACAAAAATATGGGTGGATAGGCACACCCCACTAGGTAGTCACACTAACTCAGGTTGTGTTAGGAAGTGATTACTCAAAAAAACAAAAACAGGGTTAAACCCGTCACCAACCACATCACCAAAAAGCATGCATTAAATCATGTCAATCATGGGGGGTATGCTCACAAGGTGAATTTCCCTCACCCTCCATATTCTACCAATCGGTATTAGAAGGAATGGAAATAATCCATCCATCCTCCCTAGGCGTGCGAACATTATCACCTGTATTAAATCCATCAATGTCATCAGATACACCCCAGCCCACCACATTAGCTAGAGCGATTGGGCACATGGGAATGGGATCTTTCCAACCAAAAATTGGGTTTGGCTCCACCTGGAAAACCTCCCAGCCACTACCATGATGAGATGTATTATTGCTAATTTTACCTTGGGGTTGGCAAACAAGATATGATTGAGACTAATGTCTTTCTACAGATCAAGAGGGAAGTCGTTGATGAGAGTACAATCAAGAAAATTTGCAAGACTGAGAAAGCTCTCTAGAAGGCATTTGATTGACCATACATGGGGCATTACCCCAGTGTTGCATAAGAGTGCAAATATGATCCACCTCCATATGAACTTTCTCCACTTGAACTGAAATATGGAGCCAAAAATAAAAATAAATTGGAGCCAAAAATATGAAGTCGTGATTTTATATTAAGCAAATTGTGAAATTACATTCTTTAGATATTTTTTTGGCATTTTTTCAAAGTTTCGATGATAACCTAAAATAAAGTTGCTCATACATCATAGCTAACTATCTCGCTCAAGCTAAGTTCTATCTTTAAACACCTTCCTAAATTGTCAACCAATATCCTTTAAATCACTAACTTCTTCTAAGTTTTTTTTTAAGTTGCTTTAAGTGGAGTGGATTAATCCCTTAGATAGAGATATGAACCAGTTATAGTGCATTACCCTCACTGAATTCATGTACTATGCATGTACTTGGTTCAATATGAAGCCCCTCCTTTGAGTTCATTTGCTTCCCTATTCGGTTATCTATACTTCCTTATTCAGTTCTCTATAAATATGACAAAAAGTAAAAGTTTCAATACACTTCTTTTATTTGAGAGATGATGGGTTGTAGAAACATTTTTTTCATCCTAAAAACACCAAGTATTTAGTATATTACCACTTATGAGTCTCCATAAAATTGATTTTTTTGTATTCCTATTGATTTTACAAACTGAACCAATAATTTGAGTGTCATAATTTCAACATAATTATTGGAACTTTCTCCCAATCCAACCTTGAATTTGAAATAATGAGAGTTACAAATATATAGTAATCCTCCTACTCCATAAACTCTAGGGAGCCCTTGTCTATCCTTATCAAAAAAAACTCTAGGTCCTAATTTATCGATATTTGGAGAGATGATTTGTCTGATTACTCTTGTTGTTGCCAAAACCTTATAGTTATTGAAATTTTTGATGATTTGGGAGAAGACCTACCAAGTAGGTTTCTCCTAATATTTAAATATTCCTGTGTTCCTAGATAACCATACTCCCTATGACACAAATAGAGGGAGAGCTATAAAACCTTTGTATGACCTATTTTCAAACCAATATTTCAAGCACTCTCCTAATAAATCTTCTTGTCATCCTATAGGAAGCTTTAACTATGTTATAACCTCCCTCCAAACCTATCTAGTAAAGGAATAAGCTACCAATAAATTATCAATTGTTTCATTGTTTGACTTACATAAATGTCATCTTCTTGGACTTTTCCAACTCCTCTTCTGTAATACCTCCCATGTCAGAACCTTATTTTTCATGGCAATCCACATGAAAAATCTTATCTTCAATGAGGTTTTTTTCTTCGAGAGTGACTTCCAACACCATGTTGAATCATTATTTCTTTCTTATAATAGAGAATTATACCTCAACTTTGGAGTGTAGTCCCCTATAGATTCATTCTTTGTCCAAACCAATTGATCAGTTTCATCTTGCAACTTGATATGTCCAACTTTAAGTCTCCCCACATTTTCTTCCCACTAGTGTGCCTCCTGACCCTGAAGCCCTAACATTGTTGCTTTTTTCCATCCCTATATCTAATTTGTAGATGATTCTAGCTCAACTACTTGGGCTAGATTTCCAACCCCCTGAGATCTTAGGATTTAAATTACACTTATTTGATAGTCTATGCATACCACCACAACCAATCCAAGGGTCTAAGCCTAGTCTTATCCTTGAACCATCCCTTATTTTCCAAGCAAGCCAATCACCTACAATATACAAGGCCTGAATCATTTCCATACAACAAATTGAAATATTATGGGTCTGCTTCATTGAGGTCCTTATCCACTCCTCGACTATGAGTGGCTCTAAATAATTTTCCTAAATTTTCTTATTCTATAAGCCTATGTTTGCTATTATCTTCCAAGCACACTTAGTTGCTAGAACCTTGTTAAATAAGAAGATGTTCTTAAATCCTCGTCTTTCATTTTTTTGGCTTGCCTAAGGATTTCTATTTTAACTATGTGAATGCCTTCCCTTTCCCTATTCCTTATCCATAAAAACTTGGAGCTTAACTATCTAATTTTGTCCAAAACTCATTTTGGTATATGATCCAAAGATTGCCAATATAATGGTATCACCTCTAGCATAGACTTAACTAGTGTCAATATCCTCCCAAAAAGAGCTATTTTTTGTGCCATATATTAATTCTTCTTTCACCTTATTTATCATCCAATTCTAGTATTGTTTTATGTAGTTATTGGGTTTCAAAAAGAACCCTAGATATTTAAATACCTCTTGAATATCAAATCTATTAAGGGGAAAAATTTAACCTATTAATATGATTTGATCCTTATCCACACGATTAAAAGAGATGTTTGAATTTTGTGCATTAATATGCATACCTATTTCCAGATAAAAAATATCTAAAGATTATATTTTCTCTATAAACCTTATTGTTCCATCTATGAAAAAGAGAATAGCATCTACAAAAAGTAGATGGGCATCTTCCATTGTTATACTTATTCTAATTCCTTTTACTAATCCTACCCTCTTGGATTCTAAAATGTACCTACTTAGTCCCTCAACTACCAAAAGAAATAATAACAGTGACAAGGGGTAACCTTGTCTTATCCCTCAAGAAGCTTTGAAGAACTGAGATGCTGACCCATTAACCAAAATTTCAAAAGAAATAAAACAAATACATACCATAATCTAGTTCACCATATGAACACAAATTCTAATATAAGTATCATTCTTAAATATAGTCAATTTAATCTATCAAAAACCTTGGAGAGATCCAACTTCATCGTCATTGCTAATAGTTTCTTTGATTTTATAGTATGAAGACTTTCTTGAGCAACACCAATTGCTTCATAAATTTTTCTACCATGTAGGAACCCAAATTGCTTCATAAATATAGAAGCATAGACACTACACTAAAAAATGCTTCTAAGGGTGGCTAAAAGATGATAGTTTTTTACAATGGTAAAAAACTTCCCTAATTGACCCTAAAAATGGTGGTTTAAAACTGCCCTTAAAAATCACCCTTAATATATGTATAAAGGATTCGTAAAACTTTAGATATATCCTTAGTGAAGATTATCACCAAAGGCTACTCCTCGATCGAAGGAACCAATATTTAGATCTACACTTAGATTTGACTGTGATTTCCATGAGGCTAACGGTTGTTGTAAATATGTGGATGCGACTTACCCCTTAGATGGATAAGTTCATGGCCAAAATAGTTCTTAGAAGTCCATAACAGCATCTGCATCCTTAGTCAATGTTGATGATCCCTATCATCATCGAAATTAAGCTATGTTCCATTTTGTGCATTGTGTCGTATCCTGGTCGTAGATAGTTTGGTCGTGTTGGAGAACTGAATAGCAATATTGGCAACGATGGTTTTGGTGCTTTAGGCTTCCTGGGTAGCCTCAAATCCTCATCGATTTTAACATTTTCCAAATAAATAGTTGCATAATTTTATAAACGAAGCAGGAAAGTCTTTAATCATCATGTTATTTCCATATTCATAGGTAAATTTATTTAAATTATTCGATGACATTTTGGAATTGTTTTAAAAGGGTTTTTTTAAATTGTTTGCAATGTTTTTTTTAAGAATTTTTTAGTTCTGATTAATGTCAATGTGTTGTAAGAAAACATCATTTACTTTCATTACAAGCACCTTGTAATTCAGAATGGAATGAGAATGGCATGCTCCTCTCATTGGATGACCCTAATCTCAATGAATTCAAACATTGATGAGTCCACTCATTTATATTCCTTCTCATTATAATTTTCTTCACCTTAGAACACAGTCCTATAAAATGTATATATGTGAATAGGCTTAGTATCACTAGCCAAATCCATGGCTTTCTCCCATTCTTCCTGAATATCAACCTGATTAGACCCATGGATTATCTGCATAATATTGTGACTAGGCTCATTGTTACCAAAAATAGAATAATGTAGAATGTTGGAATAGCCTTCAACTATAGCCAACTTAGCCCTTAAAAACCATACTTATTCCTCTACTAAAGACAATTTATTTCTCATATCCAATACCCTAAATTTATTCAAACTTGCAAGTTCATCCAGGTTAGAGTCATCTTTTGATTTTGTTATCTTGTCAATCATCTATTTTTCATCATCCTGCTTATTGTCTACCGAAAATGGGGGTGGTCAACTAACTGGACAAGGAACCAAACTATCAAGTATGATTCCTATTTCTAAAACACCATTATGTCCATGACCCCATACCCAAAGTTTGTAACCAATATATGTAACTACAACAATATGGGCAGCACCACAACCTATATTCACATGACCAAATATAATGGACCATCTAACCTCTCATCTCCTAATTTTAGAGGATAAAGTGCATCTCATCACCTACACTTAGTGGTCCAAGGTTAGGAAGAATATCAAGACCCCTCCCCATTCCCCAAATCCAAACATCACCTGACTCAAACAAAATATAGGTATAGAATAAACCACACTCAAGCAACTTCAATGAAGCATATTTTGACAATCCATCAACAGATTTCGGTAATAATTTATTGTAAGTAGTTCCATATCCAAGTTAATCATTATTATTGAGTCCAAAAGTCTAGAATATGGTGCCTTATCCATTTGGTCATATATTACAGTACGAAGAAGCTTTAGTTATTTCAAAGTAAGGAACTGCATGTTGATTGACATATGTCAACACAGCAGTATAACATGCTCCACAGGCAATATGAAATGGTGTTCCAGTGGAAGGTTGATTGAAATATTTTAGGGGTCGAGGAACTAATCTATATTTTTTATCACCTAAACCCAATTGACCAAGTGTGATACAAAACATCGATTCAAAATTTTCTCATTTACACAGTTTGTTGCATAAGTATTGTGAGTATAATATGAATTCTGGAAGCTTTAAGTCATAATTTATGTAAGTCAAAATTTTCTATTATAGGAAGTTTTACTAAAGTTGTTATTAGCCATTTATGGACTGTCGAAGCTGGAAGTCCATAAATAAGTAAAAATAAAAGTTGGATTTAGTTTAATTTTAATTATTTTTGGAACATCTAGAGTGTGGCTAATTGACTTGCCCTCAAGTTCTCAAGCATTGCATCTAAAGGCATCATTGAATCATTGAATCGCATGTATCAACCAATATTTTAAATAGAAATCAAAATATACTAGATGTGTTGAGTTTTAAAAGTATTCTCCAACAACTATATATGCCTAAGCATTCAAAAAATATTTTTTTACAAAATAATATATTCTTGAAATATTTCCAATCCATTAACAAACCCTCAAAATCACCTTAATATTTTCATGCAAATAAATAGCTTATAAAAACCTTAAAAATTATTCCTTCATTATGCATGTCTAATAAAGGTTTGCATCTCTAAGACTTCTTAAAAAATATGACTCAAAGAAATATTCAAGTACATCTACTCTCAAGATGAACTAGGATCAACTTGAATAATGTCTTTGATTATTATGATATTGAAATACCAAGTTGCTTTATGTATGGGTAATATGGCATAAACAATCTCCTACTAATCAAGCATTGGTATGAGTAGCAAATACGATCAATGTTATTATGTTGTATTTTTTAAATAACTAATTCTCCAAAAATACAAATATTGAATGAAATTAAAAAAATTAAAAGAGGCTAATGGAGCACGAGCGAGTGCGAGCACAAGTCGATAGGGTTATGCGTAAGGGGTCGGCCCCAAAATATATTTATAAAAATTTGGCGAATCGGTTTCAAAATCCAGGTGAATAGTTTCGAAACACATGTAGAAGGTTCACTATTATTAGGGGCAATGTTGAAAATTTAAACTTAAAATGGCTAAATTATTATAAAATTAGGGTGAATCTACCAAAAAAAATTTGCACCCAAATTTTTTTGGCTAATGGACCCTGGTCAAGGGTCCCAAATATTAGCCAATTCCAAATTTGAAAAATCCTAATAGCCAATTTTGCGAAAATAGCCACTACGCATAACCATGCAAGTCGAGAGTAAGTGCAACAGTGAATGAGAGCGCAATTCAAGTTTGAGTGAAACCAGAAGAAAGTGTGAGTAAGTGTAGTCGAAAGCAAGTGTGAGTAATAACAGTTGAAAGTGGGTGTAAGTGAGTGCAATCAAAAGTGAGTGCGAGTGAGTGCAAGTGAGTGCAGCAAAAAGTGAGTGTGAGTGCAAGCTGAGAGTAAGTAGAGTAGCGAGTGTGATCACAATCCAAGAGTAAATGAAATCTGAGAGAAAGTGTGAACCAAGAGGAAGTGCAAACTGAGATTCAATCATAGCAAAATAGTGGTGAGTTCATACAGATTTCATCAATGCTTCAAACCCTTACCTTAAATGCATGGCACATTGTTTTCAAAAAATTGAAGCTACGAAACATCAAGAAAAAGAAGAAAAAGGACAATTATGAGCCAAGATGGAGTGCAAGCTAGGAGTGAGTGTGATGCAGGAGAGAGTGCAAGCCAAGAGAGACTGTGAGCCAAAATGGAGTGCAAACTAAGAGGGTGTGCGAGTTGGGATTCAGCCATGGCAAAAGAGCGATAGGTTCATCTAGAGTGTATCGATACTTCAATCCTTTACCATGAATGTGTGGAACATTATTTCCAAAAAAATGTTGGAGCAAAGGAGAAAGTGCAAGCTGAGAGCAAGTGTGAGGTAAGAGAGAGTGTAAGCCAAAAGTGAGAGCAAGTCCGATCAAAGAGGGAGTGCGAACCAAGGAGTGCAAGCCAAGAGCGAGCCCCATTAGCTATTGTGGAAGGAAAGTCATATTTAAAAGCCCTAATGGGAAGTCAGGATGCCCTAGCTAGAAATTTGAATGTCCTAGTTGGAAGTATGGAGGCCCAAGTTGGAGATAAGCATAAGAACAAATACATTGCAATTTCGATCCAGGTAGTATATGTTACACTAGAAATAAGTATCAAGGATGAGATGATTGAGCATGATATAATGATTCTTAAAAGTAGATGATTAATATGTAAGTTCCATATATCATGGCTAGGGTTTTTGAATATTCAAAATTGGATCAAGTGGAAGTGGGGATTGAATTCAAATTATTCAATGACTTTTCTTCCTAAAGGTTTTTTCCTCATCATATTTTCTAGTTCAAAAATTAGGGATAAAATAATGGTTGGTGGCCCATGGTTTAGGGGAAGATATGCACTTTATTTGAGACCATGGAATGAAATTTTTTCTATTGAGATAGAAACTATTAAGAAAATTTTAATGTGGGTTAGGCTTTTTGGACTTCCATATCAGCTTATAAATAAGGATGTTTTGAAAAATATTGGAAATACCCTTGGGGAATTCAAAAAGGATCAACCACTAAGGAGCAAAAGCATGCTATATATACTCAAATATGTGTTGTTATAGAAATTTTAAAACCTTTGCCACAATCCATTAAGATTAAATCTGAATCAAAAGAATGGGATCAACAAGTAGATTATGAAAATATTGTATTTTGTTACCACAATTTTTTTTTTTTTTTAGCGAAAAACCCCTTGTGGGGCCGCCTTGGTCTGAGAGATCACGAATAGGGGGTTCTACACCATCAAAGTCACCCGGGAGTCACACCCGACCCTACTCGCACCAAAATTATCAATTGGATTTTGGGTACCCAATTCAGCTTTTTGGTAGGGTGGAGATTCGAACCTGGGACCTCCCTTGGAGGATTGCCCTCTCCTCTCCAACTCACCTACAACACCTGGGTTTACCACAATTATTTTGAGATTGGACACATGGCAAGAGTTTACAAAATGAAAACTACGAAGAAAGAGATAAAATTCTAGCCATGAGATAAACTTCAAGATGAAGCAAGGAAACCATACAATAATAGAAGCTAGATCAGATCAATATTATTCCACTCCAAAAGACGAGGCAAATGAATCCTATATACAATATCATTTGATAAGTTCAGAAGGAATTAAACATGCAAAATAAGATGTGGAGATAAATCCTAAAACAAAGACAATAAAAGAGGTCAAGTTTATTCTAGATAAATCATCTTCATTTTTCTCAAGTAGTTTAGAATCCTCTTTAGGTAATAAAAGTGAAAGTGGTGAAGATGTTATCCCTTGCACTTTAATATTTCAAGAGCAAAATAATAAATAAATGAGGTTGGAGAAAACCCATAACAATTTAGGTTTTTTAGGGTAGAATAAGAAGGTAATTGCTACAAAAGAGCATCCTTGCACTTTAGGATTTCTAGGGCAACATAAAGAAGATTTTACTTTTGAGGTTATTCCTTGCACTTCAGATCCTTCAAAATAAGACAAACCTAAAGATGATAAGTCTTACTATGAGCAGTGTGATAAGATTGAAGAGATTGATGAAGATGAAAGTATTGTTGAAAATGAAGAAAAAAAAGAGGAAGACCCAAGAATCAAAAACAAAGACAAAAAGAAACAAAAAGGGATATTGATATGAGAAAATAAAAGTAAATATCGCAAGTTTTAACAAGAAGCAGAGCTAAGCCTACAAATAAAATAAAAAACTAACAATGAAAATAATATCTTGGAATATTAGGGAAATGAGAACCCTAAAAAAGGTATTACAAAATCGTGAGGTTGTTATAGACAATATATTTTTGGATATATACCCAGGTGTTGTAGGTGAGTTGGAGAGGAGAGGGCAATCCTCCAAGGGAGGTCCCAGGTTCGAATCTCCACCCTACCAAAAAGCTGAATTGGGAACCCAAAATCCAATTGATAATGTTGGTGTGGGCAGGGCTGGGTGCAACCCTCGGGTGACTTTGACGGTGTAGAACCCCCTGTTCATGGTCTCTTATACCAAGGCGGCCCTGCAGGGGGTTTTTCGCTTAAAAAAAAAAAATGGATATAGAAGTTGGGCAACAAATATTTTAGCCATTCCCCGTGTTGAATTTCATCTTGACAAAATTTAAAATTTTCAAGGCATTTGATATAAAAGGAGTTGATTGTGGAAACTTAGCAGTTTAAGGAAAATGAAGAATATCTTTGATAGAAGTATAAATGAAGAATATCTTTTATAGAAAGACAAAACTGAATATGCTTTAATTAACTTGTTAAAAATGTAATGAAAGCAATGTAATATTTTATTTTTGTAATGGGAGTGGCCCCCAATAGAAGCCACACATAGCTTATTAAAAAAAAAATACTAATGGATACTTCTAACCTTTTTTTAGCTTTGAGAAGGGTGATAATTTCACCCTCTCTACTGGTTTCCTTGAAATTATGCATGATGAGATGATTGGGGTTGTCCAAAAATTTGATATGACTAGCCCCCTCAATCCCTTCACTTGCAAATCCATCCTTCCTTTGCTCCATAAAGTTGGACCTCCATTGACAACAAATATATGGAATAACATAAAACTAAATCAAACTAATTTTTCTAAATGATAGAGCATCCTTTATACTATATTTCACATTTGTATAGCATACTAAACCAGTTCCATTTGATATTTTTCATGTATGCCCAAACATATATGTAATTTTTTATAATATGCAATAAATTCTACAACAAGTAAATCTCTATAAGTAATTAGTAGCATCCAACCTCAACATTCTTCACTTTATATTCTCCTTTTGACATCAAAGGAAATAGATGAATTTGTTTTATCAAATTCATATACTTTCACAATAACTTATTCAAATTCCTCATTGTTGATCTTTCCTCATACTAATTTGTTAACTAGGTCTCATTTGACCAAGACATCTCCTTTTCATGGACTTGTATAACAAAAATGAAATATTATTATTTCCAAAATAAAACAGGTAATTTCCTCCAATGATTAGATATAGAATATGAATCTACAACATGTTGCAACCTTTATTGGTATCTTGTGATCACATCCTTTAAAGAAAATATGGTGTTAACCAAGAACAAACTCTATACACTCAAAACATATTTGTAGGAAATAGAATCACCTTCAATTCATCCTTTAATTTTATGTCCAACATGTCCTATTAATGTCTAGAATTAAAAAAAATGATTAAATTCATTAGGTGTTTAAAATAATGTTACTTGTTAGACATATGCAAAGGGTTGTGATCTTCTAAGCAAAAAGGAAAAGCAATAATTTCTCCTATATTTTTTTCATTCTTATAAAACAAAGAATAAATTTTGTTGTTGTGTTCTCATTTATTGCAAATGAATACATGTCCCTTACTCTCACTCTAGAATTTCCAAGAACAAATTTGTAGAATGAAATTATTCATATCTGTAATTGCTCGTAAGGATCACCTCCAATACCTTCATCTATAATATTGCTACAAAAACTTAGATTCACTTATACTTTTGCATCAAATTTAACAATCTTAGCATGTCCTCAAAATGCTTAGGAAAAACTTTATCTTCAAGCATGTGGTATGACTTACATATCTTCTTCTCACATGTCATAAAAATTTCACTATTAAAAACATTTGATCATGGAGGAAATACAAGATTCAACAAACTTGATAAGTCAACAATACTATAAAATTAAGTACTCAAGTCTTTAACTTTATATGCACAACAACCATGAACATTAAAAATTTTGATCTCAACAAGATCCCTCTATAATACTGGTTAATCTAGAATACAATCCAACATAATTATAAATGGAAAGAATGATTCAACTCATTCAAACAACATATATTCATATTTAGCACTACAATCTTCAAGACAGTTGGTAAATCAAGGGGTCGGGAATTGCTGGTATGCTCAGACTACTACTCTACTTCAATCTCTTGGCCTAGACATCATGAGACCTCCTCCTACTGAAGCATCAATCAATGCATCATACTCCAATAAGGATATTCGAGATGAATTTTACTCAGCATATATAAAAACTACGTGGACTGATCCAAAGGAACCTCTTTCACCAAAACTGCTCCATTACTCTCACTTTTATCTCCAACTAGAGAATGGATTGATCACTAATCCAAAATATAACTTGATACAGATGTCACACAACCTCAGGTTTCCTCTAGCTCAGCTACGAATTTGCTCCCACCTGCTGCGTATTGAGACAAATCATCACCTCCCCAAAGATCAACGTATTTGCATATTGTGCAGTATTGATGTGGAATCCGAGGAGCATTTCATTTTCACTTGTCCTGTCTACTACGAGATACGAGGTAGATATTATTGCTTATTCAGAGACATCCATACACTAAAATCTTGGATTAATTATGAAGATCAAAGATGCATTGCCCTTTTCATCCGAGAATTATTCAATCTCAGGAAAGAACTACTTAGTAACAATTTGCAGAAGATAACAGAATCTCGACTTATCACTTCATTCTTCCAGCCTCCAGAGGCCACGACTAGGAAGCACCAGGGTGATCACAAATATACAACAAGATCCACTTATCGTCGACTCCAACAAAGAACGTCTACAATGACATCCAACTCTTATATCACTCACTTCTCTTCAACCTTGAATGTTGAGAGTAATCCTTGATCCACAGATCTTGTATATCATATGTCATTCTATTTACTTTTTTTCTTATTTTATTTTCTTTGGAGCTGCATTAGGCACTCCCGTTGCTTTGTATATGTCTTACTTTACAATCCTATTGACCTCTTTTGGTCACCGATGGACATTAATACAAATTCAAATTCATATAAAAATCTTGTACAATATCCTACTCTAACACCACGTAATAACATACAATATTAAATAAAACAAAAAATATACAATTATACAATCATGATGAATGTAGTTTTCATAACCACCTATAAGCTTATAACCAATTCATCTTAACACCCTTATTATTGTGTAATAATCCTAACATCTTCCTAAAAGATTCCATATGCGTTATTATTTTATACTCTTTCTTCTAAAGTTCTTTTCAAATATTATTTTAGAATTTTTCTAGTAAAGATCTTTAACAAATTTACTTTTTCAAATATGTCTTTTCTACCAGATTTCTTATACAACTAAAAAGTATACAACTAAAAATATAATATAATATAGAATATACAAGTGCATAATTATAACATATGTCATTGTTCATTTACCTAGTAATAGTTAGGTAATATTAGTTGGTGTCAAATCCTTTAGTCAAGGCCTTGAATTGGTCTCTAGAAGATCCCCTCTTTTTAACTGAATGGTTTTCTTAATAGTTATCCTATCATAAACCTTATTTTGTAAGTTATAGGTCTGACGTCGTTAAGGCTTTCCACCTCTTACCTTGGCTGATTCATTATTTTCTTCTATTTATGCCCCATTGTCTTATTAACGTATATATTCCAACCAAAAACCAAGACATAAATTGAACCTTGCTTCTAATAATGGATAACAGTTTTGGAAATTGATTCTCCAATTCCTGTAATATTGATGGAACCAACGGTAATTATATTCTCAAGTTGGCCTTAAACCTATAAGAAATGGATTGAATATATCATAACACAATGAGTCACAAATACAAGAAAATAATGATTCCCGGCCACCAAGGGTATGACATGGCGCCCAGAGAGACCTCTCCGAATGTCTAACCCCGTGCCGTACCCGACAAAGTCGGCCGGAATATTTTAGCATAGAAGATTCCGATTTCAGGCCGACTCGTCTGTTTATAAAGGACCGACGACGTTGAAGGAAGATGTCATGCTCTCTATCCCAAATGAAATCTGTTTAAGCTATAGATTTTTCGGAATCAGAGGATGGCGGAGGCGGCGACGAAGCCGAGGAACGGTGTGATGGTTGTCGCTCTGGTTCTGGTGATGGCGGTTTTTCTGCCTTGCAAAATAGAGGGAATGCGAAGTTTGAGAGAAATTGGGGGATGCCAGTGCGAGGAGTTGTACGTGGTGAAGGAGGGAGAGACTCTGCAGACGATCAGCGAGAGATGTGACGCTCCTTTCATTCTGGCCGACAATCACCATATTCAAGACACCGACGACGTGTTTGCAGGGCTGGTTCTGAAGCTTAGCTGTTAAAACTCGTATGCGATTGGCAATAACTCGTATGTTTATTCTGAAGCGTAGAATAGTTAAATATTATGCAGAAAATTTCGTTACTGTAAATCCGTGGTATCGTCACGGTGGCTGAATTCCAAACAGTGGTGGGCTCATGCATCCCGTGATGATGCTTTTTATTGCGGTGATGTGCTTAAAAATAGAATAAAAATATTTGTAGATAGATCATGGTGTTTGTTGAGTTGTCAAATAGCCTTCGTAAGAGAATCTTTGGAGTTAATCATGTTAACTCTTGATGATTCAGACTGGAGGTATTTTATTCTTAGTAAATGGTATTTTTTTTGGGTAGCTGATTGTTTTTTAAAAATTGAAATTTTTAATTTTAATTGTTTAAATTATAATTTAAAAATGTTTCTATTTGATTTGATTAGTGTGAGAAACTCTTACTATTAAAGAATAAAATTGAGTACTCTCCTTCCAACACACCTACTCATCCCTAAAATTAAATTAAGTAGTCTCCTTCCAACACACCCACCCACCCCTCGGCCACACCCCACACTCAGTTTGAACTACAAAAATTATATTTCAAACCGGTCAACATCATTATCTAAACTATTATAATTAATTTTTAAAACTTTTATTAATTAAATTGCTAACCTGTTTAAATAATTCTTTGGTATCGTAGGCGAATAAAAGAATTTAGACGGTTATTGGCCACTTTACTGATCTCTACGTTTTTAACTGATTAGCATATCAATCGTGTAAATCTTGAATAGCAATTTAACCTAAACTTCTCTATCACCGGTGTGTGGGGTTTTCTTTATGCTTTATGCGATCAATGCTTATTAATTAAATGTTATAAAGTGATCTTTTGAGATTTTTTTTTATGCTTTATTCTTTCATTTAAGAGACGAAGGGTTGTAGAACCTAAACTTCTCTATCACCGGTGTGTGGGGTTTTCTTTATGCGATCAATGCTTATTAATTAAATGTTATAAAGTGATTTTTTTTTATGTTTTATTCTTTCATTTAAGAGATGAAGGGTTGTAGAACCATGTTTTTCATCCTAAAAACATCAAGTATCTAGTTTATTACAACTTGTAAGGTTCCATAAAATTGATTTTTTTGTATTTCTTTTGATTTTACAAACTGAACCAATAATTTGAGTATCATTATTTCAACATAATTATTGGAACCTTCTCCGAGTCCAACCTTGAATTTGAAATAATGAGAGTCACAAATATATAGTAATCCTCCTACTCCATAAACTCTAAGGAGCCCTTATCTAGCCCCATAAAAAAAAAACTCTAGGTCCCTAATTTATCAATCTTTGAAGAGATGATTTGTCTGATTACTCTTGTTATTGTCAAAACCTTATAATTATTGAAACTTTTGATGATTTGGGAGGAGACCTACCAAGTAGGCTTCTCTTGATCTTGAAATATTCTTGCGTTCCTAGATAACCATACTCCCCATGACACAAATAGTGGGAGAGCTATAAAACCTTTGTATGACCTATTTTCAAACCAATATTTCAAGCACTCTTCTAGGAAATCTTCTTGTCATCCTACACGAAGATTTAACTATGCTATAACCTCCCTCCAAACCTATATAGTAAAGGAACAAGCTACCAATAAATCATTAATTGTTTCATTGTCTGACTTACATAAATGTCATCTTCCTGGACTTTTCCAACTCCTCTTTTGTAATACCTCCTATGCCAGAACCTTATTTTTCATGGCAAGCCACATGAACAATCTTATCTATAATGAGGCTTTTTTCTTCTAGAGTGACTTCCAAAACCATGTTGAATCGTCATTTCTTTCTTCTAATAGAGTCTTATACCTCAAATTTGGAGTGTAGTCCCCTATAGCTTCATTCTTTATCCAAACCAATTGATCAGTTTCATCTTGCAACTTGATATGTCCAACTTTAAGTCTCCCCACATTTTCTTCCCATTGGTGTGCCTTCTAGCCCTAAAACCCTAACATTGTTGCTTCTTTCCATCCCTATCTCCAATTTGTAGATGATTCTAGCTCAACTACTTGGGCTAGAGTTCCAATACCCTGAGCTCTTAGGGTATAAATTACACTTATTTGGTAGTTTGTGCATACAACCACAACCAATCCAAGGGTCTAAGCCTAGTCTCATCCTTGAACCATCCTTTATTTTCCAAGCAAGCCAATCACCTATAATATAAAAGTCCTAAATCATTTCCATCCAACAAATTGAAACATTATGGGTTTGCTTGATTGAGGCCCTTATCCACTCCTCGACTATGAGTGGCTCTAAATAATTTTCTTGAATGATCTTATTCTATAAGCCTATTTTTTCTATTATCTTCCAAGCACACTTGGTTGCTAGAACCTTGCCAAATAGGAAGATGTTCTTAAATCCTCATATTTCATTATTTTTGGCTTGCTTAAGGATTGTTATTTAACTATGTGAATGCCTTCCTTTTCCCATTTCCTTGTCCATAAAAACCTGGAGCTTAACTATCTAATTTTGTCCAAAACTCATTTTGGTATATGAGCCAAAGATTGCCAATATACTAGTATCACCTCTAGCATAAACTTAACCAGAGTCAATATCCCCCCAAAGAGAGTCATTTGTTGTGCCATATATTAATTATTCCTTCACCTTCTTTATCATCCAATTCTATTCTTGTTTTGTGTAGTCATTGGGTTTCATAAAGAACCCTAGATATTTAAACGCATCTTGAATATCAAATCTATTAAAGGGAAAAAGTTGACCTATTAATATGGTTTGATCCTTATCCACACAATTAAAAGAGATGTTTGAATTTTGTGCATTAATATGCATACCTATTGCCAGAAAAAAAATATCTAAATATTATCTTTTCTCTATAAATCTTATTGTTCCATATATGAAAAAGAGAATAGCAGCTACAAAAATTAGACGGGTAGCTTCCATTGTTCTACTTATTCTAATTCCCTTTACTACTACTATCCTATTGGCTTCTAAAATGCACTTACTTAATCCCTGAACTACCAAAAGAAATAATAACAGTGACAAGGGGCAACCTTGTCTTATCCCTCAAGAAGCTTTAAAGAACCGAGAGGCTGACCCATTAACCAAAACTTCAAAAGAAATAAAACAAAGACATACCATAATCTAGTTCACCATATGCACACAAAGCCTAATATAAGTATAATTCTTAAATATAGCCAGTTTACTCTATCAAAAGCCTTGGAGAGATCCAACTTCATCGTCATTACTAATAGTTTCTTTGAATTTATGGTATGAAAACTTTCTTGAGCAACACCAATTGCTTCATAAATTTGTCTACCATGTAGGAACCTAAATTGCTTGATAGATATAGAAGCATAGACACTACACCCAAAAAGGCTTTTAAGGGCAGCTAAAAATGATATTTATTTACAGTGGTAAAAAACCACCCTAATAGACCCTAAGAGGGCGGTTTAAAACCACCCTTAAAACACTACACCAAAAAAGGCTTTTAAACGTGGCTAAAAGATGATAGTTTTTTATGGTAGTAAAAAACCACCCTAATAGACCCTAAGAGGACGGTTTAAAACCGCCCTTAAAAATCACCTTTAATATATATAAAGGATTCGTAAAACTTTAGAGATATCCTTAGTGAAGATCGTCGCCAAAGGCTGCTCCTCGATCGAATGAACCAATCTTCAGATCTGCACTTAGATTTTACTGTGATTTCCATGAGGCTAGCGGTTGTTGCAAATATGTGGATGTGACTTACCCCTTAGATGGAGAAGTTCATGGTCAAAATAGTTCTTAGAAGTCCATAATAGTATTTGCATCCTCTGTCGACGCTGATGCTCCCTATCGTCATCAAAATTGAGCTACATCCCATTTTGAACATTGTGTCGTATCCTGGTCGTAGATAGTTTGGTCGTGTTGGAGAACTGAATAGCAATAGTGGAGATGATGGTTTTGGTGCTTCAAGCTTCCTGGGTAGCCTCAAATCCTCATTGATTTTAATATTTCCCAACTAAATTGTTGCATAATTTTATACACCAAGCAGGGAAGTCTTTAATCACCATGTTATTTCCATATTTATAGGAAAATTTATTTAAATCATTTGATGAGGTTTTGGAATTTTTTAAAAATAAGTATTTAAGTTTTTAAAAGGGTTTTTTTAAATTGTTTACAATGTTTTTTTAAGATTTTTTTTAGTTTTGATTAATGTCAATATGTTGTAAGTAGACATCATTTAATTTCATTACAAGCACCTTGTAATTCAGAATGGAATGAGAATGGCATGCTCCTCTCATTGGATGACCCTAATCTCAATGAATTCAAACATTGATGAGTCCACTCATTTATCTTCCTTCTCATTATAATGTCCTTCACCTTAGAACACATAGTCCTATAAAATGTATCCATGTGAATAAGCTTAGTATCACTAGCCAAATCCATGGCTTTCTCCCATTCTTCCTGAATATCAACCTGATTAGACCCATGGACTGTCTACATAATACTGTGACTAGGCTCACTATTACCAAAAATAGAATAATGTAGAATGTTGGAATAGCCTTCAACTATAGCCAACTTAGCCCTTAGAAACCACACTTCTTCCTCTACTAAAGACAATTTGTTGCTCATCTCCAATACCCTAAATTTATTCAAACTTGCAAGTTCATCCAAGTTAGAGTCATCTTCTGATTTTGTTATCTTTTTAATCATCTATTTTTCATCATCCTCCTTATTATCTAGTGAACATGGGGATGGCCAACTAACTAGACAAGGAAAAAAACTAACAAGTATACTTCCTCTTTCTAAAACACCATTTTATCCATAACCCCATGCCCAAAGTTTGTAACCAATATCTGTAACTACAAAAATATGGGTAGCACCACAACCTACATCCACAAGACCAAAAAATAATGGACCATCTAACCTCTCATCTCCTAATTTTAGAGGGTAAAGTGCATCTCCACCACCTACACCTGGTGGTCCAAGGTTAGGGAAAATACCAAGACCCCTCTCCATTCCCCAAATCCAAACATCACCTGACTCAAACAAAACACAAGTATGGAATAAACCACACTCAAGCAACTTTAGTGAAGCATATTTTGGCAATCCATCAATAGGTTTTGGCAAAAACTTATTATCAATAGTTCCATGTCCAAGTTGGTCATTCTCACTGAGTCCAAAAGTCTAGCATATGGTGCCTTGTCCATTTGGGCATATATTACAATACAAGGAAGCTTTCAGTTGTTTCAGAGCAAGGGACTGCATGTTGATTGACAAATGTTAGCATAGCAGTATGAAATGCTCCACAAGCAATGTGAAATGGTGTTCCAATGAAAGGTTGATTGAAACATGTTAGGGGTTGAGGAACTAATCTATCTTTTTTATCACCTAAAACCAATTGACCAAGTGTGATCTGAAACGTCGATTCATTTTTTTCTCATTTACACAGTTAGTTGCATAAGTATTGTGAGTATAAAATGAATTCTTGAAGCTTTAAGTCATAATTTAGGTAAGACAATATTTTTTATATAGGAAGTTTTATTAAAGTTGCTATCAACCATTTATGGACTGTCAAAGTTGGAAGTCCATAAATAAGTAAAAATAAAAGCTGGATTTAGTTATTTGGAGTGTGGCTAATTGACTTACCCTCAAGTTCTCAAGCATTGCATCTAGAGGTGTTGTTGAATAATTGAATCACATGTATCAACCAATATTTTTAATAGGAATCAAAATTAACCAGATGTGTTGAGTTTGAAAAGTATTCTCCAACAACTATATATGCCTAAGCTTCCAAAAAATAAATTTTATAAAATAATATATTCTTGAAATATTTCCAATCCATTAACAAACCCTTGAAAATAACCTCAATATTTTCATGCAAATAAATAGCATATAAAAACCTTTAAAAGTATCCCTTAATTATGCATGTCGGATAAAGGTTTGCATCTCTTAAAGACTTCTTAAGAAATATGACTCCAAGAAATATTCAAGTACATCTACTCTCAAGATGAACTAGGATCAACTTGAATAATGTCTTCGATGATTATGATATTTAAATACCAGGTTGTTTTATGTATGGGTAATATGGCATAAAAAATCTCCTACTAATCAAGTAAGCATGCATTGGCATGAGTAGCAAATACAACCAATGTTATTATGTTGGATTTTTTAAATAACTAATTCTCCAAAAATACAATTATTGAATGAAATAAAATCAAAAGATATTAATGGAGCACCGACGAGTATGAGCACAAGTCGAGAGTAAGTGCAGTAGCAAATGAGAGCACAATTCAAGAGTGAGTACAACCAGAAGCAAGTGTGAGTAAGTGTAGTCAAAAGCAAGTGTGAGTATGTGCAGTCGAAAGTGAGTGTAAGTGAGTGCAATCAAAAGTGAGTGTGAGTGAGTTCATCCAAAAGTGAGTGTGAGTGTGAGTTGAGAGTAAGTGTAGTAGCAAGTGCGAGCACAAGCCAAGAGAATACGAGATCTAAGAGGAAGTGTGAACCAAGAGGAAGTGCAAACTGAGATTCAGTCATGGCAAAAGAGCGACGAGTTCATACAAAGTGCATCAATGCTTCAAACCCTTACCATGAATACGTGGAACATTATTTTTAAAAAATTATTGAATCTAAGGAACATTGGGAAAAATAAGAAACAAGGGCAATTATGAGCCAAGATGGAGTGCAAGCTAGGAGTGAGTGTGAGGCAGGAGAGAGTCCAAGTCAAGAGAGAGTGTGAGCCGAAAGGGAGTGCAAAATAAGGAGTACGAGTTGAGATTCAGTCATGGCAAAAGAGCGACAGATTCATCCAGAGTGTATTAATGCTTCAAATCCTTACCATGAATGTGTGGAACATTATTTCCAAAAAAATATTGGAGCAAAGGAGGAAGTGCAAGCCGAGAGCAAGTGTAGGCAAGATAGAGTGTAAGCCAAAAGTGGGAGCAAGTGCAATCAAAGAGGGAATGCAAACCAAGGAGTGCAAGCCAAGAATGAGCCCCATTAGCTATTGTGGAAGGAAAGATATATTTAAAATCCCTAATGGAAAGTCAGGTTGCCCTAGCTAGAAATTTGAATGTCCTAGTTGGAAGTATGGAGGCCCAAGTTAGAGATAAGCAGAAGAGCAAATACTTGGCACATTCGATCCAAGTTGTAGATGTTACACCAGAAGTAAGTATCAAGTATGAGATGATTGAGAATGATATAATGGTTCTTAAAAGTAGATGATTAATATGTAAGTAACATACATCATGGCTAGGGTTTTTGGAGATTCAAAATTGGATAAAGTGGAATTGGGGATTGAATTCAAATTATTTTATGAATTTTATTTTTAAAGGTTTTTTGCTCATCATCTTTTCTAGTTCAGAACTTAGGGATAAAATAATGGTTGGTGGCCCATGGTTTAAGGGAAGATATGCACTTTATTTGAGACCATGGAATGATTTTTTTTCTATTGAGATAGAAACTATTAAGAAAATTTTAATGTGGGTTAGGCTTTTTGGACTTCCATATCAACTTATAAATAAGGATGTTTTGAATAATATTGGAAATACCCTAGGGGAATTCAACAAGGACAAACCACTAAGGAGCAAAAGCATGCTATATATACTCAAATATGTGTTGTTATAGATATTTTAAAACCTTTTCCACAATCCATTAATATTAAATCTGAATCAAAAGAATGATATCAACAAGTAGATTATGAAAATATTGCATTTTGTTACCACAATTATTTAGATATTGGACACACAATAAGAGTTTGTAAAGTGAAAACTACGAAGAAAGAGATAAGATTCTAGCGATGAGATAAACTTCCAGATGAAGCAAGCATACAATAATAGAAGCTAGATCAAATCAAGGATATTCCACTCCAAAATAAGAGGTAAATGAAGCCTATCTACAATATCATTTGGTAAGTTCAGAAGGAATTAAACATGCAAAATAAGATGTAGAGACAATTCCTAAAATAAAGACAATAAAAGAGGTCAAGTTATTCTAGGTAAATCATCTTTATTTTTATCAAGTAGTTTAGAATCTTCTTTAGGTAATAAAAGTGAAAGTGGTGAAGATGTTATCTCTTGCACTTTAAGGTTTCAAGAGCAAAATAATAAATAAATGAGGTTGGAGAAAACTCATAACAATTTAGGGGTTTTAAGGTAGAATAAGAAGGTAATTTCTATAGAAGAGCATCCTTGCACTTTAGGATTTTTAGGGCAACATAAAGA
The DNA here is from genome assembly GCA_028583015.1 of Wollemia nobilis. Taxonomy (NCBI): domain Eukaryota; kingdom Viridiplantae; phylum Streptophyta; class Pinopsida; order Araucariales; family Araucariaceae; genus Wollemia; species Wollemia nobilis. The sequence continues at coordinate 619,067 of JAQPPZ010002979.1, forward strand.
AGATTGTACTTTTGAGGTTATTCCTTGCACTTCAGATCCTTCAAAATAAGACAAACCTAAAGATGATAAGTCTTACTATGAGCAGTGTGATAAGATTGAAGAGATTGATGAAGATGAAAGTATTGCTGAAAATGAAAAAAAAAAATAGGAAGACCCAAGAAGCAAAAACAAAGACAAAAATAAACACAAAGGGATATTGATATGAGAAAATAAAAGTAAATATCGCAAGTGTTAACAAGAAGCAGAGCTAAGCCTACAAATAAAATAAAAAACTAACAATGAAAATAATATCTTAGAATATTAGGGAAAATGAGAACCCTAAAAAAGGTATTAATAATTTGTGAGTTTGTTATAGACAAGATATTTTTGGATAGAGAAGTTGGGCAACAAATATTTTAGCCATTCCCAATGTTGAATTTCATCTTGACAAAATTTAAATTTTTTAAGGCATTTGATATAAAAGGAGTTGATTGTGGAAACTTAGCAGTTTAAGGAAGATGAAGAATATATTTGATAGAAGGGTAAATGAAGAATATCTTTGATAGAAAGACAAAATTGAATATGCTTTAATTAACTTGTTAAAAATTTAATGAAAGCAATGTAATATTTTATTTTTGTAATGGGAGTGGCCGCCAATAGAAGCCACACATAACTTATTTAAAAAAAATACTAATGGATCCTTCTAACATTTTTTAGCTTTGAGAAGGGTGATAATGTCACCCTCTCTACTAGGTTCCTTGAAATTATGCATGACGAGATGATTGGGGTTGTCCAAGAATTAGACATGACTAGCCCCCTCAATCACTTCACTTGCAAATCCATCCTTCCTTTGCTCTATAAAGTTGGACCTCCATTGACAACAAACATATGGAATAATATCAAGCTAAATCAAACTATTTTTTCTAAATGACTAAGTATCCTTTATACTATATTTCACATTTGCATAGCATACTAAACCAATTCCATTTGATATTTTTCATGTATGCCCAAACATATATGCAATTTTTGATAATATGCAATAAATTCTACAACAAGCAAATCTCTATAAATAATTAGTAGCATCCAACCTCAACATTCTTCACTTTATATTATCCTCTTGACATCAAAGGAAATAGATGAATTTGTTTTATCAAATTCATATACACTCTTACAATAACTTATTAAAATTCCTCATTGTTGATATTTCCTCATACTAATTTGTTAACTAGGTCTCATCTGACCAAGACATCTCCTTTTCACGAACTTGTATAACAAAAAGTGAAATATTATTATTTCCAAAAAAAAATCAAGTAGTTTCCTCCAACGCTTAGATATAAATATGAATCTACAACATGTTGCAACTTTTATTGGTATCTTGAGATCACATCCTTTACAGAAAATGTGGTGTTAACCAAGAACAATTTTTATACACTCAAAACATATTTGTAGGAAATAGAATCACCTTCAATTCATCCTTTATGTCCAACATGTCCTATTAATGTCTAGAATTTAAAAAATGATTAAATTCATTAGGTTTTTAAAATAATGTTCCTAGTTAGACATATGCAAAGGGTTGTGATATTCTAAGCAAAAAGGAAAAGCAATAACTTCTCCTATATCTTTTTTCATTCTCATAAAACAAAGAATAAATTTTGTTGTTGTCATGTTCTCATTTATTGCACATGAAGACATGTCCCTCACTCTCACTCTAGAATTTCCAAGAACAAATTTGTAGAATGAAATTATTCATATATACAATTGCTCATAAGGATCACCTCCAATACCCTCATCTATAATCTTACTGCAAAAACTTAGATTCACTCATACTTTTGCATCAAATTTAACAATCTTAGCATGTCCTCAAAATGTCTAGGAAAAACTTTATCTTCAAGCATGTGGTATGACTTACATATCTCCTTCTTACATGTCATACAAATTTCACTATTAAAAGCGTTTGATCATGAAGGAAATACAAGATTCAACAAACTTGATAAGTCAACAATACTAAAAAATTAACTACTCAAGTCTTTAACTTTACATGCACAACAACCATGAACATTAGAAATTTTGATCTCAACAAGATCCCTATATAATGTTGGTTAATGTAGAAGAAAATCCAACATAATTATAAATGAAATAGAATAATTCAACTCATTAAAACAACATATTTTCATATAAAAATCTCCTTAATATAATATCCTACTCTAACACCACATAATAACATACACTATTAAATAAAACAAAAAATATACAATTATACAATCATGATGAATATAGTTGTCATAACCACCTATAACCAATTCATCTTAACACCCATATTATGATGTAATAATCCTAGCATCCTTTTCTAAAATATTCCTTAAGCGTTATTATTTTAGAATCTTTTTTGTAAAGTTCTTTTCAAATTTTATTTTAGAATATTTCTCGTAAAGATCTTTTAACAAATTTACTTTTTGAATGAATGAAAGAATTTAATTATGTCCGCGAGACCCAAATATGGTCTATGGGACCTTAAATATGGAAGTATAATTACTCAAATCATATCATATGATCTTTAATATCTTTGAGAAGGTTGTTCCTTCTCTTGTTGATTTGTGTTGGCAATTCCCCAACTTTTTTTATTTTACTGTCTTTAAATAAATCTGCCATAAACTTGTTCTCAAGTGTTTCTTTGTATTTGTCACGGATATTTGAATATCTGAAAAACTCGAGCATTTATAAATGAAGTGTTTCTCTATCTCTACTACCCCTGTGTTGCATAGAGTACATATCCTTTCTTCCCATTGTTATTTGGGCGTTGTCCATCTCCATGTTTCACATCTAAGCCTATGAGAGCTAGTCCTTATCTGAGCAATGAGTATTTTTTCCTTCCACTTGATTTCAATGCCTATATACGCTTTTTCCTTGTGGTCATACGTGGGGTTAAAATTTGCAATATAATATTATCTTTTCCTGCTTGCATTTTTCCACATTCCAATTTTGAACTTTTCATTCACATAATTTTTTATGTCTTTGTTGATATTTGGGCATTCATTTATGTTGATTTCGTAGTGTTTCATCCATTTCTGATTTTGTTTCATCCATGTATTATTTCGCCTATGCAAATCTTCGTCCCTAGCTGCCCTAGGCCATCTATCATCTTTCATGTTTTATGTTTTTTTCAAGTAACATAACAACTTGGTCATAGCAATTGCTTCTAAAGGGAACATTCCAGTTTCAGCTAGAATAATTTCATAAGGGGTTGTGGCCTTAATTTTGAAAAAAATTGTGATTAGATATTTTTGAATCCTTTCTATTTGCCTCCATTTTGTATTTGTTGTGCCACTAACCCACACCTCGCAATCATACAATAGAACCGGTGTAACAAGTAGACCAAATAAGATCTTCGTGGTTTTCAATTCCTTATATAACTAATAATATAAAATATACAACTAAAAATATAATATAATATAAACTATATGACATATGTCATTGTTCATTTACCTAGTAATAGTTATATAATATCAGTTGGTGTCAAAGCCTTTAGTAAAGGCCTTGAATTGGTCTCTAGAAGATCCCCTCTTTTTAACTGAATGGTTTTCTTAATAGTTATCAACTTTATTTTGTAAGATATAGGTGTAACATCATTAAGGCTTTCCACCTCTTACCTTGGCTGATTCATTATTTTCTTCTATTTATGCCCCATTGTCTTATTGAAGTATATGTTCCAACCAAAATTATGCGGAAAATTTCGTTACTGTAAATCCGTGGTATCGTCATGGTGGCTGAATTCCAAACCGTGGTGGGCTCATGCGTCCCGTGATAATGTTTTTTATTGCGGTGATGTGCTTAGAAATGAATAAAAATGATTCATAGATAGATCATGGTGTTTGTTGCGTTGTCAAATAGCATTCCTAAGAGAATCTTTGGAGTTAATCATGATGTTAACTTTTCATGATTCAGATTGAAGTATTTTACTATTTTTATTTTGGATGGTTGTTTGGTTTTTTAAAATTATTATTATTATTTTTTAATTATTTAAATTTTAATTTAAAAATGTTTAAATAAAAAATATAAAAATTATATTTTAAATCGATCAATATCATTATTTAAATTATTATAATTAAAAAAATTGTATTTTTATTAATTTTAATTATTTAATTTTTTTTTTTTTTTTTTGGGTATGGTAAGCGAATAAAAGATATAGTATACAAGAACTTTAGACGGTCATTGGGCACTTCACAAATCTCTATGTTTTAACTGATTAGCATATCAAACGTGTAAATGTTGAATAGCAATTTAACCTAAACTTCTCTCTCACCGGTGTGTGGGGTTTTCTTTATGCTTATTCGGTCAATGCTTATTAATTAAATATTATAAAGTCATTTGTTTATTAATGATTGAGGTTTTTTTATATATAATATATATATATTTTTAGTAAGTTTACACATGTTTTTATACGAGGGTCATATTTCTTTATATTTTGTGGGGTTTGATTCGGATTTGATTATGTTTTATGGGATCAATGCTTATTAAATATATGTTATTTTTAAAGGTAAAAAATTATATTAATAGAACAAGAATCAAATTATAATCATAGGTCTATTATTTTTTACAAGCTCTAAAATCTGAATAAAACTCGGATTAACATCTTCAATAATAAAAAAAATTGAGTACCATTTACAAAGCAGAAACATTGAATCTGTTCTTATTTTTGCTTTACATTAATCCTAAGAAACCTAGTAGGCTTCTTTGTCCTGCGAACACTACTTGTGCTATCAAAAAATGACCAAAGAGTGTTGCAAGAAGTAACAAAAAACCCAAAAAATAATTGTTAGCGCACATAACCTATCTCAAGGTTATAGTTGGGCGGGATATCACATTAATGTATTAAAATGTTTTTAATATGCACTATTGAACGCTCCTCCTAAACCGTTGAGGAGGTTGGTTGGTTGGTTATCCAACCAACCATGGCATTGTATATATATATCCCTCCCAAATCAATAAAGCTAGCTTGTTCGCGTTATTTATTCTTTGGCAGATGCTTCAACATGGTACTAGAGCAAGGCACACGAGGCGGGCACGGACTGAGGTGACACCGGTAGGTACAGACCAAGCAACCCTGAAACCTAGAAAAGCACGAATATCGAAGAAGCCCTGAGACAAAACCTTACGGAGCACGGATGCCAAAGAAGCCCTCAGACCTTGTTGAGGATGACTAGGACGGTGACACAAGCCCTGAGACAAAACCTTGCGGAGTACGGATGCCGAAGAAGCCCTGAGACCTTGCTGAGGATGACTAGGACGGTGACACGTGGCATTGACTAGGCGACACATGGACGTGGTGTGGCAACGACTGAGATCTTATTGACGCTGACTAGGATGAGCGACAAGTGACAGTGACTGGATGATGTTGACTAGGATGGGCGACAAGTGGCAGTGATTGGCCAACGTGTGGGCGTGACGTGGCATGTGAGGATTGGTTGGGGGCAAAAATGCGAACAAAGGCTTGATTGCCCGAAGGCAATCGAAACCTTTATTGTTGCTATGAATTTAAAAACACCTCCTTGCCTTCCCTTCCCATGCATGTGGGATAAAGGAGACATAGGTTTTTTCTTTTTGTTTTCTCTCGCAGGAACATGATCAATACTGGATCCTGCTTTCGGTTCCAACCAGCACTGTAGCGCAGGCGGTGGCTACGTTCCTTGGTGCAGAAGAAGTCCTGAGTTCCAATCCCCATAGATGCAAAACTGAAGTTTTTTTTCCTCCCGTAGTGAAAATGTTTTGCTTCGTAGTTGTCGAAGCTATCATGCGCAGTCATGTTATTTATTAGACATCACCGGACTTATTTTCGAGGGTGTTCGTCTTATCTCTCACGACGGAGAGGTGGGAGGTTCCAATCCCACCGAACGTTGTCTTTTTTAAAACTCCTATTGGGTTCAAAGCATGCATGTTGTACTTTGGTTCTCACCCTTGTGTACAGTCAAGGTGGTTCAGCTTTCCTTCCTCGGTGCATGAGGTTGGGGGTTCCAAACCCACCCACCAACAAAAAAAATTATTCAAAATGAAAATTGAGGAAAAACAAAGTTGCTGACAGTTTTTTTTCAAAAACAACATTTTGACAACAATTGCAAACAACAAAGAACAATAAAAAAATATTGCTACAATATTAAAAAAAATTGCTGACAAGTTTTTTTTTGTTCACCAAAAATTGCAATAAATTGCTCACCAAAATTACACAACCCTAATTTTTTTTTGAGTTCAAGTGCACTTCCTTCTTACAAAATTCTAAAACGAAGAAGGGACATAAATATACCTAGAGCCTTTCCAAATGGCATTTGTGCACAAACTCTCAGAGTCACAATTGCTGAAAGGTCCAAATTTTGTTCCATGGAAGACAAAAATGAGAGCCATTCTTCAGGTGGAAGACTTATGGGACGTAGTAACTGGGACTACACAACGCCCTAAAACAGTAGGAACCGATCAAGAAGCTTGGGATAAGAAGGACAAGAGAGATCTCATGTTTCTCCTGCTTGCTACTACAGATGAGGTCCAACCTCATATTTGTGATGCCAAAACCAATAAGGCAGCTTGGGATACTTTGATTATTGTTTATGAAGGAAAGAATTAGTCCATCATTCTACACCTTCACTCAATTACACACCTTCAGTATGAATTCTGAGGAGACAGTTGATCTATTCCTTTGCAGAGTGGCAGACCTGAAAGCCAAGTTGAATGCTATGGGCAAACCAGTGGATGATGATGTATTCAACTCTATCATCTTGTGAGCATTGCCAGACTCCTATAATATGTTGGTCACTTCCCTCAATGTTTCTGGTAGACAAGTTTCTTTTGTGGAATTGGTGAATTTGCTCCAGACTGAGGAAGCAAATCAAGTTCAGAAAGATGAGATGACAAATAATGCCCTTTCCACCCAACAATAGAGTAAGCACCCAGGTCAGTTTCAAAACGGGGGTTCTTCCTCTAAGGGAAAATGGAAACATAATCAGTAGAGGGATAAATATTGCAATATTTGTGATATGAATAACCATGACACCAATAGGTGTTGGTTCAAAAACAAGCAACTAAATGATCAACCTCATAAGAAGAAAGGGAAAGAGAAAAAACAATATAAAAATAACCATAAACAACCTAAGGGACATGTTGCTTATGCTAACTCCAACCAATATTCAGAAGCTTCTAGTTCTAATTTTGATTCTGACTTTGAAAGAGCACATAAGGTGCTCATGACCCATACTTCATCTTCCTAGATAGATGTTGTGTGGTATATTGACTCGAGCACTATTAAGCATATGACTGGTGAAAAATCTTGGTTTGAATCATTTGAGGAGAAAGAGGGAAAGCCAGTTACCATTGCTGACGATCAAATCTATCAAGTAAAGGGTGGAGGCAATGTTTCTGTCACTCTCCCCGATGGGAGATGTCATATTGAGAAGGTCCTCTATGTCCCTGAATTAGCCAATAATCTGTTGTTTTTTCCTCAAATGTTGGATCAAAAAATGGATGTGTTTCGAGTTATAAAAGGCAAGAAGAGATGTTTTATAACCCACAAAGGTAAACATGTTGCCACCGGCTCCTACAAGAATGGCTTGTTCATTCTAGATTCTCTTTCAACACCTCATGTTGCTCTGGCTACAATTACAAAGGAGGCCACCTCTATCTAGCATCGAATATATGGGCATTCTCAGTTCAGGATATTTACTCGAATTGAGAAAATATGAGATGGTGAGAGGACTTCCTCATCTCTCCTCCATCTTACCAGTTTGCTTAGATTGCTTAGCAGGGAAGCAACATCGAGTACCTTTTGTGTCTAGTTCTTCCAAAGCTAAGAAACCTTTGGAGTTGGTACACATCGATATGTGCAGTCCTATGCCAACCAGTTATGGTGGAAATAAGTATTTTCAATTGTTCATTGATGATCATTCTCGAAATATGTGGGTTTTCTTCCTCCAATTGAAATCCGAGGAATTTTCATACTTTCGACAATTCAAGAAACTTGTTGAAAATAGTCTGGATGTCTCATCAAAACCCTTCGCTCATATTGAGGGGGGATATATACTTCCAAGGAGTTTTCATCATACCTTAAAGAACATGGGATAAAGCAACAACTGACAACAACTTATACACCACAGTAAAAAATGGTGTTGCTAAGAGGAGAAATCACTCCATTGTGAAAATGGTCCAATGTATGATAAAAGGAGTACATCTTGAATATTAGTATTGGGCAGAAGCAGTAAATACATCATCATACCTCTTGAATAGAGCATCCACAAGAGCTCTACAATGTAAAATCCCACAAGAAGCATGGAGTGGTAAGAAACCCTCCATTTCTCATCTACGAGTGTTTAGATGTAAAGCCTTCATGCATATTCCAAAACAGAGAAGGAAGAAGTTAAATGAGAAAACCTTGCAATGTATCTTTCTTGGTTATGATGAGCATTCAAATGGATATCGTTTGATCGATCCTATAACCAAGAAAACACATATAAGTAGAGATGTAGTATTTGATGAAGCTTTCACATCAAATAATACCTCTACAATAGTATATCATGAGGATGATGAACCTAAGCAAGAGGTTTCACCCCCTCAGAAAAATATTCCAAACTGGTATACCAGCACTTTAAGAGATTCTAAACTCATATCACTTCCAGATATGACTCTAGATCGACCATGTACACGCAGTATCACTCAACAAAAGAAGGCAGAAGCATCATCTTCAAAAGTTGATGAACTTTATCACCAGTTTGATGAACTATCTGTAGATGCAACAAAAGATAGAGAAATGGATATAGAGGATGAAAGGGTTTATCTGATAGCGTTGGATGCAAATGAACCCACAACTGCTCATGAAGCTCTTAGTAAGCCTCAATGGAAGGTTGTTATGGAAGCAGAACATACATCTCTCATGAAAAATCACACTTGGAATCTAGTAAATTTATTGTCAGAAAAAAGACCCATTGGATGTAAGTGGGTATTCAAAGTAAAGTATAAGGCATATGGTACAATTGATAAGCATAAATTCCATCTGGTTGCAAAGAGCTATGCTCAAAAAGAAGGCATATATTATGAAGAGACATTCGCTCCTACTGTAAAAATGACTATCATCTGAGTATTGTGTGCTATGACAGCTCAGTTTGGGTGGAAGTTACATCATATGGATGTAAAAAGTGTCTTTTTTAATGGTGATCTACAATAAGAGGTATACATGACTCAACCTAAAGGATTTGTTGTCAAAGGACAAGAATATAAAGTTTGCAAGTTAATAAAATCCTTGTAAGGGCTAAAAAAATCTCCTCAAGCTTGGTACATCAAAATTGATAGTCACCTATTACAACATGGATTCCAACGAAGTTCGTCAGATACGAATCCCTATATAAAGAACAATGGTTCTGATATAGTGATTCTGGTGCTATATGTAGATGATTTGATCATAACAAGTAGTTCAGAAGGTATGATTGATACAGTGAAAAATGATCTCAAATCATCTTTTAAAATGATAGATCTGGGACTTTTGAACTATTGTCTTGGTTTAGAAGTAACTCAAAAAAGCCATCATATCAGAGTTACATAGAAGAAATATGCCAAGACTTTGATTGAGAAATATCGCATGACTGATTGTAAGTCAAAAACTACTCCCATGGAATCAAGACTTAAGTTGTCGAGATATGATCAATCTCCATAGATAGATGGCACTCTCTATCGTCAACTAATCGAAAGTCTTTTATACCTAACCAATACCAGGCCTGATCTCAATTTTGATGTGGGTTATATTTCATGGTTCATGCAGGAACCCAGGGTAAGCCATTGGAAAGCAACAAAAAGAGTTCTACATTATGTCCGTGGTACAATAGATTTTGGCTTGGAATACAAAAATAATAAGTTTTATCTACAAGGATACACGGACTCCAACTATGATGGATCCATTGATGATCGAAAATCAACTTATGGATATATCTTTCATCTTGGGTCTGACCCTGTCTCTTGGCATAACAAAAAGAAGCAGGTGGTTGTTATTTCTTCTATAGAGGCAGAATATCACGCAGCCAGTGGGGTAGTCTACGAGATAATATGGCTACGTTGCATTCTTACAAATATGGGTCTATCAAAGAATCTTCCACTACATTTGTTTTACGATAATCAAGGTGTTTTGAACCTTGTCAAGAATCCCATTTTTCATGATCATACCAAACACATTGACACAAGATGTCATTTCATTTGAGATGAAGTTCCAAAGCATCATATACAGCTCCAATACATTCCTACTGAAAAGCAAGTTGTAAACATTTTCACCAAAGTACTTGGACAAGTCAAGTTCGAAGTATTTCACCAAGCTCTCTGCAGTTGCCATTAATGTAATAAGGGGGGATGTTAGCGCACATAACCTATCTCAAGGTTATAGTTGGGTGGGATATCACATTAATGTATTAAAATGTTTTTAATATGCACTATTGAGCACTCCTCATAAACCGTTGAGGAGGTTGGTTGGTTGTTTATCCAACCAACCATGGCATTGTATATATATCCCTTCCAAATAAATAAAGCTAGCTTGTTTGCGTTATTTATTCTTTTCCAGGTGCTTCAAAAATAATTGTTCATTGTACGTTGATCCACAAGACTCGGTGGACTCTAGACCTATCATCATCCTTAGCTAAGTCTTTGCTAGCTAATTTAAGAACCATTTGGTTCACCTCCCTCCATTCAAAAGTGTACCTATCCTGATTAGAATTCAGCATGTATCCAACCAGAATTTCACTGCCATGTTTAGTCAAAAAGTCAGTTGTTGCATTATTTTGTTTGTCAATATAGACCAGGATGACATCCTCGAACTACTACCAAATGGATTTAATTTCACTCACAATGTTTCTTATCCTCCAATCCTTTGGTCTAAAATTTATAATAGCATCTAAAAGCCCCACCATAATTTGTGAATTGGAATCAACTATAATCTTTCTAACCCCATTCTCCCAAGCATTGAGAGAACCTTTTTTGATAACTAGGCCTTCAGCTTCATTGTTAGTAGTCCTTCCAAAATCCTCTAGCTCCCAATGGATAATCTTCCCCTTAAAATTTCTTCTGAGAAAACCAATGCCTGCAGCCCTGGGTTATCCTTAGCTGCACCATCATAATTAATATTTTCCCAACCTAGGGGAGGGGGCTGCCATGGTCCCAACTTTTGTGGCTTGGTCCCAACCTAAGTTTTTTTATCCTTTAAGTGATTTCTCACAATTTCAAAAATCTCGGTAAAAATTTTATGTCAAACCAACTATATAATATGTTATAATATTATTTGTTTAATAATGATTGAGGATTTATTTAAATTGTTTATATAATATATATTTTTTCAATGAGTAGACACAAATTTTTATGAGGGTCTCGTTCCCCTCATACTCAATGGGGTTTGAACCTTGGACCTCTTAAAGAGAGGCTAAAGCCCTTAATACTACAGTAAGGTTGCAACTTAAATTTTCTATATAATATTATAACCAATCATATAGAAAAATTTTATATTAAAATTGTTTTAGTAATATTTTTTTCTTAGAAGTCGTAATTTTATATTAAGCAAATATGAAGTTACATTTTTTAAATGTTTTTTTTGGCATTTCTTCAAAGTTTTAGTTATGACCTAAAAATCAAGTTGTTCATACATCATAGCTAGTTATCTCTGTCAATCTAAGTTCTATCTTTAGACACCTTCCTAAATTGTTAACCAATATCCTTTAAATCACTGACTTCTTCCAAGTTTTTTTTTAAGTTACTTTAATTGGAGTGGATTAATCCCCCAGATAGAGACATGATCCGGTTGTAGTGCGTTACCCTCATCAAATCCATGTACTAAGCATATACCTGGTTCAATATGAAGCCCTTCCTTTGAGAGTTCATCTGCTTTCCTATTCAATTCTCTATACTTCCCTATTCAGTTCTCTATAAATATACCAAAAAGTAAAAGTTTCACTTTGATCCACTTCTTTTATTTGAGATTGGATGGGTTGTAGAACCATGTTTTCCATCCTAAAAACAAGTATCTAGTTTACTACCACTTGTGAGTCTCCATAAAATTAGTTTTTTTGTATTTCTTTTGATTCTACCAACTGAACCAACAATTTGAGTGTTATAATTTCAGCATAATTATTGGAACCTTCTCCCAATCCAACCTTGAATTTGAAATAATGAGAGCAAAAAATATATAGTAGTCCTACTCCATAAACTCTAGGGACCCCCTATCTAGCCGCATCAAAAAAATCCCTAGGTCCCTGATTTATTAATATTTGGAGTGATGATTTGTTTGATTACTCTTGTTGTTGTCAAAACCTTATAGTTATTGAAACTTTTTATGATTTGGGAGGAGACATGCCAAGTAGGTTTCACTTGAAATTGAAATATTTCTACATTGCCAAATAACCATACTCCCCATGACACAAATAGTGGTAGAGCTATAAAACCTTTGTATGACCTATTTTTAAACCAATCTTTCAAGCATTATCCTAGGGAATCTTCTTGTCATCCTATAAGAATATTTAACTATGTTATAACCTCCCTCCAAACCTATCTAGTAAAGGAGCGAGGTACTAATAAATGATCAATTATTTCATTGTTTGACTTACATAAATACCACCTTCTTAGACTTTTCCAACTTCTCTTTTGTAATACCTCCCATGTCAAAACCTTATTTTTCATGGCAAGCCATTGGAAAAATCTTGTTTTCAAAGGGGATTTTTGCTTCCAAAGTGACTTCCAACATTATGTTGAATCGTCATTTATTTCTTCCAATAGAGTCTTATATCCCAACTTTGGAGTCTACTTCCCTAGAGCTCCATTATTTGTCCAAACCAATTGATCAATTTAATCTTGCAACTTGATATGTCCAACTTTAAATCTTCCCACATATTCTTCCCACTAGTGTGCCTCCTAGCCTTGAAGCCCTAACATTGTTGCTTCCTTCTATCCTTGTTTCCAATTCATAGATGATTCTAGGTCAATTGCCTGAGCTAGGATTTGAATCCCCTGAGCTCTTAAGGTATAAATTATATTATTTTGTAGTCTGTGCATACCACCACAACCATTCCAAGGATCTAAGCTTAGTCTTATCCTTGAACCATCACTTATTTTCTAAGCAAGCCAATCACCTACAATATAAAAGGTCTGAATCATTTTCATCCAATAAATTGAAACATTATGGGTTTGCTTCATTGAGGCCCTTATCCACTCCTCAATTGTGAGTGGATCTAAATGCTTTTCCTAAATGATCTTATTCCATAATTTTGCCTTTGATATTATCTTCAAAACACACTTGGCTTCTAAAGCCTAGCTAAACAGGAAGATGTTCTTGAATCCCCATCTTCCATTTTCCTTGGGCTTGGCTAAGGATTGATATTTAACTAGGTGAACATCTTCCCTTTCCCTTTCCATTTTCCTTGGGCTTGGCTAAGGATTAATATTGAAACATAGTTGATTTTACAAACATTACAAAGATCTTGATATTTTTTGCCAAAACATCTTACATTCTCTTCATATCCATGTCAAAATTGGTATTCTTTAACCTCAATATCCTGGTACAATAGGAACCAAAGGACCATTGTTTTAATAATATTATAAAATATTTTAATAAAATGGTAAGAAGGTATAAGTGGGGAATGAGTGTCAAAGTAGGAAGTAGGAAGCAGAAGCTAAGTGTAAGCAAAGAACGAGTGTCACTCCTAAGTGTTCTAGATCTTAGAAGATACTCAAAACTAAAGTATTTATGTGAAGAAAATCTAGGTAACATGTCAAGAAAGTTATTTTTGGAAGTACTTTTTGGAATTAAAGTTACCCTAGTTGAATTAATGGATACCTTAGTTAGAACTATGGATTCCCTAGTTAGCAATAAGAAGAACAAATCTATGACAAACCCTATCCATGTAGTAGATACTACACTAGAAGTGATTATCAAGGATGAGATGATAAACCATGATATAATGGTTTCTTAAACTAGAGGGTTGTAAGTTCTAAAGATATTGGCCATGTTTTTTTATATTAAAAAATTTGACCATGTGGAAGTGGGGATTGAATTTAGATTACTCCATGACTTTTCTTCTAAAATATATTTTATTATTTTCTTTCTCCAATTTGGAAATAAAGGTAAAATAATGAATGGTGGCCTTTGGTTTAGGGGCAAATATGAATTTAATTCAATATCATGGAGTGAGAACTTTTTGGTGGAGATAGAGATTATTAAAAGGCTTATGGTGTGGATTAGGCTTTTTAAACTTCCTTATAAAATCATCAATAAGGAGGTTTTAAAAATTGGTAATACTCTAGGGGAATTCATCAAGGAGGGACAAAATATTAAGAAGAGAAGGCATGTTGTATATACTCAAACACGTGTTGCCATGGATATTTCAAAATCTTTACCGCAGTCCATTAATATTAATTTTGAATCAAGATAATGAGATCAACAAGCGGATTATGAAAATATTGCATTCCAATGTCACAAATATTATGGCACTGAACACATGGCAAGATATTACAAAGTAAAAAATGATGGAGAAAGAGATGTAAACTTTTGAACATGGGATAAACTTCAATATGAAACAAGGTGAACATACCATAGTACAAGCTAAATCAAATCAAGAATTTTCCTCCTAAGAAAGTGGCTAGAAAATCCCCTCTATAGCATAAAATGGCAAAGGTCATTATAATTAACTCAAATAAATTATTAGAAGAAAAAAATGACATAAGGGATGAGGACATACAATGTGCAATTTCAAATATAAAATTTAAGGGTGTGAAGAAATATGGGGAGGCAAATTTTAAAGTGAAGGAGGTTAAGGAGGTCAAGATTAATTGAGGTAATAACAGTAGTATAGAGTGTATTCGTTGTACTGTAGGGTTTCATTAACATAATAAATAAATGCATATGGAGGATGTACATGGAAATTTAGGGTTTTAAAAGCAGTATAAGAAAGTAATTACTATGGAGGATCCTCCTTGTACTTTGGGGTTTCTAGGGTAACATATAGAAGAAAGTCTTTATGAGGCTATCCCTTGTATTTCATATTTTTTAGGGCAGCATAAATATTTAAAAGATAGGTCTCATTGTGAATAGTATGAAAAAATAAAATAGATATATGAAGATGAAAGTGTTGATGATAATGGAAAAAGAAGGGGAAGGTTGTCAAAGCATGAACAAAGAGAAAAAGGAACTCAAAGAAATATCAATTTGTGAAGCCAAATAGAAATATCATAGATGATAATAAGAAGTGGGGGTATGCCCACTAATAAAAATAAAAAATGATGATGAAAACGATATCATGGAATATTAGGGGTATGAACAAGACCTCTAAAAAAAGAGTTATTAAGGAATTAATAATTTGTTATAGTATTGAATTTATTTTAATACAATAAATAAAATTAAGTAGTGAGGAATGTAAGGATGCTTTTAAAAATATTTGGAAGATGGATAATTGTCCAACCATTTATTCTATAGGATCTTTAAGTGGCATTGTAACAATATGGAAAAATCACGATGGACAATTATTAGAAACAAAAAGTAAATTGTTTTCTGGACTATTTTTGCAAGAAAGAGAAAAACAACAAAGTTGGGGTTATAAATGTATTTGTTTCAACTATAGTTACTTATCATGAAATATGTTGGAAGGACCTTAACATATTTACTTGTGATTTACCCAATAATGGTCATCCAAAACCATTTTTCTTCCAATCTATGTGGCTCCAAGACCTTTATTTCTTCCACATGGTTATGTTATGGTGGGATGAAGCACAAATTGAGAGATCATATATGTCAAATATCTAAAGGATCGATGAATATTTTTTATGTCAAATATTTTGATAACAAATATAAAGAAAAGAAGGAAATTGAATAGAAACTCATTTTTTTGTAAGAAATAGTAGAAATCAATGGAATGGACCAGGTCTCTTAATTGAAAGAAAAAATTTACTTTATGATTTTCATAATGCATTGAAAAAAGAGTCATATAGGTTCCAAAAATCTATAGAGAAACAACTTAAGGATATAAAAATACAAAAAAAAACATGCTATAGAAAAACAATATTTTTCATCACATAAAATAATTTAAACTCCAAATGAAAGAAATATTTAGGAAGAAGAAGATATTAGGAAGGAAGCAATTAATAATTTGAAAAATATTTTTTTCAGATTTTGGAATATAAGGAAACACAAGGTAATCATTTGCAAAATATTCGATCAATTATCACACAGGGACAAAATGAAAGTTTGATGAAGATATCTATGGAGGAGCTACATGAAGTAATTTTCTCTTTCCATCCTAACAAGGCGCCTAGTCCCAATGGATTTCCTATAGTTTTCTTCTAAATTTTTTGGGAATTTATTGAAGAGTGGTATGTTGGTTGTGGTTGAATAGGCCCAAAAAAGGGAGGCTACAAAAAGTGTGATCAATGTCACTTTTCTTACATTGTTTTGAAAGAAATTCAAGACAAAATATTTTGATAATTTTTGTCCACTAAGCCTTTGTAAAATGATTAATAATATCATTTAAAAAACTATGGCAAACATGTTGAAAAGCATTCTAGCTTGTATTATCTCAAAGGAACAAGCTAGTTTTATTTGTGGTAAAAAAATTATTGATGGTGTAATCATTGCATGGGAGGCCATACGTTCCCTTCATTCCATGAAAAAATGCATATGCTTATGAAATTAGATAAGAAAAAAGCATATGATAGGGTTTCCTAGAGTTCTCTTGGTCATAGTGTAAAGCAAAAATGATCATCACCTATAAAAACAATGAATCAAAGCAGATAACAGTGTGTGCATAAAATAAAAGATCTTATTTATTATAAGCTCAAGAAGCCTGGATATCCACTTTATACATAGGTATACCCAAAATCAATGGTTACAATACAATGCTTCACTTCGATATAGTTATTACAATCAGAGGGTTTAAAACCCTTGTTCAAATGAAATTTGATGTCGTTGGATCGTCTTCACTTCAAAAAAGTGTGAGTGGGCTTGCATATCCATGCGGGGCCACTCGAAGTTGTAAAAACCATCACTAAAAATACCTCCCATAACCTACACATGAATAGATCAAAATAAAGTTAGTAACACCTATGAGGCCTCCACAATGTGAGGCCCACTAAAACATGAAAGTATAAAATACTAACCCTAGCTGAAATACTTGTCAAATGAAGTGCAAAAATACAAAAAACAACCAAACCAAAGCACGAAAGCCAAAAAATTTCATCAAATTGATACCTAAGCAGTGTATAACCACATGGATAAGCTCACATTAACCCATCAATTTTGAAGCCCTTTTATAATTTGGAGGAATGATATATCAGATATCAAGAAGAAATTAGTGTGTGCTAATATAAAGTCATACAAAAGAAAAGGTTATCTATTTCTTTCTTCAAATGATATATTTAATATAGCAAAAAGAATAAATTTCAAAGGAAGCTTTTGCATAGTTTTTTCTTTGACACCAAAAAGCAAAAATAAAAAATAGGATTCATTAGTGCTTTCTTTAGAACACCAAAACATAATTGAATTAGTTCTAGTTACTCATTGAGACATAATGAATAAAATAAGAATTCAAATAACAAAAATAACCCTATTTATCTTACTTCAAAATAATTGAACAAGAAGTCATATGAGGTGAAAATTTCATGTACAATTTTGTAGAGTCACAGTAAAGGTAACATATCTATCAACTTTTCCACTATCACCCCCAAAAAACCAAACTTTACCTTACGTAAAGTTGCTAGAGTACGATTAACAAGAACATACCGTAAAGTTGCTAGAGTACAATTATCACTACTTCTATACCTAATATTGACCATAATTTACAAGAACATTTTGTAGTATTAGTAAGAGGAGTAAGGGTTAAATATTTACTCGATGTGATATATCACATTGTTAGAGTAACCTTAGATGTTGTCCCAATAAAATATCGTCAACAAGGGTGTTCTAGTGCATTGTATATTCTTATCTAAGACTTGTATCATTTTATGATGATGCCATGTAAATTTCTAGAAACATGGTTTTATATGGTTAACCTAATAATGAATGTTTTGTAAGGGGACCAGAGTAGGCTAAAACAAATGCCCTTTTTTTTTAAGGATTTTTGGAACTATTATATGTCTAGGGTTCAATATTGAAATAATTTCAAGTTTCCCCAACTTTCTTTGTGTTTCAACCAACTTAAACACTCCCTGTGATCATTTTGAAACTAAAAAAAAATACAAAAAACATAAGTAAAACAATGAAACCTGATACCTTGTCAAAATATGCCTAAGTTGTTGGATCTACGCTCCTGATGACTTGATATAGTGATGCACGAATGATAGCAAGCATTTGATGGTTTGGCAACTGCAAATCGGTGAATGGTGAACGCCCTACAACGTTTAAGGATGGTGGTGGATGCACTATAGCATTCCAAAAATTCTCTGTAGCATTCGAGGAATACCTAGGAGCATTTGAGGGTTGTGGGGGGATGTTCTGCAGAATTCGATCTAGTTTGTAGGGGTTTCAATGGTGGATATGGTAGATGCAACAATGATGAGCAGGGAATGTGTTAGCAGAGTACTAGGGTTTACGAAATGATGGAGATCAATGATGGATGTTAATTTTTCTAACCCTCATTCACGAAAGTGAATGACCTTTTGTAATTTTTCCTTAATCATGCTAGGGTTTGAACGACATCAATGGACGATCGATATTAAAACATGATGAAGGGTTGTGATTGTGACTTGGTAAGTGACATGGATCATGTTAAATGAATGGTCGAGATTAAGATGTGATGGGCGGTTGAGATTTATCCATATATATAATATTTATATTTATATATATATATACATATATATACATATATATAATTATTGGCTATGATTTGAAACACAATGGAGTGCAAAAATAAGAGATACCTGGTTTGGTGAAGTAGCTTCTTTCCTCGGTGCAAAAGAAGATATTGAAGACAAAAATTGTTGTTGTAGCTTACATCCTCAATTGGAAAATGAGTGAAGAATGAATCTCACTAGCCAATTGACAGAATGGTGGGTGATATGAATTATGTAAATGATGTAATGATTGATTTTGCTTTTGCCCTAATAAAAAAAGAGGTTTTGAGAAATGTGAATGATTTGAATTATGTAATGATTGATTTTGCTTTTGACCTAATAGAAAAGAGGTTTTTGAATATGTGGATGATATGAATGATGTAAAGGAATGTGAATGATGTATCCTGATGTGGGAAAGAAAAATTAAATTTGGTTACCCCAAGCTTGGGATGATTATGTGTTGTTGAGAAATATTCCTTTAGGGGTCATTGAAATGCAAAATGATGAAAATGTAAAAAAATAAAAAATAAAAAAGTAAAGTAACCAATCATCCTAGGGGCTTTTTAGTGACTGTAGCAATTTCTGAATGTTAAATGAGGAACCAATCATCCTAGTGGGTTGGTATCCCTAGTGATTGTTGTAATGTAAAAAAATAATGTAGTGAAAGATATCCATGTTTGTTACCCCACAAAAAAGGGTATCAATGACAGATTTTGAGCATATTAGTCTGAGCACAGTCTCACTCAAAAAATGAGGGACCAAAAAGATTTTGTTTTCAAACAAGAGGATGTTGGATGATGATATGGGCAAGTGTCCTTATGGTTATCTACCCTTCCTACCAAAATGTATGGATAACCAATCGTTGCAATCACTAAGGGAATAGAGTAAACCACTAGATACGAGGTTCACTTGATAATACAAGTGAATTTGACAATGTTGAGTGGAAATACACTGAATTGTGGATGATATGAATGATCCAATGATTGATTTTACTTTTACCCCAACATAAAAGAGGTTGTTGGAGATGTGGAGATATGAATAGTGTAAATTATTGTGAATATGAATGGTGCAATGAATGTGAATTGTGTAAGATTGATTCTGCTTTTGCCCTAATAGAAAAAGGATTTTTTGACATGTGGATGATATGAATGATGTAAATGAATGTGAATGATGTAAGTGGATTTTGATAATGTTGAATGGAAATGCATTGATGAGTGAATTAGGGATTGTTGAATGATGATGTATGAGTTTGAATGAATATGAAAATGTATTCATGAGTGAATTTGATGATTTTGTGAAATGTGGAATTGTTTTGGGATATTTTGAAGCAATTTGAGGCATTTTTGTGACTTTTGGTTGCAAACAATAAATAAATACCCAAATCAATCTATGTGATCACAAAAATTGATGAAATTATGTGATGAATGCTTGAAATAGTGAATTTGGTAGTTTTGTGAAACTTTTAGACAATTTTGAGGTGTTTTTATGTGATTTAGGTATTTTCGTGACTTTTGTTGTAATAAACAATTAGGTGCCCAAATCAATCCATGTTATTATAAAACGTAATGGAATGATGTAATGAATGTATGGATGGAGTTTGAGGTGATTTTGTGGGGTTCTACTACATGTTTTGGGCCTTTTGATTCCTTTTGCAACATTCTATATCCAAACTTTGTCCTGCATCCACGTCATGCATAGACGCGGGAGAGAATCTACCACTTGGTAAATGTAGGGAAGCATTTGAGTGTGCTAAGAAGATGCCCTGGGATGTTTGAGCATGCCAAAATTAGCTATAAAAGGGTTGCAAGGGTAATATTTGATTCATACTTGCATTTGAGAGTTCGAGGAGAGGTGTTTGAAGTAGATTGAGCAATTAACGCAATGGCAATGGAAGGAGTGGATGAGATAATAAGAGTTGAGGCGTAGGTGGTGGAGGTAAGTTACCTTAGTTCTCTTGTTTGTATTTTGCAATATTTTTTTATTTATTATTTATTTATGCAATGTGTAATATTTTGATGTGCATTTGCATGTGTGTTGCACTGTAGTTGACGATCTTAGAGGTTCAACATCATTTCTTTCCCATCATATTAGGGGTGATAAAGGTGTTGTATAAGGACCACTGGGATTGTCTAGAGTAGGTGGGATTGGTGGGGTGTACCTGAATTGAGGTGGTGAGGGCTGATGAGGGGTACCTATCTACCTTCTCAAAGAGATGAGATAAATATAGGGGGACCTTTCAGGTTTCAATAGGGGAGATGATAGTGACACTGGAGGATATATATCGCATCTTTTAAGTACCAGCAAAGGGGTTGTGTGTCCAAGTTTGGCACGATAGGGAGTATGAGATGAGGCAGATTCTTGGTGATGTATGGAGAGATATGAACATCCAAGGTGGAGATATTAGGTGCTTGGATATGTATGTGGTTAGATGGATGGAGGCACTTCCAATCCTAGTCATGTTCCTATTGACTAATGTGTTGGTTCCCAACAACACCGGCTACTAGTTCCCATGGAATATGATTTGATTGGTGTTCGATATGATCGATGAGCCTTGAGTGTATGCATGGGTGCCTACGCTACTAGCACAAATATACCTAGAGTTGTATGAGGTAAAGAGGTGAGGGCAAAAGGAGTTGGGTTGTAGTGTGCTACTACATATATAGGGTTGGGAGCATGTTATTATGGCTCATCCTATGGTTCTGCCATGCGAGTGGGATAGGGATCAGCCCTATGCATTGAGATGGTAGATATTTAAGGAGATACAGTCGAGTCATCCTAGTCATAATGGTGAGGAGTGTAGAGATCTATGGGCAGGGTTAACATTGAATGAGGTGTACTAGAGATCATGGTAGGATGCTAGGTGGCCTAGTGATGGAGAGCAATTATGATGGGTTAGGAAGGCAAGATGGGTGGTTGGATGACATGGTAGTGAGGTGGATTTGATATAGTTATTACGAGTATTGTGGTAGTTGTGAAGAATACCTAACACTCCAATGCTCTACAATCATCGAGCTCATGAGTCGATCCTACCTTATATGGAGGATTGGCAGGTGGAGCATGAGGATGATGAGGAGATAGATCTCTTGGATGTGGATGATGTCAGAACCACTACCAACTATGATGTATGGTTTGCTTCACAACCATCATGGGTACCGAGTTAGGTGGTTTATGAGGGTAATGGGGATGATGGGGAGACAATATCAGGGGCAAAAGATACTCCTTGATGTTAGAGATATCATTAGTCTAGTAGCTAAGGGAGGTAGGTGAGGGTTGCAGTAGAGTAGACTCCAAATATTAGGGGTGATGGAGATGGTGGGATGGTATGGAGGAGGTTCCAGAGATACCTCATGGTTGGAGTGAGGAGTGGGATGAGATCTAGGTAGAGTGATAACAACTCTAGAAGATGGTAGCAGAGTGATATGCAATGATAGTAGCTCAGTATACCGATAATGCTTAGTTGTGGGTGAAGCTATAGGTATGTATGTGTTGGTCAAATATCTACCTAATCAACAAAACTACATTTGTGCACCCTAGATATGGCCAACATTGAATGACCGAAGGAAAGGAATGTCCTCCATGCCAATCTCCAGAGAGGGTTGGCTCCCAAGCTAAATCCTACATGGGTTAAAGACTAGAGTTGCAGGAAAGAAATTAGAAATTACAAAAAGAGATGGGAAATATAGCCACAAGCCAAAGGTGTAGGATTTGGGGTAGACTAACAGCAAGAAATTCACCCAAGCATGAAATAGCATGTAATAAAAGAGAAGCAACAAAATTTACTCATAAACTTGTAGAAACAACCTCCAGAATAACACTTCAGCACTCCCTCCCTCATTAGCAACATTTAAATTCAGATGCATAATTCAAATTCAATAGCAAATAAGGAATAAGAATGTAAAATAGAAATGCAAAAATATAGAAGGAAATTACACACAATATCACTTGCAAATTCAAAAGCCTTGTATCTTCTATTGATGTAGAGAACTTGGAGAGTTTTCTCATAAAATGTCTAACCTCCTTTACAATGAGAATTCAGTAGTATTTATAGAGGATTTTGCCTCTTTCATTAAATGCACATGGAGACAAAATGATCGCAGATCAGGAACCATGGAGAGGAAATTCCTCCTTGGAAATATTCAAAGCTTGTTGTCTTGAAACAACGATCCGGTTTACAAGGAAACTTCTTCACAAAATCTGTGCTTTTGGATTTGGTGCACAAAAAATTAAGAGACGTTTGACATCTTGAAAATGCGCTCCTGCTTCAAAAATCATGAAAATCATCCTGTATTTTTAATACGACTTGCTTCTCTTGCTCGGGATTCACGATTTGAGTTACTTCTCACCTCCATTATTTAATATTTTCCATGATCTGCTCTAGGCGCCTTTTAAAAATTTGGACATTAGTGGTGAGTACACTTTCAATTGACTATCTCCCTTCTTTGACCGTGGCGACAACAATGCTTTTCATTTTCGGTAAAAATATTTAGCAGACGCCTCGCTTGCCTTTAAAAATCGCGTTCACCCCCAAAAGGGGTGCCAAAGATAGTCACCCTCCCTTTGGGGAAAATGCGACGTTGACTATTCAACATCACCTCAACCCTTTCGATGCATTCATCCAACTTTACATTCGTCGACGCATTCGTGTGACTCTCTTCTTGGGAGGACGTTTGCCCATGGGAGGGACGAATGAGGCATTCACCCCTCAACCTGGGTGAACATGATGTTGACCATTTGGTTGCATGTGCGTGTTGTTGACTTTCCCTCTTCCATCACGCTTCTAATTACGTTCACCCCAAAGTGGGGTGAACGGAGCTTTCGCCCCACTTTTGGGGTAAACGCACTCCTTCGCCGAAATGGTTTTCTTTATGATGGGCAGGCACGCATTATTCCAAACTTAAAAATACGTTCACCCCAAAGTGGGACGAACGGAGCTTTCACCCCATATTTGGGGTGAATGCAATTCTCCAAGTCTTATCCTTGGGCGCTTTCATACCTCTCAATGTTTTCTTTTTTTTTGTTTGGCAGTGTGTAGGGCATTTTTCCTAGAGCGAACGCATCTTCAATTTTTCAGTGAATGATTCATCCACCCACCATTTCTCAGTGAGTTTTCAAATGACACAATACTTGAATTTCCAGTGCAGTTTTCCAACTCCTCCAGTTAAACATTCATTACTTCCAGGCCAAAAGAGTATATATACAAATAAAGATAGAAAAATAAAATGAAATAACTACAACATATGAACTCGACCAAAATATTATATTAGGATAAATATATGTCACCTCATTACAATCAAAATGCTCCATTAAAATGAGATCAAAATCCCAATGTGGCAAAGTGAAAACTGCCAATATTTTTGGTGACTCACGGGGTATCCATCTCACATGGATGCAAGCGATCCCAAGCCTTTATCCATTGGGTTGCTATGGAGTCTTTTTGCCGGCTGCTCTGGCTGGCACTTTTTATGTGGATGCCTTATGGTGTGCCTCTTATTCATATTTCTCCTTGGCTTTAGCTTCGATCGTAATCTTGAGTACCTCGGTGCGCTTTGCTTTCTCTATAAATTTCTTTGTTGTCGTGCACTCCACTGCTGCTCTTTCTACCTGCTCTTTGAGGCTTTCAGAGGTAACCTCTAAATTGTGACTGCCTCCTACCATGCTTTAGTGGTGAATAAGTAGGGATTACTCAATGACTCGTAAACTAATCGAATATTCTAGATATCTTCCAGACTGAGGCGCTTCGATCGCTAAGCTAGCTCAAATAGTGAAAGCTCCAGGCAGTATATTTCTTCATAAGAGGCAATACCTGTGCTTCCATGATGGGATCCTCCCATGCTTTGATCTCTGAGGTATCCTCTACGAAATTCCTTCAAGCCGTAGTCAACTTTTCCTTTGGCAGAGGTTCACCCCATTCATTAGTGAAGTCCAAGAATCCCAAACCAGCAAGAGTGTCAAAATGTGTCATGGAAACAGTATGCTCTTGCTCGATGGTATTAAGAATTTTTTACCTTCCCTTACCAGGTCCATTCTCTAAAAATAACTGCACAGTGTGACTTTGGAAATGGACCAGGTGTGATCCATTTCGCTTAGGGGACAAATGTGAATGCTGGAATTGGCCAAAGCTTGAATTTTTATTGCCATCTCCATATATGGCTCTAGCATTTCCTCCATGTTATCAATTAATTGTTGCCCCAACTAAATATGTATGCTAGCCATCCATAAATAGTGTAATACTTGAACTACTTGTTTGACCAGTTTCTCATAGTTTTGGACCGAACGAATACATGCTTCTTTAATATTCTTCGGAGAAAATCTTGTAGCCTATGCAACCTTCTCGACCAGTTGATTCTGGATAGCCTCTAGCTACTTTTGGAGCGTATGCATTTCAATTCTAGTTGCATCTCTTTCCTTCAAATGTACTCCTACTTGTCGATGCAAGTGTTCATTTTTAGTGGTTGTCCTTTCCTCTTGCGCTCTACTCTTAGCTAGGGTATTTTCGAGCTCGATAATTTTATTTTCATTCTCAAAATATTTCTCCTTGTAGTATTCACCATGCAAATATACCAAGCTCATATCAACCTGTATGTTGCCCATTTTCTCCGTTGGATCAATCCTGGTGAGATCTTCTATTATAGTCTCACAGACATAATCACTCAAC
The DNA here is from genome assembly GCA_028583015.1 of Wollemia nobilis. Lineage (NCBI taxonomy): Eukaryota > Viridiplantae > Streptophyta > Pinopsida > Araucariales > Araucariaceae > Wollemia > Wollemia nobilis. The sequence continues at coordinate 644,511 of JAQPPZ010002979.1, forward strand.
AACATTTCTCCTTGTGGATTTTGAACTAAGGGAGTGATTCTAGTCATGTGAGACTCCATGGCGACTAGGTCAAAGGCAACCTTCTTGATCGGTCGAGCTGGAGTCAGGGCCTCCTTTCACCTCTTTCTCTTTAGCCATTATGACAAACTCAGGTGTGCCCGATTAATTTTCTCCACGTCGGGCTATTTCGGTGCCACTTGAACTTCGGGCAATGCTTGTATTTCCAAAAATGGAGTGAATGGAATCAAAAATTCTGAGCGGTTAGGCTCAAAAGAAGTAGTTGTGATGGTTAGAAGTAGAGGGACTGAAATGGTAGAATGGATGGAAGAACCGAGTTTAGCTATAGTTATGCTCACTCTGGGAGGAGCTTGTGTACTTACAACCTTAATGGTAGTGGTGGTGGAAATGGAAGGGGAAGGGCACAAAAATGGATTCGGCCCTGACGCATATGAACTAAAAGAAAGGGAGGCCAAAGAAAAGGGAAGAGAAGAGGAGCAGTGACTTCAAAATGGGAAGAAGAAGGAAGTGAAATAGATACGGAGGGCATACCAAAGGGTGGAGAAATGGAGACAAAAACTAATGGGAGTGAATCAAAAGTCACTACATGCTCTAGAGAAGAAGAAGGGATAATAGAAGACGTACCTTCAGGTGTAGGTGTCGTGTGATGTGGTGATGGGAGTGGCTATAAAATAAATTCTTTCTATTGCTCTTTCACTCTCTCTTCATCGTTCATGTTATCTTTGACGTCCATGACTTCCTCCTAAAATTCTTCAATTGATGGTTATCCCCTTATTTTTTGACCATTGGAAATAGTTGTGCAACCATAGTCGAAACCTTCATTGCTGGTGAAGAATTAAAAATTACCACTGAAACAATAGGAACTATAGGAACTGCAGCAACTGAAACTTCCATAGTAGAAGAAGAAATGGCACTAGTCCTTGGTCTCTTCACCACTTTAGGAAATGGGGGTGCATTCCAAACATTATGGTTCTCTACCACAAGCGCCTCCTCTATCTTATACTTTATCCACTGCGACCTTCTCTTGAACACATACTATTGTTCTTCCTCCTCAATATCTCTTCTTCCCTAAAAAAAATAGGTGGAGGAATCTTATTTTTATTTTTATATTATATTTTTTTTTTTTTTTAATAATTATGGGTGTGATAGTATTCTTTATTATCGCTAAAAATTTCCCCAATGGGTCATACCTCCATCATTGCGGTAGTTCTATCAAGCCCAAATCTTGCAGCGTCATCGTGAGCAACCGATTTTGCCCTACTTGGCTCACTTCTATACTACCAAATTTGAACGACATATTATAGGTTGTTTTATTATCATGCCCAACTCCATATACATCATTTACATAGTCATACTGGCGCACTACTTCCATAGCAAAAATATGCTTAGTGGCAAAATAAGACAACAAAAATGGCTTACCCATAAAGCCAAAAATTCTCACGACCATGCCTTGAGTGAGAAGAAAAATATCTCCTTTCTCTCCATTAACCATCGATTCTCTCAACTCTCGTGGCACCCTCTCGCATGTACCGCAGAGTAATTCTATTGTAGGTCCCAAAAATAAACTATTGAAACTGTAAAATGACTCCCTAGTTGTCAAAGTGGAAGTCCACATGTATACTAGCAGAATTTCATCTCTTTCATCCATCTGCCTTACCGCAATGAAAGGGAAACATTGTTGCAAGTGAAAAAAGAAATACCATACCAGGAAAGAGGTATGTCTAAAAGACGTCTCCTCCCCAGTCTGCAATTTCTCCAACTGAAAAAATCATTCTTCAAGAAATAAAATCAGCCCAATCGAAGAAAATTGGATTGGTATCTTTCCTCATAGCCGATGGAGAGTAAAATTCAGTCTGGAAAATGCATTGTGCTAGGGCCGCCTACCACTTATGAATAGTAGAGTCTGTAGGCAAACCCACCACCCATGCCAACATAGAATAAATATCTAAATTTTTGAATTTTATGAGTGGCTTTGGCAAATTTGAAAGTTGCCCCATCGGTGGCTCCTTAATCAACTATGTCTCCATGAATTGATGCATGGTTACAGTGGAGACATATCTATCCTCTTGCTCATGGGTATGCATTTTTTTGAAATTACATAAGAAGGAGGCTTCAAACCACAAGTGAATGCTTCCCTCACTTCATCTGGGGTGATGGTAAACAATATTTCTCTCTTAGCATTCCTTACTGCTCTCGTGAATGGGTCGTAAAACTGAGCAATCAACTTTACTAGCTCTGGACAAGGGTGTACGGGTGGACACAGGTACCAAAATAACTATGAGTGGTATGGTACTATCAACAATATTTTTGATGTCACCCCCTGATTCACTGCAACTTCCACATCTTGCCGTAATCTTTCCACACCTTTGTGTGTTATCACACAGTCGCCGATTTTCGCCATTGTGTTGGTGTAGGGGTCTAAATCAATATTTTCATTCCTTCGGGCCTTCTTGGATTTAGACCCTCCTTCTCTTTTTCATGACCTCTTAGGCTCTGTGGTTTTTGTAGTCTCTTGAGTCTCTTTACTTCACTTTCCCATTGTTTCTTTCTTCTGAAAAATACTTTCAATGCTCTCTAAAAATTTCTGCAATGACAGTTTGGAACACAACGGCAATAAAAAAACTTAGAAAAATAAACTGTGGGTTTTTACTTGGTCCTTTATATAGAGCACTCTCCCAACTACCGTAATAAATATTGAGTTACCCTGGGCGCTTTTGGGAGAATGTGTGTATTAATTCACTCACCTGGCACTATTTCCAATGCTCTAATGGTATCACCTTTGATTCACTGCCAAATCATCCTGGGAAAGAGTGCCCTCCTTCGCCACATAAATTTATTGTAAAATGTGCCCCGATCATCGAAGCCTTCTTGGAAAAAACAAAGCGGTTGCCACCCCAAAACCAATGATATATATTTTTGTTCCTCAGGAAGATAAAATCCTCCTTCTGCGCAAATCTGGGCGCATGTTCGAATTAAATGGCTTCAGCACACTCTTCAACCTGCATGCACGCTTCCTAATAACTACCACATGTTCAAGGAAACACTTCTTCTACATGCGTGCTTCCAAAAGAGAATGGGGTGAAAACATTTTCGGAGTGCACTTGCCTTTCTCCCCTGACTTCTTCTCTTTCGCTCCGAAACACCTTTGTCTCATCCGATAAATATTCACAATGGATAACCTCCCTTTTAAAACCTTCTCGTTCTTCTTTTCATCTAGATTTAGAAAAGCTTATTTTTCTTAGAAAAATTAGAGTTGCATTTAGGGCTTTTTTCCTTTCTTTTCAAAACACCTTAAATCAATATTTGAAATATTTCAGCCAAAAAAACTAAGGTGCAAATGCTTTTTGCATTAAAATCTCATCGCCCCACGCCTAAGCGAAGACGCTTTGAATCTCATCATGATTTCTTTTACACCAGCATAGCATATTTTAAATCAACATGTTCACCCCAATCTTGGGCGAACGAATGTGTCGCCCTTCCTTTGGGTCGAACATGACCTTTGTCTAGCTTTTTTGGTGCTTATGCTCTCTTCTTATATATATATATATATTATTTATTTATTTATTTATTTATTTAAATGCTCCAGCTCCTAAGTTTCCCTGCAATTTCTTTGGATTTGACGATGCAATTTTACCAACACGTTCACCTTAATTAGGGGTGAACAATTGTTTCGTCCCTTCCCCAAGGCGAACGTGATTTTGAATTGTTCAAATATTGCGTTGATCGGGCGCCTCTTCCTTCTTTTGTTTGTTCACCCTGAAGCGGCACTTAAAACCCTGTGCTTCTCCTTTGGGCGAAATGCCTAAAATCCTTTTTTATTTTTAATCACGGATGCACTGATTATGGAGTGCGAAAGCACTTTCGGCCTTAATCATATACTTGTCCTTTTTAATGGCCCTTTCCTTGCTAAGAACTTCGTAACACTGTATTCTTTCAAACCAAAGCTTTTCAACATCCAAAATAGATTTGGAGCAAAACTAATACTAAAAGAAACAATTTTCTTTTCTTTTCTCTTTTATCTCCTTTTTTCCTTTTTTTTTTCTTTAAAAAAAAAAAAAAAAAAAAAAAAAAAAAAAAAAAATTTTATATATATATATATATATTATATATATATATATATATATATATATATTATGTTAGCATATAAAGCAAATAAAATGCTAGAAAAATATGTACATATTTACAAGATGGTACCTCTTTAAAATCAACTCATTGGATATAAGCCTTCAAATGAAGGCCATTCACTAGAATAGGAAGATCCCAACCCTCTATGTCATGAAGATGATATGCATTGGTAGAATTTACTACTAAAATCTGAAAAGGACCTTCCTAGATTGCATCAAACTTGTGGTGTTTCCCTGGCTTGGCCTTATTTTCATTCCATTTGAGAACTAAATCTCCCACCTAAAATCTGTGCTCAGTAGTTTTCTTTTTGAACCACCTCTGCATCTCTTTAGTGTGATCGATGAATGCTTGATAAGCCTTTTCTCTATCCTCCTCCAACTGCAAAATTTGTGTCAATATAGCACTCATTAGATTATATTCCTCATCTTCGTCTTTAAGTAACTGTAATGTTTGTAGCACTAGAAGCTCAATGTGGGTAGGCAGGATCGCTTCTTTCCCATAAACCAAAGCATACGGAGAAGTCTTAATATATTTTTTTACAGATATACGGTCTGTCCAAAGAGCTTGGTTCAAAAACAAGTGCCAACTCCTTTTATTATTTTTGAGTGTCCTTTTTAAAATCTATAGCAAATTTTTATTGGTAGATTCGGCCAAGCCATTCCCTTTCAGGTAATAATTGGATGACGTCTTGAGATAAATTCCATATTTTCTGGTGAACTCAGTAATTTTAGCTCCAATAAATGGAGTTCCATTATCTGTTACAATTGAATCTGGGACACCGAAACGGGTAATGAGTCCCTCCAAGAAAGAGATAGCAGTAATTTGATCTGCTTTTTTGGTAGGAATAGCATCTGCCCATCCTGTAAATAATCAGTCATCGTTAAAATATATTTATGCTCTATGGAGGAATGTGGATCAATAACTCCAATGAAGTCAAGACCCCACTATCGAAAGGGCGCTTCTACTTGAATTGGGCACAAGGGTAGCGCTCCTTTCCTAGTCCTGCCAACATACCACTGATAGTTATCACAATGCTGACTCACTTTATGAGTGTCGATGAATAGAGTAGGCCAAAAGTAACTAGCTTGAATGATTTTCAAGGTCATAGGTCTTCCTACGTAATGGCCACCAGAGAGACCAAAATGAAATTCTTCCAGTATTTTCTCTTTTTCTGACTCCTTCACACATATGAGGAGAACTCCATCAATATTCTTGTGAAATAGCCCATTAGGCAATAGAACATATTTGAGTGCTTGTAGCCTAAACCTTCGACACTGTGAAGCATCAAGGTGTGGTGGACACTTCCCATAAGTAAAGAAGTCAATAAGCTCCTCTATCCAGTCATGATTGCTTGTAGTATGATTTGCACAAATGCTTTTGCCAACTTCTTCTTCTTGCATTATAGCCAATGATTTTGATGTTGCACTTTTATCCAACTCTTGACAGAGAGCTCGTCCATGAACTAATTTTGTCGGTCGGATCTCCACGTCATATTCCTGAATTTTTTAGACCCAACCTACTCTTTTGTCACCTAGTTCTCCTTGGAGTATGAAGTTTCAAACATCAGGGTGTATAACATAAATGATAGTCTTGCTCTATGAAACAAAGTGTCGGAACTTCTTCAATGATTTTATCATCGTGTACACCTATTTTTTGATGAAATTTTACTTCTCTTGGTGAGGCACAATGACTTGGCTCAGAAAGGCAATGGGCTTTTCATCTCCATATTCTTGCTTTTGCGTCAAAATTGCAGCATAACTCTCTTGCTCACCCATTGCATAGATAATGAAGTCCTTTGAATAATCAGGGTTGATCAACACTGGAGCTTGGGTGATTCTTTCCTTGATCTCTTGAAAAGCTCATATTTTGGCTTCGGTCCATTTAAAATCGATATTCTTTTTTAAGAGCTCAATCATGGGTTTCACCACCTGAGCAAAGTCAGCAATAAACTTGTGAATGAAATTTATTTGACCAAAGAAATATTGTAAGTCCTTCTTGTTAGTAGGTAATGGTAGCTTTAGGAGTGCCTTAGCTCTCATAGGATCAATTGCCAATCCTTCTTGTGAAATCATGTGACCCAACAATTTCCCCTCCTTGATAGAAAATATTGACTTCTTTAGATTAATAGAAATCCTAAACTCACGATATTTTTTGAACACCTACCTCAAATGAGAAACATGGTCTTCTTTGTGATGTGAAAACACGGTAATATCATCAAGGTATATTACAATAATTCTATTCAATAACTCATAGAAAGTGATGTCCATATCCCTCTGAAAGGTAGCACTAGTGTTTGAGAGTCTAAATGGTATTCTTTGATAGACAAATGTGGCCCAATTTGTAGTGAATGCCATTTATGTTGATCCTCATCTTTCACCCATATCTAATTATAACCAGAGAAACCATATAACAATGAAAATATTTGTGCACCAGCAACCACATGAAGGATTTGATCAATCTGCGATAGAGGGTAATGATCCTTTAGTGATGCCTAGTTCAGGTTGCGAAAATCAACACACAACCGAATGTCTCCGTTCTTCTTTCATACTGGCACCATATTTTCCACCCATGTTGAGTGCTTAATTGGGTATATTATATTTTCTTCTAGCATCTTCAATAGTTTTACCTTCATGAGTACTTCTATCTTGGGATTGACGGGCCACTATTTTTGCCAAAAGGGTTTTACTCCCTCCTATAGCTCAATGGTGTGTTGGATCACATTCTTTTCATATCCCTTCAAATCTTGATAGCTCCATGCAATGATGTCGGGGTACTCATAACATAAGTTCTTGATATCTTCCAATTCTTCTGGCATATAGTCATTTCTGATTTTGATGATCTTCTCAGGTTCTAGCTGCAACTCCTTATACTCTTTCGCATCCACCTTGATCCTGTGCTTCTCGGCCCTATCATTTTGATCAAATAATATTTCGAGTGAAATTAGTCCCCTAGGAATGTGATTATTCTTCAATTGTATCATCCCCTCCATCTCTTCTTCAACAAGCATTCTATCATCTGTGCTAGTAGCTTCCTTAATCAAAAAATTGACTATTTTCTCGTCATTATCAAATACTTGCCAATAGATGTTCTTATCAGGGACTGAGGGTCTATAGATCACCCTGATAGTCTTGGGATTTTTTACAACTTGTTCCATAGGAGAATAATTTGTGCCAAGAGAAGCCAAAACATTTGCATGTTTGTTTTTCTCGCGGGAAATCACCTGAATGTTCAAGGCTGTGAAAAATTCAAACAAATCCCACACTCTGTTGTGATAGGCTTTCAGGTAGTGTTGCTTAGACACACATTTATTTGTGGTCTGATTGATAATAATTTCAGAGTCACCAAAAATTTGTAGTTGTTTAATGCCCAACTTTTTAGCCTTCTTCAATCCGAGGCACAATGCTTCGTATTCGGTTGCGTTATTTGTGAAACTCCAAGTTAATATGTAGGAATAAGTCTTCTGTAACCCCATGGGGAAGATAAAAAAAATACCAACCCCTGCACCATTTTTACACCTAGCACCATCAAAATAGAGCTTCCATAATTGATCTACAACAGGGTCCGGGGAATCAGGGACTTTCTCTTCAATCTACATAGGCTTGGTTATCGTATAACAACCAATATCTATTTCAATCATTGCATTAAAATCCATGAGTGAGAATTCATCTTCGAGGTGAAGTTCACCAAGCGCTTCTTCCATCAAGTCAACCTCTCCTAATTCCTTAGTCATCATGTTAACTGCACCTGGAGATTTTTCTTCCTCCTCCAACTTCTCAATATGAAAATTTGATGGCTTTTCATTATATATGCGAATTCTCTTTCCTTTAAATGGAATTTCTAGATGTGAGTAGTCTAAGGATAGGTATCCTCCTAGTTTCGCCATGAAATCCCTTGAGAGGCACATGCTAAAGTATGGCTCCAGGTCAACCACCACTACTTCCTGGATGACCGTGATTTGTGGTATACTATGTAGGACAATAGGAATATCTTTGATTACTCCTACCATTTTGATAGGCATCCCATCCAACTGCAACACTTCGGGGCTACTTTTTGTGTATTCCATCCCCATCACTTCATATACTACCTTTGGCATGACAGTAGTCACAACACCGGAATCTATCATACAATTGTGCACAATCCACCCCTCCATTATGAGTGACAAATAGAATGGGGGCGACATATTCTTTCTAGTGGCTGAAGTCGGTAATGTTTGTGCCAAAACTATCTGATAAGGACTTTTATTTTGATATTTTGTAGTCTTAAGAGACTCTTGTAGTAGGTCAACTTTCCCAAGAAACTATAGCGCATCGTATAAGCTCACTTTTGTAGGTATCTTCTTCATTTCTTCCACAATGTTATAATTTGAAATAGTTGGAGCCTTTTCTTCTACAACCTGCTCGTACTTGTCTCGATATTGTTGAGTGGTTTCCACCCTTTGTCGCTTGGTCAATGATGGGTATTTGAGGCATTCCTTAGCTTGTTATTTCATTTCATTTTGCATTTTGGCAGCTACTACAAGTTTTGAAGTCGATACCTTTTTTTATGTCCTTTATTGAGCTTGCTTAGGCAGCAAATATTTCAACAAGATAGAATCTTATTACTTAGCCATCACACCAGACACTTTCACTAGAGGTTGCCCTTTTTCATTTTGCACCTTTGGTTCCACAGGCACCTTCAAGGGTTCAAGCTCAATTGGATCTATAGTTACTAGCTTCTTTTAGGACCTCATGAGAACCAAAACTTGCTCCAAGGATGGCATCATAAAATTGTGATCAGCCTCCTTGATCATGTTGACTTGTTCTCCAGCTGAAATTTTTGCAAGCGTTTGCACATAGTTCATGTGCACCATACATGTTTCTTCTCCATGGGGATCATTGCACGTTGAACACCAATACACCTTTTTTGTAGTGCCAGTCTCTTTGTTTTCTAACATCGTTTTGCTCTTCTCGGGGCCTCTACTAGTAGATGCTTGCTCTTGAGTAATCAATGGAGTTTGAAATCTCCTCGACCAAAATTCAGCCTCGGCTTGCTTCTTCCTTACCACTGTAAGCTCATTTGATATCATCCTTAAGGTTGAGTTATTATATTTTACCTCTTGCAATAACGCCGTGTAGGGATCAGGATTGGGGAGTGTAGGAGGCACTGGTAAAGGTAGAGGTGTTGGCAGCATGGGTAATGGTAGTGGGACTGGTGGACTAGTGGTGTCAGCAATGTTGGAAAAGGAATAGGTGTGGGAAATTGTGGTACTGCCAGAGCGGGTAACTACGAAAATCTTGGAGTAGGAAGTTGTGGGATAAGAATTAGAGTGATTTGAGGTGAACCTGATCTCCATGAAGGGATTGGATACATGGAAGGCATGGGCTACAAAAACACACTTGAATACAAATGTTGTGGTAGGTCAGGAAGAATAGGTATCATCATTTTTTCAGGAAGCTTACCTATGGTGATCAATTCAAATTCAAATTTATGGGCTTGAGTGTACAAATAAGGGAAGGTATTCACATTATTTTGTCGAATGACCATGTTGAAGCTGGAGTGGTCCCTTGCTGGATACTAAAGCCCACTCATCTTGTATTTTAGCTGGAAGAATGAAGAGCACGTACCCCTACGAAAGTTTTGAGAGATCCAATTCCATCATATCTTCATCCATTTATATCAATACAAAGAGAGCATTGTAAAATTACCCCAAGCATACTCGTGGCAATACAAAATTCATTTTGTAACAAATTGTATCAAAATCAATAAAGAAAAGCAATTTTTGCAATTTCTATTTCTCTGTGTTTTATATATTTCAGTGCTTAGCTTTTCTAGTTACAAAAATGGTGATCACGATGGGACCCCCTAAGGGTTCCATTTTGATTTTCCTTGCTTTTGAATTTATTTTTTGATCTCTGTTCGATGTTTATAGGTTTCAAACTTTCAAGGCACATACAGATTCAATCCTAACTTGATAGATTCCAAAAAACTTGTGTTCGGATTGGTGACTGAGAAAACATAGAAGTGTGATTTCTATATTGAGGAAATACAGAAGCATGGTTGAAAGGACTAAAATGTGATAATGCGATATATGTTTTGAGGAAATGTGATTGCACGGTTACTGTTTGTGAAAATGCGGGCATGCAGTTGAAAGCTGGAGGGAGCAGCGATAGGACCACTGGTCGGTACCCTTTGACTTTTGTTCCTTCTCTGCTTATTTATCTGCATTCTATTATTAGTATTGCAATTAGGGTAAATTATAATGTCTTGGTCCTGTATGCCATTGCTTGCATTTAGGTCTTAGGATAGAAAAATTTACTTAAATCTTGCATCCATACACACAATAACAAAGGGAATATTAAAGAGAATCTGTATTTGCATAATAGTAAATAGATTATTTTACATTCACTAGGTTAGAAATAACTTGGGTGTTGATTTCGGGTTCGAGTGTGTAAAAAGCCCATTTTGTTTTTATTAACAAAAAGGACCCATGCATCCACGGTTGGGATATCCCAAATGTAGACATGCAGTTGGCAAATCGCGTACCTGCGGTTTACCATAACTAATCACCCACCCGCAGTTAGCCCTATAAAATAGAATCCAATTGGAATTGGACCTAAAGTTGGCACTTTTGCCCTTGACTTGTTGTTTGCCATTCTTTGTTTTTTTTTTTCCTACATCTAGGCATTGAAACAAAATCGCACGGTAGTCTTGCATATCACAATAATCAAACAAAACCACCACACACTCACATAAACATTGGAAAACGGTTGGACTTCATCATTTTTGGGTTTGGATTTCATCACCGAACCACTAACATTATACCTTGATTTTTGGCCAAGGTTGGCTCCAATAACCGTCGTAGCTTGGAAAATTTGCATATATTTCTCTTCGGAGAGTATGATGTTGACCAAGTGAGACTGGGTGAAGACTGGTAGGACCTATGCTCCTTTCCTAGGTTTGGACTTTCACTACTACACTTTAGGGGGTTTATGTGAGTTGGATTTCACAACTAGGTTGTCAAGCTACGAGTATACAGGTGAAATCCTAGATTCATTTAGGGAAAAACATGGAGCACTCATATTTTCATTTTTAAATAAAATTAAAAAAAAATCAAAACTGACGAAAATATATTACCAAAAACTTTGTGTGTTTGTTTGCTTTGAGTGTTGTATTGCATTGCATTGTCACTTTACGTACTCACTTAGTTGCACCCAACACTTTATTGCATAGTAGCATATGGTAGTGACGCGTAGTCAAGCTAAGAAGTTAGTGTCAAACCAAAGTTTGTGGTCTTCCCCCATGGCATATCATTCTGGAAACATCCCTAACACTTTTGTGGTAGGGCAAGTATGCATACCTCTTTTTATGTCCTAAATCCATAATTTAAGGCCCTCTAGTAGTGCCCCTAATATGGACATAGACATTATGCATAGAGCTACTCACACTGCCATACCTGAGACACCTAGGAGTGAACCTCCTACAGTGATAGATAGTTGTGTCACCATGCTAGACATGAATATTGTTAGATTGTACTTGAATGTATTTGGAATGGTCTTCCCGTCATTACCAACACTCTCCATCCCATATCATGCCATACCATCATTACAACAAGAGTCCACATTTACTTATCCATAGCAACCAGAAAAAATATTCACAAACCCTCTCTTTGAGTTGGCTATTGTAGCACTAGCTAACCAACCATCATCATCCAATCAACCACCCCTCACATTGCCTCAAAAAATAGTCATTTCCACCAATCCATTGTATGAAATAATTTTTTTTGTTTCACAAGCCCCAACATCCACTCCACCCACTACCCTCATAGGCTCTACATCTCATACCATACCACATTCAATGGCAATACCCTTTTCCACTTACCCCCCAATCACTTCCACTACCATGGTTGCCTCACAATAAATCCAGCCTACCACATCATATGTGGTAGTCCCTAATTCAAATGCAATTGCTATGCATCAGGATTTCTTACAGTTGCAACAAATTATTTTAGATAATGCTAACCGCAGCATAAATCCTGACCCCAACCAGCATTTTCAAGGGATTGAGCATAATTTTCCACATACATCTCACCAAACTAATGCCTTTATCCAAGATCGATATTGGGTGATGCGCCCTCCATCTACCACTATGGTTCATTATCCACCAACACATCCATATGCTAATACAATGGGTCAGAATACCATCATACCTCTATCACTCCATCTGTATCATAACATCCATCAACATTCTTACCATAACACATTTTAGCCAACCATACCTTATCACCCGTAGCCTACATACAATCCACCCCATTACCAAAAGCATCAAGTACATTCGAGTTTTAGTCCTATGGATGACCCTAGATACCAATTCTTACAGAATCATATTGATAGTCTTGACATGCAAACTCTAGGTTTGCAATACCAAAATCCAACTCTAAGGCAACTACTCAATCATCCTATTCACGCTTCGGTGCCTGAGCTACCATATCTAGCAGATTTTTAGATACCCAAGTTTGAGTTTAAGGGGGAAGAGGACCCTCGTGAACATGTAACTAGATTTTTAAATGCATACTTCTGAATCAAGAGCAATGATGCACTCATGTTACACACATTTCCTCAAACATTAGGGGGAGAATCCAAAGACTGGCACAACCACCTACCACATCAAAGTGTTTTTACCTTTGAACAACTAGCGGACCAGTTTTGAAAAGATTCACCCTAAATTTCAGAAAGCAAACCACATTGACTGATTTGATTTATCTAAAGCAATATGACGACGAATTGGTCTATGACTTTGGAAATCAGTGGAGGGCAATCATGATCAAGCTACCATTTTCTCTCCCTATGTCAAAGATAACACAAATGTTCACAAAATTTTATGCTAGACCCATATCTTCGTTACTACAGCTACAACAGTATATAACATTCGATGAGGCACTTACCCAGGACAAGCTAATAGAAGAGATAAAAATCCAAGAAGGTGAGATAAAGCCTAAGAAGAAAGAGTGGCACAATAAGAATCAAAATGGAAATAACCACGGTCCGTCCAAGACCGCGTAGGTTAACCAGATAGTCTTGGGCCAACCATAGTCAAATAAACTAGCCCAAGTATAGATCCAACAACCCCAGTGTAGACACTAAAATATGGTAAACCCGATTAAGCATCCACAAATAATGATCGAATTGACATCATATGGCCCCTTGGGCAGCCCTTAGAAGGCTCACAGTGGTTTGAGCCACTCTGGAAGAGGTTTTGGAGGTTTTTGGTCTAATTTTTGGAGGTTTTGGCCCAAAAATCACCATCGTCCCACCCTAGGATGGTGTCAGATTCCCACCATCCCACCCTGGAATGGTGGTGAGCAATCATCCTAGGGTGGGACGGTGAGCAAGTTTGACGTAGAAAAAGTCAAATCTAGGACAAATGACACCCAAAAACTTCCATTTACCCTACCAAATGAAGCATGTGGGTCAGAGGGCAATGAATCCTTATGACACACTTCTTAATGGAGGCCTAAAATGGAGATTCTCTTCCACATCTAGTGCATGCCTCCCTTTTGACAAATGGTGCCTCCTGCCATGCATGCCCTTGCATGCTTTTTTGCACATAAGCCCCTTTGGGCTATAAAATGGATTCAATATCCACATAAAAATATATATAGGAGTTCTAGCATATGCAATGGATTGTTGTCGATATTTCCCCTCACTTTATTGTGCTCTCTTGCCCTCGAAATCTCTCCTTAGCGACAGAGATTACCGAGTTACTTCAAGAGGGTCTTTTGAGCATAACTTTTCCATATGGGTTAATTTCTTCAAAAAAATCAATTAAAACACCCCTTAGACTATTTAGGATCATTCCCCAGTGGGATTGGTGGCAAAAAGTGTATATAATTGGTGGGTATCCCCTCCCAGGGTGCCCTCTAATTAGTTGCAGTCACCAACGTCCTCCTCGATATGAGGAAAAATCCTTTCATAATTTCTTTACTATTTTATTTAGTATTATTCTAGACTATCATATGATTCTACATTTCAAATTTCATGCAATTTGGAGTTAAATTGGCCGAGATATTGTATTTTTAAGGTTTTGCAGGTTTGTAGGGCCCATCCGGGAACCCCAATTTCATGCATGTGGATATGCACCTCATTTTGAAAATATAAATACATGGGTTGTCTTAAAATGTTTATTTATGCATTATTCCCAAATTTCATGTGTTTTGGAAATGTTTAGGTGTAGGAATTGTTCATCTTGGTCTTCTTAGGTTGCAGGCGGGCGGTGCAAAATTGAGGGGTCTATGTATGTAATTTCAGATATTTTTTTGGCTATATCCCCTAAAAACATCCTATTTAACATCCCCATAAAGTTTCAAGTCATTCTGAGTTTATTTGATATATTTTTAATATATATGCCCTTTTGTGCCTATGGGGATTACATGTTTTTCTTCACACACACTTGCTATTTGACCCTTTTTGCTTCCTTGTGTGCAGGTGCAGGTTTATAGAAGGAATTGGGAAGGAATATAAGACATTATATATCAGATATACAAGCAGCAGTGGCATTGGCCTACCCACCTTGATTGTAGGTACGAGGAAAGACACTAGATGTGCACCCAGATTTCTTGAAAGATTTGATCCTTGGGCACACAAAATTTATAAAAATTACATCAAATTTGAGCCCTCAATGGGACTATTGTGTAACCTTGGATTTTATCCACCAAATTAATAATAAAGAGACTTGTTTCATTTCATTCCTTATTGTTTGGTATTGCTTCATTTTCACATGCATGCTTCCGTTTGATGCTCATAAGCGAGATAGGATAGATACATATATTGTTATTCATCATTAGGTTCATAATTTTCCCTACTTAAATGGAAATCCACTTAAAATTATAATGAGTTGGACTTCATCCCCAACCATTGGTAGAGCACAAGTGATGGTGGGTTTCATCTCCATCCACTTGGCTCAAATTCCATGAACCTGATCCATATTGCCAAGGCCAGTTCCAAGATCTGTCATAGCCCTTGGGTTATAGCACACATCACCCTTTAGGTATGTGTATCACAAACTATAGCTAAACTGGGTGAGGAACTAGTAGGACCTGTGCTCCCTGCCTATGTGTGGACCTCATCACCACACATTATAAGCGGGATAACGCAACCTGGAGTTCATAGCCAAGTTGACAAGTTGTGAGTATACAGGTGAGAGCAAATTAAACATTTGAGTACATCATCCAACAATATTTCAAATACGTGACACAAGGTCATACTTTGCAAACAACACATCTGAAACACACAAAACAGTTTAGGGATTCACATTTAAAACTTAAAAGAGAATCATCTGTCTGTTGGGTGTTTTCCTTTTTCTATTTTTTGTTTCATTAAAATTTGTAAAGAAGATAATCACTTGGGGTATTTATAGAGGAGCGTGATGGTGCGCACCCATAGCCAATCCCAAACATGGGTGGAAGCTACAGAGAGTATATTAGGAGACACGAATCATCTTTGATATAGCCCTAGGGACTTGGTTACACCTCCCTGGCCAGCTTCTACTCCACCTAGCCCCAAGACAGAGGGGCATGAGCCTCATCTATAAAGGAATCCTCTTCAAGACACCCTGAGGGATGATGAGCATTACTTGGGAGAGTGTTCCCGGTATGTAGATATTTCATAGGCCTTCCTTGGTGAAAGGCAACTACGCATCAAGGCGCTAGTAGATAGAGCAATGCCACGCATCCGCGTACCCATCAAGGCTGACACGCCTAAGCATAGGTAGAAGTAAAACTTCACACAATGGCTGGAGTAAGTTGACACAACTCTACCTCCGCATCACCTTTATAGGATACAGCAGCTCATGTAGCCTAACAGGAATGACACTCGTCGATCAGGGTGAGCCAATTCTGCCCTACCTTTCATTGTCCAAGAGGGGAGACATGAGGAGATCCCAAATTTTCCTCAATAAAAATATTCCATGCATGCCCGATGTGCCTCTATGCCAGTTGAGTATAATAAACATATGTTCTAGCCCAAACCTCAATTCAATGCAATGAACCTTGAGAGAGGCAAGTGCCCTATAGAGACCACAGAGTATCTTGAACAAGGTCAACCCCAGGGTGAGATACCTAGGACTCCTAGGCCTCGCACTATGGATCAAATAAGGCAAGTGGTTGCAAGATATATAGAACTCCAAGCTCACTTTAAGCATCTTTGGCAAGATAAAGAGCAATTAGATCACTTGCACCAGCTTGTGAAAGAAAGGATTGAATGACAAACCAATGAGATGTTCCAAAAAAAATTACGAGAGAGGGTCCCTACCCCTAAGGTGCATAGGCAAGAATTCCATCCAAGGCAACCCACACTCATTAAAGATAGGTCCTCGAGACCTTATCCAATGTTGCCTCCATAACCTCCTAGGCCAGACCGGGAGATGCCTCCCAGGCCAAACATAGGGCACCCACCGTGGGTGGATACTCCCATTTATATACTGGCTCGAGAGATGCCTTACGGGGTCTATACTGAGCATGAACTAGAGATAGAGTATGTGGAGATGCCTTACCAAGTTAGGGGGTGATTTACCACCTCTCTAAAATAGGTTGGAGGACCTTAGACCTCTATCGCAATATGTGAAGTATGAGGAGATTAAGTCCTGAGGCCCATATAAAGCATTGCTAGAACACCTGGAGTTAGTTGAGAACAATACCTCTAGGTTGGGATCTCAAAAGCCCACCATGTGCTAGTTGCATATTCAATCCATCCATCCATCAGTACCTGCACCTCTCTATCCAAAACAATTTAAGTTGCCTCAATGGACCACCTTCAAGAGAGAAGAGGACATGCAAGAGCATGTCACTAGGTTCTTAGGTCAATGCTTCAGCATTCATGACGATGATGCTTTACTTTTGAGGAAATTTTTGACTACCCTCGTCGGTCCTACCTTTGAGTGGTTTTACCAACTCTCTAAGCATAGCATCCACACTCTGGACCAACTCGCGAATTCTTTCCTAGAGTGCTTTGCCTTCAATACCAAGAGGAAGGAAACATTGGCCGATGTAGCTGGGTTGAAACGGTATGACGACGAGTCGATAATAAATTATGGCAATAGATGGTGAACCCTACTCACCAAGCTACCTTATCTTCTCCCTATGTCAGAGTTGACTCATATGTTCTCTAAAAGTTGCTTGAATCCAATATCCTTGTTTTTGCAGTTATAGCAATACCCTACTCTTGAATATGCCTTAGCACAGGCTAGGATCATTGAATAAATCAAGATTCAAGAGGGTGATATTGCAAAGCCTCACAAGAAGGAATGGAACAAGAATGATAAAAACAACCCAGCTCAACCAAAGTCAGCAGCAATAAATCAAGTTGCAATTAGTGTGCCAGGGCTAGCGCAAGCCATGCCACCTCAAAAGCCTAAGTATCAGACCACTCTTGGGAACTATGCCAAGGACAACTAGAATGGTCGAGGGAAAAATCAACATCGCCCCAAGCGATAATTCACGCCCATTGTAGAACCTATGGAATCATTTTTTGATCACTTCTTAGTGGCCAATGCGATCAATCTACACGAGAGTCGACCTATCGACCCAAATGCACTGAAGCCCAAAGGATACAGAGAATACCTATATTACAAGTTTCATAGGTAAAACATGCATGATGAGCAAATGTGCTATAAATTCAAACACTTGGTGCAAGACCTAATTGATAGGAATGCCCTCCAGGTAGACAACCCTATCACACCAAACAACCAGCAGATGGAGGTCTTCAAGGACCCCTTACCTACCTAGGTGGAGCGAGCCAAACCAATGCTCCAAGTGAATGAGGTTCACCATGCCCCTCCTAAACAAGGGTATGTTGGCATGGTCAGTATTGTGATAAGAAATAGGTGGTATCCAAGTCCAGTCACACCACCTACGACTCAGAGTGATGTCCCTTCAACATCGCAGTCTATACCTCCTCCCAGACCGAGCCTCCCATCTAGGCCTGTAGTCACCATTAAGATTAAGCTTGCTCAGAGATTAAGAATAATATCTTCCTGGCTCTCCATCTATGATATCATCCAACAATCACAACCTCATAGAGAAGCCTTGATGGATATCCTTAAGGTAATTGAGCTTCAACCCCAAGAGTCCAACTCCTTCAAAAACTTTATGGGGCATGTGTCGCAATGCACAGAACTGGTGATTACTTTTTGAGAAGATGAACTTAAACCATTTTCACATGATATGGTGGATCCCCCTTTGCACATCATCGCATGTGTGAATGGAACACCTTATAAGAGAGTGTTGATGGACACTGGGTCTTCAAGCAACATCATAACTATAACAACTCTCAAGCACCTGAAGATCCCATCATCCCACATTGTTATATCTACCTACACCCTCTGATCATTCAATGATGTCATATGCTCAATGATTGGTACAATCATCCTACCTATTCAGGTATGAGAAAATATCATCCCTATAATGTGCCACATCCTGGAGGGTGAGATGGCATACAATATCTTATTAGGAAGATCATGGATCAGGGACATGAAGTGTGTTCCCTCCATCGTTCACCAGTGCCTCAAGTACACTCACGAAGGGCAAGTTCATGTCATCCCCGTGGACCTAGAGCCCTTTAAGTACTACAACATGGTGCATCAGTTACTGGAGCCAACCTTACCATCAATGTATCTAGATTTTTAGCCAAATAAATGTAGCCGAGGTTTGACCCTACCACTGCCAAATACCATGCCATCCTCATCATCAGCTCCACCCCGGATGCCTAGTACACCAGTGGATCCTTTGCCTAGGAAACCAAAGAAGTGGCCCATTTATGAGGTCCAACCGACCATATCCACTATCTCTATAGAGGAGATACCTATCCTGGGTTATGAAGAGACACCACACAAGGCAAATGATGAGCCAAATCAAGTCTCACTCTCATCCCTCTTCTATCTGCAACCCCAGGTTACAGTGCACCTAGCTTCTATTGTATTGGGAGAATACATGGTTAGGAATATCACCACTACTGCTATAGAGTCAGTGCAAGACATGGGTAGACCCTGTCTTCCCATAGGCACTATCGTACCTCTTGGTATTCCCCCTAATAAAATGAATTTTTTCTATGGGGCCCTTGACTATGGCATAGAACCTTACCAACAGCAGGAGGAGGATGAGGATCCTTTTGGAGAAGACATTAACTACTTGTCTAACCCTAACTTCACCCTGAAGTATCTTGACATATGCAACTGGCATGGTTATGGGTTAGGTCGGTATGATCAGGGCACAAGAATCCCCTATCAACTGTAGTATCAAATGCCCTATGATAATTTAGGAGTGGGATGCAACAATTCCTTGCCTATAGATGTCCTCATGGATGGCCTAAATCGCTTGAATATAGGCCACGAGGATGGGTTATCCCAAGACATTTATGCCAATCCCAATACAGTCTACTCCCTAGGGGACTACTTCCCACCACTAGATGGGAACCCCATGATCACTAGTGACATTCCCCCACATTTTGAGAGAGGGGAAGGTTTGCGAGGTTGTCCCCATATTTGTGATGAATCAGATCAAGGCACCTCATATGAATGGACCTTAGACGATGACTCGGGTTACGAGGTGGCACCATATGACCATTTTGAGTCGAATAGTGATCATTCCAAAATTGTTCCCATTAACAACCAATAGGAAGGCCTCTTGCATCTATTCCATTTCCCTGATCCTGTTTGGTGGTAGCTCCTTCCTCTTGAAGAGCCGATTCACCCACAGGAAACTAGACCTCCCAGGGAGGGCACAATTAATTTACTTGAACAGTTGGACCCTCGTGATCCTGAGGCGTTGTGAGGTGAGAATGCAAAAGTCCTAATCCATGACAATAATTATGAGGAATGAGCATATATGGGACCACACTTACCTGATCGCCCAATCCCAATAGGCAACAATGAGATTCCCATATACGATAGTGACTATGAGGATGAAACAGAGAGGGCATACCTTGGTCCTCATTACTTGCGTCATCATCATGAGCCCATTGAAATAGAAGAAGTATATCATTAGTTGCACGTTGGCCCATGCTTGAGGGCAAGGCCTATCAATTTAGGCCAAATTCACCATGAGGTCTTCCCTGACCCACCCACACACATGGAGCTCCTTGAGACTAATGATCCTATCCTACAGTCTATTCCTAGACAGGATCCGATGATCCCCATTCCCCCAAAACCACATCTAGGGATGGGAGATGGTATCAATATATAGTCACATGCCCGTGGTCCTGGAGAGCAAACACATTCCATCAATATGATCTCCATTTATTTTACCACATCACTTCACAACCCAACCGATCCTTCCAAGCCATGCCATCTAGATCTAGATGCTATTGACTAGGATCACGTTGATTCACCCCCATCACCCTCTGAGTATTGGGCTTGCATTGGGTTGTTTCACTTCTCCATTGGGCCAACTCATGATGTATTCCATGCTAAGGAGGAACCCAAGGTTTCCATCAAGGATTTAAATCCAACTGACGACATCTATTTGATCCCCACTCCCCACCAGTTGGAAGAGGGGTCGCATATGTCAATCGAGCCTACGATTGACAAAGATATTGGCTCATATCCTAAAAACCCATAATGTATCAAGCTAGGGGAAATCCTACCCCCTGAATATCAAGCTGATTACATAGCCCTTCTCATAAATAAGAAGGTAGCTTTTGCATGGTCTTACAAAGACATGTTGGGACTAGATCCAAATCTAGTCACCCATAATCTAACACTTGACCCCAAAGCCAAGCCTGTCAAGCAAAAGTTGTGAAAGATGAACCCAACAGTGGCCTTTATGGTCAAATACAAGCTACAAAAATTGTTGGATACCAAGTTTGTCATTTCTGTAGACTATCCATCATGGTTGTCCAATATGATCCCTGTCAAGAATCCTGATGGGAGGATTCATATTTGCACTGATTTTCGAGACCTAAACAAAGTGAGTCCTAAGGATTATTTTCCTTTGCCAAGCATCGATGCCTTGGTATATGCCACCGTAGGCCATGAAATGCTCTCCCTTATGGATGGCTTCTCTGGGTATAATCAGATTCATATCAACCCTGAAGACCAGCTCAAAACAGCATTCACAACATCCTGGAGAACATTTTGTTACAAGGTCATGTCCTTTGGACTTAAAAATGCTAGCACCACCTACCAACATTCCATGACATACATCTTCCATGACAACATGCACAAAATTTTGGAAGATTACATGGATGACTTACTGGCTAAATATTTATTACATCATGAGCACCTAGATGTCTTATGCAAAGTCCTCAATCGCCTTATTGAACATAATGTGAGACTAAACCCCAAGAAGTGCATCTTTGGCATCACATTTAGAAATATCTTGGGATTTATAGTTTCCAAATGAGGCATCAAAGTGGACACTAACAATGTCAAGGTAATCCTTTAAATTCCTCCCTCGACTACCATCAAGCAGCTTCATAGCTTGCAAGGGAGGATTGCATCCATCAAACGCTTCATAGCACAATTATCAAACAAGTGTCGATCCATGAACAAACTCTTTCACAAGGGGTTCACATTCCATTAGGATGATGAGTGTCAGGATGCCTTTGATGCAATTAAACAATACCTGGCTTTTCCACCAGTGTTAACTCCACCTAGACCAGGGGTATCGTTCTTATTATATATCTCAGCTACTAAGACTACATTGGGAGCCATGTTAGCCAAAAATAATTAATTGCACAAGGAACATGCCACATACTATCTTAGTCGCACCCTAGTGAGCTATGAGATCAAGTACGCATACGTTGAAAATTGATGTCTAGTGGTGGTTTTTGCTACCAAGAAGCTATGACACTATATGCTCAACCACACTATGTATGTTGTATCTAAAGAGAATCCATTGCGATACATGATGAGTCATACTTATCATAGTAGTCGCACGGTTAAATGGATCATGTTGTTGATAGAATTCGACCTGGAATTCATTGGAAAAAAGTCAATCAATGTCTAGGTCATTGTTGATCAACTTGTAGAGGCTCCTCTCCAGGATGATTAGCCTCTTAGCATGGAGCTTCTCATTGATGGAGTCTTCCAAATATTAGAATCGCCTGATTCTGATGAGCATGAGTCACAGGAATATATGGCTCTTTTCTTCTATGGCTCCAAATGCAAGCAAGGGGGTGGCACAGGGATCATATTTTACACACCGCATGGGGTTCCCATACCCCTGTCATTTAAATTCAATTTCCTGTGTACCAATAACAATGCCGAGTACGAAGCCTTGCTTATAGGTCTTCAAACGGGTATCGCCATGAAAATAAACAAACTCAATATCTTTGGCGACTCCTTTCTTATAGTGAACCAGGTCAAAGGAATTTACCAGTGCAAGTGCCTAGTTTTGCAAGCCTACAAAGCCCTTATGGATAAACTCCTAGAAAAGTTTGAATGGTATGACATCGAGGAACTCCATCAATCATCTAATAATTTTGTGGATACAATGGCTTCCTTAGGTTCCTTGATCCCGCAAGACCCCACAGATGAGATGATAACCATTCAAGTCAAGGTTCTATTGCAATCAGTGATTGAGCGTGAGAGTACATAAGCCATGCCAAAAATTCACTTTATTCAAATAGAACCTCATCAAGAGAGATTCTCACACATTCATGAGCACTTGAATCGTATCGCTTGGGGGACTTTGTTCCCCCAAATCCCTTTTGATAGTAGCACAGTGCTATTCTTACAAGTTCTATCCCAATCAACATTTGCTCGGGATGAACATCATGAGGAATAGGTAGTTCATGCAATCGAAGCTTCCACACAGCAGGACTGGTCCACACAAATTAGAGAGTACCTGATGCAGGAGCATCTGGTGGTCAAGGAGCAATCTTGCATCCTCCAAATCATTTTATTGTTTGCTTTTATTTTCTAAGTACTTGTGTTGGGTTTGTTTCGAATCTTGGCCCAAGAGGGAGGTTTTGTAAAAAGAAGAGGAAGTTTTAGTGTAAAGGCACAAGTTGCGTTGGGGTCGCGAAATCGTGACCCCAAAGCTTCGGAAGGGCAATGGCCAGTTTGAGTCGCGATATCGCGACGTCGCGATATCGCGACTCTTGTTCCGACTTCAACAGCGTTGAACAGTTGGCAATTAAAATCAAAGGCTCGGTGCAGACGAAGAAGGGGAGAAGGTTTTGGTCGCGATATCGCGACGTCGCGATATCGCGGCATCATTTGCAAATTGAAGAGAGGTGACCGTTGGGTCGCGATATCGCGACTTTTTCCGCCAAGGTGAAAGCAAAGGGACAGTGGGTCGCGATATCGCGACATGTATGAAGACAAGCTTGTGGACACGTGTTCAAATGAGAAGGAGAGCCATAGTGACACGCGACCTCCACGTGTGTTAAAGTGGCACGGTCAGTCGAAGACAAAGCAGAAAAAAAATTAATTAATTAAACGCGCGGGCTGCCACGAAGATTGAAATTGAAATTGGCGACCGCGTGTATTAAGATGGGAATGGTCTTCACAATAGTACAGAGCATGGACATTATGGGCGAAACAGAGGCGCGAAAGGACGATCTGACCAAGGCGGCGTTTGCAGGTCAGAGAAGATCTTTAATGAGGTTTTCATGGTGGGTAAGGCGGTGGCCATTTATGACAAAATTTGGGAAGTTCGACCGAGGGAGGGAAAATTAGAATTTGAATTTGTTAGGCAGGGCATTGATGGCCGAGAGGATCGGGGGCCTCGATAAAAACCCGAAATCTTTGTAAGGATGGGGGATGGTGAAGTTCGGGATTGGGGGAGAAGTGGTATACTGGAGAGACTACTGTAAACCGTATTAAGCTATTTTTTAATGAAATTACCATGAAATTACTGTGAATGTGTTTGTGTGAATCCCGGCTTGCCATCAAGTGGTATCAGAGCGGGAGCTCCTGAGCGTGTAACAGATCGCCGGAGAGAGGCAGTTGCACCAGGATCTGTGGAAGAATTCTAAAAAAAAATAATAATAATAATACAGAGAAAATATCATGCCTCCACGAAGGAACCGTGGCGGAGCGAGGAAATGTGGTGCCGGCCGAAGACTTCCGGGCCTTGCAAAGACAAGTTCAAGCCTTGCAAGCGAAGTTACGTAGAAGGCGCGAACCCGGAGGGGAAGAGGAAAGTGAAGATGAAGTTGAAGAGGAAGAACAGATCGAGGAAGAAGCAGAAGTTGTGGATCCGGCTCAGGCCCGGTTGTATAAGGCCATCTCTCAGATTGGAAAACAGCCAAAAATGGAGGTATCTACCTACTCGAGAAATCTGAATCCAGAAGAAGTGATTGATTGGATAAATGATTTAGAGGAATATTTCGAGTATGAGGAGATTGAAGACCCTAACCGGGTCAGATTTGCTAAGACCAAGTTAAAGGGTCATGCCAACATTTGGTGGAGGGGAATGCGGTTGGAGAGAAATAGAAGAGGGAAAGAGAGAATAACAAGATGGGATAGAATGGTGGAGAAGCTTAAAAGACAGTTCATCCCGGTAGATTACGAGTTGGATCTGCTAAGAAAAATGCGAGCTTGAGACAGGACAAACAAAGCTGTCCAAGAGTACACTTGAAGAATTTTACAAAATTTCTATTAGAACGGGGCATTTAGAGGCAAATAAAGAGAAAGTAGCCCGTTACATTAATGGGTTGAGGCTTGGTATCCGGGGAAGAGGCGAGCCTGGTTCGAGTAAACACCATTGAGGATGCTTATCAATTTGCCTTGAAGGTAGAAGAAAAGCTAAACGGGCGGTTTGAAGGCAAGCAAAGAGGAAGAGGCCGAGGTGGAAGGAGTGGTGGGAGGACCGGTGGAGAAAAGTACAAGGATCCGAAGAAGGCCGGTGAAGCCGGTAGTAACCGGGACCAAAAAGAAGAAGATGTTTATCAGCCCCGAGATCGAAAACGGCTACCCAAGAGGACGGGGTGGATACGGACGAGGGTTTGGAAGGGGAGTATTTCGTGGAACATGTTTCCACTTGTGGTGAAGAAGGACACGGGGCATTTGAATGTCCACAACACCGAGAAAAAACAAATAAGAGGCCCGAGGGCCCGACCGAGCTGCTTGTGGCGAGAGGAGGATGCTTGAATCCGAGCATTCCGAAGAAGCGGAGAGAGGAGAAACAATGGTTGTAAGAAGAGTCTGTTGAACGAGGAGAAGGACACGGACCGGAGGAAAAGTTTATTCCGCACTAGATGTAAATGTGCGGGCAAGGTTTGCAATATCATTATTGATAATGGTAGCACGGATAACCTGGTTTACGAGGAAATGGTTACAAAGTTACGGTTAGAAAGGAAGAAACACCCACACCCATACCGGGTCGCATGGTTACAAAAGGACCACGGAGCTTTGGTCAATGAGCAGTGTTATGTTAAATTTAACATTGGGAATTATTGTGATGAGGTCCTGTGTGACATCTTACCCATGGATGTTTGCCACATGTTCTTGGGGAGACCCCGGCGGTTTGACCGGAGTGCGGTACATGATGGCCGTGCCAACACCTACTCATTGACAAAGAATGGTGTACGCCATAAACTAAAGCCCTTGAAGGATACAGATGAAAAGGTATGTAATATTTCCGAAGTCTGTTTAGTTGAGGGGAGAGAGTTTCTGAACGGGTTAAAGCATGAACATTTATGTTATGCAATAATCCCTAGAGTTAGGGGGAAGGAATGCCGGGATACCCCAATAGAAGTTCTAAATCTGTTGGAGGAATTTCCAGACATTGTGTCTGACAATGTGCCTGAGGGCTTACCCCCTGTGAGAAAAATTAGCCATCATATAGATTTAGTACCAGGATCAAGCCTGCCAAATAAAGTTGCACACAGGATGACACCTGTAGAGAGCGAGGAGTTAAATAGACGGGTCCAAGAATTATTAGAAAAGGGATTAATTCGGGAAAGTTTGAGTCCATGCGCAGTACCTGCGAGTCTTTGGCGCCAAAGAAGGATGGGGAATGGAGGATGTGTACGGATTCACGGGCCATCAACAAAATTACTATTAAGTCCGATTCCCGTTACCAAGAATGGATGATATCATGGATTGTTTAAGTGGAGGTGAGTACTTCACAAAGATTGACCCGAAAAGTGGTTATCATCGGATCCGTATCCGAGAGGGGGATGAATGGAAGACAGCCTTCAAGACAAGAGAAGGCCTGTTTGAGTGGTTGGTCATGCCCTTTGGAGTGTCCAATGCACCAAGTACCTTCATGCGGGTGATGAATGAAGTGCTTGAAAGAATTTCTAGGAAAGTTTGTTATTGTTTATTTAGATGATATATTGATATTTAGCCGGACCCTGGAGGAACACACGATGCATATCGGGAGAGTCTTTGAAAAGTCTGCAAGAAGAAAGGTTATTAATAAATTTGAAAAAGTGTAATTTTGTCAAGAAGGAATTGGTATACTTGGGGTTTGTAATCTCAGGAGAAGGCCTGAAGATGGACCCCGAAAAGGTGAGAGCCATCATTGAATGGCCTACTCCAAGGAGCACAACGGAAGTGAGGTCATTCCATGGTTTGGCCAGTTTTATAGGAAGTTCATAAAGAACTTCAGCAGTATTTGTGCACCTCTCACGGGAGACAATGAGGGGAGATAAAAAGGAGTTCAAATGGACATCGGGGGCTGAAAGGAGCTTTGATACATTGAAGAGAAAAGTTATCGAGAGCGACTGTTTTGGCACTTCCGGACTTCAACAAGGTATTTCGGGTGGTTGTGATGCCGGTGGCGGTGCAATAGGGGCGATGCTTGGAGTCAAGGAGGCAAGCCAGTTGCTTATTTCAGTGAGAAGTTAAATGATGCGCGGAAAAAGTATTCAGTCTATGATCAAGAATTTTATGCTATAGTTCAGGCCCTAAAAAAGTGGAGACATTATTTATTACCAAAGGAGTTTGTCTTGTTTATCGACCATCGGGCTTTGCAATACATTAACGATCGGACAAAAGCTGAACCAAAGGCACATGAAATGGGTGGAGTTCCTCCAAAGTTATACCTTTGTCCTTGAAGCACGAAGTGGGAAGTCAAACGGGGTTGCGAGATGCCTTAAGCGGAAGGCGGACTCTGCGACAGATTGACGAGTGGAAGTAGTGGGGTTTGAAGAACCGAAGGGTCTATACCACTGCAGATCCGGATTTTGCGGAAGCACGGAAGGCTTGCTCAATACCTCTTACTATGGATAGAACAAAATGGTTGGATTTCTTAATCCAAGACGGGATCTTGTTCAAGGGTAGTAAGTTGTGCATTCCCAGAAGTTCCATGCGGGAGAATTTAATCAAAGAAAAGCACAGCGGAGGATTGGCTGGGCATTTTGGTAGGGATAAGACCATTGCCTTGATTGAGGAAAATTACTACGGCCACAACTTCGGCAAGATGTACGGAAGTTTGTGCAAAGTTGCGAGAATATGCCGGATGGCAAAGGGTGTAAAACAAAATACGGGGACTGTACCGGCCATTACCCATGCACGAGAGACCATGGGAGGACATAAGCATGGATTTTGTTCTTGGATTGCCGAGAACACGGAGAGGAAATGATTCAATATTTGTGGTGGTGGACCGGTTCTCCAAAATGGCACATTTTATTCCTCGCCAAAAGACAAGTGATGCGGTTCACATTCTTTGGGTTGTTCTTCAAGGAAGTGGTACGACTTCATGGTCTATCGAGAAGTATAGTTTCAGATAGAGATACAAAGTTTGTTGGGTATTTTTGGAGAACTCTGTGGAAGAAATTGAAGACAGACTTGAAATTCAGTTCAGCATACCATCCACAGACAGATGGGCAGACGGAGGTGGTCAATAGAAGCCTGGGCAATTTACTGCGGTGTTTGATAGTGGATCAACCCAAGGGATGGGATTTGGTCTTACCACGAGCAGAGTTTGCATATAACGATTCGGTTAATAAAAGCACAAATAAATCTCCGTTCCGAGATAGTATATGGAAACAGCCCGAGGAATGTTTCTGAGCTAAGAAAGTTGGATAGAAGAGAAAAATGTAGTGCCGAGGCAAAAGAATTTGCAGAGCATATAAAAAGTCTGCATGAGGAAGTAAGAAGACAGATTACAAAAATGAACAGTCAATATAAGACAAGGGCAGACCAGAAGCGGCGGTTCAAGGAGTTCGAGATTGGAGATGAGGTTATGGTGTATCTCAGGGAAGGAGAGATTTCCTGCCAAGACTTACAATAAATTGAAGATGAAAAAGTTTGGGCCATGCAAAATATTGGGAAAGCGGGAGTCAGGAAATGCGTATGAAGTGAAATTGCTAGGTTGGCTTGATATTTCACCTATTTTTAATATTTCAGATCTCGTGGAATATCATGAGGGAGAAAGTACAGACATGCAAAGTCCAGAACCATGGCAATTTCCAGCCTCTACTCCAAGCACAGATGAGGCCGAGGAAGTATTAGATACCCGTGAAGGCCGGAGCACCCAAAACAGAGCGATATACTGAGTATTTGATCAAGTGGAGGGGCGGACCAACTGAAGATGCGACTTGGTTGTCGAAGACGGAAGTTGACCGCTTGGGTCTCCCCTTAGCCAAACAAAAGTGAGGGTCACTTTTTTTATCTACCTCGGGTGTCTGATGCAGGAGCATCCGGTGGTCAAGGAGCAATCTTGCATCCTCCAAATCATTTTATTGTTTGCTTTTATTTTCTAAGTACTTGTGTTGGGTTTGTTTCAAATCTTGGCCCAAGAGGGAGGTTTTGTAAAAAGAAGAGGAAGTTTTAGAGTAAAGGCACAAGTTGCGTTGGGGTCGCGAAATCGTGACCCCAAAGCTTCGGAAGGGCAATGGCCAGTTTGAGTCGCGATATCGCGACGTCGCGATATCGCGACTCTTGTTTCGACTTCAACAGCGTTGAATTTTCAGTTGGCAATTAAAATCAAAGGCTCGGTGCAGACGAAGAAGGGGAGAAGGTTTTGGTCGCGATATCGCGACGTCGCGATATCGCGGCATCATTTGCAAATTGAAGAGAGGTGACCGTTGGGTCGCGATATCGTGACTTTTTCTGCCAAGGTGAAAGCAAAGGGACAGTGGGTCGCGATATCGCGACATGTCGCGATATCGCGACATGTCTTGGTATCACGACAAGTATGAAGACAAGCTTGTGGACACGTGTTCAAATGAGAAGGAAAGCCATAGTGACACGCGACCTCCACGTGTGTTAAAGTGGCACGGTCAGTCGAAGACAAAGCAAAAAAAAATTAATTAATTAAACGCGCGGGCTGCCACGAAGATTGAAATTGAAATTGGCGACCGCGTGTATTAAGATGGGAATGGTCTTCACAACAGTACAGAGCATGGACATTATGGGCGAAATAGAGGCGCGAAAGGACGATCTGACCAAGGCGGCGTTTGCAGGTCAGAGAAGATCTTTAATGAGGTTTTCATGGTGGGTAAGGCAGTGGCCATTTATGACAAAATTTGGGAAGTTCGACCGAGGGAGGGAAAATTAGAATTTGAATTTGTTAGGCGGGGCATTGATGGCCGAGAGGATCGGGGGCCTCGTTAAAAACCCGAAATGTTGTAAGGATGGGGGATGGTGAAGTTCGGGATTGGGGGAGAAGTGGCATACTGGAGAGACTACTGTAAACCGTATTAAGATATTTTTTTATGAAATTACCATGAAATTACTGTGAATGTGTTTGTGTGAATCCCGGATTGCCATCAGTACCTAAAGCTTTGTAATCTCCCTCTTGGATTATCGCACACTGCCAAAAGGATATTTAAATGAAATGCAGCAAAGTTTGTCTTGGTTTAGAAGTAACTCAAAAAAGCCATCATATCAGAGTTACAAAGAAGAAAAATGCCAAGACTTTGATTGAGAAATATCGCATGACTGACAGTACGTCAAAAACTACTCCCATGGAATCAAGACTTAAGTTGTCGAGATATGATCAATCTCCATAGATAGATGGCACTCTCTATCATCAACTGATCGGAAGTCTTTTATACCTAACCAATACCAAGCTCAGTTTTGATGTGGGTTATCTTTCGTGGTTCATGCAGGAACTTGGGGTAAGCCATTGGAAAGCAACAAAAATAGTTCTACATTATGTCTGTGGTACAATAGATTTTGGCTTGGAATACAAAAATAATATGTTTTATGTACAAGGATACACAGACTCCAACTATGATGGATCCATTGATGATCGAAAATCAACTTATGGATATATCTTTCATCTTGGGTCTGACCCTATCTCTTGGCATAACAAAAAGAAGCAGGTGGTTGTTATTTCTTCTATAGAGGCATAATATCACACAGCCAGTGGGGCAGTCTACGAGATAATATGGCTACGTTGCATTCTTACAAATATGTGTCTATCAAAGAATCTTCCACTACATAAAACAATCAAGGTGTTTTGAACCTTGTCAAGAATCCCATTTTTCATGATCGTACCAAACACATTGACACAAGATGTCATTTCATTTGAGATGAAGTTCCAAAGCATCATATACAACTCCAATACATTCCTACTGAAAAGCAAGTTGTAAACATTTTCACCAAAGTACTTGGACAAGTCAAGTTCGAAGTATTTCGCCAAGCTCTCTACAGTTGCCATTAATGTAATAAGGGGGGATGTTAGCGCACATAACCTATCTCAAGGTTATAGTTGGGCGGGATATCACATTAATGTATTAAAATGTTTTTAATATGCACTATTGAGCACTCCTCATAAATTTTTGAGGAGGTTGGTTGGTTGTTTATCCAACCAACCATGGCATTGTATATATCCCTTCCAAATAAATAAAGCTAGCTTGTTCGCGTTATTTATTCTTTGCCAGGGGCTTCAACAATAATTATTCATTGTACGTTGATCCACAAGACTCGGTGGACTCTAGACCTATCCTCATCCTTAGCTAAGTATTTGCTAGCTAATTTAAGAACCATTTGGTTCACCTCCCTCCATTCAAAAGTGTACCTATCCTGATTAGAATTTAGCATGTATCCAACCAGACTTTCACTGCCATGTTTAGTCAAAAATTCAGTTGTTGCATTATTTTGTTTGTCAATATAGACCAGGATTACATCCTCAAACTGCTACCAAATGGATTTAATTTCACTCGCAATGTTTCTTATCCTCCAAGCCTTTGGTCTAAAATTTCTAATAGCATCTAGAAGCCCCACCATAATTTGTGAATTGAACTCAACTATAATCTTTCTAACCCCATTCTCCCAAGCATTGAGAGAACCTTGTTTGATAACTAGGCCTTCAGCTTCATTGTTAGTAGTCCTTCCAAAATCGTCTAGCTCCCAATGGATAATATTCCCCTTAAAATTTCTTCTGAGAAAACCAACGCTTGCAGCCCTGGGTTATCCTTAGCTGCACCATCATAATTAATCTTTTCCCAACCTAGGGGAGGGGGCTGCTATGCTCCCAAATTTTGTAGCTTGGTCCCAGCCTGAGTTTTTTTATCCTTTAAGTGATTTCTCACAATTTCAAAAATCTTGGTAACAATTTTATGTCAAACCAACTATATAATATGTTATAATATTATTTTTTTAATAATGATTGAGGATTTCTTTAAATTGTTTATATAATATATATTTTTTCAATGAGTAGACACAAATTTTTATGAGGGTCTCGTTCCCCTCATACTCAATGGGGTTTGAACCTTGGACCTCTTAAAGAGAGGCTAAAGCCCTTAATACTATAGTAAGCTTGCAACTTAAATTTTCTATATAATCTTATAACCAATCATATAGAAAAATTTTATATTAAAATTGTTTTAGTAATTTTTTTTCTTCGAAGTCGTAATTTTATATTAAGAAAATATGAAGTTACATTTTTTAAATGTTTTTTTTGGCATTTCTTCAAAGTTTTAGTTATGACCTAAAAATCAAGTTGTTCATACATCATAGCTAGCTATCTTTGTCAAGCTAAGTTCTATCTTTAGACACCTTCCTAAATTTTTAACCAATATCCTTTAAATCACTGACTTCTTCCAAGTTTTTTTTTAAGTTACTTTAATTGGAGTGGATTAATCCCCTAGATGGAGATATGATCCGGTTGTAGTGCATTACCCTCATCAAATCCATGTACTAAGCATATACCTAGTTCAATATGAAGCCCTTCCTTTGAGAGTTCATCTGCTTTCCTATTCAATTCTCTATACTTCCCTATTCAGTTCTCTATAAATATACCAAAAAGTAAAAGTTTCACTTTGATCCACTTCTTTTATTTGAGATAGGATGGGTTGTAGAACCATGTTTTCCATCCTAAAAACAACAAGTATCTAGATTATTACCACTTGTGAGTCTCCATAAAATTAGTTTTTTTTTATTTCTTTTGATTCTACCAACTGAAACAACAATTTGAGTGTTATAATTTCAGCATAATTATTGGAACCTTCTCCCAATCCAACCTTGAATTTGAAATAATGAGAGAAAAAAATATATAGTAGTCCTCCTGCTCCATAAACTCTAGGGACCCCCTATCTAGCCGCATCAAAAAAATCCCTAGGTCCTTGATTTATTAATATTTTTAGTGATGATTTGTTTGATTACTCTTGTTGTTGTCGAAACCTTATAGTTATTGAAACTTTTTATGATTTGGGAGGAGACATGCCAAGTAGGTTTCACTTGAAATTGAAATATTTCTACATTGCCAGATAACCATACTCCCCATGACACAAATAGTGGGAGAGCTATAAAACCTTTGTATGACCTATTTTTAAACCAATATTTCAAGCATTCTCCTAGGGAATATTCTTGTCATCCTATAAGAAGCTTTAATTATGTTATAACCTCCCTCCAAACCTATCTAGTAAAGGAGCGAGGTACTAATAAATGATCAATTATTTCATTGTTTGACTTACATAAATACCACCTTCTTGGACTTTTCCAACTTCTCTTTTGTAATACCTCCCATGTCAGAACCTTATTTTTCATGGCAAGCCACAGGAAAAATCTTGTTTTCAAAGGGGATTTTTGCTTCCAAAGTGACTTCCAACATTATGTTGAATCATCATTTATTTCTTCCAATAGAGTCTTATACCCCAAATTTGGAGTCTACTTCCCTATAGCTCCATTATTTGTCCAAACCAATTGATCAATTCCATCTTGCAACTTGATATGTCCAACTTTAAATCTTCCCACATATTCTTCCCACTAGTGTGCCTCCTAGCCTTGAAGCCCTAACATTGTTGCTTCCTTCTATCCTTGTTTCCAATTCATAGATGATTCTAGGTCAATTGCTTGAGCTAGGATTTGAATCCCCTTATCTCTTAAGGTATAAATTATATTATTTTGTAGGCTGTGCATACCACCACAACCAGTCCAAGGATCTAAGCTTAGTCTTATCCTTGAACCATCACTTATTTTCCAAGCAAGCCAATCACCTACAATATAAAATGTTTGAATCATTTTCATCCAATAAATTGAAACATTATGGGTTTGCTTCATTGAGGCCCTTATCCACTCCTCAACTGTGAGTGGATCTAAATAATTTTTCCAAATGATCTTATTCCATAAGCCTGCCTTTGATATTATCTTCAAAACACACTTGGCTCCTGAAGCCTTGCTAAACAGGAAGATGTTCTTGAATCCCCATCTTCCATTTTCCTTGGGCTTGGCTAAGGATTGATATTTAACTAGGTGAACATCTTCCCTTTCCCTTTCCCTTTTCCTTGGGCTTGGCTAAGGATTGATATTGAAAAATAGTTGATTTTACAAACATTACAAAGATCTTGATATTTTTTGCCAAAACATCTTACATTCTCTTCATATCCATGTCAAAAATGGTATTCTTTAACCTCAATATCCTAGTACAAGAGGAACCAAAGGACCATTGTTTTAATAATATTATAAAATATTTGAATAAAATGGTAAGAAGGTATAAGTGGGGAGTGAGTGTCAAAGTAGGAAGTAGGAAGCAGAAGCTAAGTGTAAGCAAAGAACGAGTGTCACTCCTAAGTGTTCTAGATCTTAGGAGATACTCAAAACTAAAGTATTTATGTTAAGAAAAGCTAGGTAACATGTCAAGAAAGTTATTTTTGGAATTAAAGTTACCCTAGTTGAATTTATGGATACCTTAGTTAGAACTATGGATTCCCTAGTTAGCAATAAGAAGAACAAATCTATGACAAACCCTATCCATGTAGTAGATACTACACTAGAAGTGATTATCAAGGATGAGATGATAAACCATGATATAATGGTTTCTTAAACTAGAGGAT
Organism: Wollemia nobilis; assembly: GCA_028583015.1. Taxonomy (NCBI): domain Eukaryota; kingdom Viridiplantae; phylum Streptophyta; class Pinopsida; order Araucariales; family Araucariaceae; genus Wollemia; species Wollemia nobilis. Next base: position 678,803 of record JAQPPZ010002979.1, read on the forward strand.
TGTAAGTTCTAAAGATATTGGTCATGTTTTTTTATATTAAAAAATTTGACCATGTGGAAGTGGGGATTGAATTTAGATTACTCCATGACTTTTCTTCTAAAATATATTTTATTATTTTTTTTCTCCAATTTGGAAATAAAGGTAAAATAATGAATGGTGGCCTTTGATTTAGGGGAAAATATGAATTTAATTCAATATCATGGAGTGAGAACTTTTTGGTGGAGATAGAGATTATTAGAAGGCTTCTGGTGTGGATTAGGATTTTTAAACTTCCTTATAAAATCATCAATAAGGAGTTTTTAAAAATTTGTAATACTCTAGCGGAATTCATCAAGGAGGGAAAAAATTTTAAGAAGAGAAGGCATGTTGTATATACTCAAACACATGTTGCCATGGATATTTCAAAATCTTTACCGCAGTCCATTAATATTAATTTTGAATCAAGATAATGAGATCAACAAGCGGATTATGAAAATATTGCATTCCAATGTCACAAATATTATGGAATTGAACACATGGCAAGATATTACAAAGTAAAAATGATGGAGAAAGAGATGGAAACTTTTGAACATGGGATAAACTTCAATATGAAACAAGGTGAACATACCATAGTACAAGCTAAGTCAAATCAAGAATTTTCCTCCTAAGAAAGTGGCTAGAAAATCCCCTCTATAAAATAAAATGGCAAAGGTCATTATAATTAACTCAAATAAATTATTAGAAGAAAAAAATGACATAAGGGATGAGGACATACAATGTGCAATTTCAAATATAAAATTTAAGGGTGTGAAGAAAGATGAGGAGGCAAATTTTAAAGTGAAGGAGGTTAAGGAGGTCAAGATTAATTGAGGTAATAATAGTAGTATAGAGTGTATTCGTTGTACTTTAGGGTTTCATTAACATAATAAAGAAATGCATATGGAGGATGTACATGGAAATTTGGGGTTTTAAAAGCAGTATAAGAAAGTAATTACTATGGAGGATCCTCCTTCTACTTTGGGGTTTCTAGGGTAACATACAGAATAAAGTCTTTATGAGGCTATCCCTTGTATTTCATATTTTTTAGGGCAGCATAAATATTTAAAAGATAGGTCTCATTGTGAATAGTATGAAAAAATAAAATATATTGATGAAGATGAAAGTGTTGATGATAATGGAAAAAGAAGGGGAAGGTTTTCAAAGCATGAACAAAGAGAAAAAGGAACTCAAAGAAATATCAATTTGTGAAGCCAAATAAAAATATCATAGATGTTAATAAGAAGTGGGGGTATGCCCACTAATAAAAATAAAAAATGATGATGAAAACGATATCATGGAATATTAGGGGTATGAACAAGACCTCTAAAAAAAGAGTTATTAAGGAATTAATAATTTGTTATAGTATTGAATTTATTTTAATACAATAAATAAAATTAAGTAGTGAGGAATGCAAGGATACTTTTAAAAATATTTGGAAGATGGATAATTGTCCAACCATTTATTCTATAGGAGCTTTAAGTGACATTGTAGCAATATGGAAAAATCACGATGGACAATTATTAGAAACAAAAAGTAAATTGTTTTCTGGACTATTTTTGCAAGAAAGATAAAAACAACAAAGTTGGGGTTATAAATGTATTTGCTTGAACTATAGTTACTTATCATGAAATATGTTTGAAGGACCTTAACATATTTACTTGTGATTTACCCAATAATGGTCATCCAAAACCATTTTTCTTCCGATCTATGTGGCTCCAAGACCTTTATTTCTTCCACATGGTTATGTTATGGTGGGATGAAGCACAAATTGAGAGATCATATATGTCAAATATCCAAAGGATCGATGAATATTTTTTATGTGAAATATTTTGATAACAAATATAAAGAAAATAAGGAAATTGAATATAAACTCATTTTTTTGTAAGAAATAGTAGAAATCAATGAAATGGACCAGGTCTCTTAATTGAAAGAAAAAATTTACTTTATGATTTTCATAATGCATTGAAAAAGGAGTCATATAGGTTCCAAAAATCTATAGAGAAACATCTTAAGGATATAAAAATACAAAAAAAACATGCTATAGAAAGACAATATTTTTCATCACATAAAATAATTTAAACTCCAAATGAAAGAAATATTTAGGAAGAAGAAGATATTAGGAAGGAAGCAATTAATAATTTGAAAAATATTTTTTTCAGATTTTGGAATAGAAGAAAACACAATGTAATCATTTGCAAAATATTCGATCAATTATCACACATGGACAAAATGAAATTTTGATGAAGATATCTATGGAGGAGCTACATGAAGCAATTTTCTCTTTCCATCTAACAAGGCGCCTAGTCCCAATGGATTTCCTATAGTTTTCTTCTAACTTTTTTGGGAATTTATTGAAGAGTGGTATGTTGGTTGTGGTTGAATAGGCCCAAAAAAGGGAGGCTACAAAAAGTGAGATCAATGTCACTTTTCTTACATTGTTTTGAAAGAAAGTCAAGACAAAATATTTTGATAATTTTTGTCCACTAAGCCTTTGTAAAATTATTAATAATATCATTTAAAAAATTATGGCAAACATGTTGAAAAGCATTCTAGATTGTATTATCTCAAAGGAACAAGCTAGTTTTATTTGTGGTAAAAAAATTATTGATGGTGTAATCATTGCATGGGAGGCCATACGTTCCCTTCATTCCATGAAAAAATGCATATGCTTATGAAATTAGATATGAAAAAAATATATGATAGGGTTTCCTAGAGTTCTCTTGGTCATAGTGTAAAGCAAAAATGATCATCACCTATAAAAACAATGAATCAAAGCAGATAACAAGGTGTGCATAAAATAAAATATCTTATTTATTATAAACTCGGGAAGCCTAGATATCCACTTTATACATAGGTATACCCCAAATCAATGGTTACAATACAACGCTTCACTTCGATATAGTTATTACAATCAGAGGGTTTAAAACCCTTGTTCAAGTGAAAGTTGATGTCGTTGGATCGTCTTCACTTCAAAAAAGTGTGAGTGGGCTTGCATATCCATGCGGGGCCACTTGAAGCTGTAAAAACCATCACTAAAAATACCTCCCGTAACCTACACATGAATAGATCATAATAAAGTTAGTAACACCTATGAGGCCTCCACAATGTGAGGCCCACTAAAACATGAAAGTATAAAATACTAACCCTAGCTGAAATACTTGTCAAATGAAGTGCAAAAATACAAAAAACAACCAAACCAAAGCACGAAAGCCAAAAAAATTTATCAAATTGATACCTGAGTAGTGCATAACCACATGGATAAGCTCGCATTAACCCATCAATTTTGAATCCCTTTTATAATTTGGAGGAATGATATATCAGATATCAAGAAGAAATTAGTGTGTGCTAATATAAAGTCATACAAAAGAAAAGGTTATCTATTTCTTTCTTCAAATGATATATTTAATACAGCAAAAAGAATAAATTTTGAAGGAAGCTTTTGCATAGTTTTTTCTTTGACACCAAAAAGCAAAAATAAAAAATAGGATTCATTAGTGCTTTCTTTAGAACACCAAAACTTAATTGAATTAGTTCTAGTTACTCATTGAGACATAATGAATAAAATAAGAATTCAAATAACAAAAATAACCCTATTTATCTTACTTCAAAATAATTGAACAAGAAGTCATATGAGGTGAAAATTTCATGTACAATTTTGTAGAGTCACAATAAAGGTAACATATCTATCAACTTTTCCACTATCACCCCCAAAAAACCAAACTTTACCTTACGTAAAGTTGCTAGAGTACGATTAAAAAGAACATACCGTAAAGTTGCTAGAGTACGATTACCACTACTTCTATACCTAATATTGACCATAATTTACAAGAACATTCCATAGTATTAGTAAGAGGAGTAAGGGTTAAATATTTACTCGATGTGAGATATCACATTGTTAGAGGAACCCTAGATGTTGTCCCGATAAAATATCGTCAACAAGGGTGTTCTAGTGCATTGTATATTCTTATCTAAGACTTGTATCATTTTATGATGATGCCATGTAAATTGCTAGAAACATGGTTTTATATGGCTAACCTAATAATGAATGTTTTGTAAGGGGACCAGAGTAGGCTAAAACAAATGCCCTTTTTTTTTAAGGATATTTGGAACTATTATATGTCTAGGGTTCAATATTGAAATAATTTCAAGTTTCCCCAACTTTCTTTGTTTTTCAACCAACTTAAACACTCCCTGTGATCATTTTGAAACTAAAAAAAAATACAAAAAACATAAGTAAAACAATGAAACCTGATACCTTGTCAAAATATGCCTAAGTTGTTGGATCTATGCTCCTGATGACTTGATATAGTGATGCACGAATGATAGCAAGCATTTGATGGTTTGGCAACTACAAATCGGTGAATGGTGAATGCCCTGCAACATTTAAGGATGGTGGTGGATGCACTATAGCATTCCAAAAATTCTCTGTAGCATTCGAGGAATACCTAGGAGCGTTTGAGGGTTGTGGGGGGATGTTCTGCAGAATTCGATCTGGTTTGTAGGGGTTTCAGTGGTGGATATGGTAGATGCAACAATGATGAGGAGGGAATGTGTTAGCAGAGTGCTACGGTTTATGAAATGATGGATATCAATGATGGATGTTAATTTTTCTAACCCTAATTCACGAAAGTGAATGACCTTTTGTAATTTTTCCTTGATCAAGATAGGGTTTGAACGACACCGATGGACGATCGATATTAAAACATGATGAAGGGTTGTGATTGTAACTTGGTAAGTGGCATGGATCATGTTAAATGAATGGTCGAGATTAAGACATGATGGGCGGCTAAGATTTATCCATATATATAATATTTATATTTATATATATATATATATATACATAAATATACATATATATAATTATTGACTATGATTTGAAACACAATGGAGTGCAAAAATAAGAGATACCTGGTTTGGTGAAGTAGCTTCTTTCCTCAATGCAAAAGAAGATATTGAAGACAAAAATTGTTGTTGTAGCTTACCTCCTCAATTGCAAAATGAGTGAATAATGAATCTCACTAGCCAATTGACAGAATGGTGGGTGATATGAATTATGTAAATGATGTAATGATTGATTTTGCTTTTGCCCTAATAGAAAAAGGGATTTTGAGAAATGTGGATGATATGAATTATGTAATGATTGATTTTGCTTTTGACCTAATAGAAAAGAGGTTTTTGAATATGTGGATGATATGAATGATGTAAAGGAATGTGAATGATGTATCCTGATGTGGGAAAGCAAAATAAAATTTGGTTACCCCAACCTTGGGATGATTATGTGTTGTTGAGAAATATTCCTTTAGGGGTCATTGAAATGCAAAATGATGAAAATGCAAAAAAATAAAAAATAAAAAAGTAAAGTAACCAATCATCCTAGGGGCTTTTTAGTGACTGTAGCAATTTTTGAATTTTAAATGAGGAACCAATCATCCTAGTGGTTTGGTATCCCTAGTGATTGTTGTAATGTAAAAAAATAATGTAGTGAAAGTTATCCATGTTTGTTACTCCACAAAAAAGGGTATCAATGACAGATTTTGAGCATATTAGACTGAGCATAGTCTCACTCAAAAAATGAGGAACCAAAAATATTTTGTTTTCAAACAAGAGGATGTTGGATGATGATATGGGAAAGTGTCCTTATGGTTATCTACACTTCCTACCAAATTGTATGGATAACCAATCATTGCAATCACTAAGGGAATAGAGTAAACCACTAGATACGAGGTTCACTTGATAATACAAGTGAATTTGACAATGTTGAGTGGAAATGCACTGAATTGTGGATGATATGAATGATCCAATGATTGATTTTACTTTTACCCCAACATAAAAGAGGTTGTTGGAGATGTGGAGATATGAATAGTGTAAATGATTGTGAATATGAATGGTGCAATGAATGTGAATTGTGTAATATTGATTCTGCTTTTGCCCTAATAGAAAAAGGAGTTTTTGACATGTGGATGATATGAATGATGTAAATGAATGTGAATGATGTAAGTGGATTTTGATAATGTTGAATGGAAATGCATTGATGAGTGAATTAGGGATTTTTGAATGATGATGTATGAGTTTGAATGAATATGAAAATGTATTCATGAGTGAATTTGATGATTTTGTGAAATGTGGAATTGTTTTGGGATATTTTGAAGCAATTTGAGGCATTTTTTGTGACTTTTGGTTGCAAACAATAAATAAATACCCAAATCAATATATGTGATCACAAAATTTGATGAAATTATGTGATGAATGCTTGAAATAGTGAATGTGGTAGTTTTGTGAAACTTTTAGATGATTTTGAGGTGTTTTTACGTGATTTAGGTATTTTCATGACTTTTGTTGTAATAAACAATTAGGTGCCCAAATCAATCCATGTTATTATAAAACATAATGGAATGATGTAATTAATGTATGGATGGAGTTTGAGGTGATTTTGTGGGGTTCTACTACATGTTTTGGGCCTTTTGATTCCTTTTGCAATATTTTGCAACATTCTAAATCCAATCTTTGTCCTGCATCCACGTCATGCATAGACGCGGGAGAGAATCTACCACTTGGTAAATGTAGGGAAGCATTTGAGTGTGCTAAGAAGATGCCCTAGGATGTTTGAGCATGCCAAAATTAGCTATAAAAGGGTTGCAAGGGTAATATTTGATTCATCCTTGCATTTGAGAGTTCGAGGAGAGGCGTCTAAAGTAGATTGAGCAATTGACGCAATGGCAATGGAGGGAGTGAATGCGATAATAAGAGTTGAGGCGTAGGTGGTGGAGGTAAGTTACCTTAGTTCTCTTGTTTGTATTTTGTAATATTTTTTTATTTTTTATTCATTTATGCAATGTGTAATATGTTGATGTGCATTTGCATGTGTGTTGTGTTGTAGTTGAGGATCTTAGAGGTTCAACATAATTTTTTTCCCATCATATTAGGGGTGATAAAGGTGTTGTATAAGGACCACTGGGATTGTCTAGAGTAGGTGGGATTGGTGGGGTATACCCGAATTGATGTGGTGAGGGTTGATGAGGGGTACCTATCTACCTTGTCAAAGAGATGATATCAATATAGGGGGACCTTTTAGGTTTCAATAGGGGAGATTATAGTGACACTAGACGATATATACCACATCTTTTAAGTACCAGCAAAGGGGTTGTGTGTCCAAGTTTGGCACGATAGGGAGTATGAGATGAGGCAAATTCTTGGTGATGGATGAAGAGATATGAAAATCCAAGGTGGAGATATTAGGTGCTTGGAGATGTATGTGGATCGATGGATGGAGGCACTTCCAATCCTAGTCATGTTCCTATTGACTAATGTGTTGGTTCCCAACAACACCGGCTACTAGTTCCCATGGAATATGATTTGATTGGTGTTCGATATGATCAATGAGCCTTGAGTGTATGCATGGGTGCCTACGCTACTAGCACAAATATACCTAGAGTTGTATGAGGTGAAGAGGGGAGGGCAAAAGGAGTTGGGTTGCAGTGTGCTACTACATATCTAGGTTTGGGAGCATGTTATTATGGCTCATCCTATGGTTCTACCATGCAAGTGGGATAGGGATCAGCCCTATGCATTGAGATGGTAGATATTTTAGGAGATATAGTCAAGTCATCCTAGTCATAATAGTGAGGAGTGTAGAGATCTATGGGTAGGTTTGACATTGAACAAGGTATACTAGAGATCATGGTAGGATGCTAGGTGGCCTAGTGATGGAGAGCAATTGTGATGGGTCAGGAAGGCAAGATGGGTGGTTGGATGACATGGTAGTGAGGTGGATTTGATATAGTTCTTATGAGTATTGTGGTAATTTGGGATACAATAGAGAATACCTAACACTCCAATGCTCTACAATCATCAAGCTCGTGAGTCAAGCCTACCTTATATGGAGGATTGGTGGGTGGAGCATGAGGATGATGAGGAGATAGATCTCTTGGATGTGGATGATGTCAAAACTACTATCGACTATGATGTATGGTTTGCTTCACAACCATCATGGGTACCGAGTTAGGTGTTTTATGAGGGCAATGGGGATGATGGGGAGACAATATCAAAGGCAAAAGAGACTCCCTGATGTTAGAGATATCATTAGTCTAGTAGCTAAGGGAGGTAGGTGAGGGTTGCAGTAGAGTAGACTCCAAATATTAGGGGTGATGGAGATGGTGGGGTGGTATGGAGGAGGTTCCAGAGATACCTCATGGTTGGAGTGAGGAGGAGTAGGATGAGATCTAGGTAGTGTGATACCAACTCTAAAAGATGGTAGCAGAGTGATATGCAATGATAGTAGCTCAGGATACTAATAATGCTCAATTGTGGGTGAAGCTATAGGTATGTATGTGTTGGTCAAATATCTTCCTAATCAACAAAACTATATTTGTGTATCCTAGATAAGACAAACATTGAATGACCAAAGGAAAGGAATGTCCTCCATGCCAATCTCCAGAGAGGGTTGGCTCACAATCTAAATCCTACACGGGTTAAAGACTAGATTTGCATGAAAGAAATTATAAATTACAAAAAGAGATGGGAAATATAGCCACAAGACAAAGGTGTATGATTTAGGGTAGACTAATAGGAATAAATTCACCCAAGTATGAAATAGCATGTATTAAAAGAGAAGCAGCAGAATTTACTCATAAACTTATAGAAACAACCTCAAAAATAACACTCCAGCACTCCCTCCCTCATTAGCAACATTTAAATTTAGATGTAGAATTCAAATTCAATAGCAAATAAGGAATAAGAATGTAAAATAGAAATGCAAAAATATAGAAGGAAATTACACACAAGATCACTTGCAAATTCAAAAGCCTTGTATCTTCTATTGATGTAGAGAACTTGGAGAGTTTTATCGTAAAATGTCTAACCTTCTTTACAATGAAAATTCAATAGTATTTATAGAGGATTTTACATCTTTCATTAAACGCACATGGAGATAAAATGATCACAAATCCAGAACCATGGAGAGTAAATTTCTCCTTGGAAATATTCAAAGCTTGTTGTCTTGAAACATCAATCCAGTTTACAAGGAAACTTCTTCACAAAATTTGTGCTTCTAGATTCGATGCACAAAAACTTAAGAGATGTTTGAAATCTTGAAAATGTGCTCCTACTTCAAAAATCATGAAAATCATCCTGTATTTTTAATATGGCTTATTTCTCTGCTCAAGATTCATGATTTGAGTTACTTCTCACCTCCATTATTTAATATATTCCACGATATGCTCTGGGTGCCTTTTAAAAATTTGGACATTAGTGGTGAGTACACTTTCAATTGACTATCTCCCTTCTTTGATCGTGGCAACAACAATGCTTTTCATTTTAGGTAAAAATATTTAGCAAACGCCTCGCTTGCCTTTAAAAATCACGTTCACCCCCAAAAGGGGCACCAAAGACAATCACCCTCCCTTTGAGGAAAATGCTACGTTGACTATTCAATATCACCTCAACCCTTTCGATGTATTTGTACAACTTTATATTCGTTAGCGCATTCGTGTGACTTTTTTCTAGGGAGGACGTTTACCCATGGGAGGGACAAATGAGGCATTCACCCCTCAACCTGGATGAACATGATGTTGACCATTTTGTCATGTGTGTGTTGTTGACTTTCCCTCTTCCTTCATGTTTCTAATTACGTTCACCCAAAAGTGGGGTGAACGGAGCTTTTGCCCCACTTTTGGGGTAAACACACTCCTTCGCTAAAATTGTTTTGTTTATGATGGGCATGTGCACGCATTATTCCAAAATTAAAAATACGTTCACCCCAAAGTGGGACGAACGGGGCTTTCACCCCATATTTCGGGTGAATGCAATTCTCCAAGTATTATCCTTAGGTGCTTTCATACCTCTCGATGTTTTCTTTTTTTTTTTGTTTGGCAGTGTGTAGGGCCTCTTTCCTAGAGTGAACGCATCTTCAATTTTTCAGTGAATGCTTCATCCACTCACCATTTCTTAGTGAGTTTTCAAATGACACAATACTTGAATTTCCAGTGTAGTTTTCCAACTCCTCTAGTTAAACATTCATTACTTCCAGGTCAAAAGAGTATATACAAATAAAAATAAAAAAATAAAATGAAATAACTACAGCATATGAACTCGATCAAAATATTATATTAGGATAAATATTGTCGCCTCATTACAATCAAAATGCTCCATTAAAATGAGACCAAAATCCCAATGTGGCAAAGTGTAAAACTTCCAATATTTTTGGTGACTCACAGGGTATTCATCTCACATGGATGCAAGTGATCCCAAGCTTTTATCCATTGGGTTGTGATGGAGTTTTTTTATCGGCTGCTCTGGTTGGCACTTTTTATGTGGATGCCTTCTGGTGTGCCTCTTATTCAGCTTTCTTCTTGGCTTTAGCTTTGGTCATAATCTTGAGTATCTCGGTGCATTTTGCTTCCTCTATCAATTTCTTTGTTGTCGCGCACTCCACTGCTGCTCTTTCTACTTGCTCTTTGAGGCTTTCAGAGGTAACCTCTAAATTGTGACTTCCTCCTACCATGCTTAAGTGGTGAATAAGTAGGGATTACTCAAAGACTCGTAAACAAATTGAATATTCTAGATATCTTCCAGACTGAGGTGCTTCGCTCGCTGAGCTAGCTCAAATAGTGAAAGCTCCAAGCATATATATTTCTTCATAAGAGGCAATACCTGTGCTTTCGTGATGGGCTCCTCCCATGTGTTGATCTCTGAGATATCCTCTACAAAATTCCTCCAAGCTATAGTCAACTATTCCTTTGGCAGAGGTTCACCCCATTCATTAGTGAAGTCCAAGAATCCCAAACCAACAAGAGTGTCAAAATGTGTCATGGAAACAGTATTATCTTGTTCGATGATATTAAGGATTTTCTAGCCTTCCCTTACCAGGTCGATTCTCTAAAATTAATTGTGCAGTGTGGCTTTGGCAATGGACCAGGTGTGATCCATTTTGCTTAGGGGTAAATATGAATGCTGGAATTGGCCAGAGCTTGAATTTTTATTGCCATTTCCATATATGGCTCTAGCATTTCCTCTCTTTTATCAATTAATTATTGCCCAAACTAAATATGTATGCTAACCATCCATAAATAGTGTAATACTTGAACTGCGTGTTCGACCAGTTTCTCATAGTTTTGGACCGAACAAATGCACACTTCTTTAATGTTCTTCGAATAAAATCTTGTAGCCTATGCAACCTTCTCGATCAGTTGATTCTGGATAGCCTCTAGCTACTTTTGGAGTTTATGCATTTCAATTCACACTGCATCTCTTTCCTTCATATGTACCCCTACTTGTCAATGCAAGTGTTCATTTTTAGTGGTTGTCCTTTCCTCTTGCACTCTACTCTTAGCTAGGACATTTTTGACCTTGATAATTTTATTTTCATTCTCAAAATTTCTCCTTGTAGTATTCGCCATGCAAATATATCAAACTTATATCAACCTGTATGTTGCCCATTTTCTTTGTTGGATCGATCATGGTGAGATCTTCTATTATAGTCTCACATACATAATCACTCAACAACATCTCTCCTTGTGGCTTTTGAACTAAGGGAGTGATTTTAGTCATGTGAGACTCCATTGCGACTGGGTCAAAGGCAACCTTCTTGATCGGTCGACCTAGATCAGGGCCTCCTTTTACCTCTTGCTCTTTAGCCATTATGATGAACTTAGGTGTGCTCGATTAATTTTCTCCACATCGGGCTATTTCGATGCCACCTGAACTTTAGGCAATGCTTGTATTTCCAAAAATGGAGTGAATGGAATCAAAAATTTTGACCGGTTAGGATCAAAAGAAGCATTTTTTATGGTTAGCAGTAGAGGGACTAAAATGGTAGAATGGATGGAAGAACCAAGTTTAGCTATAGCTACGAAAACACACTTGAATACAAATGTTGTGGTAGGTTAGGAAGAATAGGTATCATCATTTTTTTAGGAAGCTTACCTATGGTGATCAAGTTAGATTCAGCTTTCTAGGCTTGAATGTACAGATAAGGGAAGGTATTCACATTAGTTTGTCGAACGACCATGCTGAAGCTGGAGTGGTCCCTTGCTGGATACTAAAGCCCACTCATCTTGGATTGTAGCTAGAAGAACGAAGAGCATGTACCCCTACGAAAGTTTTGAGAGATCCCATTCCATCATATCTTCATCCATTTATATCAATACAGAGAGAGCATTGTAACATTGCCCCAAGCATACTAGGGGGAATCCAAAATTCATTTTGTAACAAATTGTATCAAAATAAATAAAGAAAAGCAATTTTTGCAATTTCTATTTCTCTGTGTTTTATATATTTCAGTGCTTAGCTTTTCTGGTTACAAAAATGACGATCATGGTGGGACCCCCTAAGGGTTCCATTTTGCTTTTCCTTGCTTTTGAATTTATTTTTCGATCTCTATTCGATGTTTATAGGTTTCAAACTTTCAAGGCACGTACAGATTCAATCCTGACTTGATAGATTCGAAAAACCCTATGTTCGGCTTGGTGACCAAGAAAACATAGAAGTGTGAATTCTATCCTGAGGAAATACAGAAGCGTGGTTGAGAGGACTAAAACATGAGAATGCAGTATATGTTTTGAGGAAACGCGATTGCACGGTTACTATTTGTGAAAATGTGGGCATGCGATTGAAAGCTAGAGGGAGCAGTGATAGGACCACAGGTTGGTACCCTTTGACTTTTGTTCCTTCTCTACTTCTTTATCTGCATTCTATTATTAGTATTACAATTAGGGTAAATTATAATGTCTTGGTCCTGTATGCCATTGCTTGCATTTAGGTTTTAGGATAGAAAAATTTACTTAAATATTGCATCCATACACACAATAACAAATGGAATATTAAAGAGAATCTACATCTGCATAAAATAAAATTGATTATTTTAGATTCACTAGGTTAGAAATAACTTGGGAATTGATTTCGGGTTCGAGTGTGCAAAAATCCCATTTTTTTTCTATTAACAAAAAGGACCCATGCATCCACGGTTGGGATATCCCAAATGCAAACATGCGGTTGGCAAACCGCGTACCCACGGTTTACCAGAACTAATCGCCCACTTGCAGTTAGCCCTATAAAATAGAAGCCAATTGGAATTGGACCTGAAGTTGGCACTTTTTCCCCTGACTTATTGTTTTCCATTCTTTGTTTTTTGTTTTCTTGCATCTAGGCATTGAAACAAAATCGCACGGTAGTCTTGCATATCACAATAATCAAACAAAACCACCACACACTCACATAAACATTGGAAAATGGTTGGACTTCATCATTGTCAGGTTTGGATTTCATCACCAAACCACCAACATTATACCTTATTTTTGGCCAAGGTTGGCTCCAATAACCGTCGTAGCTTGGAAAATTTGCATATATTTCTCTTCGAAGAGTATGATGTTGACCAAGTGATACTGGGTGAGGACTGGTAGGACCTATGCTCCTTTCATGGGTTTGGAATTTCACTACTACACTTTGGGGGGTTTATGTGAGTTGGAGTTCACACCCAGGTTGTCAAGCTATGAGTATACAGGTGAAATCCTAGATTCATTTAGGGAAAAACATGGAGCACTCATATTTTCATTTTTAAAAAAAAATTAAAAAAAAATCAAAACTGATGAAAATATATAACCAAAAACTTTGTGTGTTTGTTTTCTTTGAGTGTTGTATTGCATTGCATTGTCACTTTACGTACTCACTTAGTTGCACCCAGCACTTTATTGTATAGTAGTGTATGGTAGTGACGCGTAGTCAAGCTAAGAAGTTAGTATCAAACCAAAGTCTATGGTATTCCCCCATGGCATATCAGTCTGACAACATCCCTAACACTTCTATGGTAGGGCAAGTATGCATACCTCTTTTTATGTCCTAAATCCATAATGTATGGCCCTCTAGTAGTGCCCCTAATATGGACATAGACATTATGCATAGAGCTACTCACACTGCCATACCTGAGACACCTAGGAGTGAACCTCCTACAATGATAGATAGTCGTGTCACCATGCTGGACATGGATACTGTTAGATTTTACTTGAATGTAGATGGAATGGTCTTCCCATCATTACCACCACTTTCCATCCCATCCTGTGCTTTACCATAATTACAAGATTCCACATTTACTTATCCATAGCAACCAAAAAAAATATTCAAAAACCCTCTCTTATATTTGGCTATTGTAGCACTAGTTAACCAACCATCATCATCCAATCAACCACCCCTCACATTGCCTCAAAAAATAGTCATTTCCACCAATCCATTGTATGAAATAATTTTTTTTGTTTCACAAGCTCTAGCATCCACTCCACCCACTACCCTCATAGGCTCTACATCTCATACCATACCACATTCAATGGCAATACCCTTTGCCACTTACCCCCCAATCACTTCCACTACCATGGTTGCGTCACAACAAATCCAACCTACCACATCACATGTGGTGGTCCCTACTTCAAATGCAATTGCTATGCATTAGGATTTCTTACAGTTGCAACAAATTATTTTAGATAATGCTAACCGCAGAATAAATCCTGACCCTAGCTAGCATTTTCAAGGGATTGAGCATAATTTTCCACCTACATCTCACCAAACTAATTCCTTTTATCCAAGATCGATATTGGGTGATGCGCCCTCCATCTACCACTATGGTTAATTATCCACCAACACATCCATATGCTAATACAATGGGTCAGAATACCATCATACCTCTGTCACTCCATCCGTATCATAACATCCATCAACATTCTTACCATAACACATTTTAGCCAACCATACCTTATCACCCGTAGCCTACATACAATCCACCCCATTACTAGAAGCATCAAGTACATTCGAGTTTTAGTCCTATGGATGACCATAGATACCAATTCTTATAGAGTCATATTGATAGTCTTGACATGCAAACTCGAGGTTTGCAATACCAAAATCCAACTCTAAGGCAACTACTCAATCATCCTATTCACGCTTCAGTTCCTGAGCTACCATATCTAGTGGATTTTTAGATACCCAAGCTTGAGTTTAAGGGGGAAGAGGACCCCCGTGAACATGTAACTAGATTTTTAAATGCATACTTTCGAATCAAGAGCAATGATGCACTCATGTTACACACATTTCCTCAGACATTATGGGGAGAAGCCAAATACTGGCACAACCACCTGCCACATCAAAGTGTTTTTACCTTTGAACAACTAGCAAACCAATTTTGGAAAGATTTGCCCTAAATGTCAGAAAGCAAACCACATTGAATAATTTGATTTATCTAAAGTAATATGATGACGAATTGGTATATGACTTTGGAAATCGGTGGAGGGAAATCATGATCAAGCTACCATTTTCCCTCCCTATGTCAGAGATAACATGAATGTTGACAAAAATTTGTGCTAAACCCATCTCTCTGTTACTACAGCTACAACAGTATATAACATTTTATGAGGCACTTACCCAAGCCAACTAATAGAAGAGATAAAAATCCAAGAATGCAAGATAAAGCCTAAGAAGAAAGAGTGGCACAATAAGAATCAAAAGGGAAATAACCACGATCCGTCCAACACCACGTAGGTTAACCAGATAGTCTTGGGCCAACCACATTCAAATAAACTAGCCCAAGATCCAAAAACCCTAGTGTAGACAGTAAAATATGGTAAACTTTATTAAGCATCCACAAATAATGATCGAATTGACATCATATGGCCCCTTGGGCCGCCCTTAGAAGGTTCACAGTGGTTTGAGCCACTCTAGAAGAGGTTTAGGAGGATTTTGGCCTAATTTTTGGTGGTTTTGGTCCAAAAATCACCATCGTCCCATCCTAGGATGGTGGCAGATTCCCACCATCCCACCCAAGGATGGTGGTGAGCCATCGTCCCAAAGTGGGACGATGAGCAAGTTTGACCCAAAAAAAGTCAAATCTGGGACAAATGGCACCCAAAAACTTCCATTTACCCTACCAAATGAAGCATGCAGGTTAGAGGGCACTGAATCCTTATGATAGACTTCTTAATGGAGGCCCAAAATGGAGATTCTCTTCCACATCCAGTGCATGCCTCCCTTTTGACAAATGGCGCCTCCTGCCATGCATGCCCTTGCATGCCTTTTTGCACATAAACCCCTTTGGGCTATAAAATGGATTCAATATCCACATAAAAATATATATAGGAGTTCTAGCATATGCAATGGATTTCTATCAAGATTTCCCCTCACTTTATTGTGCTCTCTTACCCTCAAAATCTCTCCTTAGCGACGGAGGTTACCGAGTGACTTCAAGAGGGTCTTTTGAGCATAACTTTTCCATATGGTTTAATTTCTTCACCAAATTCAATTAAAACACCCCTTAGACTATTTAGGATCATTACCCAATGGTATTGGTGCCAAAAAGTGTATATAATTGATGGGTATCCCATCCCAGGGTGCCCTCCAATTAGTTGTAGTCAACAACATCCTCCTCAATACGAGGACAAATACATGCATAATTTCTTTAATTTTTATTTAGTATTATTCTATACTATCATATGATTCTAAATTTCAAATTTCATGTAATTTGGAGTTAAATTGGCCGAGATATTGTATTTTAAGGTTTTGCAGGTTCGTAGGGCCCATCCGGGAACCCCAATTTCATGCAGGTGGATATGCACCTCATTTTGAAAATATAAATATATGGGTTGTCTTAAAATGTTTATTTATACATTATGTCCAAATTTCATGTGTTTTGGACATGTTTAGGTGCAGGAATTGTTCATCTTGGTCTTCTTAGGTTGCAGGCGGGCGGTGCAAAATTGAGGGGTCTATGGATGCAATTTCAGATCTGTTTTTGGTGATATCCCCTAAAAACATCCTATTTAACATCTCCATAATTTTTCAAGTCATTCTAAGTTTATTTTATATATTTTTAATATATATGCCTTTTTGTGCCTATGGGGATTGCATGTTTTCCTTCACACACACTTGCTATTTGACCCTTTTTGCTTCCTTGTGTGTAGGTGCAGGTTTATAGAAGGAATTGGGAAGGAATATAATACACTATAGATCAGATATACAATCAGCAGTGGCATTGGCCCACCCACCTTGATTGTAGGTATGAGGAAAGACACTAGATGTGCACCCAGATTTCTTGAAGGATTTGAACCTTGGGAACCCAAAATTTATAACAATTATATCACCTTTGAGCCCTCAAGGAGACTATTGTGTAACCTTGGATTTTATCCACCAAATTAATAAGAAAGAGACTTGTTTCATTTCATTCCTTATTTTTTGGTATTGATTCATTTTCACATGCATGCTTTCATTTGATGCTCATAAGCGAGATAGGATAGATACATATATTGTTATTCATAATTATGTGCATCATTTTTCCCTACTTCAATGGTGATCCACTTAAAATTCTAATGAGTTTGACTTCATCCCCAACCATTGGTAGAGCGCAAGTGACGGTGGGTTTCATCTCCGTCCACTTGGCTCAAATTCCATGAACTTGATCCATATTGCCAAGGCCAGTTCCAAGATCCATCATAGCCCTTGGTTTATAGCACACATCACCCTTTAGGGAGGTGTATCACAAACTACAGCTGAACTGGGTGAGGAACTAAGAGGACCTGTGCTCCCTGCCCATGTGTGGACCTCATCACCACACATTATAAGCGGGATAACACAACCTGGAGTTCATAGCCAATTTGACAAGCTACGAGTATATAGGTGAAAGCCAATTAAACATTTGATTACATCATCCAAAAATATTTCAAATACGTGACACAAGGTCATACTTTGCAAACAACACATCTGAAACACACAAAATGGTTTAGGGATTCACATTTAAAACTTAAAAGATAATCATCTGTCTGTTGGGTGTTTTCCTTTTTTTGTTTGTTGTTTCATTAAAAATTTTAAAGAAGATAATCACTTGGGGTATTGATAGAGGAGGGCGATAGTGCACACCCAAAGCCAAGCCCAAACATGGGTGGAAGCTGCAGAGAGTGGATTAGGAGACATGAATCATCTTTGATATAGCCCTAGGGACTTGGTTATACCTCTTGGGCAAGCTTCTACTCCACCTAGCCACAAGACAAATGGGAATGAGGCTCATCTCTAAAGGAATCCTCTTTGAGACACCCCGAGTGATGATGAGCATTACTTGGGAGAGTGCTCCTAGTAAGTAGATATTTCATAGGCCTTCCTTGGTGAAAGGCAACTACACATCGAGGCACTAGTAGACAGAGCGATGCCACGCATCCACATACCCATCAAGGCTGACACGCCTAAGCATAGGCAAGAGTAAAACTTCACACAATGGCTGGATTAAGTCGACATGACTCTACCTCCGTGTCACCTTGATAGGATACAGTGGCTCATGCAGCCTAACGAGAATGACACTCGTCGGTCAGGGTGAGCCAATTATGCCCTACCTTTCATTGTCTAGGAAGGAAGACATGAGGAGATCCCAGATTTTCCTTAGTAACAATATTATGTGCATGCCCGATGTGCCTCTACAACAACTAAGTATAATGAATATATGTTCTAGCCTGAACCTCGATTCAATGCGACAAACCTTGAGAGAGGAGAGTGCCCTATGGATACCACAAAGTATCTTGAACGAGGTCAACCCTAGGGTGAGATGCTTAGGACTCCTAGGCCTCGCACTATGGATCAAATAAGGCAAGCGATTGCAAGATATATAGAACACCAAGCTCACTTTAAGCAGCTTTGGCAAGATAAAGAGCAATTAGATCACTTGCACCAGCTTGAGAAAGAAAGGATTGAATGGCAAACCAATGAGCTATTCCAGAAAACTTTATGAGAGAGGGTACCTACCCTTAAGATGCATAGGCAAGAAGTCCATCCAAGGCAACCCACACTCATTCAAGATAGGTCCTCGAGACCTTATCCAATATTGCCTTCATAACATCTTAGGCCAGATCGGGAGATGCCTCCCAGGCCAAACATAGGGCACCCACCGCGGGTGGATACTCCCATTTATAGACCAGCTCGAGAGACACCTTACAGGTCCTATACTGAGCATGAACTAGAGATAGAGTATGTGAAGATGCCTTACCAAGTTAGGGGGGTGATTTACCACCTCCCTGAAATAGGTTGGAGGACCCTAGACCTCCGTCGCAAGATGTGAACAAGGATGAGGATATTAAGTCCTGAGGCCCATATAAAGCATTGCTAGAACACTTGGAGTTAGTTGAGAACAAGACCTCTAGGTCAAGATCTCAAAAGCCCATTATGTGCTAGTTGCATAGTCAATCCATCCATCTGTCAATACCTACACCTCCCTATCTAGAACAATTTAAGTTGCCTCAATGGACCACCTTCAAGGGAGAAGAGGACGTGCAAGAGCATGTCACTAGGTTCTTAGGTCAATGCTTCAGCATTCATGATGATGATGCTTTACTTTTGAGGAAATTTGTGACTACCCTCGTTGGTCCTACCTTTGAGTGGTTTTACCAACTCCCTAAGCATAGCATCCACACTTTGGACCAACTTGCAGATGCTTTCCTAGAGTGCTTTGCCTTCAATACCAAGAGGAAGGAAACATTGGCTGATGTAGCTGGGTTGAAACAGTATTACAATGATTCAATAACAAATTATGGCAATAGATGGTGAACCCTGCTCTCCAAGCTACCTTATCTTCTCCCTATGTCGAAGTTGACTCAGATGTTCTCCAAAAGTTGCTTGAATCCAATCTTCTTCTTGTTGCAGTTACAGCAATACTCTACTCTTGAATATGCCTTAGCACAGGCTAGGATCATTGAATAAATCAAGATTCAAGAGGGTGATATTGCAAATCCTTGCAAGAAGGAATGGAACAAGAATTTTAAAATCACCCCAGCTCAACCAAAGTCAGCAACAATAAATCAAGTTGCAATTAGTAACCCACGGCTAGCACAAGTCATGCCACCTCAAAAGCCTAATTATCAGGCCACTCTTGGGAACTATGCCAAGGACAACTAGAATGGTCAAGGGCAAAATCAACAACATCGTCCCAAGTGATAATTCATGCCCATTGTAGAACCTATGGAGTCATTGTTTGATCACCTCTTGGCGGCCAATGCGATCAATCTACCTGAGAGTCGACCTATCGACCCAAATGCACGAAATCCCAAAGGATACAGAGAATACATATATTACAAGTTTCATAGGTAAAACATGCATGATGAGCAAATGTGCTATAAATTCAAACACTTGGTGCAAGACCTAATTGATAGGAATGCCCTCTAGGTAGATGACCCTATCACACCAAACAACCAGTAGATGGAGGTATTCAAGGACCCCTTGCCTGCCTAAGTGGAGCGGGACAAACCAGTGCTCCAGGTGAATGAGGTTCACCATGCCCCTCCTAAACAAGGGTATGTTGGCATGGTCAGTATTGTGATAAGAAATAGGTGGTATCCAAGTCTAGTCACACCACCTACGGCTCAAAGTGATGTCCCTTCGACATCGCAGCCTATACCTCCTCCCGGGCCAAGCCTCCCACCTAGGCCTGTAGTCACCATTAAGATTAAGCTCGCTCAGAGCTTAAGAATAATATCTTCCTAGCTCTCCATATATGATCTCATCCAACAATCACAACCTCATAGAGAAGCCTTGATGGATATCCTTAAGGTAATTGAGCTTCAACCCCAAGAGTCTAACTCCTTCAAAAACTTTATGGGGCATGTGTCGCAATGCATAGAACCAGTGATTACCTTTTGAGAAGATGAACTTAAACCATTTTTGCATGATATGGTGGATCCCCCTTTGCACATCATCGCATGTGTGAATGGAACACCTTATAAGAGAGTGTTGATAGACATTAGGTCTTCAAGCAACATCATAACTACAACTCTCAAGCATTAAATGATGTCATATGCTCAACATCATAACCTGAAGATCCCATCATCCCACATTGTTATATCTACCTACACCCTTTGAGCATTCAATGATGTCATATTCTTAATGATTGGTACAATCATCCTACCCATTCAGGTAGGAGAAAATATCATCCCTACAATGTGCCACATCCTGGAGGGTGAGATGGCATACAATATCTTATTAGGAAGACCATGGATCAGGGACATGAAGTGTGTTCCCTCCATCGCTCACCAGTGCCTCAAGTACACTCACGAAGGGCAATTTCATGTCATCCCTATGGACCTACAGCCCTTCAAGTACTACAACATGGTGCATCAGTTACCAGAGTCAACCTTACCATCAACGCATCTAGATTTTTAGTTGAATAAATCTAGCCGAGGTTCGACCCTACCACTACCAAATACCATGATATCCTCATCATCGGCTCCACCCTAGATGCCTAGTACACCAGTGGATCCTTTGCCTAGGAAACCAAAGAAGTGGCCCATTTATGAGATCCAACCGACCATATCCACTATCTCTATAGAGGAGATACCTAGATTGGGTTATGAAGAGACACCACACGAGGCAAACAATGAGCCAAATCAAGTCTCACTCTTATCCCTCTTCTATCTGCAATCCCAGGTTACAATGCACCTAGCTTCTATTGGATTGGGAGAATACATGGTTAGGAATATCACAACTACTCCTGCTATAGAGTTAGTGCAAGACATGGGTAGACCCTGTCTTCCCATAGGCACTATCGTACCTCTTGGTATTCCCCCTAATAAAATGAATTTTGTCTATGGGGGCCTTGACTATGGCATAGAACCTTACCAACAGTAGGAGGAGGATGAGGATCCTTTTGGAGAAGACATTAACTACTTGTCTAACCCTAACTTCACCTTGAAGTATCTTGACATATGCAACTGGCATGGTTATGGGTTAGGTTAGTATGAGCAGGGCACAAGAATCCCCTATCAACCGTAGTATCAAACACCCTATGACAATTTAGGAGTGGGATGCAACAATTCCTTGCCTATAGATGTCCTCATGGATGGCCTAAATCACTTGAATATAGACTACGAGGATGGGTTGGCCCAAGACATTTATGCCAATCCCAATACAGTCTACTCCTTGAGGGACTACTTCCCACCGCTACATGGGAACCCCATGATACCTAGCGATATTCCCCCATATTTTGAGATAGGAGAAGGTTTGGGAGGTTTTCCCCATGTTTGTGATGAATCAGATCAAGGCACCTCATATGAATGGACCTTAGATGATGACTCGGGTTACGAAGTGGCACCATATGACCCTTTTGAGTCGAATAGTGATGATTCCAAAATTGTTCCCATTAACAACCAATTGGAAGGCCTCTTGCATCTATTCCCTTTCCCTGATCCTGTTTGGTGGTAGATCCTTCCTCTTGAAGAGCCGATTCACCCACAGGAAACTAGACCTCCTAGGGAGGGCACAATGAATTTACTTGAATAATTGGACCCTCGTGAGCCTGAGGCGTTGTGAGGTGAGAATGCAGAAGTCCTCATTCATGACAATAATTATGAGGAATGAAAATATATGGGACCACACTTACCTAATCGCTCGATCCCAATAGGCAACAATGAGATTCCCATATACGATAGTGACTATGAGGATGAAACAAAGAGGGCATACCTTGGTCCTCATTACTTGCGTCATCATCATGAGCCCATCGACATAGAAGAAGTATATCATCAGTTGCATGTTGGCCCACGCTTGAGGGCAAGGCCTATCAATTTAGGCTAGATTCACCATGAGGTCTTCCCTGACCCACCCACACACATGGAGCTCCTTGAGACTAATGATCCTATCCTACAGTCTATTCCTAGATAGGATCCGATGATCCCCATTCCCCCAAAACCACATCTAAGGATGGGAGATGATATCAGTATATAGTCACATGCCTGTGGTCTTGGAGAGCAAACACATTCCATAAATATGATCTCCATTGATTTGACATCACTTCACAACCCAACTGATCCTTCCAAGCCATGCCATCTAGATCTAGATGCTATTGACTAGGATCGCGTTGATTCACCCCCATCACCCTCTGAGTATTGGGCTTGTGCTGGGTTGTTTCACTTCTCCATTGGGCCAACTCATGATGTCTTCCATGCTGAGGAGGAACCCAAGGTTTCCATCAAGGATTTAAATCCAACTGATGACATCCATTTGATCCCCACTCCCCACTAGTTGGAATAGGGGTTGCATATGTCAATCAAGCCTACGGTTGACAAAGATATTGGCTCAGATCCTAAAAACCCGTAATGTATCAAGCTAGGGGAAAGCCTATCCCCTGAATATCAAGCCGATTACATAGCCCTTCTCATAAATAAGAAGGCAGATTTTGCATGGTCTTACAAAGACATGTTGGGACTAGATCCAAATCTAGTCACCCATAATCTAACACTTGACCCCAAATCCAAGCCTGTCAAACAAAAGTTGAGAAAGATGCACCCAACAGTGGCCTTTATGGTCAAATAAAAGCTACAAAAAATTTTGGATACCAAGTTTGTCATTTCTGTAGACTATCCACCATGGTTGTCCAATATGATCCCCGTCAAGAAGCCTGATGGGAGGATTCGCATTTGCATTATTTTTGAGACATAAACAAAGTGAGTCCTAAGGATTATTTTTCTTTGCCAAGTGTTGATGCCCTTGTATATGCCACCGTAGGCCATGAAATGCTTTCCCTTATGGATGGATTCTCTGGGTATAATCAAATTCATATCAACCCTGAAGACCAACTCAAAACGGCATTCACAACGTCCTGGGAAACATTTTGTTACAAGGTCATGTCCTTTGGACTTAAAAATGCTAGCACCACCTACCAGCGTTCCATGACATACATCTTCCATGACTACATGCACAAAATTTTGGAAGATTATATGGATGACTTACTGGCTAAATATTTATTACATCATGAGCACCTAGATGTCTTGTGCAAAGTCCTCAATCGCCTTATTGAACATAATGTGAGACTGAACCCCAAGAAGTGCATCTTTGGCATCACATTTGGAAAGCTCTTGGGATTTATAGTTTCCAAATGAGGCATCAAAGTGGACCCTAACAAGGTCAAGGTAATCCTTTAAATGCCTCCCCCGACTACCATCAAGCAGCTTCATAGCTTGCAAGGGAGGATTGCATCCATCAAACGCTTCATAGCACAATTATCATACAAGTGTCAATCCATGAACAAACTCTTGCATAAGGGGGTCACATTCCACTGGGATATTGAGTGTTAGGATGCCTTTGATGCAATTAAACAATACCTGGCTTTGCTACCAGTGTTAGCTCCACCTAGACCAGGGGTGTTGTTCTTATTATATATCTCAGCTACTGAGACTACATTGGGAGCCATGTTAGCCCAAAATAATTAATTGCACAAGGAACATGCCACATACTATCTTAGTCGCACCCTAGTGAGCTATGAGATCAAGTATGCATATATTGAAAAGTTATGTCTAGTGGTGGTTTTTGCTACCAAGAAGCTATGACTTTATATGCTCAGCCACACTACGTATGTTGTATCTAAATAGAATCCATTGTGATACATGATGAGTCATACTTATCATAGTAGTCACACGGTGAAATGGATCATGTTGTTGACAGAATTTGACCTGGAATTCATTGGAAAAAATTCAATCAATGGCTAGGTCATTGTTGATCAACTTGCAGAGGCTCCTCTCCAAGATGATCAGCCTCTTAGCATGCATGGAGCTTCCCATTGATGGAGTCTTCCAAATATCATAATCGCCTGATTCTAATGAGCATGAGTCATAGGCATATATGGCTCTTTTCTTCTATGGCTCCAAATGCGAGCAAGGGGGTGGCACAGGGATCATATTTTACACACCGCATGGGGCTCCCATGCCCTTGTCATTTAAATTCAATTTCCCGTGTACCAATAACAATGCTGAGTTCGAAGCCTTGCTTATAGGTCTTCAAATGGGTATCATTATGAAAATAAACAAACTCAATATCTTTGGCGACTTCTTTCTTATAGTGAACTAGGTCAAAGGAATTTACCAATGCAAGTGCCTAGTTTTGCAAGCCTATAAAGCCCTTATGGATAAACTCCTGGAAAATTTTGAATGGTATGACATCGAGGCACTCCCTCGATTGTCTAATAATTTTATGGATACAATGGCCTCCTTAGGTTCCTTAATCTCGCAAGACCCCATAGACGATATGATAACCATTCAAGTCGAGATGCTATTGTAATTAGCGATTGAGCGTGAGAGTACATAAGCCACACCAAAAATCCACTTGATTCAAATAGAACCTCATCAAGAGATATTCTCACACATTCATGAGAACTTGAATCATACCACTTAGGGGACTTTGTTCCCCCAAACCCCTTTTGATAGTAGCATAGTGTTATTCTTACAAGTTCTATCCCAATCAGCATTTGCATGGGATGAACTTCATGAGGGATAGGTAGTTCATGCAATCGAAGCTTCCACACAACAGGACTGGTCCACACAAATTAGAGAGTACCTAAAGCTTGGTAATCTCCCTCCTGGATTATCGCATGCTACCAAAAGGATATTTAACTGAAATGCAGCAAAGTTTGTCTTGTTAGGAGACATCCTATAAGGTCGGATCTATGAAGGAATCCTTCTTCATTGCTTAGAGTATCAATAATTGACTTGGGCAATGGCCCAAGCACATGACGGTACTTATGGTGGCCATTTCAGTGGCATGGCCATCACAAAGTGCATTCTTCGCATGGGCTATTATTGGCCAACTTTAGAGCAAGATTGTTGTGAATATGTGAGTGTGTGAAATGTCAACACCATGCTAACTTGACACATGTACCTTCTCAAGACTTGCAATCAATCCAATCAGCTTGGCCATTTTCATAATGGGGGTTGGATTTAATCAGGAAAATCTCCCTTGCATCCTCGAGCCATCACACGTTTATCATTATGGCTATTGAGTATTTCACAAAGTGGGTGGAAGAAATACCCCTTACCACTATGAAAGGATCCCACATAGCGGAGTTCATATTGCATAATATCATTTGTCATTTTGGTATTCCATCCAAGATCATTTCAAATAATGGGATATCATTCAAGAATAAATATGTGCATGATTTGACAAAAAAATATATTATCCAACACAGATTTTCGACACCCTATTATCTACAAGCAAATGGGCAAGCAGAAGCATCAAACAAGACATTAATTACCATATTAAATAAAATAGACAAAGAGAATCATACTGATTGGCACACGCAAACAATGCTTGCCCTATGGGTTGAGGCACCCATACATCCATTGGGGCAACCCCATTTTCACTAGTGTATGGTGTTGAGGCAGTCATGCCTCTAGAGCTAGAAATCCCATCACTGTGCATATCCATATAGGATTTTATCGATGATGATACTGCGTGACAAGCTCACCTAGATAAACTTACGTTGTTGGATGAATGTTACATTAATGCTCTTGAGCATCTACATGGGTATCAAGAGCGGCTCAAAAGAGTCTACAATATTAAAGTCCATCTTAGAGACTCTCAGGTTGGTGATCTCGTCCTAAAGTAGAACCAATAGAACTCCAACTTGCTGCCCCACCTATGAGACAAATTTTTGGCAAACTGGTTAGGTCCCTTTGTCATAACTAGTCAAATTAGGCATGGAACTTATCACCTAGCCTCCCTTGAAGGTTTCTAGGATCCTGAACCCTTGAACATCCTTCACTTGCAGTCATTTCATGCTTAGAGAGCACCACCCAAAAAGGCTCCTAGCAGTTTTTCACCGTCTAGGTCAAATAAAAATGCTCCTAGACTATATACGATCGTCTAGGTCAACTCTAAAAGCCCCAAAGGCATCCATAAGCCCTTTTATCACATCCAAATGCCCCTAGGTAGTCATAGACATGTTTTAAGTGTTGTTGCCCGTCTAGGTCACCCAAAAGGCTCCTAGCAATTTTCATCATCTAGGTCAAATAAAAATGCTCCTAGACTATCTATGATCATCTAGGTCAACCCTAAAAGCCCCAAAGGCATCCATAAGCCCTTTGGTCATAGCCAAATTCCCCTAGGCAGTTGTAGAAACTTTTTAAGTGTTGTTGCCCGTCTAGGTCATCCAAAAGGCTCCTAGCAATTTTTCACCATCTAGGTCAAATAAAAATTCTCCTAGACTATCTATGATCATCTAGGTCAACCCTAAAAGCCCCAAAGGCATCTAGAAGATCTTTGGTCATAGCCAAATGACCATAGGCAGTCGTAGATACTTTTTAAGTGTTTTTACCCATCTTGGTCACCCAAAAGGTTCCTAGTGGGTTTTCACGTCTAGGTCAAATACAAATGCTCCTAGACTATCTATGATCATCTAGGTCAACCCTAAAAGCCCCAAAGGCATCCATTAGCCCTTTGGTCATAGCCAAATGCCCCTAGGCAGTCATAGATACTTTTTAACTGTCACTGCCTGTTTAGGTCACCCAAAAGGCTCCTAGCAATTTTTCACTGTTTGGGTCAAGTAAAAATGCTCCTAGACTATCTACGATCATCTAGGTTAACCCTAAAAGCCCCAAAGGCATCCATAATCCCTTTTGTCATAGCCAAATTCCCCTAGGCATTCATAGACACTTTTTAAGTGTCGATGCCCATCTAGGTCACCCAAAAGGCTCCTAGTGGGTTTTCACCATCTAGGTCAAATAAAAATGCTCCTAGACTATCTATGATCATCTAGGTCAACCCTAAAAGCCCCAAAGGCATCCATAAGCCCTTTGGTCATAGCCAAATACCCCTAGGCAATCGTAGACACTTTTTAAGTGTTGCTGCCTATCTAGGTCACCCAAAAGGCTCCTAGTAGTTTTTCACCATCTAGGTCAAGTAAAAATGCTCCTAGACTATCTACAATCATATAGGTCAAACCTAAAAGGCCCAAATGCATCCATAAGCCCTTTTTTCATAGCCAAATACCCCTAGGTATTCGTAGGCACTTTTTAAGTGTCACTGCCTTTCTAGGTCATCCAAAAGGCTCCTAGCGGTTTTTCACCATCTAAGTCAAATAAAAATGCTCCTAGACTATCTACAATCATCTAGGTCAACCCTAAAATCCCCAAAGGCTTATATAAGCCCTTTTGTCACAACCAAATGCCCCTAGGTAGTTGTAGACACTTTTTAAGTGTCGTTGCCCGTCTAGGTCACCCAAAAAGCCCTAAAGGCATTCATACGACCTTTGGTCCCCCCAAATACCCCAATGGACCCCAATAAGCCCATTGTTCATAGGTACATACATATATATATCATCAAAATTTCAAAAACATCATCAAAACATCAAAATACAAAAACATTGCATCGCATTGCACTTTCATACATATATATCAATCAAAATTTCAAAAAAAAAACATTATCAAAATTTCAAAAATTCAAAAATATTGCATCACATCACATTTCATCCCATTGCATTTTTTTCACTTGCATTTAGGCATATTCATCATTATCACTTTACATTTTAGAGTTGCTCATACATGTCTAGCACCATGATGGTACACTACTTACCGCTCAAAATCAATGTTGTGAAAGTACTCATAGTTCAATGTCGCAATTATCATTTTCACCCACACTTTTCACATTTCCATAGTCATGTCTATTCCCTTCACTTAACCATTTATTTTAGAAGGTCAGTAGGGTTTTCGGTCCCTTAGCCATATCCAATATCTACTCATATTTTGTAGAAGGCTAGCGCAATTTTTAGGAGGTAGAATCTTGCTTAGATTATGCCTTGTGTACATCATATCCCAAACACAATTAATCATTAACAATCCAAGTTTTGCACAAAGACAGATGAAATCCATGAAGTGGTCTAGGTTACCTTAAGTGAAAAATTCATCTTGCTCATCCCCCTGTGTGAATGGTTCAAGAATTCTAAGAGTTGGCAAAAGTACAAGTTCTTCCCTACCCAATTTCCCCCACAACAATAAGTGGTTTTTCCCCTTTTTTTATCATCAAAATCCCACATTGTCACATGTTTGCAATAGTCTAAATTTGCAAAACCCCACAAAGAAAAAATTCAAAGTACACAAATACAAAAATCAAAAAGTGCACACATCAAAAATCACAAGAAACAGTGATCCCCATCGCTCAAAATTTAAATCCCTTGCTCAAGGGAAAATGAAAAAACTCAAAATAAACAGTGATTATTATCATTAAAAAGAGAAAATAAATAGTGATCCTTATCACTCTGTATGAAAGCAAGTATCCCAATAAAATTGAAGAAAGTAGGGAGTCGAACTTGAATCCCTGGAACTCTTAGCATTTGTAAAACCATCATGTGATCCTCATTATGGGTTTAATAGATAGCCTATCCATAAATGGTGATAGCCTCCCACATGACAGTATGTCTGCCACATTAGCTTTTGGGCATATGTGTAGAACAATGTTTGCATGTGGATGAGTTGGCTTTGGTAACCTAGATTGCCTAGTGGTCTAGTCATACTTAGTATGAAACCTAGGATGGTGGCATTCATTGGGTGATCCTCAGTATAGGTTTGGTTGAGAACCTACTTGGCACTGGCGGTATCCTTATGCATCTCATAGGAATGAACTCACTTGCACATAGGGATATGAAGTACCTTGGTCGTCCTAGAAGATTCATACCTTGTCAAAAATTCCTGCATGGTTTGTATACAACTTTTGATCAGTTGACTAGAGTGTTCGAACCTCATGAAAACCTCATGGAAATTCTCTAAAACATAATGTCATTCATATTACTTCACCTCATCCATTTCAGTTACATTATTCACAAATCCATTATATAAGTCTCATGACAACATTACATATGATTTGGTGCAATGTACATTGTCTATGGCGCTAGCATAATATGGCATATAGTCTACACATTTCATCCTCTAAATCAATAAATCATCAATATCACTAAACATCCATGCATGTACAAAATCAAATCAAATCATATTACAAAATATGCATACACAGGTAGACATCCATCATCATCTCATAAATCAAATTGCATACATTTGTAAATATTTCATAAAACAATAAACACATGATGATAAACCACATAAAAAGCTTATATATATATATATATATTTTTGTTGTGTGTGTGTGTGTGTGTGTGTGTGTGTGTGTGTGTGTGTGTGTGTGTGTATGGGATAAAAAGATACATCATGTTGCCTATAGGCTGCAATAAAAGGAGTCCTCAGACTTCACACTGCTAAAACATCCAAAAACACAAAAAGAGTCACGTGAGCCACTACCATGGTCACGTAGGACCGGTACTATGACTCACACTTCCACCTATAGTCAGAGTCCCCTGTGAACTCCCATAACTGCAACCACCTACCCTATCAGCTCTCTTCCTAGATCTTGGTGCCTCTAGCCTAGAGGAGGACTGCCATGTCCTTCTATGGCGACTCTGGTATGACCCACTGGTGGTTGCATCATCCCGTAGATGTCATCCAAGATGCACTACCTTAGTCTCCAGCACATCCGCATAGGCCTGCCCCCATCGACATCATGCCTGGTAAGTCTCCACCATAGAATGGAGTTGTATCACCTCTACCTGCAGCTTAGTCACCTCTCTATTACTGGAATCCTCTTATGTAGGGCTCTAAGATCACAACTATGCCCTAAGAGATGCTATCTCAGCCTGAGCTACCTGTACCTCGACTCACTATGCTGCTAGATCTCCCTGTACATCATGCACCTGTGTTCATAGGAAATATCTCTCATACCTAACCCTGAGTAGCTCATCTTGTAGCTTTTCCTCTATATCACCATGTACCATTGGTGGCGCCTACACCTCCTCATCCCCAATATCATCATCCCCAAAGTCACCTCGATCTCCTAAGTCTAGGAGAACAACCTACTCCTCTGCCATGTGTCCCTACAAATCATCTGCCTCATCCTGGTTCTCATCAGAAACCTCCTAATGTGCCTCCCTAGAAACACCTCTCCCTAGTGGAACCTCTCCACACCACAGGCCTATCACCCACCATGCATCATACTTTGCTGTAGTTTTGGCATCATCCACATCTAGAATGTATACTATAGGATCTGTATCCCATGCCACTACCTCTACTACTATCCATGCTAATGTCCTCTCATCCCTGTGATGTTGATAAGGCACCAGCTCATTGGGAACCCCCTGGCATAGCCCAAAATGTTGCATCACTCAAGAAAAATGGAAGTACTCTTGCTTCGTGCCATGTCATCCAACAAGCCACCTGCCTCGTCGCACCCTACAGAGTTGTACAATAGCATCTGCCCACTCTGGGTAATCTTGGTATGGCCTCCAGAACACCTA
This sequence comes from Wollemia nobilis, assembly GCA_028583015.1. Lineage (NCBI taxonomy): Eukaryota > Viridiplantae > Streptophyta > Pinopsida > Araucariales > Araucariaceae > Wollemia > Wollemia nobilis. Next base: position 709,920 of record JAQPPZ010002979.1, read on the forward strand.
GCCTACCTTGAGTTGTGTGAACATATCTACATAGTGACCCACATCACCTATGAATCACTGACTTTGTCCCCTCTCCTGAGCCCTCTACCATAGGATACCATATCCTATCTCCCTGTCTGCCAGTTGTGCTTGAGTCATCCATGGTAGCCCATGTGGTCACCCCACAGCTATGTGCTACCATACCCAACACTGCAGAAAAAATCTACACCCCACACCCTTTCTATGACATCAGTGGATCTCATACAACTCATCATAGAGTTGTGCCAGTAGTGTAGTACCTCATTCCATCACCAATGGCTTTGCCATAGTGCACCTCACCAACGCAAACACTATCTCCACCAGGTTCCATGGGAACCTCACTCGAGAAGATTCAAGTAATATAATATTGGAGATGAGCATCATAATTAGTGTATGCCTCACCCCCAATACCTTCACATCATGCCAAAATATTACCAGCATACCCCCCTTCAAGTAGTCCAGCTCTGTCGTCTCTAGATCATAACTGAAGTACCTCTCGAGCACTGCATGTCTCTAGTCTTGTGGTGTCATACAAATAGGTCGCTCTTCTATAGACATCCTCAAGCATCATCGTCATCTCCCCCATGGGTAGGTGTAATTTATTAGTGCGCATATCCCACAGATCAATTAGGGCAGTCAAATATGCATGGTCTCCTATCATAGGCTCTAACTATGTCACCTGCTTGAGGCCGATGGCATCCAGCTATTCCCAATACTCTATGGTCAAGGCATCCCTCATGGAATCAAAGAGATTAGGTACTCGATACCAAATCCTCACCACCTGACAGGGATAAGCAACTCAATAATACAACTCCAAAATGGCCTCAAATGGCCTCGAAAACACTCAATAAAATACTCAAAATGGCCCCTCTTTGAGACCGGTTTGTGGCCATTATCCCTAGGAACGGCCCCCAACCCTATGGCCAGCCCATCAAGGGATGGCCTATGATCATCCCACACTATCCAACCCACCTAGGGATGACTCCAACAAATTGGGCTCAAAAAGGCCTTTCAGTCCATCAAAAATAGCAAAAAAAATACAAAATTGGACCTATAAGAAGCAATATAATTGCAAAAAAACATGGATAAAACATAAAAGTTGGTACATATCTCATAAATTAGGTATAATTACCTACAATATAGTTTTATATGCTTCCAAGACAAAAACATGCCATAAAAACAATAAAATCAACTCCTAACACTAGAAAAATGCAATAAGAAAGACTTGGCATACCCGTCTCACACCAGATCCTCCATTGGCTGAGTCCATGCACTATATCATGGTGACTATGGGATGAATTTGATAGTGCTATGCTACTAATAATCACTCTCCTACTCCTCACCTCTCAAAATTGTAAAAAGAATCATGCACAAATGAGCCTAACCCTCATATTTTGGGTTTATAAAGAGATACAGGGGTCACCACCATTCTAGGGTGGGATGAGCACACATTTGGCAACCTTCCCACCCTAGGATGGTCATAGAAAATGCCCTCATCCCACCCTGGGATGGTGGTAACAAAAATAGGCCAAAACAGCCCAAAATGACCCAAAACAGCCCAAAATGACCCAAAATAGGTCCAAAACTGCACTAAAACAACTCAAATTGGGTCAAAATTTTACATGGATCAAAATGGAACCATGAGGATCCTAGGAGAGATGTAAAAGTTGTTAAATCATGCCTTGTAGCAATCATTTAATGGCTCAATCACTAAGCAGACGGTCCCCAAGAGGAAGTATTTCATGTCGAATCTATCCGAAGATATGACTGGTACCAAAAGAAGTTTTCCATAGATCACACTCTCTTATGGCTAAGCAAATAATGTGAGATACCTGAACTAGAACCTCCTCCATCACATTAGCATCGCATGCGACATTGCCAATCACAAACATTAGGTCATTTGCAACCTAGAGAGAATGAGTCATCATCTCTCAAATCGTAGCCACCTCATTTCCATCAAGTCAATATGATTTATGTTGACTTGCTCACCCCTCTCCATAATCCATATGATCTAGAGAATCTGATTCACATCAACACTAGCCTCATTTCCATGGACAGGATATCATCCCCACCATCCATCACTGAATTTATCCTGTTCAAAGAGTTGCTACGTGCTTCAAATGCATATATTCCACAACAACCTTCAGCATCATATAACTCAGTTTTTCAAACTAAAGTAGAGGGGGAGAACCCTAAGAGATTTGAGAATGTGGTGGATGATATTCACCTCATCCCAACTCCACACCAACTAGAGGAAGATTCTCATATGCTAATTGAAGAATCTATAGATGTGAACCTTAGTCTAGATGCAGACAATCCCCAAATTGTCAAAATCGCAAAATATTTATCCATGAAAGAGAAAGAGCATATGATCGACGTGCTAACAAGAAAGAAATAAGTGTTCACGTGGTCATATAAATACATGCCCGGTTTAGACCCAGATTTGGTAGTCCACAACCCTACTTTGGTGCAAGATGTTAAACCTTTCAAACAAAGCTTAGGAAAATTCATCCAACAGTTGCATTAATTGTGAAAGAAGAGCTACAAAAGTTATTGGACGTACATTTCATAGTCCCAATTGATTACCTAGAGTGGCTTTCAAATATGGTACCTGTTCACAAACCGAATGGAGGAATACGTGTGTGCACTGATTTTCAAGATTTAAACAAAGTGTGCCCAAAGGATTATTTTCCTCTGCCTAACATCGATCAACTAGTGAACTCCTACGCTGGACATGAAATGCTTTCCCTAATGGACGGTTTCTCAAGATACAATCAAATACGAATTAATCCCGAGGATCAACATAAGACAACATTTACAACACCCTAGGGGACATTCTATTACAGAGTGATGCCTTCTAGACTTAAGAATGCAGGAGCTACATATCATCATGCTATGACGTACATATTTCATGACTATATGTATAATATCATCCAGGATTACGTAGATGACCTGATTGCTAAATCAAAGATGCTTCTTAAGCACATTGAAGTCTTGGAAAAAGTGTTAGATCAATTTTTAGAGCACAAAGTAAGGTTAAATCCTAAGAAGTGTGTATTTGGTGTCACATCTGGAAAGCTTCTAGGATTCATTGTCTCCAAGTGAGGCATTGAAGTGGACCCGGGTAAGGTAAAAGCTATCATAGAGATGCCACCTCCCAAGAACTTGAGAGAATTGCATAGTTTACAAGGAAATATCCAATCTATACGATAATTTATTGCATAACTCTCTGATAAATGTAGGCCTTTCAATCGCTTACTACAAAAGGAGGTGATATTTTCTTGGATGACTGACTGTCAAGAGGCATTTGATGACATAAATAAGTATCTGGCTTCACCACCAATCCTTACATCACCTCACATGGGAGTCCCTTTTCACCTATACATATCTGCAACAGACTTTACACTAGGGACAATGCTTGCACATAAGAACAAAAATCATAAGGAGCAAGCCATTTACTATATCATTCGAACCTTGTTAAGTTACGAAATGAGATATACTTACGTTGAAAAGCTATTCTTAGCGATGGTTTTCACCACTAAGAAACTCAGGAACTATATGCTAAGAAATACTACTTATATCAGAGCTAGAGAAAATCCTTTGCGATATATTTTCATGGAAATCTGAAAACAAATCATCACCACCATCATTTTTCATCATCACAACACAAAGTATTAAGACAGTCTCTTAAGCACTCTTTTACTTTTAGCAATATTTCTATACTGGGATTAGCTTGACGACCTAGTGAGCGGAGACTCCATGAAATGGTCTATAACAGCGACAATGTCCTTTGAAATTATTGTTAGAAGTCCCTTTATTTTTCATCAAATCACACCACAAAACAACCAATTTGTTTACATCAGATTATTTCATTTAAATTTTATAGCATGACATAAAATTATACTATTTTCAACGACATAATTACATGAATAATCAATCAACAAATAAAAATTTAAAGCATCATAAAACATATGGACAAGTCATATCACAAAAATATCATATATATATCCAAAATATATGTACATCATATAAAAATGGATTGGTATGCCACAATCTATACCCTAGAATACTCAATCTTCTCAAAAATGTACAGTCTATAGCAGCTAGTCTCGAGAAGCCCTCGAGCTCTCAGCCTCATCTCCTCTCTCGCCCTAGCGTGGAGGAGGTGGTCCCATAGAAGTTTGTGTTGTGTCATGGGTCCTCGATGTTGATTGTAAGGATGACCTCGACGATCCCATCATGATCGACTTCACAATGGGACCTGGCAGCGGTATCCTCTAGTTCTCTGGAACCACATGATAATACAATCCTTGGTAGAACATGGTCTAAGCGATAGACCATGCCAAGTCATGAGTACTCGTCCCTCTGCTCTGAGCCCTAAGTTGTGTAGCCTCATCCTATAGTATCTGCACCTGAGCTCGAATGTGGGAAACCTCATCTTAAAGAGTTGCCATCTCACTACTCTCCCCCACCTCGACACCCTTGCCTTTATTGGGCGATGCTTGCCTATCACTCTATTGATAAGGGAGTTCCTCCTCCCTCCTCTTAGGCCGCTACGGTCTCTCTGAAGCATGTGGCACTCTTTGGTGTCTCTCCTAAGGAGACTGTTGCTGCTTCCTCCCCCCGTGACCCCTTGCTACATTAATAGCAGCCTAGCACCACCTCCCCTCCTCCCTCCTCTCAAGCTGCTACGGTCTCTCTGAAGCATGTGGCACTCTTCGGTGTCTCTCTTAAGGATACCATCGCTGCTCCCTCCCCCATGACCCCTCGTTGCATCAATAGCATCCTCACATCGCCTCTCCATCTATCGCACCATGACATGCATCGGACCCTATGCCCTCGTCATCCAAGGAGGGCGGATGCCTACATACTAGGCATCATACCCATTTGTGACCCTAGCATTGTCCTCATCCATCAGTTGAATGGGGGCATCGTCAGCATCCTAACTCTAGAATCATTGCATATCTGGAGCCCCGCTCAGTGTAGTGCTATCCCAGACAGTCTGAGAGTACTCGTAATCCCTGAGAGAAGGGATCCCCTACTATAGACCGAACTACCGCAAAACTCTGTCATAGCGGTGGAGCTCTACCTCTCCCTACTCCATCCTCAACTAGAAGACTCACCTGATGCGAACCAACTCCTGTCCATCCTCTCCCCACCTTCGATGCTCTCTCCATGGCCTACAGGTGATCTGGTCAGGGATGAGGTCGTCTAGCAACCTTCGAGACATCGGCAGATCTATCTACCATTATGACCCTCTCTAGAGCCACCAATAGAAAACTTCAGGTCTCTCCCAATCAACCCCTATTAGTGGAAGCCCCACCGGCCTTCGCACTACAATGTGCTCCCAGCACCAAACCTGTAGTAGCGATGTCAAAACTAGACATCGACCTCCCTTGTATACAACCTCATACAGGATCCTATATAAGCATCATAGTACAAAGCTACCCCAAGCGAATCTGTAGCCATGTTCTCTCATATTATAGACCACATATGAGAGTAGCCATGGTAACCTGCATCTTCTTTGGTGGCATAGCAGTAGACCACCCACTACCCCTACCAAAACCTAAGTCAATCGAGGTGCCCCAAGCATTTGCCACAATATCTCGATGTTCACTCTGCCCTTCTCCAAGGAAAATCTAGGGTCTTCATATAGTCACATCATGGTATGGCCCTAATTGGTTGTAGGGGTCATAAACTACCCTTGTATGGGGATCCTCAAAATCCTCCATACGTCCTCTAGAGTGGGTAGCCAGAAGCAGGATGACCCCAGATACCACCTCTCTACTAGGGCTGTCAGTAGCCCCATGTCTGTAGGTATTTGTGGCATCTCTGCCACATGTTGTAGCCCAACCTCCGATAGTCGGTCTCACTCTGCCTGATCGAACGCTGCTATGTCATCTCTTAGCCCCCCATATTTCCACTCCTGACTTTTTAGTAATCCCCTCTACAAGATAAACAATCAAACAACAAAAATCATTAATAGATAATAATTAAAATCAATTTCATATTATAAAAAAATGATGATATCATCCATTATTGGACGATATCATACTAAATTGAGTCAAATCGTCCTTTGTAGGATGAAATCGTCTCTGATTTCTCAACTTGGGGATCGCCCCTATTTCACCGATTTTGCCCTTAGATGAAATCGACGATCTGGGGATTATTTCATCCCGACGTCGTCGATGGCCTAAAAATGGCTACGATTCCCCAAAAATAGTCAAAATTTAAATTTAAATCACATAAATCAAATTAAAAACATAATTCATCAATTTTAGATCCTTACCCGCAACCCGCGTCAGACCTTTGTCGATTTGTGCATTGTTTCTACCATTTTTCCTGTAGAGCTCTAACACAAAAAAAAATGAACAGTAACAATGAATTAGGGTTTTACCCTATTTTTTTTAATTTTATTTAAAAACAACTTTTTCTTTTAAAATTTTGCTTTTTTGCGCTTTTACCTCAAACGTTCAATTTGGGTAAAAACATGGAGGGGGCATCATAGCAAACAGTTGTATGATTCGACCTAGAATCGTCGTCTAAAAAATTGAATAAATTTTTGCTTTCTCGTAAATCGGTAAGAACTCGCATTTAACGCATTTTCTTCAGAAAATTGGCTAAAGAGGTGGTAAAATGTAGCACCCTAAAATTGGCATAGTTAAACCCTTAGTAAAAAGATAAAATTTGAATTTTAACCCCGAAACCGCCCGTTAACCGCTCACCCCATTTTTTGTGCCATTTTTAGGAGTTGTTTTGACCGTTGGACGATATCATCGTCGATCAGACGAAATCATCCCAAATCGGACGAATTCTTCTGGAACAGAACGTCCAAATGATTTTTTCCCAAAACCAAATTTTCATAATTAGCTTTTATTTCAACAACCTCTCCAACTTGGGCAGAAGTGTGTCTGCACAGTTGGAGATTCCTCCGTTGGAGATCTCCCAAATTAGGATGATCCCCAACCTCCTAACCTCCCCCTAATCCTATATAAACTAGGATTTTCTCAGTTTATCCCCCTGGTTGGCTGATCCCATGATTCCCTAGTTGATTTTTCCTTGCCATATAGTTTTGCTATGTTAAGACGTCCTATCCACCATTGTTTGCACTCGTAGTTTTAAGTTTTCATTATAGGTTTTCACTATGCTTCAGTTGGAGGAAGCTTGGATCGTCACAGGCGATTCCAGATGATTTCGGATGATTCTATCACGGATCGGTGACGATCTTGTACGATTGGAGGCGATATCGACTGTAGTTCAAATTGGGGGCAACTAGAGCCCTGATTTTGCATTTCTTATTTGTCTTATTTATTTTACTATGCATTAGTTTGATTTATTTTCATTCTGCATCCTAGAGTTCACCTCATTCAACGTAAATGCATGATAAATTTAAAATTAGTTATTAAAACAATGCATTTCCTTTAATTTGCTATCTAGATTTATCATTTAGGCATTTATACTATCGTTTCTATCATTTTACATTCTTCTTGCAGTAGCATTTTCGGTTTTTGGTGTTTGTTTCTGTGATTGCAGGTTTCTGACAAATTCGTTAGATCGACGATGATCTTGTCTGATCTCAGGTGATCGCCTGTGATCTGAGATGATTATGTACAATTGTAGATGATCTTGTCATATTCAGGATGATTTGTACTCCTACAAGCTTCAGAATCTTCATCAGACATCCAGAATCAGGTATATTCTTTCTCATTTAGCATATTCCTTTAAATTTAGGATTCATTCTCGCTTTTTGTATTCATGTAAATTGGCATTTTCATATAAGATAGCTTAGATTCATTCTGGCCAACCTAGATTATGAATTATCAAGTATAAAATGAACACATCAAAACCATTCTCAACCTAGGCATGGAAACTGCCACTCAAAGTTTCCTGGTGAACCCACCATCCGTCGAAAATTCACCCTTATACCCCTCCCCTAAGAGGCACGACCTTCAAAGGGCCTCTCAGTCTGAGGTATTATCCCATCCTTCTCGTGTCCCCCTTCCGGGTGTGGATCCTATAGCTTGAAGGTAAGGATGCAAAAAATTTGGAGCAGTACAGGAGTGCTACAAAGATTTCCCCTCACTTTATTGTGCTCTCTTACCCTCAAAATCTCTCCTTAGCGACGGAGCTTATCAGGTTACTTCAAGAGGGTCCCCATCTCCTCTGGATGAGGACCCTTTACAAGATTTTAATGAAGATATTGATTATTTATCTAACCCAAAATTCCCGATGAGATACTTTCAGAGGGTTAATTGGAAAGGATATGGACTTGGATGACATGAATAAGGTCCTCGCCACATTGTTGAGCCAGAATATAGAGAACCAAGTGACCACTCCGGTCTAGGCTACAGACCTTCCATCGCAAGCTCTTCTCTTAATCATGCCTTCCAAGAACTTGACATTGAGTGCGAGGAAGAAGAAGAAGGAAGCAACCAAGAGGATGAACCTAATGATGAGGATGATGATATAGATGGTGGATACCTAATCCATAATTATTACCCTCATGAAATTGGAGTTGTCCTAGAGCAAGACTTACAACAAGGACCAGAATACGAAGGTCCAATAGACATGGCATATGGTGAATACAATATCTATGATTTTTACCCTCATGAAATTGGAGCTTTCCAGAGTAGGCCTTACAACAAGGACCAGATTACATGCCACTCATTATGGGACCTCATACCAATGCTAATGGCTTCTGGATAAGCGACGATGATTATGAAGATGAGACTGAAATGATATATCTTAATCATGAGCATGAAATGCAAGCTAGGAGAATTCTTCGAGGAGAGGCACATCATGAATAGCTTAATCAAGAGGCAGAAGAACCTCAAGAGGAGTTAATATATGCAAAATCTATTTGAAGATATAACTGATACCAAAAGAAGTTCCCAATAGACCGCACTCTTTTTTGGCTAAACAAAGACCATGAGAGTCCTGAACTAGAACCTCCTCCATCACATTGGCATCGCATGCAACACCACCAATCACACACATTGGGTCAGTTGCAACCTAGAGAGGATGAGTCATCATCTCTCAAATCATAACCACCTCATTTCCATCAAGTCAACATGGTTTATGTTGATTTGCTCACCCCACTCCACAATCCATATGATGAGGTAAATCCGATCCATATCGACACTAGCCTCATTGCCATGGATAGGATCTCATCCCCACCATCCATTGCTAAATTTATCATGTCTGAAGAGTTGCTGTGTGCTTCAAATGCATATATTTCACAGCAACCTTCATCATCATATCACTCAGTTTTTCAAACTAAAATAGAGGGGGAAGCCCCTAAGACATTTGAAAATGTGGCGGATGATATCCACCTCATCCCAACTCCACATCAACTAGAGGAAGGTTCTCACATGCTGATTGAAGAATCTATAGATGTGAACCTTAGTCAAGATGCGGATAATCCCCAAATTGTCAAAATCGCAAAATATTTATCCACAGAAGAAAAAGAATGCATAATCAACGTGCTAATGAGAAAGAAAGAAGTGTTCGCATGGTCATATAAAGACATGCCTGGTTTAGACCCAGACTTGGTAGTCCACAACCTTACATTGGCACCAGATGCAAAACCGTTCAAGCAAAAACTTAGGAAAGTCCATCCAATAGTTGCATTAATTGTGAAAGAAGAACTACAAAAGTTATTGGATGTATACTTCATAGTACCAATTGATTACCCAGAGTGGCTCTCAAATATGGTACCCGTTCACAAACCGAACGGAGGGATACGTGTGTGCACTAATTTTTGAGACTTAAACAAAGCGTGTCCCAAGGATGATTTTCCTTTGCCTAACATCGATCAACTAGTAGACTCCTGTGTTGGCCATGAAATGCTTTCCTTAATGGATGGTTTCTCAAGATACAACCAAATTTGAATTAATCCCGAAGATCAACACAAGATAACATTTACAACACCCTAGGGTACATTCTATTACAGAGTGATGCCTTTTGGACTTAAGAATGTAGGAGCTACATATCAACATGCTATGATGTACATATTTCATGACTATATGCATAATATCATCGAGGATTACGTAGATGACCTGATTTCTAAATCAAAAACACGTCTTGAGCACATTGAAGTCTTGGAAAAAGTGTTCGATCGATTGTTAGAACATAAAGTAAGGTTAAATCCTAAGAAGTGTGTATTTGGTGTCACATCCGAAAAGCTTCTAGGATTCATTGTCTCCAAGTGAGGCATTGAAGTGGACCCAGGTAAGGTAAAAGCTATATTAGAGATGCCACCTCCCAAAAACTTGAAAGAGTTGTGTAGCTTGCAAGGAAAGATCCAATCTATTCGATGATTCATTGCACAACTCTCAGATAAATGCAGGCCATTCAACCACTTGTTACAAAAGGGGGTGACATTCTCTTGGATAGCTGAATTTCAAGAGGTATTTGATGACATAAAGAAGTATCTGGCTTCACCACCAATTCTTACACCGCCTCGAATAGGAGTCCCTTTTTACCTATACATTTCTGCAACAAATTTTACACTAGGGACAATGCTTGCACAAAAGAATGAAAATCATAAGGAGCAAGCAATTTACTATATTAGTCAAACATTGGTAAGTTATGAAACAAGATATGCTTATGTCAAAAAGTTGTGTTTAGCAGTGGTTTTTGCCACTAAGAAACTTAGACATTATATGCTAAGCAACACTACTTATATCATAGCTAGATAAAATCCTCTACGATACATGATGACTCGCACTTACAACAACACCCGTACTACTAAATGGATAATGCTTTTAACAAAATTTGATCTTGAATTCATAAGTCAAAAATCCATAAAAGGGCAAGTGATAGCTGATCAACTAGCTGAAGCTCCTTTACATAATGATAAACCACTAATCATTGAGCTCCCAGATGATTCAGTATTCTCTGTCACAGAACAAGAAGAGTTAGTCCCTCCTGAAGATGAAGCAAACATGACAATGTTCTTTGATGGATCTAAGTGCAAAAAAGGACAAGGTGTGGGAGTCATATTTTATACACCTGAAGGAATACCAATTCCTTTATCATTCAAACTTGACTTCACATGCACTAACAATAATGCAGAGTATGAAGCCTTAATATTGGGTCTTCAATCAGCTATAGCAATGGGCATAAAAAGACTAAGCATTTTTGGTGATTCTCAACTAGTTGTTTACCAAGTAAAAGGAGAATACCAATGCAAAGAACCAGTTCTTAAAGTAATATCATGAAGTAGCAACAAAATTGCTAGAAAAGTTGAATGGTATGAAATTAGTAACCTACCTTGTTCGACAAATAGATTTATGGATGCAATGGCTTCTTTGGGATCTCTCATCCCTAAGAATGAGCATGGAGAAATACAACCGCTAATCATAACAACAATATCAAAACCATCAGTTCAAAGAGCAGAATCTACAGGTGAGAAGAATATTTGTTTGATACATGTTGAACCTTACAATTCTTACCTGGATGAAATAAGAGACTTTCTCAAGTCTGGAATACTCCCAATAGAAATGACATGAACTGCAAAAAGAACGTTCAAACAAAAAGCTATTTGTTTCACTCTCTTGGGGGACATGTTGTACAAGTGCGGGTATGATGGAATCTTGTTACGATGTCTAGATCCTGTTGAAGTAGAAAGAGCTATAACAGAAGCCCACGATGGTACTTGCAGTGGACACTTTAGTGGAATGGCCATTGCAAAGTGAATATTGCGCATGGGTTACTATTGGCCAACCATGGAGAATGATTGTTGTCAATATGTAAAGAAATGTCAAAAGTGCCAACATCATGCCAATATAACTCATGTACCATCACAAGATTTACAATCCATTCAAAGTATTTGGCCATTCTCACAATGGGGCCTGGATTTGATTGGTAAAATATCACCTGCCTCATCAGGACAACACAAATTCATCATAACTGCTACTGAATACTTCACAAAATGGGTTGAGGCAATTCCAATGACCACTACGACTGGACCTCGAATAGCGGAGTTTATACTTCAGCATATTATCTGTCATTTTGGAATACCCTCTAAGATCATTTTTGATAATGGCAAGTCATTTAAGAATAAGGATGTTAAAGCTCTATGCAACAAATTCAATATACAACACAACTTCTCAACACCTTATTACCCACAAGCAAATGGGTAAGCTGAAGCAACAAACAAGACAGTGGTAGCCATTCTCAAGAAACTAGTCAAATAAAATCATAGAGATTGGCACACTCAACTTCCTTTGGCACTATGGGCCTACAGAACAAGCATCATAATGCCAATGGGAGCAACACCATTTTCACTAGTCTATGGCACTGAAGCTATATTACCCCTTGAGCTCGAAATTCCCTCCTTGCAAATCACGTTACAGGAGTTCATGGATGATGACAAAGCCAGACAAGCATGTCTTGACCAGCTAACACTTATTGATGAAAAGTGCATCAACACTTTAGAACATTTGTGAGTGTATCAAGACAGAATTAAACGTGCTTACAACACAAAAGTCCATCCTCACGAATTTCAAGTAGGAGACCTTGTACTCAAGGAGAATCAACAAAATACCAATGCACTACCACACTTGAGAGATAAATTTACGGTGAATTGGTTAGGCCCATATATTGTAAAGCAAAATTTGGGACCAGGAACGTATAGACTTGCCAACTTAGAAGGAAAACTGGAGCCATAGCCATTGAACATAATGCACCTAAAGGCATTTTATGCATAAATCGACTTGCAATATATATGTATATATACATGGCTAAAAAAAAAGAAAATTAATTATCACATACATTGCATACATTTTACATTGTATATAAAACATCTTTGCATACATTCTGCACATTGCATTCGCACATCACATAGACGATATTCATATCACAAAAAAAAAATCAATACATTTGCATTGCATTATACATATCATACGAATGTAGCCGCATTACAAAAAAAAAAAAAAAAGAGATAAATATACTTGCATCCATCCCATCCCACGTTCAGCGATATTTAGTAGTGGTGATGATATGGCCAAAGAAAAATGAGTTCAAATAATTGGGGGTACCCACCTCAGGCATTTATGCAATCCAAAAAAAAAAACACCCACATATGTTTTCCCTATGTCATAAAATAAAATTTCAGTCATTCAACCATTGCTAGTGTAAGAACCACTTTGATAAAATGTTCAATTTTCTTTAGGACCAAAAGCACTTTGCTCACATTAAGAAAATATTGAGTGTTGTTGACTGATCCCAAAAACAATCTTGCACCAAACACACTTCTAACAATCTTAAAAATATTTTGAGTTAAGGAGGGATAACGCCATGCTTGGGTAACACATTGAAGTGAAAAAGGATAGTCCTCGCTTGTCCTATCATGCAACATAGTCCAAAATAAAAAATAGTGGTTTTCACCACTATCACAATTGCTCACCAACTATAAACACATAATGTAGAGTAGTAAGGATAGGGTCAAAATTCTCATCACACTTCGGTTGAGAATTCGATTCCCCAAAACTCTATCCAAAGTTAACGAATCCCATGCACACACCACAGATCCCTAAAGCTGTAAGGATCGTACTACATTTCCCTCAAAAAGATATGTAGTCATCCCCAAGGCCTAAAGATCAGATTATTGGACTATGGAGTGAGCCTCCACCGGGGCTATAGACGCTTGACTAGCAGTGGAGTAAGCTCATGCGGGGCGACATGTCTCCCTCCCAAAAAGGGAGACCTCTGACCGCACATACGGGCAAGCTAACTTCTTGGAAAATCCCATAACAGGTCATACCCAATTTACTCATGATGGGTAAATGAACTTCATGTGCACACACACTGGTTCTTGATTGTTTAGGGTCATTGCTATACTCAAGATTCAGTACATGAACTTCACAAGCACACACATTGGTCCTAAAGAAAGTTAAACAATAGGTGTAACTTGGTAAAAATACTAGTATGGTTGAGTCCCTAAAAATGCATCCGCACTATATAAGCACTCCCATGTATCATGTCAGAATCCATCTATCACTCCATATATTCCATATACACCAACATCCCCATTCCCAAAATCATGACAAAATGCAAAATATCACAAAGATGGGTACCCCCAATTACAAGCAATGAACAAAAACAATGGCCAATGAAAATTTTGAGCTATAAAAAGATCACATGAACATCACACATTCCATCATATAGTTTGCACAAATAAACAATTAAACTGCATATTCCATATTAATTTGCATCAATCATTGACATAGAAAAAGCGCAACAACATCATATAGAAAGCATAAATCACTCATAAAGCATAAGTATTTAAATTGCATTCATGTCAGTAAAACAATCATAAGCATTTCAATAACACATGCATGCATTAATATTACAAAATAAACACAGAAATAACCAAAATATAAAAGCCATGTATATATATATATAAATATGGAGGTCTCATAGTACAAAATACCCGTAGGCTGTATACATTAGAGCACCAAGGCTCATATCAAAACAGATACACCACAAAATACAAAAAGAATGATAGTAAGGCACACTAGTTGGTGCCAGCAGGATCCCTCTGAGAACCATGGGCTGATGAAGCAGCATGTGAGCTAGTCCGTCGGTGACTCCTATGGCTCATCTCGGTCCCTCGACTAGTAGTAGCCATCGACGATGAAGGGGGAACAAGCAGTGGGATCTGTCGCTCATGCAAGATGTTCTCCAACATCTCAATATAAGTAGCCTACTTACGCAGGGTCCTCAAATCTACACCCTGATGAGCAACCCTCTGAGATATCTCTACTCATAGAGCAGCAACAGTAGTTGCGGTGTCCCCTCCACTAGAACCTGACTATAAGCGAGTAAGCTCACCCTCAAGTCGAGAAATCTCACCCCCAAGCCTAGTAATCTCTACATACTTTGCATCAAGGGCATCACTGCTAGGTCCACCCCACAAACTATCCACCTTAGCCTGAAGATGAGTCACCTCACCCTGGTACCATGCCAACTCACCCTTTAGGTGAGTCACCTCTAAATCCAGGCTGTCACGCTCACCCTGTAGCAAATCCCAATCCTCCTTAGTCCATCGAGGAGGGCCATCCCCCTCTCCATCCCCATCACCACCAACCTCCTCTGGCTGTTGCACATCAAAAACCACCTCAACCCTCAAAGAACTACCTCGTCGATGCTTCATCGACCAAGGAACCCACCCTGCTACCTCTGCCTCATCACCACTCCCCTCATCGTCAACAATTGCACTCGACGTCCAAGGAGGCTGAGAGGTAAACCATGCATCATACTCGGGTGTGGTACCCACGTCATCCAAGTCAGGAACATCAAGGTCAGAATCATCGATAGGGTCATCAACCCTCCAAAAATTAGGAGCAACAGGCAACCCCAACTCATCTCCCCTTGCTTGTAGGTCACAGGTGCATCAGGCACACCCTAGATCAAACCAAACTGACACTGCACCTGACTAAACTGAACATATTCCATCTCCCTAAGATGGGCACCAACAACCCATTGGCCCCACCTGATCCGGTGAAGCTCAACCACATCAGTCACCCAGTCCATGCCCCTCCAAGGCCGCCAACTCATAAAATCTCTAGTAAGTGAGCTAAGAATATCTCTGTACTCTGAAGCCCCCACCATGGGATGACTGAGCTCCTCACTAAGAAGCCACCTGTAAGTGCGAGGAGAGGTGGCATCGCAGGCACAAGGCAGACCAACTGGTCGTCCCATAATGATATGCTCCCAAGACCATATTTGGAGCACCAAGCTGCAACCTAAGCCCTTTCACTCTTGCCTCTTAACCTTGTACAACTCGCTATAAATTTGGCATAAGAGAGTGGTAGCCCATGCCAACCATCAAGGATCAAAAATCAAACCCAACATAATAGGTACCTGGTTCCACGGGATCCTCGATCCCATGGAATTGGGCAACAACATGTTGCTCAATATATACATCAAAAAAGTAGGAACTGCTCCTAGACTGCCATCAGTAAATATATCCAGGTATGCAATCCCACCCCTACTACAGTCTACATCCCACAACTCACCAAATATAGGGAACAATGCCTCCCTCTTGTCGACACCAACCTGGACAACTGGACCCTCGACAGGAATGCAAAAAATGTGGTATAAGTCCTCCAATGTAACAGTGAGCTCCCCAGTAGGAAGCTGGAAGGTCCCTCTATCCGGATCCCACCGCTCAACCAACGTCGAAAGGAGATCCTCATCAGCTTGGACGGTTCCCAACCGCCCACAACCATCAAGACCAATGGTCTCTAGGAAAGTCCAATCATCGTCAGAAAGTGCCTTCCGCACTTTCCTAATAGTCCTCGGCCACCTATGCTGAGCATCCAAAAGCTTCACCTAAAAAGCAAACAAACATAAAATGCATTAACAAAAATAAAAAAAAAAACTTTCACCTACCCCTAGGTGATAAAAAATCAACAGCCAAAAACAAACAAAAAACAAAAAAAAAACTTTCACCTACCCCTAGGTGATCATAAATCAACAGAAAAAAAAAAAAAACAAAAAGAACAAAAAAAAAAAGGGAAAAAAAAAAAAACACAAAACAAAAAAAAAGGAAAGGCAAGTTCATTACCAGCCCCACTTAGTTAAAAAAAAAAAAATAAAAACAACAAACAAACAAAACACACAACCAATAATGAAGCCTACACTAAAAGGACAAGACCACCTACCTTGGCATAGCGGGCGCCAGCTTCCGCTCCAGTCGAGCCACCACCAATGTCACCTCCGCCACCGCTCCCCTCGCCAATCTCCATCTCACTCATCACTCTCAACAAATCAGTAAATGACAAATGGAAGAATGAAAGTGACAGGGCCACAAACCTATATATAGCCGCATTTTGCGATGGAAAACGTGCATCCACATTTTGCATGGAGCACAAAAATGCAAACCCGTAGTTTGCGAAAAATGCACACCCACGTTTTACATGGTGCATAAAAATACGGACCCATGGTTCACGGCATAAAATCGCAGACCCATGGGTAACGTGAAAAACCACAAGAACGCGGTTTCAAAATACCAAAACCGCGCAAACGCGGTTAAAAAAAACAAAAACATAAACAAAAAAAAAACAAAACTCACAAGCATCAACAAATTTGCACACCAAAATTACCTTGCAGTTACAAGTGACAATTGTCCAAACAAAACAACCCAAAGTTGAAATTGACGCCCACTCCGTGAGGTTACAAAACACGGAAAAGTTATGCTCAATCAATGTGCATTAAGGAATTGCTAACAGTCACTAGGACAAGCGCCTAGGATGATTGGTTCCTTCATTTCATAATCATGCATGTCAATCAAACCAAACGGTCAATTTGAAAGAACAAAAGTCCACCAAACGCTTGGGGCAACTCATTTTGAACAATATGCAACAACAACAATAAACCATTTCAATCATCAACCTTTCGTCAATTGGCCCATGGGCTTCATTCTTTACCCATTTGCCAATTGAGGGGGTAAACAAGCAACCAAATTTCAAAAAAAAAAAAACATTCATTCTGCCACACCAAGAAGAAATGAGTCCATCCATCCAATAAAGTTAGATGTCATCGGTTTTTGCACTGCATTGTGTTTTACACAATGCAGAACAAAAAGGGGCAACTGTAGACACCAAAATCCAACACCTTTGAAACCACATTTGTCACCCCACCATCAAATCCTGCATAATAAATTTATATGCCTAAGTTCTAACTTAGGGATATAAAATCCTGCACATTATCCTATTTTCCAAATTTATTAAAATCTGGAAAATCACCCCAGGATACCCTGCCTACCCACTGGACATGTGTCCTGGACACTTCACCCAACATATTTTCCATATCTCACCCACTCCTGTCCCCCTTGTCTCTGCACATGGGACAGATTCCCAACACCCATGCCACATCTCACCCACTTTTGTCCCCCTTGTCCCTTCACATAAAACAGGATCCCTCATCCCACTCCACTTGCAGCCACATCACCTCAGTTAAGTGAGGCACACTGAATGACTCACTATAACTGCCCCTTCCACCTGGCAGTTCAGATTTACCACTTGGCAAGTCAGGCTTGCCACCTCCCATATCCCTCCAAAGCCCTAGGAAGCTTATAAAAATGCCATATTATCAACAAAGAGAGGGAGCTGAATTTGCATACTGATAGGCTTCCAAAATCGACCTAGACCCAATGAGAAATTGTGAGCGCAAGCATCATTCTATACTGTTGGTTCGAATCTTGAGATAATCTGTTATTTAGTCAAAATTGCCCATTCACGGTTCCACAGTCAAAAATGCGTGTCCACGGTTTCACAACTGCAGGTCCACTGTTTCTAGTTCCCCACCATGCATCCACGTTTCCATAATCTTGAGAACAAAATCACATGCACATCAGAGATCAGTAAAATAATTAATTTGTTAGCAAGGCTTTATCCGTTAATTGCTTCTGTTGCTTGTTTCGTATGATTACTTGCTTAGGGTTCATGCATAGCATTGGTGTTTATTGCTCATATATACAGGTGCTACTAATCCCTTTGCTAGTTTGAATGTGTGCAGGTGACAAGTACTTTGGAAAAGCTATTGAAGCTGGAGTGGTCCCTTGTTGGATACCAAAGCCCACTCATCTTGGATTGTAGCTAGAAGAACGAAGAGCACGTACCCCTACGAAAGTTTTGGGAGATCCCATTCCATCAGATCTTCATCCATTTGTATCAATACAGAGAGAGAGCATTGTAACATTACCCCAAGCATACTTGGGGCAATCCAAAATTCATTTTGTAACAAATTGTATCAAAATCAATAAAGAAAAGCAATTTTGGCAATTTCTATTTCTCTGTGTTTTATATATTTCAGTGTTCAGATTTTCTGGTTACAATTATATTAGGATAAATATTTTCGTCTCATTACAATCAAAATGCTCCATTAAGATCAAAATTCCAATGTGGAAAAGTGTAAAACTGCCAACATTATGGTAATAGATGGAGGTAGGGATGTGATAGAAAGGCTTTAGGAAGAGCTGGCACAAAGGGATGCTCGTTAGAGACAAGTAGTAACCCATAGGTAGTTACCTAGAGACAGAGATCCATAGGTGACTTAGATACATTGATCTAGAGGTAGACACAGATAATTTATAAAGGGAGACCTAATGAAGGTTGTATATATCCAGCTATGTCAACTTCAGGGCTGAAGAATGAAGAGAAAGAAGAGTTAGAGATTGAAGGCAAAAAACCTTCCTACCAAATAATGTAATATGAGGGGTGTTGGACATATTACATTATTTTGCCCCCTTGTAATATTAGTTTGGTAGTTTATTTATATTTTATATAATGTATGTGTCAATATGAGAGAAAGTGCAAGGTGTCAAGATAGAGAATGAAGAGTCACATGATATGTGGTAAGATGAGAGTTTTGTCTTTATGAGAGGAATATGAAAGGTTGCATCTCCTAGATGTTTGAGGAGAGCAATAGTTAAAGTACTAAAAAATCATGTAAAACTATATATTGGAGATAAAGCTCCATGCAATGAAGTCAATCAGTATCATTCATGTAATATTTTTATATTGTGTATATTTGAGTTATATATGTGAGATATTGTTGTTATTCTTAATATCGATATTCACTGTTAGTTTAATTAATTGCATACATTTGGTTTATATTTGATCTTAGATAAATATTTATGTTATTTAACTCGTAATGAAGCTTACAAACCATTTTCCTAACTACCTTAAAATTGAGGCCTAGGATACCCATTAGATGGGGCCTTATAGCTCTGGTTCCCCTGTGGGAAAGAAGTTCTTATACTATTCTGATAAGGTCCCCTCTTGGTATTTTAATCCTTCCTCATGGCCAATAATTCATTAGAAACTAATGCAAGCAAATTTTGAGATGCTTCCTTTTTTAGGTCCTTTGGGGTAGGTGGGATTAGGGTTTGTGGGGCAACAATAATCGAAGATGGTACTGAGGATTATTGAAAGGTCATTGGTTGAGCAATTGGAATAGTTTGGTAAGGGGATTGTATATTGAGATACAAAAACATAGAAGGCCTAGGGGCTAGCCTTCTAATATAAATAAAAATATGTTCAACTTGGATGGCTATTCCATAAGCTTATGGTAGAGAATTTCTACCTCTAGCTTTAATCATCAATGAGATTTCAGAATCCAATGCTTTAAAATAGTATAAAAGTGCCATACCTAGGGTAGGATGAATATCCTTAGGTATTATATGTTAGGACTTATAAAATATGAGGTTGAAATCCTCTACTACCTCCATGAGAGCTCTCTTGATTATTGAAAATTATTCTAGGAGTAATACCCCATTTTCCTTCTCTTTGAATATTTTAACAAAAACATTGTCGATTTGGTCCCAAATGGTAACTGAATTGGATTGGAGTGTGAGATACCATCCTCAGGCCCTTCCCTTGAAAGAGGTTGTTAACAATCTTAGAACCATGTTCTACTCTGGTATATTATGGATTGTACACAGACTATCCACATGGTTTAGATGCTCAATGGGGGAAGTGAGATCTTCCTAAATAAAGTAGGTGAGAGAATTTAGAGAATATTAGGGTATCTCATCTCATACTTAATGTGACATTGGTGGAGTCAAAGGACCTCTATCATTACAGGCAGGAAACATTTTGGGGGGGGTGGTGGAGCAACCATATTATGGACTAGAGATCTTCTTCTTCATTGAATGATGGTAACAAATATTGTCACCTTTTATAACATAGAACTCAAAAATAGGTCTTTTATCTAGATATATTTGGATTCTTTGTTTGGAGTGGAGTCACCAACTTAATGCAGCTTGTTCTTCTTGAAAGCATATAGACTGAGGCCTTCATCAAAATCTCAATCTAATATCTTCAGCAATGACTTCTTTTGATGTTTATTGTGGAGCAGAGTTGTCAGGTGAGTAAGAGGCACTTTAACAAGTAAATGTAGGCATAGACCCTGACCAAGTCAAAGCCCAAATTGTTTTTGTGGTTATGGTACCAATAATATATCATTAGGGTCCCACTGGACGTACCATCAATCTGTTGTCATATTCAAATGTCTTAGTTGGAATTTTCATCAAGGGCCTCCAAAATATTTTTACAATGTTGACTATTAGAATGTGATATTTACGCACACTTTAACTCATGGGGGAGGGAAAGGGATGTGAGATAAAAATAAAATAACTCACAAAAAAAATGTGGAAATGCACCAAAATATCCATTAATATATCCCTACACAATAGGCTTGAACACTATGTGCTAGCAATGAACACTTCCTCTCCTCAACACAGTTAAGCAAAAATGAGATTTATCAACATATATGCACATAAAAAAATGGGCTAGTGGAGAACCATATATGGCTAGCCCAAAAATTTATGCAGACCTCCCACACACACATATGCAAGCAAATCCCAAAATAAGTAAAAGCTACAAACACATACACACATACATAAAGGGGTCAGTAAGAGAACCATAGATTGCTAGTCCAAAAATTGATGCATATCTCCATAAATATATATTCAAGTAATTTTTATAAAGTATTGTGCTAGAAGTGGAGGTTCAATTTGCCCACAAGCCACTCAAGAACTAACTTCTCTATAGAAAAAAATGAAATAAAAGCTTACAAAATATTACAATGTAAACTTGACGATCCTTTTTACAGTCTATACTACTACTATTTGTAGATTACAACAGGGAATATTTCCCTCCAAAATTATCTCCAAGTGGATCTAACAATTTTATCTACCTTTTTAGGGATCCTAAAAATTAAATGAGGTACCCTTGTTGTTAATAGTTGCTAGATCTAGGGCTATCATCACCATACTTATCTTAAATGAATTTTTGAACCACATAATTAAGATGTTATCAGGTAGGTGGTATTTTGCTTTCTACGTGAGAATACATTAGTTCATCCCACCTACCTTTGTTATAGTTCCATGCACTTTGACTTGACCAAGATTTTGGTGGTAGCTCAATTTGTTTTTGACATGCTCATGCTTATTTCAAAACCTAAGGTCATCCTCCAGATTGTTCAAGACTTTTGTTTCTAGCGCTTAGTCAAAGATCATAAAACTTTTGATATCAGATTTACTTCAAAATAAAAATACTCCTCCAACTTTGTTTCCTTATCGTTGCATCTATCGATACTTTTATTTCCTTTGCCTAACATGTATTGCATAATATTTGACTATCAAAACTTATTTTAGCTTCCTTCTCTTCGAGATATATTGCATGCTTTAGGGGGGGGAAGGTTCTCTCCTTGGCTTATAGTCTTTATAAAGTTGTAATTGCCTATGATCGAAACTTTGCCTTAGACACAAATTAGTAGTGAGAAGTCACTACAAGATCCCTACCTTTATATTATCCTTGAACTCTAATTTGATATTCCCTCCCTAGAAGCTTTTTTATATATCTATTTTTTAAAAATTGTTTGACCAGTGTATAGTGCTAGAAAATTTGTATTAACAATAAATTATATATTTATACAATCAAGATGGTGTCAACCAACTCATTGTGATATATTCCTAACATTCTTCACCCTTATTACACCATGTTCCAAATAGACCCAAGAACATTAATATCTGGATTAGGATAAACATCATAGTCTAAATAAAACCTAATGAACTAAGACATACATAATAGCTTACAAAATACTCAAAGTTTTATGGATTATGACATACATTATTATCCATGACCTACATTAATGTGAATAGGGATAAACTCAATTATTTACCTCACCAAACATACAACTAAGGATAGGGACAAACGTGAGTATGCATGATCTTATATCATAAGTGGAGAGACACACACATGTTATCCATCTTCTTAGTTGGAAATAGGTACACAAACATTTATTTATAAAATCTCTACGATTGAGGACACACTCAATGAATCATAGGTACATCACTCTTATGAATAAGGGTATACACAAGTACTCACAAAATCATATGCTAATAGGGACATACACTACTATATGTAAAACTATAGTTAGATTGGGCACTCTCTTCTCTCAAAAGAAACACTATCTCCATAGATAATGCTATCTAATTTTGATTTACAAAATAGATCATAATTGTTTCAAATATATGAACCCCTCAAACTAAATAATGCCTTGATCATGTGGACTTCAAATCACTTCATATTTTAGAATCATATGTATCAACCAATATTTTTAATAGGACTCAAAATATATCATATGTGTTGAGTTTGAAAAGTATTCTCCAACAACTATATATGCCTAAGCTTCCAACAAATAATTTTTACATAATAATATATTCTTGAAATATTTCCAATCCATTAACATTACCTCAAAAATCACATCTATATTTTCATGAAAATAATTAGTATACAAAAACCTTTAAAAGTATCCCTTCATTATGCATGTCAGATAAATGTTTGATCCTCACATATTTATTTTGGAGTTCATATTGTCTTTCTTTTGTTCCTTTTTTATCCTCTGTTGATCCTCTGTTGTACAAGGCGTTAGGGCACCTTTCAAATACCCTGGTTTTAATAAATTTATTAATCTACCAAAACAAAGATAAATGTTTGCATCTCTTAAAGACTTATTAAAAAATATGGCTCCAAAAAATATTCAAGTACATCTACTATCAAGATGAACCAAGATCAAATATCAACTTGAATAATATCTTTGATGATTATGATATTTAAATACCAAGTTGATGTATGTATGGGTGATATGACATACACAATCTCCTACTAATCAAGTAATTATGTATTGGCATAAGTAGCAAATACGATCAATGTTATTATGTTGGATTTTTCAAATAACTAATTCTCCAAAAATACAATATTGAATGAACTAAAAAAATTAAAAGAGACTAATGGAGTCTTCTAACCTCTTTTAAGCTTTGAGAAGGATGAGAATGTAACCCTTTCTATTGGGTTCCTTGAAATTATGCATGGTGAGATGATTGGGGTTGTCCAAGAATTTGACATGACTAGCCCCCTCAATCCCTTCACTTGCAAATCCATCCTTCCTTTGAACCATAAAGTTGGACCTTTATTAACAACAAACATATGGAATAGCATCAAGCTAAATCAAACTAATTTTTATAAATGAGAGAGCATCCTTTATAATATATTTCACATTTGCATGGCGTACTAAACCACTTCCATTTGATATTTTCCTTGTATGCCCAAACAAATATGTAATTTTTGACAATATACAATAAATTCTACAACAAGCAAATCTCTATAAATAATAAGTGGCATCCAATATCAACATTATCCACTTTATATTCTCCTATTGACATCACAGGAAAGAGATGAATTTGTTTTATCAAATTCATATACACTCTTATAATAACTTATTCAAATTCCTCATTGTTGATATTTCCTTGTGATAATTTGTTAACTAGGTCTCATCTTACCAAGACATCTCCTTTTCATGGACTTGTATAACAAAAATAAAATATTATTATTCCAAGAAAAAAAAGGTAATTTCCTCCCATGCTTAGATATAAAATACTAATCAGTTGTCAAATCCTTATATAATATAATATAGAATATACAACTGCATAATTGTTCATTACCTAGTAATAATTATATAATATTAGTTGGTGTCAAATCCTTTAGTCAAGGTTTAGTCTTTGAGATTTTTTTTGGTTACATAGATGAATTGGTTACAATCACAGTTTTTTTTAGTTATTGCCAGCGCAGTTGGAAGGTTCAAACTATCAACGAAGGCTTCCAACACACCCACCCACTGTCTCGTCAATGGTAACCCAAGGTGAGATGAGAACCACCGGAACCACAAGGTTCACACCGTCTTCGTTAGTCTGAGAAGATCCTCTCTTTTTAACTCGTTAAGGCTTTCCACGTCATACCTTGGTTAGAATCATTATTTTCTTCTATTTATGACCCGTTCTCTTAATAAAGTACATATACTCCAACCAAAAAACAAGACCATGAATTGAACCTTGCTTCTATTGGATCACAGTTTAGAATGTCATGACATAGTTTTGGAAATTGATTCTCCATTTCCTGTCATATTTATGGAACCAGCGGTAATTCTATCCTCAAATTGGCTTTAAACCTATAAGAAATGGATTGAATATATCATAACACAATGAGTCACAAATACAAGAAAATAGCGATTCCCTGCCGCCAAGGGTATGACAGGGTGCCCAGAGAGACCTCCACGAATGTCTAACCCCGTGCCGGCATATTTTAGCATAGAAGATTCCGATTTCGGGCCGCCTCGTCTCTTTATAAAGGACCGACGACCTTGAACGAAGATCTCATGCTCTGTAGCCCAAAAGAAGTCTGTTTATGCAAATAGATATCTAGGAATCAGAGGATGGCGGAGGCGGCGACGAAGCGCAGGAACGGTGTTATGGTTGTGGCTCTGTTTTTGATGATGGCGATTTTTGTGCCTTGCAAAATTGAGGGAATGCGAAGTTTGAGAGAAAATGGGGGATGCCAGTGCGAAGAGGTGTACGTGGTGAAGGAGGGAGAGACTCTGCAGACGATCAGCGAGAGATGTGACGCTCCTTTCATTCTCACCGACAATCACCATATTCAAGATACCGACGACGTGTTTGCAGGGCTGGTTCTGAAGCTTAGCTGTTAAAAATCTTATGGCGATTGGTAATAACTCGTATGTTTATCTATACAAGAGAGAGAGTTATGGAGATTACTTGCTGTATGTACACTTCCATAGGCCTTCTTGGTAGGAGATGCGTAGAATAGTTCAATATTATGCAGAAAATTTCGTTACTTGCTGTATGTACAGTTCCATAGGCCTTCTTTGTAGGAGATGGATAGAATAGTTAAATATTATGCAGAAATTTTCGTTACTGTAAATCCGTGGTATCGTTATCGTCACGGTGGCTGAATTCCAAACCCTGGTGGGCTCATGCGTCCCGTGATAATGCCTTTTATTGCGGTGATGTGCTTAAAAATGAATAAAAAGATTTGTAGATAGATCATGGTGTTTGTTGCGTTGTCAAATAGCCTTCCTAAGAGAATCTTTGGAGTTAATCATGATGTTAACTCTTTATGATTCAGATTGGAAGTATTTTATTTTTATAGTAAATGGTATTTTTATTTCGGGTAGTTGTTTGGTTTTTTTAAATTGAAATTTTTTATTTTAATTGTTTAAATTATAATTTAAAAATGTTTAAATATAAAATATAAAAATTATATTTTAAACCGGTCAATATCATTATTTAAGTTAATATAAATATTGTTTTTTATTTTTATTTGTTTTAATTACTAACATATCTTTATCGAGAGAACTCGACTTTTAACGGGCAGAAAAAGTTTTCATAGATACTATGCCTTTTGTGTTGAGGGTTTTTTGATTAAAAAATTAGGGTTTTTCTGATTATCAATATGGGTTCGAAGGTCAAGATTGGAATCCAAAATTTTGACCTACAGGAACGGTTGGATCTACTCGAACAAGGGTTTTAGTCTAAGCTCGATCTTCTTGAGAAGCGTTTTCTAGAGATCTCCCTTCAAGCTTATGAACAAAAAATTATTATCCATGCACAAACCGAGCGCATTTCCCAACTAGAAGATATAGTAGCTAAGCTTCAAGACGTTTCTCCTGGCATCAGAGAAGAGATTACCGGACTGCGCACCGAACTCAATGCAAGCCACGAGGATCAAAAAAACATGGCTTCTAAATTCAACACTGTTAATATGGAGGATATCGCAAATCTCTGCGTTGAGCTCTCTGCAAATCGAGAAGACCAAAAAAATCTAGCAACCAAGCTAGAGACAACAGGTGCGGAATCATGGGCTCAGATGGTAAAAGGTAATAAATTCAGCAAACCCCCCTCTAGTAGATGCAGTCATTCAAGCTAAGTTTGTTGAGGAACGTCAGAGGCAATTTAAATCATTGAACCTTCGAGTGAGAGGTTTGAAAGATCAAGATCAAGGGGACCCAATGAAAACGACCACTGAATTTTTGCACAACACCTTAAGCCAGAAGGAAATTCTACCAGAAAGGGCATGGTATACACAGGATAACTCTCTGATCATGCGCTTTCGCACCCTACAGGATAGGCTAGAGGCCCTTAAGTCTAAGAAAACTCTTTTTAATATGACTGATAAGATTTATCTTGATGAAGATTTGACCAGATTGCAGTATGAAGAATTTAAAGACAATAGAAACAGAATGATAGAAGCAAGGAAACAAGGTAAATGGGTTGTTCTCCAAAATGGAAAAGCTTGGATTAGAGATACCCCTCCCACAGGCTGGACCAAGCCTTGGCCAATCCGCTCAACATGACGTCAGGCTCTGAGTCTTTGGACTGAATTATCAATCATTGTTTGGAATTGTGGTGGTTCTCTCTTCTTTTCCCCAGGTTCAACAGATGATGTGATTCAGAACAGAGATATTATATTCCTCACAGAAACACATGAGACTAGCACAAAGCCGCTCCCCTCATATACAGGCTACTCATGGTTGTTCGCACAAAGACCGAAGACTCAGCATGGTGCTAAGGGTTCAGGAGGTGTTGCTTGTTTGTTCCAGGATCGTCTTGCCTCTTCTATACATTTGGAATGCTCAGATTCTCATGCCAGATTTATGTGGATCTCTCTGGATAGAAATCCACCACTCAGTCGGCTCTATATATCAGTGTGCTATTTTCCTCCAACCTACTCTTCATATGCAATGACATCAGATGGAGATTCACCATATTTAGATCTTTTTCCAAAAATTTCTAAATTCTCCTCCCTCGATGATATTTTGCTAGTGGGTGATTTCAATGCACGTACAGGTACTGCACAATGCTCTATATATGATGTTTCTTCAGATCCATTGTGTCTAAAGGAGCTTGATCACGATAGTTTGGGCATTTCTCATTGCTCAACCGATGTGGACACTACCATAACACCCTATGGTAAGCACCTGATTAACCTTGGTGAGTCTCATGATTTAATCATTCTAAATGGTATCAAGCAGTTCCCTCTTTCCAGTAATTTTACATGTTTTCCACATGTTGGTGGAGCTAGTGTAGTTGACTATGTGATGGCTAACCCACCTTTTGCCTTAACCATATCTGATATGTGCATCTCAAGTGTACCTCCTTTAGCAGATCATGCCTTCCTCACCTTTAACCTTCCATTTGTTCCCAAACCTGAACCTGCCCCTCCACCCCCTCCCAAAATAATTACCAAAATCCACTTTAACCATAGTTATGATGATGTGTACACAGAAAAACTTAAAACCTACCTTACCCATATTCACACAATTCAAGATCCCATTGAGAAAGCGAACTATTTTTCTAAAGCATTATGGTTGGCAGTTGTTGAGTCTTTTCCCCATACCACCCGCTCTTTTCATCAATCCCGTGGCCATTGCCCTCGTAACTCGTGGTTTGACACAAATTGTAAAGATTTACATAGGCTCACTCGGTCAGTAGGTCGTCTTGATCCCTTGAATTACAAGCTAGCCCAAAACCACTACCGTTCTTTTCTTAGGAAGAAAAAGCGTCAATTCTTATCAAGAAAAAGACAAGAAATTATAGTCATGCTCAAACTTAATCCCAAAAACTTTTGGCGTATTTTTCTACCCAAAAAGAAAACATGTCCCATTTTTTACCCTCACACTTGGTACACCTATGCTGGCTCACTCTATGATATCCCAAACCATGCCCCAATTATCCCCAACCCACGACCATCACATTGTAACTTCTTTACTGATGAAATGATTTTTCATGCTATTCGTAAACTACAGACTGGTAAAGCAGCTGATATTGAAAATTTGAAGGCAGAATTTCTTAATCATAGCCCTAGAGTCTTGGCGGTCCATATTGCCAAACTCTTCAATCATATAGTTACTCATGGGTTCCCACCCTCTTGGTCTTCGAATATCATACATCCCATCCATAAATCCGGAGATCCGCTAAATCCAAACAATTACAGAACTATTATGGTTGGTCATACTCTTGCAAAACTTTTTGCAACAGTTCTTGATGTTTTTATCTCTGATTTTGTTGAGGCTAAGAAACTTCGTGCAAAGGGGCAGGCAGGTTTTAGAAGAAATCATCGTACCTATGATCACATTCTAACTCTTAGAGCTATCATTGAAGAAGCCAAAGCCAATAAACATAGGGTCTATTGTTGTTTTGTTGACTACAGGAAAGCATTTGATATTGTTCCCAGATAGTTACTACTTCAGAGGTTGAAGGATCTAGGAATTCCAGAGGAGGTTACTTTGTTGGTTATGACCTTATATGAAAAAGTCACTAGACAGGTTAAAATTGGATCTCTCAGAACAAAAGATGTTCATAGTACTATTGGGGTTAAACAGGGCTGCCCACTTTCACCTACACTCTTTGGATTGTATATTGATGAATTGGAGGTGCTCATTATGGACTCTCTGGCTAAGAGTACAGGTTGCTTACTTTTTGGTAGTGTTATTGCCATTTTGCTATTTGTTGATGACATTATCCTAATGTCACATACAATAGGAGGACTTCAACAACAGTTGGACATACTTGGCACATACTCTGACTTGCATGGATTAGAAGTTAATCTCCAGAAAACAAAAATCATGACATTCAACCTACCCAAGAAAGATCTCTCTTCTGTTCACATCACATATAAAGGGAAGGTTGTTGAGATTGTCACATCGTACACATACTTGGGAGTTCTTTTCACAGGACCTACCTTCAACTTGATCCCTGCATCTCAAGCAAGGTTAAACAAAGGTTATGCTGCCTTAGCCTCTCTGGATAAGCAATGCTTTCAGCTCCAGTTTCAGGACATCAGTACGAAGATCAGACTCTTCCACACTCTTGTTACCCCTACACTGCTCTATGGCTATGAAGTTTGGGGCCCTAGCCTCAGACAGTTGGGTTGGTCTCGTATTGAAAGGGTCCTCATCTCAATGTTGTCCAAGTTCATTCATTCCAAAAGAATTGTTCCACATCCCATCATTCTAGCTGAGTTTGGTGCTCGTCCATTGCTTACAACAACAATATTTCTTGTTGTCTCTTTACTACGTAGATTTCATTGTATGCCAGACATGAGAAGATATCCATATTTAGCACTACAATCCTCAAGACAGTTGGCAAATCAAGGGGTCAGGAATTGTTGGTATGCTCAGACTACTACTCTACTTCAATCTCTTGGCCTAGACATCATGAGACCTCCTCCTACTAAAGCATCAATCAATGCACCATACTCCAATAAGGATATTCGAGATGAGATTTACTCAGCATATATAAAAACTACTTGGACTGATCCAAAGGAACCTCTTTCACCAAAACTGCTCCATTACTCTCACTTTTATCTCCAACTAGAGAATGGATTGATCACTACTCCAAAATATAACTTGATACAGATGTCACACAGCCTCAGGTTTCCTCTAGCTCAGCTACGAGTTTGCTCCCACCAGTTGCGTATTGAGACAGATCATCACCTCCCCAGAG
The DNA here is from genome assembly GCA_028583015.1 of Wollemia nobilis. Lineage (NCBI taxonomy): Eukaryota > Viridiplantae > Streptophyta > Pinopsida > Araucariales > Araucariaceae > Wollemia > Wollemia nobilis. The sequence continues at coordinate 740,314 of JAQPPZ010002979.1, forward strand.
ATCAACGTATTTGCAGATTGTGCAGTCTTGATGTGGAATCCGAGGAGCATTTCATTTTCACCTATCCTGTCTACTACGAGATACGAGGTAGATATTATTGCTTATTCAGAGACACCCATACACTAAAATCTTGGATTAATTATGAAGATCAGAGATGCATTGCCCTTTTCATCCGAGAATTATTCAATCTCAGGAAAGAACTACTTAGTAACAGTTTGCAGAAGATAACAGGATCCCGACTTATCACTTCATTCTTCCAGCCTCCAGAGGCCACGACCAGGAAGCGCCAGGGTGATCACAGAGATACAACAAGATCAACTCATCGTCGACTCCAACAAAGAACATCTACGATGACATCCAACTCTTATATCACTCACTTCTCTTCAGCCTTGAATGTTGGGAGTAATCCTTGATCCACAGATCTTGTATATCATATGTCATTCTGTTTACTATTTTTCTTACTTTATTTTCTCTGGAGCTGCATTAGGCACTCCCGTTGCTTTGTATATGTCTTACTTTACAGTCCTATTGACCTCTTTTGGTCACCGATGGACATTAATACAAATTCAAATTCAAATTAACATGTTTAACTGATTCTTTGGTACGTAGGTGAATAAAAGATATAGTATACAAGAAATTTAGACGGTTATTGGCCACTTTAGTGATCTCCATGTTTGTAAGTGATTAGCATATCAAATGTTTAAATAGCAATTTAGCCTAAACTTTTGTATCACCGGTGTGTGGGGTTTCTTTATGCTTTATGCGATCCATGCTTATTAATTATATATATATATATATATATATATATATATATATATATATATATATATATATATATATATATATATATATATATATATATATATTCTTCAAAAAACCCCTTGCGGAGCCGTCTTGGTCTGACAAACCATGACCAAGGGTTCTACACCGTCAAAGTCACCCGAGATTCACGCCCGGCCCTGCCTGCACCAACATAATCAATTGGATTTTGGGTACCCAATTCAACTTTCTGGTAGGGTGGAGATTCAAATCTGGGACCTCCCTTGGAGGATTGCCCTCTCCTCTCCAACTCACCTACAACACCTAGGTAAGTCATTTGTTTATTAATGATTGAGGTTTTCTTTAAATTTTTTATATAATATATTTTTTCAATAAGTTTATACAAGTCTTTATTTTTACGAGGATTATGTTTTATGAGATCAATTCTTATTAATTAAATGTTATAACATTGTCTGTTTATTAATGATTTAAGTTTTCTTTAAAAAAATTATATGATATATGTTTTTCAATGAGTTTACACATGTTTTTATGAGGGTTTGGGTCCCTTCCTATTCAGTTGGGTTTGAGCCTTGGATCTCTTAAATAAAGGGCAAAATCCTTAACACTAAAGTAAGCTTACAACTTTTCTATATAATATCAATCATATAAAAAAAATTATATTAAAATTGTTTTAATAATATTTGTTTTCCTAAAAGTTGAAATTTTATATTAAGCAAATGTGAAATTGCATTATTTAGATGTTCTTTTGACATTTTTTTTTAAGTTTCAATGATGACCTAAAAATCAAGTTGCTCATACATCATAGCTAGCTATCTCTGTCAAGCTAAGTTCTATCTTTAGACACCTTCCTAAATTGTAAACTAATATCCTTTAAATCATTGACTTCTTCTAAGTTTTTTTTTAAAGTTGCTTGTAGTGGATTAATTCTCTAGATAGAGATATGAACCAATTGTAGTGCATTACCCTTACTGAATTCATGTACTAAGCATGTACTTGGTTCAATTTGAAGCTCTTCCTTTGAGAATTCATCTGCTTCCTTATTCAGTTCTCTATACTTCCTTATTTAGTTCTCTATAGATATGCCAAAAAGTAAAAGTTTTACTTCAATCCACTTCTTTTATTTGAGAGAGGATGGGTTGTAGAACCATGTTTTCCATCCTAAATATACCAAGTATCTATTTTATTACCACTTGTGAGTCTCCATAAAATTAGATTTTTTGTACTCTTGATTTTGCCAACTGAACCAACAATTTGAGTGTCATAATTTCAACATAATTATTGGAACCTTCTCTAATTTGAGTGTCATAATTTCAGCATAATTATTGGAACCTTCTCCCAGTCCAACCTTGAATTTGAAATAATGAGAGTAAAAAATATATAGTAATCCTCCTGCTCCATAAACTCTAGGGACCCCCTATCTAGCCCCATAAAAAAAGCCCTAGGTCGTTGATTTATTGATCTTTGGAGGGATGATTTATTTGATTATTCTTGTTGTTGCTGAAACCTTATAGTTATTGAAACTTTCGATGATTTGGGAGGAGACATACCAAGTAGGTTTCTCTTGATCTTGAAATATTCCTATGTTCCTAGATAACCATACTCTCCATGACACAAACAATGGGAGAGCTATAAAACCTTTGTATGACCTATTTTCAAACCAAGATTTCAAGCACTCTCCTAGGGAATATTCTTGTCATCCTATAGGAAGCTTTAACTATGCTATAACCTCCCTCTAAACCTATCTAGTAAAGGAGCAAGCTACTAATGAATGATAAATTGTTTCATTGTTTGACTTACATAAATGCCACCTTCTTGGACTTTTCCAACTCCTTTTTTGTAATACCTCCCATATCAAAACCTTATTTTTCATGGCAAGCCACAAGAATAGTCTTGTCTTCAACATGGCTTTTTGCTTCTAGAGTGACTTCCACCACCATGTTGAATCATCATTTCTATCTTCCAATAGAATCTTATACCCCAACTTTGGAGTGTACTCCCCTATAGCTCCATTATTATTTTTTTACAAGAAAAAAATCGTAATTTTATTTCAAGAGTGAAAGAAAATTACACTTCTCAGGTGCCTTAGCACAAACAGAAACCCAGATAAAAGCAGATTACTGGGATTCAAGATATAATTACAGTCGGGCAGATCAGAGAGGAAAAAAGCCCATCTTCGAAATAGCATGGGGATAATAAGGATAAATATCCTTATATATCAATACTTAATCATCCAAACAACCTCCATGACCAAAACCTGGATAGAAATCAGTGAAAAAGAAACCAGCAGAATAGAAAAGAAACAGTTAGAAACTGCCATAAAGCTCTAATCAAATGAAACAGGCCCACAGTAAAAAACCCAGAGCTAGCATAGAAACTAGGGATATGATATGTGGGTGAAAGAAGAAACTCCATCCTTGTTCTCTTCCATTTGCAAGAAACCTTCTGGAACCTGTTGACCTTCTTTTGATAACCTATCTGCTTCTTGATTTAATTCCCTATAAACATGTGTAAAAGAGATATTTTCAAAAAGGGAAATCACCTCCAGTAGTTCATCTCCCACTAGTCTAAGCAGATTATTTTTTAATTGAGTAGATCTATTCATCCAATTGATGACTAGAGTGGAATCTCCAAAAAATTGTAATTTTTTCACATTTCTCTCCACAACACACTTCATTAGCAATCTCAATGCCTGAAACTCAACAAAATTGTTGGAACCTATCCCAAGACCTACTTTAAATTTGATATAGTGGGTATCCGAGAAGTACAGAATGCCTCTCATGCTACTAAAATATGACTATCTCTGACTAGCCCCATCAAAAAAACCCCATGGCTGAGACTTTTCAATGAACAAATTGTCTACTTGTCGAGGTTTCTTATGTTTGTTAGGCCCTTTGTTGATTGAGACCAAAGTCCTCACCTAAAATATGACTTGAAATGGGGGAATTAACTTCCCTTCAAAAATAGTTGCATTCTGTGCCAACCATATACCCCAACATATAAGACATGGTAAAGAAAGAAATTGTTTCAACTCTTTTTTCAAAAACCATTGTCTTAAGCATACCTCCATTGTTTCTCCTTCCCAAATATTTTGTACTCCAGTTATCTGTTCAACTTCTAACCAAACCTGTTGAGAAAAAGGGCATTTGATTAACAAATGTGTGATGTTTTCCTCCTCTGACTGACACAACATACAAATACTTGGACCTTGTCTGCTTCTCCTCTATAAAACTTCCCAAGTCAAAGCCTTATTTCTCAAAGCTAACCACATGAAAATAATTATCTTTTTTGGGGCAGATAATTTCCAAATCTGCTTCCACCACCAAGTAGGCCCTTGAGGATGAGGGTCAAAACTTGCTTTGTAACCAAGTCTAGCCATATATTGACCCCCAGATTTGTTGTATGCCCAAGCAATAGTATCTGGTTCAACTCTCAACTTGATATGACTCTTATTAAGACTATCAGTGTAAGCCTTCCACAAAACAACCTGCTCATTAGAAAAACCCAAGACCTGAGCCTGCTTCCAACCTTGGGTCCAAAGACTAGAAGAATCTGATTCCCCCACCTGATGAAGAAAGTAAAAACCCTTGTCTTGTAAAGAACTTATCATAGCTTTCAACAACAAAATGTTTTCTCCACAACCCAAAATAGAATCAACCCCTATTCTAACTTGTTCACCATTGCCCACTTTCCAAGCCAAATATTTTCCAATCATAGGAAAGGCCTGTACTAGTGCCTTCCATTGAATGGAAATATTTTTAATGCTTTTATATGGACTTCTGATCCAATCCATAAAGGTCCCTAGACAAATATACTTATGTTCAATAATCTTCTTCCATAATCCTTCTCTGGTCAAAATCCTCCATAAAATTTTTGCTACCAAAGAAGAACCAAAAATATGGATATTTTTAAGGCCCCAACCACCTTCCTCCTTTGGCCTAGCAATACTCTACCACTTAACTAAAGGAATGCCTTCATGTTCCTTGCATCCAGTCCAAAGAAATTTGAAGCAGAGTTTTCTTATTTTCTCTAGAACTCCTTTGGGAATGAAGGCCAAGGAGTGCCAAAACACAGGAATTGCCTCAAGAACCGACTTTACAAGTGTTAATCTCCCACCAATAGACAACCATCTATTACACCAATGGTTAATCCTAAATTCAATCTTCTCTAAAAGCCATCCCCAATCTCTCTTCCTATAAGTATTTGGCTTCAATACAAACCCCAGATACTTAAAGCCTTCCTAGAAATCTAAGAGATTAAAAGGAAAAATTTTGATTAGATCCTATTTAGTCTCCTACTCTAGACCATTAAAGCAAATAGAGGATTTTTGAAAATTTATCTCCATGCCGGTAGCAATACTGTAAGTGTCCAAGATTTCCTTCAACTTTCTAGCTTCCCTTAAACTTCCATTTGTGAACAACAATACATCATCAAAAAATAATAAATGAGATAAATAAAGGACCCCCACTTTGATCCCAGGACAAGGATCCTACCCTCTTTGCATCCAAAACAACTCTACTCAATCCTTCAACAACCAACAAAAAAAGTAAAGGAGATAAAGGACATCCCTATCTCAGTCCTCTCGAGGGTCTAAAGAATTTGGAAGTTGATCCATTGATAAGAACAACAAAATATATAGAAGAAATACATCCCATAATCCACTTTACTATCGGATAGCTAAAACCCACATGTAAGAGCATCAATCTGAGATACAACCAACTAGTTCTATCATAAGCTTTAGATAGATCTAGTTTAAGGACCATTGCAGGAAGATTTTTGGTTTTAATAGAGTGAAGGCCCTCTTGTGCAGCTCCTATGGCTTCAAAAATCTGTCTACCTACTAAAAACCCAAACTGCTCCTAGGAAATAACTTCAGAGAAAATCTTCTTCAATCTAACAACCAGAATCTTTGCAATGATTTTATAGATACAATTACACAATGAAATAGGTCTAAATTCATCAAACATTTTAGGCTTCTCCTTTTTGGAATCAAAGCTAAAAAAGTGGAGTTAAAAGCCCCCAAAACCTGACCACTCAACCTAACTTCCTCCATTACTCTGAGAAGATCCTCCTCAACCAGATCATAGAAAACTAGGAAAAACTCCACAAGCCATCCATCAGGCCCTGGACTTTTATCCTTTTTGAAAGAAGTTAGGACAACTTTCAGTTCTTCCTTTGTGACCTCCTTCATAAGTAACTGATTGTCCTCCTCTATCACAAAACTAGGGAAGAAAGTAGTTAACTTTAAAATTTCCCCAATATTGACTCTATCAAGTTCTTTATAGATAGATTGAAAATGTTTTACTCCCAAATCTGCTAACTCAGAAAAACTCCTAACGAGGACCCCTTCTTCATTCTACATCTCCCAGATAGTGTTAACCTTCTTCCTATGATTAGAAAAATTATGAAAAAACTTAGTATTTTCATCCCCTTTTTTAACCATACAACTCTACTTTTCATTCTCCATTCAACTTCCCTCCACTCCAAGAATTTGTTCTTCTTAATTTCTAGTTCAACCAGTCTTGTTTTCTCCTCCTCTTTAAACAAACCAACCTCATTCTTTTTATGAATTTCTAAAATTTCCTTCTCCACCAACTTAAGATCTCTATCCATACTCTCCTTTTTAACTGCAATCCAAGATGACACAACTCCTTTTAATTTTTTTAGAGCAACAACAAATTGAAAACTCGTTGATGACCTAGAACTTTGGTCATAACCAATCCATTCTTTTTTAATCAGTTGTTGAAAATCTTCTTCCTCCAACCAAATTGGATTGAGCTTAAAAGGACTGGTAGGTTTTGCCTCTTGAATTTCTAATTGAAGAAAAATGGGAGAATGATCTGAGCCACCTCCAGTCTCAACCCATGACCATTTTCTATCTATTTCATTGTATAATGTCTCTGAGATCAAAAATCTGTCCAACCTCTTTGAGATCCTAGCTTCCCCAACTCTATTATTTCTCCATGTAGGCATTAATTTTATTGGTTCCAAATCAATTAAACCAACTTCTTCAATCTTATGCTTGAAGTAATCTGCAAGTCTATCAAGTCTTGCAGATTCTCCCTAGACCTCACTTCTATTCATAGTAAAATTTAAGTCCCCACCAATGATAACTCTTTCATCCCTAACACACCTTTGGGAGAAAAAATCATCCCAGAAGACCTACCTATCTTCATAGGGACCATAACAATTAATAACTGATAACCTCAAACCCAAGTCTTTAAAAAAGAATTATATCCACAAGCCTAAAACCATAAAGGAAGAATTAATTAAGGATACTGAGTTCTTCCAACCAATCAAAACACCCCCTAAATTTTTGGTAGCATCTAGAGCCAAGAACTCCTAGTCCCTAAGCAATTTACTTAACCCTTCAATGACTTTTGTACTTGCCCCCATGGTTTCTTGTAGAAGGATAACATCCAGATTATGAATTTCCACCAGCCTAGCTAAGGCAAGTCTTTTAGAGGGACTACCAAGACCTCAGATATTAAGGGATAACAAGATCATTTAAACATATTAGAGGGGTTTTATCCCACTCTAAGGACCCCTTTGATAGATTTTTGTTTACCCTGCTGAATTTCCCTCAAAGCCTTCTCCTGTGCATGAAACAAAAATGATTTCCTACCTACTGAAGTAGTGGAAGATTCCTTTATATGGTCCAGACCTAACCCTAACCTTCCAACAACTGCACAAGTTCTCAACTCGGATTCCCTTTTCCTAGAACGTAACAAATATCTGCAAGAGGAACCTATCTCCAAACCATCCCCTAAAATAGATACCTCCCTAGAAGATTCACCTGATAGGTCACAAAGACTTCCCCCAATAGTAGAAATATTTGGATCACAATCCCTATTCAATGTGTTTGAGGTTGTTGACCCATTGTCCAAAATCTTAGAAAATTCCTTGTCCCTAGGACTTCTCTTCGAACATTCATAAGGAAGTGTACAAAGTTCTTTATTACCTAAGTCCATATTATTCTCATGTATTGGATAATAATTGTCATAAGGCTTAGATGTTTGACCAACAAACTTAATAGTATCGGGTTCCAATCCTTTCATAGTTTTCTTTATGACTTTATCTCCTTCTCTAACAACTTGTGAACAGTGAAATGGAGACAAAGCTAGGCCCAAAATTTCTTCCTCCTTCTCCAGAGTTTTGGTTCTAGGTTCAACAACATTCTTTTTGCTTGTTTGTGCCAAATCAGGGAGCACTATTGAGCTCTAAAAAATAGGTATCTCTTGATTGTTGTTAGCTGACTTGAAATCCCCACTAGTCATTTGTTTTCTCCTCCATACTTTCTATGTGAAAGCTTGAGAACATTCCTTAGCAATATGTCCATAAACATGACAATGAACACATCTAAAAGGAATCTTCAAATAATCCAAGATTTGAGTATGAACTGTATTCCCCACAACTATCTCCATACAGTCCGGTAAGCCTTCACTGATATCCATCTCAACCAAAACCCGAGCTACAGACCAAAAAACACTAGATTTGAAAGAAATATCTATATCCAAGGTTTTACCTAATGAATCTCCAATCACTTTCAAAGCTCTTTCTGACCATAACTCCATTGGTAGACCTAGAAGTTTTACCCAGATCGAGATTCTCCTAGCAACTTCAGTCCTAGGATCAAAGCAAGTCGTCCAAGCCTTCAAAGCCAAAAAAGAAGACCCCCAATACCAATGACCTCCCAAAATTTTATATGCATCTTCCTCAGATCGAAAAAGGAAACCTATCCATCCTCTAGCAAGTAAGTGAAAAATTGGCCCATATCCTAAGATTGGGATCCATACCTTCTGCAACCACTCATTTAGTGTATTATCAACTATTTGACATCCATGAAACTTTCCAATAAGGGCCTTCCCTAAAAACTCCAAAACTTGTTCCATCCTCAAGTCTTCCCCAAGTACCATTATGATCTTTGACCTTCTCTTTTTAACCACTTTATGTGCCTTACGCACTTTAGTAACCAGAGTTGTAGACTATGTTGATTGTAAGTTTGGACCCACTCCACTTAGGGCCTCTAAATCAAGACTTTTACCAATAAAACCAGAACCAAACAAAGGAAACTCTGTCAGACAAAGTGAGTTTGGATTGTTTGGAGCCTGCTCAAGTTTTTCTTCCCCACAATGAAATGCTTGCTCATTCATTAGACCCATCACTTGAGTAGAGTGTTCTGAGACACCTGAGAGTGAGCAGTCAATAGGACAACTGACTTGATCTGAACCTTTTGACATAGACTCTCCTCTGTCCACTAAAGTCTGATAACCTATAGTATTATTCTGGTCACTCAAAAAACCCAAGGACCCCCAGTTCTCAACTTCTAAATCTTGTCCAAAAATGGGACCCTTGGCCCTTGGAGTTGAAAATATGTGTTACCCCTCAAAGGGGTCCTCTGAGAAGTCCAAACGTTCCTCTTCATTCTCCATAAAAAACAAGAAACCAATTTCCCAAATTATACTACCATTTTAAAAATACCAAATAAAAAATATTTTTACTTCATTGCCCTAGCACTATTGTACTAGCCTTCGCTGCCCTAGCACTACTATGACACTATTAAAATATTTTTACTTCACTACCCTAGCACTATTGCACTCACCTTCGTTGCCCTAGCACTACTATGGCACTATTAAAATATTTTTACTTCATTACCCTAGCACTGCTACACTTACCTTCATTACCCTAGCACTATTGCGACACTATTAAATTTTTTTACTTCACTACCCTAGCACTGCTGCACTCACCTTCGCTGCCCTAGCACTACTACAACACTATTAAAATATTTTTACTTCGCTACCCTAGCACTACTGCACTCACCTTAACTGCCCTAACACTACTGCCCTAGCACTATTGCACTCACCTTCACTGCCCTAGCACTATTGTGGCACTGTAAAAATATTTTTACTTCATTGTCCTAGCACTGCTGCACTCGCCTTCGCTGCCCTAGCACTATTGTGGCACTATTAAAATATTTTTACTTCACTGCCCTAGCATTGTTGCACTTGCCTTCACTACCCTCGATGGGGAATCTTTGCATATCAAAGAATACCATTCCATGTCTTTTTCTCTTTAAGTGAAGTGATATTTTATTTCCACTAAAACATATACACATAACATGCACCAGAAGCTACTCAACATCACCCAAAGAACTAAAAGGTATTCAAAATGAGTCTACCTATAAATTTTGTCAACTTAGAATAATTATTTTCTAGCTAATCCAAAGCACGGTCGCTCTCCAAACTCCTTCCTGTTCTCTTCTCTTCCCCCCAAGTCTCCTTTCAAACTCTCGCTTTATGTTTCCTCTATTCATATCTCCATTCTTTATCCAAACCAATTGACCAATTTCATCTTACAACTTGATATATCCAACTTTAAATCTCCCCACATATTCTTCCCACTGGTGTGCCTCTTGGCCTTGAAGCCCTAAAATTGTTGCTTCCTTCCATCCATGTTTCCAATTTGTATATGATTCTAGGTCAACTGCTTGGGATAAGGTTCCAATATCTTGAGCTCTTAAGGTCTAAATTACATTATTTGGTAGTTTATGCATACCACAACAACTAATCCAAGGGTCTAAGCCTAGTCTTATCTTTTAACCATCCTTTATTTTCCAAGCAAGCAAATCACCTACAATATAAAAGGCTTGAATCATTTCCATCAAACAAATTGAAATATTATGGGTTTGCTTCATTGAGGCCCTTATCCACTCCTCAACTATGAGTGGCTTTAATTAATTTTCCTAAATGATCTTATTCCATAAGCTTACCTTTGATATTATCTTCCAAACACACTTAGTTGTTAGAGCCTTGCTAAATAGGAAGATGTTCTTAAATTACCATCTTCTATTTTCTTTAGGCTTGGCTAAGGATTGATATTTAACTAGGTTAATACCTTCCCTTTCTCTTTTCCTTTGGCTTGTCTAAATATTGATATTGGAACACAATCGCTTTTACAAAAATTCCAAATATCTTGATATTTTTGCCAAAACATCTTACATTCTCTTCATATCCATGTCAAAATTGGTATTTTTTGACCTCAATATCTTGGTGCAAGAGGAACCAAAGGACCATTATTTTAATAATATTATAAAATATTTGAATAAAATGGTAAGGTGGTATAAGTGGGGAGTGAGTGTCAAAGTAAGTAGGAAGCAGAAGCTAAGTGTAAGCAAATAACAAGTGTCACTTCTAAGTATTCTAGATATTAGGAGAAAATACAAACTAGAGTATTTATGTGAATAAAAGCTAGGTAACATGGCATGAAAGTTATTTTTGAAAGTTGTTATTGAAATTAAAGTTACCCTAGTTGAATGTATGGATGCCCTAGTTAGAACTATGGATTTCCTAGTTAGCAATAAGAAGAAGAACAAATCTATGACAAACTCTATCCATGTAGTAGATACTACACTAGAAGTGATTATTAAGGATGAGATGATCAACCATAATATAATGGTTCTTAAACTAGAGGGTCTTAAGTTCCATGGATATTGGCCATCTTTTTTTAAGATTCAAAAATTTGACTATGTAGAAGTGGGGATTGAATTTAGATTACTCCATGACTTCTCTTCTAAAAAGATATTTTATTAGTATCTTTCTCCAATTCAAAAATAAATGATAAAATAATGAATGATGGCCTTTGGTTTAGGGTAAAAGATGCATTAATTCAATATCATGGAGTGAGAACTTTTTGGCGGATATAAATACTATTAAAAGGCTTCCGACGTGGATTAGGCTTTTTAAAATTCCTTATAAACTCATCAATAAGGAGGTTTAAACAAATGGTAATACTCTAGAGGAATTCATCTAGGAGGGACAAACTTTTAAGAAGAGAAGGCATGTTGTATATACTCAAACATGTGTTGCCATGGATATTTCAAAACCTCTACCGTAGTCCATTAATATTAATTTTGAATCAAGATAATGAGATAAACAAGTGGATTATGAAAACATTGCATTCCAATGTTGCAAATGTTATGAGACCGAACACATGGCAAGAGATTACAAAGTAAAAATTATGGAGAAAGAGATTACATGATATAAACTTAAATATGAAACAAGGTGAACATACCATAGTACAAGCTAGGTCAAACCAAGAATTTTCTTCCTAAGAAAGTGGCTAGAAAATCCCCTTTATAGCATAAAATGGCAAAGGCAATTATAATTCACTCAAATCAATTATTAGAAGAAAAATGACATAAGGGATAAGGAATTGCAATGTGCAATTTCAAATATAGGAGTTACATGTATGAAGAAAGATTGGGAGGCAAATTTTAATGTGAAGGAGGTCAAGATTAATCAATGTAAATCATCTTCATTTTCTTGAGTAGAAAAAAATATTCTTAAAATAAAAATAACAGTAGTATAGAGTGTATCCGTTGCACTTTAGGGTTTCATTAACATAATAAAGAAATGCATATGGTGGATGTACATGGAAATTTAGGGTTTTCAAGGCAGTATAAGAAAGTAATTACTATAGAGGATCCTCCATGTACTTTAGGGTTTCTAGGGTAACATAAATAACAAAGTCTTTATGAGGCTATCCCTTGTATTTTAGATTCTTTAGGGCAACATAAATCTTTCAAAGATAGGTCTCATTATGAATAGTATGAAAAAATTAGAAATTGATGAAGATGAAAGTGTTGATGAGAAGGTAAAAAGGAGGGGAAGCTTGTCAAAGCATGAACAAAGAGAAAAAGAAACTCAAAGGGATATTAATTTGTGAAGCCAAATAAAAATATCATGTGTTAACAAGAAGTGGGGGTATGCCCACTAATAAAAAAAAAATGATGATGAAAATAATATCATGAAATATTAGGGGTATGAACAAGACCTCTAAAAAAATACTTATTAAGGAATTAATCATTTGTTATATTATTGAATTTATTTTAATACAGAAAATAAAATTTAGTGAGGAATGTAAGGATGCTTTAAAAATATTTGGAATATGGATGATTGTCCAATAATTTCTTCTATAGGAGATTTAAGTGATATTGTAAGAATATGGAACAAACACATATTGGATGGACAATTCTTAGAAAAAAAAAGTAAATGGGTGGTTGGACTATTTTTGCAAGAAATAGAAAAACATAAAATTTGGGGTTATAAATGTATATGCTTCAACTATAGTTACTTATAATGAAATATGTTGGAAGGACCTTAGCATATTTACTTGTGATTTATCCAATAATGATAATCCAAAACCATTTTTCTTCCAAAACTATTCTTTTGACTTGTGATTTACCCATTAATGGTCATCCAATACCATTTTTCTTCCAATCTGTGTGGCTCCAAGACCTTGATTTCTTCCAAAAGGTTATGTTATGGTGGGATGAAGCAAAAATTGAAAGATCATTTATGTACAAGTTTATTCAAAAAATGAAAAATCTAAAGAATCAAATGAATATTTTTAATGTCAAATATTTTGATAACAAATATAAAGAAAAGAAGGAAATTGAATTCAAACTCAATCAAATATAAGAAATAGTAGAAATCAATGGAATGGACCAGAACTCTTAATTGAAATAAAAATAATTACTTTATGATTTTTATAATGCATTGAAAAAGGATTCATAGGTTCCAAAAATCTATAGAGAAATGGATTAAAGATATAACAATACAAAAAAAAAGCATGCTATAGAAAAACAAAATTTTCATCACATAAAAAATATTTAAACTCCAAATTATAGAAATATTGAGGAAGAAGAAGATATTAGTAAGGAAGCAATTAATAATTTGAAAAATATTTTTTCATATATTGGGTAAGATAAGGAGGCACAAGGTAATCATTTGTAAAATATTCCATCAATTATCACACAAGGACAAAATGAAAGTTTGATGAAGAAGATATCTATGGAGGAGCTACATGAAGCAGTTTTCTCTTTTCATCCTAACAAGGCACCTAGCCCCAATGGATTTCCTATAGTTTTCTTCTAAAATATTTGGAATTTATTGAAGAGTGGTATTTTGGTTTTGGTTGAAGAGGCCCAAAAAATGAAGGCTACAAAAAGTGATATCAATGCCACTTTTCTTACATTGTTTTGAATGAAAGTCAAGATAAAACGTTTTAATAAATTTTGTCCACTAAGCCTTTGTAATATGAATAATAAGATCATTTAAAAAATTATGGCAAACATGTTGAAAGGCATTATAGCTTGTATTATCTCAAAGGAACAAGCTAGTTTTATTTGTGGTAAACAAATTATTGATGGTGTGATCATTGCATATGAGGCCATACGTTCTCTTTATTCCATAAAAAAACATATATGCTTATGAAATTAGATATGAGCAAAGTATATGATAGGGTTTCCTAGAGTTCTCATGGTCATAGGATTTGAACATACATGGAAGAGTTATTTGTGACAATGTTATTAAAATAAAGGAAATACTTCAATCTAGGGTAAAATAAAAATGTTGAAAATTTGGATTTATCAAAATTAGTTTTGATGGTGCTTCCAAAGGAAAATCTAAGAAAATCCAGTGGAGGTGGTATTTTTTGAAATAATGAAGGCAAAATTCTCCTCACTTACTCGAAATAATATAGAACTTCAACTAAAAACTATGTAGGGGCTAGGGAACTTCCTAAAAGGATTAAAATTGTAACTAGAAAATTATGGAAATATATTTCAATTGACGAGAACTCACAAAATATTATTAATACTATCAACAAAAATAGATGTGGGGATTAGAAAAATAATATTATTGTTGATGTTCATCATCTATTATTGGAGGTAATCTCTTGTAAATGTGAGCATGTCTATATAGAAGGAAATTAGATAGTATATAATTTAGTCAATTGCAGTGTTGATCTTCATCTTGATGAAATTCAAATTTTAATAGATAACTAGACAAGTGAGATTTTATCTTTTAATAAAAATGATTTCAAGGAGTTTATTGTGGAAACATAGCACTTTGAGGAAGATGGAAATATATTTGATAGAAAAAGAAATGAAAATTAACTATGATAAAAAGGCAAGATGGATATGGTTTGAATGACCTAATAAAAATTGTAATATATTGGTATTTTGATGGGATTTGCCCCTAATAGAAGCCACATATACTTCATTAAAAAAAGGGTAACATGCTTAATGAAAACATTAAGTTGAAATAAATTTTATAGTTCTTGAGCACCTTGTTTGGATAGCCTATGGAACTTGCAATTCCTTCTCATATTATCTTTGCAATAAAAAAAAAAGTATATGTATGATATGAAATTGTGCAAGTACCTTGAATTATCTTGGTCATTTAGGAATAGTATCAATATAAAAAATAATTAGCAAAATTTATGTTTTATTTTTCAATGGGTAAAATAGGGGCTATCTATAAGGGAATAAACCCTTAGAAACATAATAAATTTATAATGAAACTTCTTCTAACATGGGTAACAAATCATATAGATAAAATTATCTATAATATAAATATTTATTTCTCATTTAATGCTACAAAATTAATCATATTATGATATTTTATAATTTTCAAGTTGGTGTATAAGTAATAATAGTAACACAATTTTTTAGGGATGCCATAGCTTATATACTCAAATAATATTATCACAAAAATAATATGATGTCCCTCATTGGCGTAAGAACTCAACATAAAAATTTGTGTATGACCATGACAACTAAATTATAGCTACAAAAGTTGTATTACTAGTCTAAAACATGTTTTAGTTACACTTTTAACATGGAATATTTGAACCTAAAACCATATAAAATTCCAAATTCATTATATTATTATATAAATCCAACAACTATGGTGAAGTCTTCTATAATCCTCTTATATAAAGTAGCTCTCTTGCATATCCGAACAGCTAAACTCATAATGCATCTAAAATATCTATGTGGTAAATTGTTTGAACGAGTCCAAAGTTCCATTATGTAAAGATTCATGTAGTTGAGGATAAAGTCTTGGTGAAGATGTTCGTTTGGTCTATTATAAAGGTTATATGTGATTAAGGTTTGTTCACTTGAGGCCAAGGATTACTTATAAAAATATGTGTTTGGATGTCTCCCAAGTTTCAATCTTCACTACCAAAATCAACCCAATCTACTAAAGTTTGTTCAAGCAGATTAGCCAATTTTTTTAATGGAGAAGTCATTTATTCAAAGCCAAACATATGAAAATTTTGATTTGGATGAAGTCAAACTCAATGAAGGGAATCTTCAATCAATCAAATTCAAATGTTTATCAAGTGGAATTATGTTCAAAAAAGGATGGTTGAGTTTAATTCTACTTAGCAAAATCATTTTGTCTTTATGCAAAGCTAATTTTCTTGGATTTTACCTAAATATATTTTCATATTCAACTAATGAATGAAGTAATGTTATTTTAAAATAGATAAAATTCTAAGTTTTATTCTAGGGTTCACTTTACTACATGTAATGCTAAATAATGAACATATGTTTGGTGCAATGTCATCTAAGTTTTAAACTTGGGAACAAAAATCCAATATGATCTACTAATATTGTTTTTATTATTATTATAGGCCCAAATTTTGAAGTCCTTAACTTTGAGAATCTAAATTTTTAAAGTTATAAACCTAAAATTCCAAAGTTTAAAGTTCAAAGTTCTAAATTTTGGTGTTCAAATTCATAATTCAAAGTTATGAATCCAAAGTTTTGAAATGACAAGGATTTCAAACATTGCTTTGGCTAAGTTTTACTACTTAACTTATCTTAAAATTTTATTAAGTCAAATTATCAAATATTTATTAAATAAATATATTAAAAAAATGATCATAATTGATATTTATTTCCTTTTAATTTTGTGTAGATAAAACTATTTTGAAGGCAATGAAAAAAATAGGGTCAACCAATTTTTTAAATCTATTTGTAAGGAAACACTAAACTTGGAACAACTATCTCTTTTAAATTGGCATTTGTATAATTATACTTAATTCAAAAATAGATATTGGAAATATTATTTTAAGAAAATAGTACGACTATCCAAAAACCAAAGTCCAAAGAACAATGCAACAAATATCAAAAAATAAGAGTTAAAGTCTAAATTATAGAGACCAAAGTGGCAATTTCATTCGGATAATATCCAAGTTCATAACTTGGGTATACTTATATATCGAATCCCATAACTCTCATTCATTAAGGATATAAATCTTGAATGTGTAAGGGAGTTTGAACATTTCCTTAGCTAGTGTCACTCCTTAATATTTTGTTAGGAGTAGCTTTGGACTCTCACAAAGGGCAAATTGTTAAAAGAGGTAATAATGGCATGTAAAACTTCCTAGGGTTATGTTTTATTCATCCAAAATGAAAAATTAGAAAGGATTCCCTAGTTGAATCTAATACAATAAATAGGTGCAGTATGAGCATTTTCTCAATGGGAGTGCACAACTTTAGTTATGAATCAAAATGTTGGAATATCAATAATCTGATCTTATTGGTCATATCCAAGAGTGTTGAAGTACCAAAAAGAACACTTGATGTTATCATATGATAATATGCAATGTAAACCTATGGGCATTCTACATGTAATCCTATTGGCATCTTCTATGTAATCCTATAAGTATCTTTATGTAAGCCTGCAAATAATTTTGATATATTCACCCTTAGTGATATTGGTTAAGCTACCTATGTGATTAACCCTAGTTAAAGGGCTCAATACATTTAATATATTGTAATTTAACCTTTAATTCAGGTTATTTTGGCTTGGGGTTAGCATTTAATAGAGGATTTGATACCACTCAAAATACCCCCCAATGACTAATCCATTGGAATATGTGATCATGGGGTGGCTATGGGCACCCATCCTCTCTCTCTCTCTCCTATTCTTTTGTCTATATGCTTCTTTATTTTATGCTCTTTTACACTTTTTCATGAGATTGTGGTAGAGTTATAAAGGCTTTGGAGGATGTTAGCTCAATTGTCACCAATACTATATGCTTTTTAAAAACCCTATTTCCAAAACATCATAAATATCTCTATCAATTTTACTAATATATTAATTTGACACATGCTACATGTTGGATGGAATGATGGAGACTAAATTATTTTTTTCATGAGTTCTATTTTTAACCTTGACTAAAACCCCTTCCTTTATGGGGGTAGTATATTCCTCACCAAGTAACAGAGTATAGATTTTTATTCTAATTGTAGTGAAGATTCACTGCACTAGGCAAATCCTACCACCAAAGGTAATTTTGATCAAAGCACATACTTGAAGCTAGAATGAGTGGGGCCCAAAACTCTTACTATTTACAAAGGAACTAAAGGTAAAAGACTGTCTAAAATTTAGTTGAGGAAGAACAACCACTATTGACTGATGTTGAACCTAAATCTCCCTTTGTTGCAAACTATAGTTGACCCATTGAACTAGATAACTAGTCATGAATCCTTTTTGATGGTAGATAAGAGGAGGTTTGATGAGAGTAGTAGTCATGGATCCTCTTCAATGATATGAAATGGGACCCTACTTTCAACAAGACTCTATCCCATCCATAATCCATGGACCCCTTTCCTATCTAGTTGAGGGGAATCACTGGCCTAACTTTCCTCCAAATTCTCAAGGTGATGGAAAAAATTTCATTTCTCAATCAAAAAATGCAAAAGATATGTTGAAAAAATATAGCATGAAAATTTGCAAACTAGTTTGGACACTTATGTCACATGGATAAGTGTTGTGTAAAGATGACAAAGAAGAGGAAGTTGATATAAGCATTTTTGGGAGCTTAATGTCCCTTACTACAACAAGACCTGATATTGCATTTGTAGTTTCACTTGTATCAAGGTACATGAATGAACCTTCACAAAACCACATGAGAAAACAAGAAAATATTGAGGTATATCAAAGGAGCCTTGAATTTTGGCATATATTATGATGCTAACAACAAAATGGAGCTTGTTGTATATAGTGACTTGGATTGGGGAAGTTTCTTGGATGATAGAAAGTCAAATTTTGAAAAAAAAATTTCACCTAGTTCATGATTGATAACATGGATCTCAAATAAGCAAAGTATTGTCGCTTTATCTTCTATAGAGGTAGAATATGTTGCAGCTACTATAACAAGTACACAAGAATTTTGGTTGATAAAGGCACTTAAAGAGATTGGTGAAGTTCAAAATATTCCAACAACAATTTTTTGTGACAACACAAGTACAATTAAGATTACAAAAAATCTAGTCCATCATAGTAAAACTAAACATATTCATTTAAAGGTTTATTTCATAAGAGACATGGTGGAAAATAAGGTTGTAGATTTGAAATATTGTAGCACCAAATATAGCTTGTAGACATGTTTACCAAACGTGTCAATAAATAATATTTTTGAGATTGATAGATAAACTTATCTCACCACTTAGCATCAAGGGAGAGTATGTTGGAGATTGATTCTGACTAAGAAAGAGAAAACCAACAATTCTCCCATGAATTTGAAGAAGCCCAAAATTTTCTACAGGCCTTGAAGAGTTACCATGACTGTTGGACTTCCTAGAATGTGAAATGAAGTGTTGTAACATCATTTTCTCTCTTGTAATATAAAAAAATGTATTATAGCTATAAAATATTGTGAATAAATATTTGTAATACTTTTGAGTTCATTTGGAATGAAAATTCCATTCATTTTGTGAAAAACAGGCTTGTTGTCCCTATTTTTTGGAACCTGCAGTCAACTTTTAGAACTCATAACTTATGTTTTATAGCTTTGTTTTTTGTGTGTGCTACATCATTAGAAAGTTCTTTTTGTGTAGAATTCACTCCCAAATTTTCATCACATGTTGAGTACTTTTGGTTCCTCAAATTTAGACTATCTTGTGTTGCTACAATTTTTTGTACTCAAGAAATGGTAATAGTATCAGGTGTTGGGATGAGTCTATTATTCATAACAAGCCCTTAATTTCTTCCATTTCAAAGGAGCTTTTTCAGTTCATGAGTCAACTTGGGATTGGAAAAATTTTCCATCTCATCACTTGGGAAGGTAATTAGCCAAAATGGATTCAACTTCATGGGTTGGACACATAACAACAAAGGGAATGGTCTTAGGTCCAAAAGCAATTTGTTGGCATTCTTCCCATAGACCCATACAATGAAGACTACTTTATTTGAGGAAAATTTGAGTGTTTGGGAAACTATTCATTCAAGGTTGGTGTATATCTCCAAAGAAGTGAGCCTTTATATAAAAAATTGGATCACATTTAGGGTCAATAAATCACCTCAAAAATAAAACTTTTGCAAAGGCCAGTTCAACAAAACAAAATTCTAACTAGGGAAAACCTCTCTAAAAGAGGTATTTTTGGCCCCCATATTTTTTCTAGGTGCTTTAAATATTGTGAAACTCAAGATCATATATTATTTAAATGTGAGAAATTTGCTATGATCTAGATCTTGCTTGCTCTTAGCTTTAGAGTTTGCATTAGAAGTAGATTAAATCTTAAAAATTGCTATAAAAGCTAGAACAAAAGCACCTCAACTCTTTCAAGGTAAGCCTCTCATAAAAATTGTATGGTCTTCTATTTCTTATTATTGCTTGTGGTATATATGGATGGATGAGTATTGTCGAATATTTAAAGGAAAATCAACTCACAAGGTAGTTTTGATACACAATATAAATCATGATATCATAGAAAATGCAAGAGCCCACTTTAAAGGCAAGCAATATCATAGTGCTCTTTCTAAAGTTGAGTTACACATCCTCAAAAATTAGAATATTCAATATCTAATTAGCACATCTATTGCTAGCAGTCTAATTCCTCAACTATTTTTGGTTTTTCAACTCTATTCTTTGATGGGGCTTCAAAATATAACCCTAGAATAACTACTGCTAGAGGATTTTTATGGTTAGGACCACACTTAAGGATTCTTGATTTTTGCCTGAATTTAGGATAAACCACCAATAATGTAGTTGAGGTGATGGGCTGCAAATTTGGTCTCACTCTAGTGACAAGAGAAAATGTCAAATCCTTTTTAGTTTATGGGGACTCTTAGCTAATCATATAGTTTCTTTCTTGAAAACAAGAGGTCAAGTCTATTCTACTATGGCTATTGCTAAATCAAATCTATAAGACTAGAAAACTTTGAACAAATTAATTAGCATCACATTCTTAGGAAGTGTAACTATTTGGAAAATAAAAAGGCCAATGAAAACTTTCTTTTGCATCCTTTTTCAACTTGCATAAGATAGTTTAAAACCAAGAATTCTAAGTGTAAGCAGTAAAAATCATGCATCTAATCTATTTGCAAGCATGTAACAAATTTAAAATAAGAAAGCATATAACCATTGCAAGGTAAAATATGATCAAATATGGGGTGCTCTCTATTAATCTCAATAATACTTGATTACAATATTTTCCTCTTAGGGAATCCCTTAATTTGATACAATTATTACAAATGTTGTAGCCCTTCAAAAGGGAGAGATGCATTGCAATGATTTTCACTCCTCTACTAGTTTTCTTATAAGAGGGCTTATTAATTACCTCGTTATTTGATTTCAAGAATGTATGATCTCAAATATTCTCTTGGATCCTTGATTGTCCCTATCACCTACACACAATAAAACTCATAAAATATTAATAGTAAAGCTTAACCTCTCAATATGAGGCCATTTTGTGATGATAGCAAGATATAAAGGAAATGCATGAAAGAATGATAAAATGCTTATAAAGACTGAAATAAAAGCATGAAATAATATTAGAAAGCATGTAATCTATTATAAAAAAGCAATTGTGATACAAATAATGTAAAATCTATGTCTAAAATGCAAGAAATGACCAATCAAACCCTAGCTGCTACTAAGCAAAGCAACTAACTCTACTACCCGCTATCAAATTTTATGACTGAGACTACAAGTCATTGTTAACAATAGTGGCCACAAAAAATGAGTTTTTCCTCTGAATCCCCAGTCTGTAATCGATCAATTCTCTTGCAAATTTGATTTTCAATGGTCGCTTGTGTCTCAGAACATGGATTTGTGGTATATTATCTTAGATTCATGGTAAATTTATGATGACTAGCAAGCTTGCTCCTCAAGTATTTGGAAGCTCCATTGTTGTAGCAATAGTTATCATTTTGTAATTAGAAAACACCTCACTACTCCTCAAGGGATGCAAAATCACTCTCTAATCTAACAGGGCTTCACTGCAATGAATTTGGGATCAACATATTTTTGTGCAATTTAGAGAGGCCTTAAATAGACATTTCCAAGTCCTCACCTTGGCTTGTTAAGGAAGCCAATATCAAGAACCACCTGGAATGGAGCAGTTAGGGTGAGGTTTCTAGAAGCTTCATAGACAAAACAATCCAAGAACCATTGCAAATTGGTTAAATGCAACGAATTTTTCTTAGCTCAGGGAACCTGAGTTGGTTTTAGGTCTAAATGCTCTCACTTAATGTGGCTAGGGGAAATTTACTCGTAGCCACTATCGATAGGTGCAGCTAGCTCCTAGCCACTATGATCATCAATGGTTATGATCACAACTATTGTTGACATCAACGGCTACAGCTATATAGGACTAGGCTACCCTATTTGAGTGCTTAGAACTATTGTTGGGTCTTCGCAAGGTCTAAGCTCATTCATATGGTATACAAAGGTGCCCATATGAGTAATCTTCTAAATATGAAATTTTTTAGGTGTCTATAGATACCCCTTTTGGGATGCGTTGTGGGAAAACACAATGTTGAGCAAAAATAGACAACCTAAAGTCATATTATAGGTTTATTGATGTTCATTGATCTAGTCAATGCTAGATACCCCAATATTGGAAAGGATGTGCATCTAAGAATCATTGCTTACAACGGCATGGAAGGCTTAAATTTGTGATTTGGTGCATTTGGGTATAATTGGATCGGACCGATAGACAGGGTGACAAAGGCTTAGCTCATTATATTTGCTTTTTGCCATTGCAAATGGGGAAGCTTATGATAGTTGTTAGCAATGATTCGTAAGATGAACATGATTTACAATATTAAGTGTTCAATTGTTGGTTTTGATTATGAATATTGTTAGTATGATTACCCCATCAAGCAATTTTCAAAAGGCCAATGAAATATTTCTTTTACATCCTTTTTCAACTTGCATAAGATAGTTTAAAACCAGGAATTCTAAGTGTAAGCAGTAAAAATCATGCATATAATCTATTTGCAAGCATGTAATAAATTGAAAATAATAAATAATGTAACCATTGCAAGATAAAATATGATCAAAGATGGGGTGCTCTTTATTAATCTCAATAATACTTGATTGCAATATTTTCCTCTTGGGAAATCCCTCAATTTGATAAAATTATTACAAATGTTGTAGCCCCTCAAAAGGGAGAGATGTATTGCAATGATTTTTACTCCTCTACTACTTTGCTTATAATAGGGCTTATTAGTTGCCTTCTTCTTTGATGTCAAGAATGTATGATCTCGAATATGCTCTTGGATCCTTGATTGTCCCTATCACCTGCACATAATAAAACTCACAACACGTTAATAGTAAAGCTTAACCTCTCAAGATGAGGCTATTTTGTGATGATAGCAAGATATAAAGGAAATGCATAAAATAATGATAAAATTTTTATAAATACTGAAATAAAAGCATGAAATAATATTAGAAAGCATGTAATCTATGATAAACAAGCAATTGTAATACAAAGAATGTAAAATATATGGCTAAAATGCAGAAAATGACCAATCAAACCCTAGCTGCTACTGAGCAGAGCAGCTAACTCTAATACCTGCTATCAAATTTGGTGACTGAGATGGTAAACCACTATTAACAATAGTGTACATGAGAAAGGAGTTTTTTCCTTTGAATTCCCAATCTGCAATCGATCAATTCTCTTGAAATTTTGATTTTCAATGGTCGCTTGTGTCTTAGAACATGGATTTGTGGCATATTATCTTAGATTCATGGTAAATTAATGATGAGTAGCAATCTTTCTCCTCAAGCCTTTGGAAGCTCCATTGTTGTAGCAACAGTTATCATTTTGCAATTGGAAAACGCCTCACTACTCCTCAACGGATGCAAAATCACTCTCCAATATAACAAGGCTTCGTTGCAATGAATTCGAGATCAACATATTTTTGCTTAATTTAGGGAGGCCTTAAATAGACTTTCTCAAGTCCTCACCTTGGCTTGTCAAGGAATCCAATATCAAGAACCAACTGACATGGAGCAGTTAGGGTGAGTCTTCTAGAAGCTTCATAGAAAAAACCACCCAATAACCATTGCAAATTGGTTAAATTCAATTATTTTGCTCAGCTCAGAGATCCTGAGTTGATTTTAGGTCTAGACACTCTCACTCAGTGTGGCTAGGGGAAATTTACTCATAGCCACTATCGACGGGTGCGGCTAGCTCCTAGCCACTCTGATCATCAATGGTTGCAATCGCAACTATTGTTGACATAAATAGCTAGAGCTATATAGGACTAGGCTACCCTATTTGAGTGTTTATAACCACTTTTGGGTCTTGGCAAGGTCTAAGCTCATTCATATAGTATGCAAAGGTGTCCATATGAGTAGTCTCCTAAATATGACATGTTTTAGGTGTCTATAGATACCCCTTTTGGGATGCATTGTGGGAAAACACGATGTTGAGCAAAAATATGCAACCTAAATCCATATTATAGGTTTGATGATGTTCATTGATATGGTCAATGCTAGATTCCCCAATCTTGAAAAGGATGTGTATCTCAAATCATTGCTTACAACGGTATGGAAGGCTTAAAATTGTGCTTTGGTGCATCTGGGTATAATCGGATCAGACCGATAGATGGGGCGATAAAGGCTTAGCTCATTATATTTGTTTTTTGTCCTTGCAAATGGGGAAGCTTATGATAGCTATTAGCAATGATTCGTAAGATGAACATGATTTACAATATTAAGTGTTCAATTATTGGTTTTGATTATGAATATTGTTAGTATGATTACCCCCTCAAGTGATAAGTCGATGAGGAAAATGGAAAGTGATGAAAGTGACAAGTCGCTTGACCAAGATGATTGATTTGGACAATGCAAGATGATTAATTTTTTTGTATACGAGTCCTATTATAACTATGATTTCAACCATTAATAGTAATTGTACATCTCTATCCCATGGAGTAATCTGACCACAATGGCCTTCTTAGGAAAACAAGATGATAGTAATTCAATTTTAGCATGTGATGAATCACTGTGTTCGATGGTTTGCTAAAATTTCATAGAGGAAATGAAATGAACGCCTCATTCCAGTGGAGCAGTCCAGCTGACATGGCCTTCTTGGGGATTGAAGTGAAGATATTTTGATTCATCGATGAATAATTTGGTTCAAATAACCTTATGGTAATTTACTCATCTTTTCGGATTGCATGGAGCGCAAGTCGCTGCAACCGCCAAGTGTGTAGGGTAAATAACTAGATACGAGGTATACTTGAAATTTTGTTGTTATTTGATTTTTTTGTTAATTTTGGAGATTTTTGATGATTATGGACTAGTAGATATGCTTAAATGTCCATTGTGAAGCTCCTTGTGGTGATAAAATATGTGCATTTATATCTGATTCTTGGTTTTTTGATGCATTTATGGATGCAATGCCTAGATGGTGATGTGATTATGCTATATGTATGTGGTGTACTGATGACATGCACTAGCTAGATGATAGATGTATGAGTAGATGTTGTGATCTAAATGTGTATATGCACTATTACGTATGCATATATGGATGCAATGGTGAATGTTAAATGCATGTTTAATTTATTTCAATTGTTTATGCATTTAATCGACGTGATATGATACAATAAATGATATGTATGTAATGCATTAATTACATGAGGATGATCTAATGCAAAGTAACATGTATGCTTTAATCACTATAAAACATAAGTAATGAATCTAATATGTGTTTACCAAACTAATGGAAGACACCATAGAATGTATGATAATCATGAATAAAAATGGTAACTCTTATCATAAGAATTAATCATTTAGGCATCCATATGTGAAATGAAATGATGTGAGATGTATAGGTTTTCCCTATAATCTTCTGTAAATTAAAATATATGCACAAAATAGTTAGTGGTCATTTAAATATCATTGTTGATATCCATCCAATATCTATCATATTCCATGAACACCCCTTAATAAACAAAACCTCATAAGGAAAATTATGATTGATTTATGAGATGATTTGTTGCTATAAGGAATTTTTGAGGTTTTCCATGAGACTCAAACACCCTAGTTGATTAATCAAAAGTTGTATAATGACTACACAAGACTCCTGAAAGATAAAAGCTTTTTTTATGAAGACCAAGATATTCATTATCCCTGTGTGTGCAAATGAATATATTAGATAAAGCATAAGACTACCTCATTGCTAGGTGAGATTCATTCAGCCCATTGTTGTAATGAGGATCACCCTATGTTCATCATGATCCTAAGTTTGGACACAGTTGGATTAGACTACTAGGTAATACAAGCCACCTAAAGCTAGATCATCTATAAATTGCTTAGAACTACCCCATTGCTAGGCGGGATTTATTCAGCCCATTGCTAGGCGGGATTTATTCAGCCCATTGTTGTAATTGGTATCACTCAATGGCTTCGAATACTGACCACTCCAAGGATTCAAGCTCTTCATTTCATTATTTTATTTTCATTTATTGGGATACTTGCTCATTTTTAGTGATGAAAATCACTTTTTATTTTATATTTTGTTTTCTTTTAGAACAAGGGATTTGCTTAGTGATGAAAATCATTGTTTATTTTGCTTTGCTTTGATTTGGGAATTTGCTTATTTTGTATGAAAGCAAGGGATTTCTTGGGTAGGGGGAAGCTTGTCCTTTTGTCAATGATCAGCATTCTAGACCATGCACATCACAAGATGAGAAAGTAAAAACCTTTTGCTTAAGGTGACTAGGACCACTTTGTAGTGTTCATCTTTCCTTGTTCAAACTAGGATTATTAATATTTTAAAATGTGATAGGATTTTGATATATGCAAGGTACTATCAAAACTAGACCTCATCTCCAAAGGCAAAGGTAGCTTTCTTCAAAATCTGAGAAGATCACTAAGTATGGTTGAATGACCGAAAACCCTAGTATACACCTCATAGCAACTAAAAGGGGTTGTGTTGAAAAACACATTTACTCACAAGGGATTATGGATGATTATGATTTATGGATGCATGATTGGCATACAAACATGGTATCATTTGGAATATTGTAAACACAGCCTATCCTAATGCAAGTGCAATGGATGATGATGCCTAATGCAATACAATTATTTGAATGTGTATGCAAAATGTAAATGCAAATGTTTTTGTGTTTTTGTGTTTTTGATGTTTTGCAATATTTTTAAATTGTAATGTTTTATATTATTTTTAGGATTTTATGGTTTTTAATGGGGAAGGTACACTACCTTATGTACCCCTAGTGTGTGTGCTTTTAGACACCTAAAATGTGTCATGTTGAGGGTGACTACTCATATGGACATGCTACAAAACCATATGGAGGATCTTGGACAGACTCCAAGATAGAGCAATGGTTCTAACCACTCAATTTAGGCATTTTGGCCTAAGTAGTCTGAACCGCAGCCCAGACCTGTGGTCTATAGTATAAACCATGGTTGACACCTGTGTTCTATAGTCTGGACCATAATTGTGACCTGCGGTCTTAACTGAAGTTCAGTTAGGCCTTCCATCCAATCCAAATCGGTTGGAATGGTTGAAATATCTAGAAGGAGGCAGTTGAAGGACGAAATATTCTAGAGGCTTCCATCCCAACTATCCCAACCACCCTTCTTGGTCTTGGCTTCTCCATGAAGCCACCCCTAGTCCTAGGGGGCATGCTATAAATACCCCCCTCCAAATGGGGAAGAGATATATATGATTTGTATAACGAAGTTCTGGCGAATTATCAGGAGAGAGTTAATTGATCAAGAAAGCAGAGAAGCCCTATCAAATTGCATACTGAATCTATTCATTTGAGAGCCCCTTTGCTATTCACCTAAATACCAATTAGCCATGGATGCCCTAGGTGCCTAGGAGGATCAAGAAACACAAATTCGGGCAAACAAAGGCCCTTCACAGCAATTTGACCACCAAATATATCAGAGGACAACAAAGGCGACCCTTGAACATAAATTTGGACAAGGAGGTCAAGCCCACTGCCCCTAATTCTGAGGACAAACCTATCAGAGGTCAAACCATGGCTGTCAACTGTGGTTCATAGTGCAGACCGCCCACCACAACTATGGTTTGCAACAAGTTACTAATCACCTTACTTGCTTTGCTTTTGATCACATATATTAGTCATATTAGTCTTTTCATAAGGTTTAATCACATTTTCGAGAAACTCTGACCGTAGGAATTAGTTGTTTCATGCATTGTATTAAGTAAGAGTATATTGGATATTTTATGCACTTTATTGTTCCTAACTTGATATTTTATCCATGCATCATTTGCTTATTCATGTCCTTCATGTTGTAGTATAATTCTTAATTTAATTAGAATAGTTTAAAGTCTTTCTTTATGCTTTCTTGTTTTACTAGTTTAATGGCATTTACATACATATTCCCTTAAAGGGCCTCATCACGAGAGGCTATCAATATTTTTAATCATGTGCTATTATTTCCTGTTCACAGGGAGACATGTGCAAGAGGAGCTTATGTCATAATCCTTCCACATCGTGAAGAAGGGGGTCAGCTCCACCCCAAGGCAGTTTGTGACTAATCAATAGAGCACTACAAGTGTGCCTACCCTATTGAGGGCATTGGCAATTGTAATATCAGTATCATCTTTCAAGTGACCCTGAGAGGGTATTTTTGTAATCAAAGCTCATTCAAAGATTAATACAAGAAACCTTACATACGTTGTTTTTGTTCAATTTATGTACTTGTGTGAATCTTTATGTTTTTATGATGGTATAGATCAATACAGTAGCTAGGTGCACGCTTCGTGGTTAGGTCAGATGGTGATCACGGTGAAACCTCACAATTCTAGCCCTAAGTTCTAACTTTTCTTGGTTGTTTCTTATCTCAAGTGCTAACCACAACTTTTAGCTATGGTTATTTTTTGGACCGTGATTGTAACCTATAGTTACTACTGTAGCCCGCAGATCAGACCTACAGTTTACAAAGGAAAAGGCAGATAGCAGGCAACTCAGTGGGCAGTAGAGCAGGAGCTAAGGTACGCCCCAAATTCACTATCTGTTTTGAATTTTCTGCTTTGTATCTTTCTAGAAAGCAACGAACTATTGCAAACTAGGAACTTAAGTAAAAAAAAAAGCAATGAACAAGTCTTAGTTTGTTTCCATTTTCCTTTCATTAGAAAGGTGTTGTTGGGAACATCGGACCTCTAAGTCAATTTTGCCCCTAAATACAGCGACCTTGATAGAGATTGTGTGTCGTTTGCATGCTTGAGGCCCAATTAGTGGCCATGTCATTGTAATTGCATCATCAAAATATCATATAGGACATTAGCATGCATTCTTTCTAAATTTGAAATGTTCCTTTCTTTTCATGCATATCATGTAGGAATGATCATTATGCTCCTTTATGCATTTGTCATTTTTACAAAGTAAAAGGAACCACACACACCACCTGGCACTTAAATGCTAGTGAGTTGGGCTTCATCTCCAACCACTAGTAGGGTTCAACAACGGTGGGCGTAACTTCCATCCGTTGGCCCAAATCCCACGTACCTTGTGTTATTAGACCACACCGGGTCCAATATCCTTTTGTACCCTAAAAAATTTGCATATACTCCTCTTCAAAGGGTATAACACTGATTGGGGGAAAATGGGTGAGGAACTAGGAGGACCTATGCCCCATGATAGTGTGTGGGCTTCACTTCCATACATTATAGGTTGGTTTACGTGACTTGGGTTTCATCACCAAGTTTTCGAGTTGCAGGTATATACGTGAAAGCCAATTTAACTCGGTATAAAATCCAACAATATTTCAAAACACGTGAGAGTTTCTAACACTGATACAACACATCTAAAAACAACATCAAACAGTTTAGGGCTCACAATAAAAATTTAAAAAGAGATAATCATCATTTGTATACCTTGTTTGCATAATAAAACACATCTAGATGTTAGGTACACAAATGGTGAACACATAGGGTGATCAGCAAATGTCTAGGACCGATGCCCATGATCAATCCCCAACTAGTTCATAGCAGCATGTGTCGAGTCCTCATACACATGAGCAAACGAAACGATATTCGATGAGCATTAGAGGCAAAAACTCAACACAGGGAGATCCCGTTGAGCGGACCCCTGATAGAGGAGTTTCATTACACTCCTCTAGGCACAGGAATGAGCGTGGAGCTTCTCAGCATGAGGATGATCTACTCCAAAGCCATTATCGAGACAGCACTACACGTGCATCCACAAGATTAGCCGAGGAATATGTTGTGCAAGGGACCAAGTTGATTCCCATACATACTAGGTCCATAGGAGGTTCTAACCCTCCATAGTCAGAGTATAGACGAACCAAAGATCTGCCCATCTAGGGGCAAGAGGACAGGCTCGCTTTCGATCATAGATCCACCCATACTCTCGCGTGTGGCCCACCATGCAATATCACCATTGATATATCAAATGTGGGAGCTAATGGAATGCCATTGCATGAGTGATGGAGGTCTAGACAGTTAAATGGTCTAGGTAGTGTTCTTGAGCAGCTAGGCTGCAAGCCTACAGCTCCACCCACTCATTCTCTGAGTTACTGTAATGTTAGTTGTATCAAGATTACTAGAGAGCATGGAGAGGCTTCTAAGCACCCTCATATCACACGTCCACCATCAGCACATTTGTTTGATGGGTATAGAACCCATAAGGTAGCTCACACAGAGCGTACACACCAGAGGCCTCCCACGGCCAACCAGATCGATAGATTACATAGACTTGTGTATGAGCAAAGATGTCAACTCCTCCAAGATAAATTGGAGGATGCTCGCCTAGAGAGGTAGCATATTGAAGATGAAAATATTCAAATGCAAATGCTCCTACGACAGATATTATATGAGCAGCGCATGCACGAGGAGCATATTCTAGCTCAAAAGGAGCACATAGAGCAGGAGGATCAGCTAACTAGGGTTGGAATATACCCTCCCAAGGAGTATAAAGAGCATGTGCATAGAAGGGTTGTGTCCCTATCTGATATGCATGAGGAGCGTAGAGACGCTCATACTCATGTTAGTGCCCAACAGAGGGAGCGACTGTTGTCACTCAATGATATTAAACAAAGGTAGCATGAACATGTAGATGTAGACGGATACGATCAAGAGTATCTTGAGAGTTATCGAGTTGATGAGGAGGAAGAGCCATGTCCTCCACCTCCCCTGAAGAAGACATTACCTCCTATTGTGGCTGATCCACAACACACCCCAAAATTGGGGACCCACCTTTTTTGCAGGCTTTCAGAGAAAGTCTCAGTGACCCAGATGCTAAAAATGAAAAAAAGAGGCAAAAATGCACAAGTGTAGAAAGTGTCACGAAATCGTGACATGTTGCGCCGTCACGGCCAAAAATAGAAAAGTGTTGCGAAATCGTGACATGATGCTCCGTCGCGGCCGAAACCAGAAAAGTGTCACAAAATCATGACGTGTTGTGCGGTCACTGCCAAAAACAGAAAAGTGTCATGAAATCGCGACATGTTGCTCCGTCGCGGCCGAAAGAGGAGAGAGAAAAGGAAAATGAAAAAGTGTCACGAAATCGCGACATGTTGCTCCGTCGCGGCCCAGAGAGGAGAGAGAAAGGCAAATGGAAAGGCATAGCGAAATCATGACATGTCGTAAAATTGCGGGTCAAACCGGTCAAACAACACGAAGCGAAAAAACATCGCGATATCGCGACAGAAAATGGCAAAGAGGTTCAAGGTGAAAAAACATCGTGATATCGTGACAGGTCACGGTTTCGCGGCTCCGAAGCAGCGAAGTAGTATGGATGAAAATAGCGTAGCGATTTCGCGACATGTCACATTTTCGCTGCCAAATATAGCAAGAGTAGCCCGAAGCAAAATAGCGTAGCGATTTTGCGATGGAAAGTTGGCAAAGTGTATGAAAGTGAAAAATGTCATGATTTCATGACAGATTGTAGCCAAAGGAGTGCCGAGTGAAAAACGTCACGAAATCGTGACCGATTACGGGTGGAAGGCATGAAGTGTAAAATGGTCGTGAAATCGTGACAGCTTTGAGCGAAAAGGCATGAAGTGTAAAATGGTCGTGAAATCACAACAGAAATGAGCGAAAGGGCATAGAATGAAGAAGAGTCACGATTTTGTGATAGGTTGTGGTCGAGGGTGTACGAAACAGAAAAGCGTCGCAAT
The DNA here is from genome assembly GCA_028583015.1 of Wollemia nobilis. Lineage (NCBI taxonomy): Eukaryota > Viridiplantae > Streptophyta > Pinopsida > Araucariales > Araucariaceae > Wollemia > Wollemia nobilis. The sequence goes on from JAQPPZ010002979.1 coordinate 772,327, forward strand.
TTCGTGAGATGTCACGATTTCATGACATGTCGCGTTTTCGCTGGGCAAGAAGGAAAGAATGCTGTTGTCCGAAAAACATCGTGATATCGTGACCTGTCTCATTTTCACTGTGTTGGCAGAGGGACAAGCTGCATGACTAGGGACATCATGATTTGCATGGGGCCGTTACAGAATGTGCTGGAAACACAGAACACGTGGCATACAGGTGTCAGAGTTGCAGAAGCGTTATGTGCAGTGGCAGATTTCGAACGTTTCAGCATCGAGCATGAAGTAAAAGCATTGAAAATGTGGGAATTTGAAAAGACGCATTCTGGGAGATGAAACGAAGCGACGCAGGTGAACCGAAGAGTCGTGCCAGATAGTATAAAATTGAAAGCACAGATTAAACAGGGGGTTGGAAATTGCTGCTAGCAGAGTTACAGAGACAAGGGCTGCATGCCATTCTGGGCCTGCACTTGGAGCAATTTCCTTCATTTGTTTTGGATTTGTCATACTTGGAACATTCTGTTATTGTAACTGATATACCATTTAATACAGAAATGCAGAGAGTTGGCATCTCATTGATGAGAAAGAAGGAGTCATTTCTGCATGCATGATTTAATGTTTATCTTTCCCTTTTAGATTTTAGGTTTATAGATGGATTTTAATGCGAGTTCTCTCGGTTGCCTCATGCGAACACTTAAAATCTGGAATTGCAGTAAAAACCTAGAAACTCGCACCTAGTTTATCAGGATTGTGCGAATGTGCAGATTCAATAGGTTAGGTTGCATGTAGAAACCTCATTATCTTCGGTTTCGTCGAATTGATGACAGCATTCTGGATGTAGTTTAGTTGCATTTTCTTTTGCATTCCTTTTATTTTCAAACCCTCATTTTAGTTTTTGCATTTTAATTATTCTCATTCAAGTAAATAACTAAAAATCCATCAAAGCCTAAGATCAAATAGATTTATTTCTCACTTTTATTTATTTGGAGTCCATTGCAAATTCAAATTAAATAAACCACAGTGCCCCTTGTTAACATCCACTTGCAACCCTAAGGTATTCCCAACATTCAAATTGAAGAGCATCATTGGTGAATGAAGAACTATCACAACAGGAACCTTGGAGAAATTATTTAGTCATAATTTCTTTGCAAGCAGAGGATTTTGGGACTCAGATCCTATCGGAGAGTGTGCTTTCACAATTGGGTGAAAACACAACTCAACAGATTGGCACTAGAAGGAGGGCCCGAATTGGTTTACTTTATTTTGATTTTCATGCATAAGTAATATCTATTTGATTCGATTTTGAAATTGTAGCTTAAATTTCACAAACGGCTAACTACAGTATTTGTTTTTGTTTTTGTTGCAGGAGATAGCCGAGGGTTTCATCAGGCAGGCTAGACCCACCGTGTCATATTGTGATCAGGTCCCAAACAACCGAGGAAACCATTTTTCATGACCTTACTGGTACTCCCAAGAATAAAACCAAGCAAGTTGTAAGCTCACCAGTCACAAAAGACCTGTTTTCTCCAGGAACATCGAGTGGACCTATGCCAGTAATATCAGTTGCCACTAGTGTTCCTATTTTCAGTAATATTTCTACTGCTATTGTAGGTTTTTCTTCATCAATTTTGAGTCAAATGGCTCAACCTCCAGCAGCTCCTTGGTATGGAGCTAATAATATTCCTTTGAACATTGTTGGGGATATCCATGAAATTCCCAAGAACATTGAAATATTTTTGCCTAAATACAAACCATATGGCCCAAGAATAGCAGAAGAACATATCCAAGCCTATAGGGATGTTTTAATTAGACTGCAAGTCCAACATGAGGATGTGGCTTGCAGACTTTTCCCCATGAGCTTAGATCCAATAGCATATGAATGGTACATATGCTTACCAACTGGTTCAATTACTTCATGGACACAAATGGAAAACACCTTTGTTAATCAATTTAGGTCACCCTTGGATCCCGCAACCATTTACAATCAGTTTATTACATGCAAAAGGGGCCATGGGGAACCAATCAGAACATTTAACCAAAAATTCCAAAAGTGCTATAATAGAGCAGTTCGGCATTTTGCCATCGATCCCGCAGTGGCTTTACAGATATATTTTGAGGCATTGGACCCCATGATAGCCATGTTTGCAATACGTAATCCCCAAGTCACCACGTTGGCTTTAGCTTATAATGAAGCCATGACTATCGAGCAGCAAATGACACCACAGGGCTACGAGTTTCCCTAGATGCCTATGATGGGACAGTATGCTCCATATGGTCAAGCTCCCTTGGCAAATTAGATCATGGCACCACAAATGCCAAGCATGAATGCCTTCCCATATCAGCAGCCGTATCCACCAGCACCTGCGTATGCACCCATTCCAATCCAACCAATCACATCCATTCCACCTGTTCCCGCATTTCTGCAGAATAGTCAATCGACTATGCAAGGAATCAGCCAAGTTAATCCTCAGGCTATAGTTACTTTTCCAAATCCAACTCCGATTCAAAGTGTCAATCCATATGGGAATCAAATTCCTCAAAACTCGACCCAAATGTTGAATCAAGACCCCATCAATTATGCAAATCCAACGAGGATTAACAATAATGGGATTCCATCGAAGGAGATTTATTCAAAGGTCGAGGAGCTCAAGAAATTAGTTCATAAACTGAGCAATGACAGGGTTCAACAGCAGAAGTATGCATCCCATGCCCCTCACTCAAATCAAAATTTTAACAATAGAGGGAGACACTGGAACACCAAGCCAAACAATGGGGGAGTACCCGCTCCCATTGCTAATCAACTAGATACTTCTACAGGACCTAGTCAATCCAATTACCTTTTGAATCTTTCAGATTTGGCATGGGAAAGAGGGTGTAGGTTGCACAACACAAAAGAACACAATGAGAGGAATTGTCCTGAAATTGCTAGATACACTCATTGTCTTCAGGCATAAGTTGATGATTTGGAACTGGTATCAAATGAGTTTCCATCGCAACATCAAGATGATAACATTATGGTGATGGAAACTGTATATCATCAAGAAGGTGAGAGTGAGGAAGAAGAAGATGAAATTTTGGAATAGGAGGTGCAATATTTTTAGGATTTTAGAAAGGGGAATCATGGATACCATTTGAGAAGTAAATCTAAAGCCCCTAAAACCTCATCAACACCTCCAAACAACTCTATTCTTCCTCCGGATACTAAGGCAAATAATAATCCTCCTCCTCCACTCAGAAGAGAAATGTCTAATGACGTGCAAAAGACAATCAAATTCAAAAAACCAAACTATGACATAGTGGAGGATCTAAAGAAGTCCAAATCTAGCCTTTTGTTCTTGGATGCGGCTAGATTGCCTGGCCAAAAGGAGGCGTTGATAAAAGCTCTGAACTCACCTGATCAAATGTGGAAGGAAAAGGGAGTTGAGTCCCATCTGATTTTGCGAAAGGCGAGAAGGGATGTCCTGCCATTCTTACTGACTCTGATAATTACGGGTAAGAATTTGCAAAACTGTTTGGTGGACACGGGTGCCACGAGCAACCTCATGCCTTCGGAGATATGCCAAATGCTTGGGTGCATAACCTGTTTCATCCAAATGCAAGGTCTTGCAACTCGGACGGATCAGAGGTAAATGTGGTAGGGACCCTATATGATGTCAAGATTCAATTAAATTCTGAACCCAGGGTCCAACAGGTTGTCGACATTCTGGTTGTTAATATCCCTAGTAGATATGGCATGTTACTTGCGAGGGATTGGATGAAAACTTTGAATGGCTATTTTTCAACAGACTGCTCACATATGTGGCTACCTTGGAAAGGAATTGCAAATCAAATCAAAGTGGAAAATGAATCGAGGCTTAAGGAGATCATAACAGAATTTAACAAGCCAAATGAAGTTCAGTTTTCAGAACCAGAACTGGGGGTTTATGCACTTGATGTTGAGGAGGCTACTGAAGAGCCTAAAGAGGAAACTTGTCATGGCGGCTCTTCTGAGGAAAATGATTGCACATGGTTGCTTAGGTTTGATGGATAAAAATCTAGACAGGGAGCAGGAGCTAGAGTCGAGCTCACTGGTCCAGGAGGTAAACCATTATTGGCTGCTTACAGACTACAATTTCCTTGCACGAACAATGTGGCAGAATATGAAGCATTGATTTTTGGTTTACATCTAGCATTGAGCAAGCATGTTAAATTCTTGAAGGTTTTGGGAGATTCTGAGTTGGTAGTCAAGCAGATCAAAGGACAGTATACATGCCGCGACAGAAGACTGAGCCTTTATAGAACTAGGGTTATGGACCTCATTGAGGAATTCGACGCATTCAATATAGCCCTTATTCCTAGGAAAGGAAATCGAATAGCAGACTCTCTTGCAGTCACCGCGGGCATGTTAAACCCGGTTGATATGAAAAGGTGTAAAAAGTTCTCCATTGAATTGGTTCCTTGTCCATCAATACCTGATAATGTTAAGAATTTCCAGGTTTTTGAAAATGACAGACATATCTTCAAATTTGTCATGAACTCGGGTATTTTTGAAAATCAGGTGATTGATGAGGAGCAAAGGTGGCAAGATGAAACAGAAAACGAGAGTGAAACCGCGTGTCAATCCAACAAAATACCTAAAGATGTGGTTTCATTAGAGAAAATTTTCGACATGGGATGCAAGACCAAGAAAGGAAAAAGGGTCCCACTCCCTAAAGATGCGTGTGATCTAATTAATCTAGGGAGTGCAAACAATCCAAAGGAGGTGTACATTGCAAAGGCATGTACAGATGAAGAAAGGAGCACAATAATGCAGGCATTGAAGCATTACATAGATTGCATTGCTTGGAATTACAATGAGCTGAAGACATACAACCAAGACATTATCACACATACCATCCCTTTGAAGCTAGACTCCAAGCCTTTTAGGCAAAGACAGTGAGTTGTTAACCCGCTATTGGAGCCTTTAATCGAAAGGGAGGTCAAAAGATTATTGGAAGCAAAAATCATTTTTCCTGTTAGGCACTCAACCTGGGTTGCTAACCTCATTCTAGTAAGAAAAAAGAGTGGAGAGACTAGGCTGTGCATAGATTTTTGAAATCTTAATAAAGCCTCTCAAAAAGATAATTATCCATTGCCATCAATTGATGAAATTCTACAAACGATAAATGGATCTGAAATGATGTCCTTTCTTGATGGGTATTCTGGATACAACCAAATTCTTATACATCCAAATGACAGGATGAAAACAGCCTTCACCACCAAGTGGGGGACATTTGCATATAAGAGAATGTCGTTCGAACTGTTAAATGCTGGTGCAACTTTTCAACGCGCCATGGATTATGCATTCAAAGGGCTCATAGGCAAATGTATCATCATGTATGTGGATGATATCCCAATTTTCTCGAAAAAGAGAGAGGACCATGTCAAAGATTTAAATAAAGTGCTTCAAAGATGCAGAGAACAAGGAATTTCCTTAAATCCCAAAAAGTGCATTTTCGGAGTTATAGAAGGAAAATTGCTTGGTCACATCATTTCAAAAGAGGGCATATCCATCGACCCAGAAAGGATACAGGCTATCCAAAACTTACCTCTCCCGAGTAGTAAAAAAGAATTGAGATCTTTCTTTAGGCAGGTTAATTTTGTGAGGAAGTTTATCTCTAGCTTTGCTGAGATAGCCAAACCTCTGAACAAGATGCTCAAGAAGGATGTGAATGTAAAATGGAACGAGGAAAGTAAAGTGGCCTTTCAAAACATCAAAGATGCCATTTCCAGGGCCCCGATCCTCATAAGTCTAGACTATTCTAAGCCTTTCTATATTTATGCTTTTGCATCAGAACACTCTTTTACGAGTGTCTTAACCCAAAAAGGTGAGGATAGTGTAGAAAAACCCATAGCATTTTTAAGTGCCCCCCTAAAAGATGCTCAATTAAGGTATTCAATCCTTGATAAGCAAATGTATGCACTTTTTAAAATGGTGAAAAAATTTAGGCATTACATTGTGCACAGCAGAGTTATTGCCATCGTGCCTGACTCTGCTGTTAAGACCATGTTTTTACAAAACGAACTAGGTGAGAAAAGAGGGAAATGGATTTCCACTATCCAAGAATTTGATCTTGAAATCCAACCTATGAAACTAGTTCGAGGACAAGGACTTGCGAAGGCGATCGCAAAAAATAATCCGCAAATAACATGCCAATACTCGAACACATAATACATTGCTAAGGATGACTGGTATGTTGATATTGTGCAATTTTTATTGGCTGGTAAGTGTCCTTCTAATCTGAATTCAACCCAGAGAAGAGCTTTAAGGCTTAATTCTATCAATTATCTGATGAAATCTGGTGTTCTTTACAAGAAGAATCATGAAGGGATCTACATGAGGTGCCTGAACAAAGAAGAAGTTGCCAGGGTGTTGCAGGAATTTCACGAAAAACATGGAACTGGTCATGGTGCTGCAAATGCTACAGCGCATCAAATCCTGAGAGCAGGATACTACTGGCCCCACATTTTCAAAGATGCACATGCCCATGTATGATCTTGTCATATTTTTCAAGTGGCTGCCAATAGAGAAAGAAATGCAGCCATGCCATTACAACCTGTAGTTGAAATGAGACCATTTGCACAGTGGGGACTAGATTTTATTGGGGTTATTAAACCAAATTCTTCTGATTCTCATAAATTTATATTGACAACTACGGACTCATCGTACAAGGTGGACAGAAGCGATTCCTACTAAACATGCCACCACAGACGTAATAAAATTCCTTGAGGACCAAATTATAACAAGATTTAGAATGCCCAATTCTATTGTCAGTGACAATGGTAAAGCTTTCATTTCTATGCAATTTGCAGATTGGGCATATGACAACAAAGTGAGCTTAAAATTTGCATCCAATTATTATCCTCAAGGAAATGGGTTGGCCGAATCTTCAAATAAAAATTTTTTGAATACCATTAAGAAGTTGCTGGAAAAGAACCCTCGGGATTGGCACGGCCAATTGAAGTTTGCCCTTTGGGCAGATAGGACCAGAGTGAAAGAATCTATAGGGAATACTCCCTATCATTTGGTCTATGGTCAAGACCCGATATTTCCTACAAATTTGAAGTTGCATACCTTGCATTTCATACAAGAGTACTTGGGGACGGATGATCAAGTTGAAGCCAGGTTAAGTCATTTGCTGCATCTTTATGAAAAGAGGGAAGAAGCCATGAATCACATGAATAAACACCAGGAAGTTATCAAAAGATGGTTTGATAGAAGGGCCAAAGTTAAGTCATTCAGAATTTCAGATTTGTTATTACTATGGGACAAAAGACATGAGGAAAAAGGGAATCATCAAAAGTTTGATTGTCTTTGGTTAGGCCCCTACCAGATTTCAGAGATTCTTGGGAAGAATACCTTCAGGATAAAAACTTTAGAAGGGAGAGATTTTATGCTACCGGTTAATGGGCAGATTTTAAAGCATTATTTTAGCCCTTAGGTTGTGAGATTTTGATGTTATTCTTTTCGGTTTTTGTGGGGATTTTCAGATTTTGTTTCTATTTAGGATTGTTAGCCTAGTTAGGATTTTGGTTATGGATTTGATTTCAATTGACATGTTTTGTTTATTTTGATAAAAAAAATAAATAATAAAATAATAAAATAATATATATATATATATATATATATATATATATATATATATATATATTGAGATGTCAACTTATGCTTAAGATTAGGAGAATATGAAATATTGGAATTGTTGTGTAAAATCTCCACAAGTCACACAAACATTTTAAGTTATATCGTTTGAAATTTGTGATGCATGAAGGAGTCAGTTTTGTATGATAAATATTTCATTTGCAATTCAAGAGATAATGCATTCATATTACATCTCACTCTACATATACATTCCATCTTAGTTGCATATGCATCTTAGGTACAAATCATTAAAGTATGTCAATCCCTCTTAGGGTTGTGTTATAACATAAATGTAAGAAAAAATCCTAAGGTTGGAAACTGAGTCTTGAGATATCTAGAACCAAGCATGTCTCATACATTAAAAAGGATCTTGAGCAAAATGATCAAAACCTAACTTGGAAGAAAAGGTTGGGCAAAAGAAGTTTTTTATGTCTATCCTATTATGCAACATGATCCTTAAAACAGTGGTTTTGACCACTTCCATAGAGCTTAAAGCCTAAAATCAGAGTAGTAAGGATAGGGTTAAATCCTCATCGAACTTAGGTTGAGGATCCAATTCCCCAAAGCTTTGATTTGACCTACATGGAGTAGTAAGGATAGGGCATAAATCCTCATCGAACTTAGGTTGAGAATCCAATTCCCCAAAGCTCCTATGTCTCATTTCATAATAAATCTTGGATTGGAAGGATCGTACTACATGTCCCTAGCAAGGATGGGTAGTCATCCCTAAGGTCCAAGAAGTAAAAAATAAATTTTTCCCATCTCATCTTTATATTGGATTGGAAGGATCGTACTACTTGTCCTCTGCAAAGGATGGGTAGTCATCCCCAAGGTCCAAAGAAATGAAGATAAGTTTTGGATTGTGGGGTTAGATATGCCCATGCATGGCAACATGTCTTGTCTAAAAAACAAGACCACTAATTGTCCAAAGGGTTAGACTAGCATGACCATTTCTTCCATAATTGGTTAGATTATTTTGCTCAAAGTGAGGTAATGAATTCTAAATCAGAATAGTAAGGATAGGGTTAAACTCTCATCTCGGTTGGTTGGGAGTCTGATTCCCCAAAGTTCTGATTTCACATTCACTTGCACATGGGTTCAAGATAGTAGGGACTCATAACCAACTTTGGGATATAATAAGGCAATTAATTAGTGGATCCTAAGAGGGTTTGGCAATCTTGAATGTTTGTACATAATACTAGAAGAATGACTATCCCTTTTTATAAAAGCAAAATCTCCTAGCATATTCATTAGGTTACACAAATCATTCACAATCTCACATATGCATTCATGCAAAACTGACAATGGAATGTTGATCAAGTTCAAACAATAGGGAATGAAATTCGTTGCACACACTGAGCTAATACTTGATGATTCTAATGATTCATGTACTTCTGATCTTTGGGCATTTGTTTTTATTGCTTATGTGTTAACACATATTTTTGAGTTTGTATATGTTTCAGGTTGGGTTCTCACTAAAATGCTCAAGAGCATTTGACAACAGAGTCGCCATTTGTTGTGGCTGATCCACAACACACCCCAAAATTGGGGACCCACCTTTTTTGTAGGCTTTCAGAGAAAATCTCAGTGACCCAGATGCTAAAAATGAAAAAAAGGGGCAAAAATGCACAAGTGTAGAAAGTGTCACGAAATCGCGACATGTTGCGCCGTCGCGGCCGAAAACAGAAAAGTGTCACGAAATCGTGACATGTTGCTCCATCGTGGCCGAAACCAGAAAAGTGTCACGAAATCGTGACGTGTTGTGCGGTCGCTGCCAAAAATAGAAAAGTGTCGCAAAATCGCGACATGTTGCTCCGTCGCGGCCGAAAGAGGAGAGAGAAAAGGAAAATGAAAAAGTGTCGCAAAATCACAACATGTTGCTCCGTTGCGGCCCAGAGAGGAGAGAGAAATGCAAATGGAAAGGAGTAGCGAAATCGTGACATGTCGTAAAATCGTGGGTCAAACCGGTCAAACAGCACGATGCAAAAAAATGTCGCGATATCGCGACAGAAAACGGCAAAGAGGTTCAAGGTGAAAAAACGTCGCGATATCGCGACAGGTCACGATTTCGTGGCTCTAAAGCAGTGAAGTAGTACGGATGAAAATAGCATAGCGATTTCATGACATGTCACGTTTTCGCTGCCAAATACAGCAAGAGCAGCCCGAAGCAAAATAGCATAGCGATTTCACGACGAAAAGTTGGCAAAGTGTACGGAAGTGAAAAACGTCACGATTTCGTGACAGATTGCAGCCAAAGGAGTGTCGAGTGAAAAACGTCATGAAAACGTCATGAAGTGTAAAATGGTCATGAAATCACGACAGCTTTGAGCAAAAAGGCATGAAGTGTAAAATGGTCACAAAATCGCGACAAAAATGAGCGAAAGGGCACGAAACGAAGAAGCGTCGCGATTTCACGATAGGTTGCGGTCAAGGGTGTACGGAACAGAAAAGCATCGCAATTTTGTGACATGTCACGATTTCGCGACATGTTGCATTTTCGTTGGGCAAGAAGGAAAGAAGGTTGTTGTCCGAAAAATGTCACGATATCGCGACCTGTCTCATTTTCGCTGTGCTGGTAGAGGGACAAGCTGCATGCCTAGGGACATCGCGATTTGCATGGGGCTATTACAAAATGTGCTAGAAACGCAGAACACATGGCATACAGGTGTTGGAGTTGTAGAAGCGTTATGTGCAACGGCAGATTTTGAACGTTTCGACATTGAGCATGAAGTAAAAGCATTGAAAAGGCAAGAATTTGAAAAGATGCATTCTGGGAGGTGAAACGAAGCGACGCAGGTGAATCGAAGAGCCATGCCAGACAGTATAAAATCGGAAGCACAGATTGAACAGGGGGTTGGAAATTGTTGCTAGCAGAGTTGCAGAGACAAGGGCTGCATGCCATTTTGGGCCTGCACTTGGAGCAATTTCCTTCATTTGTTCTGGATTTGTCATACCTGGAACATTCTGTTATTGTAACTGATATACCATTTAATACAGAAATACAGAGAGTTGGCATCTCATTGATGAGAAAGGAGTCATTTTTGCATGCATGATTTAATGTTTATCTTTCCCTTTCAGATTTTAGGTTTATAGATGGAGTTTAATGCGAGTTCTCTTGGTTGCCTCACGTGAACGCTTAAAATCTGAAATTGCAGTAAAACCCTAGAAACCCGCACCTAGCTTATCAGGATTGTGCGAATGTGCAGATTCAATAGGTTAGGTTGCATGTAGAAACCTCATTATCTTTGGTTTCATCGAATTGATGACAGCATTCTGGATGTAGTTTAGTTGCATTTTCTTTTGCATTCCTTTTATTTTCAAACCCTCATTTTATTTTGTGCATTTGAATTATTCTCATTTAAGTAAATAACTAAAAATCCATCAAAGCCTAAGATCAAATAGATTTATTTCTCACTTTTATTTATTTGGAGTCCATTGCAAATTCAAATTAAATAAACCACAGTGTCCCTTGTTAACATCCACTTGCAACCCTAAGGTATTCCTAGCATTCAAATTGAAGAGCATCATTGGTGAATGAAGAACTATCACAACAGGAACCTTGGAGAAATTATTTAGTCATAATTTCTTTGCAAGCAGAGGATTTTGGGACTCAGATCCTACTGGAGAGTGTGCTTTCACAATTGGGTGAAAACACGACTCAACACCTCCTAAACCGCCTCCATGACAGCTTAGAGAGGAGGACTTTTTATCTTCTGAGGCGTACAAGGCTTTGGTCGATAAGGTCAAAGCAATAGAGAGGCAAGGCATGGTTATGCAAAAGCCGACATTGAGGAAGATATACAATGAACCTCTAGACCCCTCGATGCCTATGCCTCCATATCTTGAGCATTTTGATATGCATAGGTTAGAAAAATTCAAGGTTGATGAGGATGCCCAAGAGCATGTTACGAGTTTTTTGGATGCTTGTTTCCAGATAAAGAGTCATGATGCCTTGTTGTTGCACACCTTCATTACGACACTCTCCAGCCCAGCCTGAGAGTGGTTCAACCAGTTGAAGAAACATAGTATTACTATTTTTGAGCAGTTAGTTGATGCATTTCTTGAATGTTATTCATTTGGCACCAATAAATAGGACAACCTTTCCAATTTGGCTACACTATCTCAGTGCGACGATGAGCCCATCAAGCAATACGGAAGGAGATGGTGTAGAATAATGGCAAAGCTACCATTCCCTATTCCTACAGCCGAATTGACCTGAATTTTTACAAAGAGTTGTGCTAAGCACATCTCACTACTGTTGTAGCTATAGTAGTACGCTACATTCGAGGAAGTTGTGATACAAGCCAAGGTAATCGAGGACATCAAGTTGCAAGAAGGCAACTTGAAGCTCAAGACCAAGAAAGAAGGGTTTAAAAAGAGTACTACGAAGCAACAGGGCAAGTAGGCCCACGTGAATCAAGTAGTACTAAAAATTGGAGGAGAGGACAAGGGACAAAAAAAGCCTAATTATCAGGCCCAACCTCCTCCTGCGCATTATGAAACATGCAAAAACAACTATAAGGGCAAAAATAGAGAAGAGCGCCCACCTCACCAGTTCACACCTCTGAAGGAATCGATGACTTCGATTTTCCATCAACTATGTGAGGCCAAGGCCATACGATTTCCCGAGGTCAAATTAGTAGATCCAAATGTGCTAAATTCAAAGTAGCATCAAGACAATATGTTCTACATATTCCATAGAGCAAAGGGCCATGACATCAAGACATGTTGGTCCTTCAAACACATTGTGCAGAACATGATAGAAAAAGGAGAGCTTGTAGTACCAGGCAATCCACAGGCGCTCGACAACATAAACATGGGGATTTTCAAGAATCCATTACCTAATCATGAGGTACCTCGTAACAATGTTGACCAGATCAATCAAGTGAGAATCGAACCACCTACCCAGGGGTTTGTAGGCATGGTCAATGTTGTTACTATACATGGGAGGTATGATCAGCTGAATCAACCTCGTGCTCCCATTAGAATACAAGCTACGCTGGATCAACGGCCAGCTCAAAATATTCTAGGCCCACCAACTAGATCGATGGTGATCATAAGAAGCAGGTTAGTTCATAACCTACAGATAACTCCTACGAAGTTGTCAATATATGAGCTTATTTAGCATTCCCCTAGACATAGGGAGACTCTTATGGATATTCTAAAGTTCATTGAGGTATAGTCCCAAGATGTACAATAGTGTCAGGAACCCACGATACAATTTTATGACCATGAATTGAAGATGGTTCCTACTATTATGACTGATACGTCGTTGCATATTATTGCGTGTGTTAACCACATGTCTTTCAAAAGGGTCTTGATCGACACTGGGTCCTCGATCAATATAATTACATCAAGACACTGAGCCATCTCAAGTTACCCAAATCACACATTGTGCCTACCACATTTACGTTGAGAGTGTTTAACGATGCACTATGCTTGACAGTTGGTACAATTGTCCTACCTGTTCAGGTGGGACTCAAGACCATATCTGTGATGTGTCACGCGATAGAGGGCGTCATGCAGTACAAAATTTTACTCGAAAGACCTTGGATTCATGAAATACCTTGCATCCCCTCTATCTTGCATCAATGCATGAAGTACGTTCATGAGGGACAGGTTCACATAGTATCCTCGGATGAAGAACCATTAAAGTTCATGAACCTAGCATATTTGCCTTGGGGTTTTGTACTCCCGTCGATGCACTTGGATATCCAGCCTGCTTCGTTGGTTAAGATTACAAGAGGTAAACCAACAGCCCATGATCAACCATTGACATCTGTGTCATACAGATCTGATCATACGACTGCAACTTCTCTAAAACCGACTACATCAATAAGGCGAGAAGCTAAAGGTAAAATTGGGCGAGAAAGTAGAAGATCATAGGCCCATACTAGTCGCCAATGAGACTCCCACTCCCATGGATGTGGAAGAACCTCAGGATAAAGCCAAGGAGACACCTCAGCCTGCTTTGCCTGCATCTTCAGTAGGGTCATCTGCACCACAGGTGATCACTCATTTGGCTAGCATAGGGTTGGGTGAGTATCTTGTGCAAAATGTTACTTTCAGACCTATCTTGAAGACTGCATAAGAGATGGGCCGATCGCACGCCCATCGATTTTTGATTGGATATGTAGTGTTGTTGGGTGAGCCACCCAACCAAATAAACTTCGTCTACATAGGGCTAGATCAAGCACCCACCAAAATGTCTATAGATGAGGATGATGACGAGCCATTCACTATGAATGTGTGCTATCTGTCCAACCCAAAATATGCCATGTGCATTTTTGAGTCGTATCATTGGCATGGACATGGTCTTGGTCTTTTTGAACAAGGACGTAGGACTCCACTCAAACCTCATTATTAGTTAGCTACTAATAGGTTTGGGTTAGGGTTACAGGTACAGGATCATGACGATTTGCTTATTGCATCCTTAGATTGCATGTACCTGAGTCTAGGGGATGATGTGGATTTTAATCCATATCACCCTAATCCTTCTAGCTATTGGAGGACTCACCAGACGATATCGTTTGTTACCATAGGGCCACCTGATTCATATCATGATGGGCCCTTAGAGGACAACCCCAGAGACAACCTAGGTAACCAAATCGGTAATGCTACTGATGACACTGGTATGCAGGTGCATAAGCCCACTACTGTAGGTGATCTCGAGTTAGGATATCTTTGTGATGATGATGGAGAGGAGTCCACCTCCAAAATGAGTGCACCTAGTTATGATGCAGATGATGAGTCCTCAAATGATGATTAATCTGAAGAGGAAATCGAGCTGACCTTTCCAGGTCCAACGTTTATACACCATTTTTTGCCTATGGAACAAGTGGAAGAGACGAATGAGCGCTTCATAGTCGATAGTGATTATAAATATGAAATAGAGGAGGCCTATTTAAGGCCTCGCCCAGCTAATCTCCCACTGCTCATAGACACAATAGAGTGGTCCATCCATGGTAGTGACCACAGTGATGTAGATGAGAGGACCTATTTGAGGCTCGTGTATCCACAATATCAATTGCCTAGGGAATCGAAGCATGTTATGGAGGAAGTCCCTCCCAACATTGACTGCATTGAGGAAGAAGCAGCACCAGTTTACATGGCATTATCATATATACGATCGTTCTATAGGATTTATCCAGATAGTGATGATAGTGACCGCATAATCAGATACATGGGGCCACATCTGGAAGATCGCCCCTTAGAAGAGGAGGGAAGTGAAGGATTGTATTTGTACAATGATAATGAGGATTCATTAGATATGGCCTATTTGGGACCTCATCACCTACATAATAGGCCTCCACCTTGAGGTCCCCAACCTATTATAGGTGCAGGTTTACGTTGGGAGATCAATCTCCATAACAGCCTGAGGGAAATAAGAGAGGTATCAGGAACTCTTTCCCCATCCGCCTACGTACATGAAGCTCCTTGAGCTGATAGATCCCATTTTATAGCTAGTGCACTGGGAGGATCTAGTTATACAGGCATTCCACAAAGAGGATCTGTTTGTTCTTGTACCTTTCGAGCCAGATCTTGGGTATAGAAGCTATGCTTCAAATATAGAGTTTTTTCTGTGTGGTTTAGGAGATCAATTACATTCCATCAGTATGGTCTTCGTTGATTTGACCACTCCACTCCGTAATCCAGTAGATCCGTAAAAATCGCTGCATCTAAACATGGATGCTATCGATTGGGATTGCGCTGACTCATCGATCTAGCTTGAAGATTTCTTCCCTAATGAAGAAATGCTACAACCATTTCATTTTGCACCAGGTTGTGCTTATGATGTTTGTCACACTGAGGGTGCTTCCCGCAAGGAACATGTGAACCCAACTGATGACATCCGTCTTATTTCTACGCCTCACCAACTTGAGGAGGGATTACATATGTTATTAGAGAAAACCTTCAATGTGGATATCAGTAAAGATCCCACCAATCCAAAGAAGGTTAGATTTGGAGAGAGTCTCACTCCGAATGAGCATGATAGCATCATCCCTCTATTGAAAGAGAGACCTAATCTCTTTTCTTGGACTTACAAATACATGCCAGGTCTAGATCCGAAATTGGTTACTCATAACCTTTCGCTAGATCTATCGAAGAATCCAGTCAAGCAAAAACTCAAAAAAATACATCCAATAGTAGCCTTAATGGTGAAAGACGAGTTGCAAAAGTTGTTGGACATAGAGTTCATCATCTTCATCGACTATACAAAATGGATGTCCAATATGGTACCCGTAGAAAGCCAGATGGAAGGATCCGTATTTGTACGGATTTTAGAGATCTCAATAAGGCAACACGCAAAGATTCATTTTTGTTGCCAAATATCAATGCGCTGGTAGACGCTACTGTAGGTCACGAAATGCTCTCCCTTATGGATGGTTTTTTTGGATAAAATCAGATTCGGATTAAACCCGAAGATCAGCATAAAATTGTGTTTATAACGCCATGGGGTACATTTTGCTACAAAGTTATGCCATTCCTTAAAAATGCTGGTGCCACATATCAACAGACAATGACATATATCTTTCATGACTACATGCATAAAATCTTGGAAGATTATATCGATGACTTACTAGCTAAGTCATTTTTACGAGCAGAGCATGCAGAGGTCTTAAGGAAGGTCTTCGATCATCTGATAGAGCATAATGTCAGGTTGAATCCTAAGAAGTGCGTATTTGGTGTAACTTTAGGTAAACTCTTGGGATTCATCGTTTCTAAATGAGGCATCGAAGTAGACCCATCAAAGGTCAAGGATTTTCTAGAGATGCATCCTCCCACTAATATCAAAGAACTAAGAAGCCTTCAGGGCAAAGTAGCATCCATAAATGATTCATCGCTCAATTATCAGATAAATGTCAACCCATGAATCGACTGCTACACAAGGGGTCCCATTTGATTGGGACGAGTACTGCCAAGTAGCCTTTGCTGAGATTAAGCAATACCTGGCAACACCGCAATTACTAGCTCCACCAAGGCCAGATGTGTCTTTTCTACTATATATATCGGCAACCAACTTTTCATTAGGGACCATGTTAGCCCAAAAGAACGTGCAAGGCAAAGAGCAAGCCGTATATTACATTAGTCGCACCTTGGTGAGTTATGAGTCAGGATATGCATATGTTGAGAAGCTTTGTTTAGCAGTGGTGTTCGCTACCAAGAAATTGCGGCATTACATGCTAAATCATACAACATATGTTATATTGAAACAGAATCCTTTGCAGTATCTGATGAGCAAGACATCATAACACATGTACTGCAAAGTGGATCATGCTATTGATAAAATTTGATTTACAATTCATCAGCCCAAATTCCATCAAGGGACAAGTCATAGTTGATCAACTGGCTAAGGCACCACTGTCCAACAGTAGGCCTCTAACCATTGAGCTTCCAGATGATGCGGTCTTCATAATATCTAAAGCTCCCAAACCCGAAGAACCAGAGAATAATGTTGATATGACATTGTTCTTTGACGGTTCGAAGTGTGAGCAAGGGGGTGGTGTAGGAATAGTATTTTTCATGCCATGAGGAGCTCTAATGCCCTTGTCATTCAAGTTAGACTTTCTATGCACCAAAAATAATGCTGAGTACGAAGCCCTACTTTTGGGCCTCCACGCAGCCATCACCATGGGTATTAAAAGATTGAATATTTTTGGTGATTCTCTGCTCATAGTTAACCAAGTTAATGGGCTAAATTTGAATGGTATGACATCGATGAAATCCCTCATTCGTCAAATAGGTTCACAGAAACCATGGCATCTTTTGGGTCCTTGATCCCTCAGAATCCATCTACTGATTTTACTACCATCCATGTTATAATGCTCTCGCACCTAGTAGCGGAGCATGCAACCTTTGATAACAAAGATTTAGTCAACATGATTTTTCTGGAACCAACAGTTGATTGGTTCCATAGAGCAGATGATTTTCTTAAGCAGGCACCCTGGGAGTCATTTACTTCTCATAGTCCTACGGGGAGTGGTACTACCATTCACCATAATGTTGTTTCCTAGTCTGCATTTACAAAGTTAAATATGCAGGGGGAGCAAGTTTTCTTAGCAGTCGAAGTTGAGGCTTGTCAAAGCTGGATGTTGCAAATCCAAGACTTCCTAAAACTTGGTATGATCCCAGAGGGATTATCGTGTGCTGCAAGATGCATATTCAAATAGAAATCAACTAAGTATGTCTTGATAGGAGACATTTTGTATCGATGTAGCTACGAAGGAGTTCTCCTTTGATGTCTTAAGCCCCAAGAGTCATCTTGGGCAATTTCAAAAGCTCACGATGATACGTGTGGTGGCCATTTCAACGGCATGGCTATCATCAAATGCATCCTTTGCATGGGTTATTATTGGCCCACTATGGAGAAGGATTACAATGTGTATGTCAAGAAATGCATTAAATGTTAGCATCATGCTAATCTTACGCACTTGCCATCACAGGCCTTACAGCCCATTTAGGCGGCTTGGCCATTTGCTTAGTGGGGACTAGATCTTATTGGCAAGATTTCTCCTCCATCTTCAGGTCGACATACATTCATTATCATGGCTATTGAGTATTTTACAAAGTGGGTGGAAGTCATTCCCCTTACAATGACCACTGGAGCTCGCATCACAGAATTTATTCTCGAGCATATCATATGTCATTTTGGGATACCATCCAAAATAATTTTGGATAATGGAACTTCTTTTAAGAACAAAACTATGTGGGCTTTAACGTCTAAATATTGCATTAAACATAGTTTTGCAACTCCATACTATCCGCAAGCAAACGAGAAAGTTGAGGCCTCAAACAAGACTTTGGTCGCCATCTTGAAAAAGACAATGCAATAACACCATAAGGATTGGCATATATAGTTGCCCCTTGCACTATGGGCTTACAAGACTAACATTTGGATGCCCATTGGGGTAACGTTGTTTTCACTAGTATATGGCACTGAGGTCATTATGCCCTTAGAGTTGGAAATTCCAACACTGCGCGTCACATTGAAAGAGTTCATCGATGATGACACCATGCGGTAAGCTCACCTCGATCAACATTGCTCGATGAATGTTGTGTGAATGCCCTCGAGCATCTTCATGTTTATCAAGAGCGATTAAAACAAGCTTAGAATGTCAAAGTCCATGAAAGAGACTTTGAAGTTGGGGATCTTGTGCTGAAAGATAACCAACAGAACTCGAATTTACCGCCTAATATGCGAGACAAATTCACGGTTAATTGGCTAAGGCTTTACATCATATCTGAAAATATTGGTCCAAGTACCTATCACCTAATGTCACTAGAGGGTGTGGAAGAGCTTGAGCCTCTCAATATCATCCATCTAAAGGCGTTATATGCTTGAGAGTGTAGTAAAGGCCCCAAAGGCATTTGTGAGCCCTTTGGTCAACCCAAAAGCTTTGAGGGTTTGTCCACAACCGCTCGATCATCCCAAAAGGCTTCGAGTTCTCGAATTGAGAAGCTTGGTCAAGTAAATGCACCAAAGGCATTTGTAAGCCCTTTGGTCAACCCAAAAGCTCTAAGGGTTTTGTCTCAACCGCTCGGTCATCCCAAAATGCCCCAAGCTCTCTATTGAGTAGCTTGGTCAAGTAAAAGCTCCAAAGGCATTTCCTCACCATTTGGTCATCCTTAAAAGCTCCAAGGACATGTACTCGTCGTTTGGTCAAATATGAAAGCTCAAAAATGTATAAAAATTTGAAAATATATAAAAATCCAAAAAAAAATATCTGGAAAAGCTTAAAATCCAAAAACATTTGCTTTTGTAGTTTGCATTTTCATATATGCATTCACATCATCATATTGCATTTAGGCATTTGTCATCCATTGCATTCCATAGTAGAGTGTAATGCATCTATCAAAATTTTACAAACAATCACACGTTTGTATGTCAATCATGCACCCTTGTATTTATCATAATTCATTGCATTCATACACGATACTTGTTGCAAAGAAATATGCATGTATATTAAGATTTCCCATCACTCAGCCATACCTAGTGGGTTCTTTAGATATTGTAGAAAGCTTGCTTTGCTGTTATAGACAAGGTCATTAATTGGGATAGTGCTTCAACATATTAGGATCCTATCACTAAGCAAAACAATATAAAATCCTACTAAGACAAGAGAGGATGAAATCTATGAAAGCAGTCTTAGGTATCTGGAGAGATAGGTTTCATGACCTGCTTATCTTGCAAATAGTCGGTCTAGAAAGGTGTACTTTGGCAAAAGGACAAGAATTTCCCCTATAAATCCCAAAGTCACAAAGTTTAAATCCCAATATTACAAAGTGCAAAGTACAAATTTCAAGTTCAAAATGTAAAGTGACATAGTGAATCAAAAGCACTATAAAAATCTCTTGCTCAAAGAAAACAGTAACATGTGGACTAATAGTGATTTTTATCACTACATATGAGCAAGTAAGAAGGGTGAGAACTTGAATCCCTGGATTGTCCACATTTTGAAAATCATAGAGTGATCCCCAATCGTAGCAATGGGTTGGAAGATTCCCACCTGCAATCGGAGGGGTAGTTCTATTGGGTGATCCCCAACTGTAGCAATGGGTTGAAAGAGTCTCACCTGCATTTGGAGGGGTAGCCCTGATCAATTTGCAAGATGAGCTAGCTCTAGGTACCTAGGATTATCTAGATCTATAAGTCTAATCAAAGCTAAAACAAGGATGGTACGATCGTATGAGGAACCCTATCTCACATATGGGTTGAAAGAGTCCCGACTGACATACGGGGTATGCTTATGATCTATCTAAAAATACTCACATGCACACACAGGGATAATGAATAGTTGGGTTTGTCACGGCAAAAGCCTTGTCCAATATAATCCTTGTACAGTTAGTATGTGATTTTGGGATAAATCTACTAGGGTGTTTGAGTCTCAAGGAGAACCCCAAAAAGTGATCCACTAGCAAAAAGATACCAAATATCATTAGACTTCAAAAATATGAGTCATTCATTCATCAAAATGCATTTTACAAAGCACAATCAAACATATAGGATAGATATCGCATGAATATCAAAAATGATGTTTAGACGGCCACTGACTATATAGTGCAACAAAGAAGAAATATACAAAATGACATAATCATTCATTAGCATCATACCAATCCATTTCATTGCATTTCATATATGGATGATTAATTGATTAAGTTCTTGTAGTGAGAATTATCAATTATTTTGCATGATTGTTATACATTCTGTGGTGTCATATTTTAAAAATTGATATACATAGTTTACATTCATTCCTTATGTTTTAAGTGATTAAAGCATACAGGTTCATTTCCATTAGATTATGATTATGTATATAATGCATTACCATACATTGCATAGCATACCATAAACTGCATAAAATAAACGCATACCCATAAATAAATATGCGTTTAAAATTAAACACTGATCACTGCATCCATATACATACATCATATATCACATATCTAATCATCTAGATCACTGCATACCAGTCACCGATGTGCACCCCTCCATGGTCAGCATCATCCTGTGCATCGGTGCTCTGGTCACCGAAGATGGCATAAAAGATAGCATCCTTTGTTGTGGAGGAAGAGGAGACGATAGCCTCACCATCGATGGGGATCCTGAAGATCCTATAGACATCCTTCAGAGTGATGGTCATCTCACCAGGAGGAAGGTGGAATGTGTTGGTCCGTGCATTCCAGCGTCAGGCCAATGCAGTCAAATAGGCTTGATCTACCCTAATGGTGGATAGATCCATGATGTAAATGAACCTGATGGCTCGAAACCACTCTTAGTCGTCATCCGATAAGGCCTCACAGAGAGTCTTCATAAGGTCAGGCTCTCGTGCTCTAGAAGTTAACTTTTAAAAAGCAAAAAGCATAATGTAAGCTAAATCTAGCTAAGCAGAGCTAAAGAAAAATAAAAATTTCTTAAATAGACAACCTAGAGTAAAAAAAAAACAGCAATCACAAATCACAACTAAAACTTGCGGTCCCCAATTTACAAATTAGGAACTGCAACTGAAACCTGCGGTTCCCAATTTGTAAATTGGGAACTGCAACTAAAACCTACAGTTCCCAATTTGCCACCTGGGAACCACAGCTACCAGCTATGGTTTAGGAGCGACACCCATTTCGGATACCCTCCTAGACCACTAAGGCATAAAAATTAAACACTAAGCTAACCTAGAATAGTGGGGTTCATTACCAACAGTTTAGTGAGGTTAATTTTCTGCATTTCTTAGTTTGGTTCATTTTACTGGTATTGAGTGTGTGGTATCAGTTTCGAGTTACCTTGCCCGCACCCTGCCCCCAGCTAGTCAATGGCTGATCAAGATCTGCCATCAGGATAGATGAGTGTAATTACGATAGATTTTGGTAGCGTTCCATATCAAAGAATATTCTCTCTCAGAGCTCTCAAATTGCTAGTAGTTGCAAGAAAATAATAAAAAATTTCAAATGGGAATTCAATTTATAGGTCCTCCTAGTCTCTACGGATCGTAGCTAACACCTAAGATTCTAGAATTAGGGTTTTTCGCCCGCAGGTCTTACCCATGGTTCCCAAAATTTGAAAATTTAAATCGTAGACCATACCCGCGCTTCATAGCTAGCAATAAATGCACTCAAAACCCACCGTGGGAAGGTCTAAAAAGACAAATTACTAACTTCCATTGGACAAAAATTCAAAATCAATGATCAAAATTGTAAATTTGGTGATGTTAAAAGCACCAAGATCAATCAAATAAATGCAAAATTCAACAAAAAAATCAAATAATGAAAAACCAAATGCACCTCGTATTCGGTGATTTATCTTATAAAATTTGTGGTTGCAGCGATTTGCGATCCATGCAATCTGACAAGATGAGTAAATCACCATAAGGATATTTGGGGTAAACTTCTCATTTCTTTTATGACATCTTTTAGCAAATTATCAACAATATGATTCAACACAAGTCTAATTGCATTTGTATTATTTTGATTCCCTAAGACGGCTATCGTAGCTTGACTACTCCATGGGATAGAGATGTGCAAATACTACTAAGAGTTGCAATCATAAGCTAAACCAGGCCTAGCCAAGGCATTAAAAGGCTCGAATTTAAAGTTGTTTAGGATCATTCATTATGGTCAAGTGATTTCGTCACTTCATACATTGTCATTACCCTCATCGACTCATTGCTTGAGGGGGTATTCATAATTTCATGTCATAATCAAAATCAACAGAAGATCCCGGATATCGTAGATCCCTTGATCTTATCAAAATTACACTCGTTCTTATGAATCATTGCTAACAGCTATCATAAGCTTCCCCCTTTGCTTGGTGTAAATAGCAAATATGAAATTTTTTTTATAGCTCTCATCCTTCGGTTATATAGGCCTAACTCCTATTGTAGCACCAAAGCTACCCGAACGTCTGATGGTGAGTGCAGACTTTTCAAATGTAAGCCTTTCCAAGTTGGAAGCAATGATTCCAGGATGCGCGTCCTTTTGTTGGACTTGGGGCATCTAATGTTGATCAAACTAATGATCATCATAGAACCTTCGACATAATTTTAGGAGGTCTATTTTTGCTCAATGTTGTTCGATCTCACAATGCATCTCAAAAGGGGCATCTTTAGACACCTAAAATGCATCATGTTGAGGGTGACTACTCATATAGACATGCTACAAAACCATATGGAGGATCTTGGATAGACTCCAAGATAGAGCAATGGTTCTAACCACTCAATTTAGGCATTTTGGCCTAAGCAGTCTGAACCACAGCCCAGACCTGTGGTCTATAGTCTAAACCATGGTTGAAACCTGCAGTGGTGGACCGCAACTGTGACCTGTGGTCTTAACTAAAGTTCAACTAGGCCTTCCATCCAATCCAAATCGGTTGGAACGGCCAAAAGATCCAGAAGGAGGCAGTTGAAGGACGGAATATTCTAGAGGCTTCCATCCCAACTGTCCCAACCACCCTTCTTGGTCTTGGCTTCTCCATGAAGCCACCCCTAGCCCTAGGGGGCATGCTATAAATACCCCCCTCCAAATGGGGAGGAGATATAGATGATTTGTATAGCGAAGTGCTAGAAAATTATCGGGAGAGAGTTAATTGATCAAGAGAGCAGTGAAGCCCTGTCAAATTGCATACTAAATCTATGCATTTGAGAGCCCCTTTTCTATTCACCTAAAGACCAATTAGCCATGGATGCCCTAGGTGCCTAGGAGGATCAAGAAACACAAATCCGGGCAAACAAAGGCCCTTCACAGTGATTTGACTGCCAAATCTATTAAAGGACAACAAAGGTGACCCTTGAACATCAATTTGGACAAGGAGGTCAAGCCCATTGCCCCTAATTCTGAGGGTAAACCTATCAGAGGTCAAATCACGATTGTCAGCCACAGTTCACAGTGCAGACCACCCACCACAGTTGTGGTTAGCAACAGGTTACTGATCACCTTACTTGCTTTGCTTTTGATCGCATAGATTAGTCATATTAGTATTTTCATAAGGTTTAATCGCATTTTAGAGAAACTCTGACCATAGGAATTAGTTGTTTCATGCATTGTATTAAGTAGGAGTACATTGGATCTTTTATGCACTTTATTCTTTCTAACTTGATATTTGATCCATGCATCATTTTCTTATTCATGTCCTTCATGTTGTAGTATAATTCTTGATTTAATTAGAATAGTTTAAAGTCTTTCTTTATGCTTTCTTGTTTTACTAGTTTAATGGCATTTGCATACATATTCCCTTAAAGGGCCTCATCACGAGAGGCTATCAATATTTTTAATCATGTGTTTTTGTTTCTTGTTCACAGGGAGACAGGTGCAAGAGGAGCTTATGTCATAATCCTTCCACATCACGAAGAAGGGGGTCAGATCCACCCCAAGGCAGTTTGTGACTAATCAATAGAGCACTACAAGTGCGCCTACCCTATTGAGGGCATTGGCAATTGTAATATCAGTATCATCTTTCAAGTGACCCTAAGAGGGCATTTTTGTAATCAAAGCTCATTCAAATATTAATACGAGAAACCTTAAATATGTTGTTTTTATTCAATTTATGTACTTGTGTGAATCTTTATGCTTTTATGATGGTATAGATCAATACAGTAGCTAGGTGCATGCTCTATGGTTAGGTCAGTGTTGCTCCATGAAAGTGAGGAAGATGCGATACCTTTGGAAGTCTCACTCTACTTAATTTATTATGAAGTGGAAGGTGGGGAAGGTGCACTACCTTGGGGACCCTCATTTCGCATGTCATTCACTGTAATGTAATCAACTTTCGTAGGAAGAGTGATGGAAATCAAATCTCCTTAGGCTCAGACCTCTGTGAGGTGCCAGTGTTTTTAATGGGATAAAATGAGCAGACCTTCTACGCAGATCTCATCCCATTCTAGGAGGTTTTTGACCACTTTCCTAAATGAATGGCAGTCATGAATGTCATACCCCTATATACAATGATAAATGCAATAGATGCTTTCATCATGTGACCTAGGTTTAGATGCTCTTGGATTAACCTCTGGTAATGTGAATGCATTTTCCTCATACAACTTTTGAAATAAGGTCACAATAGACATCTCAAATGAGACTACTCGATGAGGTGGCTTGTTAGGCCTACAAGGATGCGACTAACATTGGGGTCACAATTGGCATGATGTGGCCTGCATTATGGTAGGTTGAGGCATTATGGATGGACCATCTAGGGTAAATCCCAACTATCAATGAGGTCTTGAACCACATTTTTGAAACCATAATAGTTGTGTAGCACCCTAAAATTGGCGTAGTTAAAATTACAATAATTACATTCACCTTAGTAAATAATTTAAAAATCAAATTTAACCTCCCAAACCGCCCGTTAACCATCGGGTATTCCGTTTCCCCCTTTTCCATGCCAATTTTAGAGGTTGTTTTGACCGTTTGACGATATCGTCGACGATCAGACGATATCGCCCCAGATTTGACGATTTCGTCTGGACTAGGATGTCTAGACGATCTTGTCGCAAAACTGAATTTGCATAGTTGGAATCTGTTCCAACGGGTCTCCAATCTGGGCAGAAGCATGTTTGCATCATTGGGACCCTCCCCCGTTGGAGATCTCCCAAATTGGGATGATCTCCAACCTCCCAACAACTCCCCCTAAGCCTATTTAACTTCTAGGATTTTCCCTCCCCAACCCCTGGCTGAATTTATTTGCAAATTGATTCCCTCTGTGTCAACACATCCTAATTTTGCTTTTGTGCTAGTCCCATAGCCATTTTATTGCAGGTACATCACTGGTTTTCAGTCGAAGCCAGCACCCATCGTCGTCGATGAACCTGTTCAAATCGGAGGCGATCCTATCGAATTCGAGGCGATTTAGTACTGATGCGAGACGATCTCGACTGCAATCTACATCAAGGCAATCAGTGCCTGAAGTTTGCTCTTCTTAACTCTTTCTCCATCTTTTTATTCTGCAAATTAGACTATTTATTTAGTGATTATGCTATTTTGCATTTGGTGTTCACCCATTTAGCTTAGAATGCATGTTAAGTTCATGATTTGCCATTAAAGTACAGTAATTTGCATTAATTTTTGTTCTTAAATATTGTCCAGTATTCATATTGTTGTTTGGTGTAATTTGCCTCTGTTAGCACAATAGAATTTCTTGTATTTTGCATCTGTTTTCTGTCTTGCAGGTCTCTGACGAATTAGTCTGACGAATTCGTCAGATCTCAGACGAATCTGTCAGTCTCAAATGATTCTATCAAATTGCAGACAATCCTGTCAGATTGTAGGCGATTCTGTAGAATTCCCAACGATCCAGACTGCTTCAAACGTCAGAATATTCTTCAGACATCCGAATCAGGTATTTTTCATTGGCATTTTGTAAAATTCTCTGTTTTCTGCTTTCAAATTTGTCTGCTGTATTCATGGAACTTGCATTTTCATATAGTTTAATTTAGTTTCATTTGGCCAAACCTAGGATGAATGTTTAAGGTTAAAACGAACTCATTAAACACATTCCAAAAACCTAGGCGTGGAAACTACCGTTAAATGTTTCCTGGTGAACCCACCATCCATCGAAAAATCACCAAAATACACCTCCCTTGAGAGGTGGGACCTTCGCAAAGTCCTCTCGTTCGAGGTACCGCATCATCCTTTTCCCATCCTCCTTCCGGGCGCGGATCCTATAGCCTGAAGGTAGGGATGCGAAAAATTTGGAACGATACATTTTGGTGAACCCGACGTGAATGCATTATAAACCTTTTGAAAACAAAAAATATATATATATACATATGTATACAAGAAAAACAAAAACAAAATCATCATTTCATGTTTATATATTTTAGATTCAATTCTAAATAGTAGATGCTAAATATTGCTTTTAGAAGTACTAAAGAAACCATGAGTTTTTACTCAAATCCATATGAGCCCATCAGTAATGTTGGAAGAATTCAGCCAAATACATTTGTTGATTATGATCAACCTTATCCCTATTCAACACCACCTCCATCACACTCTTCTTATTTTTCATCCATAAGCCAACAAAACAATCCCTTTGCCAATCCTCTTCATAACGATATTATCTATTCTCCTATATATCCATATTATGTCTATCAATCCACATATAATCCTCCACCACCTTTTCAATACTCTTCTTTCAATACAACACATCCATTTCAACAAGAAAATACTTATTCTTCCAATCCTACCATGTACTCACATCATACTTCACAATCTTCCTATCATCATTCTACCCATAATAAAGAAAGTAGAGGTGAGAAACCATTAGGCCCTTTTATGACAAAATTCCTAAAGCATTTATCAAAAACCTCTCAAAAACCTTCATCACGTACATTTACAAATCTCAATCAACCAATGGATATAATTCTCAAGTATTTACTTGACACAAATAAGATTGAACTCCCTTCCATAAGGCAACCTGATACCACAGCATATTGGTTTAAACCTGAGCTACATTGTGAATATCATAGAGTAGATGGACATATGACACAAAATTGTAAAGATTTAAGATGTGCAATTCAATATTTGCTTGATAAGGGTCTTTTTAATATAAAGGAATTACAATCTACAACTGATGATAAACCTCCAATAAACAATCAAACTCCTACACAACAAATACCAATAATCAATCAAGACATGGAGATCTCCCAAGAACTCCTATTCAATTATCAACAACAAAAAACTAATCAAATATTGCATGTTAATGTGTCCCATCATGATGATATTATTAATATTGTAACAAAAACTACAAATGAGCAACCTTAAGTTCAATCAACTCAATCAGATATTCAAGATATGGATTGCTCATTTGACCAACCTTCAAAACTATATATGACTCTAGAGAATGATCCAAAATGGAATGTAAGCATAGAAAGCTCATCTTTAGAATCAAAATCTCAATCTGAAATCCACTTTGATAACCAACAACAAGTGATTAATCCTCAAGCAAAGATATCCCTTTTAGAAGTATTACAAATTTATCACAAGGAAATTTTGTTCAAAATACCTAGCCAAAGATTTGTTCCTCATCATATTTTTTCTAAGAACATAATTAACGATGTAAACCTTCTTGAGGTTAACCATATTTCATTCTATGATGAGGATATTCCTTCCTCTACTCCACAAGAAAACTCCTATCTTTACATTACAGGATCTAGTAAAGAAACACCTGTTAAAACTATCATGGTAGATAATGACTCCTCTCTTAATTTATACACTTATCAATTATTCCAAAAACTCAAAACAAAGGAAGAAGATATTAATGAATCAAATGTTATTATAAAATCTTTTAACAATGAAATTCAAGAAGCTCAAGATACTATAATGTTTTCCCTCAATATTGGATCCAAGATCCTGGATACTTTATTCTATGTAGGATATTGTCCTTCACCTTACAACCTATTTCTCCAGAGTCCTTGGATTCATACGATGAGGGTTTTCCCTTCCACTCTTCACCAATGTTTGAAGTTTGAAATTACAAATAAAATTGTTACCATACATAATGATCCAACACCATTTGAAGAATATTTAACGATTGAAACATCAAGTTCTATATATTATTTATTATCACAATTCTCTTCAATCCATCACTTTTTTTTATCCATATATGATCATCTTTGTTTACCAAATAACATCCATGCATATCTTTCACATATACTTTCTCTATCTTATCAATATTTGGAAGATAGTGATAAGAATGAAGAACTTTCTTATATTTCTCACATTTTATTTTGTAACATGATCAATTTTACACATATAAAAGTCAAATATTTTTCCACATTATTCTACATTATAACAAAGCTTTTGTTATCACTACCTTTTATTCATCACCTTTTGTTCTTACCTTCAACACAAACAGATTATCCTTCAAAACCTCCTTTGATTTTGAAGCAACCTTAAACATGTTATACTCAAAAAACCTTGTATAGTGTATATAGATCATTTGTATATACCACCAATTTCAATTCATAAATTAAAATCAAAATACAAAAAAAAATCAAAATCCTCAAAATCTTCAAAAAAAAATACTAATGCAACTAAGGACCTTAAAGGTAAATTTGAGCCCAACTGGCTCGGACCATACATCATTACTGCTAAATTTGAATCAGGAGCATATAAATTATCTACCTTAGATGGTAAAGAACTTACCGAACCCATGAATATTTTGCACCTTAAACGTTACTATGCATAAATTTGGTCATTTCATCCATGTTTGTTTAAAATCATTATCTTGTATTTCTTTCAATTTATAAAAATCCAAAAACACCAAAAACATTCAAAAATCTTCAAAAACTATCTATTGCATTTATTTAAAGCACTTGTTAAGTTCTTTTGCTCAAAAACTAAAATCAAAATAAAAATCTAAAAACAGCTATATGCTTGACTCTTTCGAAACCAAAACAATATACAGAAGAAAGAGAGAGTCAACATTCTCAAAACTTATCAAAAATGTTTATATATATTTTCTTACAATTATTGCAGTTATATGTTTTCAACTTATTTTGGATAAAATTAGCATTTATTTGGCATCCCTCACTAGCACACTCACAACAATAAATATCTTGATTTTATCTGGCATGATTACTAATCTCTCTTATATCAAAGTTCACAAAATTCAATTAAATAAAGTTTGAGCATAGAGAATTTATCTTGCTATTTACTTAAACCAAGCACATCTTTTCACAATAAAATGATTATATTTGTAATTTCCATGTTTTGCTACATAGTAGAACCGATTTCTTGAGCGAAAAGTTTCCCCTGCTATCCTATCATGCACATGGTCTAGAATCTTTGAGAATTGGCAAAAGGACAAGCTCACCCCTACCCAGAATAAAAATCCCTTGCTCTACAGCTAATCTGAGCAAGTATCCCTAGCAAAGAAAAAGAAAAAGAAAACAAAAAATTCAAGAAAAAAGAGAAAAGAAAAATGTTCTTTTATATCATTATAGCAATGTTCCAAGCATTATCAAGCAAAAGAAATACAAAAGAAAAATATGCAAAGTTCAAAAGAAAGCAAGAAAGCAATACAATCCCTTTCCCTACCCTTTGAAAAGAAAAGAAGGGTTGATGAGCTTGAATCCCTGGAATTCTCAATTATTCGAAAACTGTGAGGTAAGCCCCATAACGAGTGGTTTGTGCCCAACCTGCTTGGCCTTGGGTAACTCCTAGCGTGGTGATATGTCCGTCACATTAGCGACCTTCTTTTGTACGAACCTATGTCTGCTTATGGATTAGCTAGCTCTTGATAATCCGATCTACATAGTGGTCTAATATGGTTATATGCATCTACATCATGGTTAATGAACACTTATTTGGTTTCTTCAAATCACTTGTATCATAGTATCTTGCTCAAATCTGGTAAATGAACAATGCAATTGCACACACATTTGTATTTGAGAGATTTTTTCTATCATTATTATAAATCAAGATCGGAAATGAATTCACATATGCACATAGGGATTCCTTATAAATCCAGGAAATATGAAAATGAGGACTTGCGCTAGGCATACAATTCCAATTTTGGTTGTGGAACTATACCATCGTCGCGAAAGTCGACACGATATACATGATATGTTTTTGAAAGAAATTTTTGATTTTTCTATGATATAGTTGTCTTTGTGTAAACAACTGTACTTGATTTATTCCCAAACAAGTTGCAAAAATAATATTTCAAAGTACTTTGAAGACAAAAGTTCATCAAACATCAATCATGCAATAAAAATAACCTTTTTTGAATTTTTGCGATGACGGTATAAGTCTATACCTACATATTCTATGCCTAGCGCAAACCATTGTAACAATTTGTATTCCCCATTTCTTAAAAATCATGAAAACCATATGACTTAAATTAATTATGTTACACATATTATGCTTTTCAACAGCAAACACATTGTCATATCATTATGTCAACCTTTAAATTTTGCAATGATGGTATAATTCCTAGGGAATTATCCAAAAAAATTATCACACTTAGGAATTTATGCCTAGCAAAAATCATTTTAAAATATTTCATGCATAATATTTTTTTCATGAAAATCTGAAAACAAACCAATCATCATCATCATCATCATTTGCATCATCACACCAAAGTCTTAAGACAGTCTCTTAAGCACTCTTTTACTTTTCGCAATATTTCTATACGGGGATTAGCTTGACGACCGAGTGAGCGGCGACTCCATGAAATGGTCTATAATAGCGACAATGTCCTTTGAAATTATTGTTAAAAGTCTCCTTTTATTTTTATCAAATTATTGCATCACATACAATCACTTTGTTACATCAGATTATTTCATTTAAAATTTTATAGCATGACATTCAAATTATAATATTTCCAACGACATAATTTCATGAATCATCAATCCAATTATCAAATCAATCAATCAAACATAAAAGCATCATAAACATACACATAACACAAGTCATATGATCAAAAACATATCATATATCAAACATAATTTCATTCAAAAATAATTCAACAATAATTTTTTGCTTTTTCGCGTTTTTACCTCAAATGTTCGATTTGGGTAAAAACACGGAGGGGGCACCATAGTAAGCTGTCGTACGATTCGACCAAGAATCGTCGCCTAAAAATGGGTATAATTTTTTGCTTTCTTGTAGATCGAGAAGAACTCATCTTTAACCCATTTTCTTCGAAAAATTCGCTAAAGAGGGGGCAAAATGTAGAACCCTAAAATTGGCGCAGTTAAAATTACAATAATTACATTCACCTTAGTAAATAATTTAAAAATCAAATTTAACCTCCCAAACCGCCCATTAACCGCCGGGTATTCTGTTTCCCCCTTTTTCGTGCCAATTTTAGAGGTTGTTTTGACCGTTTGACGATATCATCGTCGATCAGACGATATCGCCCCAGATTTGACGATTTCGTCTGGACTAGGATGTCCAGACGATCTTGTCGCAAAACTAAATTTGCATAGTTGGAATCTATTCCAACGGGTCTCCAATCTGGGTAGAAGCGTGTCTGCGCCGTTGGGACCCTCCCCCATTGGAGATCTCCCAAATTGGGATGATCTCCAACCTCCCAACAACTCCCCCTAAGCCTATTTAACTTCTAGGATTTTCCCTCCCCAACCCCTGGCTGAATTTATTTGCAAACTGATTCCCTCTGTGTCAACACATCCTAATTTTGCTTTTGCACTAGTCCCATAGCCATTTTGTTGCAGGTACATCACTGGTTTTCAGCCGGAGCCAGCGCCCATCGTCGTCGATGAACCTGTTCAAATCGGAGGCGATCCTATCGAATTCGAGGCAATTTCGTACTGATGCGAGACGATCTCGACTGCAATCTACATCGAGGCAATCAGTGCCTGAAGTTTGCTCTTCTTAACTCTTTCTTCGTCTTTTTATTCTACAAATTAGACTATTTATTTAGTGTTTATGCTATTTTGCATTTGGTGTTCACCCATTTAGCTTAGAATGCATGTTAAGTTCATGATTTGCCATTAAAGTACAGTAATTTGCATTAATTTTTGTTCTTAAATATTGTCCAGTATTCATATTGTTGTTTGGTGTAATTTGCCTCTGTTAGCACAATAGAATTTCTTATATTTTGCATCTATTTTCTGTCTTACAGGTCTTTGACGAATTAGTCTAACGAATTCGTTAGATCTCGAACGAATCTGTCAGTCTCAGACGATTCTGTCAAATTGCAGACGATCCTGTCAGATTGCAGGTGATTCTGTAGAATTCTCGACGATCCAGACTGCTTCAAATGTCAGAATCTTCTTCAGACATCCGAATCAGGTATTTTTCATTGGCATTCTGTAAAATTCTCTATTTTTTGCTTTCAAATCTGTCTGCTGTATTCATGGAACTTGCATTTTCATATAGTTTAATTTAGTTTCATTCGCGCAAACCTAGGATGAATGTTTAAGGTTAAAATGAACTCATTAAACACATTCCAAAAACCTAGGCATGGAAACTGCCGTTAAATGTTTCCTGGTGAACCCACCATCCGTCGAAAAATCACCAAAATACACCTCCCTTGAGAGGCGGGACCTTCGTAAAGTCCTCTCGTCCAAGGTACCGCATCATCCTTTTCCCATCCTCCTTCCGGGCGCGGATCCTATAGCCTGAAGGTAGGGATGCGAAAAATTTGGAGCGATACAAGTTGTAAATGCCATGGCCCTCTATTTGATTATAGAGACAGAAGTGGTCCTCCTTATAACCTTTGGGTTTATCTTTGATTGGGTCTAAAGGGTTTATGTCAGGTAGAGTGATGAGCTTAGTGTCTTGCAGCATCTATAAAATGACTGACATAGGCTCGTTTAATGGAGTCCAAATATGCTACTGATGTTTTGAGCGTGTAGCATGCTTTGGATTAGTTTGATGAAGGGGTTGAACCACAAGTATGTTAATTGCTTGCTTAGGATGTTCTTCTTATTTTTTTGGCACAAGGAACGAATTACTAGCTATGATAGTTTGTCGATTAACAAACTACAACTGAAGAACTTAGGAAGAAATTTGAGGCATTGGAAAATAAAAAATCTCATCTCCCTAACATCATCATTAGGAGCCAGGTGAATCCTACTGAGGGGCCATCCTACAAACCAGGGGAATACAGGAAAAAAAGATAAGATTTGGATGTAGGGGTGGATATATGTGAAACTCTTCAGACTGAGGAATATGGCAGTCCGATTTTGCAACAAATTGCCTCCTCCAAGTTTAGTCCTAAACAAACCAAGAGCACTGTGAAGTCTCCTATAGATTTTTGCAGTGAAAAAATAAGAGGGAGAATATCAAATGTTGAGCATCAAAAAATTAAAACCGATAATGACATTGCCAATGGAAAACAGAGAACCTTGTTTCAACAAGTTATTTTGAGTTCTGAAGACAAAAAATTAGGAAAATTCCCTCAAGGGAGGGGGAGAGGAAGAAATCCCAAAAAATCTAAATGAAGTTCCTATCATGGAATGTGATAGGCCTCAATGGCCTTCCCAAACACAGGGAAGTCAGTGCAATAAGAAACCAAGTGAATCCAACTATTATCATGTTGCAAGAAATAAAAACTGATGAGATTCATTCCAAAAAAGTAGCAAAAAAATATGGAATCAATGGGAGATGGTTTGGAAATCAGCCATAGGAGCATCTGGAGGCCTTATGACTTTATGGGATCCCCTGATAGTAGAAGGTACCATTATTCAGAAAGATGATAGGGTTCTTAGTGTTTTATTTAAGGAAATAAACAGCAATAGGTCTTGGATCCTTTAAAATATTTATGCCCTGACTTCAATTCAAGGGAGAGCTCTACTATGGGAGTACTTAGGCAATCTGAGTGAAATCTTGCATAATGTCCTCTAGATTCTAGCTGGAGTTTTTAATACTCCTCTTTACCCTTCAGACAAAATGGATGGAAATGGACCACCTATCAAGAGCATGGATGATTTCAATGACTTTGTGAACTCCAACATGTTGATGGATGTAAAACTTAGAGGAGAAAATTATACCTGGAGCAATCGAAGGATAGGGTGTCATATCATTCAAGAAAGGCTTGATAGATTTTTTCTATCAAAGGAGGCTACAACTCTGTTCGATGATTCTACCCTGCAAGCCCTTCCTAAAATTACCTCTGATCATAATCCCATTTTGTTGGAGATTCCTAACTCTCTGTCCTTCAAGAAACCTTTTAGATTTCAATCTATGTGGATCAAACATTCCAGTTTCAGAGATAACTTAATTCAGTGATGGCAGTAGCCTGTCAGGGGTAGTGCAGCTTTTAAACTTGCTGGCAAATTAGATTTTATTAAGGAAAAGCTTCAAAATTGGAACAAAGAGGTCTTTGGGAACCTCTTTGAAAATAAAAAAAGGTTGTTGAAAGTTTGAAGATAATTGATCAAAGGATTCAACATGGTGATGCTGATGAAACTACTAGGAAGGAGGAACAGACGAAACTAGCAGAGTTTCATAACATTTTGGCCGGTGAGTAAATCTATTGGAGGCAAAAATCAAGGGCTCTTTGGTTGAAATATGGAGATTCAAATTCCAAGTTTTTTCACATCACCATGCTTAGAAATAGAAGTAATAACAAGATAAAATTTTTAAAAAAAGAAAATGGTTTTATTACTCAAGACTTAACAAAAATCAAAAAGGAGGCAGTAACTAATTTCAATTCTATCCTTGGTCAGGAATCGCAATGCAATGAGGAGGCCAAAGTTATTCTCTTGCAATCCATTCCTAGCATAATAAATGAGGATATAAACCTTAATCTTCTAGCTCCCTTTTTTGATGAGGAAATTAAGGAAGCCTTGTTTAGCATGGAGCTAGATAAAGCCCCGGGACCCGATGGCTTTCCCCCTCATTTCTATCAAGATTTTTGGGACATCGTAAGTGAGGATGTAATTTTTGCTATCAAATAATTCCAAGCAATCAATCATATCCCAAAATTTCTCAAATCTACTTTTATTTCTCTAATTCCCAAGAAGCAAACCCCTGAATCTATGGCTAACTTTAGGACAATTAGTTTGTGCAATGTTTCTTACAAGATCCTAACTAAAGCCATTGTAAATAGAATGAGAGATGTTATACCCCGCATCATAGATTCGTTCTAGGGAAGCTCTATCTAGGGTAGGTCAATATTGTATGGAGTTATCACAGTTCATGAAGCTCTACACTCTGCTCATAAGACTAACAGGTTTATTTTTGCCCTCAAGCTTGATATGAACAAAGCATTTGACAGGCTAAATTGGGACTTTCTGATTGTTGTCCTCCTTAAGTTTGGTTTTCACCACCAATGGGTTAATTTGATCAAATAATGCATTTCTAAAGCATGGTTCTCTATTCTGGTTAATGGAACAATTATTGGTTACTTTCAAAGTTGCAAAGGAATTCGATAGGGGGACCCTATCAGCCCCATGTTATTCATCATTATGGTAGAAGCTTTAAGCAGAACCATAAAAAATACTTGCAGTTCAAGGTTAATATCAGGAACCAATGCAACATCTCTCACTAGGGTTGTTTCTCACCAACAATTCATTTATGATATCCTTCTATTGACTAAGGCATCGGTGGTTGAGGCCAAAATAATTAAATACATCCTGCAACTCTACGAGGATGTTGCTGGTCAGAAAGTTAATTTCAGTAAAAGCAAGTTATATTTCTTGAACACCCCCATTCAGAGGTAAGGAAGGATTACAAAAATTTTAGGGTGTGATATAGCAAACCTCCCCACTTCGCATCTTGGTCTCCCTCTTTTCATTGGTTCTCCGAGAGAGTCAATGTGGGACAGGATTATTGAAAGAATTCAAAAAAAACTTGCTGGATGGAAAGGTCATCTTCTATCTCAAGCAGGAAAGCTGACCCTCACTAAGGCCTCTCTTCAAAGCATTCCAGTCTATTTCCTCTCTGTTTTCAAAGCCCCTATGAAGGTTTTCCAAAAAATTGAGAAAATCCAAAAAGAATTTTTATGGACTGGATCAAAGGAGAAAAAAAGGATACACCTTGTAGGATGGACCAAAGTGTGCAGACCCAGAGAAAATGGAGGCTTAGGTCTAAGGAGAATTGCTCATATAATTTTAGCTTTACTAGCTAAGCAGGCGTGGTGCCTCATTTCTAGTGAAGAAAATGAATGGACAACTATCATCAAATGAAAGTATCTTCAAAATATGGAATTTCTAAGTGACTCGGTTTCAATCAGAGGTTCTGCTTTTTGGAAAGCAATTCTCAATTGTAAGGAAATCATCACAAAAGGTTTAAGATGGGTTTTAGGCAATGGTGAGAGGATAAATTGCTGGAATGACAGGTGGGCTAAGGACGAACCACTAATGCAATATCCTATCTTAGCCCGAATCAGAGATATCACGGAAGAACTCATTGGCAGAAAAGTCTTTGATTATATGGTTGAGGACAGAGGTAGAATGAAGTGGAAACAAATAAGGATTTAGGGATTTCAAGTGAAATCAAATGATCTTTGTAACATTCTCGGGCAACAGTTTATCCCCATGAGACCCAAGGAATATCAAGTGACCTGGGCTCCTACAAAAAATGGGCAGTTCATTATTAAATCATGTTACAAGTTTCTGCTTGATGATGAGGATTTTGTCCTCCAAAAGCACTTAGTTTGGATAAAAAATTTAATTCCAAAAATTGCAGTCTTTTCATGGCTGGTTATCCAAGGAAGAATTCTAACCATTGATAATATGATACGTAAAGGTATTTTTATAACTAATCGTTGTTATCTGTGCAGGGCTAATTGGGATACCATTTATCACATTTTCCTTGAGTGCCCTTTTTCCTTGACTGTCCTAAGTGGGGTTTTTCAAGCCTTCAATATTTCTTGGGTTAAACCAGCCATCGTACTTGATTTTTTTGTCCAGTGGCCTTACCCCTTTTCAAGCCAAAGACTTAGATACATGTGGAAAATTTGTCTCAATCACTATCTCTGGCAGGTGTGGTTAGAAAGGAACCATAGAGTATTTAATGAGTCTATCCATGATCATCAAACTATCATTGCCAGGATCTTATCCTTTGCTAACGAGAATGTGAATCTTATCCCTTTTGATAGTAGTAAACCTCATCTGCAGGAGACCATGATTTCTCAATATTTAAGCTTAACCTTGTTAGATGAGTCTGTGCCTAGGGTAGTCAACCCTAAAGCCAATGTTAAGTGGTCCCCACCTCCTACGGGTTAGTTTAAGCTTAATTTTGATGGAGCAACTAAGGACAATCCTGGCAGAGCAGGCGCTGGTGGCATTGTGCAAGATCATAATGGGAATATGATGCTTGTGTTTTCTAAATATTTGGGAACAAGGACGAACAACGAAGCTGAAGCTAGAGCTATGTGGAGAGGCCTTCAAATGACTCAAGACTTAGAAGGCAATTTGATCATAGAAGGAGACTCTATGCATGTTATAAATCTCCTCAATAATTGGAAAACACCTCCTTGGAGGATTAAAACAATTGTTGAAGAGGCTAGGATCCTTTTCCAGGGAACACAAGACAGAAAAGCCCAACATGTCTTTCGAGAAGCTAACAAAGTTGCTGATAAGCTGGCCAATTTGGGTGTCGATGGTGACGAACTTTCCAAATGGGAACACGGTGTCCCAAGTGAAGTAGAGGAGATTATTCAACAAGAATGCCAAGAATTATAGTTGAATTTACCAATAGGTAAGGCACTAGCAGGAAAGAAACGACAATATAAGACTTCAAACCAGATCCACGTGGACCACCAGATAGCCACCACCATAAATCTAGCCAGTACGTTCACTTCTCCAAGGCTGATTGGCCAAGACAGGATGTGGTCCCAAAGCATGTCATATATGAAAGAAAGCAATTACCAAAGAATTATTAATAGTAACTGTCAATACAGAGCTTGTGGGAGTTTTTTTAGTACTCTACTATGTGTGTCTGCAGCTTTTTGTTTCTCCATTGTTTCAAGGAAGGGATTTGTGTCTGTTTATTTTTTTGTAATTATGATGCAAGTGTTTTTTCTTGGGGTATACCCAAAATTTTGTATGGGAAGTTTCTTTTTGATAACAGGTTATGTGCCTTACCGGATGTAATGGCTTTAGCAGCATGTAGGTTTTACATATATAGGATCCTTAGTAAGGACATGTTCATCAACAACCCTAGGCTGATTTTTGTAAAAGGTTTTGGGTCAACCTATAAAACTTGGTATTAATGCTATAGTATCTTATCTACCAAAAAAAAATGACCGTGATATATGATCGACTTTAGTTGAATTTTTTGGTACGTTGGACTGATCAAGGTATCTCTTGCTTCTTGTTGTAATATTGATTATATCGATAAAGCCCTCATTGGGTGGGGCTATGTGCACCTCATTGATGTGCTCAACTTGATTGAAGAGGGTTTTAGAATATGTCAATGTGTTGATTATCGATAGCCAAGGGACTATCTATTTGCAATTCATTTTTATCTAACATATTTTGCACCATATTTTTGATGCGATGCAATCTTGGATATCATGGCCATTTTGTCGATGATATATGCAGTAAAATCTTCCCTGTACCCCTTAGGTTTGGGGTGATTAAGATCTAGGGTACATATTTCAAGTTGTATCAGAGCTTTAGCCTCGCTTAGGTGGTTGAAAAGAGATGTCAAAGATTCAGGCAATGGCGTGTAGTCATGAGGTGGGTGACGTTGTTTATCCCTACCCTGATTCCTATTGCACTGGTTGTAGTGCGTAGGGGGAAGTTGAACTTGATAATTCTGTTGTTTTTGGTTATTTTCTCCTTTAGAAATATTTAACACGACTTGGTTGATAGGTGCAGGTTTACCCTGATATTGTTGGTTGCACATGTTCTTGTTGTTCCATTCCTTCTTGGTTCGAAGCTTTAGATCTTGTAATTTGATATCTTCAATTACTTTGGCTTGTGTTAAATCCTCCTCGAATGTCATATATTGTTGTAGTTGAAGCAATAGCAATATGTGTTTTGCACATATTTTTATAAACATCTGGGTAAGTTATGTGGTGGGAACGGAGAATGGTAGTTTTACCATTAGTTTTCTCCATCTATTCTCATAATCTGTGAGTAGCTCGTCATAATACTATCATAGATTACCTAAGTCAAATAGATTAGTTTTCTTCTTGATGCTAAATGAGAAGTGTTCAAGAAAAGCATTCGTCAGTTGTTCGAAGTGAGTGATGTTGTGCCTTGGTAATTGGTTATACCATTCAATGGTTGCACCCGAGAGGGTAATCATGAAGGTTTTTAATAGCAAGACATTGTTGTGATATAATTGGAAACACGAATTCATAAAGCTTGTTATGTGTTCCTACGCATCTTCATCACCCTTAAACTTATCCAATCTAGGTATTTCAGAATGTTTAGTATAAGCAAGGCTTGGTACTGACAAACACAAGGGTTGATTGCGAATCTTGCTTAAAGTGGGATTTTTACCAACTGCATCTTGTTTCTTGAGATATTTGACTTTCTCGGTAAGCACTTTGCAGACCTGAGAAGAGATGATCTCTTCCTCTGGAAGGGATCTTTGGGGAGCAAGAGGTGGTAGGTTCCTTTGATCTGAGGTGGTCAATTGTACTCATCGGCCATGTCTATTGAGAATGGTTTAGGATACTATTGATCTTGGTCATCTCATTCTAATTATTCATACTGGCTATGCTCTGGTTGATTTTGTTCTAGACGCTTATGTGGTCTAGAAGCATGTTGAGAAGTATGGTGAATATAATTGTCTACTCGCCTAGTATGCAGCTCAGGGTGTGATGTAGCACGTCTCTTATTATGTTGCTACCTATACTCACTACAAGGAGATAATTCTAATAAATCCAATCTATTTGATTGCTCTTCACGCTCCTTTTGATCAAGGAGACGTTATTCTTCTAGGCGGTGTTCATATAGTTGTTGTTGGTGCAACCTCTATTGTTTTGCATTTTCTCATTCTAAGTTCTCTAAATGCTCACGCTCGACGTGCAAATCCTCCAATTGATCTTGGAGTATTTGTTCCCTCTGAATTGCATCTGACCTATGTGACTGATCTGATTGGTTTATCGTATAAGTTTTTTGGCTTTGCAGCTCTATGCGAGGGGCTTTGTTTACCTCAAATTATGCAACAGGGTTGGTAACTCTCTTCCCTCGATTAATCAAGTTTGCATTGACATTAAGCTCTTCTCTAGGGGTATGATCCTCATGTAAGGATGTTACGAGGGTACCATGTGTTTGCTTGGAATACTCACCTCGGGTATGGATAGGATGCAACTAGGTTTTAGTTCCCTATTTTATGATATATTTCTTAATAGACCCAATGGATCCACGAGGAGTACGATCGTGATATATGCTTCCATGCTCAAATGTACTATGTTGTGATCTTCCAGCACCCTAATCTAATAATTCAAGGTGACGAGTCTTCCAAGGTTGGGTAATACGTGTACCTCTTTCACCAATATTATGGTAGGAAAAATGACACCCTCCATGTTCAAAATGATTTGGCATTACAATGGGCATGTGAATGGTTGCAATCCCTTTATCCCACCTCTGATTGGGTAGATTTGATCTCTCAATGTGATGAGATAAAGTAGGTCTAGAAATATTCTCATCTAGATCACGAGCATATATAATATTAGTTCTCCTGAGCGGGGTTTCTTGGTGAGATCCATCATGAGTGGTGTTGTCTCCTCTGAGACTACTCGAAGTTCGTTCAAGTATGTTACGAGCAGGTGTCTTGCCTCTAGGGCGATTTGGGCCCTTTGGTGCATTGGGCGCCGCCTCAGTCGTAGACTGGGGATGGCCCCGTGTAGTGACCATAACTTTGTGAATTTATATCTTGTGTAAATTTTAGGATACAAACAAAGTAAATAGG
Source organism: Wollemia nobilis (assembly GCA_028583015.1). Classification (NCBI taxonomy): domain Eukaryota; kingdom Viridiplantae; phylum Streptophyta; class Pinopsida; order Araucariales; family Araucariaceae; genus Wollemia; species Wollemia nobilis. Next base: position 813,737 of record JAQPPZ010002979.1, read on the forward strand.
GTGTTTATCTCTTTTAAGTTTTGCTTGTGTTTCCTAAAACTTGTTCACCATGGGAGGTCCCCCAACCATTTTTGTTTTTTATAAAGAATTTTGACTTTCAAAAAAAAGTTGTGGGTTTTGTATACCAAAAAAATCAATGCGATGAGCTTATCACAATGGGCTAGGACTCCAAAAAAATGTTTTTCGGGTCAAATTTTGTATTTTTGGAATATTTGGCCAATTTTAGAAATTTTGGTAAAATGCAGAGCCATACCTCAAAAATGCTGAGAGGTGCACAAGGGGCTGACTAAGACAACAAAGCAAATTTGGCCATTTTTTGGGTTGTCTAGGGCTTTTTATGACTATTTTAGTGTAGTTTTTTCCTATTTTTGGCTTAAAAATCACTCAAAATAGAGTAATCATAAAACCAACATATCTTTTTCGTTATAGATCTGAATTGCATTATTTTTTATTCGTTGTATGCAAAATAAAAAAGTAGCAATTCACTCAGATCGTATGGTAGGATCTTATGTTGATTACATAAACAATAAAGAAACACACAAAGTAGACAACATGATTATCTCTTTTAAGTTTACCTTGTGGTTCCTAAAACTCGTTTTGTATGTTTTTATTTATTGTGAATACAATCTAAACTCTTATCATGTTTGAAATAGTTGATGTAATTCTTAGATTATTTAAAGCTTTCACCTATATGCTCACAGCAACAAACTCGGTAATGACATCCAGGTTATCTACCCATCGAAATATGGAGATGAAATCCATAACCATTCAAGAAGCATAGATACAACCGATTCTCACCCAGCACATCGTAGGCAATGATATACCTTTTGAAGAAGAGTACATGTTATTTTCTATGAATAGGATAGTTCTTGAATTAGCTTTGGCCACGAATGGGTGTGAAAAACTCAATCAACAAGCTAAATCAATGGTAATGACTTCCATCGTTGGTCTTGATCAATGTGTTGGATGTGAAAGCCCAACGTCATTGATTTTTACACTTGGATCGTGGTGTGTGATTGGTTCATTTTAAATTTACATAAAAACAAATGCATCAAACAACATACAATGCTCTTTTCATCTACATGCATATAAAATATGTTTTATATTCAGAAATGCAATATAAAAAGACGTTTAATAGTCAAAAAAATGCAATGCACATTAACATGAATCAGCATTTGAATAGGCCCCAAGAAAACAGATCTACAACCAAGTCTAAATAGTAACCACTACTAAAATTCATGATGCACAGTTGCGGTCGCTATACACAGTAGTATCTAGAATCCTAGCTATCGGCTTTTGGGGTGACTAGAAGAGACGATCGTTGTTCCTAACAGCAAATAGAATAAACATAAAAAAAAGGTTGATTTATCCTGCTAAATCCTTATTCTATGTGCATTAATTAGTCCTACTACCTTTCAAAAACATTGTAGAAGCAGGAAACAGAAAGAAAAAATGGAATAGAACCACTTACAGGAAAATCCACATCTGATGAAGAAACAAGCTATAAATTGTTTACTGTATTTTTTGCTAGCCGTTGTTGATCAGGGCAACTACGATGCTAGCTGCTGAAGTCGATGGCGATTGAGACTGCTAGTTGCAATTGCTCAAAGTGGTTGTACCTACATTAAATAAAAATATAGAAAATTTAGTAAGCAACACGAAAATATGGCATTTTCATCATGATTGCCACTTGTAAGCAGTAAAAATCATGCATCTAATCTATTTGCAAGCATGTAACAAATTGAAAATAAGAAAGCATGTAACCATTGCAATATAAAAGATGATCAAAAATGGGGTGCTCTTTATTAATCTCAATAAGACTTGATTACAATATTTCCCTCTTAGGGAATCCCTCAATTTGATACAATTATTACAAATATTGTGGCCCCTCAAAAGGGAGAGATGCATTGCAATGATTTTCACTCCTCCACTACTTTGCTTATAAGAGGGCTTATTAGTTGCCTCCTTCTTTGATGTCAAGAATGTATGATCTCAAAGATGCTCTTGGATCCTTGATTGTCCCTATCACCTACACACAAGAAATGGTAGGGTAACCTAGGAATAGATATTTGGGGATATATTATTATATTGTATAAGGGTTTGCATGGGCCACACATAACCCAAGGTTGATTGTATTATAATAATATATTATATTATAATATAATATTATATTAGTAGTAGGCTCCCCAAAGTAGAATAAGAATATGGATATATAAAGAAGAGATATTTGTCATTGTAATCATCATTGAAGAAGAATATTATGTAATCGTTTATGCCCACAAAGTGGCCTCTCACCTTGGGAGATCTTGTGGAATTATTCCTTCCTTAAGGATTATTATTGGTGTTTCCCTACCTTAAGGGTATTATCTATCTCTCTCTCATTTGTGGATTGTTATTGTGGATGAATGATTTGATATTTCTGCATATTGGTGAATGGTTTATGTTTAATAATAAAAGTTATGTAACAAGTGGTATTAGAGCAACGATTTTGGCAAAGTGGGGATTTTTTTGTGAAATTGCAAAAATAGGGCAAATTTTTTTTGGAAAAACATCTCATCTTTCAGGAGCCATATCTTTGCGCAAGTTTATCCGATTTAGGTGATTCTTAGATCAGATTGTGCAAAATTTGAAGAGCTTTAAAATGAGTGGTCATATGAAGGAATCCAAGTAGTATTGAGGGAGTTATGACCTTTTAAAGTTAGTCATCTGAAACAAGGATAGTGATGAATTTCGCAGATTTTTCTAAAAAAATGTCTCATCTTTCAAAAGCCATATCTCTGCAAAATTTTATCTGATTCAGGCAATTCTTGGACCATTTTGTGCAAAATTTGAAGAGCTTTAAAATGAGTAGTCATATGAAGTAATCTGAGTAGTATTGAGGGAGATACAAACTTCTAAATTCTGTCGTCTAGAACAAGGAAAGTGACGAATTTTCAATCACAAATTTCTGGAAAGATGAAATTTGTTTAGTTCGGGTAAGCAAATCAGTTGCATATTTTATTTGGAAGAAAAAATTACAGATCTGTTGTCTATGTGGATTTTTAGCTTCAACTCAGTGGGAAGATTTTTATTTTTATAAAACCCTAGTTTGCACTAGGGCATGAACAATGGCACAATTTTTTTCTGGAGAAGACGATATTGATGCTAGAGAATGGTGGAAAAAATTTAGGTCTCTATATCATAATAATCTTCTCTAGAAATCCTTTCTTAATTTATCTCTTAAAGGGAAAGTTGTGTCTTGGTGGATAAATTTTTGTAAAGAAACGAATAATGAATACACTTGGGATGAAGTGGAGCATGCATTCTTAAGTAAATGGGACCCATATTATATAGATAGCCTAATGGATGTCATCAAAGATCTTGAAAATAAACTACAGGGAATTCAAAATGAGAGGAATGACATAAAAGGAGAATGGAAAGTTTTCAAGAAACAAAATGAAGACTATGAAAAAGAAATAAAATTACTCAAGAAGGAGAAAGAGGAAAATGTTAAGGAAGATAATGAGAAGAATGAAGTCACATCGTTGGATTTTTTTAAAATCAATTAAAAGTTCTATTTTGCAGGTTCATGGAAGCATTCAAAAGGAACAGGTTATTATTTCCATTGATCCTAGTAGCAAATATAATTTTATTAATATTTCTTTGGCTAAGAAGTTGCAAATTCAAGCAACAAAAATTAAGGATATACAACTAGAGGGTGAGCATGTTCAGATTTTTGAAGATTTGAAGATCACCATGGATAAATATGTTTTACATTCAAATTTCTATGCTATTGAGATGGATGATGAGGATGTTGTTCTTGGTTATCCTTGGTTAGATTCTTTGGGTACTGTTAACATTAATGTGCAAAAGAAGTTTATGAAGTTATGGTACAGGAAAAAGAAGATGACACTGCAGGATATTTATCAGCCTAAGGAGCAGGGATGCAAGGAAAATAAAGAAGTGGTTGTAGAGAAACAAATTGAAGAACCTGAAATAGAATCCAAAAAGGCAGTAGTAGCAACAAATTTTGTAGCAGCAATGGAGTCAGTAGAAATAACGGTAACAAAGCCCAAGGAAGCTTTGATAGAAGAGCACAAGGACACACCAAACAAAGATAACATGAAAGGACAATGTGTAGAAGAATTTAAAACGATGGAGCCAAATGTTGAGAAGTCAAATAAGGTAGAACATCAAGCTAATGTTGCACCATATCGCCATCCACACCACCATGAGCATCAACAATCTTGGAGGTACGGTTCAAGGCAAAAATATTATGGTTCTACATGGAATCAGAAGGGCACCAACTATGGCAGTGTTTGGTAGAGAAAGCATAGAGATCCTGGTTTTTAGAGTGGATCATCAGCATCAAGGAAAAAGTGGACCCATAATTCAAGTTATCAAAATACAGTAGCAGAAGCATGGATCCAACGAAGCATATTTGGATACTCAAGTAACAAAATGGCATACCAGCATCACCGTGTTTCACTTGGATGGATGATCGAGATTGGTACCAATTGTTAACATTGCTTAGAAAATCATATTATCATGTTTCTTCATATGCTTCGAGGACAAAACATTTGTAAGGAGGGTGGCATGGTAGGGTACCGAGGAATAGATATTTGGGGATATATTATTATATTGTATAAGGGTTGACATGGGCCACACATAACCCAAGGTTGATTATATTATAATATTATATTATATAATAATATAATATTAGATTAGTATAAGGCTCCCCAAAGTAGAATAAGAGTATGGATATATAAAGAAGAGATATTTGTCATTGTAATCATCATTGAAGAAGAATCTTATGTAATCGTCTATACCCACGAAGTGGCCTCTCACCTTGGGAGATCTTGTGGAGTTATTCCTTCCTTAAGGATTATTATTGGTGTTTCCCTACCTTAAGGGTATTATCTATCTCTCTCTCTTTTGTGGATTGTTATTGTGGATAATGTATTGTGGATGAATGATTTGATATTTTTTCATATTGGTGAATGGTTTATGTTAACTCACAAAACATTAATAGTAAAGCTTAACCTCTCAAGATGAGGCCACTTTGTGATGATAGCAAAATATAAAAGAAATGCAAGAAAGAATGATAAAATGCTTATAAATACTGAAAGAAAAGCATGAAAGAATATTAGAAATCATGTATTCTATGATAAACAAGCAATTGCAATACAAAGAATATAAAATCTATGGCTAAAATACAGGAAATAATCAATCAACCCCTAGTCGCTACTGAGCAGAGCAGCTGACTCTGCTAGTCGTTGTCAAATTCAATGGTTGAGACTATGGGCCACTGTTAACAATAGTGGTCACGAGAAAGTAGTTCTTTTATCTGAATCCTCGACTTGAAATCAATCAATTCTCTTGCAAAATTGATGTTCAATGGTTGCTTGTGTCTCAGAACACAGATTCGTGGCAGATTATTTTAGATTCACGATAAATTGAAGGTAAATAGCAAGCTTGCTCCTCAATCATTTGGAAGCTCCATTTATGTAGCAACAATTGTCATTCTATAATTTTATAGCACCTCACTACTCCTTAAGGGATGCAAAATCACTCTCCAATCCGATAGGGCCTCACTGCAATGAATTTGGGATCAACATATTTTTGCTCAATTTAGGGAGGCCTTAAATAGACTTCCCTAAGTCCTCACCTTGGCTTGTTAAGGAAGTCAATATCAAGAACCAGCTGGCATGGAGAAGTTAGGGCGAGGCTTATGGATGCTTTGTAGATAAAATCATCCAAGAACCATTACAATTGGTTAAATGCAGCTGATTTTGCTTAGCTCGGGGAGCCCAAGTTGGTTTCAGGGCTAGTCGCTCTCACTCAGCATGGCTAGGGAAAATTTTCCCATAGTCACTATCAACAGGTGTGTCTAGCTCCTAGCCACTCTAATTATCAATAGCTATGATCGCAGTTGTTGTTGACGTTAGCAACTAGAGTTGCATAGGACTAGGTTGCCCTATTTGAGTGATTAGAACCACTACTAGGTCTTGGCAAGGTCCAAGCTCATTCATATGGTCTATAAAGGTGCCCATATGAGTAGTCTCCTAAATATGACGTGTTTTAGGTGTCTACACTAAGAACTTAAGAGATGACCACACAAACTAAGCATTTTGGCTTTGTTTGTTCTACGGACTATTGTAAACCAAGACTTCTTTGTTCTGGTTCTTTTGGCTTCGCTAGGGAAGATAATTTGTTTTTTATGGGCATTCTTACCCTTGTGGAATTCCAGCTCTAGATAAATGCATCATTGGTTTACCTATGATGCTTATATCACCTAGTCAACTTATAATCTTTGTAATATATTAAATAATATATACCTTTTTCTTAAAGATATATATATATATATATATATATATATATATATATATATATATATATATATATGTATGTATATATGTATGTATGTATGTATGAAGCCTTAAACTATGTAGTTATCGCAATATTTACCTATTTTCAATTTTTAACTTTAAAGTTAGTTTATATAATATTAAATTAATAAGCTTTGATCGCATAAAGCATAAAGAAAACCCCACACATCGGTAATACAAAAGTTTTGGTTAAATTGCTATTCAAAATTTACATGTTTGATATGCTAAATATTCACTTTAGTTTAAAACATAAAGATTAGGAAAGTGGCCAATAACTATCTAAAGTTCTTGTATATGTATATCTATTTTTTTGGATTTTGTTAGTGTGAGAAACCCTTACGATCGACACTCAGGGTTGGGCATTCTCATCCCACCATGACCTCTCGTAAGGGAGAGATTTGAGCTTATCAATAGGTAATTTTTCACACAACCATACACACACCCACCCCATCACACACTCACCCACATCATGGTTTGAATCTTAGACCTCATGAAAAAGAGCCAAAGCCCAAGTCATTGCGTTGTCCTCCTTAGACCTTGTATACATATATTTTATTTACCTAATATAATACGAAACATAATATAGAGATGTACAAGCAAAATTTTGACCACCATGGTAATGCAAATATATCTTATTTACCTATGATATCGACGAATTTTTTTTAAGAATTTGAAAAAATTATATTATAACAAATATCATTTACAAGTTGGGATGAAACTCCTCCCAGCCTTAGCTATCGAGAACACCTAATTACAATAGTAAAATAAGTTCTGCATTAGAGCCAAATATCATAAACCACATATTACAATGGTTTTCCAAATTAGCTAAACACTAGATTTGCTCACCAACCTGCCTAATCCTTTCATCCTCAATACTCATGCCACTATGTCACTAAACCCTACCTCCTCGATACCCATCATAGCTAGGATTTCTACCACTTTATTTAGATATCTACCCACATAAACTATAATCACATCATCTAATTCCCTCCACAATTGCTTAATTTGGGTGACAAAAATCCTCAACCTCCATGTCTTCAAAGCAAAGTTCCTCATGCAATCCAGAGCTCCTACCAATATTTGAGAATTTGATTCTATGATTATCCTCCTATAACCTTGTATTACCGCTTAGATAGAAGCAAATTTGATAGCTAAGGCTTCTATTTCATTGTTTGTGGCCCTGTCTAGGCCTTGTAGTTCCTAGTAGAGCATTGTCTCAACATGATTCTGGTAGACCACTCCAATTCCAGCTCTACCGAGATTGCCTTTTGTAGCTCCATCAATATTAATTCTAATCCAACCTTCTAGAGGTGGTTTCCAACTAGCTCTATCCTGCCCTCTTGCACTTTAGCTTCCTTCTCCATCATCCCTATATCAACCTGAGTTTCCTCTTTAGCATACACTATCACAGTTTCTATGAATTTTCTCCAAATGAACTACCAAACACCATTTGAGGATGAAAAGGTTTCTCTAAAAAAATTGTCATTTCTCTCCAACCACACTTGCCACCAAATGAAGTTTAATCCAAGCTTCCAACCGATACAAAGAGTTTTAGATTTAAATCTACCCCTCTTCCATATTTTCCAAATATTAATCCAATTCAAATCACCATTGGCTTGAATTTTATAAGATAAAAACCATTGCTCCCAGATCTAGCATGTGAATGGGCACTCAAACATCAAGTGGTCAGATGTTTCCTCGCTCTTGTAGTATAACTCACATTGATATGGACCAACGATTTCCCTACATCTCAAAATATTAAAAGTAAGAATTCCATTGTGCATGAACTACCAGGCAAAGAAGTTTACTTTTGACCAACCCTTTGACTGCCAAATCTTTCTCCAATCCTCAACCTAACATGCATGAGGAGGAGGTTTTGGAAGGATTTTATCATATCTATCCTTCATTGTGTAGACTTCAAGGCTCCCATAACCCCAAGCTAATTCATCCTCCTCATCTCTACCTATGAGAAATATTTCTACCAAGATTTTAATCATGATGGGTGTCAATTCTGGAGGGATTAGAATTGGCCACTCATCCAACTTCTTAAACTACTTAAACTTATAATCCCCCAGTTGACTAGTATTGAAATAACTTTCAATATGGATCCAACCCCTGTTTTCCATGGTTGTTTTTACTGGTTATGGTTATGGGAATTCACCAATGATAGGTGGATATTGATCCCATGAATCTATCCAAAATCGTTCCTTCTCCTTTGTCCCCACTTTCCAAAATAAACCATTTTTCACTACCTAAGATCCTAATTTTAGAGCTTGCCACACTAAAGACCCATTACCATCTAAAGGGATATGACTCACTCCTTCGGGTTCACCTGCCCCAAATATTTACTAGTTAAAACTCTATAAAATAAAGAAGTTGGTTGGGTGATCCACCTCCAGTAAAGCTTTCCAACCAAAGTTTTATTATTTAACTTTGATCTCCTCAATCCCAAACCTCCCTTTACCTTAGACTGACTTACTTTCTTCCAACCTACTAATGCCCATTTCTCTCTTCTTTTACTCCTCCCCATAAAAAAATTTCTAGGCATCTTGTCCAACTCTTTTTGTATAGTATGTGGGGCAACAAGGATAGAATATTTATAAATTAGCATAACCTAAATAACTGACTGTAAAATGGTTAATCTACCCCCAAAACTTAGCTATGAGACTAATAAATAATTATTTCTTTGATAAAGTCCAAAATGACTAATTCTTTCTTTGATACCATCCAAAAAAAAATCCTCCGTATAATCTATCTTCAATTTTTTTAAATAAAAAAATACACCATAAAATTAGTTAAACATATTAATTATTAGAATTAGTAAAAAAAAATAAATATAATAATTTAAATTATTATATTTACGTATTTAAAGTATAATTTTCAACATTTTCTTAGTTTAAAGATTTTAAAATTATAATCTAAACCATTAATTTTTTTTTAGTTTTGTTAAAAGAAACACAAAAATACCATTTACTGTAAAAATAAAATAATCTCAATTTGTTCCCGACGGGATAGCATTACGCATAGGGTTTTGGCTTTTTATCGCTTACACAGCATTACGCATAGGGTTTTGGTTCTTTATTGCTACTTGGTTCTTTATTTTTATTTGTATAAATGTATTAATTTTTTATTAATAAGTTTAATTTTAAAGACTGAAATAAAATGTTTAACTTTAAATTAAAAATCAATTAAAAAAGATACATATTTCAAATCTGAATTATCAAAAATTATGAAGAAGCCTCTTAGGAAGGCTATTTCAGTCATCCAAGAGGACAGCACAGCAAACACCATAATCTATGAACAAATTCTGTTTTATTTTATTTTTAAGCACTCGAGATTGAACTTCACCTACATCGCCGCAATAAAAAGCATTATCGCGGGACGCATGAGCCCACCAGGGTTTGGAATTCAGCCCCCGTGACGATACCACGGATTTATAGTAACGAAATTTTCCGCATAATATTTAACTATTTCTATCCCTCTCCTATCAAGAAAGCGTATGGAAGTGTACATACAGCAAGTAATCTCCATAACTCTCTCTCTGGTATATATAAACATACGAGTTATTGCCAATCGCCATAAGATTTTTAACAGCTAAGCTTCAGAACGAGCCCTGCAAAGACATCGTCGGTGTCTTGAATATGGTGATTGTCGGCCAGAATGAAAGGAGCGTTACATCTCTCGCTGATCGTCTGTAGAGTCTCTCCCTCCTTCACCACATACACCTCTTCGCACTGGCATCCCCCAAATTCTCTCAGATTTCGCATTCCCTCAATTTTGCAAGGCAGAAAAACCGCCATCACCAAAACCAGAGCAAGAACCATAACACCGTTCCTCGGCTTCGTCGCCGCCTCCGCCATCCTCTGATTCCGAAAAATATGTAGCTTAAACAGATTTCTTTTGGAATAGAGAGCATGAGATCTTCCTTCAACGTCGTCGGCCCTTTATAAAAAGACGAGGCGGCCCGAAATCGGAATCTTCTAATAGCTATCTAAAATATCGGCCGGCTTTGTCGCTTACGGCACGGGGTTAGATATTCGCGGAAGGTTTTTCGGGCCGCCAGGTCAAAACCTTGGCCGCCGGGATGATGACGTGTCGCACTTAAGAAGTGGGTTGGGCATCGTTGGGAGGACTGGTCACGTGGCGCACGATTGTCGAGTTTCCAAGTGGGAGCTGCTCACCGACTCCACGGAAAAAGGGCGTCAAGAAGTCGACCCAACTGCCGAATCTTGGACCAATTACCAAAGAATCTTCATTTTTGTTGGCAATGGGGCTAATTTCACCGTTGCAAGTGGAAGGGCTCCAATTGATGTGATGGCTATAATTTGCTTACGTGGCATGAAACAAAGATAAATACGCTGCTATCCATAACCATCCAATGCTTGTAGGCTTATACACTCCATGAGCCCATTTAGTATTTAACGGTCCTAAGTGATGGTATGATTTTTATATGGATGTTGTTTATTTAGTATATCGCTATTTAACCATATTTGAGTTACCTTATTTTTTATAGAATTTAGATATTAAACCTTTTATTTAGAATTTGAAAGTCTTCACAATAAGATAAAATCTACCTATAAGTTGCATGTTTAAAGTTCCTAAGGGTTAGGTGGATTGGTAAGTGCTTGTCTAGCTAAGCATTTACCAAGAAGACACTCAGGTTTAAATCTCGGGGGTTAGTCTGTTTGCAAAGGTAGTAGTTTGATCTGAATCTTTTGAGTGCGCGCCAGACTGACGATGATAGTATGAATCCCAAACGATCGGTGGTCCCCTTTACACCGGGTCAACAATAACAAAACGAAATAAGTTTGGTGGAAGCAACCCCTATAATTTGGTCCCCTTCACACCGATCAACAATAACAAAGCGGAATAAGTTTGTTGGAAGCAACCCTTATAATTTGAACCTACACTTATCAATTACTAAAAATAGTGTGATTGTGACCAACTCTCCTATATAACTGAAAAAGTTGCATGTTCTATTCTAACACTTAACTTACTAAAACAAATTTATAACCATTATTAACATATTATATGTCATTGTATGCTATACCAAAATTAGTTGAAAAAAGTTTAATCTATATTATGCATTCTTTTTTATGGTCATGTTTACATGATAAAAGGAAAAAAAATTTGGTGAAATGGAGCAAGATGTGTGATGATAAAACTAGGGAAGGTCTTGGTTTAAGAGTTCTTACGGATGCAAACTTAGCTCTTAGAGGAAAAATAATCTAGAGATTGTAAAAAGAGAGTCAAAGACAATGGGCAAGAATTCTTCGAAGTATGTTGAGCCCAATGACCAAAGTTTAATATTTACTACATTCTCTCTACCAAATGGTTCTGCTCTTTGGAATGGTTTAAAATATATATATTTGATCTAATGATTAAAGGTTTAAGATGGCAGGTGGGAACTAGAGAAAAATTTCTATTTGGATGGGTATTTGGTGTGATAAAAAACCACTCAATTTAGATCCAATTTCGAAACCTCAAATCAGATTGCTTGAAGACAAATATGGTGAGAGGGTTTTAAACATTTTGTACAAGGATTAGGAAGGAAGATACAAATGGAAAGAATATTTTTTTACAAGTATACAAGACATTGATGCTAGGAGGAAATTGAGTAGAAATATAACAACTGTGATTATTCCAAGGGGAGCCAAGGATAAATTGATTTCGAAGTTGAATAGCTCAGGAGAATATACAACAAGAAGTGGATATAATGTAAAGCACCAACAAAATAGTAATATCACTAGAATATGAAGAGATATTGAGAATGGCCCAAGCATTCCTAAAGTCAAAATGTTTGTTTGGCTAGTAGGTCATGAAATAATTTTATCCTGGGATAACCTTATGAAAAGGGGTTTTCATGACCCCTCTCAATATGTTCTTTATAAAAAGGAGGAGGAGAGTATAAACCATCTCTTGGGACATTGCTCAATAGTCTGGAAACTATGTCAATGGATTCTTAATATATTTGGTAAATACATGGTGATGAATAGCAGAATTGAAGATTGGTTAAAGCAAATGACAGAGCACTTATAAAAGTGAGGCTTTAGAAACAATATAGGATATATCAAAAAATAAAATACTTTGGATTGTTTGGCTAGAAAGGAATAGAATAATATCTAAAGGAAACGAAAGAATTTTAGAGGTAATGAAAAGGAAGATATGTTTTAGCCATAGAGGAGTCTAAACCAACCTTATCAACTCACCCAGTTCCTAATGTGGAAGCAAAGAGCCTTGATAGATGGAATCAAGTCATTAAATGAAATTATGATGTTGGGTACAAGAGAAGCAAAAAGAAGGAAAATAATATAAAGTGGAAATCACAAGATGTGAAGTTGGTTAAATTGAATTTTGATAGAGCATCTAAAGGAAATCCAAGACCAAATGGAGGAGGAATAATTATAAATAATAGAGAGATTTTGTTTCATTATGCTTACAATAGTGTATTTAAGACAAATAATGAAGTTGAAGCTTGGGCAACTTTAGAAGGGTTAAAAATTTGCAAGAGTATGGATGGAAGGTAATTCCCTCATAGTAATAAATGCAATTTTGAGGAAAGCAAAGGATCCATGGAACATACAAGAAATAATTATGGAATCAAGATCTTGTTAAATATTTTGAAGAAATTAGGTTTACACATACATTAAGGGAAGGAAACACAATGTGCAGATAGGCTAGCCAATAGAGGGGTTTTGATTGAGGATCATGAAGTTAAATTTTCCTTTCCATGGTTAGAGGAAGTAGTAAGTTTAGCTAAAGCTGACAAGAAAATGTTAACTGCCTCAATTAAATAATGATTAAGATTTACTTTAATTCTTTCCATTGGTAATATTTGCTTTGTTTTATAACAATAATATGTTTTCATATAAACTATTTATTTTATTTTTTGTGGTTGCACTTGTGTTTCAAAAAAAAAACTAGCAATCTAGATTTGGTAAAGCGGACTATAATAGTGCGATGTTTTAGAAATATTAATCTACTAAGATTTAATGCATAGATAGTAGAGGTGAATTTTTGGTATTGTGAAGGTTGATATAGAAAAATGTCAAGAGGGATGGTGAATTTTGGAATATTTGTATTCATACAAATTTTTTGAAAACATCCAAAAAATAAAAATCAAGAATTCAAACATTTTATGTAAAATGATGTAGGTTTCTAGCTATAGAATCTCAATTGAGATGACAAGTGTATCTATTTGTAAACTCTCAAGCTCTAAAGAAGAGAGTTGTAATTTATCAAGGGTGGGGGACCCGAGGACAACCCCTTAGTATCCAGCCAAAAAAATATAAGAATAAGAGGGTAATTAGATATTTGTAAAACATATAATTATTAATATTAAATTCTAAATTGATGAATGAGCTGAGCAATGGTGTGAGAGGGTTTTGACTGAAAAGCAGTGTAACACCGGTGGAAAAATCTGAGCGGCAACATCAAAGGGTTTTAAAAATTTGGAGCAATGGCATCAGCTGAGCAATGGTGTGAGAGGGTTTTGACTGAATAGCAGTGTAACACCGATGGAAAAATCTGAGCGGCAACATCAAAGGGTTTAAAAAAAAATTGGAGTAGCGGCATCAGTTGAGCAATGGTGTGAGAGGGTTTTGACTGAATAGCAGTGTAACTCAAAGGGTTTTAAAAAATTGGAGCAGCGACATTAGCTGAGCAATGGTGTGAGAGGGTTTTGACTGAAAAGTAGTGTAACACCGGTGGAAAAATCTGAGCGGCAACATCAAAGGGTTTTAAAAATTTGGAGCAACGACATCAGCTGAGAAATGGTGTGAGAGGGTTTTGACTGAATAGTAGTGTAAGAAGGTTTTTTGTGGAAAAATATGAGTAGCAACATCAAAGGGTTTTAAAAATTGGAGCAGTGACATCAGAGGGTTTCTGTTAAAAATGGTGCGCTTTGGCGATGGTGAGGGAAATTTCAAATTTTTGGTAGGCAGAAAAATTGAAATCTGGTAATGGCGATGGCGATGATCCAGAGAACCCTCCCGACGATGGCAAAGATGGTGGTTTGGAAGATACGGGTATTGGCGACCCAGATGGACCCCCTTTCGGAGGCCACACCACTAGCGGTTATGCTTCACATGCAGTTTCTGAAGATCAAACTATTAGCAGACACCTTTCGAGCTAGTCTCGAGATTCTCCCCACAAGTCCTATGCTGATAAAGTCAGAATCCAGGGACATGCGGTTGTTTCTTCTGAGCCAAACCCTTGCACCCGCAATGACAAGGAGATCTCCATTCCTCCTAGTGTTATGAACTCGAATATCAATCGAAGCTCTTTATCCCTGATAGGGAAATTTGTAGGAGGTCGACCTGACATTGAATCAATCAAGAAATGGGCATCGACAAAATGGTGGCCCAGTGGATCCATGGAAATAAAGGCCATGTCTAGAGGTTTTTTCCTCATAAGCCTCAACAACGCGCAAGACACCAACCACATCTTGACTGGTGGACCTTGGTTCTACGGTCGTAGAAGCTTGTTCCTACGAAAATGGGTGGAGGACTTCGATCCTGAAACCCAATCTATAAATTTGGTGCCTATCTAGTTCTGGCTTCCCAACCTGCCCCTCCAATATTGGGATGAGAGGATTTTTCTCCTGGTTGTTGAAGTTGTTGGGGACTTTGTTGCCCTTGACCCTACGATGAAAGCGCAGTCAAGGCTAACTCATGCTAGAATCTATGTGATGGCAAATCTTGATTCGGAGTTACCCACCTATGTGGATCTCATCTAGGCCCCAAAAGAAGATGCCAGACCATTGTTTATGAAAACAAACCAGTATTTTGTATTGAGTGCCACACCTAGGGTCACTTGAAGACCCAATATCTATTGCTGAGAAAGGAGACTGCAAAAAATCTGACCCAAAAATTCCTAGCAACTAACTCTAATGATGGACCTATTCACGAAAAGAAAGTTTACCAAGCTAAGCCGACTCAAAAGTTGGCCGCCACCATGGACACCGGGAAGCCTGTTGCTACGCCAAGAAGTCCTGAAGAGGAAGGAAAAAGAGGTAATCTCTCCATCCCTGAATCTTCTCACTCTAAACAAAATTGCTCACTCTTTATTAAAGCAAACCCTTTCGGACCTTTGCGTGATTCTATAGAGGATCCTATCAGTGATCTCATAGACAAACCTTTGCAGCCCTATTTTGATGCCTATGAGATTCCATAATCCCCTTCACATCCAGGACCTTCTAGACTTCATTTGTCTATTGAATCTCTAAACTTTCTTCAATCTGAGTCTGGAAAACCCTCAAATCAGCAAGACCCTCTACTCAATGTGTCTATCCCCATATCTCCCCCTCCTAGAAAATATGTCCTTAGTTTTGGGCTGAAATCTCTTGATACGAATCCTGATAACCAAAACCCTAGCCCTCAAAAATCTATTTCCAAAAATCAAAAGAAAATTTCAGCTAACACAGATTATGAAAAAGCAAAAAGAGGGAGGCCTAGAAAACAGGATTTAAGGTGAAAGGAAGTTGAAGAGAGTATTTCTAATGGCTCTCAACCCACTATTATCTCCTCTTCAGCTGAGCAGAATCATTCTAAGGTTTCCACAGATGAGGGGAACAGAACCAAACCCCCTCCGACACCTTCGCATGGAGGAGGTAAGAAATATTCAAAGTCTTCCAAATGAAGATTCTCTCATGGAATGTGAGAGGTCTTAATGGATGGACCAAGCAGAGAATCCTTTCATCCATGAGAAAAGACATTAAGCCGACCATCATCTTGTTGCAGGAAACCAAGATCAATGAAAACTGCCAAGATAGAGTTATTAAGGCTATATGGAAAAATTGTGGAGTTGCTACCAGCCCTGCCAGGGGAGCGTCTGGTGGCCTTATGTGCCTATGGGACCCTGCTAAAGTAGAAGGTCATATTTTATCATCTTCTGATAGGATCACCAACATTGCTTTTTGTTGCAAAGATTCAAATGTTCAGTGGGTTTTATCTAATGTGTATGCTCCTAATACTATGTCTGGCCGATGAGAACTATGGTTTTCTATGAGGCAGATGTGGTAGATATTCCAGAGTCAGCCTTGGATGATAGCTGGTGATTTCAACTCACCGCTATACCCTACTAACAAAAAAGGAGGTACTCCTATCTCACCTCAGAGTTTTGAAGATTTTGTTGAATTCGTTGATGAGTGTGGTCTTATGGACATCCACCTTCAAGGGAGCAAATTTACTTGGACCAACAGGAGAGTGGGGGCACAACATATTTTAATGTGATTGGATAGATTTCTCATTTCCTATGAAGCCCTTCAATCCTTTGGAGATGCAACTCTCCACTCTCTTCCTCGGATTGGGTCTGACCACAACCCTCTAGTTTTAGAGGGGCTGAACACTACCTCTTTCAAGTCTCCTTTCCGGTTCGAACCTATGTGGATTCAACACCCAGATTTCAGAAGCAAAGTACTTGAATGGTGGAGCAGAGATTTTCCTGGTAACCCAATTGTAAGATTAACTCAAAAACTTTAGCATACCAAGAACAACATAAAAATATGGAATAGGGAAACCTTCAAGAATTTATTTGAGGTAAAAAGAATCATTGGTGATAAGATCCGGGCCATTGAAAATCGTATCCAATACGAGGAACATGATGTGCAGCTTAGGGAACAAGAAAGAGAGCTACTAGCTGAATATCACAATATTTTATCCATGGAGGAAACCTTTTGGTGGTAAAATTTGAGAGCTCTCTGGCTCAAACAAGGTGATTCCAATACGAAGTATTTCCATGCTCTCACCCTCCGACATAGAAGCATCAACAAAATCAAAAATTTGATCAGGTCGGATGGCACCAACATGAAAAATGAAGAGGAGGTGAGACGTGAAGTCGTAGCACATTTCCAAAACATTCTTGGAGTGGGTCAACCGAGTAACCCTCAAGCTGTTGATTCCCTTCTCCAAAATATTCCTTGTTTAGTCTCTAATGAAAATAATGATAGACTACTAGCCAAATTTTCTGTAGATGAAATTAAAGATGTTGTGTTTTCCATGTCTATTGATAAAGCACCTGGGCCTGATGGTTTCTCTCCCCACTTCTTTCAGCATTTTTAGGATATTGTCAGCACTGATGTAACCAAAGCCATTCAGTTTGCTCAAGCGACCAAGCGCATCCCGAGAGACTTCAACTCCACCTTTATCACCCTTGTCCCGAAGACTCAACAATGTAGAACAATTTTTGATTATAGGCTGATTAGCTTGTGCAATGTCATCTACAAAATTTTGACCAAGACCATTGCCAACAGAATGAAGAAACTGCTCCCTGGTATTATTGATTTATGTCAAGGCAACTCGGTCAAGGGAAGGCTTATAACTGATGGTATAATAACTATTCATGAACTGCTCCACTCTGTCTCAAAAAACAAAAAGTCAAGCCTTTTTCTCAAGTTAGATATCACCAAGGCATTTGACAGGGTCTCTTGGAGTTTTTTATGTGTTGTGCTGGCAAAATTTGGCTTTCATCCAGAGTGGATTACCCTAATCCGAGAATGTCTTTCGTCTGCCTGGTTTTCTATCATTGTAAATGGTGTTGCTGCTGGGTATTTCAAGAGCAACCAAGGAATCAGGTAGGGGGATCCTCTTTCCCCTTATTTATTCATCATTCTTGCAGAATCCCTTGGGAGGGCACTCAATTCTGCCTACTCTAATGGTACTATCTCTAGGATAAAGGCCTCCTCCATCTCCCAACCGATCACGCATCAACAATTTGTTGATGATACATTACTAGAAACCAAAGCTTCAGTTCCTAAAGCAAGGGTAATCAAGAATATCCTAGTCTCCTATGAGCTTGTTGCTGGACAAAAGGTTAATTTTCAAAAAAGTAAATTGTATTTCCTGAATACTCCCATTGATAGACAACAAATGATTACCAGAATCCTGGGTTGCATCATATCAAGCCTTCCTTCCACCTATCTAGGTATGCCCCTTTTCCATGGTAAACCTCCTGCAAATGTGTGGAACAACATCTTGGAGAAAATTCAAAAAAAGTTGGTCGGGTGGAAAGGTTGTCTCCTCACCTAGGCAGTGAAAGCGACTCTTGTCCAAGCTTGTTTGCAAGGCATTTCGGTGTATTTCTTATCCATATTTAAAGCTCCAGCTTCTATCTACAAGAATATTGAATAGATACAAATGAGATTTCTCTGGTCAAGAAGCGAAAATACCAATAGAATTCCCTTGGTTGCTTGGGACAAGATCTGCTTGAAGAAGAATCAGGGAGGGTTGGGTTTCAGGAAAGCTAGTAAGATGAATTCTGCTCTCATTGGTAAGCAAGGTTGGAGAATTATCTGAAATGAACAAGCCACCTGGATCAATATCATAAAGAATAAATACCTACAGCAATGAGCCTTTCTAAGTGATGAACCGCTTTCGGTTGGATCACATTTTTGGAACTCTATGATTAATACGAGACCCATCCTAAAATTTGGGCTCAGGTGGCAGCTAGGAAATGGAACATCTATTGAATTTTGGGAGGACAGATGGCTCAAAAATCACCCTCTGATCAGTGATGCTAGTCTCTCCTGCATCAAGCCAATCACTGATCGCCTGTTTGGTTCTAAGGTATGTAATTTCTTTTCTAGAAACTATAACGGAGCCAGATGGAAGCCCTTTCCCTCTGTCAACATCAACATTGCCCAGTCCTCTACTTTTTCTATTATTGTTGGTCTATTGCACACCACTATCATTCCTAGTAACCCAAATGCTTTAGACTCTCCATTCTGGCACCTTTGTGAGGATGGGCTTTATACTGTTAAGTCTGCCTACTATGCCCAAACCAGAGAAGTCAACTCCTGGCCTGAATTTAAGACTGTCTGGTTGAAAAGTCTAATCCCTAAAGTTACCCATTTTTTTGGCTTGCTTCTTTAAACAAAATCTTGACCATTGACAATCTAATCCATAGAGGCCTAATACTCCCTAATCATTGTGTCCTCTATAAAAATAGTTGGGAATCTGTGATCCATATCTTTCTTGAGTGCCCATTCTCTAATGAAGTGTTGTCTTCCTTTCTCAAGTTGGCCAACATGTCTTGGGTATACCCAAAAACTCTTGTTGATGCCTGCCATCAGTGGCCAAATCCATTTTTGAATCCAAAAATCCATGCTTTTTGGTCGTATTATTTTCCTCATTTTTTGTGGTAGGTATGGTTGGAGAGGAACAACAAAATTTTTGGAGCTCCATTGTGTTCTCTCGAGCTCTATCATTTGCCATTGAGAATGCTAATCTCATCCAAGCTGAAAAGCCCAAGAACCAATGGGAATTATCCATTTTCAATACTCTCAAATTTTAGATTGACACCCCCTCGAGGTCCTCCAAAAGTTGACAGGTCAATGGTGAAATGGATTCCCCCGCCTTGTGGATGGGTTAAGCTCAACATTGATGGAGCCTCAAAGGGAAACCCTGGTAGGGCTGGAGGAGGTGGTCTTTTCAAAAATAGTCAAGGTAAAGTCCTGTGCGCGTTTGTTGAGTCCATGGGCAGTCAAACCAATAATTTTGTTGAAGCCCATGCGTTATACCTTGGCCTCCTCATTTGCAAGCGACTTCGATTTGAAAGACTTATCATAGAGAGTGATTCTATGAATGTCATTCGATGCATCCAAAAATGTCAGCTTCCTGCCTGGAGCATGTTCAATGTTGTCCAAGAAAGCTTGAAGATAATTGAAGGCATCAGACATGTTACAATTCAACATGTTTATCGGGAAGGAAACAAAGTTGTTGACCTCCTTGCCAATCAAGGAGTTGAACAAGATAACCTCCAAGTCTGGTATGACAATTTCCCTCAATGTATTGTGGCCCACACTGATACAAATGGAAATCTTAATCTTTAACTGGTTGTTGGTGTTGATGTGGCTGATTTGGGGCCTAGTGGCTGGATATGGTTTGTCTGACATGGATGCCAGCACATATCCTCTTTTCCCTTATGCACTTTTGTGCAATCCATCTTGGGGTAATTTTGAGGAGATGTGGAGAGTTCACAAGGCAACTGTCATCCATGAACCCAGGTGGCAAGGAATGTGGAAAGTTCACAAGGCAACTATCACTCGTGAACCTCAAGTGGCAAGGAATGGCAAATAAAACTACTAATTTCTAGCATAGTGGAAGTGGTTGCTCCAATAAGCTCACAGATTGAACCTCATCGAGCCAAATGTTGTAATCTTGGTTGGGCTTTCGGTAGTTGTTTTTTGTTTCCTTTTGGGTACCGTTGTTGTAGTTTGGACCCTTATTCCTTTTTGTTTCTGTCTGCACCTTCTTTCTAGTTTAAAGTTGGTTGTTTCATTCCCCTCTGGGGTTGTTTATTTTCAGTTCAGTTAGTTCACTTCTGGCTAGTTGTCTTTGTTGCATTTGTGTAAAAGGTTTTGGGACCTTTCAAAACCCTTTTTATCAACCAATCAAAAAAATATATTAAATTCTAAATAAATTTTTTATTAAATTTATATATTTTAAGAGAGAAATTTATTATTGTACTACACTTATGATAAGAAAAAACATATTATTATAAAGATTTTTACCTAGAATGCTCATATACTAATTAGACTTATTTGTAAAATAAACCGATAAAAATATATGGATTTTTGAATTCTTATATGGTGCCTTAAGGGATAAGGCCTAGATGTCAATAACCCTAAATTTAGAAGCACTTAGAACTACATTATACAACCAAATTTTACATCTAATTGCTATCCTATGTCAACAACCTTAGACATTTGGTTTCATAATTTATTATTGGAAGTACAATTTTTGAAGACACTCCATTTCCATTAGTTGTTATGCCCCTTAGATTCTTGACTTCTTTGCATGTGTATAACATACTTACATACAAATTTCAAACAAATCTAGCATGAAAATATGGTGGTCATTCAACATAGGTTAAAGCTCCTCTAGGGATGTTCAATGATTTCTTAATTTTAATATTCTTCAAAAGGTAAACCCTCTTAGAAGTTATATCCCTTTATAATCCAAAACAATGCATCTTAGCACTTTCAATATAAGAAATGGAGGTTGAAAGGGTTTAAGGACTTCAAACCAATAAGCCTATGTAATGCAATTTATAAGATCATATCTAAAGTAATAGCATTAAGGTTGAAATATGTCCTCCTAGAGATAATTGTAGAACAACAAGGGGGTTTTATGAAGGGAAGGCAGATATTGGATGGAGTCATTACACTTCATGAAACTATGCACTCGGTGGAAACTAGTAAGAGGGAAGGAATGATGCTCAAGTTAGACATGAGCAAAGCTTATGATAGGATTTCTTGGTGCTTCCTAGACAAAGTTCTTGTTAAGGTTTTTTTTAGTAAGAGATGGAGAAAATAGGCGAGTAATTGTTATGGAGGACCAAGATTCTCAGTCATTCTAAATAATTCTCCAATAGGGTTCTTTGGGAGTAGTAGGGGTCTAAGGCAAGGGGATCCACTATCACCTTACCTATTTATAATTATGGAAGAATCTCTAGGTATATGTATAGGTGCAACACAACTTTTAGGAGTGTTAAATGAGTTGAAACACTACACCAATAAGAGGTATCATTCACAAATAGTTTATAGATGACACAATTCTGCTTGGGAAACCTTCAATGGCATAAGGTAGGTAGTTTAGGAGGATTCTTAACCTATATGTAAAGGCATCCCACCAACAAAACAACATGAAAAATAGTAAAGTGTTCTTCATTAACACTTTTAAAAAATCAACAAAGAAGGATAGTAGTAGAACTTGGATGTAATATCTCAACCCTTCCATCTATTTATTTGGGAATGTTGATGTTTACTAGATTGTGCAAATATTATGTTTGGGACATGATAGATAAGTTTCAACACGAGTTAGTAGGATGGAAAGGAAATTTATTAAGTCAAGCAGGTTAAAGAGCACTTTCAAAAGCATATCGTTATTTTTCTTATCGAGGTTTAAGATTCTAGCTAAAGTTGTAAACATAGTCTAAAGTATGCAAAAGCAATTATGGCCAATATCTTAGGGGAGGAGTAGAATCCTCCTTGTTTCATATGAGAAATTGTACAAAATGAAATCAAAAGGAGGGTTGGGATTAAGGAGGATAAGAAACATAAATAAGGTCCTAGCTGCAAAATTAGGATGGAGGATAATGAAGGAAGGTCAATCATTATGGGATAGAATTCTAAAGTACCTAGAAAACCAAGAATAAATAAGATTCATAATCACATTAGATCCCTATAATGGCTATTCTATATGGAATTATACACTAAAAGAAAGAGAAGTGCTATGGAAAAGTGTTGAATGGAAAATTGGTAATGGCAAGTCGGTCCACTTTTGGGAGGATGCATGGTTGGAGAACCACTCACTAAGTAAGGAAGAGGAGATATTTGAAGTTCAAGAAGATATAGAGCAAATGCATGGGAGTTTTTTTGGCAACCACATGGACCAAGAAGATGGAGAGGTAAGGTGGAAGGAACTTATGAGCAATAACCAAAATGTGGAAGCATTAAGTAAACTCAAAACCAAACTAAGGACCTACCATGTAAGTGTTAATATGGGGGAAGACACCATAGTATGGGAAGCAACTCAAGAAGGCTCCTTTAGTGTTAAATCGACCTATGAGTTACTAACATTAGAACCAAAAGGGGGATTTCAATGGGGGAGACTATGGGGAAGGAGGCTTACACCTAAGATATTAATGTTT
Source organism: Wollemia nobilis (assembly GCA_028583015.1). Taxonomy (NCBI): domain Eukaryota; kingdom Viridiplantae; phylum Streptophyta; class Pinopsida; order Araucariales; family Araucariaceae; genus Wollemia; species Wollemia nobilis. The sequence continues at coordinate 836,755 of JAQPPZ010002979.1, forward strand.
CTAGGGATGGTTGTACAAAACAAGATCCTTACGGTAGATAACTTGCATAAGAGAGGGTTTCAATTTCCAAATAGGTGTTACCTATGTGAAGCACAAGAAGAGACAATGAAACACATAATATTAGAGTGTAACTACTCCCTCAAGATACTTCAAGAATTAATCAAGGAGATGAAAATTAAATGGGTAATACCAAACAATATGGTAGAGTGGATTGAGCAATGGAAAAATTCCTTTAAGAGTAGTATATTAAATCATATGTGGGACCTAATTCATTTCCACTATGCATGGGGTGTATGGTTAGAGCAAAATAAAATAATATTTAAGAGGAAAAAGAGAGAGATAAAAATTAGTCAAAATATCTTAGTTGCTATAGTGGAAAATGTGAAAGCCTTGAGGATAAAGGAAAAACTAGAATTAGTAAAGGAAGCAAGGATAGGTGAACAATAGGATCTAAGCCCAATAGGGGTGGAGAATAATCCCTAAGTAGATCCAAGAAAAAGTGTAAAATGGAAACCACCCAAGGGGGATGGAAAAAGATCAATTTTGATGAGGCATCTAAAGGGAATGCTAGTAAGGTTGGGGGTGGAGCAGTGATAAGGGATAGTAAGGGAATCCTAATTAAAGTTTTTAGTGAGTATTTAGACACTATGACAAGTCATTAAGCAGAAGCTAGAGCAACATTGACTAGAGAAAAATTTGCAAGATAGTTAGGAGTGAGAAAGTTGATAGTGGAGGAAGATTCACTTAATATTATCAATTGTCTTAATAATATGGATATTTGGAAGGTGTCAAGTACAATAGCTGATACTCTAAGGATCCTAAAATCATTAGAGAATTTTGAAGTGGCCATGTATTCAAAGAAGACAATGAAATAGCAAATTGGTTAGATGAATAAGGCGCTTTGTGAAGAGGACAAAAGATGGATTCCCCTAAATACTATTTATTCAAACATAAATTGGCTAGTGGAAAGTGAAATATTTGATATCAGGGTGTAATATATGATAATATGAAAAAGATGTCTAGAGCAATTTTGCTGGTAGGAGTCTGTCAAAATGTCTACAATAGGAGTATATCAAAATATCTATAATAGGAGTGTAATGGAATGCATATAGCAAATCATACTAGAATATTCATAATATAGATGTGTCAGAGTATGTTGTAGTATTTATGTGTGAAGAAAAATTAAAGATCTAATATGTCAAAGTGTATTAAAGTTTTGGCAGTTTTCATATAGTAGAAATAAAAGGAATATTAGTTGTGGGTTGTTGTAAGAATGCATATGAAGATTTCAGTATGTTTAGACCTCATCCAATCTAGTCCCTCTTGATTTTTGCTATGGGATTTTTTTTCCTTCTGGTTTTAGCTATGGGATTCTAGTATAGATTTCATTTGATCTAGACCCTCCTAGGTTATGTTATGGAATTTTACTATAGAGCTCATCCTATCCAGTCCCTCATGGGTTTTTCTATGGGATTTTGTTGTAAATTCTATCCAATCTCGTCCCTCTTTGGTTTTGTTGAGGAAATTTCTTACAAAGCACATTCGATCTGGACCCTCCTACTTTATACAGTAGTTATGGGATTTTGTTGTAGAGCTTGTTCCATATAGTCCCTTCTAGGTTTTGTTGTGGGATTTTGTTGCAAATCTTGTCCTATCTAGTCTCTCTTAAATTTAGATGTGGTATTTTTGTTGCAAAGATCATCTGATATGAACCCTCATGGTTTATGCTATAAAATTTTAATGTAGAGCTTGTTCAATCTAGTCCCTCCTAGGTTTTTCTATGGGATTTTATTGTATAGCTTGTGTGCTTTGGTTCCTCCTAGGTTTTACAATGAAAATTTATTGTAGAGCTCATCTAATTTGGATCTTCTTAGGTTATGTTGTGGAATTTTATTATAAAGCTCATCTAATCTAGTCCCTCCTAGGTTTTGCTATAATATTTTAATGTAGATATCATTTGATTTGGTCACTCCTAGGTTTTTCTATGATATTTTGTTGTAGATCTCATCCAATATTGTCCTAGCTGGTTTTTGTTGTGGGATTTTATTTTTATGACTAGAGTATGTTGCAATGTTTATGTATCAAATTAATCTAAAGATATGATGTGACAAAATGTATTAAAGTTTTAGTAGTTTTGATGTAGCTAAAATAAAATAAATATTTAGTTGTGGGTTGTAATAATATATTTGAAGATTTTAGTATGTATAGAAGCTTTTATTAATAGGAAAAATGAAATGTAAGACTAGATAAATCAATCTAGGCTTGTATAAGGGTTCGAGTCCTTTCAAAAACCCTCTTTTAGGAAAAAAAAATGTTTCATTAAAATTTTATTTAGTCCAAAAGAGGTCAATAGGTCCTAGTCATTTAATATGTTTTAGTAAGACTTTAGTATAGTTTAAAAGAGATAGATCGATGACAAGATCAAAACTATCCCATTTGACTTTCTTTCACTAGTGGTTATTGTTGGCGTCTTAGAATGCACCTACCAACTCAGGCCAAGGGGTTTGATAAGATGAATGAACCTGCACTTTGCGTAGAGTGAAATAATAAGAAGCATCATGGACAAGGGACTACCTATGGTGCAACCTCTAAGATTTTTAATCAAGGTCAAATCCTCATCGTATCTAATACTTAATGCACATTGGACCTCCACCAGGCTAGGGAAAGGAATTGCAATGAATGTAAAAATAAGAAATTAAACACTTTGCAAAAAATAAAACCTAAGCTACAAGGGTGATGCACCAAACAATTAAATCTCAATTTTTGACTTCAATAAGTGGCAATTGAACATGACAAATGTCATCCTATGACTATTGAACACAACCAAGCAAAACAGACAGATAAAAATCAAAACAAGTTAAATAAAGGAGGATAAAGCAAAAATAGTCATGACTTGTATTAACATGTCGAAAGTGATTATAAGACAATGAGACCCGAGGGTTTCAATGCTGCTTAGGCTATTAGAGAAGGTTTGGGGTCCTCTTGTTAGAATAAAAAGGCAAAATGAAAGGAAGAGCCATCAAGACTAGGTACTAGGCATGCGGAAATAACTCCCAATACATTCTATAGTATAAGTTAGGCCTATTTATAGCCAAGAGGAGGGTTCCTTCCCTTCGAAGATCTATATTCAAAATACCTGTAAATTATCTTCTTCTCATACAACCAAAATCTTTATGCAAATTTAAATTGAAAGCCTTAAGGGGTCTAGATTCGAGGTCATAAATGCTAAAAGCTTTTGGGTCTTTGAATGATCAACTATTATTGACTTGATCTTTGCTGGTGTATTGGGGTGGTTGTGACATTAATATTTTATCACATGTCTCCTAGAATACATTGCTTTGCTGATGTAGTGGGTATGGCCCCCCTTACTAGTGTAGGTTGGTAGGGTAGGCTCATACATATGGTGGATGATTTTCATGGATAACACATGGTTGGATTTGATAGAATCGACCAAGAAATTCAAGCTTTGTGGTCAATGGTAGTTGTTCTTAATTGCTCCTTTTCCTGCTTTGTCCCTTGATCGTGCGACTACTATGTGTCCTCGAATGAGGTGGAACTCCCTATATCCAATGGTGGGTGTTATTTTTCTAAGCATTAATGCTTTCTTTTTTGGTCTTCAAATTGGTCATCACATGTCTAACTCTAGGATTTATTAGAGCTTTTTATTCTCTAGACTCTTCTATATTGGAAGGACCATGCATGTCATTAGATTGAAAATAAATAGCCCATAGACCTTAGTACCCTTGATTCAACTGGATCTGGGAAAAATATGAGTGGTGATCATAAATGGAATATCTAATGGTCGACATGAATTTTGAGGTTGTCTACCTCTTATTTGTAGCTCTCCTCTTCTAACTAAAGGTGGGAAGTATTTTTTCACTGCCTCATATTGGTCCATATCACTTTTGATTGAGTTTACTTTGAGAGAAGTGAGGTTGTAGGGAAAATTTTCTTACAACTTTGGTAGCTCCCAAGGCTTTTTAGCTTACTAAAAAGGGTGAACCTAGAATGTGTGCCTTGTCCATTAGGCATGGAGTCAAAATTTGGAAGTTTGATAAATTACAAAAAATGTAAAAAAATGAAAGTGAAATAAGAAATAGAAAAGGAAAGGTCACTGCCTCAGGTTTGAGACTCCTAAGTGGAGGTTGCCTTTTACTTTGGTCTTGCTCCTTGCTTAGTTCTTGATGCTTTAAGGTGGTCTTTTAAATAATATTATTGGTCACATGGAAAATATATGCAAATCTCCTCGTATGCCTTCTACCATATTCTTCAAGAGGAGAATCTTCTGTGGCTCGATATACTTTTGGTGATCTTACCAATCTTATCTATGTGAGTTCAACCCTCCTCCCTTTTGCTACCATCTCTTATTTATAGGTCTCTAGTTTTATTTTATAGGTAAAAAAAACCCAATCACCAAGAAGAGATGGTTCAACTCCAAAACCCATCCTTATATGGGAAGAGTGGATTTGGGGTCATCGAATAGGTAAAAGACCTTGCTAATGGTGGAGCCCTTTAGTACCACCAATTTTTTTGGGGGTTTATAATTTTAACGAGGGATGTCTTAGATACCATCAAAAGGGTTACACTTCTTAGCTTGTCTAGTTCAAGTGGTCATCATTGTCTCATGGCATGGGAAATTTCAATTATACCAATTCTTGGCACAAACTTCCCCTTGTTGGATTTTTTAATACTCCCATAGCATTAGTACTTGAATAAACACAGTCTATAGGTCTCATACATTCATCTAGCTTGGTTCCTCTTCTTTTGCACTCTACTATGGTAGCTATCCCATTTTCCATCCAATGGGTTTCTTAGGCAGTGGGTGGTGATTTTGGTAAGGCAATCAACTTTAAATAATATTGTCAATTGTTGGTCGCCTTTGATTTTTGTGAATCACCAACATGCCCTATGAAAAAGTGGTGTTGTTCATTAATCCTGAGGGGTTCATTACTATCGTAAGATGTGCATTTGGATTTGGCATATCTCCAAAGTTTTAATTTTCCTTGGTCAAGTTATGATTGTATGGTAGATGGATTCTCTTCCTTGTCAAGATCATGTCATGTCTCTTTGTGTGGGGATACCCTCTTTGATCAAACATGTAGTCGATATCATTATGAGTTTTATCTTTTGAAAGCCCTCAATTTCTTGGCATCAGAAAGCTTTCCCAATCGTTCTTTATAAAGTTCTATTATATATATATGCTATGTAAAATTTTTACACTACGTATAGAGGAATACTTGGTGATGAATCACCCCATACCATCTGGATCAAATGCTTTGTTAGGATTTGGTCTCCATATCTCATATGCCCATTGCTCCAAATAGTCACCGAGAATGTATGGATGCATCTTGTCTATGAAGTAGTCATATTTTAAGTAAGCCTACTCTGCTCCACTCATTTTGAAAAGAATTTGCTCCATGTGGTACATGTGGAGGAGGTTCCAACAAGATCTTGAACTTGGTCTCATAATTGGTTTGGAGTAGTATGTGGGTTCAATCAAGTGATATGTATCCTTCAATCATAGTAATGAAGTATCTCAAGAGAAATATTCCAAATGAGGTTGGGAGATTGATCACTATTACATCTTTATGAACCATCAAGTTGGGGCATGCTTGGTGTGCTAGAGGAAGTTCTTTGATGAGTCTAAATACTAGCACTAGAATGTTTTCTAACTACACCACCCTATTGTTGGAATGCTCTAATGATAGGCCATGTGATTTTGCCATTTTTTTGACATAATTGATGTGTTGGACCTTTATTCAACTTGGAAATTATGTATCAATTAATATTCATAGATCAAGGTTAGGTAGTACATCATAGACTTAGATCTGCTAGGCTCTAGACCTAAAATATATAGTACAATGAATGTCTCTTTCCTACTTAGCTCCCTCTACTTATTTAGGACCTCTTCCAAGTTCTTCATCTATTTTGGAATAGATATAATGTCCCAAAGAGGCATGGCTATAGTAGACTTCCTAAAGTGCTCCACCATGTTGAGGGTTTTGACATAAAGGGATCTTGACATAAAGGGATCTTGGAATAGTTGACATGTTGGAAGCCTGGTCCTTTCTATCATTGGAAGTAGTCTTGGCATATTCACAATAGGCTACCTTGGAGGCTCAGGGGGAGCTCTTACTACTTTTAAAATTGCTCTACCCTAATTTTAGCATCTAGAGGAGAGGAAGCTTGATTTTGCTTTGGGTATGCAAGAGGATGAGTCAGATTGGTGGTAGCTTGTATGGTCAAATAGGAATGGTAAGAGAGCATAATGGAGGGAAACAATGGCAAAGGTGGTCTAGGATCTAGCCTTTCTATTTGGATTAGGTCCTTTTCAGCTTGAATGTTTATCTCATAGGCCTCTGGTAGTGAATTACCACTTTTACACTTGACCATCATGGCAATATCATAATTAAAAGCTTTTAGATAGTAAATGAATGTCATACTTGGAAGTGGTTGGATCTCATTAGGGATACTTTTCCAAGTCTTGTGGAATTAGAAATTGAAATCATCCATTGTCTCCACTAGTACTCTCTTGATGGTCATAAGTTACTCTAGGAGGTATGCTCCATTTGCCTTCTCTCTGAATTGCTTTACTAGGAGCTTTGCCATCTAGTCCCAACTTTTGACTAATCATGGACTAAGACTGAGGTACCATTCAAGAGCTCTCCCCCATAAATAAGTTGTGATTAGCCTTAAAGCTATACCTTATTTTTCCATGAAATGCACAATGCATAAAATCATGAGGTGTTACAAATGTTTTATCAAAGTGACAACATATTCTCTCAAGAAGTAAGGTATGGATTTAAGCATTACTACAAAAATTGAGTCCCATGTGTCAAGTGGAGCTAGTGGAATTAGCAGACCTCTATAATTCCATACCAAAAAGTATTCTAGAAGGATGATATATCACAACCACCATGTTGTATCATCTATGCCTCCTTTTTATTTAGTTTAGAGGTGGCACCAACTCCTACTAATTGGATCAGGTGAAGGCTCTAGTCATAGGCCTTTCACTCATATAATTATGGGACCTTACTCTAAGAACAAAGTTGCTAGGTGGGGATATTTTTCTTCAACAAGCTGATGAGATAGAGACCCCTACCAAAATATCAGTTTGTCTTTTGTTAATGACTTATTAAAAATTCTCTCTTTTAATCTAATTCATCAAGCATAGTCACCAAGTGAATTATCTATGTGTTTATCTTCAAGTAGTTAGGATATGACCTTCATAAAAGTCACAATCAAGTTTCTTTAATATGTGGGATGAATGTAGAAGCTTGTCCCATAGGATATGCCAAACAAATTGTTGTTGTCTCAAAACATACCCACCAACCCGAGCTGGGGGGGCCAACAAGACAAATGCACTCACACCTTACATAGAGAAAAATAGTAGGAAGCACCATGGATGGGGGACAAACTATGGGGAAACCTATGGGGTTTTTAATTAAATTCAACTCCTTGTCAGATTCAATCCTTGATGCACAGGAGACCTTTGTGAGCTGAGGCCAGGGGAAAAATAATTGTAATGGAAGTAAAAATAGGAAAGTAAATGCTTTTATAGAAAATTAAAACCCAAGCTATAGGGAAAATGCACCAAAGAATGAAACCCAAACTTTCAACCACAACAAGTGGTAATTAAATGTGAAAAATGCCAACCTATGGTTAGTAAACACAACCAAGAAAAACACATTATGAAGAATGAAAATAAGTTAAAGAAAGGAGGATAGAACAAAATTAGTCACGACTTTCATTAACATGCTAAGAGTGATTACAATACAATGAGGTCTAGAGGGTTTGATGCTCCTTTGGAAATGAGAAAGGTTTGGTCTCCCCTTGTTACAATTAGAAATAAGGGTGAAAGGAAGAGTCCATAAATTTGGGTACTAGGCACGAGCAGACAACTTACAATACCTTTTACAATTAAATCAAGCCTATTTATAAACCAAGAGGAGGATTTAACTCCTCTAAAGTTCTATGCAGATGGCCTATAAATTATATGCTACTCCTGCAGCCAAAACCCTTTTGCAATTATATAACAACAACCTCAAGGCCTCTAGATCCAAAGCCATAAATGTTGAAAGCTTTTGGGCCTTTGGATGACCAATTGTTGTTGACTTAGCTCTTTGTTTTTGTGTTGGGGTGGTTGTATCATTCATATTTTTCCATGTTTCTTCTAGAATGTATTGATTTACTAATGTGGTAAACATGACCTTCCTCACTAGTGCAGGTTGGCAAGGTAGGCTCATGCATATGGTGGGTGGTTACCATGGCTAACACGTGGTTGATTTTGATAGGCTTGTACATGAATGTAAAGATTTATGGCTAATGGTAGATGTTCTTAATTTCTCCTTTGCATACCTCCTCCCTCATGTGTGTAGCTACCACATGTCCTCGGATGAGGTGGAACTCTCTACGACCAATGGTAGTCCCTCTTTGTCTCTTGATTGGTCACCACATGTCTAGCTCCAAGATTTTTTGGAGCCTTCTCTTATTCTTCACACTCTCCTCCATTGGAAGGACCACATGGACCATTATATTGAAAATTAATGGCCCATAGGCCTTAGTGCCCTTGATGCGACTAGATTTGGGTAGAGATGAGTGTCAACCGTAGATGGAAGATCTAATGGTCAACATAGCTTTTGAGTTTGTCCATATCTTCTTTGTATATATCTTCTTCCAAGTGAAGGTGGGAAGCACCTTTTGACTGCCTCATCTTGGCCCGTCCTACTTCCAACTAAGTTTCCCTTATAGGGAAAATTTCCCTACAATTACCTATAAAACCACATGGAGCACAAATTCAAGTAAAGCAAGTTATCTTCAATTATGTTCCTTTTAACCAAACCAATTTTTCTTTGAATCACAATGATTTATTTTTTAACTATTCACAATGTTTCCACATATCCTACAATGTAAGATAATTTATAACCAATAAAAATGGACAAGACTAGCAACCACAACAAGTCCTTGTAGGCTTTGTCTATAGAGGTGCCCACTATCATATTGATCTTGTCTATGCAAGATGTTATTCCAAGCATCAACCTTTAATACATACCACATGTTATCTTATACTTAGTTACAACTAGAGCAAAATTAAGCATGAAAGCTCATGAAGTTATACATTCAACAACTTCAAGAAAAGAGAAAGCAATGATCTTAAAACTTGATATGAGTAAAGCCTATGATAGGGTTAAATGGGATTTTCTTTTTACATTTTTAGATAAGTTTGGTTTCGAGAAGAAATGGGTTAGATGGATTAAAGCTTGTGTCTCTATAGTTTCTTATTCAGTGTTGGTCAATGGGTTAGTGATAGAATATTTAAAGCCAAGAAAGGCTTAGACAAGGAGATCTTCTATATCCTTATTTGTTCATTATTATGGCATAAGTTTTGAGTAGGAACTTAAAGAAGGCTTACAAATATGGGCTTATAAGTGGACTTAAGGTTAGTAATAACATCGATAACATCACCCATCAACAATTTGTAGATGATACAACTCTTTTTGGAAGGGCAAGGATAAATGAGACTAGAGCTTTGAATGACTTTTTAAAAGAGTACGAAAGAGCTTCAAGGCAAAAATTTAATAGGACTAAATCAAAAATTTACTTCCTTAACACTCCTATTAATATCAAAGCAAGAATTTATAAGTTGCTTCAAATGGAGGAGGTAAATTTACCAACAAATTATCTAGGGATGCCTTTATTTAAGGGGGGAATGAGGATAGATTTATGGAATCCAGTTATTAGTAAATTTCATAATAAACTTCCAACTTGGAAAGGTAGATGGTTATCATTAACAGGAAGAGTGTAGTTAATTAAGTCGGTCTTACAAGCCATTCCAACATATTATATGTCATTGTATTATATGCCAAAATCAGTTGAAAAAAGTTTAATCTATATTATGCAATCATTTTTATGGTCATGTTTACATGATAAAAGGAAATTTCCTTTGGTGAAATGGAGCAAGTTGTGTGATGATAAAACTAGGGGAGATCTTGGTTTAAGAGTTCTTACATATGCAAACTTAGCTCTTAGGGGAAAAGTTATTTGAAGATTGTACAAGAGAGTCAAAGACAATGGGCAATAATTCTTCTAAGTAAGTTTATCCTATTGACCCAAGTTTAATATTTATTGCATTCTCTCTACCAAATGGTTCTGCTCTTTGGAATGGTTTAAAAAATCTATTGATATTATGATTAAAGGTTTAAGATGGGTGGTGGGAACTAGAGAAACATTTCTATTTGGATGGATACGTGGTGTGATAAAAAACCACTCAATTTAGATATAATTTTGAAACCTTGGATGAGACCGCTTCGAGACAAATATGGTTATAGGGTTTCAAACATTATGTACAAGGATTGAGAAGGAAGATACAAATGGAAAGAAGATTTTTTTACAAGTATACAAGACATTTATGCTAGGAGGCATTTGAGTAGAAAGATAACAAGTGTGATTATTCCAATGGGAGCCAAGGATAAATTGATTTGGGAGTTGAACAACTCAAGAGAATACACAACAAGAAGTGGATATAATGTTCAACACCAACAAAATAATAATGTCACTAGAATATAAAGAGATATTTTGGATAGCCCAAGCATTCCTAAAGTCAAAATGTTTGTTTGGCTAGTAGGTCATAGAAGAATTTTATCTTGGGATAACCTTATGAAAAGAGGTTTTCATGGCCCCTCTCATTGTGTTTTCTATACTAAGGAGGAAGAGAGGATAGACCATCTCTTGGGACATTGCTCAATTGTTTAGAATCTATGGTAATGGATTCTTAATATGTTTGGTAATTGCATGGTGATGAATAGAAAAATTGAATATTGGTTAAAGCAATGACAAGCACTTATAAAAGTGAGGCTTTACAAATCATATTGGATATATCAAAAGATACAATACTTTGGATTATATGGCTAGAAAGGAATAGAAGAATATTTAAAGGAAAGAAAATCAGTTTAGAGGTAATGAAAAAGAAGATATGTTTAGCCATAGAGAAATCTAAACCAACCCTATAAACTCACACAGTACCTAATTTGGAAGCAGATAGCCTTGATATATGGAGTCAAGTCATTGAATGGAATTATGATGTTGGATACAAGAGAAGTAAAAAGAAGGCAAAGAGTATAAAGTGGAAACCACTAGATATGGAGGGGGTAAATTGAATTTTTATGGAGCATCTAAAGGAAATCCAAGACCAGAAGGAGGAGGAGGAATAATTAGAAATAATAGAGGAGAGATTTTATCTCATTATGCTTTCAATAGTGGATTTAAGACAAATGATGAAGCTGAAGCTTGGGAAATTATAGAAGGGTTAAAAATATGTAAACAAATGAAATGGAATAGAGTATGGATGGAATGTTATTCTCTCATAGTAATAAATAAAATTTTGAGGAAAGCAAAGGCTCCATGGAACATACAAGAGATAATTATGGAAATTCAATATCTTGCTAAAGAGTTTGAAGAAATCAAGTTTACACACATATTAAGGAAAGGAAACAAATGTGTAGACAAGCTAACTAATAGAGGGGTTTTGATTAAGGATCGTGAAGTTAAATTATCCTTTCCATGGTTAGAGGAAGTAGAAATTTTAGTTGAAGCTGACAAAAAAATGTTGATTGCCTGAATCAATTAATGATTAAGATTTACTTTGATCTTTTCCATTGTTAATATCTGCTTTATTTTGTAACAATTATGTGTTTTCATTTAGACTATTTTATTATAATTTTTGTGGTTGCACTTGTGTTTCAGGAAGGAAACTAGCAATCCAAATTTGGTAAAGTGAACTATGATAGTGCGATGTTTTGGAAATATTACTCTACTAAGATGCAATGCATAGATAATAGAGGTGAAGTTTTGGCATTGTGAAGGCTGCTATAGGAAAATGTCAAAAAATATGCTAAATTATGGATTACTTGTATTCATATAGAAATTTGAAAAGATCCAGAAAATGAAAATCATTAATTTAGACATTTTATGTAAAATGATGTAGGTTTCTAGCTATAGCATCTCAATTGATATGATAAGTGTATCTATTTGTAAAATCTCAAGCTCTAAAGAAGAGAGATATAATTTTTCAAGGGTGGGGGACCCGAGTACAACCCATTATTATCCAACAAATATATATGGTATTTACTTGTTATGTGTGGAATGTATATATTAACATATATTTGTATATGAAGTGCTTGAGAGGAGGTATGGGGAATCGAACTGGGATTTCAGAAGCTAGGTCAAAGACCTGAAGAATATTTTTAGGCAAAAATCACCATCATAGAGGATCAATCTTGGTGGAGGGTTTTTCAATAGTTTGGATCACAACAAAAAATGGGGGATATAGGTATTTTGGTACCAAATCCTCCATACCAAAGAATATCATTATGGGATAAGCTATGTGGAACTCGAGATAGCTTCAATGACTATAAAAAACAAGTAAGGAAAATTATAAACACCATGGGGAAGCAACAAAAGGAGGATTATTTGCCTAGAAGGGTGAACGGTTGTCTACCACAAGCAAAATAAATACCAATATTTGAAATAGTTGAGAATTGGATAGCTGAGGATATTGTTTATAAGACAAAACACAACCTGATAGATAAATTCATGGGTTTTAGACCATTCATACACTTTCTCCACACGTGGATAAGGAAACAATGGCATATGGAAGGAGAATAAAAAATTTGAACTCTCCCAAATGGGTATTTTTATGTAGAGTTCACAACAGTGGCAAATCAATAAAAATTATTTGAGAGAGGGTTGTATCATCACGGGCCAACAAGACTATTCTTGCAACCATGGAAGATGGGATTCGACCCAAGGGTGGAACCGACTGCAATACCAATATGGGTAAGATTATTTGCCCTTCCCCTTGAATTTTAGAAAGAGGAGGTACTAGAGGTAATAGGAAACTTACTAGGTCATTATCAAGGTAGATAAAGAGAAACAATTTTAGGATGATCAACAATGTTTGCTAGGGTTTGTGTAGAAATGGACCTCAGTAAACCTCTTCCAATAGAGATAGACCTAAAAATAGGAAATTTTATCTAGCATCAACAATTGGATTATGAGGCTATTCCATTTATATGTCGAGTGTGCCACGCTCATGAACATCTGGCTAGAATGTACCCAACAGTAAACGATCATCAATTTGAACAAGAGGGGACAAAAGAAAATATTAACATGGTGGGCTAATCTCTTTAGCAAAAGGTAAATCATAAGGAAGGGAAAGGCCCAATAGAATCTAAGAGGTTCCAAAAAGTAATCAGAAGACCAAAAAAAATAAATCAACACAGTAACCAGAGATAAGGAGAAACATGGGGAAGGACAAACAATAGATATGATATATTCAAACACCTGATAAAATTAGAAACATAAGGGGATTTTCAAATGGAAATATTAGAGGAGGATACTCAGCAAGTCACACTGGTTGATCAAAAACAATATTCCAATCTAGTATCATGGAACAAGCAAGGAACAAAATCAAACACAACCTCTCACATGGAAGATGAGATTCAACCCATGAGGGAGACCATAGGAGGGGAAATAGAGCAGGGGATAATTTTGCCTCAAGAAATAGAGATGAAAGAAGGAAATAAGAATAAAGATAATCCTACTCTAGGGATTCATCAAGTGGAGAAGAAACAATAACGAACCAATATATAAGGAGGAAGTCAAACGAGGAAAATATGGAGGAACAAGAAAGAGATCTGAGCTATAATGGAAAGGTAAAATTGATGGCTGATTTTTTCTCTCCTAATTCTCAATGATATTAATCACTTGGAATGTGAGGGGTTTAGGTAGTCACCCTAGATAAAAGGCATTCAAAAACATTATCATAGATATGAGTCCAGATATAATTTTGTTATAGGAAACCAAAATGCAAGGAGAAGACTTACAAAAAATAAACAGGAGGATATGGCAAAAAGGAGAGATCCTAACTCAATTGGCATAGGGGAAATTAGGTGGATTAGCAAATATGTGGAATCGCCAACTATTCTGAGAGATAGCGGGGCATCTATGAGAGGGCTGTTGATGGTCCAATTACAAAATAGGGAAACTGAGAAAAATTGGACTATAGTTAATTTTTATGGAGCACAAACAGTTAGATTATAGAGGTATCAATGAGTAGCCATCTAGAATTTCAAAGACAACTACCCGAAGGCCCAATGGATTGTGGGAGGAGACTTCAATGCAAAGCTTAGAATAGAGGAACAATAAGGAGGTAGAGCCATGCTGGAGAAAAAGGATAATTTTTTTTTAGCAATAACATGTCAAATGATTCTAATATATATCTCAACTGTGGATAGCTCTATGACTTGGACAAACAGAAGAAAGGAATGGGAGATAGTAAAATTTTGCTTGGATCATTTCTGTAGACACCAAAACAGCACCAATCCGATTATGTGACTGCAAACATTGATCGCTTTGACACACACACAGCCCCTAGGGCAGCCCCCAGAGGTTAAACAGTGGTCCTAACCACTTTTATAGCAATTTTGTAAGGTCAAAAGGCAATTTGGCACATTCAGGCACTTTGCTCAGTATTCGTCTCACCTAGGGACGAATTCAAACTGGGATCCGTCTCACCCAGGGACGAATTCTGAATTCGTCTTTGGTCAGGACGAATTCCAGGTTTAACGGGCAAAAAGAAGAATGGCACCAAGTGGCAGCCAAAGACATTCAATTGATGACTCCTGCCTCGCACGCGTGTGTGGGTGGGCAGATGGGCCGTTAGAGGACTGTCACAAGGGCAGTTATGAAAGCCCAAGTCATGGAGGACTTTCCTCTCTCATGAGAAGACATGACCGCCACATGGCACCTATGACCACCACATGGCGCTTATGCATCCCTCTCCAAAGAGACCCCCTGGGTCTATAAAATGGTGGACTTTTCCCACCCAAAACAACAAGGAGGAGGCATTTTCAAGCAACGAAGTGCTACCGATTTGATATCATGCCTTTGCCCTCTTGATTTACATTTTCCACATCCTTAATCTCTTTCGCAAGAGAGGTTATTGGGTGGCTATTGGAAGTGTAAATTTGGACCCAAAAACCTGACATTTGACCACTGTAATCCACCAATTTGCTGACAACCCCATCCTAAGAGATTTTGGGCCCATCCCAAGTGGATTGGTGCCAAAATCAAGTGCCAACGGTGGGCGGCCCACTTGGGCGCCCCGCACCTTTTGAGTTTCATTCTAATTCATTTTTCTGTCATTTGTTCATCTTTCATTTTATTCTCTGCTGATTAGATAGTTTATGTATTCAATCTCACAATGTTTTGATCAGATTTCATCATGTTCTCGTCGCTTTTGTTGTCCCACTAACTTGCAGGTAGCGACGCCAAATTCTCATTGATGGAGGTCAAATTGGGAGAATCCGACCATCTGGGTCGTCCCAAAACGCCCCCAATTAGCTAACCCCTCTGTTTGCAGGTCATTTGGAGATCCCGAGATGCGACATTTGGACGGCATCAACTCGGCTTTTCATCACAGTCGAATTCGTCCTACCCGAGGACGAATTACAGTCAGATTCGTCCTACCCGAGGACGAATTATAGTAGGATTCATCCTACCCGAGGATGAATTGCAGTTTAACATGAATTGGCCGACTGTTTCGATGGCAGCGGCCCTATGGTAATGTTTTCTGGTCTCTGTCGAGTTTGCAGGTTATTTGGGAATCATCTTATTTATCGATTTGGCTAATCTTTTACATGCATCTTTCATTAATTTTAGAGAACAAACGTTTCTTATTTGCAGCAGGTGCTACTGACATCTTTGTTGTCTCTTTGTTCGTAGGAGGAGCAGCAGAGGTTAAGGACTCATCAACATCAGCGACGGCAACGTTTTGGCCCGCCCATTTCAAATGTGGGCACGCGGAAGGAAGAACCTTAAGTCTTGATTGTAACCAAATTCATTTAACGCTCCTAACCCCTAAAAAGGGAGGAGGCATCTTTGTAACCGAGATCAAGAGAGTTAAATAAAAGGGCTGTGGTTTCTCCATTTTCTTGTATCTCATTTCAATTCGTCTCTTTCATTTCATGCATTCTACATTTTTAGGACTTAAGCGTGTTTGATTTTGGATACATCGCAATTAGTGTTTCTTTCATCCAAAATCTCGTGCTTTCAGTGGCGATCACGGTGGGACTCTGTCCCCTATTTTTAAGATCAAGAAACTGATCAGATTTTTGTGTTTTGTGCTTGACAGGTACCATTCTTCAAAAGTAGACTGTTATTCGTCTTTGATGGTGGCGATTACTTTACTGCAATTCGTCTGACCCTGAGACGAATTCGAATTCATCTCTGGCAGGGACGAATTCGGTTCTGTAATTCGTCTCACAGAGGGACGAATTTTTGTCTGTGGATTTTCAGAGCCTAGGATCAGAAACAGTAGGTTTAGGCAGAGAAAGGTAAGGGTTTTTTAAACTGTTCCTGTTATTTTCTGTTTTCTGTTTCTATTTTCTATTAATTTTGCCTTCTTAGGGAAAGTTGTTTCTGCCTGTTTCAATTTTTAATAAAAAGAACCACACACACTTCACGCAACATTTTTTAAACCAAGGAGCTGGTCGTAAAACCCTAGCCCTTGATCAAGACCATTGGTGGATTTCATCACCACCTTGGCTTGATTTTGCATCCATTTCCTCGATTGTCACTATTGTTAGGCGTAAATCCTGACGAAAGCTGACCGAGTGTCGCTGGGGTGATTCCCAGCGTGCGAGGATAAGTCTTCTATGGTAGGTGTCATTAATAGGACAATCCCCCTTTCGTACCGCCTACGTACCATGTACCATCTGCTCTCACGTACCTATAGTCTCCCTCTCGTAAGGGCGGGTATATAGAGAGGTTGGTATATCGGCCTGGTTGGTATATTGAAGGGGCGACCATTTATGGGAGTTATATGAGCCTTCATTACGCATTTAAACGTTCTTCAAAACTTTCAAAAACAAAACAAAATCATCAAAACGCACTAAAACCAGTTTAGGACACACCATTAATCTTTAAAAGAGATAATCACCGTTTGTGTATGTGTGTGTTCATTTCTGCTTAGTGTAACAAAAAAAAATCAAAAATCATAAACGAAAAGATAAAAATCTGCTTAGCTAGTAGAAAGGTACCACAATGGTGTACACCCGTAGCCAAGCCCAATCAAGGGCAGAAGCTCCGGAAGGTACACAAGAAGCGGGCACAAGTCGCCTTCGCTTTAGCCCTGAAGACTTGGTCATACCGCCTTGGCGGTCTCAGGCCACAAGAGAATCCACATCATTCCATGTCTAGGTGGAATTATAGGGACACCCCTCTGGGGGATACGCCCATTCAGAATAGCCCCTTTCGGGAAGAACCTTTACGTGTGACACTCAACGCAAATAGAAGACCGCCTTTTGAGGCTAGATATGAGTGGCCACCATGCAACGAAGCGCTAGAGAGGCACAGTGTCAATGAAGAGAGACAACATGATTATGGCATCTCTCCTTTGCCTCCCATCATTGTTAGAACTGAAAGACAAAACCCAGAGCGTAGGGCTCTCCACACAGGGCGAGCTAACTCTGCCCGCCCCTTTCACACCCATGAAAGGGAGTACGAGGAAGATCATCGCATTCCTCGAGAGCAACATACAGCGCGGGAGCCTTGCGCTTCCGCCCCTGCTAGATATCATGATCAAACATTAAGGCCAGAGCCTCAAGTAAATGTCGCCAACCTCGACAGAGGGAAGCGACCCATTGAAATATTGGATCATCACGACCAAGGCAAATACATAGGAGAGGCATACAGGCCTCCTAAGCCCAAGATGGTGGATCAAATTGAACTGGCAGTCGCCAGACATGCCGCCCGCCAAGCCTAGATCACGCGGCTTGAGCAAGATCATCAGCAGTTAGAGCGCTTATACCGCCTTAACAAAGAGCGCATTCAGCGCGAAGCAGATGAGCTGCTTTACAAACTACCTGAGAGGGTGCCAACCCCTCGCACTCAAAAAGCAGAACAATATGAGAGGTATAATCCCTTGGTACAGGATAGGTCTCCATGACCTCGCCAAGCTTTGCCTCCGAGACCCCATAGACCTGAGAGGGAGGCCACTCCCCGAAACAACGATGGGTACCCTCAGCGGGGACTCAATCAGGGTCATAGGTCTCGCCCAGAGACTCCTCAAGAAGTTTATGAGGAGTATGAACCAGAAGAAGAATGGGCCGAAATGCCCTATCAAGGCGGGAGGGTTGCCATTCGGCCACCCCCCCATAGGCCTCTAGTCTCCCACAACTCACAATGGGAGCAAACAAAAGAGGAAGAGATAAAATCTTTCGATGCATACAAAGTGCTATTAGAGCATTTGGAGTCTATGGAGACTAAAGCTTCTGGGCACCAAAAGCCCATGTTACGACAACTCCGTAGTCATCCGGTGCATCCGTCAGTGCCCACACCTCTTTATCCCAAACATTTCAAGTTGCCTCAGTTGGCAGTCTTTAAGGGTGAAGAGGATGCTCAAGAGCACGTGACAAGATTCCTGAGCCAATGCTTTGGCATTCAGGATAATGATGCGTTGTTGCTAAGGACATTCATAACCACATTCGTAGGTCCTGCCTCGGATTGGTTCACACAGCTATCGAAGCACAGCATAAATAACTTGGATCAATTAGTAGATGCGTTCCTGGAACGCTTTGCCTTCAACACCAAGAAGAAGGCATCACTGAGTGATCTAGCCAACCTCAAGCAATATGAGGAAGAGACAATGGTGGCTTACGGGAATCGATGGAGGGCTCTGCTTTCTAAGCTACCTTACCTTCCCCCTATGTCCGACCTCACACAAATGTTTTCACGAAGTTGTCTGAGATCGATCTTTGGGCTATTGCAACTACAGCAATATGCCAGCCTAGAAGAAGCTTTGGCGCAAGCCAGAGTTATCGAAGAGATCAAAATACAGGAGGGCAAAATCACCAAGCCCAAAAAGAAAGAGTGGAACAAAAACACTAAGACAGGGACTACGCAACCAAAACCCGCTGCGGTTAATCAAGTTGCGATAAATGTTCCCAAGCCTGTGCAAGAAATACAGCCTCAAAAGGCTAATTATCAGGCAGTGCCTCCTAATTATGAAAGAGAAAATAAAAGATAGGAGCAAAATTAGCAGCGTCGCCCTAGGCGACAATTCACCCCTTATACGGAGTCCAGGGACTCCTTATTTGACCGCTTGTCAACGACAAATCTAATCACCCTTCCGAAATCCAAACCATAGATCCTAACGCTCCCAAGCCTAAGGGATACAGGGAGGATTTATATTGTAGGTTCCACAGGCGAAGGGGACATGACCTAAACGCATGTTGGAAATTCAAGGGATTGATACAAGATTTGATTGATAATCAAACATTGGCAGTGGACAACCCCATAGCGCCAAATAATCAATAGATGGGGGTATTCAAGGACCCTTTGCCTGCCCACGAGGCACAGGCAAAACCTCTTCAGGTCAATGAGGTGCGACAGAATCTCCCCATGCAAGGATATGTGGGAATGATCAAGCATAGTAACCAGGAACAAGAAATACCCAGGAGCTGCCCCGAAGGCAGCTACAAGAGAAGTTCCTTCAACGTCGCAACCTCAACAACACACCGTGCAATTGCCTCCGCCTAGACCCGAGGTCACGATACGGACCAAACTCACGCAGAGTTTGCGGACCACATCGGCTAGGCTTTCCATTTATGAGCTTATACATTAGTCGACGCCCCATCGAGAAGCTCTCATGGAAATTTTGAAAGCCATCGAGTTACAGCCTCACGAAGCAAATTCCTTCAATAACTTCGTAGGACATGTAAAACGATGTATGGAGCCAGTCATTACCTTCAGAGAGGATGAAGTTAAAACAGTATCGAATGACATGGCAGATCCACCCTTGCACGTTATCGCGCGGGTCAACGGGATCCCGTACAAGAGAGTGTTGGTAGATACTGGCTCATCCAGTAACATCATTACCACTACAGCATTAAAACATCTGAAGCTGCCAGCCTCTCATATCACGGCTTCAACATACACACTGCGAGCATTCAACGATGCAATATGCTCGACAGTCGACACAATTGTTCTACCCGTCCAGGTAGGACAAAAGACGATACCCACATTGTGCCACATTTTGGAAGGCGAGATGGCATACAACATATTGCTAGGGCGACCATGGATCAGGGACATGAAGTGTGTCCCTTCGATAGCTCACCAGTGTCTGAAGTATGCATTTGAAGGAGAAATACATGTAGTCCCGATGGACTTAGAACCCTTCAAATATTGCAATGCAAGTGCAATTGATGCCGCAATCGACCCTCCCATCGATGCACTTGGATTTCTAGTTAAATCCATCTAGACAGGGTCCGATGCCGCGGGCACCACTGGTGACTAATCCATCAAAACCCCAACCAGGTGCATCTTCATCATCTGCTCCTTCACTACCAATGCCACCTGTCATGGCTAAACAGAAGGACAAAGGAAAACAGATCTTGGAAGAGGCTCAACCCCTAGAAGAGGTGTTGCCAACGATATCAACTGTCTCAATAGAAGAAATACCTAGCACAATGGAAGCTGAGGCTCCTAATCCACCCAACATGGAATGGACTCAGGAAGGCCTTCCATTTCCTCCCTCTCAATCGTCAACAATTATTGTTGAAATGGCCAGTACGGGCCTGGGAGAATATCTAGTGTAGAATGTTGTAGCAACGCCCGCGCTAGAATCAGTGCAGGACATGGGGAGACCTCGCCTTCCCATAGGGACAGTTGTTCCTTTAGGTTACCCACCAAACCAGACAAATTTTGTGTATGGGGGCCTTGATCATGGTGTTGAACCATGCAAGCAAAAGGACGAGGACGAAGAGCCTTTTGTCAAAAATGTCAATTATCTGTCGAACCCGGACTTCGCTCTGAGATATCTAGGCCAATGCAATTGGCACGGATACGGGTTAGGCAGGTATGAGCAAGGGGTGCATGTCCTTTGCCAACCAAGATATCAAATGCCTTATGATAAGTCGGGAGTAGGGTTCAACCACCCCCGCCCTTAGACATCTTGGTGGAAAACATGCAAGGCCTAGGAATAGGCAACAAGGGTGGATTGGCATCGGATCCTTATGCCAACCCGAACACAACATACACATTGGGAGACTATCTCCCATGGTCAACAACCACCCTTGGTAACATCAATAACCCTTCTTCGTTGATAGAGAGAGGTGAAAGTTCGGACACTAACTTCCAAGGAGAACATAAACAAGTGTCCAGATATCTTTTCGAAATTGTTCCCTTTAGAGGTTCCAATTGAACCAGTGCAATGTCAAGAGAATCAGGTCCCCCCACCGAGTGTGGAACAACCGCAATGGGATCAGATTAATTTGCTCGAACAAGATGAGCATAATATGGCGTAGACAACTGTCGAGGCCAATGAGGGCCTTTGGATCACCGACAATGATTACATAGACGAAACTGAGATGGAATATCTTAATCATGCGCGACGGCACAATCACCCTGTAACCCATGAAGAACTGATGGCACAACTAGGCATAAGGTTAGGGCATGAATGGTACATAGACCCAGCAGGGTGGGACCAAGTGTTGGATCAATGGCTCCAAGTTCACGATGAGCACCGTCCACCCCGAGACCCTATAATGACATCAGTGCCGAGGGAAGACCCTGTCTTCCTATCAACACATAGGGCCGATCCGTTCATGCCCATCCCTACAGAGCCAGATCCAGAGCATAGGGAGCATCCAAAATGTTCGAGTTATCACACCCACGGTAATGGAGATCAAATTCATTTCATCCACATGATCTCCATTGATTTGACCGCACCCATCCGCAATCCGGTCGATCCAGCATGGTCATTGCATCTAGACATAGATGCCATCGATTGGGATCGCGTCAATTCACCGCTCTCCCCATCAGAGTATTGGCCTTTCGGTGAAATGCCTCATTTTACCTCAGGGACAACTCAAGATATTTTTCAAGCTGAAGAGGGACCCGAGGTTCCAAACGCAGATTTAAACTCAGCTAATGATATCCATTTGATCCCGACTCCACATCAGTTGGAGGACGGATCCCACATGTCAGTCGAGGAGATGACTGACGTAGACATCGGCTTAGATCCAATGAATCCATAGATTATCAAGTTGGGGGTAAGCTTATCCCCCGAAGAGCAAGCCGACTACATTGCCCTTCTCAAAGAGAAGAAGGAGGTTTTTGCATGGTCATACAGAGACATGCCGGGGCTAGATCCGTAGCTAGTCATGCATAATCTAACGCTTGACCCGACAATCAAGCCGTTAAGCAAAAACTACGTAAGATGCACCCAACAGTGGCCTTGATGGTCAAAGATGAATTGCAAAAGCTGTTGGATGCACAGTTTGTCATCTGCGTGGATTATCCGCCATGGCTGTCCAACATGGTGCCCGTCAAAAAGCTCGACGGGAGGATTCGCATATGCACTAATTTTCGAGATCTAAACAAAGCGAGTCCTAAGGATGATTTCCCCTTGCCAAGCATCGACGCGTTGGTAGACGCTACAATAGGTCACGAAATGCTATCCCTCATGGATGGTTTCTCAGGATACAATCAGATTCGTATCAATCCCGAGGATCAACTCAAAACGGCGTTCACAACGCCTTGGGGGACATTTTGTTATAAGGTCATGCCTTTTGGCCTTAAAAATGCTGGCGCCACCTACCAACGTGCCATGACGTACATCTTCCATGATTACATGCATAAAACTTTGGAAGATTACATGGATGATTTGTTAGCCAAGTCTCTTTTGCGCTCGGATCATCTCGATGACTTAAGCAAGATCCTCGATCGCCTCATAGAGCATAAGGTCGATTGAATCCCAAGAAGTGCGTATTCGGCGTCACATCTGGAAAACTCTTGGGTTTTATAGTCTCAAAGCGAGGCATCGAGGTGGACCCAAAGAAAGTCAAGGCAATCCTTGAAATGGCTCCCCCAACTACTATTAAGCAACTCAGAAGTCTGCAAGGAAAGGTCGCGTCGATTAAGCGCTTCATAGCACAGTTATCTGACAAGTGTCGACCCATGAACAAATTATTGCACAAGGGGGTTACATTTCACTGGGATGACGAGTGCCAGTCAACCTTTGATGAAATCAAACAATACTTGGCTTCGCCACCAGTATTGGCACCACCTAGACCAGGAGTGTCGTTCTACTTATACATCTCAGCTATTGAGGTGGCACTGGGCGCCATGCTGGCCCAGAAGAATGAACTTCACAAAGAATAGGCTACTTACTATCTTAGCCGCACCCTGGTCAGTTATGAACTTAACTATGCATACGTCGAGAAACTCTGCTTGGCAGTGGTGTTTGCTACCAAGAAGCTACGCCACTACATGCTGAGCAACACTACGTATGTTGTGTCTAAGGAGAATCCATTGCGATACATGATGAGTCGTACTTATCATAGTAGTCGCACGGCAAAATGGATCATGTTGTTGACGGAATTTGACATAGAGTTTATTGGACAAAAATCTATCAAAGGACAGGTCATAGCCGATCAACTAGCAGAGGCTCCTCTTGAAGACGATCAGCCTCTAGTCATAGAACTACCCGATGATGGGGTCTTCCATGTCTCAGAATCGCCAGATTTTGATGAGCCTGAGTCACAGGCCGACATAACCTTATTTTTTGATGGTTCTAAGTGTGAGCAAGGTGGTGGCATGGGAATAGTATTCTTCACACCGTAGGGCGCTCCAATGCCCCTGTCATTTAAATTAAATTTCCCATGCACCAACAATAATGCAGAGTATGAAGCCTTGCTCATAGGTCTTCAGACAACAATCGCCATGAAAATCAAATGACTAAACATCTTTGGTGATTCGCTGTTAATCGTCAATCAAGTCAAAGGGGTATACCAATGCAAATGCCCAGTTTTGTAGGCTTATAAAGCCCTTGTGGACAAATTCTTGGCAAAACTTGAATGGTACGACATCGAGGCACTCCCTCGGTCATCGAATCATTTTGCGGACACAATGGCCTCCTTGGGGTCACTAATCCCGCAAGACCTTTCTGGTGATATGACAACCATTCAAGTCAAAACCTTATCGCAATCCATGATGGAGCGTGCAAGCTCTGACTTGACGTCAGGAATCCACATGATCCAGATTGAACCATCCCCGGATAAGTTCTCTCAAATCCATGATCGTCTGAAACATGCCAACTGGGGGTCCTTGTTCTCCCCTACTCCCATTAATAGCAACACAACGCTGTTCTTACAAGTTCTATCCCACTCAGCATTTGTTAGGGATGAACTTCAAGAGGGATTGGCTGTTCATACTGTCGAGGTTTTCGATCAACAGGACTGGTATTTACCCATTAGAGACTACCTCAAGTTAGGTAATCTCCCGCTTGGATTGACGCATGCCGCAAAATGAACATTCAAGCAGAAAGCGGCTAAGTATGTCTTGATAGGAGACATTTTGTATCGTCGAAGCTATGAAGGGATCCTCCTTCGTTGCTTGGACCAACAAGAGTCCACTTGGGTAGTCGCCCAAGCGCACGATGGTACATGTGGTGGCCACTTCAGTGGTATGGCCATTGCAAAGCGCATTCTTCGCATGGGCTATTATTGGCCATCTTTAGAGCAAGATTGTTGCGCATATGTCAAGAAGTGCGTGAAGTGTCAACATCATGCCAATTTGATGCACGTACCTTCCCAGGCCTTGCAGACAGTCCAGTCTGCTTGGCCATTTTTGTAGTGGGGCTTCGATCTAATTGGAAAGATCTCCCCTGCGTCGTCAGGCCGTCACACGTTTATCATAATGGCCACAGAGTATTTTACCAAGTGGGTGGAAGCAATTCCGTTGACCTCTACGATAGGACCCCGCATTGTGGAGTTCATTTTGCATAACATCATATGTCGTTTTGGTATTCCATCCAAAATAATCTCGGATAATGGGCCATCATTCAAGAACAAAGACGTGCATGCTTTGACCACAAAGTACAAAATTCAGCATAGTTTTTCGACACCCTATTATCCGCAGGCAAATGGGCAAGCAGAGGCGTCAAACAAAACGCTAGTTGCCATCCTTAAAAAGATGGTCACAGACAGTCATAAGGATTGGCACATCAAAATTCCACTTGCCCTTTGGGCTTATCGCACTAGCATTCGGACGCCCACTGGGGCTACTCCGTTTCGCTCGTGTATGGCTCCGAGGCAGTCATGCCTCTAGAGTTGGAAATTCCTTCCCTACGCATATCAATGCAGGAGTTCATCGATGATGACACTGCGCGGCAGAGCCCGATTAGACCAACTTACGTTGCTTGACGAACGACGCGTTAATGCTCTCGAGCACTTACGTATCTATCAAGAGCGACTTAAGAAAGCTTACAACATGAAAGTTCACCTAAGGGACTTTCGGGTTGGTGATTTGGTTTTGAAGGAAAACCAACAGAACTCTAATTTGCCGCCCCACCTAAGGGACAAGTTCACGGCAAATTGGTTAGGTCCATATGTCATTGATAGCAAAATAGGACCCGAGACGTACCGGCTAGCCTCTCTTGATGGAATCAAGGAAACAGAACCCTTGAATATCAGTCATTTGCGACCATTCTATATCTAAGAGAGCCATATCCCAAAAATGCTCCAAGGATTCCTGAAATCGCTTGGTCAATCCCAAAAATGCTCCAAGGATTCCTGAAATCGCTTGGTCAATCCCAAAAATGCTCCAAGGATTCCTGAAATCGCTTGGTCAATCCCAAAAATGCTCCAAGGATTCTTGAAATCGCTTGGTCAATCCCAAAATGCTCCAAGGATTCCTGAAATCGCTTGGTCAATCCCAAATATGCTCCAAGGATTCCTGAAATCGCTTGGTCAATCCCAAAAATGCTCCAAGGATTCCTGCAATTGCTTGGTCAAACCAAAATGCTCCAAGGATTCCTGCAATCGCTTGGTCAAACCAAAATGCTCCAAGGATTCCCGCAATCGCTTGGTCAAACCAAAAAGCTCCAAGGATTCTCGCAATCACTTGGTCAACCCAAAAAGCTCCAAGGATTCCCGCAATCGCTTGGTCAAAAGAAAAATCAAATAATAAAAAATAACAAAAAAATTGCATCTCATTTCTAGGCATGCTCAAATTCATCAATACAAAGCTCTTCTAGCATCTCATCTTCATATTCACAAAAAAAATCAATCCATCAAAAATACAAAAATATGTAGCTGCATTAAGCATCACACCAATACACATTTGTGGTCGTACAGGTCAAAGGCACCATAGACTGTAATTATTCTGCTAGTCCATCTTGTTCCATACTTTTCCATTTTACAAAACAAACAAACAAACGCCATTTACTGTTGTTTACCACAATAGAGTCAGTGGTCTCGTAATGTATCAAGAGTTTTCATCTTTCAGTCATCATTTTGCTTTCTAGCCATGTACTGTACCAAGTCAGAGAGATTTTACGAAGGTAGAGTTCTACTTGAAATACGCCTTGTTACGTAACATCCCATCACAAGCTAAAACACTAAATCAATTCCTAAGTTGTACGAACGAAAGATGAAACCTGCACAGTAATCTAGGTCACCATAAGCGAAACGGTTATCTTGCTTATCCCCCTGTGTAAATGACCCAAAGAATGCTGAGAGTTGGCAAAAGGACAAGCATCCTCCCTACCCAATTCCCCAAGAATCCCAAAATTTGCAAACGTCAAAACTCAAAAATTTGACATCCCACAGTGCACACATCAAAAAGCACATACAATAGTGACTCTTATCACTAAATCCCAAATCCCTTGCTCAAAAGAAAAATATATAAAAATAAACAGTGATTTTTATCACTACAATCGAGCAAGTATCCCAATACAATTGAAGAAAATAAGGGAGTCGAACTTGAATCCCTGGAACTCTCAACATTTCGACAGGTCATGAGGTAAGCCTCAGTACCGGTTTGGTTGACAGCCTATTGGTCATTGGCGGTAAACCTCCCGCATGACGATATATCTGTCACATTAACTTGTGTACAGATCAATGTTTGCATGTGGATGAGCTAGCTTATGGTATCCTAGAAAACACCGCAGATTAATCTGACTAAATACAATAAAGGAGTTAGTGGAGCTAATTAGGTGATCCTCAGTATAGGTTCGGTTGAAAGCCCATCTGGCACTGGCGGTATCCTAATAAATACCACATAAATGAACTCAATTGCACACACGGGGATGTGAAATAACTTGGTCAAAAACAAGTCCGATTCATACCTTGTTCAAAAGTCTTGTAAGAAAAAGTACAGTCATGGCTAGTGAGTTAAAACCGTCTGAGTCTCAGAAAACCTTAGCTACATTTCTAAACCAACTGTGCTACTTTTCATCCTTACAATACCATCAAAAATCACATGTATACATACAAAGTCAGTTACCACAGCAATCGCCTAAAAAATAAACAGAGTCCTAAACAGTCTATGGTGCCATAACCAACCATCACAAATTCCATTCATCCATTTCATTTTGCATATCACATATAAATCAAAAACATTTGCATTCATCATAACATATGCATCCATCAAAATAAATAAACATGCATAATATCAAATCATCACATATGCATAACCACAATAAAGTCGATATATATATATATCGTCAAACAAATGCCCGCAGGCTACAAAACTGGTCATCTGACCCCGCAATCATCTAACAAAACCACCCAACCTAAGGCATCGGCCACCATGATCACGCAGGATCGGTGCGATGGGAACTACCCCCCATGGTGTGGGTCCTATGGGACCCCTCATAGTGGCTACTGCTAGCCCCCACATCACGCTTGCTGCCCCCTCCCTCATCCAATCGCCTGCGACGAGATGATGTTGACTGCTCAGTACCACTGTCTCTCGTCCGACACGAAGATCCACCTCCCGATGGCTCAGGTAGCCGCCCACTGAGGTGGATAATCTCTCCCTCCATCTCCAACCGATGTCATCGCCAATCTGATTCTCGTCGATCCCACTCTGCCTCCCATCGACGGTAGTAAGCTACTGCATCATCACGCTGCACCAAAACCCTATCCCACTCTACTAACTGAGCCCGCAAGAGATCCCTCTCTCGTAGCGCATCGCCCAGATCCTGATCTCGCATTCGCAGCAGCTCTGCCAAACGTGCATTCTCAGTGCGTACCCTAGACTCCATTTCCTCTGCACCCATCTGAGGCATAGGACTCTCCGAAACAGTAGCCTGCCCTAGCTCCCACTGCTTTGCTATGTCCTACGTATTCGACTGATCTGGAGCCCCCAAATCTGCATCAACACCCTCCACCTCCACCATGTCCTCCAAAGGAGCTCCCTCATCACCCGCCGCTGCCGCCTCCATGCCTCCCAGTGGCCCCTCTCCTTGCCATCACTGTAGTACCCACCACTGGTCGTACTCTGCAGTAGTCCCGACATCATCAATGTCAGGGACAATGATAACCGCATCCGAATCCTCGCCTAGTGGTGTGATGATCGGTCGGTCTAGAGTCCTCTCATCTCCCCGATGTCGATAGACCACGGGCTCACCAGGCAACCCCTGGCACACCCCAAACTGTCGTGTAACCCGGCTATATGAGAAGAACTCATGCTCGGTCCCGTGCCGCCCAATCAGCCATCGCTCCCTGCGTACCCATTGGAGCCACTCTCCAGCCTTCGGCCAAGCTGGACAGTCCCGATATGGATGCCAAACCACATCCCTTGGAGTGAGCCGAGAGAAGGCATTAGCATAGTGCCCTACAGCACCTGCCCACCACCGACTCTGCCCCTGCTCTCCGGACCGTCGCCACAAAACTGCATACCCTATCTCCTTATCCTCCATCGCCACTCGAGTCATCCATGGTAACCCGGTTGGCCTCTCAACTGCTATGTGCTGCCAACCCTAGCACTACAACAGATAATTGCAGCTGATCCCCTTCCGTTGTCGACAGCGGACCCCATACAGCTCCCTGTAGAGCTGTGCCAACAGTGTCTGTCCCCATCTCAGGATCAGCGGTGCCTCTATCGGGCACTCTACCAATTGCCACACCAAATCCAGCAGGTTCCATGGGAACCTCGCGCCTGACGAGTCAGGTAATAGCATGTTGGAAATGAGGCCCATAAGGAATGCATGCCTCACTCCCAACACCCCCCTCTCCTGCCACCATCCAACCAAAATCCCGCCAACCTGGCAGTCCACCTCGGCCATCTCCATTGGGCTCTCTACGCCCAACCGCTCCCCATGCCCGAAGCATCTCGTCAGTACAACCGTCCGTTGATCACGCGACGATGTCCTGATGGGCAGTCCATCTATTGGAATCCGAAGAAGCCGATAGATATCCTCCAGAGTCACAGTCATCTCCCCTGTTGGGAGATGGAAGGTATTGGTCCGCGGATCCCAAAGATTGATCAGGGCCGTCAAATAGGCCTGATCCATGACCACAGGCTCTAGTCGAGCCACTTGCTTGAGCCCAAGGGCATCAAGCCACTCCCAGTCAGCCTCATTCAGCACCCCCTGCGCCTCAGCAAAAGCAGTGGGTACACGGTACCGGCTCCTAACAACCTGCAAAATAAAACAATTCAAAAAAAATTAATTAAAATCATGGAAAAGAACTGTACAAAAATAGCATGCATATAAAACATTACATATCAATGTACAGCTAAATTAAAACAAAAATAAACAAAAATTAAATTTTCAGTTCTAGGGTTTCTAATCCTAACTGATTAATTTAAAAACAAAAACAAACCAAAAATTTAGACAAAAATAAAATTTTCAGTTCTAGGGTTCCTAATCCCAACTGATCAATTTAAAACAAAAAAAAACAAAAAATCAAACAAAAATTAAATTTTAGATTTAGGGTTCCTAATCCCAACTGATCAATTTAAAACAAAAACAAACAAAAAAATTAAAATTAAAATTAAATTTTAAGATTTAGGGTTTCTAATCCTAACTGATTAATTTAAAAACAAAACAAAAATTCAAAAATACAAACATTGAATCTTAAGGCTGACATTCAGTCTATCCTAGGGTTTAGTAGAAAAAAAAAAAATCTTTACCTACATTTTACGCCACGTTTAGTTGTACACTAAGTCAAGTTGTATTAAGCTCAGTTTCAGGATTTAAGTCTTAAAACAATATTGAAAATAACGACACAAAAACAATTGCAAATTTGAAAAACAATCATCAATAATAGGGGATGTATTAATTAGTTGGAGAGGGGAGGGCTCTGGTCCCTCCCCTGCTCCCCCTCCCATGGCTCCTGGTTTCTGCCCAGTCCCTGGCTCAACCCAGGTCATCCCTCCCGAGGAGTGGTTGTTTGCAGATGATCTCCTAGGGGGAGATCCTTCTCCACTATCTGCGCCCCTCCCGGCCGGCTAGGGTTTCCTTGGTTGTTTTTTCGGACTGGTGCTTCCCAGGGATCCCTGTTTGGTTGGGGATCCCTTCCCTTTTTCCCTTAGGCTTCCCCCTGGGGTTTTTGGAGGTGATTCGCGTGGATCTGGTCCCCTGCGTTTCTCAATGCGGTGGAGGTGACGGTTTAGGGTTTGGACAGCTTCCCCCTTTTTCTTGTGAATCCTCGACAGGCTCTGTGCTTGGACGGGATTCTTGGTCCCTGCTCTGGGATCCTCTTCTGTTTTCCCGGGCCGGGTTCCTTGTGGTGCAACTCTCTGGTCACTTCCTGATGGACTGGATCCTCTTTGTGCTGGCTGTCGGCTTCCTACAGGATGGCTCTCGCTAAACTGAATGTTTTCCCGGTGGGCGGGATGGTTTCTCCATAGGGCGGGATCCGCCAAATCCGCCGGTTTTCCCGTGAGGCGGGATCCTTTCTTTTTTGCTTGGTTCCCGGATGGCGGGATTTCCCTGTTGCTTCCCGCTAGGCGGGACTGTTTGTGGTGGTTTTGACTGCTTCCCGTGAGGCGAGATTTTATTGTAACGGTTTTTCTTTGCTTCCTGTTGGGCGGGATCTTCTCGATGGTGGTTTTTGGCTACTCCCCGTTGAGTGGGATCTCCAAAACTACTTTTTTTCTTATTTGTTTGTTTCCCGCCGAGAGGGATTGTTTCATGCTTACTGTTACCGCTGGGCGGGATTTGCTTTTGGAGTTCAGTTTCAAGGGATTGATGCCCTAGGCCCATTGCTTATGTAATCAGGTTTTGGGATCCTTGTTAAAACCCGCTATAAATACAAACACATAATTATCAAAAAAAAAAAACAATTGCAAATTTAATAAACTCTAGAAAGCACTTACTAGTCTCGCTTCAGCTTCGCCGCTCAATCCGATTTGTGCACTCATGATGGCAAGGAAAATCTCGACAGCACTTCGCTTCGCAGAATTAAATTCCTCCTCCCCAGAGCTCCAAATCGCAAGAAAAATTAAATGAAAAATGAGCCAAAACCCTAGATTTTTGCCTTAAATAAGCCTGTTCAGCTGGAATTCGTCCTTTGCTGGGACGAGCGCTCTGGTTAGCGCTCGTCCCACCCAGGGAAGAATTCTAAAGATGGAATTCGTCCCACCATGGGACGAATTCAGGCCACCCCTTCAAAAACATAAAAAAAAAATGAAATAAAATGCACAAAAACCGATAATAAATTTGCCCGATGTGAGTGCTGTTGCACTTCACATCCCAGGCATACAAAATAGACGTTGGAGTCACAAATTGTCACTATCCTACTCCCCAAGAAGGTTATTTTAGCCGGACCGCTCCACGGGAAGATGGATTTTCGCCAATTTCAGCTCCAAAAAGCGTTGCAAAAAGGGTTACCACCCACCAAAAATAGGTCTAAATGTCAAAAAAATTGCACATGCTTAACGATAAACCATCTAAAGGCACCCTTGCACAAGTCATCTTGGGTCAAGCGACTCGTCGCTTTTCTCACGAAGGTCATTCCCTCATCGATTCGTTGCTTGAGGGGGTAGTCACACTTAGTCACCAATCAACAAACACACACCCAATCAAAGCAATGACATGCATTCAAAGAATCATTGACAAAGACAATCACGCTCCTGCTTGGGGCAACAAACAAGCAATAATCACAAATTGATCAAACACTTGGCATTCCCGAATCATGAACACAAGGTTTCCCCCCGTGGACAAAAGGTTGCGCCCTTTGCCTATTCATGATTGATCAATGTCCAAGCTCAAGTCACACCTCACCAAAACAGGTTAATACTTGAAATCAAATTCCTTAGCTCTTCAGAAGCAAGGATTCAAGAATGCATGCCCTTTCCATGCTTGGGGCATCAAAAGTTGGTTAGGTTATCAAGAAACCCTAATCATTAGTGCTTTGGTTATCTATTTTTGCTCGGCGCTGCGCCATGCACAACACATCCCAAAAAGGGGCATTTGTAGACACCAAAACATCAATTATGTGACTGCAAACACTGATCGCTTTGACACACACACAGCCCCCAGAGGTTAAACAGTGGTCCTAACCACTTTTATAGCAATTTTGTAAGGTCAAAAGGCAATTTGGCACATTTAGGCACTTTGCTCAGTATTCGTCTCACCCAAGGACGAATTCAAACTGGGATTTGTCTCACCCAGGGACGAATTTTGAATTCGTCTCTGGTAAGGACGAATTATAGGTTTAACGGGCAAAAAGAAGAATGGCGCCAAGTGGCAGCCAATGACAGTTAGTTGATGACTCCTGCCTCGCACGCGTGTGTGGGTGGGTAGATGGGTCGTTAGAGGACTGTCACAAGGGCAGTTATGAAATCCCAAGTCATGGAGGACTTTCCTCTCTCATGAGAAGACATGACCGCCACATGGCACCTATGACCACCACATGGCGCTTATGCATCCCTCTCCAAAGAGACCCCCTGGGTCTATAAAATGGTGGACTTTTCCCACCCAAAACAACAAAGTGGGAGGCATTTTCAAGCAACAAAGTGCTACCGATTTGATATCATGCCTTTGCCCTCTTGATTTACATTTTCCACATCCTTAATCTCTTTCGCAAGAGAGGTTATTGGGTGGCTATTGGAAGTGTAAATTCGGACCCAAAAACCCGACATTTGACCACTGTAATCCACCAATTTGCTGACAACCCCATCCTAAGAGATTTTGGGCCCATCCCAAGTGGATTGGTGCCAAAATCAAGTGCCAACGGTGGGCGGCCCACTTGGGCACCCCGCACCTTTTGAGTTTCATTCTAATTCATTTTTCTATCATTTGTTCATCTTTCATTTTATTCTCTACTGATTAGATAGTTTATGTATTCAATCTCACAATGTTTTGACCAGATTTCATCATGTTCTCGTCGCTTTTGTTGTCCCACTAACTTGCAAGTAGCGATGCCAAATTCTTGTTGATGGAGGTCAAATTGGGAGAATCCGACCATCTGGGTCGTCCCAAAACGCCCCCAATTAGCTAACCCCTCTATTTGCAGGTCATTTGGAGATCTCGAGACGTGACATTTGGACGACATCAACTCAGCTTTTCATCACAGTCGAATTCGTCCTACCCGAGGACGAATTACAGTCGGATTCGTCTTACCTGAGGACGAATTACAGTAGGATTCATGCTACTCGAGGATGAATTGCAGTTTAACGTGAATTGGTTGACTGTTTTGATGGCAGCGGCCCTATGGTAATTTTTTTTGGTCTCTGTCGAGCTTGCAGGTTATTTGGGAATCATCTTATTTATCAATTTGGCTAATCTTTTACATGCGTCTTTCATTAATTTTAGAGAACAAACGTTTCTTATTTGCAGCAGGTGCTACTGACATATTTGTTGTCTCTTTGTTCGCAGGAGGAGCAGCAAAGGTTAAGGACTCTCAACATCAGCGACGACAATGTTTTGGCCTGCCCATTTCAAATGTGGGCACGCGAAAGGAAGAACCTTAAGTCTTGATTGTAACCAAATTCATTTAACGCTCCTAACCCCTAAAAAGGGAGGAGGCATCTTTGTAACCGAGATCAAAAGAGTTAAATAAAAGGGCTGTGGTTTCTCCATTTTCTTGTATCTCCGTTCAATTCGTCTCTTTCATTTCATGCATTCTACATTTTTAGGACTTAAGCGTGTTTGATTTTGGATACATCGCAATTAGTGTTTCTTTCATCCGAAATCTCGTGCTTTCAATTTCTTAACGGGAGAGGAATTATACTTGCATACCAAGCATCAAGCGAGGGTCATGTATAGGCTTTCTTCAGATCGTTTTCCAATAAGCCTTACCATAGAATAATATAATCATAAAGTTACGAGAACTTTTAAATTTGAGCTATGGTGGCTGAAAGATGAGGAGTTGGGGGACCACATAAAGGAATGGTGGAAATCATGAAAACCAAGATTTGGGACAGCACAATTCAAACTCCACAAACAATTGAAATATGTAAGGACACAACTAAAGGAGTAGAGTAAACACAAGAAGAAAATAATTAGAATCCAAAAGAACGAAATCAAGGATCAAAAGGAGAATATTGCTTAGGAGATAAGATAAGGAACTATTATGGAAGAACTATTGCAACATGAGGCAAAAATTATTAGGAGAGAGGAAACTTTGGAGGAACAAAAAGAAATATATTGGAGGCAAATAACCAAAGTTATATGGTTAAAGGAGAGGGATCAAAATACAACATTCTTTCATAAGACAACAATAATTGGGAGACAACAAAATAAAATTGCAGGTCTTATAGATATGATGGGTCAGGTAAAAACCAGTGGAAGTGAAATGAAAACTACAGCAAATCAGTAATTCAATACTCTTTTTAGCAGCAATGAAAATTTTAATGCAATATGGCAGGATAAGATACTAGAGGCAATTCTACAATTAGTCAAACCTGAACACAATAAATTATTAATGGAGGAAATTTCTTTGAAAGAAACCTTGCAGATCATACACAAAATGCAAACAGGAAAGACTCCAGGACCAAATGGATTCTCTATTGAATTTTATCAAAATTTATGGGAAAATGTGGGCCAGGCAGTGGTGGAGGCATTGGAGGAAATCAAACAGAGTAAGCAAATGTTAAAAGCCTTTAATCATACTTTTTATCACTTTGATTCCTAAGGGCCCACCTAGTGAGATAATTGATATTTATAGGCCTATTTCACTATGTAATGTAGTATACAAGATATTAACAAAGCTTATGGTAAAAAGGTTAAAGCCTTTTTTACCAAATTTGATTTCAAGTGAGCAAGGTGATTTTGTTGAAGGTAAATAAATTCTAGATGGAATAGTAGTGGCCCAGAAGATGATACACACAATGTCAAAGCAAAAGGACCCAGGTATGATTATTAAATTAGATCTTTCTAAAGCCTATGATAGAGTAGACTGGTCCTTTATGCAAAGGGTTTTAGAATAAATGGGTTTTGCAGAGGGGTGGAGAGATTGGGTAAAAGCCTATAAACAAACTATATCATTCTCAGTTATGGTAAATGATAATCCCTCTCCCATGTTCACAGCAGAAAGGGGGTTAAGGCAAGGGGATCCTCTCTCCCCTTAACTTTTTATCCTTTATGTAAAGGGTCTTGGGATACTGTTAAAAAAAGGGAGACCAGAGGGGAGGTTAAGGGGCCTGAAAATAAGTTATCATATTGAGATAAATCACCTCTAGTTTGTGGATGATACTACTCTTATTAGTCAAGCCAATCTCCTAGTAACAAGAAACATAAAATAATTTTTAGATGGATGTACTTAAGCTACTGGACAAACTTTTAATGAAAAAAGATCTCAAATTATTTATTTCAATACAACAAAGAGGGTGAGAGATAAAATTATACAATTGTTGAAATTCGTGGAAACTCCTTTACCCATACAATATTTAGGAGTACCTTTATCTGCAAAAAAAACAAAAAAAAAGGAGTGGAAAGGGTTGATGGACAAAATTCAATCTAAGTTGAGCAACTAGACTCACAAATGGCTAAGCTTGGGAGGAAGGCTTACAATGATTAAAGCTATGCTACAAGCTCTCCTAATTTATAAAACAAATTGTACTTTAGGCTCCAAAGAGAATTCTAAAAGATATTGATAAACACACAAGAAAGTTTTTGTGGTCAGATGCAAGGGAATAACATAATTAAGCACTATTTGGATGGGAGAAGATATGCCAACCAAAAATATGAGGATTGGGGATAAGATCAAAATCCCACAACAACAACATTCTAGCTAGGAAGTTATATTGGAGATGGATTACAACTACTAGGGCTTTATGGAGTAGACTCTTATAAGCCAAATATTACCCAAGAGTGGCTGAGAAAAAACATCCCAAGACACAAAGTGGAAGGAGAGGGATCTATAGTATGGAAGACAATGGTATTAGGCCAAGATTTAATAAATCCATACCTATATTGGTAGTTAGGGGATGGAAAATATGCTCTATTTTGGGAGGATTAATAGAATCAATCTCAACCAATTATTCAAACATTCCCACAGATGGAGAGTTGGAAAGCAGAGCTCCAAAAATTAGGGTGGTGGAAAGCCCTTTACTATATGAAATCATGAAATCAAAATGTGTCAGACTTACTACAATGGAAACATCCCCGAGAATGGCCAATGAGGGGGACAGAGGAACTAACAGAAAAACTGTGGGGACATCTCCAAAGAAACCCAATTCAGGATGGTTCTAAGAGGGATATACTTGGATGGGGAGAAAGTAAGTTGGGAATTTATAAGGCAAAGGAGGGATACAAGGTAGTTTGTGGATATGAGATTATCCCAACACCACTTCCATGGACATTTGTTCGACAAAAGGAAGGATGGCCAAAAATTAACATTTGCTCTTGGCTGATTAACCACAAAAAGTGCTTGACATTTGATAATTTGAGAAAAAAAGGTTTCTACGGGCCTTCCAAATGTGTTTTGTGTGGAAAGGCAGAGGGGAACTTGAATCACATCTTTTTTGGCTGCTCTTTTTATAAAGATATATGGATTAGTTGGTGGAGGCAACATTGGGAAGTTTTTGAGAGCCAAGAAATCTTTTACGAGAAATGGAAACAATGCAACTTTAAGACTAAAACAATGAAAATGGCATGGAAACTGGAACCTATCTTCATATGGCGGCAGTTATGGCTAGAACGAAATGAACACATATTTAGATCAGAGCATAGAACAAGGGAGCAAGTATGGGAGAGGATTATGAGCAAGTAACAAAAACACTATCTATTAGATTATAAGGGAAACAAACATAAATATGGAGGAAGTAGTTATTCTACGGAGCCTTTAAATAACTATAAAATAGAAACAAATAAGGGATGGATGCGTAGGTGAGATCCCCTCAAATAACATAGAGTGGAGTCCGCCTCCTAGAGAGTGGGTGCAGGCAAAAATAGACGAGGCTTCTTCTAAAAACTCTAAAAAAGTTGGTTTTGACATTATCATACGAAATTGGAGAGCATAATAGGTGTACTAAAGAGCAGAAGTTATGGGGGAGGCAACAAATAATAAAGCAAAAGGACATGCGATCTTATTAGCATCAATGATAGCTGTAAATATATAGTTACATAAGTTGTGGATAGAGACAAACTCTCAGGTATGGGCTAGAATCTTGGATCCGATAAGACCCTTTCAGGTGCTGGGAATTGGAGAGAGAAGGAAGGTGGAAGCAGTTCAAAAGATCTAGAAGATTTTTCAAGATGTTTTTATTACACATAAAGTGATAGGGAAATAGGATGATAGATTATTTAGTAAAATGGGGAAATGAACTGGAGGAAGGATAGTATGTAGACTCTCAAATGGAAAATCAGATAAGCTAGTGCCAAAGAATCCAAGGGATGCGGGAGGTGGTACAAGCGGATAACAAAACAAGAAGAGCAGACAATGAGTCTAATGAATCTACCATAGTTAGGCCACAAAGCAAAACAACATGAAGATAAAGGAATGGTTTACAAAATTCAAATAAATTGGAAAATTTGGAATTCAACTATGGTAGTGTTGAGGTGTATGGATATCTGCATTATGTATGGTAATGTTTTATGGGTAATTTTTGAGCTAGGAGGGATTGGAGGAGGATTTTCTTTCTCCCTTGATGCCTGTCCATCTCATTTTACCTTGTAACACAACTTCCATAAATATAACATATTTTTCATTTTTTTTCAGAAAAAAACATATATTTTTATATTTGTATTTATACATGTGTAACCTAATTATTTTTCATAAACATAAAAAATAATTCATATATTTATTGATTATAATATACTAAAAATTCATTGAGTTGGGAGTGAGTACGAGCCGAAAGCAAGCCTCGTATTTTATTATTTTAGATCTTTAGAGAAGAGCATGGAGAGAGGTGAATAGGAATCAAGTTTAAGGAGCAAGCACCACAATTTCTTACTCCAAATCTTTGGGCAAGTCCAAGAAATAAATGTTTCATTTGAGGAAAAGCTAGCTTGCATGGAGGGAACTCCATATTTGAAAGCTCTAGTTGAAAGTAATGATGCCCTAGCCAAAACTATGGGTGCCTAAGTTGAAGACAAGCAGAAGAACAAAAATATGAAAAGTCTAATTAGGTAGTAGATTTTAGGCCAAAAATAATTCTCAAGGATGAGAAGATCAAGCATGATATAATGATTTTTAAAAGAAGATGGTTAATATGTAAGTTCCATAAATACCGGACAAGGTTTTCAAAATTTTAAAATTGGATCAAGTGGACATGGGGATTGAATCCAAATCACTCCACGAATTTTCTTCCTAAAGGTTTTTCCTCATCATCTTTTTTCAGTTAAAAAATTAGGGATAAAATGGTGGGTGGTAGTCTATGATTTAAAAGGGAGAGATGCCCTATATTTAAGACCATGGAGTGAAATTTTTCTCTCAAGATAGAAACTATTAAAACTCTTTTGGTGTGGGTTAGGCTTTTTGGACTTCCATATCAACTTATCAATAAGAATGTTTTAAAGAATAATGACAATACCTTAGGGGATTTTAGCCAAGAAGGACCATTCACTAAGGAGCAAAAACATGTTGCATATACTTGGATATGTGTTGCTACATATATTTCAAAACCTTTGGCACAATCTATTAAGATTAAATCTAAATCAATAAAATAGAATCAAGTGGATTATGAAAACATTACATTTTGATGCTATAAATGTTATGAGGGTGGATACTTGGTAAGAGATTTCAAAGTAAAAATAGAGATAAAGATAGAAAAATTTGGTCATTAAATGAACTTCAATATGAACTAAGAAGATCATATTGTAGTAGAAACTATATTAGATCAAGGATATTCCACTCCAAAAAAGAGACAAAGTAAGGTTATAACATTAGATGACAAAGGTCATTCATAGTTCATTCAAATCAATTGTTAGAAGAAAGAAAGAAGAATACAAGGGATGAAAATTTCATTTTGGAAGTTTAAATTCAAAATGAATTAAAGGTGCAAAGAAAGATTTGGAAGAAATGTTTAAAACAAAGGAGCTAGAAGAGGTCAAATTTATTCTAGGTAAATCATCTTCATTTTCCTCAAGTAGTGTAAATTCCTCTCTATAATAAAAATGAAAGCAGTGTATAAAGTATATCCCTTATACTTTAAGGTTTTAAGAGCATCATAAGAGAGAAATGAAGATGGACGATATCCGTAGCAATTTAGGATTTTTAGGGCAACATAAGAAGGTACTTTGGAGGAACATCCTTGCACGTCAGGGTTTCTAAGGCAATATAAAGCAAAAAGTGCTTTTAAGGTTATTCCTTGCACTTAAAATTCTTTAAAGCAAGACAAACCTATACATGTTAAATATCACCATGTTTAAGATGAAAAAATAAAAGAAATTAACAAACATGAAAGTTTTGGTGGGAATGAAAAATGGAGACAAAGACCCAAAGAGAAATACACACTTGAAGGGATATTTATATAGAAAAACAAAAGCAAATATCACAAGTCTTAACAAGAAGTAGAGTTATACCCACAAACAAAAACAAAAGGTGATGATGAAAATGATTATCTTAGAATATTGAGGGACATGAATAAGACCTCTAGAAAAAGAGGTATTAGGGGATTGACAAGTTTGATAGCCATCCTCAAGTGGGCCTAACCAATAAGACTTTAGAACTTTGAATAGGAGGTCCAAGGTTTAAATTTTAAATAGGGTAGTGTTGTACAACATCCTTCAACAGGTGGATAAACACTTGGATAACCACATCATCCCATATGGTCTATGACCTTGTGTATGTTAAAGTTCACTTTATTTTTATAGATACAAAAATTAGGTAGAAGATATTTCAATTATTTATGGTATTGATCTTTAAATGAATGTGTGCGATTTTTTCTCTTAAGGAAAATGATATCAAGGAGTTGATAAGCATAAACATAGCAATTTGAGGAAGATGGAGATTATCTTTGAAAGAAAGACAAATAAAAAACATATTTGATGAAAATATAAGTTGAACATGGTTTAATTAATCAAATTGTATTAACTAAACGGATTAGATTCCTAGACTTTGAAGGAGGAGACTTAGAATCTTATGAAGCATTTGAAGAAGAAGGTTTAATTACCTTGATAAAAATATGAAATGGCATTGTCCCGAAAGAAGAACCCAACGATTTGGGATTTGGCTCTTCTTTGGAAGGTCCAAGGTTCAAACTGCGACGTGTGTGTGGCTATGTTAATCCCCTATTGATAAACATACCTCTCAGTCTTACAAGAGGTCATGGCTGAGAAGGGACTACTTAGCCCTATGCATTGGCTATATCACACTATCAAAAAAAAATAAAAAAATAAAAAACATAAACTTAATCAATTAAATTCCTTTACTTTTAAGGAAGATACCAATGTTTAAATATTGTCGAATAATAATGGTTTGCCAGTTCTGAAAAATGTAATCAATTAAACAATATTAATTATATATATATATATAAACATGGTGGAATTGGTAGTGCATGTAGTCATGATGTTTTCAATTCTTCTGAAAATGTAATCAATTAAACAATAAATAAATAAATAAATATATATATATATATATATATATATATATATATATATATAAACATTTAAACATGGTGGAATCGGTAGTCACCACGAATCCGAAAAGACTGTTTGGCTTTTACGACTATCACAGTATTTTACACTGTTTGTCTTAGAAGTCGCTCACACACAGTTCGTGCAATCCACCCTTATAACCACCATGCCACAATGAATTCGGAAAGGCTGTCCGGCTTTTATGACTACCACAATATTTTGTGTTGTTTGTCTTAAAGGGCCGCTACACACAGTTCGTGCAGTCCACCCTTATAACCACCATGCCACAATCATTTTAAACCTGCTACGCCGCTGAAAGCATCAAGAAAGGAACAAACGTTTAGTCCACGAAACCCGAGATTTGAACCTTAGACCTCTGCTCCTTATGGGACTTCCCTAGGACGTATCAGATCATAATACTATATTAAATATTAAAAACTTTATAATTTTATTAAAACATTTAAAAATATGTTTTTATTATTTTTAAAATTAAAAAAATAGGATTGTGATAATTGCCGGCCTACCAAAGCTTACCCTCCAACCACAGGGCAGGGTATAGGGTACGCAGTCATACCTAGGTGTAGAAGCGACCCCCAAATGGCGAACCTTCATGGCGATGGCCAAATGGTCCCAAATATATTTCCCTATCAGCCTCGACGGTTTGACCCTCCTCACAATAAAATTCGGATAATCGAAAAAGAGGTCTGTTTGCGCCTCTGCGGAAGAATCGATCGTGGGTTGCATCACAGAAATGGTGAAGGGATACACGCAGGAGCACGTGTACAGGCACCCTTGGGAGAGGGTGACGGCGGCTAGCTGGAGAAAATTCGGGGACCCGGCGAACCGATCGACGCTGTCGCACATCTTGGAGGTGGACACAGTGGATCGAACCCTGGACACCACCTCCGGGAGGCTGTACAGCAAGCGTCTCATCACGGTGAACACGCCAGGGCCGTGGTGGATGCAGCGCCTGCTGGGGCAGAACGTTTGCCACTGCCTCGAGACCTCGGTGGTGGACGCCAGGAATCGATCCATGGAGCTCGTCACCCGCAACATTACGCTCAAGGATTTTGTGGAGGTGGAGGAGAAGTCGTGGTTCACCCCGCACCCCCACAATCCCCAGTGGACGCTCTCCCGCCAGGAGACCAGTATTCGGTGCGCCACGCTGTCCTCCGCGCTGGCCTCCATCGCCGAGAAGGTGGAACAGCGCTGCGCCGAGAAGTTCCAGCAGAACAGCCTCAAGGGCCGCGAGGTCATGGAGCGGATCTGCAATTATTTGGAGGCCGATACCATTTGATGAGGTATTTATGTTTTCTATGCCCACGGATTTTCTGCCCCTTTTCCTATTTGGTGGGGTTTAGGGCTGACGTCAAGTGTCCTGCCCTAAGGGCAGATTCAGGGTTTGGTTTCTTGGTTTGGGAATCATTCAGAAGAGTTTGGGGTGACTGGCACATTCATTCGGCGGACGTTTTAAGTTTTATTTTGATACCCTTAATTTGGGGGTAAATTAATAGAATGAGGGTTTTGGTATTTACCGACCTACTGCTGTTTCATGGAATATGTTGGCTCGTTTCTCAAATCAAGTAATCGGGATTTTTCGTATAAGAATAACTGCAATCTTTTGCAAAATAAAGATGCCATTTGTGCTAACAAAGTTGCTTTTATTTATCTGTTTATTTCATGTTTCCATCCGTGTTTTCTCTGTGACTCCTAAAATATAGTGTTAGGGTCTCTCTCTCTCTCTATATATACACAAAGAGACTATTAATCCGGCCGAATTTTCCTTGTGACTGCTGATATATGGTGTTAGGGGGACTGCTTTTATAGATATATAGACTCTCTGATTAATGACTCCCGCCCGATGGAAGGTGCATCTATTAATGGTCCCTACCCAAGAAT
The DNA here is from genome assembly GCA_028583015.1 of Wollemia nobilis. NCBI lineage: Eukaryota > Viridiplantae > Streptophyta > Pinopsida > Araucariales > Araucariaceae > Wollemia > Wollemia nobilis. The sequence goes on from JAQPPZ010002979.1 coordinate 879,470, forward strand.
CACGAAGGTACAAACAATGACATCTTTGGTAATGTCTACATACAAGCCTAGGAAATAAATCTCTTCAACAGAAACACTTATCGCATCTCTGCTAATCAATTATATCCTCAGTAGGAGCTGAGAATTACTTTTATCAAACAAAAGCAACGAATTCATTTTTTTTTTAACAAATATAGAGTACTGCTGAGCGTTCCAGCGTAAAAGCTGAGCAGGACTGCTGTGCTTGACATGACTAAAAAACGGACCATTTTGTGATATTAAATAACACTATATTGTATAGTTCTTAACCATCCTATATGCCATAACGGGTTTTTTGCAGCCCTTTTAGAAATTGCTGCAGGGGTCTAATCTTTTTTGTTTGTTGAAACAGTATATGATTTTGTAAATTATGTAGGAGAATAATTGGTGACAATCTACATCTTTTATGGACTGCTTATGCACAAACAGAAAGCATGGGAGCTCTCTTTTGAAAGAACATTATATCTTTGATGTTCTGGTAAATGACTATTTTGTGATAAAATTGAACATGTAACTGGTTAACTACCCTGTCTGTGTTTACTTTTTCTGATGATGTAATGTTGTTTACTTAAGGGGCAAGGTTTTGATGTTATTTTTTTCTTTCTAAAAGAAGGATCTATATTAATTTTCAGATACACAAGTACATGCCTTGCTGTTTTGCTTCTAGCCAGCAGATGTGCTTTGGCTGGAGCTGATACAAAATTCTAAGAACCTGTAACAGATAGACAAATACAGCTTTTGATAGACTATAACTGTTATGATAACCTAAATTCTTAATAAACTTTAACATAAACCAAATGAACTTGTACAAAAACAAAACATGTTGTCCCAAGAACTTAACAGACTTGAACCTTGGGGGCTTCATCAAAAAAGAGAGCAGGATACATTATGTTGGGGCAGACTAGCCTTGATTCTGATATCATTGGTTTCCAAGAGATCTTGGAGATCCAACTTATCCAATAATTGATCCAACTTATCCAATAATTTTGTTTTTTTGTCAGTCAGGCTCCTGATGCTCTGTCTCTAAAAAAGAAGAGCTAGTTGCTTCCAGCTCAGAGTATGGTGTTGATTGTTTGCTTTGACAATTTTGTCTCTTGTATGTAGACTACATATGGCTTTTGCTGATCTATTAAAGATCTTAGGTAGTTTTTCTTTAGGGGACTACCTAATCCCCTTTCATTCCAAGAGATGATCTTCATTTTTTTGGCTGTTTTTTTTAGTCTTGGAGTAGTCCAAGACTGTTTGAGTTTTCTTCTGAATTTTCATATTAACATGTTTTGTTCGTCTCTTGATTTGTCTTCCTACCCCTTGTGGATCTAGTTGCTGGAGTGCCTACTGGGATGGTGACCGTTCCAACTTGAGTCTCCTCTACTTCTTCCTCATTCTCATCTTCTGGGCAGTTGTCCTTTCTTGTCTGTATGTCCTCAACTTACTCCTCGGATTCTGTTTCCATTGGGACTCTCCCTTTGTTTTGTGCTGTGATGTCTTTAGGGGATTGTTGTTTTAGAGGAGTCTCCTCCCCTTCTTCTGATAAAATAGAGTACCTATTTGTGTTTTGCTTTTCTATCTGTTTTGGTTTCCTCCTTTGGCTTCTAGATCTCCTCGGTTGTCTTCTTCTAACAGTTTGAAATTCTTGTTCCTCTGCTTTCTTTTCCTGTTGAGCTTTGGCTAGACAATTCCTAGAGAAATGCCCATGCTGATGTCAAGAGAACTTGAAGGGAATGTGGTCATGGTCCAATGGCTGTGTAGACCTATTTTTAGGATTCACTTGTACACACATTCTAGCACAAACTGCATTATTAGCTTTTGGGGGAGCCCAATCTACAAATGTGCCTATTGTGTTGCCTATAAGTTCCATTGTTTGTTTGTTCCATAAATGTAGAGGTAGGAATGGGAGCCTGACCCATATAGAAACCTCTTCTGGTTCTTCTTGGCCCATACACAAACTTCTTCTGGTTCTTCTACCTGTGGATCAAAACTTGTGGACCATGGGGTCATGTATAAAGGGCTTGATCCTAAAAACCAGGGCCCTCCATTTAAGATTGAGTTTCTTTCCTTCGTTGAGGAGAAGATGACCACGAAATAGCCTCTTCTAGCCATCATTAGCTCATAGCTGGAGATTTTAGATCCCCAGGTAGATGCTATCCATTTCTGGATGGATGCTGGACTTGGCCAAATACCCACAAACTTGCATGCAAGAGCTTGTGCTGTTAGTGTGAGGATTGGACTTTGGATAAAGTCAGGGGGGACCTCAACTATGGGAGCTTCATCAAGCTTGGGTACAAAGGTGTTCCTTGTACCTGTCTGTGGCTGGACTGGACATCCTGCTTTGAGCGCTTGAGCCATATGTTCCAACTTCCCTTGATCAAACAAGGGCGGCTGGGAGAGAAACGAAAAAGCCCCATTGGCAGGATTCTTGAACAATGAAGCAACAGTCATGGCTGCTCCTTCCCAGAGGGCCCAAAATAAATCTTAACTATTAAACTTGCTTAAATTGTAAAAACACTGAAAAAGATGTTATTAAAAACTAAAACAAGAACCCTTCTGTTTTGATCCCTGCGTAAATTAGTCAGCTTAAAACCCTACGCTATTTGGTGTTTTAGTTCTCGCCTGAAAGCTTTCTACCCAAGATTCAATTCTGCCCGCTGAAATCTCTACAAGCAATGGCTCCGTTTCACAAACTGTGGAAGGTTGTTCTGGTCACCATCAGAATCCTAATGCACAGGAGTCCCCTTCTGTTTTGATCCCTACATAAATAAGTCAGCTTAAAACCCTATGCTATTTGGGGTTTTAGTTCTTGCCTGAAAGCTTTCTGCCCAAGATTCAATTTTGCCCTCTGAAATCTCTGCAAGCAATGGCTTTGTTTCACAAACTACGGAAGGTTGTTCCGACTGCCATCGGAAACCTAATGCCCCGATCTTCATTATTACTTACTATGTACTGTATCCTCACTTTTAGGTTTTGATGTTATCAACAACATATAGTGAATTGCTGTATTTAAATGTTTTTTTTTTGTCTCTAACTGAGACACTATTGGTCATCATGTTTATCTGGAACACTCTATGAAAACTACCATTACATTTTGTATACACTTATTTCTCATATGTGTTGTGTTGTCCTTTTCATCATTTATGTGTCTGCAGTGAAAACATTTATGTATTAGAGGAAAATCAAGGAAAAAGCCTTACAGGTTCAGAAGATCAGTTTGCAATAAAGGATTCTTAGGTTTGTACACAAATGTATATTCAAAAGAGTCAGCTGCAAAAATGAGCAGTTTCATGGAACTGTCCTATTTTCTTGTCTCAGATTGCATTATTGAGTAAGTATATCAGATATCATTTAATTTTCTTGCTCTGTATTTATAAATGAGGTGAAGAATGACATCAAGCGCAGAATCTAATAATAGTGCTCAAGTCAATAAGAAATGTGTCCATGAGAAATGATATAAACTGTAAACTTCAGCAATGTTATGTGGGATATTCTTACTAAAATTGCAATGAAGCTTTCTCTTGGATAGAGCTCTTTCATCGCATGGTTGTGGCCAAACTGATTGTTTCAACTTGGTCCATCGAATCTGTAAGGAAAGCTGTGGAAACAATTCCTAAACATTCTATCTTCTAGCGAGAGTAGCAATCAGCCTGCTGTAAATTCATGTACAGTCAGTACATTAAGGAAACAGTTTGCTGTCTTACATTTACAGTCAAATAGAACATGCAGAAAATTTGCTGTAAACTTATTTACAGTTAACAAAACACATGACAATCTGCTGTAAATTCGTGTCAGAGTTTTGAAATGATTAACAGCCATATATATTCTTATGGGCAATCCTTAATTTCTATACTAGGAACATTTTACAGCAGTTAATGTGTTCCTTATAATCTTAGAATTAAATGTTCAGCCTCAATCTAGTTGCAATTTAAAATATACCAACAACATAAAAAAATATGTACAAAATTCACGCATAGATAGAAAGAGAGAGAGAGATTTGATGGGGAAAATGGAGTTGTTTCACTTAACTCCACTGCCCAGCTCATCCTTATCTTAAGAATGGCCCCACATGCTTTAAGTAATCTCAACGTCCAATTAGAACATTAATTCCTAGGCACCTCAATTTAATACTTCATTTCATCACCTTTTTACATAATTAATTGACAAGTAAATACTTCTAGGACCCCATTATCTAGAATTGATGGGATGTCCTATTACAAAGTAATTAATTATTAGAATTTACATGATATGAGGCACCATATTGTAATTAAATCCTTGTGCCCTCTGTTCATCTCCAAACATCATTTGTCTATTTGTTTCCATGTAATAAAATGTATTGTTTTGCATGTACAACCTTGCCTACAAGACAAAGTTATAGAAATGTTTGTAGCCCTATTAATGGTGCTTAATGTTGCTTGTCTATCTAATCTCTTGAGCTTTAGATGCTAGGATAGCTGGTGGTGTGGTTGACACTACACTTCAGACATCTTTGTGGATGTTTTAGGGCTTTCCTATTATGCTGCTTGTCAATCTAATCTCTTGAGCTTTAGATGCTTAGGATAGTTGGTGGTGTGGTTGACACTACACTCGAGACATCTTTTTGGGTGTTGTTTTAGGGCTTCCTTATTAAACATGTTCACCTTGTTGCTCATTCCTTTGCTTCAATGTATTAATTTCGCAACTTCCTATGTCACATCTCTCGTATAAGACTTACATCAAACACTCTTATTGTACTCTCTTAAATGTACTGTTTGAGGGTCCATTGGCCCTCTTTGGGCACTACTGAAAATTTTATTTATATTAAACTAAACTTATAAGAGGGAATGCTTGTGAGGCTTCTAAAAGCCTGCGTTGTGATATCTTTCTTGGACATGATAGTCAAGCCTTTGTTGAATATCCTACAAATTGTTGGTCTATTTGAACTTTTGATGTTCCTTTGACATACGAATAAGTTTCTTGTGAGAGTGAAGACTATGCTTCTTCCTCTTTTCCTATTGGGGATGTAGCGTACCTATGAAAGAAAAAGTAAATAAAAGTTAAGTAGTTTTTAACGTCCATGAGGCCATAGGCCATATGGGCCGATCCTCATGGAGGATGTCTTTCATCCATGTTCCACTCGGCTCTGATACCCGTCTTTGGGGCATGGTGTACAACCCTACCCTCTTTGAGATTTAAACCTTGGACCTTCTATTTGGAATTCCAAAGGAGCAAATATTTATGTTTTTATAAAAGAGAATGGGGTTTTTTGGTGCTCATATTCTCTGCTTTTGGTTCTCAACCATTTTTTTTTTTGATGCTCACATAAAATGCTAAATGAGCTATCTTTAATATTCCATTATATGGAAGTTTGGCTGTTGTTGAGGCAATTGGAATGTCTGATGACAAATAGGATGATTTAACATGTAGCAGCTCTTATGACCAATAAGTCTTTTTATTTATTTATATTTTACGTTTCAGGTTTAAATATGGACCTTCAATAATAGGAAGAACTAATATGGTCATGAAATCATAGTCAATGACTCTAATCCATTAGAAGATTCACCTTTTTAGCCCCTTTTTGATATCATTTTCACCCAAATGGGAGTCTTGGGATTTATATTCAAACATTGAAATTGTCAACTATAATTGAAAGTTGGAGAAACTAAAATATTGCATTCGTTTATTATTATTATTTTTAAAACTTTGAAAGTTGAAATATCTTGCTTTTATTTTGTTCTTGAACTAGGTAAAATGGAGAGCATTACAATACTTAAATATTGTGCAATGTATAAAATCTATCCATAAGGCAATTGATTGTGTTCCATATGAACCATTTTATTAAAACAAAATGTCACATCCAATAGAATAAACCAAACCATTATGGTTCACAACCATCATCAAACTCATTGAAGTAATGGAAGAAGCAAATGACTAGGCTTGAGATGAGGACTAAAGTTCAATCCAAGCTTCCACCCAATATGAAGAGCTTTAGATTTAAATCTACCCATATTCCATCTTTCTCAAATATTTTTCCGATTCAAATCACCCTTGGCTTGGATTTTATAAGCTAAAAACCATCGCTCCCAAATCCGGCGTGTGAACGAGCACTCAAACATTAAGTGGTTAGATGTTTCCTCGCTTTTGTAGCACAAAACACATTGGGATGGACCAACAATTCCCTTGTGTCTCAGATTATGAAAAGTAAGAATTCCATTGTGCATGAATTGCCAGGTAAAGTAGTTTACTTTTGGCCAACCGTTGATATGCATGAGGAGGAGGTTTTGGAAGGATCTTATCATATCCATCCTTCATTATGTAGACTCCAAAGCTCCCATAGCCCCAAGCTTTTTCATCCTCCTCATCTATACTTGTGAGACATATTTTTGCCAAGATTTTAGTCATGATGGGTGTCAATTCTAAAGTGATTGGAATTGGCCACTCATCAAACTTCTTAAACTGCTTAAACCTATAATCCCCTCGTTGGCAAGTGTTGAAATAACTTTTAATCTGGATCCAACCCCTGCGTTTCATGGTTGTTTTTACTGGTTATAGTTTTGGAAATTCAACAATGATAGGTGGATATTGATCCCATGAATTTGTCCAAAATCGTGCCCTCTCCACTCTCCCCACTTTCCAAAATAAACCATCTTTCACTACCCAAGATCCTAACTTGCTTGCCACACTAAGGACCCATTACCATCCAAAGGAAAACAAATCACCTCATTTGAGTTCACTTGTCCCAAATATTTACTAGTTAAAACTCTACTGAATAAAGAAGTTGGTTGAGAGATCCACCTCCATTAAAGTTTTCCAGCCAAAACTTTGATATTTAACTTTGATCTCCTTAGTCCCAAACCTCCCTTTACCTTAGGTTGGTTTACTTTCTCCCAACCTACTGACGCCCTTTTTCTCTCTCCTTTCACTCCCCATAAAATTTTTCTAGCCATCTTGTACAACTCTTTCCATATGGTTTGTGGGGCAGCAAGGATAGAAAACATATAAATTGGCATGGCATGAATGACTGATTGCAAAAAATTTAATGCCCCACCAAAGGTTAACCATTTGTGAGACCAATGGTTAATTCTTTTTTTGATACGATCCAAAAGATTCCTCGAAATAACTATCTTCAGTTTTTTAAAATGCAAAGGGACCCCAAATATACCATTGGGAGAGAAGTCCTCGTGAATCCCAAGATCTCCAAAATTTTGTTTTGAAGCCTTTGATCAAGATTGAAGAAGACCACTTTGGATTTCTTATCATTGATGACTTGGTTTGTGACCTTGAGGTAAACATTGAGAGTATCTCTGATCATTCTTGCTTCCTCGAGGTTGGCCACTCCCACCAATTCTGTGTCATCCACAAATTTTAGGTGAGTCAAAACCTCTTCACCCACCTTGATACCTTTTAGCAAGCCCTGTTGCCTTCTCCTCAAGATAAGTCTATCCAAGCCTTCAGCCAATATGAGAAAAAGATAAGGGGACCAAGGATCTCCTTGACGAAGGCCTTGAGTGGCTCCAAATGGTTGCGAGGGAGGGCCTTTGATTAAACATTGAGTGTGTCGGAGTAGAGACACAACTCATGACCCATTCTATTCAATCCTGAGAGAAACCGAAGGTTGCCATCATCCTTGACAAGAAGCTCCACTCCACCCTATCATAAGCCTTTGACATATCCAATTTTATGAACATTCTTCTATTGCGAGATCTTTGCATTGAGTGGATTGCCTCCTAAGCTAGAACCACACCATACAAGATTTGCTTGCCCTCTACAAAATCTCCTTGCTTCGAGGAGATAATGCTATGTAGGAGAGGTTTTAGTTGCTCAACCATTACCTTCGTGATTATTTTATATATGACATTGCATAAGGCAATAGGTTTGTAATTTGAAATATGCACCCCCTCCTTACCTTTCGGAATTCAGGCAATGAATGTATGATTTATTGCTTTAAGCATTCTTTTACTGCCTTTGGACTCCTCTATATTAACCATTACATCCTCCTCCAAGTTATCCTTGAAGGTTTGAAAAAACTCGATTGGGAAGCCATCTAGACTTGGAGTTTTTTCGTACTCATTCCAAAGACTACCTTCTTCAGTTCCTCTCTATGAGTGGGTTTAAGCAGGGCTTGATTTTCTTCTTCAGAGATAATAGAGGGTATGACAACAAGCACTTCTTTTTTAGCCTCTACGTCTTGCACCATACTTAAACAATTTAGCAAAATAATCCTTTGAATGGAAATGCATACCTGGGATTGTATTAAAGGAGTAACCTTTCTCATCTTGAAGAGCTTCCATCTTGTTCGTCTATCTCCAAGCATAAGCAACTCGATGGAAAATTTTGGTGTTTTTGCCACCTTCCAATAACCAAGTGGTTCTTGCTCTTTGTTTCCAGTAGATCTCCTCTTGGTTGTGAATGTCCTCAACCACTTTATGCAATGCATCATCCTCTTCTTTGAGTTGTATTGCAATTGTTCCTTTGTTGAAGTGTTTTTGCACCTCATCCCATCTGGCCACCAATGGAGCTCTTTGGACCTAGAAGTTCATCTTGTTGGCTTGCCTCCATTGTTTTAGTTGATCCTTGACATAATGAAGTTGCTTGTGGAATCTAAAATTTGTTGTCCCATATGTTGGTCGTCTCTCTTCCCACAACTATGGGATTTTCTTTTGAAGTTCCTCTTTTTGTAACCAAAAGTTTTCAAATCTAAATGGTTTGCGATGTTGCCCTGTCTTGAACCCCCCTTCCAACAGAATGGGGAAGTGATCCAAAATTGGACTCTCCAAAATCTGAAATTTTAGATTCCATTTCATAAATGCCTCCTTTGAAACCAAAAAATAGTCTAACTTCACCTTTATGCTATGTGGTTTCGTCTTTTTTGTCCAATTATAGTTGGTTCCAGGACATTTAATATCCACCAAGTGTAATGCATGAACATGGGCAATCATAAGTCGATCCCCTGGGTCCAAAATTGGGGTTTCCCCTTCCTGATCTCTGGATGATAATTTAGCATTAAAACCCCCAACAACAATCCAGTCTAACTCAGACTCATATTATGCATCACTTTCCATTGACAAATCTAACCATCTAGGTTTTGAGCCCCATAAAAATTTGTGATTAAAACTTGCCTAACTATCACATTGTTCCTAAAATGCGATGTGAGGACACCCCTCCAAGCCATATGTTTTATTGCCATCCATTCAAGAGAGTTCCAAAAGGTAACTATCCCCTTGAGGCCCCTTGGGCAACCACTTCCATATGACCAACACCCCGCCAAAGTCAATTTACTGTTTTATGCATTAGATCTGACATTTTTGTCTCTTGGATAAGCAAAAAATATTTTTTACTTTTTAACAAGTCTTTGAACAATAGATTGATGGATTCAACTGTTTAAACCCCTAAAATATTCCATGATCGTATAATCATTGGTTACCTTGAGACCAGTAAGAGTCTATTGGCCTCGTCAATCCCTCAGTTATCAGGTTGTCTTCTTGAGTTGCTATCAATTTCCTATCTGATTTTTTACCCACTTCTTGAGAGTTGATTTTCTTTGATCTCTTCTCCACCTGGCTTATCCCTAGAGTTGGCTTTTCTCTATTCTTTTCTACCACACCCATGATGATATCCTTTATTATCAGCTACTCTTGGTTATGCATTATCAATGCCCTTGCAATTTTTGATTGTGGTAAGTCATTGCACTCTATTACCTCCTTTAGGATAGGAGCCGAAAGAGGGGTTTGAACATAGCTGTTATTGTTTTCATTATTCCTATCCACTCCTTCCATGAGTTGTTCTTCTTCTTGCTTCACTAGTGTCTTTAAGATCTCGTACCTATTTGAGGGCTTGAGCTAGGTTTGCTCTTTACCATATTTTTTCTTATGTCCTCTCTTTCTTTAGGGTTGTTCAAAACCATCTCCTTGTGCTTCTCTGCTCTGAGAAATACTTGTTGCTTCTTTATTGACTGTTGACTTACCCTCCTTAGGAAGATTCAACATTCCCAGAGGAGCCTCCATTTTTGTGTTCATATTGTTTGGGCAGGACCGGGCCAAATGCCCATATTTGTGGCAAACTCTACACCTGAAGGGCAACACCTCATAATCCAGTTGTTGAATCCAAGATAGTCTTGCAAGTTCGAGTTCCACCTTTGTTGGCAAAGGTTGGTTGAGATCCATTTCCATGCAAAAATTAGCATAAACGATTGTGTTTCCTTCCATCGTGTCTCTAGAAACACCCAAATATATTCCAAGGGATTTGCTAATGTTTTCCAATGCCTGCTCACTCTAGAACTCCATTGGGATCTAAACCGGGACAATAATGGGTTCAATTCGGGGATGAAATCACACTCTCTAAGGATGAACAAATAATCTTGCCGAACTATGATTCCTCTTTTTTGATTCAAAAGCCCTATTTCTGTCGACAAGTGAGGAAAAACTAACAATAAAATATCCATTACTAATCAACCACAAAGAATAATCATCAAGAGGCTCCTAGTTTTGTCAAATCCACGAATGCAAAAAATTCAAGGTAGGGTGAATACCCATGAATTTACAGATGAGGTCATGATTAGCTCTATATAAGACTGTTTCTTCTACTATACTTTGCTCAGTGACAATTTTTGGCCTTGATTCCAATTGTGGCAAGCATCCATTGACTCTTTGAGATGTTACTCTTTTTCTAGTGGCCACAAAGAGCATTTTTAGTGCTGTTTTTTGTGCTTCTTTAGTCTTTGTTGTAGAGTTTTCTTCAACAAATCCACAAACGAACTTTGTCTATCTAAAGGAGTGTTGGAACAATTTATTGCATCCATAGGGTTTAGCTGTCACGCTACAAGAAATCGTTTGGAACCAACCAGCTATTATAGGCTCTGGTCAACCGGCCTCTTTATTCTGATAAAAAATATATTGCTAAAGAAAAGAACCAAAATGGGTAAGGAAACCCCAGTGGTAAACTTTAGATATTGCAAGTATTACACACTTCAGATTTTAGTTACATACTAATATTTAAAATGACCAAGCAAAGACAACTACTCTTATTATGCCGTATGTAGACCGGTGCCTAGATTCTTTGGGCTGTTATAGCAATTTAACAACGTTTATAAAATGAACAAAAAGAAAGGGGAAAAGAAGAAATTGGCACTATTACATTCGTTTGAATATCGTAACAAATATAACAATAGGCCAACGAAAGAAAACGCTTGTAACACATTCAAATAATGTAATATGCTACAAAGTTACATACAGAATTGAAGACAAAATTGATAGAATTGACCCCAAAATTGTATTAACTGTCGAAATGAATTACATGCAGAGTTGGCAGAATGCCATTAAACTCTGTTAAAAGCTCTTAATACAATGATAAATCTTTGTTCAAATGATGTAACAAGACTTTGTCAACTTTGCCTATTCCAATTTGGTAATAGGAAAAATCTCTGAGTTTCAGACTCAGAAAGAACTGGAAATATTCTCATCCTCCCAAGCGCAATCCTACCAAAACCTACACAGTAAAGGGGAAGAATGAGGGATGACAGATAAAAATAGACACAAAGGGAATACAACAACACAACTCATAGGGCACTCAAGTACACCTCTTAGCAAAATATGTTATTTCTAACGCTTGATGCAGATTTCGACCGCAACTGGTGTATTTATAGCTCTAGGTTCTTGAATCTGTTATTTTTGGCCTCATCTGGACCTTACATTTGTCACCATTTCCTTCTGATCTTCTCTATGTGCTATCAAGTTGATGCCTTTGGATCTGCATAATTGTTAGCCTGATGATATTATAAGAATATGCTACGTAACTCACATATGCAAGGTCGAAAAAGACTACGATTAGTAGTTATTTAATCAAGAATATCTAGGCCGAAAACCAATAATCATAGCATTAACCTCGTAAATAAAATCGTTTTATTAAGGTTAATCTAGTGATTATAATGTTAATAAACTCTTAATAAAATATGGGCCTTTATAATCTGATCATTTCTCCAAACGCTCACCGTTAAATCTCATCCGTTCTGAGCGTCGTCGTTGATGTCCGAGAACCTGCACGGTTGTTAGTCTACCAATGTATATAAACCTGTGCCTAGTTAATCAGATTAATCATGTTTATAAAGTTGAAAACTTCTGGTTAATAATAATTCAATCATCAATACTTAGGCCCAGAGTTTATACAATCATTTATTTGACTTTATAATTATGCGATGCATGAACCCTCATATATTCGTGATTTACCATGTTTAATCTGGTGATTAAAACCTTAATAACATTGCATTAAAACATAGACATTGTATAATCAAATTACCTCTCTATGCGCTCATCGTTAGATCAAACAATGATGGTGGCGCGATTGTTGGATTTCCTATACATGTGCAAGGGTTATCAAGATGAAAGGGAAAGATTAACAATGTATTATACCCTTATAAATCGTGATTAAGCACTTGTCTTAACTTTAATAATGCATTTAGTTAATTATCCGACAAAAAAAACTCGTGAATTAACGTTTGATCATTTGCGGAAAGCGCCACCGTCGAAACTGGGCAGGCTTGAGCGTTGTTGTTGGATCAAAAGAAATATGAGCGCCTTAAATCCGGAAGAGGGGTCAATTCATACGTGTTTAAGACCCTTGATAATCACGATTATGCACAAAGCTTAACCTTTAATAAAACAATTTAATTAATCTTCCGTAGAGAACCTTGCATAGCTAACCTTCGATCATTTTTAAAAAATGCGTTGCCGTTGGATCCGGGCAGGGATGGGCACAACCATCGGATTAGCCCTAAATGCACACTTCATATCCCAAGGGGGGAAAGTTTGACCTTGATGAAACTCGACCGTTGGATTTGGGCACAAGCGAGCGCGACCGTAAGATCTTCTTTGACCGCAACCGTATTGAAGATCGCTTGGTTAAACTTTGACCACTTGCGGGAAAGCGCTACCGTTGGATTTGAGCGGGATCAAGCGCAACCGTCGGATTAACCCATAATGTGTGCTTTATATTCTTTGTCATCTTGATGAAGCGCAACCGTGAGATTTGAGTGGAATTAAGCGCTGTTGTCGAAGCTTTTGATTGCTCTGGAAGAGCGCAACCATCGGATCTAAAGCATAATTAAGCGCAACCGTTGGATCAACTTATGATGTGCACTTTTGCATCCCCGATGTTTGACTTTTCAGAGTCCGAACATTTCGTGGAAGCACTACCGTTGCATCTGCTTTGGAGTGTGCGCTGTCGTCAGATCTTACAAAGGTGCAAGCCTCTTTACTGCTCAAAGGGTGCTATTTTTTTGTTAACTTTATGCATGCGCGACCGTCGGATTAACTTGGACTAAGCGCAGCCGTTGATGTCTTTAGATCTGCACAAGGTTTAAAAGATGAGCCCATATTTGACTTTCACTTAACCTTGGTTATTTTTGGTGAGCGCACGTTCGTTGGATCGAGGTGGAGTAAGCGCTGCCGTTAGATCTTTCAGAATTGCTCAGTGCCTTAGTCAAATGGGCGCATGACCAAAGTTGACTTCTTCGGGGAGCGTGCATCCTTTAGATCAACTCCCGGTTAAGCGCAACCGTGGATCTTCTTTGACTTGCAAGACTAATAACCAAAGGGGCACATACTATTAATTTTTATTAATCTTCGATTAGGCTAAAGGGGGAATGATTAGCAACGTGTTAGGAACCTTTTTAATTTTGATTAGTGGTTTGATTAATTCTTGAGGCATTTAACCAAATCATTGCTAATAATTTGATAGCGCAAGCTTTCGATTTCATCACAATGGAGCGCTGCCCTTGGATCTTTTTTGATTTGCATGATATTTAATCAAAAGGGGGCTCGTAACCCTTGTTTTATTTAATTTGGTTAAGTTGCTTAAGACCTTAGGTTATAAAAATTTCGACCATGCAATTATTTGATTAACCTTAGAGTCGTTTATGGGAGCGTATCTGTCCAGATCTTAGGCAACTGAGCGCATTCGTCCATATCTAGCAAAGTTGCACGGATTTTACCACAAAGGGGGCGCATACCCTCAATTTGATTTTATTAAATTTAATTGCTTTAGACCTTATGTTAAAATATTTTTGACCATGGCATATTTTGACTTGTTTGTTTTAACCCTTGGATTACTTATGAGAGCGCATCCGTCCGATCAAGGTGGATCTGAGCGTTGCCTTTGGATCGATCAGAAGTGTTTGATGTTTACCCAAAGGGGGCACGTGGCGCTTACTTGCCTTTAATTAATTAAGCTGTTTAAGACCTTAGGTTATACAACTTGGACTATGGTCTTTTCTTTTTACTTAACTTTCGGGTTGATGGCATGAGCGCATCCATTAGATTTTAGAGGGTGAAATGCTACCGTCCATATCTTTGGACCTGTACAACTTTTAATCATGAAGGGGGCGCATACCCTCAATTGCTTATGTGATTTAATTTGAACTTTAGGACTTTGGCAAAAATAATTCTTTTATTAAACCTTAGGTTTAATTATCTCCACTTAAAATGAACGCTTTGATTTAAAACCTTATGAACCTATGGACTTCTAAGGGACCTTCCTTTTTATTACTTTGAATTTTATAATCCCTTTATTAATTGGATAACTTCAACGGTCATCTTCTTAAAGGCTAATGGCGATTAATCGACCGATTAAGACTATGGCTTTAATTTTTGATTTAAGATGAACGTTTTAAAACGACTAATAAGAGCCAAAAATTAAAAACCAATTCTACAAAAGCGAATGCAACATAGACCAACAAATTTAGATGAAGGCTTTAGAAATTAGAAATTTAAATTTGAGGGTATCTGATGTTGAGTCAAATTTGACTCCAATAAGGAGGATCTGGAGGCGTCCCCATTAGGCCTTCCTAGGTAATGGCCTTCCTAGGGCATCAGTCTTGTCTTCAATTCCACAACCAAAAAATACCTCATCTACCCAACTATTCCCTAGTTTTCCCTTCGAGAACTCACAAAACCTTCTTTGTGATTTTCTATATCATATATGTTTGATTGGATTTTTTTACTAATTATCATCTCAAGTGATTAACTCTTACCACTTCTCATTTAGGAAGAATTATGAAAGGCCCTTTTTGTCATGAAATAAGACAATTCTCCTAAGTAAAACATATTTAAAACATGCTTTATCTAAAACTATTTAAGAATTTTTTTAAAGGTGACCACATCGATGTGATTGAAGAATTAAGATCACGTACTTTTATCCAAAGTGTTAGAGGAAATTGTCAAAGATAATATAATGGATATGATTGAAGGTTCAAGAAGATCAAGAAAAATGTTAAAGGAAATACCACGTTAATAGTTTGCATTATTAAAAAAAAAGTCAAACTGTTGGAATCCTTTAGATCCATATTTTTGTGTAGCATGATTTTTAAAGTTATCTCAATGGTTATGACCAATAAATTTAAAATAAATTTGTTATCAAATTGTAAGAGCTCTCTTGGATAAATACCTTGACTTACAAGGTGGTGACTAGGGTTTAAATATTTCCAAGTGATATGTCAAAGATAATATAATGGATATGATTGAAGGTTCAAGAAGATCAAGAAAAATGTTAAAGAAAATACCACGTTAATAGTTTGCATTATTAAAAAAAAGTCAAACTGTGGGAATCCTTTAGATCCATATTTTTGTGTAGCATGATTTTTAAAGTTATCTCAAAGGTTATGACCAATAAATTTAAAATAAATTTGTTATCAAATTGTAAGAGCTCTCTTGGATAAATACCTTGACTTACAAGGTGGTGACTAGGGTTTAAATATTTCCAAGTGATATGTACATAAATGCAAAGGTGTTGTAATATAGTTGTAACATATTTACGAGGTAATATAGATGAGCCCATTTCAATCCCGTATAACCAATTAAAAAAAATTAAAATCTTTTTTGTTCGTGGGTCTAGGTGGATTGGTAAGTTGGGGCGCTTACCGAGAGGAGACCTAGGTTCCAATCCCATGGGCGTGCCCATGCATAGCCAGTAGCCCGATCCGACTCCTCTGCGTGTTGCACCTGATTGATGACGACGATTTGTTTCCTGCTTGTCCGGTGGTCCCCCTTCATGCCACATGTTGAACTAGACTGACAAAGACGGTGCGAACCCTGTGTGTTCGACGATCCCCATCTCATGCCGGGTTACCATTAACGAGACGATGGGTGTGTTGGAAGCCTTCGCTGATAGTTTGAACCCTGCCAGTATGCGTTGACAATTACTAAAAATTGTGATTGTAACCAATTCATCTATGTAACCAAAAAAAAAAAAAAAAAAATTTTGTTGGCCTCAATATTAGACAAATAGAGTGGATTTGTAAAGGGTAAATAAAGTTTGGATGTCAATCTAATCCACCAAGACAAAGTAAGCAAAGCACAAGCATGATGATGAAAGTTAATATAGCCAAAGCAACTTGCTTGAGTGAATTCTGATTTTTTGGGAGCAATTATTTGGAATGTTTTCTTAGAATACTAATTTAGGTGCATTGATTATTGTATTGTCATACAAATTCTCATTCCATGGGAATGATCACTATCAAGATTTTTCTGTTGAGAAATGTAGCTTGGACAGGAACTGCTTGCACATGTTCCAGTATGAACGTGCTAGAAGTGGTTCGAGATATTTCGAATTCTATTTTTTAATTCACTTAAGTGACTATATTTTGAAATTCACTTAAGTGATTCTATTTTGTAATTCACTCAAGTGATTTTCTCTTTTTAACCATACATCTCAAGATGAGATGAGATCTAATCTTAGGGTTAGAGAGATTAGGGTTACATTTTCAAAAATAAAAGGAGGTCAAAAGTGTTTTACACACAAAAAGAAAAGAAGGTGAACAAATTGCGGAAGGAGAACTGCAAGGCTATTGTGCAGAAGTGAAGAGTGATTTGCTGGCCAGAAAGGCAGCAAGAGCAAACTGTCTTGTTGTAACTTTAACCTCCTCCATTATATAAAATATGCAGGTTTTGTATATTTTATGTTGTTCGTTTTGTTTGTTTTTCCAACCATCTGTGTGATTGTTGCATGTTAAAAATAAATTCATCTCAGATCTGATTTTATTTAGAAATATAGGGTAGCGGTTATCTAGGGTTAGGAAAATTTACATGGTATCAGAGCTAGATTTTGTGATTGATATCCTCAAGGGTTTACAATAGCAGATCACTGTTGGATATTAAAAACCAACAATTAGAGGATTTCATATTTTTTGCTTGAAGGACTAAGCTTATTTGTAGGACAATTTTTTTGAGTCATTCATATCAGATCTGAAAGTTTGTGCAGTAGATCTCAGAGATGGCAGCACCTAGCCTTAGATTTGAGGATAGATTGGAAGGTGCCTCCAATTTTTTGCCTTGGGAAATTCAAGGTAATGTTCTTATTGGAAGAGAATGACTCTGGGATATTGTCAAGGATGCTGTGTCTGCCTACAAATCCGCAAGAATTGGCAGCTCATAGAAAGAAGGAAGTGAAAGCCAAGCAAATGATCGTAGATGTAGTGAAGGATCACTTGATTCCTCACGTATCTGATAGACTACGACAAAGGAGATGTTTGATGCCTTGGTTAGCCTCTACCAAAGTGAGAACATGAATAGAAAGATGATATTGCGGAACAAACTCAGATCTGACATCGTTACCAGTTACCTGATGAAGATCACGTCGTTTCATGATCAATTGGCAGCAGTTGGGGAGAAGGTTGTAGATACAAAGTTGGTGAACGTGACACTGAATGGTTTCTCAACTTCATTGGAACCCTATCAAAGGCATCTGTGGTCATGAGCACCTTCCCACATTTGAGAAACTGTGGGATGATTTCATCCAGGAGGAGACTCAAATGGAGTCAAAGACCAACAAGAAGGGTGGTGACGATAACCTAGCCCTCTTTGGGTAAACCAAGAAGGGCAAAGGTAAAGGACCTAGCAAGGGTAAGGTAAAGAGTGAGGAGTCAACCTGTTAGCGAAGGACTTGAGCACGATCAAGTGCTTCATTTGTCATAAGCATGACCATTATGCATCATAGTGTCCAGACAAGAAGGGCAAAGGGAAGTAGCAACAAACGCAGGTAGTAGCCTCTGTAGAAACTTAGATGAGCAAGTTTGTTGCCAAATTTGAGAAGGATTTCTTGTTGGTCTCTTGCCTTTCTACTAGCACGGTTTCGAGGGATGCTTGGTATGTGGACAATGGGGCATCTCGGCACATGACATCAACCCGAAAATGTTTTACTAGTCTACAAGAGTAGGACTCAAGGGTTTAGGTTGAGCTTGGTGATGATACCAAATATCCAATTGAAGGAATTGGTACCTTTCATTTTCGACTCCAGTCAGGGAACTCTCTAGACTTTGATGATGTTTTGTTTGTTCCAAGTCTCAGGAAGAACTTGCTTTCAGTTTTGGTTATGGAGGATAAGGGTTATGAAGTGGAGTTCAAGAACCAACATGTCCTTATCAGACCAAAAGAATATAGCCTAGAAACAACACAAGTGGTAGGGGTTAGAGAAGGCAGTCTATACAGGTTGTAGGGTGAAATTGTTCGAGCCTAGTTCATAGTAGTAAAAACTTGTGTGAGTTGTAGCACAAAAGGATGGGACACTTGCATCATAGAGCGTTGCCTATTCCAAGGGAGATAGTCACATGTCTTCTAGAGTTTAGCATTGAGAAATAGGGAGTATGTAGAGGGTGCACACTTGGCAAGCATGCCAAGGTTGTTTTCCCAAACAACGAGCATAAGTCTAAGGAGATACTAGATCTAGTACATTCGGATGTTTGTGGACCAATGTTAGTAGCATCAATTTCAGGTAGTTGTACTATGTTTCCTTTTCTGATGATTTCTCTCGCAAGACATGGACCTACTTCTTAAAGACCAAGGATTAAGTCTTTAGCAAGTTTTAGGAGTTCAAAGCTCTAGTTGAGAACCAAACAGAGAAGAATATCAAGGTCTTGAGATCAGACAATGGGGTGAATATACCTCCAAGGAGTTCAATGGTTTTTGATAGCAGGCAGGAATCAAGAGGGAGTTGATTGTTCCATACAATCTACAACAAAATGGGGTTGTAGAGCGAAAGAATCGATCCATCATAGGGGTTGTTAGGACCATGATTCATGACTAGGGCTTGTCAGTGTTTCTTTGGCAGAAGCATGCAATACAACAAGGAATAGGCGAGTCATTTCCACATCTTTGGATGTCTAGTTTATATCCATGTTCTGTTAGAGAAGAGGACCAAGTTGGAGCCCTCCAGTAGGAAGGGTTTATTTGTAGGTTACAATGAGACTTCAAAAGCTTATAGGGTTTATATTCTTGAGAATAGGAAGACAATAGTGAGCAGGGATGTAAAGTTTGAGGAGGGCGTTGCATCCAAGAAGTCCCATGAGCCTATTCCAGTGATAGATAATGAGGAGTAGGAAGCTCCGAAGGTTGAGCTAGGGTCACCAAAGACACCAGTGGTTTCCAGTTCAAGACAACAACCTTTAGGTGAGGAGGAGGAGACATTAGCCCCTTCCAGTTCTATCAAGAGACCTCAATGGCTTACAAAGACATTGAGGGATGCTCAGGAGTATGTTGAGGCTCCTAGTAGCATGATTAGGGAGAGCAGGCCTCCAAGGAAGTTTTCAAACTACCTGGCATTGATGAGTAACTTCATATATTTAGGGCCTTCCAGTTTTTAGGAGGCAACAAACCAACAGGTTTGGCGGGATGCTATGGTGGAGTAGACCTCCATCATGAAGAATGATGTTTGGGACATAATGCCAAGATCGGAGGGGACGTTTGTTGTGAGTTCCAAGTGGCTCTACAAAATTAAGCATGTTGTAGATGGCAACATCGAGAAGTTCAAGGCAAGATCTGTGGTGAGAGGGTTCTCCCAGAAAGTGGGAGTGGACTATGAAGAGACTTTTGCTCCAGTTGCCAGGTACACTTCGATTAGAGCAGTTATGTCTTTAGCTTCATCTATGGGATGGCAGATTCATCAAATGGATGTGAAGACAACTTTCCTTAATGGGAACATTGAGGAAGAAGTGTACATAGAGCAACCTCAGGGCTTTGAGGTAAATGGGAATGAGTCCCATGTTTGTAGGCTGAAGAAAGCCTTATATGGATTCAAACAAGCACTGAGAGCATGGTATTATAGGATAGATGGATACTTGCGGAGTGTGGGCTTCACTAAAGTTGATGTAGATCCTAATCTATATTACATTTTTGTTGGGACTGATCTACTCATTTTGGTGCTATATGTAGATGACTTGTTTCTTATAGGTGTAGAGAAGCTCATTGTAGGGTGCAAAGCAGATATGGCAATTGAGTTTGAGATGAAGGACATTGGCATGATGCATTACTTCTTGGGTTTGGAGGTTTGGCAGAGACCAAGGGAGATATTCCTTAGGCATGGTAAGTATGCAGTTGAGATCCTGAAGAGGTTTCTGATGTAGGATTGCAAACCTATGGCCACACCCATGATCACTAATCTGAGGGTGACAACTTCAGATTCAAAATTAGTGGACCCTTTGTTGTACAAGCAACTGATATGATCCTTGATGTATTTGGTCATCACTAGACCAAATATATGTTTTGCAGTGAACACCTTGAGTCAATTCATGGTGGAGCCAAGGCAGGAGCATTGGGTAACAACAAAACATGTGCTCAGATACTTGATGGGCACGATGGAGTATGGTCTGAGATATCTTGGAGATGGTGAAGTGAGGTTGTAGGGGTATACAGACTTAGATTAGACAGACAATGTAGCAAACAGGAAGAGCACCTCAAGGTGCTACTTTAGCTTGGGATCAGGCATGATATCTTGGTTCAACAGGAAGCAGATTATTGTGGCACTTAGCTCAACAAAGGCCGAATACATGGCATCAAGTATTGCTAGTTGTGAGGCCACTTGGCTTCGCAAGTTGCTTACAATATTTATTGATCAGGAGTTGGATTCCACGGTGATATACTGTGATAATTGGAGTTGTATCAAACTTTTTGAGAATCCAATATTTCATGACAAGTCCAAACACATAGACATCAAATATCACTTCATATGATACAGGATTCAGAAGGGAGCCGTAGAGCTCCAGTATATTCCCACAAATCAGTAGATAGCTGATATTCTGACCAAGCCCTTAGTGAAAGGGAAGTTTGAAGCATTCAGAGACAAACTTGGATTGGTGCAGAATTCCTTCCTCGCTAAGGAGTGTTGAGAAAGGTATCTTGGACAAGAACTTCTTGCATAGGCTTCAGTATGAACGTTCTAGAAGTGGTTCGAGACATTTCAAATTCTATTTTGTAATTCACTTAAGTGATTCTATTTTGAAATTCACTTAAGTGATTCTATTTTGAAATTCACTTAAGTGATTATCTATTTTGAAATTCACTTAAGTGTTTTTCTATTTTGAAATTCACTTTATGTGATTCTATTTTGAAATTCACTTAAGTGATTCTATTTTGTAATTCACTTAAGCGATTTTCTATTTTTAACCATACATCTTAAGATGAGATGAGATGAGATCTAATCTTAGGATTAGAGAGATTAGGGTTACGTTTTTAAGGATAAAATGAGAAGGTCAAGAGTGTTTTACACAAAAAGGAAAGAAGACAAACAAATTCCAGAAGAATTGCAAGGCTATTGTGCAAAGGTGAAGAGTGATTTGCTGGTCAAAAAAGTAGCAAGAGAGCAGGTTGTATTGCTATAATTGTAACCTCCTCCATTATATAAAATATGCAGGTTTTGTAGTATATTTTCTGTTGTTCATTCTGTTTATTTTTCCAACCATTTGTGTGATTTTTGTATATTTAAAATAAATTCATCTTAGACCTGATTTTATTTAGAAATATAGGGCAACAATTATGTAGGGTTAGGAAAATTTACATTTTCAAATATCAATAATGCCTCTATCCAAGAGATCAACAACATAATCCATCATCTTGATGGTGAAGCCATTTGTTGCCCCCTTGTTTGAAAGACAATAATGCCATTCTTGGTATGTGGCCATGTAAGATAGAGGACATCTTATTGTCAAGAATTTCTAAGCTTTAATTTTAAGCTTAAGGAATTGTTTCAAGACTATGAGAAAGCTTCATGTTTGGCAATAAGTATTGATAAGGTCATGATCTTGTTTAGGTGTTAGATCTGTACTTGTCAAATATGGGCTATAGGAGGCCTTTCCTCTATAATAATTATATTGAAATATCTGTAAGGATGGGCAATGTGTGATCTCCTCCATGAAAAGCTTGGCTTGACAAATTTAGGAGCCTATTGGAAGGTTTTAAAGACACTAGCAATCTTGTAACAAGGAAGCTTCAATTATTGAAGTCGTGGTAATTTTACCTATGTCATTTTCATTCTTGTAACCTTCACTAGCATACAAAATGTTAATAATGCTATGTACTACTTCTCATATGGTAAGGAGGTAGAAGATTCTAAATGGATCCCTTTATTGTCTCGATGGAAAATTAAAAGATTGAAGGCTTTGGAGGTACCAATATGAAGCAGGCAAATAAAGGAGTATTAAGTGGTAGTATCCAAAATGAGCAAATTTTAGATTAATGTTTGATAAGACAAGCGAAGGGAGTAGAAGATTCTAAATGATTCCCTTTGTTGTCTTAATGGAATATTAAAATAATGAAGGTTTTAGAGATATCAATATGAAGGAGCCAAATAAAGGAGTCTTAAGTGGTAGTGCCCATTATCACCAAAATTTGGGTAATTTTTTTTAAAAAGAGTCTATTGTGGTCCAAGGTGGAATATGTAGACATTGTGAAAGTGATACTTTATCTCAATGTTTTAGATCTTAGTCATGTGACCAATAATAATACCCAGTTTAAGGTCATCATTAGAGATGCAAAAAATAGATTTGGAAAATGATCTAAAATCTTGGATGTTTTGAAGTGGATTCATATTTGTTATCCACTCCACTATAATGGCCAATGTAGATAGTAGATTCCCATGGTCTTGGAATGAAGGAATGAAATTGAAAAGCAATTTCATTTTATTTTTTTTAGCCATGATTTTAAGAATACAACTTAAGGTTTGCATAAAATTTGAGATCCACCAAGGTTGTTTAGTAATAAAACCTTTGGAGTTGGGGAAGTTGAAGTAACCCCTCCAAAAAAGAGAGCATGAAATGCATTGATAATTTGCATACCTATCGTTTAAGTCCTTATTAAAATCAAATGACACCTTGCATGTTTGATTTTATCAATATGTTAAAGCAATGGAGATTTATGTTAGCAACATTGGTCTCAAACATGACATGACCATCAATGACAACTTTAAAATCTAATTGGTTCATTAGAAAGGATTTGTTAGCATTATGATACCATACTTAGTCTTCCATGATGGTGGATCTCAATGACTCTAGGTAGTTCATTTGAATGTTCTTGTTAACATCTTGACAAACCATCCTCACCGTAGATTAGATTTTCGAAGCTTCTTATCCTAGTAAATAGTAAGGGGTTTTGAAATGTGTTCTTCCTTCTTGGTAACCGTTTAGATTACCTCCATGATGATGTAGATGCTAGTTTGGAAGTGTTGTTAGATGGTGTTATTTCATAGGATTTGGTAATGCTTATATCAAAGGCTGTTGAACATCTTAAATTAACAATTAACTATGAAAGGACACCATTTATAACGTAAAATTAAAATAGTTTTTAACATCTACGAGGCTATAGGCCATATGGAACGATCCTCATGGAGGATGTAGTTTATCCAATATATGTTTATTCAATATTACTTCCATTATTGGAGTATTGTGTCTCTACACCCTTTCAGATTTGAACTTGAAACATCATTTTAGAGTTCCAAAGCCTTCACTCTTAGCTCCACTCAAGAGTAGTGGCATGAATTGATGGATCATAATGTAACATAAGAAGAATATTATTCATCTCTTTGTTCACTATGGATGTGTTTGCTTTTTAGCCTAGCTTATGTACCATGAAGACTTTTATAAGTTATTTCATATAAATATCAAACATGAGATTGACTTTATTGTGATGGCCATGGTGGATGGATCAAGGGCAATTCTATAACTCCTTCATGATAGCAAAGCAAATCTATACATTCATTGAGGCACAAGCCTATATATTACATGCTTTAGTGTTACAAATTGGAAGATCGATATTCCCGATTTAGGAGATCGTTATATGCAATGAATATATAAAAATAGTAACCCATCTAAGAATGGATGCCTTAATCATCTAAAGATGCATGACCTAATGACCTAATAATATAAAAAATAATGGAATAAAATATTCCTAACATCCCCCATTATTACATTATTTGGTAAACAAATTGAATTGCGAAACATTTCAAACTTGACATGTGCAAGTGCCTTTGTAAAAATATCTACAACCTGTTGGTTGGTGGGAATGTACTGGAGTTGGATCTCTTGATTCTGAACATGGTCTTGAATGAAATGACATGAAGTTTCAACGTGCTTCATTCTTTCATGAAATACTAGATTCTTAACCATTTTTAGAACACCTTGGTTGTTGCATTTCAATAGTGTTGGATGTTTCTTTTGTATGCCCATTTTTGATAGAATATGACGTAACCAAATTGCTTCACACACAACTCCTCATGCAACGTGATATTTTTCCTCCATGGATGATAATGCTACTACATGTTTCTTGCTATGCCATGAGATAGGTCCAGATCCTAGATGAAATACATATCCAGATGTTGATTTTCTATCATCTAGTGATCCGACATAATTTGAGTCCATGTATCCTTGCAAGAAGAACTGATCATTCTTTTTATATTCTAGGCCATATTCTACTATACCACGAACATAATGTAACACCCTCTTTGTTGCATTTCAACGACTCTCCTTAGGATCATGCATGAATCTTGAAAGATATCCTACAAAAAAACTGATGTCAGGCTTGATGTTAGTAAATAAGACTCCCAATCAGCTGACGTTAGAGAGTGCCAAATACCTAGGGAGACTTGTCACATCAGGACAATTGTAATCCTTGTTCCATTGGTGTTGCCTTAGGCTTACATTCTGTCATTTGATATCTTTCTAGCAGAGTCTTGGGCATATTTTTTTGTGTGATTACAATGTGATGTTTCCTTTGCAAAACTTCCAAGCCAAGACAATAGTGTAGAAGTCTTAGATCTGTCATATCATTTTTTTTTCAAGTCTTTCTTGATGGCATCTATCAATTCATTTGAAATGCTTGTAATAATCAGATCATCAACATACAACACAAGTATCACTATTTCAAATCCAACTTTTTTTGTAATAGATATTTGTGTTTAAGGGACTTCTTTTGAATCTGTACTACAATAGGTGCTTGTCCATTTTGATGGACCATGTTCTTCGAGCTTGCTTAACCCATATAAGGACTTAACAAGTCTACATACCTTTTGCTCTTGCCCTTTTACGACAAAGCCTTTGGTTTGAGTCATGTACACCTCTTCTTGAAGATCATTGTTCAAGAAGGCAATTTTGACATCCATTTGATGCAACTTCCAACCGAAATATGCTACCATGGCATAAAGTATGCAGATGGTGGTCATCTTTGTTGTGGGTGCAAAAGATTCTTCATAATCTATTCCTTTTGTGCATAGCCCTTTGCAATGAGTTGTGCCTTATATTTGTCAAGTGTTCCATCTGCCTTGTACTTGGTTTTGAAGACCCACTTGCAGCCTATGGGCTTCTTTCCTTTAGGTAGATTAATGAGCCCCTATGCTTTATTTTTCATCAGAGAATTATATTATGCTTCCATTGCTCCCTTCCACTAGGGCGCGCTAAAGGCATCCTTTATTTCTATTGGTTTTGAATTCTCCATCACTGAAGACATCAATCTTAAGTTCATTTCTTCATGAGCCATACTACAAGTTTGAGGGCGAGTGGAAGTGAGATGAGGAAATACATCAACCTTAGCATCTTTGATGGTACTCTAGACCCATTTTAGAGTCTTTCGTTGTTGTGTATGAGCAATTGCTATAGGTTCATCATTCATAGCTGGAATGTCTTCTTGGACTTCCTCATTAAGCTCTATGCTTACAATAGGAGATGTAGCATCTTGAGGGGCTTCAATATTTGACTTTGGCTCAACTATTCATCAAATACTACATCTCGATTTATATGCAATTTCTTGGTTTTTGGGTCTATCAACCAATACCCTTTGGATTCATCATCATATCCAAGAAATATGCATGGCAAGGATTTTACATCTAGCTTGGTCCTCTTTTTCTTTGGCACATGCATGTATGCCTTGCTTTTGAAGACTTATAGATGTTCTATGGAAGGCTTCCTCCTTGAACATGCTTCTTTCGATGTAACTCCTTATAGTGCCTTTGTAGGTACTCTATTTAGAAGATAGACTACAATGGTGATTGCTTTAGCCAAATACTGTTTCTCTAGATTGGCTCCTGTGAGCATGCAACAAACCATTTTCATAATGAAACAGTTTCTTCTCTTAGCAACCCCATTACGTTGTGGAGTATAAGTTGTAGTGAGTTTTCGCTTTAACCCATTTTGTGCAAGAAACCTTGTGAATTTTGTGGATGTATATTCCCCCCTTGATCTAAGTAGACGACCTTAATAAAACACTCGATTTACTTTTCTACACGTTTGAAATGTTAAAAGTGCTGGAACACATCTAACTTTAGTTGCAACGACACCCACATCTTTCTGGAGTAGTCATCAACAAACAACAATTGAAAGTATCTTTTACCATCAATACTGGTTGTCATGGGTTCACACAGATCGATGTGTATAACATCCAAAGGATTGTTGGCTCTATGGGAGCTCAACTCAAATGGTACTTGGTGTTGCTTTCGTGCTAAACAACTCGAGCAAATTGGCAAGGTGTGTGAAAGGTTGGGTAGATCGATCACCATCTGATGCTTATCAATTGAAGTAAGTAGCCAAAACTAAGATGCCCATATCTCCAATGCCAAAGGGTAGTTACATCCATCATACCTGTCAACAATTCTATATGTGGAGCAGATTGGACATCTAGTAGAAACAAACCACTTTTGTAGGAACTAGTGGCTATGTTCTTACTATTCTTAGTGATAAAACACCTATTGTGGCCTTTCTCAACTCTGAAATCAACCTTCATGTTTCTATTTAATAGTTGGGGCACACATAATAAGTTGTTGCCTAGTCCTAAGACACAAAGGACTTGTTTAATGGTGTATTTCCCATCTAGAAAATGAACTGAAACGTCGCCTTTTTTTTTTACCTTGTAGGTTTTATTATCGACGACGATCACTGGTTTCCCTTATTTTGCTTCAAAGGTAGCAAACCATCCTTTGTCCCTTGTCATATGCTTGCTAGCACCATAATCAATGTACCAAACATCATCCTTGGGTTTGACAACAACTTTGGTCATGAGTACTTTGTGTGCCTGTTCAAAATATGAATTTGACTCTTCGTATCCCTGTTCAAAATATGAATTTGACTTTTTGTATCCTTGTTCATAATCTGAATCTGATTCTTCAATGGAAACATGCCCTTTTTGTTGCTTGTGTTTGGTTTGTGGCCTATATTGCTACTGTTTCTATTGAGTTTTGCGGACCTGATCACCTCGTGGGGTGGTTTGTACCGACAATATTTGGTATCATGTTCATCTTGTTCACAGATATGGCAATACCTCTTTTAGTGCTGAGGTTGCTGTGATAATAAGGAAAAAGGACCTTTGTTTAAAGAACCCCTTTGTCTTCTTCGTTTCCTATATTTCTTATAGGTTTTTGGCTTATGAGTGTACGATTCACAACTGGTCCCTTAATTTGTTGGTTTCTTCTTGTTGTTGCATATTGACCAACTCCTCGAAGGAAATGACCTTGTTGGAGACTTGTAAGGAGGTAATAAACACAAAAAAGGAAATTGGTAAAAAGCTTGAAGTATGGTGGGAGCTAAGAGCTTGTTGTCCACTTTTTCACCCATAACAGTTAGTTTTCTCTTCAGATCTGTGATTGCAAAGAAATTTCTCTATAGTCTCTCCATCTTCCACTTGCAATGTGTGAGGTTGGGATTGAAGGTTAAGTATAGCGGACTGATTTTTTCCTTCATTAATGGTCATAGAACATCCCATGCTTGACTTGAAGTTTCTACATCACAAATGTGGGGCTAGATCTCATCAATTGTGGCTTGTCATACTTCATCATACTTTGTTGCTTGGTCCTTGTCTTTAGGTCATGTTCTGATTCCTATCACGATGTCCTATAACTTCTCCATTGCCAAGATAGTCCACATCTCTGTCTTCCATGGTTTGAAGTTGGGTCCTTTTAGGAGTTGAGAATCAGTGAAAAACA
This sequence comes from Wollemia nobilis, assembly GCA_028583015.1. Lineage (NCBI taxonomy): Eukaryota > Viridiplantae > Streptophyta > Pinopsida > Araucariales > Araucariaceae > Wollemia > Wollemia nobilis. The sequence continues at coordinate 907,670 of JAQPPZ010002979.1, forward strand.
CTTTGGGAGTGGCCATTATGAGGGTTCATAGTTGCAAAAATATGACATGCAAAACATGGAAAAAACATGGAAAGAAATAATGAAGGCATCAAAATTTGTCGATAATGCACCTAGGCTTCATGATGCCTAAATGGCTTAATCTCAATGCACTAACCATTATAGCGAACCCTCTCATCGGGTCCATAAGGGGGGCATTCACAGTTTTGAACTCAGTCGATTCACCTCCTCTATGTGGGTGGCGCAACTTTTTTGCCACCACGATCTTGATGGTGCTGCTTCAAGGAATGCAACCCAAGTATATCAAGAATATTTTGTTGCATGTTTTTCAAGATCCTATGATTAGATCTGTGATTTGAACCCAAAATCGTGCTTAGGTTTCACCAAGTTTTTCATAGCAGGTTTTGTTTTTTCAAAGAAGGAAACTTCTCTTGGTGATATGATTGTCATGTGCGCAGGTTTGCGCGATCAAACCCCAGGGAAATGGTGTCATCGATTTTTATTTGGATTGGGTATATCGATTGTCGACATCAACAAACAACCTAAAAAAACCCTGTGAGGGTTGCTGAGGATATCAATGGTTTGAAACAACCCTGTAAGGGTAGATATATAGGACCGATATCACTTTGTTGCTCTGAAACGACCCTTGTTGTGTGGGACTGCGAGGTTGGAACCTACATTTGTTGATCGATCGTGCTTCCAGGGGAGCTTTGCAAATGAAGCTTAAGGTGAAGGTCTGCATCGATCGACGAGATTGCAACTATGTTTATGAATGTGTCTTATTCCTGACTGAGTCAACCGGAGGGGGAGAACTAAGCTGCATCGATTGTTGGGTGTGTGTTTTGAATCCTGCCATGCCAAATCCATTTGTAGTTTTTCGAGCAACTAGCCTACGTGGCAATGCAATCAGGGGCTTGCTCATAGGTTAAACACCTTTGAGGCAGGGTGCAGTGATGATGCAGGGGTGCGGTAGGGCCTACGTTAGAGACAATGTTCAAGGTTTATGCTCGTCTCGTAGTTTATCCTATAACTGCTACTTATTGGGAGAAAACATTTTCTCTTCTTGACTTGCTGCACTTTGTGTGCACAAGCAATTTCAAATGCTAAAGAAATTAGTGATGCTGCAAAGGAAGTCATCGAGATTCAAACACGGGTCTTGTGGATCAAGCTGGTTGGTCAATTTATTGCATTGATTGTTGGAGATGGAGCCCTAAGCCTTGATTTAGTGCACACTTCCTACACTAGGTAATCAGTTCTGATATACTAGGTAAAGTCCGATGATGTAGTAGCTCTTCGTGTTGATGTTACCTTCTTTAGCAATGGTGACAACTCCCAAAAGCTCAACAAGATATTAGAGAACTATGACGAGGTAGATGAGGGTGTTGGTGTTGACGTGCTTGACGTATTTGCCGACCTTGAAAAACTAGGTGATTTTGCCCACAAAAAATTGCAGGTCGTCTTTAAGCTTCCTCTCGTTAATATGGATTTGCACTAGGTAACCCTTGCTAATTCATGTCTAGGTTTGAAGGGGATCCTCCTTGTTGGACACCACCTTCGTTTTCCTCCTTGTGAATCAAACCTGCAAGCACTCGAATCATTGCTATATGAATGATAGTTCCAAAATTGCACGAGTAAAAAACAAATGGAAGGGCTCGTTGTTGTATAACAATGATTGTCCCTTGATCTTGTATAACAATGATACCAATTGGAAGATTGATGCTCATGATTTAGGAGATTGTTACATGCAATGATTATATGAAAATAGTAACCCATCTAAGATTGGATGCCCTAATCATCTAAAGATGCATGACCTAATGACAAAATAATATAAATAGTAATGGAATACAATATTCCTAACACTTCAATCATTGAATAATCTCCATTTTGTTTAAAAACATCATATCTCTATACAAATAGGAATCGCTTTGTTGTTTTTAATTGCAATAGAGCTAGCTTTGTGGGATCCATATTGTAATTACTGATTTTGACTTAATAAGAGATTGTACAAGACTTTTTGCTTTCCATTAGTAGCACGAATGCATGATGCTTGTGGCACTATCCTTTTGTCATTCATTATTATTTCTATTTCAAAAGTGTGGGAATACTTAGTTGTTATTCAATTTTCTCATGTGTTTATTGATCAAACACTCTTATTACTACACCCATATTTTTATTTCAAACTTTTGCACCTTAACCTTCCAAATTTTACTTGCATTTAAATTTATGCATTCACTTTTTTGTACTTAGTTTAGATTTAGCGAGGATAACAGTGAACCAACCTAAATCTAGAAGGTCAAAGGGGGCACGATCTCCCTTCTTCCAATTTGTTGAAAGTTATTGTGGGCACATAAGAAGTTAGACCTTTCCACAATTTAGCAATTTTTGGCATGCCTATTGGGTCGAAGGGCTTGATTTCCACAATAAAATCAAGCCTAGTCCTTTTTTGAAAACAAGTTTTGCACATATTTCATTTTTGCATGTGATTTTGCAGGTGCTTTATAAATAACGACTCTTTTTTGAACAACATCAAACTTTTAAAATTTTTGCAAAGCAACACGAATACTTAAAAAACATCAGATCTTTTCATTTTGGTGCTAGATTGCATACAAAAAGTGTTTGGCCAAAGTTTGAAGATTTTTTGCGGTCTTCATCTGAGGAGTGATTTGCCTTGTTTAGAGTAAATCACCTGGAAAATAAAATTTTCCCAAGTATTATCAAAGGAGCAATTTACTTTAAGTGATCCATTCTCGCTTTTTTTTCTAACAAATTTTCAATTTTATTTTGGAAGCAAATCCCTCCACTTGGGAGAGTGATTTGTCCTAGTCCTTTGTGGGATGGTGACTCCATTACAAACTTTAGTGAAATCCCAAATCTCTCACGAAGTAAGAAAAGGTTTATTAAAATAGTGAATCACTTCATTTTTGACATATAATTACGATTTGATACTAGCAAAGATCGTTTTGTCAAACTTGAAGAAATTTTGCTAAGTTTTTGTCAAATGAGAGATTCACTTCATCCACTAAGTGATTCACATACTTTCAAGTAAAGTAAAAATCTCGCTAAGTATTGGAGAGGCAAATCATCCCCTTTCAAAAAGGGAAAAATGATTTATTGAATTTTAAGAAATTTCACTAAGTTCTTATCAAATGAGTGATTTGATGACCCTCACAAAGTGATTCACTAAACAATGAGCAAGTCACTATACAAGCTCCACTCATGTCTTTGAAAAATTCAGGTGTTAGGCAACATCATGGTGGCTCAACTATGGGGGAATCCTCAAATGATGTAGAATATGTCATGGATTCAAAATCCTCAATTACCCTCTACGTACAAAGTTCCCAAGGTCAACAATAGTTTTTACAAAATTCAAATATTAATCATAATCAATTGAATCCATAACTAAACATGCATACTCATCATACACTACATAATTCTAGGTTGTTGTAAGTCTATCAAAGCCAACAACCAATGAAATAATTCATGCAATGACATGATGGCTCCAAGATCCTATGTTGTAAAAAATCGACTACTTCAATATCCTCAACAACAACCAATATATGCTATGTTGGGATAATCTACATACCAAATGCCATGCGAAAAAGTGCATCATAGGCCTAGGGCCCAACAATAAAACACTCTGAATCTCAATGATCTATATAAAATGTTTATAATGCTATATTGCATATTAATAATGGATCGAGAACACGAAGAGGAGAATGGAAAAATTCATCAACAAGAAAACATGGCGTTTACCAATTAAGAGAGTGAATGACCAATGATTCAACAACAAGACCTATTAATCCCCACTCGTAGTGAAATTTTAGCCTATAATGAGTCCCTTCAAGCTAGGGCACTTCATTAGGGAAATATACACTAGTGCACAATGGCATGGAAAAATATGAATTTAAATTTTTGGTGCTTTACCTATAAAATGGGTCATGATTCAACAAATTGTGCTATGGCAATTCACCATGCCCAAATGATAAATCAACAAGTGGTAAGTCAACATGTACGAGCAAATCAAGCCCATTGTCATTAATTAATGTTTAGTAAACCTCGATAAGCCACCCCAATGTCAGAATAAGTGACACCTCAAGTCAATATGATGCAAGTGTATGCATTGCTTGGGGCAATGCAGATGAGTAGTTATTACCTCCTTAGTCAAAGTGCAATAGTGAAAATCCTCATTTTAGGGATTTAACAACTCAAGAGAATCTTTAGCGTACCCCTTGGGAACCATACTCTCTTATGACAAGAAGAGAACCTAAGATGATAAGGAAAGATTTATATAACAATTGATTAACGATTACTATGGAGGAGCCTTCATTCCTTTATCAAGGGACATGTCTCCTATGATCTAAGAAAATACTTCAATTTGAAAACAAGGTTTTTGAAGAGAAAGAAACAAAGGATGAAAAAGATCATGAATTATTTGATTCTTTCTCAGATAAGGAGGTCGAGGCTATATAAGAATTTGAGGTATTTAGTTCTTCCCTAGTAGGAGAAATATCTTTAATGGGAGCAAGAATTGAATCAAAATACAAGGGGTTTGGTTTTCCTTTTGAGGATGTCTTGCCAATGGAGATAACAAAGGAATGCTTACAACCAAAACAAGAGGAATTGCTACCTTCCTTAGATGAGGAATTAGAGCATCCAAGAGTTATGGAAAGAGGAATTGGACCAAAATATGAAGAGGAGAGAAAATTTGCAATATTTGAAGAATTGACATGTGAATATTCTTTTATGAAATATTTTTACTACTTTAAAAGAGGAAAGTCAAAATGAGGTTTACTAGATTCCTAGGGAATTATGTGAAACACAAATTTTTGCAACACCTGAAACACCCGAGGTTAGTAAATGTCATCTTCCTATCCAAGGTGTTGTCATGCACAATCTTCATGAATCAACATAGGAAGTCTAATTTTTTGGTCTCCTAGAATATGAGATATTTGATTTCTCTTGAAAGGAAGAGGATATAGAAGTCATGTAGGTTTACATCTGGAACATGAAGTGTTTATATCAATATTCACATTGATACTGTAGACCACACATAAAATGCTAGAAGAAACTAAGTGAGTATGGAAGCCATCTTGTATAGAAGTTTTACTCTTTGAAAATAAATAGAGTTGTGGAAAGAGGAAATGGGCCAAAATATAAAGAGAGAAAATCTACAAGATCTAAAGAATTGACATGTGATTCTCCTTTTATGAAATATTTTACTTCTTTGAAGAGGAAATTCTAGAAGAGACTTACCATATTAATGGGGAATCATGTGAAGCATAAATGTTTGCAACACCTAAAACACTTTAAAAATATTTATAGACAATATTTAATTTGATTAAAATATATTAAATAAAATGTTGCATTTTCATCAAGTTATTTGTCAATTATAAAAATATATTAAATTATTTGTAGAGGTTATTCTTACATATTAGGATTTTAAATTCTTTTAAACAAAAATCCAGAATTATGAATCTTGTACTTAATGAAAATAAAGTGACTAGTCTTATAAAATTTGAAGCATGTATTCAAATAACTTGACTTGGTCGTTACAAATCAAATTACATATATAAAAAACTCAAATAAGGGACCTGTAGTGGCTTAGTCTTTCCATTGTTCTTTAAATATACATAAAATATTAAAAAATTAATATTACATATTGATATAACTTATATCTATATCAAATAGATGTTTAAATCAATATTTATTTAAAGGAATCTAATTAAAGGGATTGAAATGAGCTCCACCTATATTATCTCATGACCACATAATGGTATTACAACAAATTACAATTTGGCTATGTATGGCTTCTGTTGGGAGCTACTCCCATCAAAATAACAAAACATTACATTGTTGTAAGTTCAATCAAACAATAACTAGCTTGCAATTTTATTAAAGGTAATCGCATCGGCATATGAGGAAGAACCACAACAGGTAGCATTACCTCGATGATTGTTGGCAAGGGTTTTGATTAAAATTTTATAGGCGATGATGGAACCTCAACGAAAAAGGAACAATGGCAACGAAGGAACCACATGCAATGACAGAACCACAGAGGTGGAGGAACCACAACGACGGAGGAACCACAACGACAGAGGAACCACATGTGATGGAAAAACCACAACAGTTGTTGGCAAGGGTTTTGATTAAAGTTTATAGACGGTGGCGAAACCACGACGACGAAGGAACCACAAGTGACGGTGGAACCACGATGGTTGTTGGCAATATCCTTATGGTGGACACTACAATGGAGGAACCACATGCCATGGTTATTAGTAATATCCTTGTGGTGGGTATTGTAGAGGAACCACAATTAGTAGTTATTGGATTGGATGGAGACCTCTAGGGCCAGTAACCTTCAAGGCAAGTAGGATCAGATGAAGATATCTGGGGCTAATAACCATCAAGGCGAGCATGATTGAATGGAGACCTCTAGGGACAATAAACCTCAAGGTGACCCTTTGATCACATCTAGTTGTGGTGCTAGTAGTGTTGCAATGGATTCTTTCAAGTCTCCTTTGGATTTAATGAATTTCCTCCTGGGAGGTGTGTTGAAGGGTTCAACCGACGAGCAAGGTGATTTAGCTTAGGATGTCCTTGTTTTGAGAGAGATAGTAAGAGCTGGGCGGATCGAATGAAAGCCAATAAAATTCCCAACTTTGTTGGAAAGGAGAAGATGTTGGGAATGGGAAAATATGAGATAATATTGATACAAAGTAGATTACAATATATAGGCAGGAGGCCTATATGATAACGTGACAAGTGTCAAGGATACAATATGAGAAAATGACAAGTGTCAAGGACACATGTCATAACTAACAGACAAAGTACACATTAACTCTAACATTGCCCCTTAATGTGTACTTTTCTAAAAATAAAACCCTAAAATAACCCTAACATCCTTCTTTATGACATGATTTGGTCTAGGCTCATGCTATTTGCGCTTGGATCTCCAACTATGAATAATTCTAGATCAACAGTATATACATATCGGTCTATTGCCATAGGGTCAACCACTTCCACAGGTCTGTTGCCTTTAGGTTAGCCATCTAAGTGCCTCAGGGTCAGTCACTTTTGGGTTTGTTGCCTCTGCAGGTCATCCTCTAGGTATGTTGCCTCTCGTAGGTCACTAACTAGGTTCACCATGAATATCATCCTCCCTCATGGTGAAACACAATATAGAAGGTGTCGGTCTCTGCGAAAATGCACCTTAATACAAAAGAAATACGATCCATAAAATACAATAAAAAATTAGCCATAGAATCCAAATGTGGAGGAGAAGAAGAAAGAAGAGAATAGAATCTTCTGAAGTATCTTCGTCTGTAGTCTTCAGAAGTTGATCCGAAAAAGTCCTCGGATAGAGTCTAGGGTGTCTATGTCTGTAGTCCCTAGAGTAGGTGTCCTTATGGTAATCACCTCATCTTACCGGAATGCATGGGTAACCAACCGCTACATCCACCAAGTATGATAGAGGAGAATACTAGATACTAGGTTCACTTACATAGAGTGTCGGGTTCAATCAAAAATGCACTCTAGAATACAACAATATTTGAGGCTAAAAAATGCATATAAGATGCCTAAAAAAGAATATTGGACACCACCAATGTGTCTATATCAGAAAAACATTTTCGACGACTATAAATACCCTTATGTTTCGCTATCAATGGGACCTTCATTTGTGAGGAAAACAACAACATCAAGAATCTAGAATATTCTTGGTATCAGAGAATATTCCATTGGAATATTCTTGGCATTGCACTTTGGCGGAATCAAAGGCAAAAATAAAAAATCATTTCAAGTTTTCCCCCATATGTACCTACTTGGGCCAACATTGAAAAGTGAAAAATATAACAAATGGCCATGTGGGCCTTCCACTTCCATGTGGAAAAATAAAAGTGGCCAATGACTACAAAAATATCCCCTTGGTCATTTAAATTTTTTAAAAAATCTGCTGCGGTTCATGGGGAGTCTTAAAATTAAAATATTTTATGATTGACCTTATCAGTCATGACCTCAAACTTTCCCCTGAACCTCCTGAACTTGTCACCCAACTGACTATTAGTGTACTCGTTATCCAAAACTTTGAGACTTTTAACATAATCATAAAGGGGGGTCAAATTGTTTTTGGGAATTTCATTACCTCCTTCCAAGTAGGCCACTACACACTTGAGGAATGTAACCTTGTCCCTTGGACTCCATATCAGCATTGTTTTCTTCACCACAAACAACTCGGCGGGAGATCTAAAAAAAACAATATGATGGACAACCATGTTGGATTATTGGTCGTCATGGGACCAGGATTGAATTTCGGATCTCTAGCAAAGAGTTTCACGTCAAGCATCTGCGGCAGCTGGTGCTTGCGATGTTTTGACTGCATCATCTGATGCTTGTTCTCCTTGGCGTGTGAGACGTGCTATGTAAAAAATGCAATCTCAATCAATTTCACGAGCACCTAGCCCTGCTTGTCCTCTTGAAACTTTCAGACCTGCGATGCAGCATCGAAACTGTGAGCTATGAGCGGACAAGAGGTTTCCAGCAGGCCCGCATTGCCAAACCTTCCTTGAAAAACATAATGTTGCCTTTGCTTCTGCAACAATCAAACGAACTTCAACCACCTGTAGACACCTCCAAATCACAGCATCGTTGTCCTCCAGAAATGCGCACAGGTCTTCTGGACCTCCATCTCCGTCGGAAGCTATTGCACCTAGCATTTCGAGAAATCGTCCATTCTTTTTTATTGCAGTGAAAACAATTACATTTTTTCATGTGCGTTGATCGCATTGTAATGTCGCAAGACTAAAATTTTTCCAGTCATGTTCTCCTTCGGAAGACTCAGTATGTTGCATAACACGTGAAAATTACGTCGCGCATTTGTAGGATATTATTACGACTCATTCCCGCCTGGTAAATTCCAGCCTGCAAAAAAGAAGGGTGTATTTGGAAACGAAAATAGTCGGAGTTTTCAATAAACGATGTGCGGTATTTGAGAACATTGATGGAATGACATTAAAGTCAACAACTACAAAAAATCTTCCATTCAAATCTATGAGGCAACGCACAGGAGGTCCTTGTTGTCACTAAAAAAAAGCGATCTTCGTTGCGATTCTCACCGCGGACCCACATTTTCTGTGCCATTCTCCCGAATTCCATTCTCGCCCATAAAGCAAGCTCCTAATCATAACCTACACACACAAACCCGTGCACTCCTGAAAGTGAACATTATGCATCAAACCACCAAATCGAAAGCATTTGAAAAAAATAATATTGAGTGTGGTTAGGTGGGCCACACATTTGTCCTCCTTCGAGCATTCATCCTCAGAAATTCCACCAGCTATGACTTCGCCACCGTCAGATATCCATTGAAAAAAAATGCTAGGTTCTCGAACAAAATGGCTAGAGCACCAATTCAGGAGACAGATTCAGAATCGAGCATAACATAGCTCTAGGTCCATAGCCATGCACAGTAATTTTGATGATATCAAATCATGAAGAGCCTGCAATGCTGGCTATTTTCGGCCAACATTCATCAGCTATTCAACCCTCTTGAGGGTATTTTCAGTCTTCGAAAAGGTTTCCATGGTTATTTGAGCTTCAAAGGCGACCATGTTGCGAAGTGGCTTCCTCCAATAACCATGCTTCGGTCAAAACGACGTGACATTGTCCTTCGATATTGGATCCAACCATAAAACAACTTGAACTCTCGTAACCTTTGTAGAGCCCAGACCTGAGATTATTGATAGTAGTCAATGGGGGAATGAATCACCGCAATCCATCACCTCTACATTTCCAAGACTCGAAAGGTCAAAAGATACTTCCACATCAACCTGTGGAGCTGTCATGCCTTCTTTGTGAGCCAAAAGCCGTGCGTCAAAAGATATTTGGATTGTTCGAAGACAACGCCCATGCCAGATTTCAGGACCACCGCCGACTATGCTTCAACAATCACAAGAAATCACAAAATATCGTTGGGCTGATTTACCAATAAACAAATAGTTCCGCGAGTGAGAATCAGGCTAGTGCACGATGATGAATATAGCAACAAAAAAAAGACTTAAAATTCGTCCAAAATGTTGACCTCGCCTCCGTGCTGATTGCATTGTTTGAATGGCATCCATAGGCTTCACATGCCAACGGGAATTGTATAATTCCTCTTCTTTAGCTGAAAAAGTAAGTCTAAAAAAAAGTTTTGCTATCCAAATAACTGAAGAATAGTGTGAATGTCCATGACACGATCTGGGCCCTCCATTTCAAACATGAGGTGTAACTGTGATTTTCTACCTGTGCACAATCGATCTGCACGCTTTTTGCATAGATTTGCACGTTTCCAAATTTTATGTGGATCAACTTCTTGTCGATGAGTCCACACAGACGATCGTGGCCAAGGTCTGACGTTGATCTAGAAGAGAATCACCACTGTTGGAAGCATAATCATGCGATGCAAGTGGTTGTTTCGAACGCCTGCGAGGCTCTATGCTCTGTGCTCTCTATCGATCCAAAGCGTGCGTCGACGACATAACCAAAGTTAAAAAAATTTCTCGAGCCTCACCCTCCGGAGGGATCATAACTGCCACCACAGCCACCACTAGATTTTTCTTTGAATGTTCCGCATTTAAAGCAGCTTAAATGACTGGTGAAGTTGTGAGAATTACAACCTCCCTTCTCCATTGATTCTGTGAACCGCAGAGATAGGTACGAATTCGAGGCTAGCATCACAAGTTTTAGAAAATAGTAGCCGCAAAAAAAAACAACAATCCACACAAAAAAACAATAGAACTGGGGTAGTGATGAGCGCCCAAAAAAATACTACCTCCAAAACTTCATGGGCCATTTCTCAACAACAAAGAAGAGCATGTAGAGGTTGAGCTATCATAGGAAAACAAATCTGCCAAATAATCATATCTTTTCATTGTAACTTCAGATCTAGGTGCAAACTGGCATGGGAACCTTCCTAAAAACAAATACCAATTTTTATCAAACAGGGAGAAAACCCAAAGAGTAGAACCCATTATCCAAAACAAAAACTACACAGGATATTTCTTACGAAAATAAACCTTTTGGATGTTGGAGATGTGGCAAAATAGGTCACCTGGCCAAAAACTATTGCCTTAACAAATATTATGGAATTAGTTCAGAGGAGCAAGGAAGGAAGGGTAAGGCCATTTAGAAATTGAAAGAGACTAACAAAACTTTGGAGGATATTGAACAAACCTCCAAGTTAGGCCATAACAATCCCCCGAGTGTGCAAGAATATATAGAGGTATCTTCTATTTCAATATTTTGAGGGAGAAGCAAACCAAAGGGTCATGGAGCAGTTGGGTATAAGGTCCCTGGAATGTAACAAAGTTGTAGAGGACTTGGAGATTGTCCCTTCTACATTGCCACTACTACTAGAGAAAGATAATGTGAATATGATGAAGGTGGGGCAGGAAGGGCCAATATGCCCTCAAGTGAAAGAATATGTGAATATGGTGAAGGCAGAGCAAGAAGGACCAAACTATTCCTAGGAAGGACCAATTTGTTCCCATGTGGATATGGAGACTGTCCCTTCTACTTTGCCATTGGGATTGGAGAAAGAAAATGTGATTATGACAAAGATTGGGCAGGAAGGTCCAAATTATTCCCATGAGAAAAATTAATTAGAGATTGATACTCATGAGACTGTAGAGGAACAAATTGTTGAGAAAGGTCCATCCTTTGTTACTTCAAATGTAAGAATTACTAGGAGTTCTTGTAAATCCCATGACCTAGGTCGAGAAGAGTTTAGCAAAGAGGGCAGGAAGTCTCTCAAGGAGAAAAAGTACAGGGAAGCAGAAGAAGAGAAATCTATGGGGTCTCAGCCTACTATTAAGGAAATTCTTGCAGGTATGAAAAAGCTTGCACCTTGGAAATGAAACTCCTAAGTTGGAATGTTAGGGGCATGAATGCCCCTAGAAAACATAGGTTGGTTAAGGACCTTGTTTGCTCTTACCAACCAAATTTCGTGCTTCTCCAAGAAATTAAATTGAATCTTACAAATTGGCTAGAATTTCAAAAAGGTATTTCGCAAAATGCAGACAAATTTCAAGAGGGAAGCTAAAGGGGCCTCTAGAGGGATTATCTCTTTGGAATTCCAATATCTATGAGGGAGACTTGCTAGCTAAAAGTGAATATCAGGTCACAGTACTTCTCACAGCTAAATCTTCTAAAGTTTCCTTTGTGATTACCAATATCTATGCCCCCAACTTAAGTAAAGCTCATATAGAACTGTGGATGTCTTTAGGGGAAGTGGGTAAGCAGTTTAGAGGTTTAAAATGGATTGTGACAGACGATTTTAACATCCCATTGTATCTAAGTGAGAAGTAGGGTGGTGTAGTCGAGTTATCAGAAATCATGCAAAATCTAGGGAAGCTTTTAGTTGATGGTGGTCTGTTTGATGTGGATTTATATGGTAAAAAGTTTACTTGGACGAACAAACACTCTAGTAGAAACTTGATTCAGGTCTAGTTGGGTGGAGTTGTTTCAGAGGATTGGTTCCAAAAAAGCTTCATGTTTAATATGAAATCTCTTCCTAAATTTGAATTTGATCACAATCCTCTACTCTTTTGGTGTAGTGTGTAAGATCATAAGCATAATGGCCCTTTCAAGTTTGAATCTATGTGGCTGCACCAACTAGATTTTTATAAAGAAATGGAAAAATGGTGGAGTATTCCTTCCCAAGTTACTAAGATGCAAATTCTCGCAAACAAGCTTAAAACTGTGAAGAAAGAAGTCAAGAAGTGGAATAGGAAGGTATTTGAACATATCTTTCAAAAGAAGAAAGCTATTTGATTAAAGTTGGATATGTTAGAAGAAGAGATTTATAGGTTGGCTATGAACCAAACCCAATTCCAAAGAAAAAAGGAGCTTAATGCTGAACTGCACACCATAATAGCCAGGGAAGAAACCTATTGGAGGCAAAAGTCCAAGATCCAGTGGTTGCAGGAAGGTGACAAAAATTGTAAGTTTTTCAATGTCTCCACTATCAGAAACAAAAGTTTTGCCTACCTTGATAAAATTCTAAAGGATGATGGCCAGGCTATTAGAGATAGTGAATAAATTGAGCGTGAGGCTATGGACTTCTATCAAAATCTTCTAGCTGAAGATATGGAAGAGGATGAAACAATGATTAAGAAGATGACTAATCACATTCCTAGGTTGATATCCAAGGAGGTCAATGCTCAACTTCTAAAGGATATTGAGGAAGAAGAGGTAAGGATAGCCACTTTCTCCCTTGACAAAGACAAAGCTCCAAACCCAGATGGGTTCCAAGCATTGTTTTTTCAAACCTTTTGGGATATTTTTAAATTTGATGTTATTGAAGCAGTGAAGGAATCTTTAAAGTCAGGTCAAGTCCTAAAGGAGTTTAACAATAACTTGTTCTAGTTCCTAAGAAGAAAGGGTTAAAAACCTTCAAATATTTCGAACCTATAAGTCTTTGCAATGCTATTTACAAGATTATCTCTAAAACTATAGCCCTAAGATTGAAGATCTTCCTCCTTTCCATTATCTTTGATGAGCAAGGAGGATTTACTAAGGGTAAATTTTTTTTGGATGGGATTATATCCCTTCACGAGTCCATGCATTCTATCAAGACTAGTGAAAGAAAATGCATGTTCTTGAAGTTAGAGATGAGCAAGGCTTATGATAGAGTTTCATGGAGTTTTTTGGATAAAGTTTTGGCTGCCTTTGGTTTTTGTAGATAGTGGAGAAGATGGGTTGGAAGTTGCTATAAGACTGCAAGGTACTTTGTTCTGATCCATAATAAACCAACAAGTTTTTTTAGTAGTAGTAGAGGTCTTAGACAAGGTGACACCCTCTCTCCTTATCTTTTCATTATTATTGCTGAAATGCTTAGAAGAGGCCTCAATGCTGCCAAGGCTTCTGGCTAGATATGGGGCCTTAAACCAGGTCATAATATTGAGGGTATTACTCATTTACAATTTTTAGGTAATACCATTTTAGATGGTAATCCTATTGTGATAGAGGCAATTGAATTTAAAATAATCTTAGACCTTTATGAGCATGCCTCTCACTAAAAGATCAATTTGGACAAGAGTGAGAGCTTCATTAACACTAAAGTTGCTCTCTGGAGAATGGTGGCTAGAGTGATAGGGTGTCCTGTGTCAACCCTACCTTCTTCTTACCTTGGAATGCCTATGTTCATGGGTTCTTGCAAGGCACCTCTTTGGAATGGTTTGGTTGACAAGTTTCAATCTAAACTTGCAGGATGGAAAGGTAATCTTGTATGAAGCAGAGTGTTGTTGGTTAAGAGTGTTATGTAGGATGTCCCCCTTTATCTTCTCTTCCTTTTTAAGATCCCTGCTAAAGTTTCCAAAATCTTAGAAGGAATTTAAAAACAATTTTTATGGTCAGGATCTGAAGAGAGGAGGAGGATTCCTCTTGTAGCTTGGAAAAAAATATGACATCAAAAGAAGCATGGTGGTCTTGGTTTGAGGAGACTCAACCTAGTTAATTTTGCTATGGCAGCAAAGGTGGGATGGATAATTTAAAGGGATGGTCAGACTCTTTGGGCAAGGATTCTTAAAGAAAAATATCTTGATAGCCAGGAGGATACCAAATTTCTCACAATTCAGGACCCCTATCATGGCTCTTCTTTATGGAACCACTTGGTGGAGGCTAGGGAGGCCTTGTGGAAGGGTGTGAAATATCGTGTTGGAGATGAGGCCTTTATAAGTTTCTGGGAAGATGTTTGGTTAGATGATAACCCTTTAGCACAATGATATTTTCTCTAATATGAAAGAGGATCTAGAAGATAGATATGGTAAAAAGGTTTGTGACTACATGACTTTATTGGATAACTAGTTGAGTTGGAAAGATTTAGAGGCAGGCCTTGAGAATTTGGAGGCTTTAAACCTCCTTAAAGCTAAACTAAAGGCTTATTACTTAGGTGTTGTTAGACAAAGAGACTCTGTGGTTTGGAGTAGAACTGAGAATGGTGAATTTAGCATGAAGACAACCTATGATATTTTGGATCTTGCTGTAGATAATGGTTTCCCTTGGAATAGAATTTGGGGTAAGAGAGCTAATACTAAATTGGATATTTTTCTATGGGAAGTAGTCTAGAATAGGATCCTAACGATGGATAATCTTAAGAAGAGATGTTTTCAGTTACCTAATAGATGCAGTTTATGAAAATGTAAAATAATTAGTGGAACATATCTTATTGGAATTTCCCTATGCTCTAAACATTTTCTAACTCCTCATCGACAGGATGAGCATCTCTTGGGTGATGCCTTCTAATATGGTTTTGTGGTTACAACAGTGGGAGAACCCCTTTTTAGTCCTCATATTAATTTTATTTGGAACTTGATTCTGTTTCATTTTGTGTGGGAAGTACGTTTAGAGAGGAACATGAGAATTTTTAGAGGGGAAAAATGGTCAACAATGAGAGGTTTTAGAGGTATCACCCATTGTTTCGAGGAGAATGTTAAGTCTATAAAGTACCCTATCAAGCCAGAGAATACTGAAGAGACTATGATAGCTAAGGCATGGAAATTGAAACTCATTAGTGATGGAGAGGCAAATCCTTAGGTTAGAACTGATGTAAAATGACAACCATCCCAAGATGAATGGTTGAAGTTAAATTTTGATGGGGCATCCAAAGGTAACATAGGTAAGGCCGAAGTAGGAGTAATTTTGAGGGACAATCAAGGCAGATTGGTGGGGGAAACCTGCAAGTTTTTGGGAATTACTACTAGTCATAAAGCTAAAGTTAATGCTTTACATCTGGGTGCAAAGCTAGCTAAGGATCTAGGTGCTAAAAAAGATATCTTTGAAAGAAACTCCTTGAATATTATCAATATTTTGAAAAAGTAGGGAGAAACTAATTGAAAAATTTATTACATTGTGCAAGATATTAGAGAGATTGTAAAACATTTTGAAGAAGTTGACTTTGTTCATGTCTTTAGAGAAGGTAACAAACTAGAAGAATGACTAGCGAACTTTGGTGCCATTAAAGAAGAGGATAGGAGATGGATCCCTCCAAGGATGGTCCACGAGGAGTTAGAAAAGTTCACCAGGGAGGACTACAACTAATCGGGGTCCAGGATGGATACTATTTGTATTGCATCCATGGGATTTTTGGCTACTTTTCCTTAGCAGTTGTGTAGTTGATGGGATGGCTTTGTGTTGTAATAGAGTTCGAGCCCTTTCAAAATCTTGTTTTTACCCTAATAAAAAAAAGGTATTCTTCCTAGCAAAGACATTCTCCATATTCTTGAAAATACAATGTTTTTGCAATCAACTCTTTGACATCATTTTTGTTAAAGGATAAAACCTCACTTGGCTAGTTTCCATAAATTTGAATCTCACCAAGATGAAGTCAACAACGTGATTGACTAAATTATCTGTTACCTTGTTTCCTTCTCTATTGATTTTTATAAGATATTATCTCCAATAATAGTTAATAGACATCATAAATAATGTTATTATTGATCAAATCCTCTCATCCATTTTTCATGATAGTATTAATATTAATTTGTGAATTCCCTCAATTGAAATATATTATTATTTTTAATCGTAAATTTGATCCTTGTAAGAAGTGTTTTGGCCTTCACATAGTTGTTAGTTGAACCTATATAGGATTCCAACTAATGTCAAAAAGACTTTGGTACTTGGTTGGTATTGTTTTGGCCTCCTTGCCTTCAAATATTTGATCATATTTTCTAGTTTTGATTGATTGAACAGGAGGTAGTGAGAACAAGGAAAATGAGCCATGGTCAATGTTCTTGAGTATGGAGGCAATCATCATGGTAACATCCTAAAAGGAGGGTTTGGGGTGGGGAGGGATATCCCCTACCACCATTGCCATGACAAGGCTTTGGAGGTGACCAAACCCTAATATGAGCCAAAAGAGAAAACCCTCGCCAAAATCTCAAAGATTTTATTTCTTGTCTCACTTTTCCCTGTTAAATTCATAGACATACCATGAAAGAAAAAACAAAAGTAGAGGAAACCAACAAGGGAAGAAGCAAAATATCTTAAGATAAATAACTACAAATAGTCCTAATACCTATCGGATCCAAGCATGCAAAGAATAATGCATCAAGTGACATGAACCCTTGTCCAAAAATGAAGTCCAAGCATCAACAACAAACAACAAAATCAAAATCAACATTCTTGCAGCTCTTTCCCTTCCCGGTTCAGATTATGATTTTTGCTTGAATTTAGATGCTTTTGTTCTTGAATGAGTGTCACTCCTTCATCGTGGTTTTATTGTTACCAATTCTTCTTTTGTGGATTAATTACTATGGTTGATTTATTTAATATTTAGCATATCGTGGATGCCTTTATATTTATGATAAGAAAAGGTTCCTAACAGATAACTTATTGTAAATATTATGTTCTTTCAATCCCTACATTCCCATGTTTAGATGCTCAATATACTCGTGATGGCAGGAGAAAATCAATATATCATCCAAAAATAATAATACAAACCTATCAAGATAACCTTTGAATATGCTATTTACAAGGTTCATGAAAGTTGTCAGTACATTGATGACTATAAAAGTGAACTTGTAATACCATAATGATTTTTAAACTAATAATGAATGTTATATTTATAATGTCCTCTATCTTGATCCTCAACTAATGATATTCAGATCGAAGGTATTATAATCACCTCTTACATTTGATCAAATGAATCATTTATCCTCAAAAAAGGGTATCGATTTTTAAATTTTGCTTTATTCAACATCAGGTAGTCAATGCATAACCTAAGTGTACCATCCTTCTTCATAAAGATTAAAGGTGCATCTCAGGGCAATGTACTTGCTTAAATCAACCCTTTAGATAATAGTTCAATCAACTACAACTTAAGTTTAGACAATTCAATTGTTGTCATTCAATAGGAAGCCTTAGATTGTGGCTTTGTTCATAGAACATCTATCGAGAAGTCAAACTTCCTTAAGGGAGGAAGTCCTAAAAACTATCCAGGACACACATTCTAATACTCATTCAGAAAGGGGTATGCTTCAAATTTAGGTTCTCTACCCTCCAAGTCATCAATATACATAACATATGATATGTAAAATTTATATTGATCTTTCTCTACTTTCATAGCTCAAATATACCTAAAAATTATAGGCCTTTGAACACCCTAAATGGTGGTATGGTACCCAAATCATCGATATATTCAATAATTTTTGCATAATATCCAATAATGGGTCCATGCTACAATACGTAGTTGACTCTAATGATCACATCATATGATCCTAGAAAGGCCTCATAAACATTTACCTCAGTGGTAAATTTTGGAAATTCTAACTCAACCATACCCAAGCATTGTTCTATTCTTCTCTTAGCTTGGTTCCTATACCAAATTGTCTATGTTTACCTATAAAACTAGCCCTCCTTTTAATATTCCTTAGCACATGTGGGGCTACACAACATTTTGTTGCTCTAATATGAACTAAAATACTTACAAGACATCCAAGAAGTCTACATGTAGCCTAAATTGAAGAATTTTGGTGCTTATCTTGGCAATTATCTACCATTGCATAAATACGGTTATTTGGGTTAGGCCATTGTCACTAGTTGGTAGATGATTTATTTCCTCTAAAGACATTGATTAGCATAGTGGTTTGCTTCGTCTATGAAGTATCCATCTATGGGTTCTTTCTTGACCTAATTGCCACCTTTCTTATTCAACTATCCCTTTTGCTAAAAACTATATTGGTGTTGATTTTATTTAAATCCTCCCTACTAAATTTTCTCTTATTCCCATTGACAAGTTTACCCTTTAGAAACTTTATTTTGAATGAATGGGCTGGTTTTTGATAAGTTTTGCTCTTCTCCTTGTTCTCCTTAAGATATGCAACTATTACTTACAATTTCTATGCTTGTTTATTATTTTCTTAAAGACCAACTCTATGGTCATGTTGGAACTCACAATACTTTCTAAAAACATTTCAAGACATACATTCACCATGATAATATGCATAAAAGATACAAGAGTGAAATAAAGATGACAAAACGAATGTGTGTGTGTGTGCACGAGAGAGAGAGATAGAGAGAGAGAGAGAGATTATTGGAGGTATTTATAGTTATACCAAATCCCCAATTAGATGCAAATCTCAGGTTGACATAACATAAATTTAAGCTATTAAACCACTACCTATAATATTACATAAATGATAAACATACACTTACATGAGGAATGCTGATATGGTTACATAAACACTTGCTTATATAATATATTAGTAGTTCCCATAAGCACTCTCTAACACTTTTGGCCTTGACCTAAGATCTTTAGATTATAATTACTTCATCACCCCCATAATTTGAGATAAATGGGCTAAGGATAAGAGACATTAGAGATAATAACATCCTCCCCCCAACGATGGATGCTCTAGTGGACCTTCGCTTTACAATATTTATCTTCATCTTCATCTTAAAAAATCTTGTGTATTAACCTCAAGAATTTTTCTTCAATATTCTTCAATCTTGTTATGTAGTTTTTGATGGAGTGACCTTCCTTTCTAGAATATTCACATGGGTTTTACTTGTCCGTACAAAGTTGAGTCTTAGGTTCCACTAATTTGAATTCCTTTGGATGAGCCTGTATATGAGAGAGAACACAATTCTTCATAACAACTTCATAATGAACAAGAAGTTTGGAGAGTTATGGGTTATAAATCCTTGATATTCATAACATTCAAATAAAGAACCAAGCCAAATGTATGAAAAGGTGGAGTAATATTTGAGGTAATATACTCTTCATCAACTTTTACCTTGCCTCCTATCATAGCTATGTCAACCTTTAAGGCTTTGACATGAGATATATAGTCTTCAACTTTATCAAAATATGAATCTTGAGGTTGGAGAGATATATATTTTATCCTATTAACTTCATTAGTACTTACTTTTCCATAAAAACCTTCAAACTTATCTATACTTGAATAGGATCAATCTGCTCTATTATGTGCAAAACTACATATGGTTCTACAAACATAAAGAATAGACCAAGCACTTCATAATCATCAAGAGCTTATTTTGTACCTTCATTAAACATAAACCATAAATTTTTACTTCCAAGTAAACCTCCTATTTGTATTGACCAAGTGTTATAATTTTGACCATTAAGGCATGCGACATATCCCAAGGGATCCATTTTGCACAATACCCTTGCATAACTATAACAAGTCCTTAATCTAATCTCACCAGCTTATAAGAAAAAAAATTGTGTGACCTAAAAAAAGTGCTCCAAACACTTTCGTGTGCAAAAGTTATGGACTCTAGAAGGTTGGATGAATTAGCACTAAAAAACATAAAAATAAATTATGTTGGCAAACCCTAGAAAAATATTGTCGAATTTAAGACTACCACTTGACAAAAAATAATTGGGGGGTTCCTGCATAGTTTGCCACATGCACTAAAATTGGTGAAAAGGAAAATAATTTGTGTCAATTGTACAACTTGAGTGACCTAATGGTGGAGACATTGGAACTCTAAATAGAGATCCAAGGTTTGAACCCCTTTGGGGGTAGGGTTGTACACCAGACTTCGATTATTGGAGTATGGTTAGATAACTATTTGTTGGATAAAGAACATTCTCAATGAGGTTCATATCATATGTCTATGACCTTGTGGATGTTAAAAATACTTCTCTCTCTAAGAGATATCAACAACATAAATAGATAGAGGGAATAAGGACTGGGTTCCCATAGGCACCCCCACGATCTCACATATAAAAAAAAATACAATGGATCAATTATTGGGGGTATTTATAGAGAACCAATCCCTAATTAGATACTAATATCAAGACAATATGACTTGACTTGAAGGTTAAATTACAATATAATAAATGTATTAAACCCTTTAATCAAGATTAACCATATAGATCGTTTAACCAATATCACTAAAGGTGAATACATCAAAAGTGTTGATAGGTTTACATGAATGACTCATGAAGGCTTACATAAATGATGCTCATAGGCTACAATAGTAGTGCCCATAAGCACTCTCTAACACTTTTAGCCTTGGCTTGATAAGATCCTATTAAAAATTCTTCAATAGGTTATTGTGGTTGTGAATGTATACATCTTCCCTTATATGAGGATTCAACCCCAAAATAAACTTTTTGAGTATGAAATTTTCATCTACCTAATATTAAGGAATTCATTTGAGAAGCTTTGGGAAAGTTTCTCAATTATGAGTCACAAACATCTCTCCCTAACTGAGATTTTAGAATTCCATCATCTTCTTATTGAAGCACAACTATGACAACCATAATTTAAAAAAAGACCAACAAATAAATCCTATGTGATGTTTACTTTTGCTGAGTCTTTTGGATTTTAAATTGTCCCACCAAGAAGTGGCTTCTCCAATGAGTTGATATGCATTCCACATTAACAAAGTTACAAAGTGCAATATACTTCATCATCTCAATGAGACTCAACTCCTTTTCTAAGGACCTTACCATCATATTTCAATGGCACAATCTTCTTGATATTCTTAAACAACTCCTTTATTGGTAATTTTTATATTCATTCAGTGCCACTCATGATTTAGTTGCACTTAATCCAAATTTTGATCATTATCTCCATCATTTTGATCACTCACAAGGATCTAAGAATATGGATTTTCATTCTCTTCATGTTATCCTTGACCCTTTTTCTCAAGGACGGCCAATCCATACCTTGTCTTACTCCAAAGGACTACAATTTTATCTAGCTTAGTTGTTCACTCATTAGGATATCTACCACTAAAGTGACCCACATTCCTCATGGTAACCATTTTTCCAGTAACAACACAAATATGCCCGATTTTAGCACTAATGAGCTCATTGTATCCTTAGAATTTAATTTGGGCTTTAATACCATAAGTAACTACCCCCATAAATAGATTGATCAAAATAGCATGAATTTCTTTATATCTAATATTATTTCTATCATAAATAGAAGTAATACATTTAATTTTTACTTGGCAAAATATAGTCCACTAAATAGAGAATAACATATTAAGTCATAAATGTAGGTCTGAGGCCTTGGTTCAATGGTAAAAATGCTTCTGTAGGAGCATGGAGACCAAGGTTCCAATCCCTCGGGCCCTGTAGTACCAGTGGGCGTGTCACATCAGCATAGCTGCCTACATAAAAGGTTTACCCAGAGCAGCTAGAGGTTATAGTGGCAACAAGGAGCAAGAATTAAACTCATGAAGAGACGTATAAAATTGTAACGAGTTACGGATTCCTATAGTATAATAATAAAAAAACATTTTAAATCATAAATGCATTTGTATCACATGTCCTATAAGTGTTCATAAATGTAATCCATCCATTTTTTTCTCATTAATACAACTACTCTAGATGTAGTCTACTCGACCACTAGGTTCCATTGATATTTAAGCATTTTAAGTTCAATAAGATTAAAAATATCCATCAATGCCAATATGTGGATAAACTCTTTATCTATTCATTAGCCTAGTGTTTTTCTTCCATATGACAACACTAAATCCCTTATTCATCTTTATACAATCCATTAAGGATGAGAATCACTCAACTTGATCTCGTAAGATCATAGTTGAAACTATTTAGCATAAGACCTTCCAACTAGGTTTGTGCTTAAGCATATTTGTATATTCTATCTCAAACCTATATTCACATGCCTAAGATTCACAAAACAACATAAGTTTCACACCTAGCAGTTATAAGACCACTCACATCTATGAAGAAAATACCTATTTATGGTCAATTTTAGGGCTTAGCCAAAAGAAAAGGTCCAATCATGTCCTTTATTGGTTTCTAGAAGATAGTTATAATGCAATTGAACTATGTCAACCAAAGTAATTATTATAGAATACTTGGGTTGTCACTTATTAATACATTTAACACATTCCTAGATTTCATTTGGACGTATGTATCATTTTCTAGTTTATGCTAGTGCATCATGATCACTAGTACCACAATTATTCTATAACCTAAATTAAAGGAACAATCATTTGCTAATTTCCTTGAGATACACATCACATGGTTTGATCATTCACATTATACATACAAATCACAATGTAATCACCCTTTGAAAGTAATAAATATACATTACACTCATAACAAGGTGATATTTCACACTGTAGTAAATATACATGTGTTCATTATTTTGGTTTTCTTAGACGATAGAACAATTTTATTTACTTTCAATTTCAATAAGTTGTTGTATTGATTCTTTATCAAAAGTAATAAAATATCAAAGTAAGATTGATATACAATCTAAACAAGGAATCCATCCATTAAGAATACGAGGTTATGCTTCATATTTATAAAATAAGACATGATTGAATTTGAACTCAGAATAAGGCTTCACTCAATCCACATAATTGTTCCACTTTTCCTTAGCAAGTTCAATGGTGATTTTCTGGCAAACAACAATGCTATCACGTATAAATGATTCAAGTATGTTAAACATAATCAATGCAAAGACACCAATCTTTGACCAAATTAGAGACTTTGTTCTCAATATGAATTCATACAATTCACCCAACTATACAAATCCATCATAACTTAACTATAACGAGCCTCAGACCTCTTAAAGGTTGATCTAGGGCCCATATATTTTTACCTAATATAAAGTCAAATATCATATAAGATTTTACACAATAAATCATTAAACTAATATACCATGTTATTTTGCATTACCATGCAATATTAATGCTATCATGAACCAAGAAAACTAGAAATTGCAGCATACTCTTTAACTTTTCAAATTTTACAATCTTTTTTAGCAATTGCTTTAGTTTTTACAACTTTTGTCACAACTTTTTTATTTTGTTAAGTCGGTTTTATGGGATTGAAATGGGTCCCTAGTTATATTACACCATCACTGCATAGTGGTATTACAACAACCTAGCTATTATCCATGTATCGCTCAGCAAGACTCAAACCTAGGTTTCCTCCTTGATAGTTGAAGAATCTAACCAATTGAGCTAATGCCATTTGATGACAACTTTTTTACTTTTTACAAATTTTGTCACAATTTTTATTTTTTACAACTTTTGTCACAATTTATTTATTTTTACAACTTTTGTCATATCAAGCTTTTTAGTTTTTCTAACTTTTATCACAACTTTTTCATTTTTTTACAACTCTTGTCACAACAATTTTTCATTTTTACAAATTTGACATAACAAGCTTTTTAGTTTTTCCACCAAGTTTACTTCAAGTATTTTCAAAATTTCAAGAAGGATAACATGATGTTTTTGTAAATTTTCATGTTTGGTTTTATTGAAAACATTTAAAAAAGGGCTCTATATGTTCCCATACTGTGACCACTTTACTTGAGACTACCATCAAGTGATTACTTTCAAGTAAGGTGGTAAAAGGAAGAAAACACTTCAATGCATTGTAACTAAAAAGGAAGAAAAGTATCTTTGGGGTGATTTACCACCCAACCACATAATTCCCTTATGAAAAATCTCCTACCTTATCCTTCTACTCAAAATAATCGACCCTTTTACGAGTAAGGCAGATACATGACATCGACATGATAGAGAGAAATATCATGGAAGGTGTAATGGATTTTTGTGAAGTCTACTAAAAAGCATGCAACATCATACAATAATTTTATTTTAAATCACGAAACATAATTCATACAACAAATTTATTCCAACTCCATGTAGTCAATATAACTCGTGCAGTCTAATGAACATAACTATTATTTGATTCATAGTTTGGCCTAAATTTCACTTGTATAGTCTTCCTAATCAGTATAATGGGTTGTAATTTATTTTTTAATTAGTTTAAGAACTTATGAATACTAAATATTTTAGTATGCCTCCCCTATGCTTATCCACTTTCACCTATAGGGTATGCCCTATCATATGTGTATGTAACTATTTTGTAAGTTTCAACCTCACTCTTTTCATGGTTTCTTATTTTTATATTTAATATATAAAGGGAAGTGTACCCTAAGGGCAATATTAGACATAATCAAACATGCATGTTACTAGCCCATATGCAACCAAACTTTCCATTACACCATATAACTTCAGCATGCACATAAAACAAAGTCCATATAATTGACAACCATGGGTAAGTTTGCAAACAAGTTCAAGTTGATATTTGGGGCATGTATATCCATGCCTTCACCCATGTTCATATATGGTAATGTAATGGTGCTCATAGTGGGGTTTGACCCACCCTCATAAGATTATATATAAAGAGTAAGAATATTTAATGTATCATTTTCAAAAAATTATATATTTATATTATACAAAAGTAGTCTCATAAATTTGAAGTTAGGGAATCTTGAACAAGAATTTATTTTTCCTAAAACAAATTCTTGCATATGCACTCATTTTCAATTAGTAACAACATAAAATTTCTATCAAAAAAAGAAAGGGCAAGCACTAGAAAAACATCATAGACTATAACCCAAGTTTCAAAACGAGAATTCAGTTTAAAAATTGAAATACCAATTTTAAATTTGCTTGAAATTTTAAATCATAGTTTAAACAAAAAAAAACTTGATTTTGAAATACCTTTTTAAATTTTGTTTCAAAATTTTAAACCCTAGTTTTAGCAAGCATTATAAGAGTTCAATAAAATCAAATTCACATAAACCTACAAAGTTAAAACCCTTTTGAATTTTATTTTTGGTCTAAACCCACTTCTCCAACTTCTAACAAATAATTCATATACATTTCTACAATATTTATAGATTATAAAATTAAAATTTACCACTTGAAAGAGGAACCCAACCACTTGCTTTCATAAATAGGGTATATGATTGTGTTTTCTCTTTTTGAACTATACAACCCAAATAGTTCTCATGAGGATGCATCCAAAAATAGAATATAGAGTAATTAGTGGATTTGACAAACCCATTAAATTTTGATGGAGAACATCCCACTATTCTCCTAAAAATTGAGACACATTCTAAATCATGAATGCAAGAGTCTAATTTTTATGTGTTTCTATTATCAAGTAGAGTGAGGGATTTTATGTGTTTTAGAATGATGCAATTCTCGAATAGGTTTCTCTCCTAAAATACTTTTCTCAAATTAGTATAAATTTAGAAAAAGGTTGGACAATTGACACAACCATTTAACAATGCTTCTATTATTGGACAAGAACTTCCAAGTAACACTTTTTAACCAATTCATCTTACCTCTATTCATTGCATGACCAAATGAGGTGTTCTCAAATTAGAGTGTGTTTGTTTTGTGCCCAAATGTGCTTTTCCTTCCAAATAAGATCTTTGTTTACATGTTTTATTTTTATTTTTATTTCTTATGCTAGAGGGTTCTTCCCATTGTTGAAATTATAATCTACTTCATGACCAAGAGCAACATTGTGTGATGTATTGGATATCCCTTAGGGCATTTCATTGTACAATGTGTTTATTATTTTGTAATATTTTATTATGTAATCCCAATGGGCCTTGGTTATTCTTGTTATGGTTAAAACCTATTTATTATTTGTATTTAGCCTAAACCCATTTATAATGTTGGATCAATTCAAATTTTATAATGTAATTGAGGTTTTGGTATTGATTTAAATACTCCCCCTCACATTCCTCATTTTTCATTGGAGTGTGTTGTAATGTAATCTATGGATATGGACTATTTATGGTGCATATAGGTGCACCAAATATCTTTTGTCCTCCTTTCACTTTTTGTATAATATTTGAGTGAATTTTATCACTTTCAATCATTTCTAGAAGTTATTGTGAATTCCAACTTGGTATTAGAGCGAGTGTGGAACAACATTGCTTGGTCACACAAGAAGACGGTTCAATATATTTGATTTTTTCTTATAAAATTAAGGGAATTTTTTCTCCATTTCCTCATTAGTAGTTTTCCAAAATAAGCAAGGAGATTACTCCACATTTTTAAAATCCATCTTGTTGATATTTTTGAATATTTGTTACCTACTCCAACTTTTTCCTTGTTCTTACCAATAAAATCTTGACGATTATATTTTTTGGCAATCAAAATGGATCTAGACCACCATGGATTAGATATGGCCTTGAAGCATGGACAAAAGTTGACACCATTTTTAAATTTGAAAATTCCTATGTGTGTACCATTTAAAAAAAAGAAGGATACTTAGGTGGTAGGGTTGCTTTGTTGTGCTCTATGGAGGTGACATGCCCATGATCCTGCACTAGACAATACCCAAGTTAGATGGATTCCACCTTTGTATATCAATATTTCCATTAGTTGTGTGTTTGACATGTCATCGATTGATTATGTAGCATCATCAACTTCTGTAGCATTTGGACATTGCAAACAACAAACATGGCATAATGGTTAGGGAACCCATTTCTTGGATGCACATAGGAGGTCCCACGCTCGATGTAAATGGAGATTTTTTGTTGATGAGGTTTTGGGAGGCATCACCTATAAGGACATCACCATTTGGGCATTCCCATTGTTTTTGGTTGAATAGTCATGCCATGTATGCAAAGTCACTTATAGGTCATTGGTCATGTGCTTGAGTCTTTAGGCTAAGCACTTATTACCCTGTCAATACATCAAAACATATTTTAGTGTGCATGCATCTCAAGGAATGCACTACCATATTGGCTAGTAGTATGTGCTTGGGACCCTCAAGACTTTGGTTTGAATCCCACATAGGGTGCTTCTTTGGATTACAAACAATATGGATGTATTAGTCGATGTGGAGGCTGATGTGGGGCTTTCATGCACCATTAAAAAATTATATATATATATATATATATATATACCACTAAATCAGAGATAATTGGTAATGATTGGGTGGAGAAGAAGAGTTGAAGTGGAAGATCCAAACTGGAGTGTAGAAGCAAATCAAATCTTGCCATGTTGGGATTGGTACTTGGAACCCTAAGGTTTGAGCTCTTAATTTTTTATTTTTTGTGGTCCATTAGAGAAAATCTTCTACAAGCTATAACTTTTGCATATGGAGGTGTTTTAAGCCTTTTTTTTTATAAAATCACACAATTTTTTGAACTCTACACACTAGTTTCATCAGTTTATGGACCTGTTATAGTGTTTGGAGTTAAATCGTGTAATATGGACCATAAAACCCTAGTTACCTACCTTAATGGGTAAAACTATAGTGTTTGGTCAATTCAAATGATTGGCCTACTATGAAGTAAGAACCTATGATGCATCTTTCAAGAGGGTAAAGCAATAGTTCTTTATGATAGAACTTGGCATCAAAAGGCATAAGAGGCCCTAGGTTTATTTGCTTTGTTGATTGAACCAAAGTTTTTTTTTATATCAAAGAGGAGAGTGACAATATCATGGTATGGTCTAAGTTGCATGAACTATTTGTAAGGGTTAATACTACTAAAGTAAGTTACTTGGAATTGGAGCTTTCTTCTCTTAAGCTAATTGAGTTTGATAATGTTGAGAACTATATTAGGAGATTCAAGGTTTTGAGGGAAGATATTGCATCTTTTGAAGGCAAAACAAAAGATGATGCATAATTGTTAAGATTGTTCTCGCTAATATCTTCCACTTCTTTCACATGTTGAACTTAATGTTTTATATGATTCCTATGTTCTTGAAATCTCAAAAGACTCTTAATCTTGACCAGTTGTTTTATTCCCTTCTTCATTCTTAGGTTGCAATGCAGAATTTTGGTGGAACTCCACAAATATATGATCATGCAAAGAAATTCGGGTCTAGGGAGGCTAAGACCTAGGGGCCCAAGGGTTAGGCTAAGTCCTCAAAGAAAACGAAGACCACTTGTGGATACTATAAGAGAAAGAGACATCCTATGAAGAATTGTTTTCTGAAGTTGCAAAGGATTGAAGTTGAGTTTTTGAAGTTAGGTGGATGTCTTCCAAATGATGAGGGAGATTCAGATGGATTTACCTCAACTACAGAGGCCTAATAGAGCAACAATTATGGGGGGAAGATATTATTGTCACTAATTTCTTCTCTCCTTGGCCCCTTAGTTAATATTATGGGGGTGTTGAATTTTTAATATGATTCATGTCCAAGAGTCAACATTGTATGATGTATTGGATAGGCCTAAGGGCATTTCATTGTATAATGTATTTATTATTTTGTAATATTTTATTATGTAAATCCAATGGGCCTTAGTTAACCTTG
Source organism: Wollemia nobilis (assembly GCA_028583015.1). Lineage (NCBI taxonomy): Eukaryota > Viridiplantae > Streptophyta > Pinopsida > Araucariales > Araucariaceae > Wollemia > Wollemia nobilis. Next base: position 936,743 of record JAQPPZ010002979.1, read on the forward strand.
TTATGGTTAAACCCTATTTATTATTTGTAATTAACCTAAAGCCCACTTTTTTTTAACAAGCAAAATTTTAAATGAGTTTACACAGGTTTTTATGAGGGATCTTGGTCCTCTCATACTGAGTGGGGTTTTAACCTTGGACCTCTCAAAGAGAGGCCAAATCCCTTACCACTATAGTAAGCTTGCAGCTCAAAAGCCCACTTATTATGTCAAATTAGGTTAAAATTTATGATGTAATTGAGGTTTTGATATTACTATAAATACATCCTTCACACTCTTCATTTCTCATCAGAGTGTGGTGCAATATAATCTATGGATTGTGATTATTAATGTTGCCTATGGGTGCCCCAAATCTCTTTCATCCTTATTTTGCTTGTTGTATAAGACTTGAGTGAATGTTATTACTTTTGTTTGTTTCTAGAAAATATTGTGAATTCCAACTCCTACATATGTTCCAATCATCCCCTAAGACCTCTACTAGGTGATCTAAACTCAAGTAAGGGAAATTTTCTCACAAAGCATCCCAAAGAATACTTTACTCAATTTATTCCTTCATGTCCTTAACTTTCCATAAACTCTCTCTCAAAGGGTCTATTGGTATGTTTTAAATGCATTATTCTCATAATTTAATATATATGCAAAAACCATATGCTAGGAAAAAACATTGGTTAGTTTTCTACATTTAAGTTCACTGCCTCATTTAATTTTTCAACTTAGGGTAGGTCGTAGAATTGTGAGTAGCCTTGCATAGTTTATGCTTATAATTTCCTCCACAAACATGAGTCCCGCAAATTTATTATTTGGAGGGTGTTAGTGTTTGTTAAAGTTTTGATTTTGATTTCCAAACCATTAATCTATCCTACGTTTATGATTACATACCTAAATTATATTTAGAAATTAAAAATACACATTGCTGGAAATTACAGAAAATAGGGGAAATACAAGGAATGAAATTAATCTACAGAAATGAAATAAAATTAAAGAGAACATAAAAAAGGGGAAAGGAAAGGGAAGAATGCTATTGATAGTGGGCCCACGCTTCCAGCAGGTTCTGACCACGTTAAATCATTCACCGAACGCTTAGTCGATTTAACCAGATATGACTCAGAAAAATGTTTATTAAAAATTGCAGCAGAGAATATACAAGGAAAATCTGGGATCACATTTTTAGGGGTGGCCTGGATATTTATAATATATGCGGTCACACCCTATTTAAAAAATAGAAACAAATCAAAGTTATGATTTTACCTTACAACCGCATGCATGAATACAAGGGATAAAGCAAAATATCAAGGTGTATTCTATTTTATTAGAATACGTCTGATATTGGTTTTGCTTGATTTACATAGATATTTACATAGTAGCTAAAAAATAGATGGGTAGTCATCTTTGACATTGTCTCTCGTCCAATTTTAACTCTAAAATTCCATCTATGCTCCTTATTGAAATCACATTTTGTTTTACTGACCATAGAGCCATGCTAGAATTCAACTTCAATGGGAATCAAGCACCTTGTCTGTAGAAGTCGAGAAGCAAGCACATTGACTGTAGAAGTCGAGACATAGGCACCTTGACTATAGAATTCAGGAGACAGGTGCTAATACGGGAGTCAGGCGCCTTAACGGGAAGCAGACACTTGTTAGTTAAGTGTCGAACGAAAGTTAGGTGCTCCAAAGGGAATCAGGCGCTTGACTTAGCACTTCACATCAGTGTACTACGAATGTGTTTCCATTAAGAAATCGAAGGTGCCAGGTCCAAATGGAACCTTGATGAAAACATGCTAAAATAAAATTTCTACGAAATCTATACAAAACACACTTAGAAATAATTATTAAATAACATGTAAAATAAACTGTTAAATATGTATAAAATTCTCATTAAACATATACATATATAGAAATAAGTGTCGATGCTTTATAAGGAAAGTGGTACAAAAAATGAGCATTTTTAGGGCTCATCATCCCCCCATGCTTAAGGGGTGGCACGTCCATGTGCCACTTTATACTGGTAATTACCAGTTTTATTTACAACTTTCCAATAGGTCTTGACTGTATTTTTCCTTTTCTTTTCAGTGGCCTTTAATTTTTTATTGTCTCAGGGTTTTTGCCCCTTTGGTGCTTTTGGAGTGGCTGCCTCATGCCCTTGCTATTTCTGGTGCTTACTGCGTCAAACTGGTTGACTTGGCCTTGCTCTTTTTCTTGGCAGTTCCCTTGTTCAGGCCACCTTGCCTTTCTCAATATTTAAATAGTAGCCAGAGAAATTGGTTGCATCCTTCTAGAATGTGGGCTTAGCAATTTTCTAGTATTCATGGTAAACGGGTAACTCTTCACCCATAGGTACTGCATCTTCATCACCAAATGGGATGTTAAACTTTTTAGCAACCTTGGCTATGGATAAATCGACCCTTGTTGGGTCAAGTTCAGGTTTAGTCTTGACCTCTATTTCTACCACTGGAGGGGTTCTGCTACTCGATTCCTGATCTGTAGGTGGCACATGACCTAAATATCCAATATTTATGAAATATGCCTTCATCCTTGAAGGCTGATCACCTATCGACCCATACAAGCTCCAAAACTAATTAGGTTGGGCAACTAGAATTTTCTTGGGAGGCCTCTTGATACAAAAATAGAATTTTGAATGCATTTTTATTATTCATGGAAGCTTAAATACATAAAATACATAACACAAATCCAACAGTTAGCTAATTTGAGCTAACAACTTAGCTAACAACCTAACAATAATCCAACGTGAGCTTGTTGTAAAGTCTCACATGGATAACAATATTGTATCCTCATCATTCCTCCCAACCATATAAGCATTGGACTCCAATGCTTTCACAAAAAAGGGAAGCGAACTTAGGAGTGTCGGGTATGATTGAAAATGCACTTCAATATACAAGGAGAAGAAGGCAAAGGATGAGTTGGAACAAGTCTTCACAAAAGGCCAAAAGGAGGATACCAATGTGTTGGGTTGGAAAATATCTTTTCAACAACTATAAACTCGTTTATGCTTGTAGATGGATGAATGGTTCCTCAAGTTGACATATATAAAAATATTCAAAATAATTAAATTAATTAATTAATTTAATTTTAATAAATTAATTAATTTAATTTATAATTAATTTAATAAATAAATAAATAAATAAATTTAATTTAATGGAGGTAGTGCGTGGTCAAAATGCACTGATCGTGCGCTCCTCTTACACGTGGCCCAACATGCTAGCCATGGGCCAACGTGGAGCGCACTGGCCAACCACGCTGGCCATGGGCCAACGTGGAGTGTGCTGCTCAACACACTGTCCATAGGTCAGCGTGGAGTGCGTAGGCTACCACACTAGCTATAGGCTAGCGTGGAGCGTGCATGCTACCATGCAGGCTACCACACTGGCTATAGGCCAACGTGAAGTGTGCAGCCATGCTTGCCCACGTGTAGGGCACACGCGAGGACGACCTGTCACATGGCCCGTGTGTAGGCCAGTGCACAATTTTGCTCATGGCTACTGTGTAGCTCGCTTGCAGACCACAATATGCACACACCACGTGTACTAGCATGGGTACACGTGCATGGAGCACACACACCCACGTATAGGGCACACATGGTGGCTTGCACGTGGCCATGCATGGGTTGCGTGCATTGGCCATGTGATGTGCCTGCCACCAATATTGGCTCATAGTGCATGAAAAAATAATAAAGGGCTACGAAGTTTTTTTTTTATCATGCACAGGGAGCAACCAATGTAATGAAAAAATGACTTTTGTGTCGATTTTGATCTTCCACAAACTGATCTGCAAATACAATTTTCACAATAGTCTTCAATGCACACCATGGAGGAAAGGATCTGGAACTCACGAGCAGTTGAGGCAGTGGTGGTGGCCAAGGATATGGTCGATCTATGATGCAAATCACTTGCAGATCTCTTAGTAGTGGTAAACCAAAGGACCAAAAATTAGATCCAACAACATAACAAGACCCACCATCTACAACAGAAGAAAAAGAGGTGGGTTCTTCGTTTGGATCTTCATGGCCTTCAAATTTTGTATTAGCAGCAGTATGGTCCAATGGGAGGACAATGGGCTCCATGCCCATAAATCCTGGTTCGATTCTAGGTACTGCTTCAAGAAAAATTTTAGAAATAATTTTTTTTTTCAATTTTTCTTTCATCAGAAATAATTATTTGTTCTGCACAAATTTCTTTTGCTGCATTATTTTCTTCTTCTGAAACAACAATTTTATTCTGCAAAAATTTCTTCTACAAAAATTATTTCTTCTTCTAATTCTTCCATCGAGAGAATTTATTTTGCAATAATTATTTTTTTTGCATTAATTCCAGCATTTTCTTCTGCAGTAGCAATTGGAATTTTTGTAGAAATTTCTTCTGCAAAATTTATTTCTTCTATTGCAATAATTTTTTCTTCTTTTGCAAATTCTATTGTTGCCATTTCTGCTACAGTAAATTGAACTTCTGTAGCAATTTCTACAGGAACTTCTGCAACAACCATTTCTCCTATAGGGTGTGCAGCTTGAATCTGTTGGATATTAACAATGATCATTTTGAGTCACTGCTTCAAATTTTTGAAGAACAATTCATTTTGAGTAGACAACATGGTGCCTTACCCAAAAAAAAGCATAATCTACTACTCTGATACCAATGATACAAAACTGGAATTTTGAACGCATTTTTATTATTCATGGAAGCTTAAATACATAAAATACATAATGAAAATCCAATAGTTAGCTAATTTGAGCTAACAACTTAGCTAACAACCTAAAATAATCCAACATGAGTTTCCTGTAAAGTCTCAAGTGGATAACAATATTATGTCCTCATCACCTCTTGGCCTACTTTTTGGCCTCTTTTTCAGCTTCCTTTCATGCTCTCTTAGAAGCCTTTCCATTTTTTCTTGTATGCTTCTATCTCCTCAAGATTTTCAAATTTTGCGTTTTGGGCATAAAACGATTTCTTTGCTGCCTCCCATTCCTCATAAGAATCAAGTTCTAATTCCTCATCAGATTTGATACCCAATTCTTATAATTCTACAACTCTTGCTCTGAATCTGGGTCTTCACTTAAATGCCCTTACAAATTTTTGATTTGATCATAGCTTTTGGGGTGCATCTCAGGGTATGCTGGTGGTGCTACTGCTTCCTGGTTTTCAACGGATGTAGGCTGTTGAGCATCTTCTTCTTGTGTAGTGAATTACTGCTCAAATGGAACTGCTTTTTCCTCCTAAGGTTGTTCGACCCCTACATCAACTAGAGAATGTTCTAGCTCTTCCTCCATGCCTGGAACTTGAGGCTCTTTAACCTCCACCTTATTCTTCTCTTCGTCTACTTTATCTATAGATTGTGTTGAAGTTTGAGGTTTCTCAACCTCAACCTCATCTTCTTGAATTACCTATTTTGGAGAATGAGATGTTGAACAAGGTTGCTCTATTTCCAATGTAGCATCCATCCCTTGCCCTATTTTTGTATTAGTAGTGTACACCTTTGTTGCCCCATCAGTCTGCACCGCTAAGTCTACTTTGGTCGGCTGCTCGACTTCCACTGCTCTGCTCTACAGTTGCAATCATCCTATTTGCCCCTATAGTTGCCAAATTGTTTGATACAATTTGTGCATATTCAATGTAGCTTCTTTCCTAGACTCTTGTAATAGAGTTTGTTCTTCTTTATATTTGGCTTCCCAGGTGGAAGCCTACTCTCTCAATAATTGCAGCTATTACTGCAAATCTTCCTCTTGGTCCTCCTATGGTAAATCTTCTATAGCAACCTCTTGTTGAGGAGTTTACCCTTTTGAAATATCTTGTAAAATCTAGGCTACGTACTCTTCCATGTTGAGCTCATCGATCACTGCTTCATTGTCTAATGAGATCGAAACCACCCTAAACACATTTGTTCTTCGACTTCGAGTCCTGGTAAATTGGCATGAAAGGAGGGCTTGGAATATCCTGCCTTGCCTCATCATAAAATTGAGGGTCAATGGGGGAAAAAGCCTAACCTACCTCCTCGTAAAATTGAAAAAAAATAGGGGATAAAGCTTGTCTTGTGTCCCGTGTATTTTCCTCAAGATGGGACGCATGCATCGTCTCTTCTCGTTCTACCGCCCTCTCAACCGACTACTCATTCTATAATGGCACATCTACTCCTTCTTGTTCCCCTAGGATTGCATTAGTACCCTCGGTCCCCTCCACCATCACATTTCTATGTGACTGCATATCGTACCAAGGCAAAAATTAGGCCATGGTGAGCCAAGGAAGATGTTGTGCCTACTTGGTACCATTTGACCTCATCTTTGAGGGTGCATGCAAGGTAATATGGGATGTTGATCTTGTCCCCATGCAGTATGTGGTTGAGAAATTGAAAGTGATTCAAGTTCAGTTTTGAGGACCTACCAGAACAGGTGAAAAATCACATGATTTGTTCGAAAACCACCCTCTAAAGCTTGGGAATGTGCTTCTTGGGCAAACCAATGCGTTTCAGGTGATTTATCAGTATATTAAATAATATCTACACATAGAGGGCTAGGTTGTCCTCCTTGTACATGCGTTCCCCTGTTAGAGGAAGGCTCGTCACCATGGTGATATACTCTTCGATGACTAGAATTTCCAGTCCTCGCATACCTCATGGATGTTGTAAACTTGTTGGCTACCACTGCGTCCTGATATTGATTGACCAATTGATAGTGTTCCATCCATCCTGCAACATCGAATTGGATTTGGAAATCCACAGAAATCCTTGAGCAATCGATAGGTTCACTCTTCTTCAAGTCATGGTTTTTAGATTTCCCCCCATGCTTAGAATGCAAATTCCCTTCAATTTACGATTCACTCGATAACTGCTTCACACTTGATTTTTTTTTTGAATTGCCACACTCTATAGTTTTCCTTCTTGCATAGTAGTTATTTTAGTAAGCTATTTTTAAAACTAGCTGCCTCCTTGGATGCAGGCAGTTACTTACCATAATAAAAAATGATTATGGTTATCCACATAAACTTTCCTTGGAGCATGTGCCAGATTGTGTGGAGGTGATAACCATAAGCATTTTACCAATTAGAGCCATGACATGTAGCCAAGTGCCAAGTGGAATTATTTGGGTGGCTAGGACTATAATGGGGGTTGTGTTGGCACTTTTCCATAGACACACATGCATATGAAAATAATATAGACATAAAATAAAAAATTTAATCATGTACCTAAATTCGTTCCGTGGGTGCATCATGTGTAAATATCCATGGTGCATTGTTATTGGTCGGTGGATGATGACTAGATAAGCCTCAACTGACAATGATGGCCATATTTCCCATACGGTGAATTTCTCTCCACGTGATTGGTTCTTGGTAGCTGCAACATGATTCGTTTGAGACATCCTACAAGGTTTCAAAACAAAGGTTAGAAAAAATATATCTTCATGGGATGACAAACATCCCCTCCTCAAAAGTTGGTTGATGTCAACTTTTAATTTCGTTTGTGATAGATTTGACTTTGCATGTGCGTGGGGTGCTAACGTGGCTCAGGCCACTTTCCCAATGCTAAAGTTTTATTCTTTCAAGGTAAAAATGATCGTGACAATGGAAAGTAGGCATATTTTTCATGTGGAAATCAGACACCTTTTAAAATTATGGCATGCAGGTACCTCAAAAATAGAAAATAGGCACCTAAAAAATTTGGCGCTATACTTAACATGGGAAGCAGGTGCCTTAGCAATCGGGCACTCTACTTAAAATGGGAAGTAGGCGCCTTAGCAATTGGACACTCTACTTAACATGGGAAGTAGACACCTTTTGCTGACTGTTGGGTGTCATACTTTTAAAGCAAAATTTATACAAACTCAACTAATTTGTTTTGAACTGTTTAGGAGATTCGGTATCGTATTCCTAAAAAATGGAAGTCGAACGCCATTTTTATTGGAAAATCTAGGAATCAGGTGTTGGTCTACCAGAAGACGAGACGCAGGTGCCATCTCCTCAACATACTGGGAATCAGGTGCCTTCTTTCGTAAAACAAAAATCATGCACCTTTTATCATATAAACAGGAATCAGGCACCACCTTTCCAAAATATGGGAATCAAGTACCTTTTATCATAAAATGAAAATTAGGCACCTTTCCCATTAGTTAATGAAAATAGGTGCTCATCCTTTATTGTAATATATGCTTGACATGTCTGCTTATATACGCTCAAGGTTGATTATGCCTTTCAATGCTCTGGTTGAAGAACAAAGACAAAATCAGCATCCACCCCTAAACCAATAGTTGAGTGTTTTATTGTCCATAAAGACCAATACAAACACTCTTGTGCAGATTCAGGTATAGTATTCCCCTTTCTAAATGGGGACAAGCTACTCCTAATGCAAACAATTATTCTAGAAAGTTGGGAAGGTGCAGGTTCATGGATCCTGTGCTTGTTAGGCCTAGGTTTCCTAGGCTACCTAACATCTACACTCAGGGCATCCTTCTTGCAAAACAAAAATACAATTAAAAAAAAGAAAAACTTTGAAAGAATAATTGTCTTTGGGACTATGTGGACTAGGTCCACATATTAATGACTCAATTTAAAATCAAAATCAATTGGGGTCTCCCCCATGCCTAATCTGAACTCAATCATGTATGCTTCAAACACATGGTATGGACGTAGGCGGTGACCATTGACTGTTAATGTAATGTTGTTGTAATCCTCACAACTCCATTGTTGATAACTTCAGTCACTTCATATGGCCCCATACAACACTGCATGAGATTGCATTTCCTTTCCTAGAAGCGAGAGTCATATAGTAATGTCTATTCTACCACTTTGAGCTGCTTTGGCCTGGTGTGGCGATCACACCACTTGGCCCTTTGTTTCTGAATGATCTTTGTTTTCTGTAGAGCATCAAGGCAGTATTCATCAAGCTAGTTAAGCTACTGAATTTGTTCTTTCTATGCATCATCTAGGTTCATATTCAATTCTACTACAGTTCTAAGTGTCTTTACTTCAAACTCTATAGACATCATGACATTTTTCCCATAGACTAGCTGGAATGGTGTGAAACCAGTAGTAGTCTTCTAGGTGGTCCTGTAGGCCCACACTGCTTCTAGTAATCTAGTGGTCCAGTCCTTCCTATGTTGTTGCACTATTTTTGTTAGGATATTTTCCAACTCTCGGTTGGTTACTTCAACTTGCCCATTCACCTGTGGATGGTAGGGCGTGTTTTTGTTATGCCTAATTTTATATTGTTGCATGTGTTCCTGAATCATATTTGGAGTAAATTAGGGTCCTTGATCAGTTGTGATCTCTCTTGGAACCCCAAAACTTATAAAAATAGATGAATACAAGAAGTCTACTATTGTATTCTCTTTTGAATCACACAAAGCTTGCACTTCAACCCACTTGGTCACATAGTCAATATAAACCAAGATAAACCTTTTACCTGTTGATTGTGGATTAATGGGTCCTACGAAGTCCATCCCCCATTTATCAAATGGCTCTATGTGAACATGTGTTTGGAGTGGTATTTCATCCCTAAGAGTAGCTTTACCCATCCTCTGACATTGATCACATTGGATCACATGCTTGGCTACATATTTGAATAGTGTAGGTCAGTAATAACCAACCTGCAACACTTTGTATGTAGTCCTTTTTCCTGCAAAATGGCCACCACAAGGTTCATCATGGTAAGCCTTCAATATTTCTATTATCTCATTATTAGCAACACACCTTCTCATGATTTGATTAGCCCCTGTTTTAAATAGGCACCCATCAATCCATGAGAAGTTTGTACTTTTCTCAATTAAAGTTTGTTTTTCATGAGGTAAAATTGCAGGGGATAATTTACCAATGGCTAAATAATTAGCCATATATGCGTACCATGGTATCCATTCATTTAGAGCAAACAAATGATCATCTAGAAATTTGTCATCTGTAGCTGCATCATCTAAAGGTGTCAACCTGGATAAGAAATCAACTACCACATTATCTTTACCTGGCTTGTCTACTATTGTCACATCAAAATCCTACATCAACAACAACCATCTAATAATTTTGCCACTAATTCCAAGTTTATCTGTTAGGTATCTGATGGCTGAGTGAACAGTATGTACAAAAACTTGATATCATGTAATATAATTATAAAAAAATTTAAGTGCATGTATAATTGCAAGAAACTATTTTTATGTGATAGTATAGTTAAATTCAGCACCTGTGAGGTGTTTAATGACATAATAAATGGCATAAAAATCATTACCATATTTTTGTCCTAGCACTGATCCTATTGCATTGTTAGATGCATCAATGTATATGTGAAAAGGTATGGTCTAATTTGGACCTCTCAATACTGGGGCAATAATCCGTTTTTCCTTTAAGGTGTTAAATGCTTGTTCACATTCCTTTGTCCAGATAAAATTTGTCCTTTGATAACAATGTGCTTGGGAGTTTAGTATTTTTGCTAAATTCTGCTATAAACCTCCTATAATAACTAGCTGATCATAAGAAACTACGAATATCCTTGTGTTTTAGGAGTAGGCAGATTTTGGATAACTTATATCTTCTTCCTATCCACTTTGATCCCATCTGCAGAAATGTGATGTCCTAAAACTATCCCTTCCTACATTAGCATGTAACATTTCTCATTGCTGAGGGACAGATTAGTTTCCTCACACCTCTCAAGTGTTTTCTCCAATTTTTCTATGCCTATTTCAAAAGTTTCACCATATACAATGAAATCATCCATGTATACCTCCATAGTTTATCCAATCATGTCAGAGAATATGCTCAAAATTGCTCTCTGAAATGTGGCAGGTGCATTGCACAGACCAAAAGGTAAAACTCTATAAGCAAAAGTCCCCCAAGGTCAAGTAAATGTGGTTTTATCTTGATCTTCTTCCCCTATTTGTATATGATTGTATCCACTGAACCCTTCCAGGAAAGAAAATTACTTTTTGCCTGCTAAGGTGTCAAGGACTTGATCTATGTAGGGTAAAGAGAAGTGGTCTTTCTTAGTTGCTTTGTTCAACAACCTATAGTCCACACAAATTTGCCACTTGTCATTTTTCTTTGGCACCACCACCAAAGGTGATACCCATTCACTATATGAAATGGGGTAAGCAAACCCAACTATGAGGAGTTTTTGCAATTCAGTTTTGATAATTTCCTTCATTGCTGGATTCATTCTTCTATGTGGTTGTATTACTGGTTTAACTTTATCTTCCAGATATATCCTATGAGTGCATGTTTCAAGAGCTATTCCTCTCATGTCCGAATAGTCCCAAGCAAAGGCATCTTGATATTTTACCAATTTTTCTTCCAGTTTATTTTTTTGTTTAGCTATCAAGTTGTCATCTATGTTCAACACTCTACCAGGTGCAATTTCTATTTGCTGGGTGGTTTTTTCCTCCCATTAATGGCAACTCAGGAGTATAGGAAGGTTACCCTTGAAAAACATTTGATAACCCTATCCTCATCACTCCCATCTTCCAATTCATCAAGTGTCATGATATATTGGATTATTTATAGACGACCAATGTTCTGATTTTCATCTTTAGGTTCTCCCAATACTTTTGCAGATTGTGCAGGTGGATGTATGATCAATTTTTTTATATTTTGTCCATAAAAAATGTTCATCTGGCCATCTCTATATCTTATGTAAGCATCGGTTTTTGCAAACCAAGGTCTACCTAAGATTAATGGATATCCACCCAACCCAAAATTGGATTGTAACACTAAATTTTTTTTTGGATACTCCAATGCATCCATTGTAATTGTGATATCCTCCAGGATTTCTTTTGGAAGCACTATAGACCTATCTGCTAATTGCAGAATAGTATTGGTTGGATTAAGGTTTGAGAGTTTAAGTTTTTGCATGGTTTATTTGGGCATAACATCAATGGCAGCCCCCAAATCTACCTATGTATTGAGTAAAACATAGCCCTTAATTTGTACAATTAAGACATGGCTTCCTGGATTTGAGTACTTCTGGTTGTAGGTGTTCTCTAACATGAGATCAGCTGACTGACCCACCAAACTGATTGACTTTGTAGTTTTTCTTCCTGGTTTCTTTAGGCACAACTCTCGTATGGCCTTGCCATAGATAGGAATATTTTTGATGGCCTGAAATAGAGGAATTATGATTGTCAAGTTCTTTATACTAGAGAGAATATCAAATTTTGATTGTACTGGCTTTTTAGGTTCCTACAATCTTTGTAGAAAATGTGGAACCTCTTCTCTATTATTTACAAGTGTTGATTCCTCTTCTACTTCTACTATAAGAAGTGATTCCTCTTTTCCTAATTCTATGTTTTCCTCTTCTACTAGAGGAGTGACTTCTACACCTACTTGTTTTCTTGACCTTAATGCTATTGGACTACAATATAATTTAATCTTGTACATGGGGTACATATCATTCTCTAATTGATAAGTTGGCTTCTGTTTGTCATTTGGATTGGCTATAGGTTGGGCTGGCAGTTGAGCAGGTCTAAAAGTAGAAGGAGTAGGCAGATTTGGTTGTTGTGAAACTGGAGCAGCATGTTGTGGATTTTGATTCCAAGTATTCTGGTTCCTCCACTACTACCCAGGTTGCTAGTATTGCAACCATGGATAGGGGTTGTAAGGATTTTCTCCTTGGGGATATTGATTCCAAGGTTGTTACCTCCACCAGCCCATGTTGGGTGGTTGAGCTTGACCTTGATTTTGAAAATTACTGCCCCCATAAGATGGCATTCCTATTGGCATGTTGTTTCCCATAGGAGATTGCTACCAGTTTCTCCTATTACCCATGAAGTATGCTTTTGCTACCTCAGGTTCCTCTCTAGGTTTTGATAACTATGGACACAACTTTATTTTGTGATCCTTTAAACATACAACACACACTCGAACTTTGTTTTCTAGACATTATTTCTAAGGTATTTTCCCTTGCATTTAGGACAGAAGTAGGCCAATGCTACCTCATTCTCTTGATTCTTTTTATGAAGTAGAAGGGTGTCCATTTGAAGAGCCATATATGATAACATATCGCTCTTAAGGTCTTCAAGCATATTGTCTATTTATGTTTTAGTGACATTGGCTAATTATTTGATATTTATAGGGATCAACTTATCTTTTCCTCTTGAAAAGTTTTGACACAAACGTTGAATATCATCCATCTAATGTTGGTAAATATCTCCTCCAAAAATCATGTTTAAAGCTTCCAAGGATTCATTTGTGAGTCCTTTTAAGAAGATGTTTCTTAAGGACTTGTCTCCTAGTTTCGAATGGGGTGATCTTTGCAAATTAAAGTTGAACCTATCCCAATATTCCTCCTTGGATTCCCCTTCCTTTTGTGTCATGTCTAGGACTTCTTCCCTTGCATCGCTTGCTCAACCAAAATCCTAGTACTGTTCTAAGAAAATTCTCTTCAATTATTCCTAGGTAGTTATTCGTTTATCCCCTAAACTGATGAACTAACACAAAGTTGAATCATAAAGAGTGGAAGGGAATAATTTTAGTTTTTGAGCATCAACGCTATAATCCATAGATCTACATAAAACGTCAAATTTAAATAAAAACAGATCTGGATCTTCTATTGGTAGTCCTCTAAAGGTTGGAAGGTGGGCAGGGGAGATATGCTTCATCCTGTGATCTCTTGTTACCTCTTTTATGGGAAAATTAAAACTAGTGGATGCTTCATTTGCATCAGCCATCTTGTCTGTGAACATGGTATCTACACTAGCTTCATTCAACGTAACTTTCAAGGCCTCTAGTTCGTTTCTCTTATCCTACAGAAGGATTACTAAATCTATGTTTGATATAGTTCCTTCTCTAACTGCTTGCCAGCATTGAAATTTTAATAAGTCTTCCTTGGAATGAACTCTACTTATCTCCGATCCTTATCTATGATGTTGTTGATTTGTTTTAGAAGGATCATGTGCAAATAATGGATGTTATCTCCAATGCACAGGTGGATATTATGGATAAGAGGATTCAATCTCAGGATCAGGTACAATGGAAGCATAATAATTTTGAGAAATGTCTTTGTTTTTAATGAAATGGCCATCTGGTCCTCTATTCTTAGGTGGACTCATGCAAAGCTTTTAGAAATGGAGGTTTTGTAGGTAGCAACCTAAAATACAACTAACATGCTTCCTTCAAAACAAAAAATTACAATAGGCTACTCCAAAAAAATGGTGCCAAAATCTTGGGCAAAAATATTGGTTAGTTTTCTACGTTTAAGTTCACTGCCTCATTTAATTTGTCAACTCGGGGTAGGTCGTAGACTTATGAGCAGCCTTGCAAATTTTATGCTTATAATTTACTCCACAAAGATGAGTCCCTAAGATTTATTATTTGGGGGGTGTTGGTGTTCATTGAAGTTTTGATTTTGATTTCCAAACCACTAATCTATCCTACGTTTATGAAAACATACCTAAATTATATTCAAAAATTAAAACTACACATTGCTAGAAATTACATAAAACAAGGGAAATACAAGGAATGAATTAATCTAAAGAAAAGAAAATAGGGGAAAGTAAAGGGAAGAATTTTGTTGAGAGTGGTCCCACGCTTCCAGCAGGTTCTGCCCACGTTAAATCATTCATCAGACGCTTAGTCGATTTAACCAAAAATGACTCATAAATGTTTATTAAATCTTGCAACAGAGAATATATAGGGGAAATTTTGGATCATGTTTTTAGGGGTGGCCTGCATATTTATAAAATATGTGGCCACACTTTGTTTACAAAATAGAAGTAAATCAAAGTTGTGATTTTACTTTACAATCTCATGCATGAATACAAGGGATTGAGCAAAATATCAAGGCGTATTCTATTTTATAAGAATATGTCTGATATTGGTTTTGCTCGATTTACATAGATATTTATGTAGTAGTTGAAAAATAGATGGTTAGTCATATTTGACATTGTCCCTCATCCAGTTTCAACGCTGAAATTCCATCTGCGCTCCTTTCTGAAATCGCGTTCTATTTTGTCAACCATAGAGCCATACTGGAATTCGGCTTCAATGGGAATCAAGCACCTTGTCTATAGAAGTCAAGAAGTAGGCACCTTGACTGTAGAAGTCGGGAAATAGGTGCCTTGACTATATAAGTCAGGATGCAGGTGCCAAGACGGGAGTCAAGCACCTTAATGGGAAGCAGGTGCCTAATAGGAAGCACACACTCATTAGTTAAGTGACGAATAGAAGTTAGGCACTCCAAAGGGAATTAGACACCTGACTTAGCACTTCACACCAGTGTACTGTGAATGTTTTGCCTTCAAGAAATTGAAGGTGCCAGGTCTAAATGAGACCTTGATGAAAACATGCTAAAATACAACAATTTCTATGAAATCTACACAAAACACACTTAGAAACAAATATTAAATAACATGTAAAATAAGTTGTTAAATATGTATAAAATTCTCATTAAACATGCACATCTATAAAAATATGTGTTGTTGTTTTATAAGGAAAGCGGTATAAAAAATGAGCATTTTTAGGGCTCATCACCATACTTATGCAATAATTGCTAATGTGCTATAAAATTTTACAAACATGTATTTTTATTGTAGAATTTATGCAAAATAGTCATATGTAATCAAGTGAAATTTAATTTTTCATGGCAACAAACAATATTTTATGCATATTCTTATCATGCAATGTAATAAAAGTGTGTATATGCATGATATCCTTCTCTAACATAATTTTTTCTAGTATCTATGATCTTCTCACCAATGATACCCTCCCTCAAAAACTTCATTGAGGGTGTTGGATTTCACAGTAGTTTCTAAAAATGAATGAAATCAATCATTACCTAGTATTGCTTAACAAAAGAAATACACTACATATGGAACACAAAATTTGATATGATGTCTATAGATACGAAAAATATATTATCTCAAAGAGAATCAAAATTACACTCAAAAAGATAATGAAATGATCAATGAGGAGTATTTATGTTAGCGAATGGGCCCAAATATATCATAGGTCCCTATTTCTAGGATCGTAAAATCACTTGCAAATAATCTCACACAATCACAACACCAATATTGCACAAAATAAAACTTTATTGATAATCCAAAATCTCTTAATACAAACTTGTTACAAACTTATTACGTAGCATGGATCTTGTCTCCAATATATAACCTTACAAAAGACTCTTCAATACTCCTGAATTTTGCTCTCCTCAAACTCATGGGAGATGCAACCTTTCACATGCCTTTCTTACATTATGACAAAGCTTCTCATGATTACATAATTTCCTACTTTTAATCTTGACATATCACACATGAATTTTCACTTACACATTTGACACCTATCACTCATGACTCTTCACTTTACAACTTTCACTTACAAGTCACACTTGCACACATGACACATAAACACTCCTCGCAACTTGAAACTTGCATAAATAATAATGTAACCACAAAAAAGGCTCACACCTAGTCTAACTATTGCAATTGATAAAATATACACAAATAGGCATGCATAAATTGACAAAAAGAAATGAAACAAATACAAGGAATCCTTTATTAATTTCAATGGAGTCAAATTACAGATTCGTCCCTCTTAGGGATACCCATTTGATACATCAATTAAAATAGAATCTAATACCTCTCAAGGGTAGATGTGATAAAATACCTTCTAGGGTGATACGAACTACTCTAGGGTGTTGATGACCCTCTTCTCCATGATTAGAGGTATTTTCTACCTTGCATCCCAAAATATTGTTAGTCCTGTGTGTAATAAACAATAAGAAATAATTAGCAACAAAGGAGACCTCTCTTGATGAGGCTTTTAGGAGATACTTGAACAAAAGATGTAATGATTAGCAATAATCAAGAAAGTGCAAGAAATATATTAAACCTATATTAATCATGAAATAATATCCTACAATATGTAAAGGAAAAACAATTGCATCTACCTAATGGCCTAATTATGAAATTGAGAACATGGAAGCATGAAATGAACCATTGTACCACAATTGTAGCAATAAAAGAGAATGACTAAAAAGCCTAATTACACTGGTCAAAGTTTATAAAATGCTAATTAATCCAATAATGAGACTAATCTAACCTAGCTAAACAATATGCAAAAGGAAAAACAAGGGAATCTACCCTAATTTGCTCACTATGGGTTTAATGTGCAGGGGGCATTGTTCACCATGACTGAGAGCCGCGACGGAGCGTTGAGTAGGTTTGCCCTCCAAATCAGGGTTTTCTCTCAGATCCACCTTATCAAATTGATGTCCAAGGGTTTCCTTTATGTCCTTTGATATATTTTGTGGTTGAATTGATCTAATGGTGCATGGATTGCACAAATTGATGTTTCTTGTCTCTCCTAGGCTCCTAGGTCTTCCATGGCAATTTGATCTCCATTTGGGTAGTAAAAGTGTCCCTATCAATGCATGTAGATGGTTATGCAATTCGATAGGGCTTTGCTACTCAATTGATAAAATGTTCTTCCAGGCTTATTCCCAATTCAGAGGGGGATCTTATAGCATTGGCCTAGGGCTAGGGATGGCTTCCTCATGAAGCCAAGATCAAGATTGGGTGGTTGAGTTTATTGGATGGAAGGATCCAGAACCTTCCTCACTCAAACTACTCCAATCTGCAACCAATTAGCCATTGCAACCAACTTTGGGGTCATATGAAGACCAACTAATTCTCAGTACTGACCATGGCTGACAAGCACGGGTGGAACTGCTAACCACGGGTGTCATCAACGACTAGCACTGATTAGGCAAAGGTGCCCAATTGAGTGGTAAAAACCATTGCTATACCTTGGATCTGTCCAAATGTCTTCCATATGGTCTTCTAGCATATCCCATATGAGTAGTCATCTCAACATGACATGTTTTATGTGTCTACATATACCTCTTTTGAGATGCATTGTGAGATTGAACAACACTGAGCAAAAATAGACCTAAAAATGATGTCATCGATTGGATGATGATCATTGGGCTGATCAAAATTAGATGCCCAAGTCCAAAAAAATGACACGCATTCTCAAATCATTGCTTCTAACTCGATAGAAGGCTTAATTTTCAAAAATATTGCACTCATCATTAGACATTCGGATAGCATCAATGCCAAGTAAGCTTTCGCACCTATCAATCTGAAAGGAAGAGAGTTACAAACTAACTATCATATTTTCTATTTTCCCCAAGCAAAGGGGTAAGCTTATGATAGTATTTAGCAATAATTCATAAGGATGAACACAATTTTGATAATATCAAGGGATCTACTATTGACTTTGATTATGATTTGATATTATGACTACCCCCTCAAGCGATGAGTCGATGAGGGTAATGAAAATTAAATTAAGTGACGAGGTCACTTGACCACTATGAATGATCTTTGCACAAATTAAAATTTAGCATTTGAATACTTGGCAAGGCCTAATAAGCTATGATTACACCATTTAGAGTAATTGCATATTCCTATACCATGGAGCGATCCAACCACGAAAGCCTTCTTGGGGAATCAAAATGATAGCCTTCTTGGGGAATATAACATTGTAGTGAATCATAATGTTGATGATATGCTGAAAATATCATAGGAGAATTGCGATGAATATCTCGTTCTCATGGAGAAGTTCGACTATGTAGGCCTTCTTAGGGATTGAAACAAAGCATAGAAATTCTACGATGATGAATTTGCCCCAAATGTACTTATGGTAATTTACTCATCTTTTCGAATTGTATGGATTGCAAGTTGTTGCAACCACCAAGTGTATAGGGTAAATAACTGAATACGAGGTGCATTTGGATTTTGATTTATTTGATTTTTTTGTTAATTTTTAATTTTTTGGATTATCTGGTCTGATTAATATCCTTGATTTGACCTTTTAAGGCTCTCCATGGTGGGAATTTGGAGTAATTAATGTGGTTTTCTAACCATGCTTGTCAAAAGTAGGCCAATTCCTTAACCGTGGATGTCAACCATGGGTGAAAAACCCTAATATGGAGATAGCGGATGTCAACCATGGGTCGCATCAAAATAAAAAATTATATAAAGTTTTTTGCTTTGGAAATTTTTATTATTCACCTAACAATGACAGTAAAACTGAGAGCTCTAGGAGGTAAAAACTGACTTTTGACATGGAACGCTACCAAAAAATCTATTTATTCCACACATTCCACACTGATGGCCGATCAACCAGAAGTTTTGACTAGTGGAGGAGCTGATGCTTCCAAGGTAACTCAAAAACTGAGACCTTAGTTATCATTACCAGATGTAAAATTAACCTCATTAATTAATAGGTAAATGAACTACACTAAAAATTTGGTAACGAACTTCACTGTAGTTAGGATTTAGCATAGGTTAGTTAGACGGGGGTGTTTATTTTTATTTTTCAAGGTTTTTTTGAGAAGGGTAGACCCAGTTAAGATTTCGCTTCCTAGTCACGAGTGGCAGCCACGGGCTCCAATTGGTAGATTTGGGGCCATAGTTTTCACCCGCAATAGGATTAAAATCCCAATGATCAAATTTTTGACCGTTGGGTCGACCACGGTTTCGACCTGCGGTGCCCAATTTTTAGAAATATTTTCAATTTTTTTGAGTTTTTTTAGGCACTTAATATCATTTGTTGCATTTTAGAATACTTTTATGATGTATTTGAAATTGGTGATCATGATTTTACATGTTTTTGTATTTTTATGCATTTTTTGATTTATTTTTATTGTTTTTCTTGTTTATTATTTTTGTTGTCACTCAAAATTTGACCAATAGAGCGAGGGAGATCGATCTCCTTTGTGACATCCATGGTGATCTCACTAATGAGGAGTGAGAGTGGTTCACTACTATGGGGTTCAACTACATCTTGGACCTCCCCACTATTCATATTGATCAGACATATATGACTGCCTTGGCCCATAACTAGGATACGTGGACCAACACATTTCACCTATCGATGGGTGAGATGACTATTACTTTAGAGGATGTGTATCGCATATTTCATATGCCAATTGATAATGAGCCTGTCACCTCTTCTCCTACCACAACCAGGAAGTCTTTATTTGATACCATGTTTGTGAGATAGAGCGTTGAGGCACAGGACCGTAATTCCCATGGAGGCATCCATTTTGGAGAGTGGTTCGAGACCCAATTCTTCTCACAGTAGGAGGATATATTTATATACTTGATTATCTAGGTAGTACTCCTACACTCTTCAGGCATGAGGTTCCCTTGGAACCTCCTATCTTGGACCAAAGAGGTGATGGTGAGCTCGACCTGAGATTCTCTCATCCTGTCATGGGGGAGTGCCCTGCTAGCACAACTCTACCATGAGCTATATCAGATCACATGCTAGAGAAAAATTGGCATTAGCTGCAACATCCTCCTCTAGTTTTGGGGCTAGCAGCACATCCTAATCGAGTGCCCTATTGATTTTCCTATGTCGATCACTAAAATCGATGATGAGAGTCAGTGCTATACTGCTTGCTGGCCCTAGGAGCGAGAGGGCTTTAGGAGTAGGTCTCATGCAGGATACATAGAGAACTACATTAGAAAATTTGAATAGATCCACCCTTATCAGATATGATGGTGACCGTATATGGACTGTATATCATGGATAAAGGTAGGCTGGTACCTACATCGGGTGTGTAGAGATAGATGGATCTTCGATCGAAAGGCCAACATACATGAGTACCACTTTTACTATCGTGTGTTGAGGTAGTTTAGGATTTGAATGGATTTCCTAGAGTTGCCTCTCATCTACAAACACTTGGTCCTAGAGAGGGACCTGGCTTGGCCCTAGGTGACTCCACAAGGGGATGATGATGATGAATTTCAAGAGTCAGGCCAGATGGATGTAGGCAGTACTCCTAACTATGATGGTTGGTGGATCGACTTCCAGTGGTATGGAGAGGGCCCTCTAGGCTGACCAATTGGTGTATTTGCAATAGAGGGCATAGAGGATGCAGAGGTGGATCCTTAGGGGTGCAGGACCCACCAACAAATAGAGGGTACATGGGGGACATGGGCCACTATAGAGGAGGGTCCACAGGTGGAGGTAGAGAAGGAGGTATTAGAGGAGGGTGAGACACCTCTAGATAGTGAGATTGGGAAGCTGAGAGCCCATATTGCCAACCTCTTGAGCGATAAATCACTTTATGGATGCTACTTTGCCCTGAAGGCTTCTTAGTTCCTTGATGTTGGTGGGACGCATTTCCAAAATAGCCTTGACCTTTTTTGGGTCAACTTTGATGCCTCATTTTGAAACGATGAATCCTAAGAGATTTCCTAAAGTTATGCCAAACATGCACTTCTTAGGATTCAACCTGACATTATGCTCTATTAGGTGATCAAAGACCTTCTTCAAGACCTCCGCATGCTCAGAACACAATAATGACTTTGCCAACAAGTTATCCATATAATCTTCTAAGATTTTATGCATATAGTCATGAAAGATATATGTCATAGCCTACTGATATGTGTCACCAACATTTTTAAGGCCAAATGGCATAAATTTATAGAAAATTTTTCCCCATGGTGTTATAAACAAGGTTTTGTGCTGGTATTCGGGCTAAATCCAAATTTGATTGTAACCAGAAAAACCATCCATTAAGGAGAGCATCTCATGACCTGTAGTTGTGTCTACAAGAGCATCAATATTCAAAAATAGAAATGAATCCTTTGGTGTTGCCTTATTCAGGTCTTTGAAATCCATACAAATATGGATCCTTCCATCAGGTTTTCCTACAGGCACCATATTGGATACCCATTTCGGATAGTCGATGGAGATGACAAACTCTATGTCCAAAAAGTTTTGGAACTTGTCCTTAACAATTAAGGTTACTATTGGATGCATCTTCCTGAGTTTTTGCTTAAATGGCTTCTTTGATAGGTCTAGCAAAATGTTGAGTAACCAATTTTGGATCTAGACCCGACATATATTTGTAAGTCTAAGAAAAGAGAGCAGGTCTCTCTCTCAGTAGAGGGATGATGTTGGCATGCTCATGATGAGTTGAACTTTCTCTAAATTTAACCTTCCTTGAATTGGTGGGATCATTACTTATATCCACTTAGAAGGTTTCCTCTACTGATATATGGGATCCCTCCTCCAGTTGATGAGGTGTAGGGATCAAGTGGATGTCATATGCTAGGTTTATAGGTTCCTCATTGGAAGCATCCTCAGCATGACAAACATCATGTGCATAGCCTGGTGCAAAATGGAAAGGTTGCAACATTTATTCATTAGGAAAGAAATCTTTAGGCTCTAGAGGTGAATGAGCATGATCCCAATTGATAACATCTACATTTAAATGCAATAGTTTGGATGGATTGATTGGATTGTGGAGTGGAGTGGTCAAATAAATGGAGATCATGTTGATGAAATGGATCATATCTCCAAGACCACATGCAAGTGACTCATCATTAGAAAAACTACCATCCTTGAGATGTGGTTCTAGGGGTATGGGGATCTTCGAATCCGGTCTGTGAATAGACTATCATATGGGATCATTGGGCTCAAGGAGCTCCATGTACATTGGAAAATTGGGAAATACCATATGATAAATCATATTAATATTTGGTGGTCTATCCCTAATGCAAGGATGGATATTGATCTCTCTACACATATCCTCATCCATATAAGGCGTATTGAGATAGCGTAAGTAGGGAGGTCCTAAATAGACTCTATCTATCTCATCTTCTTCATCAATATAATAATATAGACCTTCACCTCTACCCACTAGAATGGGAAGCTCTAGAAAATATGGCCCCATATGGGTTATATCTTTATCACTTCATCACTATCTGGTAAAATCAGGTACAAGAACCGTAAATATGATATTGCTAAATAGACTGACCTAGCCTTATCCTTCGATTGATTATCGGGTGAGGACTCACTATCCTCTCATTCACTACAACTAGGTCCACCTATCTCAAAAATGAACTCTGTTATATCTCGTCAAAATGCCCTTCCAACTCAGGATCTATCACTACAATAATATCTTGACCCTGCATACCTGTGTCATTAGCTGCTCCATAGATTTTTTGACCAAAGTTTTCTCTTGGTAAATCATCTAGACTGATATCCACCAAGATATCCTCGTGATATGTCTGAGGTGGTCCTATGGTGACGTAAGACACCATTTGGTTATCCCTCTGGAATGTAGAAGGATTAGGGTGATATAGATTGAAGTCAACCTCACCCCCCAGACTGAGGTATAGGTGATCTAAAGATACCATGAGGAGTTTAGCCTATCCTCTACTATAGAATACCAACCCAAACCTATCATTAGGTAACTAATACTGTGGTTCTATAGGCTTCTTACACCCTTACTCAGATATTTCAAGACCGTAACTATACCAATGGTAACACTCAAAGTATCACATGGTGTAGTTTGGGTTAGAAATATAATGAACATTCACGGTGAATGGTTCATTATCATCCTCATCCATGGGCATGAGAGATGTGATCTGGTCTAGCCCTCCATAGATGAAGTTGGTTTGGTTAGGTGGTACCCCAAATGGTTCCACCATCCCTATGGGAAGGTGATGGGCTCATGGTCGACCCATGTTGTGTGCAGTCTTGATAATCGGTGTGAATATCAAATTCTGCACAATGTATTCCCCTAATCTGGGATTAACCAAATGGATGGTCACCTACGATGTAGATGAACCTGTTGAATATGCAGGTGAAGCAGGCTGAGGTGCCTCTTTGACTCTTCCTTGAACTTAATCTACTTCCATGGGAGTAGGGATTTCAATGATAACTAATTTGGGCTTTTTCTTTATCTTCTTTTGACCCACCTTTTCTTTCAACTTTCTATCATCTCATTGTATTGTAGATGCAGTCGGCCTAATGGAAGTAGCTGCTGTGTGTTTCAATTTTTGAGATACAGATGTTGCGGGTCTAACACACACTTCTTTGATTATACCTCCTCGATATTTGATTGGCAATGCTGGTTGCACATCCAGGTGCATTGAGGGGAGCACAAATTCCCTTGGAAAATCTACTAGATTCACGTATTTAAAGGGTTCTTCATCCGAAGGCACCATGTGAACCTGTCCCTTATGAATATATTTGATACACTGGTGTAGAATAGAAGGTATGCAACACATTTCTATGATCCAAGATCTCCCCAAAATTATATTATACTGCATAGCATTTTTGATTATGTGATGCATCACCGGGATGGTATTTAGTCCCAACTGGATAGGTAAAACAATAGTACCAACCGTCGAGCATAATGCATCATTGAATGCTCTCAACATGAAGGTAGAATGAACGATATGCATCTTGGGTAGCTTCAAGTGATTTAATGACTTGGTAGTTATGATATTTATTGATGACCCTATGTCAATAAAAACCCGCTTGAACGATTTATGATTCATGCACGCAATGATATGTAGCGATGGGTCTGCTATAATAGTGGAAACTATCTTGACTTTATGGTCATAAAATTGAATAACCGGTTCTTGAAACTGTTGCACGTGCCTAACGAAGTGTGTAAATACTTTGGGATCTTGAGGCTACACTTTGATGGACCTTAAGATGTCCATGAGCATCTCCCTATGCTTAGGAGACTACTGAATAAGCTCATAGAGTGACAACTTTGATGGAGTTGTGTGTAGGTTTTGAACCAACCTACTCTTGATGGTCACCACCGGTCTAGTTGGTGGGCTAGGCACATATTGGGCTAGAATTTAAGGAGGCACATCTTGGACCATAATAGGTGTTGGAGGCTGATTCAGTCGTTCATACCTCATGTTCCTCATGACAACATTGACCATTATGATGAACCCCTGGGTTAGTGGTTTGATGCAAACTTGGTTGACTTGGCCAAAATTATTCTTTGGCACCTCGTGATTAGGTAGAGGATTTTTATAAATCCCCATATTTTTATTTTTAGGTGCTTGAGGATTATTGACAAGTAGTGTACCTCTCTCGATCATATTTTGCACAAGATGTTTGAAGGACCAACATACCTCGATGTCATGACCCTCGATCAATGAAAGATGCAATAATGATCATATTTATAGCCCTTAGGCTTGGGTTAATTTGGATCCACCATCTTGACTTCAGGTAAGTTTATAGCCTTTGCCTCACATAGCTAATAAAAAAATTGAATCCAAGGACTCTAATAATTGTGTGAATATGTGAGGTGGGCATTGCTCTTTATTTTTACCCTTATAATTATTATTGCACTGCTCATATTGCACATGTAGAGGTTGGGCTTGATAATTTTACTTTTGTTACCATTTTTCTCCTTTATGAAGGTTCAACACTACCTGATTAACATGGGCCAGCTTGTCCTGATGTCTCTCAGTTATTTTCTTATGTCCCTCCTTATTCCTTAGCTTAAAGTTACCCTCCTATAACTTGATGTCCTCAACCACCTTGGATTGCACCAAAGCCTATTTGAATGTCTGGTATTACTACAACTGTAGCAATAGGGAAATGCATTTGGCATAATTATTCATGAACATCCATGTTAA
Organism: Wollemia nobilis; assembly: GCA_028583015.1. Taxonomy (NCBI): domain Eukaryota; kingdom Viridiplantae; phylum Streptophyta; class Pinopsida; order Araucariales; family Araucariaceae; genus Wollemia; species Wollemia nobilis. The sequence continues at coordinate 962,123 of JAQPPZ010002979.1, forward strand.
TCCAGAGGATGGGATGGAGAATGGTAGCTTTACCATCATTTTCCTCCATCACTTTCTATAATCCATCACTGGCTCATCATCATGTTGCGTTAGAGCAACCAAGTAAGATAATTTTACCTTCTTCTTGACATCGAAGGAGAAGCATTCAAGAAATGCATCGACTAGTTGTTTGAAACTAGTGATGATGTGACTCTTTAGTTGGTTGAACCACTCTCGAGATGGGCCTAAGAGGGTCGTTATGAAGGTGAGTAGGAGAAAATCATCATTGCTCTCAATCTGAAAGTACATATCTAGGAAACTAGTCACATGCTCCTGTGCATCTTCCTCTCCTTGAAAATTTTCTAGTCTAGGCATCTTGAAATGCTTAGGATATGTTGGAATAGGCACTGACGTGCATAGAGGTTCATTGTGAATTTTGTTCAAGATAGACTTTTGATAAACTATCCCTTGCTTCTCTATGGCTTGGAACTTTTTTGCTAAGGTACTGTAGGCTTACGAGGAAAGAAACTCCTCCTCTCGAGATTGCCTTGGAGGAGCCTTCGAAGGAAGATTCTTCCTTGGTCGAGGTGGGGGACTAGGCTTGCCCTCCTCCTCAAATTGGGATATTTTAGGATATTCTTGTTCTAATTCCTCTCCCACTTCATTCTCATATTTCCTATGGTCATGTTTCTCGGATGATAGATGTTGATATCTATGTTGAGTCATATGGCAAGTATGGGTGTCTATGTTCTCAAGGTGTAACTCGGGTTGTGAAGCCACTCATCTATCAACATGATCCTTGATCTCATAGTGAGGATGTAAACTAGTACAAGCCAATTGATCCTCTCTCTCTACACGCTCCTAATCAAGGATTCATTGTTCATACATGCACCATTCATATAATTTGTTTGATGAACCTTTGCCTCTGAGTATTCTCATTTTCGAGGCATTCTTTTTCTATGCGAACATCCTCCAATTGATCTTGGATAATATATCATCTCTACTTTGACATCATTCTATGAGCCCTTTAACTATGATGGATCATCTGAGGCCTCAAAGGGGTGCACTTTGTTTGAGTGAATTTATGAGTATATCCTCCAATGGACTGATTTGCCATACTTTTACCTTCATCTATAAATATGACATTTTTGTTAGGATGTCTCCTATACTCAGTGCCTGCATGCTATGTAGGAGCACGCATGTATCGAGAATGCTTAAAAACTCTCCAGGTTCTCAGGTGGTCATAATGGTACCTTCGCTACACGTGCTCATGGGTCAAGAGGGTGCAGGTGTAGGCTTATATCCTAGATGCCATAGGACATTGTCTAGACCATCCAATTGTTTGCTATGCCATGGCTCATGAGGTGGCATACCATTTACTCCCACTTTGGATATATCTATGGTAAACTTAGTATGTTCATCCCTATAGGGAGTCTATGTGAGCCTGTGCTCAAAAGCAACCCTCTCTATTCACCCTTGAATGGGAAGATCTTGGACATGTCTATGCTCTAAAGGTGGAGGTCATGAGCCTTCCTTAGATACTTGTCGAAGGGGTACCAATATGGATCCCTTGATGACATATTATTTGGCATAACCCATGGATCCACGTGGAATGCGGTCATGATAAATGCTATTGTATGCAGAACCCCCATGATGGGAAGTCCCATGCTCTAATATGTGTCTATAGGGATGTCTAGTACTTCCTCTAATTGGGGTATTCTCAACGAAATCTCCTCATGTAGAATTATCCCCTCTAAGTTCACTCAGGCAAAGGATGAGACAAAAAATCTCAAACCTCCCCCTATCTCAAGCATGGGAGGCAAGAAACCTGTCAAAATATCTAAATGAAGATCCTCTCCTAGAAAATCAAAGGGCTTAATATCATGAGCAAACAAAGGTTAGCTCAAACCACCAAGAAAGAGTACAAACCCTCTATACTCATCCTTCAAGAAACAAAAATTGATGCTGACAGAACTCACAACGTAGTTCAAAAAATTTGGAAGACTGGACAATGGGCCTCATCCCTAGTCGAGGGATCTACAGGAGGTCTACTGTGTCTATGGGACCTTAATAAGGTGGAAGGCAAGGTCATCTCAAGCTCCAATAGAACCTTAAACATAATTTTCTATTGCAAAGAAAAAAATTCATGTGGGTGTTGTCTAACACCTACACCCCAAATAATCCTATGGAAATATTCAACACGTGGAAGTCCTTGTCCCTCATGAAGGATGCCTTTTCCCACATCCTGTGGATGATAGCAAGGGATTTCAATTATCCTCTCTTACATTTTGATAATAAAGGGGGAGTAGCCTCCCCCTACAAAAGTATTATAGACTTCCAGGCCTTTGTCATTGAAAATGAACTCATGGACATTCAAATTCGTGGCCACCAGTTCACTTGGAGCAATAAGAGGGTGGGCTCTGAGCATATTCAGGTTAAGTTGGACTGGTTTTTTCTCTCCCAATAGGCCATTCCCTTGTTTGGAGACACATCCCTGATCCCCCTTCCCATAATAGGCTCTTATCACTCCCCCCTCCTTCTAGAATCAAATAAGACTCCATCCTTCTCAACCCCTTTCAGGTTCGAGAACATGTGGATCCTATAGCGACCCCGAGAACGCACGCACCGGTCCCTTTTCTAAACCCTACTTGCAATGCTATTTAAAATACCAAAGATAAAATGGAAAGACAATAGGAAAAAGCATATAACATGAAATAAAAAAATACGGATCTCTTTATTGATATTGAAGCTCGGTTACATGTTGGTCCCTCTTAGGGATACCCATTTTGATACTATAAATTACAAATAGGCAAGGAGTGCCCCTTTCGTGAAGAGGTGGTGCGCTTATAAAAGCTTCTCGGTTCCGCACACGAAAATGTATGAGGGCTTACAAATGCCTCCTTCTCCAGGTCTGTTTCCTAGAGGGATCCCTTTTGCTCTCGTATGTTGCAATCTTCGTCCGATGTACCTGTGGCCCTGCAAGCAATGAAACAACAATGCACATTTAGGTGTCCGAGATTGCCTCCCTGGATGAGGTTGTTAGTAATCAAAGAGTGTAATAGAAATATGATAAAACTATGCCATAAAATCATGTAAATCTATGCTAATGACGTGAAAACATAAAGAAACAGAATAAAAGATGCTATGTCTAAAACCTAAGCTAAGCCTACGGGCCACTATCCAAGACAACGGCCGCTAAGGTAAACCTTGCTCTCTTTGCCCCAAAGCTATGGGTCAAAGCCTGTATCTGATGTCAAAATAGTAGGTGTTATGCTCTTCAATCCGTCAGAGCTTCGTCGTGTATGTGATCTCAAAGAGAACTCTCCAAGTCTCGAAAGCTCTCCTCAAAAATATGTCTCTCTCTCTGATTCTCTCTCATATGTCCTTTTGGTGCTCTTAGGCTTGCACCTTTTATAGTGTGAAACCCTAGGTCTATGTCCAAGCCCTAGGAATGAATTTCTCATGCGTAGTGCAAGTTAGCATGAGAAGCTTTTGTCCATTGTCTATGTTTGAAGGCCAGTTAACTGAAATCTAATTGCCCACTTGAGTCTTCTATGTGAACTGGTTGTTAGCATGAGAAGCTTTTGTCCTTTGTTTATGCTTGGAGGTCAGTTAACTTAAGTCTAAATGCAAACTCAAACCTCCCATGTGAACTGGTCATGAAAAGGAATGCAAAGTCACTCCCGCTCACCTTTATTGCATGCAGACTACCACTTCCACCTGTGATTAGGCCTGTTTGTCGGCAAACCGCTTCTTATGGCTTAACCGTTGTCATCTGCAATGGCTAATATTTGGCCGTTGTCATCTACAATGGCTAAGGTCTGGCCGCTCTAGGCTTGAGCGGCTAGGATCTGGCCACTCTTGTCTTGAGCGACTAGGATCTAGCCGCTCTTGTCTTGAGCGCTAGACTTGGATGGCTTGAAAAGGCCCCAAATGAGTGGTGAGAACCATTGTTGATGCTTGGAAAGTCCAAGATTATGTCTTATGATCTTATGAGTGTGTCTATGTGAGCAGCTCCCCTAAGCATGACACAATTTAGGTGTCTATAGATACCCCTTTTTGCGACGTGCTGTGTGGAAAACACAACGTTGAGCAAAAATGTAGACTGATCTGCTTGTAGGGTGTATGGTGATCAATGGTCTGATCAACGTCGGATGGCCCAATCATGCAAGATGGCACGCATCCCTTGAATCATTGCCTCAACATTCGGAGGACTTAGCTCAGTGGCTTTTGCATGTTAAATTGCACTCATTCCTCAAACTCAATCGGGTAGCTTCAACTGCTACAACAATTTCGATCGGTAGGAGAGCTACAATTGAATATGTCATGTCTGCTTACGTTCCCAGAAAACAAGGGAAATTTGTGATTGTTGCATGCAATGATTCATAGGACAAACATGATTTTGTTATGATCGAGTGATATTTTGTTGATTTTGATTATGATTATGTTGAAATTTTGAACTACCTCTTCACACAATGAGTTGGTGAAGAAATGACAATGAATGAAGCGACAAGTCGCTTGACCAATATGACTAATCTGGTTCCTTTCTAGCATTTGTTGCTTTTAATGGGCAATCCCACATCCAAGTGTGATTCCAATTGCTTATGATAATCATCCATCCCTATCCCGAGGAGCGGTCCGGCTATCAATAGCCTTCTTAGGGAGTTAGGATGAGTGATTCTATTTATGCCTAGATTGTATCACTTTGACTTAATATTTTTGATGTCATAGGGGAATTAGAATGATCCTTTCACACCCATGGAGCAGTTCGACCATCTTGGTCTTCTTTGGGATTGAAGGGTGGCATATCGTAATTCCAAAATGAGTTGTTTTTGCCCCAAGTGGCCTTATGGTTATCTACTCATCTCATTGAAATACATGGAGTGCAAATCATTGCAATCATCGAGTGGATAGAGTAGGTAACTAGATACGAGGCCTGCTTGAGATTGTGATTTTATGTGTTTTTTTGTTATTTTGAACATTCTGATGATCCTAAACCACCAAAGTGTGTTTATTTGTTATTTTTTGTGGGATCCCTCAAGGAGAAAATCCCTTATTCCGCTCTGTGGATCTAGCCGCTGTCAGGTCTAACGGCCTCTGAGTTTCTGCTTGTGGTCGTTGTCGCCTTGAGCGACCAAGAAGTTCGGGCCACTGACATTAATGACGGCCAAGGCATAATTAAGAAAATATAAAAATTTATTTTTCTAGGGTTTGACCTATCATTTTCACTATTGAAGATTCATTTTCAGAGCTCTAGGGTGATGATGATGGTTGCAACTTTGAAACTTGTTGGTGTTGAGGACATGGCTGTGCAGGGTGAGACATCAGCTACTAGAGGAGCTGGAGCTTCTTAGGTATTTCTCTCTTCAAAACCCTAGCTCTCTTTTCTTTTGTCTATGTAAAACTGAACCTCACTAAGTAATGAGCAAAATGAACCTCACTAAACCTGTTGGCAATGAACAAAACTCCGTAATTAGGTTTAGCATCCCCTTTGCTATGGTGGGTTAGTCCCCAATTTTGCTTTCTATTAGTGGCTTCAGCCCAGGGTTTTTGAAAATTTTCAATTATTCACCTGCTACCACCATTTTGGGCATTTTGGGCATTTTGAAATTAGCTTAGTTTTGATGCTTGGGTAGGAACATTTGCTTTACATTCTATTTGTTTTCCCTCCCTCTGTTATTTTTTTTAAATTATTTTGTTAGTTTACAATTTTTTTTATTTTCTAGCCAAGGGTTCACGGGTTTGCCGTGTCGTCCCTTGGTCGCTATTGCTCAGAGAGGCCGACTCTGAGCCGTTGTCGCTCAGAGTGGCCAAGCTTGAATCCCAATGGTAAAAAATTTGACCATTGGGTCTTGGCCGTTTCTGCCTCCAGCGGCCAGGTTTTGGCCGTTGTAGGCGACATCGGCTAAAGCTTGAGCCTTGTTTTTTTTGTATTTTGTTGAATTTTTTATGACTTTTTTTTTACTTTTTGAATTTTGCTTTGCTTGATTAGGTGCAATTTATTCTTCTTTTGCTTAGATTTAGAGTAACTCATACTCTTTTGCACCGTTTTCATGTTTATTGTGAATTATGCCTTAGATGCATTGTAGTTATGTTTTGTCTTTCTTCTGCTTTGCTTAGATCCTTACTACTCGGGCTCGGGACCCGAAGCTCCTACTTGACTTGCTTCCTAGCTTTGATGACATGGATTAGGCCTGGTTCAAGGCCCACGGGTTGCAGTATGTCATCAAGCTACCTTACATCATGGCAGATCAGGCCTACCTTATAGCTTTGGCCCACCGCTGGGACCCGCGGACTAATACCTTCCACCTCCCGACCGGTGAGATGACCATCACGTCGGAGGATGTGTATAGGATCTTTTGGATTCCTTTTGATGGGGTGGCCATTACCTCCTCGGACACTAATGATCAGGTGGTTGTCTTCACTTGGGTGTTTAGAGGGCACTCTACGGATGCTCTCAAGGACACCAAGTCTGAAGGAGTGTCTATCAGTCATTGGCATGGGGAGGGCATCTTCACGATGAGGCATGTCGTATTGCTGATGGTGATCAACAATGTTCTTATCCCAGACTACTCGGGTTTGAGGTTCCCATGGAACCTTCTGGAGATGGTGCAGGACCTATTGGATAGCGAGGAGCCTATCATCTATGCATGGGGTAGATCGTTATTGGCTCAGTGCTATGATGAGTTGTACCACATCCATCGACGGGGACATGTCGGTATTGCTTGTAGTTTGCTCCTACAAGTTTGGGGATGGGAGCACATTATAGTAGATCACCCTAAGGGGCTCCCAGTCGAGATCATAGTGGTCGATGCTCGGACACAGTGCTATGTTGCTAGATGGGCTCGAGAGCATGAGGAGCGTAAGAGCCACACTTTCACAGGGGAGTTGTCCCACTACACTGATGCTTTCACTAGATTGTTGGCCAGAGATGTCGTGTGGTGGCCTTACTATGAGTGTCCTACTTGGGATGATCTAGCTAGCTTTACTGCCAGGACATGGCACGAGCGATGGCTCGTTGGTCGTAAGATTGCCATCCGGGAGTATTTCTTCTACTCTCGAGTTCTTCGTCAATACGGATTGCAGTAGGATGTGCCCTTGATACCGTTCTTGTATAGGTGCCTCATAGCAGAGAAGGACCTACCTCCATGATAGATTACCAAGCTCTCAGATGAGGAGGATGCCCCAGCTATTGACCCTATAGTGGCTGGGGGAGTTATAGAGGCCTACACTCAGTGGTGGGGTGATCGGATGTGGCATGGCATTGGTAGCCTAGGGCACGAGGATGATGGTGGGGGTGATGGCATAGATCCGATAGGATGTAGAGTCCGAGCCAGGACCGAGGTATGGGGCCAACCAACAGAGCAGGTGGCAGTGGAGGATCCTAATGTTCCTGAGGAGGAGGAGGAGTTAGAGCCCGAGGAGAGAGACTCTCCTCTGAGAGCACAACTACATGAGGTCGAGGCTGAGCTTCAGGCCACTAAGATTCAGGTACAGTGGTGAGATGCTACGATTGAGCAACTCACAACATAGATACAGGCTCTGCAGGCTACTATTGGGGGTGGCGATGTCAGGATGCAGTTTGTTGTTCCTCCTTCTACACCATAGGAGGCTCCAGTGGTAGGCTCAGGGGTAGATGTGGGATAACTCCAGTATTTGTTGGATGAGCATGAGGAGCGGATCCGGGGACTTGTGGATCATGTTACCCTTCTTTAGATGTAGCTCAGGAGGCATGGGATTGTCCCTAAGGATCCAATAGGTGTGGGTGGTTCACAGGTCAGTGGGCACTCCACCTCGGGGTAGTCTTCCACCCGTCCTAGCCAGTGGACCCGGACTCGAACAGAGAGACCTATAGGCTCGCATCACTCGACTCGTGATACCGCCACAATGGGAGGTAGCACTAGAGGAGGTGATGCAGGGGGCTCAGGCCTAGTATTTGACTGATGCCCTATTTGGTCCTTGATTCATTTTTGAGGTCGGCTGACCTACATGACTATAGCCTATGGGCATTTTTGTATATCCATTGGACTTGACACACATACTTTTATGATAGCTTTTCATTATGACTTATTATGTGTATCATTTATTGCTCATGTTTTTGTTATTATTTTGTTTTATGATATGATGTGATGATGGTATTATGATGATTTGATGAATATGTTAGATGATAGATGATATTGAAGATGCTTAGATGGATGTGTAGATGCTTATATGTTTTGATGATATGATGCGATGTATTTTGATGATGAATGATGAATTCATGATTGTATGTAAATGGATATTGCCTATATATTTTATGATGTGGTTTATGGATGATTAATGACTTGTTTTTGTGAATGCGATGTTGTTGCTACAATGCATGTTTTAACTTTGCTTTAATTGTATGCATCTAACTTATGTGATGGAATGGTATAAATGAACCTGTATGCTCTAATCACTTAAAACATATGGAATGCATATGACATTGACAATCTTAATGGGTGATACCACAGAAAGTAAAAAAATAATCATGAATTTAAATAATCACTCTTATCATAAGAATTAATTAAGTATTCATATATGAGATGTAATGGTGTGTAATGTATTTTCTTAATAAGTTTTTGTAAATTAAAATATATAAAGTAGTCAGTGGCCGTCTATATACTATTTCTAATATATATGCGGTATTTGTCCTACTATGTTGATACCCCCTAATTTATAGAATCTTATAAAGAATATGATGGTGTGAATGATGTTATGATTTGTTGCTATGTAAGAATTTTTGGGGCTTTTCGGAGATTCAAACACTCTAGTTCCCCTATCAACAACTGTCTACTTACCACTTAGACTTTTGAAAAGTAAGGCTTTTACCATGGACCTAGTTTTTCATGATCTGTGTGTGCATGTGATTGTATATTTTGAGGTAGAACTCAAGCATTTCCTCCGATGTTAGGCGGGATTATTTTAGCCCATTGCTAAGATCAGGGATCTTCAAGTGTTCATCTCATCCTTATGTTGGACTTAGTTGGACTATACCACTAGGCAATATTGGGTTACCTAAGCTAGCTCATCCACATTCAAACATTGGTCTACACAAATGCATGAAGCAATTGTGGTAGACATATCGTCATGCATAAGGATTTCTCCTTCCGATTTTGTACAATGCTGAGAATTCCAGGGATTCAAGCTTTATTCCTTTTTTGGCTTATTTTTTGGCTTTGGATATTTGCTCATATGTAGTGATGAAAATCACTGTTTATTTTGATTTATTTTTTCTTTGAGCGGGGATTTTGTAGTGATGATAATCATTGTTTATTTTGCTCATATGCAGTGATGAAAATCACTGTTTATTTTTTATTGATTTTTTTTAGCTTGATTTTTTTTTAATTTTGATTTGTGTATCGGATTATTGCTTTGAAATCTGGATTGTATGCTTGGCCTTTTGAACATGTACTTTGCTTTGGGATTTTTGCTTATTTTGATTTAAGCAAGGGATTTTGATAGGGTAAAGCTTGTCCTTTTGCCAATTCTCAGCACCTTTAAACCGGTTGCACAGGGGGATAAGCAAGGAAAATCCTTTTCACTTAAGGTAACCTAGACCGCTTTGCAGCTTTCATCTTTTCCTTGTACCAACTAGGATTTTAGTGTTTCAATTAGTGACGGGATCTTGAATATCCAAGGCTTTATCACAGCTAGACCTTACCCTCTACTAATCACAGTTGTTTTCCACAAAAGTTGATAAGATCACTAGGTGTGGTTGACTAACCGAAAAACCTTAGTATATTATGTATAGCAACAAATAATGGTTGTGTTGAAAAACACAATTACACACTGATGTGGATGGAGGTATGGATTTGAATGATTTGTGTGACAAACTGTGGTATATTTTTTTAAGACTTATGTCATATGCAATTGTAATGGATATGAAAATGCAATGCAATGATGTGGATGCAAGATGTGAGATGCAATTGTTTTTGTATTTTTGATTTTATGTTGTTTTTGTATTTTTGATTTATTTGACCAAAGGGCTTATTATGCCTTTGGGGCTTTTGTTGTTGATTTTGACCAAGCGGTATGGATTACCCTTGGAGCCTTTTGATTGTATTGGTTTTGACCAAGCGGTTTGAATTACCCTTGGAGCCTTTGGTTGTTTTTGGATTTGACCAAGCGGTTTGAATTACCCTTGGAGCTTTTGGTTGTATTGGTTTTGACCAAGCGGTTTGAATTACCCTTGGAGCCTTTGGTTGTTTGGATTTGACCAAGTAGTTTGAATTACCCTTGGAGCCTTTGGTTGTTTGGATTTGACCAAGCGGTTTGAATTACCCTTGGAGCCTTTGATTTGATGTTTGACCAAGCGGTATGAATTACCCTTGGAGCCTTTTTGAATTGATTTTGACCAAGCGGTTTGAATTACCCTTGGAGCCTTTGATTGTATTTTTGAAATTTTTATGTTTTTATGATTTGTTTGTGTTTTTGACATATTTGAAATTTTTTGAATTTTGACATATTTGAATGTTTTTGTGTTTTTATGTAATATTTGAATGTTTTTGAATTTTGACATATTTGAATGTTTTTGTGTTTTTATGTAATATTTGAATGTTTTTGAATTTTATGTGTAAAATGCCTTTAAGTGAATGATATTGAGAGGTTCAGGCTCTTCAACACCATCCAATGATATAAGGTGATATGCTCCATGCCCAACTCTCTGTGAAATCATGTATGGGCCTATCCAGTTTGCCATGAACTTATCTCGTAGATGCGGTGGCAAATTTGAATTCTGTTGGTTTTCTTTGAGCACTAGATCTCCAATCTTGAATTCCCTTAGGTGGACTTTGCTATTGTAAGCTCGCGCAAGGTGTTCTTGGTAAACGTGAAGATGCTCTAGAGCATTGACTCGACATTCATCAAGAAGCATCAATTGATCAAGGCGGCCTTGCCGCGCAGCTTCATCATCTATGAAGTCCTTTAATGTTATGCGTAGAGTCAAAATTTCTAACTCTAGTGGCATGATGGCCTCAGTGCCATATACTAATGAAAATGGTGTTGCCCTAGTGGGCATCCGTATACTAGTCCTGTATGCCCATAGTGCAAGAGGCAACTGCATGTGCCAATCCTTATGATTTTCTTGCACTGTCTTCCTCAAAATGGAGACTATCATTTTGTTTGAGGCTTATGCTTGCCCGTTTGCTTGTGGATAGTAAGGCATTGAAAAACTATGTTGAATATGATATTCATTCATTAATACCCACACATTTTTGTTCTTGAAAGATGGCCCATTATCCGATATTATCTTAGAAGGGACCCCAAAATGGCTTATGATATTGTGGAGTATAAACTCCGCAATCCTTGGTCCAGTTGTTGATGTTAAGGGGATCGCTTCTACCCATTTAGTGAAGTATTCTATGGCCATTATGATGAATGTGTGTCGGCATGAGGATGGGGGTGAGATCTTCCCAATCAAGTCTAGTCCCCATTGCGAGAATGGCCATGCTTCCTGGATGGGTTGCAAGGCTTGCGATGGCAAGTGCGTTAGATTTGCATGATGTTGGCACTTACTGCATTTCTTGACATACTCGTAGCAATCCTTTTCCATGGTGGGCCAATAGTAACCCATTCTCAAGATGCGTTTGATGATGGCCATGCCACTGAAATGGCCTCCACATGTGCCATCGTGAGCTTGCAAAATTGCCTAGGATGCTTCCTAGGGCTCAAGACAACGGAGTAATACTCCATCATATCCTCATCTGTAGAGGATTTCTCCTAGAAAGATATATCTTGTTGCTCTCTATTTGAATGTTCACCTTTCAGTATGCGACAAACCTTGAGGTACTATTCCAAGCTTCAAGAAGTCCCATAGTTGGGACAGCCAATCCTGATAAGCCATAACTTCTATAGAAAAGATAACTTGCTCTTCCTGTATTTTTGAGGTAGTGAACACGGATTGAGGAACAACTCTATGGTATATGGTTGCACCACACTCTACTGAGTCCTTGGGAGATCAAAGACCCCCAAGGTGCCATTTGTAAGAAATATCTAGCTACGAAGGACCAATCCTGATTTGGCTCGATGTTGATCATGTTGACTGATTCTTGATTGTCAAAAGCTTCACGGTGTATTGTTGAGTGTGAAAGCACCTTCACATGAATGGTTGTAAAATCAATAGATGGATTCTAAGGGATTAAGGATCCCAAAGAGGCCATAGTGTCTACAAATCTATTCGATGTACGAGGGATTGCCTCGATGTCGTACCATTCCAACTGGGCTAGGTAGGTGTCAACAAGTTCCTTGTAAGTCTTCAGGAGTGGGCACCTGCATTGGAATAGTCCTTTGACCTAGTTTACTATGAGCAAGGAATCACCAAAGATATTCAATATTTTAATGCCCATTGCTATGGCTATTTGGAGTCCCAAGATCAATGCTTCATATTTTGTATTGTTGTTTGTGCATGGGAAGTCTAATTTGAATGATAAGGGCAACAGAGCACCCTACGGTGTGATAAAGACAATCCTTGCTCCGCCTCCTTGTTCACACTTCAAACCATCGAAGAACAATGACATGTCTCTTTCTTTCTTAGGTTCTTCGAGTTCTGGTGGATCTGATAATGCAAAGACCGCATCATCAAGCAATTCTATGGTGAGAGGCTTGTTATCCTGAAGAGGCACCTCTGCTAATTGATCTGCTATGACTTGTCCCTTGATGGACTTTTGGCTTATGAACTCTAGATCAAATTCTATCAATAGCATGATCCACTTTGTGGTACATGTATTGTGATATGTCTTGCTCATCATGTACTGCAAAGGATTTTGTTTTGATATGATGTAGGTCGTATGGCTCAACATGTAGTGTCACAATTTTTGAGTTGCAAAGACCACTTCTAAACACAACTTTTTGACATACGCATATCCTAGCTCATAACTCACCAATGTGCGACTAATGTAATATATGGCTTGCTCTTTATCTTGTGCATTCTTTTGGGCTAACATGGTGCCCAATGCGAAATCAGTAGCCGATATATATAGTAAAAATGGTATGTCTGGCCTCGGTGGAGCCAATACTGGTGGCGTTGCCAGATAAGTTTTGATCTCTACAAAGGCTTGATGGCATTCTTCATCCCAATGAAAGGGGACTTCCTTGCGTAGCAACCTATTCATAGGTCGGCATTTGTCTGATAATTGCACGATGAATCTTTTGATGGATGCTATCTTGCCTTGTAGGCTCCTCAACTCCCTAATGTCGGTAGGGGTGGCCATTTCCAGTATAGCCTTTACCTTTGTAGGATCTACTTCAATGCCTCTCTTGGATACGATGAATCCCAAAAGCTTGCCAGAAGTTACGCCAAATACGCACTTCTTAGGATTCAATCGGACGTTATGTTCTATAAGGTGATCAAATATTTGTCTAAGGACATCGGTGTGCTCTTGCCACAATAGGGACTTGGCTAGTAAGTCATCCATGTAATCTTCCAAGATCTTATGCATATAGTCATGGAATATATATGTCATGGCCCATTGATATGTGGCACCAACATTTTTGAGACCGAATGGCATCACTTTGTAATAGAATGTTCCCCATGGAGTAATGAAAGCAGTTTTATGTTGATCTTTGGGCTTAATCCAGATTTTATTGTATCCAAAAAAACCATCCATTAGGGAGAGCATTTCATGACCTGCGGTTGCATCCACAAGAGCATCTATGTTTGGCAACGGGAATGAATCCTTTGGTGTTGCCCTATTCAAATCTCTAAAATATATGCAGATACGAACTCTTTCGTCAGGTTTCCCTATGGGTACCATGTTCGACACCCACTCAGGGTAGTCGATAGGAACTATGAATACTGCATCCAATAGTTTTTGCAATTCGTTCTTCACCATCAAAGCGATGGTTGGATGCATTTTCCTTAGTTTTTGCTTGATTGGCTTCTTCATGGGATCCAATGAAAGGTTGTGAATGACTAACTTTGGATCTATCCCTGGCATGTCTTTGTAAGTCCAAGCAAAAATATTTGGCCTCTCTTTGAGGAGAGGAATTAGGATGGCTTGTTCCTCTGGAGATAGACTTTCTCCAAACTTGACTTTCCTTGGTTGGGTAGGATCATCACTGATGTCCACCTTGAAAGTCACTTCTATAGCCATATGTGACCCATCCTCCAGCTGATGAGGCATGGGTATCAAATGAATGTCATCGATGGGATTCATAGGACCTACTGACTCAGGTTCCAAACCAACATGGAAGACGTCATACGCACAACTTGATGCAAAATGGAATGGCTGTAACATCTCTTCATTGGGGAAGAGGTCTTCTAGCTCTATGGGTGAATTAGCACGATCCCAATCAATAGCCTCTATATCAAGATGCAATGATCTGGTAGGATCTATTGGATTATGAAGTGGAGTGGTCAAATCAATGGAGATCATGTTGATGGATGGAATGAAATCTCTAGGACCACATGGGTGCAATCTTGTCTCAAGGGTTTCCCTTCCATACTCACGATGAGGTTCTGGAGGAATGGGAATTTTTGGATCTGGCCCATGAGTAGGGTGGACAATAGGATCATTTGGCTCTAATCGCTCTCTGAATGTAGGCAGAGAGGGGATTGACCATCCGATGAATGGTAGCTAGGTCAACAGGTCTCCCCAAAAATTAGAGATGAGGGTCTATGGCACGGAATGCCACCTCTCTCTCTACTAGCTCGTTGACTTGCCATAAGTGGTGAGGTCCAAGATAAGCCATCTCGGTCTCATCCTCAAAGTCATCATCACTTATCCAGAAACCGTTAGCATTGGTATGCGGCCCTAATACAAGGGGCTCATGTCTTGGCCCCAAGTAGGCCATCTCTGTTTCATCTTCATATTCTTCATCACTTATGAAGAATCCATTTGCATTTGTCTCTTGCCCCAAAGTTAGGGGTTGATGGCTTAGGCCTAAGTAAGCTCTTTATGTTGAGTCTTCTGATTCATAGTCACTTTCATCTGATGTATATCCACTCTCATCATGGATGGACCACATGAATATTTGCAAATAGCGAGGCCCCTGATAGGCCAAGCCAAGTTGCACTTCATCATCACTTGCCTCATATCCATTCTCCTCATCCCATGAGTTGTACCCTATTGGGGTGGAATCAATTGAGGTGTTTGGATGATAAGTTTCTGGAGGTGGTATGTTTACCGTGGCCACTTGTCTGTTGCTCAAATTTGCTATTCTTAAGGGGTGATAAGGAATGAAATCAATGTCTTCTCCCAACCCTATGCTTAATATTTCCAATGCTACTGCAAGAGAGTCATCTCGACCTCTGCTATAATAACCTAAGCCAAATCTATCGGAGGGAAGCTGATATAGTGGCTCGTATGGCCGCCTGCGCCCCTGCTCATATACGCCAAGGCCATAGCCATGCCAATGGCAATGCTCAAAGTATCTTAGAGAAAACTCGAGATTAGAGAGGTAATGAACATTGACTATGAATAATTCATCACCATCCTCTTCTATATCTGAAGACTTATGAGTGCAGTCCAGGTCGGCATAGACAAAATTGGTTTGGTTGGGAGGGATTCCAAGTGGAACCACTATTCCTACTGGTGGCCTCAAGTATTTAGGCCTCCCTATGTCTTGTGCAGACTCAATGATAGGTGTAAAGGTAATGTTCTACACAAGGTACTCCCCTATGCTTGTGCTTGCCAAGTGTATTGATGCATGCGACGTGGATGACCCCACGGATGATACTAGGGAAGTAGGGTGATAATCACTATCTTCATCTTGATCTTGAGGATCTTCCTCTTCCATAGGACTTGGCATTTCAGCAATGGCTATAGTTGGCACTTCTTTGGGCCTCTCTTCCTTAACTAAGGGTGCCTTTAGCTTCTGATTGTCTTTTGGTTTTGACGTTGATGGTTCTTTAGAAGCATTGACTATCTTGAGTGCACTAGGAGGTGTTGATGTGCATGGGTCTTTTCTTACCCCTTTGTCTTCGTTATCCACTTGTGTGGTTGGGGATGAAGGTGCCACGTATAGGTGAGTAGAAGGGATTACAAATTATCCTAGAATGTCCACCTGATTGACGTATTTAAAAGGCTCTTCATCGGCTAGAACCACATAGACTTTGTTCTCGTGCACATACTTGACACATTGGTGCAAGATCGAAGGTACACACTTCATGGCCCTTATCCAAGGGTGCCCTAAGAGGATGTTATATTGCATAGCTCCTTCCAAGACATGACACATCATGGGGATGGTCTTGTGCCCCACCTTGATGGGTAGGACTATCGTTCCCATAGTATTGCATAAAGCATCATTAAAAGCTCTCAATGTGTAAGCTCCTGGAACGATATTAGACTTGGGGATCTTGAGGTGCTCTATTGCAGTTGTTGTGATGATGTTTATCGATGAACCTGTATCGACCAAAATCCTCTTGAAAGGTAAGTCATTGATGGCCACTACAATGTTTAGCGGAGGGTCTAGTAAGGTAGCAGGAACTATCTTAATCTCATGATCATAGAATCGGATTACAGGTTCCTGGCATTCTTGTACTTGTCCCACAAAGTGTGTGAATGCATTCGCATCTTGTGGTTGGAGCTCAATCATTCTTAAAATCTCCATTAGAGTCTCCCTATGCTTTGGGGACTATTGTATGAGCTCATAGATGGATAACTTAGCTGGAGTTGTCTATAAGTTTTGCTCCAATCTACTCCGAATAGTTACCATAGGTCTCGTTGGTGGACCTGGAAGGTTGTCTTGCCTTTGCCTAGGAGCGGTTGGGATGTTCATGGGAGCTACAGGTGGTTGTGGTTGACCATACCACCTAGTCCTTGTTGCTATGTTAACAATCTCAACCATCCCAATGCATCCGTGGGTAGGTATGTCAGCTCGAACCTGATTGACTTGGGCCCCTTGCTCTCGA
This sequence comes from Wollemia nobilis, assembly GCA_028583015.1. Lineage (NCBI taxonomy): Eukaryota > Viridiplantae > Streptophyta > Pinopsida > Araucariales > Araucariaceae > Wollemia > Wollemia nobilis. The sequence continues at coordinate 978,972 of JAQPPZ010002979.1, forward strand.
GGGGCCTCATGATTGGGCAATGGGTTTCTATATATGCCCATGTCTCTATTATCGGGAGCTAGTGGGTTGTCAACTTTGAGTTCTCCCACCTCAATCATGTTTTGCACTTGATGCTTAAACCCGACGCAAGCCTCAATGTCATGCCCTAGTATCCTGTGATAAGGGTAAAATTGATCTTCCCTATATCCTTTTGGCTTAGGATGGTTGGGATCTATAAGAGGTATATCAAGAAATCTGATCCTCCTGGCCTCGCTCAACTGATTAAAGATTGATTGCATTGATTCTATCAGAGGCGTGAAATAACGAGGTGGCTTGCATTCTCGGTTTCTTCCCTGATTGTTCTTTTGGTCGTAGTTGGTTGGTGGGGGATGTGCTTGATAGTTCTGGGGTTGTTGTGCACCCCCATCCTTGGGTGTAGCCAATACGACTTGATTGACTGGAGCAGGATTTCCCTACTTCTGCTTGTACTTGTCACTCTTACCATTCTTGTTCCACTCCTTTTTGTTTTGAAGTTTAATGGTTCCCTCATCTACTTTTATTTCCTCGATGAGCTTGGCCTGTGCCAAAGCTTCTTCAAATGAAGGGTACTATTGGAGTTGTAGCAAGAGGGAGATATGTTTAGAACAAATTTTGGTGAACATGCGAATGATCTCTTCTGTGGGAATGGAGAATGATAATTTTGCCATGACTTTTCTCCATCTATTCCCATAATCCATTATTGGCTCATCATCATACTGTTTCAAGTTGGCCAGGTCTGAAAGGTTCACCTTCTTCTTAGCACCAAAAGAGAAATGCTTTAAGAATGCGTTTACTAGTTGTTCAAAGTTGGTTATGCTATGCTTAGGTAGTTGATTGAACCATTGAGTGGCAGCACCTAAAAATGTCATTATGAATGTTCTTAGCATAAGAGCGTCATTGTCTTCAAGATGAAAACAAGCATTGATAAAGTTGGTGACATGTTCTTGTGCATCCTCTTCACCTTTAAACTTCTCTAACCTAGGCATCTCAAAGTGCTTAGGATATGGAGGGCTAGGGATTGATGGGCACAATGGTTGGTTGTGTATTTTTCTCAATGTTGGTGAGTTCCCAGCTGCCTCTTGTTTCTCAAAGGTTTTCATCTTTTCAGCAAGCTCTTGAAATGCCTTTGATGCATGGATTTCCTCCTCTTGTAAGCCTATTCGCATTGGCAATGGAGGTAACTCTCTATCCATTTGATTTATTCCATTTTCCTCCCCCCTATGAGGGGACCCAAGATTATGATCCTGGTTTGTTATGTTTGCCCTTTCCCCATTAGTTGGATTTCATTCATGATTTGGTGGGGGATTTCATTGTGGGCTATCTTGTCTAGTGTGCCTCTCCTTAGGTGAGTCAGTGCATCTTGTTCTTTGTTGGTCACCACCATTTGTCTATAAATTGTTAAGAGCTAACCACTCGGCTTGCTCTCTTAAGCGTTGCTCATGTTGGCGCAAGAGTCTTTCTCTTTGTTTCTCTTGTTCGAGAGCTTCTACTAGCTCTCGCTCCTTACGTAATGCATTTTCTAACCACCTCATTCGGTTAGTTTGTGCTATCATAGAAGACTCATGTTTATCTGACTCTGTTCTTGTTGTCTTGACTCGCAGATTCCTCGAGGGGGTTTCTGTTGTATCTATACTCTTGCTAGTTAATGTGACTTGTTCAGTGTACTATTGAGTATCCCTATGATCAGACTCCATGCATCTTCTATGGGGTCACTCTGAGGTACCCCTAGACTGGGAGGTGTGTTTAGAAGTCACAGTTCATGAGCTTCCAGATGCAGAGTTCTCAGTAGCTATAGTTCTTTGAGTGGGAAATCGATCCAACCCATCTAGTTGTCTTATTTTCCATGGCTGGTCCCGTGGGGTGCCATTTACTCCTATGAGGTCATAGTCTATGGGAATATTTCCTTTTGTGTGAAGGGTTTCTTCTATATGATTCCCATGACTAGATGTAGCTCTAGTTTCCTGCCCTTCGGTGGGCAGACCTATTTCATATGTTTCTTGTGAGTCTTGAGGTGTTGCAATTCTTGTTTGCCTTCTTGATGAAGAGGGCTTGGTGGTAACATGTTTTCTCCATGTGGATGGAGATGTAGCAGTCTCGTCATCCCTATGTGAAGAATGGGTTTTAGAACCTTCTTTATGTCCATGTGAGGAGGAAGCCCTTGAAGCTTCCTCACGTCTTTGAGATGTTTATGTGTGTTTAGAGGAGGCCCTTGAGGTCTCCTCATGTCTCCTTGATGAGGATGGTTGTGAAGCCTCTTTTTGTTTATGTGACTTTGTTCCATGATGTGGTTCCTTACTTGGGGTTTCTCGAGGAGATCCCCCAAGGGTTGAGTTATCACCCCTTAGGCTCATGGAGCTACGTCTCACGGTCTTACGGGTAGGTCATTCAATGTTACTATGACTCCACCTATGGGCATGAATTGCTTCTGTCTCTCCCTCGGTATCAGACCGAGGGTGCTTACTTCTTGTTTTGACCATGTTGTTTTATGACTTGATCTTTTGAGTTGCAATTTAGGAATGACCACACAATACCAAACAAATGTTTATCTTGATTACCGATTTGAGTGTGCCCTAAACTGTTTGATGTGTTTTGATGTGTTGTTCTCTTGATTTCTTTGCTCTTGTTCTTGGATTAAGAATGAGAAGACTCATCCATAGTGACAATCAAGTACACTCATGCCAAACATGATTTTCTCAAAAGAAGCTAGGGTACACCATTGAAGACCCAATGGAGGGTTCGCCTAGCTCTTCCACTCTAAACCAATGATTGTTCCAATAGTGGGAGACATTTTGAACACAAGTAACTTAGTGTCACTATAAGTAAGTTTCTCAATCCATTTCTAGGAAGCTCTAGGGGGCAAACCAGTGGAAGGAGATGAATTCCAACGTCACTGGACTGAATTGAAGGTTGGTGATGAAATCCAACTCTCCAATGTTTAAATGAGACGTGTGTGGGTGGTGTTCATTTTAAGCTTGCGTAACATAAAGTGCATCATATAGCAGCAATGAATCTTTCCTATATGCCTAAGTGCAAAAATACATTTCAATATTTAGAAAGATGTATGAACTATTATGATTTGTATGAGTGCACTTTATTTTGTGCAACTATGGCCTCTAGCAGGGCCTCAAAGCAAGCAAACAACATACAATGTCTAGCACGTTGGATTCTAGGGCAAAATTTTTAGGCATAAGCCATTGTTCCTAGCAACGCCTAGTGGAAAATTTAAAAGAAGATCTAAGATATGTGAAATGCTTAATTCTTTCTTCTTTTATTCTTTTATTTTCCAAACATAAATGTGCTTTAAGTTCTCTATTTTAGGCACACAAAAGCAGACAGAAAGCTATAAAATATCAGAGAAGCTATACCAACCTTTGATCCAGCTCAGAGAGTCGATGTTTTGACCTCTGTTGCACTCCAATTCTAGCTGCTATTGACCAGAGCGGCTGGTTCTTGGCCGTTGTAGCTCAGAGTGGCTAAGCTCTATTGGTCGTTGTAGCTCAGAGTGGCTAGACCTGCACACAAAACTAAGTTAGTATTCCGATAGAAAATGAAAAATTAGTGGTGGTCCCACCATGATCGCCATCTGTAGCGACCCCGAGAATGCACGCACCGGTCCCTTTTCTAAACCCTACTTGCAATGCTATTTAAAATACCAAAGATAAAATGGAAAGACAAGAGGAAAAAGCATATAACACGAAATAACAAAATATGGATCTCTTTATTGATATTGAAGCTCGGTTACATGTCGGTCCCTCTTAGGGATACCCATTTCGATACTATAAATTACAAATAGGCAAGGAGTGCCCCTTCCATGAAGAGGTGGTGCGCTTATAAAAGCTTCTTGGTTTCGCACACAAAAATGTATGAGGGCTTACAGATGCCTCCTTCTCTAGGTCTGTTTCCTAGAGGGATCCCTTTTGCTCTCGTATGTTGCAATCTTCGTCTGATGTACCTATGGCCCTGCAAGCAATGAAACAACAATGCACATTTAGGTGTCCGAGATTGCCTCCCTGGATGAGGTTGTTAGTAATCAAAGAGTGTAATGGAAATATGATAAAACTATGCCATAAAATCATGTAAATCTATGCTAATGACGTGAAAACATAAAGAAATAGAATAAAAGATGCTATGTCTAAAACCTAAGCTAAGCTCACGGGCCATTGTCCAAGACAACGACCGCTAAGGTAAACCTTGCTCTCTTTGCCCCAAAGCTATGGGTCAAAGCCTATATCTGATGTCAAAATAGTAGGTGTTATGCTCTTCAATCCGTCAGAGCTTCTTCGTGTACATGATCTCAAAGAGAACTCTCCAAGTCTCGAAAGCTCTCCTCAAAAATATGTCTCTCTCTCTGATTCTCTCTCATATGTCCTTTGGTGCTCTTAGGCTTGCACCTTTTATAGTGTGAAACCCTAGGTCTATGTCCAAGCCCTAGGAATGAATTTCTCATGCGTAGTGCAAGTTAGCATGAGAAGATTTTGTCCATTGTCTATGTTTGAAGGCCAGTTAACTAAAATCTAACTGCCCACTTGAGTCTTCTATGCGAACTGGTTGTTAGCATGAGAAGATTTTGTCCTTTTTTTATGCTTGGAGGTCAGTTAACTTAAGTCTAAATGCAAACTCAAACCTCCCATGTGAACTGGTCATGAAAAGGAATGCAAAGTCACTCCCGCTCACCTTTATTGCATGTAGACTGCCACTTCCACCTGTGATTAGGCCTGTTTGTCGGCAAACCACTTCTTATGGCTTAGCCGCTGTCGTCTGTAGTGGCTAATATTTGGCCACTATCATCTATAGCGGCTAAGGTCTGGCCACTCTAGGCTTGAGCGGCTAGGATCTGGCCACTCTTGTCTTGAGCGGCTAGACTTGGATGGCTTGAAAAGGCCCCAAATGAGTGGTGAGAACCATTGTTGATGCTTGGAAAGTCCAAGATTATGTCTTATGATCTTATGAGTGTGTCTATGTGAGTAGCTCCCCTAAGCATGACATGATTTAGGTGTCTACAAGATCCATCATATGAATTTGAAACAAAGGATTGAAGACTGGTGGTAGACCCTTGTCTCTGGTTCAACTATTTTTAAAGTATCCCACAAACTCAAGATCATAAAAGAAAACTTGAAAATGTGAAACAAGGAAGTATTTGGGGATATTTTTGATCTCAAGGAAAAAATGTTAAGTAAACTCAAAACTATAGAGCAGCAAACTCAGCATTATTAGTGGACCCATTATCTCAGGGAAGAAGAAAGGCAACTACTCGCCGAATATCATAACATCCTAGCCAAGGAAGAGACCTTCTGGCACCAAAAATCCTTAGCCCTTTGGCTTAAGGAGGGGGATGCCAATACTAGATTCTTCCATGCTTCTACTCTGAGAAATAGAAGCACAAACAAAATTAGAGAGCTCACCTTGAGGGATGGCTCTGTCACTCAGGACATCATCAAGATCCGGGAAGAGGCCTCCACTTTTTTCAGCAACATGATGGGCACTAAAAATCCCTCCAATCTTGCAGCCCAGGAAGCCCTGCTAAAACATATTCCCCCTTTGGTTACCCCTGAGATGAACCAATCCCTGATCCAACCCCTCTATGAGAAAGAAATCAATTTTTTTTTGTTCTCCATGAAAGTTGATAAGGCTCCTGGACCTGATGGGTTTTCCCCTAGTTTTTTTAGACCTTCTGGGACATATTTTGGAAAGAGGTGAGTGATGCCATCATGGAGCTTCATAGAACCAAAACCATCCTTTGAGGAACTAACTCCACTTTCATTGCCTTGGTTCCTAAAATCCCCCAATGCAAATCTATGAATGGCTTCAGACCGATAAGCCTGTGCAACATCCTTTACAAGATCCTAACCAAATCCCTAGCTCTCAGGCTTAAGAATATCCTCCCCTCCATCATTGATCCATGCGAGGGAAGCTTTGTAGAAGGCAGATCAATCACTAATAGCATCATATCTCTTCATGAAACCCTCCACTCTTCCCAGTGCAACAAAAAAGTGGCCATGTTTCTGAAACTAGATATCAGCAAAGCTTTTGATCGGGTGGATAGGGATTTTCTCCTAAAATTTCTAGCTTGATTCTTCTTCCACACATAATGGATTCATCTCATCAAAGGTTGCATCACCTCTCCATGGTTCTCAGTTTTAGTTAATGGGTCTACTGCAAGTTATTTCCCTAGCCTCAAAGGGATCAGGCAGGGAGATCCCATGTCCCTATTTTTATTCATCATCTTGGCTAAGTCCCTGGGTAGAGTTTTCAAACAAGTCATGGCTTCGGGATGCATGTCAGGTATCAAGGCTTCTTCTAACTCTACCCCATGTCCCACCAACAGTTTTTTGATGATACTATTGTTGCAACATCAGCCTCCATTGTTCAAGCTAACATCCATCAAAGGGATCCTTGATATCTATGCATCTACTACAGGGCAAGAAATCAACTATCTTAAGAATAAGTGTTATTTCTTGAACACATCGGGTAACAAACAGCAAAAAATTGCTCGAATCCTCCAATTATGCATCGCTGCCCTCCCCACTTCCTACCTGGGACTCTCACTGTTCACTATGAACCTGAAGGAATCTATGTGGGACAATGTTATTGATAGGATCAACTGCAAGCTTGCTACCTGGAAGGGCTTCCTCCTTTCCCAAGCAGCCAAAGCAACCCTTACCTTGGCAGTCCTCCAAAGCATCTCATTCTATTTCATGTCAGTCTTCAAAGCTCCTACCTCTTTTCATTCTCAAATTAAGCAAATTTAGAAAAGGTTTATTTGGGCCGGCCCAAAAAACTTGATAAAATTCCACCTTGTCAGTTGGGACAATGTATGCCAGCCCAGGGATCATGGGGGACTTGGTATGAGAATATCAGCAAACATAAACATTGACTTACTGGCAAAACATGCTTTGAAGTTTTTCACCAACTATAAAGCAGATTGGGTCACTATCATCCAAAGAAAATATCTCAAAAACTTACCCCTAATGGATAACAAAATCCCTACCAATGGATCAACCTTTTTGCGGGGCATAATCCAAGTGAAAACTCTTATCATGAGAGGGACACGATGGTAGCTAGGCACAGGTGCATCTATTAAATTTTGGGAAGACACGTGGTTGAAAGACAAACCCCTCAAGGATCTTCCTAAGGTGTCTAGACTTAGACCAAGTCTCGAAAGGACATGGGGAAGCAAAGTGGAGAACTACATGGATAGAGGCAAATGGAAGATTCCTCCAGAAGATAGTGAGCACCTCTTACGGGCTAAAAAGATTCTTTCCAAGATGCTTAGAACCACCATTATCCCTACCATAGTCTCCCTAGATTACCCAGTCTGGGCAAGAACTTACAGTGGGGATTTCACAGTCAAGTCTGCCCACTCCATGCTAGTCAAATCCTAGGTTCCCACTATTCTGTTCAAGTTAGCTTGGGTTAAGCACCTTGTCCCAAAAATTGGATTCTTTTCCTAGATAGCCATTCAAAACAAGGTCCTCACCACTGATAATCTTATGAAAAGAGGGATCCTTGTCCCCAACAGATGCCACCTCTACCTGTCCAACTGGAAATCTGTTAACCACCTCCTTTTAGAGTGTGAGTTTACTAGGGATGGCTTAGATCACATGTTCATCACCTTTAAAATTCATTGGGTCGACCCCAAATCCCTCCTAGACATGTTCATCCAATGGCCTGCTCCCTTCAAAAATCCCAAAGTAGCTTTCCTTTGGAAAATTTACCTCCACCACTTCATTTGGTAGGTTTTGCTCGAATGCAATCGTAGGGTCTTCTCAACCACCTTTTACAACTCCACCTCCATAGCCATTAAATCCATTTCATACACTTCTAAAAACTCCCATCTTCTCCCATGGTCCAGATCCCCTTTAAGCAAGAGTGAGGCTGACATCATCAATTCCCTCAATATCCCCCTTCCCACCTTATCTTCCCCCTTGACCCATCCCTAGGCCAAAGCATGTTGGATCCCCCCTCCTGAGGGATGGTTTAAGTTAAACTTTGATGGTGCATCTAAAGGGAATCCCGGTATGGTCGGGGTAGGGGGAGTGATCAGGGATCACAAAGGAAATATGGTTATAGCTTTTGCATAGAATCTTCATCATCAAACCAACAATATGGTCGAGGCGTAGGCCCTGTGGCAAAGTCTTCACCTCATAAAGGGGTCATGTGTCAAGATCCACATTGAAGGGGACTTTCTTAATATCATTGGTTACCTAATATCCAAAAAAGCCCTTCCATGGAACATCAGATCCCTTATCCAAGAAAGCAAAAAGTTGCTAAATTAGTATTGCCAGGTGGAAGCCAGTCATGCATACAGGGAAGCCAATCGGCTTGTGGATAGATTGGCCAACATGGGCTTAGGGAAAACACCCATCACCATGTGGTACGACTCATTCCCACTAGATGTCCTCAAAATTATGACGTCGGACAGTCACGGTAGGTACTCCAAATCCATCCACACTAACCAATGATTTATTTTTTCAATATTGTGTAAGATCTGCTTCGGGCATCCCATCATCTGAGAGTCTTGCAATGTGTGCTCCAACACCCTGTGGTGTTTGGCTGCTCTGTTGTAATCCATAAAAGTCATCATGTAAACTCAAAGTTTTGGTTTCCATATGTGGTGTCCCAATGCTCTTTGCCAACTCCCATTGCCATGTTTTTAGTTGCACCTCCTTTCCTTTCCATGCCCCTGCCCACGTCTGCAGACCTTGCCCAAGTAATCAACTTTGCCCATGTGGATATGGTCCCTAGGCTTCCCCTCAATCCATGCCCTCCTCGGCTTGGCATCCTCCCCTCCACCTGTCACCCATCCATGAGGCTCGATATGAGTTGCTCACCTCCCTTGATCTATTTAATTCCCCACTTTAGCCTAGTCCATGACACTCCCCTCTGCAAGTATGTTCTATGGGCCTCCTCCATCACCTCTCTTCCTATCCCCACCACCGCCACCATGGCCTACCTTGAATCGAGCTCTCTCTAGTTGGACACCCTAGCATCTACTTACCTGTTGGGCGCCTAACTCACCACCCTATTAGCAAAATTCCATGGAGCTAAGGAAGACATCACTAAGGACTTTGTTTGTACGTGGTCGAAAAACCATGTCTACATAAAGAACCTACATTTTAAGGTCACTCTAGAGCTGATTGGTGAGATTGCAAAACTTTCGATCGATGGTCATCTTGTCCATCATGACAAACACTATTGGGAACCTGAATTGGAAGGATTTCCCAACTACCAGAACTTCTTATGGGATGGCCATGCCTTGGACCATCAGTCCCTTTCTCCTTGGTTCCCCATTGTTGCCATTCCCCTTATTCAGTACTTGTCCTGCGATGATCCCAACAAGCCTATGGTCAACTTCCACCTTGCCCTTGTCAACCATATCCGGGGATACAACCCATGAACATTCTTGGGTTCCTTTATCTATCCATACATCTCTCTCTAGCCACTACTCGTAAGAAAAGTGCCCCCCTACCCACCAGGGATTGTTCATTGTTATTTATTATCATGTTTTGGCTAATCCCCCCATTGTGGCTGCCCCCTTGCAATCATCCCCACTTCTCCCAACCCCTCCAAATCCCTGCTCACTCTATGTCTAGTGATATTTTAGCCAACGATGGGTTTCCCAGCACCCCAGCCTCTAGAAAAGGTGTTGTTGTAGCTTCCCCATCCAAATCATCCCCTTCCCCATCCAAGCCCATCCCTTCCCCTCCCGTCCCCACTCCTTCCCCATCCAAACCCACCCCTTCCCCATCCAAACCCACCCCTTTTTCTAGTAAGAAGCCTTCTTTGGGAAAATGTAAAGCTAAATTTGAAGAGGTAGCCACCCCTGTTCACAAGTCATCCAGGGCCAAGAAGCCCAAAATAAAATCCAGTCAAAATTCTCCTCTGGATATTGAAGACCTCAGCGGGGACTCGGCCCCCACATCTGGCATCTCCAATTGTCTCACCCGGATGTTTCTCTGGAGTTTCATCATTGCTTTAGAAAGCACAAGCATCACCTTGAAGCACGCCCTCCAATAGAGTGTTGACCAAGCTGAAGAGGATATCATGGAGATCGACCCTTGATCTGCTCTGGGTCTATCTATTTTTGTTCAAAGTTTTTATGGGGTTTATTGCTGCAATATTTTGTGATGTTTGTTTTTGTGTCTGGCTACCCGCTTGGTTGGGTCTCCCTGTGTCAGCCCCTGCGAGGACCCTAGCGATTATCTATGGGTTATTTCTATTTAGTTTCAGTAGCCCCTGTGTGGGCAAGCATCACCTGTTTACCGACATTTATATCCCCTGCGAGGGAATTTTGGCAATAGTATCCCCTGCGTGGGATTGGTTAAAATGGCGTAGACTGGTCCCTCACAACAGAGGATTATGCAACATGAATGTACTTCAACTTAATGAAGTTTTTGTATATTTGGGGTTGGGACCCAGTTAAAACCCTCTGAAAGAAAACTCCAACTTACCAAAAAAATGGCTTTCATCTTAGTTTTCCATGTTGAATAGTTAGGACCTTTAAGAAATTGTGTATCATTTAGGTATTTGTTGATAGTTGCCATGATGAAGGTCCTAGAATTTGCACTAAGATGATCTTTCTTTCACTCTTAAGTGGTATTTAATGGCACCTGCCTGAAAACTCTCTTTGAAGAAAGATAATCAGTTTGAGGATATTTAAGCCAAACAAATAAGAAGTGAGATAATTCACTCAAAAAGATATTTAATGGCACCTGCCTGAAAATCCTCTTGAAGACAAATAATCAGTTTGATGATATTGAGCCAAACAAATAAGAGTTAATTTTAGGTTTTGTAAAGAGAGAATATTAATTTTACAAATGGCTTATACTTGTGCAAATGAATTACACAATTGAGTGTGAAATTTGGGGTTTTTGAGTGCTCTTGATTTTGTGACTTATAATTGCATAAAAAAATAAATTAAATACAATAATCAATCAAAAAATGCCCACAAATTACTATCACTTAGGTGTCGGTCGCTGCTGAAAATGCACCTAATTTACCAATTTTGTAATAAAAGTGTCGAGTAATATCGAAAATGCACCTTATTTACTAATTTTTGCAACAAAATTTGAATTTGTGTTGTGCAAAAATTTGATATTTTGTCTCCTCTTGTTTTTCAATTTTGCAAAGAATGTGGTATAAAACAATTGTCTTTCCTTTTTGTTTGGCAAAATTAACAAATTTTGATTTTTTTTGAAGTGCTCCTCACTTTGTGTTACAATTTTGTAAAAGAAATATAATTTCTTGTCTTTCCCCATTTTTTTTGCAAAATTAACAAAATAGCACTCCTTTCAGGTCAAGTCGACACACGACCCGTGTTTGAAAGGCTTCCAGAACCAATCGACACATGACTTGGTTTTTATGGACCCAAGGTCTTCAATTTCTTCTCAATTTTACAAAAAATAGAATGTGCAATTTCATGTATTATATCCCCCTTGGAGAAAACAAATGCACAATTTCAACTTTGAAGTTTGCAAATTTTTGTGTCTCCTTGTGTTACAATTTGGCAAAAGTGAATTCAAGTTTGATCGTTTATTGTTTGTAAAATCAACAAGGTTTTGAGAAGTTTCAGAATTCCCTAATCTTGCAAAATCAAAAAAGTGTTTTTCTTTGTCTTATATTCCCCTTGTGTGGAGAAAAACAAAAGCATCAATTTTTATATGTTTGCAAAAAAAAATGGGCCTTGTATTTTCAAATTTTATTGCATAATTTTAATTTAAATCTAGCAAAATAACTTAATAAAATACATATTTGGAAAAAAAAACACTTGATTTGTTAAAAAAAATGAATTTTTACTTCAAAATATGATTAAATTATTAAGTTATAATACTAAAAAATAATAAAAAAATACAAAAAAAAATTAAAAACTTTATACCTTTAATTTTTTTTTTTTTAAAAAGGTATAGTTTGGATGTGCTGGGAGTCGAACTTACGACCCCACGCGCAGAGCCGCGCAGAGCCTTAGCCCGGCTCGATCAACTGGTCGAGCTAGGCTCGACCTTAAGGATAAAGGTGGATCTTCCACCTTTAATTTCTTTGCAAGCTCTTAGCAAAGAAAAAAATGTGGGTTAATATCCCACATCATCCATGAGGGTGATTTTAAGCTTCATAAAATAAGAAGCTTACCCCTTCTGTAGTGTTGCTTTCGAGCAGTTGAATACAAACACCTTTTGCCGCTCAACCTTGAAATGGAAAAATGACACATCATCACTCGTGATGTCCAATCACAAAATGCCAACTCAGCACCTCAATCGGTGAGTTCATCCAGTCAGTCGTTAGTAGTTCACCACTTGTTTGTCCATGTGCCACATCACCAACTGCTCGCCTCCCACTATGTGTTGATGTCCATCTCAGTGTCACAGTAGCAGTGTCTAGGGGTTTACATTGGTTGATTGGTTTCGTGTTGTCTAGTGGTTCGATCAATTTTTGCATCAGTTGAAATGTTTCATGTCATGTAGTAGTCTGGTCGGTTTTTCATATCTGTCATTTTAGTCATTAGTCGATAGTCGCATCGATCTCTAGTCGATAGTCGCATCGATCTCTAGGTTTGGTAGTCATGTCGATCGCTAGTCAATAGTCATTCAGTAGTCACGTCGATCGCTAGATTAGAGGGTACTCCTACCCTCTGGTCTAGGTGTCCACCTCGATCGATCATCGAAGGCTCCTCTTCAATCATTGGTCTGAGGCTCATGTGTTCGTCTAGGTCTTAGGGCATCCAAGTCACTCATGTCTAGGAGTCTAGGCCTGTGCTCTCGAGGATAGGTCTATCCACGTGGGACTATGGGCCATTGAAACACTACAACCTTAGGACCTTAGGATAATTAAATAAAAATTAAGAAAATAAAATTCACAACCTTGGCTTGCGTGGAATGAGAGAAATATCTCATCTTGCCTAGTCTAGAATGAAGCTTTTGCCCGCCTTGCCCAGTGCGCCTTACCTCCTTGCTTGCTTCCTCCTTTGTAGATCTGATGCCAATATTGGAAAATGCATAATAGAATAAAATATTCATAAACCATGAACTTAATATTGATATTAGATGGTGTTTAAATAACATAGGCCTTAGGCTAGAAATAGCCTAGTAAACAGCGTGAAGTAGGAAGTCCCCCCCAAAGTCAGCTAACAACTTAGATATTGACGCTAACTACTAACAAGTTATTATTCACATTACAATGTGAATAATCAACTTAACTATATATCATTAACCATAGGTAAATAGTTAATGATATTTACAATGGTAAATCATAGTAAATAATGAAATAACCTAATGGTAAATACTAATAGTAAAAGTAACAAACTACTTTTTACTATGAGGTAAATAAAATCTACCTAATGTAGGAATATGGTAAATATCCTGAATAATGGAATATTACTCTAACATCCTTTGCATTGCCCGGTGCTTACACTAAAAAATAGACTCATCCAAAGTCTTAAAATGGCCTTAGCAAAACTCTCCATCTATGTGCTCATACAACAATCGACTCCACATTAGGAAGCTCTATTGGAGATTTTAAAAAATCAATTGAAATACAACCACAATATTCCCACACTTTTGCCAATTTTTTGGGACAAATTCAATATTACAAAAAGCCTACAATAACCTTTCACAATCATGAAATCAAGACTATCCCTATTGAAATACGTGATCCACCACTACACATCATGGATAGTGTGTATAGGATTACCTATAAATGAGTCTTGATTGATACAGGCTCATCTATCAACATTATCACCACCTCCACACTTCAACACATCAATCTTCCATAATCTCATATCGCCTCATCCACATTCACTCTTCGAGCCTTCAATGATGCATTATGTTTCACTATTAGGACAGTGGTCCTTCCTATTCAGGTTGGACTCAAAATCATTCACACTCTCTATCATGTATTGGAGGGTGCCATGCTATACAACTTGTTGCTTGGTCGACCCTAGATAAGAGACATGAAGTTTTTACCTTCTATATTACACCAAATCATGAAATATGTGTATGAAGGTCAAGTCCACTATGTCCCAATAAATTTGGAACCCTTTAAATTTTACCATATGGTTTCACATCCTTATGAGTCCACCTTACCATCAACTCATTTGGATGTCCAACCTAATCAACCCATCCAAAATTCAAGTCATCCACCCAAACCCTCCATGCCTTCATCATCGCAACCATCATCGCAACTACAGTCATCAACTTCTATGGGAATCCCTTTTGATTCATCAGATACTCCCACAAGGAACCCTTCCAAGGTATCAATGACATCCCCATTGCATGAACCATCACCATATACCGCATCCATATCTAACCCATCCAATCCACATCCCGCACCTTTAATCTTCATCGTCTCCACAACATTCACCCACATAGATATTGTTCTTGAGGAACTGCCCTCCAACACTCATAGCCCATCATAATCCACCAATCCATCTACATCTACCCCTCTACCATAGGTGACAACTCATATGACTAATCTAAGCCTAAGGGAATATTCAGTACTAGTGTTAGAAATAGAGTCTATTCCATGATTTGGGTTATGTAAATATATCTTCTAAGGTACATACTACAGCAAAATAATTGACACCAAAAAAATACACATAAATGAACACTTGCAATAAAAATAATGCCTCTTTTGTATTAAAACAGGGGATCCTGAATCTCTCGTTATTACAAATCTTTTTGAATTACACGAAGAGTGTTGGAGGTAATGTTACAATGATGTGTGATACAAATTTTCAAATAACAATGTTGGGCTCTCCAAGCAAATCAACTGGTGTCCTTCATTCTTCCACTACAGCTTCAGAGGGATGAGTGGGCTTATGATATCCAATGAGGTGACCACTCTAGCTTTAGCAGCTCTTCAAACACCTGTATCCTGCACACATGACAAAATAAAGCGAGGATTAGTAGCACCTGTTTATTAAGATAAAAAATAATATAGTAAACCCTAGCTCCATAATCATAAAATTCAATTCAGAAAATAGAGCAATGAATCCTAAAAATGCCTTGCTGAAATCAAATTTTATCGATCATTTTTATCATCTGTTTTTGGATCTGAGAAATTGTGGATGCGTTGTGTGGACTGGTAAATCGTGCACAGGCAATAGGGAAACCACACAAGGGTAATTTTAACTATGTAACTGTGGACAGACGATTTCAAATGAGTGTTAGAATGCTCCAAATGATGGCTTTGAGCTTCAGATATTGGGTTTCCTTGGGATACGTGTGAACCTTTGGTGTAATTTTGATAGCTTGATGGTATGTGTACTCAGACTCCTTTGTTTTATGAGGTGAAGGTACCTTTATAGGTCCCTTGGGGTTTTGGAATGAAATGGGAGGTGCCAAGCCAAGATTGCCAAGTGGCAATCCAAGGCTGCCAAATGGAGGGGGTAGTTAGAGTGTCTCACTTAACTGGGGTGATGTGGTTGCAAGTGGAGTGAGGTGTAAGGGATATCCCATGTGAAGGGACAAAGGGGACAAAGGTGTGTGAGATGTGGTAAGATATGTTGGTGAGGTGGCTAGGACACATGTCTAGTCAATAGGTAGGGTATCCTAGGCTGATTTTCCATATTTAATAAATCTAGAAAATAGGATAATATACAGGATTTTATACACCTAAGTCTAAACTTAGGTATATAATTTTATTCAGCACGATTTGATGTGGGATACAAAATGTGATTTTGTGGATGCCTAGTTTTGGTGTCTACAAATTCCCCTTTTGTATCGCGTTGCATGAAACACAATGTAATGCAAAAACCAAAGACACTTATCTTTATTGGATGAATGGACTGATGACATTTTTGATATGTTTGCTTACCCCCTCAATTGGCGAATGGGTAAAGGATGGAACCCACGAGCCAATTGAAAAAATTTTGATGATGAAAATAGGTGGATGGTTGCAAGATGGTGATGTGATGTATGCAAATTTATGAAATTTTGATCAACTTGATGCCCTAAGTTCAATATTATTTGTGTTGTCATGAATTTGCCTTTGGTTTCGATGATGCGCAAGATTTTGTGGTAAAACCATTAACCATGTTTGTGAGTTTTGGGTTCCACTACTGTTAGTTGCTCCTGTGCATCAGAACCAATGCACTAGGACTTCGATACTCGAGTGATTTTTGGTTATTACCAAATGTTGATTTGATTGATTTTTGCTTTTGTACCCAACAAAAGAGGGCTTAAGGATAACCTTGTGCAAATTTGATTGAACATAGCCAAGCTCAAATATTGAGGGACCTAGTTGATTAATGCCATAGTGATGGTGTTGATAAGTATCCTTATGGTGAACTACCCATCCAATTGGACTACATGGATTGTTAGTCACTACAACCACAAGGTGTATAGGGTGAGTCACTAAGTACAAGGTGCACTCAATGATGATGATGACAATGATGATGATGTTTGTGAAAATATATTATGTGATCTGATGGACATGAAGGATTGATTTTTGATGGGGTAGTTTTGTTTTTTTTTTGCTTAACCACACAAGCATGGTTTCACTTCCCTGTAATTGTGCATCTGCAGTTGGCCCCACCAACCATGGGTGCGCTATTTTGCATGCTCTAAATATGTGGGCGAGCGGTTTTCACCACAAAACATAGCTATAAATAGGGGAGATGTGTTTTGATTTTTCATTATTATGGTTTATTTGTCTGGCGTTTTGAGAAGTGAGAGTGATTTATGGATGTTGGTGAGACAACTAGAGCGGGTGCAGGCACGGGAGCTGGAGGCTCGGCTAGAGCGGAAGCTGGAGTTCGCTATGCTGAGGTAGGTTGCCTAAACTCTATTTTAGGTTTGTTTCTTTGTTTTGTCGTTTTTGTATGTTTTTGTTGTTTTTGTATGTTTTTGTTGTTTTTGTATGTTTTTTTGTTGTTTTTGTTTTTATTTTTTTTGCAACCACTAAGAGGGGTTGGTAAAAAGGTTGTTTTTTTTTAAATGCATAAAATGGGAAGGTGAAATTTTTTTGTTTTTTTTGTTTTTTGGAAATGCATGAATATGCGAAATGAAGTGTTTATTTTTTTTGTAAATGCATGAAATTTATAAATGATGTGTTTGTTTTTTTTAAATGCATGGATATGTCGAATGATGTTTTTGTTTTTTTTTAAATGTATGTGTGAAGACAAAGACACGACACTTAAATAATAATAGGAAATCAAATAACACAAGGAAATACAAAGATTGCACAAATGGATGTATTCAATAAAATGGGGGGAGCCAATGAACTCCTTTGTTACAATCAGTACTCAATGTGAGTATTTGATACAATGATTTTACAATGGCACTAGGGTTCTCTAAAACCCTAGTAATAACAACAAAGTGTCTTCAGATTTAGTGTGTCCTTGCTTCCAACAGGTTGAGTGGGCTTCGAGTATCCAGTGTGGGGCCACTCCAGCTTCAACAGTCATTCAACAATGTGTAGAACTTGCAGATCTGCATACACAAAAATAGAACAAGGGAGTTAGTAATACCTATGAGGGCTCCACAGTGTGAGACCCTCAGACATCAATAAAACCCTAGTTAAAAATGAAGTCAGAAAGTATGCCAGATCAACAAATTATGAGATAAAATACATTCAAATGAGATATACCTTGCTTTCATTTCGTTGTTGTAGATGGCGTGGTGTAGCAGGCTCAGATTCACATTTTTGTAGTTGCAGCAGGCTCGAACGTGCACTTGGCAGGCTCTGACGTGAGCTTCGTAGGCTCTGGTGTGCACCTACGGGATACAGCAGGCTCTGGAGAGCACCTGCGGTATACAATAGGCTCTAGTGAGCGCTTCGCAAGCTCTGCAGTGAGCCTCGCAAGCTCTGGAGGGCGCCTACGGGTTAGGGCAAAATCTGTAGAAGCAGATCTGGGGGATGGCGATGAATGCGGCGGATGGATGGGGGTTGTGATGGTGATGGAGGATGAATGGGTGATGGCTGGAATAGTAGAAGTCTTATCGGTGAGCTAGGGCTTCAGATTTTTAGGATTCTATGCTAGGGCTTCACCAATAATTCCTCTAGGGTGCAAATGTCTAATTCTCAAGGTTCCAAGGTTTGGGCATTTGCAAAATACCCTTATTTATAATCCAACCTAGGGTTTTCTTAGGGTTTTAGCCTTACACTTTTGATCGTGTGGCTAAGATTAAATTAGATCCTAAGGTTGAGATTACTTTTTGAATGTGACATGGATTAATGAATATGGACGGTGGAGATTAGAATGGATCGGACGGTTGTGGTTAATTGAGTTTATAAATATATATTTTATAATAAATATATTATAATATAATATAAAATATTATATTAAATATTAAATAATATAAAATAATATTAAAATAATCCCAATTAGGCTAGGAAATGGTGGAAAAGGGCTAAAATGGTGAAATGGATGGCGAGAAAGGTGGAATTGGGCCAAATAATTGGCGGGAAGGTGTATGGTGGACAAGTGGGTGGTGGGAAGGTTAGGATGGAGGATTAGTGGCTGTAATTTGGTGTCTACAGATGCCCCTTTTTGTACCATGTTGCGTGAAACACAATATGGTGCAAAAACACGAGACACCTGCTTGGGCTATGGGCGTAGAAGCAGCTTCTCTTTGTCGTTGGATTTGCGCACTGACATTGAAGACAAAAGAATAAAGATTTTTTTTTGGAATTTTTGTAGCTTACCCCCTCAATTGGTGAATGAGTTACGAATGTATCTCACAAGCCAATTGAAAAATGAATGATGTAATGTAGTTGTGCGATTGATGAATGAATGATGTGAAATGCAAATGTGATACCATTTTTGCCCCAACGGTGGGATGGGGGTTGGTGTATAGTACCATGTGATTGTGGACGATATGAATGATGTAAAATGTGATACCATTTTTGCCCCAATGGTGGAGAGGGGATTTTGTCCAGTGTAGATGTTATGATCATGTGAGATGTATCCCGTCATGGGAGAATCATAATGTAATGTGGTTGCCCCAAACTTTGGGTTGATTTGATGTTGTTGAATAAGCTGTCGTAATGGCGTCATTGAGTATGCAAGATATGAAGATGCAGGCTGACTAAGTCAACGCAGGGGTTGGGTATTGACTGTGGAAATTTCTTCGCCAATTCCATGATGGAACCAATCAAGCTTACCGGTGTCCTATATTATGACTGTTGTCAAGTGAATGAGTATTTGAGATTTTGGTTATCCATGTTTTCATGCCCCATGGAAGAGGGCATCAATGACTACCTTTTAGCAAATTGTTCTTGGCAAGTTTGTATCCCAAATTTGAGGTGCCAAATATGATTGTGATCTTTGATGATGAGATAATTGAATTTGATCATGGTCAAGTGTCCTTATTGTAGATTATTCATCTTACCGAATTTGCATGGATTGATATCGCTGCAATCGCCAAGTTTATAGAATAACCTACTAGATACGAGGTTCGCTTGAATACCGGATAGATTGTGGATGAGATGATTGATGAAAATGAAATATGATGATGGAAGAATTCTTGATGGATGGTGGTTACACTTTCGCAAAACTTGGTGTTAGTTGATGTATGATTTGCAGCTTGTGCTTCTTTGGGTTGTTCATTTTGCACATAACTGAGCGATTTATTGATCGAATGAACTCCAATTTTTGTGAAATTGTGTGAGATGATGCAGAATATGATGTAGAGTGATCAGATGTGAGTTTTGTGAAAATTTGGATTGTTTTGCTGCCTTTTGTGCCTTGATTTGTGGATTTTTAAGATTTGATTCGTTCTTGAAAATTATGCATGCAAAATGATTTATGTCTTCACAAAACCTGATTTTATGATGTGCATGATGTGTGGATGAATTTTGGTGAAATTTGGAGGAGGTATGCTACTATTTTGATTGATTTTGTCTTTGTACCATTTTGTCGCCAGGTGCACGGCTGCGCCTGTGGTGTCCCGCAGGCGCACAGGTGCGCCTGGGTGCGCCAGCAGGCGCCCAGGCGAGCCTATGAATTCGTAGGCATAGACCTACACCTGAATGCGCTAGGGAAAGCTATAAATAGCTTTCTGAGTGAATCGTGAGGCTCACTTGTGCGTTTGGGACTTTGAGAAGCTGCGTCTGAGGGGTGGAGTGGGTGTGAGAGCTTAGTGAGGCTAGTGAGGAAAATCGTGCGGAAGCTATGGTGGCGGAGGGATTGAATGCGGTTGATAGAGCTGAGGCACCATTTGCCCTAGTAATGTTGAAAAACACTTTTGTCACTTGTGCATTTATTATTATTTATTATTTTTTGTACAAATATTAATGAAATTATTTGTTGCTTGTAGCTAAGGGATATTGAGCCTCGACATCGCTTCTCTCCTCTTGTTCCGGGGATGAGGAAGAAGCTTTCAGAGGAGGAGTGGGGGTTGTTAGGGAAGGTGGGCCTGGAGGGCGTGGTGAGGCTAGATGTTGTGAGGGCCAATGAGGGGTATCTCTCTGCTTTGATAGAGAGATGGGATCCGGATAGGGGGACGTTCCAGCTGCCTACTGGGGAGGCTACTGTCACTCTTGAGGATGTGTATCACATTCTCAAGGTGCCAGTAGAAGGGGAGAAGGTTGTGGTTGGCCGGGACAAGAAGGCCGAGATGGAGAGGATGTTCGGAGATCGATGGTGGGAGGCCCGGATGGGAGATGGTGGGATATGTTATTTGAGCATGTACAAGGTAACGGATTTGGATGCACTCCCAACTTTGATTATGTTTGTGCTAGCGAACATAGTGCTACCTAATAGCATGGGCTGTAGGTTCCCTTGGAACCTATTGGGTTTGGTGAGTGATTTACTCATCGACCCAAAGGAGTATGCATGGGCTCCTGCCTTGTTGGCACAGCTATATCGGGAGCTATATGAGGTGATTCAGAGGGAGAGGAAGGGGATTGGGTGTAGCTTCCTCCTACAGTGCTGGGCTTGGGAGCATTTTGTGGTAGCTCGGCCCGAGGGGTTGCCATGCCCGACATGGTAGATGAGGGAGCCCTATGCTAGGCGATGGGCGGTGGTGGAGGAGGTGCAATCGAGTCGAGAGATTCATAGTGGCCAGTGGTATAGAGACATGTGGTTAGGGTTGTCTCGGGCTGATGTGGTATGGAGGCCATGGTGAGGAGCCCGATGGGATGGTGATGGGGAGCAGCTATGTCGGGTGCGGTAGGCTCGGTGGTTGGTTGGGTGGAGGGATGAGGAGGTAGAGTACTTCTAGTACTCATGGGTGTTGAGGCAATTTGGATTGCCTCAGGGTGTGCCAGATGAGTCGGTGTTGTATCGGCATCGGTGAGATGAGGGGATGTTGCCATGTGTGGAGCCATGGTGAATGGTGATTGAGGATGATGAGGAGATTGAGATCCCCGATGTGGATGATGTCGGGGTGACTCCAGAGTATGCAACGTGGTTTGGTGCCCAACCAGTATGGGTACCAAAGGTGGTTGGGGATGATGCGGCAGCATCGGGGTCGAGGATGACTCCAAAGAGGATGAGGCCTCAGTGATCGATGGGTCGGAGGCAGTCGAGGGGAGCAGCCCAACAGACTCCAGAGGTGGGGTTGGTAGAGGGAGAGAGGGAAGGTGATGAGGAGATGGGTGAGATATCTGAGGTGGCTAGGCTACGAGCAGAGTTGGAGCAGCTTCGCGAGGAGCGTGAGACTATGCTTGAGACTCATAGGGAGTCTTTGGCTACTATAGCTCGGCTAGAGGTGGAGCGGGTAGCGGTGGTGGCTAGTGATCAGGCGATGGTCATGAGGCTCCAGGCAGAGATTTTGGTGAAGGAGCGGCAACATCAGATGGATTTGCGGCATCTTCGAGCTAGTGAGGCATATGTACATTCCTTGGAGGATGTGTGTATGCAACACCATATTACATTGTCGGATCCTCCTTCTTCTGTGGTCGAGTCATCTAGGCATACGGAGTCTAGGCAGAGTACTAGGCCGAGGGCTCCTACTAGGTCTCAGGAGTCTTCTCATGGATAGTAGACTTAGTGCTTAGATGCACTATTTTGTATATATGAGCCTTGGTGCTCCATTGTAGCCTTTTGGCATTGATTGTATATGTGATATATATATATATATACATGGATTTTTCATATATATGTGTTATCTCTTGTGTGGATGCTTTTATGTTTATTTGATTAATGTTTGATGCATGTTTATGAATAATGTTTGAATATTATGGATGTGTAATGCAAGCTAATAATGATGTATATGCCTAATGTTATATGAATGATGTATGCAAGCTATGTGCTATGGATGCTTAATGCAAGTAAATCTATGATGAATCTAAAATGCAAGCTATGTGATGTGTTATTAATGATGATATGTTATGGATGATTAATGCAAGTAAATGAATCTAAACTATATGGGAGGAATGCATGTTGTTCGAATGATCTTTTATAGTTCAAAAATTTTACTGACCATTTTTGTTGTCCATTGTTTGGCTATCGAGGGTACCGAATTTGGTGGTGTTCTACAACTTGACTCACTATGAAGACATGGTTGTTTTTATGGAGGAAGATATGGATGTTGATATGGAAGAAGATATGGATGTTGATATGGAAGAAGATATGGATGTTGATATGGAAGACTGAAATATTTTCAAAGACTCAATCATACTAGTATTATCAATCAAACTCACTAGGGTTGTCTAACTTTCTTTAGGACCAATGTGTGTGCAAGTGAGGTTCATATACCAAATCTTGAGTGTGACAATGACCCTATCCAATCAAGAACCAGTGTGTGTGCATGTGAAGTTCATTAACCCATTATGAGTGGATTTAGGCATGACCTGTTATGGAGATGACCTGAGGCTAGCCTGTCCTTATGTGCGTTCAGAGGTCTCCCTTTTTGGAGGAGAGACATGTCGCCTCGCATGAGCTTACTCCACTGCCAGTCAAGCATCTATAGCCCCGGTGGAGATTCACTCCATAGTCCTATGGGATTGATCTTTTAGGCCTTGGGGATGACTACCCATCCTTGTCAGGGACGTGTAGTACGATCCTTACAACTTTAGGGATCAGGGGCTTTTGGGATTTTATTTGTTAATAATTTTTGTATAGAGCTTTGGGGAATCGGATTCTCAACCGAAGTGTGATGAGAATTTTGACCCTATCCTTACTACTCTATGTTTTTGCGGTTATGTTTGGAGCAATGTTGGTAGTGGTGAAAACCACTATTTTTGGACTATGTTGCGTAATGGGACAAGCGAGGGATATCTCCTTTTCGCCTCGAGGTACTACCCAAGGATGGTACTAGACCCCCCTATCTCATAATGTTTTTAAGATGTGATGTAATGTGAATGGTTCAAGACTGTTTCATGATCGATTGGCGATGCTCAAGATTTTCTTAGTATGTAAATTGTGTTTTGGTCCTAAAGAAAATTGGACATCCATTTGGAGGTTGTTTGCTACCCTAGTTATGGTTGAGTGACTAAAAATCTAGGCTTTTGTGCTACGTGATGTGGTTGACATATGAATTTTGTTAAAGTTGCATGAAGGTTTCAAACTAGGTACCCCCAATCGTTATAACTTGACTTTTTGTTTCATGGTCATATCATCATTACTTTGCCAGATCATTGAACATGGGATGGGATGGATGCAAATGTATATGCCTGATGCAATGAAGTGTTGATATGCAAATGGAAAGTGTACAATGCCATGGAATATGTATGATTTAATGAAATAGTGCATGAGTGCAAAACAAAAAGTGAATATGTATGCCTTAGATGTAAATGGGATGTATGCAATGTAGATATGCCTATGTGGATGATGATTTTTTTTTTTAAGAGCCATGTATATAGACATATAATGTGTCACTTTTAACAATGAAATGCCTTTAAATGAAGAACATTAAGTGGTTCGGGTTCCTCTATTCCCTCTAAATTGGCAAGTCTATAAGTACCATTACCCACTTTTTGAGTTATTATGTATGGACCTAACCAATTTGCTATGAATTTGTCACGAAGGTGTGGTAAAGCATTGGTGTTTTGTTGGTTCTCTTTGAGTACCAGATCCCCTACTTGAAATTCTCGAAGATGGACTTTAGCATTGTAAGCACGCTTGAGGCGGTCTTGATAAACTCGTAAATGTTCTAATGCATTGACCCGCCTTTCATCTAGGAGTGTTAGTTGGTCAAGTCGTGCTTGTCTAGCTGTATCATCATCTATGAATTCTTGCAAGGAAATTCGTAAGGAAGGAATCTCGAGCTCAAGAGGCATAATAGCTTCAGCTCCATAGACCAGAGAGAATGGTGTTGCTCCTGTTGGCGTTCGGATGCTTGTTCGATAAGCCCAAAGTGCCAACGGAATTTGTGTATGCCAATATTTATGATTTTCTTTGACAAGTTTCTTAAGAATGGCAATCAAGGTCTTATTGGTAGCTTCAACTTGTCCATTTGCTTGTGGGTAATAAGGAGTTGAGAAACTATGTTGGATATTATACTTCTCGCAGAGTGCTCGAACATCCTTGTTCTTAAAATACTTGCCATTATCCGAAATGATTTTAGAGGGAATGCCAAAGCGACAGATGATATGATGGAGTATGAAATCCACGATTCGAGGTCCTGTCATACTGGTTAGAGGTATTGCCTCAACCCACTTTGTGAAGTATTCTGTGGCGGTTATGATGAATGTGTGTTGTCCTGAAGAGGAGGGTGAAATTTTGCCAATTAGGTCGAGGCCCCATTGTGAAAAGGGCCAAAGACTTTGTATTGGCTGTAAATCTTGTGATGGTACGTGAGTTAAATTGGCATGTGTTTGACATTGTTTGCAATTTTTGACATATGTGCAACAATCATGTTCCATTGTGGTCCAATAATAACCCATGCATAATAAGCACTTTGCAATGGCCATTCCACTAAAATGACCACCACAAGTACCATCATGGGCTTCCTCGATGGCCCTTTGAGCCTCCCCAGGTTCGAGGCATCGAAGCAGAATTCCATCATAACCCCGTTTATACAACACGTCACCCAAAAGAATGAAACGGGCTACCTTTTGCTTGAAAGCACGTTTGGCAGACCGAGACATTTTCGATGGGAGTGTTCCAAATTTTAAGAAGGCTACAATGGGGCTTGACCAAGACTCACATGATTTCGTGTGTATGAAGCAGACATCTTTTCCATCTTTAGGGTCAGTGCGAACAACGACCACTTTAGAGATTGTTGAGATTATTAGGGGTTGTACCTCTCCTAAGTCATTCTTTGGAATCAAGGATCCAAGAGAGGCCATTGCATCTACAAATCTATTAGTCGAACGAGGTAAGTTATTGATTTCATACCATTCGAATGTTGAGAGCAATTTCATTGCTACTTCATGATAAAGCTTAATGGTTGGTTCTTTGCATTGGTATTCTCTAGTTACCTATTTTACTACAAGTTGAGAATCCCCAAATATTCGGATACGCTTAATACCCATAGCTATAGCTGATTGAAGACCTAGGATTAAGGCTTCGTACTCTGTTGTGTTGTTTGTACATGAGAAGTCTAACTTGAACGATAAGGGGATAGGAATCCCCTGTGGTGTATGAAAGACAACTCCCGCACCTTGACCTTTCTCGCACTTAGATCCATCAAAGAATAATGTGATATCGACATCTTCCTCGGGAATGACATCATTGTCTATTTTAGTGACGAAAAATACCGAATCATCTAGGAGCTCAATAATCAAGGGATGATCACTAGGTAGTGGAGCTTCCACAAGTTGATCAGCAATAACCTGACCTTTAATGGATTTTTGGCTAACAAATTCAAGATCAAACTCTGTAAGGAGCATTATCCATTTAGCGGTATGGGTGTTGTTATAAGTGCGAGACATCATGTAGCGCAGAGGATTTTCTCTAGCTATGACATAGGTTGTTTGGCTTAGCATATAATGTCGAAGTTTCTTAGTGGCTAAAACCACTGCTAAGCATAATTTTTCTACATAAGCATATCTTGTTTCGTAACTTACCAATGTTCGACTAATGTAATAGATTGCTTGTTCTCGATTTTGTTCATTTTTTTGTGCAAGCATTGTCCCTAAAGCGGCTTCTGTAGCTGAGACATAAAGATGAAAAGGGACCCCCGACCTAGGAGGAGTTAAGACTGGTGGTGAAGTTAGATAGCGCTTGACATCATCAAATGCTTTTTGACATTCATCTGTCCATACGAATGCTACCCCCTTTTGTAGCAAGTGATTAAATGGCCTGCATTTATCGGAAAGTTGCGCAATGAAGCGTTTGATCGATTGAATTTTACCTTGCAAGCTATGCAATTCCTTGAGGTTAGTTGGGGGTTGCATTTCTATGATGGCCTTAACCTTATTTGGGTCCACTTCAATGCCTCTTTTGGAGACAATGAATCCTAAAATTTTACCAGAGGTAACGCCAAAGACACACTTTTTGGGATTTAACCTCACCTTGTATTCTAACAACCGATCAAAAATATTTTCCAAGACATCAATATGTTCTTGTCGGGTTTTAGATTTAGCCAAGAGATCATCTACATAGTCTTCAATGATTTTGTGCATGTAATCATGAAAGATGTAAGTCATGGCTCATTGATAAGTAGCTCCTACATTTTTGAGGCCAAAGGGCATAACCCTGAAACAAAATGTTCCCCAAGGTGTTGTGAATGTTGTTTTATGTTGGTCATCAGGATTTATTCGAATTTGGTTGTATCCTGAAAAACCATCCATGAAGGAAAGCATTTCATGGCCTGCACAGGTATCGACAAGAGTATCAATGTTTGGTAGAGGGAAGTCATCCTTAGGACACGCTTTATTTAGATCTCGAAAGTCATTGCAAATGTGTATCACTCCGTTAGGCTTGCAAATGGGTACCATGTTTGACAACCACTCGGGATAGTCAATAGGAATGATAAAATGTATGTCTAATAGTTTTTGTATTTCCTCTTTGACTATAAGGGCTATGGTAGGATGCATTCTCCTAAGTTTTTGTTTGATCGACTTGGCATCAGGCCGCAAGGTGAGATTATGGACAACAAGGTTAGGATCAAGGCTAGGCATATCCTTGTAGGACCATGCAAACACCTCTTTCTTTTTCTTGAGGAGAGCAATGAATTGCTCCTGTTCATCGGGTGTTAAACTTTTGCCAAGTTTGACAATTTGGGGATTGTCAGGATCTGAACTAAGGTTCACGTCGATGGTATCTTCAATGGACATATGTGAACCTTCCTCAAGTTGATGTGGTGTTGGGATCATATTAAAGTCATCTAAGATGTTTTCTAACTTTTCTTGCTTATCATTGTCTAATTCTGCCTGAAAGACCTCGGGACCGTTAGTGGAAGCTGAATGAGGCGAAGGTGGCGGTGAAGGAGGAATGTAGTTGGCTGAAGCCTTTAACAATTCCTCGGATAGGGTGAACTCCGAAGAGGAGGGTGTGGAGGAAATCCAGTCCAAGTCAATAAGGCTAATGTCAATTGGAATTGGCCTAGCCAGATCGTATGGATTACGGAGTGGGGTAAATAAGTCAATAGGATTCATATTGACTTAGCGAAAGGTAGGATGGTTTGGCCGAATGGGCAGATGGAACAATTGAATCGAAACCGATGTCGAGGCGTGGTATCCCTGTAATAGTGAACGTGAAAACATCAGAGCAACTTTTTATTTTTTTTTTTAAATATGTACATATGTTACAATTCTTGGCTCATGTGGGTGGCTCAAGGCAGATTACCAGGTGGATCATCTTGTTCTTGTGGAAGAAGCAAGCGGAATATGGGATGATGGATGGGGAACATTCGGAGGTAAAACTCTTCCTGTTGGGTGATGGGGACAATGGGTTGTGACTCCTCTTTAGAATCATCAGAAGCGTTTGACATGACTTCAAATTCTTCATAACTTTCATCGTCGAAATCAAAGACAGGATATGAAAATTTGATGGGATCATCTTCGTTTACTTCCTCCATGCAAAGTTCTTGAAGGGTCCGTTCAAGGGAAGATGTTGAGGGTAGTGGGTGGATGGGGTGATCTTCATCATTGAGTGTAAGCTTTTTAAAGGCTTGCTCAAGAGAAGCGATGGAAGACAACGGGGTATAGCCTAAACCAAAATGATCATGGGCACCTCTATATGGGACCTCTAAGATATCATGCATCCCTTGCTCATGGGAACCTAGTCCTTGACCTTGCCAATGGAACATATTAAAGTATCGGGCTAGAAACTCCTCTATGTTAGGTATATTGGCACGCCTAGGCTCTTTTGGTTCTTTGGGTGGGTTTGCCCCAGTTGAGCAATCCAACCCTCCATAAACAAAGTTAATGCTATTTGGAGCGACACTCATGTCGTAAACAACACCTATGGATAAAGGACGATCTCGAGGACGTCCAAAATCCTTAGTTGTGGGAATGGCTAGGGGTGTAATGGTGACGTCTTGGACCACATACTCACCAATTCTTGGATTAGTGATGTGGACTTCGACTTGGGTTGACGAGGTGGATGGTGAAGGCTCAAGTGGCTCTGGATTGGTTGTGGACGGTGGCGAGTCAAATATGGCACAATCTGAAAGTTTGACTTGTGACACATCGACTGATGGAGTGGGATTGGATGGTGGTATGGAATGATGAGATGGAATAGAAGAAGTGGTTGTAGAAGAAGGGGTAGATGTGATGTACGATGTGCTAACAGTAGACTGATTGTGACCACATGTACAAGAAGAAATGGATTTTTGAGGAGGTGATGTGATGGGTAGCTCCTCTATGATGGGAGCCTTAGAAGAAGATGGATATGGATTAGAAGAAGGTGGATTAAGAGATGATGTGGATGGATTTGATGATGGCACCAAGAATAGATGAGTGGAAGGTAACATGGATTCATAAGGATTTGAAATGAAATTACAATACTTAAAAGGTTCGACATCCGCGAGGATGCAATGGACTTGTCCATCATGAACGTATTTCAAGCATTGGTGGAGAATTGATGGAACACATTTCATTTCCCTCATCCAAGGTCTACCAAGGAGTATATTATACGCCATGGCTCCTTCCAAGATGTGAAACATGGTGTGCAACGTTTGGCCCCTACTTCTATAGGTAAAACAACAGTGCCAATTGTGGTACACAAAGCATCGTTAAATGCTTTGAGGGTGAATGATGACTTGGAAATGTGGGATGGAGGTATTTTGAGGTGGATAAGAGCAGCGGTAGTAATGATATTGATTGACGAGATGGTATCAATTAATACTCGTTTGAATGGCTTTTCGTCTATTAAGGCCATGATGTGCAGTGGAGGGTCCACCGATTCTGAACTCATTGATTTTATCTCAAAGTCATAGAAGGTAATTGATGGCTCCATGCACGTTCTGACACTCCCTACAAAGTTTTTGAAGGCATTAGAGTCTTGGGATTCTAACTCAATTGACTTGAGTATTTCCATTAAAGCTTCTCTATGCCTAGGGGATTTTTGGATGAGCTCATATACAGAAAGTTTGGCTGATGCCATTTTCAAACTAGTGGTTAACTAGTTGGTTAAAGTTACCGTTGGCCTTATTGGATGAAGAATGGGCGGATTGGATGGGTTGGATAGATTTATGGAGGATAAATGGGTGACGGGTGGAAAAGTAAAAGTCTTATCGGTGAGCTAGGGCTTCAAATTTTTAGGATTCTATGTTATGGCTTCACCAATAATTCCTCCAGGATGCAAATGTCTAATTCTCAAGGTTCTAGGGTTTGGGCATTTGCAAAATACCCTTATTTATAATCCAACCTAGGGTTTTCTTAGGGTTTTAGCCTTACACTTTTGATCATGTGGCTAAGATTAAATTAGATCCTAAGGTTGAGATTACTTTTTGAATGTGACATGGATTAATGAATATGGACGGTGGAGATTAGAATGGATCGGACGGTTGCGGTTAATTGAGTTTATAAATATATATTTTATAATAAATATATTACGATATAATATAAAATATTATATTAAATATTAAATAATATAAAATAATATTAAAATAATCCCAATTAGGCTAGGAAATGGCGAAAAAGGGCTAAAATGGTGAAATGGATGGCGAGAAAGGTGGAATTGGGCCAAATAATTGGCGGGAAGGTGTATGGTGGACAAGTGGGTGGTGGGAAGGTTAGGATGGAGGATTAGTGGCTGTAATTTGGTGTCTATAGTATGAATATGTTGAATGATGTTTTTTTTATAAATGCACTGAAAATGCTAAATGATGTGATTGTTTTTTTTTTAAATGCATGGAATTTTTTTTTTAATGCACTGATGTGAACTTTGTTTGTGCTTTCAGGTGAAATTTATTACTGCTCGACATCGATGGCCCCGCACTATATCCAAGGTGCGAAAAGCCCTCACAGATGATGATTGGAAGTTGCTGGGGACTGTGGGGTTGGTTGGCTGCGGATGAGTGGAGACTGTCTAGGTGGATGAGGAGCTCTTGTCTGCATTAGTGGAGAGATGGGACCCTGATAGGGGTTCTTTTCAGCTTTTGATAGGGGAGCTGACTATCACCCTGGAGGATGTATACCACATCTTCCATGTTCCTATCGAGGGTTCACCAGTCAGGGTGGGCCACGACAAGGAGGAGGTACTAAGGCCTATCTATGGAGATGACTGGGATGCAGATTGCAGCAAGGGTGGGATCCCTTATCTTCAGCTGTATAAGGATGAGAAGTTGGGGGTATTGCAGACTTTCATGATGTACATAGTAGGCAACATGTTGTTGCCTAACAATATGGGCTTGAGGTTCCCTTGGAACCAGGTGGTACTTGTCTTGCACTTGGTTGTTGAGCCTCAGGTTTATGCATGGGCTCCCGCTCTTCTTTGTTAGTTGTACGTAGAGATTTATGAGGTGAAGAGGTGGGAGCAGAAGGGGCTTGGGTGTAGCTTGGTGCTTCAGTTGTGGGTATGGGAGCACATCAGAGTTGGTCATCCAGAGGGTCTACCTTGTGAGTGGGATCACTCACTTCCTTGTGCTCTCCATTGGTGGACCAATGAAGAGACTTCTCCTACTCATCATGTTCATAGTGTTGAGGAGTACCAGGATAGTTTGAGTGGTTTGACTAGTAGTGATATTTATTGGTGACCTTGGTGAGGTCTAACTTGGGATGATGATGCAACACAACTTTGATGGGTGAGGTGAGGTAGGTGGGTGGTTGGGAGCCATGGGTGAGAGATGGAGTTCATCTAGTTCTCATAGGTGATGAGGTAGTTTGGGATGGTACAAGGAGTTCCAGATGCTCCCAGGATGTACAGGCGATGGGGTGATGAGCTCAGTCTTCTAGTCACTCCAGAATTTTGGATAGTAGATGATGTAGTAGATGATGTGGTAGTTGATGTCCTTGATGTAGATGATGTAAGGATGACTATGGACTATGAATCTTGGTTTATGGTACAACCTCCATGGAGGTCGAGCCAAGTGATGGATGATGTAGCCAGTGGGGATGAGCATGATGCTAGTGAGTAGGCTTCTCATCGGTAGAAGCACCATCGAGGTAGCGGGGGTAGAGGGTGAGCTGATGTGGATGTGCAACCGATAGATGTTGGTTCTGGGGCTGGAGGAGATGGAGGAGATGGAGGTGGTAGTAGTGGTAGTGGAGGTTTGGGTGATGGAGGTGATGGAGGGTAGGGTCCTCCTCCACATCATACTAAGGAGGAGTGGGGGATTCTCTAGGCTGAGCGAGATAGCTTGGATGAGACTGTAAAGTCTCATGTTGCTGAGATTGCTAGACTTTAGAGTGAGGTTGCTCGCTATAGTAGGAGAATGATGGTTTGTAGAGGGATAATGATGGGCTATGAAGTGGGCCTAGTGGAGGTGGGGATGCTGCTACTATTATGGCTCTTTAAGTAGAGATAGCTCAATGAGAGGCATGCGAGGGTCAAGATTTGGTTACTGCTTAGAGTGAGGCTAGGTATGTGGTGATGCTTGAGGATAGTCTACACTAGCATCACATTTTGCTACCTCTATGACCTTCATCATCAGTGTTAGGCTCCAGTAGGTGGAGTGAGTCTAGGCCTGGTAGTTCATGATCTTGAGCTCCTAGCTTTCATGTTCCATATGGCTCATAGGGATCAGCCTAGGGGCCTCGTAGGAGTCATGGTGGTGCTAGCTAGTAGCACTTTATTACCTCTTTTTATACTTTTCTATTTTTTCTTATGAGCCTCAATGCTCTGATGTATACAACCTTCGAGTATTTTTGTACTTATGCAACTCATATATATATATATACATGGCTTTTATTATGATCATTTGTGTGTTTGCACTTTTTTATCTTATTGTATGGATGCATATGAAATGTCATAGTGATAGATGGAATGAATGAATGATGAATGCTAATGTTGTAATGAATATTTGGTATGCTTTAGACTTTCACATGATCCACTTAATTCTTATCACTTAATCAGGGGCACTAACATGTGTTTTGTAAATGTGTAATGATATGTAATAATGTAGATGATATTAGATGATTTGGATAGATGATTTGTGGGTGTTTTGCAAAGACTCAAACATCTTAGTGACCTTGATCAAACTCATTTATGATCTCACAAATCTTCATGATGCTAAGGTTGTCCTAGTGTTTTCAAATTTCTCAAGGACCAACTGTGTGTGCAATGATTGTTCATTTCCCATTATGAGTTAGGTCAAACTAATCAATTGTGACTTATGCCAATAAGCTAGCTCATCCAAGAGCGGCCATAGGTCTATACAAAATAAGGTCGCTAATGTGACAGACATGGCACCACGCATAAGGATACCCCATTTCCAGGTGGGTTTCATTCAACCCATTGTTGTAATGAGGATCACCCCATGGTTTTTGAGACACTAAGAGTTCCAGGGATTCAAGCTCCTTTCCCTTATTTTATTGCATTGGATTTTGGAGATTTTATTTCTGAGTTTGCTCATTTTTGTAATGGAGCAACATGCATTTTTATTGCTTTTTGGATACTTGCTCATTTTGAGAAAGAGCAAAGGGAATTTTATTGCTTTGGGATGCTTTTTGGGATACTTGCTCATTTTGAGGAAGAGCAAGGGATTTTTTTTTTAATTTTTTTTGGGATACTTGCTCGCTTTGAGGTAGAGCAAGGGATTATTGCTTATTTTTTTTGGATGAAGGTGGAGCTTGTCCTTTTGTCAACTCTGTAGCATTCTAGACCATGCGCATAATTGGATGAATAAGGAAAACCTTTCACTTATAGCAATAGCAACTTTTGACTTCATTATTCCCAAGGTTCACAATGTTTTAATGTGTTTTGATGTGCATGGTCCAAGAGGAAACTTGATTGACCAGGAACAACTTATTGCTTCTAAATATTGTTTGACTTTGAATTGAGGTTGCTCAAAACACTAGGAATGGCTGAGTGATTGAAAACATTTGGAATTTGCTTATGGATTGATGTGGTATGTAAGGTTTTGTGATACTTTCATTGCAAGATTTTGAAAATTAAAAGGTGCACACAAAATAGTCAGTGGTCACATAATCATTATTGCTAATAATTATATGATATCTATCCTACTTTATGTGAACTCCTTAATCGTCAAAATATTATAAGGAAAGCTGCAAATTATTGTGATTGATGGGTTGATGAGTTGTGCTTTGATGTGAGGTGCCCCTGATTAAGGCAACAAGACATAGTAGACTAGCGATCATCCAAATTGACCAAATGATTCCTAATATGATGAATGGTATGAAAAAATGCCTAAAATGCATCTATGTAATGTAGGTGGAATGCATGGATGGATGCATGAAATGCAATGAATATGAAAATATTTTTGTCTTTTGTTGTTTTTCTATATATATATTTTTTAAGCCATGTATATGTACATATATATAATCTGCATCATGCATAAAATACCTTTAGGTGTATTATGTTTAGTGGCTCAAGTTCCAATGTTCCTTCTAAATTGGCAAGTTTGTATGTTCCTGGACCCAACTTATGCTTAACAATGTATGGACCTAACCAATTAGCCATGAATTTATCTCTCAAGTGTGGTAATGCATTGGTGTTCTATTGATTCTCTTTAAGGATGAGATCTCCCACTTGGAATTCATGAGGATGGACTTTTGCATTGTAGGTACGCTTGATGCGATCTTGATATACTCATAGATGTTCTAAGGCATTGATTCACCTTTCATCAAGGAGTGTAAGTTGGTCAGTATTTTGTCAAGATGTGTTTGTCTAGTTGTGTCATCATCCATGAATTCTTGTAATGCAACTCATAAAGAAGGGATCTCGAGCTCAAGAGGTATGATTGCTTTGGTGCCATAGACCAATGAAAAAGGTGTTGCCCTAGTTGGTATTCGGATGCTTGTTCGATAAGCCCATAATGCCAAGGGGAGTTGAGTGTGCCAATCTCTATGATTTTATTTGACAAGTTTCTTGAGAATGGCTATCAAGGTCTTATTGGTCGCTTCAACTTATCCATTTGCTTATGGGTAATAAGGAGTCAAGAAACTATGTTGGATATTGTACTTGTTGCATAAGGCTCGAACATCCTTGTTTTTAAAAGACTTACCATTGTTAAAAATGATCTTGGAAGGAATCCCAAAATGATAGATAATATGTTGAAGTATAAACTCCGCTATTCGAGGTCCAGTCATAGTGGTCATTGGAATTGCTTTGACCCATTTGGTGAAGTATTATGTGGTAGTTATGATGAACTTATGTTGTCCCAAAGAGGTAAGTGAAATTTTGCCAATCAAATCTAGGCCCCATTGTGAAAAGGGCCAAAGGCTTTGAATGGGTTGTAATGCTTGCGATGGTACATGAGTCAAATTGGCGTGATGTTGATATTTTTGATATTTCTTGACATAGTGACAACAATCACTTTCCATGGTGGGCCAATAATAACCCATGCACAAAATATGCTTTGCAATGGCCATTCCACTAAAGTGGCCACCACAAGTACCATCATGGGCTTCAGTTATGGCTCTTTGTGCCTCTACGGGATCTAGACATCGAAGTAGGACTCCATCATAGCCATGTCTATACAACACGTCCCCCAAGAGAGTGTAACGAGCTACTTTTTGTTTGAAAATTCTCTTTGTAGTTCACATCAATTCTGATGGGAGGGTCCCAAACTTGAGAAAGTCTCTTACTTGATCAAGGGAAGAATTGTATGGCTCCATGTGGACCAAACAAACACTCTTCTCACCTTCAGATTCTACTCGTTTGATTGTAGACTTGGACACTGTTGTGATGATAAGTGGTTGGACTTCTCCATGTTCATTCTTAGGAATCAAGGATCCCAAAGAAGCCATTGCATCCACAAATCTATTAGTCGAATGAGGCAAGTTGTCAATCTCGTACCAGTCAAATTTTGCTAGCAACTTCATTGCTACTTCATGATATTATTTCAAGACTGGTTCTTTGCATTGGTAAGTTCCTTTCACTTGAAAAATGACAAGATGGGAATCACCAAAGATGCTTATACATTTAATACCCATAGCTAGTGTTGATTGAAGCCCCAAGATTAAGGCTTCATACTCTACATTGTTATTTGTGCATGGAAAGTCCAATTTGAATGATAAAGGAATTGGTATTCCTTTGGGTGTATAAAATATGACTCCAACACCTTGTCCTTTTTTGCACTTTGATCCATCAAAGAAGAGAGTGATGTCAACATCATCCTCAAGAGGGACTAGTTCTTCTTGTTCAATGATGAAAAATACTGAATCATCTAGAAGCTCTATAAGAAGTGGTTGATCATTTGGAAGTGGAGCTTCTACGAGTTGATCGGCTATCACTTGACCTTTGATGGATTTTTGGCTAATGAATTTGAGATCAAATTCTATTAAGAGCATTATCCATTTTGTGGTTTGGGTGTTGTTGTATGTGCGAGTCATCATGTAACATAGAGGATTTTCTCTAGCTATGACATAGGTAGTGTTACTTAGCATATAATGTCTGAGTTTCTTAGTGGTGAAAACCACTGCTAAGCACAACTTCTCAACGTAAGCATATCTTATCTCATAACTCACCAATGTTTGACTAATGTAATAAATTGCTTGCTCCTTATGATTCTCATTTTTCTATGCAAGCATTGTCCCTAGTGCAAAATCTATTGCAGAGATATAAAGGTGAAAAGGGACTCCTGGACGAGGCGATGTTAAAATTGGTGGTGAAGCCAGATATTTCTTTATATCATCAAAAGCCTCTTGACATTCGATTGTCCAGGAAAAAGTCACCCCCTTCTATAGCAAGTGATTGAAAGGCTTGCATTTGTTTGAGAGTTGTGCAATGAATCATCGAATGGATTGAATTTTTCCTTGCAAACTATGCAACTCTTTCAGATTTGTTGGAGGTGGCATCTCGATGATGGCCTTGACCTTATCAAGGTCCACTTCAATGCCTCACTTGGAGATAATGAATCCTAGAAGTTTTCCTGATGTGACGCCAAATACACACTTCTTAGGATTTAACCTCACTTTATGTTCAAGCAATCGATCAAAAACTTTCTCTAGAACTTCAATATGCTCAAGATGTATTTTAGATTTTGCAATTAGATCATCCACATAATCTTCAATGATTTTATGCATATAGTCATGGAAGATGTACATCATGGCACGTTGATAAGTAGCTCCTGCATTCTTAAGACCAAAAGGCATCACCTTGTAACAGAAAGTCCCCCAAGGTGTGGTAAATGTTGTTTTGTGTTGGTCCTCAGGATTAATTCGAATCTGATTGTATCCTGAGAAACCATCCATTAAAGAAAGCATTTCATGGCCTACGTAGGAGTCTACAAGTTGATCGATGTTCGATAGCAAAAAATCATCCTTGGGGTATGCTTTGTTTAAATCTCGAAAGTTTATGCATACGCATACCCCCCATTCGGCTTGCGAATGGGTACCATGTTGGAGAGCCACTCTAGATAGTCAATGGGTACTATGAAACCCACATCTAATAATTTTTGTAGCTCTTCCTTGACAATTAATGCAATAGTAGGATGAAGTTTCCTTAGTTTTTGCTTGAATGGCTTAGCTTCAGGAGCTAAGGTAAGGTTGTGGACCACCAAATTGGGGTCAAGGCCAGGCATGTCCTTGTATGACCATGTGAATATCTCTTTCTTCCTTGTTAAGATATCGATCATACGCTCTTTCTCTTTATCAGATAAATATTTTGTAATTTTCATGATTTGTGGATTATCTGCATCTTGACTAAGGTTCACATCGATGGATTCTTCGATAAGCATATGAGAACCTTCTTCCAACTGATGTGGAGTTGGGATGAGATGGATATCATCCTCCACATGCTCAAATGACTCAGGTGACTCCTCCTCCACTTCGATTTGAAAAATTAAAGCAGACGAAGGTGAAGGTTGTTGTGGGATGTAAGTGTTTGAAGCTCTTAGCAACTCTTTAGACAGGATAAATTTAATGATGGATGGTAGGGATGAAATCCTATCCATGGTGATAAGGCTAGCATCGATCGGAATTAACTTCACCAAATCGTATGGGTTACGGAGTGGGGCGAACAAGTCAACAGAAATCATGTTAACTTGGTGGAAATGAGGTGGCTATGATTTGAGGAGTGATTGCTCACTCTCTCTAGGTTGCAACTGACCTAAGGTGGGTGAATAGTGACTCTGTGAGTGCAACCAAGGTGGTGGTGGTGGATCTGGCTCAGGGTGCTCATGCTCTTTATTGATGTGAAAGATGGTGTGATCTATGGGAAACATTTTGGTGTAACACTCATCTCTCTCGATGGGCTCTATAGGGGCCACATCTTCTTGAGGACCATCAAAGATGTGAATGATCCAGTCTAGGTTTGCTTGCATCTATTGAAATTCCTCAAAATCCTCATCGAAGATATAATCATCAGAAATGTATTCGACCATGGTCATTTGCAATGTAATCCTCGAAAAAGCCTCATTTAGATAAGGTGCAAAGTTAGGGTCCAAGTACTCATCATCACTATCATCACAATCATCACTCTCCTCATCCTCTTCTTCGTACTCAAGAGTGAGTCATTGGAATGTATGCTCGAAAGAAGAGTTTGAAGTAGATGGCCTATATCCTAAGCTAGAGTGATCATGGACTTCTTGATATTTAGGCTCAATAATGTGATGTGGACCCTATTCATGTCATCCAAGGCCGAATCCCTACCAGTTAACCCTACAAAAATATCACAAAGGGAAATTTGGGTTGGATAGATATTCTAGATTGGCATAAAACTCTTGTATGGGTTCCTCATTAGGAGGAGGTGGATTGGATGAAGAATCCACTCCCCCATATACAAAGTTGATCCTATTTGGCTGGGAACCCATTGTGTACACTGCACCTATAGCTAAAGGTGGGTCACATGGGTGACCATAATCTCTGACTGATTGGATAGGTGGTGTAACTATGACACTCTCAACAATGTACTCACCAATACCTAGATTGGTGAGATGAACTACAACTTGGGCTGGTTGGGATGTGGATGGTTCAGGTGATGAGGTGGATGCTTCGATGGTGACTTGTGGCTTAGATGGAGGTGATGGCTCTTCTCCAGATAGGTGACCCTATCTGTGAGACAATGGGTGGTGAGGCTTGAGGTGGATTAGGTTTGATGGGATTGTTAGTGGTTGATGGAGTTGGTTGGGCTACAAAGGTGAAAGGTGTTTGTGAAGTGGGAGGTGTGGCTAATGAAGTGGATGATTGGTTAGTAGGATGATCAAGTATGGTTGAAAAATGAAATGAGGTGGATGAGGGTTGATTTGGCTTGGTGCTTTTGGATGCAAAAGTAGGATCCACTATCGGCAAGGCCTCTAGGATGGGTGCTTTTGATGAAGTGGTGTTAGTAGGGGTGGTTCGGATGATGAGGGGCTGAATTGAAAGGTGGGTGGATGGAAGCAATGGCTCATAGGGATTTGATATCAAGTTGCAATACTTAAAAGGCTCAGTGTCTGCTTGGATGCAATGGACTTTACCCTCATGCACATATTTTAGACATTGGTGTAATGTCGAGGGCACACACTTCATCTTCCTAATCCAAGGATGTCCAAGAAGTATGTTATATTGCATAGCCCCTTCCAAGATGTGGAAGAGTACATGTATAGTCTTCACCCCCATGGTGATAGGTAGAACTACGTTCCCCATAGTGGAACACAAAGCATCATTAAAGGCCCGTAGGGTGAAAGTGGATGTGGTGATATGGGATGATGGTAGGTTAAGATGCTTGATGGCTGGTGTGGTGATGAGGTTGATGGAGGAACCAGTATCAATGAGCACTCTCTTAAATGGTTTTCTATCAATATGAGTGACAATATGCAATGGAGGATCTAGTAAATCTGATGATATGCTCTTTTCCTCAAAGTCATAGAATGTTATTGAGGGCTCCATGCATTTTTGGACACTCCCCACAAAAGTGTTGAAGGTATTAGGATCTTCTATTTGCACTTTGATGGACTTTAGTATTTCCATCAATGCCTCATGATGTGGGGGAGATTGTTGTATTAGCTCGTATATTGATAGTTTGGTTGATGCCATTCTTAGGCTCTATGTCAACCGACTTCTCAGGGTAATGATTGGGTGAGATGGATGATTTGGATTATGGATGGGTGGAGGTGGAATGGTTGGGCCTAGTTGTATGGGCACACTAGGTTGTGCTACAAGAGCTAGTGTTGCTTGGGTTTGATTTGTTCTTCTTTGCCCATGGGTAACTACACTGATAGCCCCCACAAAACCTTGGTATAGTTATGACACATGATTAACTTGGTTGGGAGGAACTGTAGAAGTTGATGCTCCCATTGCTTGTTGATTCACCTCATGATGAGGCAAAGGTGTCTGATATATCCCAAGGTTTTGATTGGGTTGGGCTAATGGGTTGTCATTAATTTTGATCTTCCCTGCTTCTAATAAATCTTGCACAATACCTTTAAACCCATTGCAAGTTTTGATGTCATGCCCTTTCTATCGATGAAAGATGTAGTATAGATGCTCTCTGTAGCTTTTTGATTTTGGCTTATTCGGATCTTCAGGCTTCATTTTTGGTAATGTGAAAGCTTGTGCCTCATACAACTTCTAGAAAATGGATGAATAGGGTTCAGGCAATGGGGTGTAATTGTGTTTGGGCCTGAAATGATGTTGTTGCCTTTCTACAGGTTGAGCTTGGTTCTGCAGCTATTGTGGGGGTGGAACCACTTGATAATTTTGTTGTTGTGGTTGTTGTTGTTGGTGTTGGGGTTGTTGTACTTGGACTTGGGCATGTTGGATTTGCTGTGAAGGTTGGCCCAAGACTACTTGATTAACCTGAGTGGCCTTGGACTGGTCATGGTTATTCCCCTTTTGATTCTTATTTTTCCATTCTTTCTTTTTGGGCTTGATCTCACCCTCTTGAATTTTGATCTCTTCGATTACCCAGGCTTGGGTGAGTGCCTCTTCAAATGTTCTATATTGTTGCAACTGTAGCAACAAAGAGATAGGTTTGGCACAACTCTTTGTGAACATTCTTGTTAACTCTATCATAGGGAGGGAGAATGGCAATTTGATCATGACCACCCTCCAATGGTTGCCAAAATCATAGACCGATTCATCATCATATTATCTCAAATTAAGTAAATCGGTCAATGTGGTCTTCTTTCTGACATTCAGGGTGAATCACTCCAGGAATTGGTCCGCAAGTTGCTCGAAAGTGTAAACACTTTGATGTGGTAGGTGGTTGTACCAATCCAGGGCATCTCCCCCAAATATCTGAGGAAAGGTGTGAAGCATGAGTGCATCATTATTCTTAATCCTGAAGCACGCATTGATGAATCTAGTTACATGCTCATGGGGGTCCTCATCCCCCTTGAATTTGTCAAACTTTGGCACCTAAAAATCTATTAGATAGGGTGGTGATGGTACCGAAGCATGGATCGGGTGATTGAGTAGCTACCTCAAGGTGGGTTTTTGGTACTGCATACCCGATGTCTGCATGGCAAGGCTATCAATATGACTCTGCAAGAATTGGAACTTAGGATCCTCTAAAGGGTTAAAACCCTGGTTTGCTTGTTGTTGTTGGTAGTACTATGCACCATTGGTAGGGTTGGGATGATGTGGTGTGTTAGGATGGAATGGATTATGGTAAGGTGGTTGATGAGGGATTTGATGGTAGTGAGGTGATGGGGGTATGATAGCATGTTGACTTGAAGGGTTAGCATACATGTGATGAGGTGGATTAGTGGCTATGGTGGTTGGGGGATGCAACACCCAAGATGGATCTTGAGTGAAGAAGGTGTGGGGTTGAGATGTGGAGGGTTGATTTTGGTTGATTCCTTGTGATTATTGATGTGGGTCAAGATTAATGTTGTGGTTAGCATTATCCAAGATCATTTATTGTAATTGCAAGAAGGCTTATTGCATGGAAATCATAGAGGAGGATGGTATGGTTGTGTAAGTGGTGGATGATGAGGCTGGTTGGGTGGCAACCATATTAGTAGATGTTGGTGGAGGGTAAGTGGCAAAAGGTATTATCATTGAATGGGGGATGTTATAATGCATGGGGGCTATAAGTGTGATGGATGGGATGGATACTAGGATCTATGAAGCAATGCTAATAAGTGCTTCATAGAGGGGATTGGTGCAAATGATATTTTGGTTTGGTAATATGAGGGGGTGTTGGTTAGATGATGATGGATGGTTATGGGCTATGGTGGTAGCAGTCGGTTCAAAAAGTGGATTCATGAAGGTTTGGTTGGACTATTATGGGTGTGGGAAGGTGGCTTCCTGATGAAATGATGGAATAGTGTAGGGTGGAATGGTGAGTGGAGGTAACGATGGGAAAACTAGACCAACTGCATTCAGGTATTACCTAATGATATCCATGTCCA
The DNA here is from genome assembly GCA_028583015.1 of Wollemia nobilis. Lineage (NCBI taxonomy): Eukaryota > Viridiplantae > Streptophyta > Pinopsida > Araucariales > Araucariaceae > Wollemia > Wollemia nobilis. The sequence continues at coordinate 1,020,662 of JAQPPZ010002979.1, forward strand.
CAAGTGTAACATGACCATCCATCGATGTATGTGGCTCACTCCTAGGTGTCTCAGGGATGGCAGTATGAGTAGCCCTCTACATGATGTCTATATCCAAAATGGGGGCACCACTAGAGGGCCCAACATTCATGTTTAGGGACATAGTAGGGTCTACACTAACTTGCCCTACCACCGAAGTGTTAGGGGCCTGACAAGATTGAGATGGATCCATGGGAGAAGACAACTGACTCTAAACTAGGGCTAACCTTCTAGCTTGACCATGGGTTGTTACCATACGCTAAAGGTGGGATGAGGTGTAAAATGTAAATGTATGTGTGTGGATGTGTGATGGAAGTACAAAGCAAGACAACACTCAAAGCAAACAAACAAACAATGTTTTTATTCCTAAGTTTGTGCAAAGTTTGATTTTTGTTTTTTTTTTTTTTTAAGGAGTTTTTTATTTTTTTAGTTTTTGGTAAAAAGAAAAAGTGATGTGCAAATGTTTTGCCCTAAAATGAGTCTATGGATTTCACCTAGATGCTCTCACACACTAACCCGGTGATGAAGTCCGAGTTGTGAAACCCACCAAGACTTGGAGATGAAACCCAAATCCGATGAGGGAGCCTAGGTCCTACCAGTCCTCACCCATATTCACCGTGGGTAGTGATACACCCTTCGAAGAGGAATGCATGCTATTTTCCATGGCTAAGATGGTTCTTGGAGCTGGCCTTGGCCAAGTAATAGGGTAAATATGTTGGGGGTTGGTGATGAAGTCCAACCTTGTCCAACGTTCATGTGAGTGTGTGATGGCTTCGTTTGTTATTGTGTGATGCAATCTAATATGCAATTCTATTTATTGCCTAATGCAAAAAGTAGGAAAACACATAGTAGTAGACAAAAAATAGATCAGGGGCTAAAATAGCTAATTTTAAGCAAGATCTGACAAGGTTCTATTATCAGGGCCAACCATCGATGGGTGGTTAGTTCTGGTAAACCGTGTTTGCATAGTTCACCAACCATGCACGTGCATTTGGGAAATCCCAACCGTGGATGCATGATTTCAAATGAGTAATAGAACATAAGGTAGAATAGGCTTGAAACCCTAAATATGCCTAGATTATTTCTAATTAGGCTATGCACATGCTCTGCTAACTGATCTAAAAATGCAGATTTTTTATTTTTTGTATTTTTTATTTTGAATATTAAATATGCCTATCCTAAGACCTAAATGCAAACAATGGCAAACAAGATAGAGACTCTTAATTTAACCTAAAATGCAATGCTAAAGCTAAAATAGAGGAAAGAGGGTTTTAGGTGTACAGACCTGTTATCCTTTCGTCGCTCCTTCCAATGCGCTCAACCATCGATCCATAGTTCCATAGTGCTCCAACCATCGATGCATGATTCCATAGATATCCCACCATCAATGCATGGTTCCTCAGATCTATAACCATGCGCTCATAGTTTCTCAGGCATCGGGCCAAACAAAAATAAGCCTCAGATCCATCAGTCCCAATTTTAAATCTTCATACGCTCGAACTCCAGAAACCTACAACCATAGAAAAACACAGATCAATAATCAAATTTAAGCAAGGCAAAAACAAATAGAACCCTTAGGGGGTCCCACCATGATCACCATTTCTATAGCAAAATAATTGAACACAAACAAAATACACAAAAAGAAGATTGCAATACAAAAATGCTCTTTTGTATTAAAATAAGAATAATCTCAATTTTACAATGATTTTTGAATTACCCCAAATGTGTTGGGGGTAATGTTACAATGTTATCTCTGATACAAATGCTTTCAAATAAAAGGGAGGCTTCCAAATATTCCACAAACTCGTGTGTTCTTCATTCTTCTACTACAACTTCAAAGGGGTGAGTGGGCTTCTAATATCCAATGAGGGGACCACTCCAGCTTCAACAACTCTCCAAGATACATGTTTCCTACACACAAAAACCAAACAAGGGTTAGTAGCACCTATTGATCAAGATAAAATACATACTCAAACCCTAGCTCGAAATAACATGCAATACAAAAAATAGAGAAACATAAACTAAATGCCTTGCTGAAATCAAAACTTATTGATCATGTTTGTCATGTCTTTTTAGATCTGAGAAATCATGGATGCATGGTGTGGACTAGTAAACCATGCATGGGTGGTGGGGAAACCATGCAAGGGTGATTTCAACTATGTAACCATGGATAGGTAGTTTTAGACTGAGTGGTAGAATGCTCCAAAATATGGCTTCAAGCTTTAGATCTTAGGTTTCCTTGAGATGCATGCAAACCTTTAGTGCTATTTTGGTAGCCTGATGGTATGTGTACTCAACCTCCTTTGTTTGATGGGGTGAAGGTGCCTTTATAGGCCCCTTAGGGTTTTGGAGGGAAATGGGAGGTGGCAAGCCAGGATTGCCAAGTGGTAATCCAGGGCTACCAAATGGAGGGGGCAGTTAGAGTGAGTCACCTAGGGTGTCTCACTTAACTAGGGTGATGTGGCTGCAAGTGGAGTGAGGTGTAAGGGTTATCCCATGTGAAGGGACAAAGGGGACAAGGGTGTGTGAGATGTGGCAAGGGATGTTGGTGAGGTGGCTAGGACACATGTCTAGTGGGTAGGTAGGGTATCCTAGGCTGATTTTCTAGATTTAATAAATCTAGAAAATAGGATAATGTGCAGGATTTTATACACCTAAGTCTAAACTTAGGTATATAATTTTATTATGCAGGATTTGATGTGGGGTGCCAAATGTGATTTTGTGGATGCCTAGGTTTTGGTGTCTACACATACATAGATTACTTTAGGGGCAAGTTATCTAGTTACTTCATGCAATGTAATAAATGCACAAGTGTCAATGTGCAAGTTGTACATGTGCAAGTTGTCCCTTGCACAACTAGATAGAGTGTTGGCCAAGTATCCTATTTTGCCTATATAAGGATGGCCTCATAGATAGATAGACATAGAGTGATAGATACGTAGAGAGTCGAGGTACATAGTGTATCTTACTTCAGTGTGTACCACCATCCATTGGTGATGGGTGCAATGTAGTTTAGTAGCTTTACAATGGAGTTCATTTACTCCATAGCTACATTGTAACATTTTATATCATTTCTATTTAGTTCATATTTTAGTCATCTAGCATATTTACTTTCTTTCATATTATTCTACATCTTGTGATTGTTATCTCCCAGTGCTCTCTACATCAAAAGCTAATAGTGGTATCATAGCTACGGTAGATCTAGTTTGTGTAGGTCGATAGGAAAGCCACCATTATCATTGAGCCTGAATATTTTGACAAACTGGTGTGTCGTTAGACCAGCCACTTTTAAAAGCTCTTAGAAGAATCTAGGTGATAGAATTATGGAGAGCCCAAGTGAGGACTGAAAGAAATCTTAGTTTCAAAAATACTGAGATTGCAATTTACTAGAGTCTTTCCATAGAGCTTCAAGAAAAAATTGTGAATACCAAGACTTAGCATTCAATCCACTAGATTGACAAATAATCCAATGAGGATCATCTAAAATATTTAAAATTTCCTAACTAGTGCCTAAAGTTTCTTTTGTTTGTAGAAAAATAATTCTCAGAGGATTGGAACTCCTCCTATGACAAAAATTTGGGATACTCCAACTCTGTTGCCCGAAGTTCGGCATGACCTCATAGTGCAAATATTGGTTCCTTGTGCAAGAGAATAATACTTTAGAAGAAGACTTCTTGTGAAGAGTTGTGGTGAAGTCAGGAGACTGAATATCTCCATTGTTGAATCAAAGAACTTCACAAGTTGAATAACATGCCATATAAGCCTTGACATAAAATGGCCATAAAAGCCTTGGAGAAAAGGCCACAGGAGCCTTGAAGGAGAAGCCACAAAAGTATTGATACTAAAAAATCCACAGAAGCCTTGGTACTAAAAGGGTTATAGAATCCTTGATATTGAAAAAGACCATAGAAGCCTTGGTACTGAAAAAAAAAAAGGCCATAGAAGCCTTGATATTGAAAAAGGCCATAGAAGCCTTGATACTAAAAAAGGACCATAGAAGCCTTGATCCTGAAGAAGAATTTGAAGAGAATATTTGATTCAGAAGTAGATTAAATATTTCAGTACTAATACTTTATTACAGGGAAAGAAGATTTAGTGAGTTGGAAAACTTTCTACAAGAAAGTTAGGAAAGGTATCTTCTTTAGAATCAATTCAGCACGTGAAGCAAAATCAAAGATATTATGAGAAGATCTCATTGCAGAACTTCTAGTCAAGGAGGGAGAAGGAGAATAAGTACTAGGAGAGTCTTGCTCGAATCTATAAGCAATAGAATTAGATATCCAGAAGTAGATCTCACCACCAACACTTCAAGGAGCATCTTTATCAAAGCCAGCGAACGTCAAAGCAAAGGAGCATTCCTATAAAAGCAAGCTATGGAGCATTTCTACCATAAGTGAAATCTAAATAGTGGAGTGAATCATTAAGGAGACTTCATCCAAGTGCTATCATTTAGACTCCATTCAAGAGCCACCAAAGCTCCTCCATATCTCCACCAAAGCTCCACCATATCTCCACCACATCTCAACCTTTAGCATTGCTTGGCCGGATATTTTAACATCTACGTAAAACAACAAACAATAAGGTGGAAAATGCATTGGAGAGTCTTCAAGTAAGCATTGATAAAGAGAAGAGCATGTAACTGCCACTTGTCATTCTAAGAAAGATCCTATATAATACTCACAAAGAAGACATTACATTTCTTGGCACCCATACTCCATGCAATTGAGGAGTTACGTACAGCTAATAGCTTGATAAACGTTATAGTAAGGAGGTCTCGTAGACATTGAAGAAGAAGCATTTCTTGGATAGTGATCAAAAGAGAATCAAAACATCTCAATCCAAAGGTGACATTTGTCACAAATAGTGGAGTGATTTCTGCACCTCCACCAAACATTCGAAGGTTCCATGAGTGTTTAAAACTTTTGTTATGACACTTGTCACTCATCCTATCTCATATTAAAGGCATCTTGAACCTTGAAAATGAAGCGCAACATTTTGAAAGTGATACACGCAATATTTTGGAAGCTTCTTGAAAGAGGATTGATGGCACTTCGATATATTGATAGCAGATGCTCGAAATCAGTTTGGCTATGATTCGACAGCAATTCGAAGCAAGTCGTGTGCAGTAGAAAACACTCTCAGTCAACCAACATTTAAGAAGAGCATTAAAGCCATAGCTTACCTTGGGGAATTCATGCTCAAGAAGGAGATTTTACTGCCATATTCATCTAACTTCATAAAGGTACAACGCCTTAATCAAATTTACTCATCTAATTTGCTTTCATTTTTAAAAGGGAGTTATAAGGTTATAAGATAATGTTGAGCTATTAATTGAAATTAATCTTTGTTTGAAAGCAAAACTTAGGGAAATTAATATAATATTTGCAAAATATAACTTAGGAGAAATAAGAAATACTACTTGGAATTAATCCATTTAATGTTTGCAAATATTAATGTGTTCTAGTTTTCCAAATTTGGGAGTGATAAGGGTTACAACTTCAAACTAGTTTTTTGGAAATTAGAAACACTTGAACAAAATCCTAAGGGTTACAAAAAGAGGTTATTAAAATATTTTATCAAAGTTGGAAATTTATATTCTTGTCTCAAAAATTTCTCAAAAGGAACAAAAGATATCCAACATTAAAACCTCTTCAAAAATTAAAAAGTGCTTAGTTCAATAGGAGTATTAAGTAGTTAAGAAGTTGATTTTTGTTCTTTACAAAACTTATACAAAATCAACCAATATTGAACTATATTTTACAAAAGCACTATATCATACTCCAAAAATATTAGGGAGTCATAAGGGATTCTACAAAACTTGATAATAATATTCATCAAAGATTGTCAAGTTGAGAAGATATAAGCTTTCTTCAAAAACCTAAAATTAGGTGTTCATACTCTCATTACTAGGGATACATAAGGAAACCTGCAATTTAAGGATTAATAAAGGTTTTATTAAATCAATATTATATAATTCAATTAAGGAGTTGTAATTAGATATTGTTTCTTCTTCAAATTGGTAAAGGAATGTCATACAATCATGAACACGTGGTATATTGACTTAGGAGTCATTCATCATATGATAGGAAATATACAATGGTTTAATTGTCTTGAAATTTCTTAAGGTTACAGACTAAGAATTGTAAACAACCAAATGTATCCTATACATGGATATGGATGTGTAACACCAAGAAAATCATTTCCAAATCTTCTACTACATAAAGTATTGTATATTCTTGGATTAACATTCAATCTCATCTCAGTAATCAATTTAGTAGAAAACAATTATATGATTAACTTTGGATATATGGATGGAATCAATACTTGTCTCATTATAAATCACGATGGCATAAAAGCAACAGGTTCAATTCATAAAAATACATACATTCTGGAATCAATAGAAATATCACAAGATATTGTGGTGTTTCAAAAAGATGCTAACATATTTACAGAGGAACAAGTTGAAGAAAATGAAGAACCAGTACACCAAAAAGGTAAGCACAGTAGGATCAAAATAAAAATATGAGAGGATAATTGTAGCATGCCCTGCTCATTCATTCAAAACTAGATGGAGATACTTGCAAGGATAACTATAAATGTGGTTGGATAGAAGACAAAGAAGATGAATTTGAACAAGTCAAGGATCACCCAATGAAAGAAGAAGCCTCAACTCTAGTTTACTTTGCATCATATGAAGACATAGATTACCTACTAAACCTGAACATAAAGAATGTAGAGGAAGAATACCAAGTTCAGGACGAAGATCCATATTGAAGACTTAAGTCTTAAATACCCAAATAATGTAATACAAGGAGGTGTTAGAAACAGAGTCTATTCCATCATTTGGGTTATGTAAATGTATACTCCAAGGTACATACTTAGATTACTTTAGGGGCAAGTTATCTAGTTAGTTCATGCAATGTAATAAATGCACAAGTGTGGATGGCCTCATAGATAGATAGACACAAAGTGATAGATACGTAGATATTTTGGGGACATAGTGTAGCTTAGTTCAATGTGTATCACCATCCATTGGTGATGGGTACAATGTAGTTTAGTAGCTTTATAATGGAGTGTTCATTTCCTCCATAGCTACATTGTAACCTTTTATATCATTTCTATTTATTGCATATTTCAATCATTTAGCAAATTTATGTTCTTTCATATTATTCTGCATCTTGTGATTGCTATCTCCCAGTGCTCGCTACATCAAAAGCTAACAACAAGATGTTACATTTACTCCCTATGACTTAATTGATCAAATACTTTGGTAGGCCTTGCAACGTGTAGCTACCCGTAGGTACTATCGTCCCCCTTGTGTCCATTCCAAACCATACAAATTTTGTCTATAGAGGTATTGATGCCTCTATAGATGTATTTCTTATACCAAAAGAGGAAGAGTTGTTTCTTGTGAACATCGATTATCTTTCAAATCCATCCTTTATGCTATGATATTTTTATTACTACTATTGGCATGACAATGACTTAGGTTGCTACAAGCAAGGTCTTCAAACCTCATTAGAACCACAGTATTAGTTGTCAATCGATAAGTCAATATTGGGATACTCCATACGCATATCGGATGAACTTCTAGCAGATTCCCTTTAGCACCTTAAATTAGGCCTTGATGGGGACATCAACGGTGATGAGTATGTTGATCCTGGTCATACTTATTTGTTGAGTGATCATTTTCAAATCGTTGTGCTATTAATGGATCATTTTGATTTATTAGATGAAAAATATGAAGATGATTTTGAGGTGTTATCATTCGCTTTAGATAACTCAGAGGAGTCCTCCCCTATTGTCCCTCTCATGTGCATAGATGAGTTCTATCTTTGCCTACTCCCTAGGCAACCACCCATTTTTCCATATCTTCTACTACTAGAGGATTCTATGGTCCCAATTCCACCTCGAGTACATCCTGTCATCCCAATTCCACCTTAGTTACCCCTTATGCAAGTCACTCCTCTACAACCTTCTCAAGTTTTTCATTGTTTTAGAGCTATTTTCGAGTTAGAGTATTTTTTATTTATGTTTATTGGTACCCAGTATAGTATATATACAGGTAGTATATGAGGTGATTTGGGTGGAGAAAATAAAATCATTTATAATTTGAAGGCGATTTGCATGGGAAATATAAAATCATTTATAATTTGAAGGTGAATTGGGCGGGAAAATAAAAATCATATGTAATTTGAGGTCGGTGAATTAAAAGAAATTTAGGTTCATGATTATCAATGGCAGAAAAATTTATCCCAAAAAAAATTCCACCCCATAAATTTTGGGCGAATGGGTCCTAGTGAAAGGATCTAAAATTAGCCTTTTTAAATTTTTAAAAATCCTAAATAGAGCCAATTTATGATATTTCGCGCTTTTGCATAACCCTGATGTGGGCACATTCACTATTTTTCTCCTTTGCATATGGTTTAAGAAAGAAAAATGGAAGCTATGAACAATGGTAACTTGTCCATATGAAGTAAAATACTCCATCACCTCTAGTGCCACTCTATTCCAAGGAGCTTTTAGATATTATCGAGGTACCTATTTTGATATTTGGTTGTGTTCTTACCTTTGCTTATGAAATACCTTAATTCTCTGGCTAGGAAGTGTTTAGCCCTTTTTATGCATTCCCCATTAATAGAAAGACCTGACACTTCAAAGATAATGGGAATGGAAATGGTGAATTACATCCCCTTCACCTTGACTTTGTCATCCTCCCAAGTGTAATCAATTTCCTTAGAAAACTTAGAATCAAATCAATTAAATTTCCTCCCTTGCAAACACTTACGTGAATGCAACGAGGCTCTGCTCCAACAAACAAAAGCATCTGTAGGATAGTTTGAAAAATTTAAACAACAAACTAACTCAAGCATTATCATTGATTGTTCCATTAACCCTCCAAACCATAAGATTAAGATATTGATGGAAGCTTTCCCTCCAAATGCACAAGCTTTCTTGAAGGACCCCTATATTGGCTAGATAGTCTGCAACCATGTTATCTTCTCAAAAAATATGCTTACAATGGGCACTTTCAAATGTTTTGAGGATTCTTTTCGATTCAACCATTAAATTTTCAATATTCCAACTAGAAGTGTAAAGACCAGTGAGAATATTGATTAAGTTTAAGGAATCCCCCTCAATCATAACCTTCACATACTCCAGAGTTTCAAGCATAACTAATCCTTGGAAGAGGTTCTTCACCTTTGCAAAATGGTTGGTTTAGATTCCAAGATTCTCAACATAGGCAAGAATAATTTCACCTTTGTTGTTTCTAATCACTCCTCTTGCCACTATCAATATTGGATTTCCTTTTGAAGCTCCATCAAAAATTATTTTATCCATCCTATGGGAGGAGGAAGTCATTTGGCTTCAATTATACTAGATCCTATCTTATTAGACCCCTGCTCTCTCTTGGGTAGGTCCAATTTATTAGCTAACCTCGCTTCTCCAATATTTTCTTTATTAGTAGAGAGAAATGTTGGAAACATTTTCAATAGTTATGATTCCCATGGAATGGGGATCTCTAGAGCAATTTTTGAATGCCCTTTTACTCCTCTCCTTCCAAACTCCCAAAATATAATGGGGAAGACCAACTTTCTAAAGGATCTGACATCTTGGGCTAAAAAAGGGGGAGACCACTGCTCAAACATTTCTATCAAGGTCCTCAGGAGTACCCAGCAGACCCCCAAGGTTCTTAAGAGGTAGTTAAATATTTCCAAGGAGGAGCAATCCATGAAGAGGTGTTAAGTATTCTCCTCATTTAGTCCACAAAGGTAATAGTTGTTTGGAAAAGTCACCCCTCTTTTCTTAAGATTTTATACATAAATAATTTTATTTTGGAGAGCCAACCAAAGGAAGAAATTGATCTTAGGAGTAAGCTCCTTAGGCCAGCCTTGCTTACAAGGTAACCAATTGTGATTCTCGTCAGCCACAAGGTGATACACAAACTTCATAGAGAATATACCATTTTCCTCTTCTTTATAGATTAGGGAGTCCTCACAAGTAGGAGTTTTTTATCACTTGATTTCTCAACTTGAGGGATAGAGATTTCAAACTTTCCTCTTCACCTTGAACAAAGTCAATAGACTGAATAGTCTTACATATTTTCTTGTCCCCTACTTCAAAAAAGTTGCCACTTTAGAGTTGAAAAGCTAAGAGAATCTAGGTCTCAAAAAGGCAAAAGAGGAATTATCCAAAAGAGGATCATCTTCCAGCCATGGGTCTTCCCAAAAGTCAATATTTTCACCATTATCCAATCTCCATTTGATGCCTTTGTGAATTAGATTTTTTATTTGACAATGTTGTTCCAAAAGGTAGAGCTATAAGGAGGATTATGCTCTTCCAAGAAGCTTACTCCCTTGTTTAGATATCTAGAACTAAGAATCTAAGTCCATTTATTGTTCTTTTGTTTGATAAGTCTTTAGTACTAATTGGTCAACGGAGTTTTTTCATCATATTTACTTTTCTCATCCCTAATCTACCTGCATCTTTTTTGGCATACACTTGATCCTAGGAGACAAGATGAAATCTCTTTTTTCCTTAGAGCCAAACCAAAAAAAGGTTTTTTGAAAGTGTTCTATTTTTTTAGTAAGAAGAAAACCAACAGGCTTTGGAGAGTGGATTTTCTTAGTTAAGTTTTACCTACCTAACAGAGAAAATCTCCCTTCCAACCTACCAATTTCCTCTCAATTCTTCCTAGAACGAGATTTAAGAGCTCATCCTTGATTCTTCCTTTAAATAGAGGTAAACTTAAGTAGGTTGAAGGGAACTCGACAATGACACAACTAAGAATTTGAACAATGGATTGTTGTCTATTGGGAAGGGTATTAAGGAAAAATATTTTACTCTTTAGAAAGTTAATATATTGACCTACAACAAACTTGTAAGATAGAAGAATCTCTTTGATTTCTCTTGCTTTGGGAATAGAGGAGAAGGTAGATAGAAGAGTATCATTAGCAAATTGTTGGTGGGTGATTAGTTTAAGAGGGTTAGCTAGATTGATACCTTCAATGATGACAACTTTAGGAGATCTTCCTAGGGCTTCAAATAGAATATTAAAAAGGGAAGGAGAAAGAGGATCTCCCTACTGCAAACCTCTAACACTTCTTAAGTACCCCGAGACCTCACCATTAACAATGACCTAGAACAAGGGAGTTGAGAAGCATTTCTTGATGAGGGAGATCTATCTAAGATGAAACCCAAAATGAATCAAGGCTTTTTCCAAAAATTCCTAGGAAACTCTATCATATGCTTTGCTCACGTCAAGATTAAGAAATATTCCTACCTTTTTTCTCTTGTCCATTGAATGAATCAGTTCATGGACTTTAATAATTATGTCTAAGATTTGTCTTCCTGGCACAAAACCTCCCTGATTGGAGCAATGATTATGGGGAGCATTACTTTAAATATATTGGCCAACACTTTAAATATAATTTTATAAATGGTATGATAAAGGCTAATAGGTTTGAACTCTTTAAAGTCCTTGGCTCCAGTGATCTTGGGAAAATGGCTAGGAAAGTGGAATTCATGTATTTTGGAATGAACCAAGAGCTTTGAACTTCAATAATTGCTTCCATCACATCCTTCCCAATAATATGCCAATACTTTTGAAAGAATATGGCAAGGAATCCATAAAGACCCAATGCTTTCTCTCTTGCCATAAAAATTACTAAATTCTTGATTTCCTCCTCTTCAAAGGGACTAATTAGCCTGGAGTTCATCTCATCACTAATTAAATTGGGAATATTGACCAACAATCTCCTTTTTGCTTGCATATCTCCTAGATTTTTTGAACCCAAAAGCTTTTAAAAAAACCAACAACTTCATATTTGATTTCTTGGGGGTCCACTAGTTTAGAGCCATCATCCTTGAGAACCTCCTTGATCTTATTGTAACTACTATGCTTAATGGCAATGACATAAAAGAATTTTGTGTTACAATATTCATCCTTCAACCAAAGAGCTCTAGATATTTGTCTTTAAAAAATATCTTCTTTGGAAAGAGTATTACAAAACTCAATTAACACTATCTTCTCCTTCTCTCTAAGATCCTCCTGCATAGATCCGGATTCCAGAGAAACCTCTATATCTTTTAACTAATTCTTAAAATCTTCTTTTTTTTTCTAAAAAAATGTCCAAAAATCATTCTATTCCATACTTTTAGATTGATTTTAACATATCTAAGCTTTTTTGCTATTTGATTAGTGGGCCAAAAAATATTTTAGACCATCACCCCACAATATTAGGCTCCAGATCTTGGAGTTGAATCCACATGGATTCAAATCTGAAAGGTCTTATGATCTTTCTAAAATCTAAGAGAACTTCCAACATAAGGGAATTGTTGTCCGACCCTATCTTGGGAAGAGAATTTAGAGAGGTGATTCCCAATATGTCTAGGTCATCCTTAGAAATCGTAAATATATCTAATCCTATTTGAATCAAATGATTACCTGCCCTCCTATTGCTCCATGTGCATTTACTACCTCTCAAATCCAGATCCATCAATTCACAGTGGTTAACAAAATTTGAGAATTCCTCCATTCCTTTAGACAACAATGGATTTCCCCCTTTTTTATCCAAGGGGTATAGAGGAGAATTGAAATCTCTTTCTAACATCCAACATTCATTCAAAAAGGTTCCTTTCATCTGTCCTAAGATTTACCATAAGGCACTTATCTCAACCATCGAGTTAGGGGTATATATATTGAGAAAAATTGTCTTCTATTAGACTTTTTGCATAAAAACAAGATATTAATAATTTTATTCGGAGAGGAAATAAAAAAACCATCCACTCTCAAAGGATTTCATAGGCATAACAATCCTCCTAAAGAACCTTGAGCATGACTGGCAACAAAATCTACCTCTTTCTAGATTGAGTTCTTGATCTTAAATAAGTTGTTCTCCTACAATTTTGTTTCATGCAATAGAAGAATTTCCAGGGATAAGTCCTTTCTCATAGAAGGTAGTAATATTTAATTGGATTGATCATTAAGGGCTCTCACATTCCAAGATATAATTTTTATTTGTGGTTTTTGGAATCATTTTTCTTCCCACCACCTACATTGGTTAGAGGTTGGATCCTGAGTACTTGAATACTCTCTGGTTTTTCCATTGGCTCACTACTAGCTTCTAGTTTTAGAACCGCTTGGGATCCATTAGCAATATTTGTCTCAATAGCCTATCTTCTTACATCTTTGTTCAATGGTTTATCCACTCTTCGTTCAATACCTACATCCACATTCCCTTTCTTTTGAGTTCTTGTCATAGGGCTAGAGATCACGAGGTCATTTCCCAAGAGGTTCTTCCCTTATTTTTGTATATGACACTTTTCCAGGACTCAAAGGGGTGGCTCTAGACGACAAGTCAAGGGAGACAAAAGAATCTGATTTAGGAGGATTTTTTTTCACAACATAATTTGAGCCACAAGCTAGGCATTCAAAGGGATTGCCAAACAAGGGGTTTAATAAAAGATTCAAAGACAGGCTCCAAGGCAAATACTTGGACAACTGGATCTATAAGAGCTTCAAGATCTTCTGCTAGAAGAACTTCTTCATAATGAGGCATCGATGCAACATAAGATTCTCCATGGACCGACTAGATCAAAGACTTCCTTTTCATATCACTAGCATCCTGAGGTCCCATATTTTTCTTTTCAGTCCACATTTTTTTGGGGTTGGATCACTTTGTTTAGACATCGATTAGTTGCATGTCCACTCTTTTTGCATCCAAAACAAAACACAATTTTTTATCATATTCCGCAGGTTGAGTTCTAGAGCCAAAATTTGAAATGAGCTCAATTGAATTAGGAAGGTAACAGGTCCACATTTACACTCATTCTAGCATAAACTATTATGGAGTTGGACCTTGTAGCTGCATCAATCAATACCAATTCACCCATGATTTTAGCAATGCCTCTCAAGATATCGTCATGCCAAAATTGGCCCAAGGAGTTTAACCTAGAGAGGAGTTATGTTAATATTCTATGAATCAAGGTCAAAGTCTAGCCCCCACCATCGAAGAAACAAGCTCCTTCATCCAAAGAACCAAGGACCCCCTCTTAAAATCTGCAATGAATCCTCCTCGTCATTAAACTTAATGAAAAAATCCTTTGAAAAGTACCACAATTTTCATTAGATCTTTAAGAGACCATTTTGAAATGGCCCAATAAGAAATATTTTAGTTGACTCTTGATATATATTTTTTTTTAAATAAGAGGTATTTTAGTAAAATGTAAATAAACATCCAATGTCTTCAGTCTTAGCAAGCAACAAAGTTATAGAAGAATTCTTTATGAAAATTTATACTATACTCAAAGTTAAAAAAATACTAAAAAGGAACTTTAAAAAATAATATATGTACATGTTTGTATACGTACAAACACTTACAAGGGTCTTGAAATTCAAGCTTAAGTTAATATTGTCATTATAAAAAAAATGCAATTTGTCACAAAAGGAAAAGCACAATTACATGCTCATCATAGGGCGCAATTACCACCTGACTCGCTCAAACCTTGCTTTCAAGGCCTTGCCCTAGTCAGTTACATTTAATGTTTATTTGAAATATAGCTACGTGTCTCAATAAACATTGAGGTACAAATGTGCACTTATTCTAGTTTAATTGAAAGGATGATTAGTGGGAAATGTTTTACCAACAACAGCTGGACATACTTAGCACATACTCTGACTTGCATGAATTAGAAGTTAATCTCCAGAAAAAAAAAATCATGACATTCAACCTACCCAAGAAAGAACTCTCTTCTGTTCACATCACATATGAAGGAAAGGTTGTTGAGATTGTCACATCATACACATACTTGAGAGTTTTTTTCATAGGATCTACCTTCAACTTGATCCCTAAATCTCAAGCAAGGTTAAACAAAGGTTATGTTGCCTTAGCTTCTCTGGATAAGAAATGCTTTTAGCTCCAATTTCAAGACATTAGTATGAAGATCAGACTCTTCCACACTCTTGTTACCCATACACTGCTCTATGGCTGTGAAGTTTGGGGCCCTAGCCTCAGACAGTTGGGTTGGTCTCGTATTGAAAGGGTCCTCATCTCAATGTTGTCCAAGTTCATTCATTCCAAAAGAACTATTCCACATCCCATCATTCTAGTTGAGTTTGGTACTCATCCATTGCTTACAACAATAATATTTCTTGTTGTCTCTTTACTGCGTAGATTTCATTGTATGTTGGACATGAGAAGATATCCATATTTAGCACTAAAATCCTCAAGACAGTTGGCAAATCAAGTGGTCATGATTTGCTGGTATGCTCAGACTACTACTCTACTTTAATCTCTTGGCCTAGACATCATGATACCTCCTCCTACTAAAGCATCAATCAATGCACCATACTCCAATAAGGATATTGGAGATGATATTTACTCAGCATATATAAAAACTACTTGGACTGATCCAAAGGAACCTCTTTCACCAAAACTGCTCCATTACTCTCACTTTTATCTCCAACTTGAGAATGGATTGATCACTACTCCAAAATATAACTTGATACAAATGTCACATAGCCTCAGGTTTCCTCTAGCCCACCAGCTGTGTATTGAGACAGATCATCACCTCCCCAGAGATCAGCGTATTTGCATATTATGTAATCTTGATGTGGAATCCAAGTAGCATTTCATTTTCATTTTTCATGTCTACTATGAGATACGAGGTAGATATTATTGCTTATTCAGAGACACCCATACACTAAAATCTTGGATTAATTATGAAGATAAAAGATGCATTGCCCTTTTCATCCGGGAATTATTCAATCTCAGGAAATAACTACTTAGTAAAGTTTGCAAAAGATAACAATATCCCGGCTTATCACTTCATTCTTCCAACCTCCAGAGGCCATGACCAAGAAGCACCAAGGTGATCACAGAGATACAACAAGATCAACTCATCGTCGACTCCAACAAAGAACATCTATGACGACATCCAACTCTTATATCACTCACTTCTCTTCAGCCTTGAATGTTGGGAGTAATCCTTGATCCACAAATCTTGTATATCATATGTCATTTTGTTTACTGTTTTTCTTACTTTATTTTCTTTGGAGTTGCATTAGACACTCTCGTTGCTTTGTATATGTCTTACTTTACAGTCCTATTGACCTCTTTTGGTCACCAATGGACATTAATACAAATTCAAATTCAAATTCATAACAACCTCTCTATATTCTGATAAACATTTCACATCGAGTGTTATTCAATTTAACTTTGACTTGTTATAAATACATTGATACAATTAGATATTAACAGAAATTGAAACATTTGTGTTTTTTTAAACTAGTTATGGGATTGAAATGATTACATAATAATATTATAATAATTTGATAATTATTTTGAACTTAAAATGATTTTTTAAAAGTTGAGGAATATAATTATAATATTTTTTTTTTATTCTTTATCTTTTATATCTAATTTATATATATATTTTATTTTATTTTAGGGAACCTCCATAATCCTTGACTCACTAGATAAAGATGAAGTCAACTCGATCCTCGAACCTCTAAGGAATTGAACTGAGTCAATCTATTGACAATCACTTGGGCGCTACCAACTGACCTACACTTTTATGGGTAATTATTTTTTAAAGTTAAAGCATAGATTTTTGAGGAGTCTCAAACCCCTTGGGATTTAAACTTGGGTCCCTTTGATAAAAACCCAAAATAATATGACTACAATATCCTTCATGGGACATATATAATATATAACTTTATTTATGACAAAGTCAACTTTGTTAAATATTTTATAATTAAAAATTTATAAAAACATTATAATGTTCTTTAAATTAATTTTTTTTTGTAAAACTCTTCACTTTCAACCAATTATTTTAAATTACAATTCTAAATTACGTAAACAATCTTATAAAAAATATAATAACATTTAACATTATATTATAATTATCATGTAAATAGTATAATTAAAATTGCAAAACCTATTTGAAAGTAGAGGTTTTTCTAAATTGCAACATAACGTTATATATATATATATATATATATATATATATATAATAATGGCAATGGTCTTCAAATTCAAGCTTGAGCTAGGATTACCATTCTAAAAAATATAGAGTTTACAAAGGAAGGAATAACAAATTGTATGCTCACCATAGGCTGCAATTAGCAATGGACTCTTTCTCAAACCTTGCCTTCAAGGCCTTGCCCTAGTAAGTTACTTTTGATGTTTATTTGAAAAGATTATGGTTGCATATGTCAACAAACATTGTATTGTACAACTTATGTGCACTTATCCTAGTTGCAAGGATGATTAGTGGTAAATGCTATATATATATATATATATATATATATATATATATATATATATATATATATATATATATATATATAATAATGGCAATGGTCTTCAAATTCAAGCTTGAGCTAGGATTACCATTCTAAAAAATATAGAGTTTACAAAGGAAGGAATAACAAATTGTATGCTCACCATAGGCTGCAATTAGCAATGGACTCTTTCTCAAACCTTGCCTTCAAGGCCTTGCCCTAGTAAGTTACTTTTGATGTTTATTTGAAAAGAATATGGTTGCATATGTCAACAAACATTGTATTGTACAACTTATGTGCACTTATCCTAGTTGCAAGGATGATTAGTGGTAAATGCTTTAACAACACCGTTAACTCATAAAAACACCTCTATAGTCCTATAAAAATTTCCCATTGAGTATTATTCAATTTAAATTTTGATTAATTCTAAATGCATTAATACAATTAAAACAATTAGATATTGTCTTGAGGGATAGCGTAACGGTTCGGGCTTTGGATTTTTTTGGGAGGTCCAAGGTTCAAACTGTAGCGGATGCGGGTGTGTAAGGGGATGGGTGTGTGGTGGTTGTGTGTTAAATTTCTTATTGATAAGCATAGCTCTCAACTTTACAAGGGTCATGGCTGGGAGGAGACTGATCAGCCTCTAACAAAATAAAAAAAAAACAAAACAATTAGACATTAATTTTAAAAAAATTGGAACTTAATGTTGTTCTCTAGTAAAAAAAAGTGTTGTATTACCCTCAAGGGATAGGTGGATTTGTAAGTGCAGGTGTGGCTGGGCACTTACCAATAAGAGACCTAGGTTCAAACCTTGGGGGAAGCCAACCCTTTTAAAGGTAGTAGTTTGTTCCAAATCCTATAAGTGCACGCTAGACTAACAACAACAGTATGAACCTCGAGCAATCGATGATCCCCATCTCACATCGGGTCAACAAGAATGAGACAGATAGGTTTGTTGGGAGCAGTCCCTATATTTTAAACCCTGTATTTGCCAGTTACTAAAAATAGTGGCTATAACCAACTCTCCTATGTAATAAAAAAAGTGTTGTATTTATTTTATTTTAATTGGTTATATGGGACTAAAACAATCCCACCTTTATTACATCATAACCACATGGTGGTATTACAATAATTTGACAATTATGCATGTATGACTTTACAAGATGAAAACCTAGGACAAATCCTTGAAAGTTGAGAAATATAAGTAATTGAGTTTATGCTATTTAAGTAAAATGTTAAAATTCATTCATATGATTTGAACCTTAGCTTATAATATGAAATTCCTTATTCTTAAGTATTGTTTGATGAGTAACTCCACATGTTAACAAAATAAATACAAAAATATTGACGTAAGAAACAAAACAAATATTAAAATGAATTGAAATTTGAATCATAATAATATTTTGTGAAATAACTCCATCTAATTAAAAGGTGTAGGACCGAGAAATAATTGGAACTCTGGAAAAGAAAACTAGGGCATTAGTTGGGTAGCCAAAGAGATTTATGGTTACTTTGGGCTTGAAGACAAGATTGCTGCCCTAGGAAGGCCCAATGGGGACACCTTTGAATCCTCTTTTAGAGAGACATAGTTCTTTTGTAGATTTGTTAAAGGATAAATCTTCATCAGAGACTGAAGAAGCACAAAAAACTGCATTAAAAATGCTCTTTACAACTGTTGGAATAGATCAACATCTCAACGAGTTAATGGATACTTGCCACAGTTATAATCAAGGCCAAAGATTGTCATTGAGCAAAGGATGGTCAAAGAAACAGTTTTATATAGAGTCAATCATGATTTGATCTGTAAATTCATGGGTATTCGCCCTACCCTAAATTTTTTGCATTCTTGGGTCCGATAAAACTGGGAGCCTCTTAGTGAGTATTCTTTGTGGTTTATTAGCAATGGATATTTTATTGTTAGTTTTTCTTCACTTGTCGATAGAAATAGGGCTTTTGAATCAGAAAAGAGGAATCATGGTTTGGTAGGATTATTTATTCAACCCTAGAGAGTGGGATTTGATCCTCGAATTGAACCCACTACTATCCCGGTTTGGATCCATTTGTATGCACTTCTAATGGAGTTTTGGAGTGAGCAGGTATTGGAAATTATTAACAATTCCATTGGAAGATATTTGGGTGTTTCCAAAGATACAATGGAAGGAAATACAACTATTTATGTAAGATTATGTGTGGAAATGGATCTTAGACAGCCTTTACCGACACAGGTGGAACTTGAACTTGTAGGACTATCTTGGATTCAACAATTGGATTATGAGGCATTGTCCTTCAGATGTAGAGTTTACCACAAATATGGGCATTTGGCCCAATCTTGCCCAAATAATATGAACATAAAAATGAGGCTCCTCTAGGAATGTCAAATCTTCCTAAGGAGGGTAAGTCAACAATCAATAAATAAACAACCAATATTTATCAGGGCAAATAAGCACAGGGAGATGGTTTTGAACAACCCAAAATAAGGAGAAGGTAAAAGAAAAAATATGGTAAAGAGCAAACCCAACTCAAGCCCTCCAATAGATATGATATCTTTAAGACACTAATGGACCAAGAAGAAGAAGAATTCATAGGAGTGGATGGGAATAATGAAAATAATAACAACCATGTTCAAGCCCCTCTTTCACCTCCTCCCATCATAGAGCAGGTAATTAAGTGCAATGAGTTACCATAATCAGAGAGTGCAGGGGCATTGATAGTGCATAACCAAGAGCAATCGATAATTAAGGATGTCATCATGGGCATAGCATAAAAGAATAGAGAAAGACCAACTCTAAGGATAACTTAGGTGGAAAAGAGAAAAAAATAGCAGCTCTCAAGGAGTGGGTAGAAAATCAAATAAGGAATTGATAGCAGTTTAAGGAGACAAACTAATCACTGGAGGATCGGTGAGGCCAATAGATTTTTACTGCTCTCAAGGTAACCAATGATTATACAATCATGGAATGTTAGGGGTTTAAATAGTAGAACCCATCAATTTGTTGTTCAAAGACTCTTAGAAAAATGTAAAATAGATTTTTTTCTTATCCAGGAGACAAAAATATCGTTGGATCTTATGTGTAAAACAGTAAATAGACTTTGGAGGGGTGTTGGTCATATGGAAGTGGCTGCCCAAGGGGCCTTAGGGGGTAGTTACTTTTTGTAACTCTCTTTAATGGACTGCAATAGAACATATATCTTGGAGGGGTGTCCTCACATCACATTTTAGGAACAATGTCACAGTTGAACATGTTTTAATCATAATTTTTTATGGGGCTCAAAACCTAGATGGTCAGATGCATCAATGGAAATTTGTGCATAACATGAAAGTATCAAGGGAAGAGTTGGATTGGATTATTGCTAGGGATTTTAATGCTAAATTATCCTCTAGAGATCGGGAAGGGGAACCCCAATTTTGGACCCAAGGGATCGACTTATTACCCAAGTCCAGGCATTACACTTGGTGGATATTAAATGCCCTGGAACCAACTATACTTAGACTAATAAGAGGAGGGAGCCACATAGCAGGAAGGTGAAGTTAGATCATTTTTTGGTTTCAGAGGAGGCATTTGTAAAATAGAATATAAAATTTCAGATTTTGGAGGGTCCGGTTTCATATCGCTTTCCCATTTTATTGGAAGGGGAAATCAAGATAGTGTAGCATCACAAACCATTTAAATTAGTAAAAAATTTGTTACAAAAAGAGAAACTTTGAAATAAAATTCCACAGTGGTGGGAAGAAGGCTACCCAGCATATGGGACAACAATGTTTAGATTCCACAAACAACTTCATTATGTCAAATATCAATTGAAACAATGGAGGTGAGCTAACAAGACAAACTTCTAGGTCCAAAGAGCTCCATTGGTGGCCAGATGGGATGAGGTTCAAAAACACTTTAGGGAAGGAACAATTACAGAGCAAATCAAAGAAGAGGATGATGCATTGCATAAAGCGATTGAGGACATTGACAACCAAGAGGAGACCTACTAGAAACAGAGAGCAAGAACCACTTGGTTATTATAAGGTGATAAAAATACCAAATTTTTCCATCAATATGCCTATGCTAGGAGACAAACGAACAACATGGAAGCTCTTCAATATGAGAACGGATACTCCTTTGATACAATTCTAGGTATGCATTTCCATTCAATGGATTATTTTTTAAAACTATTTAAGGAAAGTATGGTGCAATATGAAGAGGCTAAAAAAGAAGTTCTTGTTGTCATACCCTATGTTATCTCTGATAAGAAAATTAGGCATTACTTAAACCTATTGATAGAGAGAAATTGAAGAATGTAGTCTTTGGAATGAGTACCAAAAAAACACCAGGTCCAGATGGCTTTCCAATTGAGTTTTTTGGGCCTTCTGGGACAACTTGGAGGAGGATGTAATGGTTGTTATAGAGGAGTCCAAAGGTAGTAAAAGAATTCTTAAAGCATTAAATCATACTTTCATTACCTTAATTCCGAAATGGGAGGAGAGGGTGCATATTTTAGATTATATACTTATTACCTTATGCAATGTCATATATAAAATAATCACAAAGGTAATTGCTGAGGGGCTAAAACCTCTTCTACATAGCATTATCTCCTCAGAACAAGGGATTTTGTAGAGGGTAGGCAGATCTTGGATGGTGTGGTTCTTGCTTAAGAGATAATCCATTCAATGCAAACATCTGGTAATAGAGTAATGTTCATAAAATTGGATATGTCAAATGCTTATGATAAGGTGGAGTGGAGCTTCTTGTCAAAGATGATGACAACATTTGGTTTCTCCCATGATTGGATAAAATGGGTCATGAGTTGTGTTTCTACTCTGACATACTTAGTGTTAATCAAGGGTCTTCCCTCGCAACTATTTGGAGCTACTCAAGGCCTTTGTCAAGGATATCCTTGTTCCCCCTATATTTTTCTCATATTGGCTAAAGGCTTGAGTAGATTCATCTTGAGGAGAAGACAACAAGGTTTGCTAATAGGTATCAAGTTAGGTGAGGAAGTTTTGACTCGCCTACAGTTTGTGAATGACACAAGATTGGTGGGAGTGGAAAACTTCAGGGAAGCAATAATGATTAGAGATACACTTAATGTCTACCTTAGGGCTACAAACCAAGTCATCAATGATAAAAATCCAAAGTGGCCTTTTTCAATCTTGATCAAACGCTTCAGGATAGAATTTTAGAGATCTTGGGATTCACAAGGACTTCTCTCTTAGTGGTATACTTGGGGGTCCCTTTGCATTTTAAAAAACTAAAAATAGATATATGGAGGAATCTTTTGGACTGTATCAAGGAAGGAATTAATCATTGGTCTCACAAATGGTTAAGCTATGGGGGTAGATTAACTTTTTACAATTAGTCATTCAGGCCATGCTAATTTATAAATTTTCTATCCTTATTGCCCCACATACCATATGGAAAGAGTTGGACAAGATGGCTAGAAATTTTTAAGGGATGGAGTAAAAGGAGTGATGAGTGCCAAAGTGTTACATTATTATTATTATGTTTTGATAAGTAGCAATATATTTACAGCGGGTTTTTTAAAGAAGGATCCCAAAACCTTAGTTACATAGAAAGCCGAGGCTGAAATTAAGATTAAAAACTGGGTCTACGCCCTTGGGAAAAAATTCGGGGCCCGGGGCCCTGGTGCCTACAAAAATCAGGCCAACTAAGAAACAAAACAACAAAATTTGGCCTGGGGCCACCAAAACAAGGAAAATCCATAAAACGACAAACACCAATATCACAAAAACTGCACGTTGTCATTCTGGGAGGCCCTGTAGCTGGGCCTGGCCTAGACGGGGCCCACCCTATCAGATCGGATCCACTTCCTATCAGGGCCATCACCCAGCCTGTGTCGGAGTTTGGCCAGGGCATTGGCTGTTGAGGAAGGCACTTTGGCAGACGCGGTCAGGGAGCCAATCGTAGTGTCAAAAAGGGCCCTGAATGCTAAGTTTTACAACTTGCTATCAGAGTCAGAGCTGACTTCGATGGGCTTCGGGGCCTCCACCTTGGCCTTCTTGGTGCTACCAGTAGCCCTGCTACTTCTTGGGGGTGAGCCTTTACGACTAGCACTAGGAGGCAGGCACCTAGGCCCTGGGCCAGAGTTCTGCACTTTTAGGTGGGCCTGCACCACTTTGGGGAAGGGGAGCCTTCGAGTGAGGGGGTCTCCTTAGATTTAGAAGCTACAGGAGAAGCATCGAGGGAGTGAGCCGCTTTAGGGGGGACAGTGGACAGGGGATGGATGCAATGAAGCTACGGCTGGTTAGCTAGGGCATGCTTGTATAGGACAGCCATGAGGCCTTGGTGGGAGGGTCGAGAGTGAATCCTACGAGCCTGGTCGATGGAAAGGCTCAAGGAGTACAGAAGGAACCGAGGAGTGCTAACCAGCATGGCTCCATGGAGGTGGTTGAAGTAGCTAAGGTGGAAACTATACAGTTGCTGGTCCAGATCGTTGCAAGTGATGTACTGCATCACTGAGACAATGGCCTCATCGAAGGGGGGCGAGGAGGTTGGTGCGAAAAATATTAGCCTTATCCCACTGTTGCTTTGAGAAGCGGGACAACTCCTCCTTCCAATTGTGCTTATCCCGTTTGACGACTCTGCCTTTCTCCTCATGATGCAAGCATGTAACCTCTATCAAAAACTCTTTGGTCACTTTTAAGTGGAGACCCTTCACTTTGACCTCGCCATCATTCCAGGTATTCAAAAAACTTTGGGTAATATCTTCATCGACCCCTGTGAATTTGCTTAAGAAAGGGGTATATATCTTGGCATTGGAAAATAACTTGGCCAACTCACTCAATTCAAGCGAGGAAGGCTCGAGGAAGATGGCTTTGATAGCCATGAGGAGTGAACTGATAGCCCAGGGGCAGGGGAAACAAGGGTGGCCTGACCAGAGACGTGGGGACAGGGGGAGGGGGAAGCAGACAAGAATGCGGGAGAACTCAGCGCGTGACATGTTTAAAAAGTTATAGGGAGGCACGGAGGAGGGGAAGGGCCATCGACGTCGGGAAGGAGCGTTAGGGGCAGGGGGCGATGCGAGGTGGGAGAGGTTGAGGGGGCACGGCTAACGGCTACCATGCGGGTCAAGAGAGAAGGGCCAAAGCCAACACTCCAGATGGCACAATCTAAGCGGGGGATCAACTTGAGGGGACCTCACGGGATAGAGTCGTGGGTGAACTGACGCAGCATGGGAATCCGATGGTGCGACGTCCAAGGCAAGAAGGTCGGAATGGGTCGATGCGCACTCTGACTTGGACTTGCCAAATTTGCTAGTGGAGCTTTGCAAATCCAGGCCGGGATGAACCGAACGTATGACATGGCCGATGACACTTGGCACCACGAGGGGTATCTTGATGACCGGCTCATGAGCAAGAGGAGGACAGGGGCCAATCGACGTGGTGGAGCAAACAGGTGAGGCGCGATAGCAAAACTTCATGGCCCCGACTCGGGGTGGGCTAAGAACCAGGGCCCTCATCGTTGCTAGGATAGTCTTGTGAAGCTATTTAGACCAGAGCTTCAGGGAAGTTCGTGGTCTAGGTGGTGAAGTCTTCAGCTGAGATGGCTTGATTTGCCATGAAATAGACAGTCCTATTGCCTTCTCTGTACACATACCGAAAGGCATAGTCGAGGAGTCCTTAGAGAATGGTGAGGACTTCCCGGATGGAGTTGTGAATGCGCCAAGAGCAGTTTCTTGGGCTACGGGTGGCTTTGATAATAACTTGGGAATCGCCCTCGATGATGACTTTTGAGGAGGACTCCCTGAGGGCGGTCACCCCACTGAGGAGAGCTACTGCTTCGACAAAGTTGTTAGTCTAGATGCCAAGCGGTGCAGCGAAAGCCACGATCAGGGCCCCATGATAGTCTTTGATGACCCCGCCCGCTCCAAAGGGTTCGAGATTCCCTTTAGAAGCTTCGTCGAAGTTAAGTTTGACCCATCCGGGGGGCAGTCCACCTCGTCATAAATCAACGAGAGGGGGCAGGGGGGAGCTAAACTCTGAGAGAGGATAGGAGGGTGGCCTCGCCCAGTCACCGAGGCACCTCGATCAAGGGGATGGAGCGAGAATTATCAAGGGCGAAGGACACAGCCTTGGTTGCTATCCACTAGGGGGGACGAGTCGGGGAAGAGAAGGCTCTGTTGTTGCGCTCAAGCTAGAGTTGCAAAAGTAGATGAGGAAGGCAAGAGCCCTAGAGGAATTAGATGAAAGGATGGGCAAAGGGGTTGGGCCACTAAGACAGGAGGTCAGATATGGAGTTGGGGGCCACCCACTGAATAGAGAATTGGGAAAGGATGAGGCCTAGGACTTTAGAGAAGGGACATCTGATAAAGAGGTGATTAGTGGACTCCCAGGCAGCACGACAGAGGAAGCATCTGTTTGATATTTGAAAGCCCCTCTTGATCAGGTTCTCGATAGTCAAGATCTTATTTTGGATGGCCGCCCAAACGAAGTGGCTGATTTTGGGGATCAGCTTCTTGGCCCACACCTATCAGGATAGAAAGGGGGCCTCGTCAGGGACTCTTTGAAGGTTGTAAGCAGATTTAACAGAAAAGACGCCACTGGGAGTGCCATGCCAAATGCATCTATCGTTTCCTTCGAAGGACAGAATAACAGTCACCTTGAGGAGGCGTTGAAGCCTGGAAGCTTGGAGTGGGTGCCAAGGGTTCAGGATGGTTTCCAAGTAATCTGCCCCTGGTTATGGGAAATATAGGCTAAAACTCTAGGCCCTCTATCCACCAGCCCTAGTTTGAGGACGAGGAGATCTCTATCAGCAGTCAGGGCCTCATCATGGATCCACCTGTCTTCCCAGAAGTCGATCTTGGCTTTGTCCCCGAGGATCCATCTAGTCCCTTTTTGAATAATGTCTTTGGTGGAGATCAGGGATTTATAGAATGCTGATCCATCTTGGGGCTGAGATTCATTGAGGAAGAGGTGATGATGGCAGTATTTCCTATGCACGATGCTGACCCACTCATCAGGGGCATTGGTGAACACCTTCCAAGCGTGCTTGGACAGGAGGGCCTTGTTCATGAGGGTCACCCGCCTAATACCGATCCCTCCATTGCCTTTGGGGCAGAAGACTAGGGGCCAGGAGACCAAAGGATTCCTCTTCTTATCTTCGTTGCCCGACCAGAGAAAGCATTTTTGAATTTGTTCGATGTGGGCTACAATGGAGGTAAGGATTCTAAAGACTAACATGAAATATATCAGAATACTTTGAAGGACCGTCGGTAAGAGGGTGGCTCTGCCAGCCTGGGAGAGGAGGTGACCTTTCTAGGGGGTCAAATTCCTCTGAATATGCTCTATCATCCCGTCCCACAAGGCCTTGAAGGATGCACCTATAAACAGGGGAAGCTCGAGGTAGTAGGAGGGGAGGGAATCGGGGGTCTAGCCCAAAATTCGTCCAATTCTAATTTGCCTAGCCAAGGGAGTATGGATGAAGAAAATCTTGCTTTTTTAGAGGTTAATTTTTTGCCCGATCGCCTCCTCGTACAGGTTCAAGATTTTCTTGAGGGCCTTGGCTTGAGGGATCGAAGCTAATGTGGCAAGGATGGTGTCGTCCACGAACTGCTGATGGGACACAGGGGGTAGGCCCAACGCAGGCCTGATGCTCAAAATGAGTTTATGGGAAACAACACTCGAGATGGTATGTCCCAGGGCCTCAACCAAGATAACAAAGAGGATCGAGGATAGGGGGTCACCTTGTCGAAGGCCTCTAGAACTGGTGAAGAACCTGACAGGGGATCCGTTGATGAGGATAGAGAACCAGGGGGAGGACACATAGTTGTTGATGAGCTTGACCCAGGAGGGGGCCGTCACCAAGGAGCTCCTAGAATAAGTTGGTGGCTTCAGTTTGAATGTCCTCTTCTTCCTTGATAATTCTACCATCACTACCCACCAACTCAATAATTCTATTAGAGCCCCTGTTCTTGAGAGTCGACGTGTGGAAGAACTTCATGTTAGCATCGCCATCTTGGAGCCACAGGGCTCTCGACTTCTGCCTCCAAAATGTTTCTTCCCTGGCCAGGATGTTATGATACTCACTGAGGGCTAGGCGTTCCTCTTCCCTGGACCCCGGGTCTTGGGAGCCTGCCTAAAATCTGAGCTCAAGGTCTTCGAGTTTTTTCTTAATTGTCGCATTATTTTCAAAGATGTTACCGAACACCTCTCTATTCCATACCTTGAGTTACCCTTTGAGGCATCTCAACTTGTGGTAGACTTGTTCAGCAGGGCACCTAAGGACTGGGGGAGCCCACCAGCAGCCTACCTGGGCCCTGAAGTTGAGGTGATGCAGCCACATGGACTCGAACCGAAAGGGCTGCTTAGGGGAGGAGCGATGATCAGTTTTGTGGAGGAGGGGGCTATGGTCAGACCCAATTTTAGGGAGGGCCAACAAGGTTGCATCAACAAATAGGGGAAAGGCTTCCTTGGATAGGAACACTCTATCCAAACTGACCTGGATATGGTCTGCTCCCGCTCTTCTGTTTGACTAGGTGAACCTGGATCCTTTTAGGCTGACGTCCATGAGCTCGTTGAGGACGATGAAGGCTCCAAAGTCCCCCATGCTTTTCCTGAAGCCACTGAGCCCCCACTTTTATCAAAAAGGAATAGAGGACTATTTAAGTCCCCTACCAGGATCCAGGGGAGGGGGGCAAAGGCTTCTCTCATCGAGCTGATTTCCTTCCATAAGCCCACTTTCTCAACAAGGTTGTTAGGTGCGTAGACGTTGGACAGAATCCACGAGTGCCTTGACTTCATGCAATGGACCAGAATATTGATTATTTTGGGAGAATATGATATGAGCCTCCCCTAGTAAGACCAAGGATCCCACATGCAGAGCAGACCCCCAGCTGAGCCAGCCGTAGGGGTAGACAGGGACTCACAGTTGTGCCAGGTAGCTTGGGCTACTCATCGGGTAGCAGTGTCATCTATTTTGGTTTCCTGTAGAAGGAGGAAGGACGAGCGATGATCCCTACGGAGTTGGCCAAGGATCCTTTTCTTGGGGGCACCATTGAGCCCCCTGACATTCCAGGTGATGAGCTTCATTTGACACCCTTGTGGGGTCGCTTGCCCCCCTTCCCGACCTGACCAAGGGGTTTGGGTCGAAGGGTGTCCATCTTGGAGAAGCTTACGGCAACATCGAAAAGAGTTGCCTGGGAGCCGTTGGCTATGTCGTCTTTAGTAATCCTTGTTCGTTGGTCGCCCAGGGTGGGCCAGCCTCTCTTGAGTTTGCTGCCAAAGTCTATGGTGAAAGTCCTGCTTTGGGTCATCTTGGGGCTGACTTCATCGGGCCCGGATGGAGAACTGCCTTCAACCTCTTCGTCTAACCTCTCGGATCTGCACTCCAAGGGGGGAAGCCTAGCAGAGACCATCGGGAGGGCCGAGAGGGGGTCGAGGGGGGATAGCGAGGGTGGGGTGTAGGAGGGAACCTCGATAGAGGAAGACGGGAAGGTGGGATCCGATTGGGAAAAGATCCTGGGTGGCTCGTAGACCTGGGGGACACTAGCAGGGGCCTACGGGGAGGGATTCGCATCGAGCATGGAGGGAGAACCTGGGATTGGGGCCCCGAAAGATGACCCAAGGGAGGGAGCAATGAAAGGGGAAACCTAGGGAAGATCGTCCTCTAGGCCAGGGCCCACTTGGGAATCCTTTGGGATAGAAGGGGAGGCCTCCTTGGTGGTCCAGGCTTGGGATCTAATGTCGTCACGAGGGGGCCCTCGGGACGGGGCCCGGCCTGATTGGGAAGGGAGTTTGGGGAGAGGGCCATCAACCTTTTTAGATACAGGGCATTGGTGGGGGAGGTGACCCTGAGTGCAGTAGAGGGGGCAAAAAGCAAGTTTATTTTCGTAAATCAGGGATTGGTGCCAAAAGAAGGACCCATAAGAGATGGTCACAGAAGAGGGAAGTTCGGATTCAAGATTTGCATTGATGCAAAATCTGGCATGAACCATTCGATATCCTGCCTTGGTAGCGGGGTCGAAGACCACCAGGTCCCCGATCGATTGAGCAATGAGTCCTAGGACGTCTTCGTGCCATAAGTGGAAGGGAAGTTCTGGGAGCTAGACCCAGACTGGGGCGAAGTTGATGCTTTGGGTGTTGGGGTGGAAGTTAGCTCCATATCGCCTGAGGAAGAGGCTTTTGCATCCCAAAAATGAGGGCCTGCCTGACAAAATATTTTTGGTGTCATCGTTGTTATTTAGTTTGATGATGAAGAATCCCTTGGTAAGGGCAACCAGCTGAATATGCCCGAAAACCTTCCATTTGGAAGCCGCCCATCTATGGATAGTTTCCATGTCTGGTCACCCTCCCAAGAATTTCCCAACCAGGGAGACAGAGGATCCAACGACAAAGGAGGAGTAGACCTCCTCTTGAATAGAAATGTGAGTGCCCTCAAGGGAAAGCCCTAGACCTAGGGCCCGAGGATGGGCCTTGGTGCCAGCCAAGATCTATTGATAGGAGGGTTTGGGCCCGCCCAGGAAAGAACCCTGTTGAGGATATGGAGGCTTTTTCCCTAGGCCTATGCTCGCATCGAGGCTGGCATGAGGGCTCGGGCCCAAGATGTCGTCCCCTCCCTAGCCACCATTCTGCTCAGTCACTAAGCCCTCCTCTGGGCCCGTCGAGGGCCATGTGGGCCTGGTTTTGGGCCTTGACATGCCCGATCCTGATCTCGATCCTGCTCCCGCCCAAAAACCTGCATCAGTATCTGAACCTATTCCCACTCCTGCTCCCACTCTTGCTCCCGCTCCCGCTCCTGCCATCACTCCAAATTATCAAGTGTTACATTATTTACATTGTATTTACTTATATATTTCTTTATACATGAATGGATATGAATACTTTTTACTGTTATTTTACCTTAATATTGCCATTTATGTATTATTAGAATAATTATTATAAATGTTATTATATGTGTACTTTACATGGATTTTGCTTAAGTTTGTGTGTTATTAGGTAACTATGTATGAAGTTGGATGAATGATCGTGGATGCTGAACAAGAACACAGACATGTGAAGACTGGTTGGATACATGGCACACTCACAAGCATTGTGGATGGAGTGTTACGAAGAAGTGATACAGAGAGCTAGAGTCAAAAGTAATGCCACATCATATCATGAGCACATCCTACACAATTATTCATTTGGTTGTCAACGTGGGCAACAAGAATATTTGGCATATTCTAATTATTTGATAAAGTTGTAAAGTTTTATTAAAAATTTGGAAAGGATCCAAACTATTATTTATTTCTGCCAACTAATATTCTCTTTCTTTGAGAATAGGGTATAAGACTATTTTTGTTGTCTCTTATATTAAGAAAAGTTGTTAAGACGAGTGCTACTTGACCTCATAATGATTAGTCCAAGTCATAGTTGTTAGAAGGTCATGTTTGTTTAGAACAAGTCAGTTGCACATGTGTTGGCACTGATTAGTCAAAGTTACGTCTTGTTACAAAATTCAATTTATTTTAGCAAATTGTTAGTACGTAGTTAGGATTTAGATTTTGATTAGCTAGAGAAAACAAAGAATGTTACGAAAAGTCTTCTTTGAATATTATTGTATAAATTACAGTAGGGAGGCCATTGAAAAGGGCCTAGCCTTGCCTCGCCTTTTTGTTCGCATTATTTTCTGAGTCATCTGTAATATGAGTTGAAGAAGTTGACTATGGATGAAATCTCTAGCGATGTACCCATTCAAATTCCAGCAATAAAATAGTATTACTTTTCTTCCATGTCTTTTGCAATGATTATTTTGTTTTCATAATGATTTACTTTACTCTGTAATACTTTTATTTTCCTGCAATAAATGAATAATCAATAGTTAGAATAAGTAGATGAAATAGTAAAATACTAAAGTAAAATAGCGTAGAAGGAGAAGAGAAATAAACTGACCTTTTCGAAGGTAGGGCCCACTTCCAAAAGACCAGTCCTTGTTCTCTCGCTCTTGTAGAATAGAATAGGATTAGATTAATGTTAAATAGAATTTATAGAAATTAATTTGCATCATTTATTTTCTAAAGTAAATAGTTAAAATCATAATTAGCTGCACGTGGATCCACACAACTAGCTTAAATATTCATATTTATTAAGTAAATTTCATTTTGCATTTAAAAGTATTTTATTT
This sequence comes from Wollemia nobilis, assembly GCA_028583015.1. NCBI lineage: Eukaryota > Viridiplantae > Streptophyta > Pinopsida > Araucariales > Araucariaceae > Wollemia > Wollemia nobilis. The sequence continues at coordinate 1,052,075 of JAQPPZ010002979.1, forward strand.
CCTGCAACCTGATCTTAAGGAAACGAATCAAAGCAAACTGGTTACTGTATTGGGATAATCTATACGAGATTGTTGTTCTTTAAATCGAATCGACCTAGATTGATGATTAAATGATTAGCCTGAAAATCTAGACATTTTTGGCACCATCGTCGGGGAGAGCAGCACCATTACATAAATCTGCAAGCTATTGGGCCGCATAAGGAAGGAAAGCTTACCTACACATGGAGGGTGATGTAAGTAGTGAGCAATGCACATGAGGAGCTGTGTGTGGAGGGTGGTGCAAGTAGTGACCAATGCATACTCACATTAGGCTTCTCCACCTTAGGTGGACCAAGTTCCATTTCCTTGAAATCAGTTTGATTATTTTTTCTAAGACTTAGTTGTTTATTTTCCCAAGTATTTATTTTTCAACGTATTTACTTTCCTGCAATTTATTTTCCAACAATTTATTTTCCAGTAATTTATTTTCCTGAATAGTGAAGTTATTGCTAGATTAAACCTAGGTTCTTTGGCCTGTAGCAACATAGGGTAGTACAGGAAGTAGGTATGACTGAGTGACACAATCATATTGAAAACATTCCCTAGGAACAAAATAGTAACAACAACACTTTACTTTCCAGTAATTTTCTTTTCAAGTAATTTACTCTCCAAAGCAATTTGTTTTCTTTCTGCATAGTGTGGTTGTTGTTGTTTAAAATCTAAGACGGTGGCCTGTAGAAACATAGGGTAGTACAGAAGTAGGTATGGCTGAGTGACACAATCATTGTGAAAACACTTCTTAGGGGTAAAATTGTAACAACAGACACTTTAATTTATCCTATTATGTTAAAATTATCTGGCCAATCTGATTAATTTTAGTATAGTAGGGACTGTTGAAAAAAAAAAATCATCAAAAGCAGAACCGAAAATATATATATATATATATAGAGAAGAAAAAAAATTACTAAGATGGTGGAAAGTAGTAATCAGTCTGCGTCCATTGACCTTAGAAAATTACTGATTGAGCAAGAAATTAATCTTCTTTTTGAAAGACAACACCAAACATCTGGGGAAGAGTGGGAACAACTAGGTAAACATTTTGACATTATAAAGGATAGATCATATGAATTGAAACAAAACCAAAGAGTAAACATAGCTCAAATTATGGGGACAGATTATCACTACCCCTACCTTGAACTTATTAGGAATTGTGAACGATGGTTAGGCAATAGGAGAACAATAGTAAACTCAGTAACCTACCCATGGGATCAGTATTTTGAAGATGCCCTCACCATCCACAGTTTCCTAGAAAGAATAGAGGATAGGGAAATAAGCCTAGAATAAAGTCGAAGATATTATAGGGCACCAAGAGTAGTACTCTTTAAGGAATTGTGTCAGGTCTTGCAGTACGAGTTGTAGTTTGAAAACCCAAATCTAATTGTAAAACAGGCTTTTCTTATCCAATTAATTACTCTGGTAACAAAAGTCTTTAAATTCAACGAAGAACATTACATGACCCGAGAACAACTCGAACCTATCAACAATATTCATAAGTTGTTCAAGGAATATTAGAATTTGTTTCAAAGTTTCATGCTTAGACCTAGAGACTCAAAAGGTAGATTCATTAAAATCAGCAAATCTAAAACAAATTTCCAAGAAAACCATAGTAAGAAATCTGAAACTTTTGAGTTAAAAGAAACCAAAACTACATCTTTAGATTCTATGATAGCTAAGCAAATTGAAATTCTAGAATAATATCCCAAAATATATCTGCTATACGAACCAGAATTTGACGATCATATCGATCCCTTATCTATTTTACCGACCCTATACCTAGTCCAATTCTTGAAATTATATTTTCAGTCATAGATGATCAGAATGATTAACAAGGGGACGTAGGCTTAAATTATATAAAAAGCCACATTCTAAAGAAGAGTTCATGCACCATCTTAAGCAACAAACTAATTTGCAGTGCATATCTAAACTGCAAATCACTACTAATGAATAAATACTTCTCTTTAATAAGCAACGAATACAATACCTATTAAATAAGTTGTTGCTTTATATCTAAAATATACATATGTATAAAATATATTCATATAAATAATATATATATATATATAAAGAGAAAAAAATGGATTATGCTTCTTTTTGTTTCATAAAAGAGTTCCAATGTTTGCATCACTTTCACTTTATTCTCCATTAGAATTTTTAGTCTCAATGTTGTTTCAAAAAGATCCTAAAAAGACATTTCTTTATTTTGCATCAGCTTGAGAGTTCTGTAGGAAAGTTACTACCACATCTTGCATGATACTTTTTGCTTGCTAAATAAATAAAAAAATCTAGGTGTTTTCAATTACTCAGTCACCACTAGTGTTTTGAGTAAATTTTCATTGAAAATCAAACAATCTTTGGATGTTATAAGTTGCTTCTAATCAATCAAGTTTCCTCTTGGACTACACACTTTATAATAAATAAAACATTGTGAAGTTTGGAAAGACTAACCTATGAGTTACTATTGCCATAAGAGTGAACGGTTTCCCCTACTTATCCAAATTATGTACATGGTCTAGAAAGCTAATGAATTGGCAAAAGGACAAGCTCCCCCTTCACCTTTAAAAAAAAATCCCTTGCTCTCTCTAAACGAGCAAGTATCCCAAAAATTATCTTCTTGCTTCCTCTTAAATAAGCAAGAATCCCAAAAAGTAATCAAAATCCCTTGCTTCCTCTCAAAATAAGCAAGTATCCCAAATAAAGTTAAATAAAAAAAGGGTGAAGAGCTTGAATCCTTGGAATTCTTAGTATTTCAAAAACCATGGGGTGATCCTCATTACAACAATGGGTTGAATGAAACTCGCCTGGAAATAAGGTATCTTTACGCAATAGCACTAAGTCTGGACAAGAGCTATGGACACTCATATATAAGCTAGCTTGATGGCATAAGTAACCATTGGTTTACTCAATCCCTACTCATGATGAGGAATGAACATTCACTACACACATAGTTGGTCCTCAAGAGGCTTGAAAATATTAAGGCACCCTTAGTATCATACTGATTCATAAGATAGATAAATTAATTTGTTCAAAGTCTCTAGGATGTCTGAGTCTTTGTAAAACAACCCTAGAATATTGTAAGCAAGCAAGAGTCATAAACTAATTCCTAAGTACTATGGTTTATCCCATCCTACAGAAGTGTGGTTTATATTTTTCAAGAACCCTAATATCCTATATGTTAATCATCTAAGCTTTTGATAAAAGCCCCATTTTATATATTGATGACTGATATTTGATTTGTATCCATTATTTTTCTCACGTGGAACTCCTTATGAAATTAAAAGAAGAAAATCTTCCATAAAAATAATAATAAATAAAATAAAATAAATTATATATAATAATAATAAAATAAATTAAATTAAATAAATTAAAATATATATATATATATATATATTTACCCCATACCAATAAATAAATATCAAAATCTTTTCCCTCTATTTTTCTTTTGGCTATATAGCCATAATTACAGTTTGGGGGGAGGTATAAGGCGAATAACAATAAAGTTTATAATACATTTTGGGGGAGAATTAAAGGCTTAAAACAATAAAATCCTTGATACAATTCAAAAAAAAAAAAAGGTTGGATGCAACCTTGTATATATCAAATATCCATCCTAAGCTAGCAGAATCAAACAATAAAAGTAGGAAATGCTAAAATGGCAACTTAAGAACAAATGATTGAGATTTTCACCAGCTTTAATCTCAATAGGTAGGTGCATATGAGATATAGGAAGACCTAAATAAAATCTAAAAACATAATACCATTGGAAACTCACCTTCCTTGCAGCTTCATACTCCTCCCTAAATCTCTTATACATGTTTCGTTTCTTCAACACCTGCATTTGATTTTTAAGTGAATTAATATGGACACTTAAGGAACCATCTTCTAAAAAAATCTTGGGTGTCTAACTATGTACCTTCTTTTCAAATTTCAAATGCTCAGTAGCTCGAACATCTACATGGAAAGTGAACTCTTAGACCTCTGTAACAAAAAGGTTAAATTTGTCATAAAATAAATAACTGCATATATTTTGTCCAAAGGTACTTTCATAAAATAACCTACAACCATTAACTAGATAAAAGATTCAAAAAAAAAGTGCTAAATCATGGTGTTGGATGGAAAGCATAAATCTGCACATAGACAAGTAGCCTTACCCAACATTGTAATATAGTTAGGGAGGTTGCGGAGATTGAACAATCATATAAGATGTCAAAATGTACAAGACTAAAAGCATAAAAATAATGAAACAAAATTGGGCAATTAAACAAGAGTATATTATGAGTCATTAATGTTGGCAGAAAAGGGTCCCAGCCTGAGAGAAATTCTACACAAACAATTGATATCCCTACTGCACCATACACAAGGAAACCTTATTAATTTGATTTTCTTAAATTAAAACTAAGTTAGATATAATTTCATACCTTTCTATTAGGTATAATGCTTGATAAAGATTTTATTTTAAGTATTTTATTTTATGACTTTTAATAATGTATTTAAAATATTATTTATATTAATATTCTTTGAATTTAATGACTTAAAATTTTCATGAAGATTAATTTGTCCAAAGGTCTTAAAAGTATATTTCCACTATAGCGTTTGTGGGAGGCAAAGTGATTGATAAGGAGGAAAAACATGAGCATATAGTCTTATTACATGTAGTACATGATATTCTTGATGATCACACACGAAATCCCTAATTTTGAAACCCATATTTTCCATAAAATATATAGGGCAAAACCTTGGTTGTTCAATAATGATTTCACATGAAATTTAAATTAATCACACCTAAACATTCTATACAAGGGATAGAATCAAGTATGTTGATTTCATACATTTGCACTATTTTCTCCATAAATAATTACAATGTTTTATTTTATACTTCTGTAGAGTTATTTCTATAAAACCACATCATTTCATTCATCATATCTTTTGTTGTATCTCATCTATAATATTTGCAATGTTTTACGTTGTGATATTTAAGACTTGTATGCATGAGGACATGCATTTCCTTCAGTTTGGGGGAATGATGAGTGCCAAAGTGTTACATTATTTACATCGGATTTACTTATATATTTCTTTATACATGAATGGATATGAATACTTTTTACTATTATTTTACCTTAATATTATCATTTATGTGTTAATTATATTAATTATTATAAATGTTATTATATGTGTATTTTACATGGATTTTGTGTAAGTTTGTGTGTTATTAGGTAACTATGTATGAATTTGGATGAATGACCGTGGATGTTGAACCAGAAGACAGATCTATGAAGACTGGTTGGACACATGGCACACTCACAGGCATTGTGGATGGAGTGTTACGAAGAAGTGTTACTAAAGTGCTACAGAGAGCTAGAGTCAAAAGTTGGCCAAGCTTTAATGCCACATCATATCATGAGCACATCCTACACAATCATTAATTTGGTTGTCAACATGGGCAACAAGAATATTTGGCATATTCTATTTATTTGATAAAGTTGTAAAGTTTTATTAAAAAGTTAGAAAGGATCCAAACTATTTATTTATTTCTGCCAACTAATATTCTCTTTCCTTGAGAATAGGGCATAAGCCTATTTCTGTTGTCTTTTATATTAAGAAAAGTTGTTAAGATGAGTGCCACTTGGCCTCATAATGATTAGTCCAAGTCATAGTTGTTAGAAGGTCATGTTTGTTTAGAACAAGTCACTTGCACATGTGTTAATACTTATTAGTCAAAGTTACGTCTTGTTACAAAATTCTATTTGTTTTAGCAAATTGTTTTTTTTTTTTGAAAATTTTGAAAAAACTTGTATTAAAACAAAGATCAATTACAATATGGGAAGAGACTCTTCCCAGCCGAATTCAGAGAGAACACAAGCTTACAATAGTAGAAGAAGATTTGCAATGGAGCCAAATCTCCTGAACCATTAACTAGCTAGCGGGGGGTCGGCATGGACAGTTGATGCAGCTTGTCACGAAATCGTGACACTATTCTTCTCCTTAGGCCGCGAACATGCAACATGTCGCGATATCGCGACACCTTTCCCCTTTGGCCGCGAAAAAGCAACATGTCGCGATATCGCGACATTTTCCTCCTTTGGCCGTGAAAATTCAACAAGTCGCGATATCGCGACACTTTTCTCCTTTGGGCACGAAAGTGCAACATGTCGCGATATCGCGACACATTTTCTCTCTCGGCCGCGATGAAGCAACATGTCGCGATATCGCGACACCTTTTCTCCTTTGGCCGTGAAAATGCAACATGTCGCGATATCGCGACACCATTTCTCCTTTGGTCGTGAAAATGCAACATGTCGCGATATCGCGACACCTTTTCTCCTTTGGCCGTGAAAATGCAACATGTCGCGATATCGTGACACCTTTTCTCTCTTGGCCGTGAAAATGCAACATGTCGCGATATCGCGACACCTTTTCTCCTTTGGCCGCGAAAATGCAACATGTCGCGATATCGCGACACCTTTTCTCCCTTGGCCGTGAAAATGCAACATGTCGCGATATCGTGACACCTTTTCTCCCTTAGCCGCGAAAATGCAACATGTCGCGATATCGCGACACCTTTCCTCCCTTGGCCATGAGAAGCAACATGTCGCGATATCGCGACAACTTTCCACCCTTGGCCAAACTTTCCCCCTTGCGCGACGAAGCAACATGTCGCGATATCGTGACAACTTTCCACCCTTGGCCGCGATGAAGCAACATGTCGTGATATCGCGACAACTTTCCACCCCTGGCCGCGACGAAGCGACATGTCGCGATATCGTGACAACTTTCCACCCTTGGCCGCGACGAAGCAACATGTCGCGATATCGTGACAACTTTCCTCCCTTGGCCGCGATGAAGCGACATGTCGCGATATCGTGACAACTTTCCTCCCATGACCGCGATGAAGCAACATGTCGCGATATCGTGACAACTTTCCTCCATTGACCATGACGAAGCAACATGTCGCGATATCGCGACAACTTTCCTCCAGTGACCGCGACGGTGCAACATGTCACGATATCGCGACAACTTTCCTCCAGTGACCGCGATGGTGCAACATGTCGCGATATCGTGACAACTTTCCTCCAGTGACCGCGACGGTGCAACATGTCGCGATATCATGACAACTTTCCTCCAGTGACCATGACGGCGCAACATGTCGCGATATCGCGACAACTTTCCTCCCTTTGCTTTTTCTTTGATCATTGGCTCAAGGACCTTTCCAGACCCTGTCTAATCACCTCATCCTCAATATCCATGTCACTGTGCAACTGAACTCCAACCTCCTTTTTCGCACCCATCTTAGCTAGAAAGTCAGCCGCTTTGTTCAAATCTCTACTCGCATAAACTGGGATCACGTCCTCCAATTCCTTCCATAATTCTTTAATTTGGGTAACAAGAGCCCTCAACCTCCAAGCTTTCAGATCAAAGTTCCTCATGCAGTCTAGAGCTCCAACCATTATTTGCGAGTCTGATTCAAGAATAATCCTGCGGTGGCCATGTTTCATTGCCCAAACAGAAGCAGACTTGATGGCAATGGCTTCGGCTTCATTGTTAGTGGATCTTCCCAGGCCTTGCAATTCCCAATAGAGCACAGTCCCAGCATGGTTTCGGCACACCACTCCAATTTCGGCTCTACCCGGATTGCCTTTTGCAACTCCATCAGTATTGATTTTAATCCAACCTTCAGGGGGAGGTTTCCAACAATTTATGTCCTATCCCTCTTGTAGTTCAAGGCGTTCTTCCATAGCTCCAATGTCAATTTGAGCTTCCTCCTTAGCATGAACAACCACAGTTTCGGTAACCTTGCTCCAAATGGTCTGCCAAACCCCGTCTAGAGTAGTAAAAGTTTCTCTAAAAATTTTGGCATTTCTTTCCAGCCATACTTGCCACCAGATAAAGCTTAAACCGAGCTCCCAGCCAAAATGAAGAGCTTTAGATTTGAATCTACCTTTCTACCATTTTTCCCAGATATTCATCCGGTTCGAGTCACCACTTACTTGAATTTTAAAATAAGCAAACCAACGCAACCAAATCTGTCGGGTGAAAGGGCAGCCAAACAACAAGTGGTCACCGGTTTCCTCGCTCTTGAAGCATAGAACACATTGAGAAGGGCCGATGATACCTTTTGATCTGAGATTATCAAAAGTGAGGATTCCATTGTGCATGCACTTGCCGAGCAAAAAAGTTAACTTTCGACCGACCTTTAGAGTGCCGGATTTTCCTCCAGTCCTCAACCTGAAAAGTATGAGGGGGGGCTCTAGGAGAATTTTGTCATATCCGTCCTTTCTTGTATAGATGCCAAGACTCCCAAAGCCCCGGGCTAATTCATCCTCCACGTCTCCCCCTGTAAGAAATATTTTTGTCAGAATTTTAGTCATGATGGGAGTCAAATCCGGAGGGATTGAAATGGGCCACTCATCCAACTTCTTGAACTGCTTAAACTTACACTCCCCCAGCTGAGTAGTTGTGAAATAACTTTCAATACGGATCCATCCCTTGGCTTCAATGGCTGCTTTTATTGGTTGTAATTCTAGAAATTCAGCAATGATGGGTGGGAACTGATCCCAAGAATCTATCCAGAAATGAGCCTTCTCCCCTCTTCCCACTTTCCAAAATAAGCGGTCTTTAACAACCTGAGACCCTAACTTGAGAGCACTGCCAAACAAGGGACCCGAGTACCATCCAAGGGGATGCGAGCTACATCGATTGGGTTGGCCTGTCCCAGGTATTTGCTAGTTAGGATTCTACTGAAAAGGGAGGTGGGTTGGGAGATCCATCTCCGATACGACTTTCCGGCCAAAGCTTTATTATTCAGCTTAGATTTTCTCAAACCCAGACCTCCTTTAACCTTGGGGTGGGTAACTTTGTCCCAGCCCACTAAGGCCCACTTTCTCTCTCCCTTTGCTCCTTCCCATAAAAACTTTCTAGCCATCCTGTCCAACTCTTTCCATATTGTAATCGGGGCAGCCGGGATAGAGAATTTGTAAATTGGCATGGCTTGAATGACTGACTGTAAGAACGTTAATCTGCCACCATAACTTAACCACTTGTGAGACCAGTGATTAATTTTGTCCTTGATACACTCCAATAGATTCCTCCATGTGTCTAATTTTAGCTTCTTAAAGTGCAAGGGGACCCCCAAGTAAACCACTGGGAGAGAAGTCCTTGTGAATCCCAGGATTTCTAAAATTTTGTTCTGAAGCCTTTGCTCCAGATTAAAAAAAACCACTTTGGATTTCTTGTCATTAATGACCTATTGAGTAGCCCTGAGATAGACATTAAGAGTATCCCTAATCATTCTTGCTTCCCTGAAGCTGGCCACTCCCACCAAACCAGTGTCATCCACAAACTGCAGGTGCGTTAAAACTTCGTCACCCACCTTGATACCCAATAATCTACCTTGTTGTCTTCTCCTCAAGAAAAGTTTGCCAAGACCTTCAACCAAAATGAGAAAAAGATAAGGAGAACATGGATCCCCACAGCGCGAGTCCCGAGTAGCTCCAAATGGTTGCGAAGGAAGGCCCTTGATTAGCATAGAGTAAGTCGGGGTAGAGACACGGCTCATGACCCACTCTATCCAGTCCTGAGAGAAACCAAAGGCTGCCATCATTTTAGCCAGGAAACTCCATTCAACCCTGTCATAAGCCTTTGACATGTCCAGTTTTATGAACATCCCTTTATTACCGAAAGTGTGCATTGAATGGATTGCTTCCTGGGCCACAACCACCCCATCCAGAATCTGTCGTCCCTCAACAAAACCCCCTTGCTCAGAGGAGACAATGTTGTGAAGAAGAGGTTTTAGGCGCTCAGCCATTACCTTTGTGATTATTTTGTACAGCACATTACATAAGGCAATAGGCCTATAATCTGAAATATGAACCCCCTCCTCCCCTTTTGGAATTAAGGTAATGAAAGTGTGGTTTATAGCTTTAAGCATTCTCTTATTTTCTCTGGACTCTTCTACAACAACCCTTACATCTTCCTCTAAGTAGTCCCAGAAAGCCTGAAAAAACTCAATTGGGAAGCCGTCTGGACTAGGAGTTTTACCGGTGCTCATTCCAAAGACCACAGTTTTCAATTCATCTCTATCAATGGGTTTGAGGAGGGCCTGATTTTCATCCTCAGAAATAACAACAGGTATGACAGAAATAACTTCATTTTGGGCCTCTACATCTTGTACCACACTTTCCTTAAAAAGCTTAGAAAAATAATCCATAGCATGGGAATGCATACCTGGAAGTGTATCAAAGGAATGACCGTTCTCATCTTGAAGGGCCTCCATCTTATTCATCTGTCTTCGAGCACAAGCGATCCGATGAAAGAATTTTGTATTTTTGTCCCCTTCTAATAACCAGGTGGTTCTTGCTCTCTGCTTCCAATAGGTCTCCTCCTGGTTGTCAATGTCCTCAACCATTGTACGCAAGGCATCATCCTCAGCTTTGAGCTGGTGCTGTAATTACTCCTTCTCTGAACTATTTTTGGACCTCATCCCATCTGGCCACCAATGGAGCTCTTTGGGCCTGGAAGTCTATTTTATTAGCACGCCTCCAATACTTCAACTGAGTTTTGACATATTGTAGTTGTTTGTGGATTATGAACATTGCTCTCCCATAAGCTGGGTGGCCTTCTTCCCACCACTATGGAATTTTCTCCCGAAGTTCTTCTTTTTGAAGCCAAAAATTCTCAAATCTGAAAGGTTTGTGATGCTGCCCCATCCTAGTCCCGCCTTCCAACAGAATGGGACAGTGATCCGAAACTGGGCCTTCTAAAATCTAAAAATTTATATTCCATTTTACAAACGCCTCCTCCGAAACCAGAAAATGATCTAGCTTAACCTTCCTGCTATGTGGCTCCCACCTTTTATTAGTCCAAGTGTAGTTAATGCCAGGACATTTAATGTCCACTAAGTGCAAAGCCTGGACTTGGGCAATCATGAAACGGTCCCCTGGGTCCAAAAATGGTGTTCCCCCTTCCTGGTCTCTAGAAGATAATTTAGCGTTAAAGTCCCCCGCTATAATCCAGTCTAGATCTTCCCTTGAGGTTCGCATGTTATGCACAGCCTTCCACTGCCGCCTCTGACCATCTAGGTTTTGAGACCCATAAAAGTTTGTGATTAGAACGTGTTTCGTAGTGACATTATTCCTAAAAAGAGAAGTGAGAACACCCCTCCAGGCAAGATGTTCTATTGCAGACCATTCAAGAGAGTTCCACGGAGTAACAATCCCCCCTGAGGCACCTTGGGCAGCCACATCCATATGACCGACACCCCTCCAAATTATGTTGACTATTTTGGACATAAGATCTAATGACATCTTAGTCTCCTGTAAAAGCAAAAAATCAGTATTACGATTCTCTAAAAGTCTTCGAACAACAGATTGATGGGTTCTGTTGTTTAAACCCCTCACATTCCATGATTGTATAATCATTGGTTACCCTAGGAGCAATAAGAGTCTATTGTCCTCACCGATCCTCCCGTGATCAGTTTGTCTCCTTGGGCTGCTAGCAACTCCTTATTGGATCTTCTACCTACTCCCTGAGAATTGCTATTTTTTGATCTTTTTTCTACCTGGGTTATCCCCAAAGTTGGCCTTTCCCTGTTCTTCTCTGCTATTCCCATGCTGACATCCTGAGATACTTTCTGCTCCTGGTTATGCACTACTAAAGCCCCTGAACACACTGGTTGTGATACCTCACAGAGTTCAACTACTCGTTGTATGACGGGAGGAGATGAGAGAGGGAGTTGCCCGGGAATATTAGAAGTTTCCTTATTACCCTCCATGCCCTCCATAGATTGTTCCTCTTCGTCAACCGGTGACTTAAATATCTCATACCTATTGGCGAGTCTGAGATGGGATTGCTCCTTTCCCTCTTTTTTCTTTGTCCGTATTTTTCTTTTGGGCTATTCAAAACCCTCTCTCTGAGCTTCCTGGCCCTGAACAGTGCTATTAGAATCTTTATTAAGTGTTGCCTTATCCTCTTTAGGCAGGTTTGGCATTCCTAAAGGGGCCTCCATTTTAGCATTCATATTATTAGGGCAGAAACGGGCCAAATGTCCATGTTTGTGACAAACCCTACATCTAAAGGGTAGGGCCTCATAGTCCAGTTGTTGAATCCAGGAGAGTCCTGCCAATTCAATTTCCATCTCTGTCGGCAAAGGTTGGCTGAGATCCATCTCCACACATATTCTTGCATACACCGCCATGCTCCCTTCAATTGTGTCTCTGGCAACACCCAGATGTCTTCCAATAGAATTGCCAATCCTTGCCAACACCTGCTCACTCCAGAATTCCATTGGAAGAGCATATAGTCGGATCCATACTGGGACAGACGATAGGTTCAACTCGGGGATCGAATCCCACTCTCCATGGTTGAACAAATAGCCCTGTCGGGCCATGATTTTTCTTCTTTGACTCGAAAGCCCTATTTCTATCGGCCAAAGACGAAAAGCTAACAATAAAATATCCATTGCTAATAAACCACAATGAATACTCACCGTGAGGCTCCCAGTTTTGGCGGATCCAAGAGTGCAAAAAATTCAGGGAAGGACGTATACCCATGAACTTGCAGATTAAATCGTGATTAGCTCTGTAAATGATTGATTCTTCAACCATACTTGGCTCGATGACAATTTTTGGCCTGGTTTCGGCCTGCGGCAAACATCCATTCACACGATGTGCTGTCGACCTATTCCCAACAACCGTGAAGAGCATTTTATATGCCATTTTTTGAGCTTCGTCGTTCTTTGGAGGAGAATTTTCTTTAAACAAATCTGCGTATGAGCTGCTACTCCCTGGAAAAGGAGCCGGAGAAGTCCCCATTGGACCCTCCTGGGGCACCAATCTAGCCTTCAGATCCACCGTACCCCGAAGGCACTTCTGCAATCCAGCTGATGCCCTAGATTTTTCGAAGTTCCAGAAACCCTAGTTCAGAGGAAAAAATCGCCAGAGCTCATTTCCCGCCAAGACACTCCTTTCCCAAAATCATTTCTCGTTTTAGCAAATTGTTAATACGTAGTTAGAATTTAGATTTTGATTAGATGGAGAAAAAAAATAATGTTACGAAAAGTCTTCTTTGAATTTTATTGTATAAATTATAGTAGGGAGGCCATTGAAAAGGGCCTAGCCTTGTCTTGCCTTTTTGTTCGCATTATTTTTTGAATCATTTCTAATATGAGTTGCAGAAGTCAACTGTGGATGTAATCTCCAATGATGTACCCATTCAAATTCCAGCAATAAAATAGTATTACTTTTCTTCCATGTCTTTCGCAATGATTATTCTATTTTCATAATGATTTACTTTACTCTGTAATACTTTTATTTTCCTGCAATAAATGAATAATCAATAGTTAGAATAAGTAGATGAAATAGTAAAGTACTGAAGTAAAATAGCGTAGAAGGAGAAGAGAAATAAACTGACCTTTTCGAAGGTAGGGCCCACTTCCAAAAGACCAGTCCCTGTTCTCTCACTCCTGTAGAATAGAATAGGATTATATTTATGTTAAATAGAATTTATAGAAATTAATTTGCATCCTTTATTTTCTAAAGTAAATAGTTAAAATCATAATTAGATTCATGTGGATCCACACAATTAGCTTAAATATTCATATTTATTAAGTAAATTTCATTTTGCATTTAAAAGTGTTTTATTTCCTGCAACCTGATCTTAAGGAAACGAATCGAAGTAAACTGGTTGTTGTATTGGGATAATCTATGCGGGATTATTGTTCTTTAATTCAAATCGACTTGGATTGATGATTAAATGATTATCCTGATAAGCTATACAAGGAGAGAGGAAATGGGCCTTAGTAGGTTGGGAGAAAGTAAGCCAACCCAAGGTAAAAGGAGGTTTAGGACTGAGAAGATCAAAGTTAAATAATAAAGTTTCGGCTGGAAAGCTTTACTGGAGATGGATTTCCCAACCAACTTCTTTATTCGATAGAATTTTAACTAGTAAATATTTGGGACAGGTAAACCCAAATGAAGTGGGTCATTTCCCTTTGGATGGTAATGGATCCTTAGTGTGGCAGGAACTTAAGTTAGGATCTCAGGTAGTGAAAGATGGATTATTTTGGAAAGTGGGGAGAGGGGAGAAGACACAATTTTGGATAGATTCATGGGATCAATACCCACCTATCATTGTTGAATTCCCTGAACTGTAACCAATAAAAATAGCCATGAAAACCAGGAGTTGGATCCAAATTGAATTTTATTTCAACACTAGTCAGCTGGAGGATTATAAGTTTAAGCAGTTTAAGAAGTTGGATGAGTGGCCAATTTCAATCCCTTCGGAGCCTTGGCCAAGTTCATGACTAAAATCTTGGCATAAATATTTCTTACAGGTAGAGATGAGGAGTATGAATTAGCTTGGGGCTATGGGAGCCTTGATGTCTACATAGTGAAGGATGGATATGATAAGATCCTTCTAAAGCCTCCTCCTCATGCATATCAGGTTGAGGATTGGAGAAAAATTTGGTAGTCCAAGGGTTGGCTGAAAGTAAACTTTTTGCCTAGCAGTTCATGCATAATGGAATTCTTACTTTTGATAATCTCATATGTAGGGGAATCATTTGTCCATATCAATGTGTTTTATACTACAAGAATGATAAAACAACTTATCACCTGATGTTTGAGTGCTCATTCACGTGCCAGATCTGGGAGAGATGGTTTTTATATTATAAAATTTGAGTTAATGGTGATTTGAATCGAATTAATATTTGGGAAATATGGAAGAGGGGTAGATTTAAATCTAAAACTCTTTGTATTGGTTGGGAACTCAAATTAAAATTCATTTGGTGGTAAGTGTGGTTGGAGAGAAATGGCAAAAAATTTTAGAGATACCTTTTCATCTTTAGATGAAGTTTGGCATGTCATTTGGAGCAAAGTCACAAAAACTGTGGCGGTGTATGCTAAAGAGGAAACTCGGGTTGTTATAGGGACAATGGAGAAGGAAGTTGAAGCACAAGAGAGGCAGGATAAAGCTAGTTGGAAACCACCCCCAAAAGGTTTGACTAAAATTAATACTGATGGAGCTACAAAAGGCAATTTGGATAGAGCTGGAATTGGAGTGGTTTTCCGAAATCATTTTGGATTAGTGCTCTATTGGGAATTACAAGGCTTGCTAAGGGCCACAAAAAATGAAGCAAAAACCTTAGCTATCAAATCTGCTTTTGTTTGGGTAGTAAAACAAGGTTACATGAGGATAATCCTAGAATCAGATTCTCAAATAATGGTTGGAGTTCTATATTGCATGAGGAACTTTGCTTTGAAGACATGGAAGTTGAGGATTATTGTCACTCAAATTAAGGAATTGTGGAGGGAATTAGATGATGTGATTCTATTTTATGTGAGTAGAGATCTAAATAAAGTGGTAGACTTCCTGGCTAAGATGGGCACTAAGAAGGAGGTAGGGGTTCAATGGTACAGTGACATGGCTATTGAGGATGATATGATTAGGCATGTTGGTGAGCAAATCCAGTGTTTAGCTAATTTGGACAACCATTCCAGAAATATGGTTTAGGATATTTGTGCTCCAATGTAGATCTTCTTTTACAATTGTAAACAAGTGAACAACCATTGTAGAAATATGGTTTAATAGATTTGGCTCCAATGCAAATATTCTTTTACTGTTGTAAACATGTGTTCTCTTGGCTAGGGCTGGAAGAAGTCTCATCCCAAATTGTAAATTATCTTTGTTTTAATACAAGTTTTTTCAAATTATTTTTCCAAAAAAAATAAAAGGTGTAGGACCAACGAAAATATAAAGGTCATTGTAGCGAATATATTTTTGGGGGGTTGGAGAACAAGGGTTGTACTCAGGTCCCCCGCCCTTGACAAATTACAACTCTCTTCTTTAGAGCTTAAGAGTTTACAAATAAATTTAATTCTCATCACAATTGAGTTGTTATAGCTAGAAATCTACATTATTTTACATAAAATGTCTAAATTTGTTATTTTCATTTTTTTTGTTCTTTTACAATTTTTTGTGTGAATACAAATATTCCATAATTCAACATCCTTCTTGACATATTTCCTACAACAACCTTCACAATACCAAAATTTTACCTCTACTATCTATGCATTACGTCTTTGCATCTTAGTTTCCTTCCTAAAGCACAAGTGCAACCACAAAAATAATAATAAATAGTTTATATATACCAAATAAAAAATAAATAGTTTATATAAAAGCACGTTAATGTTATAAAATAAATCAGATATTACCAATGGAAAATATTAAAATAAATCTTAATCATTATTTGAATTAGGTAATCAACATTTTCTTGTCAACTTTAGCTAAACTTACTACTTCCTTTAACCATGGAGAAGGAAATTTAACTTTATGATCAAACCCCTCTTTTGGCTAACCTATCTATACATTTATTTCCTTCCCTTAACATATGTGTAAACCTAATTTCTTCAAACTCTATAGCAAGGTCTTGAATTTCCACAATTATCTCTTATATGTTCGATGAAGCCTTTGCTTTCCTCAAATTGCAGTTATTACTGTGAGTGAATCACCCTCCCTCCATACTCTATTTCAATTAATTTGTTTATATATTTTTAACCCTTCCAAAGCCACCCAAGCTTCAACTTCATTATTTGTCTTAAATCCACTATTGAAAGTGTAATGAGACAAAATTTATCTTCTATTATTTTTAATTATTCCTCCTCTTCCTATTGGTCTTGGATTTCCTTTAGAGACTTTATCAAAATTCAATTTGACCAACTCCACATCTGGTGGTTTCCACTATCCGTTCTTTACCTTCTTTTTGTTTCTCCTATACCCAACTTCATAATTCCATTTGATGACTTGACTCCATCTATCAAGGCTCTCTGTTTCCAAATTAGGGATTGGGTGATTTGATAGGGTTAGTTTAGACTCCTCTATGGCTAAACAAATCTTCCTTTTTATTAACTCTAAATTGTTTTCCTTTCCTTCAAATATTATTCTATTCATTTCTAGCTATACAATCCAAAGTATTATATCTTTTGATATATCTCAGATTGTTTGTAAAGCCTCACTTTTAAAAGTTTTTTGCCATTGCTTTAACCATTATTTAATTCTACCATTCGTTACCATGCATTTAACAAACATATTAAGAATCCATTGCCATGGTTTCGAGACTATTGAACAGTATTCCAAGATATGGTCTATACTCTCCTCCTTTCTACAAAGAACACATAATGAGGGGCCATGAAAACACCTTTTCATAAGGTTATCCCAAGATAAAATTCTTCTAGTACCTAATAGCCAAACAAACATTTTACCTTTAGGAATGCTTGGGCCATCCAAAATATCTCTCCATATTCTTGTGATATTTCTATTTTGTTTGTGCTTTACATTATATCAACTTCTTGTTGTGCATTCTCTTGAGCTATTCAACTCCTAATAAACTTATCCTTGGCTCTCCTTGGAACAATCATTATCGTTATCATTCTACTAAACTGCCTTGGTAGAAACCTTAAGGTTCTAGCTAATATTTAATAAATGAATAAATAAAATAACATTAAAAATAATCACTTTTAATGTTGAATCACCGTTGCACTGGAATGGGGAATCCCTCCAATGGGTTTAAACAAATATATATTTTTCTGCTTGGATAATTTGTGTGAATGGCCAACCTAATATATATATCTACCCTAAAGCTACGTTGGTGAAGAGACGTGATGGTTCACATTATGAGTTAATAATATAATAATTAAATGATTAATAATACTAACTAATAATATTAGTATGAAGGATCCTAACATGCCACCCTCCTTAAAAAGAGCTTTGTCCTCAAAGCTCAAAGTGAGGAGCTTTGTCCTTTGTTTTCCAAGCAAAATTTTTGCAAGTTCTTATACTATTTTAATGTCACTTTTATGAAGGCAGGGATATCTTGAAGGTCGGAGTGTTAGTGGGGGGTTTCCAAGAACAATAGTAGAATCTTCCTTAGGAGAATCATGATGACGATGGGAGGGCAACCATTGGGGTTCCTCAAACACTTCAAAATGATACATCAAAAGTGGTGGTAACACTTCCATATCCTTTTGTGGTTCCTTGGTAGAGCCAACGGAGAAGGAGTGTGTAGTCACTTTGTGTTGTTTTTGAATAGGTTTGGTCATGTGGTGATAACTCACTATTGGTGAGGAAGGTGTGTGTAGGTCTTGTAGAGTGCATGTCTGGCCAACATTGATCACTTCAGGTATGTCTACCTCATCCTTGCTTGGTGCATCAATCACTTTTGGCATATCAACCCTATTGTTGTCATTGGTGGGATCAGGTATTTTGGGTATTTCTTGCTCATTGTCCTTGTTTTCCACATCTTCCTCCTCTTTCTTATCTTTCATGGCTTCCTCATCTTCCTTACCTTCCTCATCATTGCCATATTTAGTGCTATCTTCAGGTGTATCCATCACTATGTTTACCTCAATCACATTTTCGTTGTTGGGAGAACTCCAAGGAATAGTTGCATCCGAAATATATAGTGCAGGTGTAATACATTGATGATTGCGAATAAATTTCTCATCGCAATGAAAACAAAAACCTTTTTCTCGTCGTGCCTTCATTTTCACGGGGTTAATACGTTTAATGGGTAAGAGTTGGGTAATTTTTTGGGTGGTGTACGTATTTTGTGATTCCCATACAGGTGGTTTTGTAATTGGCTCCTTCCACTGGCAAAAATCCTCCTTTGTAATAATTTTATTTGCAAGGTTGTTCTTTTTTAGGGTTAACTCTACTATTTTTCTTGCTATTTTTGTTTTAAAATCATCTTGCCATTTATTCATTACTTGCAGGATTTCTTTTGAGATGTATTTAAACAAACTTCTCCACTTGTGTCCAAAATCGATGCTCTGGTACCAAATGGTAGGACCTTGAAGGTTCTAGCTAATATTTAATAAATGAATAAATAAAATAACATTAAAAAGAATTACTTTTAGGGTTGAATCACTGTTGCACTGGAATGGGGAATCCCTCCAATGGGTTTAAACAAATATATATTCTTCTTCTTGGATGATTTGTGTGAATGGCCAACCTAATATATATATCTACCCTAAAGCTACGTTGGTGAAGAGATGTGATGGTTCACGTTATGAAGAGACGTGATGGTTCACATTATGAGTTAATAATATAATAATTAAATGATTAATAATACTAACTAATAATGTTAGGATGGAGGATCCTAACATGCCTCCTAGCATCAATATCTTATATACTTGTAAAATGATCTTATTTCCATTTGTATATCCTTTTTGACCCTTATAGAATATTTAGAAAACCCTATCACCATATTTATATTGAAGTAATCTTATCCATGGTTTCAAAATTGGATCTAGATTGAGTGGTTTATCCCACCAAGTATCCATCCAAATAGAAATATTTTCTCTAGTTTCCACCACCCATCTTAAACCTTTAATCACTAGATTAATTGATTTTTTAAAATTGTTCCATAGTGCAAAACTATTTGGTAGAGAGAATGCAGTAAATATTAAGCTTGGGTTACTAGGCTCAGTGTACTTAGAAGAATTCTTGCCCATTGTTTTTGACTCTCTTTGTATAATCTCCAAATTACTTTTTCCCTAAGAGCTAAGTTTGCATCTGTAAGAACTCTTAAACCAATACCTCCCTAGTTTTATCATCACACACCTTGCTCTATTTCACCAAAGGAAAATTCCTTTTATCATATAAACCTAACCATAAAAAAGATCTCATAATATAGATTAAACTTTTTTCAACTGATTTTGGCGTAGTATACAATTACATATAATATGTTGGAATGGCCAGTAAGACTAATTTAATTAGCTGCACTCTTCTTGCTAACGATAACCATTTACCTTTCCAAGTTGATAGTTCATTTTGAACTTTACTAATAATTGAATTTCATAATTCTATCCTCATTCTCCTCTCAAATAAAGACATCCCTAGATAAGTTGTTGGCAAATTTGCCTCCTCCATTTGAAGTAACCTATAAATTCTTGCTTTGATATTAGTTGGAGTGTTAAGAAAGTAAATTTTGGATTTTGTCCTATTAATTTTTTGCCCTGATGCTCTTTTGTATTCCTTTAAAAATTTATTCAAAGCTCTAGCCTCATTTATCCTTGCCCTTCCAAAAAGTGTTGTATCATCTACAAACTATTGATTAGTGATGTTGTCGATGTTATTACTAACCTTAAGTCCACTTATAAGCCCATATTTGTAAGCCTTCTTTAAGTTCCTACTCAAAACTTATGCCATAATAATGAACAAACAAGGAGATCTTGGTCTAAGGCCTTTCTCGGCTTTAAAATATTTTGTTACTAACCCATTGACCAATATTGAATAAGAAACTGTAGAGACACAAACTTTAATCCATCTAATCCATTTCTTCTCGAATTCAAATTTTTCTAAAATTGTAAAAAGAAAATCCCATTTAACCCTATCAGAGGTTTTACTCATATCAAGTTTTAAGATCATTGCTTTCTCTTTTCTTGAAGTTGTTGAATGTATAACTTCATGAGCTACTATGATCCCATTCAGAATTTGTTTCCCTTTCACAAATCCTCCTTGCTCTTCTGAAATAATTTTGTCTAACAATGGCCTTAATCGATTCACCATAACTTTGGAGATAATCTTATATGCCATATTACATAGACATATGGGTCTAAAAGAATCAAACAATTTTACATCATTCTTTTTTGGAATCAGGGTAAGATACATTGCATTTATTTTATAAGGTATGCATTGTTTTACCTTATATTGTTCCACTACCACCAACAAATAATCCTTCACTATATCCTAATTATGTTGATAGAATGTTGTAGAGAGCCTTGTTGTGGCTGCTCCACAACAAGCCCCAAAACTTGGGGACCCACTTTTGAAATTTTGTTGTTGTAGAGATTTTAGTGGTCTTAGAGCAATAGTGTTGAAGGATTCCCCATGAGCTTACAAAGTCTTATCCAAGGGTCATTCCGACGGTGTTTCTTTCCATTTATATGCTTGCCTTTGCAATTTTGAAATGCGCTCGGTGTCTTCTTGTGGTCTTGAAAGAGGTTGATTTGTCAAATGGAAGTCATTGTGTGAGTTTTGAATGTTGAAAGTTGATCGTTAGTTTCTCTTTGTTAATTTATTTTATTTTGAAAACATAAAAATATGACTATTTATATATATGATATATTTTAATATATATATATATATATAAGTAAGAGAAAATAAAAAGTTTTAAAATACAGAAAATTTACCATCTATATATATAAAAAGAAAAAATGAACAAAAAACAATTAAGTTTTTATATATATAGAAACTTATAATAAAATAAATAAATTATTATTATATATAATAATAATGATTTGAAAAACAAAAAATAATAATAATAATAATAATTTTCATATATATATATATATATATATATATATATCTTATGTACATATGGAATCCAAAAAAAAATAATTAATTTAAATTCAAATATTTAAATTAATTAAATTAAATTAAAATTATATATATATATAAAATTAACGATCACATTATGTTTGGCACTTTTTGATTTATGTTTTAAAAGTTATGGGTTTCATGTTAAGGTTAGTTAATTATCTTGTTTCCTTTGTGCAAGATGAAGATCACAGATGGCAATGGAGCAGCGGCGACATGAAGATCATCTGCATTGTTGAGAAGGTGGTCACCTAGAGGTGAGGATATGACTCTAACAAATGAGCCCAGACATACATAGCTCTTAAGGTGCCGATTCGATGATTACCGGATGACGTGGTCGCATAGTTTTCGAAGTTTCCCAACGACGCCCGTGATAAACGTCAGTGTGGTGCCAACTCAGCGAATACGCTACAACGAACGGGGGGTTTCGACGAATCCAAGTTCGACGATTCGGCAGTGCTAGCAATAGATGTAGACGAAATACTTGACGAGGTCAAACAAAGTGGATTATCGGTGAATATGTTCTAACGACCAGGAGACTATGTCGCAAACACAGGTGTACAGGTCCCACCAGACTAGCTAGCCGAAGAAGGCGACTGACATTACTGTGGAGCCAATGGATGAAGCATTGAAAAATTGTAGGTTTTCAGAACAAAGTTCTGATAGAGCATTGGCGAGAGATAGATTTCGCAACGAGAATTGTTCATATCGATGACCATGAGGTGAGTAGTAGCAATGACGAACAGATCTTGGCAAATGGATAGTACATGCCCTCGATGAAGATTTTACAAGGGTGTGACATCTGATAATTCGGGTGGGCTATGCAGCATCGAGAAGGTATTACTAGAGCATTCCGATGTTTGACAAGTTAGGTTGGCAAAATGCATGCGGTATGACCACATTAGTTTGTCTTTCTCAAACCCAAGTGAGGAAATATGAATACGCCCGAGGCAATGTTGAACATGGAATCCACATGTAGTGGATGACCTCCCAATGAGGCGTATGTTTTGAAGGATTTGCGCATGCAGGCGTATGTTTTGAAGGATTTGCACACGCAAGCATTAATAACAACAAACTGTAAGGAGAGGTAGACCCGATGATATTCGAGGTCAACATAGGGTTGTTGCATCAAATGAAAGCAGCACCGTCAGGATTTAAAATTGGGAAACATGGGCTCGTCACCATATCACCGTTAGCAGTGGGATAGCGACAAAGACATTACATTTGGTCATGAGGTTCGTCTAGCAGATTCGAAATGTGGAGGACATCATGTTGCAAGACGATCCAAGCAACAACACTCACACAATGGTGGTAATAGACGTTGAGTATGTTAGAATATCCGACGATGAGTTTGTATGGACTATTGCGGTGCTCGGGCAACATTGGAAGCGATCATCACCACGGTGGCTCCCAATAAGTAGTGCGGTAGCTGGTAATAAGCACCAGGTCGGGTCTTCGACAGTGGAGAATGCGCGGTAGCCAACATACCAAATCAGTGGACTGGCACAAGGGAAATTCATGAAATAATCGATCGATAAATAAACGAGGCAAATAGAGGCATGGGTGTCAACAATACAGTAGTGATTGACAACCATTGTTGACGGTGATATGTTAGGGCTTACAAAGAAGCACAGTTTGTGCTACGTTGGATGTAACCCCCCATGCGTTAAGATTGGAAATATGTAGACC
The DNA here is from genome assembly GCA_028583015.1 of Wollemia nobilis. Lineage (NCBI taxonomy): Eukaryota > Viridiplantae > Streptophyta > Pinopsida > Araucariales > Araucariaceae > Wollemia > Wollemia nobilis. The sequence goes on from JAQPPZ010002979.1 coordinate 1,075,169, forward strand.
CAGACCTACTGGAAGACGCGATGATCTTAAACTTTGTCGAGTATATCATTCACAACTGTACATGATTAGCATGTCGGTGATCAGAGTTGGGGACTGAGAGGACCCGAATTTTCTACATGGAAGATATGGGGTATGCTTTCCATGTCAGGCCACAAGAATGATGGGCTCCTCTATCAATCTTCAGGTGGAGGTTTGGCCAATGGTGGGGTATGTCTTATATTAATTAAAGATGCATAACCGACGTCGAGTGTTTACTTGACCTAAGAGAAGAATGAATCATCTTTAGCACCGATGTAGGTTGAACACATTTGGGCATCCTAAGGCAATCTATGGTATGAGCATAATACCATATGAGAAAATACAAGGGTTGAATTATTTATTTCTTATTTTGTTCTTATTTATGGGGTCAAAGTGAATATTAAGTTATGAATTAAGGCAATGTTTGGAAAAGCCAATGACAAAAAGGAAAACGTGGCATGAAGAGAGACTTAACGTAATTGCACATGCTTTGAAATAAAACGCTCGCGAAACAAGTGAAACATATTTCAAAAAAGGACAAAGGCATTATTAGATCTCAAAAAGCCAAAGGGCAGAATAGTGAAACAAACCAGAAAAGTACGCGAAAGGGCTTTGGGAGGAGGGTGTTGAAAGAAAACAAAGGAAATGAAAAGCCAAAACGAAAGTGGAAATGAATGGCTACGAAGATGGAAAGACTTTTAAAATTTTTAAATACATCATACAAAGATGGAAAGGGGGTTGGAAAATTTTCAGAGGAGATTGCAGTAATGAAGGCAGGAGCTTTGGCACTGGATTTTTCTAAATGTTTTCCTTCCATTTGGACTGGTTTTTGGGGAAAACCAGAAATTCTGCTGTTGTAAAATGAAATATTTTTAATATAGAAATGTTCAAAAATTTGCATCTTATGGGCAAGAAATAAGGATATTTGTTTTCTGCATGCTAGTTTTAATCGTTTATCTTTACCTTTCAGATTTCAGACTTATAGATGAAGTTTATGCATGTTTTATTGGTTGCTTTAGGCGAATGTTTGAAATCTGAAATTTATTTTTGTACCCTAGGAGCTAGCACCTAACTTGTTTTGATTGTGCAAAATTGCAGGTCTAATAGGCTAGGTTGCATGCATGAAATACCTCACATATTCGATTTTTTCGGAATAGGATGGCATCATACTGATTGTGGCATACTTTGCATTTTCAGCTTTTATTTTTAGTTATTTTTATTTTTAATTTTTTTTAATTTTTGGACATTAAAATAAACAGTAAAAAATTTCAAAATCCAAAAATAATTTGCATGGATGCATAGAGCATACTTCATACTTCCATTACGCACTTAGACGTTTTTACTTCGGAGTTGTTTCGTATTTTTGAAAATTATCCGAAGTTGTTTTTATTGTAGATTTTAAAATTTTTGTTTTTGGGCCAAATTTAATTTTTTTCAGCTTTATATCTCATTCATTAGCCTATGATGACATATCCCTCATGAAAACTTCAATTTCATTAAAAGGGTTATGTTTTATGACATTTTATAAATTATCATTTTGGGGTCCTAAATTATCTTCTCTTTATAAAAATTTTGATTTTATGAAAGAGGGTTAATTTATACACTACATTGAAGATCATTATTTCAAAGCACTGAATTATTCATCTTTGTGAAAAATTTATTTCATTTAAGAGGGATAAATTGAAGTGACATTTTAAAACCCTTATTTTAAGGTCATAAATTATTGCCTCTTTGTGAAAATCAATTTCACCAAAGAGGGATAGTTTATTGATTACATTGAAAGCTATCTTTATCTTCATGATAAGAAGTCATATTCAAGGAACCTATTCATCATTGAGGATTCACATTCATAGATAGATTTAATCTTTACTTTCATGCTTCAAATAGGATTTAATGCAAGATAAAACTTGATTAAAATCCACTTAATAAGGGAAGATAAAATCTACCTTAAAATCCTCAAGATAAAAAGAATTAAGGCACTACATCGTGGTCATATGAGGGCCAACTCACATTTGTTTTATTTTGGTTTCATGAACAATCATTAAAGTAGCATGGTAAAATAAACCAACATTGCCCCTTGTTTACAGTTACTTGCAATCACTAAGGTGTTCCAAGCATTGAATTGATATATTTTTATTGATATTACTAATACACATATGCAAATGCTAATATAGCGGAGACCTTGGAGAAGTTGTTTGTTTAACTTCTTTTCAAGAGAGGGTTTTGGGATCCAAACCCCAAGGGAGAGTGTAATTTCACAATTGGGTAAAATTAACACCCAACATTTTGGCGCTAGAAGGAGGGCATGAATTGGCTTACCTTATTTTATTTATGCTAAGCAATTTATGAATTATTATTCATTGATCTAATGCTTTTAGATTATTCATACAGGAATAATGCAATGTTGAATGTTTTGAAATGCTAAATATTTCAAGTTCATTTGATTAGCATCTTTGGTTTCCTCTAACACTCACACGTTGGGAGCTAATAGGATTTGAATTGATTTATTCTATTGCCATTTAGATGCTAAATTGTTCATGTTACTTGAAAGATTTATTTATAAAATATTGGTCTTGACTAACGAGTTTTGTTTCCATATGATTACTTTCGTTGATTCTAACATTCTCTATTTTGATGATGTGTTAATGCTAACATGTTGCAAATTTGAGAATGTTCTTCAATTTATGGTTTAATGGATACATATCTCTTGGTTGATGCTAACATGATGATTCATATGTTACATATTTGATATTAGTTAGTCATTTAATGCTTCTTTGTAAGAAATATATATTTGACTAACAAATTGGTTTTGAAGTTATTCTTTGAGTTTCACTAATGGCATCGATTGTTCTAACTAGGGCACAAATTTCATTGTGGATAGCTGGCTATTATCATCAATTGGATAGGCCTACTCATAAAATTCCTCAAGGGGTAGAAAATCATTTACCTATGTTTAAGCATGATGTGACCTCGGCTAAGGAACATATTCAAAGATATAAAGATATCTTAAGGCAATTGCAAATATGGAAAGGAGATGTTCCTTGTAGACTATTTTCATACACTTTGGATGAAGTTGCATATGAGTGGTACATACACCTACCTATATATTCCATTACTTCTTGGGCTCAACTAGAAGCTTCATTTATTAGCCATTTTTAAAGACAAGTTGATCATGTTCGGATGTTAAATCAATTTGTCTCTATCTCTAGTGAACCTATTGAGTCCATGAGTGAATTCAATTATAGGTTTCATAGGTTGTATACCGAAGTGGTGCCCCATTTCTTCATTTCATAAGAGAGAGCTATTGAAATATACATGAGAGCTACACAACACGAAGTGGTTACATTCCTAAGGAAAAATCTTGATGACCCATCTTTGCATAGAATCTATGAAGCCACGAGAGAATTAGAACAATGGGCCATTTTGAAAAGAGAAAAAGTGGATCAACCATCCTTGCTTAACCCTAGGGTGAACAATCAATGGGATGAAGTTGAATGTCCAAATACAACAACCACTCTAGATTCCATCCAAGAGGATGTGCAAGAATCCAAGCCAATGTCCATTAATGAGGATTGGGATGAACAAACCCATCAAGATATGATTTGGTCATGTTTACACACAAAGGATTTGGACGACTGTTGGGAGAAAGAGATAGGATTTGATCCTATTGAATAAGCCCTTGACTCAACAAAGGTGGTTGATACTGAATTTGAAAAGCCAAGAGATGAATTGGAAGATCCAATAGAATCTCATCACTTGTTTTCGAAAGATACGTTGGACGATATTGTTGATACTAATAATCAAGAAAACCCACACCTTCCAAATTGTGATAAAATAGAATTTTGGGTTACAAATGTGAATTGTGATCTTGCAAATTTAAATACAAAGAGTAATCCACTTTTGGAAATGATCGAACCATCTAAGGAAGGTGAAGGTGAGTTTGAGGATCAACCCATTGATAAATTTGAAGAATGTGAAGGTATAATTGAGCATCATACCCCAATTTTGGAAGATGATCATTGTTGGTGGAATAAATGGGAGAACTTTACCAATATTTCTAACAAAGCACTCACTTCACTTGATATGCAGGACAGGTTACAAAGGCGAGTTTTACAACTTGAAGAAACCATCTCTCAACTACAAGAAAAAAAGACTCAAGATGTATATCTAGATGATGCTCCAAATCATCCTCATGAGATAAAGATCGAAGATACTAAAAGTAATATTCTTTTAGACGATGAAGTGATTCCAGAGTGCACTGGTTTTGGAACTTGTGACGAATCAGGATCTTCCATAAATTTGAATGAGATAATTAAATTTGGTGATCAAAGCCTTCAACATGCTATAGATGATGACCAAGGAAGATGTGAAGAAGAATTTCTTGAAGATTTTTAGGAAGAAATAGTATGGATGGTTAACAAAAGATGAGAAGAACATGCTCACTTCAAACCTTCTAATGAACTTGTTGTGTCAATTGATATGCAGGATAATACGATTGTTTTCTCGCATGAGAATATTACAAATCCTGTATAATTTGAGAAAATTTTGGAAGAGGGATTTGAATCTCATAAAATTTTGGAAAGTTATAAGATTCTATAACCATGGATAAAGTGGGAGAATCATTTGCTTTTGGTTCCTTTGAGGGAAAAGAAATTGAAAATCTTGATCCAATTGTTGGTTCTATAATGTCTATGCCATTTCAAAATGAGGAAATTTTAGAACCTGAATGGTTTGGGTTTGATATCACTGATGATCCAATTGAAAATTTTACATTATCTAAAACAACCCAAGTGGTCGATCATGGAGATGCGTTAGTTGACCCATCCCTAGGTAGACAAGACCTATGGTTTGAAAAGGATGGATGTGCTTTAATTGGGTGCCTAATTTTGGTGTCTTTAATAAACAAGTATTTGATGATGATGAAAGTCATGAAGAAAAGGAAAAAAATGTTCACCAAGGTTTGTCAAATGAGAATATGCAAAAGGTAAAATCTCACCCTTTGTGTTCTACCATTCAAACTTTAGGTGATGGTCTGCCTAATTGCTTGTTGGATTCAATGCTATTAACAATGAAATGCCATTTGTGGTGGATAAATAATTTGACTCAATTACTCCTCACACCACTAATGATATTTCTTTGTTGAATGAAAATGAAGTTGGTATACTCGAAATGTCAAATCAAGTTCAAAGTCAATTAGTAACAAAATCTAGGATAAAAACTTATGATGATGTCCATCTAATAAATATCTTAGGTGCTTGTAAATGGTTACATGAATTTGACTAGCCTACAGATTTGAAAAATGATTTGGCTCTAAAATTTGTAGAAATAAGTTCATATTTGCAAAATCTCATATCTAAAAATGAAAGCTTTTTTCTATATCATGAATCAAAGTGTGATATGGACATCTTAAAGAATAGACAAGATAAAATTGAAGATCAATTATTGTCTAATCAATTTGACTATTTACTCCACTATGGGATTATTAATGGAACTTTACTAAAATGGTGGGGAGAGAGAGGCAAGTTGAAGTTTGTTGCATTGTTTGGCTTAATCTTGTTTTTGTTGGATTCCTACAATGTTTGGCATGCGTATTACGTTATATGTCTTTTGAAATGTTCTAATCACGTTTGGGATCCAGGGAAGTGATAGGTCAAGCCTTGCACCATCTTGTACCATATTGTACATTTGTATATAAATTTTGGTTTTCGTGTTCGGTTTTGGGTTTGGATTTTGTTTTGATGTTTGCAAGTTTGATTTGTGTGTTTTGTATTCATTCGCTTCCAAGTTTTGGTTATTTTCTAGTATTTTAGAGTGAGATGTCAGCTCATGTCCTTATGAATGGTAATTAAGATAAGGAGAATATGAAGCATTGGAATTGTATTGTAGAAGGCCCCACAAGTACCATAAACAAATTAAAGAATATTGTTTGAAACTTGGGATGCGTGAAGTTGTCAATTTTGCAAATTAGGGCAAAATATTTTGTATACTCCATCGCATTCATCCGTGTTTCATGGTATATCTCATATTGCATAAATATTGCATCTCACTTGCATTTACATTTCAAAGACAATCACCAAAAAACATGTCAAATTATCTTAGGATCATTGCACAATATATACTAAGAAGATCTTGAGATTGGGAACTGATGCCGAAACTGTCTTGAACCAAACACAATTTGCACATAATAAAAACATCTTGGGCAAAATGTTCGAAACCATCCTTGGGAGGAAATGTGAGGCGAAAAGAGTTATCCTTATCGGTCCTATCACGCAACATAGACCATAAAACAGTGGTTTTCACCACTTCCACAATACTTGAAAGCCCAAAATCAGAGTAGTAAGGATAGAATCAAATTATCATCACACTTAGGTTGAGAATCTGATTTCCCAAAGCTCTGATTCTGCCTCCATCACACCACAGATTATTGAGTTGTAAGGATCGTATTACGTGTCCCCTGAGAAGGATGGGTAGTCATCCCCAAGATTCAAGAAATTCAAATCAAAATGTTTACCATTTCACCTCCATCACACCATAAGCCATTGAGTTGTAAGGATTGTACTACATGTCTCTTTAGAAGGATGGGTAGTCATCCCCAAGATTCAAGAAATCAAAAGATAAATCATTGACTATTAGGCTAACCTCCACCGAGGCTATAGACGCTTGACTGGCAGTGGAGTATGCTCATGCATGGTGACATGTCTCGTTTAAAAGCGAGATCTCTGACCGCTCACATAGACAGGCTAGCCTTGCTATTTCATCCATAATAGGTCTAACCATTTTGGTCAAAATGAGGTAATAAACTCAAAATCAAAGTAGTAAGGATAGGGTCAAATTCTCATCATACTTAGGTTGAGAATTCGATTCCCCAAAGCTCTAAGTCCACTTTCACACATTGGTTTTGAATTGTAGAGATTCATAATTGAACTCTTGATCTGGTAAATGAATTCACTTCACACACATTTGATCCTAAGAGGGTTAGATAGTTTTTAGTGTCTTTGTTCGTGGTACTAGAATAATTGAGTCTCTGCAAAGCAATACATGCATATTATAGCATATTTTCAATATATCTCAGCCCTCAAGAAACGTACATGCGAAACTGATGATGGAATGTTGAATGGTTTCAAACGATAAAGAATGAATCACTTTGTACACATTGAGTCGATGTTGAATGATTCTGATGGTTCATATCTTTTTGGTCTATTTTCATTCTTGGGATACTTTTTGATGCCTATATTTGGGTTTTAAGTGTTTTCAGGTTGGGTTCTTATCAAAATTCCAAGAGCATTTCCCATTAGAGTCGCCATTTGTTGTGGCTGCTCCACAACAAGCCCCAAAACTTGGGGACCCACTTTTAAAATTTTGTTGTTGTTGGGATTTAAGTGGTCTTAGAGCAATAGTGTTGAAGGATTCCCCATGAGCTTACAAAGTCTTATCCAAGGGTCATTTCGACGTTGTTTCTTTCCATTTATATGCTTGCCTTTGCAATTTTGAAATGTGTTTGATGTCTTCTTGTGGTCTTGAAAGAGGTTTATTTGTCAAATGGAAGTCATTTTGTGAGTTTTGAATGTCTTGAAGGTTGACCGTTATTTTCTCTTTGTTAATTTATTTGATTTTGAAAACATAAAAATATGATTATTTATATATATGATATATTTTAATATATTATATATATAAGTAAGAGGACCGAAACCCTGAGAAGCAGGTTTCGTAGGAGGAAGAAGCCCGCAACGCCACGACGACGATAGGGTTTGACTGGAGTGTAGCTAAAAATGGAGCCTCCCACAACGACATTGAACAAGGAAAAAAACCTCTCGATAAATTGGGCGAATCGAAAAAATCTTACGTAGAATGTTTGCAACAAAATCCTAGACTACCCCCTAGCGGATCGATGGATTTCATTCTGCAAGGTAGCGATGTGTTGTGCCCTAAACACCTCATGGAAGATTATGCATCTCGCGATTCCTTCTCATTAGTGGGAAAGTTTGTAGGAGGGCACCCAGACATGGATGCGATTCGACGGTGGGCTACTTCGAAATGGAAAGTTGTGGGAAATTTGGGTCTTTCGGCAATGACCAGAGGTTTTTTATGATCCAGCTGAATACCTGGGAGGATGCAAAGTGTATTCTTTCTAGAGGTCCTTGGTTATTTGGAAGACGAAGCATGTTCCTCAAAAAATGGGAACCAAATTTTGACCCTGACTCTCAAAACATCAATTTCGCTCCCATTTGGGTCCACCTCCCCAACCTCCCTACACATTTTTTCTACGAGGATGCTCTCCAAGGTCTGGCTAGGGATTTTGGAGATTTGGTAGCTATTGATCTAGCTACCTGTGCCAGAATACGTCTAACCTAGGCCCGCATCTGTGTAAATGTGAATCTAGATCACCTCAATCTTATATACGAGGATTTTAGGCGAAGGCAGTCGTTGATCTTCGAAAACAAACCTGCTTTTTGTCCATATTGTTAGTCACAGGGGCACCTCCCTTCTCAATGCCCTAAGTGCAAAAACCTTGATGAAGATTCCCAGCCAAGTGGGCATCCTCAACTAAGAACCAGTCAGAAGGAAACTAGCAGTCAATGGCAAGCCAAGAGGAATGCGCAACAGAACCAGTCGCTTCAAGATCAAGCTCAAGCTCTCCAAAAGGCAAGTTCCTCTTTCACCACTTCTAATAAATTTGATTTACTTAAAGATTCTGGAACCAATGACGTCTTTGAACAAGGTGAAATTCTTGTCCCTCCATCCTTGAAACATATCAATTCCCCTCCGGGACCCCCTAACCCCATGCCTATTTAGAATATTCCATGTTCCCCCCTTCAAGAGCAGATCCCCAAGTCCAATAATGCCCCCTAGAGCCCATCACAAAAACCCCTTCGATTGTCGTTATCCACAGCTCTGTACCCACCCCTTGAAGAGTCTGGCTTTCCAACTTCCCTATCCTCCTCTATCGATGTGAATTCTAATAGCGATCAGGCCACCCCAGAATCCCCTGATCATCGAAGTCCCAAACAAACTCACAGCTTCAAAAGGTCCCAAATGGATGTGGGAGCAGACAAAAATAAAGGTAGGCCTTTCGACGCTGAACGTCGAAATCGGGACACAGTCGAGGATATAGCAAATGGTACGCAGAGAACCTTGTTCCAAGAAAATTTCAGTTCTATCAAGGATGAAAACCAAAGACCCAAACCCCCTGCACAACAAGGCAAAGGGGGCAAGAAAACCTCCAAAATTTTCAAATGAAAGTCCTCTCATGGAATGCGAGAGGACTGAATGGGGCAGCCAAGCAGATATTGGCTGCAGCCATGCGAAGAGATTACAACCCCATAATTTTTCTCATTCAAGAAACTAAATTAGACAATCAACTTTCACCTAGGATAGCCAAAATCATCTAGAAAAATTGCGATTTTGTCTACTCCCCATCTTCTGGCACTGCAGGTGGGATCCTGTGCCTTTGGAACCCATCCGTAGTCGAGGGTAGATTTATTTCTAGTCATGACAGGCTGTCTAATATCCTGTTTCATGACCTCAGCTCCCAGACTTCTTAGATTATGTCCAACATCTATGCTCCCAATACTGCTTTGGGAAGAACAATGTTGTAGAACACCCTCACCCAGATGAGACAGGCCTTTGCCAATATTCCATGGGTTCTAGCAAGGGATTTTAACTCCTCTCTTCAATTCTATGACAAGAAGGGAGGAAATGCAATTACTAACAGCGATATAAAGGACTTGAGACCGTTTGTTGACAGTAATGCCCTTATGGAAGTTTTGATTCAAGGCCTCAGGTTCACTTGGAGTAACAGACGAATGGGAAACAATCTTATCCAAGAGCACCTTGATTGGGTGTTGCTCTCCCAAGAAGCCCTCCCCCTCTTCGGTGATGCCAGTCTGTAGGCTCTCCCGAAGATTGGGTCTAATCATAGCCCGCTCCTCTTCGATACTGGTAGCAAGCCTCAGTTCAAGACCCCTTTTCGATTTGAATCCATGTGGACTCACCATCCGAATCTCATAAATCGAATAGCAGAATGGTGGCAGGTAAGCTTTCTAGGGACAACCTCTAACCAGTTTATGTAGAAACTCAGATGGGTCAAAGAGAATCTCAAAGTTTGGAATAGAGAAACCTTCCAAAACATCTTTGAAACCAAGCAAAACATCAAAACCAGATTAGGGCAAATTGAGGATAGTTTTCAAAGAGGCCAGGGTGATGACAGTCTCAGAAGTGAAGAGAGGATACTGCTCTCTGAATACCACAACACCCTGAGTAAGGAAGAAACCTTTTGGCACCAAAAGTCGAGACAGCTCTGGCTCAGGGAAGGAGACTCCAACTCCAAGTTTTTTCACATATCCACTCTAAGGCGCAAGGGTTGTAACAGGATTAAAAGCCTTACTAAGCAAGATGGGACCCTTATCTCTAATATCCACCACATCAAGGATGAAGTCGTCAGCCACTTTAAAGACCTCCTTGCCTCCCCCCCACTTCCTCCCCACGACCATGGATTCCTTGTTTGAGAACATTTCCAATACCATTCCTGATGAAACCAATGAGTTCCTCCTCAGCCCCTATCCTACAAAGAAATCCACCAAGCCCTCTTCTCAATACAGCCTGACAAAGCTCCCAGACCCGATGGCTTTTGCCCAAGGTTCTTCCAAACCTTTTGGGACATTACGAGACCTGACCTATGTCTGGCCATCTCTGACATGTAGAATTCCAAATCCATTCCCAGAGACATTAATTCCACTTTCCTGGTCCTTATCCCTAAGGGGTCCAATTCCTAGTCTCTGTCTAATTATTGGCCCATCAGTCTTTGCAATGTAATCTACAAAGTTCTATCCAAAGCCCTGGCCAATAGATTCACTGGGATCCTTCCTACCATCATTGACCACTGCCAGGGAAGTATTGTCAAAGGCAAAAACATCTTGTACGAGGTTATCACCATCCACGAGTTGATCCACTCTGCCTACAATGCTAACTCTGCTTCTTTCTAAAACTTGATATGAATAAGGCCTTTGACCGAGTGAATCGAGAATTTCTGTTCAAAATCCTCCTCAAATTTGGTTTCCATGAATCTTGGGTAAATCTAATTTCTAATTGTGTCTCTTCTTCTTGGTTCTCGGTCTTGGTGAATGGGCTATTGCCGAATATTTTCCTAGAACCAAGGGGCTAAGATAGGGGGACCCTCTTTCCCCATCCTCTTTATCATCCTAGTAGAGATTCTTAGCATAACCATTAAGAATGCTTGTCATAGAAACTTGATTTATGGTATCAAGACAACCTCAGGTTTAAATCCCATCACCCACCAACAATTTATGGATGACACCTTGCTGACAACTAAAGCTTCAGTCTCTGAAGCCAAAAACATCAAGGGTATTCTCAATATGTATGAGGAAGCAACTGGGCAAAAGATCAACTACACCAAAAGTAAGTTTCATTTCATCAGCACCCCTGCTAGACGACAGGCTAAGATTGCTAGCATATTGGGGTGCTCCATTGCTGATTTTCCAACATCTTATCTAGGCCTACCCATGTTCAAGGGGAGGCCTCAACAAAAAATGTGGAACAATGTCACTGACAAGATTCATAAGAAGTTGGCAGGATGGAAGGGGGCCCTACTCTCCAGTGCAGGCAAAGTGACTTTGGTCAAGTCGGTCCTACAGAGCATCCCCACCTACTTTTTGTCAGTGTTCAAAATCCCTGCTGTGGTAGGAGAAGCTATTGAAAAACTCCAAAAATAGTTCCTATGGTCGGGTAATGCTAATCACAAGAAGTTTCACTTAGTAGCCTGGAACAAAGTCTGCTCTCCTAAAGACATGGGAGGTCTGGGATTGCGACGCATAACCATCACAAATCAAGCCCTCCTAGCTAAGCAGGCTTGGAAGGTGATTACAAATGCTAAAACAGAGTGGGTGACCATTGTCAAAAGGAAATACCTGCAACAACACTCAGTCCTTGAAACAAAGACCCCTTGCTATGGGTCCAACTTTTGGAAATCCATCAACCACACTAAGCAGATGGTTCAACAGGGATCTTGGTGGCAACTAGGAGATGGTAAGACCATCAATTTCTGGGAAGATGCGTGGGCCAAAAAAGAACCACTCATCAGTGATCCCAACTTAGCCCCCATTAAGCACCTCATCGATAGGAAGTATGGAGCTCATGTTGTCGATTTCATCACTTCTAACCAAGGATCCCGCGGTTGGAAAAAGGTTTAGTTTAGAATTAAGAATGATGTGATTAACAAAGGCCTCGCCACTCTCATGGACATATTCAAAGCTAACTTCATACCCCAGACCCTGAAGGAGGATGAACGTTGTTGGAAGGGGTCGAATGATGGGGAATTCACCGTCAAAAATGCTGCCCAGATGTTAGAAAACACTTTTATTGGCACCAAGAAAGATGACAGCCAGACTCTAGCCAAGAGTGTGTGGCTCAAGTTGTTGATCCCAAAAGTGGCACATTTTTGCTGGCTTGCTGCTCATAACAAAATTATGACCACTAACAACTTGATTCGTAGAGGAATTATAGTCCCCAATAGGTGCTACCTTTGTACTAAAGCTTGGTAATCCACACAACATCTCCTCCTGGAATACCCCTTTGTCGATAATGTGTTATCCATTTTGATCAACAAATTCCAGGTCTGCTGGACCCGACCCAAGACTGTTGCTGAAATGTTCATTCAATGAAAACTCTAGACTTCAATTCCTATGGAGTTCCATGCTTCACCATGCGGTCTGGAAAATTTGGTTGGAATGTAATAACCATATATTCAAAGAGGATACCAAGAATCTGAAAGATGTTGTCAACAGAGCACTATCCCTAGTTATAAAAAATAGTAGTCTGATTACGTACGAAGAGGTTCCCAACTATGGGTTGGAATCCCTTCTTTTTGCTTCCCTTAAGATTCCCACAGACTGTAGCAGAATCCAGAAGACTGGTAACTTTTGAACCCTGGTTAAATAGACCCCTCCCCTGCAGGGATGGCTCAAAGTCAACTTTGATGGTGCTTCAAAGGGAAATCCAAGGAGAGTTGGGGCAGGAGTTGTCATCAGAGACCACATAGGAAGCATAATCAAAGCATTCTCAAAAAAATTGGGGACCCAAACCAATAATTATGCAGAAGCTAGAGCCCTATGGAGGAGCATCGTGGAAAGTAGAACCTTTCCCAAGCCAATCATCTTTGAAGGTGACTCATCTGTGATTATTGGCCACATTACCAACAACAGCTCAGGGGGGAAGAACATTCAGAATATAATTCAGGAGTGCCAATTACTCCTCAACAACAACCCCCAAAGTCAGATCAACCATGTTCTCGGGGAAGCCAACAAAGTGGCTAATATTCTAGCTAACAAAGTTGTTAATCAGTCAAACTTGATCGTCTGGGAAGAAGATTTCCCTCAAGAAGTTATCTCCCAAGCGAATCAGGATGTGGAAAGTTGACTCTCTGTTAATCAGGATGACGCTGCTCAACAGAAAAAGAACAAGAAATCCCAGTAACCTGAGAGGATGTCGGATAGACAGGTGGACTGTCTGGTGTATGTCCTTCAGCTGTATCTTTTTGTTTTTTGTCCCTTATCTTAAAGGTTGTCTTTCGAATATAAGATATGTTGTATGTAGTGGAATTGTATTTGGTAAGCTGGTTTTTGGCTGTTGCCAATGAAGGCCTCAGGTGTGTCATTTTGCTACTGATGTAATAGGGACAGGACCCTTCAACCCGTAAAGCAATAAAATATTTTTTACCTACCAAAAAAAAATAAAAAAGTTTTAAAATAAAGAAAAATTTACCAGAAAAAATGAACGAAAAACAATTAAATTTTTATATATAGAAACTTATAATAAAATAAAGAAATTATTATTATATGTATCTTACATATAATAATAATGATTTGAAAAACAAAAATAATAATAATAATAATTTTCATATATATTTTATATATGGAATAAAAAAACATTAAAAAAAATTAATTAATTTAAATTCAAATATTTAAATTAATTAAATCAAATTTAAAATAAAAATATATCTATATATGTTATATATATATATATATAGATAGATAAAAAGAATAAAATATTATATATATATATATATATAATTAACGACCACATTATGTTCGACACTTTTTTATTTATGTTTTAAAAGTTATGTTTATACTATTATGGGTTTCATGTTAAGGTTAGCTAATTATCTTGTTTTCTTTGTGCAGAATGAAGATCACAGACGGTAATGGAGCAGTGACGACATGAATATCATCTACGTTGTTGAGAAGGCGGCCATCTAGAGGCGAGGAGATGACTAACAAATGAGCCCAGACCTATGTAGCTCTTCAGGCGCCGATTCGACGATTATCGAATGATGTGGATGTGCAGTTTTTGGAGTTTCCCAACAACACCCATGATAAACTCCAGCTTGGTACCAACTTAGCGAATACGCCACAACGAATGAGGGGTTTTAATGAATCCAAGTTTGGCAATTCGATAGTGTTGGTGGCAGATGTAGACAAAATACTTGACGAGGTCGAATGAAGTGGATTATCAGCGAATATGTTCTAACGACGGGGAGACTACGTCGTAGAAACAAGTGGATGGGTCCTGCCAGACTAGCTAATCAAAGAAGGTGACTGTCATCAATGTGGAGCCAGTGAATGAATCGTTAAGAAATTGCAGGTTTTTAGAACAAAGTTCTGATCGAGCATTGGCGAGAGATAGATTCCACAACAGGAATTGTTCATATCGACGACCATGGGGTGAGTAGTAGCAATGGTAAACATATCTTGGCAAATGTATAGTACACACCCTTGATGAAAAGTTTACAAGGGTGTGACGTCTGATTATTCGAGTGGGCTATGCAGCATCGAGAAGGTATTACCAAAGCATTCCGGTGTTTGACAGGTTAGGTTGGCAAAATGCATGCGGTATGACCACATTAGTTTATCTTTCTCAAACCCAAGTGAGGAACAACAAATACGCCCGAGGCAGTGTTGAACATGGAATCCACGTGTAGTGGATGACCTCCCAATGAGGCATATGTTTCGAAGGATTTGCGCAAGCAAGCGTTAATGACAGTAAACTGTAAGGAGAGGCAGACCCAATGATATTCGAGGTCAACATAGGGCTGCATCGAATGAAAGCAACACCATCGAAATTCAAAACTGGGCAACATGGGCTCGTCACCATATCACCATTAGCAGTGGGATAGCGGCAGAGACATTACACTTGGTCATGAGGTTCGTCTAGCAGATTCGAAAGGTGGAGGATGTCATGTTGGAATACGATCTAAGCAACAACACTCACACAATGGTGGTAATAGACATTGAGTATGTTAGAATATTTGACAATGAGTTTGGATGGACTATCGCGACGCTCGGGCAACGTTGGAAGTGATCGTCACCACGGTGGCTCTCAATAGGCAGCGCGACAACTGGAAATAAGCATCGGGTTGGGTCTTCGATAGTGGAGAACACGCGATAGCCAACATACCAAATTAGTGGACTAGCGTAGGGGAAATTCACAAAACAATCGATTCACAAATAAATGAGCGAACAGAGGCATGGATGTCGATAATACAATAGTGATTGACAACCATTATTAACGGTGATCTGTTAGGGCTTATAGAGAAGCACAATTTGTGCTACGTTGGATGTAACCCCCCATGCGTTAAGATTGGAAATATATAGACCCAGATCTACTAGAAGACGCGGTGGTCTTAAACTTTGTCGAGTATATCATTCACAACTGTACATGATTAGCACATCGGTGGTCAGAGTTGGGGACTGAGAGGACCCAAATTTTCCACATGGAAGCTATGGGGTATGCTTTCCATGTCAAGCCGCAAGAATGATGGGCTCCTCTATCAATATTTAGGTGGATATTTTGCCAATGGTGGGGTATGCCTTATATTAATTAAAGATGCATAACCGACGTCGAGTGTTTACTTGACCTAAGGGAAGAATGAATCATCTTCAGCGCATCGATGTAGGTTGACCACGTTTGGGCATCCTAAGGCAATCTATGGTATGAGCATAATACCATATGAGAAAATACAAGGGCTAAATTATTTATTTCTTATTTTTTTATTATTTACGAGGTCAAAGTTAATATGAAGTTATGAATTAAGGCAAAGTTTGTTTGGAAAAGCCAATGACAAAAAGGAAAGCATGGCATGAAGAGAGACTTAACGTAATTGCACATGCTTTGAAATAAAACGCTTGCGAAACAAATGAAATGTATTTCAAAAAAGGACAAAAGGTGTTATTAGAGCTCGAAAAGCCAAAGGGCAGAATAGTGAAACAAACCAGAAAAGTACACGAAAGGGCTTTTGGGAGGAGACTTCTGAAAGAAAACAAAGGAAATGAAAAGCCAAAACAGAAGTGGAAACGAAGGGCTGCGAAGATGGAAATACTTTTGAAAATTTTAAATACATCATACAAAGATAGAAAAGGGGTTGGAAACTTTTCAGAGATTGCAGTAATGAAGGCAGGAGCTTTGGCACTGGATTTTTTTGAATGTTTTCCTTCCATTTGGACTGGTTTTTAGGGAAAACCAGAAATTCTGCTGTTGTAAAACAAAATATTTTTAATGCAGAAATTTTCAAAAATTTGCATCTTATGGGCAAAAAAGAAGGAGATTTTTTTCTGCATGCTAGTTTTAATCGTTTATCTTTCCCTTTCAGATTTCGAACTTATAGATGAATTTTATGCATGTTTTATTGGTTGCTTCAGGCGAATGTTTGAAATCTGAAATTTATTTTTGTACCCTAGGAGTTAGCACCTAACTTGTTTTGATTGTGCAAAATTGCAGGTCTAATAGGCTAGGTTGCATGCATGAAATACCTCACATCTTCGATTTTGCCCGAATAGGTTGGCATCATACTGACTGTGACATACTTTGCATTTTCAGCTTTCATTTTTAGTTATTTTTATTTTCTAACTTTTTATTTTTAATTTTTTTAATTTTTGGACATTAAAATAAACAGTACAAAATTTTAAAATCCAAAAATAATTGCATGGCTACGTAGAGCATACTTCATACTTCCATTACGCACTTAGACGTTTTTACTTCATTGAAAGGGTTATGTTTTATCGCATTTTATAAATTACCATTTTGGGGTCCTAAATTACCTTCTCTTTATAAAAAATATGATTTTATGAAAGAGGGATAGTTTATGCACTACATTGAAGATCATTATTTCAAAGCACTCAATTATTCATCTTTGTGAAAATTTGATTTCATTTAAGAGGGATAAATTGAAGTGACATTTTAAAGCCCTTATTTTAAGGCCATAAATTATTGCCTCTTTGTGAAAATCAATTTCACCAAAAAGGGATAGTTTATTGATCACATTGAAAGCTATCTTTATCTTCATGATAAGAAGCCATATTCAAGGAGCCTATTCATCATTGAGGATTCACATTCATATATATATATATATATATATATAATCTTTACTTTCATGCTTCAAATAAGATTTAATGCAAGATAAAACTTGATTAAAATCCACTTAACAAGGGAAGATAAAATCTACCTTAAAATCCTCAAGATAAAAAGAATTAAGGCACTACATGGTGGTCATATGAGGGCCAACTCACATTTGTTTTATTTTGGTTTCATGAACAACCATTAAAGTAGCATGGTAAAATAAACCAACATTGCCCCTTGTTTATAGTTACTTGCAATCACTAAGGTGTTCCAAGCATTGAATTGATATATTTTTATTGATATTACTAATACACATATGCAAATGATAATATAGGGGAGACCTTGGAGAAGTTGTCTGTTTAACTTCTTTGCAAGAGAGGGTTTTGGGATCCAAACCCTAAGGGAGAGAGTAATTTCACAATTGGGTAAAATTAACACCCAACAAGCCCATTTAGACCTGGAGATTTATCCTTATTAAAAGAGAAAAGAGCTTAATGAACTTCTTCTAGAGTAATAGGCTTCATCAATTTCCTATTGTCTTCATTTGTTATAATTAAAGGTACATCTTGTAGAAGTTTATCATTAAGAACTTCAGTCTCCTCTATCCTATAATATTTTGATAAAAATACTTTACCTCTTTTCCAATTTCACTTTGATGTTCAATCCAAACCCCTTCTATTAATTTAATTTTACTAATTTTGGATGTTGATCTCTGTACTATAGCCATCCTATGAAAAAAACTTTGTATTTTTATCTCCTTTTAACTAGGTTTGTCTTGATTGTAATCTCTAGAATTTCTTTTCCTTACTCAAAATATTATGATATTCACGAAGCAACTCCCTTTCCTTTGAGCTTGGATTATTATGATTATCTTTTTGGAATTTTGAAAGTTCATCTTTTTTTTTAATAAGCTATGCATGGCTTCTATTGGGGGCCACTCCCATTACGAAAACAAAACATTACATTGCTCTCATTACATTTCTAACAAGTTAATTAAAACATATCCAACTTTATCTTTCTATAAGAGATATTCTTCACTTACCCTTCTATCAAAGATATTCTTCATCTTCCTAAAACTATTAAGTTTCGCACTCACTCTCAACTTCCACTCCTTCTTGGCTCACAATTGCCCTTATCTTTTCTTTTTGTTGGTGTTCCTTGGCTTCAACCTTTTTTTGGAAACAATGTTTCATTCATTCATGGTAAGGGTTTGAAGCATTGATGCACTCTGGATGAACTAGCCACTATTTTGCCATGATTGAATCTCGGCTTGCACTCCCTCTTGGTTTCACACTCCCTCTCCGATCTCTTTCGCTCTTGGCTTGCACACTCACTCCCAGCTCGTTCTCATAACTAGTGCTACACGTACTTCGGCTCACGCTTGCACTCACTTTTGTCTACACTCATTCGCACTCACTTTTAACTGCACTCACTCGCGCTTGCTTTCAGTTGCACTTACTCACACTTGCTTTCAATTGCACTTACTCACACTTGCTTTCGGTTGCACTTACTCACACTTGCTTTTGGTTGCATTCACTCTCGACTCATGCTTGTACTTTTTGCTGCACTTACTGCACTTATTTTCGTATCGCGATCACACTTGTTGCTGTACTTACTCTCGGATCGTGCCCGCACTTGTTGCTAGACTTAAACCTGGCTCGAGCTCGCACTCGCTGCTGCACTTCCTCCTGGTTCACGCTCGCACTCGCTGCTGCACTTACTCCTAGCTCGCACTCGCTATTGCACTTACTCCCAAATCGCGCTCGCACTCGCACTCATTTTGAAAGTTTATATTTTAGTTTTTCTTTTAAAAATTGTTTCCAAAAATATACTTGTTCCATTCTTTTAATCTAAATGTCATTGATTTAATTTGTTTTAAAAGCGTATACAACCTATCGTTTCTTAAAGAATTCTACATTTATGTTATCATATTAACAACTTGAAGATGATCTTGCTACATCTACTCATATTTAAAATATGATAGTTTTTTTAATCCACTTACCAATGTAAAAGCTATTTACATGAAAATGACAAAATTACATCAAAAAAAATTCATAGTAATTTAAAAAAATATATCATAGTTATACAACAACAAAGTTTTTTTTACTCCCATTTATTTTATCCGTTCAAGCCTCCATTGAGGCCGAGAGAAATAAAATAATATCACAAAAGAAAATATACGAAAAACATGGTAAGTGAATGGCAGGTCTTAAGATGTTACGAAACGCAACAATGTTATACAATCAAATACATCTAACACCATTAAAATAAATCTTCTTTAAAATAAAACCGAATAATTCTTTTGCTTCCTTTGTCAAAAATAACAATAAATATTCTTTAAAATAAAACCGAACAATTATTTTGCTTCCTTTGTCAAAAATAACAATGCCAAAATATTTCGCGTTGAAGAGGTCCATAAGAAGTGATATTTAAGGTAGGTTTATTAATGATAACTTTTATTTTATTATTATTATTTTTTAGTGGTGAAAAGGGGTTTTGAAAGGGTCTCGTAACCTTTTACAATATTAGACAAAACCCAAAAGCTCTGAAGAGACATTTCAGGCACTAGGAAGGCCATCCTACCATAGATCTGGAGAAGCTACAACCATTAAACAAAAAAAAGACAAAGGCCCACGCAGGGGCAACAACATCTAACTACATAACAAACCCCACGCAAGGGCAACACCATCTAACTACAGGGGCTCACGCAGGGTTAGATCTTGAAACTAGCAAAAAGCCCACGCAGGGGCAGATCAAAGACTAAACCAAAACTAATAAAAAACCAGAACATGACCATTAAGGGAAAGCCCCCACCACCGAGATTCCACCTGCAACCCATATCAAGCATTAGGCCCAAAGCCATTACCACTAGGGGTCTCCCCTCCCAAACTCTTGAATTCCTCAATGATTTCAAACTGGCCCTTGTACTCCTCAAGGAGGAAATTCGCCTATGTCAAGAGGGAAGAGATGGTTTTGGCCATCCGACCAAGCGTCTTGAGCAGGTCCTAGATCTCCTGGATGTGCCCCCGATTAGTGAGGCTTGGGAAGTGCGTCACCTGAAAAGCCAAGAGGGGAGCCTTCATAGAGGTGCCTTCGTTGTGAGATAGGAACCTAGCCAGCTTCCCTTTTTAGTCTGGAAGGAGAGGGAGTCATCTGAAGCATCGCCAATAACTAGCAGAGCCTTCCTCTTACTGCTTCCTGCCTTGGCGTGGATGGGGTACCAACGAGATTCAACCTTCTAAGAAATTGAAGTGTCGTCCCGATCGCTGAGCTCGAAGTATCATTCGATGGGAGGCTAGGGCATCTCCCCCAACTTCTTCTCCAATATTGGCTGGCCCTTCGATGAGAAGGGGAGGCCCGATCAGCATCGTCGCTCTACGATTCTGTTCCGCCACAACAAACCTGAATAACATGCGATGAAGGTCTTGATGGAGGGGGAGGAGGAGGCCCCCTTTTTACACTCAACACCAATCTCTCCACCGACTAGAACATGTACTCAAGAATATTAATTGTTTTCTTGCCTCTGAGGTGATTCAAGAAAGCAAGGTGAAAACTCCATAGCACAACAGATGGGTTGTCAAGTGTGAAGTACTAAAGCACTGTCATCATCACCGTGTCCCAAGGTTTCGGGAGCGTCACCCTAACAATTTTGCCCTTTTATTTTCCCAAGGATTCTCCTTTATCTCTTAATAAGACCAATTCCCCTTGGAGGGAGGGCTTCTCCCGATTGATAATATCACCATCATTAGGGAGGCCAATTACCTCCGTTAGGAGATCCGCCATAACTGTGAAGCCCATTCCTCGAACAACGATATGCCCCCCATTCCATGAATGGACAAAGTCCATGGAAAGATCTGGTTTGGCCCCATGGAACTGCTACAAAAAGTTAAGAAGGTCATGGTCTCGAAAGATATCCTCGACCAGGGGGGTTAGCTGAAGGGATGCAGGTTCTATTTCGGCCATGGTGAAGACACAAGAATGAAACAACAGGCAGGAGATGAGAGGGTGGCGAACAAGATGAGAAAAAAAGGTGGTGGAAATAAAGAAATAACACACCACTAGAAGAGTCCTCCACCCAAGGCAGCTTGTGCTCGAAATCACCTAAATCGGGCAAAAATCCGATGACACAGATGTAAAGGCACACTAACCAATAGGGAGGGCCAGGTGGAGGGGCTTGGAAATGACACCACAACCGACTATAGGGATGGACAAGTACATACCATGATGATGGGGACGAACATCCTCGATGGAAAGGCAAACATGGCGAATAAGAGCAAGGGAGGTTACGTGGGCGACCGCCACGAGGAAGAAAAGTCGAAGATCCAAACCCACACTGGTGTAGACAATGCACCTAGATGAAACGACATTAGAGAGGTAGCGAAAAGTCAATAAGGGTCAGCTAAAACCGAGGGAACAAATTGAACGACTAGAGAGCATGGGGACCGTTGCAGTGACCTGATCGAGGACACGGGCACCAAGGGTCAATATTCCCCATGGTCGGGCATACTTGTTGACACTAGGAAAGGGGGTGAAGCTCATTCGAAGGTGACCTATTTCAATTTTGAAATTCTTTTGACTCCATATGAACCCGATCTCGTGACTGAACCCCCAATTTTGGGATGATAACTGGTTGCGCCTACATAAACACCTGCTCGTGCAAAGGTTGGGAAGAGCCACATGGGAAAGCTTCAACCAGAAGAAATCCACATGTGAGATATGATCTAAGGCCGACCTCATGGTGCCACGGAGGAGAGTTTCCACATTGGTGCTAGGTTGACAAGTCAATCTGCTTAGGTGGGTGCAGGCGTGAAATCTATGGTGCAGATTTTCCACTCTAGCCCACATCGACTCACTGATTAGTGACATCAGCAGCATTGGTGTCAATGATCATTTGGGGGAAGGAGTCTTTCCACACCCTAAGGCCAGACTCTAGGATTTCTATGTTTGCTAACTGGTCAACCGCTCAGTTATCCTCCCTGTAGGTGTGGGTCACCTTTGTGATTGAGAAAGAGCGTAACAGTTGCTTAACTTGCGTGATCATACTAGAAATATTCCACGAAGAGATGGAGGAGCCAGGGAACAGGCTAGTGATAATGTTTCTGGAATCACCTTCCACTACAACGTTGGGAACCTAAAGATTGTGGATCAGGATAATGCCTTGGTAGAGAGCCCAGGCTTCGACAAAGTGGCTCGAGTTGAACCCTAAGTTCTTCGCATAGGCCAGGATGATGTTTCCCTTGTGGTCCCAGACGATACCCCCTGCACCTACAACTCCTGGATTTCCTTTGGCTACGCCATCAAAATTGAGCTTGAGGAAGCCTAGAGGTAGACGAGTCCGTCTGACGAGGGAGTGATCAGCCTTGGGAGGGGTCTACTTACGGATGCCTTTCGGGATGTCAAGAGTGGAAGCCATAATTTCTTTAGGATGAGGCTTTAGGTTGACCTTACATGGAGTGATCGACATGTTCTCAACAATAGCTGCAATGATCTTGACAAGGACGTGGCTTGCCTTGTGAGATGAATATTTGAACGCACGAGCATTGCGCTCCCTCTAGATATCCCACAGTAAGTGAGGGAGGCAAAAGAACCAGAAGGTCTTTAAATGGTGCCCTCTAAACGGGTTCGACCACTGGACACAAAGATCACTGAGCCAAAGGGGCGAGACCTAGGAGATGTCGATCAAGGAGAATAGGGAGGAGAGGATGGATTAGGAGAAATGGTAGGACGTGAAAATGTGATGGGTGGACTCACAATACGAGAGGCACAAGTAACAACGATTAGGGAGGGGTAGACCTTGACGATGAAGGTTGGGGATGATGAGGATCTTGTCTTGGACAGATAGCCATAGGAAAAAATTGACCTTGGGAGTCATATGAGGCTTCCAGATGATCTTGGACGAGAACCAAGGGAGCCAAGGTTCTCAAACAGGGCATAGGCTAACTTGATAGAGAAGAGGCCAGAAGGGGAAGGAGCCCAAAGGATGGAATCCTCCACCGAGGAAGATGGGATGACATAAAGACAAAGACTATCAGAAAGGGCATAAGAGGTAAGCTTTCGATTTGTTGAGAGGTCATCAGTCGGGAGGGGCTTCCAAGAAGAATGCTTTGGGAGGAGGAAATTACTTACTTTTTGCCCGAAGAGGGAACCTGTCACTGCTCGGAGACATGCCATGTCCTCTCTGTCTTGGAGTAGACAACTATCCAAATAGAGGTCGCTCCAAAAACTGATCCTAGCTCCATCGCTGAGCTTTTATACCCTTTCGAAAAATTTGCTTTGATTTGAGGATGGAGTTCCACATCGTGGATCCCTTGATTAGGTGGGGATCATCCAAAAAGTTTGGGTTGTGCCATAGGTACTTAGCCTTGATGATAGACACCCACAAAGAGTCTTCATTGGTGAGGACTCACCATCCTTGCTTGGCGATGAGTGCCAGGTTCATGTTGCGGACCTTACGAAGCCCAATACCTCCATACTTCTTCCCAGTTAATACCTAGTTCTAAGCTACCAGTTGTATCCTCTGCTTGTCTTTTGACCCTGACCAAAGGAAATTTCTTTG
This sequence comes from Wollemia nobilis, assembly GCA_028583015.1. Lineage (NCBI taxonomy): Eukaryota > Viridiplantae > Streptophyta > Pinopsida > Araucariales > Araucariaceae > Wollemia > Wollemia nobilis. Next base: position 1,099,149 of record JAQPPZ010002979.1, read on the forward strand.
GAGTTGCTCGATGCATTTGTAGACTTCGACTAAAATTTGGAAGACAGACATGAAGAAGATGGGAATGCTTTGTAGGGTAGCTTTGACAAGGGTGGCCTTGCCAGCTTGGCTAAGGAGGCTGCCTTTCTAGCTAGCCAACTTCTTCTGGATGCATTCGATGATAGGATTCCAAAGGGATTTTTTGGACTGGCCATCGAAGAGAGGGAATCTGAGGTAAGTGGTTGGGAGGGTGCCAATGGAGCATCCAAGGGTGGCAGCAATGCAAGCTTGGCACCCTACTGGAGTGTTGAAAAAATAGAGCTTACTTTTTTCAAAATTCATTTTTTGTCCTACCACGACCTCAAAAGAGAGGGGGATGGACTTGATGTGCTGAGCTTGGGGAACCGAGGCCCGAGTAGCCAGGATAGTGTCATCGACAAACTATTGGTGGGACACAACCTGGAGAGAAGAAGCAGGTTTTATGCCGAAGATGGACCCTTCGAGACAAGCATGCGTGAGGGCCCTACCAAGAGCCTCTGCGACAATGATGAAGACGAAGGGGGAGATGGGGTCTCCTTGCTTGAGGCCTTTAAAGTTTTTGAAGTAGCCCACAGGGGAACCATTGAACATGATAGAAAAGTTCATCGAGGTAATACACCCTTTGATCAAATCAATCCAATCCGGGTGGAAGTCGAATCTGTGGAGAACAACCAACAAAAAATCCCAGGAGATCCTGTCAAAGGTTTTGTTCATGTCAAGTTTCAGAAGGAGGCCCGCTTGGCCGCTCGAGGAGATAGAATGGATGAGCTTGTGGATGATGATAATGTTGTCTATGATTTGTATCCCATGGATGAAACTGCCTTGATTGGGGGAAACGATGGATGGGAGGATGAGCTTGAGTCCGATGGCCAGGGCTTTGGTGAGGATTTTATACAGGATATTACACAGGTTGATGGAATGAAAGTCAGAGAGGGTGCAGGCCTGGCTGAATTTGGGGATGAGGGCTAGGAAGGTGGAGTTGATGTCTCTTGGGATCATCTTATCTGCCTACATCTGATGGATGGTCGATACCACATCCGAGCCTAGAATGTCCCAGAAGTGTTGAAAAAATATGGGGGGGAACCTGTCTGGACCTGGAGCTTTTCCCCCTTGCATGGAAAACACAACAAACCTAATTTCATCACTAAAGAAGGTAGCAAGAAGCTTACAATTCTAGTATGTAATGACTAACCTTGGGATGTGTTGTAGGAGGCCCTCAGAAGTTTGGTAGTCACACCTTGGGGAGGGTCCAATGAGCTCTTCGAAGAAGAGAACAACCATTGCTCTAATTCCCTGGATATCAGATACCACCTGACCATATTGCTGAAAAAGCTCCTTGATCTTGTTGCTGCCCCTGTGTCTCACTGCAGTGGCATGGAAGAACTTGGTATTCATCTCACCTTCTTTGAGCCAAGTTACTCTGGATTTTTGCTTCCAAAAAACTTCCTCACTTATCAGAATGTTGTGATAATCAGAAAGGAGTATTATTTCAGCGTCTTGGATGGTGGGTTTAGGGTCACCATCCTAAAGAGTGATCTCAATGTCCTAGAGCTGAGACTAGATTTGCTGCTTCTTCTGAAAGATGCTCCTAAACACATCTTTATTCCACATTTTGAGGTTGTACTTTATATGCCAGAGTTTGTTGCTGATCTGAGATATTTTGGTCCCATGGAAAGACTTGGCCCACCATTGAGCAACAAGAAATCTAATGTTCGGGTCATGGAGCCACATTGCTTCAAATATGAAGGGGGATTTGAAGGATGAGGCATGTGGATGACTCTCTAGGAGGAGTGGATTGTGGTCATATCCAATCCTTGGGAGAGAGTGCATGGTTGCATCACCAAAATATGGGATGGCATTGACATAAATAAGAATGCGGTCCAGGCGCATCTGGATCATTTGGTCACCCTTCCTATGGTTGGTCCAGGTGAATCTTGGTCCTCTAAGATTAACATCCATCAGTTCGTTATTGTCTAAAAAGCTTGCAAACTGCTCATAGAACCTCTTAGTTATTGGAGTCCCTCCTTTCTTATTGAAGGGAAAGAGATGGGAGTTGAAGTCCCCAGCCAACATCCAGGCCTCTAAAGAAAAACATCTCTTAGCTGGCTGAGGGAGTTCCATAAAGAGTTTCTCCGGGAGGGAGAATTTGGGGCATACACATTCGATAGGACCCAACGAAACCCATCATCCTTGTTGAAGAACAAAATGTTGATGTAGCTCTCGGTCATTGACAACACTGTCCCCTTGATCTTTGCTAGGTCCCATAAACACAAAAGGCCCCCTAAAGCTCCATTGGCTGAATTGAAGCAGGAGGCAGAGTCCCTCCAGATGTAGTTAGATATAGAAGAAACATTTTGAGAATCTAACTTAGTTTCTTGAAGGAGAAGAATTATGGGTATGTATTCCTTCCTTATGGACTTGACCAAGCACTGCTTGTTTCGTCCATTGAGGCCTCTCACGTTCCATGAGAGGATCTTCATTTGATAATTTTGGTCGATGCATGCTTCCCTCTCCCTGATGGGGGGAGAATATTGGTTTTAAGATGTTCCTGATTCTTCGAAAGCTGAGAGGACTCCATGAGAGTAAGCTGGGTGTCGTTTGCGACATCATCTGAGGCTTCCCTGTTTCTATTGTCCTGAGTCAAGGGGAGACCCTTATTCTTAACTGATCCCACATCCGTGACGGGGCACGAAAAACACCCTTCTGCACAAACCCTGCCTTTTCATTAAAAACAATTAAAAATATACATGCAAAAAAATCACAGCCCGCAGGCTTACAATCACCGGCCCTCGGCTCGGTTCTCCGCTTCCTCACTCCTAGACTCTAAGGGTATTCTCCGGTCCACCGTCCCGATTAAAACAATAAAATGGGTTTTTATAGAGGCCCCGACCCTCTCACGCAATTAATGCCTCCACCTACCAACCTTCCCGCTCGAATTTCCCTCCTTGTCGAAGCTTCAAAATTCTTGATCATAAATGGGCCACCGCCCGATCTGCACTGCTGCTCGCATTCATGGTCTTCCTCGACCTGCAGCCATCGCCGTACCCTGTACTGCCGTCTCCTCCATACCGGCCATGCTCTGAAACAGCTGTTTTGTCGAAAAGACTTTCAAATGGTGGTTCTCTTCCTTTAATGCATGCGGCTGTAAAATTTCATTCCGTGATACGTGGCCTCCATCTTTAACCAGATTCACATAGCTAACCACGTGTTTAAATTTGGCTTGCCCTCTCCTTAATGCGCAATCTTCAAGGCACGTGCCCTTTACAACTTCGAGGATACACGTGGCAGTCCACGTGTCCATTTCGAACAGTCTTCGAAAACACCGTTCCCGCCATCTTTTTCTCTTCCTCCCATGCCATTTTCTCTCTCCGTCACGATATCGCGACGTTTCTGGCTCCTTGAGCTTGCTTCTCATTTTGGTCGCGATATCGCGACATGTCGCGATATCGCGACATGTCGCGATATCGCGACCATTTTGCCTCCTACCCCTCCGCTGAGAAACTCGTCGCGATTTCGCGACGTCGCGATATCGCGACGTTTCTGGCTCTCTGCACTTGCTTCTCATTTTGGTCGCGATATCGCGACCATTTTTCCTCCGCACCCGCTTGTCCAATTTGCGTCGCGATTTCGCGACGTCGCGATATCACGACCGTTTTCTCGCTCTCTCCTCTGCTCTGCAACCTGTCGCGATTTCGCGACATGTTGCAAAATCGCGAGTCGCGATTTCGCGACAGCCTTCGTCCCTCTCTGGCAAACTGTCGCGATTTTGCGACACGTCACGAAATCGCGGCCCCTTCTGCTGCACTTCCTCCTTGCCAATTTCTATCGCGATTTCGCGACATGTCGCGAAATCGCGACGGTTTTCTGACTTGGCCATTTTTTTCTTATTTCTTGTTTCCTGCTTCTTCTCCCGACTCTTCAGCACGATTTTTCCCGAACTTTGCTGCTTCTGCTTCTGCTGCTGGTGCTGTCGGATGCTCCTGCATCAATCCGCCATAGGTTTCTTGAGGGAGCGGGAAGGGGGAGGACTGGGGGGACAAGAGTTCGAGGATGGGGGGTTGTATGGGGATGTCGAGGCTCGAGCGGGGGAGGGGGAGGGTGGTGGGCGCAACGGGCCGTTGAAGGTCAGTTCTACGAGGTCGGAGGGAGGGTCGTTAGAAGAAAGAGGGGGAGAAGTGGTTTGAAACATGAACAGTCAGGCTGCAGGGGGAAGGGTTCGACTAAGGGGATCCGTACGGTCCTTTCCACTGCGAGGGACCTTCGAGGAGGTGCCAGGAGGGTTCGGGATGGGGTTGGGGCCCTAGGGGTGAAGGGTTTTGGAATTTTGATGATTTTTTCATGAGGAGGTAGCGGGGGTTGAGATGGGCACTAGGAGGGAAGATAACCCTGACTACAACAAAGACTGCAAAATGCAAGTTTATTTTCATATTCAATACTTTGAGTAAAGGTATAGACCTTGGAGATAGAGGTTGATCGACGATGGCAAATCAGCATTTAGGTTGGCATTAATGCACACACGAGCCTGAGTCATTCGAGTCCTGACACGAATTGGGGGGTCAAAGGATATCAGCTCTCCAATGCTTCTCGCTATGTCGCGAAGGATGTCCTCATGCCAAAATTGGACGAGAAGGCTTGGGAGGCGGACCCAGATTGAAGCGAAGTTAATGCTTTGGGTTGTTGGGTTGAAGTCTACTCCCCATTTACAGAGGAAAAGACCCCTTAGACCGTAGAACTAAGTCCCTTTAGTGAGAATTCGTTGAGAGTCTGCAGGATCGCTCAGTCGAATTAGGAAGAAACCTCTAATAAGGGCAATTAGCTCCAAGGATCCAGTCGGGCGCCAAGAGGTGTTGGTCCACTTGCAAATTAATTCCATGTCAAGGCGAGAACCGAGGAACTTATCGATCAACGAGTTTGAGTTCCTTTCGAGCACGCTGGACATGATTTTGCAGAGGATTTCGAGGTTGCCATTGGAAGGGAGAAGCTCAACTTTGGGCCTATTCGTCGGACTAGGGCTAGGTTTTACTATCTCTGCATAGGTTTGGGAGGACTTAGACAAGCCGTCTGCCACTCTCGAGACTTTCTCTTGTCGACCAGGAGGATTGGCCTGAGGTTTGGGATCCGATTCTAGCTCCTGGTGTGGGGATCCTATAGTTGACCCGATTGGTGGACCAAGGTCCTTCGGTTACTCTGCGCAAATGTTATTCCAACTAATCCGGGAGGCCTGAACGAGAAGAACTCCACTCTCTTCATTGTGGGACGATCTTTCTTTGTTTCCATTGATTACCAATCCCTTGCTCTCGCCTTGGATGCTGCACTCCTTGCTGGTGTGTTCAGAGGTATCTTTGTTCTTTATACCGGATTCACCCTTATTGGGATCTTGATTTTCATCCGTTGAGGCTACTTTCCCTCCGTGCACTGCTGCTTCTGTTGTCTTCGCACCTGTTGCTGCTGCTCCTTTCTCGCGCGTTCGCTCCTCCATCTTCTCTCAATTTTATTATTTTTAACATATATTTAAAGTATATTTTATTAATAACAAATTTGATTTTATTATTTCTAACATATATGTTTGTTAATGATAAATTCATCTTTATCAAAATTTTAAATAGTAATGTTTCTATAAAATTCATGTTTTCATTCAATTATTAATTTTTATAAATGGGTTTTGGCTCTTCTTTGGGAGGCCCAAGGTTTAAACCGCGGCGTAGGCTTTGTGTTAAATTCTTTATTAATAAGTATAGCTCTTGGCTTTACGAGAGGTCATGGTTGAGAGGGGACTGCTTAACGTGTTCGTTGATCATAAAAGTTTCTCACAATAATCAAATTAATTTTTTTTTTTTTTATAATAATATTTAATATTATGATGTAGATATAAATATTACAAGTGAAAGTGGAGTTTTTAATAAATTGCACGATAAATAGGTGGCCTCATCTTCTCGATTATTGGGTACAATGACTCTCCTAATCGGGTGTTAAAGTGTACATTAACCTTCAATAAGTTTGAATTTCCGATAATACATTATCCCAAATTTCCAATTGATTTACTTAGCATCGTCGAACTCTCGACAAGGAGGCGGGAAAGGAGACCAAAGTGTGAGTTAAAACCCTGTGAAGGGTAGGGAAGGGTTTTTCTTTGCAGACATCCAGGGCTGCGAAAGCTTATTCCTTCTTCGTTCCGTGGTTGAAGGCCTTCAAATTTAAATTCAACAATGGTAGGTCAAGGGTTTTCGTTAGCTCTGCTACTTTTAATTTTGCCTTATTCATTTAATGAATTGTTTACGAAAGGGAATTTCCGGTTCACACTACATAAAAGAATAAAAGCTATCTGCGAATTTTGCTGACATGACGGGGGATTGAACCAGTGATCTATCCGGGTTCTCCCCCCTATTAAATAGCCATTAAAGGGCTCTTTAATATGTATTGCAAACTGTTTGAACGAGCTAATGCTGGCTGTCATTATGGCAGTCAATTGTCATTTGAGAATTCTAGTCTTATTTACAGATCAGGGTACTAGAGAGGGCATATAATGAATACTAGTATACTGCCGCTACAGTGAATCTTGAACTTAATTAGTTTTTTCTACACAGAGGGATAATCGTTGTAGTATTTTGATGGCTTTAAAGTGGCATAACATTGGCTCTGAATTGCTGGTTGTGTTTTCAGTCGGACATTCGGAAATGGTTCATGAAGCAACCTCACAAAACCATTGCGACTGCGGAGACAGCGAAGCAGGAGATATCAAAGCAGGTAAAGCTGAAATGCCCCCTTACCCTTGTTAGGACACCACAAATTTTTGTTCCATCTTATTGGACTTAATAAATTGGTACACATTTTCAAATTTTACATTTTATTTTTTAATAAAACAAACACACACATATATTTATATAGTAATGGCCTTACCTGTCTTATAACTACTTTGTTAATTTTTTGAATTTGGTTCTCTCCATTGGAAGTACATTTTTTTAGCCTCTGGAGCCCGTTTAATAAAATATTAAGGTTTACCTGCCTACCTTACCACGGCATTTCAACAAACTAATAAAAAAATTTTAACAATTTTTTTGAACTTGGATTTCCCCATTGGAAGTCCATTTTTTAGCCACTTGAGCTCATTCAATAAAATATTAAGGTTTACCTGACGACCATATCACAGCATTTCAACAAACTAATAACATTTTGCCAATTTTTTTGAACTTGGGTCTCCCCATTGGATGTCCATTTTTTTAGCCACTCGAGTCCATTTGATAAAATATTAATTGGAACCTTGACTTACGGTTATGCTCAAAGCCCATCAGGCTCACCCGCCGTCTTCTTAATGTATGGATCATGTGCTATTAAGTTTATATTTCGTCTGGCTTAGAAGCTGTGTTCAATGTTTTTCCAATGTCCCATATGAAATTCGATCTCAGAAATCAGGAGTGCATCCCCTCTCTTCCCTGCATCTCAGGGATAGGGGCACACATACATGGACTTCACCAAAATACAGGGGTTTGCATCTTGGACCTCCAAAGTACGTTAGTCCCAGACAGGGGACATTTAGATTTGTCCATAACTAAGCAAGTATAAAAGGTTCTTCTTCTTGTTTTTTAAAATGGTCTTTATCTTGTGGAAATTTCATTTATATTTTCTATGTTCTGGTTTAAAATGTACAAATAAAAATCTTATTTTTCTTCTAGATTAGGGTTGTTTTCATGTAACTTTACTTTTGCCATATTATTTTTGAAAACTCAGTTCAATTTTTATTGTAGTTATAAAATAATATATGGTTAAATATTTTTAAGGCTCTGTCCTCTGCATGGGTCCATGAAATTTGATGCAGTCCCTTATAAGCAACTCTGTATGTCTGAAACTAAGAAATAGTACTGTCATGGCCTCATTAACATTAGGGGCATCTTTGACTAAAACCAGATTATCATCAAGGCAATTGCTTTGCCTTACTACTACACCATGGCCGAATTGATAAAATAATGGGATGCCATTTTTTCTTTTTTTGATCCTTTTGTCTTCCCTCTCTTTTATGTATGGTTATTAATCATTTAGAGTTTGGACCTGTCTTTTTAATGGTCAGAACCATGCCACAGAAGGAGTGAATGTAGAAAGGAAGAAAGTAAGCAAATACTTTGCCACTGCCACTCCTGAAAAAGTTGTTGAACCAACCGCAGAGGAGGAACCCAAGTCTAAGAAGGCTTCAACAAAAAGGAAGAAACACGAGGAGGATGAGAGTGACACCTATGGGATTAAAGTGCCATCCCCTAAAAAGGTTCACAAAGCTGACACAAAAGTAGTTAAAGATAAAGTTCAAAATCTGGATAAAAAGACTGATGCTATATCGGGACAAGGTCTAGATGGGTCTAGTTTAGGAAGCAGTGACATTGGAAATAGGGCTTCTGCAGAAAATCAAAGTGGAAGTCCTCAGCATGGTGGTAGAGGTGGTAGAGGTGGAGGTGGAGGTGCAGGTAGAGGCCGAGGAGGTGGTAGAGGTGGTTATGGTAACTTTGGGGATAGAGGGCCACCACCACACAAAGGGGAAAAGGTGAGATAGTTCAAAGAACTCAATATATTATTATCAGTGCAATTAGTGCAATATATTCTTTCACTGGACAATTTATTTTGTGTCTCTGCTATTTGTGGGGTTATTGTAGTTTTGCTTTGCATTTTATTCAGTTTGCCTTAATTTTCAACTTGCATTTTTCAGGAAGTTCCAGAAGGTGCTGAAAATTGCCTTCAGGGTTTGACCTTTGTGATTAGTGGGACTCTTGATAGGTACCCTTTTTTTATGGCAACTGGTTTCTGTTCTGTTCTTTTTAAAATTTTAATATACCTAAATTACACTATACTTTAACATTTCATCCGTTAAGGCAAATATATTGTTTTTTTCCCCCCCATACAGTTTAGAGAGGGAGGAAGCAGAAGATCTTATCAAACGTCATGGTGGCAGAGTAACGGGGTCTGTCAGCAGGAAAACGGTTGTTATATGTTTTCTTTTAGCAAATTGTCTTTTTTATATTGATGTTTATTAGTATTGCAAAGAATAAGAGTATATAACTATTTATGTTGTTCAATTACTTTTTGTTGAATCTGTTGATTCTTGAAGAGACTACCTTTTAAACCATTTTTCTATTAATCTCCAGAGCTATTTGCTGGCTGATGAAGATATTGGAGGTCGCAAATCTGAAAAGGCAAAAGAGCTCGGGTTTGTAATTGGTGTTTAAGTTGAAAAATTTCCCTAAATATTATGTCACACATATTTATGTTTTGATATCTCATTTATTATTATTCAGGGTGACTTTCCTTTCTGAAGATGGTTTATTTGATATGATCCATAAGTCAAAACCTGCAAAGCCATCCAGTAAGGAATATGTGCAGAAGAAAGATCAGAAAGACTTTAAGCCTACTGAGACAAAACGCAATGAGAGTGAAATGCCCAAAACTGGGGACAAAGGTATACACATTTTTTGGGTATGCCGTCTCTTGTATGTTTGCTGAAATTGTAAACTATCTAATAAATCAATAAATCATACTTATTCACAAGTAGCTGACATTTTTAAAGAATCTTAAAATTTGAGGAAAACTAATACAAGAGAGAATGCGAAAATAGTTGAAAAATTGTATGGGAATCTGATGTTATTTGCAAAATTATATTTATCTACTTTTAACAATTTCTTAAATATTCTTATTTTTCCTTGATTAATTTTCTGAATAGTCACCGATCCAACTTTTCCAGGTCTTGCTGATAAATTGTTGACCATCTTTTTTAATTTTGATTTATTTGGGTAGTACAAAGGAATCTTCTTGCAAATGAAGCTTCCGAGAAAAGAAAGATTTAAATAAAAGCATTTTGGAGAGGAAAGAGAAGGAAGCTTTTAAATAATTCACATAAACACATGCAATATGTGCAAAGGATATACAATTATTAGATATGATAGTCCATGAATCTGTGTATCATTATTTCACTATGTGACTATGTTTCATCATTTGTTCCCTGCTTGGAGGAACTTGTTCTTAATTTCTGCTTTATATGTGGAATTTTTTTCTTCTCAAATGCTGTTTGGGATGTTCACTTAGTCAAAGTTGGCAATAAGTTTTTGCAACCAAGTGATAGTTGATTTCCATCTGGTAGTGCATGCAGGCAACATGAAGTGTATCTTCATCCAAAGGAAGCTAAAGATTTGGAATTGTGTCCTTAATATGAGTGATAACAACCACTTTCTCCAAATGCGGTGGCTTAAAATATTTCGTTGGCACGCATTTTCTACATCATGTATACCAAGTAGAGAAGGGAAAACTAGCCAAAAAAACATTTCTACAAGCTGTGGCAGAATTGTGTAAAGGCCCATATAAAATAGGCTTTAATTTGTAATGCTGTTGAGATTCAAATCATTGTTTATCAAAGTAGAGTCAAACTTTATACCAATCTCAGAATGTTAAGGCACCCAACATTGATTGTGAAGCTTTTGTACTTGGTTCAAGTCTTCAAATAATATGTCATGAACCTGTGAATTAACTTTTTACAAATTTTAAACAAAGGAGGAAGCCTTGTCTTGATGAGATGCGGCAGTTATGGGAAGAGCTATTGCAATCTTACAGGGAGCAAAGGTTTTACATCTTGTAGAGACATGGATAACTTTGTTGTAATAATTGTTCCATTGCTTATACTAATTATAATAGATGTGGAGAGCATGAACCAAGGAGTGATTAGGTGTTTCAATTTGACCATTGGTTTGGGGCTGAAAGGATGTAGCAAACATAAAATCTCCATCAGAAAAGCAACTAAGAAATATAGTCATGATTAAAAAACATTAGCAAGTCATAATCCTCTCAAATAACATTTCATATTTTTGGGAGCATCTATTGTTTGTTGCATGAAATAAATCATTGTTGGAGAACTCAAACTCAACAATTACTGGGAACCCAAAATTTTGACTCGGACTCAATAGTTGACAAAAACTGGGCAAAGAAAAACCTTAAAAAATATTAATTAATGAAAAAGTTAAAAAAGAAATTAAAGAGCTCTAAATTTCATTTTCTGTTAGAATTTCATAAAACAAGTACAATAATAATTCATGATAGTCAATCATCCTAAAGTCACAAGAAAATAACATGCTTGAGCAGTTTTAAGCTGCCCTTAGCTTTCCCTTTCTCATCGACATTAAACTGGATGGTGGCGTACCCTTATGCATGTTCTGCTCTAGTGATGTACCTGCCATTGTTTTCCTCCAAGTCCTTGAGAATCCAACCCAAAAGTAGATCCAGTTTATATGAGGCATTCGCATTATTGAGACTTAGTCCGCTTCACTTGTTTGATATAATGTCAGAGATCCTGTTGTATAAACGAGGTCATGAAGGTGCTCCTAGGTAAAGTAGTTGCATTTTTTGGTGTGTATGACATGGAATAACAATGAGTTATGCTCACATCTAGAAGTGTTACAAGGCCGACTCAGCCTATCAAGATTGTGTGCTCGATCGTCATAATATTCTCACCACAAATTTGCCAACAAGAATATATATAAATTAGAGTTTTTATAATTTTGTAAGTTAAATAAAATTGCATTTGTAAATTCTAAGAAGGCTTAATTTTTTATTAAATCAAGAAGTTTTACTTGGTCGCATGGTGGAGCAGAAAAGATAGTTGTAGAGTATAGTGCCTTATGTCTTTGGGACCGAAAGACAGTTGAGTATCAAGATAATATTTATAGCACGATGGGATGTTGACTTTGAGGATGCGACACAAATTTACAAGGAGGGGGAGAAGCAGGGAGAATTGCTTGGGGTCCGCCTGCACGAGTCCCTTAAGATAGCAGTGATGATGAGGGCAACTATGACAATGCAGATGTGGACACCTATGACAATGCAGATGAGGACAAGCATGATTGAAGACTCACATTGCACTGTTTCAATGTTTTCACCATTTGGTTTCATTTTGTTTATGTAGCTGGAACTTGTACTATAGTTGAAATTGAAAATTCGTAATTTCCTATGGTTTTCATTATTGTTACATGAATGATGTGTGTTTGATGTTTTCTATGATTTGACGTTATTCCTAATTTTTAGCTGAAATTGAGAATTCCTAATTTGCTATACCTTTTGATTATGTTATGTTACACGTTTATGCTTAAAATATCCAATTTGGGGCCATATATAAGCCATTCCCCAGCCGTCCTACTACCATCCTGGATATTGGGGCCAAACATCTGCTGTCTCCAAGATGCATTCGGTCCCTTTGCTGTCCTTGTTCTGAAAACTCTGTGGAACATAGGTTTAAATGTGGTTGTACATAAAAATATGATACAACTGGTTAGGAACACAAAATCTGAAAAAAAAAAAATGTAGTGTTTAAGCATAAACAGCTAGAACTTTACCCTTTACCTTAAAATCTATTGCCAGATGTTTGATGGATTCTTATTTGATCATAATCTTTTTTTTTTGGACTGTAAAATCTTGTTTAAATGGACTGATTTGACCTTCTTGCAGCTCCACCTATTGATTGAAATGTGCAAAAGTGACTAAAAGTGTATATGTGCAGGGGAGGGGAGGACTTTTATGCCCTTGGTCAATGAGGTCAGTGTCTGACGAATCTTTTTGTTGGGATTGTGTGTCAGCTGAGTCTAATGAGTCACAAACATAATGTTCAATCTCTCATCGAGTCTGTGAGTATGAGTGACTCAGTGAGTCTGCAAGTTGAGTGATCCTAGCCAAGCCATGTTGACCGTTGCTGAGCCTCTTTCAATAAAATCTACTATTTATTTTTTATTTGCTGGTATTTTCCTTGAGCTTGAGTCTAGGTCAAAGAATATGCTTGCCAAGTCTGAGCAGAATCGGAGTCTTGACACTGTGGGATTCACAAGTTCTAGCAAGCATTTAAAAAGCTTGATGATTTTTTCAAAAAAGAAAAGAAAATATTGAAAAAATAACATAGCTGAGTCACAAAGACTTGGTTCTTTATGATGCAGGTTGCAACTTGGCCAGTTTCTAAAAGACTTACCAAGTCTCATTACAATGGTTTTACCTATAGTTGAGAAAATCGGAATCGACAAGGGAAAAAAACTGGCCAAAAAAAAAAAGGGAAGAAAATGCAAATTTTCATTGGAAAAAAGTTTTTTCATGCATATCACAATGAATCAACATTATGCAAATCAAATATTAATACTGTAAGTGATACAAGATTAAAAAACACATGGAAGTGGCAAGTGATACAAGCTTAAAGCCTTAAAGTACACATGAAAGTGACACATATTCTTGTATTGCTTATAATATAAAAAGGTACAAATTACAAAATATGTCATGAGTCATGACAAATACAATGCCTCAAGATCTTTGAATGCCTCTGCCCTTTGCCCTAGCAAAAGCTATAGTCTCTCTTTGTTGCTGTGCTCGTGCCTCTTCTTGTGCCTTGGCTGCTATCTCCTCTGCTAGGTTTTCAAAGTTTTCAAAATCATCAATGGAGAAGAGAGGCTCTTGTTGTTGGTCTTGCTGTAGCTTTGCGATCCATTTAGATGATGGATCAATCTCATCTAGGTCAATGGCCTTGTAATTTTTTTTATGGTACACGAAAAAACATAAGATCATTCAACTTTTTTTGTGTAAGCCTATTGCGCTTCTTTGAGTGTATGTGCTTAAATATACTCCAATGCGCTCACAACGTAAAGTGTTGCATGGTTGAGATAAAAATTTGATGGGAAAGCACTGTAGATTGGGCTATACGCACCAAAGTCCTCCCACCATAAATCTAGAAACAACCAAGAAAAGGAAATTTAATATTTCATATGTAAAATCGTAAATTGAGGTTAATTTTTTAAACAAAATCAAAGGACAAAATAAACAATAATTCAATGAGGGTTACTTGGCCTTATAGTTGACCTTGATCGAATGCACAACGAGGATGGGAAAATGATGCCTTCACATTTCTTATAAATGTGCATCTCATCTTGTATCTTAATGCGTATTTCCTCGTTAGGGTACATTCGGTCGATGCATAGTTGAAGGTCCCCCATCAGCTCATAGTCAGCCACAAATGTATCAATATAAAAATTTGGGGTTGAGGTAGTATCCCGCTACATGAAGAGGGCTATGGAGCTGAGTTGTCCATCGCTTGTCAATGATATCCCAAATGGGTCTGTATTTTGTGTGGACATGTCCATAAAATAAGATAATTGCCTCTTTTGCCCTATCCATAGCCTCATATACATATGCCATTGGTGATTGTTCTCCATCAACAAGATGGAGAACCCTCACCAAAAGCTTTGACACCTGAAAAAAGGGAGAAATAATTTAAATTAAAAAATGTAACAATAAAAAACAATTATAATGCAAGATTTGCAGATGGAAAAATATTTTAAATTAAAAAAATAAATAATAAAATAAATTAAAAAACTTATTCTTGTACCTTGATGTTCTCATTCATGGCTATCCAAAAGGGCTCTTCAAACAAATAGTCATATACCTTCTGCCCCTCTTTGGAGAGTCGGTATCTAGCAGTGTCTTTGGAATTCCACTCATCGCTTACAAAAATCTTCTCCAATGCCCCTCTTGCATCAAAGAGGATTTGCAAAAGAGGCTGTTGGTGGCTGCCGGATTTTTTCAAACTGCAAAAAATTTGCTGTTAGGATGTGCTTTAGTGTTTTGTTTGGTGTGGTAGCAGGTAGGCAGACCTCTCTCTCTAGTTTGGAACAAGCAAAATGAGGCAAAATGAAAAAAACAAGGTATTTATGCCCTTTCCCCAACCCATGCTGCTACGGCTCATGATTTTTTGCCGATTTTTTCAGAATTTCAATTTTTGATGCAGATTTTATCAGCAAGGGCGAAGCGGAAGTGGAATCAGCAAAAATTGGGATTTTTTTGGCAATTTTCTCAACAATGGTTACACCTATTAAGAAAGTGATATTTCTTGCACTTGTCAATAATAAGGATTGTTATATCATGCACAAGAATTATGTTTAAACTGAATTTCATTGGTGCTTGAAACTGTACTTTAGGTTTCTTGGGAGGTGTTCTTTGAGATATTGGGGGTGTGCTTTTGGGTATTTATGCTTTAAACCTGGGCAGAAATTCAATAAATATCATGGGCCTTGGTTGAATGTCTAAAATTCACAATGAAATTGGTTATAAGAGATGTGACAATAGAAGGCATTGTGGAGAGTGTCTTGATTGGAGGATTAAAAGTGTCATAGAGGATGCATTGTAGGTGTTCTCTCTTGACTGATCAATCAGAATCACTAATTAATGGAGCATTTCTTGAATTATTAATGATTTTGTGGTCAGAATTGTTTTGTAGAAAAATGGGGAAAAATGTTCTGTTATGGAAGACTAAAATAGTGCACAATCCTTTTCTAAAAGTGTTTTGTGGTGAAGAAAGCAAAAAATTAAGCATTTAAAAGTGCATTAATTTAATAATTTCAGAATTTAATTCTGATTAATGGCTTTATATATTTCAAATTTTTATGATTACCCTGATTTTTATTTTCTTGTTGATTTTTGATCAATATTGTTTTTGGTAACGTTGATTTAAAGCATTTTTCAAATTGTCAGCTAATTAGATTGTTAACCTTTGGATCAATCAAGGAAAGGGTATGTTAAAGGAGTAGACAAATAACAGTGTAGTTTGAGGTATTAATTAATCTATTAAGGGAGGATCTCAGCTTTTTTGAAAAAATAGATTTCGTTAATCGCTTAGTTAAGATTACTGTTATTTTTTGTTTTGAATTTTTGTTATGTACCTTTTGTAATATATTTGACTAAATTGGGAGCTATTAAATATTTCATTTCCAAGTTTTCTTTGGGGTTGGGGTTGTTGTTGGGAAGAGATGTTGCACAAGCAACCATTACTGTTTGCCACCTTTATGCAAAAGGTAATTGTATATATATATATATATTTATCAACATTATCGGGTTCGCGGGTGGGTTCGGCTGGGTTGAACCTTGGCCAAACCTTGTCAGGCAGGGTTCGGCCAGCCGAACCCCGGCCAAAACGGCCCAAAACAAACAATTTTTTTTTTTTTTTATTAATATGGACTCCAATTCACTTGGAGTCCACTCTTATCATATAAACCCTTTTTTAGGGTTTCTACTTCATTCTTACCATGAGTGAAAGGCAAATTTTGAAGAAAGAGTGAAAGGCAGATTTTGGACTGGAGAAAGGAAGAACAAAGAAGCTTGGAGAAAGAGTGAAAGACAGGAAGTTGAGAAGAGGAGTTTGAGAAGAGGAACTTGAGAAGAGGAGCTTGAGAAGAGGACTTGAGAGGGAGGGTTTTAAACTTTTTTTTTGGTTTTTTTCCACACACAGAGGGGAGATTCACATCATCTTCACATCATCATGGAGGGTGCAGGGAGTGCATCTGGTTCTTCAAAATGCCCATTATGGAAATATGTGAGTGTTGTGGAACAAAAGGTAAAGGGAGCAGGTGGCACATGCAAGTTTTTGTGCAATTTTTGTGACATAACTTTCACAGGATCATACCACAGGGTGAAGGCTCATTTGTGCGGATTGAAGGGGCAAGGGGTTCGGATATGTAATGAAATCGATGATGTCCAATGCCAAGGGCTCATTAATGAGCAAATGAGAGCAGATGGGATACCCACACCAACCCCATCTTCTGCTTCTGTTCAGGGAGGCCATTCTGCAGAACCTTCTCCACCTACTATGTCATTTGCATCTTCTATGACACCACCTCCAGAGTCTTCTAAGCGAAGGAGGGCTGCACCACCTGGGGCCAATCCCATACAACACATGTTTGATGTTGAGGGTAGGGAGGAGCTTGACCGCACTGTTGCAGAATTTTTCTATGCATGTGGAATCCCATTTAACGTGGCCCGTTCCCCTTATTTCGACAGGATGGTTCGTGCCATCAATAATGGCCCTGCAGGATATGTGCCTCCGACATATGAGAGGATCCGCACCACTTTGTTGGAGAGTGTGAGGGATCGTGTGCACAAGTCGTTGGAGCCACTTCGGAGCACATGGTCAATGAATGGCTGCAACATTATTATGGACGGTTGGACTGATGCACGGAGTCGTCCCTTAATAAACATCATTGTCTCTTCTACTGCTGGCCCCTATTTTCTGAGAGTTGTGGATTGTTCAGGGCAGGAGAAGAATGCAGAGTTCCAGGCGGGTCTATTATCTGCAACCATAGATGAGATTGGGCAGGCCAAAGTGGTGCAGGTAATCACGGATGCTGCACCAGTTTGCAAAGCAGCAGGTATGTTGATCCATGATAAATACCAACATATTTTTTGGACTCCATGCTGCGTTCATGCATTAAATAATATTTTGAAGGATATTGGTAGAATTGATTGGGTGGCAAAATTGATTGCGGATGGGAGAGACATCCAAATGTTTATGTGTAACCACCATCGGGCACTAGCGATCTACCGCGAGCATGCCCAATTAGACTTGCTCAAACCGACAGACACTCGGTTTGCCTCATACTATATTCTACTGCAGCGGTTGGTGGAAGTTAAGGCGGCATTGGGGCATACTATTTTCAGTAGAGAATGGTCTCAATGGAGACAATCATCTTCAGAGCAGGGCCTTCGCATTAGACATCTGATTGTATCTACTCAATTTTGGGCAGATGTCGAGTTTTTGTTGCGGTTTTTGGAGCCAATTGCAGATACGCTCCGTACTTTTGATACAGATTTTGAATGCCTAGGAGAGATATACGAGGGTATGGATTCCATGTGTGAGAAGATCAAATCCATTACTGATCTTCAAGATGTTAACTTGTACCCTCAATTACAGACCATCATTCATCGGAGGTGGAATGCCCTCAACTCACCACTTCACATGGCAACTTATGCTCTTAACCCGAAGTGGTACGATGTAGACAATACGAGGAAGAGGGCACCAAATCAGGATCTAGAGGTGACTGCAGGGTTTCTACAAGCAATCAAGGACATATATGGCACTGGACAGGAGGCAACAAAGATTAGAGAGCAATTTGCAACTTTTGTTTGTGCACGGGGTGCATTCCAGTCTATTGAGGCCTTATATGACTAGAGTCTGAAGAACCCCATATTCTGGTGGACATTGCACGGACATGGGACGCCATAGTTGCAGCGACTAGCATGTCGTTTATTGTCTCAGGTGGCCAGTTCCTCAGCTTGTGAGAGGAATTGGAGTACTTACGGATTTATCCATTCAACGAGGAGAGGTCGATTGGAGGCGAGTAGGGCAAAGAACCTCGTGTATGTCCATAGTACTCTTTGACTCATGTCTCGTAGGGACAAGGGTTATATAGAGGGGCCTTTTGCACGTTGGGATGCAGCTCCTGACGACAACAGAGAGGACTGCAGGTGTGATGGCTTTTCAGATCTACCACCACCAGATCTACAGGAGGAGGGCCTGGGAGATGATGATGAGGAATGTGAGGAATGAGAGATATCAAATATCTGATCTTATATTTGTACACCCGTGTTATATTTGTACATGCACACTACTATATTGTTATCTCTTTATGACTTTGACATTTGTCATTTTTGTACACGAATATCATAATGTAATAATGACATTTCATATTTGGTATTTCTTTTCAATTTGCAATGTGTATGATTTATTTGATTATTTTGCAATGTGTATGATTTATTTTATTTCACAATGTGTATGATTTATTTAATTATTTTGCAATGTGTATGATTTATTTATTTTTTTCAATAAAATAACACACACACATATATATATATATATTAAAAAATAGTTGCACCTGCACCCGACAAACCCTGTTTTAGGGGGGTCGCACTTGCACCCGCATCTGTGATTCCCCTCGCACCCGCACCCAACAACCTTGATATTTACCTACTTTTCAGAAGAGGTTGATTGTTGCTGGTGTGTCTAAGATTTTATGTACTATCAAGTGGATGATTCATGTACTTGATATTCCTGTAAGTAACAAAAGGCAAACATCTATTTTTAATTTCATTGTACCATCATTTGTGTGGGCATTCTTATTTAGATGGAGAGTATCCCATTGTTGGGGAATTTTTCCTTATCTTGTGTAACTCTTGAGTGTGTACTTCAGAAGTTAAATAGGATATAGCAGCAATGGATGAATAGTCTTCCAAAAAATAGGGGCTGTAATAGAAGGTTCAAAAGAGATTATTTATCTAACAGCTTGCTTGCATGTTTTCTATCAGAATTGGGTAACAGGTTTAGCCATGTGTGTCATTTTGTTTGGTATTTTGTTGCATCTAGATTCTAGATTATAACTTGCATACCTGTATCTAAAAATGTTTCCAATCTTTCTAAACTTAACTTCAACTTGTCAATCCTACACTTCCATTGAGTTTGTGATGACTGATGTCTCATGAAAGAGATAGTTTAGTAACTTCGAATTATCAAAACTATCGTTGATATGATATAAGTGCTATGCAAAAATTGTTTTCCTTTGTGTGAGGCATGAAATAAGATTCATTTATAGTATTATCTGAAAATAATATACAAATGACTTTGCAGATGCTTGTTACTAGTTCCTATTTTTTCAGATAAGATTGCCCTGAAATATTTTCTTTATATATTCATTATTTCTATTTGTTGATGCTTTTGTTTTCCAATCAAAGGCCAAACCAGCAAGGCTTGTGATAAAACAAGTGAAAAGCATATCCAGTCCAAAACCCCTGGCAGAAAAATTGTCACCAACGTTGAAGGAAATACTGAGATATGGACAGAGAAATATCGGCCAAAGACTCCCAATGATTTAATTGGGAACCAATCGATTGTATGTGTCTTTCTCAATACCTTGATGAATTTAGAGTTTAACCTTGTGTTTATGTTTTCAATTTTTCGGGTTTGTTGTACTTGGAGATCTGAATGTGTATTTGGATTTCTGATTATGAGTTCTACCTTGTGATGGATGATCTTTGCAGGTGAAACAACTACACGACTGGCTGGCAAAGTGGGACGAACACCATCTGCATCCTGGGATTAAGGGAAGTAAAGGCAAAAAACGTGGTACTGGTGGTGGGGGTGGAAATAGTGACACAAAAAAAGCAGTATTGCTAAGTGGGACACCTGGTATTGGGAAGACTACCTCAGCAAGATTAGTAAGCCAGATGCTTGGTTTTACACCAATTGAGGTAATATGTCTTGCATTTGGTGCATGTTGTAAAGAGAAGGGACTGTTTCTAAGCAAGACCGTGTTATGATGACATAGGTTAATGCTAGTGACAGTCGTGGAAAGGCTGATTCTAAGATAGAAAGAGGCATTGGAGGGAGCACAGCCAACTTGATAAAGGAGTTAATCAGCAATGAAGCTCTGAATTTTGGTCACTCAAATGGGTAATTGTTACCTTTGTTGGGAAACTTGAGCTGCATTGAAAATAATACCTGTGAATGAACATGTCTTGACCCCCACATGTTTCAAAACTTCTACAGATCAAAGCGTCAGAAATTTGTTTTAATCATGGATGAGGTTGATGGCATGTCTGGGGGAGATAGAGGAGGAGTGGCAGATATTATAGCCAGCATCAAGATGAGCAAAATTCCTATAATCTGCATTTGTAATGATCGTTATAATCAAAAATTGAAAAGCCTAGTCAACTCCTGTCTCATGCTGAATTTCAGGAAGCCAACTAAGCAGCAGGTATTAAGTTCCTTGTAAAGCCTTTTGCAACTTTTGTTGATGTTTTATATTTTCTACCTTTCCTGAGAACATAATTAGTTTTCTTCCTCTTGTCTTTTTTAATTGGTTATATGGGATTGAAACGAGCCCCACCTCTATTGCATTGTGATCATATAGTGGTATTATAACAATTATAGTGGTATTATAACAATTTGGCTATTAAGCATGTATTGTTTGTCAAGATTTGATCCTGGGTCTCCTTCTTGAAAGTTGAGGAATTTAAGTGTTGAGCTCATGCCATTTGATGGTTTCTTTCCTATTGTTATTTACGTATGACTTGTGTTTAGGGTTTGGTCCTTGGATAAGTGTAGTGGTATGGTACTGGATAATTAGATTTTTAGCATTGTTGGACACAAACGTTTTTTCTTTATTTTTTTTAAAAGCTTAATGAGTTCCTTCGTAAACAAATATTTAAAAATATTGTGGCATTATGACAAGTACTATCTATATGAGTCTTTTTTATGGGTTACATTATTAGTTTTTTTTTTTATAAAATTTATTTTTAATAAGCTATGTGTGGCTTCTATTGGGTTCACTTCGATTAAAATAACATAACATTACATTATTTTCATTACATTGCTACGAGTTTAATTAAACTCTATCGAACTTGCCTTTTTATCAAAGGTATTTTTCATTTGTTTTCTATCAAAGATATTTCTCATCTTCCTCCAATTGTTATGCTTCCACAATCAACTCCTTGATATTATGAGATAAAATCTCACTCATCTAACTGCCTTCTAAAACTTCAGTTTTGCCAAGATGAAAATCAATAGTGCAAATGGTTGATATGTTTGCGATTTGATTTCCATTTCTATAAATATGTTGTTGATAACAACCTTTCAATTCCTAATGCCTCTTTTTTAGGAGTCTTATTCATGCCTCTAATTTTCCAAGATATCCTTTTTATCATCACTTTTTATTTGTGGTTTTGGCCCCACTTCTTATTGAGATTTGTGATATTTCCTTTTGTTTTCCCATATCAATTATCCCTCTGAGTTTCTTTTTCTTTTTCTTTTTGTTTCTTGGGTCTTCCTCTATTTTTTCATTCCCACCAACACTTTCATCTTCATCAATCTCTTTGATTTTTTCACACTGCTCATAGTGAGACTTATCATCTATAGGTTTGTCTTGCTTTGAAGGATTCAAAGTGCAAGGAATAACCTCAAAAGCACTTTCTTCTTTACATTGGCTTGGAAACCCTAAAGTGCAAGGATGCTTCTCTATAGCAATTACCTTCTTATGTTGCCCTGAAAACCCTAAATTGTCATTAATTTCCTCCATCCTCATATCCTTATTATGCTGATTTTGAAACTCTTAAGTGCAAGAAATAACCTTTACACTAGGTTCATTTTTATTGCCAGGAGAGGAATCTATACTACTTGAAAATAAAGACAATTTACCCAGAATAAACTTGACCTCTTATGTCGTCTTTACTTGAAAATTTTCCTCCACATATTCCTTTGCACCTTTAATTCCTTCTAAAATTGAACTTGCATGTTGTACTTTCTCATCCCTAAAAACCCTAAATTGCTATGGATTTCCTCCATCTTCATTTGCTTATTATGCTGCTCTTGAAACTCTAAAGTGCAAGGGATAACCTCTACACTACTTTCATTTCTATTGTCATGAGAGGAATCTATACTACTTGACAAGTCACAAAAATAAAGACAATTTACTTCGAATGAAGTTGACCTCTGCTGTTGTCTTTATTTTCTCCACGTTTTCCTTTGCACCCTTGATTCCTTCTAAAATTGAACTTACACATTGTACTTTCTCATCTCTTTTATCCTTCTTTGTTTCTTCTTTCTTTGCCTCTTTGTTTGGAGTGGAATCTCCTTGATCTAGTTCAACTTCTATTATAGTATGATTTCCTTGTTTCATCTTGAAGTTTGTCTCATGACCAATTTTTTTTGTCTCTTTCTTCATCGTTTCACGTTGCAAGTTTGCCTTGTGTCCAGGCTCATAACAATTGGGGCATCGGAATGCATTGTTGTCATAATCCACTTGTTGATCTATTCTCTTGATTCAGATTTATTCTTAATGGATTGTGGCAAAGGATTTGAAATATCTGTAGCAACACATATCTGAGTATATATGGCATGCTTTCACTCCTTAGTAGTTGGAACCTCTTGATGAATTCCTCTAGGGTATTTCCAATATTCTTCAAAACATCGTTATTGATAAGTTGATATGGAAGTTCCAAAAGCCTAACCCACACCGGAAGCTTTTTAATAGTTTCTGTCTCATTAGAAAAATTCTCTTTCCATGGTCTTAAATAAAGGGAATCTCTCCCCCTAAACCATGGTCCACCATCCATTATATTATTTCTAATTTCTGAACTGGAAAAGATGACGAGGAAAAAACCTTTAGGAAGAAAAATCAGTGTAATTTGAATTCAATCCTTACTTCCACTTGATCCAATTTTGAATCTCCGAAAACCCTGACCAATATCCATGGAACTTACATATTAAACCTCTACTTTTAAGAACCATTATATCATGCTTGATCATCTCATCCTTAATAATCACTTTTGGTGTAACATTTGTTTGCTAGATCGGACTTGCCATATGTTTGCTCTTCCTCTTATTTCCAACTCGGGAATCCATACTTCCAAGTAGGTCATCCTGACTTCCCTTTAGGGCTTTCAAATATGACTTTCCTTGCACGCTACCTTTTGGGGCTCGGTCTTGGCTTACACTTGCTCCTTGTTAGCACTAACTCATAGCTCCCACTTGCTCCAGCTCAGTTACATTAAAGTCATAGTGTAATTTGAATTCAATCCTTACTTCCACCTGATCCAATTTTGAATCCCTGAAAACCCTGACCAATATCAATGGAACTTACATAGTAAACCTCTACTTTTAAGAACCATTATATCATGCTTGGTCATCACATCCTTAATAATCACTTTTGGTGTAACATTTGTTTGCTAGATCGAACTCGCCATATGTTTGCTCTTCCTCTTATCTCCAACTTGGGTATCCATACTTACAAGTAGGTCATCCTGACTTCCCTTTAGGGCATTCAAATATGACTTTCCTTGCACGCTACCTATTGGGGCTCGATCTTGGCTTAAGCTCCCTCCTTGTTAGCACTAACTCATAGCTCCCACTTGCTCCAGCTCAGTTACATTATTAGTTATTAATATACTAAGAATTTAGTGTATGTTGATAGATCTGCCATATAGAAACATTTTTTAAATATAATTTATTGAAAGTTTGAGCAGAGCAGGGTAGCTTAGCAAACTTGGCTTTGATCTATCCTTTATGAGGCTTGTTTCTTGCAACTTTATTTGTGGAGTTAGGCAATTTGCAGAATCTCATTTTTTTTGTGATAGTTGATCAAGTTCTTCGCAGCAGGGAGAGCTTTGGTTCTTAAGGATGGGGAACCGTATGTCTTATTTCACTATGTCTGTTAAGAAAAAATCATGCTTTATTTTTGACAGAATAATCTCACCGTCTATTATTGCTGGAATGGATTCAAATATTTGTACCATATTTCTATAAAGTGAAGAAGCAGGGGATGCTTGTCACTGCTCTAAATGTTATCACTTAATTTTTATTTATTTTTTTTTAAATTTTGCATAAAATATGCAATGTATATATTTTTTGGCAGTCCAAACAAGTATTCGTGAAAGCTATCTATTTTTAAACATATATGGCCACTTATTTTAGGTGTTGGACATTTAATCAGCAATTTCTGGTATGGCATAATTTTTGGAGCTAATTATGTAGCAAATGAGAATTGGCTTTCCTCTTTGATGTCTCAAACATTAGTACGGTTTTATTTGCTTAGTATGTTGAGTGAACCGATGATTAAATTGAATAGCTTGCCTTTTCCGAATACTTAGAAATGATTATATTTGTGTCAATTTGCTATTCAGTTTAGCAGGCATCTAGTTTCTTCATTGATTCATAGATATTGAATGTTCTTCTATAGAAGTAACTATTAGAACTTTGCATTGATAACGACTTTTTAAGGTTGAACTTTCTTACCATCCTTCTTAAGGTAAATGTTCAAACAATAAAGACACACCTTTACAAGTCATATATAATCTTTAAATAGCTGTAGACATTCTATTTATCCATTGTGTTTCACTAATACAAATTAAAGCTGCCTTCTTATCCGTAAGGACAAACTTAACCGTCTCAATTTTTTCTTATTTGATCTTAGAATGATATTATTTAGTTTTTTTGGCATCCAGTTTCTTGATTGCCGTTCATCAATGTATGTAACTATTAAAACTCAGCATATCATTATGTTTTTTTTTTAAAAGGTTTAACTCTATCATCATCCCTCTTCCCTCTTAAGGAAACTGTTGTAGGAAATATTGCCACTTGAAAAACTCAGCAGCCCAATTTTGGGGAGTTCTTGGCAACTCAACAAAAACTGGGATTAAAAAAATTAAATAAAATAATTTAATCCAAAAAAGAATAAAAACAAAAATAGAGAGACATAAAATTGATTTTCTATTAGATTTTCATAACGAGAGTATAATTACACAATTCATGATCACAAAAACCAACAAAATACAACACACTAAAGCAGTTTTAAACTGCTCATTGTTTTTCCTTCCTTGCCCTCAAACTGGATGGTAGACAGGTGGCTGAGGCTCTTTAGGCATGGGATCTTTCATTTCCCTTCAATCCTCAAACATGTTCTGTTTCTGCCAGCAATGTGTTGATCTTATCCTCAGTGAACAGAGTATTCTCTGAACAATTGAGAATCCATTCTGAAAGTGGGTCTATGTCATTCAAGTCATTTGCATCAAAGGACTGAAGTTTCTGCCCCCTTCATTTGTTTGACGTGAAAGCGGAGATTGTACTGCATGAAGATGAGGTCATTAAGACGCTTTTGGGTCAATTTGTTACACTTCTTGATGTGTATGACTTCAAATAGAGACCAAGTGTGCTTACACCCAGAAGCACTACAAGGTTGACATATAATGCCGATGGGAATCCTTTGAAGATTTGGTGTTCTAGCACCATAGTCTTCCCACCATACATCTGCAAAAATGAATTTTTATAATTTATAAATTTACATTTGTGATTTCATCGACTGTTGGTAAAGTTCAATTAGAAAAAGTTTGAAAGTTTAAAATTTTTACCTGGTGGCAAGGTCTTCCTTGATTCAACACAAAAGGGGATAAAAACAGCCTCGCTTGAGTTGTTTCTATGCTTGCAACTCAGTGGGGGTTAGGCAGTGTTTGTTTGGGTCATCATCTATCATCTTCTTAGAGCAAGCGTAGAAGCCCTCCTAGAACTCTTCATAATGTTTTTTTTTTTTTGAGAAATACTTCTTATACACATCCACCATGGGGATTGAACCCGGGTCACATCACCGATAATGCAAGTGGCATCCTTGCCGGTAGACCACACTCAAGTGGCATCCTTGCCGGTAGACCTCTTCATAATTATGAAAATTGGGACTTAAAAAGAATTTGGGGTTCAAAATATACCCTGTTGCATAAAGTGGTTGATGGAGTTACCTCGTCCATATCTTATCAATAATTTGCAAATGGGATTGTATTTGCGGTTGTTGCTTCCATAGTAATGTTCAATGGCCTCTTTTGCCCTATCCATGTCCTCGTATAAATATCCCATTAGCAATTTATCTCCATCTACAAGGTGAAGAACCTTAACGAAAGGTTTCATCACCTAAAGTTGAACAATAGAAATTTATTTTTTAAAAATTAATCATAATTCACAAATAAATTTAATAACAAATTACAAATCTGCGTTTAAATTTTTTAATTAAATTCAGAAAATAAAAAAAATACTAAAACTAAAAATTTAAATTCTACTATTACTCTACTAAGATTGAATGCATAGACAGTAGATGTGGATTTTTGGTATTGTGAAGGCTGCTGTAGGAAATGTCAAGAAGGATGATAAATTCTGGAATACTTGTATTCACACATTAAATTGAAGAAGATCAAAAAAATGAAAGTCAAAACTTCAAACATTTTATGTAAAATGATGTAGGTATCAAGCTATAACAACTCATTTGAGATGAGAATTGAATATGTTTTTAAACTCTCAAGCTATAAAGAAGAGAGTTGTGATTTGTCAAGGGTGGAGGACGTACAACCCCTTGTTCTCCAGCCAACACAAAAAAAAAGATTCTAGAATGCCAACTAATTACCTTGATTATTTCTTGAATGCATGATGAGGAACAACACACCCTTTATCTGTTTTGTTTGTTGTGCCTGTGTGGTCAAATTGTGCAAATTTTGTGCCCACTTGGTGCAGTTCTGCATGTTGCCTAGTTCTGTTTGTTGTTTTTGCTATATATGTTTTGTCTGCTAGGGTTTGAGGTTTGACACTATCAAAGGCTATGTCGTCGACATCTTGGGCCGCTCAAGAAGCCTCTAAAAGTATATCTTGTAGCACGTATATTACTGTAGCACAAACTGTTTTAAGCTTGGGCAGTCTTGAGAAGCTGCACCAAATTGATAGAGAATTTAAGAGTCATTTAATCTAAAGAACGGGGGCTTTCTCCATCGATATCCACAACAGGCGAGGTTGTAGATGTTGGCTTGTGCGCAGACATTTTACCGGTTTTTTCAGTGCTTACAAATGCTCGGAGTCACGTTACAACAATAGTTGCCTTTTGTTGCAAATCTTTTGGTTTGAGTGAATTTTTCTATTTCAGTTTACCTACAATAACCTAGGCAGAGAACATTTCCTTTTGCTGCAAAGCGTTGTAAAGATATTTGTGCCATTGACCACCAACGATAAAGCAATGACAAAGAAGATTTTTATCCGGAGCCATTCTATTGGCCTTGTGAGTATCAATCCAGTAACAACAATTGACTCTACTTGGGTGACAAACAAAAATTTGAGTTTGTGACATCGTCTCCATCGTCTTATCCTTGGTGGGAGGCACGTTTGGATTTTTTTTCACTTGAAGAATTTTCATGCCTGGCGATTTAAATTTAAGAAAGGTACATTTGTTTTTAATGCCATTTAAGCTCTTCTTGGTAAGTATCAAAGGTAATTATTTTTAAAGTTTCGGATTGGACCTACCCTTGAAGCCTTTTTATGCTATGTTTTGGTCATACTATATTATTTGTCCTTGATTTAAATATGATTGAAAAGTAGACTTAGAGAGCTTTTAAAGGATATATTGCATGACATGTATCTTTAAAAGCAAGTAGAAGATTTTAATTGTTAAAACGATTCAGAATTGGAATCAGTTACAATGATTCTCACCTTGACGAGAGCTGCAAATTTCAAACCCTTGTAACTTTGTCATCTAGTGGCTAAATTTGTCATACTACTTGTTGTACGGGTTTATCCCATAGTTTGGACACAATTGTGGGTTAGAATTGGTGTAGGCAGCCTAAATTTTATTGTTGGTCGGAAAATCAATATGTTGACCAATGGTTGAGTGGGCCAATGTGGTGGCTAGCTTGATCGACAAAGTTAATGACATCTCAACATTTGCCCTCCAAGCTACCCGCCAGATAAAATGTGAAGTCAAGCTGTAAAGTGGCTATCGTGATCCGAAGATCCTTGTCAGATCATGGACATGGATACAACGTTTGAGTACAACAAGAGGACAAGTTACTATTTGCCAAATTAAAGCTAAGTGGCATGGCCAAAGTCTTAATCGTAGATTATCAATAATCTTGGAATATTATCTCATCAACACATGGGATGAGCTTGCTACAACTCTTAAGGACATGTTTTTTCCATCTCATTACTTGGAGGAATGTTTGTGCAAGACTACATCTACGAGTTCAATTGTTTGCTAATAATGTTGAGAGTGACAGATGATGCAACAACTCATATCCTGAAGTTAAGAGTGGCTTGCAAGATTACCTGTATCAAGAGGTAAAATATTTGACCATTGATACACTTGATGCGACATTCACCAAGCACAATTGGTAGAAGGGAAAGTTTTTGCTATGAACAGAGACCCACGCCCTTCTTTTTCATCTAGCACCTTCATATCGTCATTTTCAAGATCGACATAACCTTCGACAACAAGTAGACAATCATTTTTGCTATGAACAGAGACCCACGCCCTTCTTTTCCATCTAACACCTTCAGATCGTCATTTTCAAGATCGACATAACCTTTGATGCCATGAAATCTGTTTAGTTTTGTAATCATTGCAACAAGTTAGAACATGTAAGGTTTGAGTGTTTCCACTTGAAGCAGAAGACCTTGATTGTATTTTCTCATGATAAGGAAATGAGTAGCATTCCCATCAAGACTCATAGTGAAGATAGGCCATATGAGGAATTGAAAGGTCAACTCAACAAGGTCACCTTGATGCATCACCATTCCAATCTAATGTTCAAGATAGTTTGTTTGTCACTCATGTCCACCTTACACATGACTTCTCAATGGATTATAACATTGACATTGGCTCGTAGAAGAACATAATTGCGAGATCCATAGTCAACAAATTGCATATGTTGATGAATCCTCATCCTCATCCATATGCTCTTGGATGGAAGGATCTTGGTTCCTTAGCTTTGTGTCCTTTGCTTTTGGTCCCAAGTACATGGATAAGGTCTCTTGTAATGTGACCACACTAGATTGTTGTGGATTGTTGCATGGAAAACCCTATCAATACAATAGGAAAGCCCATTATGAAGCATACAATAACACCTATACATTGCAGAAAGATGATCATAAGTTCCCAATAAGGAACACTACAAAAACAACAAACTTGGTACTCACTTGTGAGCAAGCACACAAAATAGTCAATCAAGCCACATCACTACTTTTTGTCAGGCTGCAAGATAAACCAAAGCAAGCAAGCACCACATTCTCTAGATAGCATGTAGATCTTTGACAACTTTTGATGTGTTTCAAGAACCCAAAACACTTAGGAGCCTAAAAGAGGAAAAAACAAAATTGGAAGGCGAATATCAAACTATGATGGAAGCATGCCTTTCTCAACAAAGGAAATTAGAGGATCTTCACGATAAGAAAATGGCCTTAGAACAAGAAAATTTCATCCTTCAGTTTGAAATTGGATCCCGAATAGAGCATATTAAAACCTGCAATCATTGGTCTGTGTATTGAATGTAGACAAGGAGAAGAAATCTGAGGCTTTATTCCAAGATCATGAGCACACCCAGAGATTGGAAATCACAAGAAGGCGATTGAACACCTAAATAAACACATATAGTCTGAGAAACAATCTATTGAAGCTGACTACCAACTTATTTGTGAACGAATCAAAACCTGCCAATACACACTCAAAAGGCTACAAGAAGAGCACTCTAGGTTTTCTGCTAAAAGGGATAGTTAATTTCAGATGTGCTTAAACTTTTGGGTTCCACGGGGATGCGTCCCCCCCCGGGGAACGCGTCCCTTGCGTCCTCGGTACGGGGGGGGACGTCCCCCATGGCTGGGTGTCTCATGCCAAAAAAAAATAAAAAAAATGATGCAAACTTAAATTAAAAAAAAAAGGCCGTCATATTTGAACAGTTAGGAGTAATTGTCATTGCTTACATGGTGGGAACTGAACAATGGTGGTTGTCAATGTTTAAATATTACTTTAGTGATTGGATAGCAGTGCAGAATTGCTAGAGACTGAACAGTAAAGCTGTCTTGCTTTTATAATTTATATTGAGGGCTGTAAACTGATGACTGTCTTGATTGATCATTGATGGCTGAAAAAATAGATAACTATCTTGCATGAACAGAGAAAAGTGTAAACCAATGACCATCTTGCTTGAACATTGATGGCCAAAAAGTAAAAACTGAGAACTGTCTTTGTTTGAACATTGGTGACTGAAAAAAATTAAAAAATGGTCTTTGCTTGAACATTGGTGGCTTTAAAAATGATGATTGTTATTGTTTGAATGTTAAAAGCTGAACAATGTGGCATTCATTACTTGAGCAATAGCAACTATTTTGGTTAACTATTAGAGATTGCACTTGATATCCTTGGCTGAACCTTCAAGTTACATTTGTTGAAATGGCTGCACTTAGTAATAGGCTAATAGCTGAGTTCATTTCAGATTGAAACATGTTTTAAGAACATGTTTACTTTTTAAGTTTTTAGTATTTTTCATTTTTGTTGTGTGTAGAATTTGTAGATTATTCTAAATTTCTAAAAAAAAATTTAGTATTATACCAGCCGTCCCCTAAAATTGGCCTGCCATCCCCTGCTGTCCTTGAAACCCGTTCCCCCGTCCCCCAGGTGCGTGGAACCTTGATAAACTTTAGAGGGTAAAAGATGATCTTCAACACAAGGCACATAGTAAGGTCAAGCCTCTTCACTATGGCTCTTATACTCTCCTTCTGCAGGTGTTCGAGAATGCTTCTTGACTTGATCTTCCAACCCACTTGGGGATTCATGATGTTGTGAATGTTGATCTCCTCAAACCATATCATGAGTCAACATTGAAGTTAGAGCTCTCCATCAATCATTTGGCAGATTTTCCTTATTTCCACTTTCATTTGATGCAAATCGAGTTTTCGACACATACTCGTTGGATTCGACATGGTTCGATGACCACTTATTTTATAGCCAAACAAAGACAACTTCCTCATTAAGCCCGATGGATTTCTTGGCATCAAATGTCTTAGCTATTCCCTTCTCTTCTGTAAGCATTGGAGTCCAATGGTTCTATTTTGAGAGGGATGATGAGGAATAACGCAGCCTTTGTCCATTTCGTTTGTTGTGCCCACTTGGGCAAGTTATTATGCTCACATAGGACAGTTCAGTGTGCAGCCAAGTTTTGTTTGTTGTTTTTGCTATTTATGTTTCGTTTGTTGGTTTGTTGCAACTCCTCAACCACTAGATCTTGTTTTGATTTGCATTTGTAAGCCTATTTAAGGCCTCCTTTCATCAATAGCAATCAGTCAGATTCAGTGCCCATATCAATGCACGCTATCAAATATTTGGAGGAAGACCCTTTACCCCTACTTTGTAGAATATGACGAAGCATACCATTCCTTACTAACAAACATCCTCTAAATTTGCAATTTTTAATTAAATTTAGAAAATTAAAACAAATTCTAAATCTATAAATTTAGATTCTAGAAAGCCAAATAATTATCTTGATTATTTCTTGAATGCATACCCAACTTGCGTCGTCAAAGATTTGGTGTAAGACCCTATTGCCCCTCCTCCTTTGTAGAATATGAGGCATACCATCCCTTACTAGCAAACATCCTTTTAAGAATAGGTTATGCAATTTGAAGGCTTTGCAAGGTTATAAAGTTGGAGGCTAATTGGGTGATAGCTCGATGAAGAATGCTCATTGTGTCATTGTGCTCTCTCATAAAGTTGAGCACCATGTGTGGTTGTAGATGTATTTGGTGATGTTCTTTGCCTTATCGACCATAGTTTTCACCCATACCAGTTTGTTAATGCCCTCGAGGATGAGGTCAATGCAATGAGTGGGATATGAGCTCTAAACAAGAGAGGGGTTCCTAGGCGAAAAATGTCCCTGGTGTTATTGTGCTCTCTCATCAAGTTGAGCACCTATGGGTGGTTGTAGATGTATTTGGTGATGTTATTTGCCACATCAACCATGGTCTTTGCTCATGCTAGTTTGCCATTGTCCTTGAGGATGATGTCAATGCAATGGGTGGGAGATGGGCTCCCAAAAATAGAGGGGTACTTCTCCTTGAGAAGTTTACCCATAGATACATATGTTGCTTTGCTGTCTGTCAATACTTGGACAACGTTCGCCACTACCATTTTGAGCACAACCACCTCCAACAAATGGAACAAGAGCTACGAGATTTTCACCTCAGGAGAGGTGTTAACAGACTTCAAGAAGACCATGTGTCCACTTGAAGTCACTAAGAAATTGAGGAGGGTGCGGTTCCTCCCATTGCTGCACCTTTTTTTACTGCCTTTGCTCTTTCACAAGAGCACTTGTTTACAATACAATTCTTCAATAAAGGCCCACTGAAATATTTCGAAGTAGGGGGCTTCATCTCTCTGCCAACTTTGCCTAGTGCCTTCACCAAAGCATCTCAATAAGGGGTGTTTGTGGCATTGAAAGGATTGTTGCAGTAGTACCAAAAATTTGCTGTCATCATTCAGGCTTCCTTCAACTTCTACTTTCCCCATGAGGTAGTCCCAGGGATTGTCTGACTTGTACGTGAGGGAGGAAACTAAAACCGTCATATGCTTGTGCTCTGATTCTCCTCAAAAGAGCACCAAATGCGAGGGTCAGGAGTGAAAACATCATATTGTAAGGAATTGAAGCTGCAGAAATAATTCCTAATCTTCTAGGGAGGGTAGCATTCAGCCTGCTGTAAATTCAGACAGTACATTAAGGAAACAATCTGCTGTCTTGCATTTACAGTCGAATAGAACATTCAGAAAAGTTGCTGTAAACTTATTTACAGTCAACACAACACATGACAGTTTGCTGTAAATTCAGTTCAGAGGTCTGAAATGATTTACAACCATATATATTCTTGTGGGCAGTCCTTAATTTCTATACAAGAAACATTTTACATCAGTTAATGCATTCCTTATAATTTCAAAATTAAATGTTTAGCCTCTATTTAGTTGCATTAATTTATACCAGCAACATAAAAGAATATATACAAAATTCACAGACACATAGAAAAAGAGAGAAAGATTTGATGGGGAAAACCCTTTTGGGAAAAAACCTCACGAAGAAAATCAGGACCAGTCTCCTGTATAGAGATTTATTACCAAATGTGCAATCAACAATCCTCCTACACAAAGCTCCAAATTCTCCCATTTTTTCCTTACGTCAAACTGAATGATGAAGATAATACAAAATGAATTTTAGCAACTCCTTAAATAAGTAAAGGAGTTGTGCATGGATAAGATAAGATGGAATAGTTAAATCAGCTCTAACTATTCCATCTCTATCCATCAAGTCTCTAGTTCCACCCTCAATTAAGGGAGTTGATTCACTTAACTCTGTCGCCCATCTCATCCTTATCCTAAGAATGGGCCCCACATGCTTTAAGTAATCTCAACGTCCAATTAGCGCATTAATTCCCTGATGCCTCAATTTAATACATCATTTCATCACCTTTTGTACTCAATTAATTGACAAGTAAATACTTCTAGGACCCCATTATCTAGAATTGATGGGATGCCCTATTACAAAGTAATTAATTATTAAAATTTACATGATATGAGACACCATATTCTAACACATATTGTCGAGTGGAGAAGTGAAAACAAAATCTTTGAATGTGAACACTAAGAAAATGAAACATTGGTTGGTAGACAAAGTTGAGTAGTCAAAGATGGTAAAGACGAGGGAAGAAGAATGAGCTTGGAGAGAAGTTGTGGGTAGTAAACTACATTGATATGGGTCATGAGCCAATGAGAAGAGGCAACCAAATTTGAGCTTCCAAGAAATGGAAGAATTTGCAATACTGGATAAGATTTGAAGTACCAAGAAGTGTGGAGATGGCCAGATTGAAGCAAAGCAAATGCCAATGTATGTTGCTTGATAGGAAGAGGTTTTCAAGAGATGTATGTAAGTGTTGATGGTACTCGAGACTGTAGGTCTAACCCTCAAGTATATGTGCAACGAGAGAAAAGTGCCTGTTGTTGTTGGTAGTGTTGTTAGATGAAGGTTAAAGCATGTGTGTTAACCAAATGAACTATATGGTTTGGGGGTATTAGCTGGTTTATATTACGGATGAGGTGCTTTGTTTTATCCTTATGCAATGTATAAGTGTTGTTAAACACGTCATATTGGCCTTTGCTAACATATTGATGGGGTCTGCCCAACAACAAACCGTAACAATCCATATTTGCTACTTCTCACACGATCTGATTCACAAACCGAGGACCAAAGGCAAAGTTTAACGTGCATTTGTGAGTGAAAGGGGTGGATTAACCACTATCCTTCCTTGAGAGTGCATAGGAAGAAGGATGAGGATTTTAGTATGCTTGTTGTTTACATTGTAACAAGGGTTGAATTGTGACTTTCAACCCTCAACTTTAACATAAAACAAATTATCTTGTCACCTTGTGACATTGTTGCATAGGATAAGGAGAATTGCTCTACCTCATAGCAGCTCCACCTACATTTGTTTTAAGCATTTTGTTATGTTAGGTGTTCTGTTTGCTTGGAAGTTTAAGCTCATAATAGTCTCGTGTGTTCTAATTTAGGATATTTAATATTACAAATTGAGCTTTATGTTGCTGCTCTAACCAGAGTTTGTAATTTTGGTTCCCATATTATTTAAGCTGATTTGCATTCCTTTGAAGGGCCTTTGAATAGGAGATTAGGACAGTTTTGGTCATATGTACACACTATACATACCTCTCCCATGATATTGTAACTTAATTTGATTTGCATTTTTTGATTATTTAAAGGCTCTTAAAATTTATTGCAGGGACTTTGTGATTAAATTTTCTTATGAACCATTTTCAAGGATACGTGCAGTGGAGAAATCATGGGAGAGGTGCATATGTGCGACAAATAAACTATTACAATCTCCTTTAAGATTTAGAGTGGTGCAATGAGGTGACTGTATTGTGTCTCCTAACTCTTCATAGGTTGTGTCTTCATTGGAAATCATGGACTTTTCAATAAGGAAATTGTACAAGCATATATTTCTTCCTCGGCTTGAAACATTCAGACTTAGCATATCCTTGTTTCTTACAATATCAACAAAACTTGCCATGGTTTAAAAAGAAAAGACAAAGAATATTGTGAAGGTGATGGGTTTGGAGCAGTCAAATGTGCAAACTTTGGAGTTTGGGATTTGGTGATAATGAAAGAGGAAGAACACTATGAATAGTTGTGAGTGGAAACACATCT
This sequence comes from Wollemia nobilis, assembly GCA_028583015.1. NCBI lineage: Eukaryota > Viridiplantae > Streptophyta > Pinopsida > Araucariales > Araucariaceae > Wollemia > Wollemia nobilis. The sequence goes on from JAQPPZ010002979.1 coordinate 1,134,528, forward strand.
ATTTCAACCAATTGAGCATGTTGTAAGTGACATTAAGTTTGGTGTAATTTAATTACTTCAACGTGTGATACTAATGGTTTTGCAGCCCACTTTTGTACTTTGAGGATTAACTTTTCTGACTTATCCTTGATGGTGAGGATCCACAAGTGGTTAAACTGGTGAATATAATCTGGCATAAGCATATTAAAACCTTAACGAAAGCACAAGCACTAGATGCTTATATCCCACTTGCAGTTGGGAGGAAAGAAAGCAAGGCTAAGAGCGTCTACCAACCTGTTCCAAATGGTGATGGGATTGATTCATCGAACATTTTGCAATCAACTTAGCAAGACCTATGAGTTTTAGGTTGACAAAAGGAACCTTGTCATCATTTGGAATTTGGATATATTCAAGCAAGGTTTCTATAGCAATGAGTCGGTTGGCCAAAACTTTTGGATCACAGGAACCATCGTAGATGGGAACCTCACATTTGGTTCGTCAAGTGGAAGTTTAGTGATTGAAATGTAGTTAACGTTATTGACTAAAATGGCCATGATGTTGGGGAGCATAATTGTTCTTTTGGACAACATAATCTACACCATTGCTTGAGTGCTAGGAACCACAATGGATGCTTCCCAACAATTATAAGGATATGCACTAAGATTGCAACAAAAGGTTTTGTAAGGATTGAATACTAGGTAGAATGCACTAAAACTGCTAGGTAGTCTTATCTCAAGGTGAGGATCCACAAGGGTCTTTGCTTCGGCGAAATACATGATTGCAAGGGACCTTGTGAGCAAATTGTTGAGAATCAAGAAGTGGACAAGTTAGGTGTCAAGATCACCAAAAGGTGGTGCAAAAGAGATGGAATGGGAAATGAATATATAGGAGATGTATTTTTTTGCAATCACTACTTCGTGAGTTACTGTCTGGATCCCTCGCCACAAAGTGAGGCCACAATGTGCATTGGAGTTGAAGATTGGAGATCAATACCATCATGGCTTGAAGGATTTGAATATGGCCATCAACAGTAGCACAAAGTGTTGGACAATGATAGTGGATGCTAATGTTGGCACTCTTATTTGATCCTCATTGAGTTCTCCAAATTCTTCGTAGTGATGAATGAGGTAAATTTCTTCCAGGCGTAGCTTTTAGAATACATAAATGTGGAGAGTTTTTAACTGCCATGTTTTGTGTTTAATGTAGGACAACCCATGTCATGTTGGAAGGAATGTGTAGTGCGTGGAGGAAGGAGACATAGAGTAGCTAAATCTTTGATGTTGCATGTAGAAATATGTTCTTTGTGGTGAATGTGCTTTCCAACATGCATGTCGGGAGTCAAAGGTTTTTGCCAATTATGTAGGAAACAAGAAGGGCAACTATCCTTGCCAATGATGGATGTTTTTTGTGGATATGCAATATTCATGGTTTATATAGCAGGTAATGCACAATATTTACTGGATGCTAAGAAATTAGGTAACATGCACTTCAACACAGTAATTTCCACGACTTAGAGTTTGTGCTTCATATGCATCCTTAACCGCTACCTATGAATTTGACGAGATTCATCTGTACCTATGCATATGCCATTGCCATGAGATTGAAGCTTAGGAGAAAGTCCTTTTTTAAGGATAACGACGAGCGAATTATGATTTTGTGGGCATAACATGTAAATTGAGGTAGTGGGTGTGGCATGCAACTCAGAATAAGGAGTGTTGCTGCTACCAAATGCGAGTGAGTGCTTGGAAATGTTTTAGATCTATCAAGTTGATACAACTTGGTGCCTTCAGAACTCAAAATTGCCAATGATGAACATCCTTCCACACTATGCAGACGCCTCTATCATCGAGGCAAACTTGCATGCCATAAAGATCTAGGTTGCATTGGTGGAGAGCACTTGGAAGAAGGGTATGTATTAGGAACTTTGCAGTTGAATAAAAGCACATCCACACGATATTGAAATCTTAACATAAAATAAGCTTGAAATTAACAATATTGCAATATGAAATAGAAATGCAACAGATTATATTGTAGAAAACAAGAACACATTACATAATCTATGCAGTAAAATAAAAGCACATCCACACGATATTGCAATAATAACAGAAAATAAGCTTGAAATTAACAATATTGCAATACGAAATAGAAATGCAGCAGATTATATTGCAGAAAACAAGAACACATTACAGAATCGCAAGCCTCTTCGAGGGGGCAACCTCCTTAGAAGCAGAGCTTCAATACAACAAAATATGAGATGCCTCTTCTCTTGCCCCCTTGGTTCTTTTAAAGACTTTGGCTACCCTAACCCTAACGCTCAAGGGTTTCCATCCACGTGCAAGTGGGGGCCCGAGCTAGTAACTCCTAAATAATAACCGTTACATCTTTAAATAACGTCTTTTTATAATACATAACGGTTACATCATATGGGCCCGTAAGCCTAGGCGCCCGAAGTACCACATGACTAGACAATTATTAATAATATTAGAATGGGGTCTTAACATGCCCATCCCCTTCAAAAAAGCTTTGTCCTCAAAGCTGGAGATGAGGAAATTGTTGTTGAAGCTGTTGAAGAGACTCCCATGTGGCATCTTCCTGTTGTAAACCCTGCCATTGGACCAAGACTTCAGTGATGGTGCGGTTACGGAGAGTGTGGGTTCTATGGTCCAGAATGTTGTCAGGTTCCAAGATGACCGAACCTTCATCATCCAACTCGGAAGTGTCGATTGGACCTGAATGTGGTTGTCGAGTACCTTCTTGAGACAAGAGACATGGAAGACTGGATGGATTTTGGAAGAAGGTGGTAACGCGAGCTTATAGGCCACTTGTCCAATCCGTTGCAATACCTGGTAGGGTCCATAAAACCTTGCTGCAAGCTTTTGATGAGCACGAAGTTGCACTGATGATTGCTTGTATGGTTGGAGTCGAAGGAAGACCATATCGCCTATATTGAAGCTACGCTCTGAACGGTGTTGATCAGTCTGTTGTCGCATCCGGTTCTGAGCCATAACCAAATTCTCCTTCAACTGCTGTAAGAGTTGGGTACGTTCTTGAAGTGTTGCATCCATCGCCTGAACTTTGGATTTTCCTGGAACATATGAAGAGGGCGATGGAGGTGGGTACCCATAAACTGCCTCGAAAGGAGTCATTCTGGAGGTTGTGTGGAATGAAGTGTTGTACCACCATTCAGCCAATGGAAGCCACTTAGCCCACTGTGTTGGGTGCTCGGAAGTAAAACAACGAAGGTAGGTTTCCAAGCATTTATTGACAATTTCGGTTTGCCCATCGGTCTATGGATGGTAGGCTGAGCTCATTCTCAGTTGCGTTCCTTGCAGTTTAAACAGTTCTTGCCAAAAACGACTGGTGAAAGTGGGGTCGTGGTCAGACACAATGGATTTTGGCATACCATGGAGTTTAAAAATGGAGTCCATGAATATTTGAGCAATGGTGGAGGCATGGTAAGGATGGGCGAGGGAACAAAAATGAGCATACTTTGAGAGACGGTCCACCACCACAAGAATGACTGTTTTTCCCCTAGATTTAGGAAGTCCTTCAATAAAATCCATGGAAATATCAATCCATACATTTTTTGGGATTGGTAAAGGTTGTAGAGTGCCTGGAGTACGAACCGTTTCTCCTTTCATCCATTGGCAGATCTCACACTCCGCCACAAAAGTTTGGATGTCTTTTTTCATTCCTTCCCAATAGAATGACCATTTAGCTCGCTCATATGTCTTCAAAAAACCCGAATGGCCTGTTGTGGGTGAAGCATGCATCTCCTTCATGATGTCCTCACGGATCGATGAATTTTTAGGAACCACAATGCGAGCTTGGTATCTTAACAGTTGTCCATCCCATGAATACCCAGTGTGTGAATTGGGGTCCCTTTGGAGCTGCTCCCTCAAAGTTTGCAAGGATGGGTCCTTGGTTACTTCTTCTTGAAGTTGGGAGACCCATTGGGGAAGTGGGGAAGAGATGGCACACAATGTGTTTTGATCCTCAAACTGACGTGAGAGGGCATCTACCACAATGTTCTCCTTCCCTTTCTTGTAAATAATATCATAATCATACCCCAACAATTTTGAAACCCATTTTTGTTGTGCTAGAGTAGATACCCTCTGTTCCAAAAAATATTTCAAACTCTGATGATCCATTTTAATAGAGAAATGCCTCCCAATGAGATAAGGTCGCCAATGATTGACAACATGGAGGATGGCCATCATTTCTTTTTCATAAGTAGACTTTCCCAAATTTTTCTCGACAATGCCTTACTAGTGAAAGCTAGGGGTCACCCTTCTTGCATTAATACTGCACCAATGCCATGGCCCGAAGCATCACTTTCAATTATAAATGGTTTGGAAAAATTAGGAGTGGCTAACATCGATGTCGAAATCATGGCTTCCTTGAGATCTACAAAAGCTTTTTCTGTTGGAGGTGTCCACATAAATGAGTTCTTTAACATGGCAGTTAGTGGGGCTGCTATTTTTCCATAACCTTGGACAAATCGTCGGTAGTAGCCAGTGAGACCCAAAAATCCCTGAAGCGCCTTGAGAGTTTGTGGCTTAGGCCAATTTTGTATGGCTTCAATTTTCTTTGGGTCAACCTTAACTCCCTCCTATGAAACAATATGCCCCAAGTATTCAACCTCTTACATTCCAAAGGAACATTTGGATCATTTGACAAATAACTGATGGTCCTACAATAGTTGCAAAGTCTGATCTAGATGTTGTAGGTGCTCTACCCAAGTGCGACTGTAGATGAGAATGTCATCGAAGAAGACCAAAATAAACTTGCGAAGGAATGGGTGGAAGACATTGTTCATGAGGCTCTGGAAGGTGGAAGGTGCATTAGTTAGGCCAAAAGGCATGACCAAAAATTCATAATGACCCTCATGAGTCCTGAATGTAGTTTTTGGAATGTCTTCTTCCTTGATCCTTATCTGATGGTATCCAGAGCGGAGATCCAACTTGGAGAAAAATTTGGTGCCATGTAACTCATCCAACAACTCATCAATCACAGGAATAGGAAATTTATCCTTAATGGTGAGTTTATTGAGTTCACGAAAGTCTATACATAGCCACCATGACCCATTTTTTTCTTGACCAATAGTACCGATGAAGAATAAGGACTGATACTGGGTCGAATTACCCTTATTTTTAATAACTCTTGGACCAACTTCTCAATTTCTGATTTTTGTGCATAGGGGTATCTGTAGGGTCGGATGTTAGGTGGCAAGCTCCTTGGTACCAGCTGTATTGCATGATCATGGGAATGGTGTGGAGGTAATCCCTTGGGTTCCACAAAGACAAAATCATGTTTATTCAAAAGGAGTTGCAAATCCCTTGGTTGTTCATCTGCTTCAATATTCTGTGGTTGGATTGCAAACAACTGGGCTACTACCCCATGTGAGGATTTTTTTAATAATTTCTCCATTCGACTTGAACTGATGACCTGAGTGGATCCCATGAGTGAGCCATGAAGAGTGTATGACCTCCCATTCTGAGTGAATTGCATCCAAAGTTCAGCAAAGTTCTAGGCTACTATTCCCAAGGTACGAAGCCATTGTGCCCCCAAAACAACATCACATCCTCCTAACGGAAGGGCGAACATATCAGTTTTAAGTTCATAATCCCCTACCTTCAACTTAACATTTCGACATTTCCCTTTACAAGGTAATGTTCCTCCATTTGCCACCATGACTTCAAAAGAATTGCAAGAATGTATGTAGCAGTTTGCTTGCTTAGCTACTCGGGGATCAATAAAATTATGTATACTACCCGAATCAATAAGAATTATAATTCTTTGCCCCTTGAAATATCCTACTACCTTCATAGTTTGAGGGGTCAAGATTCTTACAAGTGCATGAACTGAAATCTCTAGTTGTGGTTCTTCTTGTGCTTCACCCTCATCCTAGTGCTCTTCTTCTTACTGTTCTACTTCTTCATGTACTTCATTTACCGCAGAATCATCGACATCTAGCAAATACAATTTTTGTTGTACACATTTATGCCTCGAAGAATATTTCTCATCACAATTATAACATAACCCTTGTGCTCTATGGGCATCCATTTCCTCCCTAGTCAATCACTTAATTATTGGAGATTTATTTCCTAGATTTGATGTGATCTTGGATGGAAATGGGGGTCTTGCCTATGGAAATTTAGATGAATGCCTCTGAGCAGTAAATTTTTCCTCTACTAGCCTAGCCAACCCTATTGCTTGCATCATGGATTGTGGTTTAAACATTTTTACCTTGGCCTTGATATCATCCTTCAACCCACTGATAAAACAACTCTAAAAAAATCCTTCACTCAAACCCCTTGTCCTATTAGCCAACTTCTCAAACTGAGTCTGATAGTCACGAACAGTAGAGGTCTGCTTCAATTTTGTTAAAGCTCCTGTAAAGTCCTCATACTCACTAGGGCCAAAACGAGTGAGTAGTTGTGTTTCAAATTCTTCCCAAGAAAGGTCAGGAATCATATGTTGCACCCATTGATACCATTGAAGGGCTTCAGACTCAAAATTAAAGGATGCCATGGTGATCCATAAGTATCGGGGTACATTGTGGAGCTTGAAAAATTGGTCCACTTAGCACAACCAACCATCAGGGTCCTTTCCATTAAACTTGGGGAAGTCTAACTTGGGCATTTTATATGGGGCATTATTATTAAAAAGAGCATTGTGTACATCCTCTTCCATATTTCCCGAACTACCAACCTTTCCTTCAATTCCAACATTGTTAATCTGTTGGTGTACATGAGTGGCTCCTTTTAAACGCCCTTCAACCTCATGGAATTTCTCCTCAATTCCCATTTTTACTTTGATCTATTCAGAGTTCAAAAGATGCATAGAATCTTTCAAATGTTTAATTTCATGTCCAAATTGGTTCTGTAGGTTAGTAAGTTGTTGACTCAATAGCCCTATCTGGTCACTCAATTGGTTTTGCTCCATCTCCCTCATGGCTCCTCTAGTTCCTCTAGCCATGGACTTGTGATTTGGACCACCCAAACTACCTTACTAAAAATAGAAGTGTTGTTTTAGTAGTTACTATTTTTAGTAATGGTCTAAAAAAGTGTTTGGGTGCTATATATCAAAATGATCAGCTTGAAAAGATGATCACAATGGACTAGGTCTCAAAATGACTTTTTGACCCTAGACTTTATCATGTATTCTCCTAAAGCTTTTCTTCACCTAGAAAAATGGCTTTCTTCTCTGTTCCCTAACAACTGCCATATTAGTTATCAACAACTACCTTGTCAGACTTTGTCTTGTCTGTCACTACATTGCCTTGTCAGACTCTGTTTTTATTGTTACTGACAACTGTCCTGGCAGACTCTGTTTTGACTGTTACTGACAACTGCCTTGTCTGACACTGTTCTTGACTATTACTGACAACTCCTTGGCAGATAGTGTTTTGACTATTACTAACAACTGCCCTGTCTGACACTGTTCTCGACTGTTATTGACCCCAATAGTTATCTTCGTCAGTCAAGAATGGTTATAGTATGGTCAATTCTGTGATAGGTGTAGTCTCCTCAGTATGCTCAAATCTGTGGTTAGGGTTTTGGAGGTTTGATGGTCAGTATTAGGATTTGACATATGACTGAAATAGGGTAACTCTAGGCCAAGGTGTGTGCACTGTCCATAGCCCTCTATTATACCGCAATGATGAACGATAATGCTTGGACCAATATTTTAGGCCACTACTCAAGGAGGGTTCCACACATACCCTTGAGCGCACTATCCGCCTCTCTGACAGTACGGGAGGGTAATCTTCTCGAGTGTTGTGCTTGGTGCACTATGGATAGATACATGGTCAAAAAGCTTCCTATGGCTAAAGGTCTCTCCTAAACCTAGGGGGTCTCCCTATATACCCGAAGGTACGTGGGAGCTCAAGTCCGTATACGGGTGTTGTCTGAGGCCTGGGTATTGGAGTTTGATCACCCCTCACTTCACTAGACGCTTTATGGGCAATCTAGCTTAGCCAATAATGACAACTCCTCCATGATATTTTAAAACCCCCGGCACAGGGTTTCTAACCTATTAAACTAAAACAGAAAAAAATGGCTCGATTTTTCTTTGTAGGGTAATAAGCAAGAAAACAAAAAAAATTATACCTAACAGGTCGGAATGGTAGGACACGAACTGTTTGCACTGCAGTAGGATGCGGCCCTAGAAAGCGCTCTGATACCACTTGTTAGGAACCTTGCAGTAAAATAAAAGCACATCCACACGATATTGCAATAATAACAGAAAATAAGCTTGAAATTAACAATATTGCAATACGAAATAGAAATGCAGCAGATTATATTGCAGAAAACAAGAACACATTACAGAATCGCAAGCCTCTTCGAGGGGGCAACCTCCTTAGAAGCAAAGCTTCAATACAACAAAATATGAGATGTCTCTTCTCTTGCCCCCTTGGCTCTTTTATAGACTTTGGCTACCCTAACCCTAACGCTCAAGGGTTCCCATCCACGTGCAAGTGGGGGCCTGAGCTAGTAACTCCTAAATAATAATCGTTACATCTTTAAATAACGTCTTTTTATAATACATAATGGTTACATCATATGGGCCCGTAAGCCTAGGCGCCCAAAGTACCACATGACTAGACAATTATTAATAATATTAGAATGGGGTCTTAACAGTATGTTTCCCATGTTATTCTTGAGAGGCAAGAGAGGTTTGGAGAAGATGAAGATCGACGGGAAAGGAGGAGATGCATAGAAACTGTTAGAATCTAAGAAGCTGAGGATTGGACAGGAACAGGTGGATCAAACAAACTTTGGCCGTGTCAATCCAAGAAGAATTATTGTATTTCTTAATAAGACTGTACGAGACCCTTGAAACCCAAGGTAAAGTTCTAGTCTGAAGCCGTGCTGGAAACAACTGAGCCATGACTTTGAAAGAGGATATAAATGAACTCTCAGACCCTAGATCATGCTATGGTCAGCAGTTACTTTTGCTGGACAAACCTGAGCTATGACTGGTACTGGCAGGAAAACAGAAGGCTACTACCCAAACTCAAGGCTGGGTTGGATGCTCCAATACCACTGACGTGATAGCAAAACTAAGCTGATTTGCATTCCTTTGAAGGGCCTTTAAATAGGCTGAAAAGTACAAATTTGATGTTAAAAAATAACCTCATGATAGGCTGAAAAGTATCTCACAGTTGAGCTCTGTCAAACAACAAACAGCAAAAAGACTAATAATAAACTAGCCTAAAGATAGATGAAGGTATGCATCATTATGTGCATCACCTGCTGCTACAAATATGATTACGCTAAGTACATGCTATATGAGGGGTGAAATTTATTACCCTTGTTGCAAACACAAACCCTTGGGTCAAATAGGGAAGAACCTGAGCTAATGCTAGGTCCCATGGGCAGTAAAGATCCTGTGGGCAGTGAGTGAGCTGTGATCCTCATCGGGGAAGCTGTTCAAATAAAAGAAAATCTGAAATGTGTGAGATTAGAGGCTTGCTAGCTAAATCATAATCTACCATACTCACATCTTCCCTATGGATTGAGCAGGTGAATACACAAGAACCTGAGAAGCATAGCCATTTGGTAAGAATCTGAAGGTCATGTGACACACCCGGTTGAAGAAGATGCCTTCCATAAGCTGTGATCGGGTTTATATTATCAGCAGGGATTCTTTATGTTTTAGATAGAAGAATACCGGTGGTCTATGATAGATGTCTCGGGACTTGCAAAAGTGCATTATGTTTAGTCTTCAAGTTGATTTTACGTCAGTCTTGGACCCTGCAGATTTGCATTATATTTGGCCTTTGATATCTTTGAAATGAAAGAAATCAGCTTGGTTAAATTAAAAAGACACTCTTTTAGATATTTGTTGTAAAAACAAGAGTTTAATATTAGTAGAGAATAATATATTTTTACTGCCTTTGCTCAGTGTGAATGTGTATCATATCCACCACGGTTACCAGGCTCGTCCGAACTGGGCCTAGGTTTGGTATGGTTTGGTTCGAACCAAATTTTTTATTTTTATGTTTTAATGTGTAAAATATTTGCAATTTTTCCAAATAAAAACAAAAACTGAAAAAAGAAAAAAGAAAAACTATGCGTACATACCTTACTCCTTATCTTCATGCAAAGTCACCGTTGTAGGCTGTAGCAAAGAAATTCCGGCCATCTGTAGCAGGTAGCAGAAAAGGCAGAAAGTGAAGGCAGTAGGGTTCTTTTAATTAGACAGGAGAATGAATGTAGGAATTGAAGGGGGAAAGTCGAGCTAGCTAGGATTTGAGTCTGGTATTTCGATTTGCCTGTCGTATGCTGCAAGCAGGATCTGGTGTTGTCGCTTGCTTCCTCCATGGAGGAGCTACCTGCCTCTCATTTTTGGTTTTCCCTTCTGGCAGGTTTACTTAGATAGCGGATATTAAATCAAAAGGTTTTAATTTATTTTATAATCATTCTCTTATTGTTTGTAATATATATTTTACAAGTATGCGTGATTATTTATCAAATGGAATTAGCTCAACCGGGCAAATTCTTTGATTTTCATTGAGGAGACTAAGGTTCAAATATTGTCAAACAATACATGCGTAATAGCCAAGCTGTTGTAATACCATTATGTGTTCATGATGTAATATGGGTGGGGTCTAATTAAAAAAGAAGCATGTATTATAAGTTAGATAACTTTGATAATCTAATTATATATATATATATATATATATATATATATATATATATATATATTGCCTCAGACCAAACCAAACTTTTCCATAAAATTCAAACTTCTAAACTTTTTTACCTCTCTGTTTGGACTGAACTTTCTGAACATGGTAACTATGATACATACATGTCAGCTTCAACAGAGCATATTTTCTTTCAAATCTGTCATGTTTGGAACCGTGCTGATTGTAGTATTCTCTCCCATTTTGCATGCATTGTTTTATTTTTAATTTGTGTGACCTCTCCTATATTAGAGGCTCTGAATGAAGGGTACACTGTATACCTGTTGAGTGACTTATAACAATCATATGGTTTCAAATTGCAGATGGCTAAAAGGCTGCATCAGATTGCAGAGTTGGAGGGTGTCAAAGTTGACGAGGTATCACTTAATAGAAAAAGCCTACTGTTCTGATATAGAATAATGCTAGCACTTCAAATGCTGCATTTCTGTCTTAACTTTTTTTTTTTTTAATGACTGGTTTTCTTTATTTTATTTCTCTTAAATTTAGTTGATCCTTTGGTGTCCATCTATTGAATGACCTTTATTCTTTCTAATAGTATTCTCCTTATTTTATGGAAAATTCATATCTTTTAATATATAACAACCTATAAGTAGAAAGTAATCAGTGTTTGTCTGCCTAGTTTTGATTTCAACATTGCAGGGATACCCCTGCCTCCTTGGGTCTTACCCGAAAGTGGCATCCCTTTTGGGATGTTTTCCAAAAAAAAAAAACAAACATTGCATGTCATCAAGTGTCATAAGTCAACTTAGTGATTGTAAATGTAATATTGACAGTATTGATTTTAGTATCTGCTCCAAACAACCGTCCAAAAACTGAATCTTGCAATTTTAATGCAGATAGCACTTGAAGAACTTGGGAACCGTGTCAATGGAGATATGCGGATGGCAATAAATCATCTGCAGTATATGAGCCTCTCAGCATCTGCCCTTAAATACGGTGATATCAAAGCTCGGTTGCAGACTAATGCCAAAGATGAAGATATTTCACCGTTTACAGCTGTGGACAAGTACTACACTTCATTGTTTGAATGTTCATTATGTTTGGTCATCTACTGCTTTTAATTTAGCAATACTTGCTCAAGCATTCTGAAAATTAAAAGGTTTTTCTTCTAAAATATTGCTGCAAGGAGTTAATGGTTTTCTTTGGATGTCAAGTTTTATCTAAGTTGCATAAAACTTAGAAGTGAGTATAGTTTTCAAAATCGAAATGCCTTTGAACCCTTTGGAAACACGGAAACAACAAAGGAAACAATTTTATGGACAAAATTTGATTAAAGATGTCACTAATGGATGAAAAGCACATTTTATTTTATTAAATATGATATAGAGTAAAATGGTTAATATCAAAAGTCAACATTTAGAGATGATGCTGTACATCATCCAAAACTAAAGTACTTGGGCTATATTATGAACTTTGTTTTTAATCTTCAAACTCATCATAATCAGTAGAAAAACTAGAAGACGACCCAACTCCCGTGGTTTCAATGACAGGTGTATAAGGCCTTTCATCATCCTTTAGATCAAGTGGAGCCATGGAAATATTTAAGTCAAAATTTTTAGGATCTACATCCTAATCTTTGGTTTACCCTTGTGTACTGTTCCTTTTAGGTGATACAAGACAAAGATTAGAATGCAAAATAATACATCCTCTGCCTTTTTTTGAGGCCAACCTGTTTCACTTCACCAAGTTAGATAATCTGTATGTGTTTGAATTCTTCGTTATTGCTGAATAGCTTGCCACTTTTTCTAAATTCTATAGCTTCATTGATCTCAACCTATTGTTTTTTTTAATTGGTTATATGGGGTTGAAATGGGCCCCACCTGCATTACTTAATGACCACATAGTGGTACAACAGTTTGGCAATTACGCATGTATCACTTAGTAAGATTCGAACTTGGGTCTCCTCCTTGAAAGTTGAGGAATATAACCGGTTGAGCTAATACCATTTGATGATCCCAACCTATTGCTTTCTCAAATTATTATTTATTCTTGTTCCTTTTTTCTGACCTTTTTATTATATGAGCTTGACTTCAGTTAAAGTGGGCCATGTTTGTCCCATGTGGGCCTCAGGCAATAGCCACTCAACCACCTAAAAACCTTAAATCTAGACTTTTCTTTCATTCAGAATGGAAACCAATATTGGAAATGCTATTGGAAACTTTGGAAGTGTCTATTAGAAATGCCTGGAAATATGGGAAGTCAAGATGACAAGTTTCTGGGAGTTTTGAGTTTCCAAGTCTTCAAAATGTGGAAATGAAGGCATTGTAGGAGTCATAGTTGAGAAAATTGGAATCGGATTGCCCATCGGCATGGAAAAGAATCGGGGAAAATCGGGAACCGGCAAATAATCGAGGACAAAATTGGCAAAAATTGGCATTTTTTCATTGAAAAACCGAAGAAAATACAAATTTTCATTGGAAAAAGTTTTTTTCATACATATCAGAATTTTTCGGGAAAAAATCGGCTAGCCTATGAATCGGGAAAAATCGAATCGAATCGGGATTTTTTGCAGATTTTCTTATTTGTTTGAACAAGAGTGACCTTAATAGAAGTCACATATGGTTTCCCAGAAATATCACATATGATGGTTAAGGTATTGTAAACCAATGATAAATGAAAAGCAAATATATGAGTGTAATCTTATATATATATATATATTGCAACATAGAATATTCTATTTGCACTACTCACACTGGGAATATATTCCCCATGTACCCCTTCCGAGTGTGCAAATATTTGGAAGCTTCTATCCAAGTTTTGGAACAACAGAATCTAAGAATATTTAGTTTTATCTTTAATTTGTTCTCACTTTCTAATTGTGATGCAAGTAGGGTATGTCACTAGTTTAGGAAATGATTTAAATTGGTTGTTGGACAATTTGTCGCAGCTGGAGAGAAATTTTGGCTCAAGTAAAATTTAAACTATTCAGAGAAATCTAACTGGCGTCATTGTAGTATGGTTGACTCATTTTTAGCAAATTGATTGAGGCTTGTGCTATTACTTTTGGGCCTTTGGAAGGGTTTGTAAATAAGATAAATTGGAATTGGGTTTTCCACAATGAAATGTTTTGCAGATCTTGTTCCAATTCAGAGATTTCTTCATTGGGCTCAAAGTTTGTGCATCTACATGAATAATTGTTTGGTTCTTTTGGTTAAGAGGCCTCTTGAATCATATCTTTGGAGGAAATGCACCACACGTCACGACTACCTTTTGGTTTGTCAGATTTGGGTTTGAGGGGCATATGTTGTCCCAAAGTTATGGAGGACTTGGCACTTGGCCTCACCAATGATTGAAAGCGTCATGGTCACATTATTACTGTATTTGAACAAACCACAAACTGATTAATTAAGTTCACAACAGTCATTGTGTAGATGCACTGTCTTCACATGTTGTCTCTATTGCATGGGGGGAGTTAGTTTACCTTGCATATTTGCATCATCTTAGTTTTTAAGACTGGTATGTACTTTAGGTTTCTTTGTATTTTTTTCCTTTAAATTTATCAATTAGTTATATGGGATTGAAACAGCCTCCACCTGTATTACATTATGACCACATAGAGGTATTACAACAGTTAGCTATTATGCATATATTGTTTGGCAAGATTCGAACCTTTGTCTTTCTTTGAAAGTAAAGGAATTTAACCGGTTGAGTTAATGCCATTTGATAGGTTTCTTTGTATCTTGTGTTGTGTGTTTTCAAAGTTATAATAATTTTTAAAAGTTATTATTCATTAGCTTTTATGTTATTATTATTATTATTAATTTATAGGCTATTTTTTTTTTTTTTGTTGGATAATAAGGGGTTGTACTCGGGTCTCCCACCCTTGACAAATTACATCTCTCTTCTTTAGAGCTTGAGAGTTTACAAATAGATACACTTTTCATCTCAATTGAGATGCTATAGCTAGAAACCTACAACATTTTATATAAAATGTCTGAATTCTTGATTTTCTTTTTTTGGATCTTTTCAAATTTCTGTATGAATACAATTACTCCAGAATCTAGCATTTTTCTTGACATTTTCCTATAGCAGCCTTCACAATGCCAAAACGTCACCTCTACTATCTATGCCTTGCATCTTAGTAGAGTAATATTTCTAAAACATCGCACTATCATAGTCCGCTTTACCAAATCTGAATTGCTAGTTTCCTTCCTCGCTGAAGTCATAGCCCTTCATTGCTCTTCCCATCGTTCGAACCCTAGTTGGCAAATATTTGCAATTTCGTTTTTTGCGACTTGAAAAATCGTCACTGCCCTTGTTTCGAATGGTTGACTTCACAGTGTCGTATCTCCCTCAATATTGCTTAGATTTTTGCATATGACCACTCATTTTAAAGCTATTCAAATTCTGCACAAGTTGGTCCAAGAATCAGCCGAATCGGATAAATTTTTGCGAAGATATGGCTCCTAAAAGATGAGACATTTTTCAGGAAAAAACCCTAATCCTTTGCACTTTGCAATTTTGTTTTTCGCGACTTGAAAAATCGTCACTGCCCTTGTTCTGAATGGTTGATTTCACAAGGTCGTATCTCCCTCAATATTGCTCGGATTTTTGCATATGACCACTCATTTTAAAGCTATTCAAATTCTGCACAAGTTGGTCCAAGAATCAGTTGAATTGGATAACGCTTCGCAAAGATATGGCTCCTAAAAGATGAGACGTTTTTCAGGAAAAAACCCTAATCCTTCGCACTTTGCAATTTCGTTTTTCTCATTGTAAGCAGCCTTCCACGCTCCTTCAGCCATCCCAGCCTTCTGTTGCAGCTCCTTCAGCCATCCCAGCCTTTCACGCTCCTTCAGCCATCCCAGCTTTCCACCCAACATCCCAGCCTTTCACTGTAGCTCCTTCATAATTTATAGGCTATAATTTGTATCTAATTTTTTTATATCAGTAATAGATAACTTCATATATTATAATTTATTGTGTTCCACGGGGATGCACTGCTTGGTTTCTATATCTGCAGGTGTGCATCCTTGTGGGGATGAGAATGGGGTGACATCATGGAGACAGCTGGGCTTAACCACATCCCTGCTTCCTTGTCCATGTGCAAGGATGTGCTGGGAATATGCAGGTGTTCCCCTGGGGGGATAAATTAGACCTTAAAAAGTAAAGAAAAATAAAAATTTGAATGACATTGACTGAATCACACATGCCCTTCAATTATTTGCCTTCAAAAGCTCTGCTACATGGAAAATTAATTATTTTGAAACTTTATTTTTTCCTATTCACAGATATAAAACAGAAAAATATTTGTGTTATTGATTATTTACAAACGAAACTTTTACTGCATACCTGAAATAGATGCTGAAGATAATATTTGCTGGTAGGAAGAGATCCCAGATAATTTCTTTGATCACAACAATTCAAGACCTTTGCATGCAATTAATGAAGTCTATTGAAAATGGATCAAGACCATGAGAAACTTAAAACACTTGCAAGATTAGCTAAAAGGGACACTAAAAGCACATAAATTAAAATGCTGAGATCACCCCAAAGTTGTAGAGATCAAGAATGTAGGAAAAGTGAGAACCAGTGTGAAGAGGATGAATTTTCCTCAAATGATGCAAACAGGACGATCAGTTAATGCCCCCCCTATTATATGTGCCATTAGCCCCATTTTTGCTGCCAACATCTTAACTTTCATCATCCTCCTTATGTCACTTAGGTAAGGCCAATGAAAGATCTGCATGATGACATGTAGACATTTTTCCCTATATTTATGCCAAATATGGGAGAACATCAGACTATAGCTGCCTTGCGAGTGATAACCAATTACTAACTTCGACGACAAAAGATTTAATTTGCAATTTGCATCAAATGAAAGGGGAAACTGAATGAATGATCAAATGAAACGCTTATCATATGCTCACTTTTATGCGAAGTGTCAGGTGTATATAGTCCCTTGGGGGATTTTCCAAATCAGGTTGGGTGCTTAGTAGATAGCCAAATTGAAATTATGCTATGGAGCCTTGGCACAATGCACCAATTGTATATGCCTTTTAGCACTAACAAATGTCAATCACATCAACAACATAATCTTACATACACTTTTCAAATGGGTATGTCAAAATATATGCGATGAGTACTTGTCATTATTACTTCTTAAAAGGGTGTTTGTGCCTTGTGCAAAGTTAGATACACAACAAACTTGTAATTATGCCAAACACATATTGCACCATTGAAGTCTAGCAAATAATGATAGAAGAAGTCCCTTCAAATATCCATCATTGGCATTAGCTTCTGTCATGAGCTTTGCTACTTGCAAAATCAATTATTGCCTCAATTATTCCATTCTATGTATGATTAATAATGAAAAAAAACAACGGCGCCCACTAACTTGCATATTTTCAGTTTTTTTTTTTTTTAAATTTATATCTTTATAATATTTTTATAAAGCCATCCCCTTTTCCGTTCCCTTCTTTCTAAAGTTGGGGAATATCTTTTAGCCTTCCCGTTTTTATATCCTTGGAACATTGAATTAATGTTTGTAAGATGTCTCCTTATTTTATACAAGGTTTTGTTAAAATATTTATATAGAACACACATTTCTATTGAAATCTTAATATGATTTTTTTTTGTACATATTTAAGTGTATTAGTCAAAATCAGTGTCTAATATATTAGAATCTTTGTTGTTAATGTTATATTTATAACTATCAACAACTTCTATGGAAAAAATGTTTTTCCAATCATATGCCTATTTTATGACCTGAACTCAATTGAGCCTTTTCAAATATTCATCCCTGCTTTTAACTTGGACCGATGTTTCCATATCTCACGAGTATGGTATAAATTGATAAAGCTAAACAAGAATTGATTCAGGGTTTGCACTATTCTTGATCACAGGGTAGATGTCTCCAAGTTCGGATGGGACATATTTGACACTAATATGATGATCTTGACTTATTTGTTTGGTTGAAGAACTTAATACTCAAGGACATGGCTTTGACTTGGCATTGACTCAAATCCAAAATGGAAATTCAACTTGAGGTGGTAAAAAATACAGTATTGGAAAGGAAATGAGGGGTTTTCCATGGTATCATTTGGATTTTAAAAGTTGACAGCATTGCACAGATGTTTGTTATACAAGTCGCTTTCAGGTGTGTCCAAAAATACGGTTAGTGTAATGAGAACCAATTATTAGAAGCCTCTTTTAATTGGAGGTTAATGGAAACATAACAACGTTACCAGATCAGTCTGATTATGGTTACATCAACTCTTAAGATTTGAAGGAGCACCCAATAAAAGAAATTAGATTGGATGCTGTGCAATTTGCATGAACTGGGAAAATAATGCCGTTGAACAACATTAACATTAAAAAAAACATCAATGGAAGGTCTTGTCTTTATTGGAGGATAATGAAGAAGGTGGAAGCTGCAACGATGCTTGGCAGTTGCCTTTGCTAAACTTGTGCCGTAGGATTATTCTACCAGGGTTATTTTCACCCTAGTTTTGATGGTTCATAGTCAAAATACTTTTTCCCAGCTAGCAGAGAATTCATTAGTTTGACTTTACAAGGTGAGTTATTTCCAATTCTTTAGTTCGAATTCTTGAGTCAATTGCATTTTGTTCTTTTAAAGTTATGTTTGACTATGTAATACATCTGTATTCTTGCTTTGATCTTTGTTGAGTGGATTTTTCATGGAATTAGAAATATGGCGAAGTCCATACAAGATTAAATGCTGTTATATTTTAAGAAAATTCATTTTGGAAAGAATCTATGCCAGGCAAAAGTAATATATGCCATTCACATCTCTTTATTGCAGGACATACCTGGCTGCATTTTACTTATTATTCATGCATATTAATCTTAGGTGCCCCTCTATGCTAGGTTGAATATGCCTGTTCTTTTTATTGTGGGTGCATCCTTAAGACAAACTATATGGAAATTGTCTTAAAAACAAATGCTGAAATACCATGCTACAAAAGAACAAAAGAATCAGAAAGTTCTATTTTTTCTTTATAGGTTGCTTGGGTATGAAGGAGAAAGGTTAAGGATTGATGAAAGAATGGATTTATGCATGTCAGATCCAGATCTCATTCCTCTTATTATTCAGGTTTCTTTTTTCACTCCTCTTCCTCTATTTTTATTATACTTTAGTAATCACCATTGAAGAAACCTCGAGTTTAATTATAAAATTTGTCGTAAGTGGCAGCTCTATTTGATTCCTGTTTAAAGCATATCACCTGTCTCACTTGTCTAAACTAAAAATGAAGAAAAATGCTTACAATACAAGATATTAAATAGTCCGGTTAAAAGAGACAGAATATCATGCTGTTGAGTGAAAAGCCTTTATTTAATTCAAAGATTGTTGCAAATTTCTTCAGGAGAACTATCTGAATTATAAGCCAAGTGCAGCAAGTCGTGATACAGATGGAACTGTCCGAATGGATTTGATTGCTCGTGTAGCAGAATCTATTGCAGATGGAGATATGGTGAATGTCCAAATTCGCCGATATCGCCAATGGCAACATTCACAAATGGGTGCATTTGCATCATCTATTATTCCGTGAGATTTGCATATATTCCATTTCTGTTTTGGCTTTTACTCAACAATTTTTGAGTGATCATTTTTCATCAATATTCATGCTATGTTCCAACTACATGGCAGGATAGGAGATAGAAAACAGCTATTATGCATTGTCCTCAATATTCATGGTATTTTCCTCAATTCAGCATCGTGGAATTGTTAATAATATTTTCTTTTGTGATTACAGTGCAGCTTTTATGCATGGTCAGAGGGAGATATTTGTTCAGGTGATTTCAATTGTTTTGAAAATATCTGCTTGCATTTCCTAATGTTTGATGTGGTGAATCTATGTTTATCTGTTGTGCACAATTGGTTGTCATAATATATTTAGTACATTTCTTCCATATTGCATGGAATTGGATACAGTATCCGATATGGATATGTCAAACTTTCAAGACCCCCTGATATGGATAATGCTGGAAAACATTATAAAAAACATACATATAATATAAGATTAAAGAAAAATTGAAAAAACAAATAACACAAATGTTTGCACAGGTGTAAGTTTTAAATAAGAATATTATCATTAATTAAGAAATATAATTTGGCACCCATGTATTTGGATACGTTCGGATACAGTATCCAAGAAATATAGTTTCCGTACCTATATCTGATACACAGAAACAGGTATCACGGTAACTCTGCATTTCCTTGATACATTTTACTGGCACAATGTTGTTGCAGTTTTAATTGTGCATAATGTATTAATAATCTCTTTTGGTTGTGTCGCAAACCAGGTAATTTTGGTTGAGCATGAAGGATTGTCAGTAATCTAACAAATTTTGCATACAAAGAAAGTAATTATATTCATGTCTAAAACTGACAAAAGTAGGTCATTGGTTCTCCAAAATATAGCTTACAATTATAGTAGAAAACAGTGAACAAAAAGCAACTCTCACTAACATAAAGCAATTAATTAAGGAGATTGAACTAAGGGGTTGACCATGTAAAATGTGAGCCTGATAGTTCCTATGAAATTACAAATAGCGGCCAAAAAGCTAGTGCGATGAGCTTAGCTGTTCAATCATAACTAGATGCCAGGAGTGATAGCTGTAAGTTCATGCAGAGTTACAAACGAGTAGTTCTAACAACATTGGCCGTTTTTGAGCAATTATGGTATAGAGGCATTCTGTGTTTGACCTTCCACTTTCTGTCTTGATATCAAGTGTCAACAGTAGTACTAGGATATTTGATGCCCCCACTAGTTGAAACAGGTTACAAGAATGATGTAATTAATCTTGTAGGCCACCAGAGGATCATTGGATTGGTTGGTGCCTGGAGGTCACAGCTTCTTGGGTAAGAAAAGCCAGGCATTTATAGTTGGAATAACTCAAGAATATGGATAGCTTCTCGGGAATTCTCAATAGACAGCAGAACCTTTGATAATGTGCATGCTGGCTTGAATGATGTTTAGAAGAGTGGTTCATTGCACTTAGGACCATATATTGTGGCATAATGATCTTGATTCTCTTCATATATACCCAGTCAGCAAGCACAACCTCCCAATCCTTTTAAGCATAAATAATAATGGGTTTAATAACAGAGTCAAAAAAATGCACCTTGGGTGGAACAGTCCTTTGATGTTGCTGGAGATGCTTATTGTTGAACAACTTTGATGAGGAGGCTTTCTTTGAGTCAGATAGGAGTACGATGCATATCATTATTATTGTCATGCATATGGGCAGACACGGCTCTTCATAAAGACATGATGGCTAATAAATAATAATTAGCTGTACATTACAAACATATTTTGCCCATGCATATATTCTGTCCAAGCTTGAGAATAAACCCTTGCATTTAATTATGTGTGTGATGGCACTTGAATCTGGATAGCTATCATTCTTCAAGTTAAAGTGGCTTGCAAGAGAACAACTACAAACACAATCTTCGCATGAAACATTTGCAGACACACCTTGGCAGACAACAACAAAATCATGTCTGAAGTCTTCTTGAGCAATGTTGCTACTCTGCCTGTGATGCTTCTTTTTTCTATAAATGAAATAGCACTTCAACAAGGAATTGTAATGGCACATATGTAACTTCTCCAGGTGTGGTTTGAGGCTGATCTAAAACCTTCACTTACTTCAAACTTCTTCTCCTCATCTAACTCACTCGCCTCAATCATTTAAATAGCAATGAAGGCTTTGTTAGAAGAGTTCTCTACCTTGTACTATCAAATACTTATCTTGTCTCTGACTAGCAAACTTTTGTTCTTGTCTGCAACACATCAATGACTCAAACATGTAGTATGAGAGAGTAATAGTCCCTGGATCATCTTATCCAACTTTTTAGTCAACAAAGTTGGGACAATCTCTAGGGTCAGTACATTTTAAGTGCTTCATCATCTGCTCCCTTTTAAAGCTGAGATTATTCAAGTTGTTTTCAAGATACATAATTCTAGTTATATTTTATTTCAAGGATGTGTTGAAGCCTATCCCATCACTATTCTATAGTGACTTCGTATAGATGAGAGATAGGACTTTTATGATTATTGTCAACTCTGTTGTATTCTTCCCATTTTGCTTGTTCATCTGCCTGAATGAGGTCTTCGTTCTCCCTATCTGGCCAGAACCCACAATTATTTTTAATCAAGAGTTGTTTGCTTTCTAATTTCCAATCATGATAGGTCTACATGAAATGGTTATCTGGCCGAAACCCGCAATTATTTTGAATCAAGAGTTGCTTACTATTTAATTTCCAATTGTGCTAGTTCTACATGAAATGGTTAGAAATTACCTGAGTTTCTATTTTATGAGGGTGTCTCTTCTTTCAATGAGCTGACCCTATTGAGTTTAGAGATAGTTTGTTTCGATGGTTTGGGTGCCCATAGATAACCATGTTTTAACAAGGGCAGTCTCCATGGTGGATTTTATGCATTTTGAGTTACGAAGTGTGTTTCATATATATATAAATGTCTGTATTTATTTTTTTAAGGATTGGAGGCATGTTTTCGCATTTTTCATCTGTTATACTTGGTGTTTTGAATGAGGATCATGGCATCTACATCTATTTAAATTTTACACTATTACCAGAATTTGTTGCACACATGGAACTCATATAGTAGTTCAGGAGTTGTTAGAGTTTCATATCCTTGTTTTGCTTATAAGGTTTCTCCTTCTGCTATGTGTAACAATATATTCCATATGAGCTATATGGACTTAATTTAAGACAGTATTTCCTCTTGTATAAGACCACTTTTTATTTTTCTTTCCCAAACAATATTATCCAATATATCAATGGCAATATCAACAACAATAATCAAAGCAATGCACAAATCACCACACACAATAGAGACACCAATTTAACGTGGTTCACCCAATGTGGGCTACTCCACGGAGAAAATATTTCACTAATATTTTCTCAACAAATCTCTTGGGAATCCTTCCCTATTACAATGTTTATGGACCTTTGTCCAAAGGAGACACCAATCCCCTAATCAAGTTCGTGGATACCTATCCACAGGAGACACCAATCCCCTCAGCTGGTTCGTGGATCTCTATCCACAGGAGAACTCCTTCTCCTCTGCTTTGGCTGGTGATCCTCTAGAAGACTACTGCCTCCACTGCACTGGCTTGTGGATCTCTCTCCACTGAAGACCTCTGTCCTCACTCAGAAGACCTCTGTCCTCACTGCCCTGGCTAATGGATCTCTATCCACTGGAGACTACTGTCCTCTGCTCTGTCACCTCCAAAGCTTGCTCTCAGCTCTGCTCAATCTCTGTCTCAAATCTGCACTAAACACTGTCCTTTGGTCTAGCACAAATCTGCTCACAAGTCTGTCTCTAGTCTGGCACAAATTTGCTCTCAAATCTGCACCAAACTTTGTCCTCAAATCTGTCCTCAAGCCTTAACACAAAGTTTGATCCAATCACAAATCAACCAATTCTGCTCTCAAGTCTTCTCAAAGACTTGCCTCAAATCTGTCCACAAGTCCTCTCAAGAACTTGCTCAATCTGCTCTCAAGTCTTCTCCAAGACTTGCCTCAAATCTGTCCACAAGTCTTCACCAAGACTTGCCTCAAATCTGCTCAACAAGTTCTCTCTAGAACTCGTCCAATCTGCTCAACAAGTCTGGACCAAGACTTGCCTCAAATCTTCTCAACAAGTTCTCTCTAGAACTTGTCCAATCTGCTCAACAAGTCTTCACCAAGACTTGCCTCAAATCTGCTTGTAAGCTTCCACAAAAGCTCACACAAATATGTCCTTAAGTCCCCTCTAGGACTTACTCAAATCTGCTCACAAGCTTTCACAAAAGCTTGCTTAACTTTGTCCTTAAGTCCTCTCTAGGACTTGCTCAAATCTGTCCACTAGCTTTCACAAAAGCTTATTCAAATCAATTGCAAAACTTGCATACAAAACTCAACTTAATCTCTTTCAAAAACTTCTTCAATCACACAAACAAATTTCACTCAGAATTTTGTTTAACCACAGAAACATATAGAGAATGATTAGAGACTCAATATGTTTCACACTCACAAAATACTCAATCACTTTCAAACTCTCTTATACATCAATTTAGAATAAAGAACAATTTTTTTCACATAACTTGAACTATCACTCCAATGCATTCAATCAATAATGCTCATCCAACTTCACTCAACCATTCACTCAATGAAACACAACTTGCTTACAAACCCTAACCAAGTGTTTCACTATACTTCCAACAACTCACACTATGAATCTCAAACCTTGACTCAAGATGATTCCAAATTCACATAACAATGATACTCATGATATTTCACAAACCCTAGCTCAAGATAGTTCTCAACTTCACATAACAATGATACTCATGATCTTTCACAAACCCTAGTTCAAGATAGTTCTCAATTTCACATAACAATGATACTCATGTTCTTTCACAAATCCTAGTTCAAGATAGTTCTCAACTTCACACTCAAATGTTCTCACAAATATTCACCAATCATGCATATGAAAGCTTACTCAAACATTTCCAACAATGCTTATCAAACAATCCTTTTCACTCCAACTTTGCATTTCACAACACTCAATCCAACAATATTTCACTCATAAGGAAGATGTGCCCATACCTTTTGTTTTGATGGAGATATGTCTTCAAAACCTGTCTTAATCACAATCAAATCTTCTTTGCCAATCTCAAGGTTAGATAGCAACAATCTATCTCAAAAACTTTACTCAAATATTTCCCTCAAAAATTATTTCACCATACAAAAATATTAAATCTCAAGTACACCTTATAATCTCCAAACTTCAAAAATAATTAGCAAAGATTCAAATAACTCACTTTCACAATAATTTCCTTTATGCACCTTATTTCTCCTCTCAAAAATAATTATCACAATGTAGCTTTATTTCAAAATACAAAATATAATTTTCCTTGCATACCTTATCACTCCTACTTTATAAAATAAATTCTAACCACCAAAAATCAAAATAAAATATTTTAATTTTATTATGCCTTATAACTCCCTCAACAAACTCACAACTTCCTTTTAGAACTCACGAAACCCTCTAATGCAATTTCCGAATTTCAAAACCTTTGGACAAATTAAAATGTGTATAGCATACCTTTAATTTATTCTGCCCAACAAAATGACTTTGGCGAAATTCGAACACACGACCTTGCCTTTCCAAACACCTTAGCACAAAGCGCATCCGTCGGTTGGGCTACGTGCCCACACGAAAATAAAAGCGCACGATCTCCTCTATGTTCCTTGTCTCTTCTCCCACTAGGCGCAAACAAAAAACACTTTCCTCTTTGCAAAAGACAATCGCGTGAATCGAACCCGCGATCTCACCCTCATGAATGCCTTAACGCAGCCCTTGGCTGGCACCTGCGCTACCAAGCGCCTTGAGACTTGCTTGGCGCTTCGCTTCAATTTATCACCACATCTGCCCTTCAACGTTTAACACATGCGAATTTATCCTTACTCCTTTAATGAATGCAGCGCACGAATTCTTTAGACTTTGGGCACACAATTCGCATGGATAAGTTTTAATTAAAAACTTTTGCCCTTTTTATACCATATGCTATGCATTCCAACACGTCGGCGATTTAGGAAATTCGATTTTTAATTCGAATTTAACATTTAAACTTTTGGCGCCTTTATTATTTATTTAAATTTAAATTTTAACCTATGGTTAAAATATTTAAATTTAAATAAATTAAATAATAACCTTAAAATCTGCCAAATGGGTTTTTTGAGGATTTATAATTTAATAACTCCTTGGACCTCGTTTTTCTTCAACTCAACCTTTAACCCGGAATATTATAATATTATTATTTTCTTTTAAACCTGCTTCTCCTTCCTTGGGTCTTCAATATTTTTAGGCCTTTTAGGCATATAATATTTAAAATAAATATTATATCCTATTCCTTTAAACTTCTTCCTTGCCTTTTGGAAAAACCACCTGATGACATTAATGATGACGAAACTAGGACATCAACATCTTGACATCAATGACAACAAAACTTGCTCATATTTCCAATAAAGACGAAGACGGAAAAAGGAGTTCTCCCATTGTTGTAACCACAGAACCATATTAGAAGGCATCACCCAAGAGATGCCCATCCTGTTGATGAGGAGCTGGAAAATATTTAGAGCATAGGGACATTCCAAGAAGATGTGTTCCACTGATTCTTCTGCCTTTTCACATAAACTGCATCTATTAGGAAACTGAAAACCTCTCTTCTTAAGATTATCCACTGTTAGGATCTTATTCTGGACTGCTTCCCAAAGAAAAATCTCCAGTTTAGGAATAGCTTTCTTACCCCAAATTCTATTCCAAGGGAAACCATTATCTACAGCAGAATCCAAAAGATCATAGGCTGTCTTCATGCTGAATTCCCCATTCTTAGTTCTGCTCCAAACCACAGAGTCTCTATACCTGACAACACCTAAGTAATAAGCCTTTAGTTTAGCTTTAAGGAGGTTTAAAACCTCCAAATTCTCAGGGTCTGCCTCTAAATATTTCCAGCTCAACTGGTTATCCAATAAAGTCATGTAATCACAAACCTTTTTACCATATCTATCTTCTAGATCCTCTTTCAGATTAGAGAAAATATCATTGTTGGCTAAAGGGTTGTCATCTAACCAGGCATCTTCCCAAAAACTTATAGAGGCAGCAGCTGGGCATTCTTTGATTCTGGTAAGAATTGATTGTAGGGGTAGGGCTTTAAGAGTTATTTACGTTTTTTTTTTCCGAATCTGCTTCATCATCCAGTCAGTTCGTTCAAGGGCACGTTGAGCACTAACTTCTGTGCATGTCGGATTGTAATAGTAGATCATCATTTTTAGTGATTGTTTTTGGGAGATGCTGCTTATACACCAGCTGCCTTTTTTTCAATTGGCTGCTTAAAGCCGGCCTCAGCCACGCCCATTGGGATTGCTTCAATGTAGGTTCTTCTGTTAAAAAAGATTGATAACCTACCGACTTGGCACTAGACCACAATCCCCAAGGCATCATGCTATGTTGTGCATGTTTAAGCACCTAGTCAATTTTGTCATGTATTGGGTATTTTGGAGCAGGAGCAAAATGCACCTCTCCTACACTTTGTGGGGGCAGCACACCATTGGTACACCCTTTGTGGGCAACACACCAGTGGTGCACTTTATGTGTTGATCCTTGTTAGAGCATGCATTTAACTTAAATGCTATGGTAATTAAAAAAGTGAGGAAAAAAGATCAACAACAATTGAAGGAAAGAATTTTCCATTCTCTTTTCTCCTGCTTGCTTGAAAATTCTGCTGAGCCCTGCTCAAGGATGCTGCTGCTGTCAAATTTGATTTTCTTTTTATGTTTTGCTATGTTTTGTGATAATTTTATGTTTCAGCATTTGAGTTTTTTTAGTCTTTGCAAGGTTCAGGGTTTCAAACCCTGCATACCCTTGCAGCCTGGCAGTTGTGGCCAGGTTTTGAGGGGTCTGCACTAAGGTTCCCATGACAACACCTTGGATACCTCCGGATCTATGCAACTGTACAACTGTGGCACCTTGAAATTTCTTGTTATAGGATGATTTCAAAATTGTCATTGTACATGTCTGTTTGCATATTTAACTCCCCATATTTTGTTAATAATGTGTCTTTGTGCGATATTGTGCGTCTTGGTTTAATGTTTCTGGAAATGTGATTTTCTTCAGGGAGAGCGGAATTTTAATAGATTTGGAGCATGGTTAGGCAAAAATTCTACATGGGGAAAGAATGTAAGACTTTTGGAGGGTGTTCATGTTCATGTTCTTGCTTCTCATATTTGCGAGCCAACCAGGTCTGCTTTGTGACTAATGGAGCCTCTTTTAAATCAAATAATTTACTGTTTCTTATTTTTTGGGAATAGAATTTATGCTCTCTACATTGATAGTTCTCTATATTCATGGTCTTCTCTGATTTTCTGCATGTTCTCAAGATGCTTAAAAACAAGGGCTGTGTTGTGGCATAGTTCCTGAGGGGAATGAATGGATTAAATTAAAGGAGTTATTTTAGTAATATTTGTATAGTTGACATTGTAGAAGCTCTCTACTTGTTTGTATATGTTGTTTGTTAATATCTTGCATTTGTTATGTCTCTAGAAATGCATTACTTCCTAGTTGTGATGTCTTAGAATTTTTCTTCATGTTCAATTGATAGCTTGGAACTCCAGCTTCAGTTAAGCTATAAAGGCTTGATCATAGTTGAGAAAATCGGGAATCGGCAAAAAATCGGGGAAAGAATCGGCAAAAAAAAAAAAAAATCTGAAGAAAACGAAAATTTTCATTGAAAAAAAGTTTTTTCATGCATATTACAATGAATTAACATTATGCAAATCAAATATTGCAATAAAAGCAACAATTCATGTCAAGACATCATACAAGGCTCAAGCTTTAAGTACACATGAAAGTGACAAAACACATCTTGTATTGCTTATAATATGAAAAGGTACAAATTACAAAATGTGTCAAAATGCCTTAATAGGCCCATTATCTAATGTCTTCCTTTGCCCCTTGTCCTAGCATAAGCCCTAGTCTCTCTTTGTTGATGTGTGCTTGTAGTTGCCTGTGCCGCTTCTTGTGCTAAGGCCTCTTGTTGGTCCCTTGCTGCCATCTCCTCCGCTAGGTTCTCATAGTTTTGTAAATCTTCCATGGTGAATAGAGGCTCTTGCTGTTCTTGCTGCTCCTGTGCTGCATCTGTGATCCATTCAGATGATGGATCAATGTCACTTAGGTCAATGGGCTCAATATTTGTTTTTTCAAAAGTTTTTTGGTGGAGACGAAGGTTGTAATGCACAAACACAAGATCATTTAACTTTTCTTGTGTAAGTCTGTTGCGCTTCTTGGAGTGTATGTGCTCAAACATACTCCAATTGCGCTCACAACCTGAAGAGCTACATGGTTGAGATAAGATTCTAACGGCCATGTGCTGCAAATTGGGCGTAAAATCACCAAAGTCCTCCCACCATAAATCTAGAAACAACAACAACAAAAAAAATTAATATTTCACATGTAACAACTTAAAAGTTTAAAACAAAATCAAAAGACAATAAATAATAATTCGATGAGGGTTACCTGGCCTCAATATCTCAATAGCATTTATGCATTGCTCAGATGGGAATTGGCGGCCACGGCGTGCCTTATAATCTTGTATCTCTGCACGCGTTTTATCGCGCAATTGTTTACTCGTTGAGAACACGCGGTCAATGCAATCTTGAAGGCCAAGCTTCACCTCATAATCAACACGAAATGTAGCAGTATAAAAGATTTTGGGGTTCAAATAGTAACCCGCTGCATGAAGAGGGCTATGGAGTTGTGATGTCCATCGGTTATCAATGATAGTCCAAATGGCATCATATTTGGTGCGGGCATGTCCATAAAATGCAACAATTGCCTCTTTTGCCCTGTCCATAGCCTCATATACAGATCCCATTGGAAATTCTTCTCCATCAACAAGACGAAGAACCTTCACCAATGGCTCTGAGACATGAAAAAAAAAAATAATTTAAAGAAAAATATTTTACAACATAAATAAAATAAAATAAATTAATAAGCGTAGTCTTGTACCTTGATGGCCTCATCCATGGCCATCCAGAAGTCCTCAAACAAATAAGTATAGACATTATGCCCCTCAGGTGATGTTCGGTATCTTGCAGTTGGTTCAGAATTCCGATCATCACTCACAAACATTTGCTTCAGTGACCCTCTTGCATCATAAATGCTTTGCAATGTCACAAAGTTTGTGGCGAAGCGTGTAATGCCAGGCCGCACTAGCTCCCTCCCATTAGTAAATCGCCTCATGAGGCTAAGGACCCATGAATGGTTGTAAATGAATTTTGTGATGGCCTTAGCCTTCCTTACAACCTCTGCCACCCAAGGTAATTTCCCAATGTCCTCGAGGAGCAAATCGAGACAATGGGCTGCACATGGGGTCCAAAAAATGGTGGGGAATCTCTCCTCCAAAATCCTCCCGGCTGCCTTATATGCTGCTGCGTTGTCCGTGATGATTTGGACAACATTCTCCTCCCCAACCTCCAACACAACCTCCTCCAACAACCCTGCAAGCATTTCGGCATTCTTAACATGTGCCGATGCATCTACTGACCTGAGGAATGCAGTTCCTTTTGCAGATGCAACCAAAAAATTAATCAGGGTTCTTCCCCTCCCATCTGTCCAACCATCAGACATTATAGTGCAACCCTTGCTCCTCCACACCCTACGCTGGTTGTCAAGCACAACCTGAAGTATAAAAAAAAATTTAGTCATGCACATTGCATATTGATATTATCATATTAATATATATAAAAAAAAATTAGTCATGCCATATATATATAAATTTAGTCAAGCACAATGACACAACCTGAATGTTGTCCACAAATTGTCGAAGGAGAGGGCCCCTAAGGTCATCATAAGTCGGCGCCTTAAATCCTGCGTTGCAACTTGCGACGACATCTATCATGCGCCGCCAGTATGGAGACCTTGCCACATTGAAGGGAATGTCAGAATAGTACCAAAAAGTGGCAATGGCTGTCCTCGCTGCATTGTGCTTCTCTTGGTTCCACGCGGCCATACCCTCAAGCGTGGATTGTGCCCCTGGCACGAAACGGTCTACAAAATAGGACTCTCCCGTCCCACTAGCTGCTTGTGCACTTGAAGGACTCGAACTACTCTGTTGAAACCGGCTAAAGCTGGCACTAGTACGAGGAACTCGGGAGGGGGGATGAAATGGCATCGCTATGACTTCTTTTGAGACTAGCGTTTTCATCTGCCGTAGTGATCATGGCGTTTACTTTATTTTTAATTTCTTCTGGCACCTTATCGCATACCTTGACATTATTTTTAGGTATCTGTGCCAAATGGAATTTGAGGCGATAAACGCCTCCAGTAAAATTAAAGCCACAAAAATTGCATTTAAAATCCCCTTTTCTTGGCCCTGGCGTTCCATACGCCCATGTTGGATCCAATGGTTTCATTTTTTATATGCCTGCACATGGAAACAAGTAAGTTAGTAACAACAAAGTTACAATCACTTGAAAAAAAGGAAAAAAAAAACCTAAACCCTAAACCAAAAGGCTAGGGTTTAGGGTTTAAAATTGAAACATTGACAGCTGAAAAATGGGCTTGCATACATAGTTATTAGGCAGCAATATTTACTTAAAAAGAGGAGGAAAAAAAAAACTAAACCTAAAACCCTAGGGCCTAGACTAGGGTTTAGGGTTTAAACTTCAAGTTCAAAGTTTCAAATTCAAACATTAACAGCTGAAAAATGGGCTTGCATACATAGTTACCAGGCAGCAATATTTACTTAAAAAGAGGAGGAAAAAACAAAACCCAAAACCCTAGGGCCTAGGGTTTAAACTTCAAACTTCAAAGTTTCAAACATTAACAGCTGAAAAATAGGCTTGCATACATAGTTATCAGGCAGCAATATTTACTTAAAAAGAGAAGAAAAAAAATCCTAAAACTTGAAACCCTAGACTAGGGTTTGGGTAGAGGTTTTAAAATTTTAAACTTCGAAGTTCAAACATTAATAGCTGAAAAATGGTCTTGCATACATAGTTATCAAGCAGTTTTAGGCAATATTTAGTTATTTACTTGAAGGGAGAAAAAAACCTAAACCCAAAACCCTAGACTAGGGTTTAGGGTTTAATGTTTAACAAATATTGATAGCTAATAATTTGGCTTGCATATATCAATTTAGTATCTACTTAAAAGGAGGAGGGGAAGAAAAAACCCTAAACCCAAAACCCTAGACTAGGGTTTTGGGTTTTAAAGTTGAGAAAATCGGCAAACAACCCTAATTACAAAACTATTTGCAAACAACCCTAATCTAATTTCAAACCTTGTTTTAAGTTGGAGGAAAAAAAAAGAGTTTTCAAAGAATTTCTTACCTTGAATGAATCTTCTGGGCGGTTGTTGTTGGCTGCCGGATTCCTTCACACCGCAATCGCTCGCGCTCCTAGGATGCCTTGGCGTATTTGGTCGGGGTGGTAGCAAGGTGGAAGAGTGTTTTTTTTTTGTTTGCAAGAGGTCAGCTGAAAAATAAGAAAGAAAAAATAAAGTTTTTCTTTATATCGGCCGCAGCCTCTACCCGTGCGGCTGTGGCCGATTTTTTCAAAAAATCAGCAAATGCCGATTGCATCGCCAAAGCAAAAATTCGGCAAAATATTGGGATTCCGTCGATTTTTTGCTGATTTTCTCAACTCGGGGCTTGATCATGATATTTCTATCAAATTTGGCAGAGTAAAGATGATTTTGCTCAGTTTGGTGTAGTCTTTTTTACAACTTAAGGAGAAATTTTACTAATTTGATAGGGTTTCAAGGTGAAAAAAAAAAACGAGGAAAGAGATGTGCAGGTAAATGCATTCTCAATTCTAATTAGCTAATGCCAAAACACTGGAAGAAGTTGCTACAAGTGATCTGATGAAGCCGCAGACGCTTACCTGCAGGTGCCCTCCAGCATGGCGCATGCTCTTGCCCACTACGGTGACATGGGGCATTGTGATGTACCATAGTAAAGACATGGCTCCATTGCCTTGGAATCTTCTAATATAAGCGTGGCATCAAAAATTTCCTTAAATGCATAGAAATAGAAATAGAACATGTAAGTAACTTATATCAATAAATGCATGAAAGAAAACATTATATTAAAAAAGAAAAACCGGAAAAACGGATATCAGATTGAAGAAAACTGAAGTTATTAGGAGTTCTTTATTTATATTTTTTTACCTTATTTCTTTAAATAATTAAAATGCTTTTTAGGGTCTGTGGGACCCACGATAGGGGATGTAGAGGCATTCCCTTGGCATCCCTAAGGCCACTGAAAACACAGATGCGGCCTGGATGTCCCTTAGGCATCTCTCTTGTGAGGGTACAGCTGAGGGACATCCCTGTAGCACCCCATCCCTGTCCCTGTCCCCTATGGGATGGATACCCCTGGGTATGCGTCCTCATGTTAGCTTAGAAGAAAACATTTAAAAACTCAACTATGAGGGGACAGCTCAGGGACATCCCTGTAGTGCCCCCTATCCCCATCCCCTAGGGGATGCGTACCCCTGGGTATCCAAGCCCAGGTTTGTGTCCTTATGTTAACTTACAAGAAAACATTTAAAAACTCAAATACAAAATGCAGATCAAGGGAACATTTAAAACCTGGACTTTAGAAAGAAAGTAGAAGGAAAATTACAAAAGGCACATTGACATCAAGGGAAATACAAAATGATATCCAGGACCTGCAAACTGCCTCAGCAAGGAATGAAGGACTACAACTAAAGAAAAAAATAGTCCTAGTTGGTTTTTCAAAATGATAAATAAAAAAAATAAATTTACAACTTGGAATTCTTACTTGTTTGCTGTCTGTAGTGTTAGGAGGTGAAGTCAATATCCAGATCTCCAATGTTCTTCGGCAGAGAGGTGCATGGTGGTGCAGCTTATAGTGATCCTTCCCCATGCGCTAGGAGAGGAAACGTACGGACAGTTTCCGAACAGTTTTTGTATTTTCTATAAAAGGGGAATGACCCCTTGCATGTAATAGTTAGTGAATGTAAAAGGTTTGCCGAGATCAAGAAAACAACGAAGCTGCATTGCCCCGTGGTTTTACCTGCACCACGTAAAAATCTGTGTTACTGTTTTTTCTGTGTTATTGTTTTGCTTGCCCGTAATGTTTGTTTTCTAACATGTAGTTCAGGCAAAAAAAAGGACACATGAAGGTGTATCTTTCGGACTATAAATTAGCAATTTAAGCAATTGTCATTTCAATTTTAAAGAATATCCTGCCTTGCACTTTGGCTTTCATTAATTTTTCCCAACATGGAACACTTTTGATTTTTTGCATCTGAGGTTAACTGATGAATAATCAAAATTCCTAACTTTCTTGGCATATCGTCCCAGTACAGATCAAATTAAGTCTGTACATATTGGGACAAATCTACAGTCAAAATATATTGATTAATAAAAAAAATTTTAGTCCTGAAAGAATATAACAGGGATCATAGCAAAATATTGCTAAGCTTACTAAGTAAATACTTACGTCCTAAGACATTGGGTATGTACTACCCATTGAAGAAATGACTTGATTTTTCAAGTGAGAGCATGTGCAGTGACAAAATCTTTGAGTTCCATGTTTATCCAAAGCATTAATGTGGCTTACAAGTCAAGGAAGAATGGGCGTGTGACCGCATTGGCCCATGCTTATTAAAATATTATTTTTCCAAGCGCTTAAAAGAGGAGCAAGATGCAGGTTAATTGATTTCTTAGAGGAATAACTGTATGACCTCTGCAACTTTGCAGCATGGAAAATACGTGTTTCAGAGAAAGAATTGATGAAACGCAAGTGTCTGGAAAAGTGGTGTGAGTATGCAGACACAGTTTTCATTATCTTACCTCAACTATTTTAAACGTCAGGAAGAAGGTTAAAAAATATAAAAAAATGGAAAAAAGAAGTCCAAAAAGCAATTGACATCACAGTGACTCTGTAAACTGAGTTAAGTTAGGCAGAGGAGACGT
Organism: Wollemia nobilis; assembly: GCA_028583015.1. NCBI lineage: Eukaryota > Viridiplantae > Streptophyta > Pinopsida > Araucariales > Araucariaceae > Wollemia > Wollemia nobilis. Next base: position 1,168,695 of record JAQPPZ010002979.1, read on the forward strand.
TGCATCCCAAAGAGGATCCTTTGTGAATGTATTATTGCATGAGTCCTTGCTTAGGGACGAGCCCTTGAGCTCCACTGACCCCATGTATGCACTTCAAAATATTAACAGCCACCCGTTGTTGCACTGCAGAGTTTTAGAAGCCTTATTCACACAAACTTGAAAAATCAACCAAAGATTGATAAGACATTGCATAGTTGTACGAGGCCAGCTGTATGAAGAGGAGAAACAGACAGGGAGTTCCAGCATAGTGGTCTGTTCTTTAAATAAGCATTAATGTTGTGTTCAATGTCAAAAGTTGTCTGCCTTTTCAAGGTCCTTGCTTCCAGCTTTTGTGGCCTGGTGTCGCAGGAGAACAAAAGCACTTAGTTTTTTAAAAACTTTAATCTATCCTCACCTGGTTTAAAAAAAATGGAAAACAGCATTGGCCCATAAGCCACCTAGAACTAATCATGCTCTGTCTGAAAACATTAGTCTCTGCAGGGAATAATAAGGAGATTTGCAAAATAGCTATGCAATTTTGTGACTTAGATCGGTAATATTTTGATCATATGTCTTAGGTCTTAGTTATATGGGATTAAAACGGGCCCACTTCTATTAGATAATGACGACGTTACTATGGTATTTCAACAAACCACATAGCGGTATTTCAAATGGCAATTATGCATATACTTCTGGCAAGATTTAAACCTCGGTCTCAACATTTAGGGTTCACAGTTTTAACCTTTTGAGCTCATGTCATTTGATTTTTTCTGAACATTATTATCTGTCATTTTTTTAATCTTTTGCCTTGCCACTCTTAGTTTTCTTATTTCTATTTCTTAATGGTTATTTGAAGCATGTCTTGATTCGTTTAGCAACTATAAAAAATTGTTGATATGCTAGTTCTTTTTGTTTTGTATTTTATTTTTTTCCCTTTCTCATAATAGCAAAAAAATGTGTAAGTGGGAAGTGAGAAATGGGTCTGTGCAATTGTTCAAGCTTCCTGATTTTATATGTTGGATGCTGATTTTTATTGGTGGTGAAGACTCTTTCAGGATGATTTTACTTGGCAGGACCATAAAAAATGTGATAATCTGTAAAAATGTAGCTTCCAATGAGGAGACACAGGTTCAATCTTGCTACACAAGATAATACCACTATGTGGTTTGTTGTAATATGGGTGGGGCTGGTTCCAATCCCATATAACCAACTGAAAAAATATAGTTACTAAAAATATTAATTTTCTATTTTTAGATTTTCATAGCCAAAATGTATCTCTAGCCATGTTGACACATTAGTAGAGGACAAAACATAAAAGGACAAATCATATGTATGTAATTTTTAATTAAATGCACTTTGTAACTCATGGAAAATGAATCACCACATTTCCATATGGGTGACCTTCTAACTCACGGAAGGTGAACCACCACATTTCCATATGGGTGACCTTCCATATTCAATACGATGGATTCCAACACACCAATTCTTGTATAAAGAGAGATGCACCCTTGATTGTAAAAAGCATGAGTAATGTTATAGCCTCACATCTCTTCTCAGAGATTGCTTGCATTGTACTTTGTTTTTTGAGCAATAAAATCATTTAGCTATTTTGCTTATATACTCTTGTGTTCTTGTTTGTTATACTCTATTATTTTTGAATTGCATTCTTTCTTGATCATCCTTAACTGGAAATTCTAAGTTTTAGAATAGTCAAAATTCTAAGTTTTAGATCAATTGTATCAGAGTGTTTTGTATTTTGAGTGTATGTCCATAAACACAAGATTAGGATATCGAAAGCTTGGGTATTAAAGGCGAGATCCCTCTGATTACATCCCTTGTTATTCCAAATGATCTCAAGTGAGAACTAGAATGGACAACATCGAGACAGTCGATCCTTTCAAGGAGATGTTGAACGAAGCCCTCGTGAAACAGAGGAATGAGATGATGGATTAATTTGCTCAAATTCTTTAACAACTCCCTACTGCAAGTTCTACATGGCCTCTTACTGCAAAGTTCTACAACCTCCTCTACATGGCCTCTTACTACCCTAGCACCATTCAATGCTCCCACACCTTTTAAGGTGTAGGTGAATTTTGATATTCCTGCTTTTAAAGGAAAAATTAATGTCGATGCCCAAGAAAATTGGCTAGATCAGCCATCTTCATACTTATTTATAAATAAATTCATCGATAGTGGGAAAACCACTTTTGCACTCTTGAAAGCTTCATTACCTGTTCACATGGGATAATTTCATGGAGGCCGTTAAGATGAATATTATCCCATGGGAGCTTATGAAGACGAATACATGTGATGGCAACATTTGTGTCAAGGTAAAGACCAATCTGTTTAAGATTATAATGATGGTTTCCACTCCATGGCAGCAAAGCTAGTTTTTCAAGATATCAAAAGGCATCGAATCCTCAAGTAATGCAATGTGTTGCAATGAGACATTCGAGAGGACATGGACCTCTTCGAATTCAAGATATTGGGAGAGGCATATAAACTTGCTGTCAAAGTGGAGCAGAACCATGAAAACAAAAATATAAAAGGAGGAGCAAATAGCAAAAACTAGAACGCTAAGTACCAGCCAAAGAAAGGAAATAGTGACTCTCCAAAGAATTAAGATAAAGGGGGCAGCCCCAAAATCAAGATTGGAGCAAAAAAAGACTCCCGAGAAAAGAATCCCTCGAAGGCCAAGAGTAACAAATGGTGCAATTATCACAAGAACAATCAACATTTGAGGGAGGTGTGTTGAGCAATTCAGTCATTATTTGCTGAGTTGCAATCCTCTACAACCATTGCACCATTGCCTCCACATTCACAGGCTGAGGATAAAGGGAAGCGAATCATGGAAGTGGAACCAAATGTGACCGTTGCCACCGCTAATGCTGCACTAGAGGAGTCACAAGAGGAGAAATGTTTGTTTCACTCACAAATGTGGGTCAAGGGTAAGTTATTACATTTCATTGTTGATAGTGGGAGTCAAGAATTTGATTTTTGCTTAGATGGTGAAGGATTTGAATCTGCCTGTTACACCACACCCACAACCATATAATGTTTGATGGTTACAACAAGGGAGAGACATTCGTGTCACTCAACAATGTCTCCTCTCTTATGCCATCAAGCCCTTCAAAGATTAGTTTTTGTGTGATGTGCCCTTGGATGGTTGTAATGTGAAATTGGGTCAACCATTTGTGGGAGAGGCATGGTGTATATGAACCTAGGCCCCAAAGGGTCATCATCACTATCGGAGGTCACTGATTCAAGATACCAAATGTATCTCCTCCTACCTCTGTTTGCTTAATCAATGCTAAACAATGCACAAAGACAATAGCCAAAACAAGAAGATTCATTTTGTTGATGATCAAGCTGTAAAGTAGAAGGACCGTCGCCACATAAATTGTAGACCTTGCACAATAGAAGTAGATGGACCAGATTGTATCAGAATTTGATGACTTGTTCATGTCACCAAATAGGGTTTCATTTCATTCTGAGGTAAAGCACCCGATTGATTTAGTTCATGGTTCTCCTTTGGCTAATGCACCTATTTATCGTAGATCAGTCTTTGAAAATGATGAAATCAGGAGGTAGATCCAAATTTTAATTCAAAAGGGATGTGTTAGATCAAGTTCTTCACCATGTGGTAGTCCAATTGTCTTGGCTTCAAAGAAACATGGAACATGGAGAATCAACAACTACAACATGCTCGACAGCTACTTCAAATTCTTTGAAGATGCAAGCTATATGCTAATTTGGAGAAGTGCTCATTTGGCATGACGAAGATTTAGTTTCTTGGGTATATTGTTGACAAAGAGGAAGTCCATGTTGATTTTGAGAAGATTCAGGTAATTAGAGATTGGCCTACCCCAAAGACTCTAATAGAGCTTTGCAGCTTTTTGGGTCTTGCCAATATCTATCGAAGATTTGTATTGGTTTCTCACACATTGCTTGGCCACTATGCCAAGTGACCAAAGGAGGTGCCAATTCCAAGTTCCATTGGGGAGATACACAACAAAGGGCTTCTGAGAGGTTAAAGGACCAATTGTGTTAAGCTCCTACATTTTCCCTACTTGATCTATATCAACCTTTTGAGGTAATGAATGATACATTAGAGTATACATTGGGAGTTGTTCTCAAACAAAATGGGCATCTAATTGCCTATCAAAGTGAAACATTCAATGAAGCAGTTTGAAAATACCCCACATATGACAAAGAGCTCTATGCCATTGTCCAAGCATGTAAACAATGGAAGCACTACATCTTGGGCAAGGAAACCATCATCCACATAGATCACAGACCTCTAAAGTTCATTTAGACACATAGTAAGCTAAGGAATGAAAGACATCAAAAGTGGGCCACATATTTGGAGCAATTTCATTTGATCATCAAGCATGAGAAATGGAGTGCCTATTCAGCAGTAGATTGTTTGAGCTGATCTCCAATCATAGCACTCACCACCATTCTTGGTTCTTGTAGGCATGATACTTCTAATTGGTCCACCTTGTATGAAGTGGATTCTGATTTTGCAAATGCATATTGAACTCTTCGCATGAGTAAGCATGTTTCTAATTTTTATTTGCAAGATAACCTCCTCTGCCACACGGGACATATTTGTGTACCAGCTAGTGAGTGCTCAAAGATGATTTGGGAAGCAGGTCACTTTGGGTTGGAAAAAACGTTGGCAGTGCTTCAAAAGTATTTCTATTGGCCCAAGATGAGGAACGACGTTGAGAGGTACATCAAGTCATGCACCCCTTTTGTTGTTGCCAAAAGCAGGGATTGTATACAACATTGCCAATGGCATCCAAGCCTTGGGAATCTGTTTCCATGGATTTCCTCTCATGTTTGCCCACATCTAAGCATTGCAATAATTGTGTTTTCGTAGTAGTTGATCGTTTTTAAAAAATGGCCATCATGATTCCTTGTAAGAAGTACATTTCAGCTGAGGAGATTGCTAAGCTTTATTTAAGTCATGTGTGGCTCAACTTTGGCTTGCCAAAGTCCATTGTGTTTGACAGAGATAGCAGATTTCTAAGTATTTTTTGGTCCACCCTATGGAGCATGATGGATACTAAGTTGACCATGGCGATAGCCTTCCATCCTCATATTGATGGCTAGACAAAAGGTGAATCGATGGATTGTACATCTTCTTCAAAAGTACAATTCCAAGCATCCACGCACATGGGATGAGAGCCTCCCCTACATTCAGCATGGGTACAACTGAGCTCTGCATAGGTCTACCAAACATAGCTCATTTCATGTGTGTTTTGGGATCCAATGCTTGGCACTTATTGATGTAACTCTCCTTGTGCAACCATGGAGTACTCACCTCATGGACAAAAAGAAGCAGAAAAGGCAGCATGATTTGTGGAACAGATTCAGCACATCCAACAACAGGTCCATGACCTCTTGGAAAAGACAAATCAGAAATACAAGCAACGCCATGAGCAGTATCAGGTCCCACATCAATTCAAGGTTGAAGATAAGGTATGGTCACGTCTTCAGAAAGAGAGTCTTGCTGGATCCCATAGGAAGATCAGACCTCTTCGCTACGGACCATACATCATCAGCAAGAATATGGGAGAAAATGCCTTTGAATTGAATCTTCCATCTTATCTTGGTCTGTATCCAATCTTCAATGTTGAACTTCTTAGGCCCTATCATCCACCTTTTTTGGACACTTTTGTAGTAGTAGAACAGTTGGACATTGAAGAAACAATTTTCGCACTTGATGTCAAAAGTTGATGCAATGGGGATCATTGCTTTTCAAGGGGGGATGAATGATCTAGGCATGTGACCTTTTTTGCGACATGGCTTTATGCTAAACAATGTCCGAAAACCCTTTTTTTTAAATTTTAATCACATTGTTAGGGGCATAACTTCGTGCTTGGGACTTCATTTTGATCTGTTCAAAATGCATTGGAAAGTTTAGAGGAATATTTAAATTTTTTGATAGGATTGACATGGATATCTTCGAAAAAATGCTTCGAAGGCCCTGAAAAATGCAAAATAAAATAGTTACTAAAAATAGTAATTTTCTATTTTTAGATTTTCATGGCCAAAATGCATCTCTAGCCATGTTGACACATTAGTAGAAGACAAAACACAAAAGGACAAGTCATATGTATGTAATTTTTAATTAAATGCACTTTGTAACTCATGGAAGGTGAATCACCACATTTCCATATGGGTGACCACCTAACTCATGGAAGGTGAACCATCACATTTCCATATGAATGACCTTCCATATTCAGTATGGTGGATTCCAACACACCAATTCTTGTATAAAGAGAGATCCACCCGACTGTAAAAAGCATGAGTAATGTTGTAGCCTCACATATTTTGTTAGAGATTGCTTGGAGTGTACTCTGTTTTCCGAGCAATAAAATCATTCAGCTATTTTGCTGAAATACTTGTGCTCTGGTTTGTTATACTCTATTATTTCGATTGCATTCTTTTTTGATCTTCCTTAACTCGAAATACTGAGTTTCGGGATAGTCAGAATTCTAAGTTTTGGATCGAAGGGCAATAGGGGATGTATTCCTTGGGGAGGCAAATAGTACAACACATAATGTTTGTGGGCCTTAAAAAGTTAGAAATGACTTTCTGTTGACAAATAAAAAATGTTGTGTGACGTGAAGTTACCTCAGCAGCAATCCCAATACCGGGTTAGTAATAAAGGTAGAAACCAATATGTTGTGTGGAAGTAGTTTGCAAAAATTCCTTGCAGTTTGTTTGATTCAACAGATAAATCATGTAGAAAATGGAGTGTGCTAGAACTTGTCAATAATGAAGATGATAGGAGGGAATTAAAGTAACATGTAAACTGTTTGATAATGCCTAAAACTATTTATTTGACAAATCATATTTAGTACAGAATATTAAGGTTTTCTGTTATCAAGATTTACCTTTAACTAAGTTTGGTTTCCTATACAGAGAAGCTTTACGGATGGATTATCTGCCGATTTTCATGTCGCAATTAACAAATCCTCTCCGAACATTGCCCAAGGTGAATTTGTCCATTCTTGCAGTGATTTATTTTCCTTTTCTATACTGTTTTGTTGAATGGAAAATTTCTTAATGCTTTTCAAATTAAGTTGCCATCCTCTGGTAGCATATTCACTGTTTTGTTTACAATAACTGCAGGATGAGGCAGTGCAAACTGTTGTAGAGTTCATGGACAAGTACGCTCTAACTCAGGGAGACGTTGATACCATAGTAGAGTGTTGCAAATTTCAGGTATGCCTGACAGTTCCAATGGCAGACAAAATAAATTTGTTGATTCAAATCTGTTTTTGGTTTCAGTGAGATGTAATGGAAATTTCTGTTGACAACCATTTCTAGTAGAGGAGGTTTATTTCCAAGAACAGCTTGATTATGTTCGTCTTATACATGACAGGGTCGCCCAGATCCTTTTGATGGCATACCACCTGCAGTCAAAGCAGCATTGACAAAAGCATATAAACAAAATGAGCAGTCCCGTCGAGTCCGGTCTGCTGATTTGGTTCCTTCTATTGCTCTGACCGGTCAAAAGAAGGCACCAAAGTCGAAACGAGTTGCTTCTCTTTTGACAGAATTTGAAGATGGAGATATTTTTCAGAACAATGAAGATATTGCGTTAGGTGAGTTCCTAAAGTTCACATTATAGTCAATGCTGAATCATAAATAGAAAGAAGTATTGTCTAATGAATCAGAATAATGTCTATTGCAGAGGAGGAAGAAGTTGCTGATGAAGAAGACTTGGGTAACTTACAATTTATTTGTGTGGCTCATTAATAGTTAGTCATAGTTGCCTGCTTTAAATTGTTTAGTTTCATTTGATCTGATTAACTGCTTCTGGTTTCGTGCATTCTCATTGATTAATTTTGTAGAAGCTTCAGCCCTCAAGGATGGTAATCTACATCTGAGCCTGGAACAAAATAAACCAAAAGGTATTTCTTTAATTTTGCATATTTCTTGGCTTATCATAGTGTATGCCGTGCATGGAACAACCTAGAATATGAATAAATTGGACCCTTTCTTGAAAAAGATTGGCAATACATGGTTTAATCAGATTTACATGTTTTTCTTGGCTTGCATTTTTGATACTTATGATTCTACATTGATACTTAACTTTTGCATTTCTTCATTATAGGAGTTGAGATACAGCTGGATATTAAGAACAAAGAGACGTCTAGAGGAAATACATCAAAAGCAAAGCAATCAAAAGGTCGTCAGGATAAGGAAAAGGCAACTGCTGGGAACAAAGGTGTTAAAAGGAAAAGGTAGACTACGACAAAACATATGAGATGTTTGTTCAGCCTTCATATGAAGGTGATACAAATTATGTAAATCTTGTTGCACAAACTTGGTTATTGCTGTCCTTTCTAGTGTTTGAAGTATACAACTAATTTTGAAATAATATCTTATTATATTAGCATCAGTTTCATTGAGAAAGAGTAGATAATGGAGCTATGACAGCTATGTAATGCTTAGGATGGGTTTTGGAGATATGGCTGTTCTATTAATTTATAAATCCAAGTGGAGCATGGTGCTTAGAGAGAAACACAATGGATAAAATGTATAATACAGCCAACAGTAATCTCACTTTATGTTTTTGTCTATTCCCTCTCGTGGAGGTTGGAATTTGGGTAGAGTATACATGTTTTTTGTTTCATCAAGACCTGATTTCTGGGCTGTCCTTGAGGCATTTTTGTATAAAAAGAATTTTATAGTGTATGATGTTTGAATAATGGAAGGGACATTATGACTTGTGTTTCTGAGAGTCGGTTTGTAGCCACGTCCATATATAAATGATGTTTAAGTAAAGGTTTTCAGAGTCGGATTCATATATGGCTCTTTAAGCACATTATTATTGTAGGTTTCATGGTGAAGGCATAAAATAGACCATGCAAATTCCAAATTGGGTAAAATAGGATAGATACCATTCAGTTTGTGTGAACTATGGTGTACCTAAAAAAATGTAGCATTTTAAAGGTGTGTTTATTGGATGCAATGTGCAACCCAATAGATCACCATTCAAATGCAGAATAGTTTCATAACTAAAGAAAATCAATGCTTTGTAGGAGAAACGGTGTAATCAACAACATAAGGCTTAACCAGATTTGATTGGAAATGGTTCTCTTTTGGGTTATGAGGACTTGCATCTTTGTCTATTTTGCTTAATAACATTTTTCGTCAAGTTGAAAGTATGGTTGGATTAAATCCTATTGAGATTTAGCTACAATAGGTATTTTTTTTGTTTGATTTTCAATTGTTGTGTCTGCATTTTTCTGGATACCAATGCAGGCGGTAGCAAATTTCTAGGTTGAAGAACACATTGAAGGCAGTCTTGAATTTATCTGCAATAACACTTAACTTTCCATGCCATTAAATCCTGCTAGTATATAGAAATCTCACCTTATAGCATTGTTGGAAGGCCAAGGGGAAATTATATCCTTCTTGGCAGTTGATGAAAATGATGCATTTTTATTATTAAAGTTCTTTCTATTGTAAAACATGCATGGAGATGATGTATCATGTTCCTCTTGACATTTGCTCAGTCAGACATGATGCGGGAAATGACAAAACTGGATAAGACAACTAGAAGCGATGGAACGCTTGAGCAAGGAGACAAGAGGGTGTGACCAAGTCACAATGGCTTAAATGTGCCTTGTGAGTTATAAACCCTCAATTTTTTTTCCCCTAGCTCGTGTGGGATAAATATTTAAGCCCACGGAACTTTAAAATTTTTCCTGATGTCAGCCGATGAAAATAAACAAAAAAGTCAGTTTTTGGCTGTTGGATACAGAGTAAGATCAACATTGAATGCTTTTCATTAATCTTTCTTGTATGACATAAATACAATGATTCATATAGATTTCCTTACATGATAATCTTGTAGGAGAAGAATCTTGTGTAAACCGAAATAACAGGGACTTTCTAAGTAAGATTCTTACATTTAATATGACAATAATATACCATAACAGAGATAAAGGAGAATAGACAAGAATAAGTTTATGAAATAAAACTATATCCTAACATCCCCCTCTTATTTCATTATTTGAGAGAACAAATGATGGAATAGCTGCGCCACACCCCCTCTAGAGACAAGCTGGTTTTGTCATTGAAATATTTGTGTTCTTTGTCATCTTTGGATTGGCAAGATACTTGGTTTTCTTTCATAGTGTACATAAAACGTTTTTTTTACTTGATGCCATTTTGAAATATCCATCCATCCATAATTCAATAGGATTTTGTGGAGTTTTGTTTTATTAGAGTCCCAATAATTCTCGGATTTATACCTTAATTTATGACAATATTTGCAACTACTGTCCAAGGAAGATATACATTGTGTTGTGAGATCAATCTGTAGTATGTTGGTTTCTGTTTGCCAATGAATTTGTACAATATGTTTATCTGTAATACAACTATTTTTTGCGTTAATATTCTCTACTCAAACAACTTCCAAGTCGTTAGTGTCACAAGTGATGTCCTCTGTTTGAATGTTGCTTGTATTACAGACATTTTCTTTCTTTATAATAAAAACATGTATGACAGAAGACATTTTTTATTGTTGTGTATTACAACCAGTTTCTTTGTTTGATAAGATAACTTATATCACACGATATTGTGCATCAATGGCTTGTTCTTTATTTGTGTAATCATTTCCTCCAAATTTGTACTTTTCTCCTTATATATATCAAGTGAGGAGTGACACATATATGATCTTAACTAAACTAGTAGGGTGCGCAATAACTTTTTCCCCATAGTCAAATGCTTCTAAAAGATGAAGACTTACATAAGTCTTAATTGTAGTAAAATGATTGTAAATATTTCGGACCATCAGTTCTTTTGTCAAGAATCTGTATACAAGTTTTAAGCTCTATATATACATCATCTTCTTCTTGTGTATCAAGCATTAGATCTTCACTTTGTTTTTTTGAACTATATTGGTCATTATTTTCTTTCTTGCTTTTGTTGCCATTAGAGCTTTATCCCCTTTTTTTTATGATTTTGAGATGATATCTGTATTTCTTGGAGGAAGGGTGGAGATGTAATGATATCTAAAGCAAATAGTCCATTTTTGTAAGACAGTACCTTTTAATTTTGCTTTTCTTGAGATAAAACATCTTTTATATCCATTAACAACTTGAAAAACAACAAAAAAATCTATCCGTCGTTTGAGCAACAAAATGTAAGTTGATAGTCAGTCCTGGAACATATAGCACATTTACAATGGTGCATTCTACTAAAGGTAGTTTGAGGGAAACAATTCCTATTCCTTTTATGTGATAACTTGTGTTATTTGCCATTGTCACTAGCTAACCCTCAATTTTTTGAAAAGTTTCAAGCCATTGTAAATCAACAATCATGATTATGAGCTCTTGAATCAATATGCCAATTATTGTCTTTGTTTTGTTTTTGAGTGTGTCATTATTGCCTTGTAAGCAATTTTTGGTTCATCATGTTTTGATTCAAATGTTTCTTGTGGAATTTCTTATGCCACGTCCTTGTTGAGGAGTAGAGCTATATCCTTGATTTGATTTAGGTAAATTATTTTAATTTGTAGATTGATATTGTTCTTGTGGTCTTGTTTGAGAAGACATTCACGATTGATTGTTAAAGCATAATATTTACAAAATCTAGTATCATGGCCTACTCCTTCACTTATGTGACAATAGTTTCTTTTCCATTTTGTTTGATTTTGTGAGTAAGATGAAGATGGATTCATTGTAGTTATAATATTTTTTTGATATTTTTTTTATAGAGATTAGAGCATTGTTTGAAGAATTATCTTTAAATAGCATTTCCAGTTCATGGTGTAGAATATTGATAAATTTTTCAAAAGATACTCTATGGTTTGAGACTTGCAAAGAAGTGACCAAAACATTGTACGAATTAGGTAGTGCATGTAGTACAAATGAAACTAACATACTATAATGATTTCTCTCCCTCAAAGTGTTTAATTTTCTCATTAATTTTGGCATCTTTCGGAGAAAATGTTCCACGCTCGTTTAGCATTTGCAATGCGTATAATTGAGATTGTAAGGGATGAATAGTTGCATGATTTCTATTTTCAAAAATTGTACATAGGATATCCCATGTCTCTTTTGATGTGCTAACTTCACTAACATAAGACTGAATTTCATCTATTATGCCTAACAAAATTATTAATTTGGCCCTCTTATATTTTTCATCAAAATCCATTTGTGCAATATTTGAAAGTTTTTCTCTTGATGTGGTTCATCTCCAAACATTATATCCTAAAGTTTTTATATCACAAGAATACTCTTCATTTTATTCTTTCATGGGATGAAGTTTGGGACTTTGAGAGAAATAGTTTAGTAGTAATCATTGTAATTTATAACTCGTGTAATATGGTCTCCAAGATTCAATTGTATAAAAACTTTTATCAATTCCTTTAATTAAATTTCAACAATCCCTTGTTTAATATGTCTTTTTCAAATGACTCAATAACAAATACTCTCTACATAGTAATGAAAAGTACAAAAACTTATAACTCCCAACTTAAAAAAGTACTTTCCGTAACACTTCCTTATAACTCTTAGTGTAATCTTTAATGCAATATAGGCTTTAAAACTTCAAACTTTTTAAAATTTACAACTCTAAAGATTTTTTCTTTTAAAAAAAGGATTTGAACTTGCACCCTCATATGCAAAATTCTAACACTTATGCATTATCCAATAATTCCCGTAAGCACTTTGCAACTTGAAAGGGTTAAATATACCTTTTGTTTGGATGAAACCATGTATTACTCTAAAAAGAAACTTTGAACGTTCATGAAATATTGCAACGTTCCTCCTTTGTAAAGAACAACTTTGAACGAGTAACTTTAGTCTTTAATAATCTCCCTTACAACTTTGGATTAAAGAAGATAATCTCCCATGCAACCTTTGTCTTTAAATCAAATATTTATTGGCTTTCTTTCCTTGTGAAATACTATTTATGCCTTTGCATTTCGGTATGTGGTTTGCATAGGTAATAGAATATCGTCTTACCAATCTTCGTGTTAGGATTCTTCATAGGTTTTGACGTCATAGATTCAATGTTTTGTCTCACCAATATTTGCATTCGTGTTTGATGCAAGCGTCTTCAAAAATGTTGATGTCAGAGGTACAATGTTGGGATAGAGTGAAGAATGATGAATGACTGGAAAATCTATCGAATTCTCTCAAATGCATAACGTTCAGGCATACAATTAGATGCTTTCAAATTGCATTACCAACTTTGATATAAGCACACAATTAAATGCTTTCAATATTGCATTCCTAACTTTGGTATAATTTGCAAGAACCTTGATGTTCTTGTGTAAATTTGATAAATAATTTAATATAAAATGTAATCACAGGCCACTTAAATGGGGCTCCCTTGTAATCGCTTTGCCGCTATAGGGGCTCCCTCTTTGCCATTATAGGGGGCTCCTTCTTTAGAATCTATGCTTCTTATTCTTCTTTTGATGATTTGTGTAAATTGCCAACCTAATATATATAATATCTACCCTAAAGCTACGTTGGTGAAGAGACGTGATGGTTCACGTTATGAAGAGATGCGATGGTTCACTTTATGAGTTAATAATATAATAATTAAATGACTAATAATACTAACTAATACTAACTTATAATGTTAGGATGGAGGATCCTAACATGCCACCCTCCTTGAAAAGAGCTTTGTCCTCAAAGCTCAAAGTGAGGAGCTTTGTCCTTTGTTTTCCAAGAAGGATTTGTGTAAGTTCTTGGAATCTTTTAATGTCATCCTTTTGTAGGCAAGGATATCGAGAAGGATGAAGCGTTAGCGGGGGGTTGCCAGAAAAATTAGTAAATGTGTGATGATGAGGGAAGGACAACCCTTGGGGTTCTTCAAACGCCTTAAAATGATGCATAAAAAGAGGTGGTAAAACTTCTACATTCTCCTGTTGTTCCTTGGGAGAGGCAATGGAGGAGTGTGCAGTCACCTTTCTGGATTGTTTTTGAATAGGTCTGACCCTGTGGTGATAACTCACTATTGGAGAGAAAATTGAGTGTAGTTCTTGTAGAGTGCATGTTTGGCCATAATGAGTCACTTCAAGAATGTCTACCTCATCCTTACTTGATGCATCGATCACTTCTGGCATATCGACCTCATTGTCTTTATTGTTGTGAGTAGGTGCGCCAGACACTTCGAACACAACTACCTCATCTTCGCCTTTTAGGGATTGACAAGGATCAACTTCCTTCAATAAATACAACGTTAGTGTAACGTATTTATGATGGGATCCAAATTGCTCATCACAATTATCGCAGAGGTCTTTTGCTCGTCATTCCTTCACTTCCTTTGGGCAGAGGTACTCAACCTGCAAGGGTCGGTTAGGTTTTGGGGCATCGTAAGTGGTTTGTGCTTTCCCAATAGGTGTTTTTCCTAATCGACGTTGAGTATTGAATTTGTCTTCAACTAATTTGGCCAATCCATAGGTCTGCATCATGGTATAGGGATTGAACCTTGTCACCTCCATTCTAATTTCCTCTTTCAATCCACTAATGAAGCTATTGATGAGAATTGATTCATCCAAACCTGTGTTGTGTTTGGTGATATCCTCAAACCGAGTTTGATACTCACGCACGAAAGTGATTTGACGAAGATCTTTGAGCAATTCCCACATGATTGGGTCCCACATGGCTCTGATACCAAATGCAAGAACCTTGATGTTCTTGTGTAAATTTGATAAATAATTTAATATAAAATGTAATCATAGACCACTTAAAGGGGGCTCCCTTGTAATCGCTTTGCCGCTATAGGGGCTCCCTCCTTGCCACTTATAGGGGGCTCCCTCATTAGAATCTATGCTTCTTATTCTTCTTCTTTTGATGATTTGTGTAAATGGCCAACCTAATATATATCTACCCTAAAGCTACGTTGGTGAAGAGACGTGATGGTTCACGTTATGAAGAGACATGATGGTTCACGTTATGAAGAGATGCGATGGTTCACTTTATGACTTAATAATATAATAATTAAATGATTAATAATACTAACTAATACTAACTAATAATGTTAGGATGGAGGATCCTAACATAATCACAACTGGTGGATTAATTTGCTCTTAGACACTTCTATGTATCTTTAAAAACAAACATAACGAGTGCATTAACAAAGTTAACTTTGGACACTGTCACATAAAATAAACTTAGGTTCTTTCTTTTCACATGCTTTTAATAAAACAAATTGGGTGCTGTCTTACATATAAGAAAAACAAACTCGGGTGCTTATACAGAGGTCTTGCTCTGGCGTAAACAAAAATCTCGAATTTTTACGTATTTCCAATGCAATCTTTACTATTGCAAACACTTATGAATTGCATTCAAATACTTAATACCATTCAAAAAAATTGAAAAATCAATTTTTAGGCCTTGGATAGTGACTAGACAAATGCATACAATTATCAATTTCTGGGCCTTCGAATTGCTGTGAGAGTGTTTAGACAAACTATACTTGTTTTTAATATAAAAGCTTATACAATCAAGAATGCATTCAAGCATTTCTATCTCCTCATGGCTACAAAACAACTCTCCTTCGATACAACATGTTAGATACAAAGTAAGATTAACATTGAATGCTTTTCATTAAGTATATTATTTATTACATTCAACTAACATTCAATGCTACATGTTACTTTATTATTTATTACATTAAGTTTAGAAACAGGGTTCTAAAAAAATAACGTGCATTATTAGTTGTCAAATTATAAGCAAAAATGCACCATTTATAAAATTATAAAATAGTTTTTATTTTTATTTTGGCAATAAGAATATCATTACAGGCTAATCATAGCCTCTACACTATATAAAATGTGTTCTTCCAACAATAACAAAATAACATAAACTTTCTAACTAAATAAGCTTTGTACATTTAATGTAACATTTCGATATTTTAATGTAATATACTGAGAAAGAGATGAAGGAGAATATGGTAAAATTACAATCAAGAATTTCATGAAATGAAACTATATCTTAACATCGACCATGTTGCACAAACTAAATCAACCCATTTTTTGCTAGCTTGTTGGTTGAATTGTTTCTTGGCCTTTTGAAGGGCTAAATGGATGAATTTTGAGTTAAAATTTGGTAGGTATATGCGCAATGATCTTAAGAATCTATATTATAAATTGTCTTATTTGTACCTCTTGGGAGAGGGAAATGAGATTGTATAATAGAACGACTTTTGCCATTGTCTTGTCATAAGAATGTATTTTGGCATAATTTTTTATTAAATGTAGCCCTTTGAGTCCTTTTTCATTTGTTAAAAGAATCACTCAATTTGGACTTGATTTGGTTGACTTATGCCAAAAGTAATATTCATTGGTCTTGATCCATTTTTCTTTTTTCTTTGGGTCAAATGATGCATTTTGAGCTCGTTTTAGTTAAGAGTATTCTTATTGGTACTAGAAACCTTTCCTTGAAGTTTCATTTAAATACCTTCGTTGGAGTTTGTTCAAAATATGACATTGCATAACCTTAAATGTTTGGAAGGTCAACCTCACTTGATCATTCTTCTTTGATGTCATTTTTTATGCTCCCAAGTGATATGTAATAAACCCATATGGATCATTACATGAAACATACAATCGTCCATTTTACATTATTTTTGATTATATGTTTTGTTTAAAAAACATAAGTCTATATAAAGATACAGGGGGGTCATGATAAAAAATGAAGGGTTTATTTTCATATCATTTTAAGGGTAATTGTTTTTTAAAAATAAAAATAAAAATTTTTAATGTCACCTTCGAAGAGGGAAGGTTGGTAACTGATTGTGTTTTTATAAAAAATTAATATGGAAGTAGCAATCATCAATTTGATATCACATTTTAAAATTATGATATGATTAGTTTTTATTAAGTTGTGTGGCTCTATTTGAGGCCCCTTCCATCAAAATATGAAAACATTATGTTACATTTTCAATTAGGTTAACTAGACTACATCCAAATATAAATTCTATGGAACTTTTTCAACTTGTTTCTTTATCAATCAGAAGATATTTTATGTTCCATTTCTTTGTTCTTTGATCCATTACCTTTCTTTGTCCAAATCCTTGATATCATTTTCATTAAGTGATAAAATGTCAATTAGCGAATTACCTTATAGAATTTGAATTTTATTAACATTGGAGATCAACATCATGATTAGTTACTTTATATATCACACTTTTTTTCTTTATAAATAGACATTTTCAAAATTTTGTCTTCATCAAGAGGTGACATCAATAATAATGCTATTATTGAATCAATTTTCACATCCAATTTTCTTGATAATATTAATAATAATATGGGAATCCCCTTTAATTGAATATATCTTCATTTTTTTATGGTAATCTTGATTCGTGGCAAGAAGTGCCTTAGTCTTTGAGTAGTCATTCAATAAAGTTTCATTTGATTTGCAAGTGAGGGGAATTATCTTTATCATTTTAAAAACACCTTTTCCCAAGTTTCTCATGCACCATCAAAATTAAGCTTGATGAACCTAACTTTCAATCATTTTCGTCTTATCATTGATCAATACATATTATGTACAACTTCATTATTACAAAACCATCCTTACCTAATGGTGGGTACTTTGGAATTTTGGGTACTTTAGAATTTTGAATAAAGGTCCAAGGTTTGAGTCTTGAAGGGGTAGTGTTGACCACCATGTTTCAGTAATTGGAGTATGGTTGGGGATAACTATATATTGGTAAACAATATCCATATCATATGGACTATGGCCTCGTGGACGTTAAAAACTACTGTATCATTTTATTCATGTATATTTACATCTTGTAACCAAGAGACCAACATTTATTTTCTGTATGTAGAGATTTTATGGTACGTTTTAATGTATACTTTTTTACTTATTAGAACATAGTTGACATTGTATCATGTATTATTGTGTTTAATCCTACTTGTTTATTTAAATTTTATTAGGATGTGTACCTTTGTAATAAAGTGTTTATACTCAAGCCTAACCATCCATCATATTGGTTGGAGATTTTTCTTATTCGTGGAGTGATCACTGATCTCCAAGGGAATCCATTCATTTATTAAAGTATTTATATGGGATTGAAACAAGTCCAACCCATGTTACATCATGACCTTATAGTGGTATTACAACTTGACAATTATGCATAGGCAAGATTGGAACCTGGGCCTCCATGAAAGTTGAGAAATATAAATGTTTGAACTAATGCTAAAGAGCAAAAGGTCCCAATAAACTATATCTAGAAAAACAGTTAATATAGAATCAAATGAAAAAAGAAGATAATAGATACACACGTAACATAGTATTTCACCTAGGAAATCCTTACAGGAAAAATCCAACATAATAATATCTCTTTATTGTATAAACTTAATTATCTCCAATACAATAATGTTCATCTCTCATCTCTCTTGAAACCCTAATGCAAGTGCAATTAAATAACAACACAAGAATGGATTTTACAATAACATGGGTTCAAAATAATTAACCCTAAACACATATGGGTCTAAAATAGCTTAAGAAATCCTAAAAATTTTGTTGGGGGCTATTGCCCTCGAACCCCCGCTTTTTAGGGGCTATTACACCCGAACCCTTGCTTGGGGCTTGGCCCGATCCCGAATCTCGACAAGGATACACAGAGAGTGTCCAATACCTTTTAGAGTTAACCTTGCAAGAATAACATGGATCCAACAAATACCAATTGATTGATTCCATTTTCCTTGAATATATTATATAATTCAATATTATATTAAAAGAGGTATCAATCCCCATTATTCTATAACAAAAGTTTGGTTCTTTTTAGATGTGTTAAACCCTAGTTTGCCTTTCAAGAGTTTAACCATCTTGTTATGTTGCTTTAAAGGATTTATTGTGATAGTGATGGTGAAAGGACATTTTTTTGAATAAGCATTGTACTTTTTAGGGTTTTTAAAAGTTTTAATCATCTAGGGTTTTCATAAGTTGTTTCATATTGGGTATTATACTTTAATAAGTAAGGGCGATCGTTTAGATTTTTACTATAAATATGGTTTTTGATCTTTTGTTTTATGAGTTTCCATGTATCCTCTTATAAGATTATTTATTTTATTGAATGTATTTGGGCATCCTTAATGTATTAATAAGTTTTGAGGCACTTGTAACAACACAAAATATGACGTAGTTTTGGGCTATAAGGAGGCATGCCACAAAACTTATCATAGGTTCTAGCTTCTTGTGACAACAATATTTGGGAGAGCATCTATAATTTTATTATTTAATACATGGTCTTTATGCATATACCATAATGGTTCTTTTGAGAAAAGGCTCTATTGGATTTTATGCATCAAATTGAGAGGTTCTAGTTTAACAATATTTTCTAAGTGATATTTTCCATTGGTTCAAAGTAATAATGATAGAGTGCAATTGGTAGGATCAAATTTGGAGAGATGAATAAGGTTTGTCCCTTTTCAAAATTGTCATTGAGGTTATATTTTTAGGGATTTACTATTGGAGGTCATATCTTCGTCATACATGAGAGTTCAAAGCCTTTTTTTATGTGATCAAGTAATTTTCATACTTTATGCACTATTGGTGTCAAATTTTAAATTTTCTAGAGCCATGGATGTGGTTATGTGCAATAATCTAATGGATTCTAAGGCGTTTATTGCCCATTTGAATGAACATATTTTACTAGAATTTTTTTCTCATATTTTCTTTAGTATTTTAGCTTGGGAGGGTTTCCATGAAGAGGGGTGTGTAGTGTTTTTTCTATTCATGTCCACCTAACTCATATTAAGAGGGGATTTTTTATTAGGCCATGATCAACCTTGTATAATAAATTATTTTTGACAAGTCTATGAGCCCATATAACACCTTCTAAGGTGATTCATGTGATATTTGTATTAACAAGTAATATATTGGTTTGACATTTATTGGGATATGTTCGCTTGCAATAAAGGAGTATTTATACTCCATCCACTATCTATTATATCGACTTTGAGATTTTTTTTATTTGTTTGGTAAAATATTATTGGTCTAAGAGCACATTATCATTTTTTGTGAGTATATATTTATTTTCATTGTTGGATAATGCAAATAATTTCATTCGTTCTTGAATATATTGAATAATTTTGGATGATGCACCATGCTTACAAATACTAGTAAAAGAGTTAATAATATGAATCTAAATAGTTTTATGATTACTTTTTTGAAGATTATATTGTTCCTTTCAAGCTAGATATTCCAACAAATAATAACATGCCCAATTTATTATAGAATCCCTAATGCTTTTACTCTAAAATATCTAATTTAACAATGAATCAATTCTTCCAATGTTGATTGAGGAACTCAATAGATTATGAATTTCTCAAAAGAACAACCCCAAACAATGGAATCAAAAGGACAAGCAAGATGTATGTTATCTAATGTTTATAAAATTTTCTAATATAAAGTATATATTTAAGGTCCATTTAACCACTTCATTGTAGAGTATTGTCTATAAGAAATTTTCTTGAGTCATAACTAAATAAATGCTAATACCTTATCAAATGACATTAACTCAACTGGTTAGATTCCTCAACTTTCAAGAAGGAGGTCAAGGTTCAAATATTTCTAAACTATACATGCATAATTTCCAAGCTTGTTGTAATGCCACCATGTGGTCATAATGTAATACAGATGGGGCCCATTTCAATCCTATATAATCAATAAACAAAAAGAATGGTAGGGCCTTAAAAGATAAATTTTTCTTCCTAGAAAAATCATTGGGAGTAGGGAATTTAGATTGGTCCAAATGTTGTATAACTTGATTGAATATTCATCATCTCTTGATAGGTTTTAAACCAATTATTATTTTCCAATAAAAAATAACAAATAGATGGAGCTCTAATGTTGCTTTTTTGAGGTCCTCTACATCAAATATATTGCTAATAAAAATCGAAGAGTTGGAATTTTTGCTCACCTCAATATGATTTGAATTTTGAACCTATACAAAGCAAAGAGGCTTATACCAATCATTGCCATATTGGAAAGGGATAAAAGGATAAGGTTTCGACTAAGCATCAAACCATTTTTTTATAGAATCCATCTCATTGGTATAATACCAAATATGTTTATTAATTGCAAACCTTTCAATATGGAATTTCACATTATGAATCCCCTAAGGTTTCATATGCAAAACATTTTTTTTGACATTCATAAAGGCTTATATATTTTTGAAATAACATTTTTTGCAAAATTTTCCTTAGTTTTTAATTTTTGCTCCTAATGCTAGGTTCATATATATGTAATTTTGCAAGTGTGCTTTTACATTCTTTCCTTATCAAACCCTACCTATTATAAAAAAATAAACCTAAACTTCTCACATCCTTTTTAAAGAATGTGTCTTTAAAATTTGCCATATTTAAAGGTTATTCCTACTACTAATATCAAATATGAAAATCTATATTGAGATAGATTGAAACCTAACCTTTATGAGTTGGAGGTTACCAACCGTAATTAAAATATTCTTCATTGGAATTTCTATCAATGATATTATTTATCTTACTTAAACAACTATGTTTCTACAATCTACTCCTTCCCACTATTTTCACTAAGGGGTAAAATCACACTTGGTCAATTGCCTTCTAAAATAGAAAAATTTCCATGACAAAGATCAATATTGCAATTAACTAAATTATTTGCTATCCAATTTCTTTCTCTATAGATATGATGGCATTTCCAAGATACTACCTTCAACAATAGTTTTTAATGAATTATATAGGATTAAAAAGAGCCCTACCCCTATTACGTCATGACTATATAATGGTATTACAATTTGGAAAGATTCAAACCTTGGCCTCCTCTTTGAAAATCAAGAAATTTAATCGATTGAGCTAATTTCATTTGACATTGCCTTCAACAATAGTTGATGCATGTTATAAATAATGTTATTTTTTATCCAACTTCCATATCCATTTTTATTGATAGTATCAATAATAATTGTGAATCCCCCTTAATTGAAATATATTTTCATCCATTTTCAATAGGAATTTTAATCCCTTTAAGAAGTGACCCAACCTCTTATAGTTATTAGTTGAAAATTCATATGATTTAAAGTATGTGAGGAGAATTTTGCCTTCATTATTTTGGAATGCACCACCTCCATTAGCTTTTCTTAGATTTTGTTTCAAAGTGCCATTAAAATTAATTTTGGTAAACCCAATTCTTGGGTATTTTCATTTGATAATCAATTGGAGCAGATCCTTTGTGCTGACTCCATTTTCTTAGATTATCCTTCTATATATATCCAAATACTATAACCAAGAGGTTAACGCCTCTTTTTTTTTTACTCGAGACTTCCCATGATGAGCACCATGTCTGTAAACATTCTGTGAGGTAATAATATGATTTTAAATTTGAGCATGGTTTTTTATTTCTTTTAAAAAAATTCTATCATTCCTTGTAGGCTATAAATTCCATCAAATAATGAAAAGACCAATCCTTTGGAGGGTACAAAATGCTTTAGCTTTGAAACAATTAGTCCAACATTTCATGAACTCTTTCAATGTTCATGTATATATGCAATATATTTTCATATTTTTAAAAAAGTAATAAAAACTGGTATAAGCAAAGGGACAATGAAGAAGTAAATGAGATGGTGTTTCTAGATATTTCTCATATAAGGCACACCTAAAGGGTCCATGATCTCATATATTTGCAAACTATCACTTGTAAGAGTCTTGCTTTGGACTACTAACCAAAGGAATTTTGAGGCCTTACGCAAGGCCTCAAGTGACCAAACATTCTTCCAAGGGAAATCCTTGTGAGTATAAAATTTTGATTGCTTTAAATCATTGTATCCCAACTTGACTAAGCATTCACCATCTTATGAAAGATTTCAAACCAACTTATCCTTCTAGATAAAAATAGACAAATAAAACTCTTGAGAATACTTTGAATCTTTCTACTATTTGTTTGAGGACCTCTCCTTCAACCAAGTTTCTAATATAAATCCATTATCTAGAGTTGTTGTTCACATTAATATAGTATTTGATCTTTGAGTATTTACAAGCTAAACATACCCTAGCCAAAGATTATCATTTTGGATAAAAATAAGAGAATATGGCTTCAACCAAGCATTAGACTAGAAATTTTTAAAACCCTTCTTATTGACTAACCATCTAATATAATTATTAGTATGAAATTATGTGTTATCCATCCTCTAGGTGACTTTGTTTGTTGAATAGTTTTATTACATCAATAGAGACTATATATTTTGGAAGCAACATTTTTTCCCAAATCTATCCATGATCTTTGAATAAAATCCAACCAATTTTTTTCCCCTAATGCCAAACTTGTAAGTCTATAATTTAGCAATATTTCCCATCATATTATTTCTTTTGTAAGTCCTATCTCACTTACAAATAGTAAACCTAATTTTCTTCTCACATCCTTTCCTATTTAATTGCAAAACTATCCAAATTCTCATCCACTCGTAAATCAATTTTAACAAATTGGAAGAAAGAGTGTATTTATTTTGACCTTTGAATTTAGGTAGAATATCTACTAGCCTCATTAAATCTAACTAATCTAAGCTAAATACATAAAGTAAATGCAAAAATTAAAATGCATGAAATTAAATTTTGAAAGTTTAGAATATGAGAGATTGGAAGTCAAATATAGTCATAATTGTAGCAAGGAGAGTGTATGATAAATTAACACATGAGAAAATCAAATAACAATAATGCATATGAAATGGAATTAACAAGGAATGACAAGAAGACAAAAGGACAATGTCACAATCATCACACATTCCATAATTTAGGAGGGTAGTGCTACTAATGAAAATAAATAAATTTCATCAATTTCTCATTATTCCACAAAAGTAAAAGTAGTTACAATGTGGGACTCGCAAAGTATAGCTTTGATTATCCCAAGGTCAAAATATACTTACAATGGGTCCCATGGACCCTATTTATAGAAAGAATTCACTTGTGAGTTATCTTGGGTGAGAACTTTCCATTTCTAGTAAAAGTAAAGATATGGAGGCATCTCTAGAAAAATGATGCACCTCCAAAATATTAAATACCTCCAAGTATACCTTTAATTTGCTTTAAAGCCTTCTAAAGTGAGTTATGGCACCACAAAAAGATAAAAAATTACTTCCAAGAGATCATCCTCAACAACCATACACATTTTTTCCACTTGGTTTGCTAATGAGCAAATCACTCTAACTTTTGTAGCAAATCGCTCCCGTTGGAAGCAAATTGCTTCTTTGAGATCTTTGATACTTGGAAAAGTTTTAGTCAACTTTACAAGATTTGCAAACTTTGCTGTTCTGTAATGTTACCCCTAGGCTAATTCATTTTTCTTTTTATTTCATATCTAATTCCTTGCAAGTAGTAGAAAGTAGTAGCCAAGCTACTATATTTATAGTGACTTCTTAGGGTGCCAAGTTAGATTGGAAAGAGATCCAAGATGATACCTTTATCCTTGGGCATGAAGTCAAAATTGAGGCTATCTTAAAATTGTAAAAATATGAGTCACCTTTGTTTAGCTATGGGGCAATAGGTTAAAAAACTCTTGCCACGTAGTGTCAAAGGTCAAACATTTTGTAATTCAACACCAACCTCTCATTTATATCCCTTAGGAGATTCTCCCCTTGATACTCTTAATTTTATTGAATTTATCCAATAGGCTTTTTAGTTCAATAATTTTCTTTGAGGCATCAAGCATAACACTATTTGTGGATACTTCCACTTTGGCTTTCTCTTTATCAATGACCTTGGAAACCTCTTTTGGTATATGAATTTGTTGTTGATTGGAGAATATGCTAGGCAATAATTCATTTAGCATATATTGCATCTTCTTACTTATTTCCTCAATGATCATATCAAGAGCATCACAAGTAGCATTACAAAATTGGATCCTCCCTTACTTGTAGGGTATATGTTATTTAACAATACAATTATTATCATCTTATTTTGCCTCTCTACTACTTTCATTCATTGAAGGAGGAATACTTAGGCATACCTTACTGTGGTTGTTAGCTCATATTTCACCTATTTGGTCATCAATAAAGTTTGGTTAAGCAAGATCTCATCCTTAGTAAGATACGTGGGATGTGCCTGAGTGCACTTGGTCCAAAGGGTCTTAACTTGATTCATTGTTTAGTTCTTAATATCCATACTCTATATTTATTTATTTATTTTTCAATAGTTTTCCTCTCAGACCATTGTTCTTGCTTTCAAAATATCCAACTCCTATTGCAACTATGCCACTTGATTCTGTTTGCCTTATGCCAACAAATTTTTTTGAATAAATACTAATTATATTACTAAAAAGAATTCATAATACATCATAGATACAAAGATTACAAAAACCTACTCAAGGACATCCAATAATCATATTTATCCTGAGCAGAACGCCAACAATTTTAATGCTTGTAGACTATTTTTATTTTTTGCTTCATTTGATGCTTGTGATCTTGTGATAATCTTGGATTAATATATTTTCTCTTTTAATATCATCATTTAGAAGGGGTAAACCCTTTGAAAAATCTAGAATTAATATTTTTACGATGTAGTTAGTTGGAATATGTTGGAATATTTTGTAAGTCCACTTGGACCTATTGAAAGTGTCTTGAGAACCAATAGTTTTCTTTTATATTTTGTAATTTGGGATTAGTGGATCATAGGTATAGAAAATGTTGGTATTTTCTCTAGCATTATATTTTATCAATCTAATTTCTTTCCTTTTGCCTGATGCCTACTATTTTCTCTTAGGGATTTCTTTTCCTTTGGTGAGGTAATGATTGATTAACATCAAGCGTGGAATGGTTATTTGAAATAATATAGTTTACCTTAGAAACTCCTAATATTATTAGGAAAAAGAGTATCATTATACCTATAATGACTTAGGTACTAGTTTGACACAATAAAATGGATGATAACATGAATTTAATGGTGATGGATGATGAAAGGGGTTGAGATAAGGACACATGGGGTGACACAACGATGGATCAGGGTATGGTGATGGAATAGTTGATGATGGTGGCATCAATGATGATAGGAATATCATGGGGATGGTGCA
The DNA here is from genome assembly GCA_028583015.1 of Wollemia nobilis. Classification (NCBI taxonomy): domain Eukaryota; kingdom Viridiplantae; phylum Streptophyta; class Pinopsida; order Araucariales; family Araucariaceae; genus Wollemia; species Wollemia nobilis. The sequence goes on from JAQPPZ010002979.1 coordinate 1,194,710, forward strand.
TGGGATGACCATTTGTATAGGTAAACCTACTATTGATCTTAAGACTAGGGCTACACTCATTTGAGATGATATGGGTACAACAAATGAACTTAGGGGGATTGAAGAAGTGATAATAGAAGAAATAAGAGGTGGAGAGAGAATAGTTATGGAAATAGAAGAAATGGGAGTGGAAGTGAAGTGAATATGGTTGTGGGGAAGTTGGTGGAAGTAACTAGTATGTATAGATCAAATTCTGTTCTTGTTGAATCTCCTCTTTCAAAGCCTTTCTTCATTATTCACTATTTCTTTATTTCCATTCATATTTATTTTTCTTGATTCATAAAAGGTCTCACAGAATAATCCTCCTTTTATTTTGTTATTAAAATCTCTAGGAATGAGTTATATTCTTCAAATTTTATGTTGATAGTCATTTTTGGTGAATACATTGTCAACAAGGCATATTTCAAACTCTATCTTGTCCATTGGGCTATGAGGTCAAGAAGGAAAAATATCTTGCCTACCAAAAATTTGCTCTAGATCTTAGGAATCACCTTGGTATCATCATATTCCTAGGTTGGCATCTCATTTTATCAACCTTAGGAAAGACACCGCTGGTCTTGGAAATATTTTCAACCAATTTTAGGAAGAAAGTGGTGGAAAGAAATGGGAACTTGAGTGTCTCTTGAGATATTTTTGCTCCAAAAAAATAGATTTTTCTTTTTCTTTTTAGGCTCAAGAAAATAGCTATCCTCCCTTTTAATGTCGATGTTTTGGCTTAGAAAATTACAAAACCTATGTAAATATAGTAAGTAAAATTATTAGTGCATAAAGAGGGCCTTTGTAGATGAGATTTACCAATTTAGTGCTTCATGAATGCATTTTGGGAGATAGTATGTTTTTTTTACCAAAAAAATAAGGACCATGAGGGAATGCCACGATTTGGGTAGTTAGAGTAAAGTTGTATCCTATTATTCTATTTTTATCTACCTATTGATGCTAACCATATTAAAAATAACAATCCATTTTAACCTTGGAGTGATTGGGAGCATGGTGGGAACTACAAATTCTTTAGCCATGATGGCCTCCTCACTCTTTATCTCACTCCATGATGGATTTTGATGTTGCCTATCAGTTTGGACCCTTGTATTTACACAACCAACATATCATTTTTGATCAATAGTGGATCCTTCTATTTTTATCTCTAAATAGTCAAATATCATCCTTTAAAGTATTAGACTATTGAAATGCAAGTTTTACCCTTGTACTCTCCAAGATTGTAGGAAAACACCTCATTTCTAGAATCATGGACTCTCTATTACTCAATGTAGCTCATGTTTTGAAATATCTTGAATAATTGAGGAAGTTTTCTTCTTGGTTTTCATCTTCAAAGAGGAAACTTCATAACCATGATATTTCTCCAAATTATGCAAACTTAGGTTTCTTCAAGATAAAGTTTTATGTTTCATACTTTGGCTTAATTTCTTCCTTTATTTCACCTATGGTCTCAATACTAGAACTGATATAAATACCTCATGTTTTGGTTTCTTCCTTGCCTCTACTTCATCTATAGGATCCTCTTCTTATAAAGAGAAATTATATTCCTTATATTCTACAAGGTTAAATATTTCACCTTCCTTTGTTGATTTATAAAGGTCACACATGATAACATATTAGATATGAAGGAGTTCTTTCCTAAATTTAGATACTTGAGGTGTTGCATATATGTGAATCTCACATAAAATCCTAATAATTTGGTAAATTGCTTAAATTTCCTCTTCAAAGAGGTAAAATGCCTTCATGAAAGGGAAATAACATGTCAATTCTTTATATATTATGTTATTTCCTTCTCCTTCATATTTTGGTCCAATTCTTCTTTCCATTGCTCTTATATGCTCCAATCATCATATGAGGGAATCATAAATATTTCATGATCTGATTGTATATTTTCCTTTGTTATTTACATAGGCAAGACATCCTCAAAAGGGAACCCAAGTCCCTTGCATTTTAACTCAAATTTTGTTCCCATCATAGATCTTTCTCCTTCTAAGGGGACATTAAATACCTCATATTATTCTATAGCTTATGAATCCTCATTTGAGAAAGGATTAAATGATTCACAATCTTCTTCAACCTTTGATTCATTATCTCTAGAATCCTTGTTTTTACTTTTAAGTCTTTTCTCAAACCATAAGAGACATAACCCTTGATGGAAATATGTGGATTCATCCAAAGGAATTATTGATTCATTGTTATCTGAATATTTATTTATCTTATTTGGTCCTCTTTTTATTGAAAGGGAGTATGGTTCCTAGGGAGTAGGTTGACTAGAGTTGTTAACCCTACAAAACGAAGTGTAGTCACTTGATTTATCATTGGTTGGCTTATCATGGGTTAACTAACCATTAGTGGAATGACAACAATGGATTGATTTACTACTATAGTTTGTTTGATTGATCTTGGATACAGAGTAAAACAAAAAAAATATTATTAATCATTTCATATTATTTCATAATATGCTTGCAAATACAAATAAAAGGTTTTACATGCAAGTCTCATTAGGGAAAGAATCCTATAGATATTGTTAACATAATAGGATAACAAGAAAACCTAATTTGAAACCTCCTGATATATATTGGAGTTTAATGTTATACAAAAAATAGGACTTTATGAGAAATTTATGAATATGAAACTATAGCCTAACATCCCCTCCTTATTACATTATTTAAGGGAACAAATGATGGAATAATTGCCCTTCCTAAAACTTGGAGGTGAGAGTAGAGTCACTGTCTTGAACTCTAACATTGGCTTTAAAATTTTACATTTTTTGTGTCATCTTTGTCAATTAAATTCTTTGTGCTATCATTGTAGATCTTATCCATAAAACATGTATTTGATCTAATTCCATTCTATGATATCCATCCATCCACAATTCAAGTAGATCTTTGTGTAGTCTCTTTGAAGTTGGTATGTGCTTTGAGGAATGTGCCAACGTTTTTTGGATGTATGTCTATATTTTTCATAATATTGGTGATTTCTTATTAGAGAAGATATATATTTATTTTTTGACAACTACTAGCAAGTGTTTGTTTGTTGTTTGTTTTGGGTAACCAAGACCTTCATATTATGGTCATAAATTATGTAGTAAGGACTTTTGAATTCCTAGTCAATTTATTCCTAAATTGGTTCCATTGTATCCCATTATGTTGAATCCAATTCCTATTGTATGTTTTCTAAAGTATTCATTATTAGACTTACAATGACATCTGTTATCATAAGTAGAATTGCTACTATTATGAATAATCTCAGCTTCATATTTGCATATAAAACTGCTTTTTGTATAATTTTTTCTCGGACAAGTACCAAATCACTAGTATCATATGCTATATATCTCCTTTGTAGATTGTTTGTGTCATAAATGGAATTGAAATCATTTTTCATTTGAATTTTTAAATCATTAGTAGAGCAATACACATCTATATTTTGATAAAGATCTCTAGTATCACAAGTGGTATCTTTATTTTGGATTTTCCTACATTACAACCACTTTCTTTCTTTTTGACAAGATCATTTGTACTACACATAAAATTCTCATGAAAGGTTTAGTTGTTAATCTTGCAATTATTGCTTCTTGTATTATATTTTTCTTTGCAGATATTTTATCTTTGCAACATCAATAGGTAGTGTGGTTCAATACAATCGCCCATATACATAAGCCCTTGCAATCCATGCCAAACTATGATTTTTATTAAAATTTTACAAAGAAAAGAGTCCAAAAACATGGCTAGGCTTATCATTTTTGCATGAATATGATGCCAAAGATCCAAATGCATTTTCATGAGTCCAAATGCATCTGCACAAATCCAAATTTCAAAGTGATTAGGAAGTTTTAGAAGGATTGAGATTTTAGAAGTAGCTAAAAATCCAAAAGCACCTAGCTAAGTCCAAAAATTGGCTAAGATAAAGAAGTCCAGTCATTTTCTCAAATGGCCGAGGCTTATAAAAAATATCATTTATTTTGATAAAGAAAAATACCAGAACATGGCAATGCCAGACTTTTCAGGCATAGTATCCAAAAAATTGGCCCAAAAAATCAAAAGTCTAAAATAAAGGAAGGTCAAAGAGTCTAACAAAGCAAAATTTTGGAATGAAGCAATCTTGGGATTTTCAAGTCTTGACATTGTTGGCAGTATTACATAATTTGGTACCATTGAGTACCATGAAGTACCATTGAATATCATTGAGTACTATTGTAAATATTTATATTAGAAAGTGTGTTTGTCTAAAGTATGTGTCAAAGTGTAGAGAGTGTTATGTGTTATGTAATAAACTATGAAAGGTATCAAGTGTGCAAGTGTGAGTGTCCAAGGTGTCAAGTGTACAAGTGAAGAGTCATAAGTGATAGGTGTCAAGTGTGGTAATGAAGAGTCATATGAGATGTGTTAAGATGTAAAGTAGGAGGTTATGTAATCATGAGAAGCTTTGTCATAATGTGAGGCATATGAAAGGTTGCATCTCCCATGTGTTTGAGGAGAGCAATAGTTAGGAGTGTTGAAGAGTTTATTATGTAAAATTATATATTGGAGACAAAGGACCATGCTAGGTAATCAAATGAATGTGAGAAAATCTGATTTATGAATTTAATAGAGAAGTTTTTTATTGTGTAATACTTGTGTTATTATTGAATGTGATCTTATATGTGATTATTTTTATCCTAGAGAAATTTACCTATAATATCTTTACACATATTTTTCAATAGTGGCATTAGAGCCACCTTGTTCGAGTGCCATATTGATAGAGAGCATGTAAATTTGAGAGAGATAATGAAGAGAAGGAGATTACTGCATTTAAGGAGAGACAAATTAGAGGAGTGAGAGATAGATTGAAGAGTTGAGAGATGGATTGGAGTGCAAAGTTGAAGAGAAATCCTACATGAGAGCTTGATTAACATGAAGGAGAAGAATCTAAATTTGGAGAAGCAACATAAATTTATGGAGGAACATGAGCATTCTTGGAGTAAAGGAATGTGAAATCCTGGATAATTATATTGAGAGTAACATGGGAAGATATTGTAGTGAAGAATGTCAAATGTGATATTGTTGGAGAAGCTTTGGAGATACATTGAAAATAAGATAAATTGCATGGGATTCCTGAGTTGTGGAGATATAATGAAGGAGAAAATAGATTGCATGAGATTGTTAAGCTATGGAGATACAATAAAGAAGAAGGTAAATTATGTGAGATTGCTAAGCTATGGAGATACATTGTATAGAAGGAAGAAGAAGAAATATGGAAGCTCATTTGGAGGACTATGAGAACAAAATCCACAAACATGACAAATTGGAGATGATGTCTAGAGAAATCTAGTGTACCATTTACTGTCCAAAGGAGTCTAGAAGAGCCATTTTCTGACCAAAGGAGGCTAGAGTGTCATAAGAATAATCAAAAGAGCTATTCATAGGAGGCATTTGGATTGGTTTTAGAGAGTAATGCTGCAGTTCGAGTAACATAGAGGAAGGAGAATCATGTAGAGAAATAGTCCAACAAAAGAGATAAACATGAGGAGAGTGTAACACATTTCAAGGTTTTAAAATGGCTAACTATGAGCCAACATTACTTTTTAAAGAATCACCCTGAAAAGTTATAAACCTGAGTGCTATTGAAGGTAAGAGTTATTTTTGGGTAAAGTTAATTAATTTTGGGCACACATTTGAATTTTAGGAGTTATAAGGTGTAAAATATTAAAGTGTTGTTTGATTTATTATAAGGAGAGTTTTAATTAATGAATAATGAAATGAATGTAAGATTAAGTAATTAATTAATTGAAGAGATTAATTAATTAAAGAAGATATTTAGAAATTCTAAAAATTGCTTTGAAAGACAAAAAGAAATTTGAAATTTTAAGAAGTGAATGAATTGAATTTGATTCAAGGGAGTCATAAGAAGCAAATGATTTAATAATTGAAAATTGATTGTTTAATGAAATGAAATGGAATGAGAGTGAATAATGAAATGAAATGGAATGAGAGTGGAATTAAAATTTGAAACTTGAAGATTAGTTGATTAAAGGAGGAATTTGAAATTAAAATTGAAAGTGGGAAACTTGAAAGGAGGAAAAAATGATTTGAAGAATTAATTAATATTGAATGATTGATTGAATTAAAGAAGGAAAAATTTGAGTTGATTGGGAGATATAAGTAAAAGGAAAAACTTGAATGAAGAATAAATTAAATTTGGGAGCAATAAGGCATCCTACATCAAAGGAATTAAAATTTTCAAACATGAGTACATAAATATCATACATATTTAAAGAACCAGGTTTCATTAAAAGAAAATTTTAAACACAAAGATATTATCAAAGACATGTGGCAAGACCACGTGAAATCTAAAAGACATAAATGATGAGTCATGGTATATTGATTTAGGTGCAAGTCACCACATGATAGGAAATTTATATTGGTTTGATTCGATACAAGTTAAAATGAACATTCCAATGAAGATAGCAGATGACAAGGTTTACCATGTACAAGGATCTAGGAATGTCACACTTGGTTTACCATATTATGAATGCATATTAGAATATGTGTTGTATGTTTTGGGTATAAAAAATAACCTCATTTTAGTATCTCAATTGGTCAACAAAGGAAGAACTATGGAATTTAAATACATCAATGGAAATAAAAAATGTCTCATCAAGAGACATAATAAAATTGAGTCCATGGGTTCTATCAAGAATGGAATATTTGCATTGTATATAATGGTAATATCAAAAAAAGTTTTAAATCAAAATTTTCCATAGGAGCAAAATCAAAAGAGATATTATATTGAGCATATATCTCTTATGGAAAAGAAATAAATAATAGGATAGTGGAACAAAAAGAAAATATCAGCATAATCAAAGGATGAAAACAAGATGAATACCAAAGGCTAAAAGCCTTCACACCAAATAATGTAATACAAGGGGGTGTTGGTGATATTACATTATTTGGTATCATTGAGTACCATGAAGTACCATTGAGTACTATTATAAATATTTAGATTAGGAAGTGTGTGTCTAAATTATGTGTCAAAGTGTAAAGAGTGTTATGTAATAAAGTGTGAAAGGTGTCAAGTGTGCAAGTGTGAGTGTGCAATGTGTCAATTGTGCAAGTGAAGAATCATAAGTGATAGGTGTCAAGTGTGGTAGTGAAGAGTCATATAATATGTGTCAAGATGTGAAGTAGGAGGTTATGTAATCCTGAGAAGCTTTATTATAATATGAGGCATGTGAAAGGTTACTCCTCTGTGTTTGAGGAGAGTAACAGTCAAGAGTATTGAAGAGTTTAATATGTAAAATTATATATTGGATATAAAGCTCCATTCTATGTAACCAAATAAATGTGAGAAAGTCTAATTTATGAATGTAATAGAGAAGTTTTTTGTTGTGTAATACTTGTATTATTATTGAATGTGGTCTTATATGTGATTATTTTAATCCTAGAGAAATTTACCCATGAAATATTTAGGCATATTTTCCAATAGACATCACACCAAGTCTCAAAATTTTTTGATATGCTCAAAGCCTGACTTGGTAAAGCAAGAGCCCAGGATGTTCAAACAATGAACTCGGCTCGATAGAGAAAGAGTCCAAAAGGAAAAAATGGTTAGGGTTTCCAAATAGTGACATCAACAAAGCTTCCTAAAATAAATGGATAAATGGATCCTCAACCCAGTCTTTAAAGACTCTACAATAGCTAGAAAGTTCCAAAAAGGTCTTTGAGCTTTGATAATGGGTAAAAGGCTCTTGTACATATCCATAATAGTGAAGATCATGTATGTCAAAAGCTTGAACCTTCCAACCACTCCTTAGCCACCCAAATTAAAACAATTGAGCTAAATTGATAACTCCAACAATATGACATAACAACAAGTCATACTGGTTAAAAGGTAAGCTAGTCAAAGATGCTAAGCCTATGGAAGATATCAAGACCGACCATGTCAATTGAGATAATATGGTTAAAAAAAAGTGAAAAAATGATATCCACACGCTTCATGCATGTTGATCAGGATGTGTCTATCCTTGTTAAGCCCACAAAAAGGATCTCATTGTAATGATCAAGAATAACAAAAAATATTGTATAGTCTTATAAATAGCTAAGGCTTCCTTAGTGTAAAAGAGGGGACTCTTTAGTATTTTTCCTATTATATATTGTATAATTTCATTTTGCTATCTATGTAATCAAATATTGTTTGGTCTTTGTTGTTGTAGATTTTAGTAAGAATATGATTTATGTAGCTTAGCGCATTTTTGTTTATGCTTTATGGAAGGTAAATTTTATTAGGTGAATTTTACTAAATTTGGACCATCTCTTGGATTACCTTCTTTAAAGTCTTGGAAAGTTTAAGATGCATAACATAGGAGTTTAATATTTATATATTATAATGTTTTATCTGATAAGTTGATTTGTTTTATATGGTAGTGCTGAAGAATCACCTGTGCACATGTTGTCTGACTGTCCCTTATCTCAGTCAATCTTATCCCAGTTCTTGAGGACTATTAGTGTGGTTTGGGTTTTCTTGAAGTTGTTATTTGACTTGATCATTCAATGGAGGTATCCCATTTTGTCTTCGCATATTCAAGATTTTTGGTCCTTTGGTTTACCTCATGTTTGATGCTGTATTTGGAAGAATAAAAATTCTAGAGCCTTTAAATATATCTCTCATCGAGCTGAGTTTGTGGTACTTCATGCTATTGTTACCATTGTTGAGAATGTGGATGCAATTTATTTATATAAGATAACTTCCATTGGGAAGTTTGCAGTAGAGTCGACTCTTGGATTTAGAGATTATTCTCCCAAATAATGCCCTAAAGCTCCTCCTAGACATACTACTATTTGGGAACCTCCTCCTGGTTGGTTGAAGCTAAATTTTGATGGAGATTATAAAGGAAATATGGAACCAACCGATGCGGGGGGATTGGTTAGAGACTCTTATGGGAGGATTTTTTTTGCATTTACTAAAAATTTAGATTGTCAGACTAGTCATTTTACAAAGGCATGAGCTCTCTTTCAAGGGGTTTATCAACTAGAAATTTTGAATGATAGGAAGGTAATTATTGAAGGGAATTCCCTCAATATCATTAATATGATCAAATATGTTCAGGTCCCTTCTTAGATGATCACAAATGAACTTGTTGAAACCCAAATATATATTTTGACCCTCGAAGCGATTGAGATTAAGCATGTTTATAGTGAGGGAAATATATCGACAATTGTTTTAGCAAAATTGGGACTTTTCTAGGAAAGATGCATAATTTGGCAGGAGGATTTCCTAGATGGATTAAATCAAATAGATAATAATAGCTCAAGGAGATAATTTTTGTTTTCAAATGGCTCTGATTTGCGATAATAGGGATCCCCTCGAAAAATTTATTGTTTGTCCTGCTAGACTATTATGTAGCTTTGTTGTTTGTTTGTTTTGTGGATACTTTTTGGGTTTCTATGTTGATATATTTATTTCTTGTTTCCATTTGGTTGGTTGATCCACTCTTGTAAAAGTTTTGGAGCACCTTTCAAAACCCCTTCGTCCATATTATAAAAAAAAGTGGTCTATTAGGCATTGTTTAAGTTTGAATGTGGAAATTTTACACAATATACTTCATTATTGTTAGTTAGATCTCAACCATATTTCAAACAACTTCTAAAACCTTATATCCCTTCTAAAAATTAAAATATTTATATTTGGTCTTCAATCCTATTTTATTTTATAGCATTATAAGGAACCAACCTTCATCGGAGGTTGACTCTGAAGCAATTCAGAGTCATCCAATCTTGGTTGTAGTCTAGGGTGCATTTTCTATATTAGGTAGATTGTAAACCAAGAGTTTTTGACATGCATGATGGGACTCAAACCCTACTCCTAATTAAGAATATTGAAATACTGATGGAGTAGAACCTTGGTGAAGTTTTGCTCTAAAAAATCAACATATCCATTAACCTGGTAACTCCACTATTGAAGAACTTGAAAAATTGGCAATTTTTCTAGGCTCTAGAATTGCATGGCGATATAAGACCATAGGTCAAAACAACTTGGAGAACATTTAGCAAAATAATGACTTTCCAATCATTCTAATACATCCTACCTAAAACAATGGTCAGATGCATGTATTAGCCTAGAACAATGTTGTACCCCTTAAAATCCCTAATCTTCATACATTCCTTACATTAAAGCTATTTCTCTCTTATGATAGTAGTGGAAATACAACTTACAAACAATACCACAATGTTATTGCTTTGGCTACCATTTATAATATTTCCTATTAAGATGTAATGGTAAGAATCCTTGCACTATCTTTTAAAGGCAAAGTGTTGGCATGGTACCACTCATTGGAGGATAGAAGTATATATACTTGGGCTAAAATTGTTGAAACTTTCATCATAAAGTTCAATGATATAGGGGACCTTTTTTATTGCTCACTCAATTCTCATTTATTTAAAGGCATCCCCAAGAAAGTATCACTAATTTTAATTTTGGTTTAGAAAGACTTGGAGAAGAATCCCTCAGGATATAAATCCATCACATGCCCAAGCCTACATCTATTATCTTCATGCTTTCACCTTGGATATAAGTATTTAGATCCAAAAATCCAACGAGAGGAGGTTCTTGCAAAATTTTCAAGTTGCTATCATAGTAGAAAATACACTAACCTTAGTTGAAGACTTCCCCCTAGGATTATTATGCTAGATGTGCCTAAAATTTATTAGACAATACCACAGTATCCATTTATAGCTCTACCTCCCTAATCACTGGCCACATTTCCTAAAACATATCCTTAATATCTTACTCAGACAAATCCTAGACCACCCATATCCACTTTAGAATAATAGGAGCTACAAGAGCTAAGAGATATGGTCCAAAAATTGAAAAACAAGCTTGATATTATGAAGTGGCAGAATGTTGAGGGGAGATTTGAAGAATACCAACAAGAACCTATCCATACATCAAAAGATCAAGTAATGACAACTAGTGAAGCTGATGAAGAGCAAATTGTTATCACTAAAAGTAAAGAACTAGAAGCATATATGACTCCAAACGAATACTAGTTCTCAATATTTGATAGTCATCACAAGGGTGACACTTTTTGGATTACCAACATCAATACTAACAAGCTCTAACTCAGGAATCAGAAGAACTCATAGCCTTGGTGATGGATCCAAAACATCTTATAACTAAGGAGACTTTGATAACTAGTCCAACTAATATCTTCACTGAATACATATATAATCCCTTTCCATATTATACCCAAAAGATAATAGGTATACAAATTATAGAGAAAAGGATGGAGCAACCCAAGGAAATAGCTAAGCCAATGAAGTTAGAAATAGCTTTACATTCTCAAATACTATCTAGCCAAAGCCAAGCATTTTACTAGAAGTTGAAAGCACCACAAGTAGATAAAAAAAAAGATAAAGGTTTTAGGAAGCTATGATACCCTTAACTAAATAAGAAGTAGAGAGAAGAAGCTATTGATCAGTGCCAAAGAAGGGTCAAGCAAAAATCCAATAAGGGAGAGAAGCTTCTAGAGAAAGCCAAATACAACATTATGAAAGAAGTAAAGAAAATAAAGGAGACTTTGTTGATCTTTAAAAAAATTGACTTGCTACAATCATCTCTGAAAAGCTCAATCTCTCAGAATTCAAGTTAGCACATAAGCGATCATCTTGTAGCATGGGTAAGACTAAGTCTCCACCCTTCTATTTGTCTATGTATGGAGGGCTAGGTAGTTTACAACTGCATGATAGGATTTGAAACTACTATAATAATCAGTCCTTAAGAAATATGTGATACTATGGGATTAGAATACACTAGAACTACTATCGATATATTGCACATAGCTAGAATACCAGTCCAGACAATGAGAGTAGTAAAAAATATTTTAATTCTATTGCACAAGTTGCTAGAAATTTCAACGATCGAGAAAGTAGTAGTGGTGGAATTGCCATTGTTGTTTGGATCATGTCTATCAAATAAGGTTATAAAGAAGTTTTGGGGATACCTAGCACAAGATCATGCTAACATGATGATTCCTTGCATAAGGAAGAAGGTTCTGATCTATGGTGAAAAGCTCAACCCCTATCACCTTAGGATTGGCTAAAAGGTAAGAAGGAATTGATGGGTAATGGAGTTTCCATGATTAGTTCCAATGTGGTGGTTCATTCAAATATGGTAACTTAACATATTCTAAAGTCCATCTACAATCGATTTCAAGGCTCGACAGATCACATATTTCAAGAAACACATTCAAATTTTTTGGAAAAGCTACAAAAAGACTTGTGGTCAGTTGAATAATGTTTCATATTTCATTTTGATATAACAATGCTCATGCGCATTGGAACTCATAAAAAGTAGGGTTCCAATCTAGCACAAGGATCAAAACACATGGGAAACATAGCGAAGGAAGCACATGTTGAAGAAAAATTGCCTTTGCTAAGTTCCAATGCTATATGCCTTACACACTTAGGAAATCATTCCTTCATGAAGCCAACCTGACGATAGCTCTTTCCCCAAGAAATTTATATATTCTAGAAGACTTAAAAGCAAAAAAAATAGAAGTTTGGAACTATATGGTTGAGTCATTGCAGATTCTGATGATATGGTAAAGTTTAAATAATTTATAGGGGAAGGCATACCAAAATTTTGTGTAAATAGGCAACATGCAAATAAAGCTAATTATAGCTAAATGAAATAAATCCATTGGAAAAATAGATAGTGGTATAATATCGTCAGAGATAAAAGTTTTGAAAAATATACTAGATAGATCACATACATAAATTAAGAGTTTCAAGATGGATAATCATGTTTATTGTTGACTCAAATGCATGGGAAAGTCCTTTCATACGAGTTGGCTAGAGAAGAGCTGATGAAATAGGGGATGGACTATGTAAGTAGCTTTTACAAATTTCCAAGATGGAAAGGTGTATATAAGTATACCCATCCTATCAACATTGCATAATTATTAAATACAAACATTCATAAGTGACATACTACCACTTGAAGCTTAGGAAAAATGAGAAGACCTGAGGCTCCATAAAGCTTCCAATTTTTGATGTTGTTAAGATATCAAAGATGCTTACAAGGGAGGGCCTTAAATGAAGATTTCAAGTAGGCCTAAAATCCACGTGCCATGAGGATTTGTTGATCCATAAAATTTGAAGAACAATGAGTTTTATCATTTCTAGTGGTAGCTAAAGCAAGCATTATCATAGGTAGGAACCCAAAAGCCATTATGGTGTTAGCTAAAAGGGTTTTTCCATTGGTAAGATTTTCTTCTAAGTTGTAGTTGCTAGCACATATCCTAATCCAAGATATGAGCTAGTAGATACAACCACTTTCTTTTGGTAACTGGGTTTGCAACTCATTATATGCCCTACTGCTATTTTAATATGGAAATAACAATAAGATAAAAAAATGAAGCCCAAGGAAAATGAGAAAGAAAAGAAGAGGAAAATTCAAAGAGATCGATAAACTTGTGAGAGCCTGCTTGATCGCATAGAGGTTTCCCTTAGATTTATGGAGACTGCAAAAATAATCCAAAGGACTTAGTTTGTGGAAACATATGGGCATTTCAAGCTGATTAAATCTCATAGATTTAAAATGCCTCCTCAATCATGGCATAAAATGTTCTAGTATATACAATGTTCTAACTTCTTCACCCATAACAAAGGAGAGAAGATAGGCTAGGCTAGATAATTGTAAGTTCCAATGCTATATGCCTTACACACTTAAGAAATCATTCCTTCATGAAGCCAACCTAACGATATATCTTTCCCCAAGCAATTTATATATTCTAGAAGACTTAAAAGCAAAAAAAATAGAAGTTTGGAACTATATGGTTGAGTCATTGCAGATTCTGATGATATAGTAAAGTTTGACATAATTTATAGGGGAAGGCATACCAAAATTTTGTGTAAATAGGCAACATGCAAATAAATCTAATTATAGATAAATGAAATAAATCCATTGGAAAAATAGGTAGTGGTATAATATCGTCAGATAAAAGTTTTGAAAAATATACTAGATAGATCACATACATAAATTGAGAGTTTCAAGATGGATAATCATGTTGATTTTTGACTCAAATGCATGGGAAAGTCCTTTCATACGAGTTTTCTAGAGAAGAGATGATGAAATAGGGGATGGACTAGGTAAGTAGCTTTTACAAATTTCCAAGATTGAAAGGTGTATATAATTATACCCATCCTCTCAGCATTGCACAATTATTAAATACAAACATTCATTAGTGACATACTACCACTTGAAGCTTAGGAAAAATGAGAAGACCTGAGGCTACATCAAGCTTCCAATTTTTGATGTTGTTAAGATATCAAAGATGCTTACAAGGGATGGCCTTAAATGAAGATTTCAAGTAGGCCTAAAATCCACGTGCCACGAGGATTTGTTGATCCATCAAATTTGAAGAACAATGAGTTTTATCCTTTGTAGTGGTAGCTAAAGCAAGCATTATCATAGGTAGGAACCCGAAAGCCATTATGGTGTTAGCTAAAAGGGGTTTTCCATTGGTAAGATTTTTTTCTAAGTTGTAGTTGCTGGCACATATCATAATCCAAGATATGAGCCAGTAGATACAACCACCTTCTTTTGATAATTGGGTTTGCAACTCATTATATGCCCTAATGCTATTTTAATATGGAAATAACAATAAGATAAAAAAATGAAGCCCAAGGAAAAATGAGAAAGAAAAGAAGAGGAAAATTCAAAGAGATCAATAAACTTGTGAGAGCCTGCTTGATCACATAGAGGTTTCCCTTAGATTTATGGAGACTGCAAAAATAATCCAAAGGAATTAGTTTATGGAAACATATGGCCATTTCAAGCTGATTAAATCTCATAGATTTAAAATGTCTCCTCAATCATAGCATAAAATGTTCTAGTATATACAATTTTCTAACTTCTTCACCCATAACAAAGGAGAGAAGATAGGCTAGGCTAGATAATTTTAAGTTCCAATGCTATATGCATTACACAATTAGGAAATTGTTTCTTCATGAAGCTAACCTGATGATAGCTCTTTCCCCAAGAAATTTATATATTCTAGAAGACTTAAAAGCAGAAAAAATAGAAGTTTGGACTA
The DNA here is from genome assembly GCA_028583015.1 of Wollemia nobilis. Lineage (NCBI taxonomy): Eukaryota > Viridiplantae > Streptophyta > Pinopsida > Araucariales > Araucariaceae > Wollemia > Wollemia nobilis. The sequence goes on from JAQPPZ010002979.1 coordinate 1,209,816, forward strand.
TATGGTTGAGTCATTACAGATTCTGATGATATGGTAAAGTTTGACATAATTTATAGGGGAAGGCATACCAAAATTTTGTGTAAATAGGCAACATGCAAATAAAGCTAATTATAGCTAAATGAAATAAATCCATTGGAAAAATAGGTAGTGGTATAATATCGTCAGAGATAAAAGTTTTGAAAAATATACTAGGTAGATCACATACATAAATTGAGAGTTTAAATATGGATAATTATGTTGATTGTTGACTCAAATGCATGGGAAAGTCCTTTCATACGAGTTGGATAGATAAGAGATGATGAAATAGGGGATGGACTAGGTAAGTAGCTTTTACAAATTTCCAATATGGAAAGGTGTATATAAGTATACCCATCCTCTCAACATTGCACAATTATTAAATACAAACATTCATAAGTGACATACTACCACTTGAAGCTTAGGAAAAATGAGAAGACCTGAGGCTACATCAAGCTTCCAATTTTTGATGTTGTTAAGATATCAAAGATGCTTACAAGGAAGGGCCTTAAATGAAGATTTCAAGTAGGCCTAAAATCCACATGCCACAAGGATTTGTTGATCCATCAAATTTGAAGAACAATGAGTTTTATCCTTTCTAGTGGTAACTAAAGCAAGCATTATAATAGGTAGGAACCCAAAAGCCATTATAGTGTTAGCTAAAAGAGTTTTTCAATTGGTAAGATTTTTTTCTAAGTTGTAGTTGCTGGAACATATCCTAATCCAAGATATGAGCCAGTAGATACAACCACATTCTTTTGATAACTGGGTTTGCAACTCATTATATGCCCTACTGCTATTTTAATATGGAAATAACAATAATATAAAAAAATGAAGCCCAAGGAAAAATGAGAAAGAAAAGAAGAGGAAAATTCAAAGAGATCGATAAACTTGTGAGTGCCTGCTTGATCGCATAGAAGTTTCCCTTAGATTTATGGAGACTGTAAAAATAATCCAAAGGACTTAGTTTGTGGAAACATATGGGCATTTCAAGCTGATTAAATATCATAGATTTAAAATGTCTCCTCAATCATGACATAAAATGTTCTAGTATATACAATTTTCTAACTTCTTCACCCATAACAAAGGAGATAAGATAGGCTAGGCTAGATAATAAAAGAAGTCCAACATATATGGAAATATCTAGAAGCTCTCATAAGAAAGTAATTATGGAACATCAAAAATCAAGCAAGGAGCAATGGATTAGTAGAACTAGGAGTTGATGGGAACTTCATAGCTAATAAATGTTGGAAAATATGAGACAAAAACAAGTGAAGCTACTGAAACCTTATCATGCCAGGAATATCATATTTGGTATAAAAATTTAGAGAAAGGACAACACTTGGCACTTGACTTTGTCAACATAAGGTCCTACTTATAGAAGTAAACACATGGTATTCATAAATGATAAATAAAACAAGGATTATGTTGTCAAACATATACTAACCCCAAAAAGAGCAATGCATAAAGAGATACATCAACACTAACAAAATACAAGCTACCACAAAGTGTTTACCAGAAGAAATCCAACTCTCCAGAAGGCATCGCCATTCAAGTATAAAAAATTTCTTCTCTCCCTCTTTCTCTTCCAAGTTTCAATATCCTCCTTTCTCTACCATCCTTTGTTTTCCTTTACTCTTATTCCCTTGACACATCCCTCTTCATATAATTGTTCATTAAGTCACTACCTTCTCTAATTATCCTAGTAATCCACTTTTGATTTTTCATTTCTAGAGTAGGTTCTAGTTGATCTCCACCCACTCTTGTTCTTTCTCTTCTTTTTATATCATAGAAAAACCCGTTGTAATGATAATGGATGAATGCTATTAGTACAAGTACATCTCCCAAATCATCTCCAAAAGCCCTTATTGAGGATATAGAATTATGGAACCTCTTCTGAAGCCCATTACTATTTTTTCTATTAGATCCATTTAAGCCCCCAAGTGTTTCTCCTCCTTTAGACTTCCTCTTACTTCTTTTGACTTGTCTTCCAAATGGATAAAGCTAGCTAGATTCTCCTTTTTTACAAGCAAAAATCCTTGGGAGGTGCTAATAATATGGGTCAATGCAATTGCCCACATACATAAGCTCTTGTAAGCCATATAAGACTGAATTTTGCTAAGAGTCCAAACACATGGCCAAGCTTATTATTTTTGCATGATTGAGTTATTAGAGATCCATATAGATCTGCCTAGGTCCAAAATTCAAAGTGGTCAAGACATTTTAGAAGGGCTAGGATTTTGAAAGTAGCCAAAAATCCAAAAGCACGTAGTTGGGACCAAAAATTGGCCAAGGCAAAGAAATTTAATCATTTTTCTCAAAGGGCTAGGGCTTCTAAAAAGTGTTGGAGATTTTGGTAAAGCAAAATATTAAAATAGAGCAATGTCAAAATTTTTAGGCATAGTGTCCAAAAAAAACCTGACCTAATAAGTCAAAAGTCTAGAACAAAGGAAGGCTGGAGAGTCTGGTAAAATAAAATTCTAGAAAAAAGTGATCCCAAGATTTTCAAGCACTAACATCACACCAAGTCTAAAAAATGTTTGATATGCTTGAAGCTTTGCCTGATAAAGCAAGAGGTTAGGATATTCAAACAATAAAATTGACCCAGTAGAGAAAGAGTCTAGAAGACAAAGTGGTCAAGGTTTCCAAATGATGATGATAGCAAAGCTCCCTAAAATTCTTGGCCCAACCTCAAAGGCCCGAGCCTCGATAATGGATCCTCGACCTAGTATCTAAAGCCCTTACAACGATTAGAAGGTTACAACAAGGTATTCGAGCCCTAGCAATCGATAAAAGGCTCTTTTTAGTGAGGATCATGCATGTCAAAAGCCTAAATATTTTAACCACTTCTCAACCACCCAAATCAGAATAATTGAGCTAAATTGGAGCTCTGACAAGTCGATGCAACAATAAGGCATAGTAGTTAAAAGTTGAGCCAGTAAAAGATACCAAGTTTATGGAAGAGATCAAGATTGACCATGCCAATTGAGATAAGATTGTTAAAACAAAGTGGGAAAATTTTATGCATATCCCTCACATGTGCTAATCAGGTTGTGTCTATCCTTGTCAGACCTACAAAAAGGATTTCATTATAATGATCAAGAATAACAAAAAATATTGTATAGTCTTATAAATAGTTGAGGCTTCCTTAGTGTAAAAGAGGGGTTGGATATTTAGTACTTTTCCTGTTGTATGCTATGTAATTTCAATTTGCAATCAATATAATCAAATATTGTTTGACCTCTATCATAGAGAATGTTACAAATTTCAGTAATAATGTGAGTTGTGTATCTTAGTGCATTTTTATTTATGCTTTATCGATGATAAATTTATTTAAGTGAGTTATGCTAAATTTGGATTGCTACCTGGATTACCTTATTTAAAGTCTTGGAATGTTTAAGATGCATAACACATGGGTTTAATGTTTATATATTCTATAGTATTTTATATGATAAGCTGACTTGTTAGGCGTTGTTTAAGTTTGAATGTGGAAAGTTTGGATAATATACTTCATTATTGTTAACTAAATCATGATCATATTTCAATCAATTTCTAACCCTCATCTTCCTTCTAAACTATCACATATCTATCTTTAGTATTCAATCTCATTTTATTTTATAGCATTATAAGGAACTGACCTTCTTCGAAGACTGACTCCAAAGCAATTCAGAGTCATCCAATCTTGGTTGCAGTCTAGGGTGCATTTTCCACAATGGGAAGATTGATGACCAAGAGGTAGTGTAATAACTTTCTTACCATCATCATCTTCTTTATCAAGGAGAAGGCTTATATAATTTTTAATTGACATAAAAATATCATTATTAGCCTATTTGAAGATTTTTTGCATGAATTTTGAATTTACTTTTCTTTGAGCAATAATATAAATCTAGGATTTTAGCAATCTATATTCATCTTCACAATCATCTTCTTTTATGTCTGGTACAGGAGTTTCAACTAGTTTCTCTTTCCTTTATTTTGCACGACTTATATTTGATGATCTTGTACTATCTTCTAGTGAAACACATTTGTGAGTGTTTGCTTGCTTTTTTACTTGTTTTCTTTTTACCTTTCCTTTATGTTGCTTTCAATCCATTTTGATAAAATTTGGAGTGTGAGTGAACAAATAATAATGAACAATGTACTTTTATAACTTATATCTCTTATCTTAAAATTATTATCTTATATAGTTATAAAAAAACACGACAAATAATCTTTAATTTATGTCGTATATCTTCAAAAATGTTTATTAAACTTTACTTTCAGATTATGTAATCTCTTTTCTTCCGGCAATAGTTTATAAAATAAACATTCCGTGCTTCATTTTCTATTTTAAAGATCTCTTTACATGTGTAAAACACCTTACCTTATATTGTGAAAAATAATAATTAGTCAGTGAAATCCAAACATGGGCATTCCAATAACAACCTCTTTAATCTTTCATGCACTATCCACCAAGGTGTCACTTGCCATCAACTTCAAAAAAAAAAGTCACTCAGAATATATATGCCACAGCTTTAAAAAAATCAAAGAAATGATGTGCCTTCTTTTTATTCCTTGTTCACACACATATGTTTGCATTCTAAGTTCCTTTTATGCTCCTTTTTGGCATACAAACTCATATACACCCGTTAATACTATTTTTTTAAATATCCATATTTACAAATCAGGTTTGCCCATCAATATTTTATAAAAGAAAATGCCTTGGACTTTTAGAAACGAACATAAATTTAAAAAAACTTAACGTTCATTCCTAAAAATAAGAAAAAATTTTAACCGTCTTTTAGCTTCGAATAATGCACAATGTTTTAAATATTATCAGCCACTAATGTTGAATTGCAATAATTAATTTCCAAGCAGAACTAATTTCCATTTCAATTTTTTTCTCAGACACATATGATAATTGGTTTAAGTGTGAATACATTACTGAACAAACTCATTGTAAATCTGCTCTAAATCTGGATGACAAGATTTTGCTTTTAAACTACTCACAAGGATACAACTTTCAAATTAAAAGTGTTAAAAAAATATCCAAGTGATAAATCAAAGTTGTAAAGATGAAGTTGCTACAAGCACACTCCTTAATAGTGTCAAGTCATTAGTATCGACACCTCGGTCAAATTTAATAAATGATTAGTGACACTTCAGATGCTCCATAAAAAAATCAGCTTTGAGAGGGGCTTCATAAAGGGAGAATCTCAATAATGCAAAGGTCAGGCTAATAAAGTTCTCAAGATGAGAATGAACATGAATGGAATTTTGCTAATCAGAATTAACAAGCAAAGAATAATGATATAATGCCTAACTTTTTCCTGTTGCCGCCTATCTTGATGTCAACAAGCTTTCTGCTAACAAGTGCTATGTCTTGCAAATAAAATCCTCTAAAACATCTACATGCTTTCAATAGTTTTTTTTTTTTTTCATAAAAATAATCTTCTACGAACAATCTTCTCTCAGGTGTTCGCTAATCATCCAATGGTCTTCTCTTGAGCACCTTAAATCACCTTCTTTGAATAGTCTTTAGCCTTCACTCAGACATTTACCTATAACTTAAACTATTCTCCTCTTAGATCGAGCAATCATTCTATAAAACATCTTAAATGCTGAATGTTTTCATTATCTCATACCATATTTAGTCTTAATTAAACAACACAATCTTTCTCATAGAAAGATTAACAGGGCTCTTATCTCTGGGTCTTTGAGAAAACTTCCAAACAACAATGTCTTTATTTTTGAAACACACCTCTCATTATTTTGGGTTTTCAAAAGCTCTTGCAAATAGTGCCTCTTTTAAATAGACTTCTAAAAACAAATTGTGCTAATGTGCTTCATTCTGGAATTCTTCGTCACAGTACAAACTCTCTGTCTTCCCATGGCTCATGGCTCAATGCTTGCTCTGATACCACATGTTGGATACAGAGTAAAATAATTTAAATTTTTTAATTTACAATACATTTGTAAGTACATATAAAAGGTCTTACATGTGAGTCTCATTAGGGAAAGAATCCTGTAGATACTGTTAAAGTAACGAGATAACAAGAAAACCTAACTTGAAACCTCTTAATATTTAGTGAAGTATACAATTATAAAAAAAAGACTTTATAAGGAATTATATATTATGAAACTCAAGCCTAACAACTTATCACTTCTTGATTTTGCTATGGTGGATTTCCATAGCACAATTTGATGGATCATGCCCCATTTTATAGGCAAGGCACCAAAAATTTGAATTCATATTTCCTAAGTTACTATGCCTCTAATTAAACATCTGGTTTTCTTGCTGGAATGATCTAGCCTAAAGGGACTTGTTATAGGCCATAATTTCCTTAGGAGTGAGGATTAATAGACATTGCTATTTATTTACCAGGTACTGGAGCTCTTGATTAGTAAACAACATTTTTTTGAACTTATATATAGATCCTTGAAAGTCAATTGGTCTTGTTATAGGCCTATAGGCCTTAGGCCATTGAGGTTTTTGTTAACATAATATTTGGTATGTTGATTGTCCTATTGGAGCATATCCTAGCTACTATTGAGGATACTAAAACAATTATTGATTGATGCAAATTGAGAACTTTAAGTCACTACATGTTGTTGCATGAACTATTACATTGATTGTGGGATCTGATACACATGCTACAAACCAAGACTTTGCATTTTCTAATGTGCCTATATATTTAACTTTGCATTTTGTTGACTTTGAGTGATACTTGAATCTTGTAGAAATTATTGTTGACCTTGGGAAACTTCTAGGTAGAGGGGTAATTGAGGACTCTAAATCCATGACATATTTTACATCATTTGAGGATTTTCCCTAGTTGAGCCACTATGACACTATCTGATTCTCAAATATGTCAAAGATAGAAGCAAAACTCTTATTATAATAATGTTTGATAAAAAACTATCATTTTTTGATTGAAAGCAAATCACTCACTTGTTTTTATGGAAAAATGATTTGCTCATTAACTTGTGGACTGCTCCATGATGGAGAGCAAATTGCTCATCTAATAAAAATCTAAGAATTTTTCTTTGAATTTGACGAATTGCTCTTTTCCAAAGATTAGACAATTCACTTTTTTATATCAGGTGATTCACTACTCTAATACTTGGTAAATTTTTCACTTTTCTTGAAAGTAGGCAAATCACTTCAGAAAAATCAAATTGCTCATCCAAAAGAAACTTAGATGTTTTTTTCAAATTTGACAAATCACTCTTTGCTACTAGAAAATTGTAATTTTATGCCAAAGATGAAGTGATTTAGTGAACCTTTGTTCCTGCTTTGCGAGAAAAATGATTCAAGAATTTGTGGAAGTTTGTAATAGAGTTTCCATTCTATAAAGCATCTGATTAATTCATCTTTGAGAAAGTATTGATAAACCTAGATCCTTCCATGTATGTACCTACACAATGGGGTGAAAATGAGAAAATTCTAAAAGTTGAACTTGAGAGAATTGCATAAGGATGGTTAAAGCAAATCACTTTGAGTTCCTAAGTAGATCGCTCCCTTGATAAGACTTATTTTCTAGGAGATTTTGATTCTTGGATCTTGAAAAAATCACTTTCTTGTCATCATGAAAATTACCCCTTGGATCAAACTTTAAGATCTTTGAGTTTTTGGGCAGTTTGCTTCAAACAGGTAAATCACTGCAATTTTTAAGTGAATCACTCTTTGTATTTGGACTTTGCTAATATTCTTATAACTTTGACATATCTTTTTTTGTCCTTGATAAAATACTATTTAGTGTCAAAATTGGAGAAAATTGATGTTATCTAATGTATTTTGTTGTCACTTTGTAAAAAAATTGAAAATTTGATAAGTTTCATAATGGGGTCACTATTCATAAAGCACCTTCAAGGACAAAAACAAAAAATAAGACATGTAAATTTAGAGTTTAACAAGGGACTAAGCTCAATTTCATCATAGAAATCAAGGTCTTTGTTCCCTGAGGTATACCAAAAACATGTTGAATTGTAGAAATATCCAACTTCTTGTGTTTGCAAATCCATTTCAACAAATTGGAAGAAATAGGAGTGTGCCTCTTTTGACCTTAATATTTAGGTTGACTCCCCACTATCCTAGCTATATCTTACTAATCTAAACTAAATACATAAAGTAAATGTCAAAAAAAGAATACATAAAAGTAAAATTTGAAAGTTTAGAGTGTCATAGATTGAAAGTAAAATATGACTATATCTATAGTAAGGAGAGTGTGTCATCAATAAACACATGATAAAATAAAACAACAAAAATTCATACTTGTTGGAGTCTGAATTGACATCAATGTGAACTCGAGCTATGACTATCATATGCAATGGTTTTTTGGAAGGTGAACACCCGCTAATCACAACCCTGACCCCAATATTGGATGGATCAAAATTACTTTTAATCCAACCTCCAGAGTAGGCTGGTATACCTTGTCAACTAATTGGATGTTGACTCATTTAAGCTCAGTTAAATGTATAAGAATAGGGATAGAAAGGGGAAAGGGTTTAGAAAGTAATGAATCAATAGTGGATGGATAAAGCTAACAACATAGGCATCTACAGAGAACTTATAACAAATCAATTTCCAGAAAACAACACTTGTGATTAACAACATTCAAAACTTAGTAATCTTCAACATTAAAGCACATATGCACACTTCAAGAATTATTCCAAACATCTAGGGTATCAATAATCATAAATTAGTAGAATTATTTTCAAGCATACATTTAGAAATGAAGCATTTCAATTTGCTCTAAGCTAGCAATCCGATATCAATAGAATAGACTAACCATAACATTAATAGCAAGAATGACTTCAAATATTGATAATCCACAAAATAAAGAAGACACAAGTCTAAGGAAAACATCCAAGTAATTCTCCTATTGATTTATAGAAAATATACAACAATAGCGCAAGCAAACACTTTAGAGTCGACCCTTGAAAGTGAGGGTTTGACCTCTATTTATAGTTTTTGCATTAATTTGAAATATTTGAAAGAATAAGGAACATTACAAAGAAGTTGGAGTGCTAGATCAACAAGATGCTGAGGTGGCAACCTTCTATTTGATTCAAGAAAGAAGGAAGTTGTGTGGTCCTTCGATCTTTTGCAACATGGCTTCTACAAGTTGTTTGGATCTCATTGCTCCTAGCTATAGATCTGGTTAATTTAAAATCAAGGCCATCTCTTATTCTTGCTGTGGTTGCCCTACCGTAGATCTACAACTAAATCAGCTCATAGATCTTGATTCTCTATCGCTTTCTTTTCTTGATATTAAGCTTTAGCTTAGAAACTACTCAAATAAAGGTTTGCTATCTTATACCACATCAAATATTGCATTATTTGAGCCACTTTTGATGTAGACCATTGATCCAATGTTGGATGGCTAAGATTAGCTCTTTTAAAATCTTGGCATGCTTCTTACAATTCACGATCTAAAATAGTTCACAACTTGAAGCCTATCATGATTTGTAACCACCTTGTCTCTTCAACTTCATCCTTCATGATATAAAATATGCTCTAATCTGATGCTTGAATCTCTTGTTTGAGCCATTTGACTGCTTTGACCATGGCCTAGGATAAGGATGTTTTTATACTCAGAGATGCACTTTTGAAATTTTGTTTTGAGCTGTGCTGTGTAGAACAATTTTTTGAGGTGCTATTTTGATTTACTTAGTAGCAATTTTGACCTTGCCAACCGTGGCATAGAACAACAAGCTAAAGTGCATGGCATGGAACAACGAGCTGAGTTGCAAGGTGGAAAACTGTGTTCTAAGCCACTTTTAGATTATCAAACTTAAAAATTCGATCGTGTTGATTGCAATAAGGAACCAAGTGCTGAGGTGAGTGGTATAGATACATGCATTGATCCATGCAGTGTAGAACATTGTTCTGGATCATGATTTGAAATATCACATTATCACTTCTAACTGTGCTAATCACAGTATAAAACCATGCTCTGGATCACACGATGTAAAACCTTTATCGCAAACCACTTTCTCTTTTTATGCTCTAAGCTATGATTTAAAATGTGAGGAGGGTTTGTTTGACTGGATTGACCCCAAATTGGGACATGTTGCGTTGAGCCGCTGTCATGATCTAAAGCACCTCTTTGGACTTAGAAATTTTTTGGATTTTTTTGCAAAATTTTCTAAGTATGTGGTCTTTTGGGCCTACATTTTGGCACCTCTCGGGGAACTTTTCTAGCAAAGTTGAGAACTCAGAGTCTTATCCTTTGGGTAACGGAGTCAAAATATAGATGGATATATATTATGAAATTATTATATGGCTGGATGGAGATATGAAAATAAATGGAAGAATGGAGTGGGATGAGTGAATGAATGAATGGATGAATGAATAATGGGGAAATAAGGAAGCGTGAATGAAAATGGATGGAGGGAAATGGAAAATGGAATAGACTCCAACTAGCTGCAAAGTTATATCTCAAGGTATAACTTCCCTATGACCATCACTCTCTTGAATATTTATGAGGATATTTAGAGAGTAATGGTTCACATAGAAGCAATGTAAGAGGTAAAAATATGTATATGTCCCATCAACAGGGTTGCTCCTCCTTTAAAGGCTCAATGGCATGAATTTCGCATGAAAGCTACCTGCTCATGCTTTCCTTGCTACCTCTAACACTTGTCAAGATCAAAAACATTCACAAAGCATGTTCCTAGGGCTTCTTTGATAGCTGCAACACTCAAAACTATTTCAAACTTCTCGATAGGAGATCCTCATTCTTTTTTGTACTTCTTCCATCTGAGTTTTTTCCTTTATTTACTTTTCTAGTACTTCCTCAGTATATTACATATTATATTCTATGTTGACCTCCTCATTTTCACTCTCTTCCTCTTCTTCATAAACCTCTTGCTTTGTTTCTGCTCCAAATAGTTGAATCATCTAATTCAATGTTTCTAAGGCTTGATCCCAGGCTGATTTAGTGGGATTAGCTATTTCCATGAGTTGCTAGTGGGAAAAATGTAGCTTGGTAGTTTCCTCATAGGACATGGAGTGTCCCCTATCTACCAGATCTTCCATAAAATATTTGAGCCTGGTTAAATATTTTATCAACTGAGAGACTTGATCTTGATTAATTGGGTCCTCCCAGGCATCTATTTTAGACTCATCCTACAAAATTGATGTTAATCTGGTTTGAAGGTCTTCTTATGATAAAAGGATGTTCTCTTCATTCCAAAATCTTTCAAAACCATACTACATCATTTCTTTATTAGCATCAACAATATCCTAGAGCTTACCTTCGATTATGTCCATTAGTAGCCACCCCTTTTGGATCAACTTATTTTTCTTGAGGATATTTTTGGCTACTAACCTTGCAATATTCCAAGCTTTATTTGAGATGGGCTTAGCAATAGCATTGAATCTATTCTTAGACAACTTATACATTTGTTCTACTTGTAACACCATTGGTTGTAGCTCTTCATTATCCTTCTCTAAGTCTTCTTTTATCACCTAGCCTCATCCATGTAATCAATCACAGACTGGATCTCTGAACATTTCTCTAAAATTTTAGACCATATTTACTTTTTGATCTGCTTAACCTTATCTTTAGAGAAACCTGTAGCTCTAGCCTTCTCAACCTACAACTTTGAGTCACCAAGCTGTTTTAAAGCTTGTATCTGTTTGACTTGGGCCTCATTCTTTTTCTTCAACTCCTCAACTTGCTCTTTGAATTTGATAGCCTCTTGGTATTTGTTTTTCTAGTTTTTGGCTTCATTTCTTACAACCTTCTCCACTTTTTTCTGATTGCTGATTGTCTTTTCCAAACTTTCAACCTTTTCCTCAAGTTTCTCATATTTCTCCTTGCAAATATCACTCTGGACATAAATGGTCTCAAGATGAGCCCTAGCTATAACCAATTCATCCTCCATGGGCAATTGAGAAATATATTTAGTGTGCTCTTCCAGCTGATAATATTTTGCAGTCATGTCTTCCTCTAGTTTACTAACAAGAGGAGTGAGGGAGATTGTTGTTCTTTTCCTAGCAATAGGATCAACAATCATAGTTTTCCTCAGTCTAGTATTTTTATTCGAAGGTTGGACCAATTTCTTACCCTAAATTTTTTGGTTCTTCTATGAGATGTTCTTGACCTTCTGTGAAGAAGCTACTATAGGGTGATTTGAAGGGGTAGAAGCAGTGATGAGTGAAGAGAAAAATGGGCCTAGAACATATGGAAGGGGTGTGGTAGTAATGATGGTGGAATCTATGCTTATTGTAGGGGTTGTAACAGGTGTTGAAATGGCAACAAATGTTACAATTATGGAAGATGGTGGAGAAGATGGGAGTGCTTGTTCCCCTACTGATATCTGTGGTGATGATTTTGGAGGTGAAGGGGTGTGAGTGGGAGATGATGATATTAGGAATTTTGATGGATGAGGTGGATATGGAATGGAGTGAGATGATGGAACAATTGGTGAAGATGGTGGGGAATTATGAGGTGGAGATGGTATCTTTTGTTCCTTTTTCTCTTGAGAATGGGAGGGAGAATTATTTGGGGAAGGAGAAGGAGAAGGAGAAGAAGGGATAGGAATCATACCTTCACCTACCAAAGTAGATTGTTGAAATATGTCATCAATACTTTGTTGTTGTACTTGTTGAACTGGTTGCTCTATAGTTGTAACTTGAGTCTATTCAATTGCTTGTGTTTGATCCAATTTCTTCTTTTTACTAACTTCTTTCTTGACCTCCCCTACTGAATCCTTTGCCTTCCTTTTGAATACAATAGGTACTATAGGCTTAACCTTCTGAGTATCATCCTGTTGTTGCATAGTTGGCAGTGTAACCTCCAAAATCAGAGGATTTGAGGACTTGAGAAGGGCTACAATAGTAAATTTAATAGGAGAAAATACTAAGATATCTTTTGCTTCATCTCCCATTAGGTCCTGTGTAGAAGCTTCTGCTCCCAAGGCCAACCATTTCAGACTTTGTTCCACTTGAATATTTTCTATATTTCTTATTTCATCCTTACCCAAGCTGCCACCAGAATATTGTATCTTTTCATCATTATAGCACCCATAGAGTATTGCTGCAATTGTTCCTATGAAGGTTCAAAAGTAGACTGAGCTTCTTTGGTCACTGGTGGTGAAGTTGTTGTAGTGTCATCCTCACTTTGTTGTGAAGGTGGGGAGGGAGAAGTTGGAGGTGTTTGGTCTTTCTTTTACCCTTTTCCTCCTGACCTTTTCCCTTTGGCCTTACCTTTCTCTATTTTCTCTATCTCAACCCTTTTGTAGCTCAATGCTAAGCTCCTACCATTCTTGGCTTTCCAAGTCTTAATTTTTTGTCATATTTCTCAAAGAAATCAATATCAGATTGGTGACCAAACCTAGGTTTTATAGTGTTTGTCTCTACCCTCATTCTCCACCATTCCAAAACCTTACCCTCATCCCAACCATACTTTTCCTCCATTTCTTTGATTTTGGCTTCCTTCAGCTGATGGGTCTTCTTATTTTTAGGGTCATATTCGACCAATTGCTCATAAAAGTCTCTCCAAGGGGGAAGTTGTTCCATATTTCTAACATTCCATTCTAATGGAGAGCTCTCCTTATTATTTTTGTGCTTTTCAACTTGAGGCCTCAAAGTCCTTTCAAACTTAGGAGCCTTCTCACCATTGAGGGCATTTAGCTTCTCCAAAAATATATTATTTAGGTCATATCTCCATCTCTACGAAAGATAACTAAGACCTAATTTCTCCAAATACTTATGTTTTGTTTGTACTAACCCTTCCTTGTTACTGTAATATCTTCCACATTTTAAGGGTAAATCATTGTCCCTTTTCTTCCTTTCCTAGTGCCAAAGGTGACATTGATGTAGTCAACTTGTCTACAATATTCTAATGCCAACATTCTGCTAGTGATAAAATGTGGAAGCAAGAATGGTTTCCTAGTGAAGCCATAAAGTCTAATGATTATGCCCTTAGTCAAAATATACTAGTCTCCTTCCTCAACTTGCTTTGTTCGCAATAGTTCCTTAGCTAGAGGAGGAATTCTAGGACATTGGCCATACATAATTTTTAGGGTTGGCCCCAAAAATTCCATATTGAAGCTATAGTAGGATTCAGTATTTCTTAGGAGCTTATTCCATGTATAGACTAGTATGGGATTTTTGTTATCATCCTTGTCTGTTACTAGGATCCAAGGCATATCTTACCTTACAACACTGAGAAACATCCAAACCAAATTAGAGCAATGCCTGAAAGAGGGGGCCTTAGAATATTTCTTCATTGTTACCAGTTGCTCATGCATTCTCTTGGAGAGGAAGGTAGACCAATCAAAGTAAATTGATCTATTATTACCTTCTCCCATAGGTATTCTATACATATTTTCATTAGAAATGTAGTAAACTATAGCTATCTACCAATCTCTTACATACTGGTTAGAATCTAAACCAGCCAGACATGCTAGCATGGAAAAGAGTTATGGGTAGGAAAAATGCTCGATGGCAATTGGGGTGCTGGGCAAAGTGTCCCTAGACCTTATAGTTTTGAATTAGATATACACCCATTTTCTAAAATATTTTCCATTATGTAGATTCCCCTTCAATGAATAATACTTAGCTTGGTCTTGTGGGTCGAAGGGCTTGGGATTTACAGGTGGGTCTCTACCCATGGCAAAAAGGTCACAATAAGCTTGTGTAGTTATATTGAAAAGGGTTTTGCCCTTGGCTATTTTTATTACTTTAGCCCTAGGGTCATAGAATTTTACTATGGCAAAAATTAACTCTAGATAGGGATGAACTACAGATATAGAAAGACAAGAGAGAGCAGACGACACAAGTACCTTGAAGTGAAATTGGAAGTCCTCAAAAAAAATTATAATCAATATCTCTCCCGAGCTTAGTTATCATTTTCCATGTCATTTCCATATCATATACTACCTATGCTTTATCAATGTAGAGTATAAATTTATCACCTTCCTACTGAGTAGCTTGCTCTGCAATTTTTGATGCTATTTCTAAGAAAACCTCTAAAATTATTCTTTGGATGCTCTATAAAGTTGTTTCACCTCACTATCACCATTCTTGAAGACTTAGCACATTTACAAAATGAAACTCAGTCAAATTTTAGCTTTAAATATCTTTCATGCATGCCCCCTACCATTAATATGGTAGATGAGCCATGTTAGATGCACGCTTCAAAATTCAAATTGTCAAAAACAACGATGCAGCTTGTAAGTGATGCCTCATTTGCTAATTGGTCATAGTCTAGAACCTGTCATGACTTTCAACCAACTTTTATTATTTTTGGGTATGAAACAAAATATGCAACATAATAGCACACAACCTTATATTTTATTCTTTTGACTCTCAAATTGGAACATGTTATGAGCCGCTACCCCTGTTTTTCCTTTTTCTCTATACTAAAATCTAAAATAAAGACAATATAATACAAATATGTACATATATTACATGAAAAATGATTTCTTACTCAAAGCACAACTTTAGATGATATCTATTAACCAATGTTGGTTGTAAATTCCCCTCTTGATATTGGAGTTGGAAAGCATTGTTTTTCTTGACCTCAACTACCTTGAATGGACCATCCCAGAAAGAGTCAAATTTTTGGTGGTTTCTTAGTTTGAAATTTTTTATGTTCCATCTTAGGACTGAGTCACCAAATTTAAATTTTTTGAATTTGGTCTTCTTATAAAGACATTATTTAGTGTTTATGGAATGCTTCTAATTTTGTTTTTATATACTTTGGTCCTTTGTTCTTCTAACTGTAGGAGATACATCAATCTGACCTCTACTAGATTCTGATCTGATTCATAATCTTGGCTGGCCAACCTTAGAGCTGGTATCTCAATATGAGTGGGTAGAATAGCTTCTTTTCCATACACTAATGCATAAGGGGTTATTTTTATTGACTTCTTGATAGTAATCCTATCTGCCCACAAGGCTTGTTCTAGTAGAAGATGCCAGCTTCTTTTGTTATCTTTTAGTGCTCTTTTTAGAATTTTGAGTAGATTCTTGTTAGTGGATTCTCTAATCCATTCCCTTGAGGGTAATAGTTAGAAGAATTATTTAAGAATATGCCATATTGACTTGTAAACTCAATGTACTTTGCACCTATGAAAGATGGACCATTATCACTTACCAGGGCTTTAGGGAGACCAAACCTTGTGATCAAGCTTTCAACAAATTTTATCACTACATCTTGATCTAATATTTGGGTTGGAATTACCTTGACCCATATGGTAAAGTAGTATATAGAAGTCAGAATGTATTTGTGACCTGCTAAAGAGTTGGGATTTATGACTCCAATGAAATCTAGTCCCCACTACTGGAAAGGCTCTTCTACTTGGATAGACTTAAGGGGGAATGAAGCATTTCTATTCCTTCCTACATACCTTTGGCACTTATCACATGCTCTTGTTACTTTGAAAGTGTCAGCAAAGATAGTAGGCGAGTAGTAACCTACGCTTATTATTTTCATAGTAGTAACTCTTCCTTAAAAATATCCCCCTGACAATCCTTCATGAAATTCTTCAATGACCTATTTCTTATTATCTTTCAAACATCTCAGAAGAACTCCATCAAGGTTCTTTTTATATATTCCCTTAGGTAAAAGGATATATTTCAAAGCTTGAAGTCTATACCTCCTTATTTGTGAAGTATTAAGATCTTGAGGGTATACTCCTATTTGGAAATAACTTGTTAACTGATCAACCCAATCTGAACCTTCTGAAGAACTATCCTCACCCTATCTAGATCTTGATGGCTGACAAGCTGATATCTAATCTGAGATTGCTTTTATTATCATTCCCTAACATAATGCTCTACCTCTGACTAACTTTGTAGGATGTATTTCTACATCATATTCCTAGATTTTGGTGATCCAACCAACTCTTTTGTCACCTAGCTCTCCTTGTAAGATGAAACTCCTGACATCTAGATGTACCACATAAACAAGAGTTTTACTTTGAGCCAAGTATTGTCTAAATTTCTTCAATGATTTCATGACTGCAAATACTTGTCTCTCAATAAAATTATATTTAGTCTGGTACTCATGAAGAGTTTGACTCCAAAAAAATATAGGGTGTTCTTCTCCAGCATCATTCTTTTGTGTTAGTACTACTGCATAACTCTCCTTAGCTCCATAGGCATATAAGATGAAATATTTTCTAAAATCAAGGTTTACCAATACTAGGGTAGTAGTAATGGCCTGCTTGATTGCCTCAAAATATTTCTTCCTTGCTTCAGTCCATTTAAACTCCATATTCTTTTTGAGTAGCTCTAAAATAGGTTTAACAATTTGAGCAAAGTTTGAAATGAACTTCCTTACAAAATTGATTTATCCAAAGAAGGATTGCAAGGCCTTATTATTCATAAGGAGAGGAAGAGCCAATATTGATTTTACTCTATTAGGATCAATTGACATCCCCTCTTTAAAGCCCTAACAATTTGCCCTCATGGACTGCAAAAAATGACTTCTTTGGATTTAGGGAGATGCCAAACTCTTTGTACTTTTGAAAAACTTGCTCCAAGTGTTCCAAGTGAGCTTATTTTTTATGGGAAAATATAGTCATATCATCAAGGTAGATGAGATTGAATTTATTGATCAACTCCCTGAATCCATAGTCTATTGCCCTCCAAAAATTAGCCCTTGTATTAGACAAACCAAAAGGTATTCTCTGATAAGCAAAGGTACCCCATTTAGTATTAAAGGTTGTTTTGAACTGATATTCATCCTTCACCTAAATTTGGTTGTATTCTAAGAAACCATATAACAAAGAAAACCTCTCAGCCCCTACAACAATCTGCAAAATCTGGTCACTCTGAGGAAGAGGATAGTGGTCTTTCAGTGATACTTTTTTTAGGTTCCTAAAACCAATGCATAAGTGAATATCCATTATTTTTCTAGATAGGTACTAAGTTAGCAACCCATGTAGAATGTTTGATAGGGTATATAATCTTTGCTTTCAACAATTTGAGAATTTCCTATCTCATTATGGATTCAATCTTGGGATTCACAGGCCTCTACTTCCTAAAAGGTTTTGCATTAGCTTCCAACTTAATAGTGTGCTGAATAATATTTTTATCATATATATTAAGATCTTCATATGATTAGGCTATAATATCATAGTATTTAAGGTATAAGACCTTGATTTATCCTGCTTCTTTTGGAGAACAACGAATTCCAATCTTGAGTTTTTTATCCTTTTCTACTTCAATATCTTTATAGATCTCATCATTAATTTTCATGGCTCTTGATTTCTTCCCATATTCATTATCAAAAAGGCTTTCTAGTGTGATCAAACCCTTAGGGATATGATTATTCTTCAACTGTATGATATCTTGTTGATCCATTTCTTGAGGGAGATCTTCCTACAAATTAGACAAGCAAGCTTCTCTCACTAGAAATTCAATGATTTGATCATCATTCTCAAAAACCTTTCAAATTTTTTATCTATTTGGTACTATAAGCCTAAAGACTAATTTAACTCTTTTGTCTTTTGTTGATCCAATATCTGAAGGACTAGAATTAGAACCCTTAATGGCTAAAGCATCAACTAGCATATTTTGAGAGTGTTAAAAAATATCCAAATGACAAATCAAATTTGTAAAGATGAAGTTGCTACAAGCACACTCCCTAATAGTGTCAAGTCATTAGTATCAACACCTTGGTAAAATTTGATAAATGATTAGTGACACTTAAATGCTCCATAAAAAAATCAGCTTTGATAGGGGCTTCATAAAGGAAGAATCTCAGGAATGCAAAGGTCAGGCTAATAGAGTTCTCAAGATGAGAATGAACATGAATGGAATTTTTCTTATCAAAATTAACAAGCAAAGAATAATGATATAATACCTAAATTTTTTCTATTGCCACCTATCTTGATATCAACAAGCTTTATGCTAATAGGTGTCTTGCAAAAAATCTCTTCAGATGTCTACATTCTTTCTACTAACAAGTGCTATGTCTTACAAACAAAATCCTCTCAAACATCCGTCTCAAACATCTACATGCTTTCAATAGGATTTTTTTATAAAAATAATCGTTTGTGAATAATCTTCTCTCAGGTGTCTGCTAATCATCCAATGGTTTTATCTTGAGCAACTTAAATCACCATTTGTGAATAACCTTCAGCCTTCACTTAGACATTTACCTATAACTTAAACTATTCTCCTCTTAGAATGAGGAATCATTCTAACATCTTAAATGCTAAATGCTTTCATAATATCATACCGTATTTTCTCTTAATTAAACAACATAATATTTATCATAGAAATATTAACATGGCTCTTCTCTCTGGGTCTTTGAGAAAACTTCCAAAAAACAATATATTTATTTTTGAAACATGCCTCCCATTTTTGGATTTTCAAAAGCTCTTACAAATAGTCCATCTTTTGAATAGACTTCTAAAAACAAATTGTGCTAATGTGCTTTATTCTGGAATTCTTCATCAAAGTATAAACTCTCTATCTTCCCATTGGTCAATGCTTGCTTTGATACCACATGTCGAATACAAAGTAAAATAATTTAATTTTTTTATTTTACAATACATTTTCAAGTACATATAAAAGGTCTTACATGCAAGTCTTGTTAGGGAAAGAATCTTGTAGAGACTAGTAATGAGATAACAAGAAAACCTAACTTGAAACTTCTTGATATTTAGTGGAGTATACAATTATAAAAAAAAGATGAGAAATTATATAATATGAAACTAAAGACTAACAAATTACCACTTCTTGGTTGTGCTATGGTGGAATTCCATAGCAAAATTTGATAAATCATGCCCCATTTTATAGGCAAGCACCAAAAATTTGAATTCATATTTCCTATGTTACTATCCATCACACAATTTGATAAATCATGCCTTTGATTAAACATCTGGTTTACCTATTGGAATGATCTAGCCTGAAGGTATTTGTTATAGGCCATAATTTCCATAAGAGTGAGGATTAATAGGCCTTATTATTTATTTACCATGACACTAGGGCTATTGATTAGTAAAACAACTTATTTTATTGCTATTAAATTTGCTAATTCTCATTTAAGTTCACAATTTTGTATTAATGTACACTTTTTTTTTCAACTTATATATAGATCCTTGAAATTCAATTGGTCTTGTTATCAGGCCATAGGCCATTGAGGTGTTTTTTAACATAATATTTGGTATGCTGATTATCCCATTGGAGCATAGTCTAGCTACTATTGAGGATACCAAAGTAATTATTGATTTTATGCAACTTGAGAACTTTAAGTCACCACATGTTGCATGAACTATTACATTGATTGTGGGATTTAATACACATGCTATAAACCAAGACTTTGCATTATATAATGTGCCTATATATTTAATGTTGGGCAAAAACATTGGTTAGTTTTCTATGTTTAAGTTCACTGCATTATTTAATTTATAAACCTGGGGTATCTTGTAGACTTATGAACAACCTTGCATAGTATATGCTTATAATTTACTCCATAGAGATGAGTCTCTCAAATTTATGCTTTAGGGGGTGTTGGTGTTCGTTGAAGTTTTTATTTTGATTTTCAAACCACTAACCTATCCTACGTTTATGAAAACATGCCTAAATTACATTCAGAAATTAAAATTGCATATTGCTGGAATTTACAAAAAATAGGGGAAAATATAGGAATTTAAATTAATCTACAAAAATAAAATGAAATTGAAGAAAATAGAAAACAAGGAAAAGGAAAGAGAAGAACATTGTTGAGAGTGGGCCCATGCTTCCAATAGGTTCTGCCCACATTAAATCATT
Source organism: Wollemia nobilis (assembly GCA_028583015.1). Taxonomy (NCBI): domain Eukaryota; kingdom Viridiplantae; phylum Streptophyta; class Pinopsida; order Araucariales; family Araucariaceae; genus Wollemia; species Wollemia nobilis. The sequence goes on from JAQPPZ010002979.1 coordinate 1,230,556, forward strand.
CACCGAACACTAGTCAATTTAACCAGAAGTGACTCAGAAAATATTTATTAAAACTTGCAGTAGAAAATATATAGGGGAAATCCAGGATCATGTTTTCAGGGGTGGCCTACATATTTATAAGATATGCAACCACACCCTATTACAAATTGGAAATAAATCAAAGTCTTGATTCTACTTTACAATGACATGCATGAATACAGGGAATCAAGAAAAATATCGAAACTATTTTAGCGTATTCTATTTTATTAGAATACGTCTGCTATTCACTTTGTTCAATTTACATAGATATTTACATAGCATCTAAAAAATAGTTGGTTAGTTATATTTGACATTATCCTTGGTCTAGATTTAACGTTGAAAATCCATCTACGCTTATCATTGAAATCACGTTCTATTTTGTCGACCACAGATCCATGCTGGAATTCGAATTCAATGAGAATTAGGCACATTGTCTATAGAAGTTGGGAAGCAAGCACCTTGTATGTAGAAGTCATGAAGCAGATGCCAACATGGGAGTCAAGCACCTAATGAGAATTAGGTGCCTGTTAGTTAAGCTCCAAATAAAATTTGGGCACTTCAAAGGGAATTAGGCACCTAAATTAGCACTTCACACCAGTGTACTGCAGATGTTTTACCTTCATGAAATTGAAGGTGGCAAGTTTAAATGAGACCTTGACAAAAACATGCTAAAACACAATAATTTTTATAAAATATTCACAAAATGCACTTAGAAAAAAATATTAAATAGCATGTAAAATAAACTGTTAAATATATATAAAATTCTCATTAAACATATATATCTATAGAAATAAGTGTCAATGTTTATAAGGAAAGTAGTACAAAAATTGAGCATTTTCAAGGCTCATCATCCCCCCATTCTTAAGGGATGGCATGTCCCTGTGTCACTTTATACTGGTAATTACTATTTTTGTTTACAACTTTCCAATAGGCCTTGACTATTTCTTTCCTTTTATTTTTAGTGGCCTTTACTTTTTTCTTGTCTTTGGGATTTCGCCCCTTTGGTACTTTGGGAGTGGTTGCCTCATGATTTTGCTATTTTTGGCACTTGCTATGCCGAACTGACTAACTTAACCCTGCTCTTTTTATTGGCTGCTCCCTTGTCCTGGCTACCTTACCTTTCTCAATATTTAAATAGTAGCCAGTGAAACTGGTGACATCCTTCTGGAATGCAGACTCAACCATTTTCCAATATTCATGGTGAAGGGGTAACTCTTCATCCACAGGTACTACAGATTCATTGCCAAAGGGGATGCTAGATTTTTTAGCAGCCTTGGCTATAGGTAAATCGAACCCTATTGGGTCAAGTTTAGCTTTAGTCTTAACCTCTATTTTTGCCATCAAAGGGGTTCTACTGCTTAATGCCTATTCTACAGGTGGCACATGACCTAAAAATACCATTCTCATGAAATATGCCTTCATCCTTGAAGGTTGATCACCTATCAATCCATATATGCCCCAGAACTAATGAGGTTGGGCAAATGGAATCTTATTGGGAGGATTATTGGCTTCCTTTTTGCCTTATTTTTCTTCTTCCTTGCGTGCCCTATTAGAAGCCTTTTTCTAGTTCTTTTTGTTTGATTCTATATCCTCAAGCTTTTCAATTTTTTTTGGGCAGCAAACAATTTCTTTACTACCTCCCATTCCTCATCGAAATCTATTTCTGATTCCTCATCTATTTTATACCCAATTCCTTCAATTATGCAATTCTTGCTCTGGTTCTAGGTATTTTTTGAGATACCCTTACAACCTTTTGCTTTGATATTAGATTTTTGGGCTACATCTCAGGGTATGCTAGTGCTACTACTGCTTCCTAGTTTTTTAGCGGATGTAGGTTGCTGAGCCTCTTCTACCTGTGCAAAAAATTACTGCTCTACTAGAAATGCCTTGACCTCTTGAGGTTGTTCGACCCCTACATCATCTGGAAAATGTTTTGGCTCTTCTTACTTATCTAAAACCTGAGGCTCTTAAGCCTCCACCTCATTCTCCTCTTCATATGTTTTTTTTGTAGATTATTTTGAATTCTGAGGTTCATCAACCTCAACCTTTTCTTCTTGAATTACCTGTTATGTAGAATGAGATGTTGAATAGGGTTGCTTTACTTACATTGTAGCACCCACCCCTTGCTTAATTTCTAGGTTAGTAGTGGGCACCTCGATTGTACCATCATTATGCACTGCTGCATCTACTTTGGTTGGCTTCTTGGCTTCCACTGCTCTACCCTGTAGTTGCAATCTCCCTATTTACCCTTGTAGTTACCAAATTATCTAATACAATTCATATATCTTCAATACAACTTATTTCTTGTACTCTTGAAACAAATTTCGTTCTTCCTTAAATTTGGCTTCCCAAGTGGAAGCCTGCTCTCTCAATAATTGTAGTTGTTGCTATAAATCCTCCGCATGACCCTCCTATGGTAAATATTCCATTGCAACCTCCTATTGAGGAGTTTATCCCTTGGAAATATCTTATAAAATTTAGGCTAGGTATTCTTCCCTGTTTAGCCCATCGATTGCTGCTTCATCATATGATGAGCTTAAAACCACCCTAGATGACTTCATCCTTCTACTTCGAGTTCTAGTGGAAACTGGCATGAAAGGAGGGCTTCGTAGATCTTCGCTTGCATTATCATCAAATTGATGTCCAGTGGGGATAAATCTTGTCCTACTTCCTCATAAAATTGGGGAAAAAAAGAGGATGAGGCTTGTCTTGCTTCCTGTGTATTTTACTCAAGCTGGGATGTAGGCACCATATCTTCTCATTCTGTAACCCTCTCAACTGACTGTTAATTTTGTAATGGCACCTCTACTCCTTCTTTTACCCATGGAACTACATTAGGACCCTCAATCTCCTCAATCATCACATTTCTATGTGACTCTGCATGTCATACCAAGGCCACAATCAGGCCATGGTGAGCCAAGGCAGATGTTGTGCCTACCTGGTATTGTTTGGACTCATCTCTAAGTACGCATGTAAGGTAATGCAAGACATTGATCTTGTCCCCATGGAGTATGTAGTTTAGAAATCAAAAGTGATTTGAGTTCATATTAGAGTACCTACCAAAGTAGGTGAAAAATTGTATGATCTGTTTGAAAACCACCCTCTAGAGCTCAGGAATGTGTTGTTTGGGTAAACCAATGTGCGTTATGTGCTCTATCGGTCTTCCAAAGAATATCTAAATATAGAGATCTAGGTTTTCCTCCTTGTATGTGCACTCCCCTATTAGAGGAAGGCCCATCACCATGGTGATATACTCTTTGGTGATTGGAATCTCTAGTCCGTACATATGCATGATCCCATCCCTCATAAATGCTACAAACTCATTGGATACAACTACATCTTGGCCATGGATAACTAGTTGATAGTACTCCATCCATCCTAAAATATCGAATTGGGTTTGAAAATTCATAGAAATCCATGAGCAATTGGTAGGTTCACTTTTTTTTAAGTCATGGTTCTTAGATTTCCCCCCATGCTTAGAGCACAAAGTCTCTTCTGTTTACAATTCACTTGGTAGCTGATTCACACTATGTTTTTTATGAATTTCCACACTCTGTAGTTTCCATCCTTACATAGTAGTTACTTAGTAAGAATTTTTTAAAACCATCTGCTACCTTAGATGCAGGCAGTTAACTACCGTAATAAGAAGCAATTATGGTTATCCATGTAAAATTTCCTTAGAGCATGTGCCAGATTGTACGAAGGTGATAACCATAAGCATTTTACAAATTAGAGCCATAACACATAGAAAAGTTCCAAGTGTAATTATTCGGGTGGATAGGACTATAATGAGGGTTGTGCCAACACTTTTCCATAGACACACATGCATATGAAAATAATATAGGCATAAAACATAAAATTTAATCATGTACCTAAGTTCATTTAGTGGGTGCACCATGTGAAAATATATGTGGTGCATAGTTATTGGTCGATGGATGTGAAGTAGGGAAAAATGGTGCACCTAATTATGAGCAACAATATATGTATCTATCCTCTATAGCGTATGAGCATCAAACGGAAGCATGCATGTGAAATGGAAGCAAAAACCAAACAACAAGATATGAAATGAAACAAGTATCCTTCTTATTAATTTGGTGGATCAGATCCAAGGTTACATAGAAGTCCCCTTGAGGGCTCAAAGGTGATACAATTGTTACAAATTTTGGGTGCCCAAGGATCAAATCCTTCAAGAAATCTGGGTGCACATCCAGTGTCTTTCCTCGTACCCACAATCGAGGTGGGCGGGCCAATGCCACCGCTGCTTGTATCTCTGATATTTGATGTCTGATATTCCTTCCCAATGCCTTCTAGGAACCTGCACCTGCACACAAGGAAGCAAAAAGGGTCAAATAGCAAGTGCGTGTGAAGGAAAACATGCAATCCCCACAGGCACAAAAGGGCATATATATTAAAAATATATCAAATCAACTCAGAATGACTTGAAAATTTATGGGGATGTTAAATAGGAGGTTTTTAAGGGATATCACCAAAAATATATCTGAAATTGCATCCGTAGACCCCTCGATTTTGCATCGCTCGTCTACAACCTACGAAGACCAAGACAAGCAATTCCTACCCCTAAACATGTCCAAAACACATGAAATTTGGAAAGAATGCATAAATAAACATTTTAAGACAACCCATGTGGTTATATTTTCAAAATGAGGTGCAGATCCACCTGCATGCAACTAGGGTGCCCGGATGGGCCTTACGAACCTGCAAAAACTTAAAAATGTGATATCTCGGCCAATTTAACTCCAAATTGCATGAAATTTGAACTGCAGCATCCTATGATAGTCTAGAATAATACTAAAAAAAATAGTAAAGAAATTGTGCAAGGATTTGTCCTCATCCCGAGGGGGACAGTGGTGATTACAACTAATTGGAGGGCACCCTAGGGGGGGATACCCACCAATTCTGCACACATTTTGCTACCAATCCCATTGGGGAATGATCCTAAACACTCTAAGGGGTATTTTCATTGAATTTGGTGAATAAATTCACCCGGATGGTAAAGTTATGCTCAAAAGACCCTCTTGAAGTCACCCGGTAACCTCCTTCGCTAAGAAGAGATTTTGAGGGCAAGAGAGCACAATAAAGTGAGGGGAAATCTTGGTAGCACTCTATTGCATATCCTAGAACTCCTCTCTATATTTTTGTGTGGATATTGAATCCATTTTATAGCCCAAAGGGGCTTATGTGCAAAAAGGCATGCAAGGGCATGCATGGCAGGAGGTGCCATTTGTCAAAAAGGAGGCATGCATTGGATGGGGAAGAGAATCTCCCATTTTAGCCTCCATTATGAAGCATGTCATAAGGATTCAGTGCCCTCTGACCCGCATGCTTCAATTGGTGGGGTAAATGGTAGTTTTTGGGTGCCATTTGTCCCAGATTTGACTTTTTTGGGTCAAACTTGCTCACCGTCCCACCCTGGGACGATGGCTCACCACCATCCCAGGGTGGGATGGTGGGAATATGCCACCATCCTAGGGTGGGATGGTGGTGAATTTTGGGCCAAAACCTCCCAAAATTGGGCCGGAAGCCTCCAAAACCTCTTTCGGAGTGGCTAGAACCACTGTGAGCCTTCTAAGGGCTGCCCAAGGGGCCATATGATGTCAATTTGATCATTGTTTGTGGATGCTTAATCGGGTTAACCATATTTTAGTGTCTACAGATGCCCCTTTTTGAGATGCATTGTGTGCAGCACAACGTTGAGCAAAAATAGATGACTAAAATGTTGAATGATTAAGGTTACTTGATAACCTAACCAACTTTAGATGCCCCAATCATGGAAAGGGCGTGCGTTCTTGAGTCCTTGTTTCTAACTCGCTAAATGAGCTTGCCTAAGCTTAAAAATTGTCTGTCATGAAGGGACAGGGCCCATGAATTCATGATGCCAGTAATGTCAAGTGTTATGATGTGATATTGTGTGCTTGTTTGCTGCCCCAAGCAGGGGCATGATTGTCTTTCTCAAAGATTCATTGAACGATCGCAATTTGCATAATTGAGTGTGTGCTTGCTGATTTGGACTGAGTATGACTACCCCCTCAAGAGATGAGTCGATGAGGGAATGACCAGTGAGAAAAGTGATGAGTCACTTGACCCAATTGACTTGTGTTATGCTTACCTTCAGTTTTGTCCTATGAAAAATAGGGCAATTTTGGAGAGGATTTTGGTGACTTTGTTGAGTTTTCCTGGAGGAAAGGAGCTGAAAATTGTATGCTCGGGGGTGGTCCAGCCACAATGGCATTATTAGGGCATGATTTAACAAATTTTCCATCTCTCCTAGGATCCTCATGATTGCATTTTGATTCATGTGAAATTTGGACCCAATTTGAGCTATTTTGGTGCAGTTTTGGACCTATTTTGGGTCATTTTGGGCTATTTTGGCCTATTTTTGCTACCACCATCCCAGGGTGGGATGAGGGCATGTTATACCACCATCCTAGGGTGGGAAGGTCAGCCAAATGTGTGCTCATACCACCCTGGGATGGTGGTGACCCTTGTATCTCTATATAAACCCAAAATATGAGGGCTAGGCTCATTTGTGCATGCTTCTTTTTGCAGTTTTGAGAGGTGAGGAGTAGGAGAGTGATTATGAGTAGTGGAGCACTATAAAATTCATCCCATAGTCACCATGAGCCAGTGGGTAGACTCAGCCAGTGGAGGAGCCGATGCGAGACGGGTATGCCAAGTCTTTCTTATTGCATTTTCCTAATGTTAGGAGTTGATTTTTTTGCTTTTATGGCATGTTTTTGGTTTGGAAGCATATCACACTGTATTGTAGGTAATTATACCTAATTTATGAGATATGTACCAAATTTTGTGTTTTATCCATGTTTTTGTGCAATTAGATTGCATTTTATGGGTCCAATTTTGCCTTGTTTTTGCTATTTTTGATGGCCTGAAAGGCCTTTTTGAGCCCAATTTGTTGGAGTCATCCCTAGGTGGGATGGCTAGTGTGGGATGATCATGGGCCATCCCTTGGTGGGATGGTCTTAGGGTTGGGGGGCCATCCCTAGGGGGAATGGCCACAACCGGCCTCAAAGAGGGGCCATTTTGAGTCTTTTCTTTTGAATGTTTTTGGGGCCATTTGAGGCCATTTTGGAGTTGTATTATTGAGTTGCTTATCCCTATCAAGTGGTGAGGAGTCGGTATCGAGTACCTACTCTCTTTGATTCCATGAGGGATGCCTTGACCATAGAGGACTGGGAATGGTTGGATGCCATCGGCCTCAAGCAGGTGACACGGTTAGAGCCTGTGATAGGAGACCATGCATATTTGACTACCCTGATTGATCTGTGGGATCCGTGCACCAATACCTTCCACCTACCCATGGGGGAGATGATGGTGATGCTTGAGGATATCTATCAGATTCTTTAGATTCTGATAGAAGGGTGGTCGATTCATACGATGCCATGAGACCAGAGACGTGCAGTGCTCGAGAGGTACTTCAGTTATGATCTAGAGATGATAGAGCTGGACTACTTGAAGGGGGGTATGTTGGTAGGATTCTGGCATGAGGTGAAGGTATTGGGGGTGAGGCATACACTACTTATGATGCTCATCTCCAATATGCTATTACCTGACTCTTCTAGAGTGAGGTTCCCATGGAACCTAGTGGAGATAGTGTTTGTGCTGGTGAGGTGCACTATGGCAGAGCCACTAGTGATGGCATGGGGTACTACACTACTGGCACAACTCTACGATGAGTTGTACGAGATCCGCTACCATCGATGGAAGGGTGTGGGGTGTAGCTTTTTGTTGTAGTGTTGGGGATGGTAGCACATAGTTGTGGGGTGACCACATGGGCTACCATGGATGACTCGAGCACAGTTAGCAGACAGGGAGATAGGATATGGTATCCTATGGCAGAGGGCTCAGGAGAGGGGATAGAGTCGATGATTCATAGGTGATGTGGCTCACTATGTAGATCTATTCTCATGACTCGGGGTAGGCCAGGTGTTCTGGAGGCCATACAGAGATTTCCTAGAGTGGGTAGATGCTGTTGTATAGCTCCGTAGGGTGCGGTGAGGTAGATGGCTTGTTGGACGACATGGCATGGAGTGGGAGTACTTCCATTTTTCTTGGGTGATGTGATAGTTTGGGCTGCACCAGGGGGTGCCCAGTGAGTCGATGCCTTATCAACATCATGAGGATGAGAGGACATTGGCATGGCTAGTAGTAGAGGCAGTGGCATGGGATACGGATCCTATAGTAGACATTCCAGATGTGGATGATGTTAGGACTACAATGGAGTATGATGCTTGGTGGGTGATAGGCCAGTGGCATGGAGAGGGGCCACTAGGGAGGGGTGTAGCTAGGGAGGCACATCAGGAGGTTTCTGATGAGGACCAGGGTGAGGCAGGTGATTGGTAGGGACACATGGTAGGGGAGCAGGTGGTTCTCCTAGACTTAGGAGATCAAGGTGACTTTGGGGATGATGCTATCAAGGATGAGGAGGTGCAGGCACCATCGATGGCACATGGTGATATAGAGGTAGAGCTATGAGATGAGCTACTCAGGGTTAGGTAGGAGAGAGATCTCCTATGGACATAGGTGCATGATGTACAAGTAGAGCTAGCAACATAGTGAGCCGAGGTATAGGTGGCCGAGATAGCATCTCTTCAAGCATAGTTGTGATCTCAAAGCCCTACATGAGAGGATTCCAGTAGTGGGGAGGTGACTAGGCTATAGGAAGAGGTGACATGACTCCATTCTATGGTGGAGACTTACCAGGCATGGTGTCGATGGGGGTAGGCCTATGCGGATGAGCTAGAGATAGAGGTAGTGCACCTTGGAGGGCATCTATGGGATGATGCAACTACCAATGGGTCATACCAGAGTCACCACAGTAGGACAGGGTAGTCCTCCTCTAGGCTAGAGGCACCAGGGTCTAGGTAGAGAGCTGACAGGGTAGGTGGTAGTAGGTATGGGAGTTCACAGAGGACTTCGACTACAGGTGGGAGTGTGAGTCATAGTATCGGTCTTGCATGACCATGGTAGTGGCTCGCATGACTATTTTTATGTTTTTGGATGTTTTAGCAATGTGAAGTCTGAGGACTCATTTTATTGTAGCCTACGGGCAACATGATGTATCTTTTTATCTTATACATATACACATATATATGATATTTTTATGTGGTTTATCATCATGTGTTTATTGTTTTATGAAATGTATGCAAATGTATGCAATTTGATTTATGAGATGATGATGGATGTCTACCCTGTATGCATATTTTGTAATGTGATTTGATTTGATTTTGTACATGCATGGATGTATGGTGAGATGGATGATTTATTGATTTAGAGGATGAAATGTGTAGACTATATGACATATTATGCTAGCACCATAGACGATGTATATTGCACCAACTCATATGTAATGTTGTCATGAGACTTATATAATGGATTTGTGAATAGTGTAACTGAAATGGATGAGGTGAAGTAATATGAATGACATGATGTTTAGAGAATGCCCATGAGGTTTTCACGAGACTCAAACACTCTAGTCAACTGATCAAAAGTTGTATACTAACCATGCAAGACTTTTTGACAAGGTATGAATCTGCTAGGATGACCAAGGTACTTCATATCCCTGTGTGTGCAAGTGAGTTCATTCCTATGAGATGCATAAGGATACCGCCAGTGCCAAGTAGGCTCTCAACCAAACCTGTATTGAGGATCACCCAATGAATGCCACCATCCTAGGTTTCATACTAAGTATGACTAGACCACTAGGCAATCTAGGTTACCAAAGCTAGCTCATCCACATGCAAACATTGGTCTACACATACGCCCAAAAGCTAATGTGGTAGACATATCATCATGCGGGAGGCTACCACCATTGATGGATAGGCTATCCACCAAACCCGTAATGAGGATCACCTGATGGTTTTCCAAATGCTGAGAGTTCTAGGGATTCAAGTTCGACTCCCTACTTTCTTCAATTTTATTGGGATACTTGCTCTCATATAGAGTGATAAGAATCACTATTTATTTTTCTCTTTTTAGTGATAATAATCACTATTTATTTTGAGTTTTTTCTTTTTCTCTTGAGCAAGGGATTTGAATTTTGAGTGATGGGGATCACTATTTCTTGTGCTTTTTGATGTGTGCACTTTTTGATTTTTGTATTTTTGTACTTTGAATTTTTGCTTTGTGGGGGTTTGCAAATTTAGACTATTGCAAATATGTGAAAATGTGGGATTTTGATGACAAAAAAGGGGGGAAAACCACTTATTGTTGTGGGGGGAATTGGGTAGGGGAGAACTTGTCCTTTTGCCAACTCTCAACATTCTTGAACCATTCACACAGGGGGATGAGCAGGATGACCTTTTCGCATAAGGTAACCTAGACCACTTCATGGATTTCATCTGTCTTTGTGCAAAACTTGGATTTTTAATGATTAATTATGTTTGGGATATGATGTACACAAGGCATAATCTAAGCAAGATTCTACCTCCTAAAAATCATGCTAGCCTTCTACAAAATCTGAGTAGAGATTGGATATGGCTGAGTGACCGAAAACCCTACTGACATTCTAAAACAAATGGCTAAGTGAAGGGAATAGACATGACTATGGAAATGTAGGAAATGTAGATGGAAATGATAAGTAACTATGGAATGAGGTGAGTGATGACCTTGACAACATTGATTGTGAATTATGACTAGTGTACAATCTTAGTGCTAGACATGTATGATCAATTCTAAAAAAATGCAATGTGTGATGAAGAATATGCCTAATGAAAGTGATAATGCAATGGTATGCAACTTGATGGGAGTGCAATATTTTTGTATTTTTATGCTTTAATGATGTTTTTGAGTTTTTGATTGATATGTATACACATGTGACCAATGGGCTTATTTGGGGGCCATTGGGGCATTTGGGGGGACCAAAGGGCTTATGGATGCCTTTGGGGCTTTTTGGTTGACCTAGATGGTTTTAAACCATCTAGGAGCATTTAGGTTGACCAAGAGGATATAGGAACCCTTGGAGCATTTTAGGGTGACCTAGATATGACACTAGGAGCTTCTAGGTTGACCAATATGTAGATACCCTTGGAGCCATTTAGGGTTGACCTAGATGGTTATGGATAGTCTAGGGATTTTAGGTTGACCAAGCGGAGACACCCTTGGAGCATTTTTATTTGACCTAGACGATAAAACCTAGGAGCTTTTAGGTGACCTAGACGGTCAATGACACTTAAAAAGTGTCTACGACTACCTAGAGGTATTTGGTTATGACCAAAGGGCTTATGGATGCCTTTGGGGCTTTTAGGGTTGACCTAGATGATCGTAGATAGTCTAGGAGCATTTTTATTTGACCTAGATGATGAAAAACCGCTAGGAGCCTTTTGGGTGACCTAGACGGTCAACACACTTAAAAAGTGTCTACGACTACCTAGGGGTATTTGGTTGTGACCAAAGGGCTTATGGATGCCTTTGGGGATTTTAGGGTTGACCTAGATGATCGTAGATAGTCTAGGAGCATTTTTATTTGACCTAGATGGTGAAAAACCGCTAGGAGCCTTTTGGGTGACCTAGACGGTCAACGACACTTAAAAAGTGTCTACGACTACCTAGGGGTATTTGGTTGTGACCAAAGGGCTTATGGATGCCTTTGGGGCTTTTAGGGTTGACCTAGATGATCGTAGATAGTCTAGGAGCATTTTTATTTGACCTAGATGATGAAAAACCGCTAGGAGCCTTTTGGGTGACCTAGACGGTCAACGACACTTAAAAAGTGTCTACGACTACCTAGGGGCATTTGGTTGTGACCAAAGGGCTTATGGATGCCTTTGGGGATTTTAGGGTTGACCTAGATGATCGTAGATAGTCTAGGAGCATTTTTATTTGACCTAGATGGTGAAAAACCGCTAGGAGCCTTTTGGGTGACCTAGACGGTCAACGACACTTAAAAAGTGTCTACGACTACCTAGGGGCATTTGGTTGTGACCAAAGGGCTTATGGATGCCTTTGGGGCTTTTAGGGTTGACCTAGATGATCGTAGATAGTCTAGGAGCATTTTTATTTGACCTAGATGGTGAAAAACTGCTAGGAGCCTTTTGGGTGACCTAGACGGTCAATGACACTTTAAAAGTGTCTACGACTACCTAGGGGCATTTGGTTGTGACCAAAGGGCTTATGGATGCCTTTGGGGATTTTAGGGTTGACCTAGATGATCGTAGATAGTCTAGGAGCATTTTTATTTGACCTAGATGATGAAAAACCGCTAGGAGCCTTTTGGGTGACCTAGACGGTCAACGACACTTAAAAAGTGTCTACGACTACCTAGGGGCATTTGGTTGTGACCAAAGGGCTTATGGATGCCTTTGGGGCTTTTAGGGTTGACCTAGATGATCGTAGATAGTCTAGGAGCATTTTTATTTGACCTAGATGGTGAAAAACTACTAGGAGCCTTTTGGGTGACCTAGATGGTCAATGACACTTAAAAAGTGTCTACGACTACCTAGGGGCATTTGGTTGTGACCAAAGGGCTTATGGATACCTTTGGGGATTTTAGGGTTGACCTAGATGATCGTAGATAGTCTAGGAGCATTTTTATTTGACCTAGATGGTGAAAAACCACTAGGAGCCTTTTGGGTGACCTAGACGATCAATGACACTTAAAAAGTGTCTACAACTACCTAGGGGCATTTGGTTGTGACCAAAGGGCTTATGGATGCCTTTGGGGCTTTTAGGGTTGACCTAGATGATCGTAGATAGTCTAGGAGCATTTTTATTTGACCTAGATGATGAAAAACCGCTAGGAGCCTTTTGGTGGTGCTCTCTAAGCATGAAACGGCCACAAGTGAAGGATGTTCAAGGGTTCAGGATCCTCGACACCTTCAAGGGAGGCCAGGTGATAAGTTTTAGGCCCAATTTGACTAGTGATGACAAAGGGACCTAACCAGTTTACCATAAATTTGTCCCGTAGGTGGGGCGACAAGCTAGAGTTCTATTGGTTCTCTTTTAGGATGAGATCACCAACCTAAAAGTCTCTAAGATGGACTTTCATATTGTAGGCTCTTTTGAGCCGCTCTTGATACACACGTAGATGCTCAAGAGCATTAATGCGATGTTCATCCAACAACGTAAGCTGATCTAGGTGAGCTTGTCATGCAGTATCATCATCGATAAACTCTTGCATGGATATGCGTAGCGATGGGATTTCTAGCTCTAGAGGCATGACTGCCTCAATGCCATACACTAGTGAAAATGGGGTTGCCCTAGTGGGCATCCGAATGCTAGTGTGGTAAGCCCATAGGGCAAGCGGCATTTGCGTGTGCCAATCGGTATGATTCTCTTTGACTATTTTCTTCAATATGGCAATTAATGTCTTGTTTGATGCTTCTGCTTGCCCATTTTCTTGCGGATAATAGGGTGTTGAAAAGTTGTGCTGGATATTATATTTTGTTGTCAAAGCATGCACATATTTATTCTTGAATGATGTCCCATTATCCGAAATGATCTTGGATGGAATACCAAAATGACAAATGATATTATGCAATATGAACTCCGCTATGCGGGGTCCTATCGTAGTGGTAAGGGGGATTGCTTCCACCCACTTTGTAAAATACTTGATAGCCATAATGATAAATGTGTGATGGTCCGAGGATGCAGGGGAGATTTTCTCAATTAAATCCAATCCCCATTGTGAAAATGGCCAAGCCGATTGGATCGGTTGTAAGGCCTGAGAAGGTACATGTGTCAAGTTAGCATGGTGTTGACATTTCATGCACTTCCTCACATATGCGCAACAATCTCGCTCTAAAGTTGGCCAATAATAGCCCATGCGAAGAATGTGCTTTGCGATGGCCATGCCACTAAAATGGCCACCACAAGTACCATCATGTGCTTGGGCCATTGCCCAAGTCGATTCTTGATACTCTAAGCAACGAAGGAGGATTCCTTCATAGCTCTGACGGTATAGGATGTCTCCTAACAAGACAAATTTTGTTACCTTCCATTTAAATGTCCTTTTGGTAGTGTGCGATAATCCAGGAGGGAGATTACCAAGCTTTAGGTACTCTCTAATTTGTGTGGACCAGTCCTACTATGTGGAAGCCTCGATTGCATGAATTGCCTATCCCTCATGAAGTTCATCCTGAGAAAATGCTGATTGGGATAGAACTTGTAAGAATAGCACTATGTTGCTATCAAAAGGGGTTTGGGGGAACAAAGTCCCCCAAGTGGCATGATTCAAGCACTCATGAATGTGCGAGAATATCTCTTGATGAGGTTCTATTTGAATCAAGTGGACTTCTGGCATGGCTTGAGTGCTCTCACGCTCAACCATTGATTGTGATAGCATCTTGAATTGAATGGTTGTCATCTCATCTATGGGGTCTTGCGGGATCAAGGACCCTAAGGAGGCCATTGTATCTACAAAATGATTAGATGATCGAGGGAGTGCCTCGATGTCATACCATTCAAAATTTGCTAGGAGTTTATCCACAAGGGCTTTGTAGGCTTGCAGAACTGGGCACTTGCACTGGTAAATTCCCTTGACCTAGTTCACTATAAGCAAGGAGTCACCAAAGATATTGAGTTTGTTTATTTTCATGGTGATAGCCATTTGAAGACCTATGAGCAAGGCTTCATACTCGACATTGTTATTGGTACATGAGAAATTAAGTTTAAATGATAGGGGTATGGGAGCCCCATGCGGTGTGAAAAACATGATCCTTACACCACCCCCTTGCTCGCATTTGGAGCCATCAAAGAAAAGAGTCATATCTGCCTATGACTCAGGCTCATCAGAATCAGGCGATTCTGATATTTGGAAGACTCCATCATCGGGAAGCTCCATGCTAAGAGGTTGATCATCCTAGAGAGGAGCCTCTACAAGTTGATCAACAATGACCTAGCCCTTGATTGAATTTTGTCCAATGAATTCCAGGTCAAATTCTATCAACAACATGATCCATTTTGCCATGTGACTACTATGATAAGTATGACTCATCATGTATCACAATGGATTCTCTTTAGATACAACATACGTAGTGTGGCTGAGCATATAGTGTCATAGCTTCTTGGTAGCAAAAACCACCGCTAGACATAACTTTTCAACGTATGCATACTTGATCTCATAGCTCACCAGGGTGTGACTGAGATAGTATGTGGCCTGTTCCTTGTGCAATTCATTTTTTTGGGCTAACATGGCACCCAATGCAGTCTCAGTAGCTGAGATATATAATCAGAATGACACCCCTGGTCTAGGTGGAGCTAACATTGGCGATGAAGCCAGGTATTGTTTAATTGCATCAAAGGCATCCTGACACTCATCGTCCTAGTGGAATGTGACCCCCTTGTGCAAGAGTTTGTTCATGGGTCGACACTTGTCCGACAATTGTGCTATGAAGCATTTGATGGATGCAATCCTCCCCTGCAAGCTACGAAGCTGCTTGATGGTAGTCGGGGGAGGCATTTCAAGGATTGCCTTGACCTTGTTAGGGTCCACTTCGATGCCTCATTTGGAAACTATAAATCCCAAGAGCTTTCCAGATGTGATGCCAAAGATGCACTTCTTGGGGTTCAGTCTCACATTATGTTCAATAAGGTGATCGAGGACTTTGCGCAAGACATCTAGGTGCTCATGACGTAATAAATATTTAGCTGAGTAAGTCATCCATGTAATCTTCCAAAATCTTGTGCATGTAGTCATGGAAGATATATGTCATGGCACGTTGGTAGGTGGCACCGATATTTTTAAGGCCAAAGGGCATGACCTTGTAACAAAATGTTCCCCAAGGCATTGTGAACGCCATTTTGAGCTGGTCTTCAGGGTTGATATGAATCTGATTATACCCAGAGAAGCCATCCATAAGGGAGAGCATTTCATGGCCTACGATGGCATCTACCAGGGCATCGATGCTTGGCAAAGGAAAATCATCCTTAGGACTCGCTTTGTTTAGGTCTCAAAAATTAGTGCAAATGTGAATCCTCCCATCAAGCTTCTTGACGGGGACCATGTTGGACAACCATGGTGGATAGTCTACAGAAATGACAAACTTGGCATCCAATAGTTTTTGTAGCTCATCTTTGACCATCAAGGCCATTGTTGGGTGCATCTTTCTCAACTTTTGCTTGACAGGCTTGGCTTTGGGGTCAAGCATTAGATTGTGGGTGACCAGATTGGGATCTAGTCTCGACATGTCTTTGTAAGACCATGCAAAAGCTGCCTTCTTCTTTGTGAGAAGGGCTATGTAATCGGCTTGCTCTTTGAGGGATAGGCTTTCCCCTAGCTTGATACATTATGGGTTTTTAGGATCTGAGTTGATATCTTTGTCAACCGTAGGCTCGATTGACATATGTGACCCCTCCTCCAACTGGTGGGGAGTAGGGATCAAATGGATGTCATCAGCTAGATTTAAATCCTTGATGGGAACCTCGGGTTCCTCCTCAGCATGGAAGACATCATGAGTTGGCCCAGTAGAGAAGTGAAACAACCCACCGCAAGTCCAATACTCAGAGGGTGATGGGGGTGAATCAACGTGATCCCAATCAATAGCATCTAGATCTAGATGGCATGGCTTGGAAGGATCGGCTAGGTTGTGAAGTGGTGTGGTCAAATCAATGGAGATCATATTGATGGAATGTGTCTGCTCTCCAGGACCATGGGCATGTGACTGTATATTGATATCATCTCCCACCCCCAGATGTGGTTCTAGGGGAATGGGGATCATCGGATCCTATCTGGGAACAAACTGTAGGATGGGATCATTAGGCTCAAGGAGCTCCATGTGTGTGGGTGGGTCAGGGAAGACCTCATGGTGAATCTGGCCTAAATTGATAGGCCTTGCCCTTAAGCATGGGCCAACGTGCAACTGATGATAGACTTCTTCTATGTCGATGGGCTCATGATGATGATGCAAGTAATGAGGACCAAGGTATGCCCTCTCTGTTTCATCCTCATAGTCACTATCGTATATGGGAATCTCATTGTTGCCTCTTGGGATCGGGTGATCAGGTAAGTGTGGTCCCATATATGCTCATTCCTCATAATTATTGTCATGGATGAGGACTTCTTCATTCTCACCTCGCAGTGCCTCAGGCTCACGAGGATCCAACTACTCAAGTAAATTAATTGTGCCCTCCCCAGGAGGTCTAGCTTCCTATGGGTGAACCGGCTCTTTAGGAGGAAGGAGCTACCACCAAATAGGATCAGGGAAAGGGAACATATGCAAGAGGTCCTCCTATTGGTCATCAATAGGAACAACTTGTGAATGATCACTATCCAACTCAAAAGGGTCATATGGTGCCACCTCGTAACCTGACTCATCATCTGAGGTCCATTCATATGAGGTGCCTTGATCTGATTCATCACAAACATGGGGACAACTTCATGAACCTTCCCCTCTCTCAAAATGGGGAAGGATGTCACTGAGGATCATGGGGTTCCCATATGGTAGTGGGAAGTAGTCCCCCAGGGAGTAGACTGTATTGGGATTGGCATAAGGGTCTTGAGCCAACCTATCCCTATAGCCTATAGTTAAGTGATCTAGGCCATCCATGAGGACATCTAGAGGCAAGGGATTATTGTGTCCCACTCCCGACTTGTCATAGGGCATTTGATACTATGGTTGATAAGGGATTCTTGTGCCTTGCTCATACAGGCCTAACCCATAACCATACCAGTTGCATAGGTCAAGGTACTTTAGGGTGAAGTTAGGGTTAGACAAGTAGTTAATGTCTTCTCCAAAAGGCTCCTCATCCTCCTCCTATTGTTGGTAAGGTTTGATGCCATAGTCAAGGCCCCCATAGACAAAATTTATTTGATTAGGGGGAATACCAAGAGGTACGATAGTGCCTATGGGAAGATGGGGTCTACCCATGTCTTGCATTGACTCTATAGCAGGAGTAGTGGTGATATTCCTAACCATGTATTCTCCCAATATGGTAGAAGCTAGGTGCACTATAACCTAGGGCTATGGATAGAAGAGGGATGAGAGTGAGACTTGATCTGGCTCATCATTTGCCTCATGTGGTGTCTCTTCATCATCCGAGCTAGGTATCTCCTCTGTAGAGATAGTGGATATGGTCGGTTGGACCTCATCAATGGGCCACTTCTCTAGGTTCCTAGGCAAAGGATCCACTAGTGTACTAGGCATCCGAGGTGGAGCCGATGATGAGGATGGCATGGTATTCGGTAGTGGTGGGGTCAAACCTTGGTTGGATTTATTCGGCTAAAAATCTAGATGTGTTGATGGCAAGGTCAACTCGGGTAACTATTGCACCATGTTGCAGTACTTGAAGGGCTCTAGGTCTATGGGGATGACATGAACTTGCCCTTCATGAGTGTACTTGAGGCACTGGTGAGCGATGGAGGGAACACACTTCATGTCCCTGATCCATGGTCTTCCTAACAAGATATTGTATGCCATCTCACCCTCCAAGATGTGGCACATTATAGGGATGATCTTTTCTCCTACTTGAATAGGTAGGATGATTGTACCAACCATTGAGCATATGGCATCATTGAATGCTCGGAGGGTGTAGGTAGATGTAACAATGTGGGATGTTGGGAGCTTCAGGTGCTTGAGAGCTATTGTAGTTATGATGTTGCTTGAAGACCCAGTGTCTATCAACACTCTCTTGTAAGGTGTTCCATTCACACATGCGACAATGTGTAAAGGGGGATCCACCATATCATGCGGAACCAGTTTAAGTTCATCTTCTCGAAAGGTAATCATCGATTTCATGCATTGCTACACATGCCCCACAAAGTTGTTGAAGGAGTTAGACTCTTGGGGCTGAAGCTCAATTGCCTTAAGGATCTCCATCAAGGCTTCTCTATGAGGTTGTGATTGCTAGATGAGCTCATAGATGGAGAGTCAGGTAGATGTTGTTCTTAAGCTCTGAGCGAGCTTACTCTTAATGGTGACTATAGGCTTAGGTGGGAGGCTCAGCTCGGGAGGTAGTATAGGCTACGATGTCGAAGGGACATCATTATGAGCCATAGGTGGTGTGGCTGGACTTGGATACCACCTATTTCTTGTCACAATACTGACCATGCCAACATACCCTTGCTTAGGAGGGGCATGGTGAACCTCATTCACCTAGGGCACTAGTTTGGCCTGCTCCGCATGGGCAGGCAAGGGGTCCTTGAAGACCTCCATCTATTGGTTGTTTGGTGTGATAGGGTTGTCTACCTGGAGGGCATTCCTATCAATTAGGTCTTGCACCAAGTGTTTGAATTTATAGCACATTTGCACATCATGCCCATTTTGCCTATGAAACTTGCAATATAGGTCTTCTCTGTATCCTTTGGGCTTCGGTGCATTTGGGTCGATAGGTCGACTCTCAGGTAGATGGATTGCATTGGTCGCTAAGAGGTGATCAAACAATGAGTCCATAGATTCTGCAATGGGCATGAATTGTCGCTTGGGGTGATGCTATTGATTTTGCCCTTGACCATTCTGGTTATCCTTGGCATAGTTCCCAGGAGTGGCCTGATAATTAGGCTTTTGAGGTGGCGTGGCTTGCACTGGCCCTGGGACACTAATTGCAACCTGATTTACTACTGCTGACTTTGGTTGCATTAGGGTGTTTTTAGCATTCTTGTTCCATTCCTTCTTGTGAGGCTTTGCAATCTCACCCTCTTGAATCTTGATTTCTTCAATGATCCTAGCCTATGCTAAGGCATCTTCAAGAGTAGGGTATTGTTGCAACTACAACAACAAGGAGATTGGCTTCAAGCAACTTTTGGAGAACATCTGAGTCAACTCCAACATGGGGAGAAGATAAGGCAGCTTGGCAAGTAGGGTTCACCATCTATTGCCATAATTTGTTATTGACTCATCATCATACTATTTCAACCTAGCTACATCGGCCAACATTGCCTTCCTCTTGGTATTGAAGGCAAAGCGCTCTAGGAAAGCATCCACAAGTTGATCCAGATTGTGGATGCTATGCTTAGGGAGTTGGTAAAACCACTCGGAGGTGGGGCCGATGAGGGTAGTCATAAATGTCCTCAAAAGAAAAGCATCATCATCATGAATGCCAAAGCATTGGCCTAAGAACCTAGTGACATGTTCTTGCACGTCCTCTTCTCCCTTGAAGGTGGCCAATTGAGGCAACTTAAATTGTTCTAGATAGGGAGGTGTAGGTACTGAAGGATGGATGGGTTGACTATGCAACTGGTGCATAGTGGGATTTTGAGATCCCAACCCAGAGGTCTTGTTCTCAACTGACTCTAGGTATTCTAGCAATGCTTTATACGGGCCTGAGGACTTAATCTCCTCATCCTTATTCACATCTTGCGATGGAGGTCTAGGGTCCTCCAACCTATTGCGGGGTGGTGGTAAATCACCCCCTACCTTGGTAAGGCGTCTCCACATACTCTACTTCTAGCTCATGCTCAGTATAGGCCCCGTAAGGCATCTCTCGAGCTGGTCTATAAATGGGGGTATCCACCCATGGTGGGTGCCCTATGTTTGGCCTAGGAGGCATCTCCCGATCTAGCCTAGGAGGTCATGGAGGCAACATTGGATAAGGTCTCGGGGACCTATCTCGAATGAGCATGGGTTGCCTCGGATGGACTTCCTACCTATGTGTCTTAGGGGTAGGGACCCTCTCTCGTAAAGTCTTCTGGAATAGCTCATTGGTCTACCATTCAATCCTTTCTTTCTCAAGCTGGTGCAAGTGGTCTAATTGCTCTTTGTCTCATCGAAGCTGCTTGAACTGAGCTTGGCATTCTGTATATCTTGCAACCGCTTGCCTAATTTGATCCATAGTGTGAGGCCTAGGGGGCCTAGGAATCTCACCCTGGGGCCAACCTCGTTCAAGATACTCTATGGTCTCCATAGGGTGCTTGCCTCTCTCAAGGTTCATCGCATTGACTCGAGGTTTGGGCTGGAACATATGTTCATTATACTCAGCTAGCGCAGAGGCACATCGAGCATGCACAAAATATTGTTCCTGAGGAAAATATAGGATCTCCTCATGTCTTCCCTCCTAGACGAGGAAAGGTAGGGCAGAATTGGCTCACCCCGACCGATGAGTGTCATTCTCATCAGGTTGCATGAGCTGTTGTATCCTATCAAGGTGATACGGAGGTAAAGTTGTATCGACTTGCTCCGACCAGTGTGTGAAGTCGTGCTCCTACCTATGCTTAGGCATGTTAGCCCTGATGGGTACATGGATGCATGGCACCACTCTATCTATTAGCACCTCGGTGCATAGTTGCCTTTCACCAAGGAAGGCCTATGAAATATCTACATATCGAGAACACTCTCCCAAGTAATGCTCATCATCCCTCGGGGTGTCTCATAGAGGATCCCTTTGGAGATGAGGCTCATGCCCTACTGTCTTGGGGCTAGGTGGAGTAGAAGCTCACTAGGGAGGTATAACCAAGTCCCTAGGGCTATATCGAAGATGATTCATGTCTCCTAATCCACTCTCCATAGCTTCCACCCATGTTTGGGCTTGGCTATGGGTGCACACCATCATGCTCCTCTATCAATACCCCAAGTGATTATCTTCTTTACAAATTTTTAATGAAATAACAAATAGAAAAGGAAACACCCAATAGACATATGATTATCTCTTTTAAGTTTTAGATGTGAGTCCCTAAACTATTTTGTGTGTTTCAGATGTGTTGTTTGTAAATAATGACCTTGTGTCACGTATTTGAAATATTGTTGGATGATGTACTCAAATGTTTAATTGGCTTTCACCTATATACTCATAGCTCATAAACCTAGCTATGAACTCTAGGTTGCATTATCCCACCTATAATGTGTGGTGATGAGGTCCACACATGGCCAGGGAGCATAGGTCCTACCAGTTCCTCACCCAGTTCACCCACAGTCTATGATACACCTCTCCGAAGGGTGATGCATGCTATAACCCATGGGCTATGATAGATCTTGGAACCGGCCTTGGCAAGATGGATCAGGTTCATGGGATTTGAGCCAAGTGGATGGAGATGAAACCCACCATCACTTGCGCTCTACCAATAGTTGGGGATGAAGTCCAACTCATTAGCGATGTTAAGATACAACGTGGTGTGTGGGGTTCTTTTTAATCCCAAGAAAGTAAGCAAAGAAGCATTCGATGATCATTCACTAAATGCATGCAAATAAGTGTGTTTTACTTTCAAAAGTTAGGATAAAGAACCTACAAATGTAACTTATGAATGCAAATCCTAAATGCTAACTTACCCATTGGGTAAGCCACAAGCAATCAAGCCACAAAGATGCATTGCTACTTCAAATTTCTTTCGATTTTTCTTCTTCCTTTTGTTGCTTTATGTTATAAGAAAAGTAAAAATATGAATTTTAACCTTTCTATGCAAACAAATGATGCAAGAAAAACCAATTTTTACAGTCTCTAAAAATGCAGTAGAAAAACAGAGGGTTTAGGCACTCACCTTATCAGTTTTGAGACCTCCAAATTCTGGATTTTTGAGCAAAAATTTCTCTGGTTCTTCAACGCTCTAGGGTGGGATTATTAGAAGCCCTACCACCATCCCAGGGTGGGACGGTGAAGCCACCATCCTAGGGTGAGCCAGATAAAGGTTCTGCCACCGTTCCAGGGTGGGGAGGGGAGCACCTGCAACACAAAAAGGGCAAAAATGGCAAAAATGGAGTCAAATTTTCACCCAAAGCACAAGGGACAAGGGTCCCACCATGATCACCACTGAAGTAGGGAAAAATAGTGCACCTAATTATGAGCAAAAATATATGTATCTATCCTCTATAGCTTATGAGCATCAAACGGAAGCATGCATGTGAAATGGAAGCAAAAACCAAACAACAAGATATGAAATGAAACAAGTATCCTTCTTATTAATTTGGTGGATCAGATCCAAGGTTACATAGAAGTCCCCTTGAGGGCTCAAAGGTGATACAATTGTTACAAATTTTGGGTGCCCAAGGATCAAATCCTTCAAGAAATTCGGGTGCACATCCAGTGTCTTTCCTCGTACCCACAATCGAGGTGGGTGGGCCAATGCCGTCGCTGCTTGTATCTCTAATATTTGATGTCTGATATTCCTTCCCAATGCCTTCTAGGAACCTACACCTACACACAAGGAAGCAAAAAGGGTCAAATAGCAAGTGCGTGTGAAGGAAAACATGCAATCCCCACAGGCACAAAAGGGCATATATATTAAAAATATATCAAATCAACTCAGAATGACTTGAAACTTTATGGGGATGTTAAATAGGAGGTTTTTAAGGGATATCACCAAAAATAGATCTGAAATTGCATCCGTAGGCCCCTCAATTTTGCATCGCCCGTCTGCAACCTACGAAGACCAAGACAAGCAATTCCCACCCCTAAACATGTCCAAAACACATGAAATTTGGAAAGAATGCATAAATAAACATTTTAAGACAACCCATGTGGTTATATTTTCAAAATGAGGTGCAGATCCACCTGCATGCAACTGGGGTGCCCGGATGGGCCCTACGAACCTGCAAAAACTTAAAAATATGATATCTCGGCCAATTTAACTCCAAATTGCATGAAATTTGAACTGTAGCATCCTATGATAGTCTAGAATAATACTAAAAAAATAGTAAAGAAATTGTGCAAGGATTTATCCTCATCTCAGGAGGGACGGTGGTGACTGCAACTAATTGGAGGGCACCCTGGGGGGGGATACCCACCAATTCTGCACACCTTTTGCTACCAATCCCACTGGGGAATGGTCCTAAACACTCTAAGGGGTATTTTCATCGAATTTGGTGAAGAAATTCACCCGGATGGTAAAGTTATGCCCAAAAGACCCTCTTGAAGTCACCCGGTAACCTCCTTCGCTAAGAAGAGATTTCGAGGGAAAGAGAGCACAATAAAGTGAGGGGAAATCTCGGTAGCACTCCATTGCATATCCTAGAACTCCTATCTATATTTTTTTGTGGATATTGAATCCATTTTATAGCCCAAAGGGGCTTATGTGCAAAAAGGCATGCAAGGGCATGCATGGCAGGAGGTGCCATTTGTCAAAAAGGAGGCATGCATTGGATGGGGAAGAGAATATCCCCTTTTAGCCTCCATTATGAAGCATGTCATAAGGATTCAGTGCCCTCTGACCTGCATGCTTCAATTGGTGGGGTAAATGGTAGTTTTTGGGTGCCATTTGTCCCAGATTTGACTTTTTCTGGGTCAAACTTGCTCACCGTCCCACCCTGGGATGATGGCTCACCACCATCCCAGGGTGGGACGGTGGGAATATGCCACCATCCCAGGGTGGGACGATGGTGAATTTTGGGCCAAAACCTCCCAAAATTGGGCCAGAAGCCTCCAAAACCTCTTTCGGAGTGGCTAGAACCACTGTGAGCCTTCTAAGGGCTGCCCAAGGGGCCATATGATGCCAATTTGATCATTGTTTGTGGATGCTTAATCGGGTTAACCATATTTTAGTGTCTACAGGATGATGACTAGATAAAATTCAATGGAAAATGATGGCCATATTTTCCATATGATGAATTTATCTCTACATGATTGGTTCTTGATAGCTGCAACATGATTCGTTCGATACATCCTGCAAGGTTTCAAAACAAAGGTTAGAAAAACATATCTTCATGGGATGACAAAGATACCCTCCTTGAAATTTTATTGCTGATAACTTTTAAAATTGTCTTTGATAGATTTGAATTTACATGTGAGTGGGGTGTTGATGTGGCTCGGGCCACTTCCCAATGCTGAAGTTTATTTTTACATTTAGAAATGGCCGTGACAATGGAAAGCAAGTGCCTTTTCTATGTGGAAATTAGGTGCCTTATTTTTGAATTATGGTACATAGGTGCCTTAGAAATAGAAATTAGGTGCCTTAGAAATCAGGTGCTAAGATTAACATGGGAAGCAAGTGCCTTAGCAATCAGGTGCTATACTTAACATGGGAAGAAGGAACTGTAGCAATCGGGCATTATACTTAACATGGGAAGTAGGTGCCTTTTGCTGACTATCGAGTGTCATACTTTTAAAGCAAAATTTATACAAAATTAATATATATATATATAAACATGTTCAGGAGATCCGGTGTCACTTTCCCAAAGATGGAAATCAGATGCCCTCTTCTTGGAGAAGCCATAAATTAGGTGTCAATTTTCTAGAATACGGGACACAGACACCATATACTTAACATAATGGGAGTTAGGTACCTTGTACCGTATAAATAGGAATCAGGTACCTTCTATTGTATAAACAAAAAATAGGTTCCACTTTCCCAAAATATGGGAATCAGGCACCTTCTACCATAAAAAAGGAATTAGAATCCTTCCCCATAATAAAATGGAAAACATGTGCTCCTCATTTATTGCAATGTCTGCTTGAAATGCCCACTTATATACGCTTAAGGTTGATAAAACCTTTTAGTGTTCTAGTTGAGAAATAGGAACAAAATCAACACACCCCTGAACCAACAATTGAGTGTTTTATTATCCTTAAGGATCAATCCAAGCACTCTTGTGCAGATTCAGGTATAGTATTACCCTTTCTAAATGGGGACAAGTTACTCATATAGTAAATAATTCTTCTAGAAAGCTAGGAAGGCACATGTTCATGGATCCTATGCTTGTTAGACCTAGGTTTCCTAGGCCACCTAATAGCTGCACTTAGGGCATTGTTCCTACAAAACAAAAATACAACTAAAAAAAGAAAAACTTTGAAAGAATAATTGTTTTTGGGACTATGTGGACTATGTACACATATTACTAACTCAATTTAAAATTAGAATCAACTGGGGTCTCCCCCATGCCTAATTTAAACTCAATCATGTATGCTTCAGATACATGGTATGGACGCAGACAGTGACCATTGACTATTAATGTAATGTTACTTTCGTCAATTGTTCTAATCCTTAAAAATCCATTGTTGATGACTTTAGTCACTTCATATGGCCCCATCCAATGATGCATGAGATTACCTTTCCTTCCCTAGAATTAGGAGTCATATAGTAATGGCCATTCTCCCACTTTGAGTTGCTTTAGCCTAGTGTGGCAGTCATGCCACTTGGCCATTTATTTCTGAATGATCTCTTTTTTCTATAAAGCGACAAGGCGGTATTCATCCAGCTGGTTAAGCTACTGAATATGTTCCTTCTACGCATCATCTAGGTTTATATTCAATTCTGTTATAGTTTTAAGTGTCTTCACTTCAAACTCTATAGGCATCATGGCATTTTTTCCATAGACTAGCTAGAATGGTGTGAAACCAGTAGTAGTCTTTCAGGTGGTCCTATAGGCCCACACTTCTGGTAATCTAGTGGCCCAACCCTTCCTATGTTGTTGCACTATATTTGTTAGGATATTTTCCAACTCTCGGTTAGTTACTTCAACTTGCCCATTCACCTGTGGATGGTAGGGAGTGGTTTTGTTATGCCTGATTTTATATTATTGCATAAGTTTTTGAATCATATTTGAAGTAAATTAGGGTCTTTGA
This sequence comes from Wollemia nobilis, assembly GCA_028583015.1. Taxonomy (NCBI): domain Eukaryota; kingdom Viridiplantae; phylum Streptophyta; class Pinopsida; order Araucariales; family Araucariaceae; genus Wollemia; species Wollemia nobilis. Next base: position 1,256,968 of record JAQPPZ010002979.1, read on the forward strand.
TCAATTGTGATCTCTCTTGGAACCCCAAACCTTGTAAAAATAGATGAATACAAGAAGTATGCTATAGTCCTCTTTTTTGAATCATGCAAAGCTTACACTTCAATCCAATTGGTCACATAGTACAAATTAAGATAAACCTCTTACCTGTTGACTATGGATTAATGGGTCCTACAAAGTCCATCCCCTATTTATAAAATGGCTCTATGTGAACATGTGGTTGGAGTGGAATTTCATCTCTAAGAGTAGGTCTACCTATCCTCTGACATTGATCACACTGGCTCACATGCTTGGTTGCATCTTTGAATAGTGTAGGCCAATAGTAACCAGCCTGCAACACTTTATGTGCAGTCCTTTTTACTACAAAATGGCCACCACACGGTTCATCATGGAAAGCCTTAAATATTTCTATTATATCATTCTTAGAAACACATCTCTTAGCTAATCAGGTCCTATTTTAAACAAGCACCAATTAATCCATGAGAAGTCTACACTTTTCTCAATTAAATTTTATTTTTCATGAGGTAAAAGTGCAAGGGATACTTTTCTAGTGGCTAAATAATTAGCCATATATGCGTACCATGGTATATTTTAATTCAGAGCAAACAAATGCTCATCTAGAAATTTATCATTTGTAGCTGCATCATCTAGAGGTGTCAACCTGGACAAGAAATCAACTACCACATTATATTTACCTGGCTTGTCTACTATTGTCACATCAAACTCCTACAGTAGCACCAACCATCTAATAATTCTACCACTAATTCCATGTTTATTTATCAGGTATCTGATGGCTGAGTGATTAGTATGTACAAAAACCTGATATCATTTAATATAATAATTTTTTTTTTAAGAGCATGTATAACTGCAAGCAATTATTTTTCTGTGACATTATAATTGAATTCAACACCTATGAGGTGTTTACTAACATAATAGATGGCATAAAAATCATCACCATATTTCTATCCCAGTATTGATCCTATTGCATTTTTAGATACATCAACATATATGTGAAAATGTATGGTCCAATTTGGACTTCTCAGTACTAAGGCAGTAATCAGTTTTTCCTTTAAGGTGTTAAATGCTTGTTCACATTCCTCTATCTAGATAAACTCTATGTCCTTTGATAACAATGTGCTCAGGGGTTTAGTAGTTTTTCTAAAGTCTTCTATAAACCTCCTATAGTAACTAGCTGATCCCAAGAAACTACTTATATCATTTTATGTTTTAGGAGTAGGCAGGTTTTGGATAACTTCTATCTTCTTCCTATCCACTTTGATCCCATTTGTGGAAATATGATGTCCTAAAACTATTTCTTCCTGCATTAGCATGTAACATTCCTTCTGGGAGCACTATAGACCTATCTGCCAACTGTAGAACAATATTGGTTGGCTTCATGTTTGATAGTTTTAGTTTGCTTGGTTTCTTTGGGTGTGACATTAATGGCAGCCCCCAAATCTACTAATGTATTGGGTAAAACACAACCCTCTATTTGTACAGTTAAGACAGGGCTTCTTGAATCTAAGTATTTTTGGTTGTAGGTATTTCCTAACATGAGATTATCTAACTAACCCACCAAACTAATTGAATTTACTGGTTTTCTTCTTGGTTTCTTCAAGCACAATTCTATTATGGCCTTACCATAGATAGGAATATCTATGATGGCCTGAAAGATAGGGATTGTGACTGTTAGTTATTTAGAATAGAGAAAATATCAAATTTTGATTGTGCTGGATTTTTAGGTTCCTATAATATTTTTGGAAAAGGTGGAACGTCTTATCTATTATTTACATGTGTTTATTCTTCTTCTACCTCTACTATAAGAGGTGATTCCTATTTTCCTAATTCTATGTTTTCCTCATCTTCTACCAGAGGAGTGACTTCTACACCTACTTGTTTTCCTAAATCTTAATTTTGTTGGACTATAGTCTAATATTGTACATGGGGTACATATCATTATCTATTTGATAAGCTAACTGTTGTTTGTTATTTGTATTGGTTGTAGGCTACACTAGTAGTTGAGCAAGCCTGAAAGTAGGAGGAGTAGGCATGGTTGGCTATAGTGGAACTGGAGCAGCCTACTTTAGGTTTTGATTCTAAGCATTCTGGTTCCTCCACTAATACCCATGCTACTGGTATTGCATCCATGGATAGGGTTGTAAGGATTTAATCCTTAGTGATATTGATTCCAAGGTTGTTACCCCCACCAAGCCATATTGGGTGGTTGAGATTGACCTTGTTTCTAAAAATTGCTGCCCCCATAAGATGGCATTCCTACTGGCATGTTGTTTCCCATAGGATACTATTTCCAGTTTCTCCTACTACCCATGAAGTATGCTTATGCTACCTTAGGTTCCTATCTAGGTAAAATGTACAAAAGAATGCATTTGATCTAATAACTTGCTAAAACACAGATTATTCAGAAATGCTGATTTTATTCATGATAGAAGTGATTTTGTGTTACAAATAGGGAGACTTCTCATTCTTTCTTTCATAAATGTACAATAAATCTGATGCTTTCTTTTGGGCTCCTCAATGTAGGTGGGCTTCATGCATAATGTGTGCCACCGGTAGTTGTATTTGCTATTGTTTTCCTCTTTGCATCTGTGCTAGACCTACAAAATGGAGTTAGTATGTTTGGGGGCTTGCCTTAGTCAGGCCCCATGGTGAAGAAGACAAATGGACACAAAATATGTAATGAAAACTGAAATAAACTGCATAGAACATCATAAAAACATGAAATGGAGCATACCTGAGTGATTTGGAGTGAAAAACCTTCTGTAGGACCAATTCGTAGGCCGAGGGGTGAATTGGAAGCTGGATTCGTAGGTCGAGGGGTGAATTGAGTTGTGAGTACTTTCTATTGGAGATCCTTGTCCGGATGGGCTCCTCAGGTGCTGCTATGTTGTTTGTATAGTTCAGATGTCTGAGATTGCACTTTTGGTCATATTTCTATAGAGTTTCTGTAGGCTAACTAAAAGGGAGAGAGAGAGATAATGAGGAATTAGGTCCACTATTTATAGAAAAACCTAAGGTGTAGGGGGTGTGGTTAGGAGTACTAAACCCTAAGGTAAAGTCCTAAGGTGGTTAGGTTAGGGTTTATGAGGTGTCATTCCTACATTCCCTAAAGAAATATCTCATCCTCACACATGTGTGAGGAGAGATTAGGGTTTACTAGGGTTAGGTGATCCCTAGGTTAGATTTGGGGTTAGGTTAGGGTTTCCTAGGAAATATCCTAACTAACTTGGTGCACACACATGTGGGAGGGAATAATTAGGACTAATTAGGGTTTAGGAACCTAATTAACCTTTTTAATCCAAAAAGTGCACTTAAGTGAAGTGACTTTAAAATTAGAATTGGAATTAACTTTAATTAAGACTTTTTGGGAACTAATAGTCCCGTGGGGTCCTAATTAGGTCTAGGAAGGGCTTAAGTTGCCTTAGGTGATTGATAAGTGGTCTTTTGATGGATGAAAGGTGGTTATGACATGGATTGTGTAGTTTAGTAGGGTTTCATGCCTATAGACCAATGAAATGGTCTACATAAGTCTACGAAGGTCTACGATGGCCTACACTGATCTAGAGTGGTCTACGCTGGTCTAGAGTGGTCTACGCTGGTCTAGAATAGCCTACGCAAGTCTACAATAGTCTACGCTGGTCTACAATAGCCTAGAGGTATCTAGGATGGTCTATGCAAACCTACAAGTGTCCTGATGGATCTACAAGTACGTAGAGGTAGACATGTGCGACTTTTGGGTGTCTACATTTACCCCTTTTTGTACTATACTATGTAGAACATAGTTTAATACAAAAATATGATGGGAGAAAGTAGAATATGAAGAAGGGAAAAGAATGGGATCTAATCAAAGGTATGTAGCCACTCGAAGCATGACCATACAACATTGATCGATAGCCAAGAGAAGAAGGGAAAATAATGGGATCTAATCAAATCAAGTTGTAGTTGAACAGTGACCATACCATTGCGATCAAAAGAGAAGAAGGGAAAAGAATGGGAGAGAAGAGAGAAGGAGAAGAAAGGAAAGAAGAGGTGAAGAAGAGAAAAGGAAAATGCAAAATGATGATGAATGCAAATGGGTGATTGTGGATGCAATGCTATGATTTTGTTGATTCTGTATGACATTTTTCAATGTCATACTGGTTGCTTGTGGAGGCAACTTATGACTACTTTGCTTTTGTGACCAATGTAGGATGGTCCAAAGTACGAATAGAACAAATGCCTATTCAAATTTTTGTTGTTGATTGATTGATGAGTGCAAGGTGACATGTGTCAAACCATTTGAGTTAAGGGACATTGGGTTTAGTCATACGTGTCATTCAGTATACGGTAAGGACCACTTTACCTGAATGCCAGAAATGACATGCCCGAATGTTGCGCTAGGATTTAGTCAAATGTACCATTCAGTATATGGTAAGGACCGCTTTACCTGAATGCCAGATTGACATACCCATGGAAACGCATAACTCTTGTGATCTAACAAATATCTGGTTGGGATTGAGATTATTATCATAAGATAATCTTCAACAAAAATTTGTAGATAGATGTGATATCCATGATTTGGATGTTTGGTTGTTTGGTTGCATGCAAAGCTGACTTTTGGATATGAATACCCCCTCAAATGAGGAATCAACAATGAGGTGAATGAAATGTGGTGATATGATGATGGATCGATTGATAGAAGAAAAATGCATGATAAGATTGATGAAAAATTAGATGGGGAGGAAGATGGGCAGATTTCCTAGGGTTTGGGATGAAATTTGGGTGATTTTGGGGCTTCTAGGCTCAATTCATAGGGCAGGGGTGAATTGGATCTGGATTCATAGGTCGGGGGTGAATTGGTCTAATTCATAGGGTAGGGGGAATTGGATCTAATTCATAGGGCAGGGGGTGAATTACACCTAATTAGGGTTTTAGGTATATTTAAACCTTTTTGGAAGCATGGGGGGTCATTTTGATGATGACAAACTTGGAGAGTGAGGAGTGAGTGATGGTTGGTGATGTGGAGCTCTTATGGTTGATCGATTTGAGTGATAGGATGGTGAGGGGATGCACTAGCACTAGTACCCGATGTGGAGACCCATCGGTAAGTGCTCTTTATTTTATTTGTTTTCCAATTTTATTTCTAGAAAAGCATGAAATAGGGGGGAGGTTTTCATGTTATTTTTAAAATTTATGTAAATTTTAATTGAAATTGGAATACAAAGTGTTAAACAAGCTAAATGGGTACCCAAAAGTGTGATCGCTTTTTAGGTTTGACCTATTTTTGTTGTAGTTTGACTGGGTAATGGGTAAGGTAGTTGCATAGTTTGACTTTGCATTTTTGGAGTGATGGTGTACTATTTTTGAAATGTGATTGAATTTTATCTATAAAAGTGGGAAATGGGTATCCAATTATGTGACTATGTTTTTGTTTTATCTTCATTTGGCATGTTATCTGAATGTGAGTCATTAGGATGTAAATTAAGAAACTTTGACTATTAAATTTTCCATTATGGGTGTATTATTTTTGAAAACCGTTGACACTTTCATCGTAGAAGGGCGAAATGGGTATTCAAAAATGTGATTTGTTTTGGAGTGTTATTGCATTTGGCATATGTTTGAATTGCATGCCATGATGTAGATAGGAATGAATTTAAAATTGGTTGTTGGGAGCCCGATATGCACTATTTTTTATTTTTGTTTGAACTTTCATCATGAAATGGCGAAATGGGTGTCCAAAAATGTGACTGTGTTTTTGATGTGTTGTGATTTGGCATGTGCACTATATTGATGAGGTTGTATTGACTTTGACATCAAATTTTGTGTGTATTTGTATACTATTTTTGAAATCTGTTGACACTTTCATTATAAAAGGTCAAAATGGGTGTTCAAAAATGTATTTTATTTTTGTATGTCTGATGGATTGATGTGGTTTTGAATTTTATGCCACAGTGAGTATGTGGAAATTTTAAAATTTGACTATTGGAAGCCAAATATGTACTATTTTTCACATCTGTTTGGACTTTTACCATGAAATGGCAAAATGGGTATCCAAATATGTGATTGTGTTTTTGATTTGTTGTGATATGTGGATTGTGCATGTTTTAATGTCTCGAAATGCATGATAAATTAAATGAATTCATTTGTGTGTGAAATGTGTTTAAGAAAATTGAATTTTGTTTAATTGGAGGATTGTATATTGAACTAATATGAATTTTGTTGTGCTTGTTTGTGTATGAACAGGTGAAGAAGATCGAGCCACGACATCGGGTTCGTACGATGAAGGGTGAGTTGGATGAGTTGATGAAGAATAAGGAGGATGAGGAGTGGTTGGATGTGGTGTGGTTTAGAGGTATATGGGAATGCAAGAGCATTCATGCCAATAGGGCATATATATCTACTTTGTGTGAGCGATGGGATGTAGATCGGAACACCTTCCATTTTTTGATGGGTGAGATGACGATCACCCTAGAGGATGTTTATAGGATATATAAGTTACCTATTGAGGGTGTTCTAGTGAGGGCAGCACCAGATGATAGTAAGGCAGCTATGATGGAGTGGTTCTTTGGGGATAAATGGAGAGAGGTAGATACAAAGAAGATGGATTATGAGCTTCTATGGAATAATAAGATGTTGTCTAAGCGCCAGTGTGCGATGATGGTGATGATTTCTACTTATGCTTTGCCAGATACTTTTAGGGTATTGTTTACCTAGAACATGTTGGATGTGGTGAGTGACATGGTGGAGTGGAATATTGTATTTGCATGGGTGCCTACACTCTTGGCTTAGGTGTATAGGGAGTTGCATGATGTAGTGCATGTTAGGAGGAAGGGGTTGAGTTGGACTCCTTTATTATAGGTATGGGCATGGGAGCACATAGCCATTGAGTGACCATCATTATTGCCCTATAATGCTCATGTAGATGATAGACACATTTACCCTATGCTTTGAGATGGAGGATAGATGAGGAGAAGGGTATTAAGAGGCCACATGAGGGTGATCCTCTATTTTGGAGGGTGGAGTTTGGAAATTTGGTACCTGATGTGATTATGTGGAGGTCTTGGAGGGGTGGGGTGGTATGGGAGCATGATGATGAGCAGTTGGGTGCCATTCATCAGGGGAGGTGGTTGGTGGGATGGTATACTCGATAGGCTAAGTTCTTTTAGTTTAGTCGAGTGATGTGATAGTTTAGATTATGATAGGATATTCTAGAGGTACCTATTGTATATTATCGATGATGGGGTGATAGGGGGAGTAGCCTATAGTCTTACCATGGACTGGTGAGAGGGACCCACCTATGGTGATCTCAGATGTGGATGATGTAGGGATGACACCAGAGTATGATGCCTAGTGGGTGATGTAGAGCTGGGAGCCAGGTGTTGGGGTAGTTGATCGATGGGTACCACTTGGTGGTGGGGTACCTACAGTAGGGGGAGGGTAGCTAGAGGTACTCGAGCTAGATCATAGGATAGATCTGGTAGTGAGATAGAGGTACCTCTTTGATGATCCAGGTGATGATTGGGTGGCACCTCGAGTGCATTTATAGAGAGAGTGGAGGAGGTTCCTATGAGTAGTGGGGTGCAACTTGTAGAGGAGGGAGTGACCATGGAGGAGGTAGGTGGGGGTATGGCTATGGGTGGTTTTGATGATACTATGGATATGGGTTTATTTGGTGAGATGGAGGAGATTCCCATTGAGGAGTAGGAGATGTAGGATGTAGAGGAGGAGGTATTATTACTATAAGATCGAGTACATCAGCTAGAGGGAGAGCTCCATGAGGGTGAGAGGAGTAGGGTGGTAGAGGTGATAGATTTGGAGGAGAGGATGATAGCATTGGAGGCTACTAGTGATGTTGATCAAAAGGCCTTCGAGGCTAGGTATGCTAAGATGGTGGAGGAGATAGAGTAGTTGAGGGTAGAGATGTAGAGGGAGAGATCTATGATGGAGGCCTAAGATGTAGATATTGTAGAGTTATGTGTTGAGATGGTGAGGTAGTAGTAGGCATGAGAGGAGGTTGAGGGAGCCTAGGTGGTAGGGGAGGTGTCGACTAATGTGGTTGCTCTGAGGGTGGAGATAGAGTAGCTATGGAGGGGTAGTGAGAGTGTAGGAGGGCTATTGGTTAAAGAGGTAGCAAAGTGGGTGACTTGTGAGTTTTCTTTGGTGATGCATGGGATTCCACTCCTTGATTATGACTAGGTGGTATCATAGTCTAGGTCATAATCATGAGTATAGAACACTCACAATAGAGTCATCAGAAGTACAACTTCGATGGGTTAGAGGGGCATGAGGGCTGAGGTGCAAGATGTGGCACAGGGTGTAGATGTTGCTACTAGTTTAGGGATGGTGTTATCTCCTATAGGGGCTCAGGGATCAAGAGTGAGGGTAGAGTCTAGTAGGGCTATAGTAGCATATGGGATAGCATAGGGGAGGGCTAGCCATGAGGGGAGTGGAGAGGCTCCTAGTGGTAGTTAGGGTTGATTATCATTGTAGCCTATGAGTAGTTTTGGATGATGTATTGTGGGCATGGTCCTAGTTTGTAGCCTATGAGTATTTTTTATGGATTACATATATATATATATACCTTTTGGTTGTGGTTATTATATATACATGTGTTATGATTATGATTTGAATGTGTTTGAATTGTGTTTGCATAGATAGCATAGTATAATTTATGAGTAAATGTACAATGCATGAATATATATGTGGTAGGGTGTAGGCATATGATTATACTGTAGTATAGGTATATTGTAGAATGATATGAAGTAGTGTAGATTGAATGCAATGCAATGTGATTTGATATGAATGCAACAATGTATGCTAGAATTATGGTAGATGCATGTAACATAAATGCGATGATGCAATGTGAGAGGATGCATGTAGGATAAATGTAGTACTATAATGTTTGATAACTCTATGTAGCATAGATGCATAGATGCATGTATGAGAGGACTGAAATGTACAAAGGAAGCACTTGTATCATGGCATGTACCTATGTGAATGTGATCCATTCCATAATATCAGGGATGTAGGATGGTATAAGGTATATGTAATGGCTTTGACAATCATAGTTATAGTAATCAAATCTCAAACCAAAAACTGTGCAAGTGTTGGTGATAACTCATAACTAATCTGACTGGTTCAAAGTCTATCATGGACCTGTGTGTGTAAATGAGTGAGGTTCATTTATCCATTTTGAGGGAGGTAGGATTAACCCATTGTAAACATAGCCAAACTAGCTAGCTCATCCACAAGCATGTAGTGATCTATACAAAAGAAGGTCGCTAATGTGATAGATATGTCACCACTTGTAAGACTATTCCACTGGTAGGTAGGCTCTTGGAGCCTATTGCTAGTGATGGAAATCATCCCATGATGTTATGTTGAACCTAAGGACCAAAGGTGATGAAGCATAACAATTGTGATATCTGGAGGCTTTTCCTTTTGTTTTCTACCCCTCATTTATTGCTTGTATTTGTTTTGTGGTGCTCTTTTTCTTTTTTTTTTTTTTGTATGGGCATTGGCTTTTGTTTTCTGCCCATTTGTCTAATTTTTGCTTATGCTTATCCCTTTGTTTATCCCTAGGTCATATGTTGACCATGCAAGTGATAGGATGAGAAGGGGAAACCATTCTCTAGATGGTGATATCTATGCAAGGTGTTATCTTCCCTAGACTCAAAATTTGTTTAAGCATGTAACCTATGTGAGTGATACATGATAGAAGTTGAACCAGCCTAAGAGAACTATAAGAAGTGTAGAAAACCTATCAGCTAGAGGTGACATTTGATTGACTAAACTAGTGAATGGTCAAAACTAAACAAGACACCTATATACACCCTAATCCTAAAAAGGGGGAATGGACATCCAAGTGGTGATGCTAACAAGTGCATATGTTATTCCTGTCGAAGGCGCATTTTTAGGGGAAGAATATACAAACATGAAATGAAATCATAAGAAAAGACAAATGGATATATGCAATGGATGTAATGTAAATGATGCAAATGGGAGAATGACATATCTACAAGAGGAAGAGCATGAAATGTAGGGATTGTAGATTTAAAAGCTTATTTACAAAGAAGTGTATGGTGTGGTAGGAATGAAGGTAGGATGTTGTGATAATGGTTGCCCCAGCATGTGGGGTGTGTGTGTAGTAGGTGAATAATATGTGACTAGTGGGAATGCATGCGATAATGACAAAAAGAGGAAGAATTTGAAGGTGGGATTTACAAATGGAAGAAGTAAGAAGAAACAAGCATTGGTAACCAACAAGATGAGGGGATTACCAAAGGAGAGGGATGAGAAGAAAGACATTAGATCAACATAGGTATGTAGCCGCTCGAAGCATGACCATACAACTACGTGAAGAAATAAGAAGAAGAAGAGGAAGGAATGAAGATGGAAGATGAAGAGGAACTACTGATGGGAAAAGTGATGAGGGTCAGGTCATGAGTGAGGAGGTGAAGTGATGATGCTGCTAGGGCTTTGATGGTTTGTGTAGTTTGACATGTGGTGGATGTAGTGGGAGGGAGCTATCAGAGATTCACATGGTGGCAAAGTGTGAGGGATGATGTGACATGGAGGACTCTAGAGTCGGGTGGATGAACGGGAATGCTCAGATGATGGGATATGATCACCAAGCAACATGTTGTCTACCAGGGTTTCAAATGTATGACATGTGTCAATGTCATGGCTTGGATGGTGATGGTATATACAGAACTGATGTTCATGGTAATTCTATGATTTAGGATACGATGGGTCAATAGGCCTAATTTTAGGTAACACCAGGAGGCCTTGATGAAGGAGATGATGAAATATTTTAGATAATGGTGTAGAGGGAATAGGCATGGGATAGATATAGGGCTCCATGGAAGGTGAGCAGGAAGTGGATGGAGTGAGGTCAAATGGTGGAGGAGTGGGTCGAGACTCTAATATGGGTCAAACTCGAGGATGAGGAATGGACCTAGGGGGAGGTGAAGATGTACGAGCCATGGTGGACTGGTGAGTAGAAGTGAGGTAGTGATAATGACTCAGATGTAGCTCGAGAGCATCGAGTCGAGATAGGATGTGCTGGATATCAAGATGTGGAGGTGATGGGATTGGAGAAGGTGGAGAGTAGGACTCCAATGGATAAGGAGTGAAATATGGGTGTGAAGAGGAGTTTGCATGAGAGGATGATGGGGGTGAGTGGAATGACTTCATAGATTGTGAGGTTGGCTAAAATGGTAAGCCGTGAAGTGGTGAAGGTGGAATCTAAAGGATGGGTGGTGTAGGAGAAGGCTATGGGTAACATCATGTATGGGATGGAGGTACATGCATGGAAGTAGCTTGGGAAGCATGTAGGTGAAGGGCTTGGGTATATGGGGACATCCCACTCGAAAGTGGGGGAGGTAAGCATGAAGGACGTGCAGGATGAGGTGTGTATCCTCTATTGGTAAGGTGATAAGATCCTAAAGGATGGTGATGGGAAGAGGATGGTGAGTAGGGGTTCCTTGTATCCTCAAGTAGAGGTGGAGGAGACCCTTGGGTGTGGACATGGGAGGTTTCCTCATTTTCATCAAATGAGGATAGGGAGACCTGACTATCTCCTGAGCGAGGTGAGTAGGATGACCCTCTATGGTGGGGTGAAGGGCATCGAGGTGGAGTGTGGTGATCCAAATAGGATGAGGGTGAGGACTATCTAGTATGTACAATGGTAGGTGGCCTAGCCAGATCGATCGATGTGATCAAAACTGGGGGTAGTGGGGGATGATCCTACATGGTGGTAGTCTAAAATGTTGATAGTGTGTGTATATGATCATGTATCTCTACTGATGATGTAGTGGTGGATGATGTAAATCTTACAAATAGAAATAGATACCAACAACATATAAATGGCATAAAAAGCAAATGTACATCTATTATAACAAGAAATAAATACCATGTGTGTATGGTGATGTGCATAGTGAGTGATGTGTATGTAGATAGCACTATGTACAATGTGTGGTGGTGGAGACCTACGTAAGCTATGCATTGAATGTATGAAGGTGAAGAATATTAATGGGTTCAAGTTTGGTGAGACCTTTGAGATTAGCCAATCGATAGGCACCTAAACCAAATTTGTGTGTGATTATGAATGGGCCCAACTAGTTTGGGGTAAACTTGTCACATTGTTGGTGAGGTTGACTTGTGATTTGTTGGTTCTCTTTGAGAACTAAGTCATCAATTTGAAATTCATGTTGGTGCACCTTACTATCATAGGCATGATGAAGGTGGTCTTGATAGACTCATGTGTGCTCGATGGTATGAATGTGGTATTCATCGAGGAGTGTGAGCTGATCAAAGTGGGCTTGATGAGTAGTGTCATCATCAATGAATTATTTCATAGATATTCATAAGGATGGTATCTCAAGTTCTAGGGGTATAATGGCTTCAGTGCCATAGACCAGTGAGAAGGGGGTTGCCCTAGTGGGAGTACGAATGCTCGTATGGTAGGCCCACAAAGCTAAGGGTATTTGATTATGCCAATCATGATGAGACTCTACTACTATCTTACGAAGTATGGAGTAGATTATTTTGTTGGTAGCCTCTACTTGACCATTACCCTATGGGTAGTACGGGGTAGAGAAACTATGATGGATGTTGAATTTGGTGCAAAGAGTATGGATAATTTTGTTCTTGAATGATTTCCCATTATTAGAGATGATTTGGGAGGGGATTCCAAAGTGACATATTATATGGTCTGTAATGAATACCATAATCTTAGCTCCCATGGTTTGGATGAGTGGGATGGCTTTGACCCACTTTGTAAAGTATTCTATGGTTGTGATGATAAATTTGTGATTATTGGATGAGGTGGGTGTGATTTGTTCGATAAGTTCAAGGTCCCATTGAGAGAAAGGCCACATGGACTGAATAGGTTGAAGTACTTGAGATGGGAGATGTGTGAGATTTGCATGTTATTGGCACTTGACACAATGCTTCACATACTCACAACAATCATGTTCCATCTTGGGCTAGTAGTAGCCCATGTGAAGGATACACTTTGTGATTGCCATGCCACTAAAGTGGCCACCACATGTACCATCATGGGTTTCTTGTACAACCCACTGAGATTCATGTGGTTCTAGGCAACGCAAGAGGATGCCATCATAACTATGATGGTAGAGGATGTCCCCTAACAATGTATAGTGAATCACTCTTTATTTGAATGCTCGATGATGAGCATGTGGTAGGTCACATGGTAGGAATCCTAACTTAATATAATCCTTGATTTGTGCAAACCAAGGATCATGTGGTTCGGTATTGACTACATGAATACCACCATCATCTATGGGAGGTGTAGGTGATATGGTAGATTGGGTGAGGGTGTGAATGGATACACATATGGTATCTAATAGGGGGTTTTGTAGGATTAATGATCCTAAGGAGGCCATTGTATCAGCAAAATGATTTGATGATCATGGAGTGGCTTCGATGTCATACCACTCGAATTGGGAAAGAAGTTGTTGTGCAACCTGCTTGTATTGTTGAAGGACTGGACAATGGCATTGCTAGATTTCTTGCACTTGGTTTACTATTAAGAGGGAATCACCTATGATGTGGAGGCATCTGATATGCATGGAGTGGGCCTATTTTAATCCTAGGATTAAGGCTTCATATTCTACATTATTATTTGTGCAAGGGAAGTCTAATTTAAAGGAAAAGGGGAGTGGTTCCCCTTTAGGTGTGAAGAAAATAATACCTGCACCCCCAACGTGAGTGCATTGAGAGCCATCAAATAATAGGGTAAAATCAAATGGTGATTCAGCTCGACATATTCTTCGACTTTGATAATGTGAAATATGGAATCATTCGAAAGCTGAATAATGAGAGGTTGATCATCTAGTAGTGGAGCCTCTACAAGTTGATCCGTGATGACCTATCCTTTTATGGATTTTTATGAAATGAACTCTAGGTCAAATTTAGTTAGAAGCATAATCCATTTTGTTGTGCGAGAGTTGTGGTAACTTTTGTTCATCATATATCATAGGGGATTGTCTCGAGCGATGACAAAAGTAGTGTGGTTTAACATATAGTGATGAAGTTTTTGGGTGGTAAAAACTATAGCTAGGCATAGTTTTTCCATGTACCCATATCAAATTTTATAGCTGACTAGCGTACGACTGATATAATATATAGCTTGCTCTTTGTTGAGCATATTCTTTTGAGCTAATAATGTGCCTAGCATGAAATCTATGGCTGAAATGTATAGCGTAAGTGGTAACTATGGGTGTGGGGGAGACATAACTGGTGGAGAAGTGAGGTAGGCTTTGATAGAATCAAAGGCTTGTTGATAGTTGTCATCCCATTTGAAAGTGACTCCTTTCTATAGGAGATGATTGAATGGTTTGCACTTGTCTGATAGTTGTGCTATGAATCGATGAATGGAAGTGATTTTACCCTGGAGGCTATGCAATTGCTTTAGGTTGGTAGGTGGGGGCATCTCGATGATGGCCTTTACTTTGTTAGGGTCTACCTTGATGCCACGTTGGGAGATAATGAACCCTAGTATTTTTCCTGAAGTAACTCCAAAGACACACTTCTTTGGGTTAAGGTGCACATTATGTTCTAGTAAATGGTTGAAGATCTTTCGAAGATCATCTAAATGTTGTGAACATTCCTTGGACTTTGTGATGAGGTCATCAACATAATCTTCCATGATTTTATGCATGTAATCATGAAATATGTAAGTCATTGCACGTTGGTAGGTTGCCCTAGTATTTTTAAGGCCAAAGGGCATGACCTTGTAGCAAAAAGTCCCCTAGGGGGTTGTGAATGAAGTTTTATGCTGATCAACAGGGTTGATTTTAATTTGGTTGTAGCCAGAGAATCCATCCATAAGGGAAATCATCTCATGGCCTACTATGGAGTCGACTAGTGAATCGATGTTAGGTAGAGGGAAGTTGTCTTTGGGACACGCTTTGTTTAAATCATGAAAGTCAGTGCAGACATGAACCTCATCAGAAGGTTTAGGCACTAGAACCATGTTGGACACCCATTCAGGATAATCTATGGGTACGATAAAGTCTACATCTAAGAGCTTTTGGAGCTCAAAATTTACTAGCAATGCAACTATTGGGTGCATGCATCATAGCTTCTATTTGATAGGTTTAGCCTCTTTGTCTAATGTGATATTGTGGACTACAAGGGTGGGATCAAGGCCTAGCATATCCTTGTAGGACCATACAAAGACTTTGATATACTTTCTAAGGAAAGTAGTGAACAAAATGTGCTCTTTGGGTGAAAGGCTAGTAGCTAGTTTAACAATGTGAGGGTTTTTAGGGTCATCATCGATGTCTACATCAATGGTTTCTTTGATTAGCATGTGAGAACCATCACGAAGTTGTTCTAGGACCAGAATGAGGTGGAGGTCATCGATGGCCTCAAGAATTTCATATTCATCATCTATGTAGATATTCATGTGATGAATGCATAGGATGTGAGGTGGTGTAGAAGGTGAAGGAGCATTAGCGGTACATAGGACATGAGGTGAAAGTAGAAAATCCTGAGGTGATGGTATGGGTGAGATGTGTGTGAGATCGAAAAAATTTGGATTTGGTGTGTCATCATGAATTTGCTGATGTGTGTATCAAAGTGGGGAGAAGAGATCCACGTCGACCATATTAACCGATGTCGTGGGGGAAGTAGGTGGTGAAGAGTCTGATGATGTAGACTCAATAACCTATGGATATCGTAGGAGGCTCAATGGAGGGTGAAATAGAGTATGGTATCAATGTCGTGGATGGATTTTTGGAAGATGACAACTAAGATAGTGGTGGTGGCCATAAGGAAGGTGGTGAAAAAGGTATAGCAACCAAGTTAGGTACTGTAGTGGCTAGTGCTAGTGGTGTGGAAATTGAGGTGCATGTCCTTGGACATGATTATTATAGTGAAGAGGATGTAGGGGAGGATGTTGATGCTCCTATATACTGGTGAGAAGAAATATGGAATAGTTGTATGGAGGACAATGAGGGTAGTGGCAGAAGGTCTAAAATGTTATAGAATTTAAATGGGTCTCCTTTAGTAGGAACACAATGGATAAGTTCATTGTGAATGTATTTGATGCAATGGTGCAATGTAGAGGGGACACACTGTATGTCCCTAATCCATGGATGACCAAGCAGGATGTTGTACTGCATCTCACCCTAAATGATATGAAAGAGGATGGGGATGGTGTGGATACCTAACTAGATGGGTAGGATAATGGATCCTACTATAGGTCACATGGATCCATTGAACACACATAGATCAAGTGATGGTGTGGTAACGTGAGTTGGTAGGATATGCAGGTGATGAAGAGCTATTGTAGAAATGATACTAATGGAGGAACCTGTATCAATGAGGACACGTTTGTATGTAATATCATTGATGATCGCTTGGATATGGAGAGGAGGATATACTCCTATAAGTTTCATGATCTCATGATCGTGAAATTTGATGGAGGGCTGAAGGCAGTATGGAATATTCCCTATAAAATTCATGAAGGTGTTTGTGTTGTGAGTCTCAAGATCAATAGAATGTAGGATGTTATTCAACACATCATGATGGGGTTGAGACTACTATAGAAGATGATATATGGATAATTGGGTGGGAGCATTATGTAATTGGTGGGTAAGGCTACCAGGGATGGTGATGACATTTTATGGTGGTGGAGGTGTGATGTTGGAAGTCATAGGAGATGATGGAGATGTGAATGGTACCGATGGGAAAATGATAGGTGGGGTTTGACATGAAGGGTACCATTGATTTTGAGTGGTAATATTAATTATGATACACCACATGAAGGGGGGTCGTGTTGGACATTATTTACTTGCCTAGGTGGCCCTTGAGGATTTGGTGGTCATTGGGGGTTAGTCCCCCTATGATCAGGTAAGGGGTTTTGGAATATCCCTAGGTTTTGATTTTATGGTGTGAGGGGGTTTGAGACCTAGATGGTATCACTCTTGATAATATCTTGGACATGACCATGGAAGGAGCGACAAGCATCAATACTATAACCATATTATTGGTGGTATTTACAGAAGGATTGTTCATTATATCCTCAAGTCTTAGGTAGGTTTGGATCAAGTGGTCAAATTTTGGGTAGGATGATGTGACCTACATCGTATAACCTATGGAAGAGGGCTAATAATGATTTGGAAAGTGGTGTAAGGTTGCATTGTGTAACTTGTGGACACATCACATGAGGCTGTTGAGGCCTAGGAGAGGGAGGCACATTGGTTTGAAAAATTTACTATTATGGAGGAGAGAATTGTGGGATCGGTGAGGGTGCTAAGGTAGAAACTACCACTTGGTTGGATTGTGGATGCTGAGGATAAGGTTGGTTAGGTGTATTTCTATTGAAATAGAAATTTGAGTTGTAGTTTGGTTTTTGTCTTAACTTAATCTTACCTAACTGGAACTTGATGTCTTCAATAACTTTGGCTTGGGCAATGGCTTCTTCAAAGGTACAACTTTGGTGAAGCTACAAATATGTGGAGATGTATTTGTGGCAACTCTTGGAGAACAGAATCACTAACTTGGTAGTAGGTAAGCTATGGGCAAGGTCATGGATGATCGATATCCACCATGAAATAAACTCAGTAATAGGTTTGTCTTCTGCCTATCATAGGGCATAGATGTCTAAAAAATTAGTTTTCTTTTAATGTTTATAGAAAAGTTTTCCAGGAAGAAGTTGGCCAACTATTCAAAAGTATACAAGCTATGGTGCAAGAGCATGTTGTACCAGTCTAAGGCTTGTTCCCCAAGTGAAAGGGAGAAGGTACATAACATGAGGGGATTGCTACTATGAAGTTAGTAGCAAGATGAGTGGTAGTTGCTCACATGTTCTTAAAGATATTACTTATCCTTGTATTTATCAAACTTTGGGATCTTAAAGTGATAGGGATAAGGTGGTATTGGCACTAATGGATGGATTGGATCATTGCAGAGTTTGTCATAGGTTGATTTTTGTGGTCCATAGCTAGTTGTATGAAGGTTGATAATCTTTAATTCTTCTTGCATAAGTTGAAGTTAGAGTGCTAAGGGTGTAGAAAAATGTGTGAAGGTGAGTGGAGCCTGTGAGTGTGGTAGATATTGGAGTTGTTATTCCTAAAATTAGGAGGGAGGTATTGCAACTGGTCCTGGAGAGGTGGCTGCTAAGTGACGTATGATGTCACAACCACTAGAACACTGGGTTGTGGAATAGGCATTTGCTAAGGGTAATAGTATTGTGGCTACAGGGTGTGTGGTTGTGGCATAGGTATCTGTTGGGACTAAGCCTATTGTAATGATTGGTCTATGGGAGATGATGACCAAGAAGGAGGAGGCATAAATAATGTAGGTACTATGGATACTTATGGAGGTATTAGACTTGATGATGTGGGAGGTGGATGAGATGAAGTGTCAAAGTATGGCACCTGTTTCTGTCCTAATGGATGAGATATGGGAAAACTAAACTGGGTAGAGTACCCTAGGGAAATAGGGGTATAGGCTATGGGTCTTGGTCCATAGGTGGGAAAAGGACCAGTAGTTGGAGCCTAAAAAGGAGGAGGAGGAGGTAATATGAAGGTGGATGTAGACAAATGTGGAGTGGCTGATTGGGTAGCATAGCCTCTTGTTACCTAATATGTAGACAGGAATGATGAAGAGAAAGAAGGATAAGCTCATGAAGTACAAGCTTGGGAAGATAGAGTGGTAAATGTATTTACTCAAGATTGGATGTTTATGGTTGGTTGATGTTATTGGTATTGCATTGGTTGCATTTGAGGAGGTAGTTGGCATAAATCCTCAAAGGCTAGGAAAAATGGTTATTGGGAAGAAGATGGTTGTGACTCTTGGAAAGAGTGCAGGTGTGATGATTGAGGTGGTACTTGTTGTTGCAAAGGGGGTTATTGAGGTGTAGATTAGAAGGATGGCATCTGGGTTCTTGGTGTGGATGAGGAGGGTTTGAAATCATCCCTATAGTAGGGGAAAGAGATTCAACTTGAGGGTGAGTATGGTTTAGTAACGAGGAGTCATTCTCAAACAAATATTGAGATAGGCTCTAAAAGAAAGGGTGCATGAAGGTAGAAGACGTAGGTGGGGTCTCCTCTTATATGGTGAATAGAGGAGGGGGTTATCCTAGAGCAATGTAGATCACATGGTAATAGAGTGTGGAAGGTGGATTAGGCAATGATGAAGGAGAAGTAATTGGATGGTATTATTTGAATGAAGTGGCAATGGCTTCACTCGAAGTAGATGTCTCACCTTGAGACACCGTGTGTGTAGCATGGATCAAATCCTATGAGTAGATAAGGTGTGCATGTGGACTTCCCATTTGTGAGTGAATAAAGAGGAGTAGAATGACTAGAAGTGGTGCTAGAAGCCTCCTCTATATCGTGTGCTTGCTCACACGCTCGACTATAAGCATGATGGTGTATATCATGCTATGAAGTTTTGGAACTACAAAGAGACTAGATTTTGAGGTTCTAGATGTGATGTGTAAAGGAGTTGTGAGCAATCCTAGGATGTGTGGACTCAAAATACAGTATCAAGTTGTGTAGAGCTGAAAAAAAAGTGTTGCATGGTGTGATGTGTTGAAACCAGTTTGTGATCATGCAAACAATGCAAAAATAGAATCAATTCTAAATGTAGAAAAGAAAGTGTTTTATTCATTTGAGTGTGTTTTGATGTTGAAATGGTATTTCCTAGATAATATCATAGGTAGTGGGGAAAATAATCTCAAAGATCAAGAGTGTCATTGGTACATAACCTCCTGCAACACCTAAATATGCACATAATAGAATAATATCACGACGTGTGAATGGTGACTTGTATGGAAGGCACAGTAAAATGATAACCTATAGGGGAGAACTCAAAGTGCTAAAATGAGCTCACTGTATCCTCTCACAAGAAGATGTGGCATTGTCTAAGACCTGCTACTAACATATCCATGCTTTCGCTTCACCCTCAGGTGGGCTTAGTCAATAATTATAGTTACCATATTTATAAATTATGTAAGCCTTGTGAAAAAATACATCTAATACGATCCCACTTTGAAGGTTACTTCTAGTGATGAAATTCAAAAGACCAGTCTAAAAAATGTAGGGTTTTTCGATGATGAAGTCCAAAAAACCACTCTTGTGGAGTTGCTAGGTGTCTAGGGGGGTGATATGGTGGAGGGTACAACTCCTACCACACCAATATCTAACGATGGATTGGGGATGAAGTCCAATATCACCATTTGTTTTGAACCATGTGTGTGTGTGGGTTTGAGTTTTCTAATGATGATGTATAAAGCAAGAAAACTAACAAAATGCCTTTTTCAAATGAAAACCCTAGATGCACTTTTTGGAAGCAAAGTTAGTCCTATTGCATTTTTGAAATGAAACTAGGATGTATGCTTATGAAGTAAACAAGCAAACCAAACAAAGCATGTGATTTCAAAGAAGTGAGAAATCTAAGCTAAAGAAAATGAAGGGAAGTGAAATTTGATTTTGTAAAAAGAAGAATGATTTACTATCATAAGGAAATGTGAGACAAAATTTGAAAATCTAATCTAGATGTAAGAAAGAAATGGGAAAATTATTTTTGATACAAAAAGAGATTTGAAATTTGCCTTAATGAAATGTACAAAAGAAAAGTGTAAACCCTAATCCTAAGCACAATTTTGGAAAAAGAAATTTGAAATGTACTTTAAAAAAAAATTGATGGAATAATACAAAAAGAGAAATATAAATCTGTTTAAAGTGTGATTTGAGAAAAGAAATGAGAATGTTCTTGAAATGTAAATAAAATGAACTTTCTAATTTTACACAGGTTTTTGAGCATAAGTTTTGGAAGAGCTAGGTATTGTAAGAAAAATGGCTTTACAAACTTATGATTTACTAAAAAGAATGACTAGGAACTAATGCCTATTCTAATCCCTTAAGCAAATAGGGATGTAAATCTGATTTCTATATAGGAAGATGAATATAGATCAACTAACTTAAATGTTCTTTACATGATAAGTGCATTGAAACAAGGGATTCACCGAATGGTATGATGCATTTTCTAGTGAAATTTTCATTGCAAGAAAATGATAGAAAAAGAGGAAAAAGGGGAATACCTGATTCCTTTTTCTCCAGATGGATTTGTCTACCCTTCTGCTAATGACCTCTACAGGTTTTAGGTTTTTTGGAGTAGTTATGCTCAATTCGTAGGCTAGGGGGTGAATTGGATCTGGATTTGCAAGTTGGGGGGTGAATCAAGCCTAGGAGCCATAAACTACTATTTTGAGGACCTGAGGGGGTTTTAAGGGTTTTAGGGGTCCTTGTGATGTTTGGATATGGTACTTGTAACAAGAAAAAAATAAAAAATTGTGTTAGAATCACGATAAAACTAGTCTAGCACAATCCTTTGTGGGGGTCCAACCGGGCATGCCAAAATGAACGTACAAAAGAATGCATTTGATCTAATAACTTGCTAAAACAAAAATTATTTAGAAATGCTAATTTTATTCATGATAAAATTTCTTTTGTGTTAAAAAAAGGTAGAATTCCCCTTCTTTATTTCATAAATGTATAATAAATCTAATGATTTTTTTTGGTTCCTCATTGTAGGTGGGCTTCATGTGTAATGTGTTCTACCGATATTTGTATTTGCTATTGTTTTCCTCTTTGAATCTATGCTATACCTACAAAATAGAGTTAGTATATTTGGGGACTTGCCTTAGTCAGTCCCCAGGGTGAAGAAGACAAATGGACACAAAATATGCAATGAAAACTGCATATAACATCATAAAAACATGAAATGAAGCATACCTAAGTGATTTGGAGTGAAAAACCTTCTCTAGGAAAAATTCACAAGCCGAGGGGTGAATTAGAAGCCAGATTTGTAGGCTGGGGGGTGAATTAAGCTGTGAGTACTTTCTACTGCAGATCCTTTTTTAGATGGGCTTCTCAGATGTTGATATATTGTTTGTGTGGTTCAAATGTATGAGATTGCACTTCTGGTCATATTTCTATAGAGTTTCTATAGGCTAACTAAAAGGGGAGAGAGAGATATAATGAGGGATTTGGTCTCCTATTTATAGGAAAATCCAAGGTGTAGGGGGTGTGGTTAGGAGTACTAAACCCTAGGGTCAAGTCCTAAGGTAGTTAGGTTAGGGTTTATGAGGTGTCATTCCTACATTCCTTAAAGAAATATCTCATCCTCACACATGTGTGAGGAGATATTAGGGCTTACTAGGGTTAGGTGGTCCCTAGGTTAGATGAGGGTTAGGTTAGGGTTTCCTAGGAAATATCCTAACTAACTTGGTGCACACACATGTGGGAGGGAATAATTAGGAATAATTTGGGTTTAGGATCCTAATTAACCTTTTTAATCCATAAAGTACACTTAAGTGAAGTGACTTTAAAATTAGAATTTTAATTAACTTAATTAAGACTTTTTGGGAACTAATAGTCTCGTGGGGTCCTAATTAGGTCTAGGAAGGGCTTAAGTTACCTTAGGTAACTAATAGGTAGTATTTTGATGGATTAAATGTGGTTATGACATGGATTGTTTAGTTTAGTAGGGTTTCATGCCTATTGATCGATGAAATGGTCTACATAAGTCTACGAAGGTCTACGATGGCCTACACTGATCTAGAGTGGTCTACGCTAGTCTAGTGTGGTCTACGCTAGTATGGAGTAGCCTATGTAAGTATAAAATAGTCGACACTGGTCTATAGTAGCCTAGAGGTGTCTAGGATAGTCTATGATAACCTACAAGTGTCCTGATGGATCTACAAGTACGTAGAAGTAGACGTGTGACTTTTGGGTGTCTACACTAGGTTTTTATAACTATGAACACAAATTTATTTTGTGATCCTTTGAACATACAACACACACTCAAAATTTATTTTTTGGATATTCATTTCTAGGGTGTTTTCCCCTGCATTTGGGATAAAATTAGGCCAATACCACCTTGTTCTCCTAGTTCTTTTTATGAAGCATAAGGGTGTCTATTTTAAGAGCTAGAGATGATAACATCTCACTTTTGAGGTCTTCTAGCATGTTGCCTATTTTTGTTTTAGTGATAGTGGCTGATTGTTTGATATTTCTAGGGATTAACTTACCTATTATTATTGAAATTTTTTGATACAAATGTCGAATATCATCCATATGATGTTGGTAAATATCCCCTCTAAAAATCATGTTTAAGGCTTTCGAAGATTCATTTGTAAGTCTTTTTAAGAAGATGCTTCTTAAGGACCTTTCTCCTAGTTTTTAATGGGATGATAGTTGCAAATTAAATTTGAACCTATACTAATATTCCTCTATAGATTACCCTTTATTTTGTGTCATGTCTAGGATTTCTTCCCTTGCATCGCGTGCTATAAAAATAGATATGTCAAGTCACAGAGGAACCCAAAACGAAGCTAAAATATTATTGCAGAATACTAATATAAATACACAAATGCAATTATGGAGGGTTACAAAATCCTGTAAAGACACACCAAACAGGGGTAAACCACTCCAAAAAACAAAGTAATGAACTACTAGCAAATAAGCCACTAATTAACAGTTCGAACAAACACTCTATGTGGGCATACTATGCCAATCACATGAACACAATGAAAAACTATAAAATAATAAAATCTAATATTAGGCTTTTAGAAATCAGCCTAAGTATCCTCAACACTCCTCCAAACCATATAAGCATTGGATCCATATGCTCTAAAAAAATTTGGAAAGTCATGGGCCATCTCATGGTGAGGAATACAGCAAGACATGTGTGGAAAGTGACCGCGATGGGTGACAATGTAAGTAATGGAAGAACCCTATCAGTGTGATGAGTCTTCATCTCAAAAACTCTATCTAAAATGAGCAAAAGCTGATGATTAGGTGCCACTGCTACTGTAGGGCTAAAAACATGATCAGTTACCAAAACATGTTCCTAAAATGGTATCTCTGGAAAGAAGCACTTATCCAAAGGAATCCAAAATCTATCTCCAACCTATGGTGAGTGAGGATTATGATGCTTATGCACCACTCCCCGTAGAGTCTCCTTCAAGTCTTGTGGTATCTTGCCTAGAAGGATTTGCTTGTGCTTAGTGAAGGAAGTAACCTTAGCTTGGTCCTCCATGTGTGCAATGGTGGGAGTGGGTAAATCCAAAGGTAACTTCTATGGAACAAGTGGTTCTATAGCTGTAGGTGTACCCAAAATTATACCAATGGAGTGAATGGCATCTTTCTCATGAGTGAGAATGGTGGGTTCCTTAACCACTTGCTCTTATGATTTTTCATTAGGTGGGAGTGAAAATTATTCCTTTTCATGTTCCTTAGATGGTGCTTGTTCTTCATTTTGTGTGGAACTGATGCTAGTAGGAGCCAAAATGAGTGCTTGACTTAATGGCTTCCTTACTTGTCTACAACTTAACATCAAATTGGAAGTAGGTGTAGTGCTTTGTATCAAGTAAGTTTTATCATGCAACTCCAATGTGTAGGTGTTATTTTTAGCATGATAAATATCATTCCTTTCAAATTGATAGGGTTTGCCTAGAAATAGCCCACAACAATACATCTATGTGACATCACACCTAACTTTCTCCACAAACTTATCACCAAACAAAAAAGTCAAGGTGCAAGTGTGGGTGATGTTGGATGTGGAGTTTACATCTTTCCACCCAAGTGCATATGGTTGGTGATGTGGTTTTATGGGAAGTTTCAACTTCTCCACAACAGACTTCACAATGAGGTTCTTTTGCGATCCGTTATCTATGATACAATCAACATAGTAATAATGTGTAAGGTGGGATCTAGTAACAAAAAAATTGTCATGAACCCCTTGAGCCAATACATTTGACATAAGGGTAACTTTTTTTAGTTTACCCTTTAAATTAGGATACTCTTCTTCTATCCCTATAGCCAAAATGGGACCATATTGTGGTTCCTCATGTGTAGGCTATTCAAATAGGGATTCCTTCTACTTGTTTACTACTTGTTGAGCAAGATCATTTACCATTTGTTTTCTAGTGTATGCCAGTATATGAGGAGTAAAAATAATTCAAACACAATTTGTATTTTTCCAAAAATTTTCAATTTAGGGTGAGTTTTAAGTGCAAAAAGATTCAACTCCTTTTTCCAATTTTCAAAAAAATTGCACTCTAAAACTCAAATTTTAACCCTATGTGCAAAAAAATACAACATTTTTGAGGTAAAAAATGTAACTCTTGCAAAGTGGATGAAAAAAAAATTGTTCACCTCTAATTGTTGTAGCAAACCATCAATACGGCATCAAAAAGGCCATCGTGGACGTCAAACAACCATTGTGGGCATCAAACAGGCCATCGCGGGTGTCAAACAGGCCATCATGGACATCAAATAGCCATTGCTGGTGTCAAAATGACTATCGTGGGTGTAAAAAAACCATCGCATACATAAAAAAACCATCGTGGGTGTCCAACAGGCCGTTATGGGCATCACGACAGTGTCAAAAAGGTGTCGCTAGGCGTCAACTGGGCGTCATGGGCATCAATCAGTGTCACGCAGTGTGAATTTTTTTTTTGTTTTTTTTTTGCGATCGTTGGTGGATCAGGGTGTAAGTATTAATGTTCAAAACCTTATGAAATAAAAAAAATTATTGCGCTGTCTGCTAACACGAACCACCAAAAATGGAATTCCAGGAAGAAATATTAATGCAAACCTTAGAGGTTTGATTTTCCTCATCGTATGTGCATTGGGGATCAACTTATGTCATCGTTAGATGTACCGGGGAATGATATCACTCACCAAAAACTTGTGATCATTGGGAAAAGGCTATGTTTTTAGTGTTGGGTGGGTATGTTGTGCTTCCAATAAAAGAACATCGACCAAAGGATCAACATGCATTGGGAATGAAATTTGTGATGCTAGGATTTTGCTGTGAACTACAAAACTCACCAGGACATTTCATCATGTCGGAGAAACACAGAATTCACCAACAGTTTTACCAACTCGTTCGTGACGTGAAATGTTGACATCTTTAATGTGGCAAGAAAATATTTTGTTGTTATCGATCGAAACTAAATGTGTTGATGTAGCCACTGGTCTAGGGTTTTTTGCACAAGTACTAGGGTCTATTTTTTAATTAGACTCAAAGAATGCTATAAGGTTGCATGCTTAGATAACTCTCTAGGATTGCACGCTTGGAGAATGCTTTACATCCAACGTCGAGTAGGAGGTGATGGTGATGGTCATCGAGGAAGTGTGCGATGTCAGGGGGGTAGAGATTTGCTAAAGTATGATTCGCCATTGGGAGGTTCATGCAACACTGTAGAGGCAAGAAGGCTACCGACTTGAAAATGGCCGTCTATGATCTATGACTTGCTCTTCGAATGAATGGGTTGTGCCTGTAATGAGGTGATCAAGGTCACCCGATTAAGGTTGACCATCTGACATTTTTTTTTTAGTCAGGAAAATAAGTGTAGGGAAATGTCTATCCGTTGTCACCTTGCAGGATTTGCTACAAAATGATCCAGTTGGAAATGAAGCCAAATTCATGTAATCATCACAACAAGATTCTTTCTGTCTCTGAATACCAGTGATATGGCAAGTCACAGAGGAACCCAAAATGAAGCTGAAATCTTATTGTAGAATACTAATATAAATACACAAATGCAATGGTGGAGGGTTACAACATCTTGTAATGACACACCAAATAGGGGTAAACCACTCCAATAAACAAAGTAATGAACTGCTAGCAAACTAGCCACTGACTAAT
This sequence comes from Wollemia nobilis, assembly GCA_028583015.1. Classification (NCBI taxonomy): domain Eukaryota; kingdom Viridiplantae; phylum Streptophyta; class Pinopsida; order Araucariales; family Araucariaceae; genus Wollemia; species Wollemia nobilis. Next base: position 1,283,662 of record JAQPPZ010002979.1, read on the forward strand.
AATTCAAACAAACACTCTATGTGGGCATACTATGCCAATCACGTGAATACAATGCAAAATAATAAAATAATAAAATCTAATCTTAGGCTTTCAAAAATCAACCTAAGTATCCTCAACAAAAATCCTAGTACTATTCTAAGAAAAGTCTTTTCAATTATTTCCACATAGTTATTAATTTATCTCACAAACTAATGAACCGGCGTAAATATGAATCATCAAGAGTGGAAGGGAATAATTTTAGTTTTTGAGCATCAGTGGTGTAATCCATAGATCTACATAAAACATCAAATTTAAATAGAAACAGATATGGATCTTATGTTGGTAGTCCTATAAAGGTTGGAAGGTGGGTAGGGGAGATATGCTTCATCTTGTGATCTCTTGTTGCCTCTTCTATGGGAAAAATAAAACTAGTGGATGCTTCCTCTGCATAAGCCATCTTGTTTGTGAATAGGGTATCTAAACCAACTGCATTCAAAGTAGCTTTCAAGTCCTCTAGTTCATTTATCTTATCCTACATAAGGATTACTAAATATGTGTTTGATATAGTTCCTTCTCTAACAAATTTCTAGCATTGAAAGTTTAATACATCTTCCTCACACTAAACTCTACTTATTTTTTATCCTTCTCTATGATGTTGTTGATTTGTTTAAAAAGGATCCTATGCAAATAATGGGTGTTCTATCCAATGCACAGGTGAATATTATGGAGAAGAGAGTTCAGTCTCAGGATTAGGTACAATGGAAGCATAAGACTTTTGAGAAATATCATTGTTTTTAATAAAATGATCATTTGGTCCTCTATTCTTAGGTGGAATCATGCAAAGCTTTAGGAATGAAGGTTCTATAGGTAGCAACCTAAACTACAACTAACATGCTTCCTTTAGAATGAGAAATTACAATAGACTACTCCCAAAAAATGGTACCAAAATGTTGGGCAAAAACATTGGTTAGTTTTATACGTTTAAGTTCATTGGCTCATTTAATTTGTCAACCCGGGGTAGCTTGTAGACTTGTGAGTAGCCTTGCATAGTATATGCTTATAATTTCCTCCATAGAGATGAGTCCCTCAGATTTATGGTTTGGGGGGTGTTGGTGTTTGTTTAATTTCTTATTTTTATTTCCAAACCACTAATCTATCCCACGTTTATGAAAACATGCCTAAATTACATTCAAAAATTAAAACTACATATTGCTGGAATTTACAAAAAATAGGGGAAAATATAGGAATTTAAATTAATCTATAGAAATAAAATGAAATTGAAGAAAATAGAAAATAGGGGAAAGGAAAGGGATGAATATTGTTGAGAGTGGGCCCACACTTCCAGTAGGTTCTGCTCATGTTAAATCATTCACCAGATGCTAGTCAATTTAACCAGAAGTGACTTAGAAAATATTTATTAAAACTTGCAACAGAAAATATATAGGGGAAATATGGGATCACGTTTTCAAGGGTGACCAACATATTTATAAGATATGTGGCCACACCTTGTTACAAATTGAAAATAAATCAAAGTCTTAATTCTACTTTACAATGACATGCATGAATAGCGGGAATTGAGCAAAATATCAAAACTATTTTAGTGTGTTCTATTTTATCAAAATACGTCTGATATTCGCTTTGTTCAATTTACATAGAAATTGAAAAATAGTTGGTTAGTCATATTTGACATTGTCCCTGTTATGGATTCAATGTTGAAACTCCATCTACGCTTATCATTAAAATCGTATTCTATTTTTTTGACCGTAGAGCCGTGTTGGAATTCAACTTCAATAGGAATTAGGTGCCTTGTCTGTAGAAGTTGGAAAGCAGGCACCAACATGAGAGTTAGACACCTAATGATAAGCAAGCACTTAACAAGAGTCAGGTTTCCATCAGTTAAGCACCAAAAAGAATTTGGGCACTTCAAAGGAAATAAGATGCCTAACTTAGCATTTCACACTGGTGTATTGTAGATGTTTTACCTTCATGAAATCGAAGGTGCCAAGTTCGAATGGGACCTTGATGAAAGCATGCTAAAACACAATAAATTATACAAAATATACACAAAATGCACTTAGAAACAAATATTAAATAACATGTAAAATAAACTGTTAAATATATCTATAGAAATAAGTGCCACTATTTATAAGGAAAGTAGTACAAAAAATGAGCATTTTCAAGGCTCATCATTTAACTTTGCATTTTATTGACTCTGAGTGATACTTGAATCTTGTGGAAATTATTATTGACCTTGGGAAACTTCTAGGTAGAGGGGTAATTGAGGACTCTAAATCCATGATATATTTTACATCATTTGAAGATTTTTCCCTAGTTGAGCCACTATGACACTATATGATTTCCAAATATCTCAAAGATAGAAGCAAATCTCTAATGATAATAATGTTTGGTCAAAAACAATCATTTTTTTTATTTAGAGAAAATAACTCACTTGTTTTTATGGAAAATGATTTGCTCATTAACTAGTGGACCGCTCCATGATGGAGAAAAAATTGCTCATCTAATAAAAACCTAGGATTTTTTCTTTGAATTTGATGAATTGCTCTTTTCCAAAGACTAAACAATTCACTTTTTGAAATAAAGTGATTCACTACGCTAATACTTGGTAAAATTTTCACTTTTGTAGGCAAATCACCTGGTAGAAAAATCAAATTGCTCATCCAAAAGAAACTTAGATTTTTTTCAAATTTGACAAATCACTCTTTGCTACTAGAAAAGTGTAATTTTATGCCAAATATGAGGTGATTTAGTGAACCTCTGTGGAAGTTTGTAATAGATTTTCCATCCTATAAAGCATATTATTAATTCATCTTTTAGAAAGTATTGATAAGCCTCAATCCTTCCATGTATATACCTACACAATGGGGTCAAAAATGAGAAAATTATAAAAGTTTAAATTGAGAGAATTTTGCAAAAGGATGGTTCAAGAAAATCACTTTGAGTTCCCAAGTGGATCACTCCCTTGATAAGACTTTTTTTCTAGGATATTTTTATTCTTATAGCGTGAACAAATCGCTTTCTTGTCATCATGAAAATTATCCCTTGGATCAAACTTTAATATCTTTGAATTTTTGGGTAGTTTGCTTCAAACAGGGTAAATCACTACAATAATGAATCACTCCTTAGATTAAGACTTTGCTAATATTATTAGAACTTTGGCATATCACTTTTTATCCTTGATAAAAATCAATTTAGTATCAAAATTGGAGAAAATTGATGTTATCTAATGTATTTTTTGTCACTTTGTAAAGAATTTAAAAATTTTATGAGTTTCATAATGGGGTCACTATTCTTAAAGCACCTTCAAGGACAAACACAAAAAATAAGACATGTAAATTTAGATTTTAAAAAGGGACTAAGCTCAATTTCATCATAGAAATCAAGGCCTTTGTTCCATGAGGTATGCCAAAAACATGTTGAATTGTAGAAATATCCAACTTCTTGTGTTTGCAAATACATTTCAACAAATTGGAAGAAATAAGAGTGTGCCTACTTTGAACTTAATATTTAGGTTGACTCCCCACTATCCTAGCTATATATTACTAATCTAAAATAAAGACATAAATTAAATGTCAAAAATAGAATACATAAAAGTAAATTTTGAAAGCTTAGAGTGTGATAGATTTGAAGTAAAATATGACTATAACTATAGTAAGGAGAGTGTGCCATCAATAAAAATATAATAAAATCAAACAACAATTCATCCTTGTTGGTGTCTGAATTGACATCAATGTGAACTCAAGATATGACTATCATCTAAAATGGTTTTTTGGAAGGTGAACACCCACTAATCATAGCCCTGATCCCAACATTGGATGGATCAAAATTGCTTTTAATCCAACCTCTAAAGTAAGATGGTATACCTTGTCAACTAATTGGTTGTTGACTCATTTAAGCTTAGTTAAAAGTATATTGATAGGTATATAAAAGAGAAAGGGTTTAGAAAGTAATGAATCAATTATGGTAGATAAAACTAACAACATAGGCATCTACTGAGAACTTATGACAAATCAATTTATAGCAAACAACACTTGTGATTAACAACATTCAAAACTTAATAATTGTTGGGCACCAAATTGACATCAAGTTTTACTTGACACTACGAATGTCTATATTCCAATTTTCTATCCAGGCATGCACCCGATAGTCATAGATCGACACTCAACATTGGATGGAACAAAGGCAACTTCAATCCAACCTCCAGAGTAGGTTGGTTCCTTGTCAATTTAAAATGGTGTTGACATAATTAAAGCTCAAATAGGGTTTTAAGATAAGCATTAGAAAAGGTTTAGGGTTAGAGATATTATGAAAAATAGTGGCCAGATAGGCTAAAAACATAAGAAACTACAAGAAAAAGCTCCCACAAACTATTTCTAGTGTCCCATCACTCAATATTAATAGCACCCAAACCCATGAAATCTTTGTATATTAAAGCATAAAAATAGATATATTGTGGAAAGCAATTCCAAAATCTAATATTGATAATCCAAATTAGCAAAATAGACCAATAGTTAGATTTAATAGAAATAAAATTCCTAACAATATAGATCTAACCATGAAAAAATATTCAATTACTCTCACAACTAGTAATCCAATAAGCTAGAATGAACTAACCACTAAAGTATTAACAAAAATGCAGCTCAAAGCTTTGAACCTCTCACACAAAGATTATGAAGATGACAGATTTTGATTCAAAAATTAGAGTTATGCTCCTTCTATTAGCTCACAGGAATATTTATAGTAGGGCAAACAAACGCACTAGATCCGATCCTTAAAAATGAGGGTTCGACCTCTATTTATAGTCTATAAAAATAAAAAAATATTAAGGAAATATTACAAATATTATAAATTTATATCTCAAAAGAAAGTTTTGCTGGCATTATCTTACTGGTTGAAGAAGTCTAGGAAATTTGCTATGAGTAATCCACCATGGTAGCTTAACTCTCTATAACTTGCTAGTTCATTGATAGTAGTTGGAATTTATGTCATTGGAGACCACATATGATTTGTTTATCATTCTTGGAAGCTCGCTCCACCACATATCTACAACTACTTCTGGTTATCATTCTTGAAAACCCCTAATGCTTCATCTTCCTACCCCCCAACTGACTGCTCTCTGGTCTGACAAGAATTCACTTTTAAATACTTCAACAATGTCAGCAAGTTCTAGGCTGTTGATCTCCATTGTGGATGTCTATGATTAAACCTCCAAAAATAATCTAAAAATTGGCAAGAAAATACCAAAGTGCCATTCTACACTTTTAAATTACTGGCATCATCTTTTGTGACCTTGATTCTACAGAATCGAATTCTGGCATAAAATGCACTGAGTGGGATGCATTCCACTATCAATCCGCTCACTAAATTTCCTTTTCTCTTCTTTGGATTCAAATAAATCACAATCTACACAAAAGAGTATTCTGATGTCACCTTTTCCTTGGTAGAAATGTAGAATCACCAATCTGCACCAAAGCTAGTGCAAATAAGACTTTATCACCATTCTGCTTTGGAATTAGTGTTTTTGGCCTTCATGTCTTCATTCCATACTAAAGCTAGTGCAAAATAGCTTTTATCATCATTCCACACTCTTTGTAGTGTAAAATTACCTTTGTTATCATTTCACACTGAATTACTTAGCAAAATCAAGACTCTAAAACTTAGTTGTTGGAGCAACAAACAACCATTGTCATTCTGCACTTCTTTTCACGTTGACATCATCATCGCCCAAAAATTTTGTGAAATCGAGACTTTCCTGGAATCCACTTCCAAATACACTGTAAACTGAGTGGAATGGAATTTAGCTCATTTAAGGCAAAAAACACTAAATGTTGAGCAGATTGGGGAACTCATGTTGCAGATCCGCTCCAAAATACACTAGGTGATGTGCATAATAGAATTTTCTCATGCCTTAGAATAATTTTCAATGCTTCTTAAGGATGTGGTCATTTTGGACCTACAATAATCTTAAACATTAAAGCACATATGCACACTTCAAGAATTATTCTAAACATCTAGGGTATCAATAATCTAGCTTAGAAAAATTAGAATGATACTCTAATTAATAGAAATATAATTATTTTCAAGTATACAAATAGAAATGAAGCATTTAAATTTTCTCTAAGCTAGCAATCCAACTTCAGCAAAATAAAATAACCATAGTAGCAGTAGTAGAAATAACTTCAAAGATTGATAATCCACAAAATAAAGAAGACACAACTCTAAGGTAAACATCCAAGTAATGCTCCTATTAATTTGCAAAAAATGTACAACAATAGTGCAAGAAAACACTTTAGATTTGACCCTTGAAAGTGAGGGTTTGACCTCTATTTATAGTTTTTGCATTAAAATTAAAAGAATAAGGAACATTACAAAGAATTTGGAGTGCTAGATTAGTAAGATGCTGAGGTGGTGACCTTTCATTTGAATAAAAAAAGGAAGTTGTGCAATCCTTCGATCTTTTGCAGCTTGGCTTCTACAAGTTGTTCGACTCTTATGGCTCCCAACTATAGATTTGGTTTATTTGAAATTAAGGCCATCTCTTATTCTTGATGTGGCTGCCCTATCATAGATCTGCAATTAAATTGGCTCATGGTTCTTGATTCTTTGTCGCTTCATTTTTTTGCTCTTTAGATTTAGCCTAGAAACTACTCAAACAAAGGTTTGCTATCTTATGCCACATCAAATATTACATGATTGGAACCACTTTTGATATAGACCATTGATCCACTATTGGATGACTAAGATTAGCTCTTTTAAAAGCTTGGCATGCTTCTTACAATTTGTGGTCTGAAATACTTCATATCTTGGAGCCTATTATGGTTTGTGATCACCTTGCCTCTTCAACTTCATCCTTCATAATATAAAATATGCTCTAATACAATGCTTGAATCTCTTGTTTGAGCCATTTGAATGCTTCGACCATGGCTTGGGACAAGGGTGTTTTTATCCTCAAAGATGCACTTTTAGATTTTTTTTTTGAGTCGTGAACTATAGAACCATATTCTGAGTTGCTCTTTTGATTTCCTAAGTAGCATCTTTGACCTTGATAACCATGGTATAGAACAACAAGTTGAAGTGCACGGTGTGGAACAATGAGTTGAGTCTTGTAGTGGAGAACTGTATTCTAAGCCACTTTTTATATTATCAAATTTAGAAGTTTGATTGTGTTGATCACGATGAGGAGCCAAGTGTTGAGGTGCATGGTATAGATACATGCAATGATCCACGTGGTGTGGAACCATGTTCTAGATCACGATTTGAAATGTTATATTATCACTTTTGACTGTACTGACCATGGTATAGAACCATGCTCTGGGTCATACAGTGTAAAATATTTGTCACAAGATGCTTTCTCTTTTTATGCTCTAAGCCATGATTTGAAATTTGTGAAGGGCCTGTTTGACTAGATTTATCGTGATATGGGACATGTTGCACTGAGCCGCTATTGTGATCTAGAGCGCCTCTTTGGGCTTAGAAATTTTTGGATATTTTTGAAAAAAAATTCAAAGTATGTGGCCTTTTGGGCCTACATTCTAGCACCCCTCAGGGAAATTTTCTAGAAAAATTGAGAACTCAGAGTTTTATCCTTTGGGAAACTGGAGTAGAAATCTAGATGGATATGTCTTATGAAATGATTATGTGGATGGATGGAGATATGAAAATAAATGGAAGAATGGAGTGGGATGAGTGAATGAATGAATGGATGAATGAATAATGGGGAAATAAGGAAGTGTAAACAAAAATGAATGGAGGAAAATGAAAAATGGAATAGACTCTAGCTAGCTTCAAAGTTATATTTGAAGGTATAACTTCCTTGTGACCATAACTCTATTGAACATTTATAAGGATATTCAGAGAGTAACGGTTCACGCAAAAGCAATGTAATATGTAAAAATATGTATATGTCCCAGAAATAGTGTTGCTTCTCCTTTAAAGTCTCAATGACATGACTATTGCATAAAATTTGCCTGCTCATGCTTTCCTTTATGCATCTAACACTTGTCAGTATCAAAAAATTCACAATGCATGTTCCCAGGGCTTCTTTGATAGCTACAACACTCAAAACTATTTCATACTTCTCAATAGGAGATCCTCATTATTTTTGTGCTTATTCCCGCTATGTTTTTCCCTTTAATTCATTTTCTAGTACTTCCTTAGTATCTTACATATTATATTTTGTGTTGACCTCCTTCTTTTCACTCTCTTTCTCTTCTTCATCATCCTCTTGCTCTATTTTTGATATAGATAGTTGGATCATCTGATTCAATGTTTCTAAGGATTGGTCCTAGGTTGGTTTAGTGGGATTAGCTATTTCCATGAGATATTGGTGGGTAAACTATAGCTTGGTATTTTTCTCATAGGACATGGAGTGCCCCTTATATACCATATCTTCCATCAAATATTTGAGCTTGGTTAAATATTTTATTAGCTGAGAGACTTGATATTGATTAATCGGGTCCTCCCAAACATCTATTTTAGACTCATCTTGCATAATTGATGTTAAGCTAGTTTGAAGGTCTTCTTCTGATAAAAGAATACTCTCTTCATTCTAGAATCCTTTGAAACCATACTACATCATTTCTTTATTAGCATCAACAATCTCCTGGAGCTTACCTTTGATTTTATCTATTAGTAGCCACCCATTTTGGATCAACTTATTTTTCCTAAGGATATTTTTGGCTACTAACCTTGCATTATTCCAAGATTTATTTGAGATGGGCTTAGCAAGAATATTGCATCTATTCTTAGAAAACTTATATATTTGTTCTTCTTGTAACACCATTGGATGTAGCTCTTCGTTAGCATTCTCTAATTTTTCCTTGGTTGCTTGTAACAAATGGCTAGCCTCATCCATGTAATCAATCACATGTTGGATCTCTAAAATTTTAGATCATACTTGCTTTCTAATCTGCTTAACTTTGTCTTTAGAGAAACCTGTAGCTCTAGCCTTCTCAACCTATAGCTCTAAGTCATCAATTTATTTTAAGGCTTGTATTCGTTTGACCTAGGCCTCATTATTTTTCTTCAACTCTTCAACTTGTTATTTGAATTTGATAGCCTCTTGGTATTTATTTTTCCAATTTTTTGTTTTATTTCTTACAACCTTCTCCACATTTTTTTTTATGGCTGATTGTATTTTCTAACTTTTCAACTTTTTCTTTAAATTTCTCATATTTCTCCTTGCAAATATCACTCTGGACATAAATTGTCTCAAGATGAGCCCTATCTATAACCAATTCATCCTCCATGGAAAATTGAGAAATATCTTCAGTGTGCTCTTCTAGCTGATAATATTATACAGTCACATCTTTCTCTAGTTTACTAACAAGATGAGTGAGGGAGATTGTTGTTCTTTTCCTAGAAATAGGATCAAAAATCTTAGTTTTTCTTAGTCTAGCAGTTTTAATCGAAGGCTAGACCAATTTATTACCCCAAATTTTTTGGATCTTCTGTGAGATATTCTTGACCTTATGCAAAGAAGTTATTGTAGGGTGATTTGCAATGGTAGAATTAGTGGTGGGTCAAGGAAAAAATGAGCCTTCTATATATGGAAGGGGTGTGGTAGTAATTATGGTGGAATCTATGCTTATTGTAGGGATTGTAACAAGTCTTGAAATGATAACAAATATTACAATTGTGGAAGATGGTGGAGAATATAGAAGTGCTTGTTCCCCTATTGAAATATGTGGTGATTATTTTAGAGGTGAAGGGGTGTGAGTGAGAGATGATGATATTAGGATTTTTGATGGATGAGGTGGATATGGAATGGAGTGAGATGATGGAATAATTGGTGAATATGATAGGAAAAAATAAGGTGGAGATGGTATATTTTGTTCCTTTTTCTCTTGAGAATGGGAGGGAGAATTATTTGGGGAAGGAGAAGGAGAAGGATAAGGAAAATAAGGGATAGGAATCATACCTCCACATACCAAAGTATATTTTTGAAAGATGTCATCAACACTTTACTGTTGTACTTGTTGAATCGGTTGCTCTGTAGTTGTAACTTGTGTTTTTTCAACTACTTGTGTTTGATCCAATTTTTTTTCTATATTATTTCTTGGCCTTCCCTATTGAATCCTTTGCCTTCCTTTCAAATACAATAGGCACTACAAGATTAACCTTATGAGTATCATCCTGTTGTTGCATAGCTGGAAATGTAACCTCCAAAACTAGAGAATTTGAGGACTTGAGAGGGGTTGCAATAGTAAATTTAATAGGAGAAATTCTATATTATTTTTTGCTTCATCTCCCATTAGGTCTTTATTAGAAGCTTTTACCTCCAAGGCCAATCGTTTCAGCCTATGTCCCACCTACATATTTTCTATATTTCTTATTTCATCCTTACCTAGGCCACCACAAAAATATTGCATATTTTTCATCATTATAGCACCCATAGAGTATTGCTGCAATTGTTCCTGTGAAGGTTCAAAAGCAAACTAAGCTTATTTAATCATTGGTGGTGAAGCTATTGTAATGTTATCCTCACTTTGCTACAAAGGTGGGGAGGGAGAAGCTGTTGGTGTTTGGTCTTTATTTTACCCTTTTTCTCCTAAGATTTTCCCTTTACCCTTACCTTTCTCTATTTTATCTATATTAGACCTTTTGTAGCTCAATGCTAAGCTCATACCATTCTTGGCTTTCCAAGTCTTAATATGTTTATTATATTTCTCAGAGAAATTAGTATTGGATTGGTGACCAAACCTAGGTTTTATAATATTTTCTATACCCTTATTCTTTACCATTCCAAAACCTTACCTTCATCCCAGCCATGCTTATACTCTATTTCTTTGATTTTGGTTTTCTTCAGCTGATGGGTTTTCTTATTTTTAGGGTCGTATTTGATCAATTGCTCATAAAAGTCTCTCCAAGGGGAAATTTGTTCTATATTTCTATCATTCCATTCTAACAGAGAGCTCTACTTATTATTTTGTGCTTTTCAACTTGAGGACTCAAAGTCTATTCAAAATTAGGAGCCTTCTCACCATTGAGGATATTTAGCTTCTCTAAAAACATATTGTTCGGGTCATATATCCATATTTGTAGAAGATAACTAAGACCTACTTTCTCCAAATACTAATTAATCTATTTGTAATGACCCTTAATTATTATTGTAATATCTTCCACACTTTGAGGGTAAATTATTATCCCTTTTCTTCCTTTCCCAGTGCCAAAGGTGACATTGACATAGTCAGCCTGTCTACAATATTCTAATGCCAACATCCTTCTAGTGAAAAATGTGGAAGCAAGAATGGTTTTCCAATGAAGCCATAAAGTCTAATGATTTTGCTCTCAATCAAAATATACCAGTCTCCTTCCTCCTATTGTTTTGTTCACAAAAGTTCCTTAGTTAGAGGAGGAATTCTAGGACACTGGCCATACATAATTTTTAGGGTTGGCCCCAAAAATTCCAAATTGAAGCTATTCAGTATTTCTCAGGAGCTTAGTCCATGTATAGGCTGGTTTAGGATTTCCATTATCATCCTTGTATGTTACTAGGATCCAAGGCATCTCTTGCCTTACAACACTAAGAAATATCCAAACCATATTAGAGAAATTCATGAAAGAGGTAACCTCAAAATATTTCTTCATTATTACTAGTTGCTCATGCATTCTCTTGGAGAGGAAGGCCGACCAATCAAAGTACGTCAGTCTATTATTACAATATCCCATAGGTATTCTATACATATTTTCATTAGAAATGCAGTAAAATGTAGCTATCTACCATTCTCTTACATACTAGTTAGAATCTAAATTGACCAGACATGCTAGCTTGGAAAAGAGTTATGGGTAGGAAAAATGCTCAGTGGCAATTGGGATGCTGGGAAAAGTGTCCCTAGATATTATAGTTTTGAATTGGCTATACACCCATTTTCTAATTTTTTTTCCATTTTTTGGATGCTCCTTCAGTGAATAATACTTAGCTTGGCCTTGTGGGTCGAAGGGCTTGAGACAAGTGGATATTTACCCGTAGCAAAAAGGTCATGATAAGCTCGTGAAGTTATATTGAAAGGTGTTTTTCCCTTGGCTATTTTTACTACTTTAACCCTAGGGTCATAGAATTTTACTATGGTAGAAATTAACTATGGAAAAGGATGAACAAAATCATAGATATAGAACGACAAGAGAGAGTAGACGATACAAGTACCTTGAAGTGAAATTGGAAGTCCTTTGAAGAAATTATATTCGATCTCTCTCCTAAGCCTAGTTTTCATTTTCCATGTCATTTTTATATCAACTACTAATTGTGCTTTATCAATGTAGTGTATAACTTTATCACCTTCCTGTTGAGTAGCTTGCTCTACAACTTTTGATGCCATTTATGAGAAAACCTCTAAAATTATTCTTTGAATGCTCTGTAAATTTACTTCACCTCGTTATCACCACTCTTTAAGACTTAGCACCATTTGTGAAATGAAACTTAGTCAAATTTTAGCTTTAAATATCCTGCATACATGCCCATCGCCATTAATGTGGTAAATGAGCCATGTTAGATGCACACTTCAAAATTCAAATTGGCAAAAAAAGGGTGTATCTTGTAAGTGATGCCTTGTTTGTTGATTGGTCATGGCATAGAAATTTTCATGACTCATAATAAACTTTTATTCTTTTTGGGCCTGACACAAAACACATAGTAAAATAGTGCACAACCTTAGATTTTACTCTTTTGACTCTCGACTAGGAACCTGTTATGAGTCGCTACCCCTGTTTTTCATTTTTGTCTGTACTAAAAAGCTAAAATAAAGATAATATAATACAAATATGTACATATATTACACAAAAAAGTATTTCTTACTCAAAGTACAACTTTATATGATATCCATTAACCAGGATTGGCTGTAAATTCTCCTCTTGATCTTGGAGTTGGAAAGCATTATTTTTCTTGACAAATTTTTGGTGGTTGCTTGGTTTGGAATTTTCTATGTTCCATCTTAGGACTGAGTCACCAAATTTAAATTTTTTAAATCTGGACTTCTTATCAAACCATTATTTAGTGTCTATGGAGTGCTTCTAAAAACTTTCATATATTTTGGTCCTCTATTCTTCCTACTATAGGAGATACATCAATCTGGCCTCTACTGGATTTTGATCTGATTCATAATCTTGGTTGGCCAATATTAGAGCTGGTATATCAATATGAGTGGGTGGAATAGCTTATTTTCCATACACTAATGCATAAGGGGTTGTTTTGATTGACTTATTGATAGTAATCCTATCTACCTAGAAGGCTTATTCTAATAGAAGATGCTGTTAGGACCCTCCTAACATATCCTAATATTTATATTTAATTATTAATTATATTAAATAGGTTATGACCCTTCATATCACACCTTCGAATAGGTATTTATTGTAATACAATTATAGAAATAAAGTCATCATCGAACAATTTAATATATTTTATTGAGTGAGTTCTCTTATCAAATTAACAACGATTCAAGTTCAAATTGCAATTCAATTTCTTCTTAATTATAATTTCTTTCAGGAGCATACCATCTAGTATCAGAGCATCATTTTTGAATGCATGTGTGAAGGTTTTTAAAATATTCTAGTTCATCCCTTGCTTACTATGCATCTTAATGGTGAAAGAAAACATCATGCGTTCCTACGAATTCATTTATAGCACATACATTGCGATGGAATATTCAAAGATAATTAAAATTATCCATCTTCTCTTCAGTGAGTTTGGGATCTTTCTTCACCATAACCTCTACAGGTGCTGGTTGATTTGCACCAATAGGTATCATTTCTCAGCCTTGACTACAACCTTTTTGGTTTTCATCGACGTCTTCTTGATGGTAGCTGGCAAGACCGTGCTCCCTCGAGGCAATGACGCTACCTCCGTAGCATTGCACCCAGCTCAAGCCTAATACATCTAAACTATGAACTCCCAATGATTTACCAAACATAAAGGGAGAGGTATTTCATCGTTACAAGAGTTTAAATAATATCCCAAGCCACCTCATATTTGGGGCACTCATAATATCATCGCTTTTTAATAATTTTAGCACACAAAACCTCAGTGCTATCAATTCAAAAGTTGGTTTGATTAGAAAATGGCATCACAATAACCTGTTGTATATGTGACTTGCATTTTCTAGCTTCCTCTTGAAATTTTGGTGAGCCAAAATTAATAAATTAAAAATGAGGGCTAAGGTTTTTTAATTTTTTGACATCGAAAGGTGAAAAAAAAAGTTCTTATTTATTTATCCCACATTGGGAATACAAGGGAATAAGGCTCATTTAAAAAGTTTAACATGTGTTATTAACATTGTGACTAGCTTGCAATAGTCACGCACCCATGCTTAGGCTTCCTAGCAAACCTCCCAATCTGCCTTGTTTCTTGTGCTTGCTGCCCTCCTACCTCATGCTTGCTTCATGCTATCGCTTACCACTCATACTACCTCATACATGCCGCCCTTCTACCTCATTCCTAATTCATGCTACCACCTACTGCTCATAATACCTCATGCTTACTTCATGCTACCACCTATCGCTCGTAATACCTCATGCTTACTTCATGCTACCACCTACTGCTCATACTACCTTGTGCTTTCTGCCCTCTCTTTGTGCTACCGCCTACCACTCATGTACTGCTTCGTGCTTACCACCTGCTGCCTCTCCACCTGCTTTGTGCCTACCACTCATACTACCTCATGCTAGCTACCCTCCCTTTGTGCTATCACTTGTTGCCTACCCACATTGCCATGCCACGATGCCAACATCAAAATTAAAAATTCAAAATAAAAGTTAAAAAAACCAAATTTTGTCAAAAAGGGGAAAGTATAAAATAATTTTTTGCAATTTTTGCAAAAATTACTAACAATTTTGGCACTCTCTATCAAATTGGTCAATATTTTTTTTTTGCAACCTAGATCACGAAGGTATAAAGGCTCCAAAACCCAACTGTCATGGCCGACGATCACAAGATATCACTATGGATAAACTTCTCCAAGAAATTTTCCAAGGCAAAGAGGAGAATGCAGCTAAGACATAGGAACTCTAGGAAATAGTACTCGCATTAAACTTAAAACTAGAATCTGTCAGTCAGAATATGGCACTAGCGCAAACAAATCAAACTAATGGAGGATCGCCACCCCGAACACCATTGGGAGGGCCACAAAAATCCATCCTACCCAAGACTACCAAGTTAGATTTTCCAAAATTTGAAGGCGGTGATCCTACAAACTGGATTTATCGGGCAGAGCAATATTTCTCGTTGAATCAAATTCCTGAAAGACAAAAGGTGCATATTGCATCCTTTCACTTAGAGAATGAAGCCATCCAATGGTACCAATGGTTCAAAAAAACCAATGGCACTCCTACTTGGTTCACCTTTATAGAAAATCTATTAGTGTGGTTTGGACCTAGCGCTTTTGAAAATTTCAGAGGAGCTCTCACAAAATTATGCCAAACCACTTCGATAAAAGAATATCAAGCTGAATTTGAAATATTGGCAAATCGGACAACCGGGCTAGATGCTTCCTTATTTCAAGATTGTTTCATCAGTGGATTAAAGGAAGAAATCTGAATAGAGGTACAAATTTATAGACCCACAAATATGATGGAGACCATAGGATTGGCGAAACTAGTGAAGGACAAAATCAAGGCACAACGTCGATTGGGGAAACCACCCATGGGGAAATCATCAAATAGTTACACTAACCCCAAAACCATGCAAAATGGAAGGGTACAAAATTCATACACAATTTCTAAAATTAACCCAACCCTACCAATTAAACGCCTTAGTTTCAAAGAAATGAAGGAACGACAAGCTAAAGGTCTTTGCTACCATTGTGATGAGAAATTTGATCAAAATCATAAATGCGCCTCACGAAAGTTGTATATTCTGGATGCTACAGACTATGGAAATTCCTCCGAAGAAGAAACTAAGATAGAAGTAGAAGTAGTATCCGACACACCAGAAAGTGAAGAGGAAAATACACCTAAGGTTTCCTTCAACGCCCTTGCAGGATTTTTTGCTCCACAAACGATGAGGGTAAAAGGAAATTTTAAGAAATAAAACCTTATTGTGCTCCTAGAATCGGGTAGCACGCACAATTTTATCGATCCAAGGGTGGC
Source organism: Wollemia nobilis (assembly GCA_028583015.1). Classification (NCBI taxonomy): domain Eukaryota; kingdom Viridiplantae; phylum Streptophyta; class Pinopsida; order Araucariales; family Araucariaceae; genus Wollemia; species Wollemia nobilis. Next base: position 1,299,736 of record JAQPPZ010002979.1, read on the forward strand.
TAAACAAGCTAATTGTTTTATATATCCTTGTAATAATTTCAAAGTGATGATTGGAAACGGAGGAAAAATTGCATGTAAAGGTAAATGCCAAAATATTAAACTAACTATGGGGGATTATAACATGAAAGGAGACATGTATGTACTACCCCTAGGAGGTTGTGACATCATACTAGGAGTACAATGGCTACAAACATTGGGCATAGTTCAATGGGAATTTGATGAATTATGGATGAAGTTCACAAAGAAGAACCAAACTTATACTATCCAAGGATTAAAATTTGGACCTTCACAAATCGTAAGTTCTCATAGAATGGAGAAAATTATCCGCAAAGGAAGCAAAGGAATGGTAGCCCAATTATTCTCAATCCAACCCACTCATGAAGAAAAGGAGGTGCTAGAGCTACAAAATATTTTAGAACACCATAAAGAAGTATTCAATGAACCAAAAGGACTGCCTCCACAACGAAGTCACGATCACTCTATTCAACTACTTCTAGGGCATCCACCCCCTAATATTAGGCCCTATCGTTATCCATATCTACAAAATACCGAGATAGAGAAGCTAGTACAAGAGCTTCTTAAGGTAGGGGTCATTAGACCTAGTAGAAGCCCTTACTCCTCTCCAGTTATATTAGTAAGGAAGAAGGATGGGTCATGGCATTTATGTGTCGATTTTAGAGCACTTAACAAAATGACCATCAAGGATAAATTTCCTATTCTAGTTATAGACGAACTACTAGATGAGCTACATGGGGCTGCCTATTTTTCCAAATTAGACTTATGATCAGGCTACCACCAGATTAGAGTTAACAAGAAGGATATTCCAAAGACAACCTTTCGCACTCATGAAGGGCACTATGAATTCTTGGTAATGCCATTTGGCCTTACCAATGCTCCTTCCACTTTTCAAAGTCTAATGAACAAGGTATTTCACCCTTTCCTTCATAAATTTATCTTAGTTTTCTTTGATGACATTTTGATCTACAACAAAACATGGGAAGATCATTTGAACCATATTAGCCAAGCATTAAGAATCTTGAAGGAAAATCAACTTTATGCGAAAAGATCAAAGTGTTCCTTTGGAAAACAAGAAATCGAATACTTAGGACACATAGTCTCGAAGGAAGGAGTTAAGGTAGATCCTCGCAAAATTGAGGATGTGAAAAGTTGGCCTATTCCAAAAACCTTAAAAAGTCTACGAGGGTTTCTTGGATTAACAGGATATTATCGAAAATTTATCAAAAACTATGGTAAAATCGTAGCTCCTCTAACAACATTACTTAAGAAAAATGCCTTCAAATGGTCATCTCAAGCGGATGAAGCTTTCATTACATTGAAAAATGCCATGTGTACCACTCCTATCTTAGCCATGCCCAAATTTTCTAAACCATTCATCATTGAAAGTGATGCCTCGGGGGTAGGAATAGGAGCAGTACTCATGCAGGATGAAAGACCTCTAGCTTTTACAAGCAAGGCATTTTCTAAAAAGAATCTAGCCCATTCTACCTATGAAAAATAAATGTTGGCAATTGTTCATGCTATTCAACATTGGAGACCTTACCTTATTGGACAACATTTCATTATACACACTGACCATCATAGCTTAAAATACTTCTTGGAACAACGTACTAATACCCCAGAACAACAAAAGTGGGTTACTAAACTACTTGGCTATGATTATGAAATTACATACAAAAAGGGAAAGGACAACATGGCGGTCGATGCACTCTCTAGAAAATTTGAAGACATGCCTCAATTCCATGCTCTTTCCTCCCTTATCCCCAAATGGCTAGATGAGGTATACGAAGAATGGATTAATGACCCTACTACCCACACCCTAATTCAACAACTCCAACATAATCCTAATAGCAAACCTCCATACACTTGGACGAACAATATATTAAGGTACAAAGGAAGGATGGTCCTCACCCCAAATTCCTCTTATCATGAAAAACTTCTCCATGAATTACATACCTCACCCACTATCGGCCACTCAGGGTTCTTAAAAACATATAAAAGAGCAACTAGATATTTTTATTGGGTAGGTATGAAAAACTACATCAAAACATTTGTAAAAGCATGTGAAACTTGCCAAAGACATAAAGGAGAGACAATTGCTACTCTAGGATTACTTCAACCTCTTCCTATACCAACCAAAACATGGGTGGATATTTCTATGGATTTTATTGAAGGCTTACCAAAATCAGGCAGAAAAACAACAATTTTTGTAGTAGTAGACCGTTTATCCAAATATGCCCATTTTTGTCCGGTGGCTCATCCCTACACCGCTAGTACTATAGCCCATATTTTCCTTGATAACATCTTTAAATTACATGGTATGCCATCAATGATTGTTAGTGATCATGACCCAACGTTCACTAGCATTTTTTGGAAGGAATTGTTCAAATTACAAGGTACTCAACTTCGTATGAGCACCGCTTACCATCCTCAAACCGATGGCAAGATGAAAGTTGTTAATAAATTCTTAGAAACTTACCTTCGTTGTTTCATCTCTACTCAACCGCTCCATTGGGTAAAGTGGCTTCTATTAGCAGAATGGTGGTATAACACTTCCTACCATACATCCATCAAAATGACTCCTTATAAAGCATTATATGGCCAAACATCGCCATCACTCACTTCTTATATTCCAAGGAGTACAAAGGTACAAGTAGTGGAGACGGAACTCTCTACTCGAGATGACATTCTGTGGATCCTAAAAGAGAACTTACACATCGCCCAAAATCGCATGAAGCAGCAAGTCGATCAACATAGGAGCGAGCATAGTTTTTAGGAGGGTGATAAGGTTTTCCTATGCCTCCAACCTTACCATCAATCCTCTCTCAAACAAAAAGGCTCACAAAAGTTAGCGCCCAAGTTTTATGGACCTTATAAGATTCTCCAATGTATTGGGGCCATTGCTTACAAACTAGAGTTGCCACCAACTTCCAAAATTCATCCCGTCTTTCATGTATCTTGCCTTAAGCCAGTGGTGGGAGCCAACATCACTATACAAACTAACCTTCCTAAATTTATAGATGATGGAGTACTTTTGGTTGAACCTGAAGCTATCTTAGATCGCCGCTCTTGTCACCTTCGTAATCGAGATATCATGAAAGTTTTGATCCACTGGAAAGGTCTACCTTTAGAAGACGCTACATGGGAGACTCTTCACTATATCCAACAACAATTTCCATATTTCCAACTTTGAGGACAAAGCTCTTTTTAAGGAGGGTGGCATGTTAGGATCCTCCTAACATATCCTAATATTTATATTTAATTATTAATTATATTAAATGGGTCATGACCCTTCATATCACACCTTAGAATAGGTATTTATTGCAATACAATTATGGAAATAAAGACATCATCAAAAAATTTAATATATTCTATTGAGTGAGTTCTCTCATCAAATTAACATCGATTCAAGTTCAAAATATGATTCTATTTCTTGTTAATTACAATTTCTTGTAGGATCATACCAAATGCCAACTTCTTTTGTTATCTTTCAATGCTCTTTTCAGAATTCTAAGTAGAGTTTTGGTAGTGAAATTTGCTAATCCATTTCCTTGAGGGTAATATTTAAAAGAATTATTTAAGCATATGCCATATTGACTTGCAAATTCAATGTATTTTGCACTTATGAAATATGGACCATTATCACTTACCATGACTTTAGGGAGATCAAACTTTATGATCATGCTTTCAATAAATTTGATCACTACATCTTGATCTGATATTTAGGTTGGAATTGCCTTGATCCATTTCATAAAGTAGTATGTAGCAATAAGAATGTATTTGTGACTTGTTGAAGAGTTGGAAAATATTACTCCAATGAAATCTAGTCCTCACTACTGAAAAGGCTCTTCTACTTGGGTAGGCTTAAGGGAGAATTAATCATTTCTATTCCTTCGTACATACCTCTGGAACTTATCACATGCTCTTGTTACTTTGAAAGTATCTAAAAATATAGTAGGGCAGTAGTAACCCACCCTTATTATTTTCATGGTAGTAAATCTTCCTTAAAAATATCCCTTTGACAATCCTTCATGAAATTCTTTAATGACCTTCTATTTCTGATTATCTTTCAAACATCTTAGAAGAACTCCATCAAGGTTCTTTCTATATATTTACTTAGGTAAAAGGATATATTTCAAATCTTGAAGTCTATAGCTCCTTCTTTGTGAAGCACTAAGATCTTTAGGGCATAATCCTATTTGAAAATAACTTGTTAACCGATCAACCCAACCTGAACGTTCTAAAGAACTATCCTTACCCTATCTAGATCCTAATGGTTGACTTGTTGATATCTGATATGAGACTAATTTTATTGTCATTCCTTGATATAATGGTCTACCTCTGACTAATGTTTAGGATGCATTTCTACGTCATATTCCTAGATTTTGGTGATCCAACCAACTCTTTTATCACCTAGCTCTTCTTGTAAGATAAAACTCCTAACATTTGGATGTACCACAAACAAGATTTTTAAATTTCTTTTATGATTTTATGATTGCAAATACTTGTCTCTCAATAAAATTATATTTAATATGGTACTCATGAAGATTTTGAATCCAAAAAATATAGGGTGTTCTTCTCTAGCATCATTATTTTGTATTAGTACTACTACATAACTCTCCTCAGATCCATAGGCATATAAGATGAAATCTTTGCTAAAATCAGGATTTACTAGTACTGGGACAGTAGCAATGGCCTGCTTGATTGCCTTAAAAGCTTGCTTCCTTGCTTCAATCCATTTAAACTTCATATTCTTCTTGAAAAACTCTAAAATAGGTTTAACAATTTGAGCAAAGTATGAAATGAACTTCCTTAAAAAATTGATTTGTCCAAAGAAGGATTGCAAGGCCTTCTTATTCATAGGGAGAGGAAGAGCCAATATTGATTTTACTCTATCAGTATTGATCGAAATCCCCTCTTTAGAGACAAAATGACCTAATAATTTTACCTCATGGACTGTAAAAAATGACTTCTTTGGATTTACAGAGATGCCAAACTCTTTGTATTTTTGAAAAAATTGCTCCAAGTGTTCCAAGTGAGCTTGTTTTTATGGGAAAATATAGTCATATCATCAAGGTATATGAGAATGAATATTTTAATCAACTCCCTAAAATTATAGTCCGTTTCCCTCAAAAAATTAGCCCCTGCATTAGATAAACCAAAAGGTATAGTCCATCAAATCCCATACTCTATTCCTATATGATTTCAGATAATAGTGCTTGCTACTATATTTCTCTATGACTTGATTAAGTACTAACTCTGAGTCACCATATATATCTAACATTTTAATTCCTATACTCTCTGCTTGCATTAAACCTAAATATAGAGCCTCATATTTTGTAGCATTATAAGTACAATACCATGCCAATCTATAAGCAAAATTTTTTATACCTTCCAAAGGGGATTTCAAAATTATACCAGCACTAGCCCCATTTTTGCATCTTGCCCCATCAAAATGCATTATCCAAATTTTTGACCCTCTTAGTGATTTATTAGATATGGTAGGGGTCTTTTTATATGCTTAATAAGAAATGCTATAAGTGCCCATACCTATCCTAAATAGGCTATAGTATTCTCTAAATGGTAATTCATATTCTACTTCTAGCTCTTCAAAACTCTCTACCAATTCAGATTCATCCAAAATTGAGAGGTTACACATGTCTTCTATTTTTTAAATATGATAAGACACAAGCTTTTCAAGGGTTATCCTTATTCTCTTGCATTTTTATAGAATCATCATGCCAGAGTAATCCAAATACATGTAACCTCCTAGCTTAGTAGTAAAATCTCTAGAAATACATAAACCAAAGTAAGGCTCTAGGTCTACCACTATAATTTCTTGTACAATAGTAATATTTAGATATTTGTGTAATCTTATCAGTATGTCCTTTACATCTCCAATGGTCTTAAGGAGTGTACCATCCAACAACCAAACTCTTGGATAAGAATGAGTATATTCCATTCCTATTTCATCACATACTACTTTACGCATGACTGTGGTTGAAGCTCTTGAATCTATCATATAGTTATGGACTAACCAACCTTCCATTCTTAAAGAAATATAAAAGGGAGGGGGTTTGTTTTTCAAGACTGTAGGAGTCATATTTTTTTGACCAGAAGGTATGTTGAAAATTGTGGTAGACTATTTTCTTGATAATTATTTCTTAAGGAAGCCTTGAGTAGATCAATCTAACTAGGGATAAAGAGAGTTTCATAGAGACTTTCTCTAGAGGGGATCCTCTTCATATTTTTCATAATGTTAAACTCTGAATTTTCCAAGGGAGATTTCTCATACTTCCTTTCTGGTTCATCATACTTTCTCTTGTATTATTGGGTAGCTTTAATCCTCTATCTCTTAGTGATGGAAGAAAATCTTAGATTTTTTTGTGCTTCATATTTAGAACCTATTTGTTCATTATCCTCTTCCTTATCATACTGCTTTGGCGTGCTCATACCATTTTATTGGCTTCTTGGAATTGTATATCTCTTTTTAGTTTCCTATGGAACTGAGAATTTATCATTATTTTGTAGAGGTGATTCCCTTTTCTTTTGATAGGACTTGAAATTGATCCATATTTTGTGGATAAACCTGCAATATCTTCTTTCTAGACCTGGGCATGAAAATAATTGATTCTTCTTCATAGGGATCTTATTTGACCATAATTTGTTCTAGTTGCCATAACATGTTAACTCTTCCTTTTTTATTCCTCTCAGCTTTCTCCATGGCTTGTTGCACATGGTGTTGGTACATGACATAGGTGTCTAAATCATGAGTATCATTACAAAAAAGACACTAAATATTTACCAAACTAGTATCAAGGGTAAATTATTGATCTTCTTGATTTGTGTTAACCTTGGGCCCTGCATTACTACTAGTACCAAGCTTCTGATACCTATTAATGTATAGGAATATTCTTTGCTAAGACCTCTTCATATCTATCTTCTCTATTGTGTTCACCTTGTTATTGATTGTATTTAGGGTATTCTGAATATCAAACAATAGTGGATTATTAGGGATTCTAATATGGTAGTGGGGGAAAAGGAATTGAGGTAGATGTTGTTTTGGGAGAAGGAATTGGAGCTATTTGGGGAAGTGGTGATGATAAGGAAGGAGGATCCATATATGAATATGTAGATACTTTAGCCTAAAACTATGGGATCTCAGAATAATATGGCATGACTATATTTTGAGGAAGTCTTCCTACAATAATTAGGACATTATTTACCTATACAACTGTAATGTATACTTGAGGAAAGGTAATTATTCTTGACTACTAAGTTTGTAGTCCCAGGTCTGACCCAAGGACTTTGATGTAATACATGAAATCTAGGGAAGCAACAAACCTAGCTTTAGGAGGTATCCTTTTCCATTGTCTACTAAATCTTAGATTAAAATAAAAAACTAACTCCTGCTGATGTTTTTGTATAGTTGTGAATTGGTTTAGGAGGGAAAAAATACCAATAGATTCATTAAAATATTTCAAAAAAGGACTAGATAATGTGACCCATGAATTGATGTTGTCTTCAAGAGTTCTAAACCAGTGTATAATTTTTATCTCTAGGATAGGGCTAGAATCATAACAATGACATCTTCATTCCTAATATTGTGGATAACTGCTAGATTCAGTATATCCTGATAGTGCTCATAAGTAGTTTTACCCAAACCATCATACATAGGTATAACTTTGGATACAACTTAGAGGATAACATGCATAAGGGTGAATCCTAAAGGACCAATGATATCTCAATTAGGATATTTCTATGGAGCTTGATTCTAGTTTATATTATATTGATAAGTCATGTTTACTAGGGTTTTTTTAGAATAAATATTTGTTCTCTTAAGTTCTACTAGGATAGTATTACTTGAGTTACCACTCTTCCATGAGCCAGGTGAACTCTCAATTTAGACTAGTTCAAATTTTTTGAGTTGTTGTAATCCAACGACTCACATTGATCAACTTTGCTATTTATACAAAGTTGATCCCATGGAATAATCAATCAGTTCTTGATCTTTGAGTAATGCTTTGCATATCTAATCGATTGTCTTTCAACACTGCTTGCAGTGTTTTTCTACATGGTACCAGAGCGAGGCTAGATTTTGCATGCGTTCAAGTTTTCAAAAGTTGGTTCACTTGCCTTGGATAATTTTTTTGACTAACTCAGATTTCTTGGAAATTTTTTTAGTCATATTTTTTTCCATAGGCCTTTTTTCAACAAAAATCATTCATTTTGTTGAAAATATTGCCATTTCTTCAAGTTGTGTAATAATCCAGAGCATAGAGGTATAGTTTTATGTTACTAGACTCTTAGAGCCCTTCCTTCTTATGAATTTTCCTAGGGCTCTCTAAGTCGTTAAGGTGAAGCATGATCCATTCTATGATTTTTTTTCTTTGTATTGAGCTAAGCAATCATTTCAATTGCATTCAAGCCCATTTTTTTTTAAAGTGAAAAACCCCTTGTGGGGCCGCCTTGTTCTGAGAGACCATGAACATGGGGTTCTACATTGTCAAAGTCACCTGGGAGTCGCACCCGACCTTGCCCGCACCAACATTATCAATTGGATTTTGGATACCCAATTTAGATTTTTGGTAGGGTGGAGATTTGAACCTGGGACCTCTCTTGGAGGATTTCCCTCTCCTCTCAAACTCACCTAAAACACCTGGGTTGAATTAATTTATAGTAAAAAACACCCCTTTTGGGGTGCCACTTTCAACAGGTTGGGTATAGGAGGAATGGATCCTTGTCGGCCTCTACCAACACATAGGACATTCCTAACTATACCATATATCTACAAGATGGAGACAAGGGGAATGGAACCTGGGTCGGCCTATACCAACACCCAGGGCATTTACCATTGCACCATAACAAGTAGATGATTTCATTCAAGCCCATAGCCTATGGTAAATGTAGCCCATATATTGAAAGAAACATCCACCTTTATAGAATAGCATACACCTCTTCCAAATGCTCACTCTCCATTCATGATGCATCAAGTAGGTGCTATCATCCTATTGTATCCTCAGCCTACACAACAAAATTATGGTGATATCCTTTTAATTCTTGTGTTCTTTGTAGATTAACATGGTTGCCCAAATACTATTTGTATTTTTTGAGGTGCATGCTCTTCGAACTTCCGTGCACATTGAAATATTATGCACAATAAATTATTGGTTCCCATATCATTGCACTGAAGACAAGTAAAATATTCACATTCTTTTGGGGTCTCCCTTACCCATTTTTCTCTTGTGCCATATCTTCTCACATCCATCATCAAACTGCACTGAATTCTGGCATTCGTTGGAGCTCGAAGACTCACAACGTTCCCTTCTTCCACACAAACTTAGCGTGGCACACTCTTCAAAAACTGAGGTTCTTAAATTTTGACTTTCGTTGGCACTCAGAGAATGTTCCCTTCCATCCTAATCCACATGGAAAATTGGTGTTCGAAGAGCACAAATTTTTCATTGTTGGACATCTATTGGACCATCCATTCACTCGACATGATAGTCTCTTCCTTGCAGATGATGCTATATCTTACCTTATAGATACCTCCATCTCTCAGTCTGAATTACTTCTTACTGTTGAGCAAAGTGCAGCAAATAGTATTGTCATTGTTGTCAACAAAGTCAGACAGATTTATTGATGCAATGGACAAGAGTTTATTGAACAGCAAGGTGCAACCAAAGTACAATGGATAGGAGTTCGGTGTTGAGCAAGGTGTTGCAGGAGGATTGTCATTGTTGTCAATACAGTCAGTTAGATCTAATGATGCAATGGACAGGCAGTTTAGAAGTCATTCAGATGTAGAGGATAAAGTTCAGAAGTTAGTCAGATCATGAGTCCTTAAATGATAGATGCACAAAAATAGAAAACATAATTCAGAATGAGAAGAAGAAGTCTTCAGAACCTGAGATGTCAAGAAGCGGAAAGGTTTTTTGTGAAAACCAAGGTAGTCAGAATAAAAAGTTTTATTTAAAACCATGGATAATATATTTGAAATGGGTTTTTCTTAAAACCCAAGTTGGATCTTCATTTCGTTGAAAAAGATGCCCCGGTGATAAAGATATTTAATTTTAAATATTTAGTTTAAATTTTAAAGGTTTTTTGTGAAAACCAAGGCAGTCAAAATAAAAAGTTTTATTTAAAACCATGGATAATATATTTGAAATGGGTTTTTCTTAAAACCCAAGTTGGCTCTTCGTTTCGTTGAAAAAGATGCCCCGGTGATGAAGATATTTAATTTTAAATATTTAGTTTAAATTTTATTTTATTTAAAATTTAAATTAAAATATTAAATTAAATTAAAAGGGCCGACATGTTACTATTTCGCGGCAATAAGCTACAGGAAAGTGATGAAGGTGGAAGAAGTGTTTGAGGCCGACAAAGTTAAATCTGGGCCGACGGATTTTAGGGTTTGGCAGCTGACAAATTCTAGGGTTTCTCAACCGACGTTCTTTTAGGGTTTGTTCCTAAAACTTCTATAAAAGCAAGGGTACTTCGAGTTTGAAAATGGGGTGTAAATATAAAGTGCGAATGTGAGCATAGTGTTTGTAAAAGTGAAGTTCATGTTGAGCAGAGAGCAAAATGTGAAACAACATAGAGTGTGCGAAGCGTGTGCACAGAGAAAGTAGAGTGTGCGAGAGAAGCGTGAAGGGCAAAGTTGATTGCAAAGTCTGGCTGTAGCAGTGCAGCAAACTATGTGAAGTGATTGTGCAAGAGAGAGAAGAGTGCACAGAGATTGCAAAGGTGATGTAGACCAGTTAGAGTCTTGCAATAACAAAGGTATATGTCAAACATTTTTTTTATTCAATATTGAAGTCCAGTTGGTGCTGGCAAATTAAGGGGTTGGTGCCTCTTTCCAGTTGGTTCTGGTAAATAATTTGTCCAGTTGGTGCTGGAAAATTAAGGGGTTGATGCCCCTTTCTAGTAGGTGCTGGTAAAATAGGAGTTGGTGCTCCATTCTATTGAAGCAGATAAAGTTAAGGGGTTGGTGCTCCTTCCAGTTGGTCTTGGTAAAGGATTATGTAAAGTTGTAGCTTTGCATTGACTGGATTTGGATGGTAGTCCAAGCAGTATTTTTGAGGAGTAGCCACATTGGTGAACCTCATTAAAATGTTGTGTTATGTGTGATGCTTTCTTGATGTATTTAGTATCTCTTTTATCTGCTTTAAACTGCTGCTAGTTTTATAATCTAATTGTTTTAGAAGTTTTTAAAGAACACACTGATTCACCCCCCCTCTTAGTGTCATTGTGATTACAACACTTACCTCTACTGAGTCCTTACCTCTGCCTAATCTGCATTGCTATCTTACCTTTGTTGAGCCTACATTGTCTGATTCAGAGAAGTGAGAGACACTAGGCATCCTAATTTTTGAAGAGCTATTTCTTTGATGCCTTCTACATTTTGTAGGGAATCTGGAGTGTAATAATAGGAGTTTTTTTGGGTCCACGTTGCCTGCAACTCTCAAGATAATCAAGAGTTTCTCATCACCCATGAAGCCATGAAGTTCTAATACAATGCTCTTAGGATTGGAGTCTTTCTCTACAACGTCAAAGATATTCAAGATAATCAATTTTTTTAATTTTTTTTGCAGTCATCGGCTTTGTGGCGCTAGAACATCGTCTTCTTTTTCAATTGCAGGGAGATCAAAAAACTTTGGTGTCATCTACTGTAAGCCCATGCTCACAGACATAAAAAATCCAACACCATAAGCTTCCTCCATGATCATCTTCTTTTGAAGGGGTCCAAGCTCCATTTCCCTCAAAGTTGGTGTTTCTCGGCTATAGTTAAGTTTTTTGAAAAGTGTAACCTGCACTTTCAAAGCTAAATTCTACCAAATTTATATTGTATCCTCTTCTTATAGATGATCTTAAGGTCCATTGTGTGAGCTCAAATTTTTTAGAACTATATGTTCTCTTGTATAATTCTGTCTCACTTCCTTGGACTCTTTAAGAAGTCTCATTGTAAAAGAAGTAATAAAAAACAACTTTTGGGGGGGTATCTTTTGGTGCAAATTTAGCACCATTGTATTCACTTTGGCAAGGGGAGGTTATTGCTATTTATTTTGGGCACTGTTGTCTTCTCTGAATTATCTTGCTGGCTATTTTTGGACTCAAGGGGACTTCTACTACATTCTATTTGTGGACATGACAGATTGCTGGTAAAATTGTTTGTGGCACTTTTTTGGCCACCTAATGGTTGTTGCTTGCACCTCATTACTTCAGCATTTTCTCCATGTTATGGTTAAAAACACATTGAACATATATCACATTCAAGCAAGCAAACATTACACAATCATCTATAACACCTCATCACTTGGACCAAATTTTATATAATCACCTATGTTCCATGTATTGCTCTCCTCATTTACCTATAGTTTCCCTCACATAAGGGTGGGTCATTGAGAAGTTTGGTATAAAGGTCTGGCAGATTATTCTTGTTCCTATATCCAATGTTCCACATATTGAGCTCTTCATATACTTATAGTTTCCCTCATGTAAGGGTGGGTATTTGAAAAGTTTGGTATAACGGTATGGATTTTGCTACCTTCATTTAGAAGAATTTTTACTGGTGCTAATTTCCTACAACACATTATTCTAAGTGAAAGGGGGGTGCATAATTGTATTCTCTAAAAATTTCTTGCAGTTAAAGGGGGGAATATTGGTTCACTACAGTTTTTTATTGGCAAAATGAATACAATTGACCCACTCACCCCTCATAACTATCACGCATGAAACCAAAAATATCAAATATCATTTCTCAAAAAGGGGTAACACACTTGCTAGAAGAAAAGCAACGTAAATTTGAAAAGGAATATGAAATATTTGTTCATAAAGGGAAGATGTATGAAACAATGGGTATTATAAGCTCAAATGTAAATTAAAGCTTATGGTTTCACATTTTAGAATATAAAACTCCATTTGAGAGTTGGAAAAAATAAAGAACCTATTTGGTAAAGTGGATCATATAAGGTCAATGCAGCTAGAGGCAGAGTTAACATCATTATATCCTGAAGACTTCAGCAATATTGTTGACTTTCTCACCAAATTTAAAGAAGTCCTCACTCAATTAAAAGGCAGTGGCAAGAATAAAACAAAATAAGAATGCATCTATCTTATTCTTTCTAAGTTAAATGGAGTATTTCAAAATTTTGCAACCACCTTTTTGTCTACAAAAGATGCACTTGGTACAAGTTTTAAAATTCCTTCTTTAGAGGAGTTTTGTGATAGGCTAACTAGAGAGGAAAAAAAACTTGCAAAATATGAGATCTTTCCCTCTTATTAAAAAGCATTAGTAGCATCCACCTCCACTAAAGAAAAATTCAAAAAGAAAGAAAAAATCCCTATAACTTGTACACATTGCAAAAAGGATGGTCATTCTATGAACAAATTTTGGAAAAGACTACAACAACTAGAGGCAACAATGAAGGATCACAAAATATACATCAATAAGTAGATAGAAAAAGCCTTAAATGTTCAAGGCAAAGTTATAAAAACTTCATCAAAATACTGGGTTCTAGATTCAGGGGAAACTCATCATATGACTTCTTCATGTTGGACATTTTGAGTCCCTAAGCCAAAGTTGTCATTGATGTCAAGATGCCAGTGATAGTTCTTCTCCAGTTCAAGTGCAAAGTTCAATGGAAGTTGTAATGGGTCAAAATATTTTTATTTTACACCAAAAATAATGGATTAGAAAATGGCTTCAGTTCTTCTTTGGAAGCAAATATATCCGAAGCAATGGGAGGATATAATATTATAATCTTTATTATAATATTTATCCAAGGTGGTGAAAAATCCAAATAAATTATTATAATTTTAATTATAATATTATTTGGTTTACAAAGGACAATTAATTATTTTTTATAAAACCCTAAGGTTGGGTTTTGGATGGAATAATATTTCAAAGCACAAAGTTTAAAGTAAATTAAACCCAAAGTTGGGGTTTAAAGAAAAAGGCTTTCGAAGCCTCTATATTTTTGTCGACGTCATCATGGAGGAGCTAGCGTCGACGTGTCCAAAGCAAATATAATGCATATAAATACTTTGCCAAAACCATTGGAAAGTTACCCTTGCTCGAATTAATAAATTGGTGGCATGCAAAAAAGAGAGCTTATGATTTACAAAAATGTTGCAGTGAAAGGTATAGAGGAGGAAGGTTATGTACTTAAGTTTCATTGGGCAAGCATGGCCTAGTGGTAGTTGGGAAAGTGCAAAGGCGATGGCAGAAAGGTGGTTGACGTTTCGAATCCTTGCGTGCATTTTTTGATGTTTTGTTTAAGGCACCCAAGGCGCACAACCTTTTACTTGGCAGAAGGTAGTGTGAGATTAAGAAGCATATGGTGCTTCTTTAATCTCAAGCGAGTGCTTGGATCGTGCGGCAAAATTGGCTGTGGTTAAGACACTTGTGGTGAGATGAGGTTGAGGGTTTGATTCCATCTAAGGACAAGGTATTTAATTTTGATTTAAATTTTGTTAGTTGCCTAATGTTGGAGGAATAAGGGTGCATAAGTGATTATTATTTTTATACATTAAGGCATGAAATTTATGGTGAATGTTTATTGAGGATTAATGTGGAAGGTTTGATATTTGAGATTTATGGTGAATGTTTGTTGAGGATTATTGTGGAGATATTGATATTTGAGATTTATTATTTTAGGAGTAATAAGGAGTTTTAGTAAAGTCTTATTAATTTATTACTAATACTTTTGAGCATTATTTTTGTATAAGGTTTTTTCCATTTAAATAAGACTATGGTGAATGTTATTTTTGATTTGGAGTAATAAGGTGTATTTTTTTTAAGAAAAAAACCCCTTTTGGGGCTGCCTTGGTCTAAGAGACCATGAACAGGGGGTTCTACACCGTCAAAGTCACCCGAGAGTTGCACCCGACCCTGCCCATACCAACATTATCACTTGGATTTTGGATACCCAATTTAGCTTTTTGGTAGGGTGGAGATTTGAACCTGAGACCTCCCTTGGAGGATTGCCCTCTCCTCTCCAATTCACCTACAACACCTGGGTGTAATAAGGTGTATTTTGGGTCATTATTTTGTATTGTTATTTTATTAAAGTCTTCTAACCCTTACTGATATTGGAAAAGAGAAATTTGTGAGTGTGGCAGATTCTTGAGATCAACTCCTTGTCAAACAAAAGGTATGGGAAAATTCTTCCTTGGTTGAGTTGGTTGATTGACTTACTTGAAAATTAAGTTTGGAGTGAAAAGGATTTGATTAGGGTTTCCTTTTCCAAAGTGTTTGAGTTAATACTTCAAGATTTTTTGAATTGAGAGTTGTGATTAAACCTTGTTTGATAAGCATTGTTGTTGAGACCATTGGTTGAGTGGAGTATTTTGAGTTAATGCTTCAAGGTTTTTTGAAATTGAGAGTTGTGTTTAAAACCTTGTTTGATAAGCATGGTTGTTGAAGTGAGTTGTTATACAAAGAAATTGAACTAGGGTTTGAAAAGATCATGAGTATCATTGTTATGTGAGATTTTTTGTTGAGCATTGTTGGAAATATTTTGAGTTGGATGATACATGCTTGGACTAGGGTTTGTGAGCAAGATTTGTTTCTTGAAGTGATTTGTTGAGTAGAGTTGATTGTGAAGAATACAAGCTTATACTGAGAGAGGGGGTGAACAGTATAAGACCACTTTTTACTTTCTTTTCAAACCAATATCAATTAATGTCCTTAATTGCAATAACCAAATATAGCAGTGTGCATTAATAACTTAGATAGCAATAGTAAGAAAGAGCACAAGTCACCATACACAATTGAGATACAAGATTTAACGTGGTTCCCCCAATATGGGGTACTCCACAAGATAATATCCTTATAATATTTCACACAAAAATAAGGATCCTTATCCAATACAATGATTTCTTTGATCTGCTCAAATCTAGGCAATAACAAGCTCACATAGAACTTGTCCAAATTTGCATAACAAGCTCACATAGAACTTGTCCAAAACTGCTCAACAAGCTCACATATAACTTGTAAAAATTTATTTGATCTGCTCAAAGCTAGGCAATAACAAGCTCACACAAAACTTGTCCAAATCTGCATAACAAGCTCACACATAACTTGTCCAAAACTACTCAACAAGCTTACACAAACCTTATCCAAATATTCTCAACAAGCTCACTAAGAACTTGTCCAAATCTGCTCTAGCAATCTCACCAAGAACTTGCTAAAATATGCTCCAACAAGCTCACTAAGAACTTGCTCAAATATTCTCAACAAGCTCACCAAGAACTTGTCCAAAACTGCTCTAGCAAGCTCACCAAGAACTTGCTCAAATCTGCTCCAACAATCTCACTAAGAACTTGTCCAAATATACTATAGCAAGCTCACCAGGAACTTGCTCAACTCTACTCAATAGAATCACTCAGAACCTCATCAAAATCTGTCCCAAATCTATTCATAAATCTATCCAAAAATCTATCCCAAAGGCCTTCTCAAAGGCTCAATCAATCATGCTCAAGTAGTACTCAAATGCCATCCACAAATATATGAATGCAAGGCTTAAATATGAACTCAAAAATGAATGGCAATGCACTCTACAATGGATGATAACAATGATCCACAATGATCTCAACTCAACTAAACTCAAATCAATCTCAACTCAAGTCAACTCAAATCAATCTCAACTCAAGTCAACTCATAGAAGCATAAAGAGAATTGTTAGAGACTCAATATGTTCTAAGCTCAATATCAACTCAAATCAGAATTATAGAATAGTTTGTTTCATGGGACTTGAACAATCACCTCACACAATCACTTGAATAGGCTCAATCAACTCAACTCAACCAATATCCACAAGGGACAACTCTTTCTCACAAAACCCTAGTCCAAGCATGTATCAACCAACTCAAATGTTTCCAACAATGCTCAACCAAAAACCTCACATAACAATGATACTCATGTTATTTTTAAGTTATTTACATAACCAATGGGCTTCAACAACACTGCTTATAAAATAATGTTTAAAAACAACTCTCAAAACAGAAAACCTGAAGCATTCAACCAACCACTTTCAAAAAGGAAACCACAATCAATCCTTTCACTCCAATGATATTTCAGAAATCAACCACCATAAACAATAAATAGGAGAATGTGCCCATACATTTTTGATGCCAAGAAGTTGTCCACAAAATCTACCACACTAAACATAACTTTCCTTTCCAATCTCAATAGGGGTTAGTGGACTTCAAATAATAATCACAAGATAAAGCATAACTCAATTTACACCTTTTTACTCCAACTTAATAAACACATCCACCAAAGTCATTTTTTAATAAAAACCCTTATCAAAATAATAATCAATAAACCTCTTAGAAATTATTTTATAACAACTCCTTATTTCTCCTAAATCTTAATTCTCAATTTCATGAACACCAAATTAAATCAACTACTCATCCACTTTTGAAATAATAATCACAACCCTTATAAAAATAAAGTTTAATAAAAACCAAAAATATTTCCTAACCACCTCATAACTCCAACTTAGGGCTTAACATAAATAATTAGAGCAAAAAAATATTTACCTCCTCAAAGGGATTCGAACCCCCGACTTCCCCACACCACAAGCACCTTAGCCGTGCCACACAAGCTAGCTGCTCGTTCAAAAGGGAAAGGCACAACGTGCCTTTAAACCTTTCCTCCCTTTTCAAAAATGAAAAGTGCTTTGAATGCTTTTCTTCCAATGCCTTCCAAACGTAGTCAAGGGTATTCAAAACCTTTGTGTTTGTGCTGCCACACACCTTAGCCAAAATCCAACTGCCAATGCGCTACTCTGCCCATGATGACTTTAGAATTTGACCAACCTTTTTTTATTTTCTGCTTCTGCTTTCTAAAATATTTTTGCACGAGCTCAATTCGGATGCTTAGCCAACGATTATTAACCATGAGCAAGGATTAGTTTATGAACCTTTGGTATCCCCTTTATATAGCCTCCTCATTATTTTTGATGACGTCGACGAAAATCTTGCATATTTAAATTTAAATTTTAAATAATTAAAATTTAAACTAAATATTAAAAATTAAATATCTCCATCACCAGGGCACCTTTTTCAAAAAAACAAAAGGCCAACTTGGATTTTAAGAAAAACCTAGATCAAATCTACCATCTATGGTTTTAAATAAAACCTTTTATTTTTCTTGCCTTGGTTTTTATAAAAACCCTGTATTTATCCATGCTTTCCAAAATATCATTTGGCCACCAAAACTCAATGTGATCCATGTGACATCAATGATCCATGTGACGTCAATGACAACATAAAATAACTCAAATTGCCAAAAATATCCCCATTTTTCATTTATGGCAACACCTCCAATGCAAAAACCACAATCACTGCAAAAACCATCTATGAGAATCAAAGCTGCTCCCCCTGACTCAATATTCTCTATGGAGGCTGCTACCCCTAACTCAATGCTCTCCCCTTTACTCAAATCTCTCCCCTTTGAAATCAATGGAAAAAGGGACACCTATGGTGCTAAAGGATATGACTCTTAATCATAGCCCCCTCACCACCTTTTCTCTTAAGGTGATTAATTTTGGGTTGGGAGTACTTTTACTCCCATATTACATTGTTTCTTTCCTTTATCAACTTCCTTCCATGTTTTTATGATATCCTTCTCTTGATATTCTTGTATAGGACCTGTTTGACCTTCTTGCCTTGAACCTGTTTGACCTTATTGCCTTGAACCTATTTGTAATTGAGTCCTACACCATTTTGAAATATTTTCAAAGTTATTGTAATGAAAACACTTGATATTGTAGCCTTTGGATGGTGCCCATATCCTAAAATATTTCTTGAAATAATTTCCATATCCATTCCTTTCCTGAACCCTCTATTGTGAAGTTCTATTTTCATGACCATTATAACCATGAATTCTAAATTGTGTAGCTCTAAAACCAAAACCATGTTGGTCATTTCCTTTGCACTGAGAAGCTCTATGACCAATCTAGTTACATGAGAAGCAATGTCCCTAAAAAAAAAACCTTATTCCTTTGATGTTCCTTCTAGAAAAATCAAACTTCTTTGATCCATTGACCCTACAGTGTATAGCCCTGTGTCCAAATCCATTACAAGAAAAAAAAAAATCTTTGAAAATCCCTTTGTTCATGCCTTGGTTCCTCATACCTTTCTTTACCATTATCCTTATGATCATTTTCAACTTGTGCATTGCATCCTTGAACCTTCTTTGTAGTATCTAAATCCTCTTCCTTAGTTTCTTCCTTGCTTTTCTCTTCAAGTATTTCTTTTCCTTTTGAACTTGATTCACCTATCTCAAAACAAGATCCAAACTGAATATTTGGAGCCATAGGAACTTTGGAACTTTCTTCATAACACTTAGGTGCTTCCTTGCTTTCATCTTTTAGAACTTCCTTTCCTTTTGAGTGTGACTTTTCTTGGAAATAGGATACAACTTTAAAATAAGTTTCCACTCCTTTTTGAACCTTTTCATCTAATGTGTCATGTCTTGCTATTATTACCCTTAGTTCTTCATTCATCATTTATTCTATTCTTTTTGCATTTTGAAGCTCTTCTATGAGATTACTGATTGTCTATAGTAGTTCTTCTCTGATTTTGACATCTGTTCGAATCTTGTTTTCAAGATTCTTGTATTCTTCTTTTAGCCTTTTGACTTATGATTTTTGTTTTCTTGGCTCATCCTCTTATTTTTATATTACCAAAAGTGAGACCTCTTCACTATCACTGATATCATTATCATCTTCTATAGCAAACAAAATCTCATGATTTCTTTGACCATGCATGTTTCCTTGATGTGTCATCTCATCTTCACTATCACTGAAGCCATTGCAATATCTTGATATGTGATCTCTTTGACCATAAAAAAAGCACTTTTCTCTTTCACCTTCTATTCGTAGGAATATATGTTCTTACTTTTCATCATATGATTTGTCTCTATCACTATGATCTGAGCTATCACTTGCTTCTACAATGTAGTAATATTTCTTTGCCTTACAAAATTTTTTTTTCTTATCATACCTATTTTGCTTGCATCTGTCACCTTTGTCATGCTTATGCTTTCCATATTCTTTTCTTCTGTCACCCTATTTTTCATCATCACTATTTTATTTTTTTGGACAATAGTATGCATAATGACCAAGATCACCACACTTGTAGCATCTGACTTTTGTTATATACCTAAAATTCTTTGAGTCCTTATTCCTTTTGATGAAGTTAGCTTCCTCATCATTATCTACAACTCTATATATTTATAGAACTTTCTCTTTCTCTTTTTATAAATCCTTGAATGCAATATATTTTATTGGAACCTGATGCTTACTTACCCTCATCTCATAAGTTGTGAGAGTTCCTTGGAATTATTCTATTGTTAGCTTGTTGATATCCATTGTTTCTTCTATTGCTGAAACCTTAGCATCATATTTCATGGGAAGTGATTTCAAAATATTTTTAGTAACTTCTAATTCTTTCATCTCAAATCCTAGACCTCTCATGGTGTTAGTAATCTCATCAAATTGAAGTAAAAACCTTGCAATATATTCATAATATTCGATTTTCAATTCCTCAAATCTTTTTCTATGAGTTTGTAGTTTTTCCAACTTTACCTTGGAATATACTTCATAAGTATTTTGCAACTTTTCCACATCTCATTAACTGAATTACATACCATAACATTTACAAAATTTGTCTCTCATAGACAACTCAAAATATAATTCATTGCTTTTGCATTGATCTCAACCAATTTCTTAATAGTCTTATCTGCCTTGGGATCACCTTCAACCCTATACTCTTTTTCAACCATTTTCCATGCCTCATATCATTGTGATATCAAGTATTTCTTCATCCTCATGCTCTAGAAATAATAATTGTTACCATCAAATAGTGGAGCCTTATTTGTAGATGATACATTTTGTGAAGCCATCTATGTTATTGTAGAATCTGCCCTCAAGCTGTTATCTTTTCCAAAGGAACTCGCTCTAATACCAATTGAAGAACATAATATTATAATGAGAGGGGGGGGATGAATAGTATAAGACCAATTTTTACTTTCTTTCCAAACCAATATAAATTAATGTCATTAATTGCAATAACTAAATATAGCAGTGTGCATTAATAACTCAGATAGCAATAGTAAGCAAGAGCACAAGTCACCATACACAATTGAGACACAATATTTAACATGGTTCCCCCAATGTGGGGTACTCCATAAGATAATATCCTTATAATATTTCACACAAAAATAAGGATCCTTATCCAATACAATGATTTCTTTGATCTGCTCAAAGTTAGGCAATAACAAGCTCACACAAAACTTGTCCAAATTTGCATAACAAGCTCACACAGAACTTGTCCAAAATTGCTCAACAAGATCACACAGAACTTGTACAAATTTCTTTGATCTACTCAAATATAGGCAATAAAAATTTCACATAGAACTTGTCCAAATATGTCTAACAAGCTCACTTAGAACTTATCCAAAACTACTCAACAAGCTCACACAAAACTTGTCCAAATCTGCTCAACAAGATCACATAGAACTTTTCCAAATATGCTCTAGCAAGCTCACCAAGAACTTGCTCAAATATACTCCAACAAGCTCACTAAGAACTTGTCCAAATATGCTCTAGCAAGCTCACCAAGAACTTTATCAAATCTGCTCCAACAAGCTCACTAAGAACTTGCTCAAATCTTCTCAACAAGTTCACCAAGAACTTGTCCAAAACTGCTCTAGAAAGCTCACCAAGAACTTGCTCAAATTTACTCCAACAATATCACTAAGAACTTGTCCAAATCTTCTCTATAAAGCTCACCAAGAACTTGCTCAACTCTGCTCAATAGGCTCACTGAGAACCTCATAAAAATCTATCCCAAATCTATCCATAAATATGTCCAAAAATCTATCCCAAAGGCCTTCTCAAAGGCTCAATCAATCATGCTCAAGTAGTACTCAAATCTCATCCACAAATATATGAAGGCAAGGCTCAAATATGAACTCAAAAATGAATGTCAATGCACTCTACAATGGATGACAACAATGATCCACAATGATCCACAATGATCTCAACCCAACTCAACTCAAATCAATCTCAACTCAAGTCAACTCATAGAAGCATAAAGAGAATTGTTAGACTCAATATGTTCTAAGCTCAATCTCAACTCAAATCAGAATTATAGAATAGTTTATTTCATGGGACTTGAAAAATCACCTCACACAATCACTTGACTAGGCTCAATCAACTCAACTCAACCAATCACCACAAGGGATAACTCTTTCTCACAAAACCCTAGTCCAAGCATGTATCAACCAACTCAAATATTTACAACAATGCTCAACCACAAACCTCACATAACAATGATACTCATGTTATTTATATAACCAATGGGCTTCAAAAACAATGCTTATAAAATAATGTTTAAACACAACTCTCAAACCAGAAAACCTTCAAGCATTCAACCAACCACTTTCGAAAAGAAAACCACTATCAATCCTTTTCACTCCAATGATATTTTAGAAATCAACCACCATAAACAATCAATAGGAGAATGTGCACATACCTTTTTGATGCCAAGAAGTTGTCCAAAAAATCTGCCACACTAAACACAACTTTCCTTTCCAATATCAATAAGGGTTAGTGGACTTCAAATAATAATCACAAGATAAAGCACAACTCAATTTACACCCTTTTACTCCAACCTAATAAACACATCCACCAAAGTCATTTTTTAATAAAAACCCTTATCAAAATAATAATCAATAAACCTCTTAGAAATTATTTTATAACAACTCCTTATTTCTCCTAAATCTTAATTCTCAATTTCATGAACATCAAATTAAATCAACAACTCATCCACTTTTGAAATAATAATCACAACCCTTATAAAAACAAATTTTAATTAAAAACTTTAATTATTTGTAACCACCTTATAACTACAACTTAGGGCTTAACAAAAATAATTAGAGCAAACATGTATTTACCTCCTCAAGGGGATTCGAACCCTTGACTTTCCCATACCACGAGTGCCTTAGCCATAGCTAAGGTTGCCACACAAGCTAGTCGCTCCTTCGAAAGGGAAAGGCACAACGTGCCTTAAAACCTTTCCTCCCTTTTCAAAAATCAAAAGCACTTTGAGTGCTTTTCTTCCAACGCCTTCCAAACATAGTCAAGGGGATTCGAAACCTTGAAATTTGTGCTACCACACACCTTAGCCAAAATCCAACTGCCAATGCGCCACTCTACCCATGATGACTTTGGACTTTGACCAACCTTCGTTTATTTGTTGCTTCTGCTTTCTAAAAGATTTTCGCACGAGCTCAATTCGGATGCTTAGCCAACGATTATTAACCATGAGCAAGTATTAGTTTATGAACCTTAGGTATCCCATTTATATAGCCTCCTTATTATTTTTGATGACGTCGACAAAAATCTTTCATATTTAATTTTAAATTTAAATTTAAATTTTAAATAATTAAAATTTAAACTAAATATTAAAAATTAAATATCTCCATCACCGGGGCACCTTTTTTGACGAAATGAAAGGCCAACTTGGGTTTTAAGAAAAACCCAGTTCAAATATGCCATCTATAGTTTTAAATAAAACCTTTTATTTTTCCTACCTTGGTTTTCACAAAAACCATGTATTTATCCATGCAAAATATCATTTGGCCACCAAAACTCAATGTGATCCATGTGACATCAATGATCCATGTGACATCAATGACAACATAAAATAACTCAAATTGCCAATGATTGAGCCTAGTCAAGTGGATTTATGAAATTATTGTTCAAAGTACCATAAAATAAATTATTCTATATTCTGATTTGAGTTGAGATTGAGATTTGAGAATAGAACATATTGAGTCTCTAACAATTCTCTTTATGCTTCTATGAGATTGAGTTAAGCAAGTGATTGAGTTTTGAGAATAGAAAATATTGAGTCTCTAACAATTCTCTTTATGCTTCTATGAGATTGAATTGAGAAAGTGATTGAGTTTTGAGTATAGAACATATTGAGTCTCTAACAATTCTCTTTATGTTTCTATGAGATTGGACAAGTTCTGTGTGGACTTGTTAAGCATATTTGAGGCAAGTCTTTGAGAAGACTTGTGGACTAATTTTGTGTGAGCTTTTGTGGAAGCTTATAATACAAATTTGAGCAAGTCCTAGAGAGGAATTATTGAGCAGATTTGAACAAGTTCTATGTGAGCTTGTTGAGAAAATTTGAACAAGTTATGTGTGAGATTGTTGAGCATATTTGGACAAGTTCTATGTGAGCTTGTTGAGCAGATTTGGACAAGTTATGTGTGAGCTTGTTGAGCAGATTTGGACAGGTTTTGAGTGGACCTATTGAGAAGATTTGAGAAGGTTCTGAGTGGACCTATTGAGAATATTTGAGTAGGTTCTAAGTGGACCTATTGAGCAGATTTGAGCAGGTTATGAGTGGACCTATTGAGAAGATTTGAGTAGGTTCTGAGTGGACCTATTGAGCAGATTTATGCTAGACCAACTGGACTATGTTTAGTGCATATTTGAGTGGACTTGTGCTAGACCGACTGGACTGTTTTTAGTGCAATATTTGAGCAAATTTTTGCTAGATCGAATGGAATTTGTTTAGTAGAGATTTGAGTGAGCTTATTGAGCCTACTTGTGGTAGACCGACTGAACTATGTTTAGTCTAAGAGATTGAGCAGAGCTATGCTATACCGATTAGATTATGTTTAGTATAGAATTGATATAGAGCTTTGGAGGTGATAGAGAAGAGAGGACATAGTCTCTAGTGGATAGATATCCATCAACCAAGGTAGTGAGGACAAGTCTTCTGAGTTGGGATAAGAGTTTTTAGTGGAGAGATATCCACAATCCAGTGTAGTGGAGGTAGTGGTCTTCTAGAGGATTAGCAGCCAGAGTAGAGGAGATGGAGTTCTCCTTTGGATAGAGATCCACAAACTAGATTTAGGGGATCATCATATACTTTGGGTAGAGGTCCATAAATATTGTAATTGGGAAGGATTCCCAAGAGATTGAATGAGAAAATTTAGTGAAATATTTTCTTTGTGGAGTAGCCCACATTGGGTGAACCATGCAAAATTGGTGTCTCATGTGTGTGATGTTTTATGCACTGCTTTGATTTATGCTATTGAAATTTCCATTGATATATTGCATAATATTGATCATGATAAAAAAAGTAAAATTTGGTCTTATACTGTTCACCCCCCTCTCGGTATAAGCTTGTGTTCTTCACTTCACATGAGTCATTCACTTCAATATCCTCAAGCTCAAATTGTAGCATAGAAGTTGGTGATTCATCCTTTATTCTAGTCAAAGGAAAAGGTGACATATCCATTGATGGTGGTTATATCAATAATGTTATCTATTTCCCAAATATAGCTATAAATATTCTCTCAATCTATTAGATTTGTACTTCTACAAAAGGTAAAACTGTTCTATTTTCACCAACAAGAGTTGAGATAAGAGACTTTCAAGAACCACACTCTCTCATAGCAAAAGGGGATATTGATCACAACACTCACCTATTTCACTTCAAGGGGTTCAAAATTTTAGATGGAATCTCTTGTTTTGTTGTACATGGAAATCTTGAAAGCAAAATTTGGCATGAAATGTTTGGACATCTCAGTTATAGCTATCTAAAGGAGTTGAATACTCATAATATGGTAACAAGGTTAAAAAAAGTCTCTTCTATTGATGGAGTATATCCTGTATGTGCTCTTGGAAAACAAAATCAAGATCCTTTTCACCCAAGTGGTTCGCAAAGAGCCTCATCCCCTCTAGAGCTAATCCATAGTGACTTGATGGTCTTCCCCAAGCCTTATTTCAAAGGATAAAAATATACCTTAAACTTCATTGATGATTTTTCAAGAAGAACTTGGGTATACTTTCTAAAATACAAAAGTGATGTTCTATCCCACTTCAAAATCATCAATGTCTTAGTTGAAAATCAAACCACTTGCAAAATCAAGAAAATTCATACAGATAATAGGGGGAATACTTCAGTAATGAGTTATCCATATTTATCTCAAGTCATGGCATAATTCATCAACATTCAGTATCCCATAATCCACAACAAAATGGCATTGCAGAAAGGAAAAATAGAACCTTAAAGTAAATGGTAAACTGTATGCTCCACTCAAGAGATCTTCCAATAATTTTTTGGGCTGAGGCAATTAACTATTCAAATTATATTCAAAACCACACATCTCATAAAGCTCTTGGCCATTTGAATCCTGAAGAAGCATGGATTGGCTCAAAACCTGATGTCTCTTTTTTAAATTTTTTTGGATGTCCTACTTGGGCACACATACCAAATAAAAATAGGAAGGCTCTAGATAAAAAAAACAAGCAACTAATATTTGTTGGTTATTGTGAGGAAATGAAAGCCTATAGGCTCCTTGATACCACAACTCATGAGGTATTTTTCCATAGAAATGTTCAATTTGATGAAAAATTCCCTCATAAAGATCCTCAATCATCTTCTACCAACATAAATTCTCTTGAGCCATCTCCAATATTTGAGCCTCAATATAATGAAAATCCCATCCTTGAGATAGATGACCAAAATGAGGATCCTATACTTCAAACTCCAACTCAAAGTCCTGCCACACTAGTTACTCCTTCTACAATACCAAAATGGGTCCGCACCATAGTTCAAGAGGCCACTCCTTACATCCAAAATCTTCCATCATCCAGATTAAGCACCTCCATGGGTTCTGATCTTGTCTGTCAGTCCATTTTAATAGATCCTCAATCCTTCAAATAAGCAAATGGTATAAAAGAATAGGATGATGCCATGGAGAATGAATTTTCTTCCTTAATCAAAAACAAAAATTGGGATCTAGTCTCTCTATATAAATGAAGAAAATTTGTTCGTTGTAAATGGATTTAAAAACTAAGTATGGAGCTGATGGAGGAATTGACAAACACAAATCTCACTTGGTAGATAAAGGTTTTTCATAAATTGAAGGCATTTATTATTATGAAACCTTTGCACTGGTTGCAAAAATGGATTCTGTTAGGCTGGTACTTGCACTTACTGCTTCCCAAAAGTGGCTAGTTTTTCAAATGGATGCTAAAAGTGCTTTCTTACATGGTGATTTAAAAGAGGAAATATTCATAGAACAACCTGCTGGATTTATTCATGACTCCTCCCTTCTTTGTAGACTAAGGAAATATCTCTATGATCTCAAACAAGCTCCTAGAGCTTGGTATGAAAAAATGGACTCCTTCCTTCTTTCCTCAGGGTTTTCTCATTGTGATTCTAATGCAACATTCTACATTTTAAGGGATGAAGATCACATCACCATACTTGTTCTCTATGTTGATGGTAAAATAAGTGTCTGGTGTTTTTATAATGCATTGTGTTTCATGCAATGCAGTAAAAAAAAGGGCATCTGTAGACACCAAAACCTAGCCACTTGTCCTCCATCCATGCTTTCCTACCATTTCCACAACCAAAACCTGGCCATTTGTCATACATCCTAACTTTCCTACCATTTTTACCTATTTTTTTTGGGGGGGGGAGAATTTGTTTTTATTCAGAATCTAAAAAATTACATTCCATAAGTATTTCCAAGTGATCTAAGCTAGCACATCATAAAAAATACAATAAATCCACCAAGGAAATCCATGGATAATTCTGACAATAACTTCAACAGAAAACAACAACCCATGATAATTAGGTTCCTCCACCTTAAAATTATTTTTCCTCGTCCTCATAAATTAATTGATTAAGGAGTATGGATTTCTCCTAATCAAGATCATTCTAGCTATCAAATTTCTAGTAAGGGAATCCTTCATAAGCCCACTTTGCCAAACAATCATCCACTCTATTCCATTCTCTTGGGATATGAACAAAATAAATTTCAACAAAATTCCTAGCCAAGCTCAAAATCTATTTCACTATTCTAGCCATAAACTAGGAAGCATCTTGAAAATACTTGTTGTTTAGAAGAGACACCACTATCATGGAATCATATTCATAAATAAACCTTCTCCATACCAAATAAAAAGTTATTTCGAATGCATGGAGAATTTCCAATGCTTCCATATGATTATTCGAATGAATTCCCTTGTACACAAAGAAAAAGAGGTGGACCACACCCTCACTATCATGGCCAATTCCTTCTATACCAACATTAAATAGGTTGCCCCTGGAAGAACCATCCATGTTTATTTTGATAACAACCCTAGGAGGGGACTCCACTTCCCAGATCTATTGACCTTCAATGAACCAATCCCCCTAACAGTGCCTCTATTTGTAGTTGGTGATGATAAAGAAATCTCCAATATATTGATAATCTTCCATTCAAAGGAAGTAAGAGTACAAATATAAACACACTTACCCTCAATAGTATCCTTAACCATCCTTTTGAATCTAAGCCATACCTATAAGGCTCCAAGTTGACATCCCTAAAAAATTCTTCGGTTGCGTTCCAACAAAATTTGCCAAAAGATGAAGGACCAATATCCCAGGTAATTTAAAGATATGAAGTAGAGGTAGGGGGTCTACCCAAGCTTTACCAAAACTCAAAAATAGAATTAGCATGGATGATGGACCTTTTCTAGATCTACCACCACAAGTTACAAACCTCTAGGGAATATCAGCATTGGAAGAAATTATGGGGAATGGTTTCCTCATTCTTTCCACAAAGAAAACATAGTGAAGGACCCTAAAAACCTCTTTTCTAAATATTATCCCAAGTTGAACATTTCTTTTGACATAGAAGCCAAAGAAAAAAATTACATTTGGGTCAACCAAACTTATTCCAAATCTTCTTCCACCAGGGGGACACAATCTCCTCTCTTCTCTGCATAATAAGGGTTTGATAACCTAGAGCAACAATGTATTTCCTTTTTGAATTATGGCCCCAAGCAAGAATATCATAATATTCAACAGAATAAAACAGTCTCTCAGCCAAAATAGAAACCAGAGTGTCATGATCCTCAGGAAAACCACCCTCTGGCAAACCCTATGAATCCCACCAATAGTGAGTAAAAGAACTACCAATAGGACTTTGTCACTTGAAGTCAGACATCTTAGACCAACCCACATCAAAAAAATTATCCTGAAGAAGATGAAGGTGGGGGAAAGAAGAAAGGATAGGAGGATGATTATCCCAAGAATATTTTCAAAATAAGGTATTTTTTCCCTTATTAACAATCTAAAAGAGATCCTGCTTAATAAGCATGGCACCTTTTTTTAGAGTATCCCAAATAATGGAACCTTTTCCCCTTAGCTCCAATCTTAGAATCTCATCAGTTGGAGCACCACCAAAATATTTGAGGCTAAGAATTTTAGCCCAAAGTTGATCAGGATTATTGCACCACCTCCAATAAAGTTTAGCAGCCAAAGAAAGACTATTCAAATCAGATTACCTCAAACCAAGACCCCCCATATCTTTAGGATAACACATAGTATCCCAAATAACCAGGCTCCATTTATTACAGTCCAGGTTTCCTACCCATAAAAATTTTCTAGAAAGATATTCAAATTATTTGAGAAAGCACTTAGGAGCAACCAATATAGAAAACCTATAAATAGGTAAATCATGAAGGATATACTTCAAAAGCATTAATCTACAAGCAAAGGATAGCCATCGAAAAGTCCAATGATTAACCCTTGATTGAAATCTATCCAAAATACTTTCTTGTAAATCCTTACAATATTTTTAGAATAAATAGGAATCTCCATATACTCCACTGGAAAACAACCCACCTGAAAACGTAGAATATTAGCAATCCTACGTTGAATCTGACCATCCATATTGAAGAAGAAGATCTTTGATTTCTCTTCATTAATCATTTGACCAGATGCAGATAAGTAAATATCTAAAGCCTTCCTAAAATTCATTGCTTCCTCAAATTTTTCCCTCCCCATCAGAGTAGTATCATTGACAAACTGAAGATGAGACTGGGATAAAAAATTCTCCATCCAAGACCATCCCTGGATAACACCATAAATTTGAAAAATCTTGAGAAGTCTTCCCAAACATTTATCCATAATTATGAAAATATAGGGGGACAAGGGATCTCATGTACAAATACCCCTAGATACCGAGAAGAAAGCATATGGTAAACCATTGATTAAAACTGCAAAGGAGGTCGAAGTCACACAACTCATGACCCATTCAATCTAATTATATGAGAATCCAAAAGCTTGAAGGATGTTCTGCAAAAAAGTCTAGCTAATCCTATCATAAGCCTTGGACATAGCAAGATTAATGAACATAGCCTTTTACTTAGATATATCCATAGAGTGAATAGCTTCAACAACAACCACCACACCATCTAAAATCTGATGACACTTAACAAACCCACCTTGCTCAGGAGAAATAAGAAAACCAAGAAATTTCTTCAACCGATCGACAATAATCTTGGTAATAATTTTGTAAGTAACATTGCATAGGAAAATAGGATGGAAAGACCCCAACGAGATAACATTTTCAGATTTGGGAATAAGAGTAAGGAAGGTTGAATTAATAGCTTTAAGCATTTTCTTATTAACTTGGGATTCCTAAATAACTTTTAGCAAATAAAAATATAACACTTCCAAAAATTCTATAGGGAAACCATTTGGTCCAGGTTTTTACCTTTTTTCATTTGAAAAACCACCGCTTTAAGTTCCTCTATCGATATGGTTTCCATTAGCATATTATTCATATCATTAGAGACTAGCTTAGGAATACAATCCAAAATAAGCCTCATATTAACAACATCATGAGCACCCTACTCAAATTAAACAGAGGAGAAAAACTTGACTACCTCATTAGAGATATCCTCAAAGGATGAGATAGTTTCTCCCTGATCAGAAGTAATTGAGACTATAGCATAACCATTCCTGTGGTCTTTAATCGAATAATGAAAAAAAGAGGTGTTTCCATACCCTTCCAACAAACAGTCAATCCAATATTTTTGCTTCCAAAAAATCTCCTGACAAAGCTCCTATTCAACAAGCTGACTAGAAAGGGAAGCTTCCATTTCCAACAGATATTTTGTCAATCCTTCATTTTTTATTTGAAAAGTGATCTCCTCCAAGCTATCTTGTAGTTGCTTTTTATTCTGAAATATATTTCCAAAAGAAAATTTGTTCCATTACCTGAGTTTGAATTTGACAAACTAGAGGCTTTTAAAAAAGTAAATATAGTAGTGCCAAATTTGTATTTCCCTTCGACCCACCACCTCTCCACACATTCATACAAATCCTTATCCCTAAGCCATATAAGTTGAAATTTGAAATGTAGATTTCTTGGAAATGAGAATATCGAGGGTTGAAAGAGAATGGGCTAGTGATCAGAGTCCATCCAACCTAGAATCTCTAAGAAATAAGTCCATATATCATCAAACCAACTATCTAAAGTAAGGAATTGATCTAATATTTTAAAAATAAAATTCATTCCACATCTTCTATTAGTCCATGTAAAGAGCCCATTTTAAGGCTTCACATCAACAATATTAAGGAAAGAAATATTGTCCTGCATCAAAGTAGAATAAGGGCCCAAACACTCCACAACACAATTCTTCTTCTCTAGGGACATGATAGAATTAAAATTCCTAGCCACAATCCAAGGATAATTGAAAGCAAAAGATTGAATGAATCTAATATGATTCCATAAGAGGATTTTACTTGATAAATAATTGGGGGTATACACATTAGATAGAAGAATAGAAGATCTATATGAAAAGAAGGTAGCAACCACAAAGAGACAGTTCCAACTACCCACCCACCAAGAGGGATTTAAGCTTCATGGATCCCACAAACATGCAACACCACCCACTAAACCCTGGGCTCCAATAGCAAGATAGTGACCACATTTACATATCTTAGAAGCAATTCTAACCATATCTTCACAAGATAATTTTATTTCCTAGATGAAAACAATATGAGGTCTATGATCTCTGATCAAATTCTGAGTATATTTTTATCTAGGGCTGCTACCCAAACCCCTAACATTCCAAGATATCATTTTCATTTTGGGAGAATAGAGAAGTGAGAATCTAATGTCTTAACAACACTAGACTCAACTAAGGATTCCCCTATCAATTTCACATTTTCTTGATCCTTATTTCTTTTGATAGTTTTGGGGTGAATACCTAACATAGAAGAAAATTTATTTTTCCCTTCCTCTTTGAAAATCCTATCCTAGGAGGGTTCAAACCTAGTCTCATCCTCATTTCCCTCAATCAAGTTTTCAGCCAAAGGGGAATGATCAAGAACTTTATCAAGACAATTTGACACCTCTTTGGACTTATCTTCATTTTCTACAAGAGGGTTATTAGGTACCACCTCTTCCTTATCAAAATTTTATATTTCAAAAGAAGGATTTAGGAAATAACAAGTACCTGGCTCTTGAATACAAGCATCCATATCACCTTCGTTCCAGACTTGCTCCTCAACATACATCTCCTCAAAAGTCTCAAGAACATCAAATATGTTACCAGAACCTCCCTTCCTAACACCTTTATTCTGATGAATAAAAGGCCTATATATTGAGTGAGACTTAACAAGAATACATCCATCAAATTTGGGTATCTCATTAATCATAGAAGCTTTTCCTACCTTTGTAGATGCATCTTGAAATTCATATGAAGAGGAGGAAGGCTGAAAATTCACTTTCTTACAATTTCTCTGAAGATGCCCATATTCATGGCATATACGACATCGAAATGGGAGAGCTTCATAATCTAAAATTTGGACCAAGACATGTTTCCTAGTTTAATATCCAATGATTTAGGTAATGGATTATTCAGATCTACTTCAACATAGAGCCATGCAAAAGAAGTAAATTTCATATCCAAATTTTGATGAGATGGACCAACTAGTTTCCCAATAATCTCTGCAATAGAATGAATAATATCCAGCCTCCAATATTCCATAGGGAGTCATGGCAAATAGACCCACACAAGAATCCTAGAAGGCCTCTCCTCCACTGGATCAAATCCTAAATTCTAGGGTTTGATAAATAATCCATACTGATTGTGAAAGTAAGGACCCCCCTCGAACACTTTACTATGATATTCCATATGGGAGAACACCACAATAAAATACCCATTAGCTGCAAGAATAATCTCTAGATCACCTTCAGGGCTCCAATTTCTCCTAACCTAGTTTTCTAAAAAAGGCATAGAAATTCTAAGACCCATGAATTTGCAGATGAGCACATGCTTAGACAAATATAAAACATCATCCACAATAGAATCAGGACTAATAACCAAGATAGGATGATCTTTGCTTTTCTCCAAACATCCATTATTCTTCATCTTCAAAGTTAGAGAGGAATTAGAAACAGGATCAAGGGTTGAATGCAACAAAAAATTCATGGTATTTGCATGATCAGAAGAATAGGCATCCTTATTCAAAACATCATCCTTAAAAGACAAATATTAGGCGTCACCAGGACCCCCTAAAGCTGCCATATCTAAAGCCAAACTACAACACACCTTTCACTAGCCAACACACTGGTTTTCATAGAATTTTTTAGCATCGATCTAAAACCATAGATGTTGCTCCTCATTCCAAAACTATTTTATCTCCATTTTCACCTATTATTCATATATATATGTATATATATTTAATATTAATATTTTATATATTATATTTTATGCATATTTAATAAATATATATTTATATAAGTGATTAATCCCATCCATCCAATTTCATTTAAATCTATCCATCCATCCATATCTTCTATTAGTCCAAGTAAAGAGCCCATTTTAAGGCTTCATATCAACAATATTAAGGAAAGAAATATTGTCTCGCATCAAAGTAGAAGAAGATCCCAAACACACCACAACACCATTCTTCTTCTCCAAGGACATGATAGAATTAAAATTTCTAACCACAATCCAAGGATAATTGAAAGCAAGAGATTTAATGAATCTAATATGATTCCATAAGATGATTTTACTTGATAAATAATTGGGGGTATACACATTAGATAGAAGAATAGAATATCTATATGAAAAGAAGGTAGCAACCACAAAGAGACAGTTCTTGCTACCCACCCACCAAGAGGGATTTAAGCTTCATGGATCCCACAAACATGCAACACCACCCACTAAACCCTGGCCTCCAATAGCAAGATAGTGACCACCTTTCCATATCTTAGAAGCAATTCTAACCATATATTCACAAGATAATTTTGTTTCCTGGATGAAAAAATATGAGGTCTATGATCTCTGATCAAATTCTGAGTATATTTTTATCTAGGGCTAGTACCCAAACCCCTAACATTCCAAGATATCACTTTCATTTTGGGAGAATAGATAAGTGAGAATCTAATGTATTAACAACACTAGACTCAACTAAGGATTCCCCTATCAATTTCACTTTTTCTTGATCCTTATTTCTTCCTGCTTTTACCACCTTCTCCACCCCACCTTTTTTTATAGTTTTTGGGTGAATACCTAACACAAAAGAAACTTTATTTTCCATTCCTCTTTGAAAATACTATCCGAAGAGGGTTCAAACCTAGTCTCATCCTCATTTCCCTCAATCAAGTTTTCAGCCAAAGAGGAATGATCAAGAACTTTATCAAGACAATTCGACACCTCTTTGGACTTATCTTCATTTCCTACAAGAGGGTTATTAGGTACCACCTATTTCTTATTTGAATTTTACATTTCAAAAGAAGGATTTAGGAAATAACAAGTACTTGGCTCTTGAATACAAGCATCCATATCACCTTCATTCTAGACTTGCTCCTCAACATACAACTCCTCAAAAGTCTCAAGCATATCAAATCTATTACCATAACCTCATTTCCCAACACCTTTATTTTGATGAATAAAAGGCCTATATATTGAGTGAGACTTAACAAGAATAAATCCATCAAATTTAGATATCCCATTAATCATAGAAGATTTTCCTACCTTTGTAGATGCATCTTGAAATTCATATGAAGAGGATGAAGGCTGAGAATTCACTTTCTTATAGTTTCTCTGAAGATGCCCATATTCATGGTATATGCGGCATCGAAATGGGAGAGCTTCATAATATAACTGTTGGATCCAAGACATGTTTCCTAGTTTAATATCCAATGATTTAGGTAATGGATTATTCAGATCTACTTCAACATAGAGCCATGCAAAAGAAGTAAATTTCCTATCCAAAGTTTGGTGAGATGGACCAACTGGTTTCCCAATAATCTCTGCAATAGAATGAATAATATCCAGCCTCCAATATTCCATAGGGAGTCATGGCAAATAGACCCACACAAGAATCCTAGAAGGCCTCTCCTCCACTGGATCAAATCCTAAATTCCAAGGTTTGATAAATAATCCATACTGATTGTGAAAGTAAGGACCCCCCTTGAACACTTTACTACAATATGCCATATGGGAGAACACCACAATAAAATACCCATTAGCTGCAAGAATAATCTCTAGATCACCTTCAAGGCTCCAATTTCTCCTAACCTAGTTTTCTAAAAAAGGCATAGAAATTCTAAGACCCATGAATTTGCAGATGAGCACACACTCAGACAAATATAAAACATCATCTGCAACAGAATCAGGACTAATAACCAAGATAGGACGATCTTTGCTTTTCTCCAAACATCCATTATTCTTCAGCTTCAAAGTTAGAGAGGAATTAGAAACAGGATCATGGGTTGAATGAAACAAAAAATTCATGGTATTTGCATGATCAAAAGAATAGGTATCCTTATTCAAAACATCATCCTTAAAAGACAAAGATCGAGCATCACCAAGACCCCCTGAAGCTGCCATATCTAAAGCCAAACTACAACACACCTTTCACCATCCAACACATTGGTTTTCATAGAATTTTTTAGCATCGACCTAAAGCCATAGATGTTGCTCCTCATTCCAAAACTATTTTATCTCCATTTTCACCTATTATTCATATATATATGTATATATATTTAATATTAATATTTAATATTATATTTTATGCATATTTAATAAATATATATTTATATAAGTGATTAATCCCATCCATCCATATTAATCCATGCCATACCCTAAATTTAATATCCCCCCTCCAATGTGATTTTATCTCAGCCACATGATTAGTGTTGTTGAAACCCTAGAATCCCCTAGGTTGGATTACAAATAGAAGCCATTTTGATGGCTCAACCCTTGAGTTCCCTGAGTGTTCATTGCCTGAGTGTTGATTCCAAGTTCTTAAATTCCTTGAGTTTTCCTAGAGTATTTGAGTACTTCCACCTCCATCTCTGCTCACCGTAACTCTTGCAATCATCACCATTTTCTTCCCCTTGCTAGATATGCTTTTGTAGACTCTTTCCTCATCCACCAAATGCCTTTGAGCATTTTTTTCATCGCTAAGCACCTCTGGGTGCTTTCCCTTTCACCTCCAAGGACCTCTAGGTTTCTCCTACTAGTACCAAGCACCAACAAGAATTTCCTATAGTCACTGAGAACTCACAGGTATTTTACGTTAAGTGTTCTGAGGTCCTCCTAGCCTTTAGGTGATGCTAGGGCATTGTCATGCTGACAAACTAAAACCAAATATCATAGATCAAAAGACAACAAGCATGTAAGGTAAATTTATTATTTTTTATTTTGTTTATGCACTTTTATTATTGTTCACTCTATTTTATAGTAGATAGTTAGGGTTTTACTATTGCTTATAGAGGCCCTCACATTGTGGAGCCCTCACATGTATTATTAATTTGTTTGTTGTATCATTGTGTGTATATCAGAAGGTGCTACATCAAAATTAGACATTTTCTTAAGCGAGAGTGGACTAACATTAGATATCAATAAGCCCACTCAATTCTGTTGGGAACAAAAACACACCTAAATACACCACCAACCTTGTTTGCTAGGGTTTTTGAGAACCTTATCCATTTGTAAATCTGAATCAAAAGGATTCAAGGATCCACATTATAACAATGGAGTTTTTAGGCTCCCCCCATTAATAAAATATCATTTGTTCTACAATTATTGGGTTCTTTGTGTTCAATTTATTTAGCATTATTTGGTGTTGCATTTTTGTATCCTCACATATCATACACTAGCTCGATCATGTTCCATGAGAACCAACAACCAATGTTGTTTTGGGCTACTATGTTGGCCAACATGAACATAACCAAAGTGGGAAGTGCATCCAAATTATTATCCACATACATAGCCAAGTACCTTATCCCTCCACCACTCACACTCTTAGCTTCCCATCCATATCCAAAGATGCAACTCATATCATGCCCCTTATCGTATCCAATATTGACACGTAACCCCTCCATTTTTAACTTGAGGATGTGATATACATCCTCAAGTGTCACTATAATCTCTCCAGTATGGAGCTAAAAGATCCCCCTATATAGATCCTATCTCTCTGCAAAGGCAAAGAGATATCCCTCATCTACCCTAACCACATCAATATGGGCTACCCTAGCCAACCCCACATCCTCCAACCAATCCCACTCCTCCTACCGCAATACATTTATCACCCCTAGTATGAGAGGTGAGAACCAATTATGAGCCTCTAAAATCCTCAACTATAGCACAACACATTCACAAAGCAATTACATTAAAGTTACATTCATTTGCCTACACAAAAATAAATATATATATATTTTGCACAAGTCCAAACAAAGAGTAGCAAGGCCACTTCCCTTAGCCACATGAATCTCCAATCCTACTTCCACATCCACACATTCCATCGCCATAGCTTCTGCACCACAAATCCTTCACCTCACTCCTTCACTCCACTTCAATTACTCACTCCCTCAAACATAGCTTTTGGAATTCGCAAATGCAAGAATGAATCTGATTTCACCTCTGCAAACCATTTATATTTGTTTCTAGTGCATTGGGATTCCTATGGGTATTCACAAGTGCATTGAGATGCATACCAATATCTACATATCACCAAATGCCCATAGGCATCTAAGTTTGCTATAGATGCCCACCGACGTTTGGCATTAAAATTGAAAAAATTATTAAAATGATCCAAAAAGGTAGCTTACCTCCAAAAATCAGTCCAAATTGCATCCACACATTCATTTCATCATTATACATGTTTTGTGAAAACCAAAATCGATTTGGATGCATAATTTTTGTTTATGCCCAAAAGGTGCAAAATTGCTTAAAAAGCTTCAAAACACACCAAAACAATTTCAATTTTCACAAAATGACCATAATCATCATTCTTATCATCAAATATTCCTTTCACCATAATTTTCATACATAAATCATTACATTTACACATTTTTTCCAAGTTCATATAAAATTTCAAGTGAACCTTATATCTAGTGGTTTATTTTATTTCCTTGGTGATTGCAGTGATTGGGTATCCATGCAATTCGGTAAGATGGGTAAATTAGCATAAGGAAAATTTGCAATATTCATCATAAAATATCTCATTGTTCAAAAATAAAATCACTTTTGGTACTTCACTTTTAGAGTGAAACTATATTAGACCAATTTTCTCAACAGTTGTCATTGATGGCCTTTTTTGTGGGGCTTGAAACACTGAAAAAAATCATAACAAATCATTTATTTACATTGACATTTATCACGGAGATAGGCCCTCACTAGGTTGATTGGTTCCAATTGCAGGAATTATCCTACAATCACTAGCCAATCCTCCAAGGTTGACTCTTTTTCTTTTGTTGCATTTTCATCACTTTGCATTTCAATGATGCCAAAAGGCACTTTATTCAACAACATGGAATCACGCCAAACTTGGGCCACCCACATTTGATTTTAATTTCCCATAAAGGGATACATATTACATGATCATGGTATTTACACTTGGCAAAGACTCATTATTTATTGAGGCAAAAGCAGAATTAATTATTTACATTTCACAACATTTCATTTCTCCATTGGGGAAAAAATAGAATCATTTTACATCATTCATATCATTCACACTTACATCATACACTTACACTTACACCTATGATTACACCAATCACTTACATTTTTATTGCACAAATATATCAATTGGCTTGTGAGATTTATTATTCACTCACTCGTCAATTGAGGGGGTAAGCTACACAATAAAATGGTTACATAATCAATTTTTTTTGTCTTCAAGATCATCTTCACATTCCAAGGAAAGAAAACTACTTTTGCATTAGGCTAAACTAGGTGTCTCGTATTTTTTCATCACATTATGTTTTCATGCAATGTGATACAAAAAGGGTTATCTGTAGACACCAAAATCTAGTCATTTGTCATCCATCCATGTTTCTCAATCTCCACCATCCATTATATATATATATATACATATTTGTTAATATATATTTAAATATTAATATTTTATATATTATATTTATATATATTTAATAAATAAATAAATAAATAAATAAATAAATAAATAAATAAATAAATATATATATATATATATATATATATATATATATATGTGAATTAATCCTAGCCCTCCACATTTTAATATTAGTCATCAATCTACCTTAATCCATGCCACTTACCCAGATTTAATATCCACCCTTTCTCATGTTTTAATCTTGGCCACTCAAATTGTGTCATCAAAATCTTAATATGTCTAAGGGAAGATTATAGGAGAGGATTCATTTTGATGACTCAACCACTAAGAAGTCCTAAGTTTGTTAAGCCCTGAATATCCCTCGAATCCTAAGCATTATTTTGAATCCTAAAGATATTTTTGGAGTCCAAGCACTAGCCTCCCTTATTTCCATCCTCACCTCCATTCTCACTGTTTGCATCCCTCTGCTTCTATTGTTGCCCTTCCTGTGCGAACCAGATCTAGTTTTTTGCCACTCATAAATCCTTGAATGCCCACCAGAGCTATTTGAGCACCCACTAGAGCCATTTTAGCACCCACCAGATTCAATCGAGCACCCACCAGAGTCAATCGAGCACCCACCAGATCCAACCAAGCACCCTTGGGCATATCATGCACCAAATCTATAGCCGTACAACCCTTAGGTGTTGTTAGGGCATATTTGCAACTATCAATGACATCATTTACATAAGTAGAAATAGAAATAGAAGGTTTATTGACAAGGTAATAGTTATTTTTATTTATTTTCATATTTTTATGCTTTGTTTATAGTTTTGTCGCAGTTTCTAGGATTAGTAATTTTATTCTGAGGGTCTCACACAGTGGATCCCTCACAGGTGTTACTAATATTTGTTACTATTTACTATGTGCAGGTATAGGAATCATACATTTGGTAGTTTTTGAAGCTAGGGTGGCCCTATCTAGGATACACAAGCCCACCCACAACCTCATTGGGATCAAACAAGCGTGAAGACACCAACCATTCTTTTCAACTAGGGTTTTAGAGAACCCTAGTAATCTATAATTTTTGTATCAACATAAGCATTGTAATACCCCACATTTGGGGCATATTGATTGTAACATTTGAGATCCACCTATAGCAATAAAGAGTTTATATATTTTTGTGTAGTCATTGTGTCTTATGGTGCTTACTATTATTTTAATACTTTGCTTGATTTCTGATTCACATATTTCAGCATTAGTTAGGCACAAGATGATAGCAAGGGCTCAAAAACATGTGGCATATCAATTCCACTTTATGTGTAGATTCACGCATATTTTTATTAGCTAGGTTTTGAGTCAAATGCATGACTCATCCGCTTGACCAAATATTGATAGGGTACGTTAACCACTAAATTTTCCATGTTTCTCCTTTTTACCAACATTCTATAATATTTCTTCTCCAACTATTTCGACACTTTTCTTGTATCATGTTATTCATACTCCTATGTTGATCTGGTGCCTACGCTATTCTAGCACCCAACTGTCATACAAAATATTTTGGTGCACAGCTGGTGCTATATCACTACTATAGCATGGAAACATTGTAAAAGGTACTTTGAAAAGGTGGTCTACTAGGAATTTCAAATTCATAAACTTATTCACAAAGATTAGTAAAATTATTACTAACTTTAATCTACCTTTAAATAAGCAAAAATTATGCAATTAGTCTCTAAAACACATAAAAATCAATTCAAAATAGCAAATGGAAATGTCTTCTTTAATTTACTATATTAACACTTAATATTAACATAAATAATGATTAAATACTTGGCATATACTATAGTATTTTAGTAAAAAATAGACAAAAAGAGTTAAATTGTTTTAAAAAATAAGAAATTTTATAGTCTCATCACTCCTAAATTATTATAATGCATGTCTTCATATATTTTATATAGTTAGGGTTGCATGCATATCCAATTTTTGTATAGACTACTCCAATAACCTATTTGTTGTAAAATTATATCTCTTGTTTCTCTATATTTCTTCTAACCAATATTGGAATTGTCACTCTAACTATGGATCAGTATAGGTCTAAGGTGTAGACCAATTGGTTCATCCAAACCCCATAAGGGAGGCGGAGGTCCAAGGTTCAAATCTCGGGCCTCACCGGACTGAACGCTTGTCCCTTTCCTGGTGCTTTCAGTGGCATAAAAGATTTAAAATGATTGTGGCATGGTGGTTATAGGGGTGGACTACACGAAGATCTGTGTGGCGGCTTCTGGGGCGGACAGTGCAGAATACTATGGTGGCCATAAAAGATAGACAGTCTGCTCGGATTCATGGTAGCTACCGATTCCACCATGTAAATACAAAAAAAAAAAAAAAACTATGGATCAGTATCAAAAGAGTATGGAACAAGGGTAGTATAATAGGTGGGAATAATCGTAGACCTATCCACTCATGCTATAGTGCTCTAATTATTTCAACCATTTTTTATGCTCTTTTGCGATACCACATCAAAGTGGTTGGTGAGATAGGTTCTTTTTTTCTCAAGGTGATAGATAATTTGTCCCACCTTTATCTCCATGCCACTCATGCCTTGTCAAATTCATCCCTATAAAATTTATAGAAATTAGATATGTTGGCATGAATATGACCAAGGTATGTTTTCCTAATGGCTACATTCTCCATCAAAGAAAATGTGCACTGATAAGGGCTCTTGCACTAATGAGGAGCCCAAGTCCCATCTCACTAGTCTTATACTATCATACCCAATTTTTTCATTATAGCTGATTGTGCATAGTGGAGGTGAATGATATTAAACGAACATCACTAGTGTAAATATGAGATAAAAATTACACATCCTCTAGGAGTGTGAATTTATGCAAATAGAATTTACATAATAAATATTTATGTTTTTATAGACTATGCAAAAATGCCTCAACAAAAATATTGTAGTAGACAAATCATATGGGAGTTCAGAGCATATTCTCATTACCTATAATCTGTAATATTGCTCTTTTAAAAATAATATTTAAATTTGATTAGGTTATCTACACTCAACTACCTGCTTTGCAATGTGGCATAGGTCCATGGTATTTATATTCAAGGTTGTTAATTCCTCATTTTTGTCTTGTTTTTCTTCTAAAGCACATAGTGTTGTAAGGCAGCCTTCTAGGTAATGTCATCACCTCATTCATATTGAAACTACTATGTTACGAGTGTTAAAC
The DNA here is from genome assembly GCA_028583015.1 of Wollemia nobilis. Classification (NCBI taxonomy): domain Eukaryota; kingdom Viridiplantae; phylum Streptophyta; class Pinopsida; order Araucariales; family Araucariaceae; genus Wollemia; species Wollemia nobilis. The sequence continues at coordinate 1,342,191 of JAQPPZ010002979.1, forward strand.
ATAACCATATCTTGTGGAAAGACAACAACTGGTTAAGAAACATGAATTTTTAGGGGTTAAGTTTATATTCCCTTTTTTGTAGGTTGCTCAATATCTAATGTTTTGATGCTGACCCATTTAATCACAAGGTCTAATTATACCTTAGGTTGATCTGGTTCACTCTACCATCCTAATACCCTATATATTGGGGTCCCTTACTTCAAAGCTCTTTCTTGTTCAACTTGTCTTGGGACTTGATCTAGAGTGTCTTAACTTGATATCTATTCTAGAGCATTATATGTTGGCATTTGTTTTGTTGCATATTATTTAAGCACCTGATATGGCACATTCCCTAACTGTGTGGAGATTTCTTCAACCTCCATAGGTGCTTTCTTGCACATTGTACAAACACTTATTTCGAAGCCTTTGGTTCTAATTCTTCTAAAATATTTTTATCTACGACTGGGCTGGATGGGATTTTGACCTATTATCTAATTTTTTGACTATGGTTAAACTAATTAGCAAATCCTAAAAATATGCCCACTACTTCTACTCCAAGAATGGACTCAAGAGATACATTCTCACCTTACTTATAATTTCATCTAATTCTTGTAGTAAGTGAGAGATGTACCTATATTTCTCCTCAACTATCCTTTGAGATTTCTCCAACTATTTTTGTTGGATTTTTTGAAGAACACAAGATTATACTGAGAGGGGGGTGAACAATATAGTGCCCACTTTTTACTTTCTTTCCAAACCAATATCAATTAGTGTCCTTAATTGCAATAACCAAATATAACAGTGTGCATTAATGACATAGATAACAATAGTAAACAAGTGCACAAATCACCATACACAATTGAGACACAATATTTAACGTGGTTCCCCCAATGTGGGGTACTCCACAAGATAATATCCTTATAATATTTCACGCAAAAATTAGGATCCTTATCTCAATACAAATGATTAATTTGATCCGCTCAAATCTAGGCAATACACTGATCTTCTCAAGTAGGCAATCCACTGATCTACTTCAACAAGCTCACCAAGAACTTGCCCAAAAATTCTCTAGCAAGCTCACTAAGAACTTGCCCAAAAATTCTTCAGCAAGCTCACCAAGAACTTGCCCAAAATATTCTCTAGCAAGCTCACTAAGAACTTACCCAAAATTGCTTCAGTAAGCTCACCAAGAACTTCCCCAAAACTACTCTAGCAAGCTCACTAAGAACTTGCCCAAAATATGCTCAACAAGCTCACCAAGAACTTGCTCAAAATCTACTCAACAAGCTCACCAAGAACTTTCTCAAAATATGCTCAACAAGCTCACCAAGAACTTGCTCAAAATATGCTCAACAAGCTCACTAATAACTTGCTCAAAACTGATCAACAAGCTCACTAAGAACTTGCTCAAAAATTCTCAACAAGCTCACTAAGAATTTTCTCAAAATCTGCTCAACAAGCTCACTAAGAACTTGCTCAAAACTGCTCAACAAGCTCACTAATAACTTGCTCAAAATATGCTCATCAAGATCATCAAGAACTTGCTCAAAATTTGTTCAACAAACTCACTAAGAACTTGCTCAAAATCTGCTCAACAAGCTTACCAAGAACTTGCTCAAATGTTGTCTCAAATCTGTCTCAAAAGTCTTCTCAAAGGCTCAATCAATCATCCACAAAAACTGCCACAAATCTATCCCAAAAGCCTTCTCAAAGGGTCAACCAATCATGCTCAAGTAGCACTCAAATCTCATCCGCAAATCTATGAATGCAAGGCTCAATGATGAATTTTCAACAATGATTTCATGGGACAACAATGATCCACAATGATCTCAACTCAAATCAATCTCAACTCAACTCAATTCAATCTTAACTCAACTCAAATATTATAGAAGCATAAAGATAATTGTTAAAGACTCAATATGTTCTAATCTCAAGACTCAGTCTCAACCCAAATCAGAATTATAGAATTGTTTATTTCATGGGACTTGAACAATCACCTCACACAATCACTTGACTAGGCTCAATCAACTAAACTCAACCAATCACAACAAGGGATAACTCTTTCTCACAAAACCCTAGTCCAAGTATGTATCAACCAACTCAAACATTTCCAACAATGCTGAACCACAAATCTCACATAACAATGATACTCATGTTCTTTTCTAACTCAAGTTATTTGCTTAACCAATGGACTTCAACAACTATGCTTATAAAATAAGGTTTAAATACAACTCTCAAACCAAAAAACCTTGAAGCATTCAACCAACCACTTTCAAAAAGGAAACCACAATCAATCCTTTTCTCTCCAATGATATTTCAAAAATCAACCACCATAAACAAAGTCAATGGAGAATATTGCTCATACCTTTTGATGCCTTATTGGTTGTCCACTAAATTTGCCACACTAAAAAAACTTCTTTTTCAACTTTTAACAAGGTTTAGAGATCATGATTAATATCACAACAATAATATCCAAATAACACCTTATCACTCCTACTCAATAAGATACAACATGTCCCCTCATGAAATAATTAATCACCTTTGAAAAAGAACAAAACAACCTTCACTTTTGAAACCCTTTACAAAAATAGAAATATATCTTTACATACACCTTATTTCTTCCTCTAAGAAAGTTAATCAAATAGCCCTCGAAATAATATTTCCAACAATATATAATATGATATACTTTCAAAAGGAGAAACACCATAAATATCTCTTTTTTCTAAACATGCATCACAACCCTTATTCCTCGTAGGGAAACTTTAGAAAAAATAAAATATATTTAAAAAATTATTAACTTGCCTCTATCCTTGGTGGGATTCGATCTCATGATGTCTCCTTGATCAATGCTTTAACCACAACCAGCTTTTTACTGGGCCACACACCCTTACATGTCCAAAGGGACACGAAAAAAAACTTATATCATAAACTTCTACACCCTTCGAAAAACTTAACAGTGCTTCGAGCGCTTCAATAAAGCAAATAACCACGGTGGGACTCGATCGTAGGACCTCTTGCATAACACATAGTGCACAAACCACTAAGCCAAATATGCCTATGCATCTTCTTAAATTTTGTGAATGATTTTTCAATAGACCAAAGTCACACTTCTCTCTCTTTTCGCAATTCGTTCCCCAATCGAAGGCATTTGGAAAATAAGCGTTGGGGGTCTCATTAAGTCTAATATTTTGTTGGCATATATATATATGTCTTTCCTATTTATTTAGATGTCAGAACTATAAATTAATATAGCATTTCCTCCTTTCTTTAGTTGGTGCTATAATTAATATATTTAATTTTAAAAATTTAAATTTAAATTTTAAATAATTTAAAATTTAAACTAAATATTTAAATTTAAATATCTCCATCGTCGGGGCACATTTTTTGATGAAACAAAAATCCAACCTGGGTTTTTAATAAAAACCCATTTCAAATATGCCATCCATGGTTTTAAATAAAATCTTTTATTTTACCTGCCTTGGTTTTCACAAAAACCCTGATATATCCATGCTCTCCAAAATATCATAAATGCTTATTTATGAAATGCTTTGGCCACCAAAACTCAATGTGATCCATGTGACATCAATGATCCATGTGACATCAATGACAACATAAAATAACTCAAATTGCCAAAATTTTTATGATAAATTGAGTAGCAATTAAATGTTTCAAAATCTTAGTCTCCATGTCTTCCATATATTCATTTTGTTCCTCACTTTAGTGTTGAGGTTATTGTGCAAAATCATCATCAGTAGTGTAATGTGTCTCTATTGGAATGTCACTTTCAATTGATGGAGTGTGCACTAAATCATGAGTTGGCATTGTAGGTGGCAAATCACTCTACTATTGTTCCTTTGCATCTATTGGAACATTAAGAACCTACTCATCTTCATTTTTAATGATAATAAAACTTTTCCTCCTTTATTTTTTAGCTTCAAAAGATGTTGGTGTTTGATTCAAAGAAACTAAACCCTATTTATGTCTTTGAATCTACCTAAGAGGGGGTTGTTTTGGTGCAACATATTCCTCATAATATTTTTCTAACTTCCTCCTATCCACTAGAGATAATCTCAACTGGATTGGCCACCTCTCCATGTGTATTAGTTGGTTTAGGTACCTCTGCTTGTGTGCTAGACTTCTCTGATATCTTCCCTTGTGCAAGAGATTGCTCTAGCACCTCATAAATTTATCTCTTTCAACTAGTGGTAGACCTTGTTATGCCTTCCCTTATTGGTTGATTTATGTTTCTAGAAACCCTGGATTGCTTCCTCCTTTGAACTATACTCGTTTTTACTAGTGTAGGAGCTTCCAATACAAGAGTTAGTTCCTAAGAAAAAACCTCTTCTTGCTTAGTAGACCCCTCTAGAGTCCCTACAAAATACTTTGGTATAAATGTCTCTTCAATTGAAGAAGTTTCTACTTAGGTAGACTCTTCCTATGATGCCTATGATGTAGAGGTTTCCTCCTACACAAAAATGTCTACTTGGGCCAATACCTGTGTCCCCACATCAAAAGATAACCCTGTACTACTTCTTCTATTGTCCTAGAGTGGGCTACTCTTATAGCAATTTGGTTGTAGTCATTGGTGAATACCCTGCTATAAATATTTGTATAGCCTATCTCTTCTTACTAGTTCTCGATCTATTATTAATAGATGCAGGTATTTCTGATGGAGAAGGTTCCCCCCAATATGCAATTGGGCAACGTTAGGCTATTTTTAATGCTACCCACAGATCTTCCTTGGGTACCTAGGATTTTATAGCATTTAATTTCTTTGTATTCCTAGATGCTTCTCCTTTTTATTTCTTATAAATTTTGGAAGTAGAACCCTCCATCCACGGCTCCAAGAACCATTTTAAAGATTGGTTATTTTCATTAAAATAATATTTACATAAAATTTTGATTAAACCATGATGTTTTACAAAACCCTACCCCTCCTAAACTCTTCTCATCATATCATGCATAGAATGACGTAAATACAAGGGTAAATTAATACTATGTTCTAGAATTTCAACACCATGCCTCAGATGGGTTAAAATTTTGGTGTGGTGCCTAGAAAAAATGGTAAATTAACCTTTACATATCACATATTTAATAACCCGCATGACAACTACATCCTAGGGCTTCTTTAAATTGGTTCATTTTATACCCTCATAAAGGTATTTTTTGAAATCAAACTAGGACTTAGGATCACTTTTATCTCGAAAAGTATTAACTATATTAGGGATAGTGGATCAAAATATATTTTTAACTCTTCCTCCTCATAAGGAATCTCACAAATTTGACTAAGTATTTTGGAGGTTATCTTAATGACTATTTCATTGATGATTGTCTAGTTGTTTCAGAGGGTTCATGGAAATTGTTCTACCAAAATTTCTACATGCCCTTCAAAATTTTGTAGGAACTGCATCCATATTGCTTGTTAGAATATTACAACCATCTTAGGATGTCTTTGTGCTTTTTTAATATTATCTAGATCCATAGTTTACATCGGTTCCCCCATACTATTTTCTTCTTTCTTCAGTGCTCTAGGTTGCACTGTGTTAAAAATGCTACAATTAAATATGTAATCTCATTATTATTATTTTGTTGTAAAGTAAAAATGACAACTACCTTTCATAATTTTGGTTCATGCAAATGAACTATCAATTACTATTCAATCTTCTTGTGAAAAGAACCATATGCTTTAGAAGGAAATTTGTTAGATGCATAGAGCGAGATAGTTATTTTCCAATGGATGATATGGATTTCACATGATATTGATGCATATGGTAAGATAAGTGTAAAGTCACAATTGAACACAACATAATTTTAAATTATGATTTTCAATTGATGAGGATAGCAAAATTACTTGAAATCCATAGCCAATAAAATTTCACATGCATGGTTAATATGTCATTTCCCTATGTCATTTGACTTTGGTGGTTGATCGTCTTTTGACATACCTAATTACACCAACTCATCTTTTACACATTCCCTTGGTATAAATCACCTGATTATTCCTCCTCATTAGATTCCACATATGTCCAATAGTTACATTATCACGTGGTCTCGAAGTAATGCCCAATTGTGCATTGTTCAATGGTAATAATTATCAGTCATGGGATGTATCTTTTAGTCATCATAGTCTAATAAAATCTAACATGTGGTGGATGTCTCCCACCTATTTGAATGGTAGATTTCCTTTATCTGTATTTTTGTAAACATAAGGACATATGTTTATTCTGGCATAAAAGATGTTGAGTTCTTCCTACATGTTAGAATTGTTATTTTAGAGCAACCAAGGATTAAATATAGCATAACCAAGGGAGGGCCAAAGTATATTTTTAGGATACTATTTTTCATTTCATATATACATAGGTATACCAAGAAATTAATCTCAATTTATGTAAAATTAAAGTCAATAATAGTGAGGTTGAAAATGTATACCTTACTATCAAAAATATTCCATGCAATATTTTGAATGCCTTGTTGATTACATACTTAGGAGTCCTAAAATATAAAAGGTACATAGATGCAGTCATTCGAATATTACAAACACTAGAAAATTTTGCAAGGAAAACAAGCTAAAAATTTATTTTTATGTAAGCCTTAATTCAATAGAGCCTCAAGGAGGTTTTCACTATCAAATTATTCTTTTTTTTAGAAGAGAAAACCTTTTCTATCACATGTAAGTCTGAATATGAAAAGTATTGAGTAAATTCCACCTTTGTTAGCGGCTTATGGTAGAATCATAATCGATGTCCATTTACCACAAATTTTCTCATTTAATCATCTATATAAGAAAGTTGAATAGATTCATTCTCGAACAATTCTTCAATTTGGTATCGTCCTAGCCACCAAGGTTGTAGTTTGCCAAGAAAATCTACATATCAAGAATCAAGTAGTGATGCCCAGTCATGTAGTTTGTACATGTTGCTCCTAATGTGACTATCATGCCACATTTTATCATTATTGTTGAATGATATTCATTTGGTGAAGTACCTCCAATAAAAATTCATCCAATGCATTCAATTGAAAAATTATTTCTTGTTGTACTTGTGGCAGATCAATGCCTACTTCCAAAGATGTACAAAGTGTTAGTAATTCAAATTCAATTGAAAAAAGAGATTTCTTACCATAGACCAATTCATAAGGTGTGAATCCCATAGTGGATTCCATGTAGTAGTATATGCCCATACGTCCTCTGGTAACCTATTCATCTAATATTTCTTATGAGAAGCCACTATTTTTGTTAGAATATTTTATAATTCTCTTTGTGACTTCTAGTTGACCATTTGCTTGGGGGTTGTTACAATACCAATATAGCCAAGTCGGCTATATTTCCAAGTGATAATTAATTTATTGATTTATCATTATATATAGTTGTAGGTTGATTTATTATTATTCATCATTCATATTCATAATCCATTTGCGTATTCCACAAGAGACTTAGCCCTCTCTAAGTGGCAATAGGACTTAGCCCTCCTCAAGTGGTAAAAGATATTTGATTTCGTTTATTTGTGTTTGTGTTTATATTGTTTGTGGAATAATTTTACATCAAGTGGTATCAGAGCCACTTTCTTGGAGGCTACGTAATTTTTTTTTTACTTTGGTTAAGTGAAAAGGATTGTCAAAGCAAATATTACGAAGCTACTATTATAATGAAAATTACAGAAGCAAAATCATCAGGTTTCACAATCTAGTAGCTAGAAGCAAAAGTTGGTGGATATACATTTTGTATTGGAAATAGTAAATTTGTTTAATTTCATACCAGGGTTACAGTATGTCTACAAAAGAACAAGCCTATTTGACATCTTCACTCGATTCGCACACCCAAAATTACACTCATAGTGTTGAAAATTTGAAAAGAAAAAAGTAGGTGGCTTGTTGTGCGTCCCAGGGAAGAAAGCAACAATGAGAGAACACAAAGATTAAAATTGGTGCATAATTTTTGAAGTTTTAATCCTTCATAAGACAAATTAAATTAATTTTTGTAAGCCCTTTGAGTTGCGCTGATAAAATCTTACAAACAATTTTTAGGGTTCCATTACAATCGATATCTGCAAAGTTAAAAAGCTGGTTGATAAAAGAAGCCACATTATTCAGTTTCCTATGAAGATGATCATTGATATCCAATCCAATGATCGAGTTGATAATTTTTCACTAGTGGGTCATTCAAAACACTTCACGTAGCATAGAAGGAATTAAAATATGATCTCTACCTTTGGTAGGTTCATGTTTCTGAGAATACTACCATCGGGAGATTAATTTGATGTCTTAGTGTTCCTAGAAATTTATGCATCCTTTGTTTGGTGTAATATATATATATATATATATATATATATATATATATAATATTCCGACATTCGGTTATAGTTAGGGTTTATGCCAAATATGAAACTTATCATGCACAGAGGATATAGAAATTATTAACATGCATTTTATCATTGATGCCTTAAGTTGTGAAGAAATTTTTATTATTCGTGCATGGAAGATTATATAGGAGGATGCATTATTTTATGTGTGAGTGGAAGATTAAGTTTGTTTTAATGTGCACTCATTAAACATGTGTCAAAGACTTTAGACATGGGCGATTTAATAAAATACACTAAAGGATACGGATCGCAAAACACGTTGTTGTCCATCCTAGTCAAGAGAAGTCTTAATAGCCACGTCTTCTGCAGGCCACTTTAAAATTTTTACTTAAAAAAATCAAATCATGTTACCGTGATTTGTTAAAACCACAAAATTTGTTAGAAAAAATAAATTTTTTAAAGCCTAATGTATTGTTAATAATATTTTTCAACCCTAATATCCTTCCTATTTGTTTCTGATGAGGGTATATGAGAATTCTTTCATTACGGTTCATACTACCTGGTTTCAAAATATTTATCCTAAGTTTATTGTTATTTGGGATAACTATCTCTCATCATAGGTGTTATAGAAGTCTTGCAGAATATAAGTGTCGCATCGTTCTCCTAGTTAGTGTTAACTGTGTCAATAAACCACCATACATTTTAGGGTGTGTTTCCTCCTTGATTGCTCCCTAGTTTCATTGCTTCCACGTAAACATTTATTTGACTAGCTTATCATTTCATCCCGACATAATTAACATCTACATATTATCATATTCTCGAAGAGATTAACATCTACGTCATCTTATCTCTGTTTATTCAGTGTTAGTATTCTATGTCTAGCCCCTTTGTTAGCTTTTGTGTGTTGTTGAGTGGTATTTTCACCCGATTGTGAAAACACACTCTCCGATAGGATTTGGGTTCCAAATCCTCTCTTGCAAAGAAATTAAATAAATAATTTCTCCAAGGTCTCCGCTATATTAGCATTTTACATTTGTGTATTAATAATCTCAAATAAAGATATTCAATTTAAATGCTTGGAACACCTTAGTGGTTGCAAGTAACTGAAAACAAGGGGCAATGTTGGTTTATTTTATTGTGAAACTTTAATGATTGTTTATTGAACCCAAATAAAGCAAATGTGATTTGGCCCTTATATGACCACGACGTAACTTCAAAATGGAAATTGATGAAATGCCATAAAACATAAATCCTTCAATGAAATTGGAATTTTCATGAAGGGAATGTCATCATCGGCTCATGAATGAAAAACAAAACTAAAAATGAAATTCGGCCTTGAAATGGAAATTTTCTATTTTTGGATTTTTAAAGTCTGCAACAAAACAACGACTGTGATGAAATTTATACAACTCCGAAAATGAAATTTTAAATGCGTATTTGAAATCTGCAGTATAACATACGCAATGATGAAACTATTTTTGGATTTTGGAATTTTTAGTTTTTTATTTTTTTATTTTAATGCCTGTAAATTAAAATAAAGTGCAAAAAAATGAAAATAAAATGCGAAAGGAAAATGAAAAGTGCATTCAGTATGATGCTATCCTATTTTGACAAAACCGAAGCTAATGAGGTTTTCTGCATACAACCTAACCTATTGAACATGCAAAACATGCACAATCCAGATAAGTTAAGTGCTGGTCTCTGGGGTTTTAACTGTGATTTTCAGATTTAGACATTCGCATGAAGCAACCAAGAGAACTTGCATTAAACTTCACCTATAAGCCTAGAAATCTGAAAAGGGGAAAGATAAACATTCAATCTTGCATGCAGAAAATAACTCCTTTCTTGTCAATGAGGTGCAACTCTCCAAATTTTTTGTATTAAAAATTGGTCATTTTACAACAAAAAAACTTTTTGGTTTCCCAAACCCGGGTCTATGGAAGAAAACAGCCTCAAAAGGGGGCCCGGGAATGGCCCTCTAGCCTTACAACACGCAACTCCCTTTACAACAATTTCCTACCTAGTCCAATGTAAAGGAAAATATCCAAAAAAAGTGGAAGAAAAACACTCCAAAAGCAGGCCCATAATGGCTTATTGCCTTCGGCTCTGCAACTCTGCCCGTAGTGGTTTTCGACCCTTGTACCTGTCTTTGGCTCGTGCTTTTAAACTTTCTGTTTCGGTTCTCTGTTTCGCTCTGTGATGCTTCGTTTCATTTCCCAGGTCTTTTCGTTTCGTCTTCCCCGTCTCCTCATTGTCTTTGACTTTCTGTTCGGTGTCGAAACGTTTGATCTTCTCTGCTGAATGTAACCGTTGGTCATGAAGCGTTACATTATAGCCCTTACACCTCTATGCCACGTGTTCAGCGCCTCCCTTGTATACTCTGTAACGGTCCGTCGTGAATCGCAAAAAAAATAGCATGTCGCGATATCGCGACATTTTTATGTCGACAACTTAGCTTTTCTTCTTTCATCGCGAAAATAAGACATGTCGCGATATCACGACGTTTTTATATCCATAGCCTTGTCCTTCCTCTGACATCGCGAAAATGAGACATGTCGCGATATCGCGACACTTTATGCCTTTGGTCACAAGGATACAAATATGTCGCGATATCGTGACACCTTTTCATTTTAAGTCTGTCTCATGATCTGAGCCACGAAAACGTGACATGTCGCGATATCATGACAATTCCAGCACCTTGCTTTGTTTGACTATTTTGACCGCAATTTCATGACATGTCATGATATCGTGACAATTTTCTATTCTGCTCTCACCTCGTGATCTAAGCCATGATTTCACGACATGTCGTGATATCGTGACAATTTTCAATTTTGCTCTCACCTCGTGATTTGAGCCACGATTTCATGACATGTCACGATATCGTGACACTTTTGCGTTGACTGTTCCTCTCGCTGCCTTTGATCGCGATTTCATGACATGTCACGATATCGCGACAATTCTATCAACACTGCCCTGTTTGACTGCTTTGACCATGATTTCATGACATGTCACGATATCGCGACAATTCTCATTTTATTTTCTCTCTCCTCTATGAACCGCGATTTCATGACATGTCATGATATCATGACATTTTTCACTTTCTTTCTCTCTCCTGAACCTGATTTCATGACATGTCGCGATATCGTGACATTTTTTCAACTCTTCTTCTTCTACTCTTTACCAAAACATGACATGTCGCGATATCACGACAATTTTCCATCTCTACCTCACAAAACATGACATGTCCATATCCACATTTTTATGGACATGTCGCGATATCATGACATTTTTAGCCTCTTTTCTTTGACCACTTTGACCATGATTTCATGACATGTCGCGATATCGCGACACTTTCTATTTGTGCTCTTTTGCCGATCTAAGCGAAAATGTGACATGTCGCGATATCGTGACATTTTTTCATTCTTAGCGCGACGAGCAACATGTCGCGATATCGTGACACTTTTCATTTTTCTACGAGCAACATGTCGCGATTTCATGACATTCTTCTTTTTCTTTGATTTTAGCATCTGGGCCACTGCAGTCTTCTTGGAAAGCATGCAAAAAGGGTGGGTCCCCAATTTTGGGGTGTGTTGTGGAGCAGCCACAACAAATGGTGACTCTGCTGGGAAATGCTCCTGAGCATTTCGGTGAGAACCTAACCTAGAAATATACAAACTTGAAAACAGGCGTTAGCACATGAAAAATATAAACAAATGTCGATAGATCAGAAATACATGAAACATTAGAATCATTAAGTATCAGCTCGGTGTGTGCAGTGTGTTCCATTTTCTATCGTTTGAAATTGATCCACATTCCATTGTCAGTTTTACATGAATGCATATGTGAGGTTGTGAATGATTTGTGCAGTATGATGAATATAACAATCTATTTTATAAAAGCTCGAACCTTCTAATATCATACATGAACATTTAAAACTGTCAAACCCTCTTAGGATCAACTACGTATAAAATGAATTGCTTTGTTAAATCCCAAAGTTGGTTATGTGTCACCACCATCTTGAACCCATGTGCAAGTGAAAGTGAAATCAGAGTTTTGGGGAATCGGATTCCCAACCTAAGCGAGATGGGAATTTAACCCTATCCTTACTACTCGATCTGGAATTCATTACCTCACTTTGAACAAAATGATTTAACCAGATTATGGATGAAATTGTCAGGCTAGTCTGTCTGTTTGAGCAGTCAGTGGTCTTGCTTTTAGACAAGACATGATGCCACGCATGAGCATACTCCACTGCCAGTCAGGCGTCTATAGCCCCGATGGAGATTAACCCCATAATCCATTATTTGGCTTCATTCATTCATTTTTATTATTATTTTTTTATTTCTTGGACCTTTGGGATGACTACCCATCCTTGCGAGGGACGTATAGTACGATCCTTCCAATCCAATATTATGATAAAATGGAAAGTATTAATTTTATTTTTATTTCTTGGACCTTGGGGATGACTACCCATCCTTTGCAGAGGACATGTAGTACGATCCTTCCAATCCAATATTTATGATGAAATGGAAAAAAAAATGAAGCTTTGGGGAATCGGATTCTCAACCTAAGCGAGATGAGAATTACGCCCTATCCTTACTACTCCATGTAGGTCAAATCAGAGCTTTGGGGAATTGGATCCTCAACCTAAGTTCGATGAGGATTTAACCCTATCCTTACTACTCTGGTTTTAGACTTTAAGCTTAATGGGAGTGGTAAAAACCACTGTTTTAAGGATTATGTTGCATGATAGGACAGACACGAAGTACTCCTTTCACCTCACCTTTTCTTCCAAGTACGGTTTTGATCATTTTGCTCAAGATCTTCTTTAATGTGCATAGAACGTGCTTGGTTCAAGATAGTTCGGGCATCAGTTCCCAACCTTAGGATTTTTTTTTTTATTTTTTTTTTTATGTTATAGAATAACCCTAAGAGGATTTGACACCTTTCAAATGATTGTATCTGAAATGCATATGCAACTAAGATGGCATGTATATGCGAAGTGGGATGTAATATGAATGCATTGCCCTTTTGAATTGCGGATAAAGTATTGTCATAATTTGTAAAACTGACTACTTCATGCATCACAAGTTTCAAACGATATTATTTAAACTGTTTGTGTTACTTGCGGAGCTTTCTACAACACAATTCCAATGTTTCATATTTTCCTGATCTTAGGCATGAGTTGACATCTCAAATTTTTATTCATTTTTTTTTTAAAAAATGAACCAAACATGTCCAAAGGACTAACACACAAAACTTAAAACCAAACCCAAAAGTAACTTCAAAAACGAACTTGAAAACACAAACCAAAACCCAAAAACCAAAATCTATATACAAATGTACAATATAATACAAGATGATGCAAAGCTTGGATTATCACTTTCCTGGATCCCAAACATGATTAGAACATTTCAACAAAAATATAACGTGATGTGCATGCCAAATGTTGTAGGAATCCAAAAAAAACAATATTATACCACACCATGCAACAACTTTTAACTTCCCTTGCTCACCCCACCAATTAGATTTAATTCCATTAGTACTCTCATAGGTGAGTGTTAAAATACTAAAATGATTAGACAATAAATGATATTCAATTTTATCTTGTCTATTCTTTAAAGTATAAATCTTATAATTCCATTCATGATTTAGAACTAGGCTCTCTTTATCCAAAATGAGACTTTGTAAGCAAGAGCCTATTTCTAAAAATTTTAAAGCCAAATCATTTTCCAAATTTGTAGGCCAATCAAATTTGTGCAACAGTTTGCAAGCATCTAGGATATTTACTAAATTAGGATCATTAAAAGTTTTTACCCTAGATTCAATTAGTAATTGTTGATGAATTTGATTTAACAATTCAAGTGCATCAACTTCTTTTTCATTCATTAAAACAATGTTATCAAAGGTGTGATTAGAAATCATACCTTGTTTTTCATTCACCTTTAACGACATTTCACCATAAACATCATTCAAATTCAAAATATGGTCATGCAAATTTTCATCTAAATTTTGGATGCTTGAACATAAAAGGTTAGATTCTACCTTTTGAACATTTTTATTTACCAAAATTTGATGGGGATTTGCAATTCCCTCTTTTACCTCATGGTCTTCATACTCTTCATTGATTACTTGTTCATCAAACATACCAAAATTGGGCACCCAATTGAAAACATGCCCATCCTTTTCAACCCTCAAATATTCTTGGTCAAAGTGTATGTCCAATGACTCATCTTGATGATCCTTCATTTGAGTTGTTTCCAATTGATCAATCTCTTTGTCATTTGGTTCCAATTCTTTGTTCACTATCCATGGTATCTCTTCATGTGAGGCTCAAACATAATGCAAACTTGTATCCGCATCTCAAGAAAACAACATGATCAAAGCAACCCTCAAACTTGTGAATGTGAGACCGTATGATGTAGAAGTTTCAACATCTTGCATATCAAGTGAAATAGGAGTTTCATCTATAGGGGTGTGAGAAAATAATACATTATCATATCTCCCCCAACCATTGTAAAAATTATCATCCAAATTCGTGGAATGACATTCCATGATGTTTGTGGCATGATATTTTGATTCATTCATCAATTATTTTTCTTCTTTGCCCTTGGTAGTAGGATCATTATAATCTTCCAAAATTTGATGAGATTTGAAACCCTCTTCCAAAACATCCTCAAATTGTACAGGAGTTGTAATATCTTCCTTTGAGTAGGCGATTATGTTGTCCTGTATATCAATTGGCACACAAGTTTCATTAGCAGTTTTGGATTGAGTGTAGTCTTCCCACTTCTTCCAAGCATCATAATAATCATCTTCCAAAATCAAGTGGTGACGTTCAACTACTTCTTCAACATCTTCCAATTCATCAATGTGTTTCTCATCAAATTCACCTTCACCTTCCTTAGATGGTTCAATTATTTCCAAAAATGGGTCGTTTCTTGAATTCAAATTTGTAAGGCTATCATCGTCCAAATTAGTAACCCATGATTCAATTTTATCATAATTTGGAGGGTGAAGAATTTCTTGATCGTTAATTTTACACATCTCATCAATAGTATCTTCCAAGAACAAGTGGTGAAACTCTATCATGTCTTCAAATTCATTTATTGGTTTTCTTCCAATTTCACTTTCAACCACTTCATTCAATTCTATGGTAGGTTCCGTCCTATCACATATTTCAAACATTGTTGAATTTGGGACCCCTTTATCCGAATAATCATGCATCTCTATGAATGAGATCATTTCTGCATAACCTTCACTAGCGGATGTTGGTTTAGCACTATGCACCTCCCCTTGGACTACATCTAAGGTGGTTGCAACACTTGGATATTCAAATTCATCCCCTTGATCATTTACCTTAGATATCATTGGAGTGGAGGGTGCTATATTTGATGGTTGGTGTAGGTTGGCATCACTAACTCCAAAAGAACCATCTCTCATGTGAACATGTTGTGCCTTTTCTTCTTCAAGATCTTGTCGTTCTACCTCTTCTAGGATCTCATAGATTTTCTCTAGAGACAAGCCATCCATTTTTTCCTCAATGAGTGAAGCAAGTGTGGGGTGTATGGCTCCCAGGTATACTTCCATGGCTTCCTCTTCTAATGTGTTAAAATTTTCCCACATTTGGGAGTGCAACTCATGAAATCTTCCATTGAATTGACTCAAGGATTCATTAGGCTCCTTACATATGGAGGTAAATTGATTTTTCAACATCTCTAAGTCAACCTGATTATCAAAATGATAAAGATAGGCTGCTTCTAGTTGTATCCAAGAAGTCCTAACCTCCATGGGTAGTTGGCCATACCAAAAGAATGGTTTATCATCCAAAATGTATGCAAATAACTTACAAGCCACCTCCTCATAGAAAATCTGGAATTGACATAATGTATTCTTGTAGACATGCAGTTTTTGCAAGTATCCTAGTGGCACCTCTTGATTAAAACATCGTAGAAACTCCAATAACATTTTAGGAATTTGATAGGGTATCCCATGTGTAGACAAACCCTTATAATGATCCTCCATCGTAGATACCATTCTTTCCCTTAGAGATGCTATTTCAGCTCTTAGGGATACAATTTGCTCCTCAAATGTTGCCATTAGTAAACTCAAATGTAAATTTAGAACCAAATCTGTTAGTCAAATAAATATCTTGCAAATAAACATGAAATGACTAACAAATATCAAATGAATAAATCATCACACTCATTTATTATAATGCATGAATGAAACCACTGCAATAAAGAATATTCTCCAATTTATAATGAAGTTAGCGTTAACACATCATCAAATAGAGAATGTTAGAAATGAGAGTAATCATATGGAAATAAAAACTCGTTAGTCAAGACCAATGCTTTTCAAAATTAAATCAAATCACATTATTCCTGTATGAACAATCAAACAACGTTAGAACAATGCATTGCAATTCATGTCCTCCTTTTAACACTACAAAGTTGTATTGTTAAAAGAGGGCTAAAGATAATAATCAATAGGGCATGAAATGTTCAAAATTTAAATCCCTGTAGCACTTAAATCACAGTGAAATAAACCATTTCAGGCCCTCCTTCTAGCGCCAATCTGTTGAGTGGTATTTTCACCCGATTGTGAAAACACACTCTCCGATAGGATTTGGGTTCCAAATCCTCTCTTGCAAAGAAATTAAATAAATAATTTCTCCAAGGTCTCCGCTATATTAGCATTTTACATTTGTGTATTAATAATCTCAAATAAAGATATTCAATTTAAATGCTTGGAACACCTTAGTGGTTGCAAGTAATAGAAAACAAGGGGCAATGTTGGTTTATTTTATTGTGAAACTTTAATGATTGTTTATTGAACCCAAATAAAGCAAATGTGATCTGGCCCTTATATGACCACGACGTAACTTCAAAATGGAAATTGATGAAATGCCATAAAACATAAATCCTTCAATGAAATTGGAATTTTCATGAAGGGAATGTCATCATCGGCTCATGAATGAAAAACAAAACTAAAAATGAAATTCTGGCCTTGAAATGGAAATTTTCTATTTTCGGATTTTTAAAGTCTGCAACAAAACAGTAGCTACGGTGAAATTTATACAACTCCAAAAATGAAATTTTAAATGCGTATTTGAAATCTGCAGTATAACATACGCAATGATGAAACTATTTTTGGATTTTGGAATTTTTAGTTTTTTATTTTTTATTTTAATGCCTCGTAAATTAAAATAAAGTGCAAAAAAAAATGAAAATAAAATGCGAAAGGAAAATGAAAAGTGCATTCAGTATGATGCTATCCTATTTTGACAAAACCGAAGCTAATGAGGTTTTTTGCATACAACCTAACCTATTGAACCTGCAAAACATGCACAATCCGGATAAGTTAAGTGCTTGGTCTCTGGGGTTTTAACTGTGATTTTCAGATTTAGACATTCGCATGAAGCAACCAAGAGAACTTGCATTAAACTTCACCTATAAGCCTAGAAATCTGAAAAGGGGAAAGATAAACATTCAATCTTGCATGCAGAAAATAACTCCTTCTTTCTTGTCAATGAGGTGCAACTCTCTGAATTTTTTGTATTAAAAATTGGTCATTTTACAACAACAGAACTTTCTGGTTTCCCAAACCCAGTCTATGGAAGAAAACAGCCTCAAAAGCAGGCCCAGAATGGCCCTCTGGCCTTCAACTGCAACTCTGCTTACAACAATTTCCTACCTAGTCCAATGTAAAGGAAAATATCCAAAAAAAGTGGAAGAAAAACACTCCAAAAGCAGGCCCAGAATGGCTTATTGCCTTCGGCTCTGCAACTCTGCCCGTAGTGGTTTTCGACCCCTATACCTGTCTTTGGCTCGTGCTTTTAAACTTTTTGTTTTGGTTCTCTGTTTCGCTCTGTGACGCTTCGTTTCATTTCCCAGGTCTTTTCGTTTCGTCTTCCCCGTCTCCTCGTTGTCTTTGACTTTCTGTTCGGTGTCGAAACGTTTGATCTTCTCTGCTGAATGTAACCGTTGGTCATGAAGCGTTACATTATAGCCCTTACACCTCTGTGCCACGTGTTCAGTGCCTCCCCTGTATACTCTGTAACGGTCCATCGTGAATCGCAAAAGAAAATAGCATGTCGCGATATCGCGACATTTTTATGTCGACAGCTTAGCTTTTCTTCTTTCATCGTGAAAATAAGACATGTCGCGATATCATGACGTTTTTATATCCGCAGCCTTGTCCTTCCTCTGACATCGCGAAAATGAGACATGTCGCGATATCGCGACACTTTATGCCTTTGGTCACAAGGATACAAATATGTCGCGATATCGTGACACCTTTTCATTTTAAGTCTGTCTCGTGATCTGAGCCGCGAAAATGTGACATGTCGTGATATCGTGACAATTCCAGCACCTTGCTTTGTTTGACTATTTTGACCGTGATTTCATGACATGTCGTGATATCATGACAATTTTCTATTCTGCTCTCACCTCGTGATCTGAGCCACGATTTCACGACATGTCGCGATATCGCGACAATTTTCAATTCTGCTCTCACCTCGTGATCTGAGCCATGATTTCACGACATGTCACGATATCGCGACACTTTTGCGTTGACTATTCCTCTCGCTGCCTTTGATCGTGATTTCACGACATGTCGTGATATCGCGACAATTCTATCAACACTGCCCTGTTTGACTGCTTTGACCGCGATTTCATGACATGTCGCGATATCGCGACAATTCTCATTTTATTTTCTCTCTCCTTTGTGAACCGCGATTTCATGACATGTCGCGATATCGTGACATTTTTCACTTTGCCTTTCTCTCTCCTCTATGAACCGCGATTTCATGACATGTCGCGATATCGCGACATTTTTCGGTCAACTCTTCTTCTTCTCTGCTTTGACTCCGATTTCGTGACAAGTCGCAAAAACATGACATGTCGCGATATCGTGACAATTTTCCATTCTGCTCTACCTCGTGATCTGAGCCGCAAAAACGTGACATGTCGCGATATCGTGACACTTTTGCGTTGACTGTTCCCTTACTGTCTTTGACCGTGATTTCATGACATGTCGCGATATCGCGACATTTTTAGCCTCTTGTTCTGTTTGACCACTTTGACCACGATTTCACGACATGTCGCGATATCGCGACACTTTCTATTTTTGTTGTCTTTTGCCGATCTAAGCCGCAAAAACGTGACATGTCGCGATATCGCGACATTTTTCATTCCTAGCCGCGACAGAGCAACATGTCGCGATATCGCGACACTTTTCATTTTCTTAGCCGCGACAGAGCAACATGTCGCGATTTCGCGACATTCTTCTTTTTCTTTGATTTTAGCATCTGGGCCGCTACAGTCTTCTTGGAACACGTGCAAAAAGGGTGGGTCCCCAATTTTGGGGTGTGTTGTGGAGCAGCCACAACAAATGGTGAACTCAGGATGAGAACCTAACCTGGAAATATATAAACTCGAAAACAGGCACTAGCACATGAAAAATATAAACAAATGTCGATAGATCAGAAACACATGACACATAAGAATCATTAAGTATCAGCTTGGTGTGTGCAGTGTGTTCCATTTTCTATCGTTTGAAATTGATCCACATTCCATTGTCATTTTTACATGAATGCATATGTGAGGTTGTGAATGATTTGTGAGAGTGTGTTTTCACAATCAGGTGAAAATACCACTCAACATGTGTTATCCTAAGTTTGTGTCCACAATCAATTTCGTGTCATATAGTGTTCATTATAATCTCCCTCATCTAAGTGTGTTGTGTTGTGTCTTGTGTTAAGTCATCCAAATTTAGTTTTTGTGTAGTGTCATACATGTCCAAGTTGTTGTGTCTAGTTGTGTATGTCTTTCCTAAGATACGTCAACCAAAAAGAGTCATTAGTCTTATATTATAGTATCGAGTCTTGTACTAGGTGTAGGGATCTATTAATCTACTTAGGTGTCTTGTCTTGTTGGTAGATATCATTTTGAAACCATAGGATGGAAGATATTAGTGAACGGTAAGAATTCACACCGTTGGTTAAAATGGAGCCATCATTCGATTGTTCCCATATTTAGCCATTGGAAAAAAATTCTTGGATAGTCATTGAAAACATTTTCTTGATAAAATAGCCATTAGAAAAGCTTGAAATTAAGTCATTGCAATTCACATCCACATCACAGAAGGAGCAAAAGTTTTTTTTGATCTACAGAATTCATAGCAGAAGCCAAGCATAAATATATTTGGGTAGCAAGTGTTCATGTTAGACCTACTATCAAATTTCTAAAAGCAAGAAAGAATCGTTGTTGAAGGTTTAAACAATCGACAAAAATATCTGTTTGATTACACGTAAGCTGAGTAGATAAAGAAAACCTTGTTAAATATCAGTAACAGTAAGAAAGAAATATCAGTAATAGTAAGGAAGCAGCATCCATGTGTTGACATTTCAAGGTGAAATTTATTAAATTTTAGGTTGAAAACACAAATTTAATCTCATATACATTAGCATCGGTGCACGATAATTTGCCATCGCAACCACCAGGTGTATGGGTGGATACAAAGAGAGCCTTGATGGTTAAAAATCATGAGTGCAAAATAACTTGTCTGGTAGCTAGTGGGTAAATTTTTAAATATCAAGGAGGAAAAATAATTAAGTACAAAGGTATATGATGATTTGACAAAGACGTCAAGCTATTCAAGGTGTGCAAAATTTTGAATTTTTTTATAGGGTTTCAAGTAATATAGTAGCCACATTACATTAAAATATTAACATTGTGTGAAAGCAATCCAAATCATGTAAACATAAAAGATTAAAAAGTTATTTCACTACTGAGGATTACGCATCAAGGGGTGCTACATCAATATAACTTCGGGAAAGCATATAAACATGTTTTATTACAATGACATTGTAACGTAGATCCTAAAAAATCTACAAATAACAAACCATAAGTAGTGGGAGTATCCATTGGGTTGAAATTCGAGTCTGCATTGACAAGTGACAAGTTGAAATTTCATTTAGTTCGGTTACCAGTCATATTCGGTTCTGCACAACTAACAACGATAGAGAGAAACACAATAAGATGATCCACAAAATTTAATATTTGTTATAGTCCACATCTTCCAACTAGTCCTGATAACCAATTAGAATTAAAGTCATTGGTAGAGGATTGAGGTATAAAACGTGCTATCAAAATTCTAGAGATAGTTGTCATTTATCTAGGAAGCTATGTTGAACGCATCCAAAGAAGCTACGTTGAGCACATCCAAAGAAGCTACGTTGAGTGCATCTAAAGAGCGCAAATCATGTGCAAATATTAAAAATTATACTAAGGTTTAAACCATATATTATAATGTTTTAATTCTTGTCGTGCATCTTTAGTCTACCAAAAATTCCACATCACTCCACCGTCTAAACTTCCAAGTTACCATGCATCGATTACCATCTAGATTTTTGCATATTCTACGTCTTTTGGTCTTCCTCCATGTCATCACTTGCACATGTTTCATCTACTATCTTTGTAAACCATGTGGTTCAATTTATTGCATCATCGTGGTCTATTTCCCATCCTTATCCATTACATAATCATCATTTATCCTTCTGTATACCTTCTACTAGTCGTCGTTCAACTCTCTTGTCCATGACTCCATTCCTCCATGTGTCAATGTTTCTTCATGTGTCATCCTCCCACACCCATGTAACATTCTTCATTGCACACATGTCCATCCCATATCCCTCCTCTATTCTTTGCATATTGTTCTACACACAAGTGTTTGACCACTTCAGTTCCTGTTCCTTATAAGTCAGTAGTATAGCACTCATTCTAGCTCATTCCATCCCCACATGTCCCACCGTCCTATAATTCCTCTAGGTGCTCATTTCATCCCCACATGTCCCATTGTCCTAGCATTCCTCTGGGTGCTCATTCATAGTAGTCAAGTCTCATCAAGTTTCTAAGTCAAGCTTCCTGATACTAATTTTATTGTTTTCATCGCACCTTGTCTACGTCTCTAGGTCAAGCATCCATCCATCTTAAACCAACAGGTTCCGTTCAAGTCATTGTAAATTTTTACATTGAAGTTTTTCAAATCAAGTCATCCACGTGTTATCATTATTGTCATTTCCCTAAACTTCGTGTCCCCGTTCATAAACCTTAAGCTAGTAAAAAATAAAATAAAAAATATGTCACCATATACGTGTGTAATTCATCGATTATTAAGTGTGTATTTTGTGAAAATATTTCCTTGATCCACATGTTATTCCTTATCTGCATAGTATCCTTGCCAGTTTAATTCTATGTGTCCATTAGCCATGTCTACCGAATTGATTCGTTGAAATCCACATCATAGCATTGAAATCCACATCACATTAGAGTTACCATCCACGTGTATTGTTACATTTCTCTCATTCTCTTGAATGGTCAATCTTCTATTGAATAAATCCTAGCCATCATAAATTAGTCGTGTCGTGTCCGCCTATCATTGGGTATATTATAGCCATTGAATTATCAAATCCAACAACATTAGAATTACAAGCCCCACCACTTATGTTTGTTATCATTGTCCTATAAAATGCTGCTACTAAAATAAGTCTCCCAGCCATTACTAAAGCCACCATTGATGTGCCTCATAGACGTTAATAGAGAAAAAGTTGATGTATAAGCCTCCCAACCATTAATTAAGTTGTCATTGATGCAAGCTTACTAGTTGTTAATAAATCCATTGTTGACATTTTGTGACTCTGTTTCATCAATTCATATCCGAACCTTGCTAAAAAATAGCCATTGGAGTCGTTCTAGCCGTTGGAGCCGTTGAAGCGAAACTTGAAAAACAATTTTTTTTCAAGATAACCAATTTTTTGGCAACAAAAATGTTCTTCATAAACAACTTTTGATGACTTATTGCAGCAGTTTTAGATGAAAATTTTTTAGCATTTTTTGATGATAATTTTTTCAACAATTTGGCGACAACTTTTTGTGACAATTTCTACAACAACTCTTTAATGACATTTTTAGCAATTTTTGTGATGAATTTTGCAAGCAATTTTTTGACGATGATTTTTCAGCGGTTTTTTGATGATGATTTTTCAGCGGTTTTTTGACGATGATATTTTAGCAATTTTTCGACGACAAATTTTCAGCAGTTTTTGATGACGATTTTTTTCAACAATTTGGCGATAACTTTTTGTGACAAATTCTGTAGGAATTGTTTGATGACTTTTTCAACAATTTTTTGCAAGAATTTTTGCAGTAATTTTGGTGATAACTTTTGCTTGTTGCTACTCAAGTGATAAATATTTTGACCATTGAAAGTTGAGAGAATTTGACAAAGACCACCAGCAATGTTACAATCCAAAGTACACCATAATCGACCATGCCACATTCAAGAGTTCCTAATTCAGTGGTAGGGCCTTCCAGAAGACGATGCTACAAGGCATACAAAGAATATTTTTCAATCCTTCTCAAGCTTTGAGGATAAAGCTTTTAAGAGAGGGAGCCATTTTACAATACCAATATAGCCAAGTCGGCTATATTTCCAAGTGATAATTAATTTATTGATTTATCATTATATATAGTTGTAGGTTGATTTATTATTATTGATCATTCATATTCATAATCCATTTGTGTACTATGTAATAAAATTAGCTCTCTTTACGTGGTAATAGGACTTAGTCCTCCTCAAGTGACAAAAGAGATTTGATTTCATTCATTTGTGTTTGTGTTCATGTTTGTGGAAGAATTCTGCTTCAGGGGTGATAAGGTAATGATTTCTTATGTTTAATTTTATAAAATTTAGCAAATGTTTATATAACCTTGGATGTGAATTAGATTCCCTGATCTAAAATGATAGATCATAGGGCACCAAATATTTGAAAATTTTGGGTATACAAAAAATCAACTATATTTTCTTAATGCACATGTTTTAAAGCACATACTTTATCCCACTTTGTCATGTAATCAGTGCACACTAGAATGTGTTGCTTTCCTTGAGAAGTTGTGTCCATGGATCCAATAAAATCCAACCTCCATCCCTCAAATGATTCTAAAACCACTTGAGGTTGTAGAGGTAAGTCATTTGTTGCAGTTAGCTTACCCATTTGTTGGCATGAATCACAATGTTGTATGTATTTATTTACATCTCAATGAAGCGATGGCCAATAATAACCTACACCCAAAACTTTTTGAATGGTGTATTTTATTGAATAATATCCTCCTATTGGTAGATCATGGTATGCATGAAGAATATCATATACCTCATCTTGTCGATTGCATCGACGTAAAATAAAAATAGGTCAAATAGTAAACCATTAATTCACTTGAATGATGAGCTTTGTTTAATTAACCATTATTTTTCTCTAGGAGTGAAATGTGAGGGAGCCTATCCTATTGCTATATAGTTGGTGATATCAACAAACCATGGTAGTTGTACTGATATTGAAAATAATATTTCATCAGGAAATAAATCCTCTATTGGCTCATCCTCACCTATGATGTTTAGTCTTGACAATAAATCAACTACTACATTACCTTTTCTAGGTTTACTGACTATAGTAATGTCAAATTCATGTAGTAGTAGTAGTAACCATCATATTTTTTTTATAAATTGAAAAGGGGGTTTTGAAAGGGATCCCAAACCTTTTATAAAGGAACAACCAAATACAAAGTTTCAATTCAAAAGGAGGCCATCTCAATAAATATGACATTAAAAAATCAAAAGGAGGCAATCTCAATAGAGATGACCTCAATAAAATATAAAATGAGGGAGACCACTAAGAAAAAATAGTCTATCATAATAGGATGTAGGCAAAAAGAGCTGAGTAGTGAAGAAACACACAACTTCAACAAAAATACCATTGATGTAGAAAACCAAGCTACTCAAAAGTTTCAATATGATCTTGCTTAGCAAAGTCAGCACTGTGCTTGGCATCCAAACCCTGGGTCTTTTCATATTTCTAGTTTTTGAAGGTGTTAAGCATCTTACCAAGTTGGAGGAGAATAGTTGAAGTAAAGCTTAGAAGTTCCCCCATGATGGCTAGGGTATTAGGATTTACTTTCTACCAGGACTTCCCAAATTTTGGATAATATTCAAGAACATCCTCAAACTTGACTTTTTTAAACTTCACATGAGTCTTCTCAGGAGCATTCTCATCTTGATTGATGATAATAATTTTTTTGTGCTTCCCTATAGAATTATTTCTCCTAGATAAGCATCAACATGATTCATATTTGGTAGAGGATGGGGTGTCAATAGAGGAACCAAAGGGATTCTTTCCACCTTTGATAGTGCCAACAAAGCCTTTATCTGAATTGTCATCACTAGGGGCCAAGGCAGAGGGAAGCTCTATAGGGCTGCTAACAATAGCAAGGGTTTCCTTCTTAGCCTTATTTAAACAACATGGTTGTACAAGATAAGGTGGAGGACCTAGTGTTTTGGATGGATTGAAGAGCCATCCTTAATGCTTTAAACTAAAAATTCTAGAGATCTAAGGAGGTACTTAGGGATGCTAATTTATTTAATAGCATGCAGGTGATTCAAGAACACCATATGAAAACTTTTGAGTGGTAAAATGATTTCATCAATGATGAAATGCTAAAGAAAAGAGACCATTAATCTATTATAGGGCTCTAGGATATTAGATCATATTATACCACCGTTATCCCTGGCCAAATGCTTCCCTTTTTCCCTAAATTGGATGAGTTGCCCTACTAAGGAATGCTTGTCATGGTACACAATCTCGTTGTTATTGGGTAACTTGTCCATATCTACCAAAATACAAATACTAACTTTAAATTAAAGACCTCTTAGCATCACACAACCCTTATCCCAGGATGATGTGAATTCCTTAGATAATTTAGGGTAATTTACACTAAAATTATGGATAAAGGGTAGAAACCTATGGATTTTCAAAAAATCCTCCATGATGACATCTACTTGCAATGACACAGGTTCAATCAATACCATCCTCTTAGTGGCCCACCTCATAGCCCACCCCTAACACTACGAAGAAACACACCATAGAAAAAATCCAATAGCCCCCCTCTAAAATATTTGAACCATCCTTTTCACACTAGCCCACCATCGAATAACCCACTTTATAAAAAACCACACACCCTACCTTCGAAACACACCAATGCACAACTTTATGAGAACATCATTGTCACTCATGGTATTTTTAAAGGACCTATAGGAAGCCAAATCATTGGAGTCTTTTGAGGTATGCATATCTCCAATTCAAGAGGTTCTCTCATAATAAAGTCGTTGATTGATCAACTCATTCTAGAGGAGATTATAAGGATGTGCCCAATCAATGTTGGAGTCATCACAATAAAATATTTTAGATGATGATTTGAAATTTTGTCTAGCTTTAGCAATGAGTTTTATGGATAAGGCAATGGGATCAGACCTTCCTCTTTATTGAAAATGACTTTGGGGATGAGTACGTTGAAAGAGACCACTAGAAAAAAAAAAAACTAGAAAAAAGAGTACTCATGGGCTAGGAGACATAATATACCATTGTAGCCATGATGGTATTATTCTTAATTTCTTAGAACTTCAAGAATCTACTTGAGTTATTTCTCAATCTCACGATGGTACTTGCGATGGCCACTTCAATAGCATGGCTATCATAAAGCACATCCTTTGAATGGGCTAATACTGACCTACCATGGAATGGTATTGTTGCACTTACATCAAAAGGTGCATTAAATGTTAGCATCACACTAATCTATCACACATACCTTCACAAGATTTACAACCAATTCAGTCATTGTGGCCTTTCTTGTAATGGGGTATTGATTTAATTGGTAAAAAAAAAAAATTCTCCATCTTTAGGTCGATACACATTCATAATCATGACAACTAAATACTTCACAAAATGGGTTGAGGTTATTCCCCTTACCACTATGATAGGATCAACATACTAAAGCTTCTACTTCATAACATCATTTGTCATTTTGGTATTTTATCTAAGATAATT
The DNA here is from genome assembly GCA_028583015.1 of Wollemia nobilis. Lineage (NCBI taxonomy): Eukaryota > Viridiplantae > Streptophyta > Pinopsida > Araucariales > Araucariaceae > Wollemia > Wollemia nobilis. Next base: position 1,369,404 of record JAQPPZ010002979.1, read on the forward strand.
TTAGATAATAGGACACCTTTTAAAAATAAGGATGTTCGAGCTTTACGTGCAAATTATTATATCAAGCATAGCTTTTTGAATCCTTACTATCTACAAAGTAATGGATAGGTTGAGGCCTCAAACAATATTATTATCATCATCCTTAATAAAATAGTTAATGATCGTCATAAGGATTATCATCTTCAATTACCTCTAGCACTATGGGCTTATAGAACAAGCATTTGAACACCTACAAGGGCAACCCCATTTTCATGAGTCTATGGAGCTAAGGCCATCATACTCCTTGAGCTTGAAATTCCCTCATTGCATATTTCATTACAAGAATTCATCGATGATAACACCGCATGATAGGCTCACCTTGATCAACTCACTCCTCTTGATGAATGATACATTAATATTTTTAACATCTTTGCATTTATCAAGATCACATTAAGTGAGTCTATGGTGCAAAGGTACATATTAGAAAATTTTAAGTTGATGATCTAGTGTTAAAGGAGAACCAGCAAAATTCTAACTTGCATAGCCATTTGCATGATAAATTTGTAGCAAAATGGATAGGCCCATTCATCATCATACATAATATGGGACTAAGAACTTATAGGTTAGCTACACTTGAGGGTGTCAAGGAACTTGAACCACTTATTGTTCTCCATCTAAGAGCATTTTATGCATTAAAAAAGACAATAACAACAAAATAACAAAAACATAACATAATTTTATACTACCATCCACTACATTTTTATTACACACCATTCATGCATTGTATATCACCACATGTTACACTTTGTATTGATCCTTATCACTTATTCATGAACTCGGCTAGTCGCATATTTTGTTGCATTGCATCAGGCATTTTTTTCATCATAGTTGCATTCATCTCGTCTTTCGTTCAACATTTCTTGTAGCATCACATTTGTATGAGGGTCACTTATCTTGATGTAATCTCTTTTATCTTGGGTATACACCCTATTTCATTGTTCATACACATTCACATTTCCATATTGTTTATCCACCTTTTGCTCGCTCTTAAGTAGTTGTTTTAAGGTTTCTAATATGGTATTTTGATCATTCAAACAATCCCAAATTTTCTTATTATATTTTGTTGCACACCATCTTGTATCTAATTATAGGATCTCACTTTGGTCATACTTTGTTTATCTCAAAATTACAACACATTCTCACAATCTTAATTACAATTTTGAACAAGGAAAGATGACACTACAAAGTAAGTCTTACCTCTTAAGAAAATAAATTTCATTGCTCCTCCTATCATGTGCATGGTCTAGAAAATTGATAATTGACAAAAGGACAAGCTCCCCCCCCCAAAAAAATCCCTTTTCTCCTCCACAAATCGAGAAAAATCCTAAAAATAAAAAGAAAATCATCCCTTTGCTCCTCTACAAAATGAACAAAATCGTAAAAAGAAAAAAAATATCCCTTTGCTCCTCCACAAAATGAGAAAAACAATAAAAAAAGAGCTTGAATCCCTGGAATTTTTAGTTTTTGCAAACCACGGGGTGATATTCATCAAGGTTATAGATGTCTAACTAGTAGTGGAGTAGTCTTATGCATGGTGACACGTCTGTCACATTAGTAACCTTATTTTGTACAAACCAATATTAGCTTGTGGTTGAGCTATCTTTTGATGGCTTGCATATAGAGTAGTTAAGTCCAACTAAGTACAAAATTGAGAAATGAAATTCATTATGCACACACAAGGATATTGAATAGCTTGGTTTTCCTAGCATATTTTTATCTTTCAAATGCTTGCATGGTCAATATTTGACTTTTGAAGGATCAATTAGGGTGTTTGAGTCTCCTAAAAGCCTTTTTTTCCCTTACAACTTCTCGCTGGTCATCATCCACTTCTTGCACGCTTGTCCATTCCATATATATCCGCATTTGGCTTCCATTTTAGTGTATGCCCATGATAAAATTATTTAAATTTTGATTTGTGACTATTAAACAATATTTAGTGTCTACACTTAGTTTGTTTTTACATCACACATTAATTCATTATGTTCCATTACATAAGCTTACATTCGTACTTTGTATTATTTAATTTTGTTATGTGCCATTAGTGCACTACATACATATCTACTTCTATGCATACATAATAACTTTACAATATCACATCATCCATTCATCTAATGTTCATGCATCATCATAACTATAAGTCTAGTTGAACATCTATACTCGTCTATCATTACCAGGGTTATGCATAGCGGCTATTTATCGCCAAATTGGCTAAAATTTGGATTTTTAAAATTTGGAATTGGCTAATATTTGGGACCCTTGACCAGGATCCATTAGCCAAAAAATTTTGGGTGCAAATTTTTTTAGGGGTCGATTCGTCCCAATTTTATAATAATTTGACCATTTTAAGTTTAAATTTCCAACATTACCCCTAATAATAGTGAACCTTCTACATGCATTTGGACACTATTCACCTGAATTTTGAAACTGATTCGCTAATTTTTTTATAAATACATTTTGGGGTTTATCCCATACGCATAACCCTAAGATTAATTACATTAGATGAATATATATCTAATAATTATCTCAGATATATATATATATATAATACAAAATATATAGTATGGTATAAAAATACCCGCAGGATACAATATAGTGGGTCCTCAGACCTCACATCTAAAAATAATATAATATAAAAAGTATACTACCTTAGGCTATTCCTGCACCTCTACTCTCTCCACTATCCTTAGCCTTGTCTCTATGAGTCCACTTAGCCCCACTAGCCCCTAAAATCTATGAAGTGCTCAACAAAACAAGCGGTACCACTATCAGATTCATTGAGGCCATGCTTTATCGACTATGTTGACACTGAAATGAATATGGCCATGATGGTAGCACCCCACCTAACCTATCAACATCATCCTCTAGTTGCATCACATACTCTTGCTCTATCTAATAGTGGGTGTGGTATGTGATTTTCCTAGGCTATAGACCTCTACCTATAGCCTGGTCATCTCATCCCTTGGCCTATCTGCCTATGGATGGCCAAGCCTTCTCAACTATCAAGACTAATACTTGAGTTTGCACATCATCTTGCTCTACCACAAGACTATCTCTCTCATCCTGTAGACTCGGTACATGATCCTGTAGTGTGTCTCTCTCCTCCTCCTAGCCTTACCATCACTAATTGTCAACTATCCAACAAATATACTCTATGGCATGTGTTGTATCTCTCTCCATATGCTAACCCTTCAAAAATGCACCTAATCTCACAAAGCTAAAATCTACTCCTATGGATTTTCATCCTCCCCATCATCACCACCACTACCCCTCACAATACCCACATTATTTGTAGATCCTTGTGATCCTCCCACCTCCTACTCCACTCGATGGCACATTCACCACTATAGGTGCTCTTTTGTGGCACTAGCCTCCTCCTACTATATGATAGCTACCCCTCCCTAAAAATACTAAGCAATACACCAAGTATCATACTTAGGTGTAGTCCCTAGATCCTCAACATTTATTCTAGTCAGTACCTCATCTGACTCCTCACCCAATAGCTCTGGTTGTGGCCATGCTAGTTGGGCCTCAAAGCCCCTCCATATGTACACAACTATAGAATCAGGTACCCATATCTCACTTCAAGTTATTGGGTGACTCGTGAGTACTAAAATTACTCATGCTCTCTCTCATGTCTTCCAATCTAGCATCTATCATGCCATACTCATCCCAAGTGTATGACATCCTTAGCCCATGTTTGGCCTCCCCTCCATGGCCTCGATATCATATCTCTTGCTTGTAATCTAACCCAAGCCTTAGTGTTGTGCGAGAGAATACCCTGATAGGGGTGACTCCTACCCTACTCTCAATCATGGTCCCATCATATAGCACATGGGACCTCCTGATATATATCTTTGTGTGCCTCCGAGGGCAACCCAACTGGTCTATCCACTTGAAAGTGCTCCCATCCCAAAAACTATAGAAGGAAGTTGCACCCTAAGCCCAATTAGTCCCACTAACGAATCTCATATATCTCACTATATAATTGCACCAACAAAGTGTAACCCCACACCATAATCATATGACCAATATATTTTGTTGGAACATCATGCCTGATGAGTTAGGGAGATTAAAGTTAGACATCAGTGACATCAGCATTGTTTGTCTAGCAATTAGTAAACCTATCTCAAAATTAGTGTTCACTCTTCACGTCATAGTAAATATACTACCAATGATCCCAGTAGACTCTTTGCAGTATGACCTCTCACGCATTAGTCATTGTAGTCACTATTGGCTCTCCCTCTATAGGGACTTGTAAAATTTGATATATGTCCTCTAGTGTAATAGTGATCTTGCTAGTCGGTAAGTTGAAAGTGTTGGTATAACGATCCCACATATCTATCAAGGCCATCAAATAGGTATGATCTACATGTGTTGAATCTAATCAAGTCATGTGTTGTAGCCTGAGGGACTTAAGCCATCCCTAATCATCCTATGAAAAGGTATCATGCATCATATTAAATGTGTGCATAAAATGATTTTGGGTTCTCACAAGCTACCATCATGCAAATAATAAAAATAAATAAATAAAAAATCAATCATTCAAAATCATCTTGACCAAAGATAGTCATAATCAAAACCGTCTTGGCAAGAGACGGTCCCAAAATTAGAACTATCTCGACTTGAGATGGTCTTGGTGACCATCTCAAGTCGAGATACACACCATTAAACATAAATTTAAAAAACACACATGCAAAAAAAGAGAAGCATAGAAGTAAAAATTAGAGCTATGATCTACCCATTACCCACCCCATATTTACAATTTACTAGTACTAGCTTGTTTTGTTTACCCTCCCCACCCATTCATGTCATTTTCAAATTTTCATTTTAATAAAATCAAAGGTTAAGATTTATACCCTTACCTTTCTCACACCCACTATTTTGCTCATGGAAGTGCTCATCATGTCCATGGTGTCAGTTACCTTGTTCATCGGTAGCACTTCATTTCACAAAATCACTCTTCTCCTTATCTTGCTTATCTCTCATCTCGCACAATGAAAATGACCCATTATTTGTAAATTATGCATTTTATCATTTTTGGTAGGTGCGACTGTATGGGATGATCAAGCAGTGCAGCATGAAAATCTGGTATGGTCTCATTTTAAAAAACCATAATTTTAAGGAACCATCTCAGGTCATGACGGTCCCATAAATTTTAACATTGTCTCACTAACTTGTTGGCCATCCCATATTTTTTCAAGCATTGTGTTGCTATCATTTTTTACCTTACCTTTACCAACTCATCACTCGAGGAGGTAGAAAATACAAGAAAATATTTTCATCTCAAATAAATTCAATAATAAAATACTCAAAAATGGAATTGCGTTCATCCAAGAATCATTGTCAAAAACTCTCATACACCCTCCTTACTAGGGCAAAAGCAAAAATCTCAAACAAACAAATACTTGGTATGCCTGAAGCCTAAATCCTATAGACTAACAAAATCTACCTACGGTTGAAAGGTTTATGAAGATCAAATCAGATCCATAAATTTGTTGAAATCAATGATTCAATGGCATACATCCTTTCCATGATTGGGGCATCCCATATTGACTTTTTATTTTTGGACCATCCTGCATCACTCTCCTTCAAGGTCATTTTCATAAATTAACATTATTCATCATCGATTCAATCATTTTAGATCACCTATTTTTGTTGGACATTTTGAGTAATTGAGTTGTCATTGATGTCAAGAGTCAGTTTCGGTGAGCAATGCAAGAAGAAGCGGTTCCAAAATCAGTGCAAAAGGAAAGTCCACGTCCAGTTGGTCAGATCCGGTTCCAGGTGGTCAGATGAGGTTCAAAGAGCAATGAAGAGGCCCAAGAAAAATAATATTATAATATTTTATTATAATATTAAAAGGGGAGATTTAAATTAATTATAAATTAATTTAAATAATTTCATTATAAATTAATTTATTAATTAATTTAATTAACTTCTAAAGTTATGGTTATAGATTAATTATAATTTAATTATAAAATTAATTTATGTTAATTAAAATAATCCTAAAGTTAGGATTATAAAGTTTATTTTATAATTCGAATTCGAAAATTTGAATTATCCGTCGATGTTTTCAAAGCTTGGTCTATGCATATAAAAGGGGGGCAAGACTTTGTCTAAACCCCATCCATGTAATTTGCATGTGCTATGCTCTCGACTATCGTGCACAAGGGAAGAGAATATTTCACGTTTCAAAGGTTTTCGGTGGCAGAGAATAAGACAAAGAGGAGCGGAGCTCCTTCTTCATCGCACAACGTTGTGTAGCGTAGCTGGCAATCGAGGGAGGTGCTAAGTTTGGTAGGCTCATGGTGCAAGGTTCGAAACCCGTCGACTTTAGTTTTTGCAAAGCGGAAGTGTTTGTTTTTGTGCGTTGCGCCATCGGGGAAGGCACAAAGGGAAGGCGTTAGCTTTCCTCTTTGTGGGAAGGCACGTAGCCCATGTGGTGGGCTAGCACCTTGCTAAGGCGCTCGGCTGGGAGAGGTTCCATGTTCGAAACCCATCGAGGCCCTTTTGCATAGTAAGAGGTATGCGCTCATGATTTTCCAAGGTTAATTGCTATTTTCGGATTTGCTAAAGGTTGAATAAAAATAAATATTTTTGAGGGTTATAAAGTTTATTTTTAAAATTTGATTATTGAGTATTTGAGGGAGATAAAAGGATAGGAAGCATTATTTTTGAGGGTTTGATTTTTGGAGGTTGTTAATTAAAGATTGGAGATTATAAGGAGTAATTGAGTAATTAATTTTTGTATGCTTTGATGATTGCTAATTTCAAAGGAGTAATAAGGTGTATTTGAGTTTGATTATTTTTGTGATTGAGAAATATTTCTGAGAGAGAGTTAGTGTGATATTTTGTCATCTAACCATTGAAATTGGCAAAGAAGAAAATTGTGTTTAAGATAGGTTTTTAAGGGCACTTCTACATCAAACAAAAAGGTATGGGCACATCTTCCTATAGAGTGATTGTTGGATGTTGTGAATGCTAAGTTGGAGTGAAAAGGGTTGTTTGATAAGCATTGTTGAGTTTGGTTTTTCTGGAATGAAAGTTGATTCTAGAAACCTTGTTTGATAAGCATTGTTGGAAATATTGAATAAAGCTTTCATATGCTTGAACTAGGGTTTGTGCAAAGAACATGAGTATCATTGTTATGTGAAGTGGTGAACTATCTTGAACTAGGGTTTGTGAAAGAACATGAGTATCATTGTTATGTGAGATTGTTTAATAAGCATTGTTGGAAACAATTGAGTGAGTTGTCATATGCTTGGACTAGGGTTTGTAAGCAAGGAGTATTTTGTTGAGTGATTGATTAAGTGAAGTTGATTAAGCCTAGTCAAGTGGAAGTATTGAAGTGATAGTTCTAATTATGTGAAACAAATTGTTCTATATTCTAAATTGATTTGAGAAAGATATTGAGAGTGATTGAGTGTGAAACATATTGAGTCTCTAACAATTCTCTATATGTTTATATGGTAAAAGAAAGAGAGAAAGAAAGTGATTGAGTATTATTATGAGTGTGAAGCATATTGAGTCTCTAACAATTATCTATATGTTTCTATGAGATTGGACAAGTTCTAGTGAGGACTTGTTGAGCAGATTTGAGATAAGTCTTTGAGAAGACTTGTGGATAGATTGGGGGGGGTTTTTGGGGGGGCTAAAAAAATATGTTGAGGTGAAGACTTGTTGAGAGATTTGAGACAAGTTCTAGAGAGGACTTGTGGATAGATTAGTGTGAGCTTTTGTGGAAGCTTACAAGGTAGATTTGAGATAAGTCTTTGAGAAGACTTGTGAGCAGAGTTGGTTGATTGATTTGTTCAAACCTTGGGTTAAGGTTTGGGGTAGATCTAGCAGAGTTGATTTGTGATTGAGTCAAGCTTTGTGTTAAGGCTTGAGGATAGATTATTAGAGTTTTTTAGATTTGAGGATAGTTTGTGACAAAAAAGATTGAGAATTTGTGCTAGACACCGAAGGACTTTGTTTAGTGTATATTTGAGGATAGAGATTGAGTAGATTTGTGCTAGATCGAAGGACTATGTTTAGTGCAGATTTGAGGATAGAGATTGAGCAGATTTGTGCTAGACCGAAGGACTATGTTTAGTACAGATTTGAGATAGAGTTGAGTGCAAGCTTTGGAGGTGATAGAGTATAGAGGATGATAGTCTCTAGTGGATAGAGATCCATTAGCCAGGGTAGTGAGGATAGGTCTTCTGAGTGAGGATAGGAGTCTTCAGTGGATAGAGATCCATTAGCCAGTGTAGTGGAGGCAGTAGTTCTTCTAGAAGATCACCAGCCAGAGTAGAGGAGAAAGGAGTTCTCCTATGGATAGAGATCCATGAACTTGATTAGGGGATTGGTGTCTCATTTGGACAGAGGTCCATAAACATTGTAATAGGGAAAGGTTTCCCAAGATATTTATTGAGAAAATTTTAGTGAAATATTTTCTCCATGGAGTAGCCCACATTGGGTGAACCATGTTAAATTGGTGTCTCTATTATGTGTGGTGATTTGTGCATTGCTTTGATTACTATTGTTGATATTGCTATTGATACATTGCATAATATTGATTGGAAATAAAAAGTAAAAAGTGGTCTTATACTGTTCACCCCCCTCTCAGTATAAGCTTGTGTTCTTCAATTGGTATTAGAGTGGGTTCCTTCGAAAGAGTTTAACAACTTGAAGGAAAAGCTTAAAAGAACACAGATGGATTCTCAGAGTAGATCCTTAGAAAATTTAGCACCATTGTTCGATGGGAACAATTACACACTATGGAGCTCAAGGATGAAGTTTCATCTAATGGCACTTGGAAATGAAGTATGGGAAGTAGTTGAAAATGGATACACACCACCAACAACTCCACCTACAGATAAATATGGTAAGCTTCTACATCATTATAATTCAAGAGCAATGAATGCAATTCAAAAGGGTTTACATGAAATAGAGTTTATAAATATTATGCATTGCAAATCAACAAAGGATATGTGGGATAAGTTGCAAGGCATATATGAAGGAGATAAAAAGGTCAAAAGGGTAAAGTTGTAAAATTTCAAGAGAGCATTTGAAGACCTAAAAATGAAGGATGAGGAAAATATTGTAGGATATCTACTTCATGTGGATGAGGTTGTTAGCTCCATGCAAGGACTTGGACTTGAAGTTTTAGAACCTGATGTGTGTGATAAGATTCTAAGGTCACTCCCAAAAAGGTTTAGTGAAAATATTTTAGCTATAGAAGAGTCAAAATATATTGATCATTTGACAAGAGATGAATTACATGGCATTCTCATAGCATTTGAGATAAGAATAAAAGAGGAACCTATTCCCAAAAAGGAAGCAGCCTTCAAAGCTACTAAGAAGACAAAGGGTAAGAAGTCAAATTCAAGCAATGAGTCATCCAGTGATGAGGAAGCAAATTATGGTAGAAGGAACAAGGATCCAAGAAGATTTAAAGATGCAAAATCAGTTAGATGTTTCAATTGTGGAAAGTATGGTCACTATGCAACTGATTGTCAAGAAGCTAGAAATAGCAATGATGAAGAAAAATAGGATCATAAGAACAAGGAATCAAAAAATATAGGTACCAAAAGAAAGGCAAGGATGGACAAGGCAAACAAGGAAAGAAGTTCTTTCAAAGACAAAAGAAGAGTTACTATGCAGACAAGGCAAGTAAGTACTCAAGTGATAGTGATAATAGTTCCTCAGATAATGATAAAGATGAAGTTCTATTTCTAACAGAAGAAAAATAAGAAGTTAAGAAAAGGTCACCAATAATTCTCAAGTGTTTTAGATGTGGTAACTTTGGACATCTTGAAGATAGTTGTACAAAGAGTGGTTTCAGTTTCAGTGATGATGAATATGAAGATACACTTGAAGGACCATAAGAGAATATTCTAATGGCACTAGAAGAAGAAGGAGGTGATCCTATAGAAGACAAGTCAGAAAAGAATGAAGATGTTTTCAAAGGTAAAAAAATAGAGGAAGAATCAGAGAAAGGAGAAGTTGATCTTGAGGGAGAGCTTATTTATGCTCTTAACACATTAAAGAAGGTAAGAAAGCAAAATTCCCAACTTAAGCTTCAGTTTCAAGAATGTGATGAAGAGAAAGGAAAGCTTATAGAGGATCTAAATAAGTCAATGGCTAAGACAAAGAAGTTCAAGGATAAGTTAGATGCAAAGATCTTAGAATGTGAAAGGTTAGAACATGAAGTGGCTCTACTAAGGGAAGAAATAAAAGAGTCTAAGGATAGGTTACACAGGTTTGGAAAGAGCTCAAATATTGTAGATAAGATGATCAAGGTACAAAGATGGTCAACAAACAAAATAGGTCTTGGTTTTGAACAGGTACAAAAGAAACAAGAAGAGGAGTCAACCTCAAGTTCTGAAGAAGAAGAAACTTCAGAAGAAGACAGTGTAAGAGATAGTGAGACTTCTGAGGATGAGTTGGACAACAGAAAGTTCAACAAGGAAAGGAACAATGCACAAATGAGAAACAGATGGAACAAGAATCAACATAGGGTAAAAGAGACTAAGAGACCAATGAGGTCAAGACAAGGAAATTTCAATGGATGATGTTTCTCATGTCATAGATTTGGGCACAAGGCTTCACAATGCAGGACACATGAAAGATAGGAATATGGAAATTTTAGAAACAGGTAACTTTTTCATGGGTATTGCTACTCATGTAATCAGTTTGGTCACAAGGCAATGAATTGCAGGGTTCATGATAGGAATAGATATGGCTTCACCAGGAGAAATCCCAAGATATTTGCACCTCCAAGGAATAACAATATCAAGTGTTATAAGTGCAATAATGATGGACATACAACAAAGTGGTGTAGAGCAAAAATTCCAGAGACAAGCAGGAATAGAAACAGTCAGAGGAATCAGAAGGATCAGATGAGAAGAAAAGTGGACAAAGGTAAATATCAATGCATGTTGGGAGTAGAAATACTCCCACCCCAGAATTAACCACCTCAAGAGGAGGTGGGGGAGGGGCTAAGCTAAGAGTCTCATTCTTAGCCCCGAGCCCCAAAGGTGACCCTTTGCCATTGATGTCAAAGGGGGAGAGATTTGAGTAAGGGGGAGAGATTTGATTTAAGGGGAGAGCATTGAGTCAGGGGGAGCAGTTTCCCAAGGGGAGTAGAACAGAAAAGGTTAAGAAAATGGTAAAAGGTAATTGGGTTGCCATCAATGACAAAGGGGGAGATTGTTGGACATTTTGAGTAATTGAGTTGTCATTGATGTCAAGAGTCAGTTTCAGTGAGCAATGCAAGAAGAAGCGGTTCCAAAATCAGTGCAAAAGGAAAGTCCACGTCCAGTTGGTCAGATCTGGTTCCAGGTGGTCAGATGAGGTTCAAAGAGCAATGAAGAGGCCCAAGCAAAATAATATTATAATATTTTATTATAATATTAAAAGGGGAGATTTAAATTAATTATAAATTAATTTAAATAATTTCATTATAAATTAATTTATTAATTAATTTAATTAACTTCTAAAGTTATTAAGTTAATTATAGATTAATTATAATTTAATTATAAAATTAATTTATGTTAATTAAAATAATCCTAAAGTTAGGATTATAAAGTTTATTTTATAATTCGAATTCAAAAATTTGAATTATCCATCGACATTTTCAAAGCTTGGTCTATGCATATAAAAGGGGGCAAGACTTTGTCTAAACCCCATCCATGTAATTCGCATGTGCTATGCTCTCGACTATCATGCGCAAAGGGAAGAGAATATTTCATATTTCAAAGGTTTTCGATGGTAGAGAATAAGACAAAGAGGAGCAGAGCTCCTTCTTCATCGCACAATGTTGTGTAGCACAGTTGGAAATCGAGGGAGGCACTAAGTTTGGTAGGCTCATGGTGCAAGGTTTGAAACCCATCGACTTTAGTTTTGCAAAGTGGAAGTGATTTGTTTTTGTGCATTGCACCATCGAGGAAGGCACAAAGGGAAGGTGTTAGCTTTCCTCTTTGTGGGAAGGCACGTAGCCCACGTGGTGGGCTAGCGCCTTGCTAAGGTGCTCGGCTGGGAGAGGTTCCATGTTCGAAACCTATTGAGGCCCTTTTGCATAGTAAGAGGTATGTGCTCATGATTTGCCAAGGTTAATTGCTATTTTTGGATTTGCTAAAGGTTGAATAAAAATAAATATTTTTGAGGGTTATAAAGTTTATTTTTAAAATTTGATTATTGAGTATTTGAGGGAGATAAAAGGATAGGAAGCATTATTTTTTAGGGTTTGATTTTTGGAGGTTGTTAATTAAAGATTGGAGATTATAAGGAGTAATTGAGTAATTAATTTTTGTATGCTTTGATGATTGCTAATTTCAAAGGAGTAATAAGGTGTATTTGAGTTTGATTATTTTTGTGATTGAGAAATATTTTTGAGAGAGAGTTAGTGTGATATTTTGTCATCTAACCATTGAAATTGGCAAAGAAGAAAATTGTGTTTAAGACAGGTTTTTAAGGGCACTTCTACATCAAACAAAAAGGTATGGGCACATCTTCCTATAGAGTGATTGTTGGATGTTGTGAATGCTAAGTTGGAGTGAAAAGGGTTGTTTGATAAGCATTGTTGAGTTTGGTTTTTCTAGAATGAAAGTTGATTCTAGAAACCTTGTTTGATAAGCATTGTTGGAAATATTGAATAAAGCTTTCATATGCTTGAACTAGGGTTTGTGAAAGAACATGAGTATCATTGTTATGTGAAGTGGTGAACTATCTTGAACTAGGGTTTGTGAAAGAACATGAGTATCATTGTTATGTGAGATTGTTTAATAAGCATTGTTGGAAACAATTGAGTGAGTTATCATATGCTTGGACTAGGGTTTGTAAGCAAGGAGTGTTTTTTTGAGTGATTGATTAAGTGGAGTTGATTAAGCCTAGTCAAGTGGAAGTATTGAAGTGATAGTTCTAATTTTATGAAACAAATTGTTCTATATTCTAAATTGATTTGAGAAAGAGATTGAGAGTGATTGAGTGTGAAACATATTGAGTCTCTAACAATTCTCTATATGTTTCTATGGTAAAAAGAAAGAGAGAAAGAAAGTGATTGAGTATTATTATGAGTGTGAAGCATATTGAGTCTCTAACAATTCTCTATATGTTTCTATGAGATTGGACAAGTTCTAGTGAGGACTTGTTGAGCAGATTTGAGACAAGTCTTTGAGAAGACTTGTGGATAGATTGGTGTGAGCTTTTGTGGAAGCTTACAATACAAATTTGAGGTGAAGACTTGTTGAGCAGATTTGAGACAAGTTCTAGAGAGGACTTGTGGACAGATTAGTGTGAGATTTTGTGGAAGCTTACAAGGCAGATTTGAGATAAGTCTTTGAGAAGACTTGTGAGCAGAGTTGGTTGATTGATTTGTTCAAACCTTGGGTTAAGGTTTGGGGTAGATCTAGCAGAGTTGATTTGTGATTGAGTCAAGCTTTGTGTTAAGGCTTGAGGATAGATTTGAGGATAGATTTTGGTGCATATTTGAGGATAGGTTTATGCCAAACAGAAATAGAGATTGAGCAGATTTGTGCTAAATCGAAGGACTATGTTTAGTGCAAATTTGAGGATAGATATTGAGCAGATTTGTGCTAGATCGAAGGACTATGTTTAGTGTAGATTTGAGGATAGATATTGAGTAGATTTGTGCTAGACTGAAGGACTATGTTTAGTACAGATTTGAGATAGAGCTGAGTGTAAGCTTTGGAGGTGATAGAGTATAGAGGATGATAGTCTCTAGTGGATAGAGATCCATTAGCCAGGGCAGTGAGGATAGGTCTTCTGAGTGAGGACAGGAGTCTTCAGTGGATAGAGATCCATTAGCTAGTGTAGTGGAGGTAACAGTTCTTCTAGAATATCACCAGCCAGAGTAGAGGAGAAAGGAGTTCTCCTATGGATAGAGATCCATGAACTTGATTAGGGGATTGGTGTCTCCTTTGGACAGAGGTCCATAAACATTGTAATAGGGAAAGGTTTCCCAAGAGATTTGTTGAGAAAATTTTAGTGAAATATTTTCTCCGTGGAGTAGCCCACATTGGGTGAACCACGTTAAATTGGTGTCTCTATTGTGTGTGGTGATTTGTGCATTGCTTTGATTAATTATTTTGATATTGCTATTGATACATTGCATAATATTGATTGGGAAAGAAAAAAGTAAAAAGTGGTCTTATACTGTTCATCCCCCCTTAGTATAAGCTTGTGTTCTTCAAATTTTATTTACATTGTGCTTACACATAAAGCATCCCAAAAAGGGGTATCTGTAGACACCTAAAATGCATCACCTTGAGAAGACTCCCAAAAGGCCTCCTTTATATCTTGCACAATAATTGCATGGTTTTCTCTAGTAGTAGGCAACTCTATCCATGGTAAGCTTAATCGTTTTGATCCAATATGATCTCATGTTTGTAGTTGTATCAACTTGAGAGAGTTTTGCAAAACTAAAAATAAAAAAATAACAAGCAATCAAACTGCTTGTTAGTGCCACACCTGACTTCACATTGGTATCAATCAACACACAAGCAATAATTTCACTTGCCACCTATGATAGTGACCATCTCACCCCAATATGGTCTATATAAAAAATCATCTCAACCTAATATGGTCACAATTAGACAACATATTTTAAAGCTTTAGTCGCATATTAATCTAGATCTTGCATTTTTGCTACATTTTAGACTAATATTTATGTTCCATGCATCGCTTCTTTCTATTTTATTTTATCTAAACATAATTGGTTTTGCTACGGGTCCCACTTCTCATGGATATTGCATATACTACCGATTCACTATCACATCCTTTGTGTGTAGGTTATAGGATTTGAGGATAATGAGAGGCTTTGGATCTTATCTTACATGGCGATCGTAGATTTATCCACTCTCCAAGTGACATGATGGCACAGGAATATCAAGATTGTACCTATTTGGTTGAGAAATAAAAGTGGAATCGCACCCTTATTTGTAATATTGTATAATTTGTGAAACCTTCTCAAAGGTGATTATTTTGTAACATATTAAGACATTAATACAAGCATATAAAATTCATTGATTCAACATTGTGTTTCATTCTATTTTTATGGTGCAAATTTTTGTCCTTCAATAAGGTAGGTGATATTTAATGACAGAAGATGATAATTTGTGACATGGATGGCAATAGGAGTAATAGGGTGAACTTGCATGCCTTTCTAGAAAGGAAGCCTCAGGAGATAGATGACAATGCTAAAGCAATGTGAATTCATTAATGGTGTTGTTATTGAAAAGGGTATGAGGAAAGTTATCATACCAAATGTGAAAAGAATATTTAGCAATACCAAGGTTGGATAGGATGTTGATAGCCTTATTGCCCTCTTTGTATATGTGTTGAATAATAACATTGTCATATTTACGCAAAAATATTATTGAATCTTCTATCATGTTGAAGATACTCCCCTCAAGAGACTTAGTTCCTTTGAGGTTGTTGATGATGTTTAGAGAGTCACCCTCAATGATAAGATTATTAAAATGGAGATCATAAAGGATGGATAATCCTTGGTATAAGGCTCTGAATTTAGCCATATGATTGGTTTGAATACTAATATTCTATACAAACACCAAGATGATCTTAGTGAGGTCATCTATGATGATGCAACCACAACTAGATTTACCTAAATTTCCTTTTGTAGCTTTGTTGAAAATGAATTTGATCCATCTAGCTGGGGGAGGAGACCAAAAAATATCGGATCTATTAATAGTCGTGATCAATCGAGGAGCACCAGAGAGGTTGAAGAAATTAATGATATTGGAATCCAAATTATGTTTAGGGGCCTCAAAATAAATAACCAAGAGAGCATTTTTTATATAAATTTTTAAAACTCGCATATGAACAAAGGTGAGGTCACAAGACACACCATTAAAGACTGTTATTTTTTTCTAATCAGATTTACCAGAGAAATTAAGGCTAATAGAAGATCCAAAGAGAACTGATATGTTGATGAAGGAAAGTATGAGGCCATTAGGCCAACACATCACAAACCAAGTTGGGTTGGTCCCATGAAATACATAATGACAAGAAAAGGGAGTACAATAGTGAAGAAGAGAACAAACACACAAGAAACAAATGAGTTGCTAACTCCCAATCAAAAAAATGAAGAAAATAGTGATTAGGGATGACCAGGCCTCTAGAGAGGAGGTTGTCTATAGTCAAGACTTTATTCTGAATGACCAACCAATAAAAGAATGAAATCTTTAGGACAAGATTCTTGAGCTAAATGAGGCTAGTTAGGAAACAATTGGCAATAGGATCATCCAAAATGTGGTAAGTAGATTTAATAGAGAAAATAACACTATTGTTGGCATTCCAAAAGGGAGTATCCTACGAGGGGCAACTTGGGATGAAAAAGGTCTTGAGAAGGCTAGAAAGGAGCTTAGCAGTAGTAGCTTGATCAACAATTAAGAGGGAAGGTCTTCCAAACATAGGATGATTAAGGTCCTCGAGTGATAAATCTAGAGATAGAGATCTAAAAAAGATGATCTATGAGAGGCTTAAGAGAAATCAAACTAGGAATATTGATCAAAGGCTAGTCCTTCAACCAAGGGTCTTCCTAAAATTGAATGTGCCTTCCATTACCAAGTTTCCATATAAGGCCTTTTCTAAGGATGGATCTAGATTTAGTGATAAAATTCCAAAAGGATATTCCATCTGGAAGGGGGTCTTAATCTAAGAATGAGTTCCTCTAAATATATTTGATTTTAATGATCTCCACCTAAGGAGTTTTGGCATTGGAAAGGAATCTCCATCTCTACTTTGCTATAAGAGCCATATTCATATTATTGAAATTCCTGAAGCCTAAGTCACCTTCACTTTTTTTGGAACAAACTTTATCCCAAGCAACTAAGTGGAATTTATTTTGATTATCAACCCCTGACAAAAGGAACCTCTTTTGAATTTGCTAATTTTTTTTCAGATAGTGACTAGAGCTTTGAATATAGACATGAAGTAAATTGAGATGATCTGGAGACAAGCTTGGACAAGAGTAGCTTTGGCAGCTTGGTTGAGAAGGGCTCCTTTCCATCCCATAAGTTTTTTCATAATTATTTCAATGACAATACTCCACATGTTTTTAGTAATGCTTCCTTGGAAGAGAGGGAGACCCAAATAAGTGGATATCAAGTCATATATCATGCATCCCAAGATTCTAGAAATTTTGAGTTGTATATCAATAGGGTTGTTGATGAATAAAACCTTACTTTTAAAAAGTTTACATTTTGATTAGCAACTTCTTCATAATAATTAAGAATACTCTTGATGGTATTGGCTTTAGAAACTAAAGAGAGAGTGGCAAGGATAGTATCATCAATAAACTATTGGTGAATAATTATATGGATGTAAGAATATGCCTTAATACCTGATATAACTCCCAAAGAACAAGCAACCCTGAGGGTTTTTCCCAAGGACTCAACTAGGATGATGAAAATAAATGGAGAGATAGGGTCACCTTGCATTAAGCCCCTGAAGCTCTTAAATTATTTTGTAGAAGAACCATTTATGAGAATAGAGAACCAATCAGAAGAAAGGCACTCTTTTATGAGAGCAATCCAATCATCATGGAACCCAAATTGGGAAAGAACAGTAAAGAGGAAGTCCCACAAAACTATGTCGAAGGTTATTCATATCAATCTTGAGGAAGAGGCCATCCTTTTTTCTTTTGAAGACCGAATGGATGAGCTTGTGGATGGTGATAGCACCATTAGTAATGAGCCTACCCTGAACTGAGCTTCCTTTGTAAGGATCGATGATGATGGATAGAAATCACTTTGGATATGATCTTATAAATGATATTGCATAGGCTAATGGGTCAAAAGTCTGATAGAGATCGATAAAGGTGGGACTTTAGGATGAGTGCAAGGAAGGTATAATTGACATATTTAGGTAAGAATTTACTTCTTTGGACTTCTTGGATGGCCTCTATAAGATCTTGGTGAATAATATCCCAAAATCACTAGAAGAATCTAGGAGAAAACCCATCAGGACTAGGGGCTTTGTCAGTAGCCATAGAAAAAAGGGTCTCTTTAATTTCTTCCTAGGAAAAGGTTTAGATAAGTTTGGCATTAAAGTCTAGACTAATGAGGAATGAGATATTTTGGTGAAGGGTATTTGAGGCTTGATCTAGGCAAGTATGGCAAGGTCCCAATATGTCTTCAAAATGGGTGAGTGCCTCGACTCTGATATCCAAGATGTTATTGGTAGCAGATCCATCATTCTTGAGAAATTCTCTAATATTGTTGGAGCTTCTATGTCTGAGAGTCAAGGTATGAAAATATTTAGTGTTTGAGTCACCCTCATTGAGACAGAGCTCAATATTTGTCAAATTTTAGGAGATAGAATCCTAGATTGAATCTATTCTTCGATAGTTATGAGTTGGCTTAAAATGCATTTTATACAATCAAAGATATTATATAAAAAAAAATGTTCTATATTTTGAGGGTATCTTTAATAAAGCATAGTTTCTTAGCAATTTGGGAAATGCATGGGCTAGTAAAACTTTTACTCCACCAATATGCTAGTCTATATCTGATATCCGGATGGTTGAGCCACATCGACTCAAAATGAAAGGGATTCTTGAAGAAAGAGGTCAACCTGAGACCTTCAAAAACTAGAGGATTATGGTCGAAATCAATTTTTGGGAGGGAATGGAGAGTAGCATCATTGAACATATGAATAGCTTCCTTGTATAAGAGGAATCTATCTAGTCTCAATTGGATGATTTGGCTTCTGATTCTCCTATTGCTCCAAGTGAACCTAGTTCCTTTTATATGAGTGTCCATCAATTCATTATTATCGATGAAATTAGAAAATGCCTCATAGGATCTTGGAGTTATGGGAGTGACCCCACTTTTATCAAAAGGATAAATAGGAGTGTTAAAATCCCCTACAAGCATCCAAGATTTATTCTAAAAAATATTTCTCATTTGGCTTAGAGTATTCCATAAAGCTAAATGCCCCTAAGGACTATTAAAGGCATATATTAGTATGAGGTATTTAATTACATGATAGAGTAGTAAATATCATATTACTCACCCACTAACCAATAATATATTCATGAGGTATCTAATTACAACTTGATTAATATGAACAAACACTTGATACTTTGTAATGTAATGATAAAATTTATTAATGACATATACCACTACTAAGAATTCATTTTCAGTAGTAGTGTAATTTTTCTTGGCTCCTATCAAGTTTTTATTAATGTAATAGATGGCATAATTATTTCCATTTTCTAATTGGCCAAAATTTACCCTAATTTCAGTTTTCGAAGCATTATTTTGGATGTGAATTGGAAGTTTCCAATTTGGACCTCATAACATAGGTGGAGTAGTCAATTTTTCCTTTAGTGTGTCAAATACAATTTAACACTTTTTCATCCAATTGAATTCAAAATATTTAGTCAATAAGATAAACATGGGACTTGTGGTTGTACTAAAGTTCTTGATAAAAAAATGATAGAAACCAATGTGACCCAATAAACTTCTTACATCTATTAGAGTTTAGGGTGAAAGAAATTTTTTAATAATATCTATATTCTTAGGATCTACTTGTATTCCTTTAGATGAGTTGTGGAGTCTAAGGACAATGCCTTCATCCATCATCATGAAAAATTTCTTAGGATTTAGGGCCAAATTATAGGTTTCACAATGGGTTAATAATTTATCAATATTTTCTAGGGTTTCATCAAAAGTTTTCCCACATACTGTGAAATCATCCATGTAGATTTCAATGCAATCATTGGTCAAGTCAAAAAATATAGCAAGAATAACCCATTTGAAAGTTGTTGGGGAATTACATAGTCTAAAAGGTAAAACTCGACAAGCAAAATTTCCCCATGGGTAAGTGAAATTTATTTTCTCTTGATCTTTAGAAGCAAATTAAATTTGATTGTATCTACTAAATCCAACAAGAAAATACAAATATTTTTTCTAGAAAGTGTATCTAACATTTGATCTATGAATGGTAATGGGAAGTGGCCTTTGTGTGTGACTTTATTTAATTCTTGATAATCAACACACACTCACATCTTTCCATTTTTATTTAGAATGATAACCAAAGGATAAACCCATCGAATGTTATAAATAGAATAAATGAATCCTACTAATAATTTTTTAATTTTATCTTTAACAATATCACATAGAGCAAGATTCAATATCCTTTATTGTTGTCTTATAGGTTTAACATCCTTGATATAAGTACAATGAGTACATATGTCTGGATGAATCCCTATCATATCTTTGTATTCACATGCAAAAGCATTGGGATGTTAACTTAGCACATAAAAAAAAATTGCTTCCTAATCATTATACAACACTTTTCTAGTTGTATGTCAATTTATTTTGTATGAAGATGTACTAAATTGATTCCTTCAGAATTAGTTATCAGTGATTTAAGAGGACATTGGTGTGGAAAAAGGGAATAGAAAAACCTAGTTTAATTTACCAAAAGCAATTCTCGAAGGGATTAAATTTTATATAGGATAACGAAAGGATGAGAGGATATGATGATGCCATCCATGTAGTAAATTAAAATATTTTTCTTGTATTTAAATGGATGATAAATATTGAGACTCTTGTTATTCATCATTCCATAGTAATTGATGAACAGTAACTAGTTCATCTACAATCCTTGAGTCGTATAATTTATTGATCAAAATAGTCTCATCTTCAAAAATAGCTCTTCCATATGGATCCAGTTTCTCTACATGATACTTTACAACTATGGTGGTCAAGGTTGAAATGTTATCTTCATTTTCCTCATCTGATTCAGGAAATCATTAATTACCAAAAATTCTATTGAAGTTTTTGTAGGAAGATATAAAGAAATTTTCTTTAAGTCAATTCCATTAGAAATGGTCATATCTCCTAACCTACAATCAATAAAAGTAGTTTTCATAGAAATTTAAGGCCTTACCAAAATTATTGGGTAACCATTCATAGTAGTTCGAGGTTGTAATACTAGAAAATCAACTAGATATTCCCATGATGAAACTATTATAGGAATATTTTCTATTATTCCTTCTAGTTTAGCAACCAATCTATCAACCATTTCCAATATTGTAGACATAGTATTTAGATTGTTTAATTGTAATTTTTGCATTATATCCTTTGTCATAACATTAATAGATTTCCTTGGGTCAATCAAAACATTATATATCTAAAGTGATAGATTTTTAAGCCTTATTACTATCATAAATATCACGGGATCAAATATAATATAGCCACAATATAATAAGGTCAAGATAATGATATGATTAGAATATTATAAGCAAATTAATATGTATATCAAAGCTAATAATATATCAATTAACATTCAACAATAAATAGAAATATGAATGTTAATAGTCTGAATCATATGTGTACTATGCATGTAGAACCACTTACAATATTAATTGCTCAAAATTTATGCAATCTTTATTGCTTTACTTCCTCTTAAAAATAATGAGAATTTTTTTTCTCTGTAATGTGATATCATATTAAGTATCCTTATAAAGTATATATACATAGTAGTATGAATTTTTGGATGCTTAACTATTCCTTTCCATATGCCAAGTCTCATGAATCTTGGCTTCTCTACTTGACACTTGCATACTTAATGAACACTTGACTCTGTATTTTATGCACACTTATATAAAATCTTGACCTTCTATAACTTGCAAACTCTAACCTAATATACTTGTGCATATATTTACATTATATATTTGCACTCTTACATATAAGATACTTATGCACATAGACTCAACTTACACTTGCACACTAACTCACATGACACTTGTGCATTTCTTGCACATTACAACTTTACATGGTACTTGTGCATTTCCTACACATTCACACTTACATAAAAGATAAATATAACTCACATTCTAAACTATTATTCAACCCTAATATAATATTTACAAATATACCATGAAGGTACCATGGGAGTACATTAGCATGTACCAAATAATATAATATACTCCAACATGAAGTGATTCTATGGTTACTATGATTACTAGGCTTCTTGGATCTCCATAATTTAGTGGAATAAGTTTTCTTGCAAGGAGGTTTGTTAAATTTTCATCTACTTGTATGGTTTTAGGGTATGTTTTCTTCTTTCTTATTTTTTAATACTTGGTACTTTTTAATACTTGACTACAACTCTTTGGAATTGTAGGTACATCTCTAATAGCTTGTAGTAAAAGGATTATAATATTTAAATATTATAACTCCTTTACCAAGTTAGATTATGAATATGTTTCTATTATTTCAAATCACTCAAGATATGGTACTTTCTTTGATGAAGAGGGAAAATTGTCTTGAGGGAGGTTCTCTTTTTCTTTTTCTTGTTCTTGCCATTGTTTTTTAGGTGTAGATGGATTTTCTTGTTTATTCTCTTTATCTTCCATTTCAATAATGATAGGTGGAGTAGGTTTAGGAAGTTTTCTTCTTAAATGTAATTGGATGTTGTCATAGTCAATGATATTTAGCATGGTTGAATCTTCTAGTTTAGCCATATAGATAGAGATTGTCTATCTAGTATTATTGAGGTTGGTCATAGGTTGATTCATAAGTGGAGATTATTTTACTTGTTATTTTTGTTGTTGTTATTGTCATACCTAAGGAAATTATGGACAAGACTAGGTAACAAACCTTGTTGTTGGTTTTTCTATTGGTGTTTCCCTTGGTACATTTGGTGTTGTTGTACCCATTGATGTCCTTGCATTTATGGATATAACCATGGTGGATGTTTTTTATTCATCATCTAAGTTGATACAATTCTTGGGATGATGCCCATGGTGGTTGACCCCAAGGTTTTTGAGGTGGTTTTGAAGTATACCATAGCATAGACCAAGGATTGTTTCTCCAATTCATAGGAACTTAAGAAGAATTTTGATATGGATATTGAGTAAAATTATCCCCTTATCTCTATCCTACAAAATTAAATTCTTCTATAGGTTGAGATTGCTTTTCCATGATGTTTTTAATCTAGGTAACAAATGGAATTGGTCTACAAGATGTTCCTTTTTACAAATACTACATATAGCAAATATATAAGTCTTGTTTAAAGGACATTCATGAAGTGCATGCTTCTTCCTACATCTTGGAAAATAGATGACTAAAGGTTCACTAGACCTATTCTTTGTGTTTATTTTGTTTTTTTTTTTTTTTAAGCGAAAAACCCCTTGCGGGGCAACCTTGGTCTAAGATACCACGAACAGGGGGTTCTACACCATCAAAGTCACCCGGGGTCGCATCCGACCTTGCCCGTGCCAACATTATCAATTGGATTTTGGGTACCCAATTCAGCTTTTTGGTAGGGTGGAGATTCGAACCTGGGACCTCCCTTGGAGGATTGCCCTCTCCTCTCCAACTCACCTACAACACCTGGGTTTGTGTTTATTTTGTTTAATGTTTTGTTAAGATGCACTAAAATATCAATTTTTATATTAGAAAACTCTTCCATTAATTATTTTTGGTCATTTTCATTATTAGCATTTTTACTTCTATGTCTTTTATGGGAATAATTCTTATAGAGTTTAATGATTTTTTGAAACTCGAGCTTATTTACATCTCCTTATTCCATAAAATCTAATATATCTCTTGATTCATCCTATAATACTCTCAAGAATATGGTTTTACTGAGTTTTGGTTCTACACCTCCACATCTCTCATGAATAAAGGAAAATATATCTAGATAATATTTCAAGTTTTCATCTTCCTCATATTTCATCCTAAAAAATTCATCCTTTCGATTATTTACTCTATAGTATTCTTGGTATTTTTCCAAAAATACTCATTCCATTTCATCCCAAGTTTGGATCAAATTAGATGTTAAGGTCATGAACCATTGCAATGCAAAGTCCTTTAGAGTGGAAGAAAATTAATCGAGTATTTGTTGTTGTTTGTATAATCATAGGTTTGGCATACAACCTTAAACTCAAATAGAAATTGATCAAGATCCTTAGATATAATTCCCCTAAAAGTTGGTAATATAGAAGGTCAAATAACTTTCATGGGAGCTTCCTGGTTAGGCTTTAATCAAATAAGATATTGGAATGTTCTGATAGGTGTACTAGTTTCACCAGGATTGAGCACACTACTAGTTCTTTCTAGATTCTCTTATAACTTTACCATTATCTATTCCAAACAATAAGTATAAATTCTTTTAAATTATCTTGATTGTATATACTTGTCAAGGGTAAATGGTGTTGAACTACCAATTTTTTTTCCTTGTAATTATCTCTTAGGGGATCCTACACTTCTTGAAGTATATGATTATGATTCTTCTAAAATTCTAGCATTTTTAAGAATCACTAATTCAGGAAACTCTGGTATAGGTTCAACCTCTCGTCGTGGATATCTTCTTCCTATGGCTCATGGGAAGTTTGCTCTAATAATCTACCTCTTTTGTCTCTAAGTCTATTCATACATCCTATTTTAAAATACTCCTATTCTAGTGTCCTAATGTCTTAAATACAATTCTAGGCAATGCAACTATCTGCAATTTTTTTTCAAAAACTAAAAACTACTTTAGGAATTTTAATATAGAAAACTTCACAAAAAAACATATAACATTTAATGACTTATTTGTTCTTTAACAACACCAATTTGTTTCCAACAACGATGCCAAAAAGAGATGAGTGTCATTAATGCTCTCATGTTAATTCTTTTTGTCAAAACAAGGTAGCATCCTAAGGTTGTATGCGATGAAGGTCTTAGAATTGTATCTCAGATATTAGGGTTCTAAACTAGCCTATGGAAACTAAAAACCACAATGTCCTTACAATGTTCATAAATAAAACTAGACTAAATCTCACACTTTGAACTAAAAGAAAGTATATTTAATGCAGAAATAATTAAACTAATAACTAAAAGAACTAAACAAATCCAAATTAAAATAAAACACAATACACAACTAAAAGAAAAAAATAGAATTTAATGCTAAAATGAAACTAGCTCTAACATAAATCAGATTGCAAAAATAAACTAGAAATAACAAGCTAAAATAAATTGGGATTAATAGAAATTATACTACAATATTTAAATGAAAATAACACATTTTTGTAACAAAATAAAATAAATTACACTATGTTGAAAAATACAAATTAATGCAAGAAAAAATATACTAACTTGATTGTTGAAAATCAATAATAGAAAAAAATAAAACCTACAACTACTGCTAATGGTCCTTCCATTGTTTCAAAGAGTGGACCTTGCTCCAAGGTCCAAGAGAAGGAAGAAAAATTCAGAAAAAAATTAGTCTAAAGGGTCAAAACCTCTTATGCAAGAAAGCTAAAAAATTTAGACTTAGACCACATGTGAAAGATCAAATTACTACATACTTTAGGCAAACCATTCACTATTCTTACTCACTAACAACTTTGTCCAATAAGAAAACAATATTATTTATAGTTAAATTCTTAACCATTTTACCTAAGAATGAGGTTTATTTTGGGCAACGACCTATCCTTTAATTAATACATGTTATATATAATCAATCATATTAAAAAATAGGTTAAGTTGGATAAATCATCCTATTTTTGCACTCCCATTGGTTGCTGATCATCTTGGAATATGTCTAGAATAAATTTGAATTCTCTAGTATGTTTTTCTAGCCTTGATCCACGTGCAACAAAGGCTGTTGTTAGCATGCTATCTTGTTTTAGTTTGATATTGGATGACAAGAGGGATTCTGAAACATGTAGTATATCATTTCTACTTTATGCATAGATTCACACATATGTTGATTGGCTAGGTTTTGAGTAAATTGCATGACTCATCCTCTTGACCAGATGCTGATAGGGCAGGTTGACTGCTAAATTTGTCATATTTTTCCTTTTTACCAACATTATGTAATATTTCTTCTTCAACTATTTTGACATTTTTCTTGCATTATGTTATTTAGGCACCTGTGCTGATATGGTGCCTAGCTGTTGTGGCACCCAACTGTGACACAAAATATTTTGGTGCACAATTGGTGTCAGCTCACGTTTGTAGCATGGAAATGATGGAAAAGGTACTCCAAAAAGGTGGTTTGCTAGATATTTAAGATTAATAAACTTATTCACAAAAATTAGTAAAAGTATTACTAACTTTATTCTACATTTCAATAAGATAAATCATGCAATTAGTTCCTAAAATACATAAAATCAATTCAAAAAAGCAAATAAAAACATATTTTTTATTTATTATATTAAAACTTAATGTTAGCATAAATAATGATTAAATATTTGGTAGATACTATATTATTTTAGTCAAAAATAGACAAAAACTGTTTTTTTTTTTAAATTTATAATCTTGTCAATTTACTATAGCATAACTTAATCATAAAAATTATCTCATTAAGATCATAAGTATACATAATTTTATATCTATTGTAGTTCACCCTATGACAAGCTACCATTCTTTAGCATTGAAATAAGGAGAAATGACTAACCTATTGGTTAGCTTAAAACTTAGGAAGAAATCAACAACTCATGTGAGTCAAACTTCAAAATAAATACAAGAGTCAATATGTAAGTTCAAAGTACTAGATTGTTAATATACACACATGATCTTGCATCATATGCTAAGTATCATATCATACCATGTCATTTTGTACAATATAAGCAATTTTTTATGTAATTAGCTATGTAAGCAACAAAAAAACCAAGCCATATGCAAGGGCATCATACATATCTATATATTTCTTGAAGTTTATTTTCAGACTAAGATATATTTAGTAAATAATATTTATTGTAAATTTATCTCATTAAAAGATTTAAAATTTTACATAATTTTTATCCTTTCCATGTTGAATATTGATTTGTGGCAATAATAAGAGTAGTACATTGAGTAATTTATGGACCAAAAAAATAAGTCTCACCCACAAAATGAGATATATAATAATTAAAAAAAAAATGTTCATAAAAAAATCCTAGTTTTAAATTTGTTTGAGATCTTTTCCATATCAAATTAGATTGCACTTGTCCCTAAAAAACATTCAACCAACATTTATAATGGTTGCTAAACATGAACAAAATATATTGAGTAAAAAACAATAAAAGTTACCAATGATATGAACTCTAGTTCAAAAATAAAGATTACAAATATTCATAAGTTATTGTATTTGCTAAACACATGATAATGACAATATCTTCGACCTTCGTCACCAATAACTTATCAAGAATTCCTACTTTAAAATAACAAAAACTATTTGTAGTTAAATATAATAAACATTTGTGTTTGCAATACAAAACCATTTCATCTTTGATTTGAGGAAATAGTATTCAATATAAAATAGGTAGATGATGATAATAAAATATGATAAAACTATATATAAAGCTAATATTGTTCAATGATAACCCTTTACATCTCAAGAATTTAGAGGTAGGGTTTTATTTTCTCTTTCATCCCACTAATAAAAGAGGTGCAATGATTAAACATGTTATGAACTCTATGAGAAATAGAATTAATCATGTATGACTTTTAAAATTAGTATCATTGATCGCACATGATTTTTAAATTAATATCATGGAAATAAGTTCAAAGTATAATGTAATGGATATATTAAACATGTTGTTAATGGAAAGGCACACGATAAACACAATTTGATAGTTAAATGATCAAATGCTAGGTCCAAATTAAGTGTTTATTATAAAATTTATGAAAAATGAAGGAATATAAAATGAATTCTTGGCTGATATGTGAGCTAAAAAGGATCTACCATTTACACAATGGAAATATGCAAAATGTAAAAAATTATAGGATAATCATGGTGAATAACCTCTTTGTCAAGTTATTCAAAATGGTAGGTCCAACTTAAGTGTTTATTTTAAACTATATGAAAAATGAAGGAATATAAGACGAATTCTCACCTAATATGTGAGTTAAAAATAGTATACCATTTACACAATGGAAGCATGAAAATGTGAAAAATTATAGGATGATCATGGTGAAGAACCTCTTTGTCAAGTTATTCAGTACTATTTTGGAGGAAAACAATAAGTGGATGGATGAATAAAAAGTTGAATCTCCTTCTCAAGCTAGTCTTTGATCTAAATTTTTAAACATTGAACATATTATTACTCTTGGATGAATTATTGATAAAATATGAGGAAAAGACAACATCACTTAAACATTTATAGGTTTATGGAAGGCTTTAATATTAATAATAAAATTTAAAGTAGTTTTTAACATCCACAAGGCCATAGGCCATATGGGATGATGTGTTTATCCACCTATACTAAAGTATGATGTATAACCCTAGCCCCTTTAGTCCCAAGGGTTAGATGGATTGATAAGTTGTGGGTGATTACCAAGAAGGGACCTAGGTTCAACCTTGGAGGTAAGCCTTGTTGGGGCAGAGGTAGTAGTCTAACCCAAATCCATTGAGTGCATGCTAGCCCAACAACGATAGTAAAAATCCTAAGCCATTGGGGTCTCCCTTACTCCAAATCACATTTAGCGAGGTAATTTAAGTTTTATAGTGCTAGCTACCAGGATTTAACCCTATGATCAGAGGTAGTTTACCTAGGGTTTATTCTGACTCTGTGATCAGTGTGTAAAAAATGAGAGGTATGTTATCGACTCCCCTGTAGATAAAAAAAAAAAACCTACCCCATTTTGTATTAGAGCCATAGACCTCCTATTTAGAGTTTCAATGTCTTAACCATTAGTCTCACTTGAGTTGTGTCGAAAGAATAAAAAAAAAAATTTCCTACTAAGTGGAGAACAAACATTGTACTTGTATGAAAATATTCTATTATATTACCAATATCAATAGTGATATGATGAAATTGGAAAATCAAAAATCAATGTAATTTTTATGTAACACACAATCACCAATATTACCCACATTATTTGGTTTAATTATAAATAAAATAGAAGAGTGAATTACAAACGATGAACAATGAGGAGTGCATATTGAAATGTATGCTTTTTTGTTACTAGTTTATGAAAATGATGTTATATAACTCATAAAACACAAAGATAACTTGCAAAGACATAAATTCCTAAAATTTATTTTGTATATTATCCAAAATAAAAGTTTATATAAGTAAAATAAACGTAGTGCTAATAGGTTTAAAATACAAAGATATAAAAATCACGCTCAAGGGTGAGAAGTTGGAGGTAGTTTCTTCTTACAAGTACTTGGGTATTGAAATTAATTCTACCTATAATTTATATGCCCTAATAAAGAAAATTATAAAATAAAGTATAAAATATCTTCATGTCATGCTAAATAACTGTCGAAGAATCTAATCATGAAATTGAAAGTTAAAGATTGATGCATATGAATGTTATGCTCGAGGTCTTGGCCTATCAAAATAATCTTGGAATATTTTTAAAAATACTATAATTTTTTTTGTTAAAAGAACAAAGGATAAAGATAAAAAATTATTAAGTCTTTTTTATTTTATTAATATTTTGAAGGGTTTTTGAAAGATCCCCAACCCTTTTACAAACTGAAAGAAATATCTAACTTTAAGCACCCAAGACTAGTCCAACTGAATTAAAACTAAGGTTGCTAAATTAGATACAAAGAATGCAACCTTACACAAACACCATTACTTAGTAAACACACTAAACAAGTAACCTTTGAAAGGCCAAAAGTCCAATTTTAAAAGATCTTCCCCATTATTTTCCACCAATATTGAGAAATGCTAATCGATCTAGGATCTTCTTGTCATTCCTCACTGAGAGTTGGTTCTTTATACATAGGCCCGATGAGGTGGTAGGCATATGGACAATATTTCCTTGGAACTAGTAAGCATGTGATTTTTCAATATACTCCTTGAAATACACTAGATGACAATATTAAATTTAACAAAAAGAGAGTTAGTATTAAAAAAATTAAAATGGAAATATTGTTCTAAGAAAGGAATTTTTTGGCTACTCTTTAAGACATATTCAAATAGAATGAACTGATACATAATTGGTCTAAATTACCATTGTTGACGATGCTTCCAACATGGGCCCCAAAAAATCTAATCTCTTCCAACTATAGTCTTATGTATTGGTATCCACCCCAGTTGCATCTTGTTTCTCCTATTTTGTAATGCTCAACAACTAATGGGGGAAATCCTTGTTCCAAATTATTAATTCTTCTTGGTTGACACCCATATTAGCCATTAGGTCCATCGTCAAATTCACCTTCCTATAGACGTGATTCACCTATGAATTATTCAAGAGCTAAATTTTATGCTTCATCATTCTAATCAAGTCTTTAATGTTCCAAATCACCTCAAGGATGCCTTTAGTGCAATTGATGATGTTTAGCAAGTCCCCTTCTATGATTATAGTTTTGATGTTCAACATATCATGAAGAAGGGAAGCTTGATATAGGGTCTTTACCTTCACAAAGTGGTTGGTTTTAACTCCCAAACATTTAACATAAACAAGTAAGATGTCACCTTTATCATCATTGATCTCCTTGGCTCCATATTTCCTTGGGTTGCCTTTCATAGCCCCATCAAAATTCAATTTTAGCTAGCCCAATAGAGGAGCCTTAATTTTATTTTGATATTAAGTTATCTGTGCAATATGTCCTAAGTAGTTTATCACCCCTACTAATCCCCATTTGGAAGCAACCATTCTTTCACTATCATTTTCCAAGGAGTTTTTGAAATTTATTACTTGTACATTTCCTACCACTACATTACTAACTCTCATTAACTAGGTTCCAAAGAATTACTACCAGGTTCCAAAGGTTTTATTTCATTCTCTTTTTAACTAAGGGTATGCCCATGTTGGAGGAGGAAATATCCTCTATTTCACAACAAAAAATTCTTGCAATATGTGCTTGCATCCTATAGACAAGGAATTTTTATCCAATTCATAATTTTCCTTGCTCCTAACACACGTAACCCATATGCCCATCAGTTTAATTTTTTCCTCGCATCATTGAAACTGCAGCATGCCAACCTCATCTTGTCTTTTTGCTCATTTTAACGAATTCACGACCTCTAATTTTAAGCTACAAATTTGCTAAAATAGGCAACCATCCAACCACTAGAACGACCAAATGGATTGTTCCTAAGCTGGACCATTTTTTCATGTTTTGCTTCGTGGCCTCTAATTTTAGACCATAAATTCATTAAAATTTGGAATTTTTACAAATTAACTAACCTCAAAGTTATAAAAGGTGCATCTTACCTCCCAAAGAGGCTAATGGTTGAATGAATGAATGCAAGAACTAAGCAATTGAAAAGAACAAAGGAGTGAAAGATAATTCAAACAATTCAATTTGCAGTCTACTTCCTCAAAACAAGCTATTTGATCTTTGTTCTTGCATTTTTTCTTCATTTTTGCTTTCATACTTCATAATTTTCACTTCTAGCGAATTTGTAGGCACTCCCACGAATTCACTTATAGGTTGTAAATTCACTTTATAGGCCACAAATTCACTGATCTAAGGTCTTTGGGGTAATTTTTTTCTCCAAAAGGGTTGTCTCACTTGGCATATGATATTTAGGTCATTTTGCTTTTGATAGTTATCTGCTTTCTGCACTATTTACATCATTTCATTTTAGCTCTCAAATTTATTCCTAAAGGTCAACAAATTTTATTATCTATGCACGGTTTTCTAAAAGGACCAAGGGAACTTGAATATCATGTCACTAATATTAGTCATGCAGTGTCCTAAGCAGGTCCCCAGACACTAATCAAAATTTCTACTATTTTGTGCAATTATTTTTAGGTTTTCAATGAATTCATACTTAGATTTGCAAATTCACTTACAGACCATGAATTCACCTTACAGGCTGTGAATTTGCTCTAAGAAGGCATCCAGACCAAGTAGGTATTTTTCCAAGTTTATTTCAATTTAATGCTTCTACTTTTCAATATCATATTTTTTTTGTTTTCTTAAATTTCTATGAAAATATTCCAAATACCAAAAAATGAGAATAAAACAAAAAATACATATAGATTAAAGGTTTTTTGGTGTACCTTTGTCTTAAATGGAAGTTAAAAGTGCATATAGTTTAAGTTCTAGTTGCATTTGGCCCAAACTTAGGTGTTTGTAAACTGAAAGAACACACTTAAACAAACATCCTTGGCTAGACTTAGAAGTAGTATTTAAATACTTCTTGGTGAACCTAGATCTATTCAACCATCACCAAAGGAGGTACACCACCAGCTACTCCTCACATAAATATGTAAGAGTACAAACATCCCATCCCCATTCTAGGAATGGACCCACTTTAGCTAGAAGGAAAGGGGTGCAAATTTTACCCTCTACATTCTTTGGTGAACCTGATGTGAAGGATCCCATAGAACATTTGAGAATTTTTAGGATAACATGTGATGACATCACCTATGATGATATTCTATTACTAGATATATTCCTAAAAATTCTTGGGGGTATGGCCTTGGAATGGTATTACCAATTTACCACCCATTCTTTGAGGAATTTTGAGAAAATAGCTAAGCTATTTGTATATCAATTTGGGGCTTACATTAAGAGGCATATAATCATCAAATATTTGTATAATATGAAACAAGGAAAAGAAGAAATATTTCTAGAATTCCTAGCACAATGGAGAAAAGTAGTGGGAAAACTTACATCACCTTACCTCTTTGGGAGATTTTGGAAATATTCATTGGAAATTTACAAGAACAACTCTCCTATGAACTAGAGACTACCACCGTGACCTCTTTCAATAAAACTATTGACCTAGCTAGAAGAGTTGAGAAGGATATTATTAGAAGAGGTTAGATGAAAAAGAAATAAGAAGAGAGGTCATTCAAAAATCAATACAAGAATAAACACATAGTAGGGTATAGATTCACAAATACTAGACCTTATCCAAATGTTAATACTACCAATATCTTGAAAAATATAATACTAAAGGCTCCTTAGAAACCCCCATAATGTAACTTCACCAAAATAAATAAACCATTTTCCATGGTTCTTAAACAACTATTCGAGATAGGCATGATATAATTACCTAAAATTGGACAACCCAACACCATGGTTGATTGGTAAAAATGGGGACAACACTATGATTTACATAGGGTTGATGCACATTTGAAAAATTCATGTAAGAGGTTTAAATGTTTGGTACAAGACTTAATTTATGAGGTTTAGTTAGTTATACAGGTTTCTTCCATGGATTCTAACCTTCCAACAACTTCTCAACTTCTTGCACAATAGGCACAAACTACAAATCAAGACCTAGAAATATTTCAACATCCCTTACCTAATCATGGTAAGTAACCAGTTCATCAATTGAACTATTGAGATGTCATAGGCATGATCAATAGTTCTAATATTGTGGCCTCTCGTAGGGTTGATCACATAATTTTTTATTTTGGGGATATTTCTCCTCATAGTTTACAAGGTGACAACCCCATTTACATCACAACAATGATTGGGGATGTTCTTGTAAAATGGGTGTTGCTAGACAATGGGTCTTCTCTCAATGTTTGTACATACAAATTATTTTAAAAGCTTGGCTTTAAGGATGAGGACCTATGAAAATTTGATTTGGTCATCAAAGCTTTAAATAATGAATCACAAGAAGTCTATGGAGTTATATCACTCCCAATTTGAATCAGTCCTTGAACTCTAGACACATGCATTCATATCATATCTTGTCCTACACCATACAACATCCTTTTGGGATGTTCATGGATTCATGCTATGAGGGTGGTGCCATACACACTATATCAATGCATTAAATTTGAATTTAAGGATCAAATTGTCACCATCCATGGTGACCCAAGACCATTCAAATATTTCTCAATGGTTGAGCCATCAAGTTTTCCATTCTCTCCTTCTATCATCATCATTGTCTTCTATCCATCACTCTTCTTCATCTACCTTGATCGTCCTTCTTCACCATGCAATATCAATACACCTCATTCATTCCATCAATATTTAGACTGGAGTGATGAGGACGAGGGGTACTCTCATCCATCTAATATTTCATTCTATAATATTATAAATTTTGAGCATTCTAATGGTTAATATTCTAAGTCTCAAGAAGACCCTCCTTTACTATCCTATAGAGATCTTGTAAAACTAGGGATCATCCTTCTTTTTGTTAAGAAATATGGTTTTGCTAGGGTCTGCGAGGAATTTTGTGTAATAGATGCCAGATAAAAAGCTACAAATAATTCTCTTTGTTATTCTTATTATCAAGATGATCCCCACTCTAGATTCTTATTTAATGAATCAGTCCCTTGCATGCTTGTGCTTATTGTTAAGATAGGAGGCACAATAATAATATGTGCTATCATAACCTTTCATAAGTCATCTTGTATATAAGCCATCTTGTATAAATCTTGTATACACCCATCTTGCATCACTATCACTTCCATATTGCATTGCATAGTCATAATCATACAATTTACATAATATAGTTTACATGTCACATCTCCTAATTTTGATTAGCTCAATTATGTATGTCACATGGTCATACCTATCCACCATAATTTTGAAGGACATGTGCTTATACTGAGAGGGGGATGAACAATATAAGATATATTTTGTTACTTTTCAATCAATATGATAACATCAACAATATTAACACAGAAATCATTAGACAAAGCATCACACACATGAGAGACATGATTTAATTTGGTTCACCCAATGTGGGATACTCCACAAAGAAAATATTTCACTAAAATTTTCTCAACAAATATATTGGAAATCCTTTCCTTATTACAATTTTTATGGATCTTTGTTCAAATGAGACACCAATACCCTAATCAAGTTCATGGATATTTATCCACAGGAGAACTCCTTCTCCTTTGCTCTGGTTGGTGATCCTATAGAAGACTACTGCCTCCACTACTCTGGGTTGTGGATCTCTCTCCATTGAATACCTTTGTCCTATCTACCCTGGCTAATGGATATCTATCCACTAGAGACTATTGTCCTCTAATTTATCACCTCCAAAGCTCTGCTCAATATCTATCTTAAATCTGTACTAAATACAGTCCTTCAGTCTAGCATAACTTTTCTCAAACTCTGTCTCTAATCTACACTAAACACAGTCCTTCGATCTAGCACAACTCTGCTCAAACTCTATCTCTAATCTGCACTAAACATAGTCCTTTAGTCTAGCACAAATCTACTCAATATATGTCTCTGGTCTGGCACAAACCTATCCTCAAATCTGCACCAACTTCTATCCTCAAGCCTTAACACAAACCTTGACTCAATCACAAATCACCTCTACTAGATCTTCCCAAAACCTTAACTCAAGGTTTGAACAAATCCATAAATCAAATTTACTCTTAAGTCTTCTCAAAAGACTTGCCTTAATTCTATATTGTAAGCTTCCACAAAAGCTTACACTAATCTGTCCATAAGTCTTCACCAATACTTGCTTCAAATAAATCTTAAAACTTGCATATAAAACTCAACTCAATATTTCACAGAAAATATCTTTCAAATAAATTTAGAATATAGAACAATTTGTTTCATAGAAATTGAACTATCACTCCACTTCCAATCAACTAATACCAATCAACTCCACTCAACCAATCACTCAATGAAAGCTTAGTCAACAATGCTTATCAAACAAATATCACATAACAATGATACTCATGATCTTTCACAAACCTTAGTTCAATAGAGTTCTCAACTTCACATAATAATGATACTCATGATATTTCATAAACCCTAATCAAGCATATGAAATATTACTCAATATTTCCAACATGCTTATCAAACAAGGTTTCTAGTATCAACTTTCATTCCAAAAAATCCACATCAATCAACATTGAATATCTCAAAACCAAACTCAACAATGCTTATCAAACAATCCCTTTCACTCCAACTTAGAATTCACAATATCCAACAATATTTAACTCACAAGGAAGATATGCCCATACCTTTGTTTTGAAGAATATTTGATTCTCAAAACCTATCTCAATCACACTCACTCTTTTTGCCAATCTCAAAGGTTGGATAGCAAAAATATATCCTTAATATTTTCTTTCAAAAATATTTTACTAAGTCAAAAAATAAAAAAATTAACTATGCCTTATTTCTCCTTTCAAATAAATTTTTGTAATATAACTTTATTTCAATAAAAACATCTAGCATCCTTGGCACCCGTATTACTCATTTTCACCACTTAAAAATTAAACACACAAATTAAAACTTTGCATACGCTTTTATCTCCTTCTTATAACTCATAAACCCTTTTAAATATGCAAATTTTAATTAACAAGACCTTAGGAAATTAAAAAATTAATTTCCACCTTTGCAATTTTTGGATGCAATGTTTAAACCTTAGCAATAGCGCATACTTTGTAATCTTACCCAAAAATACTTCAACGGGATTTGATCCGTCGATCCCCATGCATGCCCACCAAGTGGGCTACATGCCTTCATCTGATGAGTAAGGCTCACGCCTTCCTCTTTAACCTCTCTAATGGCACAAAATTCAAATCAAAATTCTACCTTCCAAAACCACTATCATGCGGATTTGAACCTACGACCTATCACCTACAAGCGACTTACCACTGCCCTGGCTACCAACCATGCTACCAATGCTTCTATGATTTAATCAGTGTTCCTCTCTCCCTTGTTACTTGGTCTGCCTCCTCAAAGGGTTAAAGAGCACATGCGATTTTTCTTCTTAGTCCTTGGCGCATGATTTCCTTTGCATTCAAATGGATCACATGAATACTTTCCCAAGGTGGAACTTACCACCTTATATATGCTTTATTAATTTTTAAAGCACGTCAGCCCTTTTACTTATCTCGAATTTGATTTACTTCAAATTTCAAATTATGGCGCTTTTAAATTAATTTAAATTTAAATTTTACCTTAGGGTAAAATATTTAAATTTAAATAATTTAAACTTAGGGCTTTATAAACATTTACATGGGTCTTTTGGAGAAATAACAATTCTATCACTCCATAACCTTTTTTTCTCTTCACACCAAACTATAATAAAAAAATATTATAATATTATTATTTTTATCAACCTGCTTCTTGCCTTGCTGGAAAGACCACTAGAGGACATTAATAACACCAGAATTTGGACATCAACCTTTTGACATAAGTGCATGGATGACATTGAAACTTGGTCATCATCCTCATGACATTAATGATGACAAACCTTGCTTTCTTCTTGACATCAATGACAACAAACCTTGCTCATATTTCCAACAATCTTCCCCTTTATCATTGATGGCAATCCATTTTTCTTTTACCATTTCCTTTACCTTTTTCTATTCTACTCCCTCTGAGAAACTGCTCCCCCTGACTGAATGCTCTGACCCTTTGACATCAATGGCAAAGGGTCACATTTGGGGCTAGGGGATAAGAATGAGACTCTTAGCTTAGCCCCTCCTCCACCTCCTCTTGAGGTGGTTAATTCTGGGATGGGAGTAGAACTACTCCCAAATTTTCTTGAAGGTACTCAAAAGTCTCTTTCGAAAATGGCTTAGTAAAAATATCTACAATATGCTACTTTGTAGTAACATATTCCAACCTTACCTATTTATTCATCACATGCTCTCTTAGAAAATAATACTTAAAAAAAAATGTGCTTTGTCCTAGAGTGCATCACTGGATTCTTTGAGATATTTATAGCACTTGTATTATCACACAATATGGAAATAGGATGATCATGTTTTATCTTGAAATCCTTTAGAGTTTGCTTCATCCATAATACCTATGTACAACTGGAAACTATTGCAATATACTATGCTTTTGTTGTGGATAAGGATACTGATACATGTTTCTTACTTAGCCAAGAGACCAAACAATATCCAAGAAAGAATGATCCTCCACTTTTGCTTTTTCTATCATCAATGCTGCTATCCCAATCTGCATCTATATAAGTTGTGATAGTGAAACTATCACTTTCGGAATACCAAAGCCCAAATTCCATAGTCCCTTTTAGATACCTGAGAATCCTTTTTACTGTTACTACATGTGTTTCCTTGGGTACTACCTGAAACCTTACCACTAGTCCCACTGCCTGCATGATATCAAGTCTTGTAGTTGTGACATATAGTAAGCTGCCAATCATAGATTTGTATAATTTCTGATTTTCCTCTAGAGATTCATCATATTTACTTAACTTACATCCTGTAACCATGGGAGTACTTACTGACTTGCAATATTATAACTTACATTTCTTTAGCATCTCTTTTATATACTTGGTTTATGAAATAAATACTCCTTTCTCTAATTGTGAAATCTGAAGTCCAAGAAAGAAGGACAACTCACCAAGCATAGACATATCAAATTCATTATGCATGATCTTTGTAAATTTTTGACACATATTATCATTGTTTCCCCAAAAAATGATGTCATCCATGTAAACAACCACAATGAGTAGATCATTCCCTTCATTTTTGATGTATAAGTTACTGTCCATTATCTCTTTCTTGAAATATTGTTCATGTAGGTACTTATCCAATCTTGAATACTATTGTGGTTGATCCACAACACACCCCAAAATTGGGGACCCACCTTTTTGCAGGCTTGCAGGGAAGGATCTCAGTGACCCAGATGCCAGAATTGAAGAAAAAGAGAAAATGCACAAGTGTAGAAAGGGGTCGCGAAATCGTGACAGGTAGCGAAATCACGACATGTCACGAAATCGCGACCGAAGCCAAAAATTGTCGTGAAATCGTGACATGTCGGAAAATCATGGTCAACGCGGTCAACGGCAACAAAACAAAAAAATGGTCACGATTTCGCGACGTGTTTCGGGGAGGCGTACGGAAAGAAAAAGCGGTAGCGATATCGCGACAGAAAGCT
Source organism: Wollemia nobilis (assembly GCA_028583015.1). Classification (NCBI taxonomy): domain Eukaryota; kingdom Viridiplantae; phylum Streptophyta; class Pinopsida; order Araucariales; family Araucariaceae; genus Wollemia; species Wollemia nobilis. The sequence goes on from JAQPPZ010002979.1 coordinate 1,408,155, forward strand.
GCATGAAGGTCCGAGGGGGAAAACGTCGCGATATCGCGACAGGTTTTGCCAAGACGTACGGATGATGAAAGGTGTCGCGATTTCATGACGCATTTTGGCATAGTTGTACGGTACAAGGAAGATGTCGCGAAATCATGACGGAAATGAAAATCAGGCTCGAAGCAGGGAAGCGGTAGCGATATCGCGACGGTTTGTCGAAAGAGGGCAAGAGAATGATAATGGTCGCGATGTCGCGACGTAAAGTTGCCAGAGGCCCGACGGAGAAACGGTAGCGATTTCGCTACGCCTTGCGGAAAGAAGACTCAAAGTTCAAAACGGTAGCGATATCGCTACAAATTTCATAAAGGCCAATCTCAAAGTCAGAGGGTAGCGATAGCGCTACAAGTTTAGTGAGAGAGGGCTTGAAACAAAAATGGTAGCGAATCGCTACCATGTCACAAGGAGAAGGCTTGAAACGAAAGTGGTAGCGAATCGCTACCACATTTCAAAGGGACGTTGCAAGGCCAAGGTGGTAGCGATATCGCTACCACATTTTGAAAAGGGCTCAAAGTTAGAAAGTGGTAGCGATATCGCTACCATTCGAAGAAGGAGGCTCAAAATGTTAAAAGGGTAGCGATATCGCTACGAGAAGTTGCCGGAGGTAGACAAATGAAAAACGGTCGCGACATCGCTACGGGGAGCTGATGAAGGCGTACGGCGGGAAGCAGGTAGCGATATCGCGACATGTCGCGATTTCGTGACATGTCGCCATTTCGCGGCTGGGAAGGTGAACGGGCGGACTTGCAGTTTTGTCATTTTTTTGCGATGAAGCGTTACACGGGGCGCAGGAAAAGCGGGACACGTGGCGCACGGGTGTCAAACTTGCGGAGGCGTTACATGCGAGAGATGAATTTCGAAGCGTTTTCAAATTTGAGCGTGAATCAAAGCGGGAAAAAGCAGGAATTTGAGGGGTCATGTGCGGGAAGGTGAAATGAAGCGACGAGAGAAGATCGAAGAGCCGCGTCAAACATTATAAGACCAGAATTGCAAATCGAAGAAGGGGTTGGAAATTGCCGAATACGGAGTTGCGAGAGACGAGAGCTTTGTGCTATTGCGGGCCCGTACTTGGGCAATTTCCTTCTTTTTGTTTCGGGATTTTCTTTTACACTGGAACATTTTTGAATGTAATCGAAATATTCTTTAAATACAAAATACAGAGAGTTGGCATCTTTTGGATGAGAAAGAAGGAGTTACTTTTGCATGCATGATTTAATGTCTATCTTTCCCTTCCAGATTTCTTAGGTTTTTAGGTGAAGTTAATGCAAGATCTCTTGGTTGCTTCATGCGAATGCCTATTTTCTGGAATTACCACAGAAACCCTCGAGACTCGCTTTGGCCTATTTGGATTGTGTGGATGTGCGGGTTCATTAGGTTAGGTTGCATGTAGAAAGCCTCGGTATCTTCGGTTTCATCCGATTAATGACGACTTTACGATCTGTAATTTATTTTACGTTTTTATTTACTTTTGCTTTGCTTTTCAAACCCATATTTTATTTTCAGCGAGTTTAATTCATTGTGTTTGAATAAATCACTGAAAATCCATCAGAATTAAAGGTTAAAACAGATTTTATTCATTTTGAGTCCATTGAAAGTTCAGAATTAAATAAACCACAGTGCCCCTTGTTAACATCCACTTGCAAACCCTAAGGTGTTCTTAGCATTTCATTTTAAACAGCATCCTTGATAATCAATAATTAGCATAATAAGAACCTTGGAGAAATCGTTTTTCTTTGCAAGCGAGAGGATTTAGGACTCGGATCCTACGGGAGAGTGTGTTTTCACAATCGGGTTAAAACACCACTCAACAGATTGGCGCTAGAAGGAGGGCCGAATCGGTTTATCTATTTCAATTTTTATATCTGAATATTTTGTTTTTGATTTAATTCTGAAATTATTTACGGCTAAAGCTGCAACACTTGTTTTTGTGTTTGTTGCGGGTTTTCTTCGAACTAGCCGAGGGTTTCCTCGGGCGAGGTTGGACCCACCACGCCGTATTGCGACCGGGTCTCAAACAACCGGAGAAACCATTTTTCACGACCTTACTTGTACTCCCAAGGGTAAAGTCAAGCAAGTCGTAAGCACTCCAGGAGCAAAAGGCCTGTTTTCTCCGGGGAACGTCGAGTGGACCTACGCCAGTAATATCCGTTGCCCCTAGTGTGCCTATAGTTTGTAATATTTCTTCTGCTATTGTAGGTCTGTCTACATCAATTATGAGTCAAATGGCTCAAGCTCCAGTAGCTCCTTGGTATGGAGCTAACAATACTCCTTTGAATATTGCTGGGGATATCCATGAAATCCCCAAGAACATTGAAATATTTCTGCCTAAATACAAGCCGGATGGCCTAAGAACAACGAGAAGAACATATCCAAGCCTATAGAGATGTTTTAATTAGGCTGCAAGTTCAGCATGAAGATGTAGCCTGCAGACTTTTCCCCATGAGCTTGGATCCAATAGCATATGAATGGTATATATGCTTGCCAACTGGTTCAATCACCTCTTGGACACAAATGGAAAATGCATTTGTCAATCAATTTAGGTCGCCCTTAGATCCCGCAACTATTTACAATCGGTTTATTACATGCAAACGGGGCCAAGGGGAACCAATCCGAATGTTTAATCGAGAGATTCCAAAAGAACTATAACGGAGCAATTAGACATTTTGCCATCGATCCTGCGGTAGCTTTGCGAGATATATTTTGGGGCATTGGACCCCATGACAGCCATGTTTGCAAGGCGTAATCCTCGGGTCACCACGCTGGCTTTGGCCTATAATGAAGCCATGACTATTGAGCAGCAATTGACACCGCAAGGCTACGGGTTTACCCAGATGCCTATGTTGGGACAGTGTGCTCCATATGGTCAAGTTCCCCAGGCAAATCAACTCATGGCACCACAAATGCCAAGTATGAATGCCTTCCCATATCAGCAGCCGTATCCACCAGCACCCGCATATGCACCCATTCCAATCCAACCAATCACAGCCATTCCACCTGTTCCTGCATTTTTGCAGAACAGTCAATCAACTACGCAGGAAACTAGTCAAGTCAATCCTCAAGCCATAGTTCCTGTTCCGAATCCAATCCCAATTCAAGGTATCAATCCATATGGGAATCCAATTCCTCGAGAACCCCACCCAAATGTGGAATCAAGACCCCATCAATTATGCAAATCCAATGGGGGTTAACAACAATGTGGTTCCACCGAAGGATGTCTTTTCGAAAGTCGAAGAGCTCAAGAAACTAGTGCATAAACTAAGTAATGACGGGGTTCAACAGCGGAAGCATGAGTCCCGTGCCCCTCACCCAAGTCAGAATTTTAACAATAGAGGGAGGCATTGGAACACTAAGCCAAACAATGGGGGAGTTCCTGCTCCCATTGCTAATCAATTAGATGCTTCACGAGGCCCTAGCCAATCCAATTCTCTTTTGAATCTTTCAGATTTGGCATGGGAAAGAGGGTGCGGGTTACATAACACAAAAGAACACAATGAGAGGAATTGTCCTGAGATCGCTAGATACACTCATTGTCTTCAGGCACAAGTTGATGATTTGGAGCTGGTATCAAATGAGGATCCATCGTATCGGCAAGATGAAAATATTATGGTGATGGAAACGGTATATCACCAAGAGGGTGAGAGCGAGGAGGAAGAAGACGAAGTTTTGGAACAGGAGGTGCAAGCTTTTCGAGATTTCAGAAAGGGGACTCATGGGTACCATTTGAGGAGTAAGTCTAAAGCCCCTAAAACCTCATCAACACCTCCAAACGGTTCTATTCTTCCTCCGAGATACAAAGGCAAGTAACAACCCTCCCCCTCCACTCGGAAGAGAAATGTCTAATGACGTCCAGAAGGCAGTCAAATTCGAAAAACCAAATTATGACGTAGTGGAGGATATGAAGAAGTCCAAATCTAGCCTTTCATTCCTGGACGCGGCTAAATTGCCTGGTCAAAAGGAGGCGTTGATAAGAGCTTTGAACTCACCCGATCCGATGTGGAAGGAAAAAAGAGCTGAATCCCATCGATTTTGCGAAAGGAGAGAAGGGATGTCCCGCCATTCTTATTAACTATGAGAATTGCGGGTAAGAACTTGCATAAGCTGTTTGGTAGACACGGGAGCCACTAGCAACCTCATGCCTACGGAGATATGTCAAATGTTGGGTCTACAACCGGTTTCATCCAAATGCACGGTCTTGCAATTGGACCGTTCGAGAGGTAAATGTAGTAGGGACCTTATATGATGTCAAGATTCAATTAAATTCTGAACCCAGGGTCCAGCAGGTTGTAGACATTTTGGTGGTTAACATCCCAAGTAGGTATGGAATGTTACTTGCGAGAGATTGGATGAAAACGCTGAATGGCTATTTTGCAACAGACTGCTCGCATATGTGGCTGCCATGGAAGGGCATTGCTAACCAAATCGAGTGGAAAACGAACCGAGGCTTAAGGAGATTATAACGGATTTTAACAAGCCGAATGAGGTTCGGTTTTACGAGCCAGACCTAGGGGTCTATGCTCTTGATGTTGAGAAAGCTGCTGATGAACTTAAAGAAGAAGTGTGTCATGGTGGTTCTTATGAGGAAAAGGATTACACGTGGTTGCTCAAGTTTGATGGATCAAAATCTAGACGGGGGAGCGGGAGGCTGGAGTCGAGCTCAGCTGGTCCGGGAGGTAAACCATTATTGGCTGCCTACGGACTGCAATTTCCTTGCACAAACAATGTGGCGAGAATACGAAGCATTGATCTACGGTTTACGTCTAGCATTGAGCAAACATGTTAAATGCTTGAAGGTTTTGGGAGATTACGAGTTGGTTGTCAAGCAAATCAAAGGACGGTATACATGCCGCGACAAAAGAGCGAGCCTTTATAGGACTAGGGTTATGGACCTCATGGAGGAGTTTGATGCATTCAACATAGCCCTTATTTCTAGGAGAGGAAATCGAATAGCGAGACTCTCTTGCGGTCGCCGCGGGCATGTTAAACCCGGTGGATATAAAAAGATGTAAAAAGTTTTCCATTGAGCTGGTTCCTTGTCCATCAATACACGATAATGTGAAGAATTTCCAGGTTTTTGAGTGTGACGGGCACATCTTCAAGTTTGTCACAAACTCGGGTATTTTTGAAAATCGGGTGATCGATGAGGAACAAAGGTGGCGAGGATGAAACGAGAAGAAAGTGAAGCTGCGTATCAATCCAACAAAATTCCTAAAGACGTGGTTTCATTAGAAAAGATGTTCGACATGGAATGCAAGAACAAGAAAAGAAAAAGAGTCCCGCTCCCCAAAGATGCATGCGATTCAATTAATGCGGGAGTGCGGACAATCCAAAGGAGGTGTACATAGCAAAGGCATGTACGAGAGGAAGAAAGGAGCAATATAATACGGGCTTTGAAGCATTACATAGATTGTATTGCTTGGAACTACAATGAGTGAAGACTTACAACCGAGAACATTATCACGCATACCATCCCTTTGAAGCCGGACTCCAAGCCTTTTAGGCAAAGACAGCGAGTTGTTAACCCGCTATTGGAGCCTTTGATCGAAAAGGAGGTTAAAATATTATTGGAAGCGAAAATCATTTTTCTGTTAGGCACTCAACACTGGGTGGCCAACCTCGTTCCGATAAGAAAAAGAGTGGAGAGATTAGGTCTGTGCATAGATTTTTGAAATCTTAATAAAGCCTCTCAAAAAGATAATTATCCATTACCATCAATCGATGAAATTCTGCAAATGGTAAATGGATCTGAAATGATGTCCTTTCTCGATGGATATTCTAGGTACAACCAAGTTCTTATACATCCAGATGACAGGATGAAAACAGCCTTCACTACCAAGTGGGGGACATTTGCATATAAGAGAATGTCGTTCGGACTGTTAAACGTTGGTGCAACTTTTCAACGCGCCATGGATTACGCATTCAAAGGACTAATAGGCAAATGCATCATCGTGTATGTGGATGATATCCCAATTTTCTCGAAGAAGAGAGAGGATCATGTTAAAGATTTGAAGAAAGTGCTTCAAAGATGCGGGGAACATGGAATTTCATTAAATCCCAAGAAATGCATTTTTGGAGTGACGGAAGGGAAACTGCTAGGTCACATTATTTCAAAGGAGGGAATATCCATCGACCCAGAAAGGATACAAGCTATCCAAGACCTACCTCTCCCGAGCAGTAAAAAGGAATTGAGGTCTTTCTTTGGGCAAGTCAATTTTGTGAGGAAGTTCATTTCTAGCTTTGCTGAGATAGCTAAACCTCTAAACCAGATGCTCAAGAAAGATGTGGATGTAAGGTGGAACGAGGAAAGTAGAGTGGCTTTCCAGAATATCAAAGATGCCATTTCCAAAGCCCCGGTCTTGATAAGCCCAGACTATTCCAAGCCTTTTTACATTTATGCTTTTGCATCGGAACACTCCTTTGCGAGTGTCTTAACCCAAAAAGGTGAGGATAGTGCCGAAAAGCCCATTGCATTTTTAAGTGCCCCCTAAAAGATGCCCAATTAAGGTATTCAATCCTTGATAAGCAAATGTATGCACTTTTTAAAAGCTGTGAAAAAATTTAGGCACTACATCGTGCACGGCAGAATTATCGCCATCGTGCCCGATTCTGCTGTCAAGACCATGTTTTTACAGAATGAACTAGGTGAGAAGAGAGGAAAATGGATTTCGACCATCCAAGAATTTGATCTCGAAATCCAACCAATGAAACTAGTTCGAGGACAAGGATTGGCAAAGGCGATCGTAGAAAATGATCCGCAAATAACAGGTCAATGCTCAAATATAGAATACATGGCTAAGGAGGAGTGGTATGTTGATATTGTGCAATTTTTATTGAGTGGTAAGTGCCCTTCTAATTTGAATTCAACACGGAGGAGAGCTTTAAGGCTTAAATACGTTAACTATCTGATAAAGTCGGGTGTGCTTTACGGGAAAAATCATGAAGGTATCTACATGAGATGCTTGAGCAAAGATGAAGCCGCCAGGGTGTTGCAAGAATTTCATGGCAAGCATGGAACTGGTCATGGTGCAGCCAATGCTACAGCACATCAAATCCTGAGAGTAGGATATTACTGGCCTCATATATTCAAAGATGCACATGCTCATGTGCGATCTTGTCACATCTATCAAGTGGCTGCAAATAGAGAAAGAAATGCAGCCATGCCGTTGCAACCTGTAGTTGAAATGAGACCGTTTGCACAGTGGGGACTGGATTTTATCGGGGTTATTAACCCAAATTCTTCTGATTCTCACAAATTCATTTTGACAGCTACGAACTATTGTACAAGGTGGACAGAGGTGATTCCTACTAAACATGCCACCACAGATGTTGTGATTAAATTTCTTGAGGATCAAATTATAACAAGATTTGGGATGCCCGACTCTATTTTCAATGACAATGGTAAAGCTTTCATTTCCACACAATTTGCAGAGTGGGCATATGATAATAAAGTGAGCTTGAAATTTGCATCCAATTACTATCCTCAAGGAAATGGGTTGGCCGAGTCTTCAAATAAGAATTTGTTGAATACTATTAAGAAGTTGTTGGAAAAGAACCCTCGGGATGGCACAGATCAACTAAAGTTTGCCCTTTGGGCGAGATAGGACCAGTGAAAGAATCCATAGGGAATACTCCCTATCATTTGGTCTATGGGCAAGACCCGATATTTCCAGCAAATTTGAAGTTGCGGACCTTACATTTCATACAAGAGTACTTGGGGACGAGATGATCAAGTTGAAGCCGAGGTTGAGCCGGTTGTTGCACCTTGATGAAAAGAGAGAAGAGGCCATGAATCACATGAATAAACACCGGGAAGTAATCAAGAGATGGTTTGACGAGAAGGGCCAAAGTTAAATCATTCAGAATTTCAGATTTAGTATTACTATGGGACAAAAGACATGAGGAAAAAGGAAACCATCAAAAGTTTGATTGTCTTTGGTTAGGCCCATATCAGATTTCAGAGATTCTTGGGAAGAATACCTTCAGGCTAAAAACCTTAGAAGGGAAAGATTTCACGTTGCCGGTTAATGGGCAGATTTTAAAACATTATTTTAGCCCTTAGGTTGTGGGACTTTCATATCATTCTTTGATTTTGGTGGGATTTTCAGATCTTGTTTCATTGTTTAGGATTTTCAGATTTTGTTTGATTTAGGATTGTTAGCTTAGCTAGGATTTTGGTTGTGGATTTGATTTCAATTGTCATGTTGTTAATTTTGAAAAAAAAAAAAAAAAAAAAAAAAAAAATAAATAAATTGAGATGCCAACTTATGCTTAAGGTTAGGAGAATATGAAATATTGGAATTATCTTGTAAAGGCTCCACCAAGTAACACAAGCATATTAAGTTATATTGTTTGATTTTGTGATACATGAAAGAATCAGTTTTGCATGACATATCATTTCATTTGCAAAGATAAGGCATTCATATTCCATCTCACCTCACATACATTTCATTTTAGTTACATATGCATCTTATGTACAAGCCATGAAAGTACGTCAAATTCTCTTAGGGTTATGTTATAACATAAATGTAAGTAGCTCCTAAGGTTGGAATCTGAGTCTTGAGATATCTAGAACCAAGCACGTCTCATGCATTAAAAAGGATCTTGAGCAAAATGATCAAAACCTAACTTGGAGGAAAAGGTTGGGCGAAAGAAGTTATTCATGTCTATCCTATTATGCAACATGATCCTTAAAGCAGTGGTTTTAACCACTTCCATTAAGCCTAAAGCCTAAAATCAGAGTAGTAAGGATAGGGTTAAATCCTCATCGAACTTAGGTTGAGGATCCAATTCCCCAAAGCTTTGATTTGACCCACATGGAGTAGTAAGGATAGGGTATAAATTCTCATCTCGGTTGGTTGAGAATATGATTCCCCAAAGCTCTTATGTCTCATTTCATAATCAGTCTTGGATTGTAAGGATCGTACTATTTGTCCTCTGCAAGGGATGGATAGTCATCCCCAAGGTCTAAGTAACAAAATTAATGATTTATATCTAAGGTTTGGATTGTAAGGATCGTACTACTTGTCCCTAACCAGGATGGGTAGTCATCCCCAAGGTCCAAGAAATAAATAAATAAATAAATTTTTCCCATCTCATCTTTATTTTGGATTGTAAGGATCGTACTACTTGTCCTCTGCAAGGGATGGGTAGTCATCCCCAAGGTCCAAAGAAATGGAGATAAGTTTTGGATTGTGGGGTTAGATATGCCCATGCATGGCATCATGTCTTGCCTAAAAAACAAGACCGCTGATTGTCTAGAGGGTTAGACTAGCATGACCATTTCTTCCATAAGCTGGTTTAATTATTTTGCTTAAAGTGAGGTAATGAACTCTAAATCAGAATAGTAAGGATAAGGTTAAACTCTCATCTCGGTTGGTTGGGAGTCCGATTCCCCAAAGTTCTGATTTCACATTCACTTGCACATGGGTTCTAGATAGTAGGGACTCATAACCAACTTTGGGATACAATAAGATAATGAACTAGTGGATCCTAAGAGGGTTTGGCAATCTTGAATGCTTGTACATAGTATTAGAAGAAGTACCATGCCCTTTATGGAAGCAAATCTCCTTGCACATTCATTAGGGTACACAAATCATTCACCATCCCATATATGCATTCATGCAAAACTGATAATGGAATGTTGATCAATTTCAAATGATAGGGAATGAAAACACATTGCACACACTGAGCTAATACTTGATGATTCTGATGATTCATGTAATTCTGATCTTTGGGCATTTGTTATTTTGCTTATGTGCTAACATGTATTTGCGAGTTTGTGATATGTTTCAGGTTGGGTTCTTACTAAAATGCTCAAGAGCATTTGACAGCAGAGTCGCCATTTGTTGTGGTTGATCCACAACACACCCCAAAATTGGGGACCCACCTTTTTGCAGGCTTGCAGGGAAGGATCTCAGTGACCCAGATGCCAGAATTGAAGAAAAAGAGAAAATGCACAAGTGTAGAAAGGGGTCGCGAAATCGCGACAGGTAGCGAAATCGCGACCGAAGCCAAAAAATTGTCGTGAAATCGTGACATGTCGGAAAATCGCGGTCAACGGCAACAAAACAGAAAAATGGTCACGAGATCGCAACAAAAGCGGTAGCGAAGAAGGGAAAACGTCGCGATATCGCGACGGTTTGCAAGACGTACGGATGATGAAAGGTGTCACGATTCTCCGACGCATTTTGGCATAGTTGTACGGTACAAGGAAGATGTCACGAAATCGCGATGAAAATGAAAATCAGGCTCGAAGCAGAGAAACGGTAGCGATTTCGCTACGCCTTGCGGAAAGAAGACTCAAAGTTCAAAATGGTAGCGATATCGCTACAAATTTCATAAAGGCCAGTCTCAAAGTCAGAGGGTAGCGATAGCGCTACAAGTTTAGTGAGAGAGGGCTTGAAACAAAAATGGTAGCGAATCGCTACCATGTCCCAAGGAGAAGGCTTGAAACGAAAGTGGTAGCGAATCGCTACCACATTTCAAAGGGACGTTGCAAGGCCAAGGTGGTAGCGATATCGCTACCACATTTTGAAAAGGGCTCAAAGTTAGAAAGTGGTAGCGATATCGCTACCATTCGAAGAAGGAGGCTCAAAATGTTAAAAGGGTAGCGATATCGCTACGAGAAGTTGTCGGAGGTAGACAAATGAAAAACGGTCGCGACATCGCTACGGGGAGGCGATGAAGGCGTACGGCGGGAAACGGAGCGAAACATGTAGCGTATCGCGACATGTCACGATTTGTGACATGTCGCCATATCGCGGCTGAGAAGGTGAACGGGCGGACTTGCGGTTTTGTCATTTTTTTCGCGATAAGCGTTACACGGGAGGCGAGAAAAGCGGGACACGTGGCGCACGGGTGTCAAACTTGCGGAGGCGTTACATGCGAGAGATGAATTTCGAAGCGTTTTCAAATTTGAGCGTGAATCAAAGCGGGAAAAAATAGGAATTTGAGGGGTCATGTGCAGGAAGGTGAAATGAAGCGACAGAGAAGATCGAAGAGCCGCGTCAAACATTATAAGACCAGAATTGCAAATCGAAGAGGGGGTTGGAAATTGCCGAATACGGAGTTGCAGAGACGAGAGCTTTGTGCTATTCTAGGCCCGTACTTGGGCAATTTCCTTCTTTTTGTTCTGGGATTTTCTTTTACACCTGGAACATTTTTGAATGTAATCGAGATATTCTTTAATACAAAATACAGAGAGTTGGCATCTTTTGGATGAGAAAGAAGGAGTTACTTTTGCATGCATGATTTAATGTCTATATTTCCCTTCCAGATTTCTTAGGTTTTTAGGTGAAGTTAATGCAAGATCTCTTGGTTGCTTCATGCGAATGCCTATTTTTTGGAATTACCATAGAAACCCTCGAGACTCACACCTGGCCTATTTGGATTGTGTGGATGTGCAGGTTCATTAGGTTAGGTTGCATGTAGAAAGCCTCGGTATCTTCGGTTTCATCCGATTAATGACGACTTTACGACTGTAATTTATTTTACGTTTTTATTTATTTTGCTTTGCTTTTCAAACCCATATTTTATTTTCAGCAGTTTAATTCCTGTGTTTGAATAAATCACTGAAAATCCATCAGAATTAAAGGTTAAAACAGATTTTATTCATTTTGAGTCCATTGAAAGTTCAGAATTAAATAAACCACAGTGCCCCTTGTTAACATCCACTTGCAAACCCTAAGGTGTTCTTAGCATTTCATTTTAAATAGCATCCTTGATAATCAATAATTAGCATAATAAGAACCTTGGAGAAATCGTTTTTCTTTGCAAGCAGAGGATTTAGGACTCGGATCCTACAGGAGAGTGTGTTTTCACAATCGGGTTAAAACACCACTCAACAAATACCAAGCTCTAGGAGCTTGCTTTAGTCCATAAAGTGCTTTCTTCAATCTGCATACATAGTCTGATTTATCAGTCAAGTTGAAACCTTCTGGCTGCTCAATGTAAACCTCTTCTTCTAAAACACCATTTAGAAAGGTTGATTTAACATCCATATGATATACTTTGAATTTTTTGAAGCTTTAAAAGGCTAAGAACATTCTTATAGCTTCAATTCATGCAACTAGAGAAAATATCTCATCAAATTCAATTCCCTCTACCTGTGCATAACCTTTGCACACTAACCTTGCTTTATTTCTAACTACCTAACTATCTTCATTTAAATTATTTATGAATATCCATTTAGTTCCAGTCACATTTTTGTTTTTTTGTCGTGGAAAAAGTTTCCAAGTCTTACTTTTTTCTATTTGATCTAATTCCTCATCCATTACCTTAATCTAGAACTTATCTTCACTTACCTCATTGAAGTCTTTTGGCTCAATTTTAGATAATAAAGAAAAATTTGTTTGTTGAGTTGATGTTATTATCCTTCTCCTTATCTATCTATCATCTATATTACCAATGATTATCTCTCTTGTATGGTGTTTCTATACATACCTGGATGGAGTCTTACAAAGAAGTCTTTGTGTTTCTTCCTCTTCTTCTTCTGATTCCTCACGAAACTCCTCTTGACAACTTCCATCTTCCTGATACACAATTTCTTGAACTGGTTCTCTTAATCCTATATTCTCATCAATTTTTACATTTATACTTTCTATAATAGTGTGTTTCCTTTTATTGTAGCATCTATAGGATTTTCTCTTAGTAGAAGAACCAAGAAAAATACCCTCATCACATCTTGGGTCAAACTTACCAAAGTTTTGCTCTTCCTATATTATGTAACACTTGCTTCCAAAAACCTTGAAGTGTTTCACAGTGGTTGGTCTTCCCTTCCAAATATCATATGGAGTCTTGTGATGGTTTACTCTTATTTGATCTCTATTGATGATATAAACTACTGTGTCGACTGCATCCCTCCAAAAGCCATCTAAAATATTGGATTCATTTAACATAGCTCTAGTCATATTCTCAACAGTCATATTCTTCCTCTCAACTACTCAATTTTGTTGAGGAGTTCTTGCAGCTGAGTATTATCTCTTGATTCCATGTTGTTCAAAAAAATCTACAAATTCATTTGAGCTAAACTCTCCTCATTTGTCTAATATCAAACACTTAATCCTCTTACCTGTTTCATTTTCAACGTGTTCTATAAATGACTTGAATTTACCAAATGCTTCTAATTTATCTTTCAGGAAAGGCTACCGAAATCATTCTAGAGTAATTATATATGAAGTAACTTTCACCTTGAATACTCTATGTTCTAGTAGGACCACATAGATCATTATGTATTAGTTTCAATGGCTAGGATGACATATATCCCTTTGATTTGAAACTTATTCTAGTTTGCTTTTCATGCTTATAGGGTGCACAAATTATGTTTTGTGGCCTTTTTAGCTTGGAAAAATCTCTGACAGCCTGTTTATTGCTTATATTGACTATGTTGTCAAAATTCAAATGACCCATTCTTCTATGCCACATACAACTCTCATATTATTGTGATAGAAAACACTTTTATCCTTTAATCTCACTAAGCATATAGAGATTGTTTGGAGTTCTACTTGCATTTGCAATGAATTTTCTAGATTTTGACTTTCTTATCTCATATTTATCTACGTGAAATGTAACCATATGACCTTGATCACAAATTTGAATTACACTTAGAATATTGTGTCTTAAACCTTTGACATATAGTACATTTTTTGCTCTTGTTTTCCCATTATCTAAACTTAGAGTTCCTTTTCCACAAATGTTTGTTGATCCATTATCACCAAAAATTACTAATCCTCTATTATTTTATTTGAGTACAAGAAATTTGTCTTTGTCTCCTGTCATGTGTCTAGAGAAACCACTATCAATAAACCATTGTTCTTATTTATCCTGAGCATAAAGAGCTATTTGAACTAACATTGATCTAGCTTTTTCATCCCCTTTTCTTTCTTTCCTAATTGTTGAAGTTGTATTATTTTTACTTGACTTAGGTAATACCATTTTTCACCATATAGACTTGTGCCCAAGATTATTGCACTTATAACATATAACATCACCATTCATAAGAGGTGCAAAAGAATTAAAATTTCTATTTACATCCTTTTTAACATAACCAGTGCAATGTACAACTCTATGACCATATTTGTTACATGAAAAGCAATAACCATGGAAGAGAGTATGTAACCTGTTTGAATGCCTTGGAAAATATGGTCGAGTACTCCTCCTTTTGTTGTAATTAACCTTTGTCCATGGTTTTATTTGCTTTCTTCTTTCCTGATGTCTTTTCCTTTCAGAGTATAAGCCACTTGCTTATCTTTGTTTGAATTATTTGTTTCTTGAAGGCTTGAATCATCTTTCTATTTCTCAAACATTATATCTTGTAGTACCTTGGTACTTTCAACTTCAATCCTTAGATAAACAATTTCTGCTTCCAATATTTCATATTCTATTTCTCTTGCTCTTAATAGATCTGTCATATCCTGTTCAATTTCCTTTCCTTCTTCTACCTTTATCTTGAGTTCTGTGAGACTTTGTAGAAGTTCTATCCTTGCTTTTTCATCCTCTTGAATTTGATCCTTCAAAATTGAGTTCTCATTTCTAACCTTTTCAAGATTCCTGAGAGCAACAAATAATTCCTCCTTTATGTCCAATATGGTCTCTTCTTCACTCTCTGAAGTCATGTGTGTTTATGATAGAACTTCCTCCAAGTTGTTAGTATTTTCACAAAGAAACCTTCTTTGATACCAATTGAAGAACATGTGCTTATACTGAGAAGGGGGGTGAACAATATAAGATAATTATTTTTACTTTTCAATCCATATGATAACATCAATAGTATTAAAGTAGTAATCATTACACAAAGCATAACACACATGAGAGACATGATTTAACGTGGTTCACCCAATGTGGGCTACTCCACGAAAAAAATATTTCACTAAAATTTTCTCAACAAATATCTTGGGAATCCTTTCCCTATTATAATGTTTATGGATATTTTTCCAAAGGAGATACCAATACCCTAATCAAGTTCATGGATCTCTATCCATAGGATAAATCCTTCTCCTCTGCTCTGGTTGGTGATCCTCTAGAATACTACTACCTCCACTGGGTTGTGGATCTCTCTCCACTGAAGACCATTGTCCTCTCTGTCCTAGCTAATGAATCTCTATCCACTAGATACTATTGTCCTATAATATATCACCTCCAAATATCTACTCAATATCTATCTCAAATCTACACTAAACACAATCCTTTAGTCTAGCACAACTCTGCTCAAACTCTGTATCTGATCTGCACTAAACACAATCCTTCAATCTAGCAAAACTCTACTCAAACTCTATCACTGATATGCACTAAATACAATCATTTTGTCTAATATAAATCTTCTCAATATCTATCTCTGGTCTGGCACAAACTTATCCTTAAATCTGTACCAGTCTCTATCCTCAAATCTGTCCTCAAGCCTTAACACAAAACTTGTCTCAATCACAAATTACCTCTGGTAGATATACTCCAAATATTAACTCAAGGTTTGAACAAATCAATCAATAAAATCTGATCTTAAGTCTTCTCAAAATACTTACCTCAATTCTGCATTGTAAGCTTCCATAAAATCTTACACTAATATAGCCATGAGTCTTCACCAAGACTTACCTCAAATCAATCTCAAAACTTGCATATAAAAATCAACTCAATATTTCATTAAAAACCTCTTTTAAATCAATTAGAATATAGAATAATTTGTTTCATATAACTTAAACTATCACTCCAACACTTCCAATAAACTAAGCCCAATCAACTCCACTCAACCAATCACTCAATGAAAGCTTAGTCAACAATGTTTATCAAATAAATATCACATAACAATGACACTCATGATATTTCAAAAATATTAGTTCAAGATAGTTCTCAACTTCACATAACAATGATACTCATGATCTTTCACAAACCCTAATCAAGCATATGAAAGCTTACTCAATATTTCCAACAATGCTTGTCAAACAAGGTTTCTAGTATCAACTTTCTAGAAAATCCACATCAATCAACATTGGATATCTCAAAACCAAACTCAACAATGCTTATAAAACAATCCTTTTCACTCCAACTTAGCATTCACAACATCCAACAATATTTCACTCACAAGGAAGATATACCCATACCTTTGTTTTGAAGAATATTTGATTCTCAAAACCTGTCTCAATATCACTCACTCTTTTTGCCAATCTCAAAGGTTAGATAGCAAAAATATATCCTTAATATTTTCTTTCAAAAATATTTTACCAAGTCAAAATATCAAAAATCAACTATGCTTTATTTCTCCTTTCAAATCAATTTTTAGAATATAACTTTATTTCAACAAAAATGTCTAACACCCTTGTCATTCGTATTCCTCCTTTTAACCACTTAAAAATTAAACACACAAATATAAACTTTGCATACCATTTTATATCCCTCTTATAACTCATAAAACCTTTTAACTATGCAAATTTTAATTAACAAGACCTTAGGAAAATAAAAAATTAATTTCCACCTTTGCAATTTTTAGATGCAATGTTTAAACCTTAGTAATAGCGCATACCTTGTAAAATTACCCAAAAACACTTTAGCAGGATTCGATTCGTTGATCCCCTTCTCCCAAGCACCTGCACACAGTGCATGCCCACCAAGTGGGCTATGTGTCTTCACATGATGAGTGTAGCACCCTAAAATTGGCGCAGTAAAACCTTAAATAATTACAATTACTCTAGTAAATATTCAAATTCAAATTTTAACCCCAAAACTGCTCCCAAACCGCCGTTTAACCCGTTTCCTCCTTTCCCGTGCCATTTTTAGAGTTTTTTTTGACCGTTTGACGATATCGTCGCCGATCAGACGATATCGCCTCAGATCGAACAATTTCGTCTGGGCTAGGACGTCCAGACGATCTTGTCCCAAAACTAATTTTTCACAATTAGCCTCTGTTCCAATGACGTCTCTAATCCAGGCAGAAGCATGTCTGCACCGTTAGAGACCCTCTCCGTTGGAGATCTCCCAAATTGGGATGATCTCCAACCTCCTAACCTCCCTCCTAAGCCTATTTAAACTTAGGACTCCCCCTTGGCATCCCCCTGGCTGAAATTTCCTATAACACAAGTTCTACGTGCATTAGACCGTCTTAAATTATTATTTGCCTCCATATTTGTCCAAATTTATTTGCAGGAACCTTAGTATTTTTCAGCCGAAGCAAGCTCAGTTCGTCATGGACGATCCTGTTCAATTCGAGACGATTTTGCACCAATTCGAGACGATCTCGACTGCAGTCTGCATTGGGGGCAATCAGTGCCTAGAGTTTGCATTTCCTCATTATTTTCTACTGCATTATTTTGTATTTAGTTAATCTTATGATTATTCTTTATTATTTTGCATCTTGGAGTTCACCCATGTAGTTTAATTGCATAATAAGGTCATGATTAGCTATTAAAGTGTTGCAACTTACTTGCATTTCTATTCGGGATTATCTTTTAACATCCTTATTGTCATTTTACATCATTATCCTCTATTAGCATTGCTACATTTTTTGTATTTTGTGTCTATTTCTCTGTTTGCAGGTCTCTGACGAATTTGTCTGACGAATTCGTCAGATCTCAGACGATCCTGCAGGTCGGAGACGATCCCATCAAATTCTAGACGATCCTATTTGCTTCAAGAATTAGAACCTCCATCAGACATCCGGATCAGGTATGGCTCTTTAATTTAGCTTTTTCTCTCTATTTTCTGTTCAAATATGTTTGTTGTATTTCATTTAGTCTGCATTTTCATAATAGAACAACTTAGATTCATTTGGCCAAACCTAGGACTTGAATGTTTAAAGATAAAACTGAACACATTAAACACATTCCCAACCTAGGCGTGGAAACTGCCATTCAAACGTTTCCTGGTGAACCCACCATCCGTTGAAAAATCACCATAATACACCTCCCCTGAGAGGCGGGACCTTCGCAAGGCCTCTCAGTCCGAGGTACCGTGCCATCCTTTTCCCATCCTCCTTCCGGGCACGGATCCTATAGCCTGAAGGTAAGGATGCAAAAAATTTGGAGCGATACATTTTGGTGAACCCGACGTGAATGCATTTAAAACCTTTTGAAAAAAAAAAAAAACAAAAAACATAGATGCATTTAAAATCATTAGAAAATACTAAGTTGCATATCATGTCTAGATGGTAGCTCCTAAGAAAATATTAGCAGTTACTATAAATGTTGAAAACCAATTAGCAGCCATAGAAATCAATTTTGTGCTTAGTGTGCCCGAAACAGATAGAAATCAACTTTTGTGGGACGAACTTGATAGAAGACTAGGTGTCATTTCATCTAGGTCAACAAAACTTAAACAAATCAAAAGGCTTGTCCTAGATAGAATCCTGGATCCTCATCAACTCATTTTTTATCATGAACTTCAGAGAGCCTGCCATAGGTGGTTAGCTTATAGGAGAGCTCTTGTGTCTTCTAGATTGTTCACCTCCGAGGAATACCTCAAGAACGTAGCTGTGGTACGCCAATTTCTAGTTCATATAGAAGTCCAAGAAACTGATCTTATGATAAGAAAAATATGGAATAGAGTTCCTCGAGCTGTGTTATATCGAGAGTATTGCCACGAGCTTTACTTCTATCAACCAGAATCTAAGACAGATAATATCACTATAGCCCTTTTCATTAAATTCTTGAAAGAAAATTTTCAATTTGAAGAAGAACACTTCATGACTCTCGAAGAACTTGAGCCCATTAATGATATTTATAAATTGTTTATAGAAAACTAGATCATTGCTTTCATTATTATTATTTCTCATGTTTTGTGTGCTGTTTCTTATCTTTATAATATTGTTATTAAAACCAAAAAAAAAAAACAAGAAAAACTAAAAAACATAACAAAAACCCAAAACATTTCATTTTAAATATTGTAGTAGGTATATAATTAATATATACCTCTTAAGCTTGCTGCATATATATATATATATATATATATATATATATATATATATATATATATATATATATATATATATATATATATTTGCTGAAATTTAAAATTAAGCACAATGCCTAAACTTAGGAATGGTAAACAAACTGAAGGAGAAGAAGAAGATTGGTTAGGAGACAAAACAAGAAACCCAAATGTCCTTCCTGAGGATCCAATCCCGAAAGAAGAAACTCTAGACCAGCAAGACGATGAGCTTGTTGTAGATGAACAAGAAGAAAATGTTAAAGAGGATGGATCCTCATCCCCTAGAATAACTCCAGATGGAACTATTGCTTTTGATAACTTAGATCATTTCTGGAAATTTTTCAATAATAACATTGGTGCTCTTAATATGGTAGTTCGTATTGATAAAGGACAAATTAGTGACACTCAAGCAGCCATGGAAGATATGTTTAACATACACACTAATCCCTTGTCCTTTGTTGATCAAGAAAGTGATAAAGGCTGGACCATCCAATAGAGATATGGTCACTATGATTTAGAACATGCCAAAACAACAGGTTACCCAACCCCCTAAGGAACCTGTTATTGAGCCTAAAATCATTCCCACACAAAATAAAACTTCCTTCACTGCTTTACTTCGCCAAACTATTGATCAATATGCTTCAAATCAACAAAAACCTAAAATGAAGCCAAACACCAATTTTCAACAATATGGAATACAACATAATATAACTTCAAAACTTCTTCATAACACCCTTCCTACTAACATATTACACAATAGCAATATAGCATCTAATATTCATGTCCCTCCATCATATGCTCACAAATCCCATATTAATGCCCTACCGAACCAATATGGTGGGCAAACCAGTAATCTGGAAGCCATGGTGAAGCAGTTAGCTTCCCGCATGGACCAGATAGATCCCTACCGTCCCTCGTACAATTATCGAGAGATGTGTAGTCAACCTTTGGATCCCATAGTTGTAGCACAACCGTACCCTAAGCATTTTCCCATGCCCGTCCTACCTATATATAAAGGAACTGAAGATCCCATAGAGCATCTTCGCATGTTTAGGATAGCATGTCATGATATATCACATGATGACTTGCTATTACTAAAAATGTTCCCAAAAAGTTTAGGTGGAATGGCATTAGAGTGGTACTATCAACTACCCACTCATTCTTTGAGAAAATTTGAAGAAACAGCTGAATCTTTTGTCCATCAATTTAGTGCCTACATTGAGAGGCATGTCACCATTAAAGATTTGTACAACTTAAAACAAGACAAAGATGAATGTTTTGCTGATTTCTTAGCTAGATGGAGGCGATTGAAAGGAAAAATGCACTTTGTGCTACCTTATAGGGAAATGTTGGACATTTTTATTAATAATTTGCAAGAACAAATATCTTATGAGTTATCAACTGCTACTTTAACTACCTTCGATCAGGCTATAGATTTAGCTCGAAGAGTAGAAGATGCCCTCATTAGGAGAGGCCAACTTAGGAAGAAAGATGATGAGAAAACATCCAAAAATCAATATAAAAACAAACAAGTCGTAGGTGACGGAGTCACTAATAGTAGAAATGTTGCTAATATCAATGCAACAAAGACAAGATAAAAATTTATATTGAAACCTCCTGATAAACCTCCTCGAGAATTTACTAGATTGAATCAACCATTATCAACTATTTTACCTCAATTACTCGAAAGAGGTTTGATTCAATTACCAGCTATCCGGGAACCTGATCCAACCATACCCGGATACGGAGTGACTTACACTTGTGATTTCCATAGAGGACCTGGACACTCTACCAACGCTTGTAAAAGGTTAAAGCATAAAATACAAGATCTGATTGATAATAATGAAATGGAGGTGCAAGCCTTCCAACCTAAACAAAATGCTCCTAATAATGCTCAAAAGAACATTCCCCAAAATCAAAATCAAAATGCTAATCAATCATTAGACATATTTCAACATCCTTTACCAAGACATGGTAAAGAGGTGGCCAACCAAATTGAGCATCATAATGTTCCTCCTCCTACCCGATATGTAGGAACTATTAGCAGACATTTACCTAATCATGATTTACAAAAATTTGACACAACTTTATCCATGGTCACAACCAGGCCCCTACATAATACTCAAACTCCAGATCCTAGTGATATAGAATCAGATACTGAAAGTGACATGGAAATCACTTCAAACCAATCGAATAGTTCTGAAAATGAATCAGATCCTATTCAACCTATTACAGATGCTATGATTCTAGAAGAACCATTTCCTAGAAGAGTTACTACTCGACCCTCTTCCAATCAATTCCTCCCTAATGAACAAGCCATAAACGCTCAACCGAGACCAGTTCAACGTCTTCAATATAACATTGTAGGTACCATCGGAGTCGTTACCGAGACAACAAGCTCAAAATTCTCAACAAGAACCAAACCAGAATGATGGATCAACTCCATTTGTTTTGAAAAATCCCAATAAAGGGAATCATGCTTCTAATGTTCAACCTAAACCCCCTTACAATATTAATGAGCAATTATCCAATACTACAACCAAAATTTCTCTCTTGGATTTATTAAGATCTTCTCCTACCCATAGAGATGAATTAATGCTTACATTAAGCCAAATGATGGTACCACAAAACATTCAACCTGAAGCCATGGCCAATACTATCATCACTAGAGAAGTCGATTGTATTGACTTTCGGGATAAAGATATACCACAACATAGTTTACATAAGGATAATCCCTTATATATTACTGCTCTAATTGGAGATGTAGTTGTTAAAAGAGTCCTGATTGATAATGGTTCATCTCTAAATATTTGCACTTTTGATTTCTACCAACGATTTGGGTTTAGAAGTGATGAAATGAAGAAAACTGACATGATTATCAAAGCTTTCAATGACGAAACACAAGAAACATGTGGAGTTATTACCATCCCATTGCAAGTTGGTCCTAGAACCTTAGATATGACCGTGTTTATTGTACATTGCCCCGCATCGTACAATATACTCTTGGGTCATCCTTGGATCAATGCAATGCAGGCTGTCCCATCAACTTTACACCAATGTGTTAAATTCGAATTTAAAAATCAGTTGGTCACTATCCATGGTGATCCTAGACCCTTTGATATGTGTGCTTTGGCGGAACCTGTTGGAGTTCAATTTTTCCCTGCTCTGTCATCCACACATCCTAATTCTTATTTTTCATCTAAAACTGTGAAACACACTCCCATAGCTTCATCTATTTCTCCTCCATTAATTTCACCCTCATATATAGATCAACAATCTTCTAAACAAATTACTCTAGAACCTCAAAAGGATCTTCAATCCATAACCAATCCTTCATGTTCCATCCCTATAATTTCAAAACCTATAGACCCATTCATTAACACCTCCACATTATCAACATCTATCATACCTTCCACATCTAAAGATATAGGGAATGATCCTTCTACATCTTATGCTCTTTTTGATGAACTTTTACCAGATTTATCCACAATCTTAATATAAAAAAAAACAAATGCTTCTATGCAAAATTCTATTATCTTAAAAAACTTGCCGCCATCTCCTCGCACTTTGGGCCTCCCACAACCTATGGGAAGTACTTACCAAGTCGGGAGTTGTGCCTTCATTTATAAAGGATATGACTGGGGAAGAATACCTCGAAATATCAAAACTCATCATGATGGATATGCTCGATGTTATTTTACTAATGAGTATATTAAAGCTAAACCTATAATGCTTAAAATGGGATATAAAGGGAAAGGCTTGGGACCTTTCCAAAATGGTATGAAAGAACCTTTCGAGGTAGAACCGTGGCCCACCCGCTGTGGTGTGGGCCTATTTCCTAGTAAGGGTCAACCCTTTCCTTTTGAAGATGATGATCAACTCATATGTTATCAAGATTATTTGGATAGGCGTGATGATTTGCCTCTAAAAAATCAGCCATTTACATGTAACATGCTATCCATAGCTTACCCTGAAATGATCACTGAATCCGATGACGAGTTGGAAGGAGATATTTTCCATGATGTCTCCGTTGAAGAGATGTTACACAATGGGTTTTATTTTGATGGTTCTATACCTACTATAGCCCAGCTTGAGGACACTAATCCTCAAGATGAATTATCCAAGCTAACCTTAAAATAATTACAAGAATTGGGCGTTTCACCCGCCCCACCTAATTTTGAAAGAGATCTACACATGGAAGTAGAAAACGTCATTAAAGTTAACATTGGAACTGAGGATAATCCCCACATAATCAATATTGGATCAGAATTAAGTCAAGAAAAACAAGAGCAATACATTGCATTCCTTAAAGAATATGAAGATGTCTTCGCTTGGACATATGAAGATATGCCAGGTCTGGACCCTTTCGTAGTCATGCATCATCTAGTAGTCCATCCGGATGCTAAACTTGTTAAACAGAAACTTAGAAAAATGCATCCCAAAGTGGCCTTACTAGTCAAAGGGGAGTTAGAAAAACTCCTGAATGTTGTTTTTATACAAGCTATTGATTATGCTGAATGGATCTCAAATGTAGTTCCAGTCACCAAGAAAGAAGCTACCAAAGTTAGGGTTTGCACTGATTTTAGAGATATTAACGTTGCATGCCCTAAAGATGATTTTCCTCTTCCAAACATGGATCAAATCATTGATTTTACTGCTGGGAGTGGGATGATGTCCTTAATGGATGGATTCTCTGGTTATAATCAGATCAGGATAGCTCTTGAAGATCAGGCTAAAACAGCCTTTATTACCCCTTGGGGTACCTTTTGTTGGAAAGTGATGCCATTCGGATTAAAGAACGCAGGTGCAACCTATCAACGAGCTATGACTTATATTTTTCATGATATGATGCATGATATCCTACATGATTATGTAGATGATATTATAGCTCGCTCTATTAATGAAGATAACCATTTAGATGATTTGAGAAAAGTTTTTAATCGGTTAAGAGAATATCTTATTCGATTAAATCCACCAAATGCATATTCGGAGTTAAGTCCGGTAAACTATTAGGGGTTATAGTTTCTTTACATGGCATCGAAATTGACCCTCTCAAGATTGCGGCTATCACTGATATGCCCGCACCTACCAATATATCTGAATTACGAAGTTTACAAGGTAAACTTCAAGCTATCCGTCACTTCATCGATAAGTTGGCGGACAAAACCGGTCCCTTTCTTAAGCTCCTTAAGAAGGATGTCCCTTTTAATTGGGACGACGAATGTAAAGAAGCTTTTGAACTTCTCAAACAATACCTCCTTAACCCACCTGTGCTTTCTCCGCCTAGACCTGATCGCCCATTTCTCCTGTATATTTTAGCTTTAGATTTTGCCTTAGGAGCTATGTTAGCTCAACTTGATGATGAGAAGAGAGAACGTGCTAATTATTATATTAGCCAAACTCTAATTAGTTATGAAACCCGCTACATAGCGTTAGAAAAACTATGTCTAGCAGTCATGTTTGCTATGCAAAAATTACGCCATTATATGCTTAGTCAGAAAACCTATGTCATTGCTAAATATGATCCCTTGAGGTATCTCATGAGTCGACCTTATTTATCGGGTCGTACATCCAAGTGGGTTCTTGCTCTAAGCGAGTTTGACCTCACGTTCATAGGACAAAAGTCTGTTAAGGGTCAAATCATAGCAGATCAATTAGCTTCTGCACCCTTAGAGTCTACCCATCCCCTCATCATTGAGTTTCCTGATGAATGCCTTCAATTAGAGGCAGACCATATTGAACAATGGTCCTTATACTTTGATGGAGCCCGATGCATGAGTGGGGCTGAGTGCGGGTATTATTTTAATATCCCCACAAAAACATCTTATTCCTCTGTCCTTCAAATTAACATTTGCTTGCACCAATAATACTGTTGAATATGAAGCTCTAATCCTTGGATTACGAGCTGCCTTGGAGCTAAAAATTAAACATCTATTAGTTTTTGGTGATTCTCAACTTGTTATAAATCAAATTAATGAAGTTTATCAGACCAGAGATGATAAATTGTGCCCATATAAAGCATATGTTTTGCAATTATTATCCCTATTTGATCAAGTTACCTTGGAAGCTATTCCTCGAACTAGCAACCGTGCGGCTGACGCTATGGTCGTAGTTGCATCTCTTCTGCCCTTGGAGTTAGATGATGAATATGCCACCATAATTATTCGTCGACTCCAGGAACTCGCTTCACATAAGTCATGCTTAGAACCTTTGGATGTGTTTCTAATCAATGAAACTACTCCTGAACCTTGGTATACGGATATATTTGATTTTCTTCAAAATGGGACTTTCCCTGCCAATTCTAATAGAAACCAGCGTCGGTTATTACGTAGACGAGCAAGTCGATTTGTAATAATTGGCAATACTTTATATAGGAGATCTTTTGAAGGTATCCTATTAAGATGTTTGAATTTAGAAGAATCCAAATCAGCCTTGAGTGAAGCCCACGATGGATCTTGTGGAGGACACTTCAGTGGTAGTGTCATTGCTAAAAAGCTCCTTAGGATAGGATAATTTTGGCCTACCATGGAGAATGATGCACATGATTATGTGTGCCATTGCGACAAGTGCCAGAAACATGCTGACCTTGTCCATGCCCCTGCACAAGAACTGCAGGCTATTTCATCTCCTTGGCCCTTTTCAAAATGGGGCTTAGACATTATTGGCAAAATTAATCCTGTGTCATCTGATGGACACAAATTCATCATAACCGCCACCGAGTATTTCATGAAGTGGGTTGAAGCTATGCCTTTAGCTTCCTGCACTAGCACACAAGTTTCTAAATTTATTTTTAATCAAATCATTTGTAGGTTCGGAATTCCTGCAAACCTCATCTCAGACAATGGAACTTGTTTCAAAAATAAAGATGTTAAGAAATTATGCCAAAAATATAAGATTCAACATCGTTGGTCCACTCCCTATTATCCTCGGGGTAATGGTCAAGCAGAAGCATCTAACAAAACCTTAATCAAAATTCTCAAAATATTGGTCAATAAATCGGCCGCGATCGGCACATTCAATTATATCCAACCTTGTGGGCCTATCGAACTAGTGTTCGAACCCCCACTGGAACTTCACCTTTTGTTTTGGTTTATGGTGCTGAAGCCATTTTTCCCTTTGAATTAGAAGTTCCTTCTTTGGCTCTACTACTTCAAGATACCGAAGTAGGAGATGAATATCGAGCTGGAAGACTCAGTCAACTGGAACTCCTAGATGAAAAATGCATCAATGCTTTGGAGCATCTCCGTGCCTACCAAAACAAGCTTAAAAGATCATATGCTAAAAAAGTTCGTCATCGATCCTTTGAGATCGGACCTTGTTTTAAAAGAAAATAAAAAAAATACTAATGCAACTAAAGACCTTAAAGGTAAATTTGAGCCCAACTGGCTTGGACCATACATTATCACTGCTAAATTTGAATCGGGAGCATACAAATTAGCTACCTTAGATGGTAAAGATTTAAAAGAACCTATGAATATTATGCATCTTAGGCGATATTACGCATAAAATTTGGTCATTTCATCATTTGTACATATTTTGCATGTTGTCTTATTTTAAAAATATATCAAACTGTTTACACAAAAACAAAAACAAAAACAAACAAAAAAAATAAAAATAAAAACAACAATATTCTTGACTCTTTCGAAACCAAAACAAAATAAAGAAGAAAGAGAGAGTCAACATTCTCAAACTTCTCAAAAAGTATTTGTATATATTTCTTCTTACAAATGTTGCAGTTATATATTTCAAATTATTTTGGATAAATTAGCATTTATTTGGAATCCCTCACTTTCACAAACACAAAATAAATATCTTGATTTTTATCTGGCATGATTACTAATCTCTCTTATATCAAAGTCCACAAAATTCAATTAAATAAAGTTTGAGCACGGAGAATTGATCTTGTTATTTACTTAAACCAAGCACATCCTTTCACAATAAAATGATTATATTTGTAATGTCCATGCTATGCTACATAGTAGAAGTGGTTTCTTGAGTGAAAAGTTTCCCCTGCTATCCTATCATGCACATGGTCTAGAATCTTTGAGAATTGGCAAAAGGACAAGCTCACCCCTACCCAGAATAAAAATCCCTTGCTCTACAGCTAATCCGAGCAAGTATCCCTAGCATAGGAAGAAAAGCAAAGTTCAAGAAAAAGAGAAAAATAAAAATGTTATTTTATATCATTACAACAATGTTTCAAGCATTATCTCAAAAATCAAGCAAAAATACAAAAGAAAAGCAAAATAAAGCAAAAGAAAGCAAAAGCAAAAGCAATAAAATCCCTCTCCCTACCCATTGAAAAGAAAAGAAGGGTTGATGAGCTTGAATCCCTGGAATTCTCAATTATTCGAAAACTGTGAGGTAAGCCCCATAACAGGTGGTTTGTGCCCAACCTGCTTGGCCTTGGGTAACTCCTAGCGTGGCGATATGTCTGTCACATTAGCGACCTTCTTTTGTATAGACCTATGTCTGCTTATGGATTAGCTAGCTCTTGATAATCCGACTTACATAGTAGTCTGGTATGGTTATATGCATCTAAATCATGGTTAATGAACACTTATTTGGTTAATTCAAATCACTTGTATCATAGTATCTTGCTCAAACTGGTAAATGAACAATGCAATTGCACACACATTTTGTATTTGAGAGATTTTGTGTATCATTATGATAAATCAAGATTGGAAATAAACTCACATATGCACATGGGATTCCTTATAAATCTAACTTTTGTCTTTGAGATACTTTGAAATATCTTTGCAAATTGTTTGGAATAATTTCATTTTTCCTTTCTCGCATAAAGACAACTACATGCATAATCAAAAATCAAAATTTCTTTCAAACCATACAATAAAAACACACACACACACACACACACACACACACACACACACACACAAAAAAAAATATATATATATATATATATATATATATATATATATATATATATTGTCGACTTTCGTGACGATGGTATAGTTCCAGAACTTAAATGGGAGTCTTATGCCTAGCGCAAGTCCTCCTCTTCATATTTTCTATTTATTTTCAACAATTAAAAATCAACCATACAATAAAACTATTATATCAACTTTTTCTTTGGATTTCGCGATGATGGTATAAGTCTATACCTACATATTCTATGCCTAGCGCAAACCATTGTACCAATTTTTATTCCCCATTTATTTAAAATCATAAAAACATATGACTTAAATCATTATGTTATACAATTATGTTTTTTAAAAAAAGCATGCACATTATCACTATTTCATGTCATTATGTCAATATGCAAATTTGCAATGATGGTATAATTCCTAGGGAATTATCCAAAAAATTTATCACACTTAGGAATTTATGCCTAGCAAAAATCATTTTAAAATATTTCATGCATAATATTTTCATGGAAATCTGAAAACAAATCATCATCATCATTTGCATCATCACACCAAAGTCTTAAGACAGTCTCTTAAGCACTCTTTTTTTTTAACAATATTTCTATACTTGGGATTAGCTTGACGACCGAGTGAGCGGTGACTCCATGAAATGGTCTATAAATAGCGACAATGTCCTTTGAAATTATTGTTAAAGGTCCCTTTTATTTTTTATCAAATCACATCCACAACAACCAATTTGTTACATCAGATTATTTCATTTAAATTTTAAAGCATGACATTTAAACCATAATATTTCCAAACGACATAATTACATGAATCATCAAATCAATCACACCAAAACATTAAAAGCATCATAAAAACATATGAACAAGTCATATCATCAAAAATATCATCAGAGAAAATGAATAGTAAAAATGAATTAGGGTTTTACCCTATTTTTCTTAATTTTATTCAAAACAATTAAAAACATTTTAAAATTTTGCTTTTTCGTGTTTTTACCTCAAACATTCGATTTGGGTAAAAACACGGAGGGGGCACCATAGTAAGCTGTCATACGATTCGACCTAGAATCATCGCCTAAAAATGGGAATAATTTTTGCTTTCTCGTAGATCGAGAAGAACTCATCTTTAACGCATTTTCTTCGAAAAATTCGCTAAAGAGGGGGCAAAATGTAGCACCCTAAAATTGGCGCAATAAAACCTTAAATAATTACAATTACTCTAGTAAATATTCAAATTCAAATTTTAACCCCCAAAACCGCTCCCAAACCGCCGTTTAACCCGTTTCCTCCTTTCTCGCGCCATTTTTAGAGTTTGTTTTGACCGTTTGACGATATCGTCGTCGATCAGACGATATCGCCTCAGATCGAACGATTTCGTCTGGGCTAGGATGTCCAGACGATCTTGTCCCAAAACTAATTTTTCACAATTAGCCTCTGTTCCAACGGCGTCTCTAATCCGGGCAGAAGCGTGTCTGCATCGTTAGAGACCCTCCCCGTTGGAGATCTCCCAAATTGGGATGATCTCCAACCTCCTAACCTCCCTCCTAAGCCTATTTAAACTTAGGACTCCCCCTTGGCATCCCCCTGGCTGAAATTTCCTGTAACACAAGTTCTACGTGCATTAGACCGTCTTAAATTATTATTTGCCTCCATATTTGTCCAAATTTATTTGTAGGAACCTTAGTATTTTTCAGCCGGAGCAAGCTCAGTTCGTCGTGGATGATCTTGTTCAATTTGAGACGATTTCGCACCAATTCGAGATGATCTCGACTACAGTCTGCATTGGGGGCAATCAGTGCCCAGAGTTTGCATTTCCTCATTATTTTTTGTTGCATTATTCTGTATTTAGTTAATCTTATGATTATTCTTTATTATTTTGCATCTTGGAGTTCACCCATGTAGTTTAATTGCATAATAAGGTCATGATTAGCTATTAAAGTGTTGCAACTTACTTGCATTTCTATTCGGGATTATCTGTTAACATCCTTATTGTCATTTTACATCATTATCCTCTATTAGCATTGTTGTATTTTTTGTATTTTGTGTCTATTTCTCTGTTTGCAGGTCTTTGATGAATTCGTTTGACGAATTCGTCAGATCTCAGACGATCCTGCAGGTCGGAGACGATCCCGTCAAATTCTAGATGATCCTGTCTGCTTCAAGAATCAGAACCTCCATCAGACATCCGGATCAGGTATGGCTCTTTAATTTAGCTTTTTCTCTCTGTTTTTGTTCAAATCTGTTTGTTGTATTTCATTTAGTCTACATTTTCATAATAGAACAACTTAGATTCATTTG
The DNA here is from genome assembly GCA_028583015.1 of Wollemia nobilis. Taxonomy (NCBI): domain Eukaryota; kingdom Viridiplantae; phylum Streptophyta; class Pinopsida; order Araucariales; family Araucariaceae; genus Wollemia; species Wollemia nobilis. Next base: position 1,438,285 of record JAQPPZ010002979.1, read on the forward strand.
GCCAAACCTAGGACTCGAATGTTTAAAGATAAAACTAAACACATTAAACACATTCCCAACCTAGGCGTGGAAACTGCCATTCAAACGTTTCCTGGTGAACCCACCATCCATCAAAAAATCACCATAATACACCTCCCCCGAGAGGCGGGACCTTCGCAAGGCCTCTCAGTCCGAGGTACCGCGCCATCCTTTTCCCATCCTCCTTCCGAGCACGGATCCTATAGCCTTAAGGTAAGGATGCAAAAAATTTGGAGCGATACAATGAGTAAGGCTCACACCTTCCTCTTTAACCTCTCTGATGGTGCAAAAGTCAAATCAAAATTTTACCTTCCAAAACCACTATCGCACGGATTTGAATCCACGACCTGTCACCTACAAGCGACTTACCATTGCCCTGGCTACCAACTGTGCTACTAGCACTTCTGTGATTTAATCGATGTTCCTCTCTCCCTTGTTCCTTGGTCTACCTCCTCAAAAGGTTAAAAAGCACATGCAATTTTCCTCCTTAGTCCTTGGTGCATGATTTCCTTTGCATTCAAATGGATTGCATGGATACCTTCCCAAGGTGGAACTTACCACCTTATATATGCTTTATTAATTTTTAAAGCACGTCGGCCCTTTTACTTATCTCAAATTCGATTTAATTCGAATTTCAAATTATGGCACTTTTAAATTAATTTAAATTTAAATTTTACCTTAGGGTAAAATATTTAAATTTAAATAATTTAAACTTAGGTCTTTAGAAACCTTTACATGGGTCTTTTGGAGAAATAAATTTTTTATCACTCCACAACCTTTGTTTCTCTTCACACCAAACTATAACCAAAAAAAATTATAATATTATATATTACAATATTTTTATTTTTATCAACCTGCTTCTTGCCTTTATGGAAAGACCACTGGAGGACATTAATAGAACCATAATTTGGACATCAACATTTTGACATAAGTGCATGTATGACATTGAAACTTGGTCATCATCCTCATGACATTAATGATGACAAACCTTGCTTTCTTCTTGACATTAATGACAACAAACCTTGCTCATTTTTCCAAAAAATTTTAGACAAAAGCTATCATGTTCATAAGTAATATTGATCTTCTTGAATGACTAAGATTCCATCTTGAGCTGACCACACAATTTACATATAAATAAAATATTGATGCTAGACATTGATCAAAACACTTTTTTGAACCAAAACACAATTTTCACTAAGAAAAATTTTCAGTTTTGGGAACTGACTCTGCCATTTTTGAACCAAGCACATGTCATATTTATTAATATGATATTGCATCTAGGAGAGATGACACTATGATTGGATTGAACTTTCAAGTGAATAGTTTCTTGCTTGTCCCATTATGCACATAATCCAACAAAGTACAAAAAAAAAAGCAAAAAGAGTAAGTAGTAAGGATAGGGTAAAATTCCCATCAAGACTGGATTTGAGTGGTTGGAAATCGAACTCTCCAAAGCTCTAACTCTTTTACAAATACATAATAATAATAATAGGGCTCAAGTAGTAAGGATAAGGTTTAATTTTCATCAGGACTCAATTCGAGTGATTGAGAATCTGATACCCCAAAGCTTGGAGATCCTATTATTGGACTATGGAGCTAATCTTCATCGAGGCTATAGATACCTAACTAGAAATGGAGTATGCTCATGTGTGACATGTCTCTCTTGAAGAGACCACTGAATGCACATAAGGATAAACTAGCTTTTTGGTTCCCTCCATAATTGGTTCAATCTTACCCTATCCAAGATTTGTAAATGGATCTACCATCTACACAAATAATGGTTCATAATTGGTTTGTGTCATTACCTTACTCAAAAGTGAAATGAATTTCATAGGTACACACATTGGTTTTGGATTGATTTGCATCATAATCAAGCTCAATATAGAAAATGAACTCATCATCCACACACAGGTTCTTGATGGATTTGATCTCATTTCGAGGATGACCAAGATTTTTGAGGAGTTTTAACTAGTTAATGTCATAATACCTTCATTGGACACGGATGACCATTATCATAAATAATTGATGCCAAATCAATAATTATCTCTCGACTTCACATCTATTTGCATTTGCATAATTTATTTTCATCATTGCTTAAATCATATAGAAAAAATTACATCTTTCTTGACTAGTCATTTTGCATCGCTTTCATATCCCTTGATTTTTTGCAAAGAAAAAGAACTTGTTTCTTACACATAAAAAAGGTGTGAACCATTTCATCTTCTTCAAATCACCATTTTGACCATTATATTCGATCATCCATATTAGATTTAATTTTAGCAAGACAATATACCTCACACAAGATTCGCTTCATGACCACAAGTGAGGGGTAGCCTCCATTTTGGTCATACACTAGCACACATCCTCACAGGTTATTGTCTAAAAATAATTGTTTGTCAGGACACCCATAGAAAATGTCACATAAACATATCGATCATATTTTAATCATTCCATTTCGACCATCTATCATTCATACTATATGTCTATTGGATCATATACCTTCAACTTCAGTATGACAATATTCCTCCTGTAGGATTTGCTTCATGACCACATGTGAGGAGAAACCTTCATTTTGGTCATACACAAGAACACATTCTCGTTGGATATTGCCTAAAAATTATTTATGTAAGGACATACCCAATACATTTTGATAATCTTTTTTCATATATTATCTTCCACTTCTTGTCCATTATTATTTGTCTTCACGCTTCATCTTTCCACAAACTACATTTTGACTAGCATGATAGGTATGTATTAAAACCAACATGATTATATGCATTATCATACATTTAGATCATTCACAATAGGCATATCCATAAAAGCATAAAAATAGTAAAAAATTCACATGCATATATTGCCATAACATAATTAAAACATAAAATATAGTATGGTATATATCTTGAGAGTAAATACATATGTATAGTTCAAACCGGTATGCCACAGTAAAAAAACTTGGCATACTCAGTCATCGATGAAGCATGCCACAAAAATAAAAACCTAGAATATCATCCCCTAGATACCTAACCCTCATCCATATTTGTAAATTGCCCTAGTGGGGGTATGTTCATATACTGAGTCACTATTCATGACCTTGATTATGAACGATTCTAACTCCTCAATGACTTTGACATAGCCATTCTCTATCCTTCTGGAACTGCCTAGAAGTAGAGAGCCTGGTAAAATATCTCTCATCATGAGGCCATTGATGCTTCTTCCTATGTTTCCCAAAGCTCCTCCTTAAGGTAGCGATAAGATTTACTGCTTGTAGAGGATGCTTCCCTCACCTGTTGTTGCACCTGAGCCCATAGCTATGATAGTTGTGTAGATTAAAAATACAACGCCAAACAAAAGATAAAATCACAATGACAGAGTACAGAATAGTTGCACAAAAACAAACGATTTCTATTAATCGATGGAGTTTAAAAACTCCTTTTTGAATACAACTGGGCCTGTAACCCTTTATTTGTGATACACAGTTACAAATTATGCTAGGGTTCTCCGAAACCCTAGTTGGCACAAATGGTGGCGCTTCCGAAGAACGTATCTTCAATCCCAACAGAGTGAGTGGGCTTTGTTGTATCCCTTGCTTGGACCACTCCAGCTTAATCAGCTGCCATCAATAAACCGGATCTGTTATCAAAAACCTGCACACATTAACACTATCAAGGAGTTAGAAATTAATAAGAGGGCTCCACTGTGTGAGCCCTCAGAAACAATCTAAAACCCTATAAAAATGGAATGCAGGAAATCAATAACAAATTAATACATAAAATACGACTACTTGCTTTAAACTAATTTATACCTGTTCTCTATTAACACGGCTGGACCAGGCGACACCTGGAAGTAATGTTGTTGTCAGAATAGGTTGCGGAAGGCGCCCTGGTGCACTCGCCGAACGCCCACGTGCTTCTGGATCTGGATTACAGACGCCGGTCTGAGTCTGTGGCTGTAGGTAAACGCCCGCGGGCACTTGTTAAACGCCCGTGGGCACTTGGTAAATGCCCGTGGGCACTTGGTGAAGGGGTAAATGCCCGCGGGCACTTGCGACAGGAATGGGAGATTCTGCAGAATGCTGCAGAAGGGATGGCGGCGAAAGCGGCGACGGAAGCGGCGATGGATGCGGCGAAAGGGTAGCAGAAGAGAGGAGATAGCAGTAGAAGAATTAGAATCAGAGATAGAAGTAGCAAAAGACATAGGGTTTGAGCCATCAAAGTGACTCAATTTATAATCCACTCTTAGGGCACACTTTAGGGTTTTAACGACACTTTGAACGTGTGGCTAAGATTAAAGTGGATCCAAGGGTAGAGAATAAATCTTGGTTGTGGAATGGATTAAGATGGATGGACGGATGAGATTAAATGAAGGATGGACGGCTCGGATTAAATCACTTAAACTATTATTTAAATATATATATTAAAATATTAAAATATATATATAAATATTAATTTAAATAAATTTGGGGATGAAAAATGGCGGGAAAGGTGAAATTGGGCCAAATAATGGCGGGAAAGTGTGGATTTGGGCCAAATAATGGCGGGAAGGTGGATGACCGACACGTGGCTGACAGGAAGGTATAGATGACTTGCAAGTGGCTGGATTTTGGTGTCTACAGATGCCCCTTTTTGAGCTGCTTTGTGTGAAGACACAATGCAGCACAAAAACTTAGGACACTTGAAAAGCTGGATCAGACGCAACTCTCTCTCAAGACTAAAGCACAACTTTGAAGACCAAAAAAAAATAAAAGAATATTTAAGATTTATCAGCTTACCCCCTCAATTGGCGAGTGAGAATGGTTCTCACAAGCCAATTGGAAGAAATTTGGAATATAATGAACCGTTTTTGCCCCAACGGTAAAAAGGGGTTGGTGTATGAACCATCTGTTTATGTCCCAAAAGAAAAGGGGTTGGTGTACAAACCATCTGTTTATGTCCCAACAGAAAAGGGATTTGTTTACAAACCATCTGTTTATGTCCCAACAGAAAAGGGGTTGGTGTATGAACCATCTGTTTATGTCCCAACAGAAAAGGGGTTGGTGTACAAACCATCTGTTTATGTCCCAACAGAAAAGGGATTTGTTTACAAACCATCTGTTTATGTCCCAACAAAAAAGGGGTTGGTGTACAAACCATCTATTTATGTCCCAGAAAAGGGGTTGGTGTACAAACCATCTGTTTATGTCCCAACAGAAAAGGGGTTGGTGTACGAACCAGAAAAAAATATGAAAGATTGACCGTTTTCTGCCCCAACGGAAAAGGGGTTGGTGTACAAACCAGAAAAAAATATGAAATATTGACCGTTTTCTGCCCCAACGGAAAAGGGATTGGTGTACGAACCAGAAAAAAATATGAAATATTGACCATTTTCTGCCCCAACGGAAAAGGGATTTTTGCGAAACTGTAATAATTTTTTTTTTTTTTTTTTGAAAAAAATTTGTAACAAAATTTTGTTTTGTTGTTTTGTAGCTTAGGGTGTTAGAGGCGCGACACCGATTCTCCCCTATCATTCCGGGGATGAGGAGGTCATTGTCCCAGGCAGACTGGGAGATATTGGAGGCAGTGGGGCTAGCGAGGGCGAGGGAACCGCGGAGGTTCCCAAGCGCAGGGAGGGTCCCCGCCTTCGATCCGACGATCGAAGGCGAAAGGGGAAAATGGCACGGCAGGCTTCGGGGAGCGAAGATGACGGAGATGATGGTGGAGAGGGCCTAGGAGAGGCCACAATAGAGGCTAGGGAGGTACCCCCTAGCGGGCTCGAGGATGAGCTGGCACAGCTGTAGCAGCAGATAGCAGAGCGCGATGCTATGCTAGCTGCTCGGGACGAGAGGATAGCTCGACTGGAGCAACAGGCAGTAGAGCGGGATGCCCTGTTAGCTGCTTAGAAGGAGAGGATGGCCCAGTTGCAGGCGGACTTGGATGGAGCGACTAGGGTGCCCCAGGATGACAGGGTGACGAGACTCCGAGCAGAGCTAGCGGAGCGGGAGCGACGACACGGGATAGACATAGCTAGGCTTAGGTCTAGGACTCGTTACATTGAGGCTCGGAGGACACATTGTTTAGGCATCACATTGTGTTGCCCGATCCTCCATCCTCTTCTGTCTCTAGGCGTAGTGAGTCTAGGCACACCACTAGGTCTAGGGCTCCTACTAGGTCACAGGGATCCTCTTTTGATGGTTAGCTTAGTGCTTAGATGCACTCTTTATGAGCCTTGGTGCTCTATTGTATATTGTAGCCTTTTGGCATTCACTGTACGTTTGACCTTTATACACACATATATATACATGGATTTTATTTTTTTAGTGTTTTACTTTCTTTTGTGTGAATGCCTATGTTTTTGTGATGCATGTTTTTATATGTTTTAATGATGCATATGTGATGGAATGGAATGCAAAGTTATAGATGATTAATGCGAGACTAAGAAAATAAATGAAATATGCACTAAGAAGCACTCATACTTTTAGATAGTTAGATTTAGCCAATTGTTATCATAATTGTTTAATCAGGGGCACCGAACTTGGTGGCTTGTGAATGGATGACGTATGGAATGACATGAATATGGAAGAAGATATGGAGGTTGATATGGAAGAAAATATGGAGGAAGACTGTTTTACAAAGACTCAAACATGCTAGTGGTATCAAACAAACTTACTAATACTTCCTAATTCAACTAGGACCAAATGTGTGTGCATGTGAGTTCATTAACCAAATCAGAAGCATGGTAGTGACTCTAGGCAATCAAAAACTTGTGTGTGTGCAAGTGTGTTCATTAACCTCATCTTGCATAAATTAGGTAACCCTGTTATGGAGAAGACCCCGAAGCTAGTTTGTCCGTATGAGCATTCAGAGGTCTCTCTTTGAGGAGAGACATGTCGCCACGCAATGAGTATACTCCACTGCCAATCAAGCGTCTATAGCCCCGGTGAAGGTTAACTCCATAGTCCATGTTGTTTTTGACCTTTGTAAGCCTTGGGGATGACTACCTATCCGTCTGACTGGACAAGTAGTACGATCCTTACAACTTATTTGGGATCGGTGGTGTGTGAAAAATGTTCATTTCCTTAGAGCTTTGGGGAATCGGATTCTCAACCGAAGTATGATGAGAATTTTACCCTATCCTTACTACTCTGTTTATATTTATATTTTGTGATTGCTTGTGATAGTGGTAAGAACCACTGTTTTATGGACTATGTTTGCATGATAGGACAAACGAGGATTACCCTTTTCACTTCAAGGCACAACCCAAGGATGGTGTTATCTCTCTTTGACACAAGATGTTTTTAAGATGTGAAAATGTGATAGGTTCAAGACCGCTTTTGAAATCATTTCCCAATACTCAAGATTTTATTTAGTGTAATTTGTGATATGGCCCTAGAGAACTTTGACATGCATTTCGAAGTTTGCTTAAAACACTAGAAATGGCTGAGTGACTGAAAACATTTTGGCAATGTAAATATGTGCAAATGGAAAATGGATGTACGAATGACAATTCGGTTTGATGGATTTTATGAAGGTGCCCCTGATTAAGGCAACATGACTTTTGCTTGACCAAATTTTATATCCAAAAGATAGAATGGTCTCTAACATGATATGCAACTATGGCTGAAAATGAAATGTTATGGTTTTCAATGAGATGTATGCACATGAAATGCAATGTTTTTGAATGAGATGTATGCAACTAACAATGAAATGCAAATTCTTTTTATTTTATTTGTTTTTTTTTTTTTTTTTTTTTGTACAAGCCATGTATATATGTACATATAAAATTCAAACTATGCGTAGAATGCCCTCAAGTGTATAACATTAAGTGGTTCGGGTTCTTCCTCTCCCTCTAAAGTGGCAAGTCTATAAGTTCCATTACCCACTCTTTCAGTGACCATATATGGACCTAACCAATTAGCCACGAATTTATCTCGAAGATGCGGCAATGCATTGGTGTTTTGTTGATTCTCTTTAAGGACAAGATCCCCTACTTGAAATTCTCTTAGATGAACTTTGGCATTGTAAGCACGTTTCAATCGGTCTTGATAAACTCGCAAATGCTCTAAAGCATTGATTCGTTTTTCATCTATGAGTGTGAGTTGATCAAGACGTGCTTGTCTAGCAGTATCATCATCGATAAATTCCTGCAAAGAAATTCGCAAGGAAGGGATCTCGAGCTCAAGAGGCATGATTGCTTCAGCTCCATAGACCAAAGAAAATGGCGTTGCCCCAATGGGAGTTTTGATGCTTGTTCCGTAAGCCCATAATGCCAAGGGGATTTGTGTATGCCAATCTTTATGATTTTCTTTAACAAGTTTCTTAAGAATAGCAATTATGGTCTTATTGGAAGCTTCAGCTTGTCCATTGGCTTGTGGGTAGTAAGGAGTTGAGAAACTATGTTGGATATTATACTTTTCGCAAAGAGCTCGAACATCCTTATTCTTAAAAGACTTGCCGTTATCAAAAATGATTTTAGAGGGAATACCAAAACGACAAATGATATGGTGAAGTATAAACTCCACAATTCTAGGACCTGTCGTACTGGTTAGAGGAATAGCTTCAACCCACTTTGTGAAGTATTCAGTGGCTGTAATGATGAAAGTATGCTGTCCTGAAGAGGCAGGTGAAATCTTGCCAATTAAATCGAGACCCCATTGTGAGAAGGGCCAAAGGCTTTGGATGGGTTGTAAAGCTTGTGATGGTATATGGATTAAATTAGCGTGTTCTTGACACTTTTTACATTGTTTAACATATTTGCAACAATCTTGTTCCATAGTGGGCCAATAATACCCCATACGTAAAATACGCTTCGCAATGGCCATTCCACTAAAATGACCACCACAAGTACCATCATGGGCTTCAACAATAGCTCTATGTGTTTCACCTGCTTCTAGACAGCGGAGGAGTACTCCATCATATCCACGTTTATACAACACATCCCCCAAAAGAACAAAACGAGCTGCCTTTTGCTTAAAGCAGCGACGGGCAGTTCGAGACAAATCAGGTGGAAGTGTTCCAAACTTGAGGAAGGCTACTATCTCACTAGACCAAGGCTCATATGGATCCGAATGGATAAAGCAAACATCTTTTTCATCTTTAGACTCAACACGGACAATTGCAGACTTAGAGATTGTGGAAATGATTAGGGGTTGTACCTCTCCAAGGGAGTCCTTTGGAATCAATGATCCAAGAGAGGCCATGGCATCCGCAAATCTATTAGTCGAACGAGGCAAACTAGTGATCTCATACCAATCAAACTTAGAGAGCAACTTCATTGCTACATCATGATAAAGCTTAATGGTAGGTTCTTTGGCTTGGTATTCTCCTGTAATTTGTTTAACCACGAGTTGAGAATCCCCAAATATCCGAATACGCTTAATGCTCATAGCTATGGCTGATTGAAGACCTAAAATTAAGGCTTCATACTCTGTTGTATTATTGGTGCATTGGAAGTCTAGTTTGAATGATAAAGGGATGGGAATCCCTTGAGGTGTATGAAACACAACTCCAGCGCCCTGACCTTTCGCGCACTTAGAGCCATCAAAGAATAGCGTGATGTCAACATCTTCCTCCGGAATGATGTCCTCTTCTTGTTCGGTGATAGCAAATACCGAATCATCTGGGAGCTCAATAATCAAAGGATGATCACTAGGTAGCGGAGCTTCCGCAAGTTGATCGGCTATAACTTGACCTTTAACAGATTTTTGGCTAATGAATTCAAGATCGAATTCGGTAAGCAACATTATCCATTTAGCGGTACGAGTGTTATTATAAGTGCGAGACATCATATAACGCGGAGGGTTTTCTCTAGCTATGACATATGTTGTATGGCTAAGCATATAATGACGAAGTTTCTTAGTGGCAAAAACCACTTCTAAGCACAACTTTTCCACATAAGCATATCGGGTTTCATAGCTTACCAATGTTCGACTAATATAATAGATAGCTTGCTCATGATTTTGTTCATTCTTTTGTGCAAGCATTGTCCCTAAGGCAAAGTCCGTTGCTGAGATATAAAGGTTGAAAGGGACCCCTGGACGAGGCGGAGCTAAGACTGGCGGAGACGCTAAGTACTGCTTGATGTCATCAAAGGCTTTTTGACATTCATCTGTCCATGAAAATTGTACCCCCTTTTGTAGTAGGTGGCAAAATGGCCTACATTTATCAGAAAGTTGTGCAATAAAGCGACGGATTGAATTAATCTTTCCTTGCAAACTACGCAACTCCTTCAAATTAGTTGGGGGACACATTTCCATAATGGCTTTGACCTTGTTTGGGTCCACCTCAATACCTCGTTTAGAGATAATAAAACCTAGGAGTTTGCCCGAGGTAACACCAAAGACACATTTCTTAGGGTTCAACCTTACTTTATGCTCTAGAAGTCTATCAAAAACTTTTTCCAATACATCAAAATGCTCTTGTCGAGTTTTAGATTTTGCCAATAAATCATCCACATAATCTTCGATAATCTTATGCATATAATCGTGGAAAATATAAGTCATGGCTCGTTGATAGGTTGCACCTGCGTTCTTAAGGCCAAAGGGCATCACCCTGTAACAAAAAGTTCCCCAAGGTGTAGTAAATGCTGTTTTGTGTTGATCTTCAGGGTTTATTCGAATCTGGTTGTATCTTAAAATCCATCCATGAACGAAAGCATTTCATGACCAGCACAAGTGTCGACAAGAGTATCAATGTTTGGAAGAGGAAAGTCATCCTTAGGACACGCTTTATTTAGATCTCGAAAATCGGTGCAAACACGTATCCCCCCGTTAGGCTTGCGAACGGGTACCATGTTAGAAAGCCACTCGGGATAATCAATCGGGACGACAAATTTAACATCCAGAAGTTTCTGAATCTCCGATTTAACTATGAGGGCCACGGTAGGATGCATTTTCCTAAGTTTCTATTTGACGGGTTTAGCATCTTTTTGTAAGGTGAGGTTATGGACAACCAAATTAGGGTCTAGGCCCTGGCATGTCTTTGTAAGACCATGCAAATATCTCCTTCTTCCGCTTGAGTAGAGCAATCATTTGCTCTTGTTCCTCTGATGATAGACTTTTAGCCGGTTTCACAATTTGGGTGCCATCTTGGTCTGGACTAAGGTCTACATCGATAGTTTCTTCAATAGACATGTGGGAACCTTCCTCAAGCTGATGGGGAGTAGGGATCAGATTTATGTCATCTAAAATGTCATCAAGCTCCTGTGCCTTGCTCTCATCTATGTCTGCCTGGAAGACCTCTGGCTTAGAAGATGAAGGTGAATGTGGAGGTGAAGGAGGAATGTAGTTGGCGGAAGCCCTTAACAATTCCTCGGAAAGGATGAACTCTGAAATAGATGGAGGGGATGAAATCCGATCCATGTCAATCAAGCTTGGGTTGATCGGGATTGGCTTATCCGGATCATATGGATTATGGAGCGGGGTGAATAAGTCTTCAAAATTCATTGTCGACTTATGGAAGAAAGGATGGGCGGAATGGAAGGGAAAACCGGTGAAGACCTCGGAAGACCTGAAGTGCAAAACAACATAGTTTTTCAATTTTTTTTTTTTGGTTTGAGTTTTTTTTTTTTTTTTTTTTGTAGTGGTGAAAACCACTATTACACACATACATAAAGCAATAAAGTATTTTTTTTTTTTTTTATATTTTGATTTTTTTTTTTTGGAATTTTCTGATTTTTTTTTTTTTTGGTAGTGGTGAAAACCACTATTTTAGTATATACATATAATACAAGTTTGGATTATGGCTTATGGATGTGGCGGGGGGGGTGGTTCACCTCGTTCTTGTGGAAGAAGCAAGCGAAAGATGGCCTCTTGGAGAGGGAACAATTGGAGATAAAACTCGTCTTGTTTAGTGAGGGGAACAATGGGCGCCGACTCTTCTTCAGATTCATCACCATTTGACATGACGTCAAATTCTTCATAGACTTCATCTTCGGATTCATCGGGGTGGAGGATTTCTTCTTTTGAATTAAGATTAATGCTTTGAAAAGCTTGCTCAAAAGAAGAAAGGGATGAAAGTGGTTGGGAAGACACTACATTTGTCTCCAAAGGAGGACAATTGAGCATCTGGGAAGATGTTGGAGTTGAAACCGGCTGAGCAGATACAGCATTAGCCTCAAAGATGGGGCTAGTGTAGACCTGAGTGAAACCAGCAGGTAGGGTTGATGCAATATCCTGCTGAAAAATAGAATCTTGCATAGGGGAATCTTGGATTGGCTCAAGGACATAGCCAGTGCCATCTCTTAAGTGAGTTTGCACTTGGGCCATATCAATGTGGATAATATGAGAGGAATTGTCTTCCTCCATGGGCATGGCCATGTGGTAGATGGTAGAAGGACGTGAAAGACCTGCAGGCGAACCTGCCTGAAATTCACTAGGATAAGTGGCCATGTTGGTGGTGGGGATGTTCTGTGAATTACCCATTTGATTATTTAGATTTAACATTTTAGATTGATTCCTTGTTAAGACCATAAAGCAATAAATCTAAACAAATTCAAGAAAAGAAGAATGCAAAACTCGAATGATAAATTTACACTAAAGAAATTATCGGAAAATAGTCACAACCTAGGTTTCAACCAATGTGTCTTACCTTGCGGTTAATTAATTATTTTCTGATCTTAATCTGTAGTAAATTTTAAGTGTCCGGTTTATGAGTTTTGCATGTGATCTAATCTTGAATTATTCACAAAAAAAAGGTAAAAACTATGGCTAGGAAAGGACAACGAGATTCTTACTGGTGATGAAATCCAGCAAGTTTGCTCGGGGGTGACCTATGGTGTCTAAGGCAGAATTTTAATGGATGGAGATGAATTCCACCGTCACTAAACTTCAAGCAATACCTGGTGATGAAATCCGAGATATCACTGTTTTAAATGCAATATGAAAATGCAATGAATTTTTTTTTTTTAAATGTTTTAGTTATCTAATGTGTACATACAAGGCTATAAATCAAAAGTTCTAATGATCTAAGCAAGAGGCTACCGAAAACATGTCATTTCCTCCGAAGAAGTGGAGTACACCGTTTAAAACCCCCGCCTACCAATGATATCAGATATCAAAGGAGCAACCGGAAGGTTCGTCCACTTCTCTCCCTGGAATCACCCAATGGCAGGAGTACTATTGACATCCAATCAATAGTCCTACTTAGATAATTAAAACAAATAATTCGTAGCTATTCTAATATGCAGCTAGGTATGCAATTTTTTTTTTTTTAATGCAAGCAACAATCAATAATGCAATGCAAAGAAAAATGTAATTAAAAATAACTGTTCTTTTCCAGATTACTTAGTTTTTGTTCATTTTAAAGTAATGATCTGAAAAAGAAACAAAATATGGCAGAAAAACCAAAAACGTAAAAAGTACAACACTTACTTGGAAGCCTACGCTTTTATGTAAAACTGACTTCAAACGCCCACGGGAGTCTGCACAGGCTGAAACGCACCTCTGCGTTTCGTATTGGACTTCCAGACGCCCCTCTGCGTCTGCTGCGTTTTCTGCAAACTCAGAAACCCTAGTTCGCTGGAACAGCGAATTTCGTGATTTTTGGAACCTGCAAAATAAAACAGAAAACAAGAACAGATTAGTAAAGCAAGTATTAAAAATATGAAACCCTAGGGGGTCCCACCGTGATCGCCATTTGTAGATTAAAAATACACGCCAAACAAAAATAAAATCACAATGACAGAGTACAGAATAGTTGCACAAAAACAAACGATTTCTATTAATCGATGGAGTTTAAAAACTCCTTTTTGAATACAACTGGGCTTGTAACCCTTTATTTGTGATACACAGTTACAAATTATGCTAGGGTTCTCCGAAACCCTAGCTGGCACAAATGGTGGCGCTTTCGAAGAATGTATCTTCAATCCCAACAGAGTGAGTGGGCTTTGTTGTATCCCTTGCTTGGACCACTCCGACTTAATCAGCTGCCATCAATAAACCGGATCTGTTATCAAAAACCTGCACACATTAACACTATCAAGGAGTTAGAAATTAATAAGAGGGCTCCACTGCGTGAGCCCTCAGAAACAATCTAAAACCCTAGAAAAATGGAATGCAGGAATTCAATAACAGATTAATACATAAAATACGGTTACTTGCTTTAAACTAATTTATACCTGTTCTCTGTTAACGCAGCTAGACCAGGCGACACCTGGAAGTAATGTTGTTGTCAGAATAGGCTACGGAAGGCGCCCTGGTGCACTCGCCGAACGCCCGCGTGCTTCTGGATTTGGATTACAGACGCCGGTCTGAGTCTGTGGCTGTAGGTAAATGCCTGCGGGCACTTGGTAAATGCCCGTGGGCACTTGGTAAACGCCCGTGGGCACTTGGTAAAGGGGTAAATGCCCGTGGGCACTTGCGACAAGAATGGGGGATTCTGCAGAATGCTGCAGAAGAGATGGCGGTGAAAGCGGCGACGGAAGCGGCGATGGATGCGGCGAAAGGGTAGCAGAAGAGAGGAGATAGCGATAGAAGAAGTTAGAAGATAGAAAGAGATAGAAGTAGCAAAAGACATAGGGTTTGAGCCATCAAAGTGACTCAATTTATAATCCACTCTTAGGGCACACTTTAGGGTTTTAACGACACTTTGAACGTGTGGCTAAGATTAAAGTGGATCCAAGGGTAGAGAATAAATCTTGGTTGTGGAATGGATTAAGATGGATGGACGGATGAGATTAAATGAAGGATGGACGGCTCGAGATTAAATCACTTAAACTATTATTTAAATATATATATTAAAATATTAAAATATTAAAATATAATATATAAATATTAATTTAAATAAATTTGGGGATGAAAAATGGCGGGAAAGGTGAAATTGGGCCAAATAATGGCGGGAAAGTGTGGATTTGGGCCAAATAATGGCGGGAAGGTGGATGACCGACACGTGGCTGACAGGAAGGTATAGATGACTTGCAAGTGGCTGGATTTTGGTGTCTACAAGTTGGATCTTCAATGATCAAATTTACTCTTCTTGAGTTACTATCTATATGCCTTGAGATATTGAATTTATGCTCTATGCAACCATCTCTACCTCTATCTCATCTACTCATTGGCTCTTCCATCCATCTCCCTCTCCACTGGTGATAGCTATACCCACCTCACAAACCACCTCTACCTCATCATGTGGCTGCTAAGGTTCCTCTCCCTCTCTCGATCCAAGTGCCTCCCACTTCAGTCTAGGTGCCTCCCCTATATAGGCCTAGGTTCCTCCCCCTATCAAATTCCATGTGCCTCCCTCCGATGAGTAACCTCTTGTACTGTCGGCTACATATGGTGATCCATTATTGGTCATGGAGGTGGAACCAAATTAGGAGTTATCCTTTGAGACCTAATCTTGTGATACCACTATCGGTATCCAACATCCACCTATGCATCATACACCCTTAAAATTACCAAAAGAGGGTCATCCTCATCTGGCTCTAAAATTTATGTGACATTAGGGTCACCACCTACACTTGGTGGATCTCTCGTAACTCGTTGAAACTAGGAAATATCTCAACTCTAGTATCTCTTGTACCAATCCAAACTATTGTACCCAATAAAGATGATATAAATCCACATCACTCTTCTCTAACCTCAACCATAAAATCCACCACACATGAGCCAAATCTATGCCATCCTCATACCAACCTAGGTGCATCCAACAAGACCTCCATGTGATATGATAAGGACGTAAGTCATCTATCACTCACCTAACTGTATCTAGTTTATCGTCTTGACGTACAACCCTCAAATTATCCCATTGGTATACATTTAGCCACCCCTCATCTATCTACTATCGAGGCAACCCCTCAAGCCTCTGCACTACCACATGCTTCCAACACCATACCTAGAGCAAGGTAGTAAGGGAAATTCCAGGACATCGCTTGTACATGATATTATATAATATCCTGTACAAATGACATAATACAAAGGGTACCCATACAAAATGCATCTTGGTATCCCTCATATTATCCACCACTCCATCTAAGACCCATGGTAGATGTTGCCTACTCATGTGATAAGCCAACAATTTCGCAACCACTCCACTTAGCACAATCATCAATGTATATATGCCTAGTCTTCCTACCATCCCCTCTACATTGATACCGCTCTATTGGACCTCATAGTCATGATCCCCGATCAACTACTCTAGAGCCCTCGTTTGTACCATATATTGGTATACCAGATGTCCCATAGTTGGGACCTACAACATGCTCCATATGTCCTCAAGGGTCACTATAATCTCCCCTATAGGTAATCAAAATGATTATGATTCCAAATACTACCTCTCTACCAATGTGGTCAAAATAAAATAATCTCATCCACCTAGGATATCTTTTCCACATGGAGAAGTCCCACCTACCCTAATACATCCCTCTCTGTACTAATGAGGTCCCTCGCTCTATCCTCAAAATCTTTGCATCACCACTCACGACTCTTGAGAGTACCATAATGCAAAATAAAAGCATCAACCAATAGCATAATTAGTTCATCATCATCATCAAATCATAAAAATTCTAGCAAATCACATCTCAAGCAGAAAAAATGAACTCGTGAATTTACTAGGGTTTCATGATTTTATAGCAAAAATGTTAGGGTTTAGTGAATTCACCATGAATTCACTAGGGTTTTTGCAAATTTTTAAAACCCTAGGAATTAGTGGATTCATGGGGTGTGAATTTGTCACATGGCCATGAATTTGTGATGATGGCCACATGATGAAAAATCTACCCCAAAATTCATAAAAATCTTGTAAAAATCAATGAAAAAGTAAAAAATAAGAAGCACAAAACAATTTGCTACTTACCAAAACTGTCTTGTTGTTCTGTCATTGTCCCTACACATCATTTTTGCCTTATGGGGAGGAAGTGCTATTTTATCCAGAGCTCCAAACCAAAAAGTTGCACAGTAAAAATGAATTAGTTTTTTACCCCAACCTTCATTTTAACCCACCCACTCTTCCCTATTTTTCAATTTTTTTCTTTTCCATCAGCCATTTTGAGTTCCATTAGGAATATTATATTCCTCATAAAACTTGAGGGGGCATCTTGACCTAAAAATCATCAATCATTCTTACACATCGATTTGCATGCCAAATAAAATTAAAAAAATTAATGGTAATTTCACATGAACCATTCATTCTAAACCATCTACCCCTTTTCTACTCACATCAATCATTGCCATCTCCACTCAAATATCTACATATTTATTTTATGCATTTATTGCTCATAAATGTACCAAAGATGGGGGGAAATGTAGACAAGGAATTTTGATCCAAGTCATAATTTTCCTTGATCCTAACACATGTAACCCATCTGCCCATTAGCTTACCTTTTTTCTTGCATCGTTGAAATCGCTCACCAACCTCCATCTTGTATTTTTACTCATTTTAACAAATTCACGACGTCTAATTTTAGGCCATGAATTTGCTAAAATAGGTAGTCATACAACCACCTGAACGACCAAATGGATTGTTCCTAAACTAGCCTATTTTTCCATATTTTGTAAATTCACGACCTCTAATTTTAGGCTACGAAATCATTGAATTTTTCTAGATTAGCTAACCTCCTTGAACCACCCTCTCAAATTTTACAATTTTTTTTTAAGTCGTGTTGATCAAAGTCATAAAATGTGCATCTTACCTCCAAAAGAGGCTAATGGTTAAATGAATGAATGCAAGAGCTAAGCAACTGAAAATAACAAAGGAGTGAAAGATAATTTAGATGATTCAATATGCAGCATACTTCCTCAAAACAAGCTATTTGGTATTTGTTCTTATGCTTTTTCTTCATTTTTGCTTCATACTTCATATTTTTGTACTTCTAGCAAATTTGAAGGCACTCCCGTGAATTCGCTTATAGGTTGTGAAATTGCTTTATAGGTCATAAATTCATTGATCTAAGGTCTTGGAGATAATTTTTTATCTCAAAAAGGGTTGTCTCACTTGGCATATTGTATTTAGGTCATTTTTCTTCTGTTAGCATTCTGCTTTCTACACTATTTACATCATTTCATTTTAGCTCTCGCATTTGTTCTTAAAGGTCAACAATTTTTATTTTTTATGCAAGGGTTTCTAAAAGGACCAAGGGGACTTGACTACCACATCACTAAGATCAGTCATGTAGTGGCCTAAGCAGGACCCCAAACACTGATCAAAATTTCTAGTGTTTTATGTAACTGTTTGTAGGTTTTCAACAAATTCACACTTGGATCCACAAATTCTCTTATAGACTATAAATTTGCCTTACATGCCATAAATTCTCTCTGAGAAAGCATTTGGACCAAGTAGGTGTTCTTCCAAATTTATTTTAATTTTATGCTTCTGCTTTTTAATATTATATATGTTCTATTTTCTTAAATTTTTGTGAAAAGATTCCAAATACCAAAAAATGAGAATAGAATAAAAAATGCATATAGCTTAGAGGTTGTTTGGTGTGCCTTTGTATTCAAGGAAAGTTAAAAGTGCATATAGTTTAAGTTCTAGTTGCATTTGGTCCAAAATTAGGTGTTTGTAAACTAAAAGAACACACTTAAACAAACATCCTTGGCTAGACTTAGAAGTAGTCTTTAAATACTTCTTGGTGAACCTATATCTATTCAACCATCACCAAAGGAGGTATGCCACCAGGTACCCCTCACATCGAGGTGTAAGAGTACAAGCATCCCATCCCTCTTCTAGGAATGGATCCACTTTAGCTATAAGGAAAGGAGTGAAAATTTTACCCTCTACACCTCCTTAGGGGGGTATTGAGGAAAAAGACCTTGTTTTTAGAGAAATTGACCTTCTACCCAACAACCTTCTTATAGATGCTCAACAAGTTTTTAATCTCTTTCACCTAGGGAATTGAGGATCTGGTTACCAGTATGGTGTTATCCACAAATTGTTGATGAGAGACTAGGTTTAGGGTAATAGTTGGGAAAACTTCCTCAATTATACCAGTTGATATGGCCATTATGATTGTCTTACCCAATGCCTCAACCATTATTATGAAGAGGTAGGGTGATAGGGGATCCCCTTGATGCAGTCCCCTTTGAATCTTGAAGTACCTTGTCATAGCTCCGTTCACAATCATCGAGAATATTACGGAGGATATACACTCCATGATCAACTTGATCCATTCTTGGTGGAAGCCAAATTTACCAAGGACTCTCATCGAAAAATGCTAAGAAACCCTGACATAGGCCTTGTTCATATCCAAATATGAGTAGGCCCTCTTGCAATATTAGGATTCGATCTAAGTCTAATTTCGATTAATTGTTCATATAACTGCCTATTACTCCAACTAAATTTGACCGCCCTAAGGTCCACATCCATCAATTTGTTCTCATCTACAAATTGTTCAAAGTCTTCAATTCCATCTGTAATATTAGGATTTACACCTTACTTATTTGATGGGAACAAAGGGGAATTGAAGTCCCCAGCTAATACCCAAGCAATTCCTTGGAACGTCCTTCTCGTCATACTTAGTTATATTCAAGTTGTCTTCTTTCCATATTAGTATGTGGGGAATAAATGTTAGTCAACACCCAACATATCTTAGTTTTCTTGTAATAGAAAAACATATTAGTCAATCTATTTGAGGTAGATAGTACCCTCCCCTTCACATTATTATGTTTCATTATGCACAACAATACACCTATGTTATAAAGCTTTCTTCTCATTACCATAAATAATTCAATAATTTGCATAAATATCAACATGCATCCACAAATAAATTGCACAATAAATTCCACACAAAAAAATAGAGATTGATTATACCCTTGAGGTAGGAAAACACTATATAATTCTCTTTATTGGAAGAAAGCCACTCCACAAGATATACAACTTCATGGTCCAAGACTTCTACAAGAATACTTCATACATTCCTTTTACAGTGGGGGTACATATCCTTTTATAAAAGTGTGTGATGGTTCACCTTTCATGAGTTACAAGATCACCCATGTAGTGGTTCACCTTCCATGAGTTACAAAGTGCATAATAATATGATAATATTCCTTACGGTTACATATGATAATATTCCCAAATGGTTACATATATGACTTTATGACATGCCTATTTTTAATTTTACATATGGCCTTCCTTACTCAACAATTAATTTATAGCTCTTACTATTATACAATACAATATTAATTTTTTAAGTACCTATCTTGGGTACCTAACATTCCATCCTCATTACAAAATATTTCATCCTTGAAACATTAGAAGAGGTTAAATAATATGATCTTTTGAGCCATGCTAAATACTGGTACCAATATCGATCATCCATCCATCATAGTGAAACTATGATTGGTGGTGGTCTTCGTTGATGCCAATACCATGTGTTGGAAGCATAAATTTTACTTTTTTCATCTAGACTCGTTTGTATTTATGACCAAATTTTGGGCTTCTCTAGTTTCTTATTGGCCCCTCATAGCTCCTTTTGTGCTCTATGCCTTGTCTCCATGATTGTTGTCGCTCATGGTGGTGTGGATGATGTAATCTAACCTTAGCCTATTCTTCTACCTGTTTTTGCTTTTATGTCTTACTCCCTTATTTTAGTTCATATTTTGGTTTTTTGTCTTCTTTGAGCTATATTACCACCTCATACTTAGGTTTTATTTTAGGTTATTTTTTTTGTTCTTCACTTTGTTCCCTTGCAATAGTTACCTGTTTGTCCTTACACTGAGAAATGTCTTGTAATGTTATCTTCTTCTTCTTGTACCATAACTTCATGAATTGCTTTTGTACATTAATGTTAATAGTACCCAAAGAATACAACCAAGGATAACCAAGAACAATATCTACATCATTCATATCAATAGCATGAAAATCTGAATGTAAAACATATTTATCCATGGTGATTTTCAAATCTTCAAAAATTTAAACATTTTGACCCTCAAGTTATATGTCTTTTATTTTATTTGCTTGAACTTGCAACCTCTTAGTCAAATACATATTGATAAAATTATATTTTCTGTTAGGATTAATGGAAACAATAATTTTTTTATTTTGAATGCAACCATGAACTTGCAAAATAGAATTTTTACATTCAAACAAATCTTTTTGACCATTGTTTAGCCTTGACTCATAAGGTGTAGTTTTCATAGTCTACACATTATTAGGTTTTTTTTTTTATTCCCATTTGCTTAAGAATGCAACTTCAAAGTCTTCCCATGTGTATATATTTTTATGAGCATACAAAAATTTTGAAAACCAAGATAAAGCTTCCTTTTGCAAAGAAGCAAAAAGGCTTAATTTCCATAGTGACTCAAGAAAAACAAAAGAATTTTTTAAAACTTCTTCAACCATTCTTGGGCATCACTATCATCCCCTCCATTGAATATTGGTAACCTTTTTTTCTCAAAGCAACTAGGGTTTTAAATAATCGAAAACTCTCAAAAATTAAAATTTCTAAGATCTCATCTATTCCTTTCTTTAACAATTAAATCTGCAAATTTTCTTCAAAAAAAAAACAAACGACAACTGATTTGCTTACCCGAATAGAAAGTTATGATTTTTTTTCCCTTTTTCGTGTAGCCCAAAAACATCACCAAAAGCCTAACTTGCAACAACTGTAACTCCTTCAATATTTATCATATTCTAAGAAGTGAATAGTAATTTTTGTAGTAATCACAATAACTTGTGTGCTAATATTCTGAAAATGATTGCTAAAAATTTAATATGAATTTTTTATTTTTGAAAAAATTTCGCACAGCCCAAAAATAGCCTCAATAACCCAACTTCAAATAATTGTAACTCTCTCAATACTCAATAGAATCTCACAAATGAGTAGTCATTTTTGTAGTACTCAAAATAACCTATATGATGGTGCTAAAATCTTCCAAAAATGACTGCGACAAAAATTAATACGAATTATTTTATTTTGAAAACAAAAGTGCGTGGCCAAAAATAACATGAATAATCCAAATTAAAACAACCATACCTTTCTCAATACCTATCATAATTTAATAAATGAGCAGTCATTTTTGTAGTGCTCAAAAATATCTACACAATGTTGCAAAAACTTTCTAAAAATGACTATTCAAATAAAAAAAAATATAGTCTCTACAAATGTGATTTAAAAAAAAAAAACATGTCATAGCTCTGCAAAAACAACCCCACTTTGCCAAAATCACTGCTTTGATACCAAATGTTGTGAAATTCTCTTCTCATTACCATAAATGATTCAATAATTTGCATAAATATCAACATGCATCCACAAATAAATTGCACAATAAATTCCACACAACAAAATAGAGATTGATTATACCTTTAAGGTAGTAAAACACCGTATAATGCTCCTTATTGGAAGGAAGCTACTCCACAAGATCTCCAGCTTCACCAGACAATACTTCTACAAGAATACTTCATACATGCCTTTTACAATGGGGGTACATATCTCTTTATACAAGTGTGTGATGGTTCACCTTCCATGAGTTACAAGATCACCCATGTAGTGGTTCACCTTTCATGAGTTACAAAGTGCATAATAATATGACAACATTCCTTGTGGTTACATATGACAATATTCCCCAATGGTTACATATATGATTCTATGACATACTATTTCTAATTTGACATACGACCTTCCCTACTCAACAATTAATTTATGGTTCTTACCATTTTACAATACAATATTAAATTACTAAGTACCTATCTTGGGTACCTAACAACCTAAGGTTCTAGTTGTAGGACTAGCAACAAAACTAGCCTCCTTCCAAATAGCTCTTCTTATTTTCTCTATATTTTGCTCTTTCAATTTGATTTCTTATAGAAGAACAATTTACCAATTCAAGTTTTTCCTCAACGATAACACCAAACGATGTTTGGATGGGGCATTGAGGTCCTTGATATTCTAGGAAATGATCTTTACTTTCTAGATTTGGTTGGGTGTTTCTTCCTATCCAGATTGAGGGTTAATTATGTTTCATTAGCTACATCCCTAGCCATTTTCCTTTATCTAATTTTAGATTGTGAAGGTTTGTCCCACTTGGAATCGTAACCTACATCTACCTCTGCTTTCTTTGAACTTATGGTAATTCTATTAGGGTTGCCTTGGTCCTTCCTAAAAAAATTAAGTTTTAAACAGGTTTTTATAAGGGATCTTAGTCCTCTCTTATCGAAGTTTGAACTTGGGTCTCTTAAATGAAAACTCAAAGACTTACCACTACGATATCCCTCACAGGTCCAAATTCATTAGGTTTTAATGTTAAAAAAATTAAATTATTATTAAATTTAAAATATATATTATATATTAGTTTTTGACATATTTATATAAAATATGAATTAATTATAAAAAATATATTTTTTTTTATAAAAAGGACCTAAAAAATAAAATTATTTAACTTGATTTGCCTAAAAACTCTATCTATTAATTTTGTACAAAAGAAGAAAAAAATAATGTTAGAGGCCAATCCAATGAACAACTCATTGAGATTAACCAAAGCTCATTTAATTTATATCATTTTACAATGTAATTAGGAAAAAATATATATTTTTTTATTTAAAAAAAATATGTTTATCATAACAACTAAGACAAAATTGTGTCATAAAAACGTAAGTTAAATAACTTATACAAAATTATAAATTTATCATATAAGACATCAATAATACACAGGAAAGGTAAAGATAAATTAGTTTTAAATTTTTGAGGATGTTATAAATTATACGAGAAGATTTGTATGAAGAATACTATTTATCTAATTTATATGGTTATCCAAGCATACTTTGCTTATATAAACAAAGCGTACAACTTTACCTTACACAATTCAAACCTTGGTTTTTTTTATTAAGTCCACTTACATTAGTAAAAACAAACTTGAAACGGAAAAGAGTCGAGCTTTAAAAAATATTTAATTTACCTTTGAGGGCTAGGTGGATTGGTAAGTGCTTGTTTGGCCAGGCACTTATCAAGAAGACACCCAAGTTCAAATCTTTGGGACAACCTATTTGCAAAGATAGTAGTCTGATCTAAATCTTTTGAGTGCGTGCCAGACAGACTGACGATAACAGTACAAATACTGAGCAATTGGTGGTCCCCTTCACGTCTTGTCAACACTAACGAAATGGAATAAATTTGGTGGGAGCAGCCCTTGGTTTGAATCCTATGCTTGTCAGTTACTAAAAATAATGTGGTTGTGACTAACTCTCTTATATATATATATATATATATATATATATATATATATAATTAATTAAATTTTTAGTAATTTTTATTAGGACTAATACTTCTTATACACATCCACCTTTGGAGTAGAACTCGGGTCTCACCACCAATAATATAATTGACATCCTTACCGATAAAAAAAACATGTATGATTAACCAGTAACCAGAATTTGGTTAAATAAACCTATATGATAATAGGTAACAATTTAGAATGGGGTCACATGCTATGCGTCCTTCATATGGGAAGGCCGCTAGCTGTCAAAGCGTTATAGTGCTAGAGCTAGAGTAGTTTGCTTCTTTCACCCTCAATTTGTAGCTGAACATTTCAACTTAGTCATAGGTAATTCTTGATCTCTTAAAGTCTCGAGGCCTAATGCATATGCTTTTCTTCATATGACCGTTGGTAATTTGAAGCGCTACCCCTCTTATTTTTAACGTTTAAATTTAAAACTGATTCAAATTTGAACAAAATAAAAATAAAAAACAAAGGAAGGCATATTTTGATATGCGTTACCTGGGAATATGCTCACACATGGACCTTATTTCGGGCTCCGTTCGTGCCGTACCACGATGACGAGACAGTCGCAATATATAGCCTTGGCTCTCCCACTGTCCTCGTCTTACGTAATATCTACGAATTGACGTACGTATATCCACGGTATCAATGCATTCGTCTCGACTTTGAACGTAACATTCAAAGCCGGATGCTACGCTCGAATCCCGTTAACATAGGTTTTCTTTTTATTTTTCCTAGAGATTTTACATTGTACAAAGTTGAGGATATCCCCTAATTTCAACAAAAGTAGGTATGATCACGTGTCTCACTAAATAAACTTTAAAACGTCAATCCTTAATCGGCACGTTGTCATAGGGAATATCCGCTAATTTCAACTTGGATTTTAAGATGTTTATTGTATAAATCATTTACCAACTACTTCTGATTAAATTATTTAATATTGATAGCCTATTCCTGATTTTTTTTTACAGTCGTCTAGTCAAAATCATAATGGTTCAAGAGGATGATTAGATAAAAGAATTTTAGAATATACTGAATTTAAATATTAATAGAAGACGATTAGATAAAGGATTTTTTAATTTAAATATTAAAAGTCCGACTATATCACGTGGAGAGGCGAAAGACAACCTGTATCGAAGAAAATAATTGGTCCGTAAGAAAACATTATTGTCTTAGTTGGAATATTATAGGGGTAAAGTTTTTTGAGTTTATTGAAAAGGAAAAAAAAGAGACAACTAATAAATATATTTAATTTATTAATTTAAAATTAATAAATGAATAATATTTAATATTTTTTATAAGGAATTGAGAACTTTGTTTTTATTAATATAAATTTATAATATATTTTAAAAAATTTATTTATATTTTAATCTTAAATTATTATCTTTTAAAAAATAAATTATTATAGTTTTATTTATTTATTTTTTTCAAAGGGGTAAATATTATTATGTGGTCACCATATAACTTTTACATAGCATATCCGCAACATGTGAGGGGAGAGATTTGAACTTGGGTCTCTCAATTTCAACTGGAGAGTTTTAACTACCCACTTGCTCTCCAACTCCTCAACATGAGCGGATTTATTATAGTTTTATTTTATTATAATGAAAGTAAGATAGTTTATTTGGATGTCAAGCATTCATTATTCATATATATAGTTTTTATATCTATTATGACTTTGAACATATTGTTCACATTAATATTAATTTAACCTCTTGTTCTCATTGTCATATTTTTCTCATCCATTTTTCAATTATCTCAAGGATAATATGAATCACTATGAATTTGCAAATTAAAATGTTTTTGATGATAAAGAATAGTATATTTAATTACATAAGGGTATACGATTAAATGGAGCTTGTTTGATCTATTTAGAAGGCAATAATTGATTTTAGCAGCATATGCTTCTTGAGTGAGACCTTGCTACTTCTAAGTAATTTTGTAGAAAATATGCTTCACTAAGTCTAATTTTAAAGTCAATCTCTTCCAAACCCCATGTTGGTTCCTTGTACACCAAGATTAATGGATTTCCATGCCCCAAGTGGGTTTGTCATACCCAAGGATTGAAAAATAATATAGAAAAGAAACAAGTTATTGTAAAGGTACTATCTAGAGTTATGAGTCAATTACTTAAAAATTGAATTCTCCATTCTTTGAAGTCCTAAATTTTTTTATTGAAATGAAAGCATCTTAAGAAAAATTTTAAACACAAGGTATAAACATGTTTTCTAATTTGCTATGATAGTTAAAGATTGAAAAGTTAATGTCACTACGAGAAGTAAGTAATATTTTAATGTTTAATGTCAAGAGGTAATAAGCTCGCCTTCATAAGATATTTAATACAATAGGTGTTTTGATCTTACTTGTAAAGTGACGCGATAAAGTAATTTTATACTTGATTTTATGTCATGAGTCTCAAGATACCCTAATATCAATGTTTTCTAGGTGTGTATATCCATGCTCGGAGCTTGTATTGAGAATGCATACTTATACCATGACATAATAATGCACTGAATGATACAATAGGTGTATTAATGAGAAATGATACAATAGGTGTATTAACGAGAAATGAGTGTTTTTTGAAAATACATAGGTACCTTTGCATGCATTCCAAAATACTTGCACCCTCTCACTTTGTATATCCCCAAAACTATGCACCCCAACTTTGATAGTTCATAATGAGTACTTCATACTTATAGCTTGCATACATACTCTTGCATTTGTGCATCCATATAGCCTTTGTTGAAATAAAAATAGATATATATATTATACAAATAAAAATTTCATGCATTTACCATTTTTAGTCCATAAGTCTCACTATAGACTCATCAAAAATATTATAAAAGCTACTATAAACAATTAGTCTTATTGTGATATAAAGGATGAATAGTCAACTAATATAAATAAAGATTTTCGAATTTTAAAAATCCATTAGAGCATTTCAATTACACTTCTAATGAGAAGAGATAATTTAAATAAAGTAGTTATGATATTTATAAAATAAAATATTAAAGATGGACTATTTTAAATTTCATCCATAAGAGACCCTAAAGGGCCTATGGGATGAAAAGAAAAGAATTATGAAAAATAGATTGTATCTTTGTAGATCTTAAGGCTTACTTTAATTTCATTTTACATAAATTCACGTAGGTATTTTCTAAATTTACTCCATGATATTTTAAACATATTGGAAGTAACTACCCCACCTTTTTAGAGGGTAAGCTTAACACCTCACATAAGTTGCTCAATTTATCATGTTGTACTATGTGCTTTTATCTTGTATGTTGATATGAAAGACAATATTACATCACATATTTCTCATTCTCAAATTTTCCTTGGTTACAAACTAAACATAGGCATTCTTATCAATTAATGTGTTTTCATATTCATGTTTCATTTACATGATGATGAGAAATTTATATTTGGTTTTTTACATTTTTCATTAATGCCTTCTCATAAAGGTGATTTTATACTTTCTAGGTAGCCATTGTATTAATATCACCCTTGAAAATTCATCTTATATTTTCACTTTTTATGTTGGGATAACATCAACTACATTTTTCATTTTTTCAATTGATGTAAAACTTAATGTCACTAAAGTTTTTTTTTTATTAAAGTAATGTGAAGTACAATGGGTGGCACAACTAGGGGCATAACAACAAGGGGTCTCCCTCCTCGTGTTTTGAATTGAGGTAACCAAGATGAAATACCAACAACATACCATTGGGGTGTCTTGATAGGGACAATGTTACTATAGTTTTGCTTTAGTCTTAAAACTATTTTGCTCTACCATGGTGCTACTTCAATGCTACACATGTGACACTATAAAGATGCCATATTTGCTTCACTTAGCTTTGGTCTAGCACCACAAAAAATTGATAAATTTCATTAAAGGATTTTTATATGGATTAGGGATAATTTATTCCCTAATTGTTAGTCAATTTTATTTTATTTTGAAAATTAGATAAAACAATTATCCAAGGTTAAAAGAAATAAAATAATATTCTCTTCTAATTTTACTATGCAATACATTTGCATTTTCTTATCTATTTATGAAAGAATATCTTACATAGGTTGCTTATGATTTTGTATTTTTTCTATGAGATCAATGAATTGGTCAAGATCCTCATTAATTTCTTAAAAAAAATCAACCCTCCCAAAACTAATAAGCAAGTTAATCTTTTTTGCTTATTATTGAATTGGCATTCACCTATTTCTTAAATTATCATTATCTTCCTTAAATATAATAAATATATTTAGTTATTACTTCAATTCATTAATCTATGTTTGTAGTGCCAATAAGACTAGTCAAACCTTAGGGTAGTTTGAATAATGGTATGGGTTGGCAATTATAACTAATAAATTTCAATATGACAATTATATTCTTCTATGTAATAAGTCTTTAACTCTTGTGAATTTGATTAAAATTTTAGAGTTGGATAGTATGAAGAATGATAAAATCATATTGTTAATGCATTTTTCCTAATCTTATAAGTAATAGGATCAAAATATGTTACATGTACAAGGAAAAACCCTAAATTAGACCAGGATATATTTGAAGTGGATGCCTCAAATAATTTCAAGTTGTTGAATATTTTGTAAAGACCTATGGCCATGTCAAATTATTCACATATGGATACATGCATCTCAATCAAGAATATGTATTCCATTTATCTTCTTGTATATCACAATAAAATAAAATGAAATGGTGTGAGATCAAAATAGTCCATAGGATTAAAATACATAATTCAAGATTTATTATTCCACATATATCATGCTTATGCAATATGTGGGCCTTATTCAGCACCCAACACACATTTTATACATGCATATAATAATAATAATACATTGTAAAAACTACTTTAAAATTATAATATTGATTTAATGTTTATATTCTAGTCTTGTACTTATTGTTTTCAATATAACCTATTTTCTATATATATATATATATATATATATATATATATATATATATATATATATATACTTTTCTCTAATATTATATTCCCTCTAACAACATAATGTACATAACAATTTATTTCAATCTTCTTCAAATCACCCACCCTAACCTCATTGGGTCCATACTCAAATGATTTTAGGCTCATGTGAAGAACATATATCTGTATTAGGTAATTGGGTACATGTATCGTACCTTAATTGTGGAATGAATGAGATATTAATGCATTATGAAAATGGATAAGTAATTTTAAAATGCACCTCAATCTACAATACCCTCACACCCCTTGCAATCTCCTACCCTTGAACTTGTGTATCCTAATTTTAGAGATCCATACTCCATACCTACATTTGCACACTTATGCAACCTTCCTTGTAACTTGTAAATACTCAACCTATATCCTAACATCATTAATATTTTTATAACTTATAACCCCCTATGACACTAAAGTATATTAACTAATAATATTAATATTAGTTATATATACATATATTGAAAGAGACACCACCTATATTACATCATCACCACAAAGTGGTATTACAAGTAGTTGGCTATTTAAGCATGTATTCTTTGGCAAGATTCAAACCTTGATCCAAAGTCGAGGAATCCAATTGGTTGAGCTAATGCCATTGGATAGTTAAATTAGAATATTAACTTTATTGTTTCCCAATTTATTAACTTTCACCATAACCTTATATGCCCCCAAATTTTATATCCTAATAGTATCTCCCATTCTCATCCTAATATTAGTATTTTTATAACTTATAATCACTACCCCTAAAGTATATTAATTAATAAGTTTAGCAGTAGTTAATAATTTAATGCTATCTTAATAATTAATATTATTAAATTATTAAATAATATTATATATTTAAATTTCTAGTTTTATTTAATATATAAATTAAAACTAACATGTTTCCTTCTTTCCACCTCTCCTCCTTGGAGGATGCCTTTTAATTTTTATTCAATTTGGCTAATGCTAGGCTGACACAACCATTATTACATTTTTCTCTCATAACATCATTTATTGCATACATCTTGCACTAGAAGCCCATTTTTTTAAATAAAAAAGTACTTTATTATAGAATTTATAAATTTGGGTGATGATATGGCAATGTTATACTAGTTCTAGTTTGATGCTAATCTATTGGAACTACATTGACACTAGTCCTACTTCTTACAACTAGTATACCACCACACCCCCCCCCCCCCACACACACACATATATACATATATATATATATATATATATACATATATATATGTATATATATAAATATATATATATATGTATATATATAAATATACATATATATGTATATTTATATATATACATATATATATATATATATATACATATATATATATATATATATATACATATATATATACATATATATATATATATATACATATATATATATATAAGGTGAGATTAATGCTAAGTTGTTTGTTTATAAATAAGGCATGCCTAGTAATTTTTATTTATTTGAAATAAATAGATGGAACCATACCATATTATATCCAAGGTTAAAAGAAATAAAGAAGTCTCCCCCTCTAGATTTGCTAAGAAATAAAATTATGTTGCTCATCAATTCTTGGAAAAATATCATAAAATAGTCTTGCAGGTTTTTTTAATCCCATTATATGTTGAAGCTATGTATCCAACATGAATATTCTAAATCTTTGAAAGTATGGAATTTATATAAATAAAATCTTGGATAAAATATTAGTTAAATATTAATAAATTGTTATTAGGTCCCAAGGGGGACAACGTAACGGTTTGGGCTTTGGCTCTTCTTCGGGAGGTCTAAGGTTCAAACCGTGGCGTGGGTGAGTGTGTGAGGGGGGTGGGTGTGTGTTCATAAAAAAAATGGTTATTAGGAAATATATAATACTAACAACAATCAAGCTAAAATAATTAAAAAAGTTATTAAAAATACTCAATGCATCTATAGCAAGCAATGGGAAGAAAGGATTTTTTGCACCATAATACAAGATTCCCATCCCATGGTTGAACTTTTTTTTATCCATTGAGCTAGGCTCTAGTAATTGAGATGGGTTGTATTTAAGAAATAAGGCTTATATTCATGTCTTGGTGGACATAGAGGCCTTGTGTGAGTGGTTTGTGGTTGAACCCAAATGACTTATCCTAATTATACTATTATCAAATTGTGGTATCCCATTTAAAGAACTAGTAATTAGAGATGATAAAAAAATATATTATCTTAAAGATTATATTTATCTAAAATATTATCATTACACAATATCAAGTGTTAAATAATACAAGAGTAAGGTGGGTGGAGTGTATCTTATGACCTTGTACCATATTTACCTACAAAATAAATTTTCAGGCAATGTTTGTGAATGTTGTGACTTGCTAATGAATTTACATTTATCTTTCACATATGATAATGGGGTTAAAGGATTTGTAGTTTGAGAATGGTATTTTATTGATAAAGAGTTTGACAGAAAGATATTTATAAATTAATATATTTACATATTTTGATATTAATAAGGTTTAAATTTTTTTTATGTTGTCTACCTTTGTAGCATAAGTGGAGAAGGTGAGTCTGGACCTATTGAACGAGAGGTCCACGGGCCTCTATGATATGAAGGAGGACACAAAAAAATCTCTTGTGGCTTTCCTCTAGATAGTGGTATACATGGATGGGACGACAATGTCGACCACCTAAGAGTGGTTTTGGAGGTTTCTTTCTAACCTAAAAGTTTTACTCCAGGGGAAAATGCAATATGGCTTTGTCTCTTCTTTAGGAGGTGGGTGAGTGTGTGAGGAGATGAGTGTGTGTATTGTTGTGTGTTTAGCCCCTATTCAAGCTTAGTTCTTGGCCTTATGAGAAGTCATGGTTGGGATGGAAATACCCAGTCCTGAGCATTAGTTGGAAGGATTTCTCACACTATCCTAACAAAAAAAACTATGCCATTAAAAAGAATTTAAAAAATAATAAAAATTATGAACCATATATGTCTAGCTAGAAAATCAATGCGGTATGCGTCTGATATGTTGGTGCAGCTATCTAAAAACATCCTAGAAAAATACATCCAATAGGGTTGATGGACCTTCACCAATATATTCTAGAAGGAATCCCAATAGTGATTCTAGGAACTTTCCTTAAATGGATGGAGGTTTCAAAGGTCACAATGGACTCTTATCTCCCTAAGAAGGGGATAGTTTAGGAGGTGGGATGTCCATCTTGGACCTATGGATCCTTTGGATTATAGTGGAGTCATTAGGTGAATATAACTTGAGCTTCTTAAAAGTACGTAGATTGAGGCCTTCACTTGAATCTCAATTTAATATCTTCAACAATGGATTCTTCTGGTATTCATTCTAAAGTGGATTTGCTAGGTGAGTAAGAGGTACTTCAATAAGTAGAAGTAGGTATAGACCCTCACAAAGTCTAATCCTAACTTGTTGTAGCGATTATGGGACCAATGATATGTCATTGGTGTCCCACTAGAAGTGTCATTAAACTATTATCATCTTTGATTGTCTTGATAAGAATAATCATACCTCATGTAGAGTGACACACCAAGGCCACAACCAAGAGTGTGGGGTTTGGCTCAATAAAGGGCCTCTAAGAGTTTTATATAAGTTCGTTTTCTTGTTAGGATGTGATCTTTATGCACACTTTAACTTAGAGAGGAGGAAAGGGAATGTGAGAAAAAATGAAATAACCCAAAAAAAAAAGGGTGGTGATGTGCCAAAATATCCTCTAATATCTCCTTGCATAATAGGCCTGAATACTATGTGCCAACTATGAACACTTCCTCTCCTTGACATAGTTAAAAATAAATAATATTTATCAACATATATGCATATAAAGAAATGGATCAGTGGATAACCATAGATGGCTAGTCCAAATATTGATGTAGGCCTCCCACACACACATATATGTAAGCAAAATTCAAAACAAGTAAAAACTACAAACACATACGTACATACAAAAAAGGGTCAGCAAGAGAACCACAAATGGCTAGTCCAAGAATTTGCATACGCCTCCACATGTATATATGCAAGTAATTTTTTACAAGAATTGTTCTAGAAGCGGGGGTTCGATTTGCCCATGATTTTCTTAGGAATTGACTGCTCTACATAAAGAAATGAAAGGAAATCTTACAAAATATTACTAAAGAAAACTTATCAATCCTTTACAAATCTAACACTAACCTATTTATACATTATAAAGAGGAGGGTTTCCCTCAAAAAGTGATGCAGATATTTCAAGATGATTGTTTCTTCTAATGTTAGGTCATGTCTTGATTGAATTCATTATGGTCTTCTAAGATCTTTAGATCCAGAGTCATTAATGTTGAGTTTTATGAGTTTTTGGATGCTCTCTTGCCTCTATTTGTACCATCTACTTTTTGTAGGGATTCATGGAAAAATAATATCTCTTGTCTCACGACTTTCTTCTAGTATGGTTCCTATTATTTTTATCTTTAATGCACCAACCACTTTCCTTTTTTGTCATGACATACTTGTAGGAAAAATATTGTTTATTTGGGAAGAATTTACACCTTGGCATAATATGTAGAGTTTGGGACACACCTCAGTAGATTTGATTTACTTAAATATCAAAGCATGGGTAACCTAATCTTATGAGCTTTTCTTTATCATATGGGCTCAAAATTGACAATCATTCAATCTTGGAATCGTTAGTCAAAAATGTTTCTTTGGTCCTTGGATATCTTATATGCTTGCTAACCATCAAAAATCTTGTTTCCTCCTTTTCTTTAGACCTTTAAAAACTTTCAATCTTTAAAATATTTCTTCTTTACATTTATTAGAAATTTTGATTTAGATTTTTAGCAAATTATTTTTTTGCTTTCTAACTACTTTATCTTTGGCTGCCTCAAGATTTTCCAAAGGTAATATTTTGAGTGTAGTGAGAATTCACTCTATTTTCTACAATTACCCTTGCAAATCCAATAAAAGGGATGCTACCTGAATCCTCATGGTAGTAAATAGGGCCTCTACTAAGGAAGATAAGAATGGTGATGAACATTATTAGAGTATACCATAGTTGAGTTTAAATGTAAATAATAATTGAGATCCCTAAGATCATGGCTTTGCAACTTACAAAGCATAATCAATTGAAGAAACATTGTCAACATTTTTTCCCTTGGGATATTTCTTGTTAAAATTGATTTACCCCAAATGTTATAGCACATGACCTTATTATTCTTCAAGACTTCTTTTTTCCATGGTGTCAAGGTATTTACCTGTTGATAAAACTGGGTTCATGGATTATCCCATCTACCCTTTGGTTTTTCTAAGCATTAAGATTAATTTAAATTAGTTTTTACCTCAACCCATTCTGATACCACTAATAAATAGCAATGCTTAGATCATTCTCATTGATTAAATGCTCATTTAAATATAATTATGTTGTTCTATATAACAACCATACTAACAATGTGATTTTCATGGTTGGTGGAGATCACAACAAACTAAAAATCCTCACATGGTTCCTGCATGAATGGTTCTAACCTCTCAACTACTCTAGGTCATATGTAATAAATTCCAACAAGCATTATGCATAAAGATATAAAATAACTCCATTACAATGCCATCAATATTTAAGAAAAACTAAAGTTCAATGTTTTATTGTTGTTGCACATGATGTAATAACCTTAAATATTGTTATAGTAATACATAAATTTAGATTTCAATGTACACATATAATGTATCTAATACACTCTTCATGTTATTTAAAGTAGAATTTTCTATTGTGAAGTTGATGATAGAATTATGCATAAAAATATATATTAACACCATCATAATGCCATAAATATTTAAAAAAAAAAGTAAAGTTCAATATTATTGGTGTTGCAAATGGTGTTATTGTTGTTGTATTTGATTATCCCAGTCAAAATAATCATGTATCACACAGAGTGACATAACAAGGCCACAATTGAGAGCACGATATTTGGCTCAGTTAGGGGCATTCGAGAGTTTTTTACAAGGTTGACTCCTTTTCAAGATGTCATATTCTAGTGGCACTTTAACTCAAGGGGGGGGGGGGGGAAAGCGATGTGAGAGAAAAATATAATAACTCAATAAAAAGAAAAAAGTGGTGATGCGCTAAAAACTCCATAAATCTGAATGTTATGTGCTAGTGGTGAACACTTCCTCTCTTTGACATAGTTAAGCACATATGATATTTATTGACATATATGAGCATAAAGAAATGAGTCAATAGAGAACCATAAATGGCTAGTCCAAAAATTGATGTAGGCCTCCCACACACACATGCAAACAAAACCCAAAATAGGTAAAAAATCTACAAACACATACACACATATAAAACCAGGTTAGTAGGATAACCATAGATAGCTAGTCCAAATTTTTTTGTAGGCCTCCATATATATGTAAGTACATTTTACAAAGGATTGTGCCAGAAATAGGGGTTTGATTTACCCATAATCCACCTAGGAACAGACTATCCTATGGAAAGAAATGAAAAGAAAGCTTACAAAAATATTACAAATGTAAACTTGTAAATCTTTTTTATAGTCTAAACTATAGCTATTTACAGATTACAATAGGGAAAATTTCCTTCCAAAATTATCTATAGGTATATTTGACAATTTTAGCTACCTTTTCTAGGGATCCTAAAAATTAAATGAGATACCTGTTGGAGAATATTACATTATTTGGTACATGCTAATGTACCTCCTTAGTAAAACCTTGTAAATATTAGATTAGGATTGTGTCCTATATTAAGTGTGAGTAAATATTTTATGTAATACAATAATGTGCAAGAAATGCACAAGTGTCATGTATATAAGTGTGCAAGTGTTATGTGTGTAAATGTGCACAAGTGTCTCATATGTAACTTTACACATCTATTCTTAGATTAGTATGTGTTATGTGAAGAGTCATATCCAAGTGTGCATACAAGATAGAGTCATGTGTATGGAAGTATCAAGTAGAGAATCCAAGAGTCATGAGACTTGGCATAAGGAAAGGAAGAGTCAAGTAACCAAAAAGTCATCCTACAATGTCTATATATTTTTTGATTAGATATAGAAGGTATTTTGAAAGGGTCCTTGAATATTTTAAAATAGGAGAAGCCCTATAAAACTTGTCCTAAGACCAAAAATACAAGGACAAGAACAACTATAAAGCACTACAACTGGCCACCCATCACCAAGTGAACCAAATACAACTTGATACAATAAATAAAATTAGAATAGTGTTGGTGAGCCCCCTAGCCAACCAACACTCCCACACAACTATGCATAAAATATTTCTTCATAAACAATAAAAGCTTAAACAACATCAAGAAGCATGCATCACTAAATGATAAATCCAATTGAAGAAGATATTTGGGAAAATTGTCTCTCCAAATAGATAGACCAGTGAGACTTATAACCAGGTTTACCGTAATTACTCCATAGAGAGGCATAGAGATATAGCAAACATCATCTACATTTGTAAGAGGAGGAGTAATAAAGTTTACATACATTTGAGCAATTAATATTTTCAATATTGTTACATGCTTTTACATGTATGATTCAGGCTATTTATACATTCCTATTGTTGCTTATTAATAAATGTTATTTGACATATTATTAGCCTTGATTTACATATTAATTGGCTCATATTATTCTGGTTACATTATTATTTTGATCACATTATATTGTGGCTATCATATATTTGATCCTATGATAATTATCTTATGAGATTTACATTAATATTAAGGCTTCAAAAGCCATCAATACCCTTGCTCATAAAAACTGTCAGATCTAGGACTACCATCAACGTACTTATCTTAAATGAATCTCTAAGCCGCTTAATTAAGATGCCATCTGGTAGGTGATCTTTCTCTTCTTAGGTGAGAATACAGTAATTCATCTCACCTATCTCTGCTATAATTCTGCGCACTTTGACTTGACTTAGATATTGGTCGTAGCTCAAATTTTTTGCCCCTTAGTTCTTTAAAAACCTAAGATCTTCCTATAAATTGGTCAAGACTTTTGTTGATAATGCTTAGTCAAGGATCATTAAATTTCCAATATCAAAGTTGTTGCATAAGGAAAAGACTCCTTCAACTTTGTTTCCTCATCGTTGCATTTGTCAAGATTTTTCTTTCCTTTATTTAACAAGTGTCGCATAACCTTTGACTATCAAAACTCATCTTGGCTTCCTCATTTTCAAGATATATTACACACTTCAAGGGGGAAAAATAATTTCTTCTTGGCTCATAGTCTTTACAAAGTTCTGATCACCTATGGTTATAACTTTTCCTTAGGCTCAAATTAGTAGTGAAAAATCACTATAGTTATAACCTCAAAATATTGTTATAGTAATACCTAGATTTAGGGTTCAATGTACACATATTTAATTCGCTCTTCATGTTCTTTATGATATCTACCCTAATGATAATATTATCATTTAAATTGAATATGGTATGAAGCAATGATAAATATTATGTAATTTTTATGAGTATAACTTGAGTTCAATGCCCCACATTATAATGTTATGATAATGACCTATGATAATAAGGTTTGTTGTGACACTACAATAATATGGCATATTAAAATATAGTTTTGATAGCACAAAACATGTAGTATAAATAGGGCTAATTTCAATCCCATATAACTAATAAAAAATAAATTTATTAAAAACTTAACAACTTAGAATTGTTTGATATTGAACTTATAAGTAATATTGTGGGATTAAGATAGATGGTGAATGGGAAGCAACTGCATGAACACAAATTGAGTTAAAAATATTTGTATTGATGAATGCTGCAACAATAAGGTGGATCATATTATATCTTAAGTGGGGTCATTTCAACCCATATAACTAACAACCATGAATGAAATACAAATGCTTGAGAGCAAATTGATTACAAATATGTGTATTATGATAGAAACTCTTACTATAAAGTGAATCATATTATAATATAGGTGGACGAATTTCAACCCTATATAACCAAAAATATTTTAATATTTTAATTGTATTATAAATCAAATCGATTTCAACCTTCTATAACAATTTGAAAAAATATATAAATGATATATATATATATATATATATATATATATATATATATATATATATATATATATATTTTAAATATATTTTTGGATGAAAAATCCATTATATTAATAAAATAATTTCTAATCATACAAAAAATGGCAGGTGGTATTAGCACACCCCATAAACCAACACACTAACCACCATGGGGTTAGGAGTACACAAGAGAGTTAGAAATAATCCACAAAAAGCTATATAACAACCAAAAAAATAGTATCAAACATGCATTCAAAAAGAAAGGAGCCAAGAAATTACTACCAATTGGAAGACCTGAAGTTTTCTTCCATAAGGTCATAAGTCCATCCAATAATTGAAGAAGTCGGATCCCCCAACCATCAACAGTAGTACCACTAACAGTACAAGTATGTGCATTTGGTACAATTTCACCCCAACTAGGGGCATCATCTTGCTCAGGAGGTCGAACATCCCAACCAAAGGCCAGGCAAGATGGGCCTCCAGCTCCAATTCTCCACATTTACACTATGAGGGGGGCTAGGACCAATTTATGGTAGTAGAGGGTTATGGCTGGCGATGGGTCCCTCGGTGAGTCGACAACTAGGACTTGGAAAGGGATGTAAGAGGTACATAGCGTAGGGCATATTCTCCCAATGATCCATGAGGGTACGTAAGTATTGCAGCTCCACATGTACTTTTCAACCTGTACTTGAATCTATAACCAACAATCAAAGAATATAGCATATTTATCAGCAATAGAGAAGACACACCCGACATCTTGTTGAGAAAAAACAACTCTATTATGGGACTTCCAAAGATAAAACAAGGTACCAATTCTAAAAATATTTCAAACAACACCCAAGTTGAAGGAAAAAGCAATAAGGTCACCCAAAATAGCATGCACCGAGGTAAAATCCTCTTGCATAAAAGGTCTAAAAAATTTAAGAAGCCACTCCGAGGCTAACTGAGCCCAATCACAAAACCAAAAAACA
This sequence comes from Wollemia nobilis, assembly GCA_028583015.1. Classification (NCBI taxonomy): domain Eukaryota; kingdom Viridiplantae; phylum Streptophyta; class Pinopsida; order Araucariales; family Araucariaceae; genus Wollemia; species Wollemia nobilis. Next base: position 1,477,398 of record JAQPPZ010002979.1, read on the forward strand.
TGTAGTAAATCTTTCGCTTGTTCACAAACCGAGAAAATAGGATTATGAAAACCCAGATGCTTGAGCCTATTTCCAATAGGAAACCCTTGGTGCAAGAGGCTCCAAGCAAAAAAACTTTGTTTAGGTTCAATATAAGTAGCCCAAGCAATTCGAAACCTCTTATTCCATCGGGAGGGAAGAGAGACTAAGTCCCATATCATAGTGATCTTATCAACCATTGGAACTTGTGGGGTGAGCCATTTGTAACATAGATAAACTTTATATTACAAAACAGGAAGCTCCCCAGGCCAACATCAATTTGGCCATCAGGTTTTTTGAAAATGGTTATGCAGTTTGCACCAAATAGAAAATATAATACTATAAATAACCACCTCATAAGTATCTCTATCACTAGGAATTAAATTATGAGTTTGACAAAAAAATTCCTAGGGTATCCAACTCTTGGTATGTCAGGAGAAGAAATAAAAATGGAAGCAATACCACGCTTATAGAACCTCTGCGCTCTAACCCACTGCACTAGAGCCAAGGAAGATCCCTGCCAAGTGATAACAGGAGACCACCAAATATTCATAGAAGGCAAAGAGGCACTTGCTTTGTGAAAACTCCCTTTCCAATTGAGCCAGGGTTTGAAGGCCTCCCAAGCTTTCCAAATACTTTGAATTATAAAAGAACCTTTAGCTTCAACAATGACAGGGGAAGTAAGAATAGATTGCAATCGCACCTCTTTCCAAATTTTATTTCCCTAAAGCAAACCAGAAGAAATGCAATGCCTAACAAACACTTTCCAAGATTCATTCCCAATTAAATATCGGGTGATCCATTTAGCACAAAGGGCAAAACCTTATTGGTGACAATCAAACAAACCCATGCCTCCATAGTCCTTGAGAAAATAGTAAATTTCCCAGGCTACCTGATGAAAATATCGTTTGATAGAGTCTTTGGCCCACAAGAAATCTCTTACAAGCTTATATAATTTTTTATAACAACATTTGGATGGAACCCAACAAGATGAATAATAGACATGGGTAGTGGCTAAAACCTTAGAACAAATCTAAAATTTTCTTGCTAGAGAAAGTTTCTTACTAGTTCAGTAAGAAAGCTTCTTGTTCATTTTCTCAATAACATACTACCACAATTAAGCACAAGAACCATGAAAGGTAAAATGAATTCTAAGAAATTTAAACACCTCACCCAGTTGAATCCAAGTCCATTGGAAATGACACAACTAGCATGGCAACTAGGATTGAGATTGCCAAAAACAGGAGGTTTTTTTCTATTGAATAGAAGAACCAGAGGCTAAATAGAACACCTCTAAGCAACTAATAGTCGAGGAAAGGGATTGCTCATATTCTCAAAGCATTAAAAAATGACCATTGACCAACTGGCGATCATAATTGGGGAGAGCAATACCCCTGATTAATTCTTGATCCACCTTATGGGACAAAAATAGCCAAAAGCCTCTACAATAAGAATGAAAAGAGATGGATCAAGAGGGCATCCATGTCTTACAGAATTACCAAGAGAAATTGACTAAGATTGACTATTATTCAATGTAAGAACAACTGAAGCATCTTGAAATAACATAAGAATGATGCTCACAAACACTAGCCCAAAACCCAAAGCTTGAAGCATGGCGGTGATGAAGTACCACTCCATATTATCATAGGATTTCTCAAAATCAATCTTAATGAATAAAGCATCTTGTTCAAAATTGCTTGCCCACTCCATACCTTCCCAAACATCAAGAATATCAAGAATGTATCTTCCCTGAACAAAGCCAGTTTGTTCGAGTCTAACAATCAAAGGCAGGAGAGATTTAAGCTTAAGCGCAAGGGCTTTGGCAATAATATTATAGATCACATTAAGTAGAGTGATCAACCTCCAATTAGTGATGAGCTCGGGGTCTCCAAAATTAGGAATAAATTTAACATTACCTTTGTTAATAATGGAACCTAGTGAACCACATTACAGGGCTTCAAGATGCACTTTGTGGAGATCAGAACCAAGCACATCCCAGATTTATTTGTATAATTCACATGGGAAGCCATCAATACCAGATGCCTTATCATTGGCCAAGAGTGACAAGGCATTTTTTAAATCCTCCAGAGAAAGAGGAGTGTCACAGAATATCATTTGCTCAGGAGAAAGCTTGTTGGGGACAACAACGGTATAATCAACAAGAGCTTGCCTTCTAGCATCATCAAAGGGTTGAGAAGCAAAAACACCTTGATAATGTGAAACAAAGGCTTTGACAATGTTCGGAAGGTCTTTGAATCTCTGTCCATCAACTTGAATGGATTGAAACTAGGAATACTGGGTAGAAGGTCTGAGGCGTTGAAAAAAATCTTTGGTCACTTTGTCCCCCACTTTGAGCCAATGCATTTGAGCATGTAATTGAGCACCCTTGGATTCATACAAATCAACTTTTTTTAGCTCATGTCGAATGGAAGAAACTTGGGACTGAGCAAGAGAGCTAAAAGGAGAGGCTTCAAGCCTAAGATAGGCTTTCGATAGCTCACTCTACAAGGCAGACTTAGCCTATTTTTGCCGCTTTGCACCCAAAGTCCACATCACCTTAGTGGTTCGTTGAATGGCAACATTCCACCACTCAATACTTCTAGAAAGACCATCAGGTCTAGGAATAAAATTCAAAATGCAACATATATGAGCTTTCAAGCTAAAGCTATGCAAAAAAGAAACATTGAGGTAAAACTATGAAGAATGCACTCTAGGTTGAAAGTTTAACTTTGCCACCGAGAATAAAATAGGTGAATGATCAGACAGTGTAGTACCAGGGAAAGTCAACATATACAGTGAAGAAGGCAAAAGACGGGAGAACTAAAAGTTGTTACACTCAAAAATCATGGCTTTGTCCAATCTTGCCAAAATCCTGGTAGAAGCAGCCTGGAAATTGGACTAAGTGTACCAAAGATCCTGAGAGAAGTCAGAAGGCGAGAAACAAGAATTAGGGTCATAAAGTCGAAACTTGTTTTTCATAAAAAAACCAAGCTTCTCTTTCACCTAAGCACCTCCACATCGGAGCATGACTAACCTTATCAGAAGCTTTCTCCACCATATTAAAATCTCCACAAAGCACCCAAGTGACAAATGGTAAATTCATGGCAAGCCATCTCCACACCACACATCGATCAAAAACGATGTTTGAGGCATACATATTAACCACCCCAAACGATTTTTTCGTAGATCTCGAACAAAAACCAAACAACTTGATTGGATGAGTCAATACCCTAAACTAAATATCATTATAAATACAATTTTTTAATACTTAAACATAAAATTTTACATAAAACTTTGAAGACAAAAAAATCTCGACATCAAAAATGCAAAAATATTTTCAACTTTAAAGTATTTGTTACAGCTTTCCACTTATTATTAAAGTAAGTGTCTATTAATGTTTGATATTGAAATATATTAAAATATTTGTCATTTTCATATGTGCACTCAATATCAGTTGGATAGACGGTATGTTTTTATTCATTTCAATTGTTTACAAACAAAACTTATGAGTTTATCTTCCCAATTATTTATATAATTTGAATGGGTCTAAGGATTAAGAATTATTTAAAATCTTAATTTAAAAATAAAATTTTTAAAAATGATTTAGAATGTTAAATAAAAACTTTAAAATTCAAATCTAATTAATAGTAAGATTGTGCACTAATCTCCTATAAGACACTGTTCCATAAACACCTTTAAATATTCATTTTATTAATATTAATTTTTATTTATATATAAAGCTTGGGGTACAGTTTAACTGTTTGGGTTTTGGTTCTTTGTCCAAAGGTTCAAGGTTCAAACCGTTCAAGGTTCAAACTGTGGCGTGGGTGGGTATGGGTCTCCCTAATGAAATTGTGTAACATGTTGGGGGATTCTTGGTCAAAACCCCACTTCTTAATATTAAAAATAAATAAATAATACAATATTGAACTATTTTAATTATATTAATTATTTTTTAAATATACAATAGGCACACTACCATGAGAAACGCTGTACGAGGAGTCTAAAACCTAGATATTTTTGAAAACCTTTCTTATCCTGCAATATATTTAAACATGTTGTTTTGAAATATTCGACAAGACCAAGTCCTCTAGTTTAAAGTTCCCATGAGTGCACGCTGTGAGATGATGTTATCACAATGCGGCAAAGAAAACGAAAAGATTAAGCCACGCAGGCTATCAGAAACTTTTTTACCTTACTTTCATCTCTTCGCCACTTATTTTCTCACCAACTTGCTTTGTTTAAATAGCCTTTCTGACAAACATAAAAAAAAAAGAAATCACGAGATGCGAGGGAGCAGGGCAATGTCAGGCCTCGACAGCAGAACGGAGCAGAAGCGAAAGCGGAGAATCTAGTTCAAATTCTACGTTACAAGAATCTTAGAATTTTTATTTATCGATCGATAGATAGCCGCGGTACGTTTTTGTCGAAGAATATATACCAAATGGATATACGTATTTGTGAGTATTAGACTTGAGATCTGCATGATCTGCATGTTGTTGTTGTTGATATCGATTATTACAGGAGAGACGAGTACGAAACTCTGGGATTGTCATACGCTGTGTTTATATGTGCACTGTGTCTTTGACCGTTTGTAGCCAACGAAAAGGACTTTTTCGAAGAATGCGGATGCTTAAACTTTATAACTTAAAACAGCTTATCCTGAGGCATAGCTGAGAGAATCGAGGAAGTACTGCCTAGAATCCTAGGCAGATGTGTCTATCTACGCTGAGACAAGATAGTAATTCTATTTTTATTGTCGTTTAGTAAAAATTTGATTGGTCAAGGATTTATCAAAAAGAGATTTAGTCTTAAATTTTCAGGTACACTATCAGCTTAGCAAAGGTATAGTCTGTTCTGAATCCTTTGATTGTCTATCACATCAATGAGGACAGTAGTCTTCATCTCAGAACAGTACGAATCGTGAGTCATCAGTGGTCTCCATCTCATGCTAAGTCAACAACTACACGAATAAAATAGACTTGTTGGAAGCAACCTTGTGATTTAAACCCTCATCTTACTAATTACTAGTGGTTATAAAAAAAATTATATTTTTATTGTTTCTTTGCTCTTTTCAATAAAGTAAGAAAAATAAAAAGATTGGAGCCCTAGTTATGTTAATTATTTGTTTTAAGGTTATTTATTTTAAATCTGACTTTGGAGGGATAGCATATTGTTTTGGAGGGCTTATCTCCTTGGATTGTTCGATAGGAAGATGGTTGGAAGTCGTATTATATCTGTGTAAATAGTTAAGGCCTTAAAGATACTTGGACAATAAAAGGATTGGGAGGGTTATTCGGCAAAGGAGGGAGGTTTAGATCATTTAGGCACTTTAAGGAGATGTCTAAGGGAGAAACCATGTTACGTGGAAGGCCCTAGCCCCCAAAATCATGGGGGCATAACTAGTGCACCCATACTATATTTGAAGCATCCTTTGAGAACAACTAGATATAAGCGTATAAGTTTATTTAGGCTATCATGATGGTTTAATTATGCTTCAAAATGAGATATTTATTTCTTATCGTTGAGTAGGGAAGTTATTATAACAATAACTTTATGTTTTAGGAATGGTGAGAGTAAGTATGCATTGATCTCTTGGATAGTAAAAAGAAGGTTGCAATGACAAATAGCACCCTTAAAAGCATATTAGGTTTTTGAACTAGATATTGTATTAATGTATTTACTAAATTTAGCTTGGTCTCTTTTAAGAATGGTTTTGGTAGAAAGTTAGTCCTTGTTTACTGTTTCCATTCTTAATAAGCTACAATAAAATGATAGTTTTAATATTTTTAAAAATAATTTATCAAAAAATTTATATTTTTTAAAATTTTAGTTATTTTTTTTTTGTCATAAAATAATTCTACATCATTTCTATGTTCTTCATAAACCCATGATGGGACTTTTTTTGAATCCACAAGATTTCATCTCTAACTAGGATTAAATTCTCAATCTAATATCCATGGTCATAATGATCCATAATTATGGTTTATGGTTTCTTAATGCAAATGAATCTAGGTTAAGATTTAATCAAAGTGTTAACATGAATATTAGTTGTGGTTAGCCAACGAGTACTTCCCTAACTAGCAACTATTCGTAAGAACATAAAATAGTCTTATTGTTTGTAATAATTCTTCTTGATCCTTCGATCTACCTAATATGGAATATGCACCCTAGAATGAGGTTAATATTGGATGACTCGAAATTGCTTCTATGTTACCCTCTAGAGAAGGTCATCTTCTTATCTAAATCATATTGTGTAAAAGACAAAAGATAGAAAAGGGGGTAGGGCTAAGAGAAGAGTAGGGATAGAGAGCTTGGTAGTTATGGTCAAAGCTTAGATAACAACATAAAATTTAGCTAAGTGAGCATTAACCATATTTTACAAGCAATGCCTAACAAGCTAGACCCCAACCAAAGTATTGTAGGAAATATAGTAATCCCAAATATTACAAAATCCAATATTCTAAGCATTTTAATTGAAATAAGCCTAACAAATTTAAGCCTAACAGATCATACTTCAATTAAAGCATAAACATAAATTTTTAAAAGTGAAATATCACCTTAGTTAATAATTATATACACTTCAAATGAGATAGGTCAAATAGCTCTTGATCGTATCAGAATAGTATGAACACTAAGTTTACATTAAGCAAACCTTGAATTATTTGACCCTTTATAATGAGGAACATTCCTCTATTTATACTATTTGCCTAGCTAGAAATACAACTATCTACTATTTACAATCATAAACAAATTGATCATGCATGATTAGGGATGATCTGACACCACTCAACATATTTAACATGTTCTTTATTGGTCCTCTTGCGATTGTGATTTATGGGATCATTAGTCATGCTTTGTTGGAGTGGCTATCACTTTCATATTTTGATAATAATAATTCTGGCCTAACTACTTTATCTGGGTGTGTCAAGCACCTTTTCCTTAAAACTATTCTATTTTGCAAGCACACTAGATAATTTAGATGTTGACATCATGCTCCTTATTGAAAACCTCTGGTTTGAGACATTGTTTTCCTTAGAATTACACTCCATGCTGCTTCTCTTGCTTTACTTGAGATTTTCACTAGACTGGAACTTTTTGTAGGTTGGGATTATGTCATCATGAAAAAGTTTTAACTTACTTCCATTTGGGCCTTTGTTAGGAACTTCTTTACTAGATCGAAGATCTTGAAGCTCCTTGCTTACATCCTCCAAAAAATATTTTGGATTGCCTACCTTTTAGGCTCTTGAGTACTTGTTTTTTGCTAGAATGAAGATTTTATAGCGTCTAGCTAACATCGTAGTGGAAAAAATCCAACTACTGAGACTTTACAAGTCCAACTTCAAAGCAAATGAAGTGAGTCTAGACAAAAGATTTTGATTTCAAAGAACAAATAAATTTTAAGCAATTTTTTGCTTGAAATTGTTTGCTTAGGCTCCAAAAGAAAGAGTTTGAAAGAATTATAGGTCTAAAAAGGTCCTTCAAAATTTAACAATAAATAATTTTAAGCAAATAAGGACAATTTTGGTGTTGCATGAGCATGTTTAGACTTGTAAATATATGCAAAATAATTGTCTACATTCTTGATGCCTCCTGAGAAATTTTGCTTAGTGGAATTTTAAACCCAGATAGCCTTATTATTGGGCTATACAATATTTCTTTGCTAACCCTAAATCCTCTTTTCTATATCAAATGTAGGACTTTTGACTTGTATGCCTAAATTTGTTTTGGCTACATTCCACTCCTACTATGTTGGGACCCATAATCTTTGAGCCTTCTCATGAATAGACATTAAGATAAATATTTAATTATATGAAAGAGATTTATATTGCTTTACCAAATATATCACCCTAGTGTGCATCATAGCTAGCTTATTTGAAAATAAAATAAGATCTCTTCATCAAAAAAAATTGGCCAATCACAAAATTTGATCATATCTTTAGCTACTTTATCAAAAAAGTCCTTTAGCTCATCCATAGAATAAGGGTGGCCATGTGGTTCCCAAATATATGGAAGTCCATCTGGATCCTAGTGGCAATGAGTGAATTGGGAACCTCATATCCTTATTTGAGTGTTTGCTTCCACTCAATAACCTCTGCTGCTACCTAGTATATTGTTACCCTATTGTTGTTTCCACTCCATTCTTTGTAGCTCAAGGATCTTGGCCAACCACTCTGCATTTCCTTTCTCCTTGTGGTATTTGGCCATGATCCAAACTCTATTTGTATATAACACATCGATAGACGTATGCATCATCTGAGCTCTATCCCCTAATTGGGATACTATCTATCTATAATATTTGTCATTATTTGAGCTTAAATCAATTGAGATGTTGACTTAGACACAATGGATTCATGGATGTCGAAATGTATTTCCTTTCATTGGGATCTAACATGCCCAAAATCCTTGTTAGTGTGATCTCCAACTTTATATTTTACTTCTTCTTATCAAGCAAAACTTGTGCATTGGATTGTACCTACTAGAATTGACTTTGAGTATCAACTTTTAGGAGATTGTGAGTGAATATGGTAAATGAAGAGTGCAAGAGAGAGAGGGGAGGTATGAAAGATATCAAGGACGTTGAAGAGATGGTTTGAATAGCTCCAAAATATGGGGTAGGTGTATGTTCAATAAATTGAGATGTAGGTGAAGTCATAACTACTTTAGGAGGTGACCTGGTGAGTGCCTCCTTTTGTGGAGATGAGTGAGGAAGAGAAAAAGGTGGTGGAAAAGAGTGAGGAGGAGAAGAAGGTGGTAGATGTGACATACCTGGTTCTTGTATTGCTGCTCTAGAATGCTTTTCAACCCATAGGGGTGTCATTTAGAACTTAGTATTCTTTACTTCTAGATCCTACTACTTTAGAGGAGAACTCAACATTTTTTTTTTCCACCTCCTTCCAAATATCTTTCATGGGAATTTAGGAATGTAGGGACTAGAACTTTCATGTGGAGAGCTTGAAGAGTATCATCACCTAGTCTAGCATCACCCCTATGAGGTGGTTCTTGAGAAGGATTTAAATATCCAACTAGTTGGGGACCTAGGCGACCACCGATATAACCCATCTTAGCCATCATTTTGATACATATAGTGCATGTTTACTAGAGAAACTCTTTAAATGAAGGTGATGGTAGAGCTTGTTGCCAACTTGAAGTGGTAATATTTAGATCCTACTCAGATTTTCCTAGGGAGCTAGTTTCTTCCTTTGAGTATTCCTTCAGAATGTACTAGCCTTGGGAATCACTCCTTTGCTCTTATAGATTTTCTTTATTAAAATATTCTTCAAATGTTTCATCAGATTTTAAGTCATAACCATGGAATTGCAAGCCCATATCACACTAGAAGATCCACCTCTCTTAAATTTTCTTATTAATCTAGCCCCTTTTAGCCATTTCCTTTTGTCTTTTTTATTTGAGCACATGGTTCAGATTGCTCCTAGGCTTATATTTTTTGAATTTTTATAAATTGGTCTCTATAGAGGATATTTAGTTTTAGGCTCTACTTTTGCCATATCTCCATATTCTTCTGTCAGATTCCTATATTTCTCCATCTTTAGCCTTGGAAAATGCTCAAAGAAAGGATTATTCTTATTCATTTTGGTAAGGCAAACCTTTAGAATACCTTTCAAATCACAACTCTACCTATTTGACACTATTTTTAGTTGTAAATCCAACAATCTCTACTTCAACAAATCAACCATTTTCCTAGACTTGAGAGTGATTGACCCATAATTTAGAGGTAAGGGATATAGGGTTCCTTTGTTCACTCTAAACCTAAGTATGTATCAACATAGTCAATTTAGCAATAAAATTTGAGGTCAAAAAGCTAGTCTATGACATAATGGAGCAACAAAATCAATTCTCTGATGAAGCCATATACATATATAGTGGTGCATTTTGGTATGAAGTACCAATCCCCAATTTGTGCTTTGGTTGTTAGTAGTTGAACCTTTATTTCCTTTGACATCCAAGGAATATCTGTCTTAATGCAAGAAATAGTAGGACCAAGGAAGAATTTACTGAAATCTAGAAATAATTAAATGTCTAGAGGGCTGGTATCCTATCTACAATCCATAAAACTCTTCCATAATTACCTTAATTTTGGAGAATGAGATACAAGAAGAATTCTTCCTTGCAATATAGAGAAATCAAAGTTAGGTAGGATGGATATTAGAAAATTCCTACCTTACTAAACTATACCAGTTGGTTATGAAATTTAGAGTTAAGGAATAGAGCCCAGTAAAAATAAATGGGGTTTTAGTGGTTAGTGATAGCGTAGGCCATAAATTTTTGATAATCATGCACTAGCTTTTCTGAGTTAAAATAAAAAATGACAACTGACATAGAAAATTTTTCTTGTGCATGAACTTGAAAATTGGCTAAAAATAGTGGAATTTTAAGAAGGTTTTTTTATAGGGTTATCTTATTGCCTATTTAGCCTAGATATTAATCTATAATTATAGCTTGGTCATCTTTATCAAATGCCTTAGGCACACAAGGAGGAAAAGTTACAACAAAGGTTGTTGTACAGATTTTAGGCTTAATAGAGAAAAGTACCTGACCAGTAGCATCTCTTACAATCATGGACTCTACATGGTGGTTTTTGGCCACTACTTGGACCAAATATAGAAAAGGATGTACTCTCCTAAGCATGAATTTCTCCAATAAGTACTAGGAACATGAAGCCAGGTGGCTTATTGACAAGTTCATAACCTTCTACTCTATTGTGTCCATATATTTTGCCTTGATGGTCAAGTCTAAATCAAAAACATTTCCCAAGTGGTTGACTAGCCTATTAGAATCCATGGTTGTTCTTGTAAAGATTTCATAATAGGGAAATATGCATCTGCTCTTAGCTTCTACTTATAAGACAACTAAGTACTTGAATGCTTTGTGAGCTATAAATAAATAGTGGATGTCTTTTATAATCCTTTATTAAAGGTAAGTTCCATAATTACATTAATGTACACATTCTTTATGCTACAACTCAATTATTTTTCCTAAGACTCTAGTTCATGTGAGCACCTTGATCCACTTCTCCCTTTAATGTTATATCCTTATTCAACCATTAGCCTTGATATTCCATATGGAGTTCTTAAGTCAACTCTTTAAGGCATTTTGAGTCATATTCAATCAAATTGATATTTTTGTCCTCTATCCTTTCTATGTGGTAAGGACTTGGCTTGTCGACATTGATCCCAACCTTTCTTCCTTTATAGGAAATCACTATATGCATGTAATCCAAAGATAGATATCCTCAAAGCCTAGATATGAATTCTCTTAACAAATATAACCCAAAGAGAGAAGGAATATCAACCATTATTACCTCTTGGATTACAATGGCCTCTGATATCTTGTGAAGCACCATAGGTATATCTTTGATTAATCCAACCATCTAGACTAGAGTTTTGTCTAGCCGCAATATATCAAAACTAGTATAGTGTATTCTATATCCATTGTGTACCTAAGGTATGACTATTGCAACATCTCCAACATACACCATGCAATTATGTACTATCCAAAATTCCACTTTCAAGGACATATATAAGGGTAGAGACCTATTCTTTCCATCCATGGAGCTTGCTGATCTTGAGATAGATTTAGTTTTGGATAGCCAAATCCAATTGAGGATGTGTTGCTTCCTTTGAGTAGATTTATTTGTATAGGAATCAATAATGCATCACACATGTTATCCCTTGAAAGGGTCTTTTTAAGCTCTTTTACAATGTTATATCTAGAATATTCTAGTAACTTCTCATTCATATGGACTAGCTCATCCAACCTCTTATGATACTATTGCATAAATTTTTGCATTTACCTCTTGTTGACTAAGTAAAAATAAAGCTTCTTTAGGATTTGTTCCCTAATTTCTTCTTTATTAGTCTTAGGTTCTTTTGGCTTTGGCTTCTCTTTAGATTGTTATTTGATATGCTCCTTTTGTGGTTGAGTTGAAGTATTCAAACCATAAACCTTTTGGGGATATGCTAGGAGAGGTCTCTTCCTATATATAGTCAAAATGTGAAATGTTCTAGAGCTTGTAGGTTCCTCAACCAAGAAATTTTGATCCTGGTCCATAAGCATGCCCACTAGCCCTTTTGACTCTTTTTTAGATTTTTGAGCTATAACCAACTGGCACTGATGTTGGTACCAAATAGACGTTGAAATTATGTGAATCATTAAATGCTAAACACCAATAGTACTCCTAGGCTATGGATATTTCTCCTTCTTAGCTTTTGGCCACAATATTTTGCTCTTTGGATGCATTATTGGTTGAAGCCCCTTGGTTTTTTGTTACATAGGGGTATCTTCTCTGTTGGAATCCTTCAAATATTCTTTAAATATTTTTCCATTCCATCATGGTGATCTTGTTCATTAGATTCTTGATTACTACATTCAACTCCTACATATGTATGGATTCTTTTGGATCTAGAGCTGGTAGAGATTGTAATTGGATGGTTGGAACCACAAGCTGAGGATACTATTTGGGTGTTGGTAAAACAACTAGAAAAATGAGCTAAAGAAGCTAGAAATAAGGCTTGTTGATTGTTCTAAGGAATTTTCTGGGAAATATGACATTATGAACTTTGGAGGAAGATTTTCAACTTATATGAGGGCATTCTTTGCTACCACAATGACTTGGAAAATTTGGGGTAATATCATCTCATTGGGCTATTGGTTTTGTAATCTTAAGTATGGAATGCAAGCTCAAAGATAGTAAATGTAAGCTTGGGCTTGATAAGGTCTTACCTCTTGAGGGATTCTCCTCCATGTCTTGTTGAACTGGATATTAAAATTAGTGATGTTTTTTTGAGGATGCCTTTATATGGAAGTAAACTAAATAAGGAGTGAAAAGGAACCCCCTACATCATTGAACTCCAAGATAAAAGGTTCAAGTAACTTAGTTCAAGTGCTAATGCTATTTTCTACTAAGGAGAGATACTAGGTCAATACCTTACCTCTAAAATATAGGGCTAATAATCTTACCATTACATCTTCATAAATGATATTTTTAAAGTAGCTAGAGTAGCTATATATTGATAATGTTCATATATAATTTTTTCACTTCCATCATATGAGGGTAAGGCTTTAAGCGAGGCTTGTGGAATATCATGAATATTTTGCATATTAAGGAGTTTGATGCTTTCCAGATAAGGTAAATTTATTTGGGCATGGTCCTAGGTGGGGAAGTACTAGGTGACTCTTTAAGTATGGTCTACAAAGAGTAGGACTTTGGATAGAGAAGGCTTAGATAAATAGAAGTGATATTCCTTTTCTAGATGCCCTAAAATTTGTTAGCTTAGTAAAATATGGGGGTTCTTTAAGCTTCTTGACCTCTAATATTGTGATCATAATACTACGAGTCTATATCCTTCTATAAGAGTTGTCAATTGATCATGGATTATTTAAATGTGAAGTCACTAGGTGAACAAATTATTTGGCTTAAGATAACAAGATATTAATCATAATCCTAATATTTCGATAATATTTATTTGTAATATTAACTCTATGGGATGAGATTGTTCCATATCACTAGGTATACCAAATTTTTTTATGTCACACAATGAGTATCTTTTAAACTTCTTCTTAGTATTTATTTATAAACTAAACTCAAATTTGGAATAAATATTGAGTGATTCATCCCACCAGGCATACCAAAAAATCTTAATTCTTTGATATGCCTAATATGGAATATGCATTCTAGAATAAGGTTAAAATTAGATGACTCAAAATTACTTCTAAGTCAACCTATGGAGAAGGCCAACTCCTTATCTAAATTCTACTATGTAAATGACAAAAGATAGAAAAGTAAGGTAGGGTTGAGATAAGAGCATGGATAGAAAGCTTGATAATTATGGTTGGAGCTTAGATAACATCACATACTTTATCTAAATGAGCATTAGCAATATTTTATAAGTAATGCCTAATAGACTAGACCCCAACTAAAGCTATGTAGAAAATATAGTAAGCTCATATTTTACAACATCCAACATTCCAATCACTTTAATTGAAATAATCCAAACAAATTTAAGTCTAACAGATCATACTTCAATTAAAGCATAAACAAAATGTCTAAAAATGCAATATCACCATAGTCAATAATTCTACACACTTCAAATGAAATAGGTCAAACAACTCTTGAATGTATTAGAATAGTATAAACATTACTCTTACATCAAATATACTCTAAATTATCCAACCCTTTATAATGAGGACCATTCCTCTATTTATAATATTTTCCTAGCTAGAAATAAAACAACCTACTATTTAAAATCATAAACAAAATGATCATACATGATCAGGTGTGATCTGGCACCACTTAACATCTTTAGCATATGCTTTATTGGCCCTTTTATAGTTGTGATTTATAGGATCTTTAATTACGTTTTATTGGAGTGGTTGTCACTTTCATGTTCTAACAATAATTCTAGCCTAACTACTTTCATTAGGGTGTGTCAAGCACATTTTCATTAAACACTATTCTAATTTGCAAGCTTGAAAAATATTTTAGATGCTAACATCATCATCCTTACTAAAAACCTTTGGTCTAGGATGCTACTTTCCTTGGATTTTTTCTCTAGGATTCTTCTCTTGCTTTACTCAAAATTTTCACTAGGCCAAAACCTTTTGTAGGTTGGGTTGATTTCATCATGAAAAAGTTTTAGCTTACTTCCTTTTGGGCCTTTGTTAGTAGCTTCTTTACTGCATTGAATATCTTGAAGCATATTGCCTACATCATCTAGAAAATATTCTAGCATGCTACCTTCTGAGCTTTTGAGTACTCTCTTATTGTTAGACTAGAGATTTTATAGCACCTAGTTGACACCACTATAGAAAAGATTCAACCACTTAGATATTTTCAAGTTCAACTTTAAAGCATAGGAAACCAATCTAGATAAAACATTTCAACTTCAAAGAATAATCAAATTTTAAGTAATTTTATGCCTAGAATCGCTTCCTTAGGCTCTATAAGAAAGAATTCATAAGAATTATAGGTCCCAGAAGGATATTTAAGCTTGAATAATAAATAATTTTAAACAAAAAGTACAATTTTGGTACTCCATGAACATTTTTAGACTTGTGAACATATGTAAAGAATTTATCTATAGTTCTACTCAATGATAACAAATAACTATTTTTATATTATCTGTGGATATTCAATATTTCTATTCATCACAATGTACAAGGAATGATTACAGAGCAACAATAATCAAAGTATATTGTAGTCCTTATTATACAAGTTCATCAGAATGTAATAAAATAAGATAAGAATATTTATTTATAGCTTGATAATAACAATGAAACATGAACCATTCTATGTTGTTTCTATATTTTGGAATATACAAAATCTTAACATATATTAAATACACTAGTATACAATATTAATTTTAGTTTCAATCTTTGCAACCCACATTACATTCCAATGTTTTGATGTCAATAAAATAAAAAGTAAAACCAACATAAATCATCCATTTCCTTCTAATCATAATGGTGGGAGAAGGCATCATCTAGGTTCTTTACCACCCAATCAATAAACACTATCATAGTGACCCTATCTCAACTTTAATTAATGAAGTTTTGACACAAAGGGGTAGATACATAGTACCAAATGAGCTAGAGAGTCCATTAAGTTCTTATGCATTTTATTTTATGCATTAATGTAAGATAAATTATATATTAAACCATGAAAATATAAGTAATTACTCATAATTACATCTAGATTTTAAGACAAGGAACAATTTGTAACTAAGGTGATACAACTACTGTGTATACCATTAATACTCACATCCATATTTGAACTCTTTATTTTCCATGGATGGGACTACCATATCTAAATTCAAACTAGGTATTCACATTGTTCATGATGCATCCATTAGATACTTTAACCTCTCTTCATGCCCTAAAGTGGTATTTCCAATTCATGCAAAGCATGCATCATTTAATCATCATGGAAATCATGCATCATTTATGACGTTCATCAATGTTTTCAATGTTGGCTATTTATTAAGGACATTAAACCATAAAAAATAGTGTGATAATTCAACCACATAGTAGTAATAGTTTAGCCATCAAATAGTAGTTTTTGTAGTAATAAATTTAGTCAAAATAATTACAATAATCATGCAGGTGAAAATCCATCCATGAAATGATAGTAATCAAGCTAATGATAATTTAATCATCAAAATACAACAATAAAGCAAGTAACAATTCCATAATATAATTATAGCAGTCTTAAAATAACTAATTAGTCATGAGCAATTGACAACTTGGTCATAAAATTTTAGAAGATCAGTTCAACCACAAAATTAGAATTAAAAATTTGTAATACTTCAATAAGTAACAACACAACTATAGAGGTAAAAAATTAAGCAATTGATAAATTAATAATAAAATTACAACAACCTAGATAGTTTAGCCACATAACTTCAAAAATTATGCCACACATTATACATGTAGGTTCTAACTCAATGCCTCATCAATAGGTATCATTTTCCTATAAGAATGAAGTGTAATGTATGTTTATTTACCAATTTTGACACAATGCATCATGTGACAGTTTATAAATAAATGAATCCTATGCTAGTGGTAACTATAGGAATGATAAAAATATATATTTCCTTTCTTCCTTATTAGGGTATAAGTAACTGATCAATGCATTTGAATTCCCATCAAATTGGTTCTATTCACAACTAAAATATTCACTACAAGTTTCATTTGAAGACTCAACCAATTTCACAAGTAATTTTCATACAAACGTTCATAGTCATAAAAAAACATAAGCATTATATTCTATTGTAATTAAAAGCATTAGAATTTATATGAAATAGATTCCCTTTTTACTACCATGCATCCATATCAATGGAATACTTTCATCAACATTTATCATAGACCCTTTTGAAGGACATTTGCCAACCCATTACCATGTAACTACTAAAGCACTTTTTTCAAACATACACCATTCATTCTATTGTAACATTTTTTTTCATTTATATACTATGCATACTAATGGAGTATAACATATGCTATGCATTCTACTGAATATTTTTTTCATATACCGTGCATTCTACTATCAAACATATACCATGAATTATTTTTCAACACTTTCATCAAATATATCATGTGTTCTACTAAAGTACTTTTGTTAAACATATAACATGCATTCCACTTCAATAACTTCATCAAACTTATACCATGTGTTATGCTAAAGTACTTTTATCAGACATACAACACACATTCTATTGAATCGTTTTTATATATCATACATTCTATTGCAACACTTTCATCAAACATATGTCATGCATTCTATTGAATCATTTTTATATACAATGTATTCTGTTTTCAAACATATACCATGCATTATATAGTATTTATTTTGTTAAATATATATCATACATTTTACTAAAGTACTTTTGACAAACATATACCATGCATTCTACTACAAGACTTTTGTAAAATATATACCATGTGTTCTACTAAAATATTTTTGTTAATCATGCACCATGTATTCTACTATAACACTTCTTAAACATGTATTATTCACCATGGTTTTTGTTTGATGTTGTTGCAAGGGGTGTGAGGTGGAGGGTAGCTTTGGTGGTGGAGAGGAACAAAGTTTTGGAGGCATCAACTCAGCAGACACACCAAATCCAAGTCTACAACAACCTTCTCCAACTGGGCATGGTGACAAAGAAAGGAATGGAGAAGCGGGAAGAAGCTTCCAACACCAAATTTTTGATCCAGGGGTAAAATCATGGCTTAATGTAGTTAAAGGAAATCAAAGGAAGCAAATAAAGAGTTTTAACTTGTCAATGGAGGAAGGAAAGCTGGTAATACCAGATGAACTGGCAGAAATGAGTGTTGTGCAAGGGGATCTCTGTTTAGTGGGGAAATTTTTGGGTGTGAGACCAGATCTGGATATGATTCAAAAATGGGCCAATGAAAAGTGGAAGCCCTTAGGGCATATGGAAATTGCAGCCCTACCCAAATTTTTTTTCTTGGTAAGATTGAACTGTGCAGAGGATATTGATCGAATCTTGCAAAGAGGACCTTGGTTTTTTGGGAGGAGGGGTTTGTTTTTGAAGTGTTGGACTCCGGAATTCGATCCTTATAGTCAACCCATTTTGCAAGCACCGATTTGGGTCAGGTTACCAGGACTACCATTACAATTTTGGCAGGAGGAGGTTTTCGAAGGAATTGCAAGAGATTTTGGCCAGCTCATTGTGGTAGATCCAACAACAGTGGCAAGATCGAGGCTGATTTATGCTAGGTTTTGTGTTAATACTAATTTGGAAAGGGATATTCCAAATTCATGTGAGCTTATCTCAAAATTTGGCAAATGGTTGCAAACAATAGAATATGAAAATGTGCCAACCAAGTGTAACATCTATAAAAAATTTGGACATCTTGGAAGATTCTACCCTAATCAACTTGGGAGAAAGCATTATCAAAATATTTGGCAAAAGAAACAAAGTAAGGAGGAAAGGAATGATGAATATTATGATGCAAAGGAACAAAGGACTATTGATCTGAAGGAGATTCAAGGAAAAGATGCTTTGGAAAATGCCACATATGAAGAAGGTGAGATTGTTGAAGACCTGGACAAAGTAAGTCAACTTGCTTCTGATTTCAGTAATACTAGGAATGAAATTTTAACTAAGAATTATTTTGAGTCTTTGGAAATTTTAAATGTTGAGGAAGATAATGTAAAGAAAGGTGGGAAAGGGGTAAATGAAAATAATGAATCTATTGAAAAAGAACCAGATATACCCGATGAAATGGAAGGAAAAGAGAATTTGGAACCAGATAATATGAGAATTGGCCAAAAGAATACTTCAATAAAAGGAAGTAAAAGCCCTACTCCAAACAAAATAAATAGGAATAGTAGAAAGGGTGGGATTGATGTTGGAGTGGAGTCAAAGCCAGGAAGACCTTCAAAGTAAAAAATAATGCAGAGAGAAACAACAATTGATGTGGCTAATGGAACCCAAACAATTCTTAATCTAAGTGGGAAAATACAACCTACTAGATCTAAGAAATGAAGGTTATTTCTTGGAATGTGAGGGGTCTCAATGCCCCTTCAAAACATCGATTGGTGTTTTCATTGAGAAAAGAGACAAAACCATGCATTTTAGCTCTACAGGAAACTAAGATCTCAGAACAGAATTGTGAAAGTATAAAGCAAAGGATTTGGAAAGAAGTAAAATTTGTAGCCAGTCATGCTAATGGGGCTTCAGGAGGTCTAATGTGTTTATGGGATCCAAATAAAGTGGAAGGAACAGTGATAAAAATAGCAGAAATATTTATCTCATTTTTTTTCTATTTTATTGATACGAAATAGAGTTGGATCTTAACTACAGTTTATGCACCAAATACAGTTGTAGGAAGAAGACAATTATGGCAAGAGTTAACTTATGTCAGGAAAGCTTTTGAAAATACTCCTTGGGTTTTAGCTAGGGACTTTAATTCTCCACTTTTTCCTTTTGACAAAATGGGAGGTAATTCTTCAATTTCTGATGGCATGATAGATTTTGAAACATTTGTGAATATCAATGAATTGATGGATGTGGAATTAAGAGGTATCAGATTTACATGGAGTAACAGAAGAATTGGTGATCAACTTATCCAAATAAGGTTGGATCATTTTTTTATTTCAAAGGAAGGGTTCCTTACATTTGGGGATTCTATACTTTCAGCTCTACCAAAGATTGGATCTGATCATAATCCTTTAGTTTGGGAAATAGAAATAGGAACAAGGATTTTTAAAAGTCCATTTAGGTTTGAATTGATGTGGTTGAGACATGATGATCTGGAAAAGAGAATTGAAGAATGGTGGAAAAAAGACTTTTCGGGGCCCCTAATCACACAGATTGCAAAGAAACTAAGGTACATAAAATAGAACCTCAAAATCTAGAATAGGAATATTTTTGGAAATCTATTTGTTAAGAAGAATGAATTAAAACAATAGTTGATGGATATTGATGTATCTCTTAACAATGGGAATCTATTGGCTGATATTCGAGAAAAAGAAAAACAATTGCTATCAGATTATCATAACATACTAGCTAGTGAGGAGGTTTTTTGGAAACAAAAATCTAGAGTTCTATGGCTTAAAGAAGGTGATCAAAACACAAAGTTTTTTCATATTTCAGCTCTTAAGCATAGAATTTGTAATAATATTAAGGAAATTATTAGAGATGATGATAGAGTTATTGATAATATCCTTGAAGTTAGAGATGAGGTAGTTAAATTCTTCACAGATCTGATTGGAAGAGAGGAGATGATAGATGAAGAAGCAATGAATTTACTACTCCAAAATATTCCTTCTCTTGTTACAGGTGAGCACAATGATTACTTGATTAGTCCATTCAAAGAAGAAGAGATTAAAACAATAGTGTTTGATATGTGTGGGGAGAAGGCTCTAGGTCCAGATGGTTTTCAGGCTACATTTTTTAGAGATTTTGGAGGATTGTTGGGTCTGATGTAATAAGAGCAGTTATGGAGGTTCAAAAATCTAATTTTATACCAAGGGATGTCAACTCTACTTTTCTTGTTCTAATTCCAAAAATTGTAGGTGCTAAAGCTTTCAAAGATTATAGACCGATAAGCCTTTGTAATACATTATACAAGATTATTACAAAAGTAATTGCTAATAGACTCAAGTATGTGTTGCCCTTTATAATTGATATGCAACAAGGGGGTTTTGTGATGGGTAGACAGATCTTGGATGGTATTATAACCATTCATGAAGTCATTCATTCTATTGAAAGGAGTAAAGAAGTAGGGATGTTGCTGAAGCTAGATATAAATAAAGCATATGATAGAGTGTCATGGGTTTTTTTAGTCAAAGTTTTGGAAAATTTTGGTTTTCATGTTGATTGGATTGTTTTAATCAAGGAGTGTATCACAACAACAATGTTCTTAGTAATGATTAATGGGGCTGCAATTGGTTATTTTAAGAGTATGAGGGGGTTGAGACAAGGAGACCCACTATCTCCTTATTTGTTTATAATTATGGTTGAAGCCTTGGGAAGAGCAATTTCAGTTGCTACTAGAGAAGGTAAATTGGATGGAATTAAGCCAACTTCAACTTTAAATCTGATTTCACATCAATAGTTCGTAGATGATACGATTATTGTCACAAAATCCTCCATTCCCCAAGCAAAGGTAATAAGGAACATATTGGGTATTTATGAGAATGTTGCTGGACAAAGGGTGAATTTTCTCAAAAGTAAGGTTTTCTTTATCAATACTCCCATTTTAAGATAGAACAATATTGCAAGGATCTTTGGTTGTGAGATTGGAAATTTTCCTGCTACCTACCTTGGAATGCCTCTTTTCAATGGAAGAATGAAAGAGGAAATGTGGAATCCAGTAGTTGAAATATTTGCTAAAAAACTTACAGGTTGGAAGGGTACACTTCTTAGCCAGGCAGGTAAGGCTCAATTGGTCAAATCTACTCTCCAAAGCATTCCGATATACTTTATGTCCCTTTTTAAAATGCCTAGGAAAATTTGGGAAATAATTGAACAAATTCAAAGGAACTTCCTATGGACTGGAATGGAGGAGAAGAAAATAATAGCTCTTGTTGCTTGGGATAAGGTTTGTTCTAGAAAGGAGGTGGGAGGCCTAGGTTTTAGGAAATTAAAACAAATGAACAAAGCTCTCATGGGAAAGCAAGGGTGGAAAATAGTTATAGATGAAAAAGTAGGATGGATTCAGATCTTGAAAGCAAAGTATATGAGAAATGAAAATAATTTTTTGGTAGAAGAGAATGTAATAAAAGGATCTTTCTTCTGGAATAATATTCAAAAAACTAAACCTCTTCTTCAAGAGGGGTTAATATGGTAGATTGGAAATGGAAGAAAAGTAAACTTTTGGAGAGATAGATGGATCAAAAATATCCCTTTGTGTGAAGACCCTAAATTTGTAGAACTAGAACAAGAAATTTCTTATCAGTATGGACAATGGGTTCACAATTTTATCATTGAAGATACTAATGGAAAAATATGGAAATATATATATGTTGAGGGTATGAATGATAGGAAAAGACAAGTAGTAAAGAAATTGAATAGAATGTTGTAGGTATATTTTCTAAATCAAGGTAGACTAGAGGATTCTCCAATTTGGAAATGTAGGAAATATGGGAAGTACTTTGTAAAATCTGGGTACTTTCTCTTGGAAGATGTAGGATTGGGATGGCTACTGGTAAGCAAAATATGGTTGAAATATCTAACTCCAAAAGTGGCCTTCTTCTCTTGGCTTGTAGTTCAAAACAAAATTCTCACAATGGACAATTTGCTTAAGAGAGGTCTACAGATCCCTAACAAATGCCCATTATGTGAAAGGGATTGGGAGGAGGTATGGCATTTGTTTTTTGGATGTTCATTTTCAAATGAGGTGTTTAACAACATCCTTGACAAATTTTGTATAACATGGGTCTTGCCAAATTCTATTGTTGATCTATACTTAAGTTGGGAATCACCTTTTAGGAGCAAAATACTGAGTACTTTATGGAACTTTTGTTTACCTCACTTTATGTGGGGTATTTGGAAAGAATGAAATAATAGATTTTTTAAAGGATGCAAGAAAGATGTGATGTCTATAGTGATCAAGATCTACAATGTTGTGAAGGAGAATATTTTGATAATCAATTTCAAGGACTCATGGGAAGATGATGGTGAAAAATTTATTGCAAATAGTTGGGGGTTGGATTCTTGCAGTAATCAACCATTAATTTCTTCCAAGCTTAAAAGACTTCAAAAAAAATGGGAGCCTCCACCGTAGGGTTGGTTAAATTTTGATGGTGCTTCAAAAGGGAATCCAGGTATAGCAGGTGTTGGTGGTATTTTTCGAAATGAAAGAGGAGAAGTGGTATTATTGTATGTTGAGAATCTTGAAATTCAATCTAATCATTTTGTTGAAACTAGAGCTTTGTTCCTAGGCATTAGGCTGATTGATAGAATTGGAGTTAAAAATATCATCATAGAAGGAGATTCATTAAACATTATCAACCTAATCAAGGGTAATCAAGATTCAAGTTGGGATATAAATGATATGATTCAGGAGGTTAGACTACAAATTAGGAATTTGGAAAATGTGCAAATTGTACATATCTACCGAGAAGGCAACAGGGCTGCAGATTGGGTAGCCAATTGGGGAATTCATAATGAAGGATATGTAATCTTGGAAGATAATTTTCCATAAGAAATTATGGAAATTAGCAATAATGAATTTCAAAATGTAGTTATTTGATATAAGGATTAGGAAAAGGGATTCACAAATGTAGGATAGTAGAGAATGTAAAAGAAATAGTTGTTAAGTATTTGTGTCAGTGTTGTGTTTCTGTTGTTAAGTTTTTGACTAAGTTGGCTTTCTATAGTATAAGCTGATATAGGTTATGTGGGTTGTATTTTCAAATTGGTGACTCACTTTATGTCACATATTGGGCTTTGTATCAGAGTATCATGTTTTTTTTATGAAAATGTAAAAGGGTTGGGGCCCTTTCAAAAACCCCTTCCTCCAACATAATAAAAAAAAAATGTACCATCACCATAGGTGGGATAAAACAAGTGTCTCATTGGTAAACTTTGATGATGGATTTCAATAACAATAAATAGGTCAAAATATAAGTATATACTCATGTGAGTAACAACATGGCATTTTTAAAGATACTCAAGAGAACTAGATGTTCCCATTTGAATTTTTTTTGTATTCAATAAAAATATATTTTAAACATGCATGAAATGAAGCCACCACTAATACTGAGCATTAAACATAGAAGTTAACCCATCATGCATTCAATCCACAAATATTAAAAAATAATATCATATTTTCCATACAAATCATGTAAAGAAATTTAAGTAACTTAACCTGGTTTTAGCTCCTCTAGTTCTCTAAAGTTGATCTCTTCCTCATACAAACCCAATTGTGTCCTCTCATAGGCCTTAGATGATCTTAAATAAGCCCATTTTAGGGATGTAAGAATAAAAATTTGGTGTTACCAATGATTAATAGGTGAAACTAAACTCAAGGTAAGCAAATAGGCCAACGTTACTCCAAGAATGGTATAATTCGAAAGAAGCCATGCGACCATACACAAGTTCTTTACATATGATAGTTACTACCTGGACTTCCAAGTAGGATGAAGTAAAAGCTTATATAGAAAGAATGTTTTCCTAGTGGTCAAAAGGAAGAATGTGTAAGCATTAGGGTAGAATAATTTTTACATTTTACTTTCTTCACTAAGGGAAATAGGGAATTAACTTAAAGAATAAAAACTTCTTAAAAAATATAATATTATTTCAATAGGTAGAGAGGTAAGAGCCAACCAAAGTATGCATCAACCATTTCCTTTATAAAATTTTAATTCAAACACTTTATCCTCTTCTTCAATTTTTTTGGGTGTTATGTTTCTATTGACATAACATTTTTTTCTATCAATGTATTCTTTCATTGTCTACTTAATATTGCTTGCTCTTCCATTACCCTTAACATGTTTTGACCTATTATCATTATATCTTCTACCTTATACTAGATAATAAATTATACATTTTCTATCATATAGTGCCTCAAAAGGATCCATATCCAAACTAGAATTATAAGAGTTGTAGTAAGAGAAAATGTGCCATTTCATTGATAATTAAAAGAATGTTACAAAGTAAATATTTTTATAATTGCTCCTTAGGCTACCATGAGGGTCTTCCAATGAAGAAATCCTTTTTTTAGTATACTTTCATGGTACTCTGTGTCTTCTTTGACCACCTCAATGTGGGTGGGTTTACCAATTGTCTACTACCGTTGGTTGAGTGAGTTTCCAAGACTTACACACAACCCAAAAGAAGCTATTAGTAACACCTATGGGCCTATCTTGATTAGAACTATATTAATGAAAGAGTGAAAAAAAAGAGTTAAACTACAACGTTAAAATAGAGCTAAACTAATCTAAAAATAGATAAAAAATATATATATATATTTGCTCACCTTGATTTCTAGTTCTCTGATCTATAAGTGATTGAAATTGATTCCCCATAGGAACCATCCCTTAGGGGACAATTATGATTGTGAACCATACCCCTCTATATGATTGCATCTAGCTTGGCCTAGCTAAAATTTTCTCTAGAGAAAATTTTCTTTTGGTCCCCAGGGAGCTTTCGTTCGAGTCTAATGGTCATTTGAGTCCAAACCTACAAGCAATTTACAAAGGGAGGCACAAAATAAGGCATATAGGGGAATCCATGGGGGTTAACAAAAAGAGGGTTTGTATGTAAATGAGGTATGGAGTGATTTTGGTAGATTTTTGGTAAGCACTTGTCACATTCATGAAAATGAAATATATGGGATGCTATTTATAGAATTTGGCAAGGGTTATGGTGTGAGGTATCATGTGAGGTGGTAAGGGTGCATCATACATCATAAATGGATTTGGGTGGGGAAAGTCCTCATCCATCCATATGCATTAAATGGGCATGGGTGCACCATGCCTCATAAATGCATGGGGGTGAAGAAAGTCCTCACCCTATTTATGGCATGTGGATGAAAAGTCTTCATGTCATTAATGCACATGGGTGAAGAAAGTCTTCATCCCATTTATGGCATTGAATGAGCATGGGGATGTAGAGAGTAGGCATAGGGTAGGCTAGGGTGATATGGAGCTAGTCTAGAGTCAAAGTGTATACTAGGGTGAGGTGGCTTTAGGCTAGATTAGAGGGGTGGTCACATGGTTACTAGGGGCTAGGTGTAGGGGGGGACTTAGTGGGGAAAAGGGGTTTAAATGGCTAAATAATGTTTAATGCAAATTAAGTGGAAATTAGGGTCTTTTTGCAAATTAATTAACCATTACCACTGTACAAGGAATAATGTGACATTTTTAGGTATCTGCAAGAGTTATTATAGAAAAATTTAAATAATGGAAAGTAATCCTCCCACTTGTATTTTTGACCCATATAGTATGCCCTCAATAGATCCTCTAGCATTTGGTTTATCCTTTTCATATATCCATAACTTTTTGAATGGTATAAAGAATTGTAGACACAAAAATTTGACCCTACTTTAGCCTTGTTTCCCTAGCCTCATCGAATTCATAGTCATCCAATATGGGGGAAAAATTTGACAGTTTTGAGTTTTTTCTTTTGAAACCCTAGTCTTGCATTAGCTCTTTGTGATGTTGGCTCTTAACCAGGTTTGTGTTTTTTTTTCTTGCCTTCTAAAACTTTTATAAATAGAAATATTGTACTCCCCTTTAGAGATACATCTATCATTGCAAACATCATAATCAATGCTTTTGGAATGCTCTATTATTGCTCTGCTTTTATGTTTTTGGTCTTAGCTACTTTGGGTGATCAAGTGGAGGAGCCTTGATGACAGATCATGTGCAAGAATTATCTTCTAGGGAAGAAGAAGGGACACACCATCTTGGTTGATGCTTTTACTCTTTCTCATCACTCCTTTGCTCTCACCATAGATTAATTAGGTTTTATTGCATCAATAAGTTTCATTTGGACAATACATTCTTGTTAGCTAGGATTTTCATTCTGTTTTTACATTTATAAAATAAATTTAAATATCTATTGCAAATTTGTGCTCCATTTGTATGGGGCACAAATTTTGTGAAACCATTGGTTTCATCAATTTTCCTCTATTTTAGAATTTGTTGTCACCATTTATAGAGCATGAATCAGGTTACAAGGATTTGGGGGTAAGTATCTGCTCCCAAAAAACCTTGCTTCACTCATTGCATATTTTATTTTCAATTAACATCTATTGTGTTTGTATTTTATTTTGTTGCATTCTATTTGCTTGTCTCCAAAGGTCAAAAATTACATTTATTTTGAACAGTCAGCTAAAAGGACCAAGGGGGTTTGACTACCATACCTCTAAGCTTAGTCTCATAGTAGCCTAAGTAGGATCCCTAACATTGATTAATTTTTCAAAGTTTTATTTTTGATTTGTAGGTCTGATTGAATTCACGATTATAGGTTTTGGAGTGTAAATTTGGCTAGGACCAACTGCTGGATCAAGTAAGTGTTTTGATAGATATTTTAGGATATTTGTTGTGTGTTTGTGTCTCCTTTTTGTTTTCTATAGCTAAAATAATAAATTAAAAATTTAAACGTATTTTATAGATTAAATTTTGGTTTAGATCTCAAGAAAAAAAAGTGTTTCATTTCTAGGCATCAAGTAAGAAAAGCATATAGTTTGCATCTAGGCTAGTCTCATTTGTGCATTGTCTTGGACACCTACTTAGAAATAAATATTTATTTCTTGCAATTTTTAAGGATAGTATTCATTAAAATAAAGAAACATTTTATGAATAATATTTTTTTTACTTGCATCATTGTTTTCCTTGCATTGTTCTTCAATTCGTTATAGTTTAGTTCATAGTCAAAGACAAAAATTAGGTGCATTTCTCATAAAAACATCAAACCTTCCACCCTGTAATTGGAGTGAGTCTTTAAAATACTCATAGTGAATCCTTCAATCCTCCAAGCCCCTATTGTAGACAAACAATAAGCCTCATAGTTACCTCAACTCCTAGAGGATCCATCTAAAATCATCTATAGGGATTATTTTCCCTCTCTACATTTTTAGTGAACCTAACATAAAATATGTCCTTAGTGGCCATTTAGAAAGGATATTCCCTTTGTATCTTTTTTTTTTGGTTTTAAATTATAATAAATACCATTTAATCTATTTGTCTAGATTAGAAAAACTAAAAACACTCAATAAATTGTTTTTTGCCTTTTGTGTCTTTCTCTTATCCTATGGCTCCAATCCTAAGGAGTAAAAAACATATTTTGGAACCTAAAGATAATCCTATTTGGAATGAGGATTATAAATATGATATGGAGAGCTCAAATGTAGAAGAAAAGGACATAGATACTGGTGATGACTTTGATCCTATTAAAGGATCTCATAGTCAACTCACCTTCAAATCATATTTCATTTCATGAATTTATTTAGGTAAAAAAGAAAAGTCCTAAATGAAGCCTTGGATAGGGATATCCACTTTGAAGAAGCTGGAACATCTCATCTATAAATCAATTCTCCTCAAAATATTCACATCAATTTTTTGTTTCAATATTCTCATAATATTATTCCATTCCATAAACCAATGTATGCTACTACAACAACCACCAAAATTGGTGGAATTTTTAAACCTCCTCGAACTAGTAGCATACCCCAAAATAAAATTCAATTTCCATCTCATTCTATTCCTTTTCTTCCAACAATGTTCCTCCTATTAACATTCCTTCTTATGTTCCTTCAAATGCAAATTATTTCCCACAATAAGATACTACACAAAACATCCTATATAATAACCCATATCATAAAAATGTTAATGTCTCCAACATTAACCAAGTTCTCTTTAAACAACCCACCTATAATAGTTATAACCCACCTCCAGGGAATCTAGGGTCATTGCATAACAACAATCTAAACATGCAAAGTCTAACAACCATAGTGAAACAATTGGCATTGATAATGGATACACTTCAATCTCCAAGTTTCACTTACTCTTATAATAAAATGTTCAATCAACACCCATAGACCCTACCCAAAGCATTTTTCAACATCCATTTTACCAATTTATAAGGGAAAAAGGGAATTTATTGAACACTTAACTATGTTTAGAATGACATGTCATGATATCATATATGATGATATGTTTTTTTTTTTTTAACGTGGTGGAATCGATAGCCGCCATGAATCCGATAAGGTTGTCCAGCTTTTATGGCCACCACAATATTCTATGATTTCTGCCCTAGAAGCTGCCACACAGATCTTCGAGCAGTCTGCCCCTATAACCGCCATGCCACAATCATTTTAAACCTTTTTACACTGCTGAAAGCACCTGGAAAGGGACAAGTGTTCAGTCCGGTGAGGCTCGAAATTTATGATTATATGTTGTTACTAAATATATTCTCTAAAAGCCTTGGAGGTATGGATTTGGAATGGTACTATCAACTACCCCACAATTCCTTGAGAAACTTTGAGGAAACGACCGAGTTATTTGTCCAATAATTTAGAGCTTATGTGGAGAAAAGAGCAACCCTCCATGATTTATACCTATTTAAACAAGGTAAAGATGAAAGTTTCTTAGATTTCCTATCTTGGTGAAGAATTTTAGTCAAAAAATTAAGATACACCCTACCTCCTCAAGACATGCTAGAGGTCTTTATTGGAAACTTGCAAGAGCAGATCTTATATGAATTGGAAACAACTATTACCTCTTTCGAATAGGCAATAGATTTAGAAAGAAGAATAGAAAAGTCTCTTATTTGAAGAGGTCAACTTAAAACCAAGAAAGAAGAGGAAAGACCAAAAAACCTCAATATAATAACAAGCATGTAGTTGGTAATGTGTTAAAAAATAACAAATCAACTAACAATGTCAATGTCACTAGTATATTGCAAAAATTGGTACGTAGCAAACCCCAATGACCCCCACCAAGAAATTTTAACAAACTCAACCAACCCCTTTCATTGGTCCTTAGAAACTTTTAGAAGCTAATATGATCAAAATGTCTTCTATAAGATAACCTAACACCATAATAGTTTGGTATAAGCCTGATTAACATTATGAATATCACAAGATAGATGGGGACATGATAGGTTCATGTAAGAGGTTGAAACACATGGTTAAAAATTTAATAAATGAAGGTTTCCTTGTTGTGGATGACTCCCAAACTAATCCTAACCACAAAACTCCAACTAATAAACATGGGGATCTTCCAATATCCCCTACCCAATCATGTGCAATAGATAATCAACCAAGTGTCATAATATTATGTGCCATCTCCTTATAAAAATATAGTTGGTATGATAGTATCTACCATAAGAAAATAAGCTCAAGTTCAACCAACTCAATGAAATCAAGAGGAATCAATTTCAACCTCCAACCAACCTTCTAGAACACTCGTAGTTCTTGAGAGTACCCAAAAAGGATCACAAGTATAGAAAAATCAACCTTAGTGTTGAAACCACAACCAAAAGTCTCCTTCGACCTCCAACAATAATTAAGTAACACACTTGCCAAGATATCCTTAGATATTCCTCTTCCTTCCTCAACCTTAAAAGGGGATTGTCCACTTTACATTATTGGATATATTGGAAATTTTTTTACCAAGAGGATCTTGGTGGACAATGGTTCCTCCCTCAAAATATCCACTTATAAATATTTTTAAAATTTTGGACTTAAGGAGGAAGAATTAACCAAATCTTATGTCATCATAAAGGCTTTCAAAAATGGGTCCCAAGAAGCCTGCGATATCCTATCCCTTCCCATAAGGGTAGGACGAAAGATATTAGACACCTTATTTTCCATAGTGTCTTTCCCAACATCTTTTAATATTCTTCTTGGATGCCATTGGATCCATGCAATGAGGGCTGTCCCTTCTACTCTTCATCAATATTTAAAATATGAATTTAAAAATTGACTTATCACCATCTTGGATGACCCTCATCCATTCAAATATTGTTCAGTGGTTGAGCAAGATCAATCTAAAATCAAATTTTGTCCATCTATTTCTCTCCACAAAATTTCTTCTTCTACTTCTACTTATTTTTATTTTCATCATCCTTATTCATCATCTAAAATCACCAAGAATTTTGAAAAATTTAGACTAAGTGAGGAACCACCAATCATAATCTCATCACATGATCAAGCCAATTAGCTAGTTGATATCCCTCTTATAGGTTTGGCCCAGATACCACCTTTACCTTGGACTATGGGTTTGCCCCATAAAAAGGATGACGTAGTACACATAGGTATGTGTACCTTTGTCTACATGGGAATACCCCATGAAGAAAATATCCATGGTAACAACTCCTTCCCAATAGAGAGAACCTTCACCTAATATTACCTATCCAATGACTACCCACTTCCTAAGTAGATCTTGTCTAGTATGGGATATGAAGGTAAGGGTTTGGGGCTACAACAACAAGACATTCAAGAGACTTTGGTAGTCAATATTTGCTTAGGAGATGTGGCATATAATACGCCCCCAATAAAAACCAATCCTTACCAATTGATGATGATCAAGTTGTCACATTTGTTGAATTCATAGATCATCATGGCTTAGAGTAGAGTAATGAGGATGAGGGACCCTCTTCTCCATCTAACATATTGTTTTGCAATATCATAACCTTAGTTCACCTTGAGTTGATAGAAAATCCTAAAGAATATAATGAGGGTAATACTCTTTGTTACATGGGTCATGAATATATCATTAAAATTAACTTTTTCTTTGTGGGTCAGTCCCTTGTGTTGCCCATATACAGAATTCTAGATCTCAAGAGGATTTAATTCCTATGTCTCTTGAAGACCTTGATAAAATAGGAGTTATCCCAACCCCTCCTCATTATGATGATGAATCACACATCCTTATTAAGGAGACCCTAGACTTTAATATAGGATATGAAGAGAACCCTAGAATCCTTAAATTAGGAAAAATCCTTTCCATGGATGAGTAGGAGCAATTAACCAAATTGTTAAAAATTTCAATATATTTTTGCTTGGTCATACGCTAGTATGCCAAGGCTTGACCACTATTTAGTCATGCATCACCTAGTGGTTAGACCCAATGTCAAACCCATAAAGTAAAAGCTTAGGATGATGCATCCTAAAGTCTTCCTATCAGTCAAGGAGGAGCTCCAAAAACTCCTTGACATCAAATTTATCAAATCCATTGACTATTTTGATTAGATTTCCAACATTTTTCTTATAGATAAAAAGGAAGGAACAATTAGAATATGTACTAACTTTTGGGACATCAATTTTACCTATCCTAAGGATGAATTTTTTCTATTCAACATAGACATAATAGAAGACTTCACCATTGTATGAGGAATGCTATCACTAATGGATGGTTTCTTAGGATACAATCAAATCAAGA
Source organism: Wollemia nobilis (assembly GCA_028583015.1). Lineage (NCBI taxonomy): Eukaryota > Viridiplantae > Streptophyta > Pinopsida > Araucariales > Araucariaceae > Wollemia > Wollemia nobilis. The sequence continues at coordinate 1,509,304 of JAQPPZ010002979.1, forward strand.
TTACCCCTAAGAATCGGGCCAAGACAACTTTCATCACTCCATGGAGCACCTTCTATTATAAGATCATGCCTTTTGGATTGAATAATGTTGGTGCCACATACCAAAGGGCCATGACATATATCTTTCATGAATTGATGCATGATATTATTGAGGACCATGTGGATGATCTTATTATTCACTTCATCTACAAATAAACTCATGCACAAGATTTAAGATGGATATTTGAAAGACTTCAAGAATACAAAGTTTACCATAAGCCCTTCAAGTGTGTGTTTGGAGTCACCTATGGAAATATTTTATTGTTCATAGTATCCAAGCTAGGCATCAAAGTAGAACCATCCAAGATAATAGCTATTACTAACATGCCTCCTCCTTATAATCTAACTGAGTTATGTAGCTTGCAAGGTAAACTTAAAACTATTCACCACTTCATAGCCTAGTTAGTCAATAAGTGTCAACCCTTTTTGAAGCTTCTTAAGAAGGATGTTGAGTTCAAGTGGGATACTAAGTGTCAAAAATTCTTTGAAAGACTCAAAAGGTATCTCACTTACCCACCTATCCTCATCCCACCCAACTTAGATAAAAATTTAATGCTTTATATAACAACCACAACCCAAGGTTTGGGGGGCATGCTAGCTCAACATGATGATAAAAAAAAAGAGAGAGTCATCTACTATATTAGTAGAACTCTCATTAGCTATGAAATCTAATAGACTTCCTTAGAAAAGCTTTGCCTTGCCATAGATTTTACCTCTCAAAATTTGAGACCCTATATGCTTAGCCATAAGATATTAGTAATCATAAGGTTTTATCCTCTTAATTACTTAATGTCAAAGCCCCACCTTGTTTTTCATTTTGCTGCACTGGTATTATTCCTTAGTGAGTTTGAACTAACCTTCATAGGTCAAAAGGCTAAAAAATATTAGGTGATTGTTGACAAATTAGTTGTAGCTCCCTTAGAACCCACCTATCTCTTAGTCATTTAGTTTCCCAATGAGTGTCTCAGCCTAGAAGTAGAAGAGCCTAATTATTGGTCATTATTTTTTAATGGAGCCTATTGCTTAAAGGGAACTGGGACTAGAATAATTCTAGTAACCCTTAAAAAAAAATTATCTCTCTCCTTCAAGCTATATTTCTCTTGTACTAACAATACTATAGTGTATGAAGACTTGATCCTAGGCCTTAGAGAAACTTTAGCCTTAAAAGTTAAGAGCCTTTCTATCTTTGGTTACTCTCAAATTATGGTTAATCAAGTGAATTATGTTTATCAAACTAGATATAATAAAATAAAACCTTACAAGGAGGCTATCACCAAGCTCTTATCAAATTTTGATAAGGTAACCATAGAGTTTATTCCTAGATTCTCTAATCACCATGCAAATGCCATGGTCGATGTTGCATCCCTTATACCTTTGGAGTTATAAGATGATCTAGCAATGATTATCACCAGACAACTATGAGATCTTATAACACTTATCTCTAGCCTAGTTCAATTATATGTTCTAAACACTAAAGCTTATCCATTTTATCCATGGTCTATAGACATATTTAACTTTCTTAAAGAAGGCATGATGCATGATGGCTTAGATCGCAATAAGCAAAAGCTTTTCCAAAAAAGAGCATGTCAATTTGTGACGATTGATGATACTTTATATCTAATTTATTTTGAGGCTATCTTCTTATGATGCCTTAACTCTGATGAAGCTTATGAAGGGTCATATCGAGGCCATTTTAATAGCAATTCCATTGCCAAAAAGATCCTTAGGATAGGTTATTATTGACCTTCCATGGAGAAATATGCATGTGATTATTTTTAAAATTATGATAAGTGTCAACATCATGATATGCTTATTCATTCTCCTTATCAAAACCTTTATGTTATTTTCTCCTTGGCCATTATTCATGTAGGGATTGAACACTATCAAGAATATTAACCCCATGTCATCTTATGGTCACAAGTTTATCATCATAGCAATGAAGTACTTCACAAAATGGGTTGAGGCCATGACATTAGATGTAGTGACTATAGATCAAGTCTCTAAGTTCATCTTTAACCAAATACTTTGTAGGTACAATATTCCTTTGGTTATCCTCTTTGATAATGGCACTCCTTTCAAGAACAAGGATGTCCATAAAATTTATGCTAAGTACAAGATTAACATAAATAATCACTTCATATTACCCTTATGGTAATGGTCAAGTTGAAGCATCTATCAAGTCTTTAGTTAAGATCCTCAAGAATTTGGTTAGTAAGATCAGTTATTACTGACATATCCAATTGTATCCTACCTTATGGGCCTATGGTATCGGTTTACAAACTCCTATAGGTGCAACCCCTTATGTGTTGGTTTATAGAACTATGGTAGTTTTCCCCTTTGAGTTAGAGGTTCCATCCTTGTATATCTTATTGCAAGATACTTGGTCAATGATGAGTATTATTTAGAGAATTTAAAGTAATTGGATCTACTTGATTAAAAGTGCATAAATGCCTTAGAGCATATTTGATCCTATTAGAATAGGCTCAAGTGAAATTACTCTAAGAAAGTTTGCACTCATTATTTTGAACATGGGGATATTTTTCTTGTTAGAAATAGAGTCTATTACATCATTTGGGTCATGTAAATGTATCTTCCAAGGTACATACTTAGGACATTAGATTACTTTAGGGGGAAGTTATCTAGTTACTTCATGCAATGTAATAAATGCACAAGTGTCAATGTGCAAGTTGTCCCTTGCACAACTAGGTAGAGTGTTGGCCAAGGTTTCTATTTTACCTATATAAGAAAGGCCTCATATAGATAGATATATAGACATAGAGAGAGTCGGGGACATAGTAGCTTAGAGGTTAGTACAGTTCTATGTGGATCACCATCCAGTGGTGATGGGTGCAATGTAGTTCAGTAGCTTTATTAATGGAGTGCTCATTTCCTCCATAGCTACATTGTAATCATTTATATCATTTCTATTTATTGCATATCTTAGTCTTCTAGCAGATTTACTTTCTTTCATATTATTCTGCATCTCATGATTGTTATCTCCCTATGGTCATTACATCAAAAGCTAACAATGGTATCAGAGCTACGGTAGATCTAGTCTGAGTAGATCAATAGGGAAACCACCATTATCATTGAGCCTGAGTGTTTTGTCAACCTGATGCACCGTTGGACCAATCACTATCAAAAGATCTCAGAAGAATCTAGGTGGTAGGATTAGGGAGAGTCACAAGTGAGGACTGAAAGAAATCTCAGTTCCAGAAAATACTGAGATTGCACTTGACTAGAGTCTTTCCACAGAGTTACAGGAAAAACTCATGAAGACCAGGACTCAACATTCAATCCACTAGATTGATAGATCATCTAGTGAAGATCTAGGATATCTAGAACTTGCTAACTGTTGCCCAAAGTTTCTTTTGTTGTAGATAATTAATTCTCAGAGGATTGGTACTCCTACAACAGAAATCTAGGAGACTCCAACTTCATTGCTCGAAGGTTGGCATGCCCTCATAGTGCAGATATTAGTTCCTTGTGCAAGAGAAGAACACTATGGAAGAAGACTTCTAGAGAAGAGTCATGGTGAAGTTAGGAGACTGAAGATCTCCATTTCTAGATTGAAGAACTTCACATTGAAGAACATACCATAGAATCCTTGATACAAAAAGGCCATAGTAGCCTTGAAGAATAGGCCATAGAAGCCTTGATACAAAAAGGCCATAGTAGCCTTGAAGAAAAGGCCATAGAAGCCTTGAAGCAGAATCCACATAAGTCTTGATACTAAAAAGGCCACAGAAGCCTTGATACTAAAAAGGCCACAGAAGCCTTGATACTAAAAGGCCATAGAAGCCTTGATAACTAAAAAGGCCATAGAAGCCTTGATACTAAAAAGGCCACAGAAGCCTTGATACTAAAATAGGCCATAAGCCTTGATACTAAAAGAAAGGCCACAACAACCTTGATCCTAAAGAAGAATTCGAAAGGAATATCTGATTCAGAAGTAGATTAAGATTTTAGTACTAATATTTTTATTGTAGGGAAAGAAGATTCAATGAGTTGGGAAACTTCCTACAAGAAAGTTAGGAAGAGTATCTTCTTCAAAATCAATTCAACACCTGAAGCAAAAGAGATCAAGAGAAGATCTCATTGAAGGACTTCCAGACTTGGAAGAAGAAGGACTAGGAGAGTCCTGCTCGAATCCAGAAGTAGCAGAATCAGAGATCCAGGAGCAGATCACACCACCAACACTTCCAAGAGTAGAAGGTTGAAGAGGTCTCAAGGGAAGACCAGTAGAAGCTGCAAGATCAAAGACCTTGGGAAGGTCTCATCGAGCATCTAGTAAAAGGCTAGGAGAGCCTCACTAAAGAAATCATCAAAGGAGAACTCACTGGAGAAATCCACTACCAAGGAGAAGCTCCTGATAGTGAAGGACTTGGGACAATTATCACCATCCAATAACAAGCCCAAGAGAAGGAGAATTTGGCAAGGAGTGCCAAATTTGAGAAGAATAATTTGGCAAGGAGTGCCAAATCCTAGAAGAAGAATCTAGTGAAAGACCTCAAGACATTCAGAATCTTGAGAAGAAGATCCTACTTGAAGTTAGAATTCGACAAGAAGACTTGAAGACAGAAGAAGCTCACCAAATATAGGAGATTTGAAGATTACCTCTCATAGCAAGAAGGCACCACTTTAGAGACAAAGACTTCTCCAAATCTACAATAGAAGGAGGAGAACACAAGAGGAGGACAAGCCACCAAATCTTAGGCTCATGAAAGAAAGTTTGAGACCATATTTTGGTGAAGAAGGAGTTGTTCAAGACAGTCTACAAAAAGTTGCAAGATCCTACTCAAAGCAACAACTTGGTGATCTTAGACACCAAGATCCACATCCTCTACAGAAGTGGCAAAAGAGCTACAAAGATTTATAAAAATGTATGCAACTATTGGTGCTAGCTTTCTCATTAATTGGATTACTTATCAGATTCATTGGAGCACCTTATTTAGATTAAAGTTGCAAGAAGGGAAAGCAGAATTATAGTCTTCAAAAGTGCAAAAATAAAGGGTTCATTTGCACATTAGGGGTTGATTAGATTTTAGAGTTATCTATCAACTACCTATCTTCTAATTTGAAAAATAAAAAGAAGACTTGATCCTACAACTGTGTTTGTAGTGAAATATGCATGGGTTCATTCCAGATTATGCTTGAAAGGTTGTAGTGAAATTATTAAGTGCATTTTTAAGAGATTAGTGGAGCAATAAGGTGAGATTATTGTTACCATTGAAAAGGTGCATTGTTAAGCACTATACTAGTTGATTTGTTAACTAGTTATCTCAATTAATTTATGTTGTTGAAAGCATAAAAATTAGCACAAAATCTACAACACTTTCATGGCCTATAGAAGCCACCATTGGAAGCAAAAGGTGAAGAAGAAAACCACCATTGAAATCCTTGAAGGAAACCTCAAATCGAGACCTTGGAAGTCTCAAGATTCAAGGAAATTATAAGGGGTTCATTTCAATGTAGAAAGTAGGAATTCCTATTCAAAATCAGCATTAACTTGGATCATCTATCATCCAAGAAAAAGAAAAAAAGTACATATAAAAAACTCTTCATTTTGGTGCAAAAACTATATATTATAGAAGCACCACTTTTGTTCTTTTGGAAATACAAACGTATTATCTATAGGGGGGCAGCAAGGACGTTTTATCCTGAAAAATAAAGGAGCCACCGAAGTGCCCATACGTCCAAGGAGTCAAGGTGTTTACAAACACCGGTTTTCAATCTTCAAATCAAGCCCTAGAAGAGTACGTATCACCTGCAACATTGGAAGCATAACAAGGAGAAAAAATCAGCCAAATATTACGTAGAAGGGCAACCTACAAGGAAGAAATCACCTACGTAAAAGGAGCATTATCAAAATCAAGAAAAAGGGAGCATTCAACTATTGTGAAAATGAACCAGCAACAAAGGAAAAGGATGTGGTATATCCAAGGAGAGCATCCACCATTGAAGACTACAAGGAGCTACCATAGGACCACCATGGAGGAGCACCGAAGATCCAAGAGCCAATACGTAGAAGCAACCAAGGATACTAGGAGATTACTTGCATTTCAAGAAACAAGGCAAGTTTACGTAGAAGGCAAGATAAAGGCTCCAAGAAACGTTACAAGGGAGGCTCGCATGCATAAGCCTCGAGTGCCACTTGGCACAGATGCTCTATACTCTCCAACGTACGTGAAGACTCAAGCGCTCACCAAGAAGATGTTACACATGCTTGAAAGATGTTACACATGCTTGGAAGGAGTTACACACGCTTGGGAGGAGTTACAAACCTCATCATTGCAAGGTTTACGTTGAAGGCATCTATCAAAAATATTTTAGGTGACACTTGTCACAAAGTGCAAGCAGCTCATCCTATTTAAGGTGCCAAGGAGGTCAAACAACAAGACAGAAGGCAATACGTAGCTCATATAAAGACAACAAAGGCAATACATAGCACAGTGAAGGCAATACATAGCTCATTTGGAAGGTGAAGATGATTTTCCAGCCATACACCATTCAAAGGTGTAAGAAGTGCATTTAAAGCACTATCATAAAGCAAGCACCTGAATTTAGAAGGAGACAATGCATTTCAAGGTTGAGAAGGAGCGCCATACGAGGGAGAAGAAAGTGCAGGTCAAAGGAGACTTTGACTCTCATGAGCGCTACATTCCAAATAGCACAAATCCGCCAGCATTGAAGATTATAAGGTAAGGGTTGATTTATTATTTGCTTGCACTAAAACCTAAGGTTCTTTGGAGGTATAAGGAAATATTATTGGAATATTCTGCATTAGAATTTTATTAAGCAAGCATACTTTATTAATATTTGCAAAAGATAATCTTGGAGTTATAAGGATTATTTCTGAAATTTATTTACTTGCAAATATTACTTTTTCTAATTTTCCAAATTTGAGAGGTATAAGGAATACAACATCAAACTAGGAATTGGAAATTAGAAAACCATTAAAATCAACCATAAAGGGATATTTAAAGAGGTTTATTAAATATTTTCAAAGGTTGGAAATTTATATTTTTTCTTGTCTCAAAATTTCTCAATAGGGACAAAAGGAATCCAACATTAAAACCTCTTCAAAATTGGAAAAGTGCTTAGTTCAATTAGGAGTAATAAGGTGTTAGAAAAGTTGATTTTTGATCTTTACAAAACTGTGCAAAATCAACCATAAATTGAACTTTATTTTACAAAAGCACTATATCATACTCCAAAATCATTAGGGAGTCATAAGGCATTCTACAAAACTTGATAATAATATCTATCAAAAATTATCAAGTTGGGAAGATATAAGATTTCTTCAAAACCTAAAATTAGGTGTTCATACTCTCATTACTAGGGAGACATAAGGAAGCCTACAAACCTAAGGATTAATAAAGGTTTCATCAAATCAAGCTTATATACTTCAACTAGGGAGCTATAAGGATGTCTACTTCTCAAAATACCAATAAGTGCTTCAAAAAGGAAAAATCCAATGCCATAAAACTTGGGATCATGAATCTTCTCAAGAAATCGGAAGGAAGGTTAGATCTAGCTTCAAAAGTAATTCATAGTGAAGCCTTAGAAGATAATTTTGATACTATGGAATGCTATCTCCAAACCCATATCAATGAAGCAATTGACAATGGAAAAAGTGACATTTCACTTTCCTTAGAATTTGTGAGCATATTATACATGGCACTGCTCACATATAAACACTACAAGGTAGAAAATGAAGAACAAAAAGGATTGATAGAATTACTCAAAAAGAAGGTAGAACTTGATGAATCATATCTAGAAAAGTTTTTTCAATCCTCATGCAACATCAACACTTCCTGTTCTACTAACTCAAAATATTATCATGATGCCTTAAGTGGTTGTTCAAAAACTTCTATACATATTAAATACAGGAAAGGAGAATCTTCCTCACAAGAACCAAGTAGCAGCTCAACCTCCTATGAGAGCACATAAACCAGAATCAAAGGCAAAGCTAGAGATGAAGAAGAAGACATAGTAGATAAAGGAGGAATACAATGCAAAGTCAATTGAAAGAAGAAGCTTCAGCTACAACTTACTCTGCATCATATGAAGACACAAATTACCTGCTGAACCTGAATACAAAGAATGCAGAAGAAGAATACAAAGCTCAAGATGAAGAAGAAGAAGAAGATCCATATTGAAGACTAAAGTCTTCAATACCCAAATAATGTAATACAGGGGGTGTTAGAAATAGAGTCTATTACATCATTTGGGTCATGTAAATGTATCTTCCAAGGTACATACTTAGGACATTAGATTACTTTAGGGGGAAGTTATCTAGTTACTTCATGCAATGTAATAAATGCACAAGTGTCAATGTGCAAGTTGTATATGTGCAAGTTGTCCCTTGCACAACTAGGTAGAGTGTTGGCCAAGGTTTCTATTTTACCTATATAAGAAAGGCCTCATAAATAGATATATAGACATAGAGAGATTCGGGGACATAGTAGCTTAGAGGTTAGTACAATTTTGTGTGGATCACCATCCAGTGGTGATGGGTGCAATGTAGTTCAGTAGCTTTATTAATGGAGTGCTCATTTCCTCCATAGCTACATTGTAATCATTTATATCATTTTTGTTTATTGCATATCTCAGTCTTCTAGCAGATTTACTTTCTTTCATATTATTCTGCATCTCGTGATTGTTATCTCCCTATGGTCATTACATCAAAAGCTAACAGTTCTCAAAGAAAACCAGAAGAACACTAATTCTTGCATAGATTTGAAATGCGAGTTTCAATCCAATTGGCTAATCCCCTTTTTTATAATGGAAAAGTTTGGCTTTGGAGCCTATCGTTAGAAACATTAGACAATAAAGAACTAAAAAACCAAAGAACATAATGCATCTAAAATGATATTATGCATGATTTCCCATATCTTCTTAGTAATTCTCTATTTTTATTTCTTCTATCTTATTCTTTTCATTATATCTCTTCTTTATCTTATTTTATGCCAACATGTGTTGTTTTAATTTCTCATACCACATGATTGTTTGTCATAACTTACATTAATTTTTTGACATACTCCTTTTTGTACTTATACTTATCATATAGCTACTTTGTTGTTTGATCATACTTACATCTGACTACTTGATCATATAGATTTTGGGGGACTTTGAAATGGGGAATTTTTGCAATGAGGCAAGTGATGAAACCTAGTTAGGTTTTAGCTCATATGCATTGCACTCATACTAGGTCACTGATTCTTAGTGAATCCCCAACCTAGGACACATATTTTGCTGGCACCAATTGTACTTATTTTCTTTCTCATATGTTCCTTGACCTTGAATGTTTCTAGTAGTCATATAAATTCCTCAAATCAATGGATATATATTCTCTTTCTTATTATATTTTATTCTTCAATAGTCCTTGACCTTGAAAGTTTTAATAATTATCATTTTATCCAAGTCAAGGGATATAGTCCTTCCTATCTTGTATATCCTCTGTATTTTGCAAGTTTTTAATCATTTATTCTCTCCAAGATGAAGGATATACACTTCTATCTGCACATCTTGTTTTGATCACACTTCTCCTTGGTTGATATTTTTATTGTTAAGGGATCCTCATGGGATAGGATAGATACCACATGAATATCATTTATGGTGTTCATATAGCCACTAACTATTCTATGCACATATATTAACTATTGAAATTTCAACAAAGGCACACATGCACATTTATTTTGATCCCTTTTTTCTTCTCATCTACCTATCTTCTATCTAGCACATGCACACACCACACTCTCTTACTTTACTTTTATCAATAATCTTATCTTCTTCTATGAGCTAACATGCCTATCAGGTTAAACTCCTCTTAAACATTAGCACACACTACACCCTTATTAGGTTACACTCCTTTTGTCTCAATAATCACTATACCCAATACATGATAGCTTCATGGATTCCAATGAGCACAACCTCCACCTTAGGTCATTTGTGAGCACCACATCCTAGTAGGTATCACACCACACATAGCCACTAGTGAGAACACACCCATAGCAGGTTTCACTCCATATTTGGTCACTAGAGAGAACACACCCATAGCGGGTAATGCTCCACTACACTTGTTCTCATAAACAAGCATTACATCTTCACAAGATAGCTTCATGGCCACCCACAAGAATCACACCCATAGCAGGTTTCACCCCATCCTTGGACATTTTTGAGCATACATCTTCATAAGGTTTTGCTCCATATTTTTTCCTTATTTTCTACTTAGCTTATATTTATTTGATCACATTAATCTCTTGCAGTCTATGCTAATTCAAATGGCATATTCTAAGAATATTTTTTGCTTTCTTTGACCATTTGGTGATCTTCTTCTTAAGCTTATTGTTCCTCTTTCTTCTTTTGCTTCTATTTTTCCTTTTTCTCCTTCCTTTTCTTCTTTCTCCTCTTATTGTAAATTCATGGTCTATCCACATGGGATGCAAATTCACTCTCTGTAATATTCGTGGCCACCATTTATAGGGTGTAAATTCAATGAGAGATTTTTTATTCTCTCTTCTTCCTTTTCTTCTTCCATCACCTTTTTTTTATTTACATCTAGTTATCTAGTCCTTTAATCACTAGTTCATTCATTAGTTAAGTTCATCATGCATTTGTTAATCAAGTTCATTCTTCATGCATTTGATCCATCATTCATTCAATAATGCATAATATCACACACATAATAATAAACATCAAAGCAACACGATATATTACTTGAAAAATAAGGAGTAAATGTTAGTTGGATTGGTGTGCCATAATAAAAGATTTTCACAATAGACCATCCCCAGGGATGCATGCCACACTTAAAATTGGTATGTCATCCTAATCCTTTCCCTAGCACTACAATCATATCTCCTTTGCTTTGCCTAGTGGATGTGGTCCTGGTGGGGACAAGTTGATGGATCGTGAAACTATTTGCATTTGAGATTATAACAGACTTTGTGATTTTAAGGAGGATGGTGGAGACATCCTCTAGTTGTATATACTTACCTAAAAGTATAATTCCTAGTAGAAGGTTTCCCTTTGTACCAATGCCTATAGGTCCTTCCTTCCCCTTTCTAACTCCTTCTATAGTAGATATATCCCCTAGTCCTATTGACCACTAGTAATAATGGCCATCCCCTTTGCTTAAGCCTATTTTCACTCCTACTCCAATATACCCATATCCCCTTGAGAGATACCACCTCAAACCTGATCATGTCCCTCTATGTAGTAACTGTAACAACCATAATTGTTACTACTCATCCATTTATTTATTTATTCTTCATAGAGAAAAATATATAATCATGATCTAAGACAGATTTATTCCAAGTGGACTATAAGTAAACAAGGAAATAATAATCAAGAGCTATTAAGACTTGGTCAGAGTCACTCTTGAGTAGAAGTGACCAGCTTCTACAAAAACTACATACCACATCGATGGTATGAGTACATCCCTTGAAGATGAAGTAACCACACCAATGGTTAATCATAAATCTTGGTTCTTACCCTCACCACCATGATGGGACCACTAAGTTAAAATAAAAATCACAAGTAATAAATTACACAAGACTTGGAATAAACATATTAAGTGTGATTATCTTCCCTTATCCCTCATAAGATTTATTTGATTGTCTTTCTTATTTTAAGGTATCCCTTTGGTTATATGTCTGAATTAATGATTCTCATTACCAAAAGGTATTTTATCATCATCATGGGAGCACCTACTCCACATCTACATTCAAGCACCAACTCAGAATGCAAGGTTTTTCTGAGCTACAACTCAAGCATAAATTACAATCTAGGGCTTCAACCCCTCCGAGCTCCTACTCGGATTATACCAACTGGTTATAAAATTTTCCTTTTATTACAATAGTATTGTTAAGTTAAAGCATCCACAAGTGTTTATGAAGTGATTAGTACAACATAGTTCCATTTGCATTATCATCTTAATTCTTAACCATATACATATGTTAGATCATAGAACCCATTTCATTATAATATTTGAAATTATACGTCCATTATCCATAATAAACAAAATCTCTTTGAAAGGTAAATAACATGTGTTAACTATTAAAGTAAAGCATACAATCCATTGCATCCTACTTTCTAAATCTATATTGTAATTTGGATTGGAAAGTAAATAATGATTAATAAGCATTATCACATTCATCTAAAAGTCTATTTCATCTATTTTTGCATGATTGTATTACCATAACATTATAAGTGAATAAAATCTCAATACCATATCAAATATTCTAACTACAACATCAATAATTTATTTAACCTAGCTACACATTAGAAAGTAAATGACACATTCATAGTCTATCAATATAAATAATTACAACATTCATAGTAAATGACAAAGCAAACCACAAGTTAAAGTGACACAATTTTTATCCTAGGAACCCTCATGGGGAATAAACCCAACCTCAAAAATATATCTATGATCTCATTAATTAAACTTAGAGTGTCAATCATATTATAGGAAGGCCTTTCATGAATCCTTCTCTAAATCAATTATACAATTACAAGAGATCAATTTGTCTCTTCTCAAATCAAGATGCAAATAAGGAAACATCAATTTCCTTTCTCTAAGCCATTAATATGATACATAAAAATACCCAAATTCTTAGGCTTACATGTTTATGAATGATCATCAAAATCATATTAAGGAGATACTCAATAGTTGTAAAAGAGGGAACCCCATAATTCCCTCGGGAATGAATTTTATATGCATTATCCCTTTGGCTACATCCTTTAATTTTCACAATGAACGTTCCCAAATCTCTCATATAACTAAAACTATTGTACTCAATCCTTTCAATATTGGTATAAGATTTCTATTACTCTTTCTACCCAATTTATACTACTTTTGATGTAAATTTACACTTAATATTTACAAACATTCTTTCTATTCCAAATATAAATCAATTTTATTCCTTCTATATCTATTAACTATATTTTAATGGGTAGTTTAATCTTAAGATGATTTATTTCTTAGAAAAATGCTGAAAGAAAAATCCCCTATAAAGGATATAAGAATGTTGAATTTCTAAAAGTTTAGAAGGGTATAGATTCTACCCAAAATGCCTTATAAATCTAAATCAGTTCTAAATTATTTCTCTAGAATAGATTTACTTATGGTAATCCAAAGTTTTCATAGAATAGGATGGAGGTCCGGAGGTCTGTACATATTCCAACCCGATGATTGAAATAAAGGAGTATATTTTATATAACAAAATGGTCGTATTTAAATTTGACCCAATGGTCATAGTGGCCCCTAAGTTTTCAAACGGATATTCTAGTTCTCATATTTTATTTTATGATCTAATTATCATCTTTATCTTCAACCCAATGGTCATTTCCCTTCTACTACACCCCGATGGTCAATAGAAAAATATACGACTGTCACAAAACAATTGAAAATATTTGTCCAATTGGTCAAAAATTGAAGGAGAACATCAACAACCTGCCACATGTTAAAAATTGAGGAAATAACACTCAATGATAAGTCGACCATTCATAAGGTGTATCCACAGAGATCCAGGATTTAGCCAAATAAGTGTTGAGCATTCATTCATGTTCGTACCTCCAATTTGGTATGACCAACCATCAGGTGGTGCGGCCTTCAAACACCATCTGATGGTTGGATACATTAGGAAGCCTTGCTCCCTTTATTGATGACATGGGTCTGAGCATGTCCCATGTGGGATAATGCTCATGGAAGCCCTTTTGGTGGCTTCCACTTGAGTAAGGCCGAGTGTTATCCAATGTTTCCACAAAAGAGTTCCTGACACCATTGTTTACACACCAAAAAATTTGAATCTATCAAAACCCAAATCTATCATTATAGATCAAACACATATTTGGTCAATCGATAAGACAAATATTTTGCACAGGGTTTGATTAGATATTTTCATAAAATTTCATCATGTAGCAATAGGGATATCTGCTACAGGGTACTACGTTTCATCGAATTTCCCATGAACCTAAAATTTTCTCCTCTCTTGCTATGAATGAGGACTGAGTCAAGTTAGAGACTTCACGAGATGAAAACATAGCAGATTCATGGTGAATTTAGGGTAGTGAATGCCATTTATACTAGAGATGAAAGCATAGAAAAACACCCAACTCTAAACATTTATATCACTGAACAAAGAATGTTGAACCAACTAAAATTTACATAGTGTTGATTATGTATTGGGTAGTATATCGTAGTGTGATCTATCAACCATGGGCATGTTCCACGATGCTGGCTTAGACTATGAATTTGTGGGATTAAATCATAATAAAATCAGAGTCCTTGATGTTCATCAAAACCTTATAATTGTTTATTTGTAAAAATTGGATTCAGTCGAGAAATATAAATGTACCAATTATTCCACCTTGGTTAGGCCATGGGTAAAATGCATTATAAACCATTTTGGAGTTATTGTATTGGTGACCACCAAAAAAACGCCATAGAGGCTCCGTTGGGATCGAGAAGTTTTTATTCAAGGGGTGTATAGTGAATAGACTATAGTTTACATATATCACTCAGTTACCTCTCAGTAGGTACTAAATATTTTAAGTCTAAAGACTCAAAATGGTACATTAGCCCCAATACCATATCCTCGATACTTGAATGATACACAAGTAGACATAACTAATCCTTGATTCACAATTAGACATAACTAACCCTCTCAGACACAATCTATAAAAGGGGGTTATAATGGAAGGGGTGAGGACCGCTAATATACATACCAACATTGAAGCCCAAATAATTTAAATCTACAAAAATTGTTAAACAGGTCACCTAATTTAATTAACTTAATTTGAGTTATGTTCATTCTAACTAACATGATATCAAATGGTTAAATGTAAAGCTTAATATAGAAATATCCATCCTAAATCTCCAAGCATATTTCTTCTTCAATCCTCCAGGTAATCTATTAAGATTTATCCTTGCTCCTCCTTAGGCTCCTCCCCATATTTCTTCCTTCATCTCCTTTTTAATGGATATTATTCTCCCTTGAGCCAAATAGTGGCCTTATTATTTTAATATTAAAAAATACCTTGGGCCAAATAAGACATATCATGCCATGTGAAGGGTAATTCAAAAAGTAGAAGAGGGTCCAAATAAAGATAAGGTAGGTGGCCTTGTTTTTGTGTTGTGCCCCATATGGTCCACATACTACAAATTCATCCCTAATTAAAAAATAGAGAAAATCTCTCTTTTCTCTCCACCAACCAAATTAGGCCATGAGATGAATAAGATAGATCCTAAACATTAAATAATACTAGTGCCTAATTTGGTCCAATAAGAATTGGATATTTAATTGCATTCAAAATTAAATGTAATTAACCTAATCAAACATGATTAATTTAATTTTCATAATAATTACTTTTCCTCCAAAACCCTTCAAAATCCCTAAATTGGAATTTTGTAGAATTCTTTAGGGTCTATGACCCCTTTTGTTGGGAATTAATTGATCCCTATGATCAATTGATTTTATTTTCACAAGGTTTGAGGGGAACGGTTCATGACAGTAACCATATCATGTTCTATGATGGCTCAATCATACTTCATAATAATATCATTAATTGCTCCTTAAAACCTCTCTATCCTCTTGTTCCTATCCTCTCAAAGTAGGTCCATATCTCATTGCATGTAAGATATCTTGGCTTGCATCTCCTCCACCTACCTAGCTAGGTCATACTAACCCATAGTCCTAGTAGGTCTAGCCTCCATACCCAAATTTTCAATGCTTGTTGTCCCACTTGGCCCATATTATGCCATTATTAGGGCAACTCCTACTGTCCCCATCCCTATCAACCTTGGGATAGTGATGAAAGTCCTATTGACCTCACCATATCCACCATAAACTAAAATTGTGTCTATATGGATTGGCTTACCACCCTCTATTATTGTATAATGGTCTATTAGGTAGCCTCTTGTAGTACCAACAACATACTTTGACCCATGATCTTGTGCCTCTACACTAGCACCAATGGGGAGATCCTTAGAGGTATGATGCTCCTATATCATATCTTGTATCCAAGGGCCACCCTAACATTGTCTACCCCTAGGTTGACATATAGGAGATCATCCAGGTCCTTATTTGTGGACCTTACCACATAAAATTCCCCTATGATCCTTGATGGTTCCCTTTGTACTTACCTATACCAAAATTGTAGCAAGGTCAACACATATTGTAGTATGTCAAACCAGTGCTAGGCTTAGTCAAACCTATAGAGCTCTAATTCTTCCTTCTTTGTCATAACCCATATAAACCATCACACCTAATCCATATCTTCCTTGTCCTTCACCCATCTAGGGTGATGACACCATGATCACCAAATGATATTGTGCTCTCATAACTTCTCTATCACCTACCTCCATAGTGGTAGGATACCTGTGTAAGTCCTCTAGACATGCTCCAAGTGTCAACCCCATATAAATATTGCTAGCCACTTTAGGTTGGGTAATGGCCCTGGTAGTGCATGTGGTCTCTTGAGTACTATGTGCTCCCAAAACTATACTTGAAGCAACATCGTGTAGAAAATCCTTGTATCCCATATGTACATGACATTGTACAATATCCTATATAAATGGACTGGTACATATGAACCCCATGAAAACCTTGCTTACTGGCCTTGCATGTCTACCACTATCCTTGCCAATGTCCATGGCAAGTATCGCCTCCTAGTGTGGCACACCAAAAGTACCATCACCATGCCATAGAGTATAGTCATAAAGGGCCCAATCCCATATTGATATGACATCTCATTGGCATGAAGCCCACTCTAGCAGATATTATGTGTCAAATCTCTTAACACTCTCTATAGTGCATCCTGAGACACTTGTGCTCTATAGATCATACTATCCTTGATGGATATCCTTAAGATGCACCAAATTTCCTCTAGTATGATAGTCATATTTCCTTTTGATATCTAGAAGGTGGATGACTTTGGATACCACCTCTCAACCAACGTTTTTAGTTGCGCTCTATCAACCTTCGCTTGGGGTATCTCTACTAAGTAGCCTCGCCACTCATAGGACATATTGGTATGCCATTATGAGTTGTCCCACAACACCCTCTAGAGTGTTTCATAGTCACTTTTTGATATCAAGCACATCTTGCTATAAAAACAACATTAATAAAATTTAGTTAGTTCTATCATCATAATAATCCAAAAAATTAAAAATAAATTAAATGCACATTCAAATTTCTCTCTTTTCTAAAAATTTGTGCCCTATAATCCTATGGTATGAATTCATTTACCATAAAATTCCTAACTAAATTCATAGTCATCTCTTGAATTTATGTTGGGGTTCACATGGCAAATTCTCTATAAAATATTTAAAAAAATGTGCTTAAAATATAATCTAGCCTAGTCTAGAGGTTATGTTTAGAGGCATACATGTGCTCGATCTAGTATAGTGTTGGATTTTCCCCTCATAATAGTCACATAGTAATTCAGTAGTGCCATTCTCCTCTTTTCTCTACTAATCTTTTTCTTCCTATTACATGGTGAAAATGAATTCATTTTCACCCTTCCCTCCCCTTTTATCCCTTCTTTTCTCTCTCATATTTTTCTTTTTCTTCTTTCTTCTTCTATGTCCACCATTTTGAGTTTCTTCTAGGATTTTACATTCCTTTTTAAACTCGAGGGGTACCTTTACCTTAGGAGCATTGATGACATCATTTCCCTATAAATCATGCAAAATTTTGAAATATTTGGAATGCTACCATTGTTGCATTGTCCCTTTGCCTAAACCTTCTACCCTTTTTTATGTTCGTTGTTTTTTGCTCGTAGGTGTCTATATATTTCTTTGACACATTTATTAAGGCCATAAATACTTCAAAGAGGAGATAAAATGTAGACACAAAAAATTTATCCATCCATATGAGTCATTTTTCTCTTAGATCCCTTAGAAGTCACTCAAAATTGTTAAGTGTAAATTTGAGCTCCTTTCCCCCCTGGTTTAGCATTTTTTCCTTAACCACATCGAATTCACGATCATCCAAGATGAGGCATAAATTCAATAGTTTTGGATTTTTCCTCTTAAAACCCTATTACTACATTGAGTCTTTGTGATTTTAGCTCTTAACCAAGTTTGTGTTTTATTTTCCTGCCTTCCAAACCTCCTATAAATAGAAGGATTAGAATTCCCTTTAGAGAGATATCTATCATCGTGAATATCATTATCAATGCTTTTGGAATGCTCTATTATTGCTCTAGTTTTGTACTTTTGGTCTTATCTACTTTGGATGATCAAGTGGAGGATCCTTAATGATAGATTATGTGCAAGAATGATCTTCTAGGGAAGGAGGAGAGGCACACCATCTTGGTTGATGCTTTTAATATTTCTCATAATTCCTTTGCTCTCACCATTAATTAATCAAGTTTTATTGCACCAATTAGTTTCATTTGGATCATGTATTCTTGTTAGTTAGGATTTTTATTGTGTTTTTGCATTCATAAGATAAAATTAAATATTTGTTGCAAATTTGTGCTCCATATGTACGAATCGTGAATTCAGAAAAACCTTTGGTTTCATCAATTTTCCTCTATTTTATAATTCATTATCACACTTTATAGGGCAAAAAATTAGTTACAAGGATTTGGAGGTAAGTATGTACTAACCAAAACCATTGCTTCACTCATTGCATATTTTCTTTTCTATTAACATCTTTTTTATTTAGATTTTATTTTGCTAATTTTTGTTTGCTTGTCTCCAAAGGTCAAAAATTACTTTTCATTTCAAATGGTAAGCTAAAAGGACCAAGGGGGATTCACTGTTGTGCCTCCAAGCTCATTCTCATAGTGGTCTAAGTAGGCCCCAAACAATGATCAATTTTTCCAAGTTTCATTTTTTATTTACAGGTCTGTTTGAATTCATGATTATAGGTTCTAGAGTGCAAATTGGGCTAGGATTGACGGTTGGATAAAGTATTCTTATAGATATTTTAGGCTATTTGATGTGTGTTTGTGTATCCTTTCTATTATCTATATATGAAAGAATAAAATAAAAATTGAAATATATCTGATAGATTAAATTTTGGTTTAGATCTCAAGAAAAATAGGTGTTTCATTTCTAGGCATCGAGTAAGAAAAACATGTAGTTTGCATTTAGGATAGTCTCTTTTGTGCATTCTCTTGGAACCCTAATTAGAAATAAAGGTTTGCTTCTTAAATTTTTTTGAGGTTAGTCTTCATTGAAATAAAGAATCATTTAGGAATAGTATTTTTTTACCTGCATCAACCCTACATTATTCTTTATAGTTTACTTCATAAAGACCAAACTTAGGTGTATTTATAATAAACACATCAAACCTTCCATACCAAAATTGAAGTGAGTTCTTAAACAACTCTTGATGAACTATTTGATCCCCTGGTACCTGAGTGCAGAGAAAAATAAACCTCGAGGTTACCTCAGCTCCTAGCGGATCCATCAAGAATCGTCCATGGGTATTATTTCTCCCCTCTACAAGAACTAATATTTAACTTAGTACCTAGTGCTATGATAAAGATATATCAAACTAAGATATAATATTAGCATCTTTATAAAAAAATATCATTATGTAAATTGAAAAATATCCTATATAAACCTTTTTCCATCATGGATGCATCATCCTTAAGATTTATAGGTATGAAGTAGGTTACCTTTGCTAACTATCCATGAAAACTAGGATATCATCATGCCAATTTTTGGATAAATGTAATCATTGTAAAAATATTTATATTTTACCACTTCCACTCTAGGATATCATGTATATACAACATCCCTATTTGATATATATTATCTAACTTTACTTTTTGATATTTGAAATATCTTGCAATAAAAGTTATATCCTTTTTCAACCTGGGCCAAAAGTATAGATGTTTTAGGCCCACTACCATTTTTGTAACCTAAGAATGTCCTCAATAGAGTGCACAATGTGCTTCCTTCATAATTATTTCTAAATGTTCCCTATGCATCATACATATATAATTTCTTTGAACACATGTAGACTATTGGGCTCAAACTCATATCCCTCAAATCAATGATCTATAGGATTAGCCAACCAAGTAGTTCTTATTAGTTGATAATTTTCATATTCCTTGGATAAATATCTTATCTAATTTCTAAAATGGGATCTCATTGTAGTGATAGCAACTATGCACTTTTTTTTTTCTTGAGGTATCAATAACCTCAATAACCTTGTTTTTCTTTCCCTTAATATAGATGATATCAAAATCATGCTTACATAGAAAATCCAACCATACTTACCACCTAGAATTTAGGTTAGGTTATATGAATATATACTTTATTACTTGATATATATATTGAACTAAAAATGTATTCCCATAAGATTAGTCACCTAAATTCTAGGTGGTAAGTATGGTTGGATTTTCTATGTAAGCATGATTTTGATATCATCTATATTAAGGGAAAGAAAAACAAGGTTATATGAATATATACTTTATTACTTGATATATATATTGAACTAAAAATGTATTCCCATAAGATTAGTCCTCCACATCCAAATTACGTGTACTATAGGAGTTATCTCTAAGTTATTAGGAGTGTAGTTCTACTCATAGTTCCCAAGCTTGTGTTATTCATAAGCTATCACCCAAACTTCCTTCACGAGTTCTCCTCCAAACTCTTCACCTAAAGCATTTGTGATCACTATGAAATATTTTTTATTATCAATCTAGAGTCAGTTTCTCTTTGACAATATGGAAGGCTTGCTCACATTTTTCTATACATATGAAGTTATTTACCTTCCATTGGAGAGAAGTAATGGGGTTAACAATATTGAAGATTCCTTCCATACCATTCAATCCAAAACTAATTTAACCTTTGTCAAATCCACTATAATTCCTTCTATTGACATAATATATCCAAGGTAATGCATATTTTACTATATGAAGGCACACTTGGATAATTTTCAATAGTGTTGATGTTATCTCAGTAAATTCATAATCATTCTAATATGCTCAATATGTTCCTTATCATTGAGATAAAATATAATAATGTTGTTAATAAATATGGTAGTAAATTCATCTAGGTAATTTCCAAAAATTTTATTTATCAAGTTATTAAATCCCCATACCTCATCCTAAAGGTTGTCTTAGGAATATCCTAGATTGACTATCTTAGAGAAAATAGTTGGCTCCCAAATTTGGTTAAGCAAATAATCTATTTCTAGGAGAGGATATTTTTTGTTAACTATGGCCTTATTTAGTAGTCAATAATAAATGGAAGGTTATAGAGTCGAATATTTCTTCTTCACAAATATCACTGGTGCACCCCAAGGTGATACACTGGGCTAAACTATACCTTTAGATAAGATTTCCTTCATTTGGGTCTTTAATTCAAAAGATCCATTAGAATGATTTTATATAGACCTTTTGAATATAGTTTTACCCTAGGTAAAATATCAATGGAGAAATAACTCTCTTTGAAGAGGTAGTCTTGGAAGTTCTAAAAATCTATCTCTATATTCTTCCAAAAAATATTAATCCTCAAATGTGGGGGATTTGCCTCCATCCAACTCATCTATGTGCACCACTTAAAGGAGTTACCTCTTCCTCTATGATTTATTTAGTTGTGTGGTAGATATTTTTCATAAGAAAATAGGTTTTTTTCCTTGAATAATAGCATTATATCCCTTATCATCTAAACATTCCACTATTTTGGTAAAATAATTGACCTTGGCCCTATACTTCCAAAGCCAATCTAGTAATATACTGCTATGATAATGTCATTTGGTTTTGAGGGTGTCACATAGAGGTTTACCTCTATGGTGGAGCTAGGAAGTCTCAAATTAGCCATCTAAATATATTGCTCTACATTTTTGTCCACCCAATCCCCATACTAAACATTCCAAGTACTAGACATGAATGCAATTTTATTTTTATTTTTTGGTTAAAGCATATAGAGAGATAAGACTATTAGTTTCTCTAGCATCAATTAATACTAAAATAATAATACTATAGAACATACCTAATTTCTAAATTGGTGCATTTTGATATTTTACTTGCCTACTACCAATTGCTCTATGAATTCAATGATCCACTTGTGGAGGTTGTGTAAGAGGATTTATTTTAAGAAAAATATTATTTTTAGAGTACTTTATAGCACAATGATCCCCTCTACAATTATAGCACCTAGTTGTGGGCCCTATTTTTCAAATATCCTTTCCATATGTAAAGTCTCAAGGTCTTCTATACAATGCTTACTATTTATTTGAGCTTCCATTTTAGAAATATTACTTTTCATCTTCCTTTTATTCTCATTGAACGGTTTTATTTTCAAAAATTTCTTCCTAAAGAGTGGAGGGGATTGTTACTAACCCATATTCTGCATCTATTTTAGTTCCTTCTTGTAAGTGGTAATAGATCTAACTTTCTATTATTTTTCAATATCCTTTTTAAAGACTCGTTCCATAGTGGACTATGCAAATCCATGTTGGATCTTATATAGGAGTTCATACCCATAATGAACTTTTGGACTTGGATTTTTTTTTCTACTTTGCACTATGGGACATACTTTAGAATTATGGTAAACGTTTCCTAGAATTGATTAATCACTAGATTCCCTTGGTTCAAGTTCTAAAACTTGTTTATTTTCTAATTAGAATAAATTTGTGGAAACCATATTTACCTAAAATATGTGGTGATATTTTCCCATGTAGTTTATACTTTTAGTCCTTTCTTAGCTTTCATGTTGTCCCACCATGATGCAACTTTATTAGTAAACTAGTTTTCTACCCACATCATCTTGGTTTCCTTTGTAAATTCCCTAAGCTCAAAGTATTTGGTCATTTCAATAAACCAAGCCTCTACTCCAATCCTGATAGTTTTCCCATACAACTTTGGAGGAGCTATTTTGTTGAGCTCCTAAGACAAGTCTATTTAAAATAATTATTTCTTGGTTGTTTGATGTACATACTTTCCCTCTTCTATCTTGGTATATAAACTTTTATCTATCCTATCAATTTAGTCTATTGGGGGTTCTTTACCCTCAAAATGAGAAGTTTTCTCTATATCTAATTTTGTTAGAATTTTTTTTCTAATACAATTAGTCTATACCACATATCATGCATCAAGTCCAACTACTAACCCATCTTGTTATTTCTTTGGTTATTTCTGTGTGATGGATTCATTTCAACCATATTCCTAAAAACATGGAGGAATCCCATTAGATCCTAGTTCTTGAAACAAGGCTATGATACCACATGTAATTGTATTCATAAAAAGAACACTAAAAACTAAAATTTTAGGTGGTGAAGACTCTCATCATCCTATATGGGATAGGAGTGGACTAAATTTGTTAGTCCTTGAGTAGGATGGAAATAATCCCTATTGCTTTCTTCATCCAATTATCACTTTTGTACCACCTTTCTTGATATTGTTACCTCCTAACTTTCCTAAAATCCAAAAATAAGGATAAACCCATGATTAAGGTATGTATTCACATGCATCCTCTAAAGCATGTGTCTTAGAAATTGATGGTATGAATACTATCACTTTAAGTGGCAATCATAGTCATTGGTTGAATTTTAGGGTTTTCGATGTACACTCATGATTATAACATATTATTTATACCTAGCACTCAAATGATGCATATTATAGACCAATGATTATGATTTTATGACCCCAAAAAGGGAGAAAATCAATTATTAGCTCTAAAGAGAAATTTATTTCATTTTATCTACTATAAATACCTACTTCACACCCTCATTTACTTATCATACATTTAGCTATCAATCATTACCAAAATTTGTTAAATGTTTTTATGCTCTTACTAACACTACTATCAAATATCTATTTCTATTTCTACCATTGCATGTAATATTTTCATTCTTTCTCTCTCCTACTATTATAGGTACAACCATCAACCATTAGTTTTCTACCTTGAGTAGAGGAGGACAAGACACTTTACTATGATTTGTGGCCACAGATCACTAATTACCACTCAAGGATTGTTTTCCAAGGTAGATCAAACCCCCCATGAACTATTATTTCTTCTTATTTACTATGGTGACATTGCAAGCAAGTTAGAATAAGAGTAAGAATTTATTTTTCTTATTATAGAATGATACACTCCTTGATACCCTAGGTGTCAAGTACTCTATTCTTATTGCATTAGGACCTAGCTTTGTATTATTGTTAGTAATATTAGTGTAGTCTATTATTGATTGCTTTACTCTATTAATGTTTGGATAAAGATGGTTTTCAGCTCTAATTGTAAATTTACTATTATACTATATTAGTTTAATAATATTTGATTTATCTTGTACTTATATGAGTAGTTGTATTAGATATCCTCTTTGTCCTACATATATTTTGGTGAACTTGACATGAAACCTACTTTTTGAGGTTTTTATTTCTATTTTTAACCCCTAGGTTATAGTATCTTTGCTTCCATATGTTTTATTTTAGTTGTAAATTTTTTCTATGAGTTGAATAAAACTATTGTAGTTTTTCTCTTTATCTTTGGCCCATCGCAAAATCCTAATTTTATTTTGCTGTGAGGGTTTTTGGGTATATTTCTTGCTTAAGGGTGCAACATTTTGATAAAATCCCACTTTCTCTTGAGTAGGTTTTTTACTTACCCTTATGGATCCTCCTAATTCTTCTAAGGGTATTGGATTGACTACTAGGTCTAAGAAGAAGCATGCTCTAAAATATTATAGAAATGGAAGAGGACATTCCTCCTATTACCCTTGAAATTAAATCATTCATACTTTTTATGCTCAATAATTATAATGAACTTCAAATTAATGATTGAATTGATAGAGATTTATTTCAAAGAAGAAAAAGACCAAATGTTTATTTTGATAAAAATTACATGTATTTAATAAGGTCTAAAAAATAATTAGGAGCTTCTATGTTAGGTAGTGATGATGGAATCCATGTTGAATCAAGATTACCCCTTAATGAAGCAATTGTGGCAAGACCACAAACACCAATAATTATGGGGATATAAACATAATAAATATACACACAAATGAAACATGAATAATTCCATTTTCCAAAATCCAATACTCATTTTTAGTCTCATGACCAAAAATTATCTATGTACATAATGACCCTTAGGGAATATTTAACTTATCTACTAGATATTCATAGGGGTGATATTGAAAAGCAAATGGATTTCTAGAAGTAAAAATCCAAGCAAATATAGGATTTTATAATTGATATTACTTAAATTTTGAGTGCTAATAGAAAACCAATATTACAAGTTGTTGTTCCTCCTTCCATCATGAACCATAACACTTCTCCTTCTCTACATCCCTTAACTAACCTTGGGGATGCTTTACTTGCATAAAATGATCCAAATTTGAGGAATTATAAGAGTCAATATCTATCCCCTGATGTAGAAGCTATTGAACTATTTTTGCATGTGCCTAAATTCATTTATGATGAGACAAATAAATCCTAAACATTTATTGATAATTTCATGACATACTATAGGGATTGGCTTCACAATAAAAAGCTTTGTTGAAATTGATGACTAGGGCTTTACTAAGAAAATATCTTTATTGATTTGCATCCTTACCTCAACATTGCATTGAATTTTTAGATACTTTTGCAAAAAAGTTAAAATAATAATTTTATGATGTCATGAATATAATGGAAGAAACTCATGCTTTTATAAATATAAAACAAGACCCTAATGAATCTATTACTAACTTGCATAAAAATTGAAAAACATTTAAGTGTCATATGGACAAATTTTATAGAAGAGGCTACTATAGTAATGTTTATAAATAATATTGAGCTCTCTTTTTAGGCTAAAATGTTGGAACACAATCCTATTAGTTTTCTTTTCCTTGAAATTTTTATACATTTTATTAAAATACTTAAACATTGGGAAAAGAAGAAAGGACAAAAAACCTTGAAACCTGAAACCCTAACAAATATGTTGTAGGGGATGGGTTTTTTAATATAGCTATCCAAGACACATCTCATTAGTTATATATAAATGGATCTTCCATTCATATATTAACAAGATATAGGGGTGGTCCAAAACCTAAGAATATGATACCTCAAAGGATGCATGAAGACATTCTTAAAATATGTCCACCACCTAAGCTTAAAAATGATAAGAGTAATGATAGGTTTGAATCACCTGCATGGAATAATCCTAATAAATTTTGCTTCTGGAATGGAACCTATGGTTATGATAATTCTACTTGAACAAACTTGTATAAGTTTTTTCTTAAACAATCCTTTGTTCCAAAATTTAATATTGGTCAAGTTAACAATGATAGGATTAGTTTATTTCATGAAATAAAAACAATTCTCTAGAAGAGGTTTAATTGACCTCACAATCAAAGTTTAGGTATCTATAGCATCCTTTTTCCTAACCATAAACAAAAAGCTTCGAATCAACAATAGAAAGTGAATCAAAATTAGGGTCAAGGATTCAATCAAGATGGACAACAAACCTATCAAAACCAATGATACAATTCTAATCAATGCAACCAAGGAGGAGGTCAAAATAAAAATGGTAATTACTCCCAAAATTAAAACCCTAGACATAGCACTTCACACAATGCCTCTCAAGTTAACCAAGTCTGTTAGAGTTAAAGTAAAGTGCACTATGCCTTCCTTGACACTTGTCAGTTTCTCTTGACAAGTGTCATGTGTTGAATATAGGCTTATGCCTATATATTGTAACATTTTTATCAATAAAAATAATCCCTTCAGTTTTCCCTCCTAACATTTGGTATCAGAGCTCCAGGATTTCTCTGGCCTTGTGAGCTTGAGGGGGGATTTCCCTCATGGAAATCCTCCCTCCCCCTCATCATTTTTCCCCCATTTTTCAATTTTTCATTTTTTCCTCCATTTTTTTTTTCAAAATAGGGAGTATGCTCTTCATCCTTGATGGATGAATCAGAAACCAGATTTTTGAAAATTAATGGCTGCCCCCAATTTTTTTTTTAAGATCCATTACTGTTGATGTTTGTGCCTGTTTCGGGAAGATGGAGTTTCTTCGTTCTCGACGCTGTTGTTGCGCCTGTAGGGAGATCTGAGGCAGCCAATCAAATGGAGGACTCACCGGAGGAATACGATTAATTTTATGGAGTTACCGGATCATATTGATTTTTGTGGGGAGGTTTTGACGACGGCTCGGCTGAGCGATGACAGTTTGTGCTCGCAGACAAGGCACTGCAGCAGGGAGCAGAGGTGCTGAAGCAACATGACGGCAGTCGAGGGGGCCAGCAGTGTTTGCAGGTGAAGCAGCAGCACTGCAGAGCAAATCGATGATTCAAATACATAGAATATGGCCGAACAGCATACACATAGAAATAATGAGGATGATATATCTGAGGCTGCACCTAACGTCGAGGAGAAGACAGAATAAGACGTGCAGAGGAGAACCCTGCATAAGTAGTTTGTCCAGTGTAATCTGCAGCTTTTTCTGCATTGAAGGAGGTGTTCTCGACTGGATCTTCA
This sequence comes from Wollemia nobilis, assembly GCA_028583015.1. Lineage (NCBI taxonomy): Eukaryota > Viridiplantae > Streptophyta > Pinopsida > Araucariales > Araucariaceae > Wollemia > Wollemia nobilis. Next base: position 1,536,777 of record JAQPPZ010002979.1, read on the forward strand.
GTATAGATGGAGTCGCACAGGCCCTAAATGTCTCTCATCTTCCTTCCTTCGTACAGAGCAAACCCAGCCGGCGACTCAGAGTCCCCATCATTGCAGCTGTCGTTGTTGTTCTTATCTTGCTTTGCAGTATAGGTGGGATTGTGGTGTCTATGCTCTCGGTGGCGTCCGTTGTAAGTGGTGGGAGATGCAGAACGCGATGGCGGTGATGTCGTTGTTCATCGGAGAGGGCAGCGCTTCAATGCAAGGAGCGTTAGTGGCCTTTGTGCTGTCCTTCTGCTGCGTACCGAAAAAGGGATCAGGATCTGAATCTTCCTGCAATGTCTCCGAATTCCATTCATTCGTCTGCAGATAGTGGTTGCATGGCAGGAGGAGTGATAGTGCGCTAATGGAATCGAGGGGCAGCCGTCTGACCATTGCCAGAGTGAAGATATCCAATGTTCCACTGGAGACATCGTGCAAAAATTACGGATCTGGGTGAAGACGTGTTGAACTGGAGGTTGTAAGTGGCATGCACAGGAGACAAACATCATCGACGCATTTTATCTATGTTCATTTTATCCTGTGTGCGAAACTGTGGTGCAGAGCCCGTATGTTATTTTTATAAAGATAAAGTAGCATTTTTTAAAAAATGCACTTTAATATGTATGGGGTATATTTAAAGGTTATGGTGAGCCCAATGGGGTTATTTATTTTTTCAAAGTAAGGGAATTTATTTATATGGCCATAAAGAATGGTCAAATCATTGTGGGAGAACACTTGGGGGTATGTAGGACATTAGTTTGTATGGTCAAAGTCATATAAGTTGTGCAAGTGGAAGGCTTGAGTTTGTTTTTTATTCCGCCATAGTGCGATGCCAGGAATATGATATTCCTGAGGTTTATTTTGCTGCCTTAGATAGGCATGATGGTTTTTTCAAATGATGAAGGCCCCATTCAGACACAAGTATAGGGGTATTTATAGTCGTTGGAAACGGTTTTTCGCGACGGACACAATGGTGGTGTCAAATTGTAATTTTGAGGCTGTCTCAGTTTAGTTTTTTTAACCTCAAAATTTTTCTACCTTGGAGTGCACTCTCGGTTGTACCCGACACTCCCAAGGTAATTTTATATGTGATCCTTGTACCTAGTGACCTTTTCTATACACCTGGCGAATGCAGCGGCTGGTTACCCATGCATTTCGGTGGGATGACATGGTCACCATAAGGACACTTATACTAGGCACTACAGACAAAGACACCCTAGACTCTATCCGAGGTTTTTTTCGGATCTACTTCTGAAGACTACAGACGAAGACACTTTAGAAGATTCTCTTCTTTTCTTCTTCTCTCCTCCTATTTTGATCTATGGCTCATTTTATTGTATTGAGTGCATTTTCGGCAAAGACCGACACTCTTATATGGCTCGTTTTTCCTTTCATTAGGTGCATTTTCGGTAGAGACCGACACCTTCTAGATTGAGTTCACCATGAGGAAGGATTTCATACTCATGGTGAATCTAGTCAGTGACCTACGAGAGGCAACATCCTCTGAGGATGACCTACGAGAGGCAACAAACCCATAAGTGGCTGACCCTGAGGCACCCATGATGACCCTGAGGCACTTAGATGGCTGACCCAGTGGCAACAAACCCGTGGAAGTGGCTAACCCTGAGGCAACAGACCGAGATGTATACACAGTGGATCTAGCATTATTCATAGTTGGAGAGCCAAGCGCAAAGAGCACGAGCCTAGACCAAAACAAAGAGGATGATAGGTTATTTTTTAGAGAAGTCAACATTAAGGGGGAATGTTACCTAATGTTGACTTGCTTTGTTTTTTCTTTAGTTAGGATAGTGCACTTTAAGGGGGAATGTTAGAGTTAAAGTAAAGTGCACTATGCCTTCCTTGACACTTGTCAGTTTCTCTTGACAAGTGTCATGTGTTGAATATAGGCTTATGCCTATATATTGTAACATTTTTATCAATAAAAATAATCCCTTCAGTTTTCCCTCCTAACAAAGTCTTTGTTCAACCTAGTCCAATTAGAGAATACATTTATAGTCAACCAAGTGTGGCTCATTATGTTAATATTTTAAAGGTGCAAAGAGAAACAATTGATTCCTTGGAAAAATAAATAATTTCTATTATGAGGAGTTCACCTCAATACAAAAATAAGTAACCTTATAATGAAGAAAAAACTAGGATAAATAAAAATAACCTATCTTGAAAATGGTTAATCCACCCCATTATTGATAAGATTTCAAACCCTCCTTTGGTCATTTGGGAACCTGATACAAACACAAAAATAGTAAAAAATATAGAAAATATTCTTGAGAAGTCTTTAAACCAGCCTATAGAACCTAGCATTCTTAAAAATGTTGAAAGACCAAGATCACCACTAAAAGTGGTAATCTTGGCATCCATCACAAAATAGTGATAGTTTGTCACCCTTCCCAAGGAATTGCTAATGAAAGTAGTCATGAACAAAAAAAAATGAAGAACACAAGCTTATACTAATGGGGGGGTGAACAATATAAGATAAAAAATTTCTTTTCTTTCCAAACAATATTATCCAATGTTATCAATTACAATAACTTACTAGAGCAGTATTAACCAATATCATCAATAGTAGTAACAAAGCAATGCACAAATCAACACATGCAAGAGAGACACAAATTTAATGTGGTTCACCCAATGTGGGTTACATCCACGGAGAAAATATTTCTTCTAAATTTTCTCAACAAATATCTTGGGAACCAATTCCCTATTACAATATTTATGGACCCCAATCCAAAAGAGATACCAATCCCCTATGCTCAAGTTTGTGGACCTCTATCCACAGGAAACACCAATCCCCTCTACTCTGGTTCATGGACCTCTATCCATAGGATACACTAATCCCCTTTGCTCTGGTTTATGGACCTCTATTCACAGGAGACACCAATCTCCTTTGTACTGGTCTACTCCAAATCCTACTCAATCCTCAACTCAAATATGCTCCAAGACTTGCTCAACTCTTCTCTGCAATCTTCTCTCAACTCTATCCAAAGATACTACAAGCCTTCACACAAGGCTTACTCAACTCTACTCAACACTCTTCTATCAACTCTACCCAAAGCTGCTACAAGCCTTCACACAAGGCTTACTCAACTCTGCTCAATATTGTTATCTCAACTTTACCCAAAGCTACTACAAGCCTTCACTTAAGGCTTACTCAACTCAACTCATTATCCTGGTCTCTATTCTGCTCAAATCTTCCCACAAGCCTTCTCAAAAGTCTTGTTCAACTCAGCTCACAACTGCTCATAACACAACTCTCTACTCTACTCAAATATTTCCCAAAACTTGCACAAATATTATATCTCTTTCAGAATTACTTTCTTTAACTAGAGTAATTTAGACATATTCTACCCAGAATTCCTTTTCTTCATGAACATATAGTAAATAATATGCAATACAAATATTCAATATGCTCTTCTCACATTCATTAAGTTTGTCACTTTCACATGTCTCACATTTATTGTAATCAATTCAGATCTCTACTTATTGCAAATTTCTTTTCAAAACACTCAAAAATGATGTACAAAATATGCCCTTAGTTTTCTCTCAAAATAACCAACAATGATGCATAAAATCTGTCCAACAAGATACACAAAATTTGCCTAACAAGATGTACAAACTCTACCCAACGATGATGCATAAAATATGCTATTTGTTTTCTTTCAAATTACTTTAACAAAGCATAAACTTATTTCACAATGTTTGCATATCTTCCCTTACACAAGTCTTTATCTTGGAGAACCACACCATATCAAATAATATGCACTATGCTCTTATTCTATCAAAGGAAGACTCTAATTCATCACACTCTTGATGCATTCATCATTTCTCATTTGCCTTTTGTAGAAACCCTTTCACATAAATTTTCACCAACAAAAACTTGTTTTTTAGATATAGCATAAAGCACAATTATATTTTTATTTTGATGTCTTCAAAAACATTTTCCTTGCTTGCACCAAAACTTGAACTCTGGTCTTCCACACACACAATCCTTATCCTGTTATCAACACACCACTTCCACTACACACCTTGGTGGAAGATGAATCCACTATCTCCCTTTTGAAGACATGGTCATAATACTCAACCGAAAATTAGTCTTTGTTGAAAATAAACGTAATTTTGTTACTATATACTCTCTTACACATCTGTCTCTTTGAATTCCCACAGGACTACCTTATGTGCTTGGACGTTATATTTTTTTATATTTAGGGTTACATTTGCATGGACGTATATGTATCTTTTCTTTTTCTAGCGCCAACACTTCCACTACAATATACTAAGATTAATATATACCCAAAATAGATTTATCAATAATATACCTTATGTGCTTGGTCTTGTGTAAGTCCTTTATGTTCACATCTAGCTACGACCTCTCTTAAACTTCTTTTGCTGCCACTATTTTCTTTTCACTCTGTTATCAAATAAAATATGCAACAAAACTATGTCTTGATCTCTTTCCAAATGTATCACTCACAGTGAACATCAATCTTCTCTTATGTCTTCATAAACTAGCAAATCCACTTTGTCGAACATAGCCCTCACGGTGAATAACAATCTCTTCTTTGGTCTTCAATAAACCAATAAATCACTTTGCTGAATGTAGCCCTCATGGTGAACAACAGTCTCTTCTTTGACCTTCAACGAACTAGCAAATCCACTTTTTTGAAAGTAGCCCTCACGACGACCAATAATCTCTTCTTCAGTCTTCAACAAACAAGAACTACCAAGTGCAGGTCTCAAGTTCTTCTTCAAGGCGTAAGTCTTCAACACTCATCACACAGCATTCTCCGAATGGTGAAAGGCATGTTCATTCAACGAAATAAGTATGGCACTTCACTCATAGTAAATTTAATCTCACTCTTCACTCAACAAAAGGCACTCATTTTCTCAATGAAATGCATGCATATACTTAATGAAAGACTCTCACTTACTCACTCAATCGAACAACACTCACTTTCGTAAACTCTTATTCTTCCTTTTGCTTCACTCTTTCAAATGCAGATGCAGCAGCGAACAAAAATACTCTTCTCCTTTCATGGGAAATACAAATGCGCTTCAACCAATAACTCTTTATCAACCACAATGTTATATCAATATATATATGAATGATTTGAATATTTTTAACCATGGGAGTCAACCCTTACATTATAACTTTGCTATAATTATATCTCACTTTAGAGGCTTACTTTAATATTTAAATATGAAAGTGTACATTATTAATTAATGTACATCATCATTCTAATTCTTCAAGTGCTATAGTATAGATTATGCTCACCATTTAAATTTCTCAAGCACAATGATATTGACCATGCTTATCATTTGAATGACCATGCTTACCATTTGAATTTCTCAAGCACACAAATATTGATATTGTGACCTTTATTTTTGAACATACTCGTGCCTTTGACATCAATGACAATTTCATAAATTCGTTATTGAGCTAATCATATTTGAATAATGTTTTTGCTTTGACTGTTTGTTCCTTTGACATCAATGACAACTCACAATTTCCAACAATCTCCCCCTTTGTCATTGATGGCAACCCAACAAAAATTTCTTTTATTTCAACTGGATTACCAAACTGCTCCCCCTGACATGCTGCTCCCCCTTACTAAAATTTCTCCCCCTTTCTGAATTCTCTCCCCCTTTGACATCAATGGCAAAGGGCTCTTTGGGGCTAAAAATAAAACATTTAGCTCAGCCCCCTCACCACCTCTCTTTTTGAGGTGATTAATTTTGGGGTGGGAGTAAAACTACTCCCAACTTACAATGCTCTTCTTCTCTTCCAAATTTATTTTTCCATACCTTTGAACTCACATCCTTTTGAACCTTTTGAGCATCCTTGTTCTTGCTTGTCCTTGGAAATTCTGGAAACTTTGTTCTACACCACTTTGCTTTGTGCCCAAACTTATTGTAATTGTAACACATGATGTTGTAGTTCTTGAAAGGTGCAAATGAATTGAAGTTCCTCTTGGTGAAGCCATACACATTTTGACCATGAACCCTACAATGTATAGCTCTGTGACCAAAATGATTACATGAGTAGCAATGACCTTGAAAGAAATGTTCACCTTGCCTTGGAGGATATGATCCCATAAATCTTCCTTTATCTTTTCTGTGATGATCCCTGTTTCTTGATTGTGCATTGTTTTCTTCCTTTTTGAAGCTTCCACCTTTTACTTCTTCATCAAATGTCTCAGGTTCTTCTTCAATCACTTCCTTTGAAACTTCCTCTTCTCTTGAGCTTGTCTTTCCCTCTTGTTCCTTTTGACCTTCTTCATAACCAAGTCCTATTTTGATGAATGGAGATCTTTGTACCTTGAGAATATCATCCAAAGTTTTTGAGCTCTCTTTGAATCATGATAATGCATTAAGATATGTTCCAAGACCCTTTTGAACTTCCTCTTCTAGTCTTTCACACTTTAGCTCTTTAGCCTTTAACTGCATCGTCATACCTTCTTCAATTTTCTTTGCCTCTTCAAGCTTAGTCTCTAAATCTATGAGATCTTGTAGAAGTTTTGCCTTAGTTTTCTCATCCTCTTGTACTTGAGCCTTCAATATTGAATTTTCCTTTCTAGCCTTCTTCAATTATTCAAGAATAACAACAAGTTCCTTTCTTATATCACTTATGGTTTCCTTTTCTTTTTTGAATCTTCAATCATATGATCATCTACTCTCCCTCTTTCTTGACCTTCTAGAACAGGAGCATTTTCCTTTTCTTCTATTTGGTCTTCAATCAGAGCATCTTCTTTTTCTTCTATTTGGTTTTCAATAGGAGCATCTTCTTTTTGTTCTTCAACCGGAGCATCTTCCTTTTCTTCTATTTGGTTTTCAACAGGAGCATCTTCTTTCTCTTCTATTGCCAAAAATAGAATTTCATCTTTTTCACTATCAAAAGAACTTTCATCACTATCACTTGAAGCACTGCTTGCTTCTTCAACATAAAAACTCTTCTTGTGCCTTTGAAATATTTTCTTCTCATGCTTGCTTTGACCATGTTTGTCTTTCTTTCCATGATAATATTTTCTATCTTTCTTTTTCTGATATTCCTCTCTATCTTCACTGCTACTATACCCATTTTGTGGATAGTTTGTTGCATAGTGACCAATGTTGCCACAACTAAAACATTTCATAGTTTTCATATCTTTGTGTTTTCTTGGACCCTTCTTGTTTCTTCTCACAAAGTTAGCCTCTTCTTCACTGCTTGATTCATCACTTGATTCTGGTTCCTTATCCTTTGTCTTCTTTGAAGCTTTGAATGTTACCTCCTTTTTGAATGTTTGTTCTTTTTCTGTCCTCATCTCATAAGTTGTGAGAATTCCATGTAGTTCATCTATCCTCAAGGTTGCTAGATCCTTGATCTCTTCTATTGCTGAAACCTTTGCATCATACATTTTTTTTTGGTAAGTTAATTTTATACAAAATGTGTTTTTTAAGAGGATCCCAAAACCTTATGAACAAAGATCCTGCATCCTTTACTAGAAGAAGGAGCCCCGTGGGATATTACATTAAACCAAAACATAATATTACCAAAAAATATAGAGGCTACCCATTGGGCTACAAGAAAAAACTCGTAAAGCAGATCAAACATGCTAAAACAAATATAGAACAAAAATACCAGACCAGACACAGTCATCTAGTAGCAAGCACAGATCCTTTGTCAAACTTTAAGATCCTCCTGATCCTCTAGGGCCTCCCGTCATTTGGAGCGCTTAAGGATCCTCACCATGGCATTGGTAGAGGATAAGATGTTAGTGTCCATATCTAGGAGAAACTGGGTTGAAAGGCCCTTTGCCTCACTTTTCGTATATGAGCTAATGTGCTAAGGAGGAGTCCCCTTCTTCATATTGACTTTCTTGAGGTGCTGGGATGAGTGGGATGGGATGGGGGCATCATTGTATACCCTCTTGTATGATTTTTTGTGAGTGGGGCACTTGAAAGGGGTCACCTTGGTCACCTTCGATGGGCTACTTCAAGATGGCCTGGATGGCCCATCCTCCTATTCAGCCGCTGGGTTGACCAGATTCTGAGCTGCTACGGGTAGGACAGCTTGGGCCAGAGGCTGGTTAGCAACAACATGTCAAAAAATTATCCCCATAAGACCCTGGTGGATGGGGCCACAAGATGATCTTTTACTTTTTTCCATGGAGAGGTTGAGGGAGTAGAACAAGTAATCCAGGATGTAGACTTGATTTTCATCCCTCAGGTGGTTTACAAAGTTGATGTGAAAATTCCTCAATGGCTTGTCAGGGTCGTTGCACGTTATGTATTGCATGATTGAGATAATAGCCATGTTCCAGGGTTTGGGGAGAGCTGAACGAAGGAGGGCCAATTTATCCCAACCAAGATTGCACCCCTTATTAGTAAACTAGTCCAATTCTTCCTCCCAGTTGTGACGATCATGCCTAATATTCCTCCCCATCACCAACAAACCAGTAATCTCCATGAACAATTCAAAAGTTACCTTAAACTAAAGCTCCTAGACATAGAATTCTCCTTGATTCCATGTTTCAAAAAAATCATGGGTAATGTCCTCCTCGAGACCTTTGAATTTTTGGAGGAAAGGCACCAAGCCCTTAGCTTTCATAAATGTCACGACATCGTTGCATAGGGAAAATTCAGTTGGCTCGATGTAAGGGGATGCCATGGTGGTTAAAGCAACATAGGGAGGAATACTCAAAAAAATACTAGGACAACTAGTCCAGACACTCAGATTCGAGAGAATGTAAAATTTCCCACACACAAGCCACCTTAAAAACCCATATTCGGAGAGAGGATTAGCATGCTTGTCGATGATGAAATCATTATCTAGAAAGGTAATAAATCTACCAAGGTGGTGATCAATGCTTTTGAGGTGGGCTGAGTCCCATTGGATGATCCATGTGTCCCTCCATATGTCATGACCCTTGATTGCATTTAATTTGAAATTGTCTAGAGAGATGGTCTGGACCACCCTCACATGGTCGTCTGCCCCGAAGCCAATGACATTTGGGATTTGAGTGAGCCTCACCAGATTGCTTTTGCACAACGAGAAACCTATCACATCCTTGGCCTCCCTAATATTTCCATGCCAAGGGAATTTTAAAAGGCTTTCACTAGACTGCCTCCTGAGGAGCCTCAAAGATCATTCATAACTACTGTTATTGATGAAGAAATCTAAGATAGGGATGACACTCATTCCCTTTTAGACAGGTGGCCTGCTCGCTTTCACACCTGACCACCCAGCTCAGACCGCTTCTCTAAGCTTGGGAGGGTTTTTTAGTAACATCCTTACTGGCAGCCTCCTCCACATCCATCGAGAACCTCTTTCGCCAAACCACCAGACACATGTATAGAAAGCCTTTGTTAGCCATATGGTCGACCAACCCATTGTCCTCTCTGTATATGTGTCTGACTTGGACCTGGATTCTTCGATGGAGGAGACTCCTCACATTAACTATGATATTGAAAACTTTCGACGCTAGAACTGTGGCAATGTGGGATGTCAAACCCTCTTTTGTGGAGGTTGTGTTGGAAAATTACCATTAGTAAAAGGTTAAAAAGGTATTTTACCTTGGGTAAGATTACTTACCTTTTACCTTACCTGGACGGTAGTTGGACGGCAGCATCTTTGGGCGGCAAGAGAATTTGTTTTTAATTTCTTCTCCCTTAATTTCTCCTATTCCCCCCTTTTCTCTAGAATGGTTATTTTAATGTTTATTTAAACTTTGTAACCTTATGTTAATGGTTAATGCAAATATTACCTTTGTATCAATTGCTCACCTCCCACATTTGGTATCAGAGCCGAGAGCCGAGACCGGCCCGAATCCCGAGGCGATGGGGCCCGTAGTTCGAGGCGACGGCATGGATCTCGAGGCAGCCCGTAGGAGCCGAGGTGGCATGGATCCTGAGGCAGCCCGTAGGAGCAGATCATCGACATGATTCCCAAAGCGCTGGTGGAGCTGGACGAGGCGGCCCGTAGGAGCAGATCGGCATGATTCTCGAGGCGCTGGTGGAGCTGGACGTTGACGAGGTGGCATGTTGGAGAAGGCGTCACGTGGCCCGAGGTGGTTCGTTGACGTGGCGACCTGCACGTAGCCCGAGGTGGCATGCAGCCCGAGGTGGTTCGTTGACGTGGTGACCTACGCGTGGCCCGAGGCAAAAGGTTCTTCACAGCCTGTGACTGCCCATAGGCAATCAAAGCACGTAGTGTGCTTTGCTCTTTTTAAAGAGCATAAACATCGCCGCATAGGCGATGTGGGACTAAAGTCCCAAAGAAATCCTTTGCTTCGCGTCGAAGCGCGAAGCCAAAAATTGCTTCGCATTCGACGCGTAAGCAATAAGGGCAGGGAGCCTGCTTTTGCTCCTGGATCTGCCCGGTAGCACAACGGCTACCCTTTGCCTTGACTCCCGCGAGGTCGCACGATCGAACCTCGACGGGGTCATTTTTTTATTGCTTCGCGCTAGCTTGCGAAAGCAATAAGGGCAGGGAGCCTGCTTATGCTCCCGGATCTGCCCGGTAGCACAGTGGCTACCCTTTGTCTTGATGCCCGTGAGGTCGCACGATCGAACCTCGATGGGGTCAATATTTTTTTTTAAAAAATTCTTTAAAATTTTTTTTAAGGTAACTTTAAATTTTTTTTATTGTCATTTCCTAAGAGGAAATAGATGTAAAATTTAAAAATAAAAAAAAAATTGAAAAGTTTTTTATTTATCATTTAAAGTTGATGATTGACATTTCCTAAGAGGAAATAGTTGTAAAAAATTTTACGCTTTAAGAGGTAAAAAAATTAGTAAAATTTCCTAAGAGGAAATCTTTGTAAAAGAAAATTTCTGGGAAATTTTCTTAAATGATAAGATCGGAAGGATGTTACCAAGCACTTTGTAGTTTGTTACTGAGAACAAACGCTGAAAGCTTTGATGAGCACGTGAGAACACTAGGAATAAATACAGTATTTTCACAGTTGCAAAACGTGGTTATTGCCCAACAGAGAAATCCTGATCTAGGATACGAAGCTGATTCAGAAGATAACTCCTTTGGGAGCAGATTTGAACAATCCGACATAGTGGCGATTGCTTCACAAGGATCTGAATATACTCATTATAGTAATTCAGTTGAAATCCTACAAACTCCTTCTCCTGAAATTATATTGATCAGTGATGACGATGAACAAGTCGCTGACAATTTTGTAATTGCTGAACAACAAGAGTGAGTTGTTTATGATTGTAAATCAAGCAAGGCTTGATAGTTTGTAAAGTCTTTTTGAAATAAGACTATATAAGAGAGGTTTCTTGTTTTAGTAGATAATAATGGGATCAAATAACAATCTACCAATCCCCGAATTCAGTGGGGATAATTATGAGTACTGGTCCATCAAAATGAGGACATTACTCATAGGAAAAGGACTATGGGATAGTATTGAAGACGGTTACACTGCTCCAACAGATTGGACTACTTTGAGTGCAACCGACAAGAAGATCTTCAAAGATGCACAGAAAAATAATTCTTTTGCCTTATACCATCTTCAAGCGGCATTAGATCCAAGTATCTTTCCTAGAATTGCATCTTACTTAACTGCCACAGATGCATGGAATGCCTTGAAAGAAGGATTCCAAGGAAGTGATAAAGTGAAGCAAGTCAGGCTTCAGACCTTAAAAAGAGATTTTGAAAATCTCAGAATGAAGGAAAATGAAAGAGTCGGTGACTACTGTGTACGAATCAAAGCAGTAGTTGATATGATGCAAACTTTAGGTGATGACACAAAAGTTGAAATAATTGTGAAGAAAGTGTTGAGAACACTTCTTCCTAAGTGGAATCACATTGCCATCATAATTGAAGAATCCAAAGACCTTTCTACTCTTACATTTGATAGTTTGATTGGATCATTAACATCACATGAAGAGAGACTTCAAGGAGCACCTTCAACAAGCTATGGAGGTGATGACAAAGCCTTCACTTCGAATGAAGCTGCAAGACGAGGACAAGGAAGAGGCCGAGGCAGAGGACAACAACAAAGAGGCAAAGGCCAAAGCAACTCCTACAGAGGAGGAAATCAAAACAGAGGTGGAAATCAAAACAGAGGAGCCAATCAGAACCAAAGCGGCAATGCAGGCCATGGAAATCAAGGACGAGGAAGTAACAAGACTAAAACAACTTGTTTCAATTGTGGGAAACAAGGACACTTCGCTCGTGACTGCTGGTCAAAGACTTCAAAGGATCAAAGCAGTCAATATGGCTCATTCTACGGAGAAGAAGAAGGTCCATCAAATATTTTTCTCTCTTATGGACAGTCAGATCAAAATCTTAAAGATACATGGATTTTGGATACTGGTTGCTCCAACCACATGAGTGGCAAAGAAAATCTCTTTGCTACATTAGATTCAAATTACAAATCCCATGTTAAGTTAGGGGATAATAAATCTTTGCAAGTTGAAGGCATTGGAGCTATGGAAGTTCCAACAAAAGAAGGCCTTAAAAAAGTGAATGACATATACTATACTCCACAACTACAACACAATTTGTTAAGTGTTGGCCAAATGATGGAGAAGCATTACAAATTAGTTTTTGATGAAAGAAAATGTACAATCCTTGATAAAAACAATTGTAACCGAGTCATCACAGAAGTACCTATGACAAAGAATAGGTTATTCCCTCTAAAATTTGGTGAGCCAGGGGGAGCTCAACTTGCAAACATTGCTATTACAAATCCAAGTGAATTGTGGCACTTGAGATATGGTCACCTCAATTCCGCTAGCTTGAAAATGTTAACATCACAAGCTATGGTGACAGGACTACCAAAAATTCTAGAACATAAGAAGGTATGCGAAGCATGTGCTTTGGGAAAGCACTCCAGAACGAAGTTTCCAAGAGGCCAAGCATGGAGAGCAAGCTATCCTCTTCAGCTAGTACATTCGGACATCTGTGGTCCAATGCAAACAAAAAGCCTTGGAAACAATTCTTATTTTCTAACATTCATAGATGATTATTCTAGAATGTGCTGGATCTATTTTCTGAAACACAAAGATGAAGCATTTGATTGCTTCATAGACTTCAAAAATAATGTAGAAAAGCAATGTGACTACTATGTCAAATGTCTTCGCACTGATAGAGGAGGAGAGTACTCCTCAAATGAATTTTTACATTATTGTAAGCAAAATGGGATAAAAAGGCAGTTCACCACTGCCTATACCCCACAGCAGAACGGTGTGGCCGAGAGAAAGAACCGCACCCTTGTTGAAATGGCACGAACAATGCTTCAGACAAAGCATCTCACATACAACTATTGGGCAGATGCAGTGAGAACTAGTGCATATATTCTAAATAGAAGTCCGACTTCTAGTTTAGATGGTATCACTCCTTATGAAGGATGGTACGGTAAGAAACCAAATGTCAAACATTTTCGAGTATTTGGTTCTTTAGCTTATGCACACATTCCTCAGGAGAAGAGAAAGAAGCTTGATCCCAAGAGTCAAGCATGTATTTTTGTAGGGTATTGTGAATCAACCAAAGGGTATAGATTGTACAATCCCAAGACACATAAAATAATTATCTCCAGGGATGTAATTTTTGATGAAGGGGGAGAATGGGGTCATAAAAAATTTGTTGATATTGACTCTAATTCGGAAAGTTCCACATTTGTACAACCCAAGAAAAGTAGTGGAAAAAGTTCCCCTCCACAAAGTCCACATCAGGAATCTTCATCAAGTACATCAAGTGGTACACCAAGTCCAAGAAGGACTCCTTTGTTGGCACCCCCAAACTCTCCGAAATGATTTCATAGATCTGTAAGCGCTCCAAGTCCGATGGATATTGATCCAGTTTCTCAAAGGAAAGAGACAAATAAAGGAAAGCGCATACTACAGAGTCATCCATCTTCTCAAATGTTGGATAGGAATTTCCAACAAAGATACACTAGGAGTCAAGCTAGTGAGATGGACGACATTTTGTCAAGACTTGAAAATCTTCAAATGTCAGGAGATGATGAGTCTCATGAACCAAGGGGTGAAGTAGTCAATTATGCTTTGTTGGTTGCTGCACAGCTAGAACCATCTAGCTATGAAAAAGCATGTACTGAAAGTATATGGCAAGATGCCATGGAAGAGGAAATATCCTCAATTAAAAAGAATGATACTTGGGAGCTTGTGAAGCTTCCCAAGGGAAAAAAATGTGTTGGATGTAAATGGGTCTATAAGACCAAATTCAATGCTGATGGAAGCATTGAAAGGCACAAGGCAAGATTAGTAGCTAAGGGTTTTACTCAGAAATATGGAATAGATTATGAGGAAACCTTTGCTCCAGCTTGCTCGACAAGAAACAATCGAATCTGTTTCTTTCCTTGGCAGCCCATAAAGGATGGAACATTCAACACATGGATGTGAAAAGTGCATTTTTAAATGGATACCTGATAGAAGAGGTGTATGTACAACAACCTCAAGGTTTCCAAGAACAAGGAAAAGAGAACCTTGTTTATAAATTGAAAAAAGCACTTTATGGCCTCAAGCAAGCACCACGAGCGTGGTACTCACGAATTGACGGCTATTTCAGCAAGTATGGTTTCACAAAAAGCAAGAGTGAACCAACTCTATACTACCTGAAGAATGGAGTAGATATCCTCATAGTTTGTTTATATGTGGATGATCTAATATTTATGGGTAGTAATAATAAAATGAATATGGAGTTCAAAAACTCCATGATGAATCAGTTTGAGATGAAGGATCTCGGATTAATGAGATACTTCCTAGGAATGGAAGTACATCAATCAAAGAATGGGATCTTCATATGTCAACAGAAATATGCTCGTGACATGATTCAAAAATTTGCTATGCAGCAGTGCAAATCAGTTGCAACACCAACAGGACATGGAATTCAGCTAAGCAAAGATGATGGAGCACCAAAAGTTGACATGACCAATTTCAGAAGCATGGTTGGGAGTTTAATGTTTCTCACCAACACTAGGCCAGATATACAATATGTTGTTTCTCTAGTATCAAGGTTTATGGCATGCCCATCCGAGCTGCATCTTCAAGCAACCAAACGAATTTTACGATATGTAAAAGGTACATTGGATTTTGGAATCCATTACCACAAGTCTAACTCTGTGAAGTTAGTTGGTTATAGTGACAGCGATTGGGGCAGTAATATAGATGACAAAAAATCTACATCAGGGAACTGTTTTAGTCTAGGTTCAGGACTAATAACTTGGAGTTCCAAGAAGCAATCTGTTGTAGCATTATCATCTACAGAAGCTGAGTATATAGCCATTACCCATGCTAGTACTCAAATCCTCCGGTTGAGGAAAATCCTTGAAGAGATTGGCAAAAAACAAATTGGTCCAACCAAACTGAATTGTGATAATATTAGTGCCATACAGTTGGCATATAATCCGATCCACCACAAAAGGTCAAAACATTTTGATATGAAGTATCACTTCATAAGAGATATGGTGGAACAACAGATAGTTGAGCTTCAATACTGCAGCACTTTGGATAATCTAGCAGACATCTTCACCAAAGGCATGGCTAAAGCTCAATTTATAAAGCTGAGAGACTGTATAGTCAGTCCTCTCAACTTTAAGGGGGAGAATGTTGGAAAATTACCATTAGTAAAAGGTTAAAAAGGTATTTTACCTTGGGTAAGATTACTTACCTTTTACCTTACCTGGACGGCAGTTGGACGACAGCATCTTTGGGCGGCAAGAGAATTTGTTTTTAATTTCTTCTCCCTTAATTTCTCCTATTCCCCCCTTTTCTCTAGAATGGTTATTTTAATGTTTATTTAAACTTTGTAACCTTATGTTAATGGTTAATGCAAATATTACCTTTGTATCAATTGCTCACCTCCCACAAGGTTCTATGGTGAGGGCCCTATTTTGGTATATGATCCAAGAGAATGGGTTTACCTTGGGGATAAAGTATTTCCTCCACACCACCTTATGGGGAAAATTAGTAATTGAGCCCTTGCACTAACTTTCATAAGCATTTTTGATAGAGAAGGCCCTCCCCTCAATCCACATTCAAGTCAGTCGGTCAGGCCCTCTGCTGGTAGGAACAATGATCTCCTTGAGAAAGGAAGAAAGAGAGGATATCTCAGTCTCAAGTCCTACAATGTGAGGAATGTTCCAATGAGGATACTCCTCCCTCCAAATGATGAATTTTGCCATATTATGCCCAAATTTGTCATTCATGATGTGCCTGAGTCGATTTAGGTTCACCCAATCAGATAGAGAGTCCTCAAGGACCCATCTGTCCTTCCATAAATCTATGTTACACCCATCCTCGATGATCCATATGATGCCATCCCAGATGATTTCCCTTGCTTGGATCATGGCTCTCCAGAAGGCTGATCCCCTAGTGGGGATATCATCCTCAAGTATTGAGTGGTTAGAAAGGTACTTCCTTTTAACAATTCTCACCCACTCAATCGGTTCATTAGTCAGGATCCTCTAAGCATGTTTGGCTATACGCACAAGACTCATATTTTTCATCCTCCTAAACCCAAGGTATCCTTACTTCTTGCTTCTACAGACCATGTCCCAGGCCACTAGGCAAATCCTAGATTTGTCTTTGCTACTTGACCAGAGGAACTTCCATTGAATTTGCTCTATTTTGCTGAGACCGGTTGCTGACAACCTAAAAACTAACATAAAAAAGGTCAGGATTTCTTGGAGGTAAGCCATGGTGAGGGTCACCTTCCCAGCTTGGGATAGGAGCTTACCTTTCCATGAAGCCAACTTCTTATGGATTCTTTCCAACAAGGTGTTCCACATACCTTAATTAGGATGAATGCAGAACAGGGGAAGACCCAGGTAAGTAATAGGAATAAAATCAATGGAGCAACCCAGGATCCTGGAGATCTGCCCTTGATGACTTATAGGGGTGTTGAGAAATAAGATCTTGCTTTTTATGTAATTCACCTTTTTCCCAACCACTCGCTCATAGAGATAAAATTCACTTGATGTATCAGGCTTGAGCAACCGAACCAATGGTGGACAGGAGGGTGTCATATACAAACTACTGATGTGTGATGGCATGAAATCCAATGGTAGGGAGGATCCTAGTCACTTTACTTTACCTCTAAGCCTCCTTAAGGGATCTTCCCAAAGCCTCAGCCAAGATGATGAAAAGGATGGGGGATAGGGGATCCCCTTGGCAGAGGCTCCTTGTACTTTGGAAGAACCCAACAGGGGACCCATTTACAAGTATATAGAACCAAGGGGAAGACATGTAGGCCTGAATGAGGTCAACCCAAAGGGGATGGAAGATGAAATTGAGGAGGATATCATGGAGGAACCCTCTATCCACCCTGTCAAATGCTTTTTCATGTCGAGATTGAGAAAGAGGGAAACCTTCTTAGTCAAGGCAATAGAGTGCAAGGTCTCATGAATCGAGATAACTCCATCCAGGATGTTCCTCCCTTTTCTCAATATGCCTTGAGGATGATCAATGATGAGAGGTGAGACCATATTGAGTCTATTAGCCAAAGCTTTGGTCAGGATTTTATATATGACATTACAAAGGTTGATGGCCCTGTAATCAAAGATGGATCTAAAAACCAATAATTTTGGGATGAGGGCCAGGAAAGTGGAGTTAAAGGAGTGAGGAATAGATTTGGTTGATTGGATTTCCCTGATGGAATTATAGACATAATACCTAACCACATCCCACATGGTCTAGAAAAAGCACAGAGGAAAGCCATCTAGTCCTAGGGCTTTATCAGGCTGCATAGAAAAGAGGGCCTCCTTAATCTCATCGTGGGAAAGGGGTGCCACTAATCTAAGATTCATATCCTAAGAAAAAATGCAAGGAATGTTTAACATGAGGGTAGATTGAGCCTGAATATCGCCCTTTGGAGGGCTTCCCAAAAGTTCTTGGAAGAAAGCCACCACTTCAACCCTTATCTCAACAATGTCCTTAGTAGATGATCCATCCTTGCAAACAAATTCCCTGATTTTTTTGGATCTTCTATGCCTCATGGTGGAGGTATGAAAAAACCATGTTTTGGCATCACCCTCCTTAATCCATAGATCCCTAGACTTCTGCCTCCAAAATATTTCTTCTCTGGCGAGGATATTATGATACTCCACTAGGAGGTTCTATCCTCCTCTCTGGTAGAGGTACTATGATCCCATCCTTCGATTATTTTCTCAATGACTTGAAGATATTCCATGATTTTATTTTTATAGTTGAAGATATTTACAAACACTTCCCTATTCCAAAAATTTAGCTTTTCCTTGATGATTTTGAGCTTTTGAG
The DNA here is from genome assembly GCA_028583015.1 of Wollemia nobilis. Lineage (NCBI taxonomy): Eukaryota > Viridiplantae > Streptophyta > Pinopsida > Araucariales > Araucariaceae > Wollemia > Wollemia nobilis. The sequence goes on from JAQPPZ010002979.1 coordinate 1,555,044, forward strand.
CAAGTTGGAAAGTGGTAGAGCCCAAATAACCCTGTTGCCACTAGGAAGTAACTTGATCTTTGAAATCCTTTTGGTGGATCCACATGGACTTGAATCTAAAGGGGGTTTTGAATCTGGGAGGCCCACCAGTTTCAAGAAATATTGGGTTATGATCCGACCCAATCTGGGGCATGGCCAACGTAGAAGCATCCCAAAATAAGGGTATAACTTCTTGGGATATGAGGAATATATCCAGTCTAAGCTAAATGAGCCCACTGCCAATCCTCCTATTGTTCCAAGTGAAGGAGGACCCTCTGAGCTTGATATCTAGGAGACCATTAGAATCAAAAAAAAATTTGAGGTCTTCCATGCTCCTATTAAGGGACTCAATACCCCATTTATTTTTAGATGGGTGCAAGGGAGTATTGAAATCCCCTCCTATGATCTACGATAGAGAATTGAAAGTTGTTATCATCTGAGTTATATTTTACCACATATCCACATTCTCCATAGGGGGATTTGGTGAATAGATGTTGGATAGGATCCATGATTTATTGCTGGTTTTGGAGTGAAAAAAAAATATTGAGGATATTGCTTGAAGAAGACAACAAAAGTCCTTCCACCAAAGTGGGATACCATATGCACATAAGCCCTCCAGACGTCCTTTGATCTAGACTATATAGAGACTTTCCCTTACTCCAAATGGCTTTAGCCACATTCATGGATGAGGTTTCATCACTTTTGCAAAATGATAATGGTTGGAGTAATCCTCCTTCTAAGATCAGCAACCAAATGCTGCTTGGCTGCTCTGTTGAGGCCCCTCACATTCCATGAGAGGACCTTCATTTCAAGGGTTTGGAGTTTTTCTTACCTCCCTTCATCAACTATAAGGGGGTTTTGGTTCCTTGCTTGTCATCCTTCTACGTGTTAGAGTCATCCAAAAAAAGTGTCATCTGGGTCCCATTTGCAATATCCTCTATCGTTTCCTTGTTTCGCTGCTCATTATTGGATGGCCGTCCTCTTTTATTTTCACTGCCATAGTCAATGACCTATTTGTTACTTCTATTGTTCCTTGGGCTAATTTTCCAAAACTTGGATGAGCCTAATTTTTTGAAGGTCAAGGAGAGGGGCACCTCACCCTTACCGTACTGGTTTGGGGACCGCTTGTTGGCTGCCAGGTATTCATTCAAAAGAGGATTTAAGACAATTAGGTTAGGGAGGGTTTGTAACTGGGTAACCTGGTCCGTTGAGCTGGGTCCAATTTAAAGTGGAGACATTAAAGGATCCTCTTAGTTCTTTGAGGTGGGAAGATGATCCTCCCTTTTCTCATTTACTACTTTACCTTGAGAAGAACTCTCAGCTTGGTCATGTGTCTAAGTAAGCTGGTGAGAAAGATTGCGCATGATGCCTTTTGGCTAGGCTTGCTTATTGCTGGGTTGAGGACCCTAGTTTCTCTAGGTTCCTCTATTTTCTCCTTCCTACTATTGCTTCTGAGCCTTCACGATCGGGTATTTAACCTAGATGTGCCCCTAAGTATGACAATGAGTGCAAAAAGCTAGATTATTTTCATACTCTATGGGTTGTCGCTTGATAAGGGTTTTCCATTTGTACAAATTGATGAAGATGGGTAGCTCAACTTCCAAGTTTGCAAAAACATAGAAACGAGCATGCACCATCCTGGACCTAACCTTAGTGGAGGAATCGAAGGCCACCAGCTCTCCCATGAATTGGGTGATCCCTTTAATTACATTCTCGTGCTAGCATTGAAAAGGAAGGTTTGGGAGCCTTACCTATAGTGGAGAAACATTTACATTTTGATTCTCAAGGTTGAAATCCTCACCCTATTTCCTAAGAAAGAGGCTCCTGTACCCCAAGAAACAAGGCCCTTCGATAATAATGTTACAACAGTCCTCCTAGTTGTTAAGCTAGATGGCAAAGAAACCCTGGGATAGGGCAACCATCTCCATGTTGCTGCTAGTTTTCCACTTAGAGAAAGTCCATTTTTAGATGGTGTCCATATCTGGGCATCCCCCTAAGAATTTTTTGATCAAAGTGAACTTCTCTAACTCCAGGTAGCTGTCCATCAGATCTTCGAGAATGACCAAGTTCTCCCATGAAGGGTGCAGTTCCTGGGTAGGATGAGATGGAAGGAATCCTGACCCCAAGGCTTGGGTATATGATCCTTTTTGAGGCTCACCTCTGGGGCCCTCATTTTTAGGAGGGTCTTTCCTACTTCTATCCATCCTATTATACTAGGTCCCTACTACGTTAGAGACTGGCCCATTGTTGTTGCCAAAGCTAGTTCCCCCAGGATCCTTACCTGAATGCCCTTCCTCCTTCCTCCCGCCTTATCTCACTCTGTTACCATCCTCCGTTCGCTTGCATACTTTCCTATCACTCATCCTCTCACTCCCTCTATAGTTCTAACTCTTGTTGTTCTATTCATTAATTTTTTGTATCATACCTCATAGGAAGTGACCTTCAAATTTTTTGAACAATAGTAGTAACCTCAATATTTTCTCCAATTCCACAGATTGTGTTAACAACCTCATCCACATATTTCATCTTTAATTCCTCAAAATTCCTCCTATGATTTTGAAGTTTTACCATCTTAACTTTGACATATCCTTCATATGTATTCTATAATTTGTCCCACATTTATTTTGCTGATACACATTACATAACCTTCACAAAACTTGATTATTGTAATCCACTCAAAATTGCATTTGTTTACTTTGCATTACTTTCATATAATTTCTTGCCATTAAGATCTATAGAAGGAGTTGCAGGTGCTATGTACCCATTCTCAACTGATTTCCATGTATCAATCCCTTGTGTCATCAAAAAAAATTTCATCCTTACACTCCAGAAAGCATAATTAGTCCCATTAAAAAATGAAGCTCTATATTTTGAAAATACTTCCTACTGAGCCATATGTGTTCTTGTAAAATATTCCCTCAAGCTGTTAGGATTTGATGAATAAACCTGCTCTGATACCAATTTAAAAACATAATATTAGATTAAGAGGGGGGGTGAACAGTATAAGATCAACTTTTACTTTTCTTCCAAACAATATTATCCAATGTTATCAATTGCTATAACTTACCAGAGCAGTAATAACCAATATTATAAATAGCAGTAACAAATTAATGCACAAATATAAACACACAAGAGAGACATAGATTTAATGTGGTTCACCCAATGTGGGTTACATCCATGGAGAAAATATTTATTCTAAATTTTCTTAACAAATATCTAGGAAACCAATTCCTTATTACAATTTTTATGGGCCCTAACCCAAAGGATATACCAATCCCCTATGCTCAATCTCGTGTACCTCTATCCATATGGGACACCAATCCCCTCTACTTTGGTTCATGGACCTCTATCCATAGGATAAACCAATCCCCTCTTCTTTAGTTCATGGACCTCTATCCATAGGAGACACCAATCCCCTCTGCTCTAGTTCATGGACCTCTATATATATGAGACACCAATCCCCTCTACTATGGTATGATCCAAATCTTGCTCAATCCTTAACTCAAATCTACTCCAAGACTTCCCACAAGGCTTGCTCAACTCTGCTTTGTAATCTACTCTCACTGATTAAAGCTGCTACAAGTCTTCACATAAGGCTTACTCAAATTTGCTGAAAACTCTTCTCTCAAATCTTCCCAAAGCTGCTACAAGCCTTCACACAAGGCTTACTCAACTCTGCTCAACACTCTTCTCTCAACTCTGCCCAAAGCTACTACAAGCCTTCACACAAGGCTTACTCAACTCAGCTCAATATCTTGGTCTCTATTCTTCTCAAATCTGCCCACAATCCTTCTCAAAAGGCTTGCTCAACTCAGCTCACAACTGCTCACAACATAACTCTCTACTCTGCTCAAATATTTCCCAAAACTTGCACAAAGATTATATCTCTTTTAGAATTGATTTCTTCAACTAGAATTATTCATACATATTCTACCCAGAATTCTTTTTCTTCATAAACATATAGTAAATGATATGCAATGAAAATACTCAATATTCTCTTTTCACATTCATTAAGTTTGTTGCTTTCACATGTCTCACATTTATTGCAATCAAATCAGATCTCTACTTCTTGCAAATTTATTTTCAAAATTCTCAACAATGATGTACAAAATCTGCCCTTATTTTTCTACTCAAAACATCAACAATGATGCACAAATTACCCAACAAAAGTACACAAAATATACCAAATGATGCACAAAAATATACCTTTTATTCCTTCTCAAATTACACAACAAAATCTACCTTTTGTTCACTCTCAAATTATCCAAAAAAATCTGCCTTTTGTTCAATCTCAAATCAAACAACAATGATGTAGAAAATATGCCATTTGTTTTCCTCTAAAAAAAACCGAAAATAATGCACAAAATATGCCCAAAAATATACATAAAATATACCTAACAAGATGTACAAAATATGCCCAATAATGATGCACAAATATTTCCAACAATGATGCACAAAATCTGCTCTTGTTTTCTTTCAAATTACTTTAAAAAAACATAAAATTATTTCACAAAGTTTGCATAACTGCCCTTACACAAGTCTTTATCTTGGAGAACCGCACCATATCAAATAATATGCACTATGTTCTTATTCTAATTCATCACAATCTTGATGCATTAATAATTTCTCATTTGCTTTTTGCAGAAACCCTTTCACACAAATTTTAACCAATAAAAAACTATTTTCAGATTTAGCATAAAGCACACTTATCTTTTTATTTTGAGGTCTTCAAAAATGTTCCTTGCTTGTGCTAAAACTTGAACTCTGGTCTTTTACACAGACAATACTTATCCTGCTATCAACACACCACTTCCACTACACACCTTGGTGGAAGATGAATCCACTATCTCCCTTTTGAAGACATGGTCATAATTCTCAACCCAAAATTAGTCTTTTCTAAAAATGAACATAATGTTGTTACTATATTTTCTCTTACACACCTGTCTCTTCGAATTCCCATAGGACTACCTTATGTGCTTGGATGTTACATTTTTTTGGATTTAGGGTTACGTTTGCATGGACGTATCTATCTATTTTATTTTTTGGGTGCCAACACTTCCACTACAAGATATTGAGATTAATTTATACCCAAAATGAATTTATCAATAATATACCTTATGTGCTTGTTCTTGTGTAAGTCCTTTGTGTACACAATTGGCCATGGCATCTCTAAAACTTCTTTTATTGCCATTTTTTTCTTTTCACCTTGTTCTCAATTTTTTTTTTCAATAAAACTATGTCTTGATATTTTACCAAATGTATCACTCATAGTGAACAACAATATTCTCTTATATCTTCAAAAAACTAGTAAATCCACTTTACTGAATGTAGTCCTCACGGTGCACATCAATATCTTCTTCGGTATTCAACGGACTAGCAAATCACTTTGCCGAACGTAGCCCTCATGGTGAACAACAATATTTTTTTCAGCCTTAAAGGAACAACAAATCCACTTTGTCGAATGTAGCCCTCACGACAACTAGCAATACCTTCTTTGGTATTCAACAAACGAGGACTACCAAGCATAGGTCTCAAGTTTTTATTCAAGGTGTAGGTCTTAAATACTCATCACACAACATTATTCGAATGGTGAAAGGCATGTTCACTCAACGAAATATGTATGACATTTCACTCACAGTGAATCAGAGCTCACTCTTCACTCAATGAAAGACACTCATTTCCTCAATGAAAGACACTCATATAATCAAAAAAATATTCTCACTTAATCATTCAATATAACGGTGCTCACTTAGGTGAACTCTTATTCTTCTTCTTGCTCTAATATTTTGAATGCAGATGCAACAGCAAATGAAAATACTCTTCTCCTTCCGTAGGAAATACGAAAGTGCTTCAACCAACAACACTTTATCAACCACAATTTTAGGTCAATATAGATATATATGTATATGAATGATTTGAATATTTCTAACCATGGAAATCGTCCTTTACATTATAACTTTGATTTTATTATATCCCACTTTAGAGCCTTAATTTAACATTTAAACTTTTTATTTATATATTAAAGTGTACATTATTAATTAATGTACATCATCGTTCTAATTCTTCAAGCACTATAGTATAGATCATGCTCACCATTTGAATTTCTCAAGCACAATGATATTGACCATGCTTATCATTTGAATGACCATGCTTACCATTTGAATTTCTCAAGCACACAAATATTGATATTGTGACCTTTATTCTTGAACATACTCTTGCTTTTGACATCAATGACAATTTCACAAATCCATTCTTGAGCTCATCATCTTTGAAGAATATTTTTGCTTTGACTACTTTGTTCCTTTGACATCAATGACAACTCAAAATTTCCAACACAAAAGAGTGGGATATTATTTAAGAGTTGCATACAACCCCTTACAAGGTCCCATACTTGGAATTACTTGGGACATCTTCCTAAAAAAGGTAAAGGTTAAGAGACTTACTGGATGAGATGGAGATTCTTGGACCAAGAATTGCTAACATTATCCCAACCATTCCATTGTCTTATGGAGTGTAATATATTAAATCACATAGAGAAAATGTTTGCATTGATGCACATACTAGCCCTGATTTATTTATAAATTTTTCTTTAAAAAATATGGTTGTTGATAATTATTTAGTAAGGTCTAACGATATCCTATTAATGATAATAGTTGTTTATAATAATATTGTGGTCTATATGGTTTTGGTTGATGAAGGGAGTGATAATTATGTTATTCCATAATCATTGATATATAATCTAAATATCCCTGTAAAAAATATCCTCCCTACTATAACATGTTGCTATGCTTATGATGGTAAACCACAAAATCTTATAGGTTGTATTTGATTGCTAATTTTAACTACGCCTAAATAAGTAAGAGTCATGATGTTTTATTTTTAGTCTAACTATAACATGCTATTAGGTAGACCTTGGAGTAGTATGATGAGAGCGATAGATTCCTTTATTTTTCAAGTGGTGAAGTATTCCTATGATGATAAAGTTTTTTCCATAGAGGAATATTTATATCCTTGGAGGTCTCATCCTCCAAACCATGATAGGTTTTTTTTTCTTTCTATGGATGAAATATAGAAATTCCCCATTTATGAACATGAGTCTTGATGGCATTTTAGAAGGAATTTATACAAGGGTTATCTTGAAGATTGCTTGAAATGCCCTCAATATAGTTATGAATCCAAACATGATCAACCTGACATGGATGTTATTGCTCCCCTTCCTGAAGAGGTAGTTCATAAATTTTCACCATTGTTGAAATCCAAATAGAGAGAAGATCATCTTTTTTACCAAAGATTTGCCAAATTGGAATTCCACAATGATAAATCTCCACCATGAGGATGCTACCAAATTGAAAAAACATTTTATATAGTTAATGATAGCATGGGAAAGGAAACCAATAGTGATATATATCATTCTTTTAACCAAGCATTTAACATAAAAACTAATAATTATCCTTCTCCTACTATTTATAAGGTGGGTGTGGGGCATTATCAAGTAGGCTCAATAGAAGTTCCTATTTTGAATGATGTTGCTCATTTTGATATAATGTTTTGTAAAATTAATAATAGTATTTTGTTTTTCTATTGCATGCTTAGGAATGCTAAATATAATCAATACAAAACTAGGATAGATAGTCAGGAAAAACTAATTTTTATATTATCTCCACATCAAAACCTTTGCATAGTCTAGAAGAATCATTCCATTACCTAGGTATTTAACAAAGGTTAAAATATATTAGTTTCAAACTCACTATAAATATAGACCAATTAATTTCTATATTTTTAAAAAGATAATTAATGTACTATCTTAACCTATCTTGAACCAAAATCCACCATTGGATCAAGTTCTGTTAAAGTTTCTCTAGTAGTACCAAGATGTCCACTTAAAGTGGAAATCCTAGTCAATGCTATCCTTTGAGCTATTTTTGGGTCTTTTCCTATTGTTTTGATAGTCCTTGATGACCGTTTGACCTATATAAACCCTACTATACCTATACTATTTGATTTTTTTAAATACATTTTCTTGGAACCTAAGATTGGCCCTTAATGAGGCAATTCTAGTTCCTCTAGAATTTTGAGAATTAATGAATGCTTAAGTATTCCCTACAATTCTTGTTAGCCTACTTTTAGATTTAAAAAAAAGATTATACTTAGATAAACTATTTGACAAGTATATTGATATTCTAACTAATCCTTCACCCTCTTGTCTAACAAGGTATTTGAATAAAGTAGAATTCTCTACTGATTTTGAAACAAGGGTTTTCATTATGGCTTTAATTAAAGTTTATAAGACCATACCCTAGTAAACATATACCTATATTTCTCAATTCCTAATTACATATTCATATCCTCTCTAGGATTACATGAAAGAAGCATGCAAAAGAACCAATAATTCAAATTTCCAATAATGTCTTCTTTCTTCCATCATTGCTTAATGATGAAGCCATATTTGAATTTTTTATGCTAGAGATAAAATAATCCCTTGACAATACCATAAGAGGCCATTCCTTCAAGAACCTATTTCTAGCTAGGGGAGGCATAACCACATAAGCCATCTAATTATGTTTTCCAAGGTGATATTAATTATGAGTTAGAGAATCTTCCTCCTACTTTAGACCATTTTAAATAAGGTAATGTTATGATGTTGATCCTACTATCGATGTTAACATAGGTACTCCTATGAAACCACACATAGTAAAAATTAAGGATAGCCTATCCACTAAAGAGCAACCCATATTTACTACCTTGCTAAAGAAGTATAAATTTGTAATTTTCTAGGAATATTCTATAATGCTTAGAATTGTTGGAAATATGAGCAAGTTTTATTGTCATTGATGTCAAGAGTTAGTTTCAATGAGCAAGACAAAAGGAAGGATGTCAAGAGTCAGTTTCAGTGAGCAATGCAAGAGAAAGATTGCTTCTAGACCTAAGGAAAATAATATTATAATATCCCTTATTATAATATTCAAGGTGGTCAGATGAGGTCTAAAGAGCAATAAGAACGCATAATATTATAATATTAAAGGTCTATATTAAATTAAGTATAAACTAATTATAATAATTTCATTATAAATTAATTTATAATTTAATTTGATTAAATCTAAGAGTTATTAAATTTTTTTAAGTTAATTATAATATTTTAATTATAAGTTATTTAAATAACCCTAAAGGTTAGGGTTATAAGGGCATAAGGTATTAATTAGTTCGAATCAAAATTAAATTGAAAAAGGTTGCTGAAGTTTTGAGCACATAACATATTGCATATAAGAAGGGACAAGTTTCATTCAAATTATTATCCATGCGATCCATATAATGCCAAAGTAATTCGTGCGCAAAGAGGATATAAAGAATCGCGTGTATTTTTAAAGGTTTAATGAAACAAAATAAAAGACAAATAAGTGGGGAGCCCACTTCACATTGCAAGACATTGGATAGCATAGTTGGCACCCGAAGGCTGCACTAAGATGTTGCAAGTGCAAGTTTAGTGGTTTGAGTCTCGTGGTCTTCATTTTTGCAAGTGGAGAGGATTTTGACTGCACCATCAGGGAAGGAACAAAGGGAAGGCGCGTACATTTCCCTTTGCATGGAGGCATGTAGCCCACTTGGTGGGTGCACACTGTGCAAAGGCACTTGGGAGGAAGGATTTGTGTGTTCAAAATTCGTCAAGGCCTTTTTGGTAGTTGGAAAAGGTATGCGCTCACATTGCTAAGGTTTGATTGTTGCATCCAAAAATTGCAAAGGTGAAAAAAAATAAATTTTTAATTTCTTAAAGTTTGGTTAGTTGGAAATTACATATTTAAAAGGGATTCAAGAGTTATACAAGGGAGATAAAAGGGTATGCAAAGTTTTATTTTTGTGTTTGATTTTTGAGTGGTTAAAGTTAATAAAAGGAGAAATAAGATGTGCCAAGGGTGTTAGATATTTTATTGAAATAAAGTTATATTATAAAGTTTGTTTTGAAAGGAGAGATAAGGAATAATTGATTTTTGATATTTTGACTTGGTGAAATATTTTTGAAAGGAGAGATAAGGATAGAATTTTGTTATCTAACCCTTGAGATTGGCAAAAAGAGTGATTGTGATTGAGATAGGTTTTGAGGTCAAAAATTCATCAAACAAAAGGTATGGGCATATCTTCCTTGTGAGTGAAATATTATTGGATGTTGTGAATACTAAGTTGGAGTGAAAATGATTGTTTGATAAGCATTGATAAGTTTAGTTTTCTGGAATGAAAGTTGATATTAGAAACCTTGTTTGATAAGCATTGTTGGAAATATTGAAGTAAGCCTTCATATTCTTGAACTAGGGTTTGTGAAATATCATGAGTATCATTGTTATGTGAAGTTGAGAACTATATTGAACTAGGGCTTTGAAATATCATGAGTATCATTTTTATGTGAATTTATTTTAATAAGCATTGTTGACTAAGATTTCATTAAGTGATTGGTTGAGTGGATTTGATTGAGCTTAGTTGATTAGAAGTGTTGGAGTGATAGTTCAAGTTATGTGAAATAAATTATTCCTTACTAATTTGAGAAATATTGAAAGTGATTGAGTGTGAAACATATTGAGTCTCTAACCATTCTCCATATGTTTCTGTGGTAAAGTAAGAGAGTTTGAAAGTGATTGAGCATTGTTTTGAGTGTGAAGCATATTGAGTCTCTAATAATTCTCTATATGTTTCTATGAGATTAAACAAGATTCTATGTGAAGCTTTTTTATGTGATTGAAGAGGTTTTTTATGATAGATTGAGTTGAGTTGTATAAATATTTTGTGAAATCTAGTGGATAGATTGGAGTTAATCCTAGAGTGGACTTAAGGACTAAGTTGAATAAGCTTTTGTGGAAGCTTACAATGCAAATTTGAGGATAGAGATTGAGTAGATTTGTGTTGTTGAGCAAGGTGCAACAACAGTATTGTCATTGTTGTCAACACAGTCAGATAGATCTGTTGATGCAGTGGACAGGAAGTTCAAAAGCTATTCAGATGTAGAAGACAGGAGTTCAAAGGTTATTCAGAGTATGTACAGTGATTTTCCAAGAAGACCAAAGTGGCCCATATGCAAAAGATCAAAGAAAAAGACAAGTAAGAAAAGTGTCGCGATATCGCGACATATACAGCAGGCAAGAAAAACTGTCATGATTTCGCGACATGTTGGAAGAGAGAAAAAGCAGGAAAAACTGTCACGATTTCGTGACATGTTGGAAGAGAGAAAAAGTAGGAAAAACTGTCACGATTTCGCGACATGTTGGAAGAGAGAGAAAACAGGAAAAACTGTCGCGATTTCGTGACATGTTGGAAGAGAAAAAGGCAAGTGGAAAAACTGTCACGATTTCGCGACATGTTGGAAGAGAAAAAGGCAAGTGGAAAAACTGTCATGATTTCGCGACATGTTGGAAGAGAAAAAGGCAAGTGGAAAAACTGTCACGATTTCGCGACATGTTGGAAGAGAAAGAGAAAGTAGGAAAAAGTGTCACGATTTCGCGACAAGTTCGAAGAAAGAGAACAAGTAAGAAAAGTGTCACGATTTCGTGACATGTCACATTTTACTTAAAAAGGAGAGAGAAAGTAAGTTGTTGAAAAGTGTCGCTATTTCGTGACATGTCGCATTTTCTCGACTAAAATAGGAGAGAGAAAGTAAGTTGGAAAAGTGTCACGATTTCGTGACATGTCGCATTTTTGACTAAAATAGGAGAGAGAAAGTAAGTTTGGAAAAGTGTCACGATTTCACGACATGTCGCATTTTCATGACAAAAGAAAGAGAGGAAAAAAGAGATTTCTGACAAAGGAAAGAAGACTTCGAAAAGTGTCATGATTTCATGACAAAAGAAGAAGTAAAGTACGAAAGAGAAGTGTCACGATTTCATGACAAAAGAGAAGAAGACTTAAGGAAGTGTCTGATTTCTGACAAAAGCAAAGAAGTAAAGAAAGAAAGTGTCACGAATTTGTGACAAAGAAGAAGAAGATCTGAAGGTAGAAGTGTCACGATTTCACGACAAAAGCAAAGAAGTGAAGTACGAAAGCAAAGTGTCATGATTTTCATGACAAAAGCTAAGTTGAAGACTAAGGAGAAGTGTTCATGATATCCGTGACAAAAGAAAGGTGAAGTCTATGGAAGCATAAGTGTCGCGATATCAGAAAAGAAAGTAAAGGAGAAGTGTCACGATATCAGACAATGTCATGATATCATGATAAAAGAATAGAGAAAGGAAGGAGAAAAGTGTCACGATATCAAGAGAAAAGTGTCACGATATCATGACATGTTGTTTTTCATGGCAACAACAACAAAAGAAGCTATAGAGGTAGAAATGTCATGATTTCATGATAGGTCATATGTGCGCAAGACAAGAAGAAGAACCCAACTAAAATGAGAAGTATGACAGTGGACCGACATCTCTACAACATTTACAAGGGCAAATACAGAGTGAATTCATGCAGCTAAAATATGAAGAGTGAACAAAAGTCGTAGGGGCTACAAGGACTATTACCAAATGAAATCTTCGAGCGGTGGAATTACCGAATATCTTCATGAGTTGAAGCCGACTAAGATTAGGGTTTACATTTGTTATGCAAGCCGACTAAGATTAGGGTTTTCATCATGAAAATATTGTTATAAAAGGAGGGCTATTTGGAGAATTGTAGTGTTGTTGAATAAGTCATCGAATGCGTGTCGAAGTGTGAAATGTGGTCGTAAGAGCACAGAAAGCACAAAGTGACGAGATGATGGCGAAGTGCGCAAAGTGAGTGAAGAGTCATGTCGAATTGTCCTAAGTGCATATGTGAGTGCTAGATAGAGCAAAGTGCGTAGAGAGCGAAAAGGTTGAAATTCGACCAAGTGCGTATGATTGCGCAGAGAAAGCAGAAGGCACAGAGAGTGCAAAGGGTGAAGACGAACGCAAAGTGCAGCTGTAAGGGCGTAGAGTGTATGAAGACAGTGCGTAGAGGGTGCATAGAGAAGTGACTCAAAGAAGGTGAAGTGCGGTTGTAGATCATAGAAGATGTGTCTATTCCGTAAATAGTGAGAGAGATTGGGTAAGCAATAGACCAGTCAGGGTCTTGTAAAAGTGAAGGTATTTTTTTGTTAAACTTCTAGATTCAAAATTGAAGTCTAGGTTGTAGCTTGGCATCAGGGGTTGGTGCTCCTTCCAGTAGGTGCTGGTAAATCAGGGGTTGGTGCTCCTTTCTATTGGTGCAGATAAATAAGGGGTTGGTGCTCCTTCCAGTGGGTGCTGGTAAATTGATTGTAAAGTTGGTGCTTTGCAAAGGCTGGATTTGGATGGTAGTCCAAGCAGTCATTCTTGAGGAGTAGCCAAATTGGTGAACCTCGTTAAATCTTGTGTTGTGTGATGTTCTCTTGTGATACTTGCTTTATCTGGTTTTAAGGTTTCATTATTTTAGTTTTAAGAGCTATGAATTTAAGTTTAAAGAACTACACTGATTCACCCCCCTCTCAGTGCCATTGTAAGACTAACAATTGGTATCAGAGCCAAGTTCCTCTACATGCTAAACCGGCTAGGGTGATCTTGGAAGTAACACAATGGGTAAGAAGAATAGATTCTCCAAAGGTGGTGAAGACTTCTCATCAAACAAAGCACCTTTGTTTGATGAAACTAATTACGTGGTCTGGAGAATCGGGATGCGGACATATCTTTGTGCTTTGGGATACGACATCTGGGATTCAGTAGACAGTGAATACACAATACCCATCACTCCTCCAACCGATGCTGTCGATAAGAATCTATTTGAGAATGACTCAAAAGCAAAGAATGCTATCAGGTGCGGATTAGTAGACAGTGAACTGGTAAAGATCATGAGTTGTAAAATGGCAAAAGAAATATGGGACAAACTGAGGAGTATTCATGAAGGAGACGATGAGATCAAGGAGGCCAAGTTACAAACACATCAAGCTCAGTTCGAAGCATTAAAGTTGAATGACGATGAGAACATAGAGGCATATATGCTGAGAGTTAATGAAGTCCTAGAGGATGATTCTAAAAAGAAATAGGTGGAGATATTTTCATGACACTCGAAGAAGAAACAGAAAAAGAATAGGAATGTGATGAAGAAGAAATTGATGCAGAAATAAATTTGAAAGAGGAACTAATTGCAGCTCTGGATGAATTGAAGATAGAAAGAAAAAGGAATAAGGAAATCTCAAGAAAGCTTGAGGATGCAAATGAAATAATAACCAGTTTGAAAGTACAGGTAGAAGAATTCAAAAGGATTGAAGAAACTCTCGAGTCACGAGATCAATGAGAAAGAGATTGGTTGCTTCAAACAAGAGGAAGAGATTGTTTTATTGAAGAAACAACTAGAAGAGGCCAATACAAATCTCAAATTCGAGAAGAGCACAGAGTTGCTAGATAAAATGATAAGCCAACAAAGAAGCTCCACGGATAAGCGTGGTCTTGGATATGAAGCTGAACAACCTTCATCTTCCAACTCTGCAGAGAAGAAGAAGTTCACTGTTGAAGGATCGAAGCAAGAAAAGTTTGAAGCTGAATCTTCAAAAGGAAGAAAATATCAAAGGAGATCTACAACAAAGCAACCACAACAAAAGAGGTTCTATCACTCTCACTCTATTCATAATAATACTTTTAATGGCTATTGTTTCAGATGCAACCAGTATGGTCACAAGGCAATTTATTGTGGATTGAATAATAAATCAAAGAGTTATCTTGGTAGAAATACATCTGCATTTTTGAGTGAACACTATGTACAATGTTTTCAATGTAATGGTCATGGGCACATAGCAAGGTTTTGTCCAAGCACTTTTGTATCTAATCTAAGGCAAAACAGTAGATTTCATCAGACGCAAAGAACGCAACACAGACAGGGAATAAATCATGTACATAAAAGAAAGGAAAATAATCATTCATCAAGGATGCACAAGAGACAACCACACAAGAGAAATGTTTGAGTTCACGAAAAGGTGCAAAATAGGGATGTAGTTGAAAAATCCAAGCCCGAGTTCAAGAAAGTTTGGAGAAAGATAGAAGAAAGGAAATCGTGTCTCCTTGGACTGAAGGAGACTACTCCGCTATTGCACTAAGCAACTCCAGGTAGCACATCCTCAGGGGGAGCAATCTTGAAGTTTCATTTTAATGCTCCTATGTATTTGTTTGATTACCTGAGGATGAAAGGCAAGTAGTCAGGGAAGTTGTCGTATAGTTGTCGAAGTGTGTTTTCAGTTCATGTAGTTGTTTGTGGAAGTGTCGTGAAGGGTGGTGATTAAATTGAGAGTTGTCATTATTGGTAGTATTGCTATATGTCATTGTTGTACTTGGTGATGGTTCTTACTGCCACTGTCCAAAGTTAAGGATTATAACAGTTTAGATAATTTGGTTAGTGAAAGAATGTTGCCCTAGCCGCATATATGTGTTTCGATAAAAGCAGTGTGTATTTGAACTACACATTGACGTGAAGATTGTTAGATCTATTATGAAGTTGTGGTGAAAAATATTGAAGTCTGATTATTGATTCATGTTTAGCTCATCAAGATGAGCAACTTTGCTTTGTGAATCATACCTATCCGAGGTCCGAAAGTATGAGTTTGAGTAAGGTGCACTATAGTTGGCCGTGAAGTGTTTGACAAAATGTTGTCTCCTGATTCGAACAGTTGAAAGTAAGGTGTGACCAGCGGTGACTGTAGAAAACATAGACCAAGTTGAAAATGTAAAAAGGGATTTGGTTGGTGTTGTGGTACGGTGTTTGATGCTTGCACAGAGTTGGCAGTAAAATTGCAGTGTCGGTACAGTGTTGGACAAAAGTTGGTACAAGTGTGAGTCACTTGACAATTTTTTGACAGATGTGAAATCAACGTTTTTGAATGGGAAGCTTGAAGAAGAGGTTTATATTGAGCAGCCAGATGGTTTCCAGCTTGGTGATGATCCCAACTTGGTTTGTAAGTTGAAGATATATGGCTTGAAATAGGCACCCCGAGCATGGTATGCAAGGCTAGACAACTATCTCACTCAACAAGGGTTTAAGAAAGATGATATCATATTTGGCAGCAACAAAGATGAGTCGTGTAAAGATTTAGAAAATAAGATGCAGAAAGAATTTGAAATGTCAATGATTGGTGAACTTTCATATTTCCTCGGGTTGCAAGTTAATCAAAATAAGAAGGGCATATTTATTTCTCAAGTTAAATATGTGAAAGAGATGTTAAAAAGTTCACAATGGAGGATTGTAAGCCAGTTAGCACTCCCATGATGACAGGTTGCAAGTTGAGCAAGGATGACAAATCTCCACCTATTGATCAAACCATGTACAAATCTATGATTGGGAGCTTACTATACCTAACAGCTACCAGACCAGATATTTTGCAGGCAGTATGCATGGTAGCACGATTTCAGGCTAATCCCAAGGAGACTCATGTGACAGCAGTGAAGAGGATTCTTCGGTACCTCAAGGGTACTATGGAGTATGGGTTATGGTATCCGAAAGGTAAGGACTTCACCCTTATTTCATATTCAGATGCAGATTGGGTAGGATGTGTCGATGAAAGAAAGAGTACCCATGGAGGTGCATTCTATCTTGGAGACAGGTTGGTCGCATGGCACAGTAAGAAACAAGAGTCAGTTTCCTTATCGACGATAGAGGCAGAATATATTGCAGCGACAACATGTTGTACGCAGGTATTATGGATGAAACAAACCTTGAAAGATCTTGGTATTAACTTCAGTGAGCCAATATCAGTTAAGTGTGATAACACCAGTGCCATTAACATCTCCAAGAATCCGGTTATGCATTCACGCACAAAACACATTGCTATCCAATATCACTTTTTGAAGGAGAAAGTTGCGGAAGGTGAGGTTAAGTTGGATTTTGTTCCAACTACAGAGCAAGTAGCAGATATCTTCACAAAACCATTGCCCAAGGAAGTTTTTGAGTACCTTCGCAATAAATTGGGAGTGGTCACACTTCCCAAGAATTGACTAGCTACAGGGATCACATTCTCAGGGGGAGCATTTAAGTATTTGATTATCTTTTTGCTCATGTTCATGATTTTTGCTAAGTGTAATAAATTTTGCCTGAGAATGTTGTGCATGGACTCAGGGGGAGTCTGCAGTAGCCCTTTGGTATTATTGTCAAAGGGGGAGAAGAGTTATAGGAAATTGCACATGTGTTGCCAACAATTCCAAAGGGGGAGATTGTTGAGCAAGGTGCAGCAACAATATTGTCATTGTTGTCAACACAGTCAGATAGATCTGTTGATGCAGTGGATAGGAAGTTCAAAAGCTATTCAGATGCAGAAGACAGGAGTTCAAAGGTTATTCAGAGTATGTACAATGATTTTCCAAGAAGACCGAAGTGGCCCATATGCAAAAGATCAAAGAAAAAGACAAGTAAGAAAAGTGTCACGATATCGCGACATATACAACAGGCAAGAAAAACTGTCACGATTTCGCGACATGTTGGAAGAGAGAGAAAAAGCAGGAAAAACTATCACGATTTCATGACATGTTGGAAGAGAGAAAAAGCAAGAAAAACTATCATGATTTCGTGACATGTTGGAAGAGAGAAAAAGTAGGAAAAACTATCGTGATTTCATGACATGTTGGAAGAGAAAAAGGCAAGTGGAAAAACTATCATGATTTCGTGACATGTTGGAAGAGAAAGAGGCAAGTGGAAAAACTGTCATGATTTCGTGACATGTTGGAAGAGAAAAGGCAAGTGGAAAAACTATCACGATTTCATGACATGTTGGAAGAAAAAGAGAAAGCAGGAAAAAGTGTCGCGATTTCGTGACATGTTCGAAGAAAGAGAACAAGTAAGAAAAGTGTCATGATTTCGCGACATGTCCATTCTAAAATAGGAGAGAGAAAGTAAGTTGGAAAAGTGTCACGATTTCGTGACATGTCACATTTTCGCGACTAAAATAGGAGAGAGAAAGTAAGTTGGAAAAGTGTCACGATTTCGTGACATGTCGCATTTTCACGACTAAAATAGGAGAGAGAAAGTAAGTTTGAAAAGTGTCACGATTTCATGACATGTCGCATTTTCATGACAAAAGAAAGAGAGAAAGTAAGCAAAAATGTCATGATTTCGTGACAAAAGCAGAGAAGAAGAGTGTCACATTTCTGACAAAAGCAAAGAAGTAAAGTACAGTGCATAGAAAAGAGAAGATAGACTAAGGAATTTCACATCAGAAAAGAGAGAAGTAGAGAAGTGTCATGATTTTCACGACAAAGCAAAGAAGACTTCTAAAGGCAAGTGTCACGATTTCTGACAAAAGCAAAGAAGTTAAGAAAAGAAGTGTCATGATTTCATGACAAAAGCTAAGTTGAAGACATACAGGAGAAGTGTCTGATATCCTGACAAAAAAGTCGAACAGAAGTGTCACGATATCATGAAAAGCAAAGTAAAGTCTTGTGAAGCAAAGTGTCGCGATATCATGACAAGAAGTCATGAAGTGTCATGATATCGCAACAAAAGAAAGAGAAAGGAGGAGAAAGTGTCGTGATATCGCGACATGTATTATCATTTGGCAACAACAACAAAAGAAGCTCAGAGGCAAAATGTCACGATTTCACGACAGGTCGTATGTGCGCAAGACAAGAAGAAGAACCCAACTAAAATGAGAAGTATGACAGTGGACCGACATCTCTACAACATTTACAGGGGCAGATACAGAGTGAATTCATGCAGCTAAAATATGAAGAGTGAACAAAATAGTGCGGCGGCTACAAGGACTATTATCGAATGAAATCTTCGAGCGGTGGAATTACCGAATATCTTCATGAGTTGAAGCCGACTAAGACCGATGACAGTCGACTAAGATTAGGGTTTACATTTGTTATGCAAGCCGACTAAGATTAGGGTTTTCATCATGAAAATATTGTTATAAAAGGAGGGTTGTTTGGAGAATTGTTGTGTTGTTGAATAAGTCGTCGAATGCGTGTCGAAGTGTGAAATGTGGTCGTAAGAGCGCAGAAAGCGCAGAAGCGGTGAGATGATGGCGAAGTGCGCAAAGTGAGCGAAGAGTCATGTCGAATTGTCCTAAGTGCATCTGTGAGTGCACAGAGAGAGCAAAGTGCACAGAGAGCAAAAAGGTTGAAATTCGACCAAGTGCGGTTGTGATTGCACAGAGAAAGCAGAAGGCGTAGAGAGTGCAAAGGGTGAAGACGAACGCAAAGTGTAGCTGTAAGGGCGCAGAGTGTATGAAGATAGTGCGTAGAGGGTGCGTAGAGAAGTGACTCAAAGAAGGTGAAGTGCGGTTGTAGATCGTAGAAGATGTGTCTATTCCATAAATAGTGAGAGAGATTGGGTAAGCAATAGACCAGTCAGGGTCTTGTAAAAGCGAAGGTATTTTTTTGTTAAACTTCTAGATTCAAAATTGAAGTCCAGGTTGCAGCTTGGCATCAGGGGTTGGTGCTCCTTCCAGTAGGTGCTTGGTAAATCAGGGGTTGGTGCTCCTTTCTGTTGGTGCAGATAAATAAGGGGTTGGTGCTCCTTCCAGGTGGGTTTTGGTAAATTGATTGTAAAGTTGGTGCTTTGCAAAGGCTGGATTTGGATGGTAGTCCAAGCAGTCATTCTTGAGGAGTAGCCAAATTGGTGAACCTCGTTAAATCTTGTGTTGTGTGATGTTCTCTTGTGATACTTGCTTTATCTGGTTTTAAGGTTTCATTATTTCAGTTTTAAGAGCTATGAATTTAAGTTTAAAGAACTACACTGATTCACCCCCCCTCTCAGTGCCATTGTAAGACTAACATTGTGCTAGACCGAAGGACTATGTTTAGTGCAAATTTTAGGATAAAGGTTGAGTAGATTTGTTCTAGATTGAAGGATTGTGTTTAGTGCAGATTTGAGGACAAATATTGAGAAGATTTGTGATAGACTGAAGGATTGTATTTAGTACATATTTGAGACAAATATAATAGCAAGCTTTGGATATGATAGAGGTCCATTAGATAGGGCAGTGAAGACAAGTCTTCTAAGTGAGGGTAGGAGTCTTCAGTGGATAGAGATCCATAAGCCACTATAATGGAGGTAACAATTCTTCTAAAAGATCACCAACCAAAGCAGAGGAGAAGGATTTATCCTATGGATAGAGATCCATGAACTTGATTAGGGTATTGGTGTCTCCTTTTGATAGAGGTCCATAAACATTGTAATAAGGAAAGGTTTCCCAAGATATTGATTGAGAAAATATTAGTGAAATATTTTCTCCATGGAGTAGCCCACATTGGGTGAACCGCATTAAATTGGTGTCTCTATTATGTGTGGTGATTTGTGCATTTCTTTGATTACTACTATTGATATTTCCATTGATATATTTTATAATATTGATTGGAAAAGAAAATTAAAAAATGATCTTATACTGTTCACCCCCCCTCTCAGTATAAGCTTGTGTTCTTCATATGGTATCAAAGCGAGTTCCTTCGAAAGAGTTTAACAACTTGAAAGAAAATAATTACAAGTACACATATAGATTCTTAGAATGGATCCTCAAGGAATTTAGCACCATTGTTTGATGGGAACAATTATACACTATGGAGCACAAGGATGAAGTTTCATCTAATGGCACTTGGAAATGAAATATGGGAAGTAGTTGAAAATGGATACACACCACCAAAAACTCCACCTATAGATAAATATGGTAAGCTTCTACATAATTACAATTTAAAATTAATGAATGCAATTCAAAACAGCTTGCATGAAACAAAGTTTATAAAGATTATGCATTACAAATCAGCAAAGGAAATTTGGGATAAGTTGCAAGTCATGTATAAAGGAGATAAAAGGTCAAAAGAGTAAAGTTGTAAAATTTAAAGAGAGCATTTGAAGACCTAAAAATGAAGGATGAAGAAAACATTACAGAATATCTACTTCATGTGGATGAGGTTATTAAATCCATGTAAGGACTTGGGCTTGAAGTTCAAGAACCTGATGTATGTGATAAGATTCTAAGGTCACTCCCAAAAAGGTTTAGTGAAAATATTTCAGCAATAGAAGAGTCGAAAGATATTGATATTTTGATAAGGGATGAATTACATGGCATTCTCATAGCATTTGAGATAAGAACAAAAGAGGAACCTATTCCCCAGAAAGAAGTTGCATTTAAAGCCACTACGAAGACTAAGGGTAAGAAGTTAGATTCAAGCAATGAGTTATCCAATGATGAATAAGAAAATTATGGCAGAAGGAACAAGGACTCAAGAAAGTATAAAGGTATGAAATCAATTATATATTTTAAGTGTGGAAAATATGGTCACTATGCATATGATTGTCCATAATATGGAAATAGGAGTGGTGATGAGAAATAGGATCATAAGAACAGGGATGCAGGAAAGCACAAGTACCAAAAGAAAAATAGGGATGGACAAAGTACAAAAGGAAAGAAAATTTTCCAAAGGTAGAAGAAGAGTTTCTATGTAGACAAGGTAGGTAAGAGCTCAAGTGATAGTGATGATAGTTCCTTAGATAATGATAAATATGAAGTTCTATTTCTAGAAAAAGAAAAGAAGTGGTTAGAAAAAGGTCACCAATAATCCTCAAGTGTTTTAGATGTGGTAACTTTTGTCATATTGAAGATAGTTGTACAAGGAATGGATTCATTTTTAGTGATGATGAATATGAAGATACACTTGAAGGACCAGAAGAGAATCTTCTTATGGCAATAGAAGAAGGAAGTACTTCTAGTAGAAAATATTCAAAAAATAATGAAGATGTTTTCAAAGGAAAACAGATAGAGGAAGAATCATAGAAAGGAGAAGTTGATCTTGAGGGTGAGCTTATTCATGCCCTTGATGAGTTAAGGGAGGTAATAAAGTAAAAATAAAAATTCAACCTTAAATTTTAGGAATGTGATGAAGAGAAAGGAAAGCTTATAGAGGATCTAACCAACTCAATAGCTAAGACAAAGAGATTAAAAGAGAAGTTGGAAGAAAAAGTTTTAGAATGTGAAAGGTTAGAGCATGAGGTAGCTTCACTAAGGAAAGAGGTAAAAGAGTCTAAGGAAAGGTTACACAATTTTGGGAGAAGCTCAAATAAATTAGATAATATTATCAAGACATAAAACCAACATCAAACAAGACAAGTCTTGGTTTTGAATAGGCACAAAAGAAACAAGGAGAGGAGTCAATCTCAAGTTTTGAAGAAGAAGAAACTTCAGAAGAAGAGAGTGTAAGAGAGAGTGAGACTTCTGAGGATGAGTTGGACAACAAAAAGTTCAAAAAGGAAAGAAACAATGCACAAATGAGGAAGAGATGGAATAGGAAGCAACATAGGGTAGAAGAGACTACGATAAAAATAAGGTCAAGGCAAGGCAATTTCAATGGATGATGCTTCTCATGTCATAGGTTTGGGCACAAAGCTACATAGTGCAGGACACATGGAAGACAAGAATATGGAAGTTTAAAAAATAGCTAGCTTTTTCAAGGGTATTTCTACTCTTGTAATAAATTTGGTCACAAGGCAGTGAATTGCAGGGTTCATGACAGGAATAGATATGGCTTCACTAGGAGAAATCCCAAGACATTTGCACCTCCAAGAAATAACGACATTAAGTTTTATAAGTACAATAATGATGGACATACAACAAAGTGGTGTAGAGCAAAAATTCCAGAGACAAATAGGAATAGGAATATTCAGAGGAATCAAAAGGATCAGATAAGTAGGAAAGTAGACAGGTAAATATTAGTGCTTTCTGGGAGTAGAAATACTCCCACCCCAGAATTAACCACCTCAAGAGGAGGTGGGGGAGGAGCTAAGCTAAGAGTTTCATTCTTAGACCTCATCCCCAAAGGTGGACCTTTGCCATTGATGATAAATGGGGAGAGAATTGAGTTAGGGGGACAACATTCAGTCAGGGGGAGCAACTTCTCAATGGGAGTAGAACATAAAAATGTAAAAGAAATGATAAAAGAAAAATGCATTGCCATCAATGAAAAAGGGGGAGATTTTTGGAAATATGAGTAGGTTTTGTTGTCATTGATATCAAGAGTCAGTTTCAGTGAGCAGGACAAAAGGAAGGATGTCAAGAGCCAGTTTTAGTGACCAGTGCAAGAAAAAGTTTGCTTCTAGACCTAAGGAAAATAATATTATAATATCCCTTATTATAATATTCAAAGTGGTCAGATGAGGTCTAAAGAGCAATAGGAAGGCATAATATTATAATATTAAAGGTCTAAGGTTAAGACCTAAATATTAAATTAATTATAATAATTTCATTATAAATTAATTTATAATTTAATTTGATTAACTCTAAGAGTTATTAAATTAATTATAAGTTAATTATAAGTTAGTTTATAATTTAATTTAAATAACCCTAAAGGTTAGGGTTATAAGGGCATAAGGTATTAATTAATTTGAATTAAAATCAAATTGAAAAAGGTCACCGATGTTTTGAGCACATGACATATTGCATATAAGAAGGGGCAAGTTTCATTTAAATTATTATCCATGCGATCCATCGAATGCCAAAGTAATTTGTGCGCAAAGAGAATAGAAAGAATCACATGTGTTCTAAAAAGTTTAAGGAAATAGAACAAAGTACAATTAAGTGGGGATCTTGCTTCACATTGCAAGGCATTGGATAGCATGGTTGGAAGCTGAGGGCTTCGCTAAGATGTTGTAGGCACAATGTTAGTGGTTCAAGTCTCATTGTCTTCATTTTTGCAAGCAGAGAGGATTTTGACTGCACCATAAGGAAGGAATAAATGGAAGGTATGTGCCTTTCCCTTTGCATGGAGGAACATAGCCCACTTGGTGGCTGTGTATTGTGCAAAGGCACTTGGGAGGAAGGGTTTACATGTTCGAAACCCATCGAGGCCTTTTTGGTATTTGGAAAAGGTATGTGCTCACATTGCTAGGGTTTGATTGTTGCATCCAAAAATTGGAAAGGTGGAAATTAATTTATAATTTCTTAAAGTTTGGTTAGTTGGAAATTGCATATTTAAAAGGGATTAAAGAGTTATACAAGGGAGATAAAAGGGTATGCAAAGTTTTATTTTGTGTTTTATTTTTGAGTGGTTAAAGTTAATAAAAGGAGAAATAAGGTGTGCCAAGGGTGTTAGATATTTTGTTGAAATAAAGTTATATTATAAAGTTTTTTTTGAAAGGAGAGATAAGGCATAATTGATTTTTGATATTTTGACTTGGTGAAATATTTTTGAAAAGAAATATTAAGGACAAATTTTTGTTGTCTAACCCTCGAGATTGGAAAAAAGAGTGATTGTGATTGAGACAAGTTTTGAGATCAAAAATTTATCAAACAAAAGGTATGGGCATATCTTCCTTGTGAGTGAAATATTATTGGATGTTGTGAATACTAATTTGGAGTGAAAAGGATTAATTGACAAGCATTTTCGAGTTTGGTTTTCTGGAATGAAAGTTGATTTTAGAAATCTTGTTTGATAAGCATTTTTGGAAATATTGAAGTAAGCCTTCATATGCTTGAACTAGGGTTTGTGAAATATCATGAGTATCATTGTTATGTGAATTTGAGAACTATCTTGAACTAGGGTTTATGAAATATCATGAGTATCATTGTTATGTGAGGTTTTTTTGATAAGAATTATTGACTAAGATTTCATTAAGTTATTGGTTGAGTGAAGTTGATTGAGCTTAGTTTATTCGAAGTGTTGGAGTGATAGTTCTAGTTCTGTGAAACAAATTGGTCCTTACTAATTTGATAAAGATTGAAAGTGATTGAGTGTGAAACATATTTAGTCTCTAAACATTCTCTATATGTTTCTATGGTAAAGTAAGATATATTGAAAGTGATTGAACATTTTTGTGAGTGTGAAGTATATTGAGTCTCTAACCATTCTCCATATGTTTATGTGAGATTAAAAAAAAAATGGTGTGAAGCTTGTTTGTGTGATTGAAGAGGTTTTCTATGATAGATTGAGTTGAGTTGTATAAAGCTTTTGTGAAATCTAGTAGACATATTGGAGTTAATCCTAGAGTGGAATTAAGGACTGAGTTTAATAAGCTTTTGTGGAAGCTTACAATGCAGATTTGAGGACAGATATTGAGCAAATTTTTGCTAGATCGAAGGACTATGTTTAGTGCATATTTAAGGATAGAGGTTGAGCAGATTTATGCTAAAATGAAGGACTATGTTTAGTGTATATTTAAGGACAGATATTGAGCATATTTATGCTAGATCTAAGGATTGTGTTTAGTAAATATTTGAGATAGAGCTAATAGCAAGGTTTGGAGGTGATAGAGTATAGAGGACAACAGTCTCCAATGGATAGAGGTCCATTAGCTAGGGCAGTGAAGACATATATTTTGAGTGAGAATAGGAGTCTTCAATGGATAGAGATCCATAAGCCAATGTAGTGGAGGCAGCAATTCTAGAAGATTACCAGCTAAAGTAGAGGAGAAGGAGTTCTCCTATGGATAGAGATCCACGAACTTGATTAGGGGATTGGTGTCTCCTTTGGACAGAGGTTCATAAACATTGTAATAAGAAAAGGTTTCCCAAGATATTCATTGAGAAAATATTAATGAAATATTTTCTCCGTGGAGTAGCCCACATTGGGTGAACCATGTTAAATTGGTGTCTCTATTGTGTGTGGGGATTTGTGCATTACTTTGATTACTTTTGTTGATATTGCCATTGATATATTGCATAATATTGATTGGGAAAGAAAAGTAAAAATGATCTTATACTGTTCACCCCCCTCTCAGTATAAGCTTGTGTTATTCAATAATAGAAGAGGATTTAGTTGTACATAACATTATTACTTATGACAATGTTGCTCTTATTTGACAAAAGTAAAGAAGGTCCTCTCCACTCATTCAACCTATACAAAATTGAAATCCAAAAGTTGTTAGATGTCAATTTTATAATACCTATTAACTATTTAGGGTGGGTATCTAACATTGCACCTATGAAAAAGAAAGAAAATGATGTTATCTAAATTTGTTATGATTTTATAAATATCAACTTGGCTTATCCTAAGGAAAAATTTCATTTTCCCTCTATTGATGCTATTATTGATTATACCACAGGGTATGAAATGTTATCCCTTATGGATGGATATTCAGGGTGTAACCAAATTTGGATTTTCCTTGAGAATTATTCCAAACCAAATTTTGCTATACCTTGGGGTATATTCTATTATGTTATCATGTATTTTGAATTGAAGAATGTCAGTGCTACTTACGAATGGGCTATGACAATGGCCTTTAATAACTTAAAGGAAAAGATAGTGGATCTTATTATATGACCACTTGGGTAATACTAGCAAGTGGGATAGCCACCCAACTAAATTTCATGTCATATATAAGAGATTACATCACTATAATGTTAGACTTAATCCCAAGAAGTGTGTGTTTGGGATTAATAGTGATAAGATATTAAGTTTCATGGTGTTCCATAGGGACACAAACATCAATTAAGATAAAATTAAATCCATTGATGCTATGCCTCCCCCAAAAAATATTAATGATATAAAATATTCCTTGGGGAATATTAGAGCCATTATATGGTTTATTCATGAGTTGTGATTCGAGGCTATTACATTAAATCAATTTTCTTAAGAAATATGTTGAGTTAAAATGGATGAAAGTTGCAACAAGTCCTTTCTTGAATTCAAGAAATTTATTTTACAACCCCCAATGGTTTATCCATCCAACCTAGATAAGCCATTTATTCTATACACCTCAACTACTCAAGTTTCCTTAGGATCTATCATTAATCAACAAGATGATAACAATAAGGAACATGTTCTATACTACATTAGTCAAAAAATTATCCCTATAGAAACTTGGTACACTCTTATGGAGAAGGATTTCTTAGTTATCTATTTTATATGCAAGAAATTAAGGCATTATATATTGTATCAAACAACTTATGTGTTCATTAAAACTAACCCCCTAAGACACTTGCTACAAAATCCTTACATACCTATTGACACTCTATATAGAAAATGGACCACTATGATGCAATTATTAGAGTAATATTCCATCATTTGGGATAATTACCTATTTCCTACATTAGGTAGATTTTATATTACCACATGGTAAAAATTTATATATATATTTTTTACCACATATATTTAATTTTTACTACTTACCATGTAGATATTTACTGTTTCAAATATCTAATGGTAAACTATGGTTAATTCCTAAATATCCTAGGTTAAAAAACCTAAACCAAACTCTCTACCTCCTATGGCATGTTGGTTAGCGTGGATAGTGTGAATATAGTTTGGTATACTATTTTGTAACCTATATATATTGCGTAGTATTTCCTAAGCTAAAATTAATGAATAATTTTGTTTAATAATTATGTTTGCTCTCATTTTATTTCATCATTGGCATTAGAGCCACTTGTGGAATGGGACCTGCGAAGCTGGATCGAGGGGCACAAATCCTGAGATGGGACCCCTTTGACCTGCTGCTCAAAATGGATCCCAAGGTAGATCCTGAGTAGCAAGGCCCGTAGCCCCATAGACATGTATGGAGTAGAGACCACATCATCGGGTGACCATGGGAGAGGGCCCACAGGCCCACAGTCATTGAGCAACCATAGGAGAGGGCCCACAAACCCACATAGATCTAATAGTAGGTGGTTGTTATACATGTCTGACAATCGACAACTCCTCGATCCGACGATCGAGGGTAGACGACCCTCACAAGCTGGCAATCAGAGTCTACACTTTGGTGATCGACCACTAGGTGACCGATCACCCTTCGTGTGATGGTGGACCTCCATGTAATGGTAGGAGCACCCTCTATGGGAGGTCACGTGGAAAACAGGTGGCCACATGAGAGGGCATGAACGCCCTTAATGTGGGGCCAAACCCTAGCCTAATAGTAGACCTAGAAAAAATCTAACTAGCCAACAAAGGTACAAATCCCAAGGAGCAGGATCTATTGACTGGAACTGGCCCCTGATCTGCTAACTAGGCATGAATCCTAAGGAGCAAGATCTCTTAATTAGAATTGGCCCACAGCATGAAGAGCTGTACATGTGGCACAATCTGATTTGGTGATTTATGAAGGACATCTGGCTCGATGATCTGATGAGGAGTTGTACACATGGCGTAATCTAAGGTATATTGAGATGGACTTGGCTTGGTTGAGCTATCCTCCTCGGATATGCTATGTGTAGCACCCTAAAATTGGCACAGTTAAACCTTAGTAAAAAGATAAAAATTTGAATTTTAACCCAAACCACCCGTTAACCGCCCGTTACCCGCTTTCCTCATTTTTTGTGCCATTTTTAGGATTGGTTTTGACCGTTGGATGATATCATCGACGATCAGACGAAATCATCCTAGATTTGATGAATTTGTCTGGCATAGAACGTCTAGACGATTTCATCCCAAAACTGAATTTTCATAATTAGCTTCTGTTTCAACAACTTCTCTAACTTGGGCAGAAAGTGTGTCTACGCAATTAGAGTCTCCCCCGTTGGAGATATCCCAAATTGGGATGTTTTCCAACCTCCTAACCTCTCCCTAATCCTATATAAATTGGGATTTTCTTAGTTTATCCCCTTGAACCCCCTAGCTGATGGATTTCCCTACAGATTTAGTTCCTTATACATTAGAGCATCCTCACACCATCGTTTGCATTTTGTATTTCATGTTTTCTTGCAAGAATTTTACTATTTTTTAGTCGAAGCAAGCTCGGATCATCATAGGCGATTCCAGACGATTTTGGACGATCCTGTCGAGAAGCACAGACGATCTCGTACGATTGGAGGCGATCCTGACTGTAGTCCATATTGGGGGCAATCAGAGCCCAAAGTTTGCATTTCCTTATTGTTTTTCTGCATTTCTTTGTGCATTATCTTAGTTTGTTATATTTATGCATCCTCGAGTTCACCTCATTTAGCATAGATATATGATAAAGTCAAAATAAATTGTCAAATTGATGCATTTATTTTAATTGTTATCTGGATCTATCATTTAGGCAAATTCATTGTTATTTCTATCATTTCCCATTTCTTTTGTAGTTGCATTTTTGGTATTTTGTATCTATTTTTGTGATTGTAGGTTTTTGACGAATTCGTCTGACGAATTCATCAGATCGTCGACGATCCTGTCTGATCTCAGATGACCGACTATGATCTGAGATGATTCTATGCAATTTTAGATGATTACATACGATTCGAGATGATTTGGACTTCTACAAACCTCAAAATATTCATTCAGACATCCAAAATCAGGTATATTCTATCCTATTTAGCACATTATCTGTGTTCAACATTTATTCATGTTTTTTGTATCCATAAAAATCAGCATCGACATATAGATTAGCTTAGATTCATCTTGGCCAAACCTAGGAATTGAATGATTGAATATAAAATGAACACATCAAACCTATTATCAACCTAGGCATGGAAAATGCCACTCAAAAGTTTCCTGGTGAACCCACCATCCATCAAAAATTCACCCTTATACCCCTCCCCAGAGAGGCGGGACCTTCAAAGGGCCTCTCAGTCCGAGGTATTGTCCCATCCTTCTCGCATCCCCATTTCGGGTGCGGATCCTATAGCCTGAAGGTAAGGATGCAAAAAATTTGGAGCGATACATTTTGGTGAACCCGACGTGAAAACTAAAACCTTTTGAAAACAATCCAAAAGAAAAAAATATAATAAAAACATAAATGCATTTAGAATCAAATATTGCATATCATATTTAGATGGTAGATTATAATAAAAGATGAGCTGTCACCATTAATGTTGAGAATCAATTAGCAGCTATAGAGATTACTTCTGTACTTAGAGTACCTCAAACAAATAGGGTTCAACCTTTATGGGACAAACTTAATAGGAGATTGAATATCATTGAGTCTAGATCAACCAAACTTAGGCAAATCAAGAGGTTTGTCCTAGATAGAATCCTGGATCCTGATCAAGTGACCTTGTATCATGAGCTTCAGAGAGCTTGCCATAGGTGGTTAGTAGATAAAAGAGCCCTTGTGTCTTCTAAATTGTACACCTTTGAGGAATACCTCAATAATGTAGTTGTAGTACATAAATTTCTATCTCGTATAGAGGATCAAGAGGTCGTTCTTATAGATAGAAAGAGATGGAATAGAGTTCCTAGAGCTGTGTTATATCGAGAGTATTGCCATGAGCTCTATTTTTACAAGACAGAGTCAGAAGTAGATAACATCACCATAGCACACTTTGTTAAGTTCCTGAAAAACCATTTCCAATTTGAAGAGGAGCATTTCATGACTCCTGATGAACTTGATCCTATCAATGACATCTATAAACTATTTATAGAAAACTAAGTCATTCTTTTATTATTATTATTTCTTGCATTTAGTGTGTTGTTTGTTGTCTTTATAATCATAAAAACAAAACAAAAAAAATAAAAATAAAAATAAAAACAAAACAAAATAATAACAAAAATCAAAACATTTTCTTTTAAGTATTGTAGTAGGTATATAATTAAAATATATACCTCCCAAATTTTTTTGCAAATATATATATATATATATCAATATATATTTGCTAAAATCTAAATTTAAACATAATGACTAGACTCAGGAATGGAAAACAGACTGAAGTAGAAGAAGATTGGTTAGGAAAAATAGTAAATAAACCAGATGTCCTTCCTAAAGACCCAATTTAGGAAGAAGGAACCCTAGACCAACAAGAAGAAGAGTTTGTTGACGCAAATGAACAAAGAGAAATTGTTAGAGAGGAAGGATCCTCATCTCCTAGAATATCTCCGGAGGGAGTTGTTACTTTTGAGAACATGGAACATTTTTGGAAGTTCCTCAATACTAATATTGGCACTCTTAATAGAGCAGTATATATGGACAAGGATCAAATTAGTGACACTCAAGCAACCCTAGAAGACATATATCACACACACACTAATCCCTTGTCCTTCGTTGATCAAGAAAGTGATCAAGCTGGACCATCCAATTTGGATATGGCCTCTATAATCCAGAACATGCAACAACAACAGGTTACCCAACCACCTAGAGTGCTTGTTACCAAGCCTAGGGTTATTCCCACACAAAAGAAACCATCATTCATTGCTCTATTTTGCCAAGTTATTGATCAACATACCTCAAATCAACAAAAGCCTAAAACAAAACCAAATACCAATTTCCAACAATCTGGGGTACAACATAATGCTACAACAAATCTTCTTCATAATACTCTTCCTACCAACCATTTGCATAATAGCAATATAGCATCTAATCCTTACGTCACGCCATCCTACGCTCACAAATCCCATACTCATGTACCACCAAACCAATATGGTGGACAAACTGGTAATCTGGAAGCCATGGTGAAACAGTTAGTCTCCCGCATGGACCAGATAGATCCCTACCGTCCCTCGTACAATTATCGAGAGATGTGTAGTCAGCCTCTAGATCCTATAGTTGTAGCACAACCATATCCTAAACACTTTCCTATGCCTGTCTTACCTATATACAAAGGAAATGAAGATCCCATAGAGCATCTTCGTATGTTTAGGATAGCGTATCATGATATATCACATGATGATTTGTTATTACTAAAAATGTTCCCAAAAATTTTAGGAGGGATGGCATTAGAATGGTATTATCAACTACCCACTCATTCTTTGAGAAATTTTGAAGAAACCGCCGAGTCTTTTGTGCATCAATTTAGTGCCTACATTGAAAGGCATGTAACCATTAAAGATTTGTACAACCTAAAACAAGACAAAGATGAATGTTTTGCTGATTTCCTAGCTCGATGGAGACAGTTGATAGGAAAATTGCACTTTGTGTTACCTTATCGGGAAATGCTGGATATCTTTATCAATAATTTACAAGAACAACTATCCTATGAGTTATCAACTGCTACCTTAACCACATTTGATCAAGCTATAGATTTAGCTCAAAGAGTGGAAGATGCTCTTGTTAGGAGAGGTCAACTTAAAAAGAAAGATGATGAGAAAACATCCAGAAATCAATATAAAAATAAACAAGTTGTGGGCGATGGAGTCACTGATAGTAGAAATATCGCTACTATTAATGTTGCAAAAACAATAGAGAAATTTATACTGAAACCTCTCGATAAACCACCCCAAGAATTTACTAGGTTAAATCAACCTTTGTCAACCATTCTCCCGCAATTACTAGCACGAGGATTGATCCAATTACCAAATATCCGAGAACCTGATCCAACTATACCCGGATACAGAGCTGATTTACACTGTGATTTCCATAGAGGACCTGGACACGCTACCAAATCTTGTAAAATATTAAAACATAAAATACAAGATTTAATTGATAACAATGAGATGGAGGTGCAAGCCTTTCAACCTAAACAAAATCCTCCTAATAATGCTCAAAAGAACATCCCCCAAAATCAGAATCAGAATGCCAATCAATCATTGGACATATTTCAACATCCTTTACCAAAGCATGGTAAAGAGGTGGCTAATCAAATTGAGCATCATAATGTTCCCCCTCCTACCCGATATGTAGGAACTATTAGTGGAAATTTACCTATTCACGATCCACAAATATTTGACACAACTTTATCCATGGTTACGGCTAGACCTCTACATAATATTCGGACACCTGATCTTAGTGATATCGAATACAAGACTGAAAGTGACATGGAAATCACCTCCAATCAATCAAATAGTTTTGAAGATGAATCAGATCCTATTCAACCTATCACAAGTTCTATGGTTCCAGAAGAACCATTTCCAAGAAGAGTCACTACTCGACCATCGTCTCACCAATTACTTTCTAATGAACAAGCCATAAACGCTAGACCAAGACCCATTCATCATCCACAAAATAATATTGTAGGTACCATCGAAGTTGTTACTCGACAACAGGCTCAAAACTCTCAACAAGATCAGACTCAGAATGATGGATCAGCTCCATTTGTTTTGAAAAATCCCAATAAAGGGAATCATGCGCCTAATGTTCAACCTAAACCTCCTTATAATATTAATGAACAATTATCAAATACTACAGCTAGAATTTCCCTTTTGGACCTTTTAAGATCTTCTTCTACCCATAGGGATGAATTAATGCTCACATTAAGCCAGATGATGGTACCACAAAATATTCAACCTAACGCCATGTCCAATACTATCATAACTCGAGAAGTCGATTGTATTGACTTTCGGGATAGAGATATACCACAACATAGTTTACATAAGGATAACCCCTTATATATTACTGCCCTAATTGGAGATGTAGCAGTTAAACGAGTTTTGATTGATAATGGTTCATCTTTAAACATATGCACTTTTGACTTCTACCAAATATTTGGGTTTAGAAGTGATGAAATGAAAAGAACTGATATGATTATAAAAGCATTCAATGATGAAACACAAGAAACGTGTGGAGTTATCACTATTCCATTGCAAGTTGGCCCAAGAACCTTAGACACAACCGTATTTATTGTACATTGCCCTGCATCGTACAATATACTTTTGGTTCGCCCTTGGATCAATGCGATGTGAGCTGTTCCCTCAACTTTGCATCAATGTGTTAAATTTGAATTTAAAAATCAATTGGTTACCATTCATGGTGATCCCAGACCCTTTGATATGTGTGCATTGGTAGAACCTGTTGGAGTTCAATTTTTCCCTACTCTGTCATCCACACATCTTGATTCTAATCATCCATCTAAACGTGTGAAACACACACTCATAACATCATCTACTTTTCCCCCACCAACCACACCTCTACATATAGTTCAACCATCTTCCGAACAAACCACATTAGGACCTCAAAAATATCCTAAACCCACAACCAATGCTTCTTGTTTTACTCCTATAACTTCCATACCTTTAGACCCGTCCATCGACATCTCTACAATGTCTACGCCTATCAAAGGCATGTTTTCCGCATCCAAAAACATAGGAAATGATCCTTCTACCTCTTACGCTCTTACTGACGAGCTCTTACCCGATTTATCTAAAATTCTTGTATCAAAAAAAACAAACGTTGCTATGCAAGATTCCCATATTTTAAATAAATTGCCACCCTCTCCTCGTACCTTGGGCCTCCCATAGCCTATGGGAAGTATCTACCAAGTCGGGAGCTGTGCTTTTATTTATAAGGGATATGACTAGGGAAGAATACCTAGAAACATCAAGACTCATTATGATGGGTATGCTCACTGTTATTTTGCTAATGAGTATGTTAAAGCTAAACCTATAATGCTTAGATTGGGCTATAAAGGGAAAGGTTTGGGACCTTCCCAGAATGGTATGAAAGAACCTTTTGAGGTAGAACCATGGCCTGCCCGATGTGGTGTGGGCCTATTTCCTAGTAAATGTCAGCCCTTCCCATTTGAGGATGATGACCATCTCATATCTTACCAAGATTATTTGGATGAACGCGATGCTTTGTGTTTAAGGAATAACCCATTTACATGTAATATGCTATCCATAGCTTACCCTGAGATGATTGTTGAATCCGATGATGAGTTGGAGGGGGATATCTTCCATGATGTCTCCATTGAAGAATTGTTACATAACGGATTTTATTTCGATGGATCTATACCTAGTATAGCCCAGCTTGAGGCCACGACTCCTCAAGATGAATTACCCAAGCTAACCTTGGAAGAATTACAAGAATTAGGCGTTTCACCTGCCCCATCTAATTTTGAGAGAGATCTACATATGGAAGTAGAAAACGTTATAAAAATTAACATTGGAACCGAAGATAACCCTCACATCATCAACATTGGATCAGAATTGAGTCAAGAAAAACAAGATAAATACATTGCATTCCTTAAAGAATATGAAGACGTTTTTGCTTGGACATATGAAGATATGCTAGGATTAGACCCTTCTGTAGTTATGCATCACCTAGTAGTCCATCCGGATGCTAAACCTGTTAAACAAAAACTTAGAAAAATGCATCCTAAAGTGGCCTTACTAGTCAAAGGAGAATTAGAAAAACTCTTGAAGGTTATTTTTATACAAGCCATTGATTATGCTGAATGGATCTCAAATGTAGTTCAAGTAACTAAGAAAGAAGCTACCAAAGTTAGGGTTTGCACAGACTTTAGAGATATTAATGTTGCATGCCCTAAAGACGATTTTCCTCTTCCCAACATGGATCAGATCATTGATTTTACTACTGGGAGTGGAATGATATCCCTAATGGATGGATTCTCTAGTTATAATCAGATCAGGATAGCTCCTGAAGATCAGGCTAAAATAACCTTTATTACCCCTTGGGGAACCTTTTGTTGGAAAGTGATGCCATTCGGTTTAAAGAATGCAGGTGCAACATATCAACGAGCCATGACTTATATCTTTCACGATATGATGCATGATATTCTACATGATTATGTAGATGATATTATAGCTCGTTCCATCAAAGAAGATGATCATTTAGATGACTTGAGAAAAGTATTTGATCGGTTAAGGGAATATCTTATCCGACTAAATCCAACCAAATGTATATTCGGAGTTAAGTCCGGTAAATTATTGGGGGTTATCGTTTCTTTATGTGGCATTGAAATTGACCCTCTCAAGATCGCGGCTATCACTGATATGCCCGCACCCACAAATATATCTGAATTATGAA
Organism: Wollemia nobilis; assembly: GCA_028583015.1. Taxonomy (NCBI): domain Eukaryota; kingdom Viridiplantae; phylum Streptophyta; class Pinopsida; order Araucariales; family Araucariaceae; genus Wollemia; species Wollemia nobilis. The sequence continues at coordinate 1,590,537 of JAQPPZ010002979.1, forward strand.
GTTTACAAGGTAAGCTTCAAGCTATTCATCGCTTCATCGATAAGTTGGCGGACAAAATCGGACCCTTTCTTAAGCTTCTTAAGAAAGATGTCTCTTTTCATTGGGACGATGAATGCCAGGAAGCATTTGAACTCCTTAAGCAATATCTCCTTAAACCACCGGTGCTTTCCCCACCTAGATCTGATCGTCCATTTATCTTGTACATTTTTGCTTCAGATTTTGCCTTAGGAGCTATGTTAGCTCAACTTGATGATGAGAAGAAAGAACGTGCTAATTATTACATCAGCAAAACCTTAATTAGTTATGAAACTCGTTATACAGTATTAGAGAAGTTATGTCTCGTAGTCGTATTTTCTACACAGAAACTACGCCATTATATGCTCAATCAAAAAACGTATGTTATTGCTAAATTCGATCCTTTGCGGTATCTCATGAGTCGACCATATTTATCTAGTCGCACAACCAAGTGGGTTCTTGCGCTAAGCGAGTTTGAACTCACGTTTATAGGACAAAAGTCTATTAAAGGTCAAATCATAGCAGATCAATTAGCTGCTACACCCTTAGAGTCTACCCATCCCCTCATCATTGAGTTTCTCGATGAATGCCTTAAATTAGAGGTAGACCATCCTGAGCAATGGTCCCTATACTTTGATGGAGCTCGATGCATGAGTGGGGCTAGTGCAGGTATTATTTTAATATCTCCGTAGAAACATCTTATACCTCTGTCCTTCAAACTAACATTTGCTTGCACCAATAATATTGCTGAATATGAGGCTCTAATCCTTGGATTACGAGCTACCTTGGCACTGAAAATTAAAAATTTATTGGTTTTCGGTGATTCTCAACTTGTCATAAATCAAATCAATGATGTTTATCAGACCGAGATATGATAAATTATGCCCATATAAAACATATGTCTTACAATTATTATCTTTATTTGATCAAGTTACTTTGGAAGCTATTCCTCGAACTAGCAACCGTGCGGTCGACGCTATGGCTGCAGCTGCATCTCTTTTGCCCTTGGAGTTAGATGATGAATATGCTACCATCATTATTCATCGACTCTAGGAACCCACTTCAAGCAAATCATGCTTAGAACCTTTGGATGTGTTTCTAATCAATGAAACTACTCCTGAACCATGGTACACTGATTTATTTATTTTTTTGCAAAATGGGACCTTCCCTGAAGGTTGTAATCGCAACCAGTGTCGGTTATTACGTAGACGAGCAAGTCGCTTCGTAATTATTGGTAATACCTTGTATAGGAGATCTTTTGAAGGCATCTTACTGAGATGTTTGAATCTAGCAGAATCTAGATCAGCTTTGAGTGAAGCCCACAATGGATCTTGTGGGGGGCATTTTAGTGGTAGTGCCATTGCTAAGAAGCTCCTTAGGATAGGATATTTTTGGCCTACCATGGAAAATGATGCACATGATTATGTGCGCCATTGCGACAAGTGCCAAAAACACGCTGACCTTGTCCATGCGCTTGCACAAGAACTACAGGCTATTTCATCTCCTTGGCCCTTTTCAAAATGGGGCTTAGACATCATTGGAAAAATCAACCTTGTGTCATCTGATGGACACAAATTCATCATAACCGCCACTGAGTATTTCACGAAATGGGTTGAAGCTATGCCCTTAGATTCTTGCACTGGAACCCAAGTTTCCAAGTTTATTTTTAATCAAATTATTTGTAGGTTCAAAATTCTTGCAAATATCATATCAAATAATGGAACTTGTTTCAAAAATAAAGATGTCAAAAAATTATGTCAAAAATATAAAATTCAACATCGTTGGTCCACCCCCTATTATCCTTAGGGTAATGGCCAAGCAGAAGCATCTAATAAAACATTAATCAAAATCCTCAAAATACTGGTCAATAAATCTGGTCGAGATTGGCACATCCAATTATATCCTGCTTTGTGGGCCTATCGAACTAGCGTTCGCACCCCCACCGGTACTTCACCTTTTGTTTTGGTCTATGGCGCTAAAGCTATTTTTCCCTTTGAATTAGAAGTTCCTTCTTTGGCTCTGCTACTTCAAGATACTGAAGTAGGAGATGAATATCGTGCTGGCAGATTTAGTCAACTGGAACTCCTAGATGAAAAGCGCATCAATGCTTTGGAGCATCTTCGTGCCTACCAAAACAAGCTTAAGAGAGCATACCTCAAGAAATTTCATCATCGATCCTTTGAGATCGGTGACCTTGTCTTAAAAGAAAATAAAAAAAATACTAATGCAACTAAAGACCTTAAAGGTAAATTTGAGCCCAACTGGCTTGGACCGTATATCATCACTGCTAAATTTGGATCAAGAGCATACCGATTAGCTACCTTAGATGGTAAAGATCTTAAAGAACCTATGAAAATTATGCATCTTAAGCGTTATTATGCATAACATTGGGTCATTTCATCATTTGTATATATTGTATTTTGCATATTGTTTCCTTTTAGCCATTTATATAAAATTTTCAAAAACAGTAACAGTATTTATTTTTTTCAATTCATCACTCAAAATCAAAATATAAAAACATCAAAATCATCAAAATCTTCCAAAACATCTTTTATTTTCGTACCTATCAATTCTTGAAGTATTGAAGTTATATTTTCAATTATTTTGGATAAATTAGCATTTATTTGGAATCCCGCACTTTCACACTCACATGAATAAATATCTTGATTTTATTTGGTATGATTATTAATCTCTCTTATATCAAAGTCCACAGTTGAATTAAATAAAGTTTTTGAGCATAGAGAACTGATCTTGTTATTTACTTGAACCAAGTATATTTTTTCACATTAAAATGATTTCATTGCAAATTCAATATGATGCTACATAGTAGAAGTGGTTTCTTGAGCGAAAAGTTTCCCCTGCTATCCTATCATGCACATGGTCTAGAATCTTCGAGAATTGACAAAAGGACAAGCTCACCCCTACCCAGAATAAAAATCCCTTGCTCTACAGCCAATCCGAGCAAGTATCCCTAGTATAGGAAGAAAAAAGAAAATTCAAAGAAAATGAGAAAAAGAAAAATATTATTTTGTACCATCGCAGCAATATTTCAGCATTATCTCAGTTCCAAGCAAAAATACAAAAAAAAAGAAAAAGAAAAAAAGCAAAAGCAATAAAATCCCTTTCCCTACCCCTTGAAAAGAAAAGAAGGGTGAATGAGCTTGAATCCCTGGAATTCTCAATTATTCGAAAACTGTGAGGTAAGCCCCATAATAGGTGGTTTGTGCCCAACCCGCTTGGCCTTGGGTAATCCCTAGCGTGGTGATATGTCTGTCACATTAGCGACCTTCTTTTGTACAGACCTATGTCTTCTTATGGATTAGCTAGCTCTTGATAACCCGACTTACATAGTAGTCTGGTACGGTTACATGCATATAAATCATGGTCAAGGAACACTCATTGGGTTAAGTCAAATTACTTGTATCAAATTTTCTTGCTCAAATTGGTGAATGAACAATACAATTGCACACACATTTGTATTTGAGAGATTTTGTATCATTATGATAAATCAAGATCGGTAATGAACTCACATTTGCACATGAGGGTTCCGTATAAATCTATATTTGTCTTTGAGATAATGTAAAATATTTCTGCAACTCTTTTTGGAATAATTTTATCTTCTTATTTCAGAACATCTATTTTGTATAAAAACAATTACATACGTTGTTTTCAAAAACCACAAAATGCTTTCAAACAACATATGACACAAATATAATCAATAAAGTCATGTTCATATTATTATTTTTCTATTTATCAAAAGTCAAAAATCAATCATGCAATAAAACTAAAATATCAAATTTTTCTTTGGATTTCGCGATGATGGTATAAGTCTATACCTATAATTCTATGCCTAGCGCAAACCATTGTTCTAATTTTATTTCCCATTTATTAAAAAAAAAAAATTCATAACAACATATGACTTACATCATTATGTTACACAATTGAGCTTTAAAACGAACGAACACTTATTCTATTTCATGTCATTATGTCAACATTCAATTTTGCAATGATGGTATAGTTCCTAGGGACTTATTCAAAATTTTTATCACACTTAGGAATTTATGCCTAGCAAAATCATATTTCTTTAATATGTCATGCATAATATTTTTTATGAAAATCTGAAAACAAACCATCACCATTATCACTTCCATCATCACAACACAAAGTCTTAAGACAGTCTCTTAAGCACTCTTTTACTTTTAACAATATTTCTATCTTGGGATTAGCTTGACGACCTAGTGAGCGGCGACTCCATGAAATGGTCTATACCAGCGACAATGTCCTTTTGAAATTATTGTTAGAAGTCCCTTTTATTTTTTCATCAAAACACACCACCAAAAACAACCAATTTGTTTACATCAGATTATTTCATTTAAATTTTATGCCATGACATAAAAATTATAATTTATTTCCAAACGACATAATTACATAAATAATCAATCACAAAATTCAAATATTAAAGCATCATACAACATATACATAAGTCATATCATCAAAAATACAATCTATATATATCAATCAATTATGTACATCATCTGGATTGGTACGCCACAATCAATACCCTGGCATACTCCATCCCATCAAAAAGTAGTAATAATACAATCATTATTATTACTACGTCTCAACCATTTTGTCTGTAGAGCTCTAAAACAATAAAAAATGAATAGTAAAAATGAATTAGGGTTTTCCCTATTTTTCTTAATTTTATTTAAAATCAACAACATTTTTTTAATTTTGCTTTTTCGTGCTTTTACCTCAAATGTTCGATTTGGGTAAAAACACGGAGGGGGCACCATAGTCAGCAGTCATACGATTCGACCAAGAATCGTCGTCTAGAAAATTGAGTAAATTTTTGCTTTCTCGTAAAACGGAAAGAACTCGTCTTTAACGCATTTTCTTCAAAAAATTCGCTAAAGAGGGGGAAAAATGTAGCACCCTAAAATTGGTGCAATTAAACCTTAGTAAAAAGATAAAAATTTGAATTTTAACCCAAACCACCCGTTACCCGCTTTCCTCGTTTTCCACACCATTTTTAGGATTGGTTTTGACCATTGGACGATATCGTCGACGATCAGACGAAATCGTCCCAGATCTGACGAATTCGTCTGGCACAGAACGTCCAGACGATTTTGTCCCAAAACCAAATTTTCATAATTAGCTTCTGTTTCAACAGCTTCTCTAACTTGGGCAAAAAGTGTGTCTGCACAGTTAGAGTCTCCCCCATTGGAGATCTCCCAAATTGGGATGTTTTCCAACCTCCTAACCTCTCCCTAATCCTATATAAACTGGGATTTTCTCAGTTTATCCCCCTGAACCCCCTAGCTGATGGATTTCCCTACAGATTTAGTTCCTTATACATTAGAGCATCCTCGCACCATCGTTTGCATTTTGTATTTCATGTTTTCTTGCAAGAATTTTACTATTTTTTAGTCAGAGCAAGCTCGGATCGTCGTAGGCGATTCTAGATGATTTCGGACGATCTTGTCGAGGAGCGCAGATGATCTCGTACGATTGGAGGTGATCCTGATTGTAGTCTAGATTGGGGGCAATCAGAGCCCAGAGTTTGCATTTCCTTATTGTTTTTCAGCATTTCTTTGTGCATTATCTTAGTTTGTTATATTTATGCATCCTGGAGTTCACCTCATTTAGCATAGATATATGATAAAGTCAAAATAAATTGTCAAATTGATGCATTTATTTTAATTGTTATCTGGATCTATCATTTAGGCAAATTCATTGTTATTTCTATCATTTCCCCTTGCTTTTGTAGTTGCATTTTTGGTATTTTGTATCTATTTTTGTGATTGCAGGTTTCTAATGAATTCATCAGATCGTCGACGATCCTGTCTAATCTCAGATGACCGACTATGATCTGAGATGATTCTATGCAATTTCAGATGATTACGTACGATTTGAGATGATTTGGACTTCTACAAACCTTAGAATCTTCATTCAGACATCCAAAATCAGGTATATTCTGTCCTATTTAGCACATTCTCTATGTTCAGCATTTATTCATGTTTTTTGTATCCATAAAAATCAGCATCGGCATATAGATTAGCTTAGATTCATCTTGGCCAAACCTAGGAATTGAATGATTGAATATAAAATGAACACATCAAACCTATTATCAACCTAGGCATGGAAACTGCCACTCAAAAGTTTCCTGGTGAACCCACCATCCATCGAAAATTCACCCTTATACCCCTTCCCCGAGAGGCGGGACCTTCAAAGGGCCTCTTAGTCCGAGGTATTGTCCCATCCTTCTCGCATCCCCCTTCCGAGCGCGGATCCTATAGCCTGAAGGTAAGGATGCAAAAAATTTGGAGCGATACACTATGCAATAAAATGTTTGTCATTTTGACTCCCTGAAGGCAGTTGATTGCAAGGGGGAGTGTTGGGTTTTTTAAAACCTACATCTTGCACCCGCAGGATGCATGTGGGACAATGTCCCCAAAGTTTTAATTTTTTTTTCCTTTGCTATGGGTTTACAAAATGAAAGGTCCTCGTTTCCCATCTCAACACGGTGGGCGGGGTATAATGGCCAAAGCTTGACGGTGACAAGTGCTAGGTCATGCGATCGAAGCCCAGGCGGAAAATTTTTCAAAGTTTTTTTTTTATGCCCTCAAGCCTAGTGGAGATAAGATAAGGAGGCTACATGTGGCCTTCAAGTCAGCCATAATAGCTCGACTGACAGATGCTACCAGTATTTGGGCGCAGGTCATGTGTTCGAGCCCGCGCGACAACATTAAAAAGGTTTTTAAACAATTTTTTTCTCTTCATTTTTAATTTTTCTAAAGTTTCAAATGCTTTTTAAATATTATTTTATTTTTATTTTTTTTATAATTTAGTATATTTTTGGATTAAAAATATCAATTATGGACCATTTCATTTGATTTTTTTTCCAAAACTACTTTATTATAAAAATTTTTCAACTTAAAAAATATTTTTAGCATTTTTCACTTAATTTTTTTTTTTAAAGAGAAAACCCAAAACAAAACCTTCATTTTTTTTTTTGCAACTATAGCCAGAAACTTCTTTTGTTTTCTTCAAAAACTGGAGATATAGAAACAACGATGTTGGCAATTTTGGGTACATTGGGTACATTGCCTTTGCTCAAGTGTTGATGTTGTCATTGATGTCAAGAAGCGGAAGGGTTTTTGTGAAAACCCAGGAAGACAAAATAAAAGGTTTTATTTAAAACCATGGTGTGCTTATGTGGAAAGGGCTTTTCTTAAAAACCAAGGTGGAATTTTGTTTCATCGAAAAAGGACCTCCGATGATGAAGATATTAAAGTTTAAAGTTAAGTTTAAATTAATGGATGGCCGACCTATGTGCAATTAATGGAAGTTGGCATATATATACATGTAAAGGTTTCAATTTATTAAAAAAGTGGGGCATATTATATATCATCGAAAAGCTTATTTCAAGGGCTATTTGAATAACTTATTTAGAAGGAGAATTAAGGTGTGTATAAAGAGGTATTTCTGATTTTGCAAAGGGGTTCCACAAGTGAAGTTTGCCTTGTTCTTTTTCAAGAGGATTAATTTTTTTTTTCATGAGGTGACAAGGTATGCATTATTATGATTTATTTTATTTTATGGTATAAGTGGTTTTGGGAGTGAAAAGGTTATGCAATGTTTTGATTTATTTTATTTTATGGTACAAGTGGTTTTAGGAGAGATAAGGAAGTTGTGCAATTAAAGGCCTTGGTGATGATTATTGAAAAGTGGAATAATGTTGATTATTTTGTGATCTACTAACCTTTGTGAATATTAGCAAAAAAAACTTTGTGATTGTGGCAGATTTCCAAAGGGGTTCCTTCACTTCATTAAGGTATGGGCACATTCTTCTTATGAGTATGATTGGTGTATGTTTCTCTGAAATAAGTTTGGAGTGAAAAGGGATTCTACTAGGTTTCCTTTGGTTGGGTGTAAATCCTATTTTCTGGTTTGTTGAAGACTACTTATGCATTGTTATCATTGATGAGAGTTTTGGTGAATGCATAATTCTGGTTTGAGATAGTGGAAGCATTGTGCACTAGGGTTTATGATTGTGAGTCTTGCTACTTGCTTTGAGTTGGTGAAACCCTTAGTTGGCTATTTTGATATTGATGGATGAGTGCTTCCATAGTGGTTGTGTTGATCAAGTTAATGCTTTACTTGATACATGATATTGGGCTTACTCCATTGAGTTGATTTGAACAAGTTATTCTATGCATTTGGTGATATTGTGTTTGTGGCTGTTTTGTTCAAATATCTTTGGAGGGAAAAGGATTTCTACTTTTTTCCTTTTCTTGTGATGATTGGTTGAATGCTTCAAGGTTAATGTTGAGTTGAATGATGTTGGTTAAACCTTGTCTTTAAGCATTGTTGTTGAAGCCCTAATTGGTTGAGAAAAAATATTGGTTGTTGGAAAGAACATGAGTATCATTGTTATGTGAGATATTGCATGGTTGGCAATTGTTGGGTTGTATTTCATGTTCTTGAGAAAAGCATACTACATCTATCTTATTCTTTTGAGATTTGAGATTGAGTTGAGATTGAGATTGGGAGTTAAGTATAGAACATATTGAGTCTCTAACAATTCTCTTTATGCTTCTATGAGGTTGATGAATCATATTGAGTCTCTAACAATTCTCTTTATGCTTCTATGAGGTTGATGAATCATATTGAGTCTCTAACAATTCTCTTTATGCTTCTATGAGGTTGATGAATCATATTGAGTCTCTAACAATTCTCTTTATGCTTCTATGAGGTGGATGAATCACATTGGGTCTCTAACCATTCTCTTTGTGGGTTCATGCCAAGCAAGTGTTCTTGATAAAATTGTGAGCAGGTTTTGGACAGGTTCCATTGGGGACTTGTGAGCATGTTTTGGACGAGTTCCATTGAGGACTTGTGAGCAGGTTTTGGACAGGTTCCTGTGGGGACTTGTGAGTAGATTTGGACAGGTGTTAGCAGAGGACTTGTGAAGCTGAGGTTGATAGTTCTATCAGAAAACTTGAGGATAGAGGTGCATTGGTTCTATGAGAAGAACCTGAGGACAAATTTGTGCTAGACTGAAGGACTGTGTTTGGTGCTGATCAAAGACAAAGGACGAGGACATTTGTGCTAGACCGAAGGACTGTGTTTAGTGCAAATTCGAGGATCAACTTTGAGGTGATAGAGTTGAGGACAGAGGTCTCCAGCCAGAGCAGGGAAGACAGGTGTATTCTATGGATAGAGTTCCATTTGCTAAAGGCAGCAGAGGAAGAGGTGTTCTAGAGGATCACCAGCCAGAGCAGAGCTAGGGGATTGGTGTCTCCTGTGGGTCGATGCCCACGAACTTGAGCTAGGGGATTGGTGTCTCCTATGGGTTGGTGCCCACAAAATTTATATTAGGGGATTGGTGTCTCCTGTGGGTCGGTGCCCATGAATTTGAGATTATGGGATTGGTGTCTCCTTTGGGTTGGTGCCCATAAACATTGTCATTGGGAAGGTTTCCCAAAGAACTTTGAGATAACTTTTAGAGAAAAGTTTTGTGGACGTAGCCCAGGCTTTCTGGGTGAACCACATTAAAATTGGTGTCACTTTGTGGATGATCTTGTGCTTTGTTTTGATATTGCTTTGGATATATTGCTTTACTATTTTGAAGTATAAAGGAAAAGTAAAAAGAGGTCTTATACTATTCACCCCCCCTCTCAGTATAAGCTTGTGTTCAACAAACGATACACCTATTTTTGATTTCAAAACAAAGGATTTCTTCAAAAAAAAAATTGCAATAAATCCTCAAGGTTCTATAGTTTTCTTCACACATTTTTGGAGATAAAAAGACATAGAAACTCAAACTTCTATTGCAAAACAAAGATATTTAAAACATTGAGCAAAAACATAGGTCATTTACTTTGCAACAAAATAAAAAATTTGCTTTTGTTTTCTCCTTCACAAAGGAGATATAAGACATAAAATTGCAACTTTTTTTGTTGTAAACTTGAGACATATTTTGTACCTATTTTTGGATCCTCATGCTTGAGTGTTGAAGACATAAACCAAAGTCATGTGTCGACTGGTCTGGAAGCCTTTCAAATGCGGGTTGTGTGTCGACTTGTCTTGAAAGGAGTGCTCAAAATTTTCAATTTTGTAAAAATTAAGGGGGGATAGAAGTCATATTTTTGTGATTCTATTTTTTGCAAAATTGTAAAGAGAAAGGGGGGATATTTCAGAGTAATAAAGATGCATTCTCGATTGTACTCCACTTTTTCTTAAAATTGACTACACTAGGTACATTTTCAGTTGCATCCAACACCTATAGTGATAATAATTTGGGTTGCTCTCTTTTTGATTATTGCACTAACCCTAATTTTTTTTGCAATTAAAAAATCATAAAACATAGAAGAGCATTTAAAAAACCCAAACTTCACTCAAATTGTACTACTCCTTGCACAGGTTAAACAAGTCAATTCTTACTCCCCATCAAAGATCAAAATCCAAACACCTTGATTCATTCTGTTTGTTTGGCTTAATTTCATCAAAATTTCCATGCTTCTTGAAGGGTGTTAAGGCAGGTGCCATTAAATATCCTAGAGAGCAAAATAAGAAGAATTCCAAAACCTACCCCTTTAATTTGCTCTATTTGTTTGGCTTAATTTCCTCAAACTTTTCATCCATTTCTAAGGGTATTAAGGTAGGTGCCATTAAATATCTTAAATAGCAAATTAAAATCTTCCATATACTCTTTTTAGGGTATATTGAAGGAAATATCATCTTAGTACAAATTTTAGGACCTTCATCATGGCAATTATCAATAAATACTTAAGTGATACACAATTGCTAAAAGGTCCTAACTATTCAACATGGAAAACTAAGATGAAAGCCATATTGACTATAGAGGACTTGTGGGATTTAGTTGATGGCACTAAATAAATACCTGCAATAGCAGGAGTATATCAAAAAGCATGGGATAAAAAGAACAATCATCTTCTTATGTTGATACTCCTAGAAAGTACTGATGATATCCAACCTCACATAAGTGAATCTAAAACTGGTAAAGATGCATGGGATGCACTTAGTACCTTTTTTGAAGGCAAAAATCAATCAACTATTCTAAACCTTCAAACACAACTTCATACACTCCATATGAAGTCAGGTGAATCAGTAGAACTATTCCTCCGCAGAGTGGCAAATCTGAAGTCTAAGCTTAATGCTTTAGGGACCAAAGTAGAAGACACCATTTTGACTTCAGTAATTTTGAGAGCTCTACCTGAATCCTACAAAATGTTGATTACATTCCTTAATTTTTCACAAACAGTTGTCACCTTTGTGGAGTTAGTCAATTTGATTCAAACTGAGGAAGCAAACAAACTCCAAAATGATGAAGTGTCAAACAATGCACTTTATTCAAACTATAAGGGTGATAAGAAGAAAGGAAAGTTTCAAAAGGGAGGATCATCCTCAAAGGGTAAGGGAAAGCAATATCAAAATAGGTTTTGCTCACATTATAAAAAGGAAAACCATGACACCAATTGGTGTTGGTTCAAAAACAAGCAAAACAAGAAAGACAAAGGCACAAACAAGCAAAACAAAGGTAATATTGCTAATGAAGTGTCTAGTTCTGATTTTGATTCTAGTTCAGAAAAAGCACACAGAGTGCTTATTGCTAAAACAATATTGTAGAGGGAAAACACATTTGTCACCTTGAGCAAAATACCATTTCCTCTCTCTCACTTTTTTTAGGCTTCATAAATAGCATAATTTTTTTTTTGAAGTACTTGCAATAAGGGGTGATTGTTCCTCTTTTAGGCTTCATAAATATCAAAATCTCAATGTTTGAAGTACTTGTAACAAAAGGAGGGAATTTTTTGGTGTAAAATTTCCTAGGAGGCAATATTTGTAAAATCCTTCACAACACTCTTGAGTTGCACATATTTTTGCAATTAAGGGGGATATACTTTCTTTTCTTCACAATTTTTTTGTAAAAAGAGAAGAAGACTTATAAGGGTGCATTTTCAGCAACGACTGACACCTTAGTCATACTTCTTTCAAAAATTAATTACAACATGTTTTGCAACAATAATGGGGGAACTTATAAGGGTGCATTTTCGGTAGTGACCGACACATTAGCTACCTTATCTTTTGCAAACTCATATTTTTTATGAATGAACCTCTTATGAAGTGATCTACTCTACTACACCTAGCGATTGCAGCGGCTGGTTACCCATGTAATTCGGTTGGATGATGTGATTACTATAAGGACATTCGTTGGTGTCTAGACAAAGTGAGGAATGACCCAATTTTTGCTTAGGAGTAGCCAGAGCACTGTGACATAGCAAGAACCAACAGATTGACATTTTTTCTCACTGTATTGGGACAGTTATATACATTACCCAAATAATGTAATAAGGGGGTATGTTAGAGTAATATTCCATAATTTGGGATAATTACCTATTTATTACATTAGGTAGATTTTATATTACCACATGGTAAAAAGTTATTTTTTATTTTTTACCACATATATTTACTTTTTACTACTTGCCATGTAGATATTTACTGTTTCAAATATCTAATGGTAAACTATGGTTAATTCCTAAATATCCTAGGTTAACAAACCTAAACCAAACTCTCTACCTCCTATGGTGCATTGGTTAGCGTGGATAGTGGGAATATAGTTTGGTATACTATTTTGTAACCTATATATATTTCTTAGTATTTCCTAAGCTAAAATTAATGAATAGTTTTGATTAATAATTATTTCTACTCTCATTTTCTTTCATCAACAATAATTCGATCTCTATGTCATTACATAAAATATGTTAAATCTTAATCATTGATTAATTGATAGTGGGTCTTGACTCCTATAAAAACCCTTAACAAGGCATTATATGATGGTCATATCTTGTGCTTCTCATGACTTTCTCATATTTCTTTCCTCCATTACCTCTAGTCTAATTTAGAAGTTTGTCTCTTTTAAACTTACTAAGAAGGAAAAATCTCTCTTAGAGTCTTAAGAGGCTACTAGGAGGCATCACGAAAGTAAGGCCAACAAAAAATTTAAGACACCTTCAACTTAAAAAGAATTTGATGAAGACCTCTACCTTGACACTTGAATTCTTCAATTTTATGGATCATAGAATGATTTTGGGACAAGAGCTAGTATCTTTCTCAAGTTTCCAACTAGCCTAGCTATTCCTATGATATTTAACCTAAGATTTTTTGGTATTACTAACAGTATTTTGGAGTGTGAGACTTTAATTTTAGAACTCCTAACAACCAAATATATGAATTTTAAACACATAAAAATGTTAGGTAATTCTCAAATTATGGTTCATTAGATCACTAGTGAGTATATTGTTAAGGCTCCCCATTTGATCCCTTACTACAAAATGGACATAAATTTAATGAATGATTTTGAGTCCTTTTCCATTAGGAATCCCCCAAGGGGGAATAATGCTAAGGCCAACTCTCTAGCTACTTTGACTAGTAAATTCATATCACAAAAACATTACCAAAATTATTTTCATAGTAAAATTTCATGATGAGCATGTAATTTCCATAATTTATGACCCAATGGATGTGCATACAATCAAGTTCAATTCTATATGAATCTTGGCATTTAAAAAATTTATTCTTCTTTGATAATATATCCTACCCTCTCATATTTAATGCTAAGTAGAGGGTTTGCATTCATAAGATAGAATTTTAATATGTTGTCATTACTGGGGTTATGTACTACCATAATCCTGATAGGGTTCTCTTATGATGTTGCATAAAACTAAGGTACCTATTGGAGCAAAAATTGACTCAACATCTGAGACCCCCAATTTTAAATTTTTGGCTTCAATAAATTTAGCAAATGTTGATGGCCTCTGTTGCATTTTCATCTGGAAAGTTGGTTTTCAATGTTTGATTTTAGAACCAAACCTTAGCCATTTATTGGATTGCTTTTATAACCATTGTTTTATCCTAAAAGAATCCATAAAGGTCAAATGAACGTTCACTAAAAAGGTCAAACCTTTAAATACCCCGATTCCTTTAAAATAAAGTTTATGATCCACAAATTTAATAAGAGCCCTCATTATAAAATAATCATAACTTTTGGGCCTAAGTCAAATGAATAAACCCCTAAGTCCCAAGGTGTCTAAAAGTGTTATTAAAGCATTCGGACCCAAGGTCACCTCTAGCCTAAGTAAAATTTTAATAAAATCATTTAAGGGTAAAAGTGTGGGCCATGATAAAAAAACTTATATCCTAAGGTATCAAAAGGTGATAAATCAAGGTCTAATAAAGCAAAGTTGAAGATTACATGATAAAAATCATACAAATATAGTAAATCTAAAGGTAGTGCTTCATCAAGATGAAATCGAACGGATGCGCTCTCTTTGATAAATCCGAATCTTTAATTAATAAAGCACCATGGTCTAAAATCCTAAGGTTTTGAGCGAAATGTTAATAAAATTGTTTGAGGGTGTGCACCCCCTTAGATTAACTATCGAGCACCTTGAGAAGATCTATAGGTAGCGCCCAAATCCTCCTTAATTGGATGGATGCGCTTTTATTAGCTAACCGATGGTTAAATTGATCGGGTCAAATGATAATGGTATAATCAAACGTCATATCCTAAAGTCTCAAACATATGGTTAAATTAAAATTCATGCACCCCCTTGATTAAAAAGACATACTAATTAAACAGATCCAAGGGCAGTGCTTCAATTAAAGTGAATCGAACGATTGTGCTCGATCTAAGGGTAAAGGAAATAATAGTTGAAAGGTGATTAGATACCTTCGATTTAATTGAAATATTTAATCATGATTAGCGAGGGTATTAACACATTAGCTAATCACCCCCCTTTCACTAAATCAAGGATTAAAAATATGTGCCCCTCGGTAACTAATCATGCAGGTTGGAAGAAATCAATGACTACGCCAATCCCCATCAGAATTTGATGGCAGCACTCGAGTCAAAGTCTGAGCAATTGAACGGTAAAAGTATCGGGTAACATAGAGGTAAAACAAGAGTTAATCATGCATTAGTGAGGGTCTTAATACATCGCTAATTTTTCCTCTTTCAGTTAATCATGGATTAATAGGACTAAAGAGCATATGCACTGTATATTATTTTGTAGGCTATGAAATATCGATGGTCACACTTCATCATGATAATATCTAACAGATGCGCATTACCCAAAGGAGTCAAAATTGGTATTGGATCCATGATAAATAAAAGATGATAAAATTCAAAAAAATCTAACAGATGCACCCAAATGCAATCCAATCCAAGGGCTACGATCCCACAAAGCCATCAAAGATTGACAAGTCAAAGAGCCAAAGTAAATTGATGACAATGCTCATCTGTGCCTAAATCCAATGGTCGGATTTCATCATGATGATCAAAAGGTAATATATGAACAACCAATATGACGTTAGTGCTCGAACTAGCCCATATCCAAAGGGAAATCAATGGTGGTGTTTCTACCTAGCAAGATCTAACGGCCATGATTTAATCAAGGTCACACAAAAGACATGAGCGCACATCACAGGATAATCTAATGGTCACGCTCATTCCAAGTGAAGATCCGATGGCTACGCCTCACCAAAAATGAGTCATATGAAGACAAAGCGGATCTGACATTCGCGCTTGTCTTAACCTAAGATATAACGATAGTGAATAATCAATATTATTAAAAGGAAATCAAAGCATTATAAAGAATGTGCATCTTTGTTCGATCTAATGGTGGCGCTCGATCTAGATAGATCCAATGATGGTGCTTCATTTAAAGAAAATCCAAAAGCAAAAGACATCGATGGTCACATATGTTCTTATCGAAGATCCAATGGTGGCACTTTATCAAAGAAGTCAAACATTAAAAAGGGGTGTAATCTCATCAAATCGGATGGTCGCACTCGGTCCTGCCAGATATAATGGTGGCACCTTAGCTTAAAGAAGATGAAGAATGACAAAATGGTCATTGACTAAGTAATATTTGGACTAGATTGGATGGCCACACTTATCTCCACTTAGATCCAATGGCTGCACTTAATCATGGCTATCAAAGGAAAATAAAGCCCAATAAAGGGTGCACAACTCTACCCGATCTGACGACGATGATGGACCCCGACCAGATCCGATGGTAGCGCATGGCCAAGTCACCTGAAGGTTAAGGGATATGGCTTATTTTACTACCAGATAATTAATTAAAATTAAAGAAGGGTCTAAACACGTTGATAATGATTCCCCTTCTCGACAAACTCGGTGCATGTCTAAATAATCGGACGAGCATGCTAGATCATATATTTGATCGAACGGTGAGCTATTGACAAGGTAATCGGGTTATAAAAGGTTATGTATTAATGAGAGGTTAGTAACTTTCTAATCACTTTGATTAACCTTTAATAAATAAATATTAGATGAAGGTTAAGGCCCTGATTTAATATCGAGTCGATGATTATTATTTGCAAAATATAAGTGTGTAAAATTGACTAACCAATAACTTTTGGGTATCTTCTATAATATACATGACCACCATTGACATATGTCTACTATATTGTAGGACTAACATTTATGCAGGTCCAAAAGTATCAAATGGAGGTATACGATGCGTATCTCATCCAACGGTCATCATGAGTTGGTGGATCCGATGGGCACACACCTCAATGACCAAATCTGATAGTAGATCCCCAAAATGATCACCACCTTGTTAACGGTGTAACTATTTCCAAAGCCAAATCTCCTTTCGGGCCCAAAGTGGTAGAACGCTTTCTCAGAAAAAGCCACCACCACCACGTTCGTATTTCCACGTCAGAGGGAGGATCAGTTCGATGACCAATAGGAAAGTTGTGAATGATTGCAAGTACACAGACCAAAGTCCTCATGGATGTGTAGGACGAGGAAAGCCACCTACCATAACTGTCTGACTTTAGAATATGACACTTTGGCAAGTCTCCATTGGTAAATTTGAAAAGGTAGTTGGTGACACTATATTAATGGTAACTTGTGTGATGGTAGTGAGCCCACTTCTCCATCAAATATTTAAACCCCCACTATCAAGTGACACTACCACCCTAGTAATCTCGAGCAAGGAACTAGTTCGAAGGAGCAGAGAGTAAGAGAAAACTTGGGAGTTTTGTTTCAGTGAGCTAGAATAACTACCGTGAGCAAGATGGCAACCTAGGGAAATGCTTTCATACCCAAGGATACTGAAGAAGCGGTGAAGTTTATCACAGACCAATCATCGTATGCTGAACTCCTTACACCAATTGTGCCTAGGAGCACGATGTATGATTTCACCTAGCAGAATGGGGTTGACAAAAAGCTCACTCCCATGCAGCAATACGAAATCGAGAACACTTGCATCCAAAGTTTTGCTCCCATAATGGAGAATGAGCAAAGAGCCCCTTGGTTGCTAGCTGATTTATTCCACAAAGCAAGGAGGCTGCAACATAAGGGTTTCCCTAGGAGTAATAGATGGACCAGTAACTAGGGAAATTGATATGTCCAAGAGTATACTACTCCTCAGACCTACTAGGCTTGGTTATCTGTAGAATACGATAAGAAAACCATAACATTGCAGCCAAACATATCAAGCAAGTCTTCAAACTAGCACCTTCAAATACTCAGTTGATTCAATAGGTAATTGAAAGGCAATCTCGAAGGTTAACAGATTTAGATGTTTTTAAATCATTATTTGAAGATCATGAGAAAGTAATTTTTGAGTTTCCCATCAGAAAAATTGCTTTCAAACCATGGGTCCGAGATTTTTGTGATATGGCTAATATCATTTTAGGAGTACAAGAACTCAGTGTAGTGGGTAGGAAGGTATTGTATCTGGTAGCACAGAGTAACAGGGCAATAAACACCCTAGTTTACGCCTGGGAGCAAGAATTGAGTGAACAAATGCACATGTAGTTGACAGAATTAAGAAAGGCTATTTTGGAGCAAAGGTAAGAGATACCTCATTTTTCTCACTACTCCATTCTCATGCACCTGCTAGTAGGGCAATTGGGAGAGGAAGGCCAAAAAAGGGTAGGGGTCATTGAGAGTCCCTACATCCAGACCAATTTTTGGAGGATACACAAAGGTCGTACTCACATGGGTTGGTTTTGCGACAATTTCATGTTGGAAATTCACTAGCTCCTAACTGGCTTCCTCCCTGAGAGACTAGGGCCTAGGGTAAGAGCTTTCATTAAGGAAAAAGACATAGGAGATTATTTCTTCTCTGAGGGGTTCACATACATTCGGCTCTATGGAGCTAAGATTCCTCCTAAAATGTTACCTATGTATTGTCCCTTATCTCTCATTGCCCTAGAGTTATGTAGACAGGTGGTCGAGGAGGCCAAGATGAGGTTGGTGAAGAAGCATGGCAGAGTTCTATGGCTCAGCATTCCCTATAGATTTGGACATTACGTATTTATAGGATATCCAACTTTTTTCAAAGGGATGTATGATTTGGATCTCATGGATTTTGAAGAAATAACTTGGAGACCTTACGATCCAGACAAAAAGTATGAGAGGTTAATGAAAAATCATGATTATGCCTAGGTCGAGCACAAGAAATATGATTATGAAGAAGAATTATTGGATGCCATAGAAAAAGGGAAATATTTGTAGACCGTATGGGATAAGTTCCCCTTTGAAAAAAGGGGCAATTCATAAATTCAAAAACCCTATGATTACCCCAAGAGTTGGTTGCAATCAGAAGAATCTCAATGGAATCTATAACCCCTCTCTTACCAGAAGCCACCCAAGCAATCAGAGAAGACCCTATATTGGAGTTGATAGAGGATCAAGGCATTGACCAGATGGAAGCCACTATGAGCACAACAAACATTGTAGAACACCAAGTCCAAGCCCCTGATAATACTCACCTCAGAATAGAGGCAACACCCAACACTTCCCAAGGAATCTCTAAAATCTCGAGTACAATAAAGGGAAAAGAAGTCACCACCACACCTACCCAAGAGCTCACTACTTCAAAGTAAGCTATAGTTCCCATTTTTGACCAGCTATTAGTAGTAACTAGTGTGAGGAAATTAGCTCCTAGAGCCATTCCTAGCTCTTTGAAAATAAATAACAAGGAGATAAAAATTCCATCAGTAATACAAATGAACATGAGGAGAGCAGGTGGATTTGGAGGTATCTTTAGAGATCACAGGGTTAAAATGCAAACAATTGTATCTATCCCAGAAACAAAGAAGCCCAGGTTGTCTCTACCCTCCACAAAGGTTATGTTGGAGAGAACAGAAGAACAAATAGTTTTTAGTGCTGCCAATGAGCATGAGCTACAGGTAGTAGCAGGAATGGGTGGCATGGGAGACAACTCTACAGCTAGAGTAGAAATAGAGATGTCAAAATTAGATATGGTAGAAGTATACATACCTACCCTACAAGAACCTATTGTTCTCAAAGTTGATGAGAAAATAGGAGTTTCAGTACATGGAAAAGAGGGTGATATGGTCAGAGTAGCTAAAGCAATACAAGAGCAAACTATGGACCAACTACATCAAAAAAATACAGAGTTGAGAAGCCAACTAGAAATTAGTGATAAAGAAAAAGTAGAGATGCAAGCCTTAATTAATAGTCTGAAAGAAGAGTTGGCACAGAAGAACACCCCAATAGCACAACCTCCCTTGGTGGTAAAAATAACCAATTATACAGACTATTTGAACAAAATAAAAAGGGAGATGTCATTTAAAATTTAAGACAAGATCAAGTGGATCACAAAAATGTTCACGCAGATTGGAGTAATTCGGGTTACCACTCAAGAAATGGTAAGGTTGATTTTTCATAAGGAAGAAGACTTCAAGACCATTCACCCTACTCTCGACTTGATGTCAAAATATTTTGAAGAGATGCAGAACAAAGAAGTATTATTGAATGATGGTACTGAGATCAAGTGTAATATTGAATTCATGAGAGTAGCTATGTTTGGGTCAAACAAGGAAATATGGCTTAATGATGTTATAGAAATGTTCACTCTATTGGATGACATAACAGAGAAACTGACAGATATTAGGTTATCATTGGAAGAATTCTTAGAAACTGCCAATATAGAAGATCTCCTTAAAAATAAAATAGAAGACTTTGATTGTGAACCAGATGATGAACAAGAGATGGCCAGACAAACCACCTTTCTAGTAAATACTATAGAAATGCTAATCACCCATTATGAAAAAAGTAAGAGTTATATTAGCATGCAAAAAATAGGATCCTATAGGAGATGAACATGTTGAGATTCTCTATAACTTTTAACATTGATGCCTGGAGAATGATTGGGAAACAAATCAGATGGTTATAGTAGGGCAAGAAAGGTAAAGAAATTAAAATATGCAGCCTACAACTAGAAATGAGCTCACCTCCTAGAGACGAAGAGAAAGTTGTTCAAAAAGGGGAAACATCCAAAGCAGAAAGCCAGTCAGATGGCCAAGGAGAAACAACAGAAGGAAAAAAGGAGGAACAGAAGAAGGAGACCCTCCAGGCACTAACATCATCGGTTGAACAAGTTGAAACTTGAAAATTCAAAGGGGAATGTACAGTATGAGTAAAAAAGGATAGTGGAAGCCAATTGTACCAGTTTTGAAGATCAAACTAGATGATGACAAGTGTAAGGCCAAGATCAGGCCAAAAATAATAGATTCAAGAATCAGAAGCTATAAAGACACCAGCTATGGTCAGAATCTACATCAAGCATTTAGAGATAGCATTTTTGCTAAGAGGTATACTTGAGTGCCCTTTGAGTTGTGTTGTTGTATTCCCATTGTGTCTATTTTTCTTTGTCATCCCTCATTCCTCCCTTTTTGTGTAGTTCTTGGTAATTCTACGTTTGGAGAGCTGAGAATATTTCTAGTCTTTTTGAGCCTGAAGTCCAGAGATTCTTCTTGCTAACATTTTAGAAGGAGAATTGAAGAAGTCTTATTACATCATTTGAACAAGGCTTTCTCATTGTATTAAAATTTTGAAATAGAGTTTAATGGCATTCTGCCAACTCTGCATGTAATATCATTGAAGAAATTAATACAATTATGGGTTTCAATTTTATCATTTCCTTATCTTCAATTTTATGTGTTTCCTCATAATAGGTTACGATATTCGAATATATTATGAGTATTTCTTTCATTGGTTAACCCTTAGATTGATTACGATATTCGAATGAGTTTAATGGTACCATTCTTCTTTTTCCCATTCTTTCTATTCATGTTATAAATGTTGTTAAATTGCTATAACAACCCAATTGAATCTAAGGCACCAGTCTACATAAGGCATAATAACTATGTTGTCTTTGCTTGGTCATTTTATATATAGGTAATGTATAATTATAATCTAGAGTGTGTAATCCATGTAATATCATAAATTACCACTAGGGTTTCCTTACCCATTCTGTTAAGTTTTCTGTAGCAATATATATTTTAATCAGAATAAAGAGGCAGGTTGACCAGAGCCTATAATAGCTCATTGGTTTCAAATGATTTCTTGTAGCATGACAATTAAATCCTATGGATGCAAGAAATGGTTCCAATAGTTTTTTGGCACCATTTGGACTTCAAATATTTATTTTAAATTCTTAAATTTTATTTTTCACACGATTATTATTTTAATCAACGAGCGGCCAATTGGAATAAAGAACCTACATTTTGATTTTTATGACTTTATCATTCTTTATTTTATTTTACCCATAATTTTCAATTATTTTGAAGTGTTTTTACATTTCTTGATTTTCTTGAAATTCCTCCAAGAACCATTCCCTATGAGGTTGAGAGTTAAATATCAAGCAATCTTGATCATACTTTGTTCTTTCTACACCCCCATGTTGGCGACTCTGTCTAGACAAACCTAAAAATCAAAAATCAAGAAAGAAGGAGCAGAACGTGTTGGCACACACCAGGAGAAGCGGTAAGGAGCTATTCCTAAAATTTAAAAATCTAGAGGTATTTACCCATAATCAAAAAATCCCCATTCTTAAGAGTACTGTTAATGAGAATAGATCTTACTTTAGCAGTAAAAAGTATGTAAAGAAAAATAAATATCAGAATACTATTGTTGTTGATATCACTATAGATGAAAATTTAAATTTTATTGTAGAAGATACATGTGATTATTCTCATTGCTTGATTAACAGTAATACTATGGTAGATAATCTTTCAGATTATATTCAGAATACCCAAACCCAAATCCTTGTAGGTGTTGCTACTATGAATTTAAATCCCATTACACCTACAATAACAATGGCTCAACAAAATCAAAATAATGTTCATTTATGGAGAACCAATAGGTACAGGCCATTTGCATTACCTACAAATTTGAATGCCTTACCTAATAAAGCCCACAAATACCTTCCAAAGTTTATAGGAAATAATGCAGTAACTAGAGAAGACCATATCAAAAGTTTTTTGTATGCAATGGATAGCCTAGAGGTAGAACACGAAGACGTAGTCCTAAGACTATTCCTACAAACTTTAGAAAAATATGCTAGAGAATGGTTCAATTCTCTCCCAGATAATGATATCCTAGATTTTACTAAAATGGAAGTTATTTTCCTAAAGAAATATGGAGAAAGGAAAAATGAACAATCTCTATTAACTGAGTTAGCCACTATGAAGAAAAAGGAAAATGAGGTTGTCAATGACTTTAATAGAAGGTTCTCAAAAACCAGAAATAAAATCCCTGCTAACCTTAGGCCTAGTGATATTCAGTCCATTTGTTTCTATAAAAATGCTTTTCAAGGAGAGTTTAACTATGAGTTAAGGCAAGAACAAGCCACCACCATTGATGGTTGTATGGAGAAGGTAATGGATATCGAAAGAAACATGCTTGATAGTGGTAAGATGAAGCCTTACTCTCTAGAAGCCAATCTACCTGAGAGAAAGCCCAAAAGGGTAGCATTTGATATACAAAGAAGAACTGAAGTAGATCCAATGGAAAAACTAACTAATCAAATGGTTGAGATGTTTAATACCATGAACAATAGGTTAGCAAGAATTGAAATAAATAATGGTAATAATGGTGAGACATCACAAATAGAGTGACCACATGTTGATAATCACCCTCCCTTCAAGAAAAACTTCAATAGAAATTGGGGGAACAACAATGGCTCTGAGGAAGGAAACAGGAATAGGAACAATGGAAACAATAATTGGAAAAATAGAGAGTCTGACAGAGATCAGAACAATGTTCCTAACCCTATACCATCTGCCAACATAGCAGAAGGTTTTCCCTATTTTTGCTCTACCTGTGATGCACCTCATAACCCAGATGGATGTGGGATTTACCTAAGTGAACAACACAATGTAGATTTACATGATGATTCAGAAGAAGATATAAGGATTAATGCCTACTGGTCTCTAGAAGATGAGTCCAGAGAAAGGTTATTTGAAGAGAATATGGACAAGTATGCTTCAAATCATCATCCTCAAATATTAGTAGTTGAAGGAACTAAAATCTTGCAAAAACCACATGAGTCAAGATATGACAAAATGAAGCAAGGGAAATTAATCCCCACTACTAAGGAAGTTGAAGAATTAGAAGCTACCAATACTCTGAATTTAAGAAACATAACTATCCCTGACAGAATAGAAAAAGCTTCTACAAGTGAAACAAGAAAATAGACTTTCACAAATAAAAATATCAGTAAAGAGAAAACTGATAGAACCTCCAAAAATATTATTCTTGAGATAATAGAATTAGAAGAGGAAACATCCAAAGAAGAAAGCAACAGACCACTGGATATAAAAAAGATAGAATTTGATGTTGGGTCAGAACTCAGTAAACAAAAAGTTAACATCACATTTGGAGAGCTTATGAAAGTTCAACAATACAGAGAACAAGTCTACAGAGCATTTGGATTAGTTGAACAAAAAGAAGACCCAACTTGCCATGTTGCTAGACAAAATCAACATGATACAAGATCACCATCCTCTATTAGACCCTTCTATGTATCATTAAGGTATAATTCAGATGAAGGAGAGAGGTATGTGATTCATAATTGTATGTTGGATAGTGGAGCTTCACATAATATCATGCCCAAAATGATAGCTGACCAAATGGGGTTAATTTGTACAAGAGACTCTACCCCTATTTCAGTAATGGACAATAGACAAATTCCTTGTGTAGGAGTGATAACTAGATTATTAGTTTTCCTAGACCAATACCCCAAAAAGGGCATAGTAATGGATGTTGCAGTAGTGGATGTTGATCCTTTCTTCTCACTATTATTAAGTAGACATTGGGTAGAACAACTAGGAGGATCAATCCAATTGGATTGGTCTTATGCTACCATCCCAATGTTAGATAAAGAAAATGTAACTCTACGAAGAGAACCATTTAACAAATATTCTATAGAGTTAATTAAAATAGATGAAACCATGATAAACTTAGTAAATTCTATGGAAGAAAAAGGGATGGGAGTTTATTCAATATGGCATAACCCATTCCTAGTTGAAGTACCAGAGGCTAAGAACATGGATCCAAAAGTTATGAAAATGGTTGATGTAGAATCAGATAGAGTGTTAACTCAAGAAATGTGGACCATGACTTTTGATGGAGCTAAATCCCAATCTGGAGTAGGTGCAAGAGTTAATATGACTGATATAAAAGGAAACTACCTTGGTATTCCTTACAGACTAGAATTCCCTTGCACAAATAATGTAGTTGAATATGAAGCTTTATTGCTAGGATTGAGAAAAGCAAAAGAATTAGGTATTAACTACTTGACTATAATAGGGGATGCAGAACTAATTATACAACAAATCAAAGGTAAATATCAGACCAAGCATCCTAGGCTAAAATAGTATAAAAATGTAGTATTGGAAGAAATTGAAAAATTCTTAGCTTTCAATATCTCATTTATTCCAAGAGAACAAAATCATGTTGCAGATCTTTTAGTTGTAAATGCATCAGGCCTAGACCATCCAGAAATAACTACAGAATATATGGATAGGTTCCCAACTATTTCAGTTTATAAGCCCTCTATGCTAGATAACATAGTTTACCTATAGGTCTTCCAAGATGATGTGGACATTAAAGATTTCATGACCTTACAAAATCAATATGCAGATATAATATATGATGAAAAAGATGAAGAAAAGCTGAAAGATCAAATAGGTGAGCCAATAGAAGTAATCCAACTAAAAACAAATAGAATACCAAAAGGATTAGTTTCTCTAGAGAGTCTATTTGATGATTTTGATAAAGCTTTCAAGTCTCCCTTGAAAGAAGTAATATCTGAAGATGTTAACATTGGTACAATGAGAGAGCCCAGAATAGTGAAGGTAGACATAGCCTTACCAACAAAAGAAAAGGTTGGATACATCAGTTTCTTAAAGAAGAATAAGGAACATTTTTCTTGGACTTATGAGGACCTTAAAACCTTCAAAATAGATGTAATGACACATATAATACCCCTGAAGGAAGATTCCAAGCCATTCAGACAAAAATAGAGGAAATATAACCCTACCCTACACCCAATAATGCAAAAGGAGGTACAAAAATTATTAGATTCCAAAATAATCAGAAAGGTAAGATTTTCTTCTTGGATATCCAATTTAGTACTAGTCAGAAAGAAAAATGGTGATATTAGACTATGTAGATTTCAGAAATTTAAATAAAAGTTCATTAAAAGACAATTACCCATTGCCCAATATGGAACAACTACTGCAAGCAGTAGTTGGGTCATCAAGGATGTCCCTATTAGATGGATTTTTTGGATACAATCAAATTTAGATTAATCCAGAAGATAGACATAAGACAACATTCACTACACCATGGGGCACATTTGAATATTTAAGAATACCTTTTGGCCTAATGAATGTAGGTGCTACCTTTCAGAGAGCAATGGACTTTACCTTCAAAGGTTTAATGTTCAAAATAGTGGTTGTATATTTGGATGATATCACAGTATTTTCTAAAAATCTAGAAGATCACTTAGAACATTTAGCTGTAGTCTTTGCTCGATGCAAAGAATTTGGAATTTCCCTAAATCCTAAGAAGTGCATATTCAAGACTACACAAGGAAAATTATTAGGTCACATAGTTTCAGAAAAGGGGATAAGTATTGACCCAGAAAGAATAGAAGCTATCTCCAAAATTCCTCCTCCCAGAAACTTAAAAGGAGTCAGGTCATTCTTTGGCAAGATAAATTTTGTCAGAAGATTTGTTCCAAATTTTGCAGAGATGACCAAACCCATAAATGACATGGTTAAAAATATTGGAGAAATAAAATGGATAGTAGAAAACATGGAAGCATTCAATAAGATAAAAGAAGCCATTTCTACTACTCCAACCCTAAGCTGCCCTGATTATTCTAAAGACTTTAACATTTACTCATATGCATCTGAACACTCCATTGTTGTAGTTCTTTCACAAAAATATGATGAAAATAATGAAAGGCCAATAGCCTTCATGAGTTCAGGTCTGAAAGGAGCACATCTTAAATATACCTTGCTAGAAAAGTATGCTTATGCAGTCATCCAATCTTTAGAACATTTCAAAGGTATATTCGGTTCAAATAAAGTTTACTATTGCATCCCTTTCATAACAATAAAGGATATCTTTACTCAATCTGAGCCATTAGGAAGGCCAACAAGATGGATGGTGAAACTTTTGCAATATGATGCTGAATTCAAAATAGTCAAAACTGTAAGAGGATAGGGTTTGGCCAAATTTTTGGCTAACAAAGAAGGAGAAGACTCTAATAATGTTCTCACAATAGATGAGATATATGACACCAGGAGAATCAATAATGCAGAATGCAAATGGTATGATGAAATTCTGGCATACTTACAAACTCTATCTTTTCCTAGAGATATGTCAACAAATAGAATGAGGTCAGTGAAACTTCAAGCTCAGAAATACCATGTGCAAGATGGTGTGCTTTATTGGAAACACCCTGATGGAGTGTTATTAGTCTATTTATATGAAAATGAAGTCCCAAAAATAATTAATGAATTCCATGATGGTTTTTGTGGAGGACATTTTGCTCCAAAAGCCACAACTAATAAAATTATGAGAGCAGGATATTATTGGCCTTCCCTTTTTAAGGATGTATATAAATATGTTAGGAACTATCATAACTACCAGGTTTTTGTAGGAAAGAAGTAGCTAGCAGCCATGCCCCTCAAACCAGTGATCATTGAAGCACCATTCACCCAATGGGGCATTGACCTAATTGGAGAGATCAAGCCTAACTCATCAGGCCAGCACAAGTGGATCATAACTGCAATGGATTACTTCACAAAGTGGGTAGAGGCTGCTCCTCTAAGAACCTCCACAACCACCACCATCATCAAATTCTTGGAAGAAAGCATCCTAACCAGGTTTGGAGTTCCTCAAAAACTGGTAACAGATAATGGACAATATTTTGTTTCATATGAGATGGTAGACTTTTGTGCAAAATATGGAATAGAACTTTCACATTCTGCTAATTATTACCCCCAAGGGAATGGTCTTGCTGAGTCATCAAATAAGAATATAATAACCAGAATAAAAATATCATTGGGTAAGAACAAAAGAGGATGGGACAGTGAACTAAAATTTGCTCTTTGGGCTGATAGGTTATCTGTCAAAAGAAACACAGGAAGAACCCCCTATGAAATGGTGTATGGGGAAAGAGTTTTGTTACCTCCTAGGATAGAGAAATTAGCATTATCCCTCTTATTGCAAGATCATGAAGACCCCAACCCCTTACAAAGAAGGCTAGACCAAATTGTCCTGTTAGAAGAACAAAGAAGAGAAACCCTTAATAGGATGATGGAACAAACTCAGAAAACTATGAAATTATTTAATAAGAAAGCCAAAGGTACTCCTTTCTCTCAAGGAGATATAGTCATCTATTGGGACCCTAAAAATGATAAGCATGGTGAAAAAGGAAAACTTGAGCCTAAATGGATTGGTCCATACCAGATAGCCCATGTTGTTGGTCAGAATACTTACAAATTGTAGACCTTGCAAGGAGAACCAATGGTTATCCCTATTAATGGCCAACACCTCAAGATGTACAATCCCTATGGTGGGGTCAAGAAAGAGGAAGTGCCCTATTGATAAAAAAAAAATAATATAAAAATAGAAAGTCAAAAACCCCAAAAACAGAGTTATGTTTTTTGTTGTTTTGTTTACCAGTTAAGCATTTTTCTTTTGTCTATATTGTTCTAAGTTTTGTTGTTTCACATGGTATTCTTAGTATGATGAGTATTCCTTACTATTGGTTCCTCCAAAAACAAATAAGAAGAAAGGAGATTTATTTTAGACTTTGATGATGTTTACAATTTTTCAAATATGAATGTTCATGCAATGGTCATATGATATGAGATAAAATAGAGTGAAATCAGAGTTGATTGGGACACCATGTTGAGGCCTCACATTACAAATGATACTTAAAGTGATTTCAAGGTCCAAAGAACAGGGTTATCTTTGGTAAGGTGGTTGAGCTAAAAATCATTACACTCATCCTTTTTAGCCAGAAACTAATCCTCAACTCAGGCATACTCATTGCACAATTTGCTTATATCAGAATATTTCTCAAATGAGAAAGAAAATCAAAATAATGCAGGTTGAGTCACTACCTGAGATATCTTGGAAAACCTCTACCGAGGCTATAGATGCTTGATTGGTAGTAGAGTAAAATCGGATGGGATTAGAAGCAACTCCATCGAGGCTATAGACGCTTGACTGGTAGTGGAGCCCTACAGAATGGTGAACATATTTAAGAGTGAAATCATATACTAAGCTTAACTATTTTCCCAAACATGACAAAGTTCTAGAAGACTTGGGAATCAAAATGAATGCACTAACACACACATGGGCCAAAGCATGATGGAACAAATAGCTTTGACAAATTATGTGTAATCATATCCTATGACCTTGCTAAAACAAACATAACAATATATCCAAAAAGCTCATCTGATTCTAAAATTCTGACCCTTGGTTTCAAATTGAATAAAAGGAATTACAGTTTTTAATACTCTATTGCTTTGATATCATGTTGTTATTACAACTTTCCAGTTTAAAAGTTATTGTGTTTTGTTTTTCAATTTTGCTTATCAGGCTTGATGATTTGTAATTTTGTCCAAATGCTTGCAGTAAAACCAGGAGATTCTGTAATTCTCAAGTGCCTCATATTTTCAGCACATTGTCCCAGTCAAAGCCTATGTTGGAGCCAAAATTGACTCAACATCTGAGACCCCCAATTTTAAATTTTTGGCTTCAATAAATTTAGCAAATGTTGATGGCCTCTATTGCATTTTCATCTAAAAAGTTGACTTTCAATGTTTGATTTTAGAACCAAACCTTAGCCATTTATTGGATTGCTTTTATAACCATTGTTTTATCCTAAAGGAATCCATAAAGGTCAAATTAAATGAACATCCACTAAAAAGGTCAAACCATTAAATACCCTGATTCCTTTAAAATAAGGTTTATGATCCACAAATTTAATATGAGCCCTCATTATAAAATAATCATAACTTTTAGGCCTAAGTCAAATGAATAAACCCCTAAGTCCTAAGGTGTCTAAAGGTGTTATTAAAGCATTCGAACCCGAAGTCATCTCTAGCCTAAGTAAAATTTTAATAAAATCATTTAAGGAAAAGGGTTGCCATGAAAAAGACTTATATCCAAGTGAAAAGGTGATAAATCAAAATCTAATAACACTAAGTTGAATATTACGTAATAAAAATCATGCAAATCTAGTAAATCTAAGGGCAGCACTTCATCAAGATGAAATCGAATGGATGCGCTCACTTTGATAAGTCTAAATATTTAATTAATAAAGCACCATGGTCTAAAGTTTGAAAACCTAAGGTTTTGAGCGAAATGTTAATAAAATCATTTGAGGGTATGCCCCCTTCGATTAAATATCGAGCACCTTATACCTCCTTAATCAGGACTTTTATAAGCTAATTAATAATAAAAATAATATCCTAAAGTCTCAAACATATGGTTTAAATTAAAAGGCATGTGCCCCCTTGATTAAAAAGACATACTAATTAAATAGATCCAAGGGCAGCACTTCAATTAAAGTGAATCGAATGATCGCGCTCGATCTAAGGGTAAAGAAAATAATAATTGAAAAGTGATTAGATACCTTCAATTTAATTAAAAGAGTTAATCATGATTAGCAAGGGTATTAACACATTGGCTAATCACCCCCTTTTACTTAATCAGGGATTAATGAAATTAAAAATATGCGCCCCTCGATAACTAATCATGCAGGTTGGAAGAAATCAATGGTTGCGCCAATCCCCATCAGGATCTAATGGTAGCGCTCGAGTCAAAGTTCGAGAATTAAATGGTAAAAGTATCAAGTAACATAGAGGTAAAACAAGATTTAATCATGCATTAGCGAGGGTCTTAATACATCACTAATTTTTCCCTTTTCATTAATCATGGATTAATAAAATACTAAAGAGCATATGCATCGTATATTGTTTTGTAGGCTATGAAAGATCAATGATCGTGCTTCATCATGATAAGATCTAACGGATGTGCGTTACCCAAAGGAGTCAAAGTTGGTCTTGGATCCATGTCGACTAAGAGATGAGCAACTCCAAAAAAATCTAACGACTATGCCCAAATGCAAGTCGATCCAATGGCTGCGATCCCATGAAGCCATCAAAGGTTGACAAGTCAAAGAGCCAAAGTAAATCGATGGCAAACTCATGCGTACCTAAATCCAATGGCCATGATTCATCATGATAATCAAAAGGTAATATACGAATGACCAATCTAATGGCAGCGCTCGAACTAGCCTAGATCCAACGGTAGCGCTCTTTTAAGAGCAATTACAAGCCAAAGGGAAATCAACGATGGTGTTTCAACCCACCAAGATCTAATGGTCATGATTTAATCAAGGTCACACAAAAGACATGAGCACACATCACGGGCTAATCCAATGGTCACGCTCATTCCAAGTGAAGATCCGATGGTTGCACCTCACTAAAAATGAGTCATATAAAGACAAAGAGATCCGATGTTTGTGCTTGTCTCAGCCTAAGATCTAACAGCCACAAATGATTGAGATTATTAAAAGGAAATCAAAGCATTATAAAAGAATGTGCATCTTTGTTTGATATGATAGTGGTGCTCGATATGGATAGATCCAACGATGATGCTTCATTTAAAGAAAAGCTAAAAGCAAAATACATCGATGATCACATACATTATTATTGAAGATCCAATGATGATGCCTTATTAAATAAGTCAAATGTTAAAAAGGGGTGCAATCTCATAAAATCAAACAGTTGCACTCAGTCCTGCCAGATATGACGGTGGCATCTTAGCTGAAAAATATGAAGAATGACAAAATGGTCATTGACTGAGTTATATCTGGACCAAATTTGATGAATATGCTTATCTTTACTTAGATACAATGGCTGCGCTTGATCGATGCTATCAAAGGAAAATAAATCCATATAAAATGTGCACAACTCTACCCCATCTGACGATAGCGATGGACCTCGACCAGATCCGATGGTAGTGCATGGCCAATTCACCTGAAGGTTAAGGAACATGGTTTATTTCACTATCAGATGATTAATTAAAATTAAAGAAGGGTCTAAACACATTGATAATGATCCCCCTTCTTGACAAACTCTGGTGCATGTCTAGATAATCGGATGAGCACGAGAGATCATATCTTTGATCGAATGGTGAACTATTGACAAGGTAATTGGATTATAAAGGGTTATGTATTAATCAAAGGTTAGTAATTTTTTTATCACTTTGATTAACCTTTAATAAATCAATATTAAATGAAGGTTAAGGCCCTGATTTGATATTGAGTCAATGATTATTATTCGCAAAAATATAAAAGTATGAAATTGACTAACCGATAAAATTTTGGGGTATCTTCTATAATATGCATGACCACCATTGACATATGTCTTCTATATTGTAGGACTAACATTCTTGTAGGTCCAAAAGTATCAAATGGAGGTATACGATGTGTATCTATGACCACCAAGGAAGATCACACCCACTCTAACTATTGCAATCGAAGGGAAACACACAAATAGGCATGCATAATTTGATAACAAGAAATAAAGTGAATATAAGGAATTCTTTATTATTTTCGATGAAATAAAATTACAGATTCATCCCTCTTAGGGATACCCATTTGATACATTAATTACAATAGTGTTTAATCCCTATCAAGGGTAGGTGTGATAAAAATGCCCCTTAGGGTGACACGAACTGCTCTAGGGTGTCGATGACCCTCTTCTTCGCAATGGGGAAGGGGTTGGATGATTTATCTCTCCTTTAGAACTATTTCCTATGGTCAAGAAACAAAAAGAATATCAAAAATATAGGCAGCCTCTCATGATGAGGCCCTTTTAGGTAGAATGTATAATGACACCATTAACATGCATAATCAAGAAAGCGTAAAGAAAGTTGCTAAACTATGCAAAGCGAATCAAAATTCTTGTAATAGGATAAAGTAAAATAACATCTACACTATGCATGGATCAAATATAAGAAATGAAGCATAAACATGCATAAAGAAAGAATTCTAATCCTAATTGAAACATAAGCATAAAATGTGAATCTAGCCTAGTTCTACGGTCAAAAGTCTTCTAAAATGCTATTAAATCAACAAAATGGCTAATCTAACCTAACTAGCTAGACATAAAAGAAAAGAGTAAGGTGATATGTCACCTATTGCAAACCGTAGCTTTGGTGAGCCATCTGTACTGTGAACCACGGTTGACAGCCATGGTTTGACCTCTGATGAGGTTAACCTCAAAATTAGGGGCAGTGGGCTCAATATCCTTGTCCACATTGATGTTCAAAGGTCGCCTTCATTGTCCTCAAACTGATTTTGTGGTAAATTTGATGTGAAGGACCTTCGTTTGCTCGGATTTGTGTTTCTTGATCCTCCTAAGCACCTAGGACATCCATAATGCAATTCATCATGAATGGTGGCAAAATGGTCGGGAATTAAGTGCAATAGATCTATCTCTTAGTATGCCCAGTTTGACTATACAATTTGCCAGGGTTTCCTACTCAAATATCCAATGTTTGCTCTCTTTTTCTCCCCATTTGGAGGGGGTATTTATAGCATGCCCCTAGGGCTAGGGGTGTCTTCATGGAGAAGCCAAGGCCAAGAAGTTTGGTTAGGACAGTTGGGATGGAAGCCTCTGGAATATTCCATCCTTCAACTGCCTCCTTCTAGATCTCTTGTTTGTTCCAACTGATTTGGCTCGGATGGAAGGCCTAACTAAAATTTAGTTAAGACCATAGGTCATAGTTGCAGTCCAAACTGTAGACCATAGGTGTCAATCATAGTTTATATTGGAGACCGTAGGTCTGAGCTACGGTTAAGACTGATTAGGCCAAAATGCCTAAATTGAGTGGTTAGAACCACTGCTCTATCTTGGAGTCTGTACAAGATCATCCATATGGTCTTGTAGCATGTCCATATGAGTAGTTGCCCTCAACATGATGCATTTTAGGTGTCTACAAATGCCCCTTTTGAGATGCGTTGTGATATTGAACAATGCTGAGCAAAAATATACATCCTAAAACGATGTCTAAGGTTCTATGATGATCATTAGTCAGATCAATATTAGATACCCCAGGTCCAGCAAAAGGATATGCGTATTAGAATCATTGCTTCCAACTTGTGAAAGGCTTACATTTTGACAAGTCTTCCCTCGTCATCATATGTTATGATAGCACCAATTCCAAGTATGGGTATCTTCTTACCCATAAATCCGATGAATGAGAGTTGCAAACAAATTATTATATTTGTTGTTTAACCCAAACAAAGGGGGAAACTTATGATAGTTATTGACAATGATTTGTAAGAATGAAGACAATTTTGACAAGATCAAGGGATCTACGATCTCAGGGATCTTCTGCTGACTTTGATTATGATTATGAAATTATGACTACCCCCTCAAGCGATGATTTGATGAGGGTAATGACAATGTATGAAGCAACAAAATCACTTGACCATAATGAATGATCCTAAACAAATTAAGATTCGAGTCTTTAATGCCTTGGCTAGGCCTAGTTTAGCTTATGATTGCAACTCTTAGTAGTATTGGCACATTTCTATTCCCTAGAGCAGTCAGGCTATAATAGCCATCTTAAGGAATCAAAATGATACAAATGCAATTAGACTTGTGTTGAATTATATTTTTCGATGATTTGTTGAAATATGTCATAAAAGAAATGAAAATTTTACCCCAAATGTCCTTATGGTGATTTACTCATATTTCCAAATTGTATGGATCGCAAGTCACTGCAACTGCCAAGTGTATAGGATAATTCACTAAATACAAGGCATATTTGATTTTTTTTTTGTTTTAATTTTGCATTTATTTGATTGATCCTGGTGCTTTTAACTTCACCAAATTTGCAATTGTAATCATTGATTTTGAATTTTGGTTTGGTGGAAGTCAGTAATTTGCTCTTTTAAACCTTCCCACGGTGGGCTTTGAGTGCATTTAATGCTAGTTGTAGACCGTAGGTATAGTCTATGGTTTATATTTCCAAATTTTGGGAATCATGGGTCAGACCTGCGGGCGAAAAAACCTAGTTCCAGAACCACAGGTGTCAACTGCAGTTCACCAAGATTAAGAAAACCTATAAATTGAATTCTCATTATTTCTTGGCAAACACTAGCAATCTAAGAGCTCTGAGAGTGAGAAGACCATTCCTAATTGAAAACACTACCACACTCTACCTTGATTACACTCCTCGACCTTGATGGCGAATCCTGATCAGCCATCTAGTAACCGAGGATAGGGTGCGGGAAAGGTAACTCGAAACTAAGACCACACACTTAATACCAATAAAATGAACTACATTAAGTAATGCAAAAAATGAACCTCACTAAACTGCTGGTAATGAACCCCACTAGTTTAGGCTAGCTTTAGGATTTTAATTTTATGTCTTAGTGGTCTAGGAGAGTATTTGAAATGTGTGTCGCTCCTAAACCGTAGCTAGTAGCTATGGTTCCCAATTGGCAAATTGGGGACAACAAGTTTCAATTGTGGTTCCCAATTTACAAATTAGGGACCGCAGGTTTCAGTTGCGGTTTGCTATTGCTATTTTTTTTAAGCTCTAGTTAGTTAGATTTTGTCTTAAATTGTGCTTTTTATTCTAGAGATTGACTTCTAGATCCTAGGAGCTAGATATTTTGAAGACTCTCCATGAGGCCTTACCCGATGATGATAGGGATTGGTTTCAAGCTGTCAGGTTCAGATATGTCATGGATCTACCTCAAGCCTACATGACTGTGTTGGTCCGACATTGGAATGTGTAGCACCCTAAAATTGGCGCAGTAAAATTGGAATAATTACATTCACCTTAGTAAATAAATTTAAATTCAAATTTAACCTCCCAAACCCCCGTTAACCGTCGAGAAACCCGTTTCCTCTTTTTCGTGCCATTTTTAGCAATTGTTTTGACCGTTTGACGATATCGTCTCCGATCAGACGATATCGCCCCAGATTTGATGATTTCGTCTGGACTAGAACGTCCAGACGATTTTGTCGCAAAACTGAATTTGCATAGTTGGAATCCATTCCAACGGGTCTCCAATCCGGGCAGAAGCGTGTCTGCGCCATTGGGACCCTTCCCCCGTTGGAGATCTCCCAAATTGGGATGATCTCCAACCTCCCAACAACTATCCTATGCCTATTTAACTCTAAAACTTTTCCTTCCCCAACCCCTGGCTGAATTTTTATGTAAATCAACTCCCTATGCGCTAAAACACTTCAAATTTGCTCTTGCACTAGTCCTATATTAATTTTATTGCAGGTACACCATTGGTTTTCAGTCGGAGCCAGCACCTATCGCAGCCGACGAACCTGTCAAGATCGGAGGCGATCTCGTCAAATTCGGGACGATCTCGTACTGATGCGAGACGATTTCGATTGCAGCACACATCGAGGCAATCAGGTGCCTGGAGTTTGCTCTTATTTCTCTTTTATCTGTCATTTTATGCTATAAATTAGATTGTCTATTCAGTTTTTATACTATATTGCATCAGGAGTTCACCCATTTTGTCTAGTTTGCATATTAAGATCATATTCTGCTATCTAAACACAGTGATTTGCATTTACTTTTGTTCTTGTATATTGTTCAATACTCATATTACTTTTTCATATAGTTTGCCCCTGTTTACAAAATAGAATTTCTTGTATTTCGCATCTGTTTGTCTGTTTTGCGGGTCTCCGATGAATTCGTCGACGAATTCGTCGGATTGCGAACGATCCTGTCGGTTTAGACGATTTTATCAAATTGAAGGCGATTCTGTTGAATTGCGGACGATCCAGATCGCTACAAGTAATCAGAAACTCCATCGAGACTTTCGGATCGGGTAATCTTCATTGGCCTCCTGCCAAATTCTCTGTTTTTGCTTTCTTTTCTGTTTTTTGTATTCATTTAAATTGCATTTTCATGTAGTTTAAGTTAGAATCATTCGGCCAAACCTAGGATGAATGTTTAAAAATAAAACGAACTCATCTAAAACTCATTCCCAAAACCTAGGCGTGGAAACTGCCGTCAAATGTTTCCTGGTGAACCCACCATCCGTCGAAAAATCACCAAAATGCACCTCCCTTGAGAGGCGGGACCTTCGCAAAGTCCTCTCGTCCGAGGTACCGCACCATCCTTTTCCCATCCTCCTTCGGGCGTGGATCCAATAGCCTGAAGGTAGGGATGCGAAAAATTTGGAGCGATACATTTTGGTGAACCCGACGTGAATGCATCATAACCTTTTGAAAACAAAAGCAAAAACAAACAAAAAAAAAAAAAAAATTAGAACAACTAAAACTTAGATGCATTTTAAAACATTTAAGGTTCAAAATCATGTTTAGATGGTAGCTCCTAAAAAGAGGTTAGCAGTTACTATAAACGTAGTAAACCAATTAGCGACCATAGAAGTTAATTATGTCCTTAGTATCCCTGAAACAAGTAGAAATCAATCCTTGTGGGACGAGCTTATCAGGAGACTTAGTATCATTTCATCTAGGTCCACACAACTTAAACAGATTAAGAGGCTAGTCTTGGATAGAATCCTGGATCCTCATCAATTAGTGTTCTATCATGAACTTTAGAGAGCTTGCCATAGGTGGTTAGCCTATAGGAGAGCTTTAGTATCTTCAGAGTTGTTTAGCTTCGAGGAATACCTCGAGAACGTAGACATTGTACGCCCATTCCTAGGCCTTGTAGAGGACCAAGAAGTTGTTCTCATAGATAGGGAAATATGGAATAGAGTTCCGCGAGCTATGCTATATCGAGAGTATTGCCATGAGATTTACTTTTATCAACCAGCATCTGAGATAGACAATATCACCATAGCCCTTTTCATCAAATTCTTAAAAGAAAACTTTCAATTTGAAGAAGAACATTTCATGACCCCTGAACAACTTGAACCTATTAATGATATTCATAAGTTATTCATAGAAGATTAGTTCATCTACTTTCAGCCTTATTATTATTGTGTGCATTTATTGTTTCATTTGTTGTCTTTATTATATTGTTTCAAAGAAAAACTAAAAAACTAAAAATCAAAAAAAAAAAAAACATAGTAAAAAACTTAAACATTTCATTTACAATATTGCATTAGGTATATATAAATATATACCTTTTAATTTGTTGCATATATATATATATATAAATATATATATATTTGCTGAAATCAAAACTTAGCACCATGACTAAACTTAGGAATGGTAAAGAAATTTTAGGAGAAGGAGAAGATTGGCTACAAAATACAACTGAAAACCCAAATGTCCTTCTTGGAGATACAAATCCGGAAGGTGAAACTCTAGGTCAATCAGATGAAGACTTAGGTGAAGATAAGGAACAAGAAGGAAGTGTTAAAGAATCTTCGTCCCCTAGAATAGCTCCAAATGGAGGCATCACTTTTGACAACGTAGAACATTTTCAAAAATTTCTTAATCAACATATCGACGTCCTTAATGTGGCAGTCCGTATTGATAAAGGGGAAATTAGTGATGCTCAAGCAGCCTTAGAACGGGCACTTGATATGCAAACTAATCCCTTGTCTTTCATTGATCAAGAAAGTGATAAGGGTGGACCATCCAATGCGAATATGGTCACTATAGCCCAAGCCATGACCAAACAACGAGGTCACCCAACCTCCTAAGAAACTTTGTTACTCAACCTAAAATCACTCCCGCACAAAAGAAAATTCCCTTCACTACTTCCTTCCTCCAAACTATTGAGCAAAATGCTTTAAATAGACAAAAATCTAAAACAAAGCCAAATACAAACTTTCAACAATCTACAATACAACACAATCCAACTTCAAAACTCCTCCATAATATTTTTCCTACCAATGTTTTACACAATAGTAACATGGCATCTAATCTGCATGTTCCTCCATCCTACGCCCATAACACTTATGGCAATGCCCCACCGAATCAATATGGGGGGCAAACTAGTAGTTTGGAAGCTATGGTGAAACAATTGGCTTCACGTATGGACCGAGATAGATCCCTACCAGTCCCTCGTATAATTATCGAGAGATTTGTAGCCAACCATTGGATCCCATAGTGGTAGCTCAACCATACCCTAAACATTTTCCCATGCCCGTCCTGCCTATCTATAAAGGAACCGAAGATCCCATAGAACATCTTCGCATGTTTAGGATAGCATGTCACGACATATCGCATGACGACTTGCTATTACTAAAAATGTTCCCCAAAAGTTTAGGTGGAATGGCGTTAGAGTGGTATTATCAATTGCCCACTCATTCCTTAAGAAACTTTGAAGAAACAAGTTGAGTCATTTGTTCATCAATTTAGTGCCTACATCGAGAGGCATGTAACTATTAAAGACCTATACAATTTAAAACAAGATAAAGACGAATGTTTTGCTGATTTCTTAGCAAGATGGAGACAATTGACAGGAAAACTGCACTTTGTGCTACCCTATAGGGAAATGTTAGACATTTTCATTAACAATTTACAAGAACAACTTTCTTATGAGCTATCAACAACTACTTTGACTACCTTCGATCAAGCTATAGACTTAGCTCGAAGAGTAGAAGATGCCCTCATTAGGAGAGGCCAACTTAGAAAGAAGGATGATGAGAAAACATCTAGAAATCAATATAAAAACAAACAGGTTGTCGGTGATGGAGTCATTGACAGCAGAAATGTTGCTAATGTCAATGCAACAAAAACAACAGAAAAATTCATCTTGAAACCTCCTGATAAGCCTCCTCGAGAGTTCACTAGATTAAACCAACCTTTATCAACTATTTTACCTCAACTTCTTGAAAGAGGTTTAATCCAACCGCCAGCTATCCGGGAACCTGACCCAAGCATACCCGGATATAGAGCTGATTTGCATTGTGATTTTCATAGAGGTCCTGGACATTCTACCAACGCTTGTAAGAGATTGAAACATAAAATACAAGATTTGATTGACAATAATGAAATGGAAGTGCAAGCCTTCCAACCTAAACAAAACCCTCCTAATAATACTCAAAAGACTGTTCCCCAAAATCAAAATCAGAATGCCAATCAAACTTTAGACATATTTCAACACCCTTTACCAAGACATGGTAAAGAGGTAGCTAATCAAATTGAACATCACAATGTTCCCCCTCCTACCCGATATGTAGGAACCATTAGCGGGCAATTACCTATTCAGGACTCTCACACATTCGACACAACCTTATCCCTGGTTACAACCAGGCCCTTACATAATTTTCAAACTTCGATTCTAGCGATATAGAGTCGGATAGTGAAAGTGAAGTAGACACCATTCAATCGAATAGTTCTGAAAATGAATCAGATCCTATTCAACCTATCACGAGATGCTAATGTTCCTAGAAGAACCATTTCCCAGAAGAGTCACTACTCGACCTTCTTCTAATGAAGTCCTTCCTTATGAACAAGCCATAAACTCTCAACCGAGACCGTTTCAACGTCGTCACTATAACATTGTAGGTACCATCGGAGTCGTCACCCGACAACAAGCTCAAAATCCCCAACAAGAACCAAACCAGAACGATGGACCAGCTCCATTTGTTCTGAAAAATCCTAATAAAGGAAATCATGCTCCTATTGTTCAACCTAAACCCCCTTACAGCATTAATGAGCAATTGTCTAATACCACCGCCAGAATCTCCCTTTTAGATTTATTAAGATCCTCTCCCACCCATAGGGATGAATTGATGCTTACTTTGAGCCAGATGATGGTACCTCAAAACATCCAACCTGAAGCTATGGCCAATACTATCATCACGCGAGAGATTGATTGTATTGACTTTCGGGATAAAGATATCCCACAACACAGTTTACACAAGGATAATCCCTTGTATATTACAGCTTTAATTGGGGATGTAGCTATCAAACGAGTCCTGATTGATAATGGCTCATCTCTAAACATCTGCACCTTTGACTTCTACCAACGATTTGGTTTTAGAAGTGATGAAATGAAGAAGACTGATATGATTATCAAAGCCTTTAATGACGAAACACAAGAAACGTGTGGAGTCATTACCCTCCCATTGCAAGTTGGTCCTAGAACCCTTGAGACAACTGTGTTTATTGTACATTGCCCAACATCGTACAATATACTTTTGGGTCCCCTTGGATTAACGCCATGCGAGCAGTCCCATCAACTTTACACCAATGTGTTAAGTTTGAGTTTAAAAATCAGTTGGTCACTATTCATGGTGACCCTAGACCTTTTGATATGTGTGCATTGGCAGAACCAGTTGGAGTGCAATTTTGCCCTGCTCTGTCATCCACATATCCTAGTTCTTCTTCATCTAAAACTGTGAAATATAAACCCATCACTTCATCTATTCCTCCTCCATTAACTTCATCTTCCCATATAGATCAACCACCTTCTAAACAAATTACTTTAGAACTTCAAAAAGCTCTTAAAACTACAACCAATTCTTCAAGTTCTAATCCCATAAATTCAAAACCTTCGGACACATCTATCATACCTTCCACATCTCAAGACATAGGTAATAAGCCTTCTACATCTTATGCCCTTTATGATGATCTTTTACCAGATTTATCTACAACCTTAATATCAAAAAAAATGAATGCTTTCATGCAAGATTCAAACCTTTTAAATCAATTGCCGCCATCTCCTCGTACTTTGGGCCTCCCACAACCTATGGGAAGTACTTACCAAGTCGGGAGTTGCGCCTTCATTTACAAAGGATATGACTGGGGAAGAATCCCTCAGAATATCAAAACCCATCATGATGGATATGCTCGGTGCTATTTTACCAACGACTATATTAAAGCTAAACCCATGATGCTTAAAATGGGATACAAAGGGAAAGGCTTAGGACCTTTCCAAAATGGCATGAAAGAACCTTTCGAGGTAGAACCATGGCATGCCCGATGTGGTGTGGGCCTATTACCTAGTAAGGGTCAACCCTTTCCTTTTGAGGATGATGATCATCTCATATGCTATCAAGACTATTTGGATAGACATGTTGATTTGCCTCTTAAAAATCCGTCATTTTCATGCAACATGCTATCCATAGCATACCCTGAAATGATTGCTGACCCCGATGAAGAGTTGGAAGGAGATATCTTCCATGATGTCTCTGTTGAAGAGATGTTGTACAACGGGTTTTATTTTGATGGTTCTATACCAACCATAGCTCAACTTGAGGCCACTGACCCTCAGAACGAATTATCTAAATTAACTTTACAAGAATTACAAGAGTTGGGCGTTTCACCCGCCCCACCTAATTTTGAAAGAGATCTACACATGGAGGTAGAAAATGTCATTAAAATTAATATTGGAACTGAGGACAACCCTCACATAATCAACATTGGAGCAGAACTAAGTCAAGAAAAACAAGAACAATACATTGCATTTCTTAAAGAGTATGAAGATGTCTTCGCTTGGACATATGAAGATATGCCAGGTCTAGACCCTTCTGTAGTCATGCACCATCTAGTGGTCCATCCGGATGCTAAACCTGTTAAACAAAAACTTAGAAAAATGCATCCCAAAGTGGCTCTGCTAGTCAAAGGGGAGTTAGAAAAACTCCTGAATGTTATCTTCATACAAGCTATTGATTATGCTGAATGGATCTCCAATGTAGTTCCAGTCACCAAGAAAGAAGCCACCAAAGTTAGGGTTTGCACAGATTTCAGAGATATTAACGTTGCATGCCCTAAAGACGACTTTCCTCTTCCAAATATGGATCAAATTATTGACTTCATTGCTGGGAGTGGGATGATGTCCTTAATGGACGGATTCTTCGGCTATAATCGGATCGGGATAGCTCCCGAAGACCCAGGCGAAAACAACCTTTATTACCCCCTGGGGTACCTTTTGCTGGAAAGTGATGCCATTTGGCCTAAAGAACGCCGGTGCAACTTATCAACGGGCTATGACCTACATTTTTCATGATATGATGCATGATATCCTACATGATTATGTAGATGATATTATAGCACGCTCTCTTATTGAAGATCATCATTTAGACGATTTAAGAAAAGTTTTTAATCGATTACGAGAATATCTCATTCGATTAAATCCAGACAAAATGTATATTCGGAGTTAAATCCGGCAAGTTATTAGGGGGTTTTAGTTTCTTTACGTGGTATCGAAATTGACCCTCTCAAAATTGCGGCTATCACTGATATGCCCGCACCCACTAATATATCTGAATTACGAAGTTTACAAGGTAAACTTCAAGCTATCCGTCGCTTCATTGATAAGTTGGCGGACAAAACTGGTCCCTTTCTTAAACTCCTTAAGAAGGACGTCCCCTTTAATTGGGACACAGAATGTAGAGAAGCTTTTGAACTTCTCAAGCAATATCTCCTTAACCCTCCGGTGCTTTCACCGCCTAAATCTGATCGCCCATTTCTTCTATATATTTCTGCTTCGATTACGCCTTAGGAGCTATGTTAGCTCAACTTGATGATGAAAAATGAGAACGTGCTAATTATTACATTAGCCGCACCTTCATCGAGTTATGAAACCCGCTATACGAGCGTTAGAGAAGTTATGTCTAGCGATCGTGTTTGCTACGCAAAAATTACGACATTACATGCTTAGCCAAAAAACGTATGTCATTGCCAAATATGATCCTTTAAGATATCTCATGAGTCGACCTTATTTATCGGGTCGCACGACCAAGTGGGTTCTTGCTCTAAGCGAGTTTGATCTCACCTTCATAGGACAGAAGTCCGTTAAGGGTCAAATCATAGCGAGATCAATTAGTCTGCTGCACCCTTAGAGTCTACTCATCCCCTCATTATCGAGTTTCTGATGAATGCCTTCAATTAGAGGCCAGACCTTGTTGAACAATGGTCCTTATACTTTGATGGAGCCCGATGCATGAGTGGGGCTAGTGCGGGTATTATTTTAATATCTTCGCAAAAACATCTTATTCCTCTGTCCTTCAAACTAACCTTTGCTTGCACCAACAATACTGCTGAGTATGAAGCTCTAATCCTTGGATTACGAGTTGCTTTAGCGCTTAAAATTAAAAACCTCTTAGTTTTTGGGGATTCCCAATTGGTTATAAACCAAATTAATGAAGTTTATCAGACCAGAGATGATAAACTTCGCCCATATAAGGCCTATGTTTTACAACTAATGGCCTTGTTTGATCAAGTTACCTTGGAAGCCATTCCTCGAACTAGCAACCGTGCAGTGGATGCTATGGCCGCTGTTGCATCTCTCCTACCCTTGGAGTTAGACGACGAATATGCTACTATCATCATTCGTCGACTCCAGGAACCCGCTTCACATAAGTCATGCTTAGAGCCTTTGGATGTGTTTCTAATCAAGGAAACTACTCCTGAACTCCGGTATACTGAGACATATTTGATTTCCTCAAAAATGGGACTTTCCCTGCTAATTCTAATCGCAACGAGCGTCGGTTATTACGTCGACGAGCAAGTCGATTTGTAATCATTGGCAATACTTTATATAGGAGATCTTTTGAAGGTATCCTATTAAGATGTCTAAATTTAGAAGAGTCTAAATCAGCCTTGAGTGAAGCCCACGATGGATCTTGTGGAGGACACTTTAGTGGTAGCGTCATTGCTAAAAAGCTCCTTCGGATAGGATACTTTTGGCCTACCATGGAAACGGATGCACATGAATATGTGCGCCATTGCGACAAGTGTCAAAAACATGCTGACCTTGTCCATGCGCCTGCACAAGAGCTGCAGGCTATTTCTTCTCCTTGGCCCTTTTCTAAATGGGGCTTGGATATTATTGGTAAAATTAATCCTGTGTCTTCTGATGGACATAAGTTCATCATAACCGCCACTGAGTATTTCACGAAGTGGGTTGAAGCTATGCCTTTAGCTTCCTGCCTGGTTCACAAGTCTCTAAATTCATTTTTAATCAAATCATCTGCAGGTTCGGAATTCCTGCAAATCTCATCTCTGACAATGGA
Source organism: Wollemia nobilis (assembly GCA_028583015.1). NCBI lineage: Eukaryota > Viridiplantae > Streptophyta > Pinopsida > Araucariales > Araucariaceae > Wollemia > Wollemia nobilis. The sequence goes on from JAQPPZ010002979.1 coordinate 1,634,903, forward strand.
ACTCCGTTCAAAAATAAAGATGTTAAAAAATTATGTCAAAAATATAAGATTCAACATCGCTGGTCTACTCCCTATTATCCTCAGGGTAATGGTCAAGCAGAAGCTTCTAACAAAACTCTAATCAAAATTCTCAAAAGACTAGTCAATAAAACTGGCCGTGACTGGCATATTCAATTATATCCAGCCTTGTGGGCTTATCGAACTAGTGTTCGAACCCCCACGGGCACTTCACCATTTGTTTTGGTATATGGTGCCGAAGCAGTTTTTCCATTTGAATTAGAAGTTCCTTCTTTGGCTCTGCTACTTCAAGACACCGAAGTAGGAGATGAATATCGTGCTGGCAGACTCGATCAGCTGGAACTCCTAGATGAAAAATGCATCAATGCTTTAGAGCATCTCCGTGCATACCAAAACAAGCTTAAAAGAGCATATAATAAGAAAGTTCGTCATCGATCCTTTGAGATTGGCGATCTTGTTCTAAAAGAAAATCAAAAAAATACAAATGCAACCAAAGAACTGAAAGGTAAGTTTGAGCCCAACTGGCTCGGACCGTACATCATTACTGCAAAATTTGAATCAGGAGCATATAAATTATCTACCTTAGATGGTAAAGAACTTAAAGAACCCATGAATATTTTACATCTCAAACGTTATTATGCATAAATTTGATTATTTCATCCATGTATATATTTGTTCAAAATCATTATCGTGTATTTCTTTCAATTTATTCAAAAACCTCAAAAACATTCATAAAATCTTCAAAAATCTTCAAAAATATTTATTGCATTTATTTAAAGCACTTGTAAAGTTCCTTTTGCTCCAAAACAAAAATCAACATAAAAATCCAAAAACAGCTATATGCTTGACTCTTTCGAAACCAAAACAATATACAGAAGAAAGAGAGAGTCAACATTCTCAAAACTTTCTCAAAATCATTATTTTCTTACAATTATTGCAATTATATGTTTCAACTTATTTTGGATAAAACTAGCATTTATTTGGCATCCCTCACTTGCACACTCACACAATAAATATCTTGATTTTATCCGGCATGATTACTAATCTCTCTTATATCAAAGTTCACAAAATTCAATTAAATAAAGTTTGAGCATAGAGAATTGATCTTGTTATTTACTTAAACCAAGCACATCTTTTCACAATAAAATGATTATATTTGTAATTTCCATGTTTTGCTACATAGTAGAACTGATTTCTTGAGTGAAAAGTTTCCCTTGCTATCCTATCATGCACATGGTCTAGAATCTTTGAGAATTGGCAAAAGGACAAGCTCACCCCTACCCAGAATAAAAATCCCTTGCTCTACAGCTAATCTGAGCAAGTATCCCTAGAAAAAGAAAAAGAAAAGAAAAATTCAAGAAAAAGAGAAAAGAAAAATGTTCTTTTATATCATTACAACAATGTTCCAAGCATTATCAAGCAAAAGAAATACAAAAAGAAAAATAAGCAAAGTTCAAAAGAAAGCAAGAAAAGCAATAAAATCCCTTTCCCTACCCTTTGAAAAGAAAAGAAGGGTGAATGAGCTTGAATCCCTGGAATTCTCAATTATTCGAAAAGCTGTGAGGTAAGCCCCATAACAGGTGGTTTGTGCCCAACCTGCTTGGCCTTGGGTAACTCCTAGCGTGGCGATATGTCCGTCACATTAGCGACCTTCTTTTGTACGAGACCTATGTCCGCTTATGGATTAGCTAGCTCTTGATAATCCGATCTACATAGTAGCCTAGTATGGTTATATGCATCTACATCATGGTTAATGAACACTTATTTGGTTTCTTCAAATCACTTGTATCATAGTATCTTGCTCAAATCTGGTAAATGAACAATGCAATTGCACACACATTTGTATTTGAGAGATTTTGTCTATCATTATGATAAATCAAGATTGGCAATGAATTCACTTATGCACATGGGATTCCTTATAAATCTAACTTTTTGTCTTCAAAATACTTTGAAATATTATTTTTGCAAACTTGTTTGGAATAAACCAAGTACAATTATTTACCACAAAGACAACTATATAATAGAAAAAATCAAAAATTTCAATCAAAACATATCATATATATCTTATCGACTTTCGCAACGATGGTATAGTTTCAAAACCAAAATTGGAATTTTATGCTTAGCGCAAGTCCTCATTATCATATTTTCTGTTCATCAAAAATCAATCATGCAATAAAACTATCCTTTCTTTGATCTTCGCGATGATGGTATAAGTCTATACCTACATATTCTATGCCTAGCGCAAACCATTGTAACAATTTTATTTCCCAATTTATCAAAGATCATACAAAACATATGACTTCATTTTTTACACACAATTATGCTTTTCAAAAGCAAACACATTTTTATTATTTCATGTCATTATGTCAACCTTTGCATTTTGCAATGATGGTATAATTCTTAAGGAATTATTCAACAAATTTTATCACACTTAGGAATTTATGCCTAGCAAAAATCATTTCACAATATTTCATGCATAATATTTTCATGGAAATCTGAAAACAAACCATCATCATCATCATCATTTGCATCATCACAACAAAGTCTTAAGACAGTCTCTTAAGCACTCTTTTCTTTTAACAATATTTCTATCCTGGGACTAGCTTGACGACCGAGTGAGCAGCGACTCCATGAAATGGTCTATAATAGCGACAATGTCCTTTGAAATTATTGTTAGAAGTCTCTTTTTATTTTTATCACATTTCATTACAACCAATCAATTTGTTACATCAGATTATTTCATTTAAAATATTTATAGCATGACATCCAAGTTATAATATTTTCCAAAACGACATAATTACATGAATCATCAATAAAATCATTACATCTATCACTCAATCAATCAATCAAACATAAAAAGCATCATAAACATACACATAACACAAGTCATATGATCAAAAACATATCATATATCAAACATAATTTCATTCAAAAATAATTCAAATTAATTTTTGCTTTTTCGTGTTTTTACCTCAAACGTTCGATTTGGGTAAAAACACGGAGGGGGCACCATAGTAAGTCTGTCGTACGATTCGACCAAGAATCGTCGCCTAAAAATGGGAATAATTTTTTGCTTTCTCGTAGATCGAGAAGAACTCATCTTTAACGCATTTTCTTCGAAAAATTCGCTAAAGAGGGGGCAAAATGTAGCACCCTAAAATTGGCGCAGTAAAATTGGAATAATTACATTCACCTTAGTAAATAAATTTAAATTCAAATTTAACCTCCCAAACCGCCCGTTAACCGCCGAGAAACCCGTTTCCTCTTTTTTCGTGCCATTTTTAGCAGTTGTTTTGACCGTTTGACGATATCGTCTCCGATCAGACGATATCGCCCCCAGATTTGACGATTTCGTCTGGACTAGAACGTCCAGACGATTTTGTCGCAAAACTGAATTTGCATAGTTGGAATCCGTTCCAACGGGTCTCCAATCCGGGCAGAAGCGTGTCTGCGCCGTTGGGACCCTTCCCCGTTGGAGATCTCCCAAATTGGGATGATCTCCAACCTCCCAACAACTATCCTATGCCTATTTAACTCTAAAACTTTTCCTTCCCCAACCCCTGGCTGAATTTTTATGTAAATCAACTCCCTATGCGCTAAAACACTTCAAATTTGCTCTTGCACTAGTCCTATATTAATTTTATTGCAGGTACACCACTGGTTTTCAGCCGGAGCCAGCACCTATCGCAGTCGACGAACCTGTCAAGATCGGAGGCGATCTCATCAAATTCGAGGACGATCTCGTTTTGATGCGAGACGATTTCGACTGCAGACACACATCGAGGCAATCAGTGCCTGGAGTTTGCTCTTCTTTCTCTTTTATCTGTCATTTTATGCTATAAATTAGATTGTCTATTCAGTTTTTATACTATATTGCATCTGGAGTTCACCCATTTTGTCTAGTTTGCATATTAAGATCATATTCTGCTATCTAAACACAGTGATTTGCATTTACTTTTGTTCTTGTATATTGTTCAATACTCATATTACTTTTTCATATAGTTTGCCCCTGTTTACAAAATAGAATTTCTTGTATTTCGCATCTCTTTGTCTGTTTTGCAAGTCTCTGATGAATTCGTCTGACGAATTCGTTAGATTGCAGACGATCCTGTCAGTTTAGACGATTTTATCAAATTGAAGGCGATCCTGTTGAATTGCAGACGATCCAGACTGCTACAAGTAATCAGAAACTCCATCAGACTTCCGGATCAGGTAATCTTCATTGGCCTCCTGCAAATTCTCTGTTTTTGCTTTCTTTTCTGTTTGCTGTATTCATTTAAATTGCATTTTCATGTAGTTTAAGTTAGAATCATTCGGCCAAACCTAGGATGAATGTTTAAAAATAAAACGAACTCATCTAAAACTCATTCCCAAAACCTAGGCGTGGAAACTGCCGTCAAATGTTTCCTGGTGAACCCACCATCCGTCGACAAATCACCAAAATGCACCTCCCTTGAGAGGCGGGACCTTCGCAAAGTCCTCTCGTCCGAGGTACCGCACCATCCTTTTCCCATCCTCCTTCCGGGCGCGGATCCAATAGCCTGAAGGTAGAGATGCAAAAAATTTGGAGCGATACAGAATGCATGGACCAACACATTTCACCTGCCTATAAGTGAAATGACTGTGACTCTAGAGGATGTTTACAAGATCTTCAGGATCCCTATTGATGGTGAGGCCATCGTATCCTCTACCTCCAGGGTAAAGGAGGTTGTTTTTGACACTATATTCGATGACCAGAGTGAGGATGCTCAGGACACGATAGACCATGGTGGGGTACACATTGGTGAGTGGTACCACGAGGATGTCTTCTCTGCATGGGAAGCCCTCTTTATGCACCTCATAGTTTAGAGTGTGCTTCCAGACTCCTCGGGCATGAGGATTCCTTGGAACCTTCTATCCATCGCTTGGAGGGTGTTGCAGAGCTCTATAGAGGTACCTCTACTTCTAGCTTGGGGGAGCACCCTGCTATGTCAACTCTATAGGGAGTTGTACTAGATTACAGAGCATAGCCGTAAGGGCCTTAGCTATAGTCTTCTATTATAGATCTGGGGGTGGCAGCACATTCGGATCGAGCGTCCTTCAGATCTACCCCTATGGATTACTACTATTGCTGATGATCATCAGTGCTATGCCGCCTATTGGCCTCATGAGGAGGAGGGTACCCATAGCAGGATCCATGCTGGTGATGTCCAACACTACATTACTCAGTTCGTGACACTTGGCCCGAATGATGTTTAGTGGTGGCCCTATATGGATTGCCCAACATGGCCAGAGGAGGGCCAGTGGCTAAGACAAGCACGCCATGATAGATGGTTGATCGACCGTAAGGCCAAGATTCAAGAGTACCAGTTCTACTCTCAGGTCCTATGATAGTTTGGGCTCGTGTAGGATATTCTAGATATCCCCCTCAGGTATCGATGCTTGGTTGTAGAGCATGATCTATAGTGGATCATTTTGGAGCCTCTGGGAGATGCTGCTGATGACTACTAGGAGACTGGAGTCGAGACTACTGGGACCACTCCAGAGTATGATGGGTGGTGGTCCATGTTTAGATGGTACGACACAGGGCCTCTAGGCTAGGAGCCAGACTAGGTAGAGGCAGAGGCAGATCCTGATGGGCACAGGGTGCGCCAGTGGACAGAGGGCAGTTGGGGCACAACGACCACCACCGAGGAGGCTCCTAAGGTTGACCCCGATGAGGAGGCTCTAGAGGAGGGTGAGGTCCCTCCTAACAATGTAGAGGGTCAGCTCTTAGCTTAGGTGGCTGACTTGCAGAGTCAGCTAGGGTGATTCCACATGCAGCAGCTAGAGCGAGACACTACTATCACCACTCTAGAGGTGAGAGTAGCTGACAGGGATAGGCGCCTTATTGAGGTGTAAGATCAGATATAGGGTCTGACTACGTGGGCCACAGATGTAGAGGCCCAGGCTCAGAGATTATAGACTACTCTAGAGTTAGCGTAGGCACAACGGACTATAGTAGAGGCAGAGAGGGATCTCCTCCAGGTATCGAGGGGGTATGCCACCTCCTCAGGCTACTATGGGGCCTCCGGTAGCACTAGTGGTAGCACCAGTAGCTACATAGGATCCGATGACTGAGGTAGAGCGACTACGTGGTATGGTCATGAGGACCAATGAGATGCATGTAGCCCGACTTGCTCGCATTGATCAGCTAGTCGGTTATATAGAGATGCATGGGCTACAGGTTCCTGAGGATCCTTTCTCCTCAGAGTCATAGCGTACTAGGTCTAGGACCTCAGGGTAGTCTATGGTGAGCTCAGGTCACAGGACTCATAGGACTGAGAGGACACACAGGTCCTCTAGCACACATGGGGTGACATCGCGTGCTAGGCCTAGGGATGCAGGGTAGACTTTAGGGGCTTCCAGTCAGGGGACTAGCCTACTACAGTTACCAGTTTCTCATGTGCTGGGTGCCTTAGGATTTGGAGGTAGGCAGGACCCACAATAGGACCCACCATAGGTGCCAGCATAGACAGGAGAGTAGGCTCCAGAGCACAGTGCTGAGGGAGGCGACGAGAGTTCTGATATAGGGGGAGCAGCCTAGACCTAGGCTCTGCTAGATGTAGACTATACTTTTGCTATGTTGTACTCATTTTGAGTGTAAGGTCAAGGACCTACACGCTTTGTAGCCTACGGGCATATTGATGCACTACCTATGTACTCTGTTGGACACAAAACACACACACACACACACACATATATATATATATATCTAATCATTTTGGCTCATTATGCGTATCTGATGTTTAATTTTTGATTTTATGTTTATTTGATGCACATGGATGCAATGCTTATGTGATGCTATGTTGATATGATGCAATGTATGGATGACATGCACTAGATAGCTATCTATTTTATGATGATGATGTTATGCAATGATCTATATGATTAGATGTGCTATATATACTGGATGCAAATGGATGTAGTATTTATTTTGAATGCATATTTATTTTTGCTTTGTGGGCATGCATTTATTTTTATGAAGTTATGGCATGTTATGCAATGTATGGTAATGCATTATGTACATAATCGTAATCTAATGGGAATGAACCTGTATGCTTTAATCACTTAAAACATAAAGAATGAATGTAACTGTGTATATCAATTTTAAACTGTGACACCACAGAATGTATGACAATCATGCAAGATAATTGATAATTCTCATTACAAGAACTTAATCAATTAATCACCCATATATGAAATGCAGTGAAATGGATTGGTATAATGCTAATGAATGAATATGCCATTCTGTATATTTCTTTGTTGCACTATATAGTCAGTGGTCGTCTAAACATCATTTCTGATATTCATGCGGTATCTATCCTATATGTTTGATTGTGCTTTGTAAAATGCATTCTGATGAATGAATGACTAGTATTTTTTATGTTTAATGATATTTGGTATCTTGTTGCTATTGGAGAATTTTTTTTTTTGAGGTTTTCCATGAGACTCAAACACCCTAGTAGACCTCTCCAAAAATCACATACTAACTGTACAAGGCTTTTATTGGACAAGGCTTTTGTCATGATAGACCCAACTATTCATCATCCCTATGTGTGCATGTGAGTATTTTTAGATAGATCATAAGCATACCCCGTATGTCAGTCGGGACTCTTTCAACCCATATGTGAGATAGGGTTCCTCATACGATCGTACCATCCTTGTTTCAGCTTTGATTAGACTTATACAACTAGACAATCCTAGGTACCTAGAGCTAGCTCATCTTGCAAATTGATCAGGGCTACCCCTCCAAATGCAGGTGAGACTCTTTCAACCCATTGCTACGTTTGGGGATCACCCAATAGAACTACCCCTCCGATTGCAGGTGGGACTCTTCCAACCCATTGCTACGATCGGGGATCACTCTATGGCTTTCAAAAGGTGGACAATCCAGGGATTCAAGTTCTCACCCTTCTTACTTGCTCATATGTAGTGATGAAAATCATTGTTAGTCCACGTGTTACCATTTTCTTTGAGCAAGGGATTTTTATAGTGCTTTTGATTCACTATGTCACTTTACATTTTGAACTTGAAATTTGTACTTTTGCACTTTGTAACTTGGGATTTAAACTTTGTGACTTTGGGATTTATAGGGGAAATTCTTGTCCTTTTGCCAAAGTACACCTTTCTAAACCGACTATTTGCAAGATAAGTAGGTCATGAAACCCATCTCTCTAAATACCTAAGATTGCTTTCGTAGCTTTCATCATCTCTTGTCTTAGCAGGATTTTATATTGTTTTGCTTAGTGACGGGATTCTGATATGTTGAAGCACTATCCCAACTAATGACCTTGTCTATAACTACAAAGCAAGCTTTCTACAATATCTGAAGAACCCACTAGGTATGGCTGAGTGACTGGAAAACTTAATATACATACATGTTTCTCCACAATAGGTATCGTGTATGAAAGCAATGAATTATGATAAATGCAAGGGTGCATGATTGAAACACAAACGTGCGATCATTTGTAAGATTTTGATAGACACACTACACTCTACTGTGGAATGCAATGGATGACAAATGCCTAAATGCAATATGATGAGGTGAATGCATATATGAAAATGCAAACTGCAAAAGCAAATGTTTTTGGATTTTATGCTTTACCAATTTTTTTGGAATTTTATATATTTTCAAATTTTTATACATTTTTGAGCTTTCATATTTGACCAAACGATGAGTATATATGCCTTTGGAGATTTTTAGGGTTGACCAAGTGATTTTTAGAAATCCTTGGAGCCTTTTGAATTGACCAAAGGTCTTACAACCACCTTTGGAACCTTTTAGTTGACCAAACTCTCAACAAGAGGGCGTGGAGCCTTTTAGGATGACCGAGAAGCTATAGGAACTCTCGAAGCCTTTGGGTTGACCAAGCAATTTTTAGAAATCCTTGGTGCCTTTTGGGATGACCGAGTGGCTTTAAGCAACCCTCAGAGCCTTTGGGTTGACCAAGCAATTTTTAGAAATCCTTGGTGCCTTTTTGGGATGACCGAGTGGCTTTAAGCAACCCTCGAAGCCTTTGGGTTGACCAAGCAATTTTTAGAAATCCTTGGTGCCTTTTTGGGATGACCGAGTGGCTTTAAGCAACCCTCAAAGCCTTTGGGTTGACCAAGCAATTTTTAGAAATCCTTGGAGCCTTTTGGATGACCAAGGGCTGACTTTTAGAAATCCTTGGAGCCTTTTCTGATATGCTCTCTAAGCATAGAACGCCTTAATATGGATGATGTTGAGAGGCTCAGGCTCTTCAACACCCCCTAGCGACGTCAAGCGATAGGTACCTGGACCAATATTTTTAGATATGATATAGGGTCCTAACCAATTAGCCATAAATTTGTCTCGCATATCGGGCGGCAAATTCGAGTTCTGTTGGTTTTCTTTTAGCACAAGATCCCCAACTTCAAAGTCTCTCTGGTGGACTTTGATATTGTAAGCTCATTTGAGTCACTCCTGATAAACGCGGAGATGCTCAAGGGCATTCACGCGACGTTCATCGAGCAGCGTCAGTTGATCTAGGTGAGCTTGCCGTGCGGTCTCGTCATCGATGAACTCTTTCAATGTGACGCGCAGCGTTGGAATTTCCAACTCTAAGGGCATAATGGCCTCAGTGCCATATACTAGTGAAAATGGAGTTGCCCCAGTGGGAGTCCGAATGCTAGTTCTATAAGCCCATAATGCAAGGGGTAGCTATGTATGCCAATCCTTGTGGTGTTCTTGCACTATCTTTTTCAAGATGGCTACCACAGTCTTGTTTGAGGCCTCAACTTGCCCATTTTCCTATGGATAATATGGAGATGCAAAACTGTGTTTGATGCGGTACTTAGAAGTTAAGGCTCGCACAGTTTTGTTCTTAAAAGAAGTTCCATTATCCGAAACTATTTTGGATGGTACCCCAAAATGACTTATGATATGCTCCATTATGAACTCAGCTATGCGAGCTCCCATGGTCATTGTTAAGGGAATGGCTTCCACCCACTTTGTAAAATACTCAGTAGCCATAATGATGAATGTATGTCGGCTTGATGATGGAGGAGAGATCTTGCCAATTAGATCAAACCCCCACTGAGCAAATGGCCAAGCCGCTTGGATGGGCTGTAAGGCCTGTGATGGCAGGTGCGTAAGATTAGCATGATGCTGACATTTGATGCACTTCCTGACATACACATTGCAATCCTTCTCCATAGTGGGCCAATAATAACCCATTCGAAGGATGCGCTTGACGATGGCCATGCCGCTGAAATGGCCATCGCACGTACCATCATGAGCTTCTAAAATTGCCCAAGATGACTCTTGGGGCTCAAGACAATGAAGGAGAACTCCATCATAACTTTGGTGGTACAAAATGTCTCCCATCAAGACAAATTTAGTCACTTTCTATTTAAATGTGCATCTTGCGACATGCGACAGTCCCTCCGGGACAAAACCAAGTCTTAGGAAGTCTTGAATCTGTGACATCCAATTCTGATGAGCCTCAGCTTCGATCGCTAAGACAACCTGTACCCCTTATGTATTTACTTTTGCAAATGCAGACTGGGAGACAACCTTGTGGTGAATGGTGGTGCCACTCCCCATAGGACTCTAGGAGGTTAAAGACCCCTAGGGTGCTTTCTTGAGAAAGTCTTCAACTTTGCAGAACCAATCAGCTTTTGGTTCCATACTAATCATGTTGACTGATTCTTTGTTATCAAAGGCTACACGCTCTACTATAGGATGCGAGAGCATCTTGACATGGATGGTAGTGAAGTCAGTAGATAGATTCTAAGGGATTAAAGATCCCAAAGAAGCCATGGTGTCCACAAATCTATTTGATGAATGAGGGATTGCCTCGATGTCGTACCATTCTAGTTTAGCTAGATATGTGGCAACAAGATCTTTATAGGCTTTCAATACCAGACATCGACACTAAAATAGTCCCTTCACTTGGTTAATTATGAGTAGGGAATCACCAAAGATGTTTAGTCTCTTGATATTCATGGCGATGGTTGTATGAAGGCCCAAAAGTAGGGCTTCATATTCAACATTATTGTTGGTGCACGGGAAGTCTAGTTTGAATGACAAGGGCATTGGAGCTCCTTGCGGCATGAAAAACACTATCCCTATGCCAGCTCCTTGCTCGCACTTTGAACCATCAAAGAACAGAGTCATATCAGCATTGTTCTCTGGTTCTTCGGGTTTGGGAGCTTCGGATATTACAAAAATTGCATCATCCGAAAGCTCGATTGTTAGAGGCCTACTATTGGACAGTGGCACCTCAGCTAACTGATCTGCTATGACCTATCCCTTAATGGAATTTTGGCTTACAAATTCTAGGTCAAATTCTATCAATAGCATGATCCACTTTGTAGTACGTGTATTATGATATGTCTTGCTCATCATATACTACAGAGGATTTTGTTTTGATATCACATATGTCATGTGACTTAACATGTAGTGCCACAATTTCTTGGTAGTGAACACTACTGCTAAACATAGCTTTTCCACATATGCATATCCTAGCTCGTAACTCACCAAGGTTTGGCTAATGTAATATATGGCTTGTTCTTTGCCTTGTACATTCTTTTGGGCCAACATGGTCCCTAACGCAAAGTCTGTTGCCGATATATATAGCAGAAAAGGCTCTTCTGGCCTTGGTGGAGCTAACACTGGTGGCGTTGCTAGGTATTGCTTTATCTCAATGAAGGCTGCCTTGCAGTCCTCATCCTAGTTGAATGGGACACCCTTATGTAGCAGTCGATTCATGGGTCGACATTTATCCGATAGTTGGGTGATAAATCACTTTATCAAAGCTACCTTGCCTTGGAGGCTCCTTAATTCCTTAATATTGGTGGGAGGACGCATTTCCAAAATGGCCTTGACCTTCATTGGGTCTACTTCGATGCCTCTCTTGGAGACAATGAACCCTAACAACTTTCCAGAAGTTATGCCAAATACGCACTTCTTAGGATTCAACCTGACGTTGTGCTCTATCAGGCGATCGAAGACTTTTCTCAAGACCTCTGCATGCTCTTCTCGTAGCAATGACTTGGCTAGCAAATCATCGATATAATCTTCCAGAATTTTGTGCATATAGTCATGAAAAATGTATGTCATGGCCCGTTGGTATGTAGCACCAACATTTTTGAGACCAAATGGCATAACTTTGTAGCAAAATGTTCCCCATGGCGTTATAAACGTAGTTTTGTGCTGGTCTTCGGGCTTAATCCAAATTTGATTGTAACCAAAAAAATCATCCATTAGGGAGAGCATTTCATGACCAGTAGTAGAATCTACTAGAGCATCGATATTGGGCAATGAAAATGAATCTTTGGGTGTTGCCTTGTTGAGATCTCTAAAATCCATACAAATACGGATCCTTCCATCTGGTTTTCCTATAGGCACCATGTTGGATACCCATTCTGGATAGTCGATGGAAATGACAAATTCTACATCCAACAATTTTTGCAATTCATCTTTCACCATTAAGGCTACTATTGGATGCATCTTTCTGAGCTTCTGCTTGATGGGCTTCTTGGATGGGTCTAGCGAAAGGTTATGAGTAACCAACTTTGGGTCTAGACCGGGCATATCTTTGTATGTCCAAGCAAAAAGGTCAGGTCTCTCTTTCAATAGAGGGATGATGCTAGCATGCTCATCTGGAGTGAGACTCATTCCAAATTTGACCTTCTTTGGATTGGTGGGGTCGTTACCGATATCCACTTTGAAGGTTTCCTCTACTGACATATGGGATCCCTCCTCAAGCTGATGAGGCGTAGGGATCAAATGGATGTCATCAGCTAGATTTATAGGTTCTTCGTTGGAAGTATTTTTAGCATGATAGACATCATAAGCGTAGCCTGGTCCAAAATGAAATGGTTGCAGCATCTCTTCATTCGGGAAGAAATCTTTAGGCTCTACTGGTGAATCAGTGTGATCCCAATCGATAGCATCCATGTTTAGATGCAATGGCTTGGATGGATCTACTGGATTGTGGAGTGGAGTGGTCAAATCAATGGAGACCATGTTGATGGAATGAAATTGATCTCCAAGACCACATGGACTGAACTCTACATCATATGTGTAGCTTCCATACCCAAGATCTAGCTCGGATGGCATGGGGATGAAAGGGTCCTCCCTATGGGATGCCCGGACAACTGGATCCTCTCTATGCACTGACTACAAAATGGGATCTCTCAGCTCAAGCAGCTCGACATAAGTAGGTGGCTGGGGAAAGAGCCTTTGATATTCCTCTTCTAGATTTATTCTTTCCCTGAGGCGGCACTGGAGATTTATCTCTCGATGCAAACCCATAACTGTAACAGGTGGTGGACCCCGAGGTGGATTTCGATTACGTAGGTGATGAGGCCCCAAATAGGCCATCTCCAATGAATCCTCATCATCACTATAAAGATATAATCTTTCACTTCCCCCATATGCAAGGGATGATCTGCCAGATGTGGCCCCATGTACCTGATTCTATGGTCGCTATCATCACTATCCAGATAGACCGGATAAAATGATCGTATATATGACATCGATGCAAAAACTAGTTCTGCTTCCTCTTCAGAGTGATCTATGTTAGGAGGACCCTCTTCTATAACATACTTTGACTCCGTAGGCAATAGATGTAGCGGATATACTAGCCTCGGATCGGTCATCTCAACCTCATCGCTATGATTGCTACTATGAGCAGGGCACTCTATCATGTCCATAAATATTGGGAGATTAGCTGGATGAGGCCTTAAGTAGGCCTACTCTATCTCATATTCATAGTCACTATCGACCATGAAATGCTCTTGTATCTCATCTAATTGCTCTCTAGGCAGCAAATGGCATAGAAATACTGGAACCACGAAGGCTCGGTCAATTCCCTCTTTGGATTGATCATCATTTGAGGACTCGCCATCTGCATCATAACTTGGTCTGCTCATTTTGGAGGTGGACTCCTCTACATCTTCACTACAAAGATCTCCTGAATCGAGATCACCTAGAATGATGGGGTTGTGCCCTTGCATACCGGTATCATCGGTTGTGATACGATTTTGATGACCTAGGCTGCCTCTGGGGTTCTTCTTCGAGAACTCTTCATGTTCAATATTCGGTCTCTCAATGGTGATGACTGACACCATTGGGTTGTTGCCCCGAAGGCTAGACATGTTAGGATGATACGGATTAAAATCCATGTCATCCCCTAGACCCAGGTACAAATGATCCAATGATGCAACGAGTAAATCATCATGTCCCTGAATCTGCAATCCCAATCCGAACCTATCAGTTGCCAACTGATAACGTGGTTCAAGAGGGGTTCTTCATCCTTGTTCGAAAAGACCCAGGTCGTATCCATGCCAATGATAAAGCTCAAAAATGTGCATGGCGTACTCTGGATTGGACAAATACCGAACGTTCACCATGAACTATTCATCGTCATCCACCTCCATGGGTGCCCACGTTGGAACTTGATCCAACCTGGCATAAATGAAGTTTGTTTGGTTGGGTGGCTCACCCAATGGTACTATGGATCCAACTGGGTATCGATGGGCTATCGGTCGGCCCATGTCTCGTGCAGTCTCTAAAATAGGATCGAAGGTCACATTTTGCACAAGATATTCACCCAGACCTATGCTGGCTAGGTGAACAGTCACCTGGGGTGCAGATGACCCTGCTGAAGAAGTAGGTGAAGTAGGTTGAGGTGCCTCCTCGACTTGATCCTGGGCTTCCTCCACCTCCATGGGAGTGGCAGCCTCAGTGGTGACTGGTTTGGGCATGCTCTTTGCTTCTTTCCTACCCAATTTTACCTTTAATTTCTCATCATTCTGATGCATTGCCGATGCACTCGATCTCAGAGAAGTGGTAGTGGTATGTTCAGATCTGTTTGATACAGATACCAATGGTTGAACATGCACCACCTATTTACCTCTTGGAACCCTCATCGATGACGTGGGTCGTATGTCCAAGTGCATTGATGGGATCACGAAACCCCCTGGAAAATCTGCTAAGTTCATGAACTTGAATGGTTCTTCATCTGATGCAACCACGTGAACTTGTCCCTCGTGTACATACTTGACACACTGATGCAATATCGAGGGAACACAATGCATTTCATGAATCCAAGGCCTCCCCAATAGGATGTTATACTACAAGGCACCCTCTATCATGTGACACATTACGAGAATGGTCTTTAGTCCCACCTAAATAGGTAGGACAATCATGCCAACCATAGAGCATAGTGCATCGTTAAATGCTCGCAATGTAAAGGTGGTTGGTACGACGAGTGATTTAGGCAATTTCAAATGGTGCAGTGCCTTAGTCATGATTATATTGATCGATGAACCAGTGTCAATCAAGACCCTTTTGAATGGCACATGGTTAACACATGCAATGATATGTAGTGGTGGGTCAGCCACGCTTGCAGAAACCACTTTCACTTCATGATCATAGAATTGGATCATTGGTTCCTGACACTATTGTACGTGCCCCACGAAGTTCATGAATGCCTGTGCATCCTAGGACTATACCTCAATGGACCTCAGAATGTCCATAAGAGTCTCCCTATGCCTAGGGGACTACTGTATAAGCTCATATATCGACAACTTCATAGGAGTCATCTACAGGTTTTGAACCAACCTACTCCTAATGGTCACCATCGGTCTCGTTGGTGGGCCTAGAATATTTTGTGCCTACCACTGCTAGGGCATGGCTTATATTTGAATGGGAGCATGAGGTTGATTCGGTCATTCATACCTCCCATGTCTGGTAACAACATTGACCATTCCGATGAACCCTTGGGTAGGTGGTTCGACTCATACTTGATTGACATGGCCAACGTGGTTATGGGGTGCCTCATGGTTTGGTAACGGATTTTTGAAAATCCCCATGTTTTGGTTGTCTGGCACCTAGGGATTGCTTGGTACTACAAGCTCTCCCTTGTCTATCATATTTTGTACAATGTGTTTGAAGGACCAACACACCTCGATGTCATGGCCTTTCGCTCTATGAAATATGCAAAACAACTCTTCCTGATAGTCTTTGGGCTTGGGCTGATTTGGATCAACCATTTTGACTTCGGGTAATCTTATTGCCTTGGCCTCGTAGAGCTGATGAAAGATCGATGTCATTGATTCCGTCAATGGCATAAATATGTGAGGTGGGCGTTGCTCTTTGTTCTTGCCCTTGTAATTATTTTTGCATTGGTCGTATTGCGTAGGAGGGGGATGGGCTTGATAATTCTATTTCTTTTGCCCCTTATCCTCATTTTGGAGATTTAGTACCACTTGATTCACATGGGCCTGCTTGCCCTGTTGCTTTGAGGTACTCTTCTTATATCCCTCTTTCCTAGTTTTTAGCTTCAAGTTGCCTTCCTGCAACTTGATATCCTCAATTACCTTGGCTTGCACCCAAGCTTCTTCGAATGTGGCATACTACTGTAGCTACAATAGTAGCGAGATGTGCTTGGCACAACTCTTTGTAAACATTTAGGTTAATTCTATGGTAGGGATCGAGAATGGCAACTTTGCCATTAATCTCCTCCACCTCTTCCCATACTATTCTATTGGCTCATCGTCGCGCTGAGCTAGCATAGCCAAATCAAAAAGGTTGGCCTATTTCTTGATGTCGAAGGAATAGCATTCAAGAAAGGCATCAGCTAATTGCTCAAAATTTGTTATGTTGTGCTTCTTTAGCTGATTAAACCACTCTCAGGCCGGCCCAGAGAGTGTCATGACAAACGTACGCAACAATAGTGCATCATTGTTCTCTATCTGGAAGCAAGCATCCAGAAATCCCATGACATGTTCTTGCACCTCTTCATCACCCTTAAATTTGTCCAACCTGGGCATCTCAAAATGCTCTAGGTATGGGGGCATAGGTACCGAGGGATCTAAAGGTTCATTGTGAATTTTCCTCAGTGTCGACTTTTGGACAGCCATGCCCTGTCTCTCAATTGCCTTGACCTTCTCAGCCAAAGCTTTGTAAGCCTCAGAAGATAGAAAGTCCTCCTCCCTAAGTCGGCATGGAGGTGGTCTGGGAGGTACATTCCTCTTCTATCGAGGTGGAGGGCATTGCTCTTCCTCCTCCTCAGCTCGAGAACTCTCAGGATACTCTTGGTTGCATCTGTTCCCCTCTTGCTCCTCATAATGTTGTTGCCTCTGATTGTCGACCGAGGGTGGTCACTCTCTATGATGGGTAGTGATATGAGTATGAATGCTTGCGCGCTCATGGTACATGTCGGCTTGCAAAAAAGCCTTCCTGTGCACCTACTCTCTATGCTCATCTTGAGAGTATAGGCCGGCCCTAGCCAACCTATCTTCCTACTCTACATGCTCCTTCTAGATGAGGATGCACTCCTCGCGCAAGCGTTGCTCATACAACCTTTGTCTAGTAAGCCTCTGCACTTGAAGATCTTCATATTCGATGCGTTGCCTCTCTAGGTGAGCATCCTCCAATTGATCTTGGAGGAGTTGGCATTTTTGCTCAGAGGCCAGTCGATATGATCTTTCGACCTGGTCAACCATCGGAGGCCTTTGATATGCTTGCTCTGTATGAGCGACCTTGTGGGTTCTGTACCCATCGGACTGATGTGTTGTGCTTTTGCCTCTATCTATGAAGATGACATCGACATCATGTTGTGTCTTATGCTACATGCCACCATGCATGGATGGTGGATGTGAGACATGAGGGTGCTTAGAAGCCTCTCCATGCTCTCTAGTAGTTCTAATGGTGCTCTCGCTATGCTCACTCGGAGCATGAGTGGGCGGAGTCGAAGGCTTGCAGCCTAGCTGCTCTAGCACACTACCTAGACCATCTAGCTATCTAGACCTCCACCTCTCATGGGGTGGTGTTCCATTAGCTCCCACCTTCGACATATCGATGGTGATCTTGCATGCTATAGTATGCATGGGAGTATGGGTAGACTTGCGCTCAGTAGGGAGCCCGTCTACTTGCCCCTGAATGGGTGGACCTCTATTCCTTCTATACTCAGAAGGTGGGGGTATAGTACACCCTGTAGACTTAGTGCGGATGGGTACCAATCTGGTCCCCTACACAACATACTCTTTGGTCGATCCCGTGGATGCGCGTGCACTATGGTCTCGATAATGGCTTTCGAGTGGAGCACCCTCAGGCTGAGAAGCCCCATGCTCTAATCTATGTCTAACAGTATGCACTGATGCTAGTCTATCAGGGGTATGCTCAATGGGATCCCCTCATGTTGAGTTGTCTCCTCTAATGCTCATCGAATGTCATTCGGTTTGCTCATGTGGTTGAGGACTAGACACGTGTAATTGTGAATCGATTGGGGCTTGGTCATCGGCCTCAGGCTTGCACCTTTGTCGACCACCCCGTGTATCCACCATAGTGTACCTAACATCTAGATGTATCTTTTATTATCAAACAAGGTATACAATGATGTTTATCTTATTTTTAAATTTTACAATGTGCCCTAAACTGTTTGATGTTGTTACAAGATGTGTTGTATCAGTATGAGAAACTCTCACATGTTTTGCAAAATCATTGGATTTTATTCTCAGTTTAATTGGCTTTCACCTATATACTCGCACAAGCCAAATATGGTAATGAAGTCCATACTCAATGAAGTAGCATAGGTACTACCAACCCTCACCCAACACACCGTGCACAGTGATACACCCTTCCGAAGATGAGTGCATGCTATTTTGCATGGATAGGACAGTTCTTGGGTCGGCCTTGGCAATGAGTGGGTCCCGATAATACAATTTCAAATGAGCCAACCAAGCGGTAATGACATCCACTATTGGTCTCAATCAAATGGGTTGGATGTGAGAGCCCAATGCCACTGATGTTTACAATGAAACATGGTGTGTGTGGTTCATTTTACTTTGCATAAAGACAAATGCATAAAAGAGCATTCATATGATCATTCCTACATGATATGCATAAGAAGGAACATTTCAAATTCACAAAGGTATGCATGCTATGTCCTACATGATGTTATGACAATGCAATTACGATGACATGGCCTCTAATTGGGCCTCACGCATGCAAATGACCACACAATTTTTATCAAGGTCACTGTATTCTAGGGCGGACTGCAATCAGAGGTCCGTTGTTCCTAGCAACGCCTTTCTAATGGAAAGAATGTGAAAGCAAATTAGGACTTGTTCATTGATCCTTTTCCTTTAATGTTCCTAATTTGCCATTGATTTGCCACTTACTATAAGAATACAGAGGAGAAAATGTAGAATAGAGGATGGAAATAGAACCTACCTCAACTCCTGCTCTACTGCCAAGTGGTTTCTCTGTTGTCTGCTGCTTCTATTGTAAACCGTAGCTCTGGTCTATGGGCTGTAGTGTAAACCATAGGTGACAGCCATGGGCCAAAAAATAATCGTAGCTATTAGCTACGGTTAGCACCTGAGATGAAAAAACCAAAAATGTCAGTACTTAGGGGCTAGAAATATAGAGTTCCACCGTGATCGCCATCTGTGACCACCAAGGAAGCTCACACCCGCTCTAACTATCGCAATCGAAGGGAAACACACAAATAGGCATGCATAATTTGATAACAAGAAATAAAGTGAATATAAGGAATTCTTTATTATTTTTGATGAAATCAAATTACAGATTCATCCCTCTTAGGGATACCCATTTGATACATTAATTACAATAGTGTTTAATCCCTATCAAGGGTAGGTGTGATCAAAATGCCCCTCAGGGTGACACGAACTGCTCTAGGGTGTCGATGACCCTCTTCTTCACAATGGGGAAGGGGTTGGATGCTTTATCTCTCCTTTAGAACTATTTCCTGTGGTCAAGAAACAACAAGAATGTCAAAAATATAGGCAGCCTCTCGTGATGAGGCCCTTTTAGGTAAAATGTATAATGACACCATTAACATGCATAATCAAGAAAGCATAAAGAAAGCTGCTAAACTATGCAAAGCGAATCAAGATTCATGTAATAGCATAAAGTAAAATAGCATCTACACTATGCATGGATCAAATATAGGAAATGAAGCATAAACATGCATAAAGAAAGCATTCTAGTCCTAATTGAAACATAAGCATAAAATGTGAATCTAGCCTAGTTCTACGGTCAGAAGTCTTCTAAAATGCTATTAAATCAACAAAATGGCTAATCTAACCTAACTAGCTGGACAAAAAAGAAAAGAGTAAGGTGATCTATCACCTGTTGCAAACCGTAGCTCTAGTGAGCGGTCTGCACTGTGAACCATGGCTGATAGCCATGGTTTGACCTTTGATGAGTTTACCCTCAAAATCAGGGGCAGTGGGCTCAATCTCCTTGTCCAAATTGATGTTCAAGGGTCACCTTCATTGTCCTCAGACTGATTTGGTGGTCAATTCGATGTGAAGGGCCTTCGTTTGCCCGGATTTGCGTTTCTTGATCCTCCTAAGCACCTAGGGCATCCATAATGCAATTCATCATGAATGGTGGCAAAAGGGTCAGGAATTAAGTGCAATAGCTCTATCTCTTAGTATGCTCAGTTTGAGTATACAATTCGCTAGGGCTTCACTGCTCAAATCTCCAATGCTTGCTCTCTTTTTCTCCCCATTTGGAGGGGGTATTTATAGCATGCCCCTAGGGCTAGGGGTGGCTTCATGGAGAAGCCAAGACCAAGAAGGTTGGTTAGGACAGTTGGGATGGAAGCCTCTGGAATATTTCGTCCTTCAACTGCCTCCTTCTAGATCTCTTGGTCGTTCCAACCGATTTGGCTCGGATGGAAGGCCTAACTGAACTTTAGTTAAGACCGCAGGTCACAGTTGTGGTCCAGACTACAGACCGTAGGTGTCAACCATGGTTTAGACTGGAGACCGTAGGTCTGAGCTGTGGTTCAGACTGCTTAGGCCAAAATGCCTAAATTGAGTGGTTAGAACCACTGCTCTATCTTGGAGTCTATCCAAGATCCTCCATATGGTCTTGTAGCATGTCCATATGAGTAGTCACCCTCGACATGATGCATTTTAGGTGTCTATAGTATCCCACCCAACGATCATCATGAAATGGTGGATCCCATGGAAACACACTTCAATTACAAAATTTGATAGCAGATCCCAAAAATGATCACCACCTTGTTAACATTGTAACTATTCCCAAATCAAATCTCCTTTTGGGACCAAAGTCGCAAAGCACTTTCTCATGAAGAGCCACCACCACCACATTCATATTTCCATGTTAGAGGAAGGATTAGTTCAGTGACCAATAGGAAATAT
This sequence comes from Wollemia nobilis, assembly GCA_028583015.1. Taxonomy (NCBI): domain Eukaryota; kingdom Viridiplantae; phylum Streptophyta; class Pinopsida; order Araucariales; family Araucariaceae; genus Wollemia; species Wollemia nobilis. The sequence goes on from JAQPPZ010002979.1 coordinate 1,656,116, forward strand.
GTCAATTATTGCAAGTACATAGACCAAAGACCTCGTGGACATGCAGGACGAGGAAAGCCACCTACCATAACTGTCTAATTTTAGAATGTGACACTTTGACAAGTCTCCATTGGTGAATTTGAAAAGGTAGTTGGTGACACTGTATTAATGGTAGTTTGTATGAAGATAGTTAACCCAATTCTCCATAAATTATTTAAACCCACACTATCGAGTGACCTTACCACCTCGGTAATATTAAGCAAAGAACTAGTTTGAAGGAGCAGAGAGTGAGCAAAAACTCAAAAGTTTTGTTTCAGTGAGCTAGAACAGCTACTGTGAGCAAGATGGCAACCTAGGAAAATGCTTTCATACCCAAGGATACTAAATAGACAGTGAAGTTTATCATAGACCAACTCTCGTATGCTAAAATTCTTGGACCAACTATACGTGGGAGTACGATGTACAATTTTGCCCAGCAGAGCAAGGTCGACAATAAGCTCACTCCCACATAGCAATATTGAATCGAAAACACTTGCATCTGAAGTTTTGCTCCCATGATGGAGAACAATCAAAGAGCCCTTTGGTTGCTAGTTGATTTATTATGCAAAGCAAGGAGGCTACAACATAAGGATTTCCCCAGAAGTAACAGATGGATCGATAACCTAGGAAAATTGATATGTCCAAGAGTATACTACTCCTCAAACCTACTGGTCTGGTTAGCTGTAGTATACAATGAGAAAACCATAACATTATGAGACACTAGAGCCCAACTAGTATTCAGTGTTGCATCCAAATATATCATGCAAGTCTTCAAATTTGTGCATTCCAATACTCAACTGATTGAATAGGTAATTAAAAGGCAATATCGAATGTTAACTAATTTAGATGTTTTAAAATCATTTTTTGAAGATCATGAGAAAGTAGTCTTTGAGTTTCCCATCAGAAAAACTGCTTTCAAACCATGGGTCTGAGATTTTTGTGATATGGGTAATATCATTTTAGGAGTATAAGAACTTAGTGTAGTGGGTAGAAAGATATTGTATATGGAAGCACAAAATAACAGGGCAATAAACATCCCAATTTATGCCTAGGAGCAAGTTGAGTGAACAAATGCACATGCAGTTGACAACATTAAGAAAGGTTGTTTTGAAGCAAAGGCATAAGATGCCTCAATTTTCTCACTACTCTATTCTCATGCACCTTCTAGCGAGGTAATTGGGAGAAGAAGGCCGAAAAAGGGTAGGGTTCATTGAGAGTCCCTACGTCTAGAATAATTTTTGGAGGATACATGAAGGTCGTACTCATATGGGTTGGTTTTGCGACAATTTCATGTTGGAAATTCATTGGCTCCTAACCATATTCCTCCCTAAGAGACAGGGGCCTGGGGTAAGATATTTCATTAATAAAAAGGACATTGGATACTATTTCTTCTCTAAGGGGTTCACCTAAATTCGGCTCTATGGAGCTAAAATTCCTCCTAAAATGCTACCTATGTATTTTCATTTATCTCTCATTGCCCTAGAGCTGTGTAGATAGGTGGTTGAGGAGGAAAATATGAGGTTGTTGAAGAAGCAAGGCAGAGTTCCGTGGCTCAGTGTTACCTATAGATTTGGACATTACATATTTATAGGATATCTAGCTTTGATCAAAGGTATGTATGACTTGGACCTCATGGATTTTGAAGAAATAACTTGGAGAACCTACGATCCAGACAAAAAGTATGAGATGTTAATGAAAAATTATGAGTATGCCTGGGTAAAACACAGAAAGGATGCTTATGAGGAAGAATTAGTGGATGCTATGGAAAAGAGGAAATATTTGTAGGTCATATGGAGTGAGTTCCCCATTGAAAAAAGGGGCAATTCGTAAATTCATAAGCCCTATTATTACCCCTAGAATTGGTTGCCATAAGAATAATTTCAGTCGAATCTATAGCCCCCCTCTTACCTAAAGCTACATAAGCAATCAGAGAATACCCTATAATGGAGTTGATAGAAGATCAAGGCACTAACCAAATGGATGTCACTGTGAGCTCTGAAGATGTTGTAGAATAACAAGTTCGAGCCCCTGATAATACTCACCTCAGAATAGAGGCAACACCCAACACTTCCCAAGGAGTCTCTGAAAGCCTAAGAGTAGTAAAAGGAAAGGAAGTCATCACCACACCTGATCAAGATCTCACTACTCCAAAGTAAGCTATAATTCCCATTTTTATCATCTGCTAGTAGTAACTAGTGTGAGGAAATTAGCTCCTAGAGCCATTCCTAGCTCTTTAAGAATAAATGACAAGGAGATAAAAATTCCATCAGTAATACAAATGAACATGAAAAGAGCAGGTGGATTTGGAGGTATCTTTAGAGATCATAAAGTTAGAATATAGATAGTTGTATCTATCCTAGAAAAAAAGAGTCCCAAGTTGTCTCTACCCTCCACAAAGGTTATGTTGGGGAGAATAGAAGATCAAATAGTTTTTAGTGTTGCCAATGAGTATGAGCTACAGGTAGTAGCAGGAATAGGTGGTATAGGGGACAAATCTACAACTAGAGTAGAAATAGAGGTATCCAAATTAGATATGGTAGAAGTATACATGCCTACCCTACAAGAACCTATTTTTTTCAAAGTTGATGAGAAAACATGAGTCTCAAAACATGGAAAAGAGGGTGATATGGTCAGAGTAGCTAAATCAGTACAAGACCAAACCATGGACCAATTGCATCAAAATAATACAGAGTTGAGAAGACAACTAGAAATTAGTGATAAGGAAAAGTAGAGATGTAAGCCCTAATTAATAGTCTGAAAGAAGAGTTGGCACAGAAGAACACCCCAATAGCACAACCTCTCTTGGCAGTAAAAATAACCAATTATACAGACTATTTGAACAAAATAAAAGGGAGATGTAATTTAAAATTCAAGACAATATCAAGGGGATCACAAATATAGTAAGGCAGATTGGGGTAATCCAGGTTACTTCTCAAGAAATGAAAAGCCTAACTTTTATGAGGAAGACTTCATGACCATTCGCCCTACTCTCAACTTGATGTTAGAATATTTTGAGGAGATGCAGAACAAAGAAGTATTATTGAATGATTGTACTGAGATCAAGTGTAATATTGAATTCATGAGAGTAGCTATGTTTAGGTCAAACAAGGAAATATGGCTTAGTGATGCTACAAAAATATTCGCTCTGTTGGATGATATAATAGAGAAACTGGCAGATATTGGGTTATCACTAGAGGAATTCTTAGAAACATCCAATATAGAAGATCTCCTTAAAAATAAAATATAAGACTTTGATTGTAAGCCATATGATGAACCAAAGATGGCTAGATAAACCACCTTTCTCATAAATACTATGGAGATGTTGATCAAGCAGTATAAAAAGAAGTAAAAGTTATATCAGCATACAGAAAAAAAGGATTCTACAGGATATGAATATGTTAATAATTTTTGTAACTTTTAACATTGATGCCTAGAGAATGATTGGAAAACAAATCATATGGCTGCAACAGGGCAAAAATGGTAAATAAATTAAAATATGCAACCTATAGCTAGAAATGAGCTCACCTCCTAGAGACAAAGAGATAGTTTTTTAGAAAGGGGAAACATCCAAAGCAGAGAGCCAATCAGATGGCCAAGGAGAAACAACAAAGGAGAAACGAAAGGAGGAACAAAAAAAGGAGACCATCTAGGCACTGACATCACCGATTGAATAATTTGAAACTTGAAAATTCAAATTGGAATGTATAGTATGAATAAAAAATATAGTGGAATCCAACTATATCAGTTTTGAATATGGAACCATATGATGACAATTGTAAGGCCAAGATCAGGCTAAAATTAACATATTCAAGAATCAAAGGCTCTAAAGATACCAGTTGTGGTTAAAATTCACATCAAGCATTAGAGATAGCATTTTTGCTAAGAGGTATACTTGAATGCCCATTTGAGTTGTGTTTTTGTATTTCCATTGTGTCTATTTTTCTCTTTCATACCTCATTCCTCCCTTTGTTGTGCAAGTTTGGTAATACTACGTTTGGAGAGCTGAGAATATTTCCATTCTTCTGAGCCTAAAGTCCAAAGATTCTTCTTGCTAATATTTTAGAAGGATAATTGACAAAGTCTTGTTACATCATTTGAAAAAGGCTTTCTCATTGTATTAAAACTTTGAAAATAGAGTTTAATGGCATTTTGCCAACTCTGCATGTAATCATTATTAAAGAAATTAATACAATTATGGGTTTTAGTTTTTATAATTTCCTTGTCTTTAGTTCTGTGTGTTTCCTCATAATAGATTACAATATTTAAACATATTGTGAGCATTTCTTTCATTGGTTAACCCTTATACTGATTAGGATATTCGAATGAGTTTAATGGCATTGATTCTTCTCTTTCCCATTATTTCTGTTCATGTTATGAATGTTTTTAAATTACTATAAAAGCCCAATTGGATAGGCACCGATCTATGTAAGGCATAATAACTAAGTTGTCTTTGCTTGGTCATTTTTATATAGATAATGTATAATTAAAATCTAGAGTGTGTAATGCCTGTAAAATCATAAATTACCACTAGGGTTTCCTTACCCATTCTGTTAATTTTTCTTTAGCAATATCTATTTTAATCAGAATAAAGAGGCAGGTTGACCAAAGCCTGTAATAGCTCGTTGGTTTCAAATGATTTCTTGTAGCGTGATAACTGAATCCTATGGATGTAAGAAATGGTTCCAACAGTACCTAAAGCTCTATTTGATGTTCATAATGGTGATTGTGGAAGAAATTTTAGTGGTCATTCCACAACATGTAAATTATTAATAATGGGTTACTTTTGGCCAACAATGGAAGCTAATTCTAATAAGTATGCCAAATATTACAATAAGTGTTAGCTTCATAAAGACAAAATTCATACCCCTGCCAAGGTTCTTCATCTAGTTGAGTCTCCTTGTCATTTTTCCACTTGGGACCATAACCTTGCAAGACCTAATTCTTATGTGTCTTTATATAGGCACATGTTTATCATCATAACCATATAAGATTTTACAAATTTGGTAGAAGCTATGTCATTGATAAATTAGACAATCCTCGTGTAAAATTTATTTTTAATTAGATTGTGTGTCACTTTGGTTTTCTATCTACTTACATTTCAAATAATGGTAATCCTTATAAAAATAAAAATAAATACAAGAATTAACTTATCAATTAAGGATTCAACACAATTTTTCTATGCCTTACTATCCATAAATAAATGTTCAAGCTAAGTATAGCAATACAATTTTGGTGAATAGTTTAAAAAAGATAGTTAAATAATCAAAGAATTATTGGTACTTAAAGTTATATCCCACATTGTAGGCACACTCCATTAGTTTTTGGAAGTCTATAGGGGAAACCCATTTTTCTTTGGTCTATGGTTCTAAAGCTATTTTATCACTTGAAAGTGATTTAACTTCTTTGCATGTTTCTTTGAAAATTTTGTTGAGTCATGATGAGTACCCATCAAGGGTATTAAGAGGCCTACCTTGCTAAAATTACTACTCGTGATGAAAATCATCTACATGCTCTTAAGCATAATACATCCTATAAGAGTCATGTTGCAAAGTAATATAATAATAGAGTATATCATCATGATTTCAAATTTGGGGGCCTTGTCCTTAAGCTAGATAGTGTGCCTAAGAAGCACAAGTCATGTTTATACAAAAATGGCTTAGGCCATATACTATCAAAGAGTTGTTTGGATTTAGGACAACTAAATTGTAAACAATGAATAGAGTTGATTTGGATGAATCCACAAATTCCATGAATATTAAATTATTTTATAAGTAGCCCCCTTTTAATCCATTTGTGTAGTATTTTGGTTTTCTTGGTTGGCCTATTTACTTCGGTGCCTTACTTTTTGCTTTCACTACTTTTGATTATCTATTCATAAGAATAAATAATAAATATTTTTTGGTTCATCACATCTTGATGTGTTTTGATGTTCATCTTCTCCTTATGACCAAGACCATCACATTAAGTGGTGATCCTGATCGTCTAGATGTTTTGCTATTATTTATCCATTTTGGCTTAACATTTTACATTATTATGAGTTTTTATCTCTCTTAACCATTACTACTCCTTTATGTGGAAATACCAATTTTTCTAGTTGCTCAATTATTTTATACCTTATTTTGGTTCATTTTTTGGGGTTTCTTTGCTTTTGTTGACTTTTTTTCCTATTTTTTGGTATTTTTTGTCCATTTACTAGTATTTATTGTTGTTACCTTTATTTATAGTTTATTTATCTTCTTGTCATGGTGTTGCTATTTCTAGTAAGTGGTACTATGATGTCTTCAAAGCAATCCTTGTGTTATTATTTAAGCACCATAAAGTTACTATCTTATTTCAACCCATACCATCTCCTATATAGTATATGGTTAGAGCACCGAGGCAAAATTCTAAATAATTTTCATGCAATAAAAACTATTTCAATTATCCAATCAAGCAATAATTTTTGTGTCTCACTATGGTGGAAAGTATACCTTATTGAAAAACAAATCTGATTGGATACTATAGTGGAAAACCCATTTACAGTAGGGGCATGGTGACTTTCCATTTCATAGAATCTCCCTCCCTTGAGGCACACTGTAATGTGTATCTAGCCCATCTCTGATCACTTTTTTCATCTTGGTGTCACATTATAGTGGTAAGATTACCTTTTTTAATGCCATGCTTGACAATATGCTCCAATGGTAAACCCTATTGTAGTAGAGGAATGGTGACTTTCTTTTCCATGGGATCTCCCTCCCCTAGAGTGAATTATAAGGCATAAATCACCTACTTTTTATTGACCTGGTATTTTTTCGTCTATTATAGTGGGTGTATCTTACCAAGCAATATGTCCATCATCATTGGTAGGGTATGAGTTGAATTTGGATACAAATTCTTGTGTATCATTCATGGTATAGGATGGGACCCCCTAGGTTGCTCCATAGTAGTGGGTAGAAATTATTGATAGTCATATTATCCATCTATGTTTCTCTTGTAGTTTATTTTAGGAATGGGGGATAAATACTTATATATATACATGGTGTAGGTTGTCTTCTCTCAGTCTGACCCATTATAGTGACAAGTGTGTTTGTCGATACTTGGAAATTTTAGATACTCTATCCATCCTATCTACTTTAGTGACATGTGTGATCAACACACTTCTACTTCCGAAGTCTTGCTTTCTGCTTTTGTCACGAAGTCGCCACAGTTCTGATTCCGTACGCTTCCTCTCTTTCTTTTTTAATGAAAATGCAACATGTCGCAAAATCATGACACTTTTCCAACTTACTTTCTCTCTCCTATTTTAGTCGCGAAAATGCGACATGTCACGAAATCGTGACACTTTTCCAACTTACTTTCTCTCTCCTATTTTAGTCGTGAAAATGCGACATGTCGTGAAATCGTGACACTTTTCCAACTTACTTTCTCTCTCCTATTTTAGTCGCAAAAATGTGACATGTCACGAAATCGCGACACTTTTCTTACTTGTTCTCTTTCTTCGAACTTGTCGTGAAATCGCGACACTTCTTCCTACTTTCTCTTTTTCTTCCAACATGTCGTGAAATCATGACATTTTTTCCACTTGCCTTTTTCTCTTCCAACATGTTGCGAAATCGCGACAGTTTTTCCACTTGCATTTTTCTCTTCCAACATGTCGTGAAATCACGATAGTTTTTCCTATTTTTCTCTCTCTTCCAACATGTCGCAAAATCATGATAGTTTTTCCACTTGCCTTTTTCTCTTACAACATGTCACGAAATCGTGACAGTTTTTCCTGCTTGTTCTCTCTCTTCCAACATGTTGCAAAATCATGACAGTTTTTCCATTTGCCTTTTTCTCTTCCAATATGTCGCGATATTGTGACACTTTTCTTACTTGTCTTTTTCTTTGATCTTTTGCAAATGGGCCACTTCGGTCTTCTTGGAAAATCACTGTACATACTTTGAATAACCTTTGAAATCTTGTCTTCTACATCTGAATAGCTTTTGAACTTCCTATCCACTACATCAACAGATATATCTGACTGTGTTAACAACAATGACAATACTGTTGCTGCACCTTGCTCAACAATCTCCCCGTTTGGAATTGTTGGCAACACATGTGCAATTTCCTATAACTCTTCTCCCCCTTTGACAATAATACCAAAGTGCTACTGCAGACTCCCCCTGAGTCTAGCACAACATTCTCAGGCACAATTTATTACACTTAGAAAAAATCATGAACATGAGCAAAAAGATAATCAAATACTTAAATGCTCCCCCTGAGAATGTGATCCCTCTAGCTAGTCAATTCTTGGGAAGTGTGACCACTCCTAATTTATTGTGAAGGTACTCAAAAACTTCCTTGGGCAATGGTTTTGTGAAGATATCTGCTACTTGCTCTGTAGTTGGAACAAAATCCAACTTAACCTCACCTTTCACAACTTTCTCCTTCAAAAAGTGATACCTAATAGCAATGTGTTTTGTGTGTGAATGCATAATCAGATTCTTGGAGATGTTAATGGCACTGGTGTTATCACACGTAACTGATATTGGTTCACTGAAGCTAATACCAAGATATTTTAGGGTTTGTTTCATCCACAATACCTACGTACAACATGTTGTCACTGTAATATATTCTGCCTCTACTGTCGATAAAGAAACCGACTCTTGTTTCTTACTGTGCCACATGACCAATATGTCTCCAAGATAGAATGCACCTCCACTGGTACTCTTTCTGTCATCTACACATCCTGACCAATCTACATCTGAATACGAAATAAGGGTGAAGTATTTACCTTTCAGATACCATTTCCCATACTCCATAGTACCCTTGAGGTACCGAAGAATCCTCTTTACTACTGTCACATGAGTATCCTTGGGATTAGCCTGAAATCATGCTACCATGCATACTGCTTGCAAAATATCTGGTCTGGTAGGCCGTCAGTACAAGTAAGCTTCCAATCATAGATCTGTACATGGTTTGATCAATAGGTGGAGATTTTTCATCCTTGCTCAACTTGAAACCTGTCATCATAGGAGTGCTAACTGGCTTACAATCCTCCATTGTGAAATTTTTTAACATCTCTTTCACATATTTAACTTGAGAAATAAATATGCCCTTCTTATTTTGATTAAGTTGCAACTCGAGGAAATACGAAAGTTCACCAATCATTGATATTTCAAATTCTTTTTGCATCTTATTTGCTAAATCTTTACACGACTCATATTTGCTGCTGCCAAATATGATATCATCTACGTATACAACAAGAACAATAAGATGCCCATTTTCTATTTTGACATATAAATTACTATCCACCATACCTTTCTTAAACCTTTGTTGGGTGAGATAGTTGTCTAGCCTTGCATACCATGCTCGGGGTGCCTGTTTTAAGCCATATAATGCTTTCTTCAACTTGCAAACAAAGTTTGGATCATCACCAAGTTGGAAACCATCTGGTTGCTCAATATAAACCTCTTCTTCAAGTTTTCCATTCAAAAATGCTGATTTCACATCCATTTGATAAACTTTGAAATTCTTGTAGACTGCTAAAGCTAGAAACATTCTAATTGCCTCTAGTCTAGCTACCGGTGCAAAAGTTTCCTCAAATTCAATACCTTCAACTTGTGCATAACCCTTACATACCAATATTGATTTATTTCTAACTACCTGTCCGTATTCATTCAATTTGTTTGGAAAAATCCATTTAGTCCCGATTATATTTTTATTTGCAGGTCTAGGTACTAACTCCCAAGTTTTGTTTTTCTCGATCTGATCTAATTCTTCATTTATTGCCTTCATCCAACTTTCATCTTTTCTTGCGTCAGCAATATTTTTGGGCTCAATGTTGAATAATAGAGAGTAGTTACTTACTACTCTTCTTCTTGTCTGAACACCAACTTGGGGGTCTCCAATTATTTGCTCTTTAGGATGATTTTTCTACCAGCTGCCTATTTTGAATTTCTTATTTTCTTCCACTTCTGAATCACAACTTAAATCATTTGAGTCAATTTTTTGTTTCTTTTTCATTTCATTTTCCTCATCTCCTTCAATAACCTCCTCATACATTTGGTAGTTCGTTTCATAGCTAATTACTCGTTCTCTGCCTTCATCAAATTTAACATCGGCATTGTCCACAATTTTCTTTAGCCTCTTGTTGTAGCATTTGTAAGCTTTGCTTTTTGGTGAATAACCAACAAAAATACCTTCATCCGCTCTATCTTCAAACTTACCAAGATTATCTTCAGTTCTTTTGATGTAGCTCTTGCTGCCAAAAACTTTGAGGTATTTTGTTGTTGCCCTTTTGCCAAACCACAACTCAAGGATTTTTGCTTTCATGTGTTCTCAGCATGTACCTATTTTGGATATACACCGCAGTATGGACTGCTTCTTTCCAAAATCTATCTACTACTCTGCTTTCAACCAACATAGTTCGTGCCATTTCTTGCACTGTCCTGTTCTTTCTTTCTACCACTCCATTCTGCTGAGGTGTCCTGGTTGCTGAAAACTATCTCCTAATATCGTATTTTTCACAGTACTTTGTAAACTCCTCTGAAATGAATTCTCCTCCTCTATATAATCTTAAACATTTGATCCTCTTTCCTGTTTCATTCTCAACATGGTTTTTGAAAATCTTGAACATATCAAAATCTTTTGATTTATGCTTCAAGAAAAATATCCATGTCATTCTAGAATAGTCATCAATGCACAACATAAAATATTTTTCACCATTTATGCTTTGTGTTCTCATGGGTCCACATAAATCAGTGTGTATTATTTCCAAAGGTTTGCTTGTGTAGTACTCTTTTGTTTTGAATGTGACTCTAGTTTGCTTCCCCTTTTGGCATGAAGCACAAATGTTGTTTGTAGGTTTGCTGATGGTGGGAATATCTCTCACTGCCATTTTTGAGGTGATTTTTACTAGATTATCAAAATTGATATGACCGATTCTCTTGTGCCACAACCAATTTTCTTCTTCCTGTCTAATAAAACAAGCTCCTTTTGAAGTCTCTTAGAGCGTGTACAGTTTGCCAGATGTCCTTGGTCCAGTTGCTATCAATTTTCCACTGTTTGTTTTTCTGACTTCACAACCCTACTTCATAAAAACTACTTCATGACCTTTATCACAAATCTGACTTACGCTCAAGAAGTTATGTTTCAAACCATCCATAAACAAGACTTCTTCTAACTTAATTTTTTCATCACTAATTTTAACTGAACCTTTGCCAACTATCTTAGCTCCATCATTATTTCCAAACTTTACTGAACAACCTTCATATTTTTGTAACTTCTCAAATTTTTGTTTGTCACCTGTCATATGACTGGAGCATCCACTATCAAGTATCCATGGTACATATTTATTTTGTGCTTTAAATGTTGTTTGTATGATTAAGGATTCCTTTTCTTCCTTAAGTCACTCTTTTCCTTTCCACTCTGTTTTGATAGTAGTTTTGGGTTCTTGTTTTGCCTTTCCCTTATCAATAGCTTGTGCATGTTTTTTGGGAAGTTTTCTATTTTGTCTCATCCTATTTGGTTGAAATTTTCTTCCCTAAAAATGATTTGATGCAACTGTACTTCTACATTTTCTTGCAATGTGCCCAAAATTATGACAGTTATAACATTCTACTGTATAATTCATCAAAGGAGAAAAAGCATTTCTACTGGTGAAATTCCTTGGTCTTACATTATATTTCTAGTCTGAGATTTTATGTCCATAGACATTGTATTTAAAATAGAAACCAGAAAAGGGATAATTGAACCTGGGTGATGGTCTTTGCCATGTTGTCATAGGAGCCATAGATCTTCTTCTTCTTTGATGTGTGACATTGGTGAATCCATCATTGTCAATTCTCCTTTCGTGCCTGGCATTATTGCTTTCTTTTGCATGAGATGTTTTTCCTTGATCAACCTGTTTCTTATCTTCATTATTTATGGATTCTACATTTCTGGCCTTTGATCCATTTGATGATTCTCCTTCGATGAAACCTAGACCAAATTTGATGCCTGCAGGCCTTTGGTCATTTATGATCTTATCCAGCTTCATAGAACTTTCTTCACATTTGTGATAACAACTGATTTTCTTATTCATTTCTTCTAGATGCATTCTTAAACCAACAATCTCTTCTTCTAGTTTGTTGCAATAATCTATTTTCATGGTTATTTGCACTTCGAGATCTTTGAATATTTTCTTGGATTTTTCTATCTGTACTTTCAAACTGGATATGATTTCATTTGCATCCTCAAGATTTTTTGAAATTTTCTTATTCTTTTTCCTCTCTATTTTCCACTCTTCAAGTGTAGAGATCAACTCACCTTCTAGATCTACTTCAGCCTCAGGGTTTTCACCACAAACTTCAGAGTTCACTTCTTCTTCCTTTTTTTATCTTACTTCTTCAAATGCCATGAAAAGAGCTTCACCTGATTCCTCTTTAGAATCCTCACCGGAGCTATCTTCTGATGAACTGGCATTCCTGGAGATGAAACTTTTCTTCTTGAATTTACCTTTTTTTTTAAATTCATTTTCTTCTTCCAATCACTCCTTTCTGGGTGTGATCCTTCATCATTTTTGTTCTTCTCTTTAAGTGGACATTTAGTCGCAAAATTCTCAATGCCTCCACAGTTGAAACATTTAAGCGGTAGCTTTCCTCTGTATTTTTCTTTTCCCCTTTTTATTTTTCTAACAAACTTTTCTTCCATTTCTTCTGATGTCTCTTCTTCCTCGGACTCTTGTTTTGTGTTTTTATATTTAAGGGCTTTAAAAGCCGCTTCTCTATTTGTGGGTTTAGATCTTCCTATCCTCATCTCATATGCAATCAAAGAACCATACATCTCATCTATACTAAAATAATTTAGATTCTTAGCTTCTTCTATCGCTGAGACTTTAGAATCAAACCTTTGAGGAAGAGATCTTAATACCTTTTTCACAACGATAGAGTCTTCGATATCCTCACCGAGTCCTTTGATCGCATTAATGATTCCATTAACTCTCAGCATATATGCCTCAATGTTTTCATTGTCATTCATTTTTAATGTTTCAAATTGAGCTCGATGTGTCTATAACTTGGCCTCCTTGATCTTATCGTCTCCTTCATGAATACTCCTCAGTTTGTCCCATATCTCTTTTGCCATTTTACAGCTCATGATCTTTACTAGTTCACTGTCTGCTAATCCACACATGAGAGCATTCTTTGCTTTTGAGTTATTTTCAAATAGTTTCTTTTCGTTAGCCTTTTTTGGAGGAGTGATGGGTATTGTGTATCCACTAACTACTGAATCCCAGATGTCGTATCCCAAAGCACAGAGATATGTTTGCATCCTGATTCTCTAGAATACGTAATTAGATCTTTCAAACAATGGTTCTTTGTTTGATGAGAAGCCTTCACCACCTGCCATTGTGTTACTTCCAAGATCATCCTATCCAGTTAAGCTTGTACAAGAACTTAGCTCTGATACCAATTGTTAGTCTTACAATGACACTGAGAGGGGGGGTGAATCAGTGCAGCTCTTTAAACTTGAATTTATAGCTCTTAATACAACAACAATTAAAACTTATTACTAGATACAACAAGTATAACAAAAGAGCATCACACAATACAAGATTTAACGAGGTTCACCAATGTGTCTACTCCTCAAAAATGACTACTTGGAATACCATCCAAATCTAGCCTTTGCAAAGCACCAACTTTATAATCAATTTACCAGCACACACTAGAAGGAGCACCAACCCCTGATTTATTTGTACTAACAAAAAGGAGCACCAACCCTTGATTTATTTGTACTAACAGAAAGGAGCACCAACCCCTGATTTACCAGAACCAACTGGAAGGAGCACCAACCCCTGATTTATCTACACCAACAGAAAGGAGCACCAACCCTTGATGCCAAGCTGCAACTTGGACTTCAATTTGAATCTATAAGTTTGATAGAAAGATACCTTTGTTTTTGCAAGACCCTGATTGGTCTTCTTCACCTTTGCATTCTTTACACACTCTGCTCTCTCTACGTAATCACTTCACACACTCTGCTTTGTTATAGTTGACCTTCATGATCATCTTCTCCCTTTCATGCACTCTGCTCTCTTTGCAAATTTTGCACTTAGCACAATTCGACACGACTTGCTCTCTACACACTATGACCGAACTTTGCACACTTCAACATTCTTCAATTCTCTAGACATCCCTCCTTTTATAACAATATTTTTATGATGAAAACCCTAATCTTAGTCAGCTATAAATATTGATCTTAGTTGGCTTTCATAACAACTATAAACCCTAATTTTAGTCGACTATCATCGGTCTTCGTCGGCTTCAAATTAATCGTGAAAATGCAACATGTCGTGATATCACGAAAATTTTTCTTTCTCTCTCTTTCTCCTTGCATCGAACCATGAAAATGCTACATGTCATGATATCGTGACACTTTTTCTTTCTCTCTCTTTCTCCTTGCATCGGATCGTGAAAATGCTACATGTCGCGATATCGCAAAACTTTTTCTCCTTGCTCTTTCTCTTTGCATCGGACCACAAAAATGCTACATGTCGTGATATCACGATACTTTTTCTCCTTGCTCTTTCTCTTACCTTTGGCCTGTGAAAATACATGTCACGATATCGTGACACTTTCACCTCTATACGCTTTCTCTATTCTTTTGTCACGATATCATGACACTTCTGCTTCCAAAGACTTCGACTTTGCTTTTGTCATGATATCGTGACACTTCTACCTCTGTAGTCTTCAACTTAGCTTTTGTCACGAAATCGTGACACTTCTGCTTTCATACTTAGCTTCTTTGCTTTTGTCACAAAATCACGACACTTCTGCCTTCGAAGTCTTCTTCTCTGCTTTTGTCATGAAATCATGACACTTATGCTTTCGTACTTAGCTTCTTTGCTTTTGTCTCAAAATCATGATACTTCTGCCTTCGAAGTCTTCTTCTCTACTTTTGTCATGAAATCGTGACACTTCTGCTTTCGTACTTTACTTCTTTGCTTTTGTCACAAAATTGCGACACTTCTACTTCCAAAGTCTTGTTTTCTACTTTTATCACGAAGTCGCGACGCTTCTGCTTTCGTACGCTTCCTCTCTTTCTTTTGTCATGAAAATGCGACATGTCACGAAATCATGAAACTTTTCCAACTTACTTTCTCTCTCCTATTTTAGTCACGAAAATGCGACATGTCACGAAATCGTGATACTTTTCCAACTTAATTTCTCTCCTATTTTAGTCGCGAAAATGCGACATGTCACGAAATCGTGACACTTTTCCAACTTACTTTATCTCTCCTATTTTAGTCACGAAAATGCGACATGTCGTGAAATCGCGACACTTTTCTTACTTGTTCTATTTCTTTGAACTTGTCGTGAAATCGCGACACTTCTTCCTACTTTCTCTTTTTCTTCCAACATGTCATGAAATCATGACAGTTTTTCCACTTGCCTTTTTCTCTTCCAACATGTCATGAAATTGTAATAGTTTTTCCTGCTTTCTCTTTCTCTTCCAACATGTCGTGAAATCGTGATAGTTTTTCCACTTGCCTTTTTCTCTTCCAACATGTCACGAAATCGCAACAGTTTTTCCTACTTTTTCTCTCTCTTCCAACATGTCATGAAATCGTGATAGTTTTTCCACTTGCCTTTTTCTCTTCCAACATGTCGTGAAATCACGACATTTTTTCCTGCCTTTTCTCTCTCTTCCAACATGTCGTGAAATCACGACAATTTTTCCATTTGCCTTTTTCTCTTCCAATATGTCGTGATATCGTGACACTTTTCTTACTTGTCTTTTTCTTTGATCTTTTGCAAATGAGCCACTTCGGTCTTCTTGGAAAATAACTGTACATACTCTGAATAACCTTTGAACTCTTGTCTTCTGCATCTGAATAGCTTTTGAACTTCCTGTCCACTGCATCAATAGATCTATCTGACTGTGTTGACAACAATGACAATACTATTGTTGCACCTTGCTCAACATTAGTGACATGTGTGATCGACACACCACCTCATGCATGACCAATACTAGAGGGAGGTAGTATTTGATGAGCACATCATTGAATGATACCCAAATATTTCATGCTCTATATCAACTAAATTTTCATAAAGCACATTAACTACCACATAAGTCATATATGCTATATAAATATTAAGTACGTATCAAGAAAATATAGGCATGCTATCACATACTACATAAAAATATTCAAATTCCATCAATGAACTAAATACAATAAGGATAATATATCAAATCAAAGTCATACACATTGACACGTGAAACATTCTAAATACAAAAATTATTATCATATATGTATATATATAAGATGATACATAAGGGTAGAATATGGTACACAGGGAACATGGTGCCCTTATCCTAAGCTACCCTATGTCTTGAGTACATAGCCCCATCATCCAAATAATCCTATATACGTGCTATAAATTCCATGGTGGCTATAAAGAGTGATATCATATCATACATTGTACAAGGACTTATAACTATAAAATCAAACCCAATGTGTCTTTGAGTGTCAAATGCCTATATCATGATCTAAGAGGTGACCATGCAAGCATTCCATAATATTAACATCTTGAATCCTATTATATATTTGGGCCTACAACTAGTCTAGCAGATCTTATGTAACCTATTACTACAACTCACTTTCTTTTGGCTACCTCCTACCATAGCCATAGCTCTATCTGCCTCTCATAGAGTCAACAAGATATGCAGTCTCTCCTTCCTTTGATAAAATAACACCAAGTTGAGAGACTCTACTATGCAAATATGTTGACCTATCTAATAATATAGTCTATGAATATAATAGTGGTGATAGGATATTAAAATCAATAACCACTCCTATAGAAACCCTATGTAATATTTTAGTAAGCTCTCACCACTCCTAGGAAGGTCGTATAATCCCAAATTAGAAAATATTTAGATGCATCATCACGAGTAAACTATAAAAACCTAAAACTAATGATAATTAAAGAAAATTTAAAAGTATTATGAGATAACAAGAGAAAGGTATTTTCTTTACTTAGGTGGCCTCATTTTCAAGTTATAACCCTCCATAGGGGATGGAGATTGGAGGTCCATAGTGTCTACTTAACCTCATAGACATAGAGCTTCTCTAGTTCCTTCTCCTCATTTGAGTCTTCTCCCTCCTTATGAGAATTATCATTAACTACCTCCTCCTTTTCCATATCTAGTGTGGCTTACCCCTTTGGTGCCTCCTCCTATCCTAGATACTTCTCCCTACTACTGAAAATGAACATAGGTATAACTAACCGACACATTTCAAATTGGATCCAAAATAATGGACTCTCTAGGGCCTCTCTAGTTCTATTATAGGACCCCCATATATCTCCCTTCTAAGTTGATGATAACCCTATGTGGGTAGTAGCCTACTTGACCTATTAACTATCCACTCTTGATGATGTCTACATTATTTCTTTAAAAGTGAGAGCTCTTTAGCTAGGTGTGTGTCCTTGAAATACCTTGGGATCATCTATTCTATGTGAATATGCAACCTCTAACTAGTGATTCTATATAATGACCACCTATTTGTTTTTTATTAGTTACAAGAAGGGATTTTTGAAAGGGTCCCCAAATATTTTACATCAAGAAAAACACTGCAAAACTTGGCCCAAAAGCCAAAATCATAGAAATAAATTTGAAAAAATAAAACCTATCTATTAGGTAACCACAACCAAAAAACTAGAACCTGCAGAAGCAAGAGATAAGGGAAAGAGATAACAAGACTAGAGACTAGCCAAAACAAGATACCTAACATAGGTCAAAGAACTTAGTTAGAATAAAATAAAACCCAAATGACAACCAAAAGGCTCATACAATAAATGGGAATGGAAGGTCTCACGTCCTATGAGAGCCTTCACCCCTTTCTTCCAAATAAAAAATTCTAGGAATCATTTGGATCAACAATAGCATGGCATTAATTTCCTCCACACAAGCAATAATAAAATTTAAAATACCAATGAGAGAATATTGGTAATATTTAACTAAACTGAGGAGGGAATTCATCGTAGAAGGATTCAATTACATGCTAGAAACACCTTTATCCTTGTGCCTCACTAATACTGAGAATAATTTTACTTTCTTCTTCATAGGAAAAGGGTCCTCTACCTCCAAAATCTCAACATACACAAGAGCCTTTTCAACTTTGATAGATTTGTAAAACAACCACTTGGACCTTCTTGCTTTCTCCTTCCCACTATGAAAAGCTAGAGTTTCCTTTAGATTTTCCCTTTATTCCCTTCCAAAAATTATAGGGTTGGGTAAAATATCTTCTCTAGGCTTCAAGTTGATATATTCAGTGGTCCCTATCCAATGATTCCTTAGAACCCATATAATTTTACTAAGGGGTCACTGGGTTGGGGGCCAACCTCCACATACCACCCTTGGTACTCACCATATGTTCAAATATTAGCAATATCAGCAATTGGTGTAATGGGTCAGTGATTTTTCCCTCTTTGACTTGTTCTAAAGAATTAGCCAAATAATTAAACAAAATGGTAGGGATGTTCATCACCCTATTATGCCATAGATGGTTCATGAACATTACGTGGTAACTCCACATAATATCCTTGGTCCCATATAATTTAAATTAATCTATAATTACCTCATTCACCCTATCCTAGGGGTTCTTGAGCGCTTTTCTTTTGTACCCATTCTAAAAATTAGGTAATTTTTCTCCTTCTCCCATAAAGTGCCTCATATTTTTCATGCTTTTCTTGTTGTGACTTAGAATTTTTGTAGACATCCCTATCATGTCTATGACTAGTGGGATGTTTATTTCAAACTCAATACCTCCTACTTTCACCACCCCTTGCTTCCAGGAGTGTACCATCTATCACAAGATATCTTTGTTGTAGCCATGAACTTTCAAAAAACATTGTAAGAGCCCTCCATTTTTTAAAATCTATTTTACATCCTCCTCAACACATAAAATTATTCATTCTAGAATGATGCATTTCATTCTCCTACAATATTTCCATAGGAATGTCTTGGATAAAGGAAAGAGACTCATACCACCAAAAACTCTCCTGCAGGACAAAAGTGAATTGAGCTCTATAAAGAAATCTAAGGACCTTGAAGTATGAAGCCTTTGAGTCCAACTTTATCTCAAATCAACAACTCTAAAAGCCTTGAGAACCAGTAGAAATTGACAAACACTCTTTCCAACCCCTAGAATTTTTAGGCTCATGGTCCAAATTATAGTTGCCTTAGAATCTATATCCTTCTCACACTATCACTTACAATCTGAAAAGGATTCCAAGAGGATTTGAGTAGATTAAGATGAGATTGGGAAACCTCATTATTTTTAAAATAATAATTCCTAAAAAAATCTACACTCACCACTAAAATGATTTTAGTATATTTTTGATGTTAGACTAAGGATTTTAGGAAAGCTCCTCATCCAACAATGAGTACCAACTATCCACCAACTTATCCATTGCTTTAAATATTACATGATTAAAAGGTAGGAAATTTGAGGGAAATTTCCAAAATCGAACATCCACTTCCACCAATGATTTCCAATTGAAGCATCAACTATAAATAGGGATAAAAAACTCACCCTAACATCCATAGACACATTTGGATAACTTGTCCAAAGGACACAAACAAACACATTGATTCTTGGGGTAAAGACATGATAAATCTAATTTATGAAACACATGAAAATCCACATTAGGTGCATCATCATGCTAATTCACACCTCCCCCTCCTTGGTGCTAGTACCACTAAATAAAATAAATGCTTCATATCCCTATTTCCCCCATGACACTCTTGGAAATTGAGATCCAAAAAACTAGCACCAAGGGTGAAATATTTGAATTTAAAATACTCTCTAAAATCCAAAGGTCTATAAAAATCCATGAGCATAGCCAAAACACCCAACCAACAAAAAATCCCACAAAGTGGATCTCCAAAGCCCTACTTCAAAGGATAAAAATTCTTGCAATGCATCTGGAATCTTAAGTCGCATTTCCTAGTTGTAAGAGATATTGGGAGAAATAATATCTCTAGGTTGATATACCATTTTGGTTTAAGCCCAGGTTTTCCATAAAGTTAGCATGGCCATTTCCTTCTCTAAAAATGTGCTTAATTTTCACTTCCTCCCTAGACTGAAATTTTTTTCTAGATTCAGATATTAGAGCCTTGATGCTCCAACTAAAATAAAGGCCACCTTTTATAATATTGATAGTATTAAGAGAGTCTCCTTCAATACACACCTTTTTACAACCCAAATTCTCAATCAATATTTGGCCTTGGTAAAGAGCCCTAGCCTCTACAACATGAAAATTTTGGATGTTTAAATTCTTAGAGTATGCCAAAAATAATTTGATCCTCTCATACCTAATCACTCCACCTATACCATCTCTTTTAGGACTACCTTTAGTTGCTCCATAAAAGTTTATATTGACCCACCCTAGGGGTTTCCCATCTATCCTGATCTCTTAAGTTGGTCACTAATAAACCAATAATCCTATGGCTAGGATAAAATATAAGCTTTAGCTCCAACGTAGCCTCTTCACACTTGCCTTCACCAAAATCCAAAGAAGAAACATTCTCCATAGTATTAAGAATTACTCTGACACAAAAAATATAGTATATATTTTGGTACTTTTAAAAGCTCTATTTTTTCTTTCATTCCACAAAAATAAAAAAATATGAGGTAAATAAAGTTCCAAAATACTTTAGTCTTGGAGAGTTGACAAGGAACCTCCATTGTGTTCATATATCTGATAGTAGGCTCGAGACCACCCAATTGGCTCCCAAAATTTTTAATAAAGCATTTAGAACTTCCATGGATAAAGGGTATTGAAAGAATAGATTGTTGGAATTTTCCTCACTAGAACCACATAGGTAGCATCTATTCAGAATCAAAATACCCATTTTTTAAAGGTTTTCTAAGGTCAAGATAAAATTCTGAGTTGCCAACTAGAAAAAAATGTTAACCTTTAGTGTAAGGACCTTAAAAAATATTTGAAAATGTGGGACCCATGGATGGGTCCCTTTAACAAGAAGCTCATAAGTAAAATTTACTGAGAAGGATACATCATTCTTTCTGGACCAAAATAACAAATAATCTTCATTTATGTTTTTGATGACCTGGAGTTTCAATTTAATGACAATGGAGGTCTATGTTTCATTCTCAACATGATTAAGATCAAAATGATCCAATGATTTACATTTCTTTAAACCATTATTTTTTGTATAATTTAAGTATTTCATTAGATACGGGTTTTTACAGATTGAACCAAAACATTTATACAAAAGACAACTTGGACATGCTAAAATAGAAAAATATAATAAATCTAAGGGCCCTTAGTCCTAATAGACCACTAACCATTCTTGGTAGAACCCCTACCACTCGTAAAATAGGACACCCAAACATCCTATAGAAAATCCATCAAGGCAACAAAAACATAACCCCCAAAACAAACTCAGCTTCACGTAGGGCAACCAACATGATGTAGGAAATTCCATCTTAAGCCTCCTTGTGGTCCTCATCTTCTTCCTTGCTCTCATCCTTCACATCGTCCTTTACCTCTTCCTTCACCTCTACATCAGAATTTTCCTCCACTATCTTGGACTCTCCTTGGCCCTGATAGCCATAGTGGAAGAACAAGATGTTCAATGCATCATGAAGCCCCTTCATCTATTGGATAATATTTGAGGACATCATGATGATGTAACACTTCAAGACAAAATTGGTGGGATCAAGATCCTCATCCTCATAATCCACCTCAAGGATCTTCGAACTATCCTGGATAAACTCGTTCCTCAGGCGAAGTGAGGATCTAATGGGGCCTTCGAGGTCCTTGATCTTCAACCTCTTTCTAGAAAGCCCTCCTTTGGCCAGAAAATATACCACCCTTTCTTAGAAGGGGATGCACCATATGGATTAGGAAGTCTAGGGCTATATTTACCTTTGAAACTTTTGGTTTAGGGCATGAAGAGGGTCACTCTGGGGAAATTGGCAAGCACATGACTGTAAATTACCTTAAACAAGCCCTATTGAATGGGAAGGTCAACCTCTTTCTTCTTTCTATAGGAATTTATGGTGTAGTTGATTGAATTAAATAGGAAGTGGGGAATACTGATTGGGTTTACATCTCCAAAGAAATTGACAAACACATAATGAAAACTGATGAGCACCTTACCAGGGTCCTCAACAGTAATTATTTCCATTACATTTTTCAAAACCAAATTCCAAGGGGTGGGGAGATTAGTATATAGTAGACTAGTTTTGGTTTCCTTTTAAATCCTAGAGTTGTCCTTGAATTATTTGAGCTCCATAGCCCAATTTTGCTTCTCTCTATGAATCAATATACCCTTGGAAAATTTTATCATGATTGTAGCTAGCAAACTAACATCGATGATGAACTCACGACAATGAACCACCACCTTGTTTCCATCCTTGCCAACTTCCCATGACTCCAACACTGCCATAGTAATCTCTCTCTCAGCCCCAAAAATAGATTGAATAAAGGAGTTAAACCCCTCCGAGTGAGGATGGCTTCCACCAGGGGTTCCATATCAACACTTCTTGGCTCAATGAACATCATGGCTCTAACCTCACAAGCATAGTTGCTATCAACCACTAGGAAATTTGTTAGGTAGATTATCTTGCTCTCTGTTATAGGTGGAATAAAATCTTATGAGAAATGAATTTATCCCTTAATAGAAGATAAGAGAAGCTTTTGGATGCAGTCTTGGTAGGAGTGTGAATTACCCTAGGGGATGGCACCATGCATAGGGGTGAGCATCAACCTCGAGTACACCTAGAGGATGGTTTTTTTATGGCATCCTTAATCAACAAAAAGCTCATGCTAGAATTCAACAAAGTGTAACTATCTAAATATGTATGCTTAGGAATCATGATAAAATTTGAAAGGGTAGGCATGGTGGGAAAAATTATACCTCCAAAATTGGTGACTCTGCTTAGCATGTGAGAAGCGACCATAAAATGTTCACCTTGGGACCACGCCCCACCTTGATTGGCATTCCTTACGCAAATGTGAACCACCTTGTAAATATGCATCTTGAAACCTCTCCTGATTCCCTGCTTATCAAGGCTAACCTTTCTCGAAAGCCTAACAAGCATAAAGAGATAAATATGGAACTTCCTCCTAGAGGCTGGATAACTAGGACCATCTTGAATAATTTTTAGAAACATGCGATTTAACCTAACTTTAATAAATAACATCATATATTTTCATTTTGAATTAGGATTTCCACGTCATGCAACACTCCCTAAGACTACGTGATCAGTCGATCTACATTAACTCCTTTATTTCACAGATTGTCTACCATCTTGTTGGACTCTCTAAAAGAATGTTGGATGACCATGTTTCTTCTAGAGCCTATCAGGATCCTAGCTTCTTTAATGCATACCTAAATACTCCAAGGGGTATTTTTGTTATTTCTTAGGAGGTTTATGATGTTGAGAAAGTCACCTTCTGCAATAAGTCTACCCTATACTTCTTTTGCCAATACCAATCCTCTCCACATTACTTTAGCTTTGGCTTTGTTTTTTGTATGGATGCCTAGATGTTTTGCAAAATCAAAAATAAGGTGACCTCGATGGTCTAGGGTTACCTTTTGTAGCTCCATAAAAATTCAACTTGAACCAATCTAGTAGAGGGGGAATCCACATTGACCCTGATATAAGGTTAGGAGGAACTAAAGTGGAAGTATCCTTAAAAGGGATATTAAAGGATTGATGCAATGACTTCTCAAACACACATCTGACCCTACGAAATTCCAAAAGTTTTGGAAAAAATAGGTTGGGAATCCATCAGGGCCCAAGGCCTTGTCAAGATCCATGGAGAACAAGGCTTGTCTAATTTCCTCATCTGAGAAAGGAGCATTGATTTTTTTATTGATGTCATTAGTGATGGAATAAGGAATAAATTGCAGCATGGACTCTTTGATTGTGGCCATACAAGGGGTATTGTATCCAAGGAGGTAACTAAAGAAAGAGATCACTTCATCTCTAATCTCATGGATGTTTTGAGTTGAAGAGCCATCCCATTTAACAAACTCCCTGATCCTATTGTTTCTTCTATTCATCATAGTTGTAACATGGAAAAATTTGGTGTTCATATCCCCATGTTTGAGCCACAAATATATAGAATTATAACTCCAAAATATTTCCTCACAAGCCCAAATGTTGTGGTATTCGACTAGGGTGTTTATTTCCTCTGACTTGGTAGATTCATCATAGACTCCATTTTGAATTTTCTTCTTGATGCAAGCTAGTATTTCAGACATGTCTTGCTTGTTTTCAAATAGATTCCCAAATATATCCTTGTTCCAAAATTTGAAATTTTCTTTGATGAACCTTAGCTTTTGATACAATTTAAAGGATGGGCTCCCTTGAGTATATTTTTACCACCATTGGTTAATACGGTATCTCAGATCATGATTTTTTAACCACATTGCTTCAAACTGAAAGGGCCTTCTAAAAGGATGAGCCTTCTACAATTCTAACAGGATAGGACTATGGTCAGAAGAAATCATGGGCAAATAATGAAGAGATGCATCTCCAACAACTGTAATGGCTTCCTAGGATAGCAAGAACCTATCTAATATTTATTGAATAAGTTTATTTCCCATCTGTCTATTACTCCATGTAAACTTGGCATGTTTGAGCTTGACATTCATGAGTTCATTGGAGTTAACAAACTTTTTGAACTCATCCATGCTTCTATTGGGTAAACCTATCCCTCCTCTTTTATTTTAAGGATAGAGGAGTATGTTAAAGTCCCCTACAATGATCCAAGTAATATTACGAAATGCCTCTTTCATGTTTCTTAGATATTCCCACAACACTGCTCTCCATTGAAGAGAATTAGGAGCATAGATGTTGGACATGATCTAGAAAAAGTTATTGTCCATGTCATGAACGAAAACACTTAGCACTCTTTCATCAAAATGAATGATTCTACCTTCCAACTTCCTCAAGTCCCAAATAAACATTAAATCTCCTAAGGCTCCTCTAGCTTGGCTGAAGGTAACTTCCTTGTGTTTACATAATTTAGAGGTAATTTCTTTTGACAACATGACATCAATTTTTTTTCTTGCATTATGAAAATAGTAGGATTAATTTCTCTCCTTAATTAACTAACCATTCCTTGTTTGGTTAGGCCAATGAGGCCTCTCACATTCCATAATAGGAACTTCATTTCGACTGTTTGGAGTTCTTACCTCTCCATATGCCCTAGGGTGGAGGAGGTTTGTTGGGTTTGTTATCATATTTGAGGATGGTGATAACTAGAGAAAAAAGTGTCTTTTGAGTCCCATTTGCAATCTCATCAACAAGCCCTCTTCTGAACTATTCCACCACTAAGATCCTTCCTCTCTTTTTTTCACTACCACAATCGAAGGAGGATTTCATTGAGATCCTTATTTATTTGGGGCTAAATTTGGGAGTGATGATTTGTTGTATAACTAGGCTAAAATAGTCATCACTCACCATCATTTCAATGGTTTTAGTCCTAGTGACTTCTTCTTCCATGATCTATCTATATTCTTCCAGGTTTTGGGGCATGTCGTAAGGGTAGTTTAGGGGAGGGCACAATGAGGGGGTGTTTGATAGTCCTGATCTTTATGGGGACTCTAGGCTTGTTAGAAGGTCTAAAATAGCATAGGCCTCCTTCATTCCTTATTTATTCTTATTGGCCCCATCCTCATCAAGTATTTCAAATTTATTTGTTTTTGGATATCAAAGGACTTACCTATTCTTCCAGGTTTGCCTGACATGAGATCTGTTGCTTTCCTTTTTTTGATTTTTGGGATTGATATCCTTGAACCTAGTTTTTTTTTCCACTCCTGTATTTATTGTAAACTCATTTATTCATTGGAAACATGAATCCTTAATTCCTTGTGTGCCCTTTATCATTAACCCCTCTTGGGTCGAGTTTCTTCGGTGATTCTTTTTGAACAGTCAGGTTTGGGAACTAATTTTTGAGGTGGCCCTGAGTTTGGCACTCCACATATAATTCTATATTGTTCTCATATTCAATGGCCTACTTCATTAAGTACATTCCATATCCATGTTCCACAAATTTTGGGAGCTCAAAATCTAGATTAGCATTCACACATATCCTTTCATGGGTCATTATCGACCTGGCTAGGGTGGAATGATCAACCACTACTAGTTCACCAATAGT
Source organism: Wollemia nobilis (assembly GCA_028583015.1). Taxonomy (NCBI): domain Eukaryota; kingdom Viridiplantae; phylum Streptophyta; class Pinopsida; order Araucariales; family Araucariaceae; genus Wollemia; species Wollemia nobilis. The sequence continues at coordinate 1,682,278 of JAQPPZ010002979.1, forward strand.
CCTTGCAATCCTTTTTAGGAAATACTCATGGAAAAACTAACTAGGAAGATTTGATAGATGGACCCAAATGGGGGCGATATTAGTGCTTTGTGTTTCAGGGTCACAATCCTCCCCCCACAATTTTGAGGAAGAGGCTTCGCCTACCCAAAAACCATGGCCCTCCTATTAGGTTGTTATTGGCATCTTCCTAGTTATTGAGATGGATGATGAAAATGCCTCTTGACAGCACAACGATCTCCATATTTCCTACCATCCTCCACTTGGAAAATGCCCATGTCCTTATGGTTTCTATGTATGGTATCTCATATATAAACTTCCCCACCAGGGAGTAGGTATCCATGGATAAAAACCCATCCATGATACTCAAAAGAGAGATTAATCTATTCTTCTTAGAGATGAGTGGTGACATTTGAGAGCCTCTACAAACAATGGGATATTTTTAGGGCTCACAGATCCTGAATGGGTCCCCTTGTTAGGATATTTTTTGGGGGATTCGATTCCCCATACTTTTTCAACTTGATCTAGAATGGAATATTGTCTATCCTCTGTCTCATCAAGAGAATTACCTACCCCTAGATCCTCGCCTAATGCATCCTGGTACCCTGGTTCATGAGGATACTTCCTTACTTCAATAATTCAAATTCCTTGCTGCCAGCATTTCTCCTCAGTTGCTTCTCCATCATCCTATCGTGTTCCTTTTAAACTCTTTAAAGTATACCACTTTTGACCCAAATGTAGTTTTGGTTTTAGGTTCCAAAAAAACAAGACTTGGGACCTAAGACAAGGGTCAGTCCAACAGCCAAGGATCATTCTAGAAATTGATCATGTTCCCATTACCTGGCCTCCACTTGCAACCTTTAAAAATAATAGACGTAGATTTTTGTAGACTAAGCCAAAATGTCAAACCTAAAGCCAATAATGAATCTAAAAGTAAGAAGTTTCTCTGGTTTAGATATTTAGCCAAATCAATATGGATCCAATCCAAATCAACTTGCATTACCACTTTCCAACCCTATTTAAACACCAAAGCTTTATTTATTTCATAAATATTTTTGATCCCTAACCCTCCGTTCTATTTTTTACTAAAGACTTGATCCCAAGAGACCAAATAAAATTTCTTTTTCTTTTTTGAGCTAAACTAGAAGAATGAATTCTAAATATGTTCAATTTCTGATAAATTCTTTTTAGGAATATTGAATATAGATAAGAAGAATTTTAGTATGATATAAAGAGTATATTTAACTAACATAGCCTTCCTTTCATGGCTAAGGAGGGATCCCTCCCACCCAACAAACTTCTTTTGCATTATTTCCACCACTAGCTCCTAGATATAATGATGAATCCTACCTTTAAATAGGGGAATCCCAAGGTAAAGAGATAGGAGTGATACAAATTTACATCCTAGAATATGAAAAATTATCCTCTACCTCATTGGGGGGCATTTAGAAAGAGGATATTGCTTTTAAGGTAGTTTATTTTCTTCCCAACAACTTTTTCAAAAGAAATAAAATCTTCTTTTAAAACAATAATCGAGGGAACTGAATTAAGAAGGGAAAGAAGAATATCATCAATGAATTGGTGGTGAGATATTGGATCCAAAGGTAATGTTGGCTTGATACCTTCCATATTTTCTTTCAACTTAATGGATATTCCAAGTTCTTCAACTATCAAGATGAAGAGGTATGAGGATAGGAGATCCCCTTGATGAATGCCTCTGTAGCTTGAGAAGTATCTTTTAGGGGACTCATATATTAAGAAAAATAAATTTGTAGAGGAAATACAAGCTTTAACAAGACTTATCCAGCTTTGGCTAAATCCAAATTTCCCCAACACCTTTAGAATAAACTTCCAATATATATTATCATAAATCTTGTTGTAGAGGAGGAAAACTACATTGTCACATATGATTCTTGGTTGGATCCACTAGGATCCAAGGTGACTGTGGGGGTGTGTTATATTTTCTACACTCAATGGGCAAGGGAAAGGGTTCACTAGGAATATTTTTAGGTGTAAGCTTTTGATGAGGATATGATATAGGAAATGCAACCACAAGATGCAAGACAAGAAAGCTAAGATATCTATATGATAATGGCACTATAATATGCAAGAAAAAAGAATATAAAATTATACAATAACTAAAAAATATGCCATAAATGAAAGCTTACAAAAATATTTTAATGCAGTATAATGGAGGACATGAACACCCCATAAAATATTTTGAAATAACTACATTGTATCACACTATTAATCTATACTATGCACTCCCTATATTATCTCCCCTCTATTTCACTAACTATAAGGTATTTATATAGGAATATGGGTTCCTTGGCCCTTACTCTACCTTTGACTCTATCTTATGACTTATGTACATGTGGACTACATGCACATTTACATCATTGCACATTCTAACACTTGTGCATTTATTAAATGCTGAAGTAACTACTTAAATTTACTCTAAATTAAACTCCTACTCTAGTAATGTACCAAAGGTGGTACATTGATATGTACCCAATAATGTAAAATGTTCTCTAAAACCCCTTGTATTACATCATTTAGGTATCAAAGACTTTAGTCTTCAATATGGATCTTTGATCTAGTTCTGGAGTTTGTGTTCTCCTTCTCTGCTTTCAGTATCATGTTCAAGAAAGTCATTAGTGTCTTCATAAAATGTTATTTTTGTTGTGAGAGATTTAACTTCATGTTTATCAATTGGTTTTTCCAGTTCTTTAATTTCTTGAATCCTTTGAGCTAGATGTCATTTTTGATTCCCTTCTCGATATTCCAATTGAGGGTAATTGTATGGATGCTGAAACTATTGCTAATGATGATTATTTTGAGTTTAATATTACATTGGTTGGAATACTCTATTTGCATGGCTTCCATAGTTTATCTAATTTCCATTATTCTGGTTTCTAGGATTGAATCTGCAATAATTAATGTTGTCATTTTCTCCTACATACATGACAATATCTATTATTCCATGGCCTTCATCCCTTTAAGTATGAAGCAACATTTGCTTGTGGATTATCTTTTGAAACTAATGCATTGTTAGTAATTTAATATTTAATTATATTTTCCACCTTATATTCATAAATAATATTGACTAACTCATCAAAATATGTATCTTTACTTAGGATTTATAAAGATATAACCAAATACTTGTAGCTAATTGGAAGAGCTCTCATAGCTACTTGAACTAGAAACTTGTCTTCAATATTTTATCCTAAGGTTAATAATTTTCCATTTATATATGCTACCTTCCTTAGGAATAGTTCTATACTTTCGCTACTATTCATTTTTAATGAATGTAACTAATTTTAAATATTTAAGATAGTAGTTTTATTCTTCCATTCAAATATTTTGGATAAGGTTTTCCAAGCTTCTGTAGATGTTCTTGTTGAAATAATGTGAGGTTGTAGTTCATCTATAATGGAAAAGTTATTATCATTGATTCTTTTGCATCACTTCTTAATTTTTTTGAATATTTGTATGAAAAACACAAGCTTATACTGAGAGGGGGTTGAACAGTATAAGTCTAATTTTTACTTTTATTTCCCAATCAATATTATGCAATGTATATATAGAAGTAGCAGTAATCAAAGCAATGCATAAATAACCAAACATAATAGAGACACCAAATTTACGTGGTTCATCCAATGTGGGCTACTCCACGAAGAAAATATTTTACTAAAAGTTTCTCAATCAATCTCTTGGGAATACTTTCCCTATTATAATATTTATGGACCTATGTCCAAAGGAGACATCAATCCCCTTAATCAAGTTCATGGATATCTACCCATAATAGAATTCCTTTCTCCTCTTGCTCTGGCTGGTGATCTTCTAGAAGAACTGTTGCCTCTACTACATTGGATAATGGATATTTATCCACTAAAGACTCTTGTCCCCAATTATAATACCTATCCTCACTGCCCTGGCTAATGGATCTTTATCCACTGGAGACTATCATCCTCTGTACTCTATCAACTCCAAATATCTATCTCAAATTTGTACTAAACATAGTCCTTATATCTAGAACAAATCTGCTCAGTGTCTGTCTCTAGTCTGACACAAAAATGTCCTCAAATATGCACCAAAATATATCCTCTAATATATAGTAAACATAGTCCTTCAGTCTAGCACAAATCTATCCTCAATCTCCATCCTCAAGCCTTAACTCAAAGCTTGACTCAATATCAAATTAACTCTGCTGGATCTGCCCTAAACCTTAACTCAAGGTTTGAACAAATCAATCAATTTTACTCTCAAGTCTTCTCAAAGACTTATCTCAAATCTACCTTTCAAGATTCCATAAAATCTCACACTAATTTTTCCACAAGTCCTCTCTATAACTTGTCCAAATCTCCTTAATAAGTCATCACAAAACCTTATCCAAATATGCTCTCAATCTGTATTGTAATATTCCACAAAAGCTTACCCAAATCTATTCACAAGTCTTCTCAAAGACTTGCCTCAAATCTGCTCAACAAGTCCACACTAGAAATTTTTCTTGATGATGAAGGAACCTCTAAATTCTACCACAACCACAAACACTTCTTTTCCAAGCTCAAAGAAGTTATATGATGATAAAGTCTCTCAAAGGTAAAATGTAAATATTAAAACATACATACACCTTGTCACTTCATATTATAGAAAGCATTCATAAATATATACAAAAATAAATGACCAAATACACCTTATAATATCTCAGTTAAAATAATATCCAACATAAAAAATAATGTCAATACAATCACCTTTTCAAAATAACTCAATAGTAAGAAATCCTCTCAAATTCTAACCAACACTTTAATCCACTTATTTATCTAATTACTCAAAATAATAACCAAATAAAATAGATTTTATTTACCCCTTTTAACTCCCTAGAATCTTATGTCAAACCTTAGGTATTATAAAATATAAGAAACATTTATTACCTCTGCCTTGGTGAGACTCGAACCCTTGACGCCACCTCCCCATGCATCCTAGCCACGGTCTTGGTTGCCACATGTGCTAGGCACTCATTTAGGGATAAAATAGCACCACGTTCTCTATATTCCTCCCCTTTTGCACCTAATCCAAAAAATCATGCATTGATTCCTTCGACACTTCAAACACAACACACCAAAATGCTGCTACCACGAATCGATCATAGGTCACTCTGTGCCCAAATGCCTTAGACCTCAACCACTTACCACTAGGACACGCTGCCTATGTGGATATGGGATTTTAGCCCTTGATAATATTATCCCATTTCACTGGCACCTAATACAAGAACCTTATCTTCTTCCTCACACGAATTCTCTTCAACACACGCTTGCCTCTTTCTCTTGTTCAAACGAAGGATAATTCGAATGCCACTAAGGCATATAGTTTATATATCATCTGCCACCTTTAAAATTGAACATCGGTGCAAATTTAATTGCCTTGCAACCCTAACCTTAGGGTAATTATAATTTAATTAATAATAACATTATTATAATTAAATTATAATTAATTTAATAACCATAGGTTAATTAAATTAACTTACAAATTAATAGATAATGAAATTATAATTAAATATAATTTATTTAACTCCCATAGGTCTATCCAATTGTATTTAAATAAATTACCATTTATTTTTCCATCATGGGTTTTAATTAAAAAACCTTCTTCTTATGCTTCCACATAATATTAAAAATATTATTAAGCTCTTTTGCCATTAACCTTTGCATTGTTCCTTTTGACCTTTTGACATCAATGGTAGCTTATTCCTTGACATCAATAACCACTTCGTTCCTTGACATAAATGAAAACTTTGGCTCAAAATGTCCAACATTGTATCATCTTTAGTAGGTTTAGTTGTTGTTCCTTTAACAATTTTCTAAAGCTTTTTAACTATCAAAATCACCCTCACTTTGTTTTCCATGAGGAGTAATTTGGATATTTAAGTAGTTGGGATTCTGTAAGGAAGAATTTATTTGTTGTCATGATAGTACTTGTAGACTACCTTATAAATCCCTAGTATAGAGTATGTGAACTACTTTAATAAAAAAATTCTAAGACTTAGGTTTTGTAGGATTCCTTGTCTCCCTAGTGATTAGATTATGTTGTAAGTTTTGATAAAGTGCTTAGCAAGTATAAGTTCACCTTTTGGGTTGATTTTGTAGTGTTTTATAAATAACACTAATCAACTCCTAGTTCACCTTATATCTCCTAATGAAGTATGCACTTATCAATTTGAAGTTCTCTATGGTTGGATTTATTTTATCCCTTTAGTATGAGTATGAGACAAGTGTAAGTAAATAATTCCAACTCCTTTAAGTAAATAATGAACTTCCTTTTATACCCCTTAATATCCAATAGTTTAATATTTCTAAATTCCAATAATCTATGTTTGATGTAGCATACCTTATAACTCCCTAATTTTGGAATATTAGAAATTAATAATAATTACAATAATATTATTGATTTTCCAAGTAGAAACCCTTATATCTCCTATGGTGTTTAATTGCAAATATTCCACTAAAGTAATTTTAAATACTATGGAAATGAGTTCCTTTGATTTGATTTCAAATATATTAAGGTTAATTGTTTCTCCAATATAAATGATAAATAAACTCAACCTTATGATATACCCCTTATTACTCCTTTAATGAAAGCAATGTTAATCAACATAGAACCTTACCTTATAATGTTGTATTTCCTTGAGAAATGGGCATTGTACTTCCTTGATGGCAAATGTATGATAGTGGTAGTGTGTTTAATGCTCCTTTGACTCCTTGAATTTATGCCTTGTGCCTTGAATATGCTCTCAAATATGCCTTAATTCCTCCTTTAATACTGGCTAAAAATATGCTTCCATGCTCTAATTTGGGCACCTATAAGTATGCTTCTACATTCTTGACATAGGAATCAAGTGGTATAAACATTTATCTTCTGTATGAGAACTTTTATTAGGCTATATGTCCTTCTGATGCATCTACCACATGGTGTATGCATTATTGTGGTTATTTTACTTGATGGGTTTTGGGTCCAGGTGTCATTTATGCTCATTTCTCCCTTGATCAAAGAGCTATAATTATTATGTTGTGTAACCCTCAAATGATATTATTAATGCTCAATTAGTGGATGTTACCTTCTTTTGAGTGCTTCTTTTATGAACGTATGTTAGGGAACATATGGGCACCTTAAATTAATGTGCTAATTGACACTCTACTCTTTTGCACGGATGACTCTTCAATGTCTCTTTACCTTTGTATATCCTCTTCTAGTGAATGCCCTTTGTATTCTTGTTTAAAAATACTTTCTTTCCAAGCGTTTGATGATGCTTGTGAGGATGGCTCCAACTAAGGAAGTTTTCAAGTGTTGTAACAAAGGTTTTATGGTGGCTATCCATATGCATATCGACTAGTGATACATCCAAGTTGGACCCTTGGTAATGCACCTTGCTTTCATATTTAACTTTATTAGAATATGTTGTCCTTGGTGTTATGTTATACATGGAGTGCAATAGATGATTTTTCACCTTACATAGCCCTTATATGTTTTAGGTTGTCATTGCATTATGTGTTGGATGATGATATCTTATAACACCTTAACGACCTATCTTCTAAGTCTTATGAGTGGCTCTCCACTCAAGCACAAATCAACGGATATCGAGTCCTTTGGATGGCTCCTCTTCAAGAACTTTTTCTAGTTCTAATGGTAGCCATTTGTAGATAGAATGATAGGATACATAGAGTGTCCTTAAGACAATTATATTTTATCTTCCTTTGATGTAATAGAAGACAAGTTTGGTGCTTGAATAACAACCTAAATTACCTCCTTATTTGCACCTAAAACCTGAGATTTTCCTAGTCTCATTTTGTAGCTCTCTTTGCTAGTTTTGATAGTGAGTTTCTTCTCTACACCTTGGATGAATATAACCCTGTAAGGTGGCTTGTCTAGGCCACGATAAGTTGCTGGTTTTATATACCAAATAGTGTCTCTAGACACTTTGATATATGTTTATTTGTGTACTTTGGTTTTTCATTCTATCTTAACAACCAATGAACATAATAATCCTTTGAGAGTAACTAGTTTGATGAATAACTAGAATAGTGCAACCAATCCTTAATGTACCAGTAATATCTCTAACTCAATGCACTTAAGGATAATAATAATTTCACCATATTGCTCTTGTAAATGAACCCTTAGATTAGTTTGAAATATACACTTAATTTTCATTGAAATTTAAAATTACTTAGTGCACCTTAAAACTCCTTAAGAACAACTAGTATAGTGCAATATTTATCTCACCTTATTACTCCTTCAAATGAACCTTAAATCATGCACTAGTAATTTCTCCTAAATGCACTATAATTTCTATAACTTAATGTAGTCTTCTTTGCTGTAACTAGATAATAGGAAGATGATATTTTTATTTTCATCAAAATATATCTAACTCCTATTTTAATGTGCAGGTATAAACCTTAAAATAAACTATCTTTTGCACTCCCTTTGATGACTAAAAATTTAACCTTCCTCGCAAATTTCAAACTATAATAAGGTGCTAAATGAAACTAAATAATAAACCAAATATAAGTGTTTATAAAATTAACCCTTTGCACCTAAGTTTCTTACCTTTAAAATCTCTGAAGATGAAGGATTGCTAGGTGATTATATTCATCTTATTGCTACCTTTAATTTAATGATCTTGCAACTATTCTTGGTATCCTAAATAGCTCCTCAAATCACCAATTTTTAGTTAGTAACTCCTCTATATTTATGCTTGAAACTATCATGTGGTGGTTTCAATTCTCCTTCAGGATGCTCTCTATAAATCTGAAGTTTTGTAGCTAGTAATGTTGTCCTAATTGCTACCCAATTTTATACATTCTTTCTATCCTTAAATTTAAAATATTTTAGATTGTAAAGTAGTCAATATATTCAATAAAATGCTATTATTGAACCTAAAATTTTTGGTAAGGAATTCTCCCAGATCGTAGCTTGTTTTTTCTTCAATAACCCTTTAGTATTCTACTATATATTCAGCAAACCATATCTTTGACTGAGTCTTCTAGCCTTCAAATGTAATCTTCAAATATTTCAAGTTTGGTAGTAATATTTGGCTCCTTTCTCCTTCAACCTCCTTGTCAAAATATAACTTCAATCAAGGCCTTCTTCTCAAGAATATGGAAGTCTTGAGGTTTTCACCAATCTCCTCTAAAATTTGGTAAAATTCTTGCCAAGTAATTCTCCCTTGGGCTTGTTGTCGAATGGTGATAAGTGTCCCAAGTTCTTAATTTATCAAGAAATTCTCCTTGGTGGTAAATTTCTCCAATGAGTTGTCCTAGGAACTCCTTTAATGGCCTTCTTTGAATCTCCTTCAATGAGGTTCACCAAGTGTTATCCTTATTTATCCTTGAGACCTCTTCTCTAAGGTCTTCACTCTTGCAGCTTCTTTGGTCTTCCCAATGAGACCTTTCCTTCAACCTTATATTGTGGAAGTGTTGGAAATGAGATATTCTTTTCATATATTTGAATTCTATTGCTTTAGGAATGGGATTTTTGCTTATACTTCTTTAGTATTCTATATTCAATGGAGATCACCAATATTCAATCTTCTCTTAGACTCTTTCTTTGGAGTCTCTTATTCCTATATTCTACTGTAAATATGCTATGGCATTTTATTCTACAATTTGAAGGTTTCAATATTCAATGGATATTACCAACCTCCAATATTCTAGAATTGAGAGTTCTTTAATTGGACCTTCTAAGGATCTCTTCAACTTCTTCAAGGTAAAGTATCCAATTTGCACTAGAGATCACAAATATCCTATATTCATCGATACTCTTCACTAGAGTCTTATTCTCTCCCTCGATTTTGTAACAAGGTTTCTATGGCCTTTTCTCCTTTTGCACTCTACAGGTCTACAATCTAGTAATGGGACATTTTCTTCAGGACTTCAAATCTTCATTATTATGTTTGTTTCTTCTGGTGCTAGATTGATTCTAAAGAAGATATAATTCCTATATATTTTGTAGGAAGCTTCCCAACTCACTTTGAATCTCATTTTTCCTATAATAAAGTATTAGGACTGTAATGGAAGAAACTCTAAATCTAGAGATGATGAATATTCACTAGTTGATTTGTCAATCTAGTGGAATCCATGTTGAGTCCTAGTATTCATGAGTTTTATGTAACCCTATGGAAATACTTTAGCTAGATGCAATCTCAAAATTTTTGGAAATGATATTTTTTGATTTCTCTCAATCTCACTTGTGGCTCTCCTTATTTCCCATCGATCTTCCATGTGCTCTAATACCACAATTAGATTTTGATGAGGATATGTTATAGGAAATGCAACCACAAGATGCAAGATAAGTAAGCTAAGATATATATGATAATGACACTATGCTATGCAAGAAAATAAGGAGATAAATTTCTACAATAACTCAAAAATATGCCATTAATGAAATCTTACAAAAATAGTACAATGCAGTATAATGGAGGACATGAACACTCCATAAACTATTTTAAAGGAACTACATTATATCACATTATTAATCTATACTACGCACTCTCTATATTATATCCCCTCTATTTCACTCACTATAAGGCCTTTATATAGTAATATAGGTTCCTTGGTCCTTACTCTACCTTTGACTCTATTCTATGATTTATGTACATGTGGACTACATGCATATTTACATCATTGCACATTCTAACACATGTGCATTTATTACATGTTGAAGTAACTATTTAACTTTACTTTAAAAGAAACTCCTACTCTAATAATGTACCAAAGGTGGTACATTGATATGTATCCAATAATGTAATATATTATCTAACATTAGGACAAACTCCAAGTCTAGGGTGGAATTATTTAATGTGTTCAATAAAAAAATCACCTATGTTTGGCCTCTATAAACTAAACTATGCAAATGAAAGAGCAATGCAAAACACACAAGATGCAAGAAAATAATGTCTAACCCTAGTATGATTATTTGATTCAATGATATCTAGCCCTAAATTACAATAAATGAAATTCTTTTTCTTTTGAGCAAGGGCATAAGTGAAATGCACAAACAAGACTAAACCCTAGATGCACACTATATGCTCTTATTATTTCAAATGCCTAAAAATAATCAAATAATTTTCCTTTTTTTTATATCTTAGTTTTAAAAAAAAATGAATAAAGCAATCAAAAAATAGCTTAGAGATCTACTAGGGAACTTACTTGAACCGGTGTTTGATCCAAGATTTATCTTGTGTCTAGAAATATCCCACAATTTTAACCTTTAAAAATAGCTTTACAAAACCTTAGAAAGTATGATCAATGTTAGGGGGTCTACTTAGGCTACTGTGTAGCAAAGCTTGGGAGTGCAACAGTCAAGCCTCCTAGGTTCTTTTAGTTGATATTTAGAAATCAAGAGTGAATGTTGACCTTTTTTGGAGATGGAAAAAAAAAATGCAATGAAATAGAATAGTGCAAAAAATAAATGTAAACACCAATATTATATCCTAAGTGTAGCATGCAAATATGGATCTTGGGTTTGGGAGTAAATCTTATCCCCAAATTTTATGTAACCAAAATCACACCCTGTACGGGGCATCCACAATATTTACTCTACCAAAATTGTGCCCTATAAATACAAGGTGTGATTTCATGACAAGTTAAATAAAATAGTAGATCGATGTGAAATGAGCAAAAATAAGAATACAATTAATAGTTTAGGAATGAAAAATCCATGAAACAACCTAGTGGTAGCAAAAGGGGTGGACAAAAGGATGAAGAACTCCACAATATGGTTGAATCATCCTCAAGGCTCCAACACTTGTCCATCAAGGGTAGAAAATAAAAAATTTAGTAGAATAACACCAAAAGAAACTTGCCAAAGAGCTTGAGATATTTCTCTTAACTTGTTAGGTAGAATACTAGTTATTTCTTGTGGATCTTAGAATATTTATTATAGGTAAAAGGATATAAAATACCCTCTATTTATAAGTTATTTGAAACACGAATGGATGGGAAAACCTTAAGGGAGGACTGAACTTATATAAGTCATCTTGAAAGTTAGATTTTCTAAGAGAAAACCCTAACTTGTCGAAATTGCACCTTGTAAGGGTTGACCATGATTTTGATAAAAATAGGAAAAAAGAGAGAAATAGGGGAGAATGGAGGTCTAAAATTACATTTAGTCAAGCTAGAGGGTCTTGTTGGCAATTTTGGGTTTGAGATCCTAGCTTCTTGTCTATGAGTTGTCATTGATGTCAAAAGGAAATGGCATTAATGTTAAGAGGATGTGTTGGCTTCAAAGGTGGAAGATTCCAAGAGAATATTTTTAAGAGAATCTAGAGAGATTCCATTGGCAAGGGTTTTTCATTAAAACCAAACCGGTTTTTATTAAAACCAAGTTGGATAGGGTTTTTATTAAAACCAAGTTAAATGGTTTTTATTAAAACCAATGGAGGTTCTCTTTATTATTTATTTAATTATTTTTTAAACACCTTTTTAAAAGACTTTTGATTAATTTCGAAATGGTCTTTATTTCCGCTGACATCAAGGTGTCTTCGAAGATACTATTTATTCTCCAACTCCTAAGGTTGGAAGGCTAATTAATTCGAAATTCCTCGAATGCAATTTATGGTGTTTGTGCTTTGTATTCGCTGCGATCGAAGGAAGACTTAGAAGCACGTGCGATTGAAAAGTCTTCGGGAGTTTTTTTCGAGGGTGAAGTGGAGGGAAGTTCACTTGTGAACTTTGTAGCCCGTGTGGGCTAGTGGCAGCGAAGGCTGCTATTGGGCGCTGCATTGGCGGAGGTCGATGTTTCGAGTCTCACGGGGGTGCTTTGCTAGAGTAACACACGTTTTTATTAAAATGTCTTTATGCCATGAAATTCGAAGTTTCTTGGACAGCGATTTATAAGTTTGATAGTTGTGTGTGGTGATAGCTTGAAGGTTCAATTATCTTCTACTCCAATAAGGTATGGGCACATTCTTCTTATGAGTATGATTGGTGTATGTTTTCTGAAATAAGGTTGGAGTGAAAAGGTATTCTACTAGGTATCCTTTGGCTAGGTGTAAATCCTATTTTCTGGTTTGTTAAAGACTACTTATGCATTGTTATCCTTAAGGAGAGTTTTTGGTGAATGCATAATTTTTGGTTTGAGATAGTGGAAGCTTTGTGCACTAGGGTTTATATTTGTGAGTCTAGCTGCTTGCATTGAGTTGGTGGAACCCTTGGTTGGCTGTTTTGAGTTTGATGGTTGAGTTGCTTCCATAGAGGTTTTTTGATCAAGTTATTGCTTTACTTGATTCATGATATTGGGATTACTCCATTGAGTTGATTTGAGCAAGTTATTGTTTGCATTTGGTGATATTGTGTTGGTGGATGTTTTGTTCAAATATCTTTGGAGGGAAAAGGATTTATACTTGTTTCCTTTTCTTGTGATGATTGGTTGAATGCTTCAAGGTTGATATTGAGTTGAATGGTGTTGGTTGACTAAACCTTGTTTGATGAGCATTGTTGTTGAAACCCTAATTGATGTTGAAAAGAACATGAGTATCATTTTTATGTGATTCTTTGCATAGTTGGCAATTGTTGGGGTTTCATGTTCTTGAAAGAAAACATTCTATCCTATCCATTCAGATATTGAGTTGAGTTTTCATATTTGATATTGAGATTGAGCTGAGTTGATTTGAGTTGAGTTTTGATATTGGGATTTGAGTATAGAACATATTGAGTCTCTAAAAATTCTCTTTATGCTTCTATGAGTTTGAAAAATCACATTGGGTCTCTAACAATTCACTTTGTGATTTCCTACTAAGAAAGTTTTTCTTGGTGAGCTTGCTAAGTTTTTGGACAGGTTCCAATGGGTAATTGTGAGCAGTTTTTGGACAGGTTTCGGTGGAGACTTGTGAGCAGATTTGGATAGGTCCTAGCAGAGGACTTGTGAGATGAGTTTGATAGTTCTATCAGATAAATTGAGGATAGAGGTGCATTGGTTCTATGAGTAGAACCTAAGGACATTTGGCAAGTCTTTGAGAAGGCTTGTATGTAGAGGATTGATTTGTTCAAGAGTTGGATAGATCTGAAAAATAGAGGAAGACTTGTACTAGACCAACTGACTGTGTTTGGTACAGGTTGCTGAGTTGATGTGGATGTGATCATAGAAGGTAGAGGTCTCTTAGGCTAAGCATTGAGGACAGGAGGTCTTCGATGGAAAGGAGTTCCACGTGCTGGCAAGAGGTAGATGCAGTTGATATTCTGAGGGATCATTTCCAAAGCAGAGCAGAAGGTATATCCTTTTGGCCGAGGCTCATAAACATTGTAATTGGGAAGGATTCCCAAAGAACTTTGAGATAACTTTTAGAGAAAATTTTTGTGGACGTAGCCCAACCATTTTGGGTGAACCACGTTAAAAATGGGTCTTCAATGTGTGATGCTTTCTGTCTTGATTAATGTTGTGTTGATGCCACTACTATCTAAAGTTAAAATTATTAATTGGTTAAGTATTATACTGTTCACCCCCCCTCTTAGTATAAGTCCATTTTCTTCAATTGGTATTAGAGTAGGTCTCTCCAGAAAGAGCCTAACAGTTTGGAGAAGGATCTATCAGAGGAACATACAGATTCAGAAAGAGATGAAGAGGTTGAGTTCGATCTCAAAGGTGAATTCTTCTTGGCTTTAAGAAAGCTTGAGAAATTTAAGGAAGAGAATTATGTTCTCAAGCATCAATATCAGGAAGAAGAGATAGCAAGATCATAATTGTCTCAAAGTGTTATAGACTTCAAAATTCTAGCTGAAGAAGGGAAAAATATTGAACAGGTTTTGACAGAGGCTCTCAAAGGAAAGGAAGCTAATTGTGAGAAACTAGAAGAAGAGGTTATGTCTCTTAGAGTGAAGTTAGAACAGTTGGCTCTCAGAAAGAATACTCTGTGTGAAAAGCAAAAGAAGGATGGTATCACCATTCATGAAATAGGGTCTTCGAGCAAGATCAATCTTCATCCTCGAAGAGTGGTGGATTCCGAGTTGGTCACAAGAAGAACAATCATCAAAGGCATCAAAATAGGTTACATAATACTTTCCATGGCTATTGTTTTTCTTGCAAGAAATTTGGTCACAAAGCTATGCATTGCAATAAGTCTTTGAATAGCCATAGTAAGGAAAATGTTAACTTTTTTGCACCTCTTATGAATAAAAATGTCATGTGTTACAAGTGCAATAATTTTGGGCATATAGCAAGGATGTGTAGTTTGGATAGATCTAGCCTTGAGTTCACTAAAAAGAGAAATGAGATCAAATCTAAGTCAATGATAGTTCAAATTGCTTTTCATGCTCAAGACAAAATAGAAAAATGGTATCTTGATAGTGGTTGTTCAAAACATATGACTAGTGAAAAGGAAAATTTTTTGGTCTTAAAAGAAACAAACAGAGGAACAATCAGTTTTGGAGATAACAGGTCAGCTAAAATCTATGGTAAAGGGGCTCTTAGTTTGGATGGGAAATCCAAAATAGAGAATGTGCTTTATGTAGAAGGCCTAAGACATAATCTTCTAAGTGTGATTCAACTTTGTGATCAAGGGCACATAGTATCTTTCTTTTCAGATAGATGTTAGATAAGTAAAGAAAAAAATGGAAAACTCATTGCTAGTGCTACAAGGACTCCAAACAATCTTTACATGCTAAGTGAGATAAAAAAGGAAAAGTGTTTTCTAACTCAAGAAGATGAGAGTTGGTTATGGCATAAAATATTGGGGCATTTGAGCTTTGATAATCTTGTCAATATTAGTAACAAGGAAGCAATTAGAGACTTGCCCAAAATAAAAAGGCCCCATAACATCATTTGCGGTCCTTGTCAACATGGAAAATAGACTAGAACCAGTTTCAAATCAAAAGGGTATACTTCTTCAAAACCATTGGATCTTATTCATATTGATTTATGTGGCCCTACCAGAACTCAGAGCATTCATGGAGAAAGCTACTTCATGCTGTTTATAGATGATTATTCTAGAATTACTTGGGTTACTTTTCTCAAAGAAAAATCGGAAGCTTTTGAAAAATTTAAAGCTTTCAAAGAAATGATTAAAAATGAGACTGACAAGAGAATCAAATGCTTAAGATCAGATAGAGGAGGAGAGTTCACTTCAAATGAATTTGTGGAATACTATGAGCAACAAGGAATAAAAAGAGAATATTCAGCAACAAGAACTCCTCAACAAAATGGAGTAGTTGAAAGGAAAAACAGAACTATTGAAAATATGGCTAGAGCTATGTTAAATGAGTCAAAAATTTTAGATGGATTTTGGAAAGAGGCAGTCAGTACAACAGTCTACATTATCACCAGGGCCCAAATTAGAGTCAATCATCATAAAACTCCTTATGAGTTGTGGAAAGGAAGACCAGCTACAGTAAAATACTTCAAAGTGTTTGGGAGTAAGTGCTTCATCAGAAGGGAAGATCAGAATTTGGGTAAGTTTGATCCTAGGTGTGATGAGGGAATATTTCTTGGATATTCTAGTAGAAGAAAGGCTACAGATGCTTCAACAAAAGAACTCATACAGTTGTAGAGAGCATAAATGTAACAATTGATGAAAAGACAAGGATAAAAGAACCAGTCAAGGAACTCAGTGATGAAATTTTTCAAGAAGAATTCAGAGAGGTTTCAGATGAAGAAGGGGAAAGACAACAACTGCTTCCCAAAACTCCTTCACAATATGTTCAGAAACATCATCCCAAAGATTTGATCATTGGTGATCCAAATAGCAAGAAAACAAGAAGAAGAGTCATTCCTTCAGATGATTCTACAACTGTTTCATTATTATCTTAGATTGAGCCAAAAGATTTCAATGAAGCATGTGTAGATAAGTTTTGGGTAAAAGCAATGGATGAAGAGCTAAATAAAATAGAGAAAAGTGAAACTTGGGAATTGGTTCCAAGACCTAAGGACAAGAATGTCATTGGCACAAAATGGATATTCAGAAATAAACTCAATGAGGATGGAAATATTGTCAGAAACAAAGTTAGGTTAGTCTGCAAAGGTTATGCTCAAGTAGAAGGTGTTGATTTCGAAGAGACGTTTGCTCCTCGTTGCTCATCTTGAAGCTATCAGAATATTTTTGGCCCTTTCAAGCTTCAAATCATTCAAGGTATATCAAATGGATGTAAAGTCAACTTTTCTAAATGGGGTGTTGGTAGAAGAAGTCTACATAGAATAGCCAGAAGGAGTGTCTCTCTCAGAACAATCAGACTATGTGTGTAAACTAAAAAAGGCCTTGTATGGATTAAAGCAAGCACCTAGGGCTTGGTACTCAAGACTTGACAGGTATCTTCATGAGCAAGGCTTCAAGAAATGCGTGGCAGATAACAATTTGTATATTAAGAATGAAGATGATGATATGTTGATTATGGTTGTCTATGTTGATGATATTATTTTTGGGGGAAATAATACTCAGATGTGCAAAGTTTTTGCTAACACCATGCAAAAGGAATTTGAGATGTCTATGATTGGAGAACTGTCATTATTTTTAGGTCTTCAGATTGCTCAATCAAAAGATGGTATATTTCTCTCTCAAGGAAAGTATATCAAAGAAATGTTGAAGAAATTTGGGATGATGGATAGCAAACCAGTGTGTACTCCAATGATTACAGGGTGCAATATGAGTAAATATGATGAATCTCCAACGACAGATCAAAGGTTGTACAGATCTATGATTAGCATTTTATTATATATTATAGCTACCAGACCAGATATCATGTAGGCAGTTGGGTTAGTAGCAAGATTTCATGCAACTCCAAAAGATTCTTATGTTATAGCAGTTAAGAGGATATTCAGATATCTGAAGGGCACTATGGACTTTAGGCTTTGGTATCCCAATGGTGATGATTTCACCCTCACATATTATACAGATGCAGATTGGGCAGACAGTGATTGATGACGGGAAAAGCACTAGTGGTGGAGCATTCTTTTTGGGAAAGAGTTTGGTTTCTTGGCTAAGTAAGAAACAACCTTCGACTTCCTTATCTACGATAGAGGCTGAATACATAGCAGCAGTGGTTGGGTGTACACAGGTTTTATGGATGAAAACCACCTTGGAGGATTTCAAAGTCAAGCATGAACAACCCATCTCCATACTTTTTGATAACACAAGTGCCATAAGTATTTCAAAAAATCTGGTAATGCACTCAAGGACAAAGCATATTTCCATCAAGTATCACTTTCTAAGGGAGAAAGTGCAAGACAAGAAGGTCAAGGTAGAGTATGTGTCTACTAAAGAGCAGATTGTAGATATCTTCACCAAACCTCTTCCAAGAGATACGTTTGAGTATCTAAGGGAGAAATTGGGAGTTGTACTCCCACCCTAGAATTAATCACCTCATTAGGAGGTGGGGGAGGGACTAAGCTAAGAGGCTCATTCTTAGTCCCGAGCCCCAAAGGTGACCCTTTGCCATTGATGACAAAGGGGGAGAGATTTGAGTAAGGGGGAGAGCCTCAATATAGGGGGAGCTATTTATGTTGAGTTTATGTGTTTTTGAGAAGCATGGTTTGCCATCAATGACAAAGGGGGATATTGTTGGCAATTTTGGGTTTGAGATCCTAGCTTCTTGTCTATGAGTTGTCATTGATGTCAAAAGGAAATGGCATTAATGTTAAGAGGATGTGTTGGATTCAAATGTGGAATATTCCAAGAGAATATTTTTAAGAGAATTTGGAGAGATTCCATTGGCAAGGGTTTTTCATTAAAACCAAACCAGTTTTTATTAAAACCAAGTTGGATAGGGTTTTTATTAAAACCAAGTTAAATGGTTTTTATTAAAACCAATGGAGGTTCTCTTTATTATTTATTTAATTATTTTTTAAACCCTTTTTGAAAAGACTTTTGATTAATTTTGAAATGGTCTTTATTTCCGCCGACGTCAAGGTGTCTTCGAAGAGACTATTTATTCTCCAACTCCTAAGGTTGGAAGGCTAATTAATTCAAAATTCCCCGAATGCAATTTGTGGTGTTTGTGCTCTGTATTCGATACGATCGAAGGAAGACTTAGAAGCACATGTGGTTGAAAAGTCTTCGGAAATTTTTTTTTAGGGTGAAGTGGAGGGAAGTTCATTTGTGAACTTCATAGCCCGCGTGGGCTAGTGGTAGCGAAGGCTGTTGTTGGGCACTGCATTGGCGGAGGTCACCGTTTCGAGTCTCGTGGGGGTGCTTTGCTAGAGTAACACACATTTTTATTAAAATGTCTTTATGCCACGAAATTTGAAGTTTCTTGGACAACGATTTATAAGTTTGAGAGTTGTGTGTGGTGACAGCTTGAAGGTTCAATTATCTTCTACTCCAATAAGGTATGGGCACATTCTTCTTATGAGTATGATTAGTGTATATTTTCTGAAATAAGGTTGGAGTGAAAAGGTATTCTACTAGGTATCCTTTGGCTAGGTGTAAATCCTATTTTCTGGTTTTTTGAAGACTACTTATGCATTGTTATCCTTAAAGAGAGTTTTTGGTGAATGCATAATTTTTTGTTTGAGATAGTGGAAGCTTTGTGCACTAGGGTTTATATTTGTGAGTCTAGCTACTTGCATTGAGTTGGTGGAACCCTTGGTTGGATTTTTGAGTTTGATGGTTGAGTTGCTTCCATAGAGGTTGTTTGATCAAGTTATTACTTTACTTGATTCATGATATTGGGCTTACTCCATTGAGTTGATTTGAGCAAGTTATTGTTTGCATTTGGTGATATTGTGTTGGTGGCTATTTTGTTCAAATATCTTTGGAGGGAAAAGGATTTCTACTTGTTTCCTTTTCTTGTGATGATTGGTTGAATGCTTCAAGGTTGATGTTGAGTTGAATGGTGTTGGTTGACTAAACCTTGGTTTGTGAGCATTGTTGTTGAAACCCTAATTGATGGTGAAAAGAACATGAGTATCATTGTTATGTGATTCTTTGCATAGTTGGCAATTGTTGGGGTTTCATGTTCTTGAAAGAAAACATTCTATCCTATCCATTTCAGATATTGAGTTGAGTTTTTAGATTTGAGATTGAGATTGAGCTGAGTTGATTTGAGTTGAGTTTTGAGATTGGGATTTGAGTATAGAACATATTGAGTCTCTAACAATTCTCTTTATGCTTCTATGAGTTTGACAAATCACATTGGGTCTCTAACAATTCACTTTGTGATTTCCTACTAAGAAAGTTTTTCTTGGTGAGCTTGCTAAGTTTTTGGACAGGTTCCAGTGGGGACTTGTGAGCAGTTTTTGGATAGGTTTCGATGGGGACTTGTGAGCAGATTTGGACAAGTCCTAGCAGAGGACTTGTGAGCTGAGTTTGATAGTTCTATCAGAGAACTTGAGGATAGATGTGCATTGGTTCTATGAGTAGAACCTGAGGATAGTTGGCAAGTATTTGAGAAGGCTTGTATGCAGAGGATTGATTTGTTCAAGAGTTGGATAGATCTGACAGATAGAGGAAGACTTGTACTAGACCGACTGACTATGTTTGGTATAGGTTGATGAGTTTCTGTGGACGTGATCATAGAAGGCAGAGGTCTCTTAGGCTAAGCATTGAGGACAGGAGGTCTTTAGTGGAAAGGAGTTCCATGTGCTAGCAAGATGTAGATGCAGTTGATCTTCTGAGGGATCATTTCCAGAGTAGAGGGGAAGGTATCTCCTTTGGGTTGAGGCTCATAAAAATTGTAATTGGGAAGGATTCCCAAATAACTTTGAGATAACTTTTAGAGAAAAGTTTTGTGGACGTAGCCCAACCATTTTGGGTGAACCACATTAAAAATGGGTCTTCAATGTGTGATGCTTTCTGTCTTGATTAATGTTGTGTTGATGCCACTACTATCTAAAGTTAAAATTAGTAATTGGTTGTCTTATACTATTCACCCCCCCTTCTCAGTATAAGTCCATGTTCTTCAAGTCTCTATAAGGTTCTATGGAAAATTAATCACTTGGGTGGGTCAATTTTTTGTGTCTATATTTTGCCCCCTTTGATGCATTTATGGCCTAATAAATGTGGCAAAAAAATATGTAGACACACATGGGTGAAGAATAGAAAATAGAAAAGGGGTATCTAGTTTAGAAGAAAGGGTATGGTGAAAAATTATGCCATTCTAGACACTTTTATATTTGTGCATGCAAATCAAGGCATTAGAGATATTAATGCCTCTCAGGCCAAGGTGCCCCCTTGAGTTTTGGAAGGAATGTGAAATTCCTAATGGAAATTAAAATTGTAGATGCAAAAGAAGAGAGAGTGAAAGAAACAAAAAGAAAGGAGAGAGAGGGAAAAAATATAAGAGAAAGATAAAATATTTTATACTTTTTTTTAAGCATGATAATCACAAACATAATGAATGAAATGCAAAATGATCCTGACTAAAATGCACGAGTGAATCAGACTAAATGAAATGCACTCTAACATGTAAACTAAAAATTAATTGCAAAGTGAAATGTACGAATGAGAATATGGAAAAAAAGAAGAGATAAGAATGAATCAAATGTCAAAAATAAAAAAGAAAGGCAAAAGGAGGAGAAAGCGAAAGCTCTGAAAGGTAAAAAAAAAGAAACAGAGCAGAACCCTATGACGATGTATGCTCATAAATGGTTGAATGGAGGTTACCCCTCACTAGTGTCCATGAAGCTATCCTATAATGGTGTTATGATCATAGATATAGATAGGTGGAGTGATACTCACTATGGGTGTATATGGCCAGAGAGAGAGATATGCCCGCTAGCTTGTATGCTCACAAATGGTTGAATGGAGGCTGCCCCTAGCTCGTGACCATGAAGCTATCCCATATGGGGTGATAAAATGATGTGAGTGATGTTTTCCAAAATAATTATTACCCAATAAGGGTGTTGTGTGTGTAAAGGATGAGTGAACAGAGTGAAGCATAACCTGTGTGTGCATGTGTTGAAAAATAGAGATGAAGAAGAATGATGCATGTGTGCATCTTTCTCAAAATTTTGAGATGTAAGAGATGTGTGTAAGATAGTCAGTGGCCATAGAAAAACCATAAATTATACTCATGTGTTATCGATTCTGTCTCATGGGGATCCCTTAATAATAAAACTATTGAGGATAGGAGAAAGTTATAATGAAGCAAGATTCATCAATAGAAGAGAAGAACACGTATCATTGTCTCAACTAAATAGAGAAAGAAAACATGTAAGGGGAAAGGATACATAGAATAAGAACTATATTCCTTGACATGGAAAATATAAATTGATGATCATTTAAAACTTTTAAGGTTAAGTAATATAGAATGACATTATGGAAATGCATTAAGATGAATCCAAGGTTGGGGATTTGCTAGGCATTAGAGTCCTAGTGCATGTGAGCTATGACATCACTAGGTTTCATCACTTGCCATTATCATGAAATCCCTAATAATATATACGATCAAGCAATCATGTATATACGAGTAAGCAACAATGCAATTATATGAAAAACATAATGCGAAGAATAGAATGTCAAGCAAAACATGCAAAATATGACAGGAGGTCATGTGGTATGAACAAAAAACCAAATGTAGCATGAAAACTAAGCTAAATTTTATATGAAAATGTGAAGTACCAAGTTATGCATAATATCTCTTTAAATGCATTATGTTCATTAGTTCTTTAATTTCTTTACTATCCAAGGGGCACCAACTTATGATGCACAAAAGTTACCACACTACAAAATAGAGAGGAAGAAGGCGGTCCCTCATCCTCATCACTCCACTCCTAGCCTTGATGAGATAGACTCATAAAAGACTCTTGAAAAAAGGATTGACTTGATCGTGTGATGAAATATTGATGCTTGGTTCCTTACTCACTTTTATATTTTCAAATTTCTTAGTTATGTGAGATGAAGAAATAGATGAGCATAAATTGAGATCATATTGAGCTTGCCCCACCATCAAAAAATATTTGAATGGGTGAGGATCGCCTGGAATGGAGACAAATTGATTATTAAATTTGAACTTCATACATTGGTAAAAAGTAGAAGGGACAACCCTCATCACATGAATCCAAGGGCATCTAAGAAGTAGATTAAAATATGTGGTACAAGACACCACATGAAACAAGGTATCTAAGATCTTAGGTTTGACCCTAAGGTGGAGATATATAACATCGTAAGCCTCTTGGAATTAATTGTTGAAAGCTTTAGTGATGATAACAAATTTAGTTAGTCTTCCTCTTTTAATCCAAACTTTTGGAAAATTTGATAATTGCATAAAATTGAGGGAAAGAACATTATCAATTAGAATATGTTTGATAAATGTTTCCCCAATAAATGTAGTGATGTAAAGGGAAGAATACCCTCATGGTTCTAAGAAATGAATATCATCATCCAAGAATGAAATATGATGTATCCCAATAAAACTCACAACATCAGCTATAACACTAGGAAAAATATCTTGAATAAATTGTTATCATAGAAGCTTCACAAGGCTTTCCTATGAATAAGAGAAGTTTTTAAAATTTCTAAGAAAGAGATCTTAGTTGGGGTACTAGCTAACTACTATTGAATATCAAAGGAGACTTTAGGTTGTGGCTTCAACACTAAAGGTGGGATTTCTAATCTCATGCTCCTTTTTTGGGTATTCTTTAAAACTAAGGTGGGTTGGATGAAGAACTCATCTCCTATTGAGAGTGTTTTGTCAGTTGAGCTTGAGCTTGTTACCTTGTAGTTATTGCTATCACACCAACCATATTATTATAGGGAGGTGACACATTATGATAGGACACTTTATTAGTTGACTACTAACCATAATTAGGAAGGGAATCTTGAAATTAAATATCCCCATGTATTGATTTGTTGTGGGTGTTTGTTGTCTAGGAGGTTGATTTTTTGTTGGAGAATTAGGTTAAGAACCTTCTATAACAAGGTGTTCTTCATCAATAAAGTATTGAACCACATGTTTTAACCTCTTACAAGAGTTTTTCAAGTGCCCCTCTACCCTATGGTACTCACAATGTTGACCAAATTTATACCAATTAGCTATGGTATCAGGTTGCCTTATAGGTGGTAACTCAATCATGTTAGCTTCCAAAAGTTGCTTTAGGACCACTATCATAGGTATGTTAAGTCTTGTAAAATTCCTGTGTGGCAGTTTTTGGGGTTGGCTAAGCACCATATTTTATAGGGTGCTAACAACACTATTAATAGGCTTACTATTTGTTATCCCATTACCAACCACATGCTTATTCTTATATTGTATATTATTGGTCTTATCTCCTCTTACTTTAAGCTAGCCTCTTATGATAAGGGCTTGATCTACCCTTATTTATAGATCTATCGCTTAGTCAAATGATGTGACAGTTTTTGTTTCCAATGCATAAGATATTTGTTCTTGTAAAATCCCAATAAATATATCAAGCATGTCTTGAGAAGATAATGTATATCTCAAGTGTCCAACTAGACTCCTCTAATGATATAGAAAATATAAAAATATTTCATATTTACCTTGTTTTAACATATAAACATATTTCATAGTCACAATCTTTCCAACATAAGCCTTGAATTGTTAAAAAAACAATTCAACCATCTCTTCAAAATTCTACAAAGAATGATTAGATAGTTGATAATACCATTCTAATGCCATACCACCAAGGCTCTTAGGGAACGTCTTAAGTAACAACATATCATCATATATGATATCATGGCATGTTGTTTTAATTATTCTTAAATGTTCAATTGGATCTTTTATCCCCTTATAGATAGCCAAAAATGACATTAGAATATGCTTAGGGTAAGTCCTAGAGGCAATTATAGGGTATAAGGGCTGATTGCACATTTCTCTATAGTTGTAGGTTAAAATAGGAGGCTGAATCAAATCCACTTTGAAAACCAATTGTTTTACCACATTAGTTAAAATTTACATCTTCGAGATTTTTTTTGTGCAATACCATTAGGTTCCCTAGGGGAGGGGTATAGGTAGGTTGTTAAAATGGAACTTGGTCTATGTTGGAGGTATTGACACTATTACGGTATGGGTTTTTATATGTGGTATCTTGCTATGGAGGATAACTAACATTTGGTAGAACAAAAGCATGAATGTTGAGATGAGCAGAATGAAGAGGAAATTGAAAATAATATTGATATGCACTACTAGTTGGAGGGACTTGTGGAACCCTTCCAATGTTGGTGGTCATAGTAGTGGCATATGTTGGTTTATGGTAAGGATTGGCATGATGTGAAGATTCCAATAATGGATTGGTGTGAATATTTTGAGGAGAAATGATTGGATGATGAGAAGTCTTAGCTTCCTCAAGTCAGGATTCCTCATCCATAGCCTTATTCAAGGCATCTCTATGATATTTGTAGAAAATCCAGATGTGATCAAACAAATTAAAGATAAGATTTCCATTAGGTCCCTTAGTAGGATCAAGATCATTACCATCTTCTTCATTTTCTTTCTCTTCTATATTAGTATTCTCTCTATTAAAATGATCATGTTATTGAATAATATCATTATTTTCTAAAAGCCTTTTCTTACTTATAAGGTTAGAATCCATTAGGAGAAAGAGAAATGGTAGAGTAGAAAAGGAGAAAAACTAAAAACTAGCAAACACACAAAATATTTTTAAGATTTTTAATGTTCTTTGATTCTAAGCACACAAAATTACTAGTATCATTTAGATTTTTTAAAAGAAACACACCAAGGAAGAGGCTTCCTAATTTCTCCACTAATACGTGTGTTCATGTTAGGTTCACCAAATATGTAGTGGGGAAAAACTGCCCTATCACATACGATTCTTGGTTGGATTCACTAGGAGCTAAGGTGATCATAGGGGTGTGTTATATTCTCTACACTCGATGGAAAAGGAAAAGGATTCACTAGGATTGGTTTTAGAACTCACTCTAAGTTCGAGGTGGAATTGTTTAATGTGTTCAATAAAATAATCACCTATGTCTGGCCTCTATAAACTAAAATAACAATGTAAAACACACAAGATGCAGGAAAACAATGTTTAAACCTAATATGATTCTTTTCTTCAATGATATCTAGCCCTAAATTACAATAAATGAAATTCTTTTTTCTTTTGAGCAAGGGCATAAGTGAAATGCACAGACAAGACTAAACCTTGAATGCACACTATATGCTCTTATTCTTTCAAATGCCTAAAAGTTATCAAATGCTTTTTATTTTGTTTATATCTTAGGTTTGAAAATAAATGAATAAAGCAATCAAAAACATCCTATAGATATACTAGGTCAATTACTTTAATTGATGTTTGATCTAAGCTTTATATTATGTCCAAAAATATCCCACAACTTTAACCTAAAAATATAGCTTTACAAAACCCTAGAAAATATGATCAGTGTTAGGGGACCTACTTAGGCCATTGTGTAGCAGAGCTTGAAAGCACAAAAGTCAAGCCCCATAGGTCCTTTTAGTTGGACTTTAGAAATTAAGAATGAATGTTAACGTTTTTTGGAGATGGACAAATAGAATGCAATTAAACGTAACAGTGCAAAAAACATAATGTAAACAATAGTATTATATCCTAAATGCAGCATGCAAACATAGATCTAGGATTTGGGAGTGAATATTACCCCTAGATTTTATGTAGCTAAAATCACACCATATAGGGACATCCACGATCTTGGCTCTATTAAAATTGTACCCTATAAATACAGGGTACAATTTCATGGTGGGTCAAAGAAAATAATAGATCAATTCAAAATAAACAAAAATAAGAATGCAATTAACAATCTAGGAATGAAAAAATGCATGAAATAACCTAGTGGTAGTGAAAGGGGTAGACAAAAATATGAAGACCCTCACAATATGGTTGACTCCTCCTTAAGGCTCCAACACTTGTCCACCAAGGGCAACAAGTCAACAATGTAGCAGAATAACATCAGAATAAACTTACCAAAGAGCTTGTGATATTTCTCTTAGACTCTTTCTTCTAGGGAAAATGAGATCAAAAACCTTTTATTTATAAGGTATTTGAACGCAAATGGCTTAAAATTGACTTTTCTAAGAGAAAACCCTAACTTGCTAAAATCATGCATCATAAGGATTGACCATGATTTCATAAAAACTAGGAGAAAATAGGGAAATAGGGGATAAAAGAGGTCCAAACTTGCATTTGGGAAAGTTGGAGGGTCTCTCTAAGGTTCTAGGGAAAATTACTTACTTGGGTGGGTCAATTTTCCATGTCTACACTTTTTCATATCAAGTTTGAGAAGTCTAGATCTATTGCTTTTATCGACTAAGAGAATTATTTTGTGGACCACTATAATTCCAACTCAGATCTACTGCTCACCATGAATTTTATTTGATCTAAATAGATTAAGGTTGAAAGGAAAGGTTTTAATCTATTTACAAGGACCTTCATCAAAATTTTATAGATGGTATTACATAGACTGATGGGTCTAAAGGCACAAAAATCCTTTGT
Source organism: Wollemia nobilis (assembly GCA_028583015.1). Lineage (NCBI taxonomy): Eukaryota > Viridiplantae > Streptophyta > Pinopsida > Araucariales > Araucariaceae > Wollemia > Wollemia nobilis. Next base: position 1,709,635 of record JAQPPZ010002979.1, read on the forward strand.
ACCAATCGAATTAGGGATAAGTGTCAAGAATATAGAATTCACTCCAAAGGGTATAAAATTCAAGGTTTAGACTTCACAAAGTGCTTCTTCAATATCCTTACCCAAAATATGCCAAAATTTCTAAAATTAGAGGGGGGAAACCCATCAGTTCCTAGAACTTTCAACCTCTCCATCATAAAGACTATGGCTCTTATTTACTCATCCTTTAAGGGGTTAGTAAGGGCTAAATTAATTTTAGGTGACAAGGGAGGGGATATTATAGAGAAGCTTATTTTGAGCCTCCTCATCATTGGCATATTTCACCCCAAGGAGATATCTAGAAAAAGGCATTACTTTAGCCCTTATATCTTGAATCTGAATTAGTCTGGAACTATCAACTTTGGTAATTTCTTTAATATTATTAGCGCTTCTATGCCTTAATGTAGAAACATGAAATAACTTTGTATTTCTATAACCATACTTAAGCAAAAACACCCTCTTCCTCCACATCATTTCCTCCTTGGCTAAAGTATTATGGAATTCAAATAGCACCACCTTTTCCCTACATTTGGTCTCCTAGGATAGGTACCCTTATTCAATTATAGATTTGATTGCTTTGAGTTTAGTTTTTAGATCCTATTTCTTTTGAATTATATGCCTAAATATCCTCTTGTTCCACTCTTTAAGGCCATGTTTCACATACCTAAGCTTAGGAACCACTTGAGAGATATCTGTACCTGGGACCCCCATCGACCATCATTCTTGAGGACATAATGATATAATGATCACCTATTACACCCTTATAAGTTGCTACATACTCCATAAATTGCTCTATCATAGGTGGTGGTATGGGGTCTAAATTATTTGACCCAAAGTAATCCATGTCAAAGGTGACACATATGGGCATGCTATGCTCATGATATGGCCTCACTACCTCATTCAAATATATCCTAGTGCTATATCATTGGGTAATCTTGGGGTCCTATACATGGCAAAATGCTCATATACCTACACCTATAGTAAGAATACCAAGATTATGGTGTAAGAATAATGGTCTTAGATACAGTACAAGTCATGGTATAGGAGCATTACTAATGCTCTCCCCCAAGAAAAACCTATCTTTGTCACTATGTGTCCTTCCTCCATGGCTAATTAAAATAGATAAAGTGACACTAAGATCCTGTTTGAGCCCTTATGATAGAACATATAGGTAAATAGGAGGAGGATACCCACATATTGAGCAAATAGAATATTTATGGTTGACTAGATTTGCTCCAATATGATAATTTTCTATCAATCCAATCATCTCTCCCTAGTGTCCTACTCTATCATCCTAAACTAAATCTCCTCTATAATGATAATGCATGTAGACTTCCCAATGACTTAAAATACTATGATGAAATAGATATACTCTTAAGTGAGAGTCATATTTATCACCTTCTTGAGGGCCAACCTACATAATAAAGTATTAATCATTATGTTTTTAAAGAGCATAAACTCATAAAACAATGACCAATGTGGCATGATGTAAGGCATCTTAGCTACATGATATAGACCAACCTTGTGTAAATCCATATAAGCTAGGGGATTATTCCCATATTCTATCCACTCTTACATAAGTGAGATTATTGTGTCATCAAATATGGTCATCTCCCCACCTCTATAATATAGCTATACCATTGGTGCTAGGCTTAACATTGTGTCACCCTTAGTCTTGTCCTGAATATTTACCCTCTTTGGCCATTCCCTCCTAGGTCATGTTAGTCAGTCAAAAAAATAATTTTGGGTTTGATCATGAATTTTAGCTTTGATTGTGGTCACCAATTGTGGTCACCAACTAATGCTATGATCACCCTAGCTTTCTAGGTCTACAACCACCCCCTTTTAATATGCAAACTCAATCATTTTCTTTTGTTATGATCATTAATTTTGACCATGATTATTTACTTTTTTTTATAATTACTATGATTTTCCCATTTTTGTGTGATCATCAATTTGCATGGCAATAGCCATTTTTTATGGCTTACCTAAAATTTCCTATTTTACAATGATTACCAATTTTTGAAAACTACTAATCATAATTTTACTTAGATTTTGAGCTTTTTGTGGAATCTAGAAGGTCATTTTTCTTATTTTCTTAATTTTTTGTTTGTTTTAGACAAAAATTAAGGAAAATTATAAAAAAAGGATGGGAAACCTACCTACTTAGAACCACCCCTATATATGCTTTCCATAGGATATCTCTTTGCTACAAATAGTTGTCATATGAATGAGTAAAAATTGCAGGCGGGCATGAAGTGCATGTGAAAATGAAATTGAAAATCAAAATTTTTACTCATATATATTTTTGAATATTGTACTACAAAATTTTATTTAATTTCATAAGTTTTGTAGTGGTAGCAAAGGGATAGTGCTTTTATAGGTTTGAAATAGTCTAAACTCATATGCAAACCTTGTTTTTGCTCTCTTTACATCTAACTAGTATTTTTTAGTGCTTTGGGTATTTTTATAGATAAATTCATTTCTTTTTTTTGGTATAAGGTAGAGGTGGTTATAAGGTCCACAAACCTTTTACAAAGTCAAAATGGGCTGGTTCTAGCATCAAGCCCGTATAATCAAAATACAAAATGGATCTTTCTAAGACTCACATTAAGCCATACTTAGAGTCCACGGTCCTATACTTGTCGCTTGACTATTCAGGATAAAACAAAAACCAAACAACACCTAGCACTTACTAACACTAGGTTGTTGTACTGTACACTTGTCACCTCCCAAGCCCCAGCAAATGGGATGCCTTTTCTGCCTAATTCCATCTTTGTCGGATTACTCATCATCGACCCCTCCGATCTCCTCGATGCTCTAACAGGTTTGATCTTAGCTCTTCTCTAGTGACCCAACACCAATAGTTCTTGAGGGAAGTTATCCTTCCAAATTTGCATCTCCCCAACAGAAACCGCAATATTTGCCATTAGATCCGCCGCTCGGTTCCCTTCTCTCGAAGGTGTGTTGGATTCGGGCATTAACCAAATGAGATTTATGAATCTTTGCTTCTAGGATAAGCTCCAATATGGTCCAGTTGGGGTCTTTATCCTCCTTAATTGCCTTGATTATATTAAGTGAATCCCCTTCAAAGATAACTTCCTTATAACCCTCAAGTCCGGCAATTCTCATTGCTCGCATGCGAGCTCGGGCTTCGCAAAATTATTTTTTTGAGTTCCCAAAGGCTCGCAAAGGCAAGGACCACTTTTCCTTCCTCATTTCTCAAAACTCCTCCTGCTCCTGCAGCCCCCGGATTTCCTTTAGCTGCCCCGTCAAAATTAAACTTAACCCACTTTTGTGTGGGGGGTATCTACTTGACACCATCCCGTGGGTTGGTTGTAATGTCTAGGTCTAGAAGTTCCTCTCCCCAGTTCCGCAAAATCCTCCTTTCCCTTAGAGACATGGTCTCATTTTTGAAGAAGAAAGTTTTCCAGCTTTTCTTTCAAAGCTCCGATTATTTTATTACCACATAACCTCGGATCTTTCTTACGTCCTTTAAATACTCTCTTATTTCTCTCATTCCATATCCCCCATAAAAAATGGGGTAAGCTGAGCTTCCGGAGCCAAGTCAAAAGCTTTGCCCGGAAGGGGGAAGCCCACCGTATGCAGAGTCGGACATGCTATTTGGACAGACCCAATCTATATGAAATTTGGACAAGATCATTTGGAAGACTGTACAAGAAAAATCACAAGTTAGAAATATATGACTTACAGATTCTATTGCTTTCTCACACAAGATACATCGATTGATGAATTGGAAACCTCTCCTTTGCAGATTATCTATTGTCAGGATCTTATTTTGAACTGCCAACCAAAAGAAGAAAGCTATTTTTGGGGTTAAATTATTTAACCAAATAACAGAAGTCGGAGTCCATCCATTGAATCCTCGAGTGGATTAACTTATAGGCGCTTTTATCGAATAGATCCCACTTGTAGTTTTTCCCCAAATCGCCTTGTCTCTTCCTCCCCGAGGAATGATCGGGAACACCCTTAAAGCATCATTGAGTTTGGTTAGGGCCACCTTCTATTGCTCGACAGATTATGAACTCGTGATTTTCTTCCAAGAAGAAGTTTCCGTGCTACGAGCAATAAAATCCCCTACTTTTCCTCCCATTTCCTTCGAAAGTTTATGTTGGAGGACCCGAAGGTCTAAGTTATCTTTCAGAGGGGCCTCTTCCAACCACGGGTCTTTCCAAAAGTCCACTTGTCTTCCATTACCAATTCTCCATCCGATGCCTTTCCCGACTACCTCCCGACATTCGAGCAAACAATTCCAAAAATAGGATCCTCTAGGAAGATTATCGACTTTCGGAAGTCCTCGATTATTTCCGATATATTTTGCCTTAAGAAGTTTTACCCATCCCAATTGATCATTATTGATAAATCTCCATACCTGTTTGCCAATCGAGCTTGATTCAATTCTTTCATTCTCTTTAACCCCGGGCCCCCCGATCCTTGCTTGCACACACCGATTCCATGCTACCAACGAAATTCTCTTTCTCTCCTCGAACTCGACCACAAGAAGTTGCGTTGAATTAGCTCCAATGTAGCTCGGACCTTTGCGAGGCATTCTAAATAGAGACATGTAGTAAATTGGAATGCTCTGTAAAGTAGTTTGAACTAATAAGGCTTTTCTTGCGGAGCTGAGAAGGCTGCCCTTCCACCCTGCTAACTTTTTGGAGATCCTGTCAATGACTGAGTTCCACAAAGTAGCCTTCATTCTTCCTTCGAACATAGGCATGCCTAGATAAGTTGCTGGTAGAAGCTCCTTTCCACAACCGAAGAGGTTAGCTATTCTTTCCTCCCTCCCACCAGGCGTGTTAAAGAAATAGATGCTACTCTTCTTATAGTTTATGTACTCGTCCAGCTTCTGTCTCATACTTGGTTAGAATTCTCTTCAACTTCCTAGCTTGAGGCACCGAGGCTTTGGACACAATGATTGTATCATCCACAAACTGTTGGTGAGACACCGGCCTCGCTGTTGAGGCTGGTTTAAAACCTTCCAATTGACCATCTCGCCACCGTCGCTGAAATGTTCCTACCCAATGCTTCCGCTAAAATAATAAACAAGTATGGAGACAAAGGATCTCCTTGTCGCAACCCCCTTTCACTCTTAAAGTAACCGGAGGGTGACCCATTCACCATGACAGAAAATCTTGTAGTAGAGATACAACTAAAAATCAACTTAATCCACTGGGGACAGAAACCAAACTTACCCAAAATCTTGGTGAGGAACCGCCATGAGACCCGGTCGTAGGCTTTATTCATATCAAGCTTTAGTAACATACCTGCTTCCTTACTAGTCACCATTGAATGAATAACCTCATGAATTGTGATGATACCATCCAATATTTGTCGCCCTTTCACAAAGCCACCTTGGTTCATATCAATGATGAAAGGAAGGATAACCTTCAACCTATTGGCGATTGTTTTTGTGAGAATCTTCATCAGAGTGTTACATAAACCGATAGGGCGAAAGCTGGAAAATTCCATTGCTCCCACTAGTTTAGGGATGAGGACTAAAAAAGTAGCATTAACTCCTTCTGGGATTTCCATGTCCTTTTGAGCCTCAATTATAGCTTCCACTACATCATTGCCTAGGATATCCCAAAACTTCTGGAAGAAAGCTGCAGGGAAGCCATCCGGTCCTGGGGAGCTATTACCATCCATGTCAAAAATGACCTTCTTGATTTCCTCCTTTGTGAAAGGACTAAGTAAGAATCCATTAAGATTATCAGTTACGAGGGGTGGAATGGCTGACAACAGAGAGTCCTCTTCTTCAATAGTCGGATTTACATCTTCTAGCAATGATTTAAAGTACTCAACCGCTTCCCTCCTTATGTCTTCCATATCTTTGGTGTTAGACCCATCGGCCATCTTGATCTCCTTAATTTTGTTAGTACTCCTATGGCGAAGAGTAGAGACATGGAAGAACTTTGTATTTCTGTCACCCTCCTTTAACCAACGCAGTCTGGATTTCTGCCTCCAAAAGGTTTCTTCAAATCCTAGCATCGTGTGGTATTCGGCTAATAGCTCCCTCTCCTGGTTTCTCGGATCCTCCGTAAGTCGCTCCTGACTTCAACTTCTCCTGTAGTTCATTGATCTTGTCTTTTAGTTCGGCCTTTTTAACAAAAATATTTCCAAAGGAAGTTTTGTTCCACTCTCTAATGTTAGCCTTCACATTCCTTAGTTTACATGCCACTTGGGCCAGTTTCGAACCATTATACTTTTTGTCCCACCATTGGGCAACCAGATCCTTGAGATCCTGATGTTGGAACCACATAAGTTCGAATCGAAAGGGTCTGATGTATCTTTTCTTAGAGTCCTCCCCTGTTTCCCACGGAATTGGGTTGTGATCAGACCCGATTCTTGGGAGTGCCGTTAATGAAGAGTCCCCAAACCTCTCCAGGCATTCTTGAGAAAGAAGAAACCTATCTAATCTTATCTGAATTTGGTTTTCATTCAATCTTTTGTTAGACCATGTATAGGAGAATCTACGCAGGTCCACATCCATCGGCTCATGTTGCTCAACAAAATCTCTAAACTTGTAGATATCAGCAGTTATTCTTTGAGAGCCCCCCAATTTATCTATAGGATTAAGGTAGCAATTGAAATCCCCCGCCACAATCCAAGGGTAGTTGGGGACCGTCTCCCTCAATTCAGCTAGTTGACTCCAAAGAACCCTTCTCAGTCCCTGTCTAACTGGAGCATATACATTCGTTAAGATCCACTCTTCTCGTGTGGTTTTATCCACACATAAGAGACAAATAAACCAACTAGACATCAGAATCACTCTACTATCAATCACATTTTTGTTCCACATAACCAGTAACCCTCATGCTATTCCAGTGGCCTCTTGGCATACTACTTCAGCTTCTCGCCAAGTCCTATTCTTAAAAGGAATAACTCTACTCTCCTCCATTTTAGTTTCTTGCAGTAAAATCATATCCGGTTTGTGTTCTTGTCTAAGAGCATACAAAGCTCTTATTTTTGCAGGATTACTCCCACGAATATTCCATGAAAGGATCTTCATTTATGGGCTTTGGATCCTCGAGCCTTCGCCCCAAATAGCAATCATCGCTTGAGTGCCATCGACCACTCCTCGCTCTCGCTTCTTTCGCCTTAAGGCGACATTGCTAGGTTTCCCTCTTCCTACCGAACCATATCCCCATACATCCGCTCTAGGTTGAAGTTCCTTGGGATTCACTTGGCTTCTAGTAACCATCTTGGGTAGGTCGGTCTTGGTATTTGGGGTAACAATCGGCTTTCCAGGTTAACCGGTCTTTTTGACGATGGAGATGATTCCGTGCTCTTAGCTTCTTGATTAGTAGATTCTTTTTTCCCCCGCTTTGGGGTTACACCGATTTTGGTGGTTCACCCTCTTCCTCCCGAGTATCCTTGCCTGTATTATTAGTTTCCTGCTCCTTCCTCTAATTTTTCTCCTCTAAATCCTTCTCTTGAGTCTCCTCTACCTCAGATTCCACTTCTTGGTTGTCCATCTGATCTCCCTTCAAATGATTTAATGCATCAAAACTGTTCTCCACTGGGATGTTGATCTCCTTGGAATTTCTTCCCATAAATTCCTCTAAAGTACATGGGACCACTTCCACCGAGCCTCCATAGGCCTCCCGTATCACCCAATCAAACTTACTTGCCCCGGGGCGTTGATCTATGGGGTTCTTTCCTTTGTGATTTGGATCTGAGGCTTGCTGTATCATCTTAGGAGCAGGTTGAGCTTGAGGGTTCCCATCAAAGGGACCAGCTCCCCTGTGAGAGGGTTTTGGGGCATAGGAATTTTTGGGAGGAGGGTTAAAACATTGCCTCTTGCTTACAATAGGGCGAACAGGGTCTCTGATATTCGGATTTCGAGCTCCACGTCCTTGAGGCCCAGGTTGGGTAGGAATGGAGATCTGCGGGGGAGGGATATTATTCTGGGTTTGAGGATCAGTATTTTGGAGTGGGGGCTGGTTCTTGGAAATGCGAGTGGATACCCCGGTGCCCTACCTTCCCACAAACACTACACTTAAAAGACATATTTTCATATTCAAATACCTGAGTATGAAGGCCAAACATAGACGACAAAATAATGGATTTAGGGAGCTCTTTACTCGGGTCCGCCAACACACACATGCGAGCGAGACGGAGTCTTGTTTTGCTCAAGGTTGCAGGATCAATAGCTATTAGTTCTCCAATCTCTCGTAGCTATCCCAGCCAATATTTGTTCGTTCCGAGAAAGCAGAGGTAATCCCGGCATCTTAACCCAAATAGGAGCCAAATCCAAAGACCTCGAGTCCAGGGGTTGAAATCGGGGGACCAACGCTTGGATACAAGCCCCTTTTCCCAAAAAAACCAAGGACCTCCTTGGAGAGTCCTTTCCATGTCCTGTTCACATTGAAATGTCACCAAAAGAAAACTCTTGGGTAAAGCCTTAATCATCATACCGGCCCTTGGCTGCCATTTTTGGATGGCCCATCTCCTTATGACTTCCATGTCTGGCCTCACCCACATAAATTTAGCCACCAAAGATGTTCTCGCCCTCCATAGCCACATGCTGAGCTAAGGAATCCGTGACGTGCAACCTACCATTGACAGATTTTAGATTAAAACAAGAGTCGGATAATTTTTGCTTACCGCGAAGAGCATTAAGATATGAAGGTCTCCAGTTGCCAAGTTTCTCTTTGTCTCCTTCTTGGGTCTTCCTTTGATCCTGACACATAGAGTCCTGGTCCCCCTCAGAGAAATCTTCAACCGCATCCGCCCAACGCCCTTGGACCGGTTCCAATAGAACTTCCTTGTCCACATCCTCCGCTCGGGGCCTGCTATCTCGCCACAGCCCCCACCTGCCGCGTCTGCTGATCTGCCCTCTGAAGTCCCACACCTAGGGTTTGATGCCCCTAGACCTCTCGCTCCTCCTCCTTGCTGTTCCATCCGTCACAACTCTATTGTGAGGTTCCTACTATAATCGCCACTATTAAATTTTTGTCCATAAATTCATTTCGAACCTCTTGGGGCAAGTATAAAATAATTTCTTTTGACAAAAAATTCCAAGGACACGTACAAGTAAGTATTTTTCCCTCTAGTTTTAAATTTTTAGTTATGTTTTTATATTATTTTTGTTATTTATTTGAAAATTTTGTATTTTGCATAGATGATAGTATAAAAAATTACAAAATTATTGTTTTTTTTTTGTAGCATAGTATTTTTATTTCTATTTCTTTGGCTATTGCATATTGCTCTTTTTATGTTATTTTTTTCCCTAAGGATGCAATTTAAGTGGTGATCATGGTCATTAATTGAATATTAAGGTTTTTGATGTATGATCATCTCTCTCTCTCTCTCTCTCTCTCTCTCTCTCTCTCTCTCTCTCTCTCTCTCTCTCTCTCTCTTGTATGTACAACCAAAGCCATCAACCACTAGTCTACTACATTCCATGTAGGAGGAAAGGATACTCTATTTGTATTTATAGCCAAAGGTCACTGATTGTTGATTAGGGACTAGTTTGAAAGGAATGTCAAACCCTTTGCAAACATCCTAGGTGTGATATATCCTTATTTATTTGATGTCATTGCAAGTTAGTTAGAATGGCAGTGAGAAATTCATTATGCTTATTATGAGATGATATATTCCTTTATGCCCTAGGCATTAAGTAATCTATTTTTATTGCATTAGGATTAGCCCTAGATTTTTATTTTTATGGACAATATTAGTGTAGTCCATCCTTGATTGCTCTACTCTATTTATTATTTGATTAAGATACTTTTTAGCTTTGTGAATTTAATATTATGCCATCTTAGTGTAAGCATATTTGGTTTATATTTTATTCATTTAAGTAGTTTTTGGTTGGGGTTTGTGGGGAGTGCAAACCTTTTGTTTAGGCTAAACTTCACAAACTCAACACTCATATAAAAAGGTGGTTTGGTTGGGGTTTGTGGAGATAAAATAGTGATACACTTATATTTCATGAATAGCAAAATATTTACATATGAGTTGTAATGGCTAAATAGTAGACCCCTAAAATGACCTGCATTCCAGTATAAAAAGACCTTACAATAAATGGTGTATTCAAGAAGGTGGGTTGTGGATGAGATAGTGCAACTGCATGAGTGGGGTGAGCATACTATGAATCTCATCAAATCTTCTATAATCTATGGTAGAAGGTGGCTATCAGAAAGAGGTAGGTAGTACAAATAGAATCTAGATCCTTGATCATTCTAACCTCTTCTAAAAATACTACTAGGAAAAAAATTCTATCCATCTACTCCTAGAAGTAGATAGTCATTAAAAGCTCTATTAAACCTCTTGAATATGATAACCTCCATGGATCCTAGACTCAACATGATGTCACCCACTGGATGGGTACCAAACCTCTTAATTACAAACCTACTCACTATGTATCTTCATTAATGGGATACTACTTTACTTCCTATAAATAACCACTGATGTGGTGCAAATTTAATAATAGGAAGACTTTTGGGATCTATGCATTGCTTGCTATCAATTCAAAATTCTGCATGTTGTGCTTTATATTTACTAGAGAGGATTTTTGGTCTTCTCATCACCTTCTATCTTGGGAATGATTTTGAGATCCTTCAAGGATGAGAGATCCGCAAACCTTTGCCTAGTACTATACGTAGGCAACCTGTGTTGAATATTTGTGGTGGGGATTTAGGGTCTACCTCAGGTCTTCTTGTGTCCCACTTCTCCATTGGATTCTAAACTTAGATGATCCTCCACCTTGATTTTGTGTGGTATTTTGGTAAATAACCAAGGGTAGTCATTATCCCATTTATCCACCCACTACGCCCATGGTGCTCGATTTGGATCTTGTTTCTTCACCCTTATTATGGGGTAGGGTTTTGGGACCTACCTAGGATTTTTGATTGCCCAATTCTCTTCCTGCCTTACCACTTAGCCAAATTATTGCATTTTATCTAGTGGGGCCCTAGCATAATTCTATAGTTAGATATTCTCTACCCTCATTGGCCACCTAATATTAGGTAAAATTTTATGAGTTTCTTGATGTATCAAGCTGACCGACTTCTCCACCCTTATTAGCGTCTTACCAAAGATTTTCCACCTTCATTACAACCTATCTCAGCACTACTCCACTACATCCTAGAGACTCATTCTCAACATCTACTTTACAATGCTCAAAGGTTTAGCTACCAAAACTTATCCATTTCTAAAATCCATCATCTTGCTTAAAAAAGGGAAAGCGTGGGTGAAAGGAGCTAAATTTCACCCACACTTTTGGTGACTCATAGGGGATTTCCACTTTTGGAGAATAGAATCCTAGAAGGCTATATTATACCTAAAAATAATTTCAAATATGAAAGAAAAGAAAAAAATGATAGGAAAGACACAAAGGAAAACAAACAAGGGAGGTTACAAGACAAAGGAGGGTGACGGGCGATGAGGTGGAAATTACACACACAACAAGGAGGAATAGGATGGAAGAAAGAAGTAAAAGCAGGGCACACGAGGATAATAATAGACACAAAGAGAAAAGATCTCAAGAAATAATAACAAGAACATAAAGAAGGGGAGGAAATAGGGAAAGAGGTAGTAGCAAGAAGAAAACTAGTATCACTAATCAGAGGAGTTAGTGACAATGAGCATAGGGGAAAGACATATGAAGGAGAAGGATGCAAAAAAGTAAATAAACAAAAGGGAAGGTGACCCACGGGATACCCCAAAAAACCACGTTCCCATTAACATACTCTGATGTATCCCAAGGCCACTTAAAGAACAAAAAGAATGCCAAAGACACTTGTCCATCTTTCCACAATCCTTCTTTTTGACATAATCTAATAATGAATCAATTTGCCCATCATAATTCATCATGGGAATACTGAGTTGTAGATGTAATTTTAGATTCATTATTTTGGATAATTCTATGTCACCGAATATGGGGCACTATTTATAGAATGATTTTCTTGGTTGATCATGGAATAGACACTGCTCTCAAAATATTTAGCCTAAGATGGATGATCCAAGAGCACTTTTTAGCAAGTGAGTCTAGATCCTTCCTTTCAAGTACCTTTTGCTCTCATGAGGTCATTCTACCCTTACTTCATGTATTCATGGATTTTTAGGGGATTGCATGAAGGTTATTTGTACTATATACCTTTGTACATTGGGCTATGAATTCAACAATAAAACAAAAAAAATAGAAAAGAGAATAAAGCATGAAAACCAAAATAAAGTGCTACAAAAACAAGACACCCTTTGAAAATCCTTTTACATTTTTTTTTCTATTTTGGTCAGCTAGCAGTAATTCATCAAGACCAATCCCTAGTTACCTTATGCAATATGATGTCAACCACTATACGACCACATGCTTATTGCACCTCTTATTTATTTTTCATCTATTTACATAAAATTGTAGTGTGATTCACACGCCTAAACCACAAATCCTTCTGCAATATATCTAGTGAACTTGTAGTGTCTAGAATAAATTGCATCAAACTTGAGCTGCTCTCCATGCTCATATTGGCACTACCCATCATCATCATTAACTATGTTGGAACTCTATCCAAATCTCATGCTTGACCTAAGAGCCCTCGTACTTTGGCCACCAACCTCCTGTGCAAAAAATGTCCTCACTACCTTAGCCTAGGCTTCAATTTTTGACCATTCCTAGAGTGGGAACCAAAATTGTACTCTAATGGGATTAGATTGCATCATAACCTCTACCTCATCCTCTTAAGCAACAATTATTATTTCAAACACAATCCAATCCTTACAATCTTACATTTTTGGATCTTCTTGGATTTGGAGACTATCAACTAGGTTTCTACACAAAACCTAGATCAAGGATGAGCAATACAATCCCGACTGGAAATGCTATAATATTGCTACTTTAATTGAAGCTATCTTAGGCTCAAACATGGGTATTTGGGTGAGCTCCATCCTCTACTGGCTGAGAGGTGAGCCTTGCTAGAGAAACAATATTGTTATGGCTTGCTATCCCACATTTATGCTTTATGTAGGCAGGATTAAGGTTTTGTTATACATCTACTAATATATGATAGAAGTTGTCCAGCATTTGCTCTCCCATATCTCATATCACTACAAATAACTATAAGAAATTATGCTATCCATCATGGGGAATGTACAATCATATTTTCTGCATGGGATAGGAACTTGATCTCCTCCCTATCCTTTGTCTTTATATGGTGACACTCCATGCTCTAGAAAGAACTCCATATTTGTTGTTGGTTGCACATAGGTTTGTTGCACATGCTATTACCAATCATTGAGGTCTTTATTTTCACTTATGATGAGCTTTATTTGCATACTTTTGAACTCTTTAGATAGCCACTATATTCTCATCCTCAATTATTGCTATATTTATTGCATATTATCCTAGGGATAGGAGGGAAAATTACCCAACATAGCTTGACATTGATCGATCATGAACCTTGTAGGCAACATGCCATGGAGTGAGGATAAAAAGGATAGAAGGGGTTAGAAAACCTCCACAAAGAAAATTTTCCTTGCTTGGATTAACATGCTTTTATCTCATAATGCCTCCTTGAAGAAATGCAGGAACTCTTTCTCTCCTGACTACTTAATGAGGAGGTTTATATTAGGATCAAAATCCTGGATATAGTACAAATACACTTGAGCAATAAATTATTGAACTTCATGGGGAATCCTTCACCAAGTCCTATCAAATTAGAAATTTAAGTTTAAAATGCTCTCATAATATGCATGCTTGATAAATGAGAATTGGGTGAGCAAAGAGAAGAGATATCTAAAGCTATCAAATGTGCTAATGAGAGCTTCTTCTAGGTCAACCAACGTATGGATTATTCCATGCTCTAGATATTTGTACCATAAGAATGCTCTTCCCCTGAGAGATAGAGCAAGGAGTCTAATCATGACACCCTCAAAAATGATGTTGTGAATGGTACCAAAAGAGGCTACATATTGACAATGTTCATATGCAGTGCCTTCTATACCATCGTAGTTTGAAAATGTTTTTAGGGAAACCTTAGGGATGCTATGCAAATTTGATATATTCAAGCAGCCTGAGTCATTATAGCTGGGATACAACTATTGAATCATTTTGGAACTAATATTTAAAAGTTTTAGGGCTCTTTCTTCAAGTTGGAGTCACCAAATGAGCATAAATTCTCTGATAGTAAGATCAATACTACTCATAAAGCCTTGAGTCCTCCAAGAAAGTAGTCTTTAAGAGTAATATTAAAGTATAATGATCATGGGTTTCATTTTGTCCTCAATAGAGTCACCAAGTACATTTGGATATGAGTGTTACAAAACAGAGTATAACCATGCTTTGTTCAACAAAGATGGTGGATCTTAGGGTCCTACCGAGCGTGCCAAAAACTATTGGTATTAATTTTAGCCTAATGGAAAGGTTTGCATACCCCATGAACCTTGACCAACATTGAATGATCATAGAGCCAGAAGGTTGTGCGGTCGATCTCTGGATAAAGCTAGTTCTTAGGAAGTCCTAGCTAACTATGCTTGAAATGAAAAAGGTACTAAAAGAGAGGGAAATAGAACTAAAGCTAGAAATTAAAGATGATGTATTTAGCTACATCAAAACATATGTAGAAAAAACTCAAACCATTGTAATAAACACAAGTAAATCACCTAACATATCAGCCAATCCTTGATCCTATTTAACATATGATATACATGATCGAATGCGAATTCTAGAACTATTGAATGAAAATGCATGAAATCCATATTGTAGAATTAAAGCATATTCACTCAACTAGTTTTAGTATAAATAAACACTCAACACTCATACATTTAAGAGCCTAATTGGAGACTAGACAATGATATACTTATATTTCATGAATAGAAAAATATTTACATATGAGTTGTAATGTCTAAAGAGCTAACCCCCTGGAATAACCTACATTCTAGTATAAATAGGCCTTACAATAAATATTGTATTCAATATGGTGGGTGGTGGATGATACAATGCAACTGCACAATCAGGGCAACCATACTATGAATCTCATCAAATCTTCTACAATCTATAGTAGAAGATGGCTATCAGAAAGAGGTAGGTAATACAACTCAAATTTAGACCCTTGATTAGTCTGATCTCTTTTGGAAATACTACCAAGCAATAAATTCCATTTGTCTGCTCCTAGAAATAGATAGTCATTAAAACCTTTATCAAACCTCTCGAAGCTAACCACCTTCATGGATCATAGACTCAACCTATTGCCAACCACTGAATGGGTACCAAACCTCTTAATTTCCAACCTACTCACCGAGCATCTTCATTAATGGGGTACTAATTTATTTCATGCAGAGGACCACTGATGTGGCATGAATTTGATAATATGTAAATATTTGGGATCCATGTGCTACTTGCTATGAACCCAAAATTTTACCCATTGTACTTTACCTTTCCTAGGATGGGTTTTAAGGCTCCTCATCACCTTCTATATTGGGCATGATTTTATTATCCTTCAAGGATGATAGATGCCCAAACCTCCACCTGATATTTACTTAGGTAGCTTGCATTGTATCTTCAAAACAAGGATTTCAGGTCTGTCCCATGTCTGCTTGTTTCCCACTTCTCCATTGGGCTCTAATATTAGATGAACCTCCATATTGTTTTTGGGTGGTTATTTATGAAATGACCAGGGGTAGTCATTCTCCCATTTATCCACCCACTACACCAATGGTACATGATTGGGATCTCATTTCTCTACCCTTAATATGGGGTGGGGTTTTGGGACCCACCTAGGATTTTTGAGCACTCAATTCTCTTCCTACCTTACCACTTAGTCAAATTATTGCATTTTATCTAGTGGAGCCTTAGGATAATTCCATAGTTAGATATGTTATGCCCTCATTTCCAACCTAACATAGGGAAGAGTTTTAGGAGCTACTCAATGTCTCAAGTCGATTGACTTCTATGCCCTTCTTAGCATCTCCCAAAAATTCTACCGCCTTCATTGTAACCTATCTTAGTACTACTCCACTACACCCTAGAGACTCATTCTCAGCATCTACTACCCAATGCTCAAAGGTTCAGCTCCCAAAACTTAGCCATTTCTAAAATCCATCATCTTTCTTCAAAAAGAGAAAGCATGGGTGAAAGGAGCAAAATTTCACCTACAATAATTATATGAGATATTCTCTTTTTCTCATAAATAGTAATATTTTAAAAAATATATATCCCCACTTAATTGAAGCTAAAATTCCACATAAACAATTAGATATGCATTTTTATTCAAAGCAAAATAAACTACTACAACTAATTTGCTTATCCTAACTGAAAAATTTTGTCTTCCAAAATATTACGATGTGAAATCCATAACTACCCTTGTTATATATGGTTGAATTCATAGAGTTGTATCTCCCTCAATACTACTTAGATTCCTTCTTATGACCACTCATTCTAAAGCTCTTCAAATTTCACATCGAATGGTCCAAAAATTGTCTAAATCAAATAAATTTTGTAGAGATATGGCTCCTAAAATATGAGATATTTTTTTAGAAAATATTTCTACCCTAATTCTATAATTCACATAAAACAATCCCCACCTAGCCAGAATCATTGCTCTGATACCACTTGTTATGAAATTTTATTCTCATTAACAAAAACTATTCATCAATATGCAAAAATATTAAATTATTCATCCATAAATAATAATCCACATAATGAGACTTCAAAGAGTCATATCTCCCTCAATACTACTTAGATTCCTCCTTATGACCACTTATTAAAGCTCCAAATTTTGCATAGAATGGTCCAAAATTTATCTAAATCAGATAAAATTTTGTGAAGATATGGCTCCTAAAAGATAATACAATTTTTTAGAAAAAATTCTACCCTAATTTTGTAATTCACGATAAATTAAGCTGCAAGCTTACTGTAGTGGTAAGGGATTTGGCCTCTCTTTAAGAGGTCCAAGGTTCAAACCCACTCGGTATGAAGGGACCGAGACCCCTCATAAAAACCCTATGTTAACTCATTGAAAAAGGTTCGAGGTGTAGACCAATTGGTTCGACCAAACCCCATAAAGGGGGTAGAGGTCCAAGGTTAAAATCTCGGGCCTTATCGAACTGAATGTTTGTCCCTTTCCTAGTGCTTTCAGTGGCATGAAAGGTTTAAAATTATTATGGCATGGTGGTTATAGGGGAATACTACACAAATATCTGTGTAGCATCTTCTAGGACGAACAATGTAGAATACTGTGGTGATCATAAAATCTAGATAGCCTACCTGGATTCATGGCAGCTACTGATTCCACTATGTAAATTAAAAAAAATATTATGTAATTCATACAAAACAATTCCAACCTTGCTATAATTGTTGCTCTGATACCACTTGATATGAAACTTTATTCTCATTAACACAAATTATTCACCAATATGCAAAAATATTAAATCATTCATCCGTAAATAATTATCCATATAATGAGAAAAAGATAGATAACACCCTTAAGATAGAAAAAAAACCAAAATACTTCTTAAATAAGGAATAAATCCACAAGATGAGAGCGCCACTTAGAGAGGGAGAAGTCCTATAAGCCACTTTATGGAAAAATATGATTACATATGATTGATTTCCATGATGATTACAATGAAAAATATCCCTTTTTATATACCCATTTTCTAATTCTACTTTGGGGAGCCAACTACTAATATAATATAATATTATAATATAATCAACCTTGGGTTATGTGTGACCCATGCCAATCCTTATACAATATAATATCATATCCTCATATACCTATTCCTAGGTATCCTAACCAAGAATGAGATGAGCATGTTTGGATTCTAATGTCTAGAACTAATGCAAATACATTCTACAGTGTGACATCTAGAGAGAACATTATTTGGAGAAATGCAAAAGATTTTTTGAGAAGTGTATTGGAAAATTTGCTTTGGAGGAAGAGTTGAAGGCTATGGGTTGGTGGTTTGATTTGGAAATGAATCTACATTGAGGGATTCAAGAAAGTAAAGGACAAGTGTTCCAAGTTGAAAGTGAATCTATGAGAGAGAGAATTGCTATAAAATTGAAAAATCAACAAATTGGAGAGCAAAGTGAAGACCTAAAGAATGAGGAAAAGTTCTTGAGAAGCATATGGAACATTATGTGTGAAAGCAAAGGAATGTCAAAACCTAAAATTTTTGGGAAGGCCTAAGTGCAAGAGAGCACCAAAGACCTTAATTGTTGGACTAAGATGAATTGCAACTAAAAATAATGTTTGGGACACAAAAACTTAACTTAGATGTAGATTGTTGTAACTCCTAGACTAGCACCTTATTCAGATGATAAATGCAGTAAATATGAAAATATATCAACACAAATTGAGGTATTTTCTAGTGAATGCGGTGCTGCATTAAGGCACTTCTATTTTTAGAAAAAGGTGCATTTGATTAAAGTTTTTGGGTGCATTGTTGATATTTATAAAGTTTTTAACTAAAGGAAAAAATTTGACAAATATAAGGTATTTAAAAGGAATTTAAAGAATGAATGAGAGTTATAAGGAAATGAAATTAAATATTTGAATGTGGAATTTAAATAAAATTTGAAAGGGGAATTAATTGAAATTATGAAATTAAGAATTAGAAAGACATAATAAAGTTGAAATTTTAATTTAGAAGAAAATTTGAAATTGATTGAAATTGAAATTGGAAACTTGAAAATTAGGGAGTTATAAGAAGTAGAAAAATAATTTGAATTTTAAATATAAAAGAAATTAAGATTGAATTAAAATTTGAAAGAAGAAAAAAATTATGAAAAATTCAAAGGATTAATTGAAATAAGTGAAGTTTGAAATTAAAGAATTAGAAGACATAACAATTAATTGAATCTTAAAATTTGGTATTTGTAAGGATTCAAAATCAAAGGAAATTAATGAATACATCAAGAAGATCATACAAGTTTAAAGGACCAAGTTTTATGAGAAGAAATTTTCAAACACAAAAATATTGTTATAGACATGTGGCAAGATACAATAAACCATGAGAAATCCAATTAAATCTAAAAATTAAAGATGATGATGATTTATAATATGTTGATTCAGGTGCAAGTCACCAAATGATAGTAAATATTTATTGGTTTGATTCAATACAAGTGAAAACAAATATACCAATGAAGATAGTAGATAATAAAGTTTACCATGTATAGGGATCTAGAAATGTCACACTTAGTTTACCATATTCTAAGTGTACATTAGAAAATGTACTTTATGTCCTTAGGATAACCAATAATATTATATCGGTATCTCAATTGCTTGATAGAGGAAGAACTATGGAGTTTAGATATATTAATGGTAATAAGAAATGTCTCTATAGACACCAAAATCTAGCCACTTGTCATCCATACGTGTCCTCCAATCACAAACCTTCATTATTTATCTATATATATGTATTTACTTAATATATATAAATATAAATATTTTATATATTATATTTATATATATTTAATAAATATATATGTATTTATATAAATCAATCCTAGCCATCCATCACGTTTTAATCTCAACCATCCATCCATCTCAATCCATGCCACTTACCCAAACTTAATCTCCACCCTTCCTCATGTTTTAATCTCGACCGCTCATTTTGTGTCGTTGAAATCCTAACATGTTCAAGGGAATATTATAAAAGAGGAGTCATTTTTATGAATCAAACCCTTAATCCCTTGGGTCCTTAAGCTTTAAGATCTCCTAAGCTCCCCTAATATTTAAGCACATTGGAATCCCTAGGATCTTATTCCCTTGCCCTAGCCACTTTGCCATCACTTTAGTCGCTCACCGTACCCCATCACATCATCCATTTTAGCCACTGATAAATCTATGTAGAACTAGATCTGGTTTTGCAACACTTTCCTCAGCCCTCGAATGCCCCCCAGAGTCAACTGAGTGCCTCTAGGTATTTTTAGAACTCTCTGGTGCATCTGTAACCTTCCCAGAATGCTCTTGGGCATCTCCCACATTAAATCTATAGTCTTACGACCCTCGAGCTTTGTTCAAGATTTCTCACGACCATCACCGATTGAAGCAAAAATAGAAATCATTGTGTTGACAAGGTTAAATGTTTATTTGTATTTATTTCATGTTCTTGCACTTCTATTTTTAGTATTACATTCAACATCTAGGGTTTTTAGTTTTTTATCTTTCTAAGGCCTCACATAGTGGAGCCCTCGCAGGTGCTTCTAATCTCCTTTTTATTGTTGTCTCTATTTATAGGTACAAGATCATATATATAATAGTTATTAAAGCTAGGGTAGCCCACCAAGGATACACAAGCCCACTTGCAACCTCATTTGGATAGAAGATAAATGCGAAGACACTAGTAGTGTATTGACCTAGGGTTTTGAAGAACCCTATTATTATTAAATTTGTATCATAGAAGAATTGTAAAATACCATATTGGGGCACATTGATTGTATCATTTTGTTATCCACCCACGTTAATAAAAAGCTTATTCATCTTGTGCAATCTTGTGTTATTATTGTATTTTTGATTATTTTATCTTTATTGTTGTTGTTTGATTTCGATTTACAAAATGGAAATCATAGTGGGATACCCAAAAGGTTCTTCATGCTAATTTATTTTTCAAATAATTTCTATTTTTTTTTTTGTAGGTTCCAAAAATTTGATCGCACAAAAATTACAAAAAAGATAGGTTTTCTAGAGGTTGCAGAAGTTGATTAGGGATTGTGTGGATGTCCTGCAATGCTCAAGGGATGCCTTGGTGTATTTATGATATGCCCTACAATGTTATAGAGCCTTTGGGTGTGTTTCATAGAGTGGTGAAGAAATACGTAGGCTTTATGGTAAGCCTACTTCAAACCCTAACCCATTTTTGTGATCATTTTCTTGCTTTTTATAGTAAAATTAACAAAAATAAAATAATTTATTTTCCTATTTAAATAATTTACATTTGTTTATTTATTTGCATTTTATGCACTCACATACATCATATAAATTGCACATAGATCACATTTATTTTATATTTATATCATTTTCTAATGTATTCATTAACTATTTTTGTATGTTGTTTTGCATGTGAAATTATAAATGCATATTATAGTTGCATAATAGGGTTGAAAAATTTCATTTTATTTTTCTAAGTTGGAACAAGATCATAAAATTTTAGCATACTCCCACTGTTGGAATCACTTGATGATTCTGGATGGAAGAATTGGGTAAACCCTCCACTATTGGAATCACTTGATGATTCAGGATGGGTCTTACGTGGTGTACTTATTTTGAGGAGTTTAGTATTCATGTTATTGTATTGTAGATTATAGAAATGAAATAGGTGTGTTTTCAATATTGAGTGAACACAATAGCTAACACAAATTTTAAAATGAATCATACACATTGTACGTTTCACAATAAAC
Source organism: Wollemia nobilis (assembly GCA_028583015.1). Classification (NCBI taxonomy): domain Eukaryota; kingdom Viridiplantae; phylum Streptophyta; class Pinopsida; order Araucariales; family Araucariaceae; genus Wollemia; species Wollemia nobilis. Next base: position 1,731,017 of record JAQPPZ010002979.1, read on the forward strand.
AACAGTGAGTTGGATTTCATCACCAACCATTATTTGAGATTTGGTGATGGTGGGCTTCATCTCCATCCGTCAATATCTAACCTTAGAAACCATAGTCACCCATGAGAAAAAAATTTGGATTTTATCACTAGGAAGAATCTCATTTTCCATCCAACCATATATTTCACCTTGCATAGTAGTTTAGGTTAGAACATTTACAACACACAAAACTCACAAAAAAAATCATAAAATAAAAAAAAAAACTATTGCAAAGCATAGGATTAAAATTGCTTGAATTATTCTCTATGTTTTCCATTTGCATTTTTTTTTTGCACATTCCACACACTTCACCACCTTCATCTGACTCATTATCTTATGGTTTCAACCTAAACCCAAGCAAATATTCTGAGTCAAGCCCTTTCTAGCCAAATCACTTCATCCATGGAGTGTTCCACTTCTTCACCTACCACTTTTGTGGTTAACCCTATCAGTGTGATACAAATAAGCTATTCTAGTTTATCTGTAGGACCATCACACACTATTTATACCTCAAATATTTATGTGTTACACAAAGCCACCAACATCCCCATACCATAAATAGATTCATAATCCCCCATACATTATAACATCACCCACATAGACATGGCCCAAGTGGAAGCTCTTAAAATATCTGCTAACTATGTTATAGAAAAAATCAGTAGTCCACCCATGCATGATCCTTTTTCTAAGTGGGAAATTATCCATTCGTAGCCTTCTAGCTTCACCTAGGTGTATACTAACCCTCTTTTTAAAGTGTCATATGCACCTTTCCATCATTGGTCCATTCCATAATAGTCATGTGGTCAAAGCACTTCCATTCCATATTCATATACCACTACCTATGGAAATCCATTGTATGAAGCACATGTCAATGTTGCTTCACAAATGTTAGGTTTCACTGCATCCATTGCCCCTCATTTAGTTGCAATACCTATTACAACTTATCATCCACCCACTTCATATATTCCAACCACATCCAAACCATTTGCTTCGGATATGCCATACAAGATGCATGACAACACCTTAATAAATTTCTTAATGAGTGGCAAAATGTTTAGTATTTTCCCCAATAGCAAGTATAGGTGGTAAATCTTAAGCCTTAGCCCACTTCCACTCAGCCTACATTCTTTTCATTAAATCCAGCATGGATATCGTAACCTTCTACAGTTTGCATTCCCACACCTTTAATTTACACCCATTCCATTCCAATGAGTCAACCCATTCATAGTACTCAAACATTATATCCATTCCATCATTTGCAATCATTTAATAATAAAAATCACCTAATTCAATCCAGTCCATAAAATCATCAAAATCTCATCACACCTCAATATTTCAGCACTCAAATGATTCAGGGCTTCCACATACTTGGGGAAGACCCTAGAATTTAAGCAATTCAATAGTAGATTGATAGCCTAATGCAAAATACTCTTGGTATGATGGGCCAAAATCTAACATTAAGACACCTTATCAATCAACTAATTCACTTTTTGGTACCATCACCATCATATTTGATAGATTTTATGATGCCAAAAATTGACAAATTCAAGGGGATTGAGGATCCTAGAGAGCATGTGAGCACGTTCATTCATTAATATTTCAAAATTCAACATCAAGATGCCCTAATGCTCTAAAAATTTCCTTAGACACTGGGGGGATATGCCATAGAGTGGTACATTATTTACCTCATCATAGTATTTATACTTTTGAATAGTTGGTTGACCAATTTATCAAAAGGGTTTCCCTCAATGTTAGAAATAAAGTTTCACTAACTGACTTGTATGGCCTCAAGCAATTTGATGATGATTCATTCTATGACTTTGGTAATCATTGGAGAAATGTTATCACAAAACTGTCATTCTCCCTACCAATGGAAGAACTAACTTGACTGTTTACCAAGAGTTGCTTAAAATTCATTTCCTGGTTATTGCAATTACAAAAGTATAGATCATTTGAAAATGTTATTGCCTAGGCTAGCATAATTGAGGAAATAAAAGTCCAAGAAGGTGTGCTAAAGCCTAAAAAGAAATAATGACATAATAGGAGCCAATCCAAAGGTACTTACTCTAGCCAATCTAAGCCAAATTAGGCTAATCAAGGAAATCATGTAAATCAAGTGGTCATGAGCCAGCCTATAGTGGCTCAACAACAACAACCCATGCAACAACAACCACAATAAATTGCATATCAAGTAGTTCCTTTACCATCACAAGTTTTAAACATAGTGCCAACTATGGAAAATTACCAACATCAATAATATATTCTATAAAATCATTAATACACACCCTTAGCTGAGTCATATACCTCCATATTTCATAGGTTTTATTATACAAACCAACTTGCTTTTCTCGAGGTCAAACCAGATGATCCCACTAAATGTAGTAAAAACTATCATGAACATTTGTTTTGCCCTTATCATCTATATAATGGGTATGATATCAATAGTTGCTATCAATTTAAAGGCATAGTGCAAGACCTAATTGACTTAGGGATAATCAAGATTGATAGTCCCTTAGCTCAACAAAACCAAAATCTTGGTATCCATCAAACACCACTTACTCATCATGAGGAAGCACAACCAACAACATGAGGGTTAAATACCAATAATCCTCCTAATCAAGTTAATAACATTCTACAGTCCCAATGTTTTGTGGGTGTTATTCATGTAGTCACCTGAGGTCAATATCATACAAATAAACAAAATGCACAACAACAACCTGCTCAATCTTCCATAGCACCATCGAAAAGTATGTTTCCTCAACCTGCCACTTCATCATTATCCATCCAATTCTCCACCAATCCTTATCAACCCATTCATATACCAAGTTATCCATTCCCACCCATTCATCCTCTCGATCATCCATCAAGGCCAATCATCTCTTTGAGTAGCTAACTAACCACTAGCCTTAAAATGGCTTTAGTAAAACTATCCATATATGATCTAATTCAATAATATCCCCCACATTGCAAGGCATTAATGAAGATTTTAAAACCATTGAACTCTAATATTTGGATTCTAATGCCTTTAGCAATTTTTTGGGAAGCATTAGAACATTTGTGGAGCCCACCATCAGATTCTATAATTTTGAAATCAAACCAATATCATCAAGACCAGTGGACCCTCCATTGAATATCATGGCTCAAACTAATAGGAAGCCATTCAAATGAGTTTTTATTGATACTAACTCCTATATCAACATCATCACCACATCTGCTCTCCAACATATTAACCTCCCACCATATCACATCACCAATTCCACTTTCACCCTAAAATCATTTAACGATGCTCTTTGTTCCATAGTTGGAACTATAGTTTTACCCATCGAAGTGGGGGTAAAAATGTTGCACACCATATTTAACATCTTAGAAGGGTTCATAGCATACAATGTACTCCTTGGATGTCCTTGTATTAGGGAAATGAGATGTGTCCCTTATATACTTTATCAATGCTTGAAATATGTGTATGAGAGGCAGATTCATTGCATATCAGAGGATAAAGAGTCGTTTAAGTATTGCAAATTTATTTTAAATCCTTATGAATTCCATGCTTCCATAAAACCATATTTTTCTCACATTATAAACCACATCATCCACCATACCATCCACTTCTTCATCTAAAGTTCCTATTCCTTAGGAACTACCTCTCACCACTCCACATTAAGCTTCCACTTCTATACCTCTATCTTCATCATCATTGACTACATGTACATGTGGTCAAACTCAATCCATATCCACCTCATCATCATAAAAACATCTTCCATAATCACTCCTTCCACATCAATATCCATTCATCAAACACCTGATCCAAATCCACCTCCATCCATGTTAGTTGATGTCTCACAATTTGAAATAATAGATTGTGAGATACCATTCTAATCCATACCCTAAACCAATCCTGAGTCTTCCACATCCACTTACATATCCACTTCCACATCCACATCCACGTCATCCCAAGTTGAGGTCCATATCACTAATCCTCGTATTGGTGAATACGTGGTCCAATATATCACAATCACATCGCTCAAAATCTAAAATGGTAGGGATTACTGTCATCCATATGACTCATCCTTATCCATAGGAGTGGTGTATAACATGGGTTCAATGCCTAATAGCATAAATTTTGTGTATGGGGGGATTTATTCATCATCAAATCCATCTTTCCAAGATGAACCCAAGAAAACAACACCTACCAAAATACAACACATATCAAGTTTTCCATCCTGGTATTTTGATCGATTCAATTGGTAAGGTTATGTCCTAGGGTGACATGAATACAGAATGCATGATCTCATTGATAATCTATAACGAGAAGTGCATGACCATTCAGGTCCATTTTATCACCCTTATTCATTCACCTCTTCTTTTGAACAAGATTTTCAAAGTCTTAATTTAAATTTAGAAGAATAAACCCCTCACCCCAATGACTTTTAAGATGAAGTCTATGAATAATTAATCATTATGTCGATAGCTTTAGATGAATTCAATGAAGAATCAATGTCCAACATTCCATTCACCGAACATGATGAGTTTTACCTTAGAATGTTCCCCATCCATAAATCCATAATTTGCTTGCTTCTTCCACAAGAGCAAGTTGAAACAGTAGGCGAACCACCATATCTAATTCATTGATCCATATCACCAGTCAATTTTGTAACATATGTACATAATTCATAAAAAAAAATCAAAAAAATAAAAAAAAACATTTGCATTGCATATGCATGGCTTTTTACCTATTGCATTTATTTGTATTTCCTACTACTGTTCAAGTTTCTAGAGTTCTAGCATCGATTCTAGAAGACAAGATCCAACCATCCTCCACTTTGGCAACCACCATTTTACCCATTTAAGTCAACATGAATACTGTTGATTTATTCACCCCACTTCATAATCCATATGATTTGGCAAAGCCAATTCCACTTGATGCGAGCCTTATTGATATGGACCAAATTTTCTTACCTCAATCCTTTTATGAATTTGTTCTTTTCAAGGAATTATTAAGGGCTTCAACCAACTACATTTCTCCATTGCCTCCACCTCCACATTCACTTTCACCTTTAGATCCTGAGGTTTTCTAGGCAGACATAGAAGAGGTTGAGTAAGAAGAGATTGATAATGTCATGGACAACATTCATATGATCCCAAAACAACATCAACTTGAGGAAGGTTATCACATGTCCATTGAAGATATTATCTATTTAAACCTTAGTTCAAACGTAGATAATCCTCAAATTGTCAAAATTGGTAAAAGTTTATCTGTAGATGAACAAGAGAAATTAATTGCTCTCCTCAAGAAAAATTATGGGTATTTTTGCATGGTCCTACAAAGACATGTCTATTCTTGACCCTAACTTGGTTTTCCACAATCTCACATTGCATTATGATGCTAAGCTGGTCAAATAAATACTGAGAAGGATGCATCCTACCATTGCACTCATGTTCAAAGAAGAGCTTCAAAAGCTATTAGATGTGGGTTTCATTGTCCCCATTGACTATCCTGAGTAGCTTTCAAACATGGTACCTATTCACAAACCTAACGGGGTGATATTCATTTGTACTAACTTTTGAGACCTTAATAAAGCATATCCTAAGTATGACTTTCTTCTACCAAATATTGATACTCTTGTTGACACTCGCGCTGGCCATGAAATGCTTTCCCTAATGGATGATTTTTCAAGATACAACCAAATATGAATAAATCCTAATGACCAACACAAAATAGCATTCACTACACCTTGGGGGACTTTTTGTTACAAGGTGTAGCACCCCAAAATTGGCACAATAAACCTTAGAAAATAATTAAAATTACTTTAGTAATAATTCAAAATTTAATTTTAACCCCGAACCGCCCGTTAACCGCCTGTTAAATAGCTTTCCTCGTTTTCCATGCCATTTTTAAGATTTGTTGTGACCGTTGGACGATATCGTCTCCGATCAGACGATATCACCTCAGATCGGACGATTTTGTCTGGAGCAGAATGTCTAGACGATCTCGTCCCAAACTAATTTGTGCATAATTAGCTTCTATTTCAACGACGTCTATAAGTTGGGCTGAAGCGTGTCTATGCCATTAAAGACCTCCCCCATTGGAGATCTTCCAGATTAGTATGATCCCCAACCTCCTAACCTCCCTCCTAAGCCTATTTAAACCTTAGGACCCCCCCTTGACATTCCCCTGGCTGAATTTTCCTGTAACTTGACCTTTGCGCGCATCAGAATACCTTGGATTACCATCTGCATTTGTGCTTTCCAAGTTTTCTTGTAGGGACCTCATTGATTTTTAGTCGGAGCAAGCTCAGATCATCGTAGATGATCCTGTACAATCTTGGACGATCCTATCAAAATTTGAGATGATCTCAACTGCAGTCTGCATTGGGGGAAATCAGTGCCCAGAGTTTGTGCTTTTCCTATACTTTGTTGCTATTTTATTTTGCATTTAGTCAGTTTTATTATTATTTCTTGTTATTCTGCATCTTGGAGTTCACCCATGTAGTTTAATTGCATAATAAAATCATGATTAGCTATTAAAGAATCATAATTTACTTGCATTTCTATTCGGGATTATCTTATTAATATCCTTATTATTATTTCACATCATTTTCCTTTATCAGTATAGCTGCATTTTCTGTATTTTGTATCTATTTCTCTGTTTGCAGGTCTCTGACGAATTTTTCTGACGAATTTCTCAGATCGTAGATGATCTTGTATGATTTCAGATAATCCTATCAAATCAGAGGCGATCTGGACTACTTCAAAAATTAGAATCTCCATCAGACATCCGGAATCAGGTCTGGTTTTTCTCATCTAGCATATTCTCTATGTTTTATGTTTAATTATGTTTTATGTATTAATTTAATTTGCATTTTCATAATAGAAAAACTTATATTCATTTGGCCAAACCTAAGATTTGAATGTTTAAAGATAAAATTGAACACATTAAACACATTCCCAACCTAGGCATGGAGACTGCCACTAAACGTTTCCTGGTGAACCCCACCATCCGTCAAAAAATCACCTTAATACACCTCCCCCGAGAGGCGGGACCTTCAAAGGGCCTCTCAGTCCGAGGTATTGTCCCATCCTTCCCGCATCCCCATTTCGGGCGTGGATCCTTTAGCTTGAAGGTAAGGGTGCGGAAAATTTGGAACGATACATTTTGGTGAACCCGACGTGAAACTAAAACCTTTTGAAAACAAAAAATAAAATAAAAACATAGATGCATTTAACATCATTAGAAAACTACTAAGTTGCATATCATGTCTAGATGGTAGCTCCTAAGAAAATACTAGCTGTCACTATAAATGTTGAAAAACAATTAGCAGCCATAGAAGTTAATTTTGTGCTTAGTGTGCTTGAAACAGATAGAAACCAACTTTTGTGGAAAGAACTTGATAGGAGGCTAGGTATCATTTCATCTATATCAACCGAACTTAGACAAATCAAGAGGTTTGCCCTAGATAGGATCCTGGATCCTCATCAACTCATTTTTTATCATGAACTTTGAGAGCCTGCCATAGGTGGTTAGCTTATAGGAGAGTTCTTGTGTCTTCAGAATTGTTCACCTTTGAGGAATACCTCGAGAATGCAGCTGTTATACACCAATTCCTAGGTTGTGTAGAAGATCAAGAGGTCATTCTTATAGATAGGGAAATGTGGAGAGGAGTTCCTTGGGCTATGTTATATTGAGAGTATTGCCACCAACTTTATTTTGACCAACCAGAATCTGAGACTGATAATATCACTATAGCACTTTTTGTCAAATTCTTGAAAGAAAATTTTCAATTTGAAGAACACTTCATGACTCCTGAAGAACTCGAGCCCATTAATTATATTTATAAATTGTTTATATAAAACTAGATCATTGCTTTCATTATTATTATTTCTTACATTTAGTGTGTTGTTTGTTATCTTTATAATATTGTTACAAAAACAAAAAAAATAGAAAAAACAAGAAAAACCAAAATATAACAAAACTAAAACATTTTATTTTAAATACTATAGTAGGTATATAATTAAAATATATACCTCTTAAGCTTGTTGCACATATATATATATATATATATATATATATATATATATATATATATATATATATATATATATATATATATACAAGTATATATATATTTGCTGAAATCTAAATTTAAGCACAATGCCTACACTTAGGAATGGTAAAAAAACTGAAGAAGAAGAATAAGATTGGTTAGGAGACAAAAAAAAAACCCAAATGTCCTTCCTGAGGATTCAATTCCGGAAGGAGGAACTCTAGAACAGCCAAAATATGAGCTTGTTGTAGATGATCAAGAAGAAAATATTAAAGAGGAAGGATCCTCATCCCCTAGAATGGCTCCAGATGGAACTATTGCTTTTGATAACTTAGATCATTTTTGTAAATTTTTTAATAATAACATTAGTGCTCTTAATATGGCAGTTTGTATTGATAGAGGACAAATTAGTGACACTCAAGCAGCCATGGAAGATATGTTTAACATACACACTAATCCCTTGTCCTTTGTTGATCAAGAAAGTGATAATGTTGGACCATCCAATAGAGATATGGTCACTATGATTCAGAACATGCAAAAACAACAGGTTACCCAACACCCTAAGGAACCTGTTATTGAGCCTAAAATCATTCCCACACAAAATAAACCTTCATTCACTGCTTTATTTTGCCAAAATATTGATCAATATGCTTCAAATCGACAAAAACCTAAAATGAAGCCAATCACCAACTTTCAACAATCTGGGATACAACATAATGCAACTTCAAAACTTCTTCATAACACCCTTCCTACCAACAATTTACACAATCGCAATATAGCATCTAATATTCATGTCCCTCCATCATATGCTCACAAATCCCATATTAATACCCTATCGAACCAATATGGTGTGCAAACTAGTAATCTAGAAGCCATGGTGAAACAATTAGCTTCGCGTATGGACCAGATAGATCCCTACCGTCCCTTGTACAATTATCGAGAGATGTGTAGTCAACCTTTGGATCCCATAGTTGTAGCACAACCATACCCTAAACACTTTCCCATGCCCGTCCCGCCTATATGTAAAGGAACTGAAGATCCCATAGAGCATCTTCGCATGTTTAGGATAGCATGTCATGATATATCACATGATGACTTGCTATTACTAAAAATGTTCTTGAAAAGTTTAGGAGGAATGGCATTAGAGTGGTACTATCAATTGCCCACTCATTCTTTGAGAAATTTTGAAGAAACAACTGAATCTTTTGTCCATCAATTTAGTGCCTACATCGAGAGGCATGTCACCATTAAAGATTTATACAACTTAAAACAAGACAAAGATGAATGTTTTGCTGATTTCTTAGCTAGATGGAGGTAGTTGACAGGAAAATTGCACTTTGTGCTACCTTATAGGGAAATGTTGGATATTTTTATCAATAATTTACAAGAACAAATATCCTATGAGTTATCAACTGCTACCTTGACCACCTTCGATCAAGCTATAGACTTAGCTCAAAGAGTGGAAGATGCTCTCATTAGGAGAGGCCAGCTTAGGAAGAAAGATGATGAGAAAACATCCAAAAATTAGTATAAAAATAAACAAGTTGTAGGTGACGGAGTCACTGACAGCAGAAATGTTGCTAATATCAATACAACGAAGACAACAAAATTTTTTATATTGAAACCTCCAGATAAACCTCCTCGAGAATTTACTAGACTCAATCAACCATTATCAACTATTCTACCCCAATTACTCAAACGAGGTTTGATTCAATTACCAACTATCCGAGAACCTGATCCAACTATACCCGGATACAGAGCTGATTTACATTATGATTTTCATAGAGGACCTAGACACTCTACAAACTCTTGTAAAATATTGAAACATAAAATACAATATCTGATTGATAATAATGAAATGGAGGTGCAAGCATTCCAACCTAAACAAAATGCTCCTAATAATGCTCAAAAGAACATTCCCAAAAATCAGAATCAAAATGCTAATCAATCATTGGATATATTTCAACATCCTTTACCAAAACATGGTAAAGAAGTGGCCAATCAAATTGAGCATCATAATGTCCCTCCTCCTACCCGATATGTAGGAACTATTAGTGGACATTTACCTAATCATGATTTACAAATATTTGGCACAACTTTATCCATGGTCACGACCAGGCCCCTATATAATACTCAAAAACTGGATCTCAGTGATGTAGAATCGGATACTGAAAGTGAAATAGACATCACCTCAAATCAATCGAATAGTTCTAAAAATGAATCAGATCCTATTCAACCTATCACAAATTTTATGGTTCCAGAAGAACCATTTCCTAGAAGAGTTACTACTCGACCCTCTTCTAATCAGTTCCTTCCTAATGAACAAGCCATAAACGCTCAACCGAGACCAGTTCAACGTCCTCAATATAACATTGTAGGTACCATCGGAGCCGTTACTAGACAACAAGCTCAAAATTCTCAACAGGATCAAACTCAGAATGATGGATCAGCTCCATTTATTTTGAAAAATCCCAATAAAGGGAATCATATGTCTAATGTTCAACCAAAACCTCCTTACAATATTAACGAACAATTATCCAATACTACAACCAAAATTTCCCTTTTGGACTTGTTAATATCTTCTCCTACCCATAGGGATGAATTAATGCTCACATTAAGCCAAATGATGGTACCTCAAAATATTCAACCTGAAGCCATGTCCAATACTATCATCACTCGAGAAGTCAATTGTATTGACTTTTGAGATAAATATATACCACAACATAGTCTACATAAGGATAACCCCTTATACATTACTGCCCTAATTGGAGATGTAGCTGTTAAACAAGTCTTGATTGATAATGGTTCATCTCTAAACATATGCACTTTTGAATTTTACCAAATATTTGGCTTTAGAAGTGATGAAATGAAAAGAACGGATATGATTATCAAATCCTTCAATGATGAGACACAAGAAACATGTGGAGTCATTACTATACCCTTGCAATTTGGTCCTAGAACCCTAGATACAACCGTGTTTATTGTACACTGCCCTGCCTCATACAATATACTTTTGGGTCACCCTTGGATCAATGCGATGCGAGCGGTTCCCTCCACTCTACATCAGTGTGTTAAATTCGAATTTAAAAACCAGTTGGTCACTATCCATGGTGATCCTAGACCCTTTGATATGTGTGCTTTGGCAGAACCTGTTGGAGTTCAATTCTGCCCTGCTCTGTCATCCACACATCCTAATTCTTATTTTTCATTTAAACATGTGAAACACACACCCATAACTTCATCTATTTCTCCCCCATTAATTTCACCTCCATGTATAGCTCAACAATATTCTGAACAAACCACACTAGAACCTCAAAAATATCTTAGATCTACAACCAATCCTTCATGTTCCATCCCTATAAATTCAAAACCTATAGACCCATTTATTAACACATTCACATTATCTACATCTATCATACCTTCCACATCTAAAGATATAGGGAATGATCCTTCTACATCTTATGCTCTTTCTGATGAGCTTTTACCTGATTTATCTAAAATTCTTATATCAGAAAAAACAAATGCTTCTATGCAAGATTCCATTATCTTAAGTAATTTGCTGCCATCTCCTCATACTTTGGGCCTCCCACAACCTATGGGAAGTACTTACCAATTCGGGAGTTGTGTTTTTATTTATAAAGGATATGATTAGGGAAGAATACCTCGAAACATCAAGACACATTGTGATGGATATGCTCGATGCTATTTTGTTAATGAATATATTAAATTTAAACCTATAATGCTTAAAATGGGATATAAATGGAAAGGCTTGGGACCTTTCCAAAATGGTATGAAAGACCCTATCGAGGTAGAACCATGGCCCGCACGATGTGGTGTGGGCCTGTTTCCTAGTAAGGGTCAACCCTTCCCTTTTGAAGGTGATGATCAACTCATATGTTATCAAGATTATCTAGATAAACAAGATTCTTTGTGTCCAAAGAATAATCCCTTTACATGCAATATGCTATCCATAGCTTACCCCGAATTGATTGCTTGAATCCGATGATGAGTTGGAAGGAGATATTTTCCATGATGTCTCCATTGAAGAGTTGTTACACAATGGTTTTTATTTTGATGGTTCTATACCTACTATAGCCCAACTTGAGGCCACGACTCCTCAAGATGAATTCTCCAAGTTAACCTTAAAAGAATTACAAGAATTGGGTGTCTCACCCGCCCCACCTAATTTTGAAAGAGATCTACACATGGAAGTAGAAACATCATTAAAGTTAATATTGGAACTGAGGATAATCCTCACATAATCAATATTGGATCAAAATTAAGTCAAGAAAAACAAGATGAATACATTGCATTTCTTAAAGAATATGAAGATGTCTTTGCTTGGACATATGAAGACATGCCAGGTTTGGACCCTTCTGTAGTCATGCATCATCTAGTAGTCCATCCAGATGCTAAACCTGTTAAACAAAAACTTAGAAAAATGCATCCCAAAGTGGCCTTGCTATTCAAATGGGAGTTAGATGATATTATAGCTCGCTATATTAAAGAAGATGATCATTTAAATGACTTAAGAGAAGTATTCAATCAGTTAAAAGAATATCTTATTCGATTAAATCCAGCCAAGTGTATATTCAAAGTTAAGTCCGATAAACTATTAGGGGTTTTAGTTTCTTTACGTGGTATCAAAATTGACCCTCTCAAGATTGCGGCTATCACTGATATGCCTACACCTACCAATATATCTGAATTATGAAGTTTACAAGCTAAGCTTCAAGCTATCCGTCGCTTCATCGATAAGCTGGCGAACAAAACCGGTCCCTTTCTTAAGCTTCTTAAGAAGGATGTCCCTTTTAATTGGGATGACAAATGTAAGGAAGCTTTTGAACTTCTCAAACAATACCTCCTTAACCCACCTATGATTTCACTACCTAGATCTGATCACCCTTTTATCTTGTACATTTCTACTTCTGATTCTGCCTTAGGAGCTATGTTAGCTCAGCTTGATGATGAGAAGAAAGAACGTACTAATTATAACATTAGCAAAACCCTCATCAGTCATGAAACTCGTTATACCTCATTAGATAAGTTATGTCTACCAATCATATTTTCTACATAGAAACTATGACATTATATGCTCATTCAAAAAACATATGTCATTGCTAAATATGATCCCTTGTGGTATCTCATGAGTCGACCTTATTTATCGAGTCGCACAACCAAGTGGGTTCTTGCTCTAAGTGAGTTTGAACTCACGTTCATAGGACAAAATTATATTAAGGGTCAAATCATAGCAGATCAATTAGTTGTTGCACCCTTAGAGTCTACCCATCCCCTCATCATTGAGTTTCCTGATGAATGCCTTCAATTAGAGGCAGACCATATTGAACAATGGTCCTTATACTTTGATGGAGCCCGATGCATGAGTGGGGATGGTGTGGGTATTATTTTAATATCTCCACAAAAACATCTTATACCTTTGTCCTTTAAATTAACATTTGCTTGCACCAATAATACTGCTAAATATGAAGCTCTAATCCTTGGATTACGAGCTGCCTTGGTGCTAAAAATTAAACATCTGCTAGTTTTTTGTGATTTTCAACTTGTTATAAACCAAATTAATGAATTTTATCAAACCAGAGATGATAAATTACGCCCATATAAAGCATATGTTTTGCAATTGTTATCCTTGTTTGATAAATTTACTTTGGAAGCTATTCCTCAAACTAGCAACCGTGCGACTGACGCTTTGGCCGTAGCTGCATCTCTTCTGCCCTTGGAGTTAGAAGATGAATATGCCACCATCATTATTCGTCGACTCCAGGAACCCACTTCAAATCAGTCATGCTTAGAACCTTTTGATGTGTTTCTAATCAATGAAACTACTCCTGAACCTTGGTATACGGATATATTTGATTTTCTTCAAAATGGGACTTTCCCTGCTAGTTCTAATAGAAACCAGCGTCGGTTATTATGTAGACAAGCAAGTTGATTTGTAATAATTGGCAATATTTTATATAGGAGATCTTTTGAAGGTATCATATTAAGATGTTTGAATCTAGAAGAATCCAAATTAGCTTTAAGTGAAGCCCACGATGGATCTTGTGGAGGACACTTTAGTGGTAGTGTCATTGCTAAAAAACTCCTTAGGATAGGATACTTTTGGCCTACCATGGAGAATGATGCACATGATTATGTGTGCCATTGCCACAAGTGCCAAAAACATGCTGACCTTGTCCATGCGCCTGCACAAGAACTGCAGGCTATTTCATCTCCTTGGCCCTTTTCAAAATGGGGCTTAAACATTATTGGCAAAATTAATCCTGTGTCATCTAATGGACACAAATTCATCATAACCGCCACTGAGTATTTCACGAAGTGGGTTGAAGCTATGCCTTTAGCTTCTTGCACTAGAACACAAGTCTCTAAATTTATTTTTAATCAAATCATTTGTAGGTTCGGAATTCCTACAAATCTCATCTCAGACAATGGAACTTGTTTCAAAAATAAAGATGTTAAGAAATTATGCCAAAAATATAAGATTCAACATCGCTAGTCCACTCCTTATTATCCTCAGGGTAATGGTCAAGCTGAAGCATCTAACAAAACCCTAATCAAAATTCTTAAAATATTGGTCAATAAAACTAGCCGCGACTGGCACATTCAATTATATCCATCTTTGTGGGCATATCGCACTAGCGTTCGAACTCCCACTGGAACTTCACCTTTTGTCTTGGTTTATGGCGCTGAAGCTATTTTTCCATTTAAATTAGAAGTTCCTTCTTTGGCTCTACTACTTCAAGATACCGAAGTAGGAGATGAATATCGAGCTGGCAGACTTAGTCAGCTGGAAATCCTAGATGAAAAGCGCATCAATGCTTTGGAGCATCTTCGTACCTACCAAAACAAGCTTAAAAGATCATATGCTAAGAAAGTTCGTCATAGATCCTTTGACGTCGGTGACCTTGTTTTAAAAGAAAATCAAAAAAATACTAATGGAACTAAAGACCTTAAAGGTAAATTTCAGCCCAACTGGCTTGGACCATATATTATCACTGCTAAATTTGAATCGGGAGCATACAAATTAGCTACCTTAGATGGTAAAGATTTAAAATAACCTATGAATATTATGCATCTTAAGCAATATTACGCATAAAATTTAGTCATTTCATTTGTATATATTTTGCATGTTGTCTCATTTTAAAAATATATATAAAACTGTTTAAACAAAAACAAACAAAAATAAAAGTAAAAACAACAATATTATTGACTCTTTCGAAACCAAAAAAATAAAAATAAAGAAGAAAGAGAGTCAAAATCATCAAACTCCTCAAAAATATTTCTTCTTAAAGTATTGCAGTTATATTTTCTTATTATTTTGGATAAATTAGTTTATTTGGAATCCCTCACTATCACAAACACATAAATAAATATCTTGATTTTATCTGGCATGATTACTAATCTCTCTTATATCAAAGTCCACAAAATTTAATTAAATAAATTTTGAGCATAGAGAATTGATCTTGTTATTTACTTAAACCAAGCATATCTTTTCACAATAAAATGATTATATTTGTAATGTCCATGCTATGCTACATAGTAGAAGTGGTTTCTTGAGCGAAAAGTTTCCCCTACTATCCTATCATGCACATGGTCTAGAATCTTTGAGAATTGAAAAAAGGACAAGCTCACCCCTACCCAGAATAAAAATCCCTTGCTCTACAGCTAATCCGAGCAAGTATCCCTAGCATAGGAAGAAAAGAAAAGTTCAAGAAAAAGAGAAAAAGAAAAAAGTTATTTCAGCATTATCTCAAATATCAAAGCAAAAAAAAAAAGTACAAAAATACAAAAAAAAAGAGAGAAAAAGAGAAAAGCAAAAAGCAAATGCAATAAATCCCTTTCCCTACCATTGAAAAGAAAAGAAGGGTTGATGAGCTTGAATCCATGGAATTCTCAATTATTCGAAAACTGTGAGGTAAGTCCCATAACAGGTGGTTTGTGCCCAACCCGCTTGGCCTTGGGTAACTCCTAGCGTGGTGATATGTCTGTCACATTAGCAACCTTCTTTTGTACAGACCTATGGTTGCTTATGGATTAGCTAGATCTTGATAAACCGACTTACATAGTAGTTTGGTATGGTTATATGCATCTAAATCATGGTTAATGAACACTTATTTGGTTAATTCAAATCACTTGTATCAAATTATCTTGCTCAAAACTGGTAAATGCACAAAGCAATTGCACACACATTTGTATTTGAGAGATTTTGTGTATCATTATGATAAATCAAGATTGGTAATGAACTCACATACGCACATGGGATTCCTTATAAATCTAACTTTTGTCTTTAAGATTCTTTGAAATATTTTTGCAAATTGTTTGGAATAATTTCATTTTCTTATTTGAGAACAGTTGTTTAGTATAAAGACAACTACATACATTTTCAAAAAAATCAAAATTTCTTTCAAAACATACACTCAAATCATATATATATTATTGAATTTCACGACGATGGTATAGTTCCAAAACTTAAATTGGAATTTTATGCCTAGCGCAAGTCCTCATCTTCATATTATCTGTTTATTTTCAAAAATTAAAAAATCAACCATGCAATAAAACTATCAATTTCTTCTTTGGATTTCGTGATGATGGTATAAGTCTATACCTAAATATTCTATGCCTAGCGCAAACCATTGTACTAATTTTATTTTCCATTTATTTAAATTCATCAAAAAATGTGACTTAAATCATTATGTTACACAATTATGCTTTAACAACAATGCACATTGTTTCTATTTCATGTCATTATGTCAAAACTTCAATTTTGCAATGATGGTTTAATTCCTAGGGAATTATTCAAAAAAAATTTATCACACTTAGGAATTTATGCCTAGAAAAAATCATCTTTAATATATTTCATACATAATATTTTCATGGAAATCTGAAAACAAATCACCATCATCATCATCATTTGCATCATCACAACAAAGTCTTAAGACAGTCTCTTAAGCACTCTTTTTCTTTTAACAATATTTCTATACTGGGATTAGCTTGACGACCGAGTGAGTGGCGACTCCATGAAATGGTCTATAATAGCGACAATGTCCTTTGAAATTATTGTTAAAAGTCCCTTTTTTTTTTATCAAATTATCCCACAAACAACCAATTTGTTTACATCAAATTATTTCATTTAAATTTTAAAGCATGATATTCAAACCATAATATTTCCAAATGACATAATCACACGAATCATCAAATCAATCACATCAAAACATTAAAGCATCATACAAACACATAAGACAAGTCATATGATCATATATATATATATTTATATATATCAACAATATATGTACATCACATCAAAACTAGATTGGTATGCCACAATCTACATCTTGGCATACTCAATCCTCTCAATCATATATTCAGTCTGTGCAGTGCAGTAGCCTAGCCTCGAGAACCCCTCGAGCTCTCAGCCTCATCTTCTCCCCTGCCCTGAGGTGGAGGAGGTGGCCCCATCATAGTATGTGTGGTACTGCGAGTCCTAGTCGTCGATCGGGATGAAGTCCTCGATGACCCAACCCTGATCGGATCTGCAATGTCGACTGGCAGCTGTACCCTTTGGCCCTATGGCACCAGCTGGAAGTAGATACCCTGATAGAATTTTTCCCTATTTTTCTTAATTTTATTCAAAAACAATTAAAAACATTTTAAATTTTTTGCTTTTTCGCGTTTTTACCTCAAACGTTCGATTTGGGTAAAAACACGAAGGGGCACCATAGTAAGCTGTCGTACGATTCGACCTAGAATCGTAGCCTAAAAATGGGAATAATTTTTGCTTTCTCGTAAATCGAGAAGAACTCGTCTTTAATGCATTTTCATCAAAAAATTTGCTAAAGAGGGGGCAAAATTTAGCACCCCAAAATTGGCGTAGTAAACCTTAAAAAATAATTAAAATTACTTTAGTAATAATACAAAATTCAATTTTAACCCCGAACCGCCCGTTAACCGCCTGTTAAACAACTTTCCCTATTTTCCATGCCATTTTTAGGATTTGTTGTGACCGTTGGATGATATCATCTTCGATCAGACGATATCGCCTCAGATCGAACGATTTCGTCTAGAGCAGAACATCCAGACGATCTCATCCCAAACTGATTTGTGCATAATTAGCTTCTGTTTCAACGACATCTCTAAGTTGGGTAGAAGTGTGTCTGCGTCGTTAGAGACCTCCCCCATTGGAGATATTCTAGATTAGGATGATCCCCAACCTCCTAACCTCCCTCCTAAGCCTATTTAAACCTTAGGACCCCCCTTGACATTCCCTTGGCTGAATTTTCTTGTAACTTGACCTTTGTGCGCATCAGAATACCCTGGATTACCATCTGCATTTGTGCTTTCCAAGTTTTCTTGCAAGGACCTCATTGATTTTTAGACGAAGCAAGCTCAGATCGTCGCAGACGATCCTGTACAATCTTGGATTATCCCATCAAAATTCAAGATGATCTCGACTGCAGTCTGCATTGGGGGCAATTAGTGCCCAGAGTTTGCACTTTTCCTATACTTTACTGCTATTTTATTTTGCATTTAGTCAGTTTTATTATTATTTCTTGTTATTCTGCATCTTGGAGTTCACCCATGTAGTTTAATTGCATAATAAAATCATGATTAGCTATTAAAGCATCGTAATTTACTTGCATTTCTATTCGAGATTATCTTATTAATATCCTTATTATTATTTCACATCATTTTCCTTTATCAGTATAGCTACATTTTCTATATTTTGCATCTATTTCTTTGTTTGCAGGTCTCTAAAGAATTCGTCAGATCACAGACAATCTTGTCTGATTTCAGATGATCCTATCAAATCAGAGGCGATCTAGACTGCTTCAAAAATCAGAATCTCCATCAGACATCCGAAATCAGGTATGGCTTTTCTCATCTAGCATATTCTCTATGTTTTATGTTTAATTCTATTTTCTGTATTCATTTAATTTGCATTTTCATAATAGAACAACTTAGATTCATTTGGCCAAACCTAGGATTTGAATGTTTAAAGATAAAATTGAACACATTAAAAACATTCCCAACCTAGGCGTGGAGACTGCCACTAAACGTTTCCTGGTGAACCCCACCATCCATCGAAAAATCACCTTAATACACCTCCCTCGAGAGGCGGGACCTTCAAAGGGCCTTTCATTCCGAGGAATTATCCCATCCTTCCCACATCCACCTTTCGGGCGTGGATCCTTTAGCCTGAAGGTAAGGGTGCGAAAATTTTGGAATGATACACAAGGTGATGCCCTTTGGCTTGAAAAATGTAGGTGCAACTTATCAATGTGCCATGACATACATATTCCATGATTACATGTATAATATCATTGAAGATTATATGTATGATCTCTTTGTGAAATCTAAAACTTGACAAAAGCACATTGTTGTCCTAGAAAAATTCTTTGATCAACTTCTAGAACATAATGTAAGGTTGAACCCCAAATAGTGTGTCTTTGGTGTCACCTTTGGTAAACTACTAGGATCCATTGTCTCCAAAAGAGGCATTAAGGTGGACCCAAACAAAGTCAAGGCCATCATGGAGATGCCTTCCCCAATAAACTTGAAGGAATTGCATATCTTACAAGGAAATATTCAATCAATCCATCATTTCATTGTGCAACTTTTTGACAAATGCAGGCCATTCAATTACCTGTTACAAAAGGGGGTAACATTTTCATTGATAGATGAGTGACAATAGTTTTTTTATGACATTAAAAAAATACCTGGCGTCTTCACCAGTATTAACTCCTCCTTATTTAGGGGTCCCATCCATATTTATGTTTAAGCAACAGACTTTGCATTAGGGACAATGTCTACACAAAAGAATGAAAATAATCGAGAGCAAGTTGTCTATTACATTAGTTGAATATTGGTAAGCTATGAAACTAGATATGCTTACATGGGAAAATTATGTTTAGCAGTGGTTTTTTCACTAAGAAACTTAGATATTACATGCTTAGTCACACCACATATGTCATAGCTCATGAAAATCCTCTGTGTTATATGATGTCTCACACTTACAATAATACTTGCACCACAAAATGGATAATGCTTCTCATTGAATTTGATCTTGAGTTCATCAACTAAAAATCCATTAAAGGTTAGGTCATAGCTGATCAACTTGCACAAGCTCCACTTCCTAGTGATCAACCCTTGATTATTGAGCTCCCAAATGATTCGGTATTCACTATCACTAGTCAAGAAGAAGATGTCATTCCAGAGGAAGATTTCAATATCAATTTATTATTTTATGGTTCTAAGTGCGAAAAAGGTCAAGGTGTTGGAGTCATTTTTCATACACCATAGGGGATACCTATTCCCTTATCTTTCAAACTTGACTTCCAATGCATAAACAACAATGCAAAGTATGAAGTCTTAATATTAGGTCTTCAAGCAACCATAGCTATGGGTATAAAGCGTATCAGGATATTTGGTGATTCTCAACTTGTCGTTTATCAAATCAATGGAGAATACAAATGCAAGGAACCTACCATAAAGCTTTACCATGAAGTAGCAATGTCATTACTCTCTAAATTTTATTGGTATGAAATCGATTGTTTACATTTTTTGACTAATAGATTTGCAGATGCGATGGCCTCTCTAGTATCATTAATTCCAAATAACTCCGTAGGAGAGGTACAACCACTCATTGTTACAACAATCTCTAAATATGCAATTATCCATGCTGAATTTAAGGATGATAAATATATTTGATTTATCCATTCGAAGCTATATGAGCCTTGTTCTAACCAAATAATAGCCTTCCTCAAGTTTGGAACACTTCCATTAGACATGTCACAGACTACCAAACACACTTTAAAGTAAAAAGTAGCTTGTTTTACTCTCTTGGGGTACGTGTTGTATAGATGTGGTTATGATGGAGTCCTCCTTCATTGTCTTGAGTTTGTAGAGGCACAAAGAGCGATAGATGAAGCTCATAATAGTACTTGTGGTGGTCATTTTAGTGGAATGGCCATTGCAAATCATATTTTATGCATAGGTTACTATTGGCCCACCATGGAACATGATTATTGCACTTATGTCCAACATTGTCAACAATGTAAATAGCATGCTAATTTAACTCATGTGCCATCACAAGCATTACAATCTATTCAAGGCCTTTGGTCCTTTTCAAAATGGGGTCTTAATTTTATTGGAAAAATCTTACCTCCTTCCAATGTGAATAGCAAGCTAATTTAACTCATGTGCCATCACAAACATTACAATCTATTCAAAGCCTTTGGCCTTTTTCACAATGGGGTCTTAATTTTATTGAAAAAATATTACCTCCTTCCTCGAGATAGCATACATTCATCATCACAACCATTGAATACTTCACAAAGTGGGTTGAGGCAATTCCTCTAACTAGTATGATAGGACCTCGAATTGTGGAGTTTATACTTCACCATATAATCTATCATTTTGGTATTCCCTTGAAAATAATTTTTGAAAATGGTAAGTCTTTCAAAAATAATGATGATCAAGAACTTTGCGAGAAATATAATATCCAACACAATTTTTTGACTCCTTATTACCCACAAGAAAATGAACAAGTTGATGCTACTAGCAAGACCTTAATTGCTATTCTCAAGAAACTAGCCAAATAAAATCATAGAGATTGGCATACTTAATTTCCCTTGGCATTATGGGCTTATTTAAAAAGCATCCAAACACCTACTGGTGCAACACCATTTTCATTGTTCTATGGAGCCGAAGCAATTATGCCTCTTGAGATTGAGATACCCTCATTGCGAATTTTATTGCAGGAATTCCTAGATGATGATATTGCTAGACAAGAACACTTTGACCAACTCACACTTCTTGATGAAATGCAGGTTAATACTTTAGAGCATTTAAGATTTTATCAACACTACCTAAAATGTGCTTACAACACCAAAGTTCATCTACACAAATTCTAAGTAGGAGATCTTGTTCTTAAATAGAATCAACAAAACACCAATGCATTATCACATCTTCATGATAAATTTGTAGCTAATTGGTTAGGTCCATACATTGTCATTCAAAAAGTGGGTAAAGGAACTTATAGGCTTGCCATTCTAGAGGGAGTTGAAGAGCCCAAACCACTTAACATCATCCATTTGAGAGTATTTTATGCTTAATGTGAATATATATATATATATATATATATATATATATATATATATATATATATATATATATACACATACATATACATATATATATATATATATATATATATGTATATGTATGTGTATATATATATATATATATATATATGTATGTATGTATATATACATGGCTAATACACAAAAACACATTGCATTTCACACATTGCATTTAACACATTATATTTTACACATTACATTTCACACATTGCATTGCACACATTTAATTTCACAAATTGCACTTCACACATTGCATTCAACTTCACACATTTCATTCACCATATTAGAGGATCATTTATTTGGTACAAATATTAATTGGTCCAACAAATTTTGTTGCCTTAATTAGGGGCACCTTCAAATCATCAGTTGTTTCATTGCACCATTCCATAAATATAAATTATCATTTGCAAACCACATGTCCATAATCCCTAGGTGTTTTTGATAATTCAGCCACTCCTAGTGTTTCTAGCAACCTCCAATACATGTCAAGTTTTCTTTAGGACTGAGTCATAGTTTAACTAAGAAAATATTGAGTTTTGGGAATTGACTCTAACACTCTTGAACCAAAAATAATAACACATCTTAAAAATAACTTATGTCAAAGAGGTATAATACCATGATTAGGTTGAACCTCGAAGTGAATAGGGTAATCCTTGCTTGTCCTATCATGCACATAGTCCAAAAATAAAAAATCGTGGTTTGCACCACTATCACAATCATTTCCAAATAAAATACAAAGTATTAAGGATAGGGTAAAACTATCATCACACTTCGGTTGAGAATCCAATTCCCCAAAGCTCTACATATTTTACACATCACACACCATAGATACTCAAGTTTTAAGGATAGAACTACATTTCTAATTAGATGGTTAGGTAGTCTAAATCCCCAAAGCTTTGAGATCATATTATTATACTATGGAACTAATCTCCACCAGATCTATAGACACTTGATTAGCAGTGGAATATGCTCATGCATGGTGACACATCTCTCTTGAAGAGACCTCTAACCACACATAAGGACAAACTAGCTTCTTGGTCTCCTCCATAATAGGTTTCATTTTAATTTACTCAATATGGGTTAATTAACTCACTTGAACACACCTTGGTTCTTTATTTCCTTGATTCATTACTATACTCAATATCTGGTAAATGAATTCACAACACACACATTTGGTCTTAGATAAATTAGATAATATTTAGTGACTTTGTTGATATCACTAGTAGGTTCGAGTCTCTACAAAACAATCAGTTTTCCATATCAACATCCATATTAACATCCATATATTCTTCTATATTAGCATTCATATCATTACATGAGTCTTCCATTCCACATGCCACTAGTTTTGTGCCCTTGATTAAACAACAATGTTGTAATTTGGTTGAGAAAAATCTAAACTACAAATGATCATTAGAGCATTAACTCATTTGCATTCATACACATTATCATTGCATTATCAACCATCACACATATACACATGTATTCACACAAAAGCATAACACAAAAGTAAAAGCCATGTATATATATAAATATCACATGTACAATGAATACCCAAAAATGCTATATACAATGGAGAACCAAGGCTCATATATAAAAGTGCATCTAAGCACTAGCTAATGCCTATAAGAGGACCCCTATGATCCCAAAGGATTCATAGACCTAGAACCATTATGTCTAGAATCACTATGCCTTGCAAATCCAAATATGGATGAGGAGGGTGGATCTGGTAGCCCAATGTGGTGCTCCATAAATCGATCCTCCAAAACCTTGATATATCCATCTTGGGCCCAAAGGTGTAGTACATCATGTCTCTAATGATGGTCCCTCTCAAGTAGCTCTACCTGGAGCCTTGTGATCCTATCCTCACCTCCACCTATAATCGCCTGTGCCCCTAGCTCCACTTGTAACCGAGCTATCTTTGCATCCTAAGCTACTATCCTTGCAACCTGAGTTATTATCTATGCATATTTCTCAGCCACATCTGATCAAGCCTTGACCAATCCTCCTCACTTCATCCTAGAGGTATCTTTGGAACCTCCTCCATATCATCATCCATGCCATATCCATCACCTCCAACCTTTGGATCCTACTCTATTGCATCCTTAACTTGTCTCCCTTGAATGATATATAGAAGACATATTTGAAATTTGGGAGCCTCATATGCCTCCTCCTCAGCCTCTACCTCATCCTCATTACCATTATCCTCATTCACTACCAAAATAGATACCTATGGTGGCTGTAAAAAACTATTCCATGATAGTCCCCACATCATCTACATTAGGGAGATCTATCTCCTCGTTATCCTCATAAGTCATCCTCCTTGCCTCAACATAAGGTAGACCTGTCTCATCTTGATGATGCCTGTATAGCACTCATGCCTCAAGAACCTCCTATTTTAGTCCAAACTACCTCAATACTAGTAAGAAATAGATCAGCTCCATCTCACTCCTATGCCTCCCAACCACCCATCTAGCCTACTGTACTCTTCATAGTTTCTCCCTATCTCTAGTCCAAGTGGTACCTCACCATGAAATCCAAAGTACTTAAGCAGGTGTTAGTCCTACCCACAAATACTTATACTCCTAGCTAGTTTGGATAGGATGGCTCAATTATACCTCATCAACCAATAGCCATCTCATAGCATAGGACTACTCCCCATCTAATACCGTAGTAGGCAAGCCAATAGGTTGAGCCACACTGAAGTGCTCCCAACCCCAACACTATAGTAGGACACTACAACCTAGCCCATTTAACTTCTACCTCTTCACCTCATATAACTCATGGTATATTTGAGCTAGCAGAGCAAGTTCCCATGCATATACCCAAGGTGTATAGATCATATCATACACCAACCTAATGATGTTCCAAGGGAATCGACAACCAGTGTTTTTCAGGCCCACTATGTTGGCCAACACAAACATGACCAAGGTAGGTAGTGCATCCAAATTCTTATCCACATACATAAAAAAGTACCTAATCTCTCCGTCCTTCATGCTCTCACCCCACCATCCATATCCAAATATGCGACTCATCTCATGCCCCTTATTGTGTCCAACCTCGACACATAACCCCTCCACAGGTACTTTGAGGATGCAATATATATCCTCAAGTGTCACTGTCGCCTCTCTAGTAAGGATCTAAATGGTTCCCCTATCTGGATCATATCTCTCTACCAAGGTAGAGAGATACCCCTCATCAACCCTCACCACATCAATCTTAGCTACCCAAACCAACCCCACATATTCCAACCACTTCCACTTATCATCCCATAGTGTCTTTCTCACCCCTGGGATGAAATGTGAGAACCAATTTCAAGCCTCCAAAATATTCAGCTGTAGAACAACACTTTTAAGATGCACATACATAATGTCATATTCATTTGCATACTTCAAAAAATGATAAATTTATTTGCACAAGTTCAAACAAAGAGTGCCAAGGGTACTTACCTTAGCAAAATGCACCTCTGCTCCTGCCTCTACATCCACACCATCCATATCCATAGATTTCACACCACTAAACTCCACTCCACCTCACTTTCTCACTCACTCATTCATACACAACTTTTAGAATTCATGAATGCAAATAATAAAACTAATTTCACCTTTTTAGACTATTTATAGTTGTTTTTGGTGCACTAGAACACCCATGGGCATTCACAGGTGCATTGAAATGCTGACAAAAGTCTGCAGATTACCAGATGCATACCAACATCTGAGAATGTTGTAGATATAGGCCAGTGTTTGGTGTCAAAGTTAGCATAAATACCAAAATGATTCAAAAATTTATCTTACCTCAAAAAAATCATTCCAAATTTCATCCATACATTCATTTCACCATAATATCATGTTTTGTGAAAACAAAAATCAATTTGGATGCTTAATTTTTGCTTGCAACCAAAAGACACAAAATCGATTTATAACTTTCAAAACACACCAAAACAATCCTAATTTTCACAAAATGACCATATTCATCATTCCAATCATCCACTCCATCATTTAATTCATCTTTGTGATAACATGGATTTATTTGGGCAGTTAACTTTTGTTTGCAATTAAAAGTCACAAAATTGTCCAAAATTGCTTTACAAAATGCACCAAACCAATGCAAAATTTCATAAAATTTGATCATCAATGCATTTCTCATCATCAAATATTCATTTCAACATAATTTTCATCCATAAATCATTAGGTTTTCACATTTTCCAAGTTCACATATAATTTCAAGTGAACCTCATATCTAGTGGTCTATCCTATCTCCTTGGTGATTGTAGCGATTGGTTGTCCATGCAATTTGGTAATATGGATAAATCACCATAAGGATGCTTGGCCATTATCATCATTCAATATCTCTTTGTTTGAAATCAAATTACATTTGCTCCCTCATTTTTGAAGTGTAACTATGTTCAAATTAATTTGCTCAACAACTATCATTGATGCTCTTTTCCATGGGGTCCAAACATGGATACTTTCATCATTTTCCTTGCAATTACACTAGTCTCCGAGGATGTAGGCCGATTAAAGTGATTGAGCAACCGTTTAGGAATTCTATGTGGGAATTAGCTACAGTCATGAGTGGTCCCAAGGACAAACTATTTTTTTCTCTTTTCTTTTTTGCATTTGCATCTTTGCATTTCAATGACATCAAAAGGCACTTTCTTCAACAACATGGAATCACCCCAAACTTGGGGTAAACAAAATTGATTTTGATCTCCCACAACAGGATACATCTTACATCATCATGGCATCTACACTTGGCAAACCCCCCTTTTTCTCCAATGGGGCAAAAATAGAATCATTTTAAATCATTTATATCATTTGCACTTACATCATACACTTACACTTACATCATACACTTGCACTTACACCATTCAATTGCATTTTATGACATAATTCTATAAATTGGCTCATGATATTCATTCTTCACTCATTCACCAATTGAGGAGATAATCTACACATCAGATGTCTGTTCACTCTTTGCGCTCCAAAAAAATAAATTTGCTTCATCATGCCAAACTAGGTGTCTCATATTTTTTGCATCGTATTGTGTTGCATGTAATGTGGTACAAAAAGGAACATCTGTAGACACCAAAATCTAGCCACTTGTCTTTCATTCGTGTCTTCCAATAAAAACCCTTCATTATATATATATATATATATATATATATATATATATATATATATATATATATATATATATATATATATATGTTTTATGTATGTATGTATGTATTTACTTAATATATATATTAATATTTTATATATTATATTTATACATATTTAATAAATATATGTATTTTTATAAATCAATACTAGCCATCTATCACATTTTAATCTCAGCCATGCATCCATATCAATCAATTCCACTTACCTAAAATTAATATCCATCCTTCCTCATGTTTTAATCTCGATCGCTCATTTTTTGTCCCCTAACATGTTCAAGGGAAGATTATAAAAGAGGAGTCATTTTAATGAATAAAATCCTTAATACCCTAGGTCCTTAATCTTTAAGATCTCCTACGCTCCCCTAATATTTAAGCACCTTGGAATACCTAGGATCTTATTCCCTTGCCCTAGCCACTTTTCCATCACTTTAGCCACTCGTTTCCCCCATCGCATCATCTATTTTAGCCATCACCAAATCTGTGTAGAACCAAATATGGTTCTATAATACTTCCATCAACCCTCAAACATCCCCTAGAGCCAACTAAGCACCTTTGAATATTTCTAGAACTCTCTAGTGCATCTGTAGCCTTCCTAGAATACCCATGGACATCTCCCATAGTATAGTTGTAGTCCTACAGCCCTTGGGTGCCATTTGGGATTCCTCGTGACCATCATCTATTAAAGAAGATATAAAAATCACTGCGTTGACAAGGTAAAATGTTTATTTGTATTTATTTCATGTTCATGCACTTCTATTTTTAGTATTACATTTAGAATATAGGATTTTTAGTTATTTGTCTTTCTGAGGGCCTCACACAGTGGAGCGCTTGCAGGTGCTTCTAATATCCTTTTCATTGTTATCTCCATTTGTAGGTACAGGACCATCTATCTGACAACTATTGAAGCTAGGCTGGTCTGACAAGGATACCCAAGCCCACTTGCAACCTCATTTGGATCGAATATGAACACAAAGACACTAGATATGTATTGACCTAGGGTTTCAAAGAACCCTAGTATTTGTAAATTTGTATCACAAAAGCATTGTAAAACCCCATATTGGGGCACATTGATTGTATCATTTTGAGATCCGCTCATGTTAATAAAAAGCTTATTCATCTTGTGCAATCTTGTGTTATTACTATGTTTTTGATTTTTTATCTTTATTGGTGTTTTTCTATTTTGATTTATAGTCTCATTAAGAGATAAAATAAAATTGAGGCCATGGGTTCCCACAAGAGTGGGATATTTGCATTAGATGTGATAGAAATATCATAAAAAATAATTAGTTCAATTTTTTCAGAAGAGCATCATCAAAAGAATTTTATTGAAACATAATTTTTTTTTTTTTAAATAACAAGGAATAGACTAGTGAAATAGGACCAACATCATGAGGAATGCCAAAGCTAAATCCAAATTATGAAGACAAGATGAATACGAGAGTCAGAGGTTGAAGGAAAGAAGATTTCACACCAAATAATGTAATATATGGGGTGTTGGTAGTATTACATTATTTGGTACCTTGAGTACCATTGTAAATATTTATATTAGGAGTTTTTTTAGTATTTATATCAATAGTATGTGTCAGGGAAAGTGTGTTTATGTGTCATGTAATCAAGTGTGAGTTATGAGACAAGGTGTCATTTGCAAGTGTGAGTTATGAATGAAAGGTGTCATGTGATTAAGTGAAAAGTTGTGTGAAGTGTCATGCGAGAGTTATGAGTGAGTGTGATGTAACTATGAGAGACTTTTTCATTGTAAAATAAAGTCATATGAAAGTTTGCATCTCCCATGAGTTTGATGCAATCATGAGAGACTTTGTCATGTGAGAGTTATGTGTGAGTGTGATGTAATCATGAGAGATTATCATTATGAAAGAAATGCATATGAAAGGTTGCATCTCTTATGAGTTTCAGGAGATAAAAAGTTATGTCCAAAGAAGAGTCTCATGTAAGGTTATATATTGATGAAAAAGCTCTACTTAATATAACAAGAATCAATAATTATCAATACATATTTTTATTTTTTGCAATACTAGTGTTATTATTGGATGATATCATATGATCCTAGGAAACATAGAACTATGATATTTGGTCTCATTTGCTAACAATAGGCTCAATTGTATGGATTACATTTGATTTATCGACCATAACTAGTTTCCATCTATGCAGGGTGCCAGGTTTTCTTTTGAAGCACATCTCCCAACAATCCTTGTATGATTGGGGTATCTAGTTTCTTCTCTTTAGCTCCCTTTCTTATGGATGGGTTAATTGGATAATGTGATTTCACTCTAATTTCTTTGGGATACCTTTTGTACATATTAGCCCTTCATTCCACATATGTTTTTGATAGGGTCATTGATCACATGGTCTCATAATCCCCTGCTCTATTTTCTTTAAGTGAGGTACCTTGGTGAATAAATTCTTGGGACCAGAGTTGGTTGCTCATCATCATCTTGGGGTTATTTTAGAATATATTAATTATACCTTGGCCTTCTCTCAAGACAATATTCGTACACACTGAAAAGGTATATTTGGTATTAGTTTTATTTTTGGGTGTCTCCATTTTTTGTAGTACTTTTCATTAAGGAATGCTTGTTGAAACCACCAAAAAATAATTTGAGCATGACTAACCCATTGGGAGGTTCATTGTCCTCAGGACAAATCTTTAAAAGTTTATAGTATCCCTAAAACTAGTTTCTCTTTAGCCACTGCTTCTTGTTAGGGAAAGTAGGTAATATACCAATTATCATGAGAAGTCTACCAAGGAGCATTGAATTCTAGAATGGTTGACCTAGTGATAGTCTTGTTATTCTAACTACCTTTTCGTAATTCTTTAGTTGGGTTAGATGAGGCTTAGCTATTCCTAATCCAATCATCCTTCATCTCACAATGCTAGGGAATTTTAAGTAGGTGCAATTATTATGAATACCATACCTAACTTCATCTTTGGCTATGATAGGTACCACTTATAGGATTTTAAATGTACCTATCCCAATTAGTTCAAGAGTATTGTAAGGATCTAATTCCTTTTTTTTTGGAATCCCACTTGTATATCCAATCACCTGGTCCAAATCACAAAATTCATCCATCTATAGTTTAAAATTTTACCACTTCCTTTCTACCAAGAATGCCTATATTTTCTTAGCTTTCCTTGCCAGTAAATGATCCACATGGTGTATATTAGGTGGTTCAGATGGAATTTTCACCTTTGTCTTACAGTAAGGTTTTAAAAACATGTGGGTCTAGTCTATGGATAGGTAGCCTCCAATATTTTTTGTGATGTCATAGAAGAGGCATGCACCAAAGGAGACCATTAGTTTTATTAATGCTATATCCTGGGTGATAGTCACCATCAAGCAAGAATGGAGCACAAGTGAAAAATATTTTATAAGACCAAGGATTGGCACTAAGGTACCATCTAGCTACATGACTTTTTAACTACTCAATTTATAGGAAAGTCCTAAGGCATCAACCACTTGCTTGGGCATGACTATAGTGCTTAACCTAGAATCCAAAAGGTAGTAGTGGATTAGCTTATCCTCATATATGAGTGTTAGATAAAATTTTAGGGTCTTTGGTCTATTGGGACTATAAATAGATATTTATAGGATAATAGGTGCATTTTTCCTCTCAGTATTTTTTGGCTTTTCCAACACCTCTTCTAGTTGTTTAATCTATTTTGGAAGGGTGAGAACATACCATAGTGGCATAGGTACCATGGATTTATTTAAATTATCAACCAAATTTAATGATTATAATGGTTTGGCTCTTGGCACATTATCCATGATCCACTAAGGCCTTGGCCTCTCAATAATTAGATAGTGTGATCTAATTAGTTTTAGTATTAGCTTCCTTAATACCACTAGGTTGGCCTTTTAGGGCTACCTAGATTTGGAGCCATTGAATCCTAGTAGGGTACATTTAGTCATGTAATTTGCTTCCTAGTATTCCTTTATAGAACTTATTTTACCGCTAGTGAGGATACCAAATTGTACCTAAGGTTAGTTATTTGGTGAGATGTTGACACTTTTGATGGTGATACAAACTCAACCTTCATCCCATGTTATCAATGTCTCCTCTTATGGCTTAGTTCCTAGACTTGGGATAACTTTTGTGGGTAATATTTGAGTAGTCGGTCTTGGTGGTTGCATGGTTGGATTTGGGTATGGGATATAAGGCATGGGATATGTATATTTTTAGATTTACTTGGGATTATAAAGGTAGGGGTTAGGGTAAGGGTACTATTAGGCATATGGGTCTTTTATGTAATTATTTTGAACTGGTACTATATATCTTACTAGTTTTGAAGTGAGTTGCTTCATGGAGATCAATACACACACTATTTGATTCGTAGGAACTTGGGGCTAACTAGTATCTCTACTTGATTGAGGTAGATATCTTTGATAGCCATTTGGAGGAGGTTGGTATCCCTACTTACCTGATTGGAAGGGAGACCTAGGATAGTTTTGGTAACTAAACCTCTAGAAATTCTATTTTTTCTTGAGTACAACCATTTCATTGATGAAATTATTCAAAGTTTTCTTCAAAATATCAAATTTTGAGGATTGGAAAACCATGGTAAACAGACTCATGGTAGGGAGATTTTCTTGAACCAAAACTTGGTTGAACACTAAGATTCACTAGAATGTAGTAGTTTGCATGATTATAGGTGGTTGATAAGGTGGTTGGAGGTTAGAAAATAAAGGCATGGGGGGCTTGGGAGCTAACCTCTTTATTTGGATGATATATTTTTCAACTTGGATGGCAATCCAATAAGCCTCTGGTAGAGTATTCCCTCCCATCAACTTAACAATCATATATATATTTGAATCAAAATCCTTTAAATTATATATGAAGGACATATATGGTGGGCATCATATCTCTTTAAGAATTATGTGCCAGGTTTTATGGAATCTGGCATTAAAATCATCCATGGCCTACATAGAGGCCCTTTTGATAGTTTATAGTTGATCTAAGAGGGATACTCCATCCAAATTTTATTTGAATTAATTTACAAACATATTGAAAATTTGGTCCCAATCAAAATATGCCACTCTTGCACCTTCCCTATGAAATAAACCACCAATATCCTTAGCACCATATTTTGTTGATTGATATTGTACAATTCACACAAATTGACCATATGTTGAAGGTGTTCTCTAGGGGTTACTATGTATTCTATGGTAAATAATGATAAGGAATTTAGTATTAATATTGGGATCTCATCTCATGTAGTAGGTGGGGTCAATGACTATAGAAGAGCTTTATTGTTCTATACTAGTAGCCTTCTTTGGTTCTAGTCTTATGCTACAACCATATTTTTTTGTTGGCCCCTCTTTTTAGAACTATGGTTTAGTGGTGGAAGTAGCAACTGAGTATTTGTCCTTGTATTGATCCTTGTAATAGATTCTAAGCTCATAAATAACTGGGTTTGTCTTTAGAAAAATGAATTCATTGCACAATTTCTTCAAGTAGTAGAATTGTTAGGTGAACTTTGAAGATGCTTTTACAAGCTAGATAATTGATACTTTCAATAATATCTTAGCCTAATATTGTGTGGCTGGTTTCATTGGGCATGCTAGTTTAACTACTGGGAACTAGATTTTATCCAATTCATGCTTCAACACAGTGGCCACCTGCTACAATTGTTAGGTGCATTCGATGTCTACATATCACAGGAGCATATAGTTTGGGAAGTCTAGGAAGCATGGGATGCAACTCCAAGGACAACCTCTAGAGTTTTTTAGTAAGTTTGGATATTTTTTTGGGTATGATATTGTTGCACTTATTCCTATCCTAACCTAATCTATCAGGTTTTATTTGAGAAAGGGGAAGATAAGAAAATAGTAAATAAAAGAAGTAAAACATTAACTAGCCTAGACTAAGGGTGGTGATGCACCAATAAATAAAGTGTTTTTAATGTATTTATGGGATTAATGAATACATAAATCACCCATGCTAGGAAAGTGAACATGGTTCTATTACAACATACATGCTTCTTCTTATGAAATTTGCATAAGGTATAGATACTAGTCATGAGGTTCCCATATAAATTTACACATACATAAATAATGGGAGAAAAGAGTAAATAGACATGACTCTTATGTGTATATGTCAAAACCAATGAAATACATATACCACAATGAAAGGGATCAAAGGTACCTATACATAGAATGTCTCGGGGTTCGAGTACAGATCAATACATAAGAGAAATGAGAACATAACTCTATTTTGTCTAGATAGGCATGAGGAAATATCATTATTTCTCCATCTACCTATTATAAACATTTGGTTGTTTATACAACCTTTGTCAAGATTCAAAATTCCCCCCTCCCATAAGCATGGGTGGGACTCAAACATATCTCCTAGTTAGTAAGCCCAAGGCATAGGGTTGGTAGGTATGACATTGGTTTATGGTATATTTTCTATAAATGTCACACAAGTCAAGACTGCCTCCTTTGATAATGGTATTAATGATATTTTATCCTTTTTGGAGTTCATGCCCTAGTGTTGCTTATAGTACCTATTTTCATCTACTAGGGAAACCCTTTCATCAACATCAAGATAATCTTAGGTCACATGTTTCTCATTACCAGATTAGATCAACATTAACCTAGTCTAGTTCCACTCTAGGCTCATGATAGCTAGAATATTATGCTCGATGAGGTATTTGGAGAACACTCTACCATTTTTTAGGGGGGATTTGATTATTGAGTTTAGGTGGTGGCTCTTACTGAACGAATATTTCTAAATATTTGGTTGTTATAGTGTCACACTACCTTATTAACAACTTTACTATGATATTTTGGTTTGAGTGTAAACTTGTCATCGACTCATATATGTAGTGAAAATTCTCTACACCTACCAATTAGCCTAGAGAAAAGAATACTGGTGCAAATTAGAAGAATTGACCTCCTCTATATGAAACACCTTTTCCACTTGGTTTTGTAATGATATTTGAAGGGATTATATACACTGACCTCATCCAATAGAATTCCCAACATTAAAAATGATATAAAAAATTATAGTGTCTTATTGATGAAGTACATCAAGATTAGAGTCCTTAATATCAATTTGCATAAACCTAATCAAATGTGTTCTACCAATATTATGTGGTGTTATACATATGTTATTATCATTCCATAAACTTTTATTTACCTTTGAAATGGGTCATTTATTGAATGGAGTTTGTAATAAGGATAAGACCATAGATGCTCGTGTGTGGCATTCTACACCACACTTTAACCTAATTTTGTGAGATACCTCCAATTTTTGTTCTATGATTCTTTTGCACCATCAAAGAGGTGATTGAACCTTAATATGATACCTTTGTAATCTTACAAAAAAATGATAATACAAAATTATTGATGATAATGGTAAAATCAACCAACCAAGATATCTACACAATTCCTTAATATTTAATGAAAATAAATACCAATGCTAATAAACAATAGAAGCTTTTTCAAAAAAAAAAAACAATAGAAGGAGACCATAGTTTAATCCTAATAAATAATCTATGCATAAATCCCCAACCCAATAACCACCCAAAAAAAATATCTATTTTATTCTCATTGATGTTAGCCCTGGGTAGGAAAACTTATAACAGATCCATTTTCCAAGCCCTAGAAAACCATGTTCATGATCTCAAAATATACCAATGGATAACCAAAATCAATCTCAAATCTTGTATCAATGTTTCAATTTTTCCTATAGTAGTTTAAATATTGTTAGTTCATAGACATATCTAGTTAAGTGAACTACCACACACTTGGCATTTAAATCATATTATTGGATGTCATTATTTAATACATGGATATGCCATGTAGAAATATTCATATATTATTCAATATTTAGTGACCAATTTAGTCATCATAGATTGGTAAATGATTAATATTAAAGAGGGATAATTGAGGTCCATGAGAGGTGAATCTTCATAATTAAATGATAGAACTCTTTTGGTTTTTTTTCAAGCTTGACCTTAATTAATGTGTAACCTACAAGTGGAGAGATATGTAGTTTGAGATCACTTGCATTGTTTAGAATATCTTTCTATCTACCTCACTAATGTTCAAACCTTGTTTTATAGGTTGAAGGGTTCCAATAGGAAATGATTCAAATTTGTTGCTTTTTCAAGTGCTACTGTAGTTGACTATCTGATATTATAGGTGAATTGGATAATGTAAATACATAGGGTTTATTTCTAGGGAAGAAACCAAGATCATAATTTTGTTCTTTGGTGTCTAAATGCATAATAGGATCCCTTCGTAAATATTAGTTTTCCATGAATTATAAAATATATGCTTTTTTTAACTAATGCATCTTGAACGATCAAGGAGGTGAATTGAGAAACCCTCAATATGTCCTTTTGAGCATGGTCTCTACTTATCAAACTTAGCTTGAATATATCAAACATGATATTGACTCAATGTAATAAACCATCATGAATTAGACATCAAAGTTATGCATGATAAGTAGAAGTTGAATATGTGCAAACCCAATTTAATGTGTTCCAAAGTAGTAAATAGTAGTTTCTTTTTGACCATCAAAAGCGTTCTTGTGTACTAAATTCATATGTGGGACACACTTATGATGTTGAATTTTATTTCAAATGAACTTGTCTTCAAGGAAATATTACCTAAAATAAAATATTGACAAGGTATATTGTTAGAGTGGATTGTATAAAGTGTTTAATTTAAATTATATAAAGAGTTAAACTCTCAGTTGAATAGTAGGCATAATATGTAAGACACACCTATATATTCCCATATATATATACATATACATAAACATTTACGCATATAGACACACACACATGTGTGTGTGCATGTTTATATACATACATACATAGAATGTTCATATATACATACATACATTAAAATATCAATGCTATCCATTGCCTTATAGAATGTTTCCACTAAAACAAAAATTATAATTTGTGAATGAGTTACCTTCTAACTCAGCATTATTATTCAACCAAATTTTTCATTACTCCTCTTGTTCAATTGAAGTTTTTTTGTTGTGCATTTTTAGTCATAATGGATGACCATCACATTTGGTATCAAAAACTAGGTTACAATATTTGAGCTTGACCAAACTTCTTACTTAAAACTTTACTTTTTAGATGCTACCTAGGATGAGGAGATGATAAGGAGGAGGTCATCAAAGCATGACAACTCTTGACTAGGATAAATCTCATCAGGAGGATAATAATATGGATCAAGGCTCTTAAAAACTAAATGAGATACTCATTCACACTATGAGGAGTTTCCACTTGTTTGGATGACATATGTATTAGAATCCATTTAAATTTTTTGAATGTTATAGTGTATTATCTTTTGGAAATACATGATGAGAGGTGATCACTTGCATATTATAATAACCATCTACCATAACACTTCCAACATGGGTATTCAAATTAAACATAGTGACCCAAGGCAAATAAGAGAGATGTTTTTATAATGTCAAGAAGATCAAAGCACAAAAATTTTCTAGGTTTTCCAAGGTAAAAGTAGAATGATAATTATTAATTAAGATAGAGAACTATTTTTTTATTGATGAATGTTTTTAGAATAAATAAAAATAATTACAATATTTTAGCTATAATAGTTGGAAATAGTGTGGTTGTAAAATGCAGAGACTATTATGAGGTATGACTAAATGCAAGGGATCTAGAAGTAATTTAATGAGATGTTTAGATTAAAATATAACTTTCATATCCATGTTTAGAGTGAATCTAAGAGTTATATAACTTTTATCAATAGACTAGATCTATGATGGAATATGAACAAAAGTTTGTCAAACTTCTAGGAGATATATCTTTCTATAGGGACATGATCATGTTGGCCAACTATTTTCATTTGGGAATATATCTTATATCTAATTTGAGTATTCAAAAGAAGTGCCATTGACATGGTAGGAGGTATACTGACAAGCATTGATAGTAGATTATGGACCAAGAGGACCACTTAAGGAGATAAACTACTCTTGATTTTGTAGATTAGAGTGATTTGGCAATTCATATATGAGGAAACATTAAGATCAATAATGTTCCTCTTCTTTAGTTGGGGTAAAAATGACCTCACAAAATCCACCATAGAGGAAATAGGGTCCTTCATAACATCATCCTTGTAGATAACATGGGTTCTTTCAATAGTCAACATAGAGGTAGAAAAACCTTGGCAGATGTCATTAAAATCCTAATCACCACCTCAAATGACTTAGACATTTTAGTCATAAGAATCACAAAAACATCCACCTATCCATCCCAAAGTAAACTGAGTATTAATTATGGATGATTTTAGCACAAATATCACATTATGCTAGAGACTACCCTATAAGGACAAAGAGGTTAGACTCAACAAAATATAAAGCAATATAGTGCACATCTACAACACCATGTTTTGCCCATAGTCAACATGTTTTAGGTTGACAATTTGGTCACCATCACAAATACTATAGTTATTATTTTTTAATATCCTATAGACAGTAAATTCATATATTATTTTATTAGTGTTGTATTTATAGATAGGAATGGGCTAGAAAAGTAGAACTCACATGATTTGGTATATGTGGTGATTGCTTTAGGATATAAATAAGTCATCCAAGAAATCATGGTATTTTATGAGCTCCATATATAAATATGTTCAAGCCATCTATTCTTTTAGTGACATATTTGGGGTCATATGAGACCATCCTAGGTATTAAATGGTTTATGAAGTATCATGCAAAGATATATTGCTATTCCAAAAAAGTGCAATGTGTTACAAAGCCACATAAAAAGCATGAGGAAGAAATATATTTTATATGCAATAAGAATTATGGATACTTAGGAGGAGGATATTATTTATTTTTTGTTTTTTGTATTTACATGCTGGAATCGATAGTCGCCACGAATCCGAGTAGGCTGTCCAGCTTTTATGGCCACCACAGTATTCTACGTTGTCCGCCCTGAAAGTCGCCACATAGATATTTGCATAGTCCACCCCTATAAACACCATGCCACAATAATTTTAAACCTTTTACGCTACTGAAAGCACCAGGAAAGGGACAAGCGTTCAGTACAGTAAGGCCCAAGACTTGAACCTTGGACCTCCGTCCCCCTTATGGGGTTTGGATGAACCAATTGGTCTACACCTCGGACCTAGAAATAAGGATTATAACATAGAAATACATTCCATTTTATGTATGTTTGATAATGTATTTTTAATAAAACTCTTTAGGATGACCATTAGAGTGAGAACTATATTTATCCATAGAGTTGTTTACAAGGTTGGATCACATTTCTAAGACACCTAAATGAATGTCCATTATGGAGCTATATTAGATAAATATATGGTTGTTATAGTTGTTATATAAAGGGATGATTTATACTAGTGACCCATTATAGGGTGCATCTATCATATTCATTAAGAACAAACATGGATTGATTTGATTATGCTTTGATTTTTGTTAGTTGAACAGGTTGATAATCAATAACTAGTACCTAGTACTTTTCATTGATGATATATTTGATTAAGTGCAAATGGCCATAAGGTTTTCTAAAATTGATCTAAGGTTTGGGTACCACCAACTAAGAATAAAGGATTAAAATATCTTTAAACCAAGTTTATATAACCATTATAGCCACTTTGAGTTCATAATAATTCTATTTGATCTAAACACTAATCTAACAACACTTAAAAGGTTGATGAACAATGTGCTCAAGAAATTTCTTGAGAAATTTGTGTGGTATTTTTTAACAAAATTCTGATTTATTCTAAGAATTACTAAGAGCTTTAAGAACACTTAAATAATATATTAGAGTGCCTTAAGATGCAAAATTTATATGCCAAGATCTAAAAGTGTTCATTTTTCTAGACAAATTTCTAATATTTAGGCCATGTGATATCTAGTCAAGGAATTTGTATGGCCTCAACAAATATAAGAACAATAGTGGAATGGCTAGTCCCAACCAATGTGCTAGAGGTATAGAGTTTTATGGGTATTGTAGGATACTATAGGAGATTTGTGAGGAGTTCCTCCCAAATTGTAAACCTTATTATTTCCCTATAGTGAAAGGTAAAGAATATTGTTTGGTTAGAGAAGTGCGAAAGGACCTTTAAAAATATGAAAAGGCTATTGAATAATGCTTATATTCTAGTAGTATTTGATCCAAATAAGCCATATGTGGTTTATACTGATGTATCCATTAAGGATTTTGGAGGAGCAATATTACAAGGATAAATAATATTATATAAGTCTAGGAAATGTAAGGACAATGAACAAAGTTATCCCATATATGGTATATATTTAAAAGTTATTATTAACACCTTAACCATTTGGACCCACTATATTCTAGGGTAATATTGATTATTTAAGTTTTAGGTACCTATTTACATAGCCAAAACTTAATGCTTATTATATATGATGGATGGAATTCCTTTGCAAGTATAACTTTAAGGTATTATATATCAAGGACAAGGAGAATAAGTTGGAATAAAATATTGAGAAATCATCCTTGATCTACTATATATATCATATTTCTTTTAAAAATATATATAAACATAAATTTAGTAATGATGTTTGGTCACAATAGCTTATGGAAGCTTGATAGTATATAGCATTTCATGGAATCAAGCATGACAGATATTAGTTTGATATAGAAAGTGTACTTAGATTCCATGGAACCATTTATGTACCCACTATAAGTGATCGTAAATAACTAATATTTATGGAAGACCAAAGTATACCTAATGCTACACACCCCAAGGTTAAGAAGATGCATGATAAATCTTCTATTCAAGGGCAAAGAAATACATTGTTATATTTATCAATTAATTATTAGGATATTAGAGGGTTAAGGTTGAATACTAACATATTTGAGGACTAATTTATCCACATGAGATACTTGAATGGAAATGGAATATAATATTTATGAAATTTATCATAAGACAACCTCCAATTTAGTGGAGGCATAATGTAATCCTAGTGGTGGTGTAAAATCAAAGGCTTCTAATTTAATTTTCACTAAGGATATATATTATGCTAAGGATATGGCCCAATTATATTTTGATAATATTTTAAAACTCCATATAGTCCCTAATAAGATAATATTTGATCTAGGCTCCCTACTTATAGCCTAATTTGAGAAAAAAATTAGCAATCTTTAGAAATTTAACTAGACTTCAAGATAACTTACCACCCTAATATTGATGGATAAATAAAGAGGATAAACTAAATGGTAAAGGATATACTGAGGATGTACATGATGGTTAACTTGTTGGACTAGTAGTGTGTTGTACAATTGTATTATCATAGAAATATTGTATATATAAGTACAAGATAAAGTTAGTTAAGGTTAAGTAATATAATGACCAAGTAACCAAATCATGTGTATAGGTAAAACTCATTAAATTCATATTAAATTCCATCTAGCACCCTAATAGGTGATGTAATAATCCTAGCATTTCCCCTTATTACATCACTAATTTATTAGGGTTATAGTGGGATTAGCCTCACTATGTTATTAAAATTATGGACTATACATAAGTTCATAAAATCAAGTCTGATTAGCTGACAACAATGTTGGATCAACCAACAAGTAGATAATGACATGTGCACTTATTCATAAGATAAATTAAAGTGATCCATCATGCCCTTTTACTTCATTCCTCATTATCACAACCTTTGGTGAACACAAACACAATCATCGAACACAGTATGGTAGCATCCACTACCTTGCACATAAAGATCGTTAAAAATATATTGAAGTGCTATAGACTCTAGGAAACATATAATAGTGTACCCTCTCAATCAAGTGACCATCGTCAAAGATAACTACAAAATTTGGTGTCGTCTCTTCAATAGGTGTATGGGGATTAGAAATAACTTTTCCACAACTATAATATGCCTATATTCCAAATTAGGATAGTAGGAAAAAATAATTATTTCCATCTTAGGTCCAAGCATTAAAATTTTTCAAATATATTAGGATACTAATTTTTTTTAATTTATTTTATTAGTCAAGCAAGGTTAAATCATCAGATAGAGTATTCATTAACCTTCAAGTAGAATTTTATGCCAAAGGTCTACAACAATAAGAGTGTGTACATATCAATTTTGCATTAGGTAAGCCATGGTGGACTAATAATCCAAGTGCCTCACCTCATGTGACCATAATCTTAACATTGCCAATGCACTATACTAGTACTAAATACCTCTAAACATAAAAAATGTGGGATAAAATAGGTCCTTTAACCTTTAAAAAAGATTCTAAATATGTCATATCAATATCAAATGGTGTGAATGCTAATCCAAACCACATGGACACTATTAGGGCCTTTCACCATTACAATAACCATTGTCCACTTCATGACGTCACATCATACTTGAGGCTATGAAAAAATTAGAAAACCACATGGCTATGTCCAAATGATAATTATATGTGAGGAGGCTCATGAAATCAATGCAATACTTCTCCATAATGTTAATTTATATTATCTACATTAACTAGACCACCTAAGAGATATAGGGACCCTTATCAAATTTGAACAAAAATATTTTCTTGTATTCTATCAAAGAAAATGACAATGATGATGCCTTAATTTCCAAATAAGCCACTTATGGGCATGGGTACCAAACATAGAAGCAACAAATATGAATCTGTCATGTTTAGAAAATTAGTATAGGCATGTGATTCAATCCATCTTGGAAACCCAACTATAAGGATCATTGCCCTCAAATTTCAAGATATTGATTCTAGGAACTAGAATATTTTGAGGTAAATAAAGAAAAAATATTAGTACCACTTATAGTGGCATCAATATTACTAACAAGATATAAATTAAGCTCACCCATACCTATAGGATTCCCTTGGGTGAGTTGGGTATACATGCAGGTAGTATAAGATCAAATAAGATCTTACTCAAGAGGTAGCTATTGGAAG
This sequence comes from Wollemia nobilis, assembly GCA_028583015.1. NCBI lineage: Eukaryota > Viridiplantae > Streptophyta > Pinopsida > Araucariales > Araucariaceae > Wollemia > Wollemia nobilis. The sequence goes on from JAQPPZ010002979.1 coordinate 1,773,317, forward strand.
TATCTAGGACCTTATCTAAAGGTTATGTGTTGTTTATTCCCTAGATCTAGATGTAGGAAGTGCCTTGGATGTTTCCCATAGGTTGGAATTTGAAATCTCCTTATAACCTAATTTTATAAGTTCTCAACAAATGGGGGACATACATAGGAATCTCAACTTTATTCTACCTATCTTGGAACTACTCAAAGGATTTCTATTGGAATTCATGCTTTAATGCCTATTAAGTGTGAGAAGAGTCCATTTCATTTTGTCCTATATACTTATTTAACTTTTCTATAATGTGATGAAGTATTAGAGTAGCCTTTTCTAGTATTATTTCTAGTAGTAATACACATACCCAATTTGTGGTGCTAAGTCAATAAATATTCTTTATTTTTATTTTTCTTTTTCCTTGAAAAAATTATAATTTTCATTTATGAGTTTGAAAAAAATTACAATTCTACATTTATGAAATACCCTCAATAATTTTAGTTACATCCTATCTAGGAGTTGGTCTAAATTAAATTGAGAAGAGTATTGGCCTTCTTGTTGTGATATGTTACAACCAAATTACAATCCAATAATAGATTCCTAATAATAGGACTGATAGGTGGAAAGCATGAATAACTTCCTAATCAATCACAATTTTTCAAATCATTCTTACCTTATTACAAAAAGCGAGGAGAACTCAAGTTTTAATTTTGAATAATAATGTTATTTTGAAGTCTATATTTCTATATAATAAAGGCAAGGGTCCCTTTAAAATTCTTTATTTTTTCTATTAATAGGTATCTAATATGATCCTTAATAGGAGGAGGATTATGAGGAAACCCAAATCGTCTAACTACTTCTCTCTACTAAATGCCTACTCGAAGGTTCAAACCATATTTTGAAATACCATATGCTTCTATATTTAGTTCCCTATAGATGTGCTTGTATGAATTTCTTTTATAGAAGATTCTAATAATTTCACTTGCTTATAGAAAAGAATTTAAAGAATGAATGAGATTTATAAGGAAATAAAATTAAATATTTGAATGTGGAATTTAATTAAAATTTGAAAGAGAAATTAATTAAAATTGTGAAATTAATAATTAGAAAGACATAAGAAAGTTGAAATTTAAAATTAGAAGAAAATTTGAAATTGAAATTGAAAACTTGAAAATTAGGGATTTATAAGAAGTGGAAAAATAAATTGAATTTGAAATATAAAAGAAATTAAAATTGAATTAGAATTTGAAAGAAGAAAAAAATTATGAAAAATTCAAAGGATTAATTGAAAGAAATGAAGTTTGAAATTAAAGAATCAAAATACATAACAATTAATTGAATATTAAAATTTGGTAGTTGTAAGGAATTCAACATCAAAGGAAATTAATGAACACATCAAGAAGATAATACAAGTTTAAAGGACTATGTTTTATGAGAAGAAATTTTCAAACACAAAAATATTGTTATAGACATGTGGCAAGATACAATAAACCATGAGAAATCCAATTAAATCCAAAAAATAAAGATGATTATGATTCATGGTATGTTGATTCAGGTGCAAGTCACCAAATGACAGTAAATATTTGTTGGTTGATTCAATACAAGTGAAAAAAATATACCAATGAAGATAGTAGATAATAAATTTTACCGTGAATAGGGATCAGGAAATGTCACACTTAGTTTACCATATTCTAAGTGTACATTAGAAAATGTACTTTATGTCCTTGGGATAACCAATAATATTATCTTGGTATCTCAATTTCTTGATAGAGGAAGAACTATGGAGTTTAGATATATTAATGGCAATAAGAAATGTCTCATTAAGAGATAAAATAAAATTGAGGCCATGGGTTCCCACAAGAGTGGGATATTTGCATTAGATGTGATAGAAATATCACAAAAAAATTTAAATCAATTTTTGCCACAAGAGCAACATCAAAAGAATTTTATTGAAACATAATTTTTTTTTTGGAAAAATAACAAGGAATAGGCTAGTGAAATAGGACCAACATCATGAGCAATGCCAAAGCTAAATCAAAAGTATGAAGACAAGATGAATACTAGATTCAGAGATTGAAGGAAAGAAGCTTTCACACCAAATAATGTAATACAAGGGGTGTTGGCAGTATTACATTATTTAGTACCTTGAGTACCATTGTAAATATTTAGATTAGGAGTTTTTTTAGTATTTATATCAATAGTATGTGTCAAGGAAAGTGTGTTTATGTGTCATGTAATAGAGTTTTTTTTTTTTTTTAAGCGGAAAACCCCTTACGGGGCCGCCTTGATTTGAGAGACCACGAACAAGGGGTTCTACACCGTCAAAGTCTCCTGGGGGTCGCACCTAGCCCTATCCACACCAACATTATCAATTGGATTTTGGGTGCCCAATTCAACATTTTGGTAGGGTGGAGTTTCGAACCTAGGACCTCCCTTGGAGGATTGCCCTCTCCTCTCCAACTCACCTACAATACCTGGCTCATGTAATCAATTTTGAGTTATGAGTACAAGGTGTCATTTGTAAGTGTGAGTTATGAATGAAAGGTGTCATGTGATTAAGTGAAGAGTTGTGAAGTGTCATGCGAGAGTTATGAGTGAGTGTGATGTAACTATGAGAGACTTTTTCATTGTAAAATAAAGTCATATGAAAGGTTGCATCTCCCATGAGTTTGATGCAATCATGAGAGACTTTGTCATGTGAGAGTTATGTGTGAGTGTGATGGAATAATGAGAGATTATCATTATGAAAGAAAGTCATATGAAAGGTTGCATTTCTCATGAGTTTTCGAAGAGCAAAATTTAGGTCCATTGAAGAGTATCATGTAAGGTTATATATTTATGACAAAGCTCTACATAATATAACAAAAATCAATACTTATAAAAGACATATTTTTTTTTTGTGCAATACTAGTGTTATTATTGGATGAGACTATATGATCCTTGGAAATATAGACCTATGATATTTGGGCTCATTTTCTAACAAGAGGCTCAATTGGATGGATTACATTTGATTTATCAACCATAAATAGTGTCTATCTATGCAGGGTACCATATTTTATTTTGAATCACCTCTCCCAAAAATCCTTGTGTGATTGGGGTATCTAGTTTCTTCTCTTTAGCCCCCTTTATTATGGATGGGTTAACTGGATAATGTGATTTCACTCTACTTTATTTGGGATACCTTTTGTACATATTGGAACTTCATTCCACATATGTTGTTGATAGGGTAATTGATCACATGGTATCATAATCCCTTGCTCTTTTTTATTTGAGTGAGGTCCCTTAGTGAATAAGTTCTTGGGATGAGAGGTGGTTGCTCATCATCATCTTGGGATTTTATTATAATAGATTGATTATGCCTTAGCATTCTCTCAAGAAAATTTTCTTACACACTCACAAGGTCTATTTGGTATTATTTTTTATTTTTGGTTGTTCTCCTTCATTTGTTGTAGTACTTATTTTCATTGAGGAATGCTTGTTGAAACCACCAAAAAAGGATTTGAGCATGACTGACCCATTGGGAGGTTCATTGTCCTCAGGCCAAATAATTTGATCTCTAAAATTTTCTTTTATCCCTGTGAAACATACAAAAGTTACCATTTGATCAAACATATTACAAATAATGCAAATGCTCAAAATATTGTTCTTTATTTATTAAAATGAGTACATGGGTTACAAAGAGGATTGTCCCAAATCCTTTTTATAAATATCAAATATCTGATAGCTCCTTTTAGATTCCTCATTTTAGGTGGGCTTCATGCGTATGTGGGCCACTGATAGTGTTGATGTTGGTACTTCTCCCTTTTCACCCTTTTTGTGACCTAAAAAAGAGGGTTAGTGTGTTTGGGGGCTTGCCTTAGTCAGGCCCCATATTGATAAAATACAATAAAGACATGAAGGAAAATTATGCTAAAATGCAATAAAAACTACATAGAACATCATGACAATATAAAATATATCATACCTGATATATTTATAGAGAAAACCCTACTATAGGGTCAACTCACAGGTCAGGGGTGAATTGGAAGCCAAATTTGTGAGGCAAGGGGTGAATTGGACTTTTACTTACTTTAGGCACAAATTTTTTGTCTAGATGGATGTTTGAAGTTGTCCTTTGCTATTTTTATGGTGTATAAGTATTAGATGTATTTCTACCATGATTCTAGCATATTTTTTGTAAGGTGAATAAAAATAAGAGATAGATTAATGAAGGATTTGATCCTCTATTTATAGAAGAAACCGAGGTTTAGGGGGTGTGGTTAGGTGTACTAAATCCTAGGGTCAAGTCCTATTGTGGTTAGGTTAGGATTTATGAGGTGGCATGTCTAGTCATCCTCTCATATGCCCTAAGAGAAATATTCTATCCTCACACATGTGTGAGCAATGATTATGATTAAATAGGGTTGGTTGATCCCTAGGTTAGATTAGGGTTGAGTTAGGATTTTCTAGGAAATATCCTAACTAATTTGGTGCACACATGTGTGAGGGAATAATTAGGACTAATTTGGATTAGAAACCTAATTAAACCTAGCTAGATGAAAAATTGCACTTCAGTGAAAAGTGTCTTTCAAATTAGAATCCTAATTAGGAAAAATTAGGATTTTTATGGGTAATGGTCCTGTGGGGGTCTAAATTGAGTGTAGAAAATGGATTAGGTTGCCTTAGGGGATTATTAGGTGGTATCCTAGAGAACAGGAGGTGTTTTAGGCAATTCTATGGATTTTGTACCTACGAGTGACCAAGGTAGTCTACACTAGTCTACAATGGCCTATGATGGCTTACGATGGTCTACACTAGTCAACATGTGTGTATGTAGATATGCAAGTATTTAGAAGTGAGCATGTGCAACTTTTGGGTGTCTATATTTACCTCTTTTTGTATTAGGTTGTGTGTGACACAATTTAATACAAAAATAAGATGTGAGAAGGTGATGAGATGTTTTGAATTGGAAAGGGGAATAGAAGAAGAGAATGATGGAATTTAATCAAAGGTATGTAGTCACTCGAAGCGTGACCATACAACATTGATCAAAGACCTAGAAGAATAAGGAAGAAGAGAAGAAAAATAGAAGGGAATTTAATCAAAGGTATGTAGCCGCTCGAAGCGTGACCATACAACATTGATCAAAGACTTGGAAGAAGAAGAAAGAGGAGAGGAGAAGTAGGGAGAAAATGAAAAATGTGGGTGATGAATGCAAATGAATGATTGTGGATGCAATGGATGATTTTACCAATTCCGTACAATATTCATGATATCATACTTGGTTTTTTAGGGGGGCAACTTATGACTGCTTTGCTTTTGCGACCAATGAAATATGGTCCAAATATGAATAGAACAAATATCTATTTCCAATTATTGCTTTTGATTGATTAATGAGTACATGGTGACACTTGTCAAACCATTTGAGCTAGGGGAACATGGATTACTCAAACGTACCATTCAGTATGCGATCAAGGTCACTTTACCTGAATTCCAGAGTGACATATTTGATGTTGCACATGGATTATTCAAACATACCATTCAATATGTGATTAGAACAATTGTGCCTGAATGCCAAAGTGACATCTCTGATATTGCGCATAGCTCTCATGACTTAACAAATGTTTGATTGGTATTGATATTATTATCATCAGATAATCTTCAACAAAAAATTTTGTAGGTAGATGTGATATCCATGATTTGGATGTTTGATTGTTTGGTTGTATGCTAAGTAGGTTTTGGATATGAATACCCCCTCAAACAAGGAATTTAAAATGAGGTGAATGAAATGTGATGAAGTGATGATGTGGTGATTGATACAAGAAAATGGATGATAACAAGGGTGAAAAATTAAATAGAGAGGAAGAGGGAAAGGTGATCTAGGTATTGGCGTGAAAAATTGGTGATTTTAGAGTTAGGATCTTAAATTTTCATGGTGGGAGGCAAATTGAACCTGAATTTGCAAGTTGGGGGTGAATTGGACCTAAATCGTAGGGTGACCTTCGAATTGAACTGCTTGACCCATGTGCAGTGTTTTAGAAGTTTGGGGGATTAAAAAATGTCAGAATTGGACAAATATTATACCATTGGAAAGATATTTTTGAGCCTGATACAATGGTGAAAGTTTTGAAGTATTTGGATATGATTTGATAGGTTAAAATTTATGCCAAATATAACCCTAATTTTAAAAGTTATGAATTCACAATTTCAAGCCTTGTGAAGGGTGCGCATGATGATTTTGTGCCTACATACAATGTGTGTGAATTTACGTATCATGTGTACATGTAATAAAATAAGTTTTATATGAATGATGTATGCTAGGTATGATGAACCTAACTAAACATGAGTATGTATGAATTATGATTAGTAGAGGTTATATGTGATAACCTATGTACATGGAAGATATAATAATGTAATAAATAATGAACTGATGAGGCGAATGAGAAATACAAGTGTGATTGAGAAGATATATGTGAAAAACAAGGGCAGTGATGATGTTGCACAACTCTGATTCTCAAACATAGTGAATGTTTAAAATATTTTTTGAGAGCTCAAATGACATAGTATGAAGAATCAAACTGATCTAATGGTCAAGCAATATCATGAAGATATATTAACTATCATAACTAAGGTTGAATTTTTCATGGACCTGTGTGTGCACATGATGTTCATTTATCCATTTTTAGGGAGGTTGCAATAATCCACTATAAAATTAGACAAAGTAGGTAGCTCATCCACAAGTGCGTAGTGATTTGTACAAGAGAAGGTCACTAATGTAACATATGTGTAGCCACTTGTAAGACTATTCCATTGGTAGGCAAGCTCTTGGATCCTATTGCTAGTGATGGAAATCATCCTGTGATGTTATGTTAAAATGAAGGACCAAAGGAGTCAAGCATAGTGTTAGTACTCTTGAAGGATTTTCATTTTGTTTTCTACCCCTCTTCCTTTTGATTATTTTTTTTTGTGATGCTCTTTTTAGTTGTTTTTTTGTGGGCGTTGGCTTTTTTTGCCCATTTTTTATTTTTTCTTATGCTTGTCCCTTTTTTTATCCCCAGGTCATATTTTGATCATGCAAATGATAGGGTGAGCAGGAGAAACCATTCGCTACATGGTGAGGCTTATGCAAGGTGTTATCCTCCCTAGACTCAAATTTTTATTAAGATGTAGTGTGTGAGTGGTCCATGAATGGACTCGATTTAGCTAGTGAAAGTCTTGAAATCCTATAGATTTTTATGATGTTCGATACAGGTTGATTAATCTAACCATGAATGGTTGAGCAATAAAAAAACTTCTCATAAATATGCAACTAAGAATAGAACCAATATCGTGATGTATGTGAGCAATGGAGTGCTTATGTACAAGGAAGACAAAGAACATGACTAGGGGTGATGTATACATAATGTGACAAAATGCCTAAAAATGTATAGAAGGATGTGACTAATTTTTTTTAACAATGCAAAGTGAGTGAGATAGATAGATGCAAGAAGGTGTACCAAAAATGTGGATTTTCATGTACAAAACCAATTCTAAAAGGTGTGGATGAATGCATGAAATAGTTAAACTGGCTGCCAATATTTCATGGTCATCAACATGATTGATGGATGTAGATGATTATGATGGAAGAGGAAAATGAAATGCAAGATATATTGCCAATGGATGGTTTTGATTTGTTTGCATTTTTGTTTTGGATGTTTGTTGTGTTCGATGTTGAATGTACAAGAATGTACAAGCAAGGAAAGTTACCCCTTGAAGCAAAATCTATGTGAGGACCAAGAAGTGAAAAATTGCTAGGCTAGACTATGCTAGACTGTGTGTATGCTACACCTATGCTAGGCTAAGAGTATGCTATGCTAGGATATACTATGCTAGGTTAATTTTACTAAGGTTTTTGGACAAACCTATCCAAATTTTTACTGAGGTTTTTGGACAAACCTATTCAAATTTTGCTAAGGTTTTTGGACAAACCTATCCAGATTTTGTTGAGGTTTTTGGACAGACCTATCCAAATTTTGCTGAGGTTTTCGGAGAAACCTGAGTTGCTAAAGTATTCTAAAAAGAATGTTCCAAAATTTTTGTTGAGGATTTTTTTGAAAACTAGATTGCTAAGGGATTCTAAAAATAAAGTTCCAAAATTGTTGCTAAGGATTTTGGAGAAACCTCGATGCTAAGGGATTCTAAAAATAATGTTCCAATATTTTTGCTAAGGATTTTGGAGAAACCTGGGTTGCTAAGGGATTCTAAAAAGAATGTTCCAAAAAAAATTCTGAGGATTTTGGAGAAACCTAGGTGCTAAGGGATTCTAAAAAGAAATTTCCAAAATTTTTGCTGAGGATTTTGGAGAAATTTATGTGCTAAGATATTCTAAAAATAATGTTCCAAAATTACTGCTGAGGTTTCTGGAGAAAAATAGGTGCTAAGGGATTCTAAAAAGAATGTTCCAAATTTTTTGTTGAGTATTTTGGAGAAACCTAGGTGCTAAGAGATTCTAAAAAGAACTTGCCAAAATTGTTGCCGAGGATTTTGGAGAATCCTTGGTGTGAAGGGATTCTAAAAAGAATGTTTCAAATTTACTTTGAGGATTTTGGAGAAACATGGGTGCTAAGGGCTTCTAAAAAGAATGTTCCAAAATTTTTGCTGAGGATTTTGGAGAAACCTAGCTACTAAGGTATTCTAAAAAGAATGTTCCAAAAATTTTGCTAAGGATTTTGGAGAAACCTAGGTGCTAAGATATTCTAAAAAGTATGTTCCAAAATTGTAGTTGAGGATTTTGGAGAAACCTGGGTGTTAAGGAATTCTAAAAAGAATGTTCCAAAATTTTTGTTGAGGATTTTGGAGAAACTTGGGTGCTAAAGGATTCTAAAAAGAATATTTCAAAATTTTTGCTGAGGATTTTGGAGAAACCTAGGTGCTAAGAGATTCTAAAAAGAATGTTTCAAAATTGTTGCTGAGGATTTTGGAGAAACATGGGTTGCTAAGAGATTCTAAAAAAAAAGTTCCAAAATTTTTGCTGAGGATTTTGGAGAAACTTGGGTGCTAAGGGATTCTAAAAATAATGTTCCAAAATATTTGCTAAGGATTTTGGAGAAACCTGGTTTTTGGAAAAATCATTGTGATGAAGGCAAGGCCAAGGGTGTAACCTTTTGAACCTAGCAATTGAGTTGATTTTATGAGGTGCAAGGCAAAGGATGTAACCTTTTGAACCTAGCAATTGATTGATGGCCAAATGCCATAAGGTTTGTGGCAAAACCTGTTGTTGTTGAATGAATTGTTGATATATGGCAAAGGGTGAAACTTTTACCAAAGGGATACCCTTTGTTAGAATCAAGTAATATTATGTGATTGATGGTGATTTGTTTGTGAGTGCAATGTTGTATGGCACCATCATGAGTAGATGAGAGGTGATGAAGTGTGAATGTGCAAGGAGTATTAACTCCGTGAAAGGGAATTATGGTTGGAAAGAGGGATAATCCCTTCCCAAGCATAGAAGTGGTTTGAAAAGGGAATGCAATCCCTGAATTGCAAAATAATTTAGAAGGAGGGAGAGAAAATTCCCCCAGTCATAAGGATTTTGTGGGAATGAGAAGAATTATGTCAATTGTGAGTGATGAAGTGAAAGGAAGTAAAACCCCACTTGTGAATGATGACCTGGAAAAAGATGAAATGTCCCCAAATTTTTGAATGATGTATGGGGATAAGATGAAATTGCCCCAATTTTGAGTGGTGGATTGGGATAGGGTGAAACTACCCCCAATTTTTGAATGATGTATGGGGAGAAGATGAAGTTCCCCCAGTTTTGAATGATGGATTGAAGAGAGGGTAAATATTCCCTCGGTTTGAATGATGGATTGGGGGAAGATGAAATACCCCTAGTTTTGAATGATGGATTGGGGGGAAGGTGAAGTTAATCCATTTTTGAAATCATGTATGGGGAGAAGATGATGTTGCCCCAATTTTGAATAATGGATTGAGAAATCAGTAATGAGGTGAGTGAAATGTGATGAGGTGGTGATGAGTCAATTGATAAAGGAAATTTGTGATAATATAGAGGAAAAATTAGGTAGATAGGAAGAAGAAGGAGAAAAATGTGCTGGAGTGAAAATTATGTGAATTTGGTGGTTGTAGCTATGATTCATAGGGTGACCTATGAATTGGACCTAAATTTGCATGGTGACATGTGAATTGGACTGTTTGACCCCTATGCAATGTTTTGGTAGTTTGGGAGACCAAACAATGTCAAAATTGGACAAATATTATATCGTTGGAAATATATTTTCAAGACCTATCCAATGGTGAAAGTTTTTGATAATTTAGAGATGATATGATAGGGGAAAATTTAGTTCAAATATGACCCTTATTTTAGAAGTGATGAATATACGATTTCAAGCCATTTGTAAGGGAAATTTGACATGATTAATGAAATGGTCAATGGATGATGATGGAGAAGAAGAAAAAGAAATTAAAGAAGTGAGTAAGAGGGATAAAATATAGGGAAATGAAGAATGGTGAACACCACATAGAAAAAATAAATACTATGTAGGTTAAGAAAGGTGAAAAGTGGAAGTGGATGATGGTGGAAATGGAGGAATAGGCACATCCTGATGTGATAGATAGTGTTGATTATGAGTAGTTATGCTAATCATACCAATTATTTCATGGGAAGGAGGATTGCACTAGATATTATGACTTACCTTTATTGTTCTTATTGAGTGGGTTGAGTCTCATGAGGATTAGTCCCCCGTGTTTAGGTAATGGGTTTTGAGAATTACCCAAATTTTGATTTTGTGGTGTGAGGGGGTCTAAAAATTGAATGGTACCATGATCAATAAGATCCTTGACTAAGTCATGAAAGGTGCGACAAGAGCAGATATCATGGCCATGCTGGTGATGGTAAACACAAAAGGTATATTTGATATGCCCACTATGGTTTGGTCTATTTGGATCTATGGGTTGAATATATGGTAATGGAGCATGACCAGCCTCAAAAAACCTTTGGAATAAAGTAGGTAGAGGCTCAAAAAATGGAGTCCAATTATGATGTCAACATGGAGGATGAGGACCATGAGCTCATTGTAGATTGGATGGAGGAGGCACAATAGCATGGAAAATATATTGTTGTGTAGGAGGAGGTTGTAAGATTGATGAAGAATCTAGAGAAGTTGTTGCCACTTGATTGGTTTGTGATAATTTAGAGAAGGGTTGATTTAGAACATTGTGATTGAAGTGGTAATTTGAAGCATAATATGGATTCTACTGAAGTTTGATTTTGCCATATTAGACTTTGATGTCCTTAATGAATTTTTCCCAATCAATGTCTTCATCAAATGTGTGACTTTGATGGAGTTGCAAAGGTGTCAAGATGTTTTTATGATAAATTTTGGTCAATAGTGTAACGAGTTCAATGGATTGGAGGTTATGAGCTAGGTTGTGAATGATCGATATCCACCGTGAAACAATATCTATGGCTGGTTTTTCATCAGCTTTTTATAAGGTATAGACATCAGAGAAGTTGGTTTTCTTCTTGATGTTAATGGAGAAGTGTTCCAGGAAGGAATTGGCTAGTTGTGCAAAGGTGTACAAGCTATGGTGTAGAAGCATGTTGTACCAATCAAGGGATTGTCCCCCAAGTGAGAGGGAAAAGGTACATAATATGAGGGGACTGCTACTATGAAGATGGTAGAAAGCTAATGGTAGTTACTGACATGTTTGTGTGGATCCTATTTGCCTTTATACTTATCAAACTTTGGGATCTCGAAGTGATAAATATAAGTAGGAATGTGAACTTAAGGATGGATTGGCTCATTGCAGAGTTCATCATAGGTAGGTTTTTATGGTTCGTAACCAATGGTACAAAGGTTTAGCATATTTACTTCATCTTGCAAGATTTGAAGATTGGATGTTAGAGGTGTGGAGGATGATGCTAAGGCGGGTGGGGCCTGAGAGTGTGGTGGATACTGGAGTTGTTATTTCTATTATTGATAAGGAATGTATATAAAACATACAAAAGTTGCCATTTGATCAAACATAATACAAAACATGCAAATGCTTAGAAAATTATCCTTCATTCATTAAAATGAGTCCATGGGTTACAAAGAGAATTGTCCCAAATCCTTTTTATGAATATCAAATAGTCTGATAGCTCCTTTTGAGATTACTCAATGTAGGTGAGCTTCATGTGTATGTGGGCCATTGCTAGTGTTGATGTTGATGCTTCTTACTCACCTATTTTGTGACCTAAAAAAGAGGGTTAATGTGTTTGGGGGCTTGCCTTAGTAAGGCCCCATATTGATAAAATACAATAAATACATGAAGGAAAATTATGCTAAAATGCAATAAAAACTACATAGAACATCATAAAAACATAAAATAAAGCATACTTGATAGTTTTACTAAGAAAAACCTACTGTAAAGTTAACATGCAAGTTAGGGAGTGAATTGGAATTTGAATTGATGGGGAAATGGGTGAATTGAGTTGCAGGTACTTTATGTTGGAGATCATTGTTCGGATGAGCTCTTAAAACTGTGTTATGCTATCTGTAGAGTATAGATATGTCAGATTTTACTTTTGGTCAAATTTCTAGAGAGTTTTTGTATGTTAGCTAAAAGGTGAGAGAGAGACTTAATGAAGGATTTGGTCCTCTATTTATAGAAGAAACCAAGGTGTAGGGGTTGTGGTTAGATGTACTAAACCCTAGGGTGAAGTCCTATTGTGGTCAAGTTAGGGTTTGTAAGGTGGCATGTCTAGTCATCCTCTCATATGTCCTAAAAAAATATCCTATCCTCACACATGTGTGAGCAACGATTAGGATTAACTAGGGTTGGTTGATCCCTAGGTTAAATGAGGGTTGAGTTAGGGTTTCCTAGAAAATATCCTAACTAATTTGGTGCATATATGTGTGAGGGAATAATTAAGACTAATTTGGGTTTAGAATCCTAATTAAACTTTTTAATCCATAAAGTGCATTTAAGTGAAGCGACTTTCAAATTAGAAATTAAATTAACTTAATTAGGATTTTTGGGAACTAATAGTCTAGTGGGGTCTTAATTATGTGTGGGAAAATGGCTTAGGTTGCCTTAGGAAATTGATATATGGCTTCCTGATATATAGAAGGTGATTGGGTCATGAAAAGTGTAGTTTAGTAGGGTTTCATACCTATAGACTAGTGAAATGACCTACATAGGTCTATGAAGGTCTACGATAATCTAAAGTGGTCTACACTAGTCTATGATGAGCCACATAATTGCTCATTTTTTGTACTCTTTTCCCTATAATGTGCGACACTTATTCTTGTAGATATAAATGTTTTATGGAAATTATATATATAATTAACAATTTATTTTGCATGTTATCTAATATTTGTCTTTAAGTGTATTTTGTGTAGATTTAGTGGATATTGTTGCATTTTGGCATGTTTTCATCGAGGTCCCACTCGGACCTGGCACTTGCAATTTTATGAAGGAAAAATATCTATGGAACATCGGCGTGAGGTATGAAGTCAGGCACCCAAATTCCTTTGAAGTGCCTGACTTCCATTAGGTACATGCTTCCCATTAGGCACTTGCTTCTCGTAAAGCACCTATTTTTGTTAGGCACCTGCTTCCCGTTAGGCATCTGCTTCTCAAATTTTTCAGATAAGGCACCTGCTTCCTAACTTCTTCAGATGAGGCACTTGATTTCCACTAACGCCAAATTCTAGCATGACTCTATGGTCGGTAGAACAGAGCAAAATTTTAGCAACAAGCATAAAAAGAGTTCTAGCATTGAAACCAGACAAGGGACAACGTCAAAGATGACTCACCACCCATTTTATAGCTACTACATGAAAAATTTATGTAAATCAGGTAAAACAAATATCAGACGTATTCTAGAAATAGAATACGCTGAAATATCTTGATATTTTACCCGATTCCTTCATTTAAGCAAGCAGTTGTAAAAGTGAATCATTTTTTGATTTATTTTGAGAATTGTAACAGGGTGTGGCCGCATATCTTATAAATATGCAGGCCACCCCTGAAGAAGACCCCCCAAAATTTTCTTGTAAATTATTTTGTTGCAACTGTTAATAAAATATTTTCTGAGTATTTCCCTATTAAAATTCGTCTAAGCATCCGATGAAAATCTACCATGGGCAGAACCTCATGGAAGCGTGGGCCCACTTACAATAGAGTTCTTCCCTTATTTCCCCTATTTTTTTGTATTTATTTTCATAGATTAATTTGCTTCTCTATTATTTCCCCTATTTTTTGTGATTTCCAGCAAGGTAGCAATTTAGTTTTTGAATGCATTCAGTCCTATTTTCTTAGACGTAGGATAAGATTATTGGTTTGAATAAAAACTTCAATGAATACCAAATATCCCCCAAACCATGATCTAAGGGACTCATCTCTGAAGGAGAAATTATAAGCATATATTTTGCACGACTGCTCACAAGACTACGAGCTACCCCAGGTTGACAATTAAATGGAGGCAATTAATTGAACCATAGAAAAACTAACCAATGTTTTGCCCAATATTTTGGTGCCATTGTTGGGGAGTAGCCATTATAATTTCCTATTCTGAAGGAAGCATAGTAGAAGTAGTTTAGATTGTTTTCTCCAGAAACCTTCATCTGAAACTTTGTATGAGTCCACCTAAGAATAGGGGACCAGACGATCATTTTGTCAAAAACAAAGAAGTTGTTTCTTAGAATCCTTCTGCTTTAGTAGAACCTGAACCTGAGACTGAACTCTCACCATCACAATATCCACCTGTGCATTGGTGGGAACACCCACTATTTGCACAGGACCCTTCTAAAACAATCCAGCAAAATCTTAGAGCAGGATCAAAGATAAGTAGAGTTCAATCTGAGGAAGATCTACTGAATGTCGAACATTGGCAAGTAGTATTAGATGGAACCATCTCAAATGTTGACTTATCCATCCTTCTGAAGGATAAAAAAAATGAACTAGAAGCATTGACAATTGCTTTGAATGAAACAGGGGTAGAAACTCCAGTAGTGGGTAGAATGGCAGAAAATCTAGAGGAAACATCCACTAGTTTTAGTTTTCCAATAGGAGAGGCAGGAGGAGATCACAAGATGAAACACATCTCTCCTGCCCACCTTCCAACCTTTAGAGGACTACCAATAGAAGATCCAGATCTGTTCCTATTTAAATTTGATATTTTATGCAGATCTGTGGATTACACCACAGATGCTCAAAAACTAAAATTATTCCCTTCCACCCTTGATGATTCAGCTTTGCGTTGGTTCATCAACTTGGGGGATAAATGGATAACTACCTGGGAATAGTTGAAGAAATTTTCCTAGATCAGTATCAAGATTTTGGCAGAGCAAGAGATGCAAGAGAGGAAGTCCTAGACATGACACAAAAGGAAGGGGAATCTATGGAAGAATACTGGGATAGGTTTAGCTTCAATTTGCAAAGATCACCCCATTCAAAACTAGGAGATAGGTCCCTAAGAAGCATTTTTATGAAAGGACTGACAAATGAATCCTTGGAAGCTTTAAACATGATCTCTGGGGGAGATGTTTACCAACATCAAATGGATGATATTCGATAGTTGTGTCAAAAATTTTCAAGAAGAAAAGGTAAGTTGACCCCTAGAAATGTTAAGTAGTCAACCACTATCACTAAAATAGAGATAGGCAACATGCTTGAGGACCTTAAGAGCGAGATGTTATCATATCTGGCTCTTCAAATGGATACCCTTCTACTTCAGAGAAAGAAGTAGGAGAATGAGGTAGCATTGGCCTACTTCTATCCTAAATGCAGAGGCAAACACCCTAGAAATGAGTGTCTAGAAAACAAAGTTCGTGTATGTGTTATCTGTAAAAAGGATCATAAAATGAAGTTGTGTCCACAATTAATGAAATCTAAAGAGGAACCTAAGGTAGCAGAGGTATACTTCATGGGTAATAGGAGGAACTGGCAACAGTCTCCTATGGGTAACAATATGCAATCAGGAATGTCATCTTATGGGGGCAACAATTACCAAAACCAAGGTCAAGCCCAACCACCCAATATGGGTTGGTATGGGCAACAACCTTGGAATCCATTTCCCCAAGGAGAAAATCCTTACAACCCTTACCCTTGGATGCAATACCAGTAGCCTAGGAAGCAGTGGAGAAACTAGAATGCTTGGAATCAATATCCACAACATACTGCTCCAACTCCACTACAGCCAAGTCTGCCTGCACCTCTTGCTTCAAGAACTCCTCAGTTACCAACATAGCCTACAACAAACCCAAACAACAAATAACAACCAACCTATCAGATGGAAAATGAGATGTACCCTATGTACAACATTAGAGTAGATTGTGATCCTATCCAGTTATGGTCAGGAAAATAATTAGGTGTAGAAGTCACTCCTCTTGTAGAAGAAGAGGAACACATAGAGATAGGAAAAGGGGAATCACCCCTTATAGAGGAAGTAGAAGAAGAATCAACACTTGTACATAACAAAGAGGAGGTTCCACATTTTCCACAAAGGTTGTAGGAACCCAAGAAACCAATACAAATAGAGTTTGATATCCTCTCTAGTTTAAAAAACTTAATAGTCACAATCCCTCTCTTTCAGGCCATCAAAGACATACCTATTTATGGGAAGGCCATAAGAGAGTTGTGCCTCAAGAAACCAGGGAGGAAACCAGCTAAATCAATCAGTTTGGTAGGTCAGTTAGCTGACCTTATGTTAGGGAATACCTACAACCAGAAGTACTCAGATCCAGGAAGCCCTATGCTGACTATAAAAATAGAAGGTTATGTTTTACCCAACACACTAGTAGATTTGGGGGCTGCCATCAATGTCATGCCCTAGGAGACCATGCAAAAACTAAAATTGACTAATCTGAAGCCCACTAAAACTATGCTACAGTTGTAAGATAGGTCTATAGTACTCCCTGAAGGAATACTAGAAGATATCACTATTACAATAGATGCATGGGAGTATCCAGCAGATTTCTTAGTGTTGCAATCTAAGTCTGGACTAGGTGGATACCCATTAATCTTAGGTAGACCTTGGCTGGCAATAGTTGATGCTTACATAAGTTGTAGAGATGGGAAAATGACCATTTTAGATGGTCAGAATATAAATAAACTGATCATACATCCACCTGCACAGTCTGTAGATTTGTTGGGAGAACCTGAGGATGAGAATCAAAACATTGGTGGTCTATCAATGATCCAATCTATCATGACACTTGATGATTTAGGAGATGAAAATGATGAGGATAGGATGATATCTCACTTTTTTTAGGGAGAACCCTCCTGTCCTCCTCCTGAGTTGCCATTAGTGGGAGGAAAATACCACCATATTCAGCAAATAGAAGTTGCACCTGGTAGAATGTTGAATATAGATAACAAGTTGACAGATGAACAACAAACCAAACTGAAACAAACATTGGAAAAACATCAAGATGCTTGAAAACTTGGGAGTATTCTGACATGAGAGGAATAGCTCCTGAGACCTGTACTCATAGGATATATCTGGAAGACCAGGTTAAACCAGTAAGACAACCATAGAGGAGAATGAACCCAACTATGAAAGAAATTGTCAAAATAGAGTTACAAAAACTCCTCACAGTTGGATTCATCTACCCCATTTCAGATAGTGAGTGGGTATCACCATTAGTGGTGGTGCCCAAGAAGAATGGAAAGTGGAGAATTTGTGTTGATTACAGGTTGCTGAATAAAGCAACTAAGAAGGACCACTTCCCTTTACCCTTCATAGATCAAGTCCTTGACACCTTAGCAGGCAAGAAGTATTTTTCTTTCCTGGATGGGTTCAGTGGATACAATCAGATCCAAATAGGGGAAGAAGATCAAGATAAAACCACCTTCACTTGTCCATGGGGGACATTTGCTTATCGAGTTTTACCATTTGGTCTATGCAATGCACCTGCCACCTTCCAGAGGGTAGTTCTGAGCATTTTTTTAG
Source organism: Wollemia nobilis (assembly GCA_028583015.1). Lineage (NCBI taxonomy): Eukaryota > Viridiplantae > Streptophyta > Pinopsida > Araucariales > Araucariaceae > Wollemia > Wollemia nobilis. Next base: position 1,791,204 of record JAQPPZ010002979.1, read on the forward strand.
ATATGATTGGAGAGACTGTGGAGGTATACATGGATGATTTCACTATATATGGTGAAACTTTTGAAACTACCACAGAAAATCTAGAAAATATACTTAAACATTGTGAGGAAACTAACCTATCCTTAAGCAATGAGAAATGCTATATGTTGATGCAGGAAGGGATAGTTTTAGGACATCACCTTTCTACAGATGGGATCAAAGTAGACAGAAAGAAAATAGAAGTCATCCAAACCTTGCCTACTCCCAAAACACAAAAGGATATCCGTAGTTTCCTAGGATCAGCTGGTTACTATAGGAGGTTTATATCAGACTTTAGAAAAACTGCTAAACCTCTTACCACATTGTTAACTAAGGATGTAGAGTTTTTCTGGACTGAAGAATGTGAACAAGCATTCAACACCTTAAAGGAAAAACTAATTACTGCTCTAGTGTTGAGAGGTCCAAATTGGACCATACCTTTTCACATATATGCTGATGCATCTAACAATGCAATAGGCTCAGTACTAGGATAGAAATATGGTGATGATTTTTATGCCATCTATTATGTTAGTAAAAACCTCATAGGTGTTGAACTCAATTATACTATCATAGAAGGAGTTTCTTGCAGTAATACATGCTCTTAACAAATTTTGTCATTACATTATAGGTTATCAAGTTTTTGTACACATTGACCACTCAATGATTAAATACTTGACAAAAAAACCTGGGATTAGTGGTAGAATTATCATATGGTTGTTGCTTTTGTAGGAATTTGATGTGACAATAGTGGACAAGCCAGGAAAGGACAATGTGGTAGCTGATTTCTTGTCCAGATTGACACCTCTAGACTATGCAACTACAGAGGACCAATTTCTAGATGAGCATTTGTTTGCTTTGAATGATCAGATACCTTGGTACGTAGATATGGCTAATTATTTAGCCACTGGTAAAGTATCCCATGCACTTTTACCTCATGAAAAATAGACTTTAATTGAGAAAAGTGTAGATTTCTCATGGATTGATGGGTGCCTGTTCAAAATAGGACCTGATCAAATCATGAGAAGATGTGTTGCTGGGGATGAAATAATTGAAATACTGAAGGCTTGCCATGATGAACCTTGTGGTGGCCATTTTGTAGGAAAAAGGACTGCATATAAAGTGTTGCAGGCTGGTTATTACTGGCCTTCACTATTCAAGGATGCAACCAAGCATGTGAGCCAGTGTGATCAATGTCAGAGGATGGGCAGACCTACTCTCGGAGATGAGATGCCACTCCAACCACATGTTCACATTGAACCATTTGATAAATGGGGGATGGACTTCATAGGACCTATTAATCCATAGTCAGGAGGTAAGAGGTATATCCTAGTTTGTACTGACTATGTGACAAAATGGGTTGAAGTGCAGGCTTTGCATGATTCAAAGGAGAAAACTATAGCAGATTTCTTGTATTCATCAATTTTTACAAGATTTGGGGTCCCAAGGGAGATCACAACTGATCAAGGACCTCAATTTACTTCAAGGATGATCCAAGAACTCATGCAACAATACAAAATTAGGCATAACAAAACCACTCCCTACCATCCACAAGTGAATGGGCAAGTTGAGGTGACCAACCGAGAGTTGGAAAATATCCTGACAAAGATAGTGCAACAACATAGGAAGGACTGGGCTACTAGATTACCAGAAGCAGTGTGGGCCTACAAGACCACCTGGAAGACTACTACTGGTTTCACACCATTTTAGTTAGTCTATGGGAAAAATGTTATGATGCCTATAGAGTTTGAAGTCAAAACACTTAGGACTATAGTAGAGTTGAATATAAACCTGGATGATGCACAAAAAGAAAGAATTCAGTAGCTTAATCAGCTGGATGAATACCACCTTGATGCTCTGTAGAAAACAAAGATCATCCAAAAAAAAAGGGCCAAGTGGCATGACCGCCACACCAGGCCAAAGTAACTTAAAGTGGGAGAATGGGCATTACTCTATGATTCTCGATTCTAGGAAAGGAAGGGCAAGCTCATGCAGCATTGGATGGGGCCATATGAAGTGACTGAAGTCATCAATAATGGGGTTGTAAGGATCAGAACAATAGACAACAACATTACCTTAATAGTCAATGGCCACCACCTGCATCCATACCATGTGTCTGAAGCATACATGATTGAGTCTAGATTAGGCATGGGGGAGACCCTAGTTGATTCTAATTTTATCTTGAGTCAGTAAGATGTGGATGTAGTCCACATAGTCCCAAAGATAATTATTCTTTCAATTTTTTATTTTTTAGTTGTATTTTTGTTTTGCAGGAATGATGCCCTGAGTGCAACTGTTAGGCAGCCTGGGAAACCTAGGCCTAACAAGCACAGGATCCATGAACCTGCACCTTCCAAGATTTCTAGGAGAATTTTCTTGTAGTAGGAGTAGCTAGTCCCCATTTAGAGAGGGGAATACTAAACTTGAATCTGCACAAGAGTGTTTGTATTGGTCTTTATGGACAATAAAACACTCAACTATCAGTTCAAGGGGCGGATGTTGATTTTGTTCCTGTTCTTCAATCAGAAGCACTAAAGGGCCTGATCAACCTGACAATACATATACAAGGAAAATTCAGCACCCATTGAATAAAGAGAAGCACATATTTTCTATTATCTGATGGGAAAAGTGTTTGATTCCCATTTTATGATAGAAGGCATTTGATTCCCATTATGGTAGAAGACGTCTGATCCTTGTACAGTAGAAGGCACCTAATTCCTGTTGTACAAAAGAAGGCACCTGATTCTCGTATTATGGTATAAGATGCTTGATTATACGATCCATGGCACCTGACTCCTAGTATGTTATGAAGATGGTGCTTGCATCCCATTTTTTGGTAGATCGATGCCTGATTCTTGGTTTCTCCAGGAGGATGGCTGACTTCCAATTTTTAGGAAACTGACACCAAATATTCTTAGCATAGTTAAAAAAAGTTGAGTTTGTATAAAGTTTGTTTTATAAGTATGGCACCCGACAATTAGAAAAAAGTGCCTACTTAACTTTTCCCTTCTTCCCATGTTAAGTAGAGTGCCCGATTGCTAAGGTGCCTACTTCCCATGTTAAGTAGAGCACCTGATTGCTAAGGCACCTACTTCCCATGTTAAGCAAAGTACCTGATTCCTAAGGTGCCTATTTTCAATTTCCAAGGCACCTGTGCACCATAATTCGAAAAGAAGGTGCCTGATTTCCATACAAAAAAGGTACCTGATTTCCATATATTGCAATCATTTTATGTGTAAGAATAACAAGTCAGCATTGGGATGTGGCTCGAGCCACATAAGCACCCCATGCACGTACAAAGTCAAATATATCATAAATAAAATTAAAAGTTGACATCAACCAACTTCCGAGGAGGGGATGTTTGTCATCCCAAGAAGATACATTTTTTCTAATTTTTATTTTGAATTTTGTAGGATTTCTCAAATAAGACACATTGCAGCTATCAAGAACCAATCACATGGAGAAAAATTCATTGAAGGGGAACCATGGCCATCATTTTCTATTGCAGTTTGTCCAATCATCAAACGCCAGCCAATAGCGATGCACCATAGATATCTATGCATATACACCCACGAAACAAATTTAGGTGCATGATTAAATTTTCTATTTTTTGTCTATATTTTTTTCATGAGCATGTGTGTCTATGGAAAAGTGCCGACACAACCCCCCATTATTGCCTTAACCACTTGAACAAACCCACTTGGCATGGTGTTGCATGGCATACCTCTGATTGGTCAACTATTTATGGTTATCATCTCCGCACAATCAGGCACATGCTCGAAGGAAATTTCCATGGATAACCATAATCACTATTGATTATGGTGATTAACCACATGCATGCAAGAAAGTAGTTGTTTTAAAAGTTGCTTACTAGCTACTGTGAAGCTACCTTCAGAGAAAGAAAAACTAGAGAAGTGAAGCATAGTAGCAGTTTGAAGAGAAATCAGAAGCATCGCTAAGTGAATTGTGAATTAAAGGAAAAGCATGGGGGGAAATCGAAGAATCATGACCTCAAGAAGAGTGAGCCTACTGATTGCTTAGGTATTTCTATAGATATTCAAACATAGTTTGATATTGTAGAATGGATGGACTATTGTCGACTGGTCAGTCAAGGCCAAGATGTAGTGGTAGAAAATGAATTTATGACATCAATGAAGGATGGGGTCGTGCACATGTGAGGGCTGGAGATTCCAGTCACTGAGGATTACATCACCAAGGTTATGGGCCTCCCTCTAATAGGGGAATGCACATACAAGGAGGATAATCTCACTCTCTATGCATAGATATTCTTTGGGGCACCAACCGAGCACCTGACATGCGTTGGCTTGCCTAAAAAACACATTCTCAAGCTTTGGAGGGCAGTTTTTGAGCAGATCACCCACTTCTTCACATGTTCTGGTAGGTACTCTACACTGAATGCCAATCACTTTCATTTTCTCAACCACATCCTACATGGGGATAAAATCAACATCCCACATTACCTTGCATGTGCCCTTAGAGATGAGGCCAGGTGATACCAGGCAGGTACAACCTCTACCCTAGCTCACCATGGCCTGATTTTGGCCTTGGTACGACATGAGGAGTCACATAGGAATGTGACAATTGAGGAGACTATGGGCACTAGTGCAGTTACATTAGCACAAGTAGAGGGGGAGGTGCCAATTCAGAATGAACAGTCAGCCCAAGGGGTGATAGAACGAGAAGAGACAACGTCTACATCCTAGCCTACAAAAAATATAGGGGAAGCAGGACAAGCCTCATCCCCTATTTTTCCCCAATTTGGGGAGGAAGTAGGATAGGCTTTGTCTCCCACTACCCCTCAATTTGAGGAGGAGGTAGAGCAAGATCCACCAAGCCCTCCTTTCATACCTATTTCCACCAGGATGCGAAGCAGAAGGACGAAGGCATCAAGGGTGGTTTCGAGCTCATCCGACGAGGATACACCAATCGATGAGCTTAACAAAGAGGAGTACTTAGCCCAAATTTTATAGGATATTTCCAAGTGGGCCAACTCCTCAATAGGAGGTGGCCATGGGAGATTTACCACCAGAAGGCTAGGCGAAGGATTTGTAGCAATAACTACAAGTTTTGAGAGAGCAAGCTTCCACTTGGGAAGCCAAGTTTAAAGAATAATGGGCTCTATTTCAAGAGTCCCAAAAGGAAGCTACCCTAAAAATACATGCAATATACCAGATAATTTGGTAGTTTTAGGAACAGATTAGAGCATCACAATTGTAGGGTGGACTAGTAAGAGTCGAGCAACCGACCAAAGTAGATGCAATGGTGTAGACTAATGGGGCAACAGAGGTACCCCCTACTGATATAGAAATAGAGTAGGGAGATGATGCTACAATGGAAGTAGAGCAGCCCTATTCCATGTCTCCTTATATAGAATAGATACTTCAGGAGGATGAAGTTGAGGTTGAGGAACCTCAAAATTTAGAACAGTCTGCAGAGAAAGGAGATGAGGAGGAGAAGGATATGGAGGTCGAAGAGCCTCAAATTTTAGGTAAGGAGGGAGAGACAGAGCACTCTCTAGTTGATGAAGGGTTCAAACAGCCTCAAGAGGAAGAAGTAGTCCTTGTCGAGCAAAAATTTGCATCTCAATGATGACCTAGAACTAGAGAGAGAGTTACTAAGTTGAAGGTATTGGGCATCAAATCTGATAAGGAATCAAAACTAGATTTTGATGAAGAATGAGAGGCAACAAAGAATTTGTTTGCTACCCAAAAAAAAAATTTGAAAAGCTCAAAGAGGATATGGTAGCAGATAAAAAGAACTAGAAAAAGGCTTCTAAGAGGACCTGTAAAGAAAGGCTAGAGAGCAATCTAACAAGCCTCACAAGAAAATTCTAGTTGCTCGACCTAAGTAGTTCTAGGCTTGTATGGGTCGGTAGATGGTCAGCCTTCAAGGATGAAGGCATATTTTATGAGAATGGGACTTCTAGGCCCTATGCAACCTGAAGATCTGGCATCAAGCAGTAGAACTCCCCCAATGGCAAAAATAGAGGTCAAATCTAAACCTGAGCTTGACCCAATAGGGGCAGATTTTCCCACATCCAGGGTTGCTAAGAAGTCTAGCATCCCATTTGGCAATGAAGAATCAGTGCATGTGGGTGAAGAGTTACCCCTTCACCATGAGTACTAGAAAATGGCTAAGCCTACATTCCAGAAGGATACCACTAATTTCTCTGGTTATTATCTAAACACTAAAAAAGGCAAGGTGGCCTAGACCAGAGAACCACCCAAGAAAAGAGTAGGGCCAAGTGAACCAATTCAGGTACAACAAACGCCAAAAATAGTAGGGTCAGGAGACAACCGCTCCCAAGGCACCAAAGGGGTGAAAGCCCTAGGACAAGGAAAAAGTGAAAGCCGCTAAAAAGAAAAGGACACAGACCAACAGGGCTTATTGGGATGTTGTAAATAGAACTGGTAATTACCAATTCAAAGTGGCATAGGGACATGCCACCCCTTAAGCATGGGGGGATGATGAGCCACATAATTGCTCATTTTTTGTACTCTTTTCCCTATAATGTGCGACACTTATTCTTGTAGATATAAATGTTTTATGGAAATTATATATATAATTAATAGTTTATTTTGCATGTTATCTAATATTTGTCTTTAAGTGTATTTTGTGTAGATTTAGTGGATATTGTTGCATTTTGGCATGTTTTCATCGAGGTCCCACTCGGACCTAGCACTTGCAATTTTATGAAGGAAAAATATCTACTGGAACATTGGCATGAGGTACGAAGTTAAGCGCCCAAATTCCTTTGAAGCGCCTGACTTCTATTTGACACTTAACTATTAGGTGCCTACTTTTCATTAGGTACTTGCTTCCCATTAGGCGCCTGCTCCACGTAAAGCACCTATTTTTATTAGGTACTTGCTTCCTGAATTTTGTAGATAAGGTGCCTGCTTCTCGACTTCTTCAGACGTGGCACCTGATTTCCACTAACGCCAAATTCCAGCATGACTCTGTGGTCGAAAGAACAGAGCAAAATTTTAGCAACCAACATAAAAAGAGTTCCAACATTGAAATCGAACAAGGGACAACATCAAATATGACTCACCATCCATTTTCTAGCTACTACATGAAAGAATTATGTAAATTGGGTAAAATAAATATCAAACATATTCTAGAAACAGAATACGCTGAAATATCATGATATTTTGCCCGATTCCTTCATTTAAGCAGGCAGTTGTAAAAGTGAATCATTTTATGATTTGTTTTGAGGATTGTAATAGGGTGTGGCCGCATATCTTATAAATATGCAGGCCACCCCTGAAGAAGAACCCTCAAACTTTTCTTGTAAATTCTTTTGCTACAATTGTTAATAAAATATTTTCTGAGTATTTCCCTATTAAAATTCGTCTAAGCGTCCGGTGAAAATCTACCATGGGTAGAACCTGCTGGAAGTGTGGGCCCACTTACAACAAAGTTCTTCCCTTATTTCCCCTATTTTTTGTATTTATTTTCATAGATTAATTTTCTTCTCTGTTATTTCCCTTATTTTCTATGATTTCCAACAAGGTAGCAATTTAGTTTTTGAATGCATTCAGTCCTGTTTTCTTAGACATAGGATAAGATTATTGGTTTGAATAAAAACTTCAATGAATACCAAATACCCCCCAAACCATGATCTAAGGGACTCATCTTTGAAGGAGAAATTATAAGCATATATTTTGCATGACTACTCACAAGACTACGAGCTACCCTGGGTTGACAATTAAATGGAGGCAATTAATTGAACCATAGAAAAACTAACCAATATTTTTCCCAAGTGGTCTATGCTAATCTAGAATAGTCTACAGTGGTTTACAATGGTCTACACCGGTATACAATAGCCTAGATAGGTCTAGGATGGTCTAGGCAAACCTACAAGTGTTAAGATAGATCTACAAGTATGTAGAGATAGACGTATGTGACTTTTGGGTGTCTACACGCTGAAACTAGTTCCTCTTTAGCCACTGCTCCTTGTTAGGGAAAGTAGGTAATATACCAATTATAATGGGAAAAATTCCAATGAGCATTGAAGTCTAGCACAGTTGACCTAGTGATAGTCTTGTTATGCTAACTACCTTTTCGTAATTCATTAGTTGGGTTGGATTGGGCTTGCCTATTCCTAATCCAATAGTCCATTTCATGACTCTAGGGAGTTGTAGGTAGGTGGAATGCCTATGAATACCATACCTACCTTCATATTTAGCGATAAGAGGTACCATTTATTGGATTATAAATGTACCTATATCAATTACTTCAAGAGTATTGTAAGGATCTAATTCCTTTTTATTGGCAGCCCACTTATCTATCCAGTCACCCAGGCCAAATCATGGACTTCATCCATTTATAGTTTTAAATTTGATAACTTCCTTTCTACCAGGAATGCATATCTTGTTTTATCTTTCCTTATCAGTAAATGATCCACATGGTGTATGTGAGGTGGTTCAGATGGATTTTTCACCTTTGTCCTATAGTAAGGTTTTAAAAACATGTGGGTATAGTCTATAAATAGGTAGCCTCCAATATTTATTGTGATGTTATAGGACAGGCATGCACAAAATAAGGCCATTAGTTTGATTAAAGCTATATCCTGGGTGATAGTCATAGTAAAGCAAGCATGGATCACAAGTGAAATTTTTTTATAATACCAAGGACTGGCACCAAGGTACCATCTAGCTACATGATTTTTTGACTGCTCAATTTGTAGGAAAGTCCTAAGGCATCAACCACTTGCTTGGGCATGATTGTAGTGCTCAACCTAGAATCCAGAAGGTAGCAGTGGATTAGCTTATCCTCATATATGAGTGTTAGATAAAATTTTAGGTACTTTGGTCTCTTGTAACTAGGACTAGATATTTATAGGATAGTAGGTGCCTTTTGCCTCTCAATGATTTTTTGCTTTTCTATCATCTCTTCTAGTTGCTTCATCTATTTTAGAAGGGTGAGAACATACCATAGTGGCATAGGTACCATGGATTTCTTTAAATGCTCAACCAAATTGAAGGATTATAATGGTTTGACTCTTGGTACATTATCAATGATACACTAAGGCCTTGGCCTCTCAATAATAGGATGGGATTCTCTAATTATTTTTAGTATTGAATTCCTCAATTCCACTAGGTTGGCCTTTTAGGGCTACCTATATTTGGAGCCTTTTAGTATAGTCATATAATTTTCTTCCTAGTCTTCCTTTATAGCACTTATTTTACCCCTAGTGAGGATATCAAATTGTACCTAAGGTTAGTTGTTTGGTGAGTTGTTGGTCCTTTTTATGGTGATACAAATTCAACCTTCATCCCATGTTATCAATTTCGCCTCTGATGGCTCAATTCCTAGACTTAGGATAACTTTTGCGTGTAAGTTTTGAGTAGTTGATTTTGGTGGTTGCATAGTTGGATTTGGGTATGGGGCCTAAGATACATGATATGTGGATTATTTGAGTTCCTTCGTATTATAAAGTTAGGGGTTAGGGTAAGGGTACTATTAGGCATATGGGTCTTCTATGTAATAATTTTGAACTGGTACTATATCTCTTACTAGTTTTGAAGGGATTTGCTTCATGGGGACCAATACACACACTATTTGATTCCTAGGAGCTTGGAGCTAACTAGTATCTCTACTTGATTGAGGTAGATATCTCTGATAGCCATTTGGAGGAGGTTGGTACCCCTAGTTACCTGATTGGAAGGGAGACCTAGGATATTTTTGGTAACTAAACCTCTATAAATTCTATTTTTTCTTGAGAAAAACCAATTCATTGATGAAAGTATTCAAAGTGTTATTCAACCTATAAAATTTTGAGGATTGGGAAACCATGGTAAACTGAATCATGGTGGGGAGATTTTAGTGAACCAAAACTTGGTTAAACATTGAGATTTGCTAGAAACTAGTAGTTTGCATGATTAGGGGTGGTTGATAAGGTGATTGGATGTTGGAAAACAATGGAATGAAGGTATTGGGAGCTAACCTCTTGATTTGGATGATATATTTTTCAACTTTGATGGAAATCCCATAAGCATTTGGTAGAGTATTCTCTCCCCTCAACTTAACCATCATATCTATATTTAAATCAAAATCCTTTAAATGGTGGATGAAGGACATATATGGTGGGTATAATATCTATTCAATAATTTTGTGTCAAGTTTATAGAATATGGTATTAAAATCATCCATGGCCTCCATAGGGGACCTTTTGATAGTTGATAGTTGATCTAAGAGGGAGAATCCATCCACAATTTCTTTGAATTCATCTACAAACATATTGACAAGTTGGCCCAATAAAATTATGCCACTCTTGCACCTTCCCTATGAAAGAAACCACCAATATCCTTAGCACCATATTTTGATGATTGATATTGTACATTACAAACAAATTGACCATAAGTTGAAGATGTTCTCTACGGGTTATTATGTCTTCTATGGTAAATAATAATAAATACTTTAGTGTTGATATTGGGATATCATCCCATGTAGTAGGTGGGGTTAATGACTATAGAAAAGCTCTATTGTTCCATACTACTAGCCTTCTCTAGTTCTACTCTTGTGATACAACCATGTTCTTTTGTGGCCCATATTTTTATAACTATGGTTTAGTGGTAGAAGTATCAAATAAGTATTTCTACTTGTGTTGACCTTTGTAATAGATCATAAGCTCATAAATAATTGGGGTTGCCTTTATAAAAATGACTTCATTGCACAATGAGTTCTTTGAGTAGTGGAATTGTTAGGTGAACTTTGAATATGATTTAAAAATCTAGATAATTGATACTTTCACTGATATATTAGACTAATATTGTTGTTTTATTCCATTGGGAATGCTAGTTTAACTATTAGAAACTAGATTGTATCCAATTCATGCTTCGATACAGTGGCCACCTGCTACAATTGTTAGGTGCATCCAATGTCTACATCTCAAATTGAGTGTATAGTTTGGGAAGTCTAGGTATCATGGGATTCAACTCCAAGAACAACTTCTAGAGTTTTTTATCAAGGTTGGATCCTTTTTTGGGTATGATCTTGATGCACTTCTCTATAAGGTTTTTAATGAGAAAGGGGGAGATAAGAAAATAGTAAAGAAAAGAAGTAAAAAATTAAGTAGCCTCGACTAAGGGTGGTGATGCACCAAGAAATAAGGTGTTAGTTATGCATTGATGGGATTAATAACACATGAGTCACCCATGCTAGGAAAGTGAACATGGTTCCATTACAACATACATGCTTTTTCTTATGAAATTTGCATATGGGATAGATACTAGTCATGAGGTTCCCATACAAATTTACACATACATAAATAATGGGAGCAAAGAGTAAATAGCCATGATTCTTAAATATATATATTTTAAAACTAGTGAAATGCATATGCCACAATGAAAGGGATCAAATATGCCTATACATAGAATGGCTCAGGGTTCGATTCTAGATCAATACATAAGAGAAATGAGAACATAACTCTATTTGGGCTAGATACTAGGAATGAGGAAATATCATTCTTTCTCCCTCTAACTATTATAAAAGTTAGGTTCGAGGTGTAGACCAATTGGTTCATCCAAAACCCATAAGGGGGCGAGAGGTCCAAGGTTCAAATATCGGGCCTCACCGAACTGAATGCTTGTACCTTTCATGGTGTTTTCAACGGTGTAAAAGGTTTAAAATGATTGTGGCATGGTGGTTATAGGGGCAGACTGCATGAAGATCTGTGTGGCATCTTTTGGGGTAGACAACACAGAATACTATGGTGGCCATAAAAGCTGGAAAACCTGCCTGAATTCATGGCAGCTACCGATTCCACCATGTAAATTCAAAAAAAAAAACTATTATAAAAATTTGGTTATTTATACAACCTTCATCAAGATTTAGAATTCCCCCCTCCCATAAGCATGGGTGGGACTCCAAAATATTTCCTAATAATGCTAAGGCATAGGGCTGGTAGGTATGGCATTGGTTTATGGTCTAATTTCTATAAAAGTCACACAAGTCAAGATTACCTTATTTTATAATGGTATTAATGACCTTTTCTCATTTTGGGAGTTCATGCCCTAGTAGTGCTTATAGTACCTATTTTCATCTACTATGGAAACACTTTTGTCAAATTCAAAATTATTTTAGGTCACATGGTGCCCATTACCAACTTAGGTCAACATTCACCTCGTCTAGTTCCACTCTAGGCTCATGATAGCTAGAATCTTATGCTCAATGAGGTATTTGGAGAACACTACCATTTGTTTTTTTTTGGGATTTGATTATTGATTTTAGGTGGTGGCTCTTACTACATGACTCTCTCTAGGTATCTGGTTGCTATAGTGTCACACTATCTTATTACCATATTTTCCATGATATTATGATTTGAGTGTAAGCTTGTCATCGGGTCATATATGTAGTGAAAATTCTCTACACCTACCAATTAGCCTAGAGAAAATAATATTGGTACAAATTAGAAGAATTGACTTCCTCTAGATGAAACACTTATTCCAATTGGTTTTGTAATTGCATTTTAAGGGATTATGTGCAATTCCCTCATCCAATAGAATACCCAACATTAAAAATGATATAACAAATAATAATATCTTTTTGATAATCACATCAAGATTAGAGTCCTCAACCTCAATTTGCATAAACCTAATCAAATATGTTCTACCAATTTGATGTGGTGATATACATATGTTATGATCATTCCATAACCTTTTATTTACCTTTGAAATGGGTTATTTATTGAATGGATTTTAGGAGAAGGATAAGACCATAGATGATTTGTGTGTGGCATTCTACACCATGCTATAACCTCATTCTATGAGATGCCTCTAATTTTTTTTCTATGATTCTTGTGCACCATTGAAGAGGTGATTGACCCTTAATATGATACCTTGGTAATCTTACAAAAAATGATAATACAAGCTTCTTTATGACAACGGTAAAATCAACCAACCAAGATATCTACACAGTTCCTTAATATTTTATTAAGATAATGACCAATGATAATAAAAAATAGGAGACTATAGTTTGATCCTAATAAATAATTTATGCATAAATTCCCAATCCAATAACCACCCAAAACAAATCCCTCTTTTCTTATGCACATTGATGTTAACCCTGGCAGGTAGAAAACCTTGTAATAAATCCATTTTCTAAGCCCTAGAAAACCATGTTCACAATCTCAAAATATACCAATGGATAACCAACATCAATTTCAAATCTTGTATCAATATTTTGATTTTTACTATAGTGGTTTAAGTCTTGTTATTTGATAGACATATCTAGTTAAGTGAACTACCACACACTTGGCATTTAAATCATATTATTGGATGTAATCATTTAATACATGGATATTCCATGTAGACATTTTCATATCTCCTTCCATATTTAGTTACCAATGTAGTCATTATAGACTGGTAGATGATTAAACTTAAAGAGGGATCATCAAGTTCCATGAGAGGTGAATCTTCATCATTAAATAATAGAACTCTTTTGGTTTTGTTGTAATCTTGACCTTAATTAATGTGTAACCCACAAGTGGAGAGATAGGTAGTCTAAGATCACTTGCATTTTTTAGAATGCCTTTCTATCTACCTCACTAATGTTCAAACCTTATTTTATATGTTGAAGGGTTCCAATAGGAAATGATTCAAATTTGTTACATTTTCAAGTGCTAGTGTAGTTGACTATCTGATATTATAGGTGAATTTGATCATGTAAAATAAATAGGATTTCTTTCTAGGGAAGAAACCAAGATCCTAACTTGGTTCTTTGGTGTCTAGTTGCATATTAGGATCCCTTCATAAATATTAGTTTTCCATATAATTAGATGCTTTTTTGAACTGGTGCATCTTGGATGATCAACGAGGTGAATTGAGAAACCCTCAATATGTCCTTTTAAGCATGGTCTCTACTTATAAAACCTAGCTCGAATATATCAAACATGATGTTGACTCAATATAAGAAACAATCATGAACTAGACATAAAATTTATGCATGATAATTAGAAGTTGAATATGTCCAAACCCAATTTAATGTGTTCCCAAGCAGTATATTATAGTTGTATTGTGACCATCAAAAGAGTGCTTGTGTAGGAAATTCATATGTGGGCCACACTTCTTATTTTGAATTTTATTTCAAATGAAATATTACTTATACATTTGTCTTCAAGAAAATATTACCTAAAATAAAATATTTACAAGCTATATTGTTAGAGTGGATTGTATAAAGTGTTTAATTTAAATTATATAAAGAGTTAAACTCTCAGTTGAATAGTAGGCATTATATGTAAGACACACCTATATATGCCCATGAATATATATACATATACATAAATATTTACTCATATAGAAACACATATGTGTGTGTGTGCATGTTTATATACATATAAATACATACATAGAATGTTCATATATATATATATATATATATGCATACACAAATACATACATTAAAATTTCAATGCTATCCATTGCCTTATAGAATGTTGCCACTAAACCAAAAATTATTATTTGTGAATGAGTTACCTTCTAACTCAACATTATTATTCAAACTAATTATTCATTAATCCTCTTGTTCAATTGAAGTTTTATTGTTGTGCATTTTTAGTCATCATGGATGACCATCACATTTGGTATCAAAAACTAGGTTACAACATTTGAGCTTGACCAAACATCTTACTTAAAACTTTACTTTTTAGATGCTACCTAGGATGAGTGGATGATAAGGAGGAGGCCATCAAAGCGTGACAACTCTTGACTAGGAGAAATCTCATCAAGAGGATAATAATATAGATCAAGGCTCTTAAAAACTAAATGAGATACTCATTTCCACTATGAGGAGTTGCCACCTGTTTGGATGACATATGTATTAGAATCCATTTAAATTTTTTGAATATTATAGTGGATTATATTTTGGAAATACATTAAGAGAGGTGATCACCTGCATATTAGAATAACCATCTACCATAACACTCCCAACATAAAGAGTCAAATTAAGCATAGAGACCCAAGTAAAATAAGAGAGATATTTTTTATAATGTTAAGAAGATCAAAGAACAAAAATTTTCTAGGTTTTCTAAGAGAAACGTAGAATGATAATGATTAGTTGAGATAGAGAACTATTTTTTGATTGATGTATTTTTTAGCATAAATAAGACTAATTACAATATTCTAGCTATAATAGTTGGTAATAGTTTTGTTTGAAAATGCAGAGACTATTATGAGGTATTACTACATGCAAGGGACCTAGAAGTAATTTAATGAGATGTTTAGATTGAAATATATATTTCATATTCATGTTTAGATTGAATATAATAGTTCTATAACATTTAGTAGTAGACTAGATCTATGATGGAATATGAACAAAAGTTTTTCAAACTTATAGGAGATATATCCTTCCCTAGGGGCATGATCATGTTGATCAACCATTTTCATTTGGGAATATATCTTAGCTTTAACTTAAGAATTCAAAAGAAGTGAGTAATTGACATGGTAGTAGGCATACTGACAAGCATTGATAGTAGAGTATGGACCAAGAGGACCACTTAAGGATATAAACTACTCTTTATTTGAGGAATTAAAGTGATTTGGCAATTCATATATGAGAAAACCTTAAGATCAATAATGTTCCTCTTCTTTAGTCGGGGCAACAATAACATCACAACATCCACCATAGAGGGAATAGGGTCCTTCATAACATCATCATTATAGATAACATGGGTTTTTTCAATAGTCAACATAGAGGTAGAAAAACCTTTGTGGATGTCATTAAAATATTAATCACCACCTCAAATGACTTAGACATTTTAATCATAAGCATCACAACAACATCCACCTATCCATTCCAAAGTAAATTGAGTGTTAATATTTGTTATGTATGATTTTACCATAGATAATCACATTATTATAGATACTACCCTATAAGGACAAAGAGGTTAGACTCAACAAAATATATAGCAATATAGTACACATCTACAACACCATGTTTTTCCCATAGTCAACATGTTTTAAGTTGATCATTTGACCATCATCACAAATACTATAGGTATTATTTTTAATAGCCTATTACTATTATTATAGACACTAAATTCACATATTATTTTATTAGTGTTGGATTTATAGATAGGCATGGGCTAGCAAAGTAGAACTCACATGATTTTGTATAAGTGGTGATTGCTTTAGGATATCAATAAGTCATCCAAGAAATCATGGTATTTTATGAGCTCCATATATAAATATGGTCAAGCCATATATTATTTTAGTGATATATTTGGGGTCATATAATACCATCTTAGGTATTAAATAATTTATGAAGTTTCATGCAAAGATATATTGCTATTCCAACAAAGTGCAATGTGTTACAAAGCCACATAACAAAGCATGAGGAAGAAATGTGTTTTATATGCAATAAGAATTATGGACACCTAGGAGGAGGAAATAAGGATTCTAACATAGAAATACATTCCATTTAATGTATGTTTGATAATGTATTTTTTAGAAAACTCTTTAGGATCACCACTAGTGTGAGAACTATATTTATCCATAGAGTTGTTTCCAAGGTTGGATCACATTTCTAAGACACCTAAATGAATGTCCATTATGGAGCTATATTAGCTAAATATATGGTTGTAATAGTTGTTAGATAAAGGGATTATTTATACCAGTGTCCCATTATAGATTGCATCTATCATATTCATTAAGAACAAACATGGATTAATGTGATTATGCTTTTATTGTTGTTATTTGAACAAATTGATAATAAAGAACTAGTACCTAGTACTTTTCATTGATGATATATTTTATTAAGTGCAAATGGCCATAAGGTTTTATAATATTGATCTAAGGTTGGGTAACACCAACTAAGAATCAAGGATTAAAACATCTATAAGAAATTTTTTTGGACCCATTATAGTCATTTTTATTTCATGATTATTCTATTTGATCTAAACACTACTCTAACAACACTTAAAAGGTTGATGAACAATGTGCTCAAGAATTTTCTTGAGAAATTTTTGTGGTATTTTTTAACAACATTCTTATTTATTCTAATAATTACTAAGAGCTTGAAGAACACTTAAATAATATATTAGAGTACCTTAAGATGCAAAATTTATATACCAAGATCTAAAAGTATTCATTTTTCTAGATAAATTTCTAATATTTAGGCCATGTGATATCTACTCAAGGAATTTGTATGGCCTCATAAAAGATAAGACCAATACTGGAATGGAAAATCCCAACCAATGTGCTATAGGTATAGATTTTTATGGGTATTTTAGGATACTATAGGATATTTGTGAGGATTTCCTACCAAATTGTAAACCTTATTACTTCCCTATAGTGAAAGGTAAAGAAGTTTGTTTGGTTAGAGAAGTGTGAAAGGACCTTTACAAATATGAAAAGGCTATTGACTAATGCTTATATTCTAGTAGTATCTGATCCAAATAAGACATATGTGATTTATAATGATGTATCAATTAAGGGGTTTGGATGAGGAGTATTTTATGGATATATAATATTATATAAGTCTAGGAAATGTAAGGACAATGAACTAAGTTATCCCATCTATGGTATAGATTTAAAATTATTATTCACACCTTAACCATTTGGACCCACTATCTTCTAGGGTAGCAATTTTAGATTAATATTGATTATTTAAGTTTGAGGTGCCTATTTACATAGCCAAACCTTAATGCTTATTATATATGATGGATGGAATTCCTTTGCAAGTATAACTTTAAGGTTTTAAATATCAAGGACAAGGAGAATATATTGGATTGAGAAATCATCATTGCTCTACTATAGATATCATATTGTATTTAAAAAATATTTGAACATAAATTGAGTAATTATGTTTGGTCATGATAGCTTATGGATGCTCGATAGTATATAGTATTTCATGGAATCAAGCATGAGGGATATTATTTTAATATATATGGTGTACTTATATTCCATGGCACCATTTATGTACCAACTATAAGTGATCCTAGATAACTAATCTTGATGTAAGACCAAAATATACCTAATGCTACACACCCCACGGTCAAGAATATGCATGATAAATATTCTATTCGAGGGAAAAGAAATACATTGTTATATTTATCAATAAATTCTTAGGATATTAGAAATTTTATATTGAATACTAATATATTTGAGGACTAATTTATCCACATGAGATACTTGAATGGAAATGGAACATAATCTTGATGGAATTTATCATAAGACAACCTCCAACTTAGTGGAGGCATAATGTAATCCTAGTGGTGGTGGAAAATCGAAGGCTTCTAATTTTATTCCCACTAAGGACATATATCATTCTAAGGATATGGTCAAATTATATGTTGATAATATTTTGAAACTCCATATAGTCCCTAATAAGATAATATTTGATCTAGGCTCCCTACTTATAGCCTAATTTGAGAAAAAAAATTAGCAACTCTTGGGGACTTAGCTAGACTTCAAGATAACTTACCACCCTAATATTGATGGATGAATAAAGAGGATACAATAAGTGGTAAAGGATATACCGAGGATGTACATGGTGGTTAACTTGTTGGACTACTAGTGTGTTGGACAATTGTATTATCATAGAAATATTGTACATATAGGTACAAGATAAAGTTAGTTAAGGTTGAGTAATATAATGACCAAGTAACCAAATCATGTGTATAGGTAGAACTTATTAACTTCATATTAAACATCATATAGAACCCTAATATGTGATGTAATAATCCTAACATCCCCCCTTATTACATCACTACTTTATTAGGGTTACAATGGGATTAACCTCACTATGTTACTAAAATAATAGACTATACACAAGTGCATAAAATTAATGTTTGATCAGCCAACAAGTAGATAATGGCATGTGCACTTATTCATAAAATAAATTGAAGTAATCCATCATGTCCTTTTACTTAATTTCTTAGTATCACAACCTTTGGTGAACACAAACACAATCATCAAACTCAATATGGTAGCATCCACTACCTTGTGCATAAATATTATTGAAAATATATTTAAGTGCTATAGACTCTAAGAAACATATAATAGTGTACCCCCTCAATCAAGTGACCATCATAAAAAAACCCTACAATATTTGGCGTCATATCTACAATAGGTGCATGGGGATTAGAAATATATTTTCCACTACTATAAATATGCCTATATTAAAAATTAGGATAGTAGGAAAAATAATTATTTGTATCTTAGGTCCAAGTGTTAAAATGTTTCAAATATATTAGGATACCAATTTTTTAAAATTTATTTTATTAGTCGAGCAAGGTTAAATCATCAAATAGAGTATTCATTAACCTTCAAGTAGAATGTCATGCCAAATATCTACAATAATAATATTATATACATATCAATTTTACATTAGTTAATCATGGTGGATTAATAGGCCAAGTGCCTCATCTCATGTGACCATAATATTAACATTGCCAATGCACTATATAAGTACTAAATACTTCTAAACACAAACAATGTGGGATAAAAAAGGTCCTTTAGCTTTTAAAAAAAATCTTTTAAAAATATCATATCAATATGATATAAATATCAAATGGTGTGAATGCTAATCCAAACCACATAAAAATGACACCATTACAATAACCATTGTCCACTTCATGATGTCATGTAATCCTTGAGGTAATGATAAAATTGTAAAACCACATGGCTATGTCCAAATGATAATTATATGTGAGGGGGATCATGAAATAAATGCAATAATTCTCCATAATGTTAATTTATTTTATTTACATTAACTATACCACCTAAGAGATAGAGAGACCCTTATCAAATTTGAACAAAAATATTTTCTTGAATTCTATCAAAGAAAAATGACAATGATGATGCCTTAATTTCCAAATAATCCAATTATGGGTATGGCTACCCAACATAGAAGAAACCAATATGAATCTATAATGTTTAGAAACTCAGTATAGGCATGTGATTCAATCCATTTTGGAAACCCAACTATAAGGATCATTGCCCTCAAATATCAGGATATTGATTCTAGGAACTAGAATATTTTGAGGTAAATTAAGAAAAATATTAGAACCACTCATAGTGGCATCAATATTACTAACAAGCTATAAATTAATCACCCATACCTATAGGAGTCACTTGGGTGATTTAGGTATACATGTAGGTAGTATAAGAGCAACTAGGATCTTACTCAAGAGGTAACTGGAAGTATCTAGGACCTTGTCTAAAGGTTATGTGTTGGTCGTTCCCTAGATCTAGATGTAGGAAGTGCCTTGGATGTTTCCCATAGGTTGTCCTTTGAAAGCTCCTTATATCCTAATTTAATAAGTTCTCAACAAATGGGGGACATTCGTAGGAATCTCAACTTTATTCTACCTATCTTGGAACTACTCAAAGAATTTATATTGGAATTCATGTTTTAATGCCTATTAAGTGTGAGAAGAGTCCATTTAATTTCATTCTATATACTTATTTAACTTGTCTATAATGTGATGGAGTCTTAGAGTAGCCTTTTATAGTATTATTTCTATTATTAATACACATACCCAATTTGTGGTGCTAATACAATAAATACTCCTCTCTTTTTTTCCCTGAAGAAAAATTATAATTTTCATTTATGAGTTTAAAAAAAATTACAATGCTACATGTATGAAATACCATCAATACTTTTAGTTACATCCTATCTAGGAGTTGGTCTAAATTAAATTGAGAAGAGTATTGGCCTCCTTGTTGTGATATGTTACAGTCAACTTACAATCCAAAAATAGATTTCTAATAATAGGACTGATAGGAGGGAAACATGAATAACTTTCTAATCAATCACAATTCTCAAATGAATCTTGCCTAGTTAACAAAAGTGAGGAGAACTCAAGTTTTAATTTTGAATACTAATGTTATTTTGAAGCCTATATTTCTATATAATAAAGGCAAGGGTCCCTTTAACATTATTTATTTTTTCTATTAATAGGTTTCTAATATGATCCTTAATAGGAGGAGGATTATGAGGAAACTCAAATTCTCTAACTACTTCTTCCCTCTACTAAGTGCGTACTTTAAGGTTCAAACCATATTTTGAAAGACCATCTAATTCTATAGTTCCCTATAGATGTGCTTGTATGAATTTATTTTGTAGAATATTCTAATAATTTGACTTGCTTATAGAAAGGAATGAGGAGCAATTTTTTCGTCTCAACATGACCTACAACCCAATTTATCACTAATTTTAAATGTCCATAAATATATAAAGTTGTAATTCCTTGCTCCACTACTATTCTCATCAAGAGGATCAAAGCTTTCCAAGCTTTCCATATTATTTGTTCCTTCCCATAAACCTACCTTGAAAGTGATCTTATGATTCTTAATTAAGTAAAATACTCCCGCTGCCCCACACCTACTTGGTCTACTCTTAAAAGATCCATCAAAAAATGTCCATGGATTCATAAGATCCACTATTAGTGTTCATGTATGCCTAATCATTTTTTGTTTTGGTGAGATTTTTAGACATGGATTTAATTTGCATTTGTACCTGAATCATTGGAATATCTTTACCTTCAAATAACTTAGCATTTCTAGTTAGTAATATGTCCCATCCCACTATAAAAGTGGTACATCTATACTCATTAATCCTATATGGAAGGTTTGATGGAGGATTGTAGACATGATAAATTCTCTTAGGAGAAGTGGAAGGAAAATTCATGGTGTCATTAACATATCAAGCTTGAGGATCAAATCTATTGATGTGCTTCATTGTGATACTTGCCTAGATTTCTTGGTTGATATTTCCTTTAGCTCATAAAATTTAATTTTGTAGTTCTATATGATAAAAATACCCAATGTCTCATTCCTAATAAGAGGAAGCCCAAAGGTTGTACATACAATGCTAAACAATAATTAAACTCAAATATTTCATTGATCACCCACAAAAAAAGATTACTAGAGGTATATCTTATTTTTATCAACTTGTTGTGATGATCGAAATGAGATAGGTCTCACATTGGGGTTCATATACATTTGATGCTCTTTTTACAATTCAAGAAACATAAACAATTTTACATAAGTCATAATAATATAGAAAAAATTATACTAAAATTTAGTAGCCAAAAAAATCAAACAAAAATTATCCAAACGGAAAACATAGGTTTGACCAAAATAGGTTTTGAAATAGATCACTCATACCTCTATTTCCTTTTTATGTTATAATAGAGATCCTAAATCATTGGTTTAATACAATTGTAGGAAAAATTCAATAGTAAATTGTAAGAATATATTAGCAAAAATACATACACCACAATATTCACAAAAGAATTTAGCCTCCACAAAAATAGATAAAAAAATAAAGATAATAAATTTAGATTCTAATTATTCAAAATAATCCAAGCCATGTAGAGGGTGGCATCTCATTTCCACATAGAAAGGTTGAAGTCTCTTATATGCACCAAATATGAAGAAGATTGCAAGTATGAATGGTGTTCCAACTACATCATAACACAACAATTTATAGTCTGACAAAAAAAACAAAATCTAAACCTAAAGCTCAAGGGCTCACTAAACTAACCTAGGGCCTAACCCAATTATAAAGAGATTCAATGTGTCTATATTGAGTCTTTACATTATTTACTTCATGTTTATTTAGATGTCCATCCAATTGGATAAGTGCCAAATTTCACTTAAGGAAATCACTAATTTTTCATTCTTTCCTTTTTAATGTTTTATAAAGTACTTGATTCAAGTTTTGATTTTATTCAACCTTTTAAAACCATAATCATGACTGTTTAATCTTTTGATCACCTAGAGGATTTGAAATATCTTTTAGCAAGGATCAGAATTGATTAAATCTTCTTCTTTTTATTTGAAATATATATTTTTATAATACCTTTCAATAGTAAAGGGTCAATTTTTTTTTTTTTCCTTTTTATGATAAATAAAAATATAACTCATTCTGTTTCCTTACATAGGTTGTCATGGGTTTTAATTATAATGAGGCCATGACAACTAACCTAAGCATAAAATACCTATCACTTGTACATACAAGTGTGTATGTTTTTTGACACTTGAATCTAAGCCTTATTTATGAATGATGACTCATCTCAACCACTAGATCTTAACTTTATATATACTATTAAAATCTTAAATTTAACATTGAAGTGAAGTGTTATAGAGTACATGAAGGTAGGATTAGATTTATAATATGGTTGTACTCAACCCATGGTCCATGTATTACATTAATTTTATTCCATATTTTAGTTGTCCATATGGTTATACAAGATGCCTCATCCATGAGATTGGAACCCCATATTATGGTGTTAAACTCCTTGCTCGACATCTCTTTCCTCAAATATATTAGGAAAAAATATTGGATATGTTAAAAATCATAGGCTAGATACTTAGTCAAACCTAAGACCTTCTAGTAACATTTAAAATATTCAAGTTAACATTGGAGAAGAACTCATAAATATTAGAGTGTGATTTAGGATCTATGAGAAGGTTGCAGTTAAAGCTAGATCAAAGGCCACTTGACCCTAAGTCATGCATTGTCATAAGCTCAACCCCTACCTCCAAGTGTTCTTATGGATCTATTAGGTATAACCCAAGGTATTAGAACCTTGGTTTATGGTATGGAACTCATAATTTCCTCTTTTTTGTCCCAAACCCTTTAGACATCATTCTTAATATGATTATTTTTTAACTTAGTTATATGGCATTAAAATGGTCCTAGACATATACATAATGATCATATTATCATAGTATTTCAACAAACTGCATATATTGCTACTATGTTGCTAGGCATATAGGAGCATGTTTACAGTACCAAAATAAACTTTGATCTACTAAGATATTTTTTCTTTAAATTTTAATCAATCTTAAATCAAATTATTGAGTAAAAATAATAGATTAAATTTTGAATAATTTAAATATAGACAACGAAAAACATGCTGTCTATAAAATTGGTCGATACCATTCTTAGTTTTTTAACTTGTGTACTGACTAGCCTTTCTTCTTGGTCATTTTTTTAGACTTTAAATATGGGTTATAAAAAAATAAATAAATAATCTCACATTCAATATTATTTTTGTAATTATTTTTTTGCTATTCTTATATTCAATAATGTGATTTTCTATTTTACTACAATATATTATGTCTTATTTTCTTGAATGGTAAAACTTTAAAATACCCTTAAAATGAAAATTTGATATTCCACTTCAAGGTTGAAGGATAAAAAATAAATCTTAAATTTCTTTTATGAAGGGCAATTTTATCCTACCTTTTTTTAAAGAAAAAAATAGCATTTTGAAGGCTAGGTCTATTATAATTTTGATCCTTGTGAGTAAACATTCACTTCATATTATGTTTGACCAAGACAAAGTCATCAAAGCACAATTCCATTCTACTCTAGGTGAAAATTTTCATGGAGTTGCTAGTCTTCTTTGCTCCTACAAAACCACATCATGATGAAGTGAAAGCAAGAGGACCTCAATTTCTTTCAAAATATTATTTTTTTAAATGACATCCTGTCGTACCTAATGAGTTGAAATCTTAAGTTTGACTTAAGGCTTCTGAAATTCTTCTCTTAAATAGAACTAAGCGTTTATTTAAGTTTTAATAACTTAAATTGAAGAATTGTAAGTGTGTCATGATTATCAATAGTGGTCAAATATTGAAATTTCACTTTCAATAGAATATACATTGATTGGATAGTCCCTGTTATAATTGTCATTGATCTATAGAATAGATTTTGAAATTCTATCTAGGAAAGAAAAATAGATAATGTTCAAGTTAAATAGTGTCAAAAAAATCACATCTATATATTTAGTTATGCCTTATATTTTTTAGAATATTTTTATTTTGCATAAATATATAGTTTTATTGTTTTTGTTATATTTAAAATTATTGTATAAGTTTAATATGATAGATATATACAAGGTTAAAGGTTGGTTTTTTTTCTTTTATTTATATTATATGGTCAGTTGTAAACATTTTAGTTTTATTTTTAATTTTATTAGAGATTTTAATATTTAAATAAAGTGTTTTAAAATTCTTAAAGAAAATAAATTTTATTGTGGACATATTTTATTTAAATGAATTCATGTCATAAAATTTATGAAAATTTGTAAATTTAATTATCAATTTATAAATACTAAACAATATATTTTAATTTTTTAAATAATTATTTTAATTAAACTTATGTGTAAATTTTGTTGTTCAAAAAGGTTAAAGGAAAGGTAGTTGCCTATTCCTCTATGTATCAAAAAAAGAAAAACCTTGTGTAAATTTTATATACTAATTTTAATAATATCCATCTTAATTATCTTTAAAAATGCTTTGATTATTTTAGGTGTACAATAGCTCTAAAATGCTTCTCTAATTATATGTTGGACAAAGGACTATTAGATTGTAAGAAACTTATTCTATTTTAATTTTTAAGTTTCAAACATTTTGTTTAAAAGGTATATTTTTAAAATGTTATTTAATTTGATCATAATAAAATAAGAATATTATAGTAGGGATCTTCTAGGAAAATTTGTTGAATGCAAGAGTCCATACCTAAATAGTGATCGAATTTCAAATCTAAATTATAGAAGAATTCGCACCACAAATAGTTGTTGTTTTTGTATTCCCTTTCCTTTTTGGGGGTTTTCGTTGGGAAATAACGCCTACAACAAGATTACACCAGCCACATGGAGCTAAGACTAATGGATTCTATTTTTAGCACTCTTTTCAGTTTTTGAAATCAGTTCAATTCTAACTGCCTAGGCAATTAACTTGTTGTGTGTCACTTTCTTATCTTGTTGGCCTACATGCACGCATTAAGTAGTTAGACAATTTTAAGTTGTTTCTTGTGTTACTTTCTATATACCGTGTTGTTTAACATACAAAAATATATACTGTATTTTATTAAAGATCCTTGATATAATATATGTTTTGAAAGTAAAACTTTGTTTTTCTCTCAATTTTACTCTATTCAATTTTGGCTTGCTATTTTCTTTATTACTCTACTGTAGCAATTGAGGAAAACATATCTGCAGATTTTTTGTTCATTTTTTTTTCATTTTGAATCAGAGCTCCAGGTTTTGTTTGACATATTGCAGTCTAGACAACATGGCCAATAGCAACAACAATGGAGTCAATGTAACTCAGCCACAAATTCCTCTGTTTGTGGGGGAAAACTATGATTTTTGGAGCATCAAAATGAAGACTCTCTTCCATTCTCAGGAACTTTAGAAATTAGTGGAGAATGGTTATTCAGTGCCTGCCACTCCAACAACATTGGCAACATTGACTCAAGTAGAGAGATATTTATTAAAAGAAAACAAGAAAAAGAATAATAAATCTTTGTTTTTTATCCAGCAATCCATATCTGAAACAATATTTCCAAGGATGGCAGCAGCTACCAAAGCAAAGGAGGCATGGGATATTATGCAACAAACTTTTCAAGGTATTGATAGAGTAAAAATTGTTAAACTACAGTTGCTTAGAAGATATTTTGAGAATTTATTTATGAAAAAATTAGAGAGTTTGCAAGTTTTTTTGACTAGAGCCATGAATCTTGTAAATCAAATAAGAACTCATGGTGAAAAGTTGTCAGACCAAAAAATTGTTGAAAATTTTCTTCGTAGTTTGCCTGTGAAATTTGATCTAGTTGTTATTACTATTTAAGAAACAAAGAATTTAGCTACATATTCTATTGATGAGCTTATGGGTACTCTTTATATTCATGAGAAAAGAATGAGTAGAACTGCAGAATCTACTCCTAAGCAATATTTTTAGACAAAAATGAATTTGAATGATGCTAAAGACAAAGGAAAGCAACAACAAAATCAAGGTGAATATTCATCCAACAGAGGAAGAGGACAAGGAAGTTTCAAAGGTTGTGGCCATGGAAGAGCACCAATGAGAGGATGTGGCAGAGGAAGGTCTAACTCATATGGTCAAGGTAATGGAAATTTCAGTAATTTAAATTGCAATTACTCTAATAAATATGGCCATGATGAAGCTCAATGTTGGAATAAGAAATTTTATTGCTCTTATTGTAATAATACTGGACATGATGAAGCTCATTTCTGGAATAAAAAAGGAGAAACAAATAAACATAGAGCTAATTTCACAGAGAAAAATGAAAAATCTGACTCTATGTTTTTAGCATGTAATATGGCTGACAATTGTACAAGTGATATATGGTATTTGGACAATGGTTGCAGTAATCATATGATAGGTAACAAATACATGTTTGTAATTTTGTATGAATCACATAAGAGTTAAGTAACTCTTGGGAATGCTAATATGATTCTTGTTTTGGGGAAATGAAGTATTGCTATTCAGACAAATCATGGAGAGAAGAAGCGAATAAATGATGTTTGCTATGCACCTAGACTGTAGTATAATCTTCTTAGTGCAGGTCAGCTTCTTGAAAATGGTTATTCCATTTCACTACATGATAAAATGTGCACTATTTATGATAAAGCTAGCAATGAATTGGTTATTGCCGAAATGCCAATGTCTAAAAATCACATGTTTCCCCTTACTTTGCCTAGTATGAATTCTAAACTTCTGAAGGCTACTTTGCATGATGATTCCTAGTTATGGCATCTACGTTATGGGTATTTGAGTTTTAGTGGTTTGCAGTTGTTGTGTAAAAAGGAAATGGTAAGAGGTCTACCCATGATTGCTTCAAAAGATGAAATATGCGAAGGATGCATACTAGGAAAACAACATCATGAAGCATTTCTAGTGGCTGCATCATGGAGGGCACAAACACCATTAGAAATGGTTCATACAGACATATGTGAACCAATGTCAACTCCATCCATTGGTAAGAATATTTATTTCATCACATTTATTGATGATTTCAATAGGAGCACATGGGTGTATTTTCTTAAGAGCAAATCAGAAGCATTTTCAAATTTTTAGAATTTTAAAGCTCTTGTGGAAAAAAATGTAGTTGTTGTTTGAAGGTTTTGCATTTAGATAGAGGGGGTGAATTTACGTCTAATGAATTTAAAAAAAATTGCAAAGAGAATGGTTTTAAAAGGCAGCTAACATCACGCTACACACCTCAGCAAAATGGTGTAGCAGAATACAAAAATCGAACAATCATGGAGTTAGCACGTAGTATGATGAAAGAAAAAAATTTACCAAATGAATTTTGGGCTGCAGCTGTGTTTACTTCTATTTATTTATTGAATAAAAGTCCTACTAATGAGTGTAAGAAATATGACTCCATATGAAGCATGGAATGGAAGAAGCCCCAATGTTGCTCATTTCAGAATTTTTGGGTGCATTGCATATGCACACGTTCCAGCTGAGACAAGGAAGAAACTTGATGCCAAAAGTGAGAAGTGTATCTTTGTTGGATACAGTTAAGAGACAAAAGGATATAAATTATACAATCCCACTACTGAGAAAGTTTTAATCAGTCGTGATGTTATCTTTGATGAAAGTGGAGTGTGGTATGAAGACAACAAATTGCAGCAGCAAGCTTCAAAAATAATGTAACTTGTTCCTTTATATGAAGATAATGAAGAAGTGATTCATCCTTCAAGTCCAAGGCAAGTTTCATCATCTTCTTCACCATCTGATTCCATTTCAGATTCTGATTCAAGTTCTAGTCCTCTTTATCGAAATGTAAGAAGACTTTCTGATATATATCGAGCTACTTCTAATGAAAATTAGTTAGTTAACTTTGCTTTGGTTGGGCATATTCAAGATGAGCCTATGGTATTTGAAGAAGCAGTAGCTGAACCAAAATGGATAGATGCCATGAATGAAGAAATTACTACAATTGAAAAGAATAATTCTTGGGAATTGATAGCTTTACCCCAAGGTAAGAATGTGATAGGAGTAAAATGGATTTACAAATTAAAATGTAATCCAGATGACTCTATTAATAGGTATAAAGCAAGATTAGTTACTAAGGGATTTACTCAAACTCATGGCATTGATTATTTTGAAACGTTTACCCATGTGGCTAGGCTTGATACAATCAAAATTATTATTGCTCTTGCAGTTCAACACAAGTGGGAAATTAGACAAATGGATGTTAAATCAACTTTTTTGAATGGTGTTTTAAATGAGGAAATTTATGTTGAGCAACCACTTGGATATTGTGTACAGTGTAAAGAACATTTTGTCTATAAATTAAAAAAGGCTCTATATGGCTTGAAGCAAGCCCCACGTGCATGGTATGCACGAATTTATTCTTATCTATTACAACATGGTTTTCACAAAATTCCATCTGAGCCTACATTATATGTCAAAGTTGTTCAAACAAACATTATAATAGTTTCTCTTTATATTGATGATCTTGTTTATACAGGAAATTGTAAGAAGCTTTTGGAAGCTTTTGAAGCTGGAATGGAAAAAGAATTTGAAATGTCTGCCATGGAGAAGTTAAGTTATTTTCTTGGATTAGAGGTAAATAAAAATGGTTCCAGTATTTATCTTTCTCAATAGAAGTATGTTTCTGACTTACTTTCCAGATTTAATATGCAAAATTGTAAGCCTATAGCCACACCATTAGCATTTGGTGAAAAGTTGAGTAAACTTGATGATAGTCCAAAAATTGATGATACTCTTTATAAGAGTTTGGTTGGTAGTTTGATGTATTTAACTACAACTAGGCTAGATATTCAGTATGAAGTTAGTTTGGTTTCAAGGTTTATGGAAGATCCTCATGAAACACATTGGCGGGCAGCCAAAATAATTTTGAGGTATGTGCATGGAACATCCAATTTTGGTCTTGTTTATGATCAATCACGTGAATTTCAGTTGTATGGCTACACATACAGTGATTGTGTAGGAGTTATAGATGATAGAAAAAGTACTTCTGGTAATGTTTTTATGTTGGGATCTTCTCCTATTGCTTGGAGTTCCAAGAAACAATCAACTTTCTCTTTATATTCAGAAAAAGCTGAATATATTGTAGCTACTTCAACTAGCTACCAAGCTGTATGGATGAGACAAGTTTTAGAATATTTGCAAGAAGAATAATCATATCCAATAATCTTATTTTGTGATAATATTAGCACCATATCAATGGCTGAGAATCCTATGTTTCATTGAAGAACAAATCATATTAACATCAAACAACATTTTATTCGTGATTTGGTATAATCTGGACACATCAAGCTGAAGCATAAGAGGACTCATGAACAAGCTACTGATATATTTACAAAAGCTCTCCCCCATGATCAATTTGAGAAGTTGAGACAAATGATTGGCATTACTACTGTACACGTTAAAGGAGAGATTGTTGAGAAATAATGCCTACAATAAGATTACACTAGCCACATGGAGCTAAGATGAATGGATTCTATTTTTAGCACTCTTTTCAGTTTTTGAAATCAGTTCAATTCTAACTGCTTAGGCAGTTAACTTATCATGTGTCACTTTCTTATCTTGCTGGCCTACATGCACACATCAAGTAGTTAGACAATTTTAAGTTGTTTCCTGTGTTAGTTTCTATATATTGTGTTGTTTAACATATAGAAATTGTTAGAGTAAATCACTATATAAAATATATTTATATAGAAAAGCAATTATAGTGTTTCAAACTTTAACAGCAGAATTAACAAAATAAGACAAACACACACAAAAGAAGAGACAACGATTTTAACGTGGTTCACCCAATGTGGGTTACATCCACCGAGAATTTTTAGTCCTTCCTTTCTCAATCCAAGCAATAGAGGGTTACAACCTACAACAAACATCTGCTGTAATTTCCTCTCTATATTTCCAAGGAATCAACACAGTAATTTTCTTATCTTCTCTGTTTTTCCTCACAACTATATATAAGAAAAAAACAGAAAAACAAACTGCTTTTCTTAATACATTCCAAGATTAACATTGAGTTCCCAGCATCTAATTTTGGGAAAAAACAAAAAAACTTTCCTTGGCTGTCCTGTTGTAAATCCGAAAACTTTCTCTGGTAGACTAACAAACTGTAAATCTGGAAACTTTCCCTGCCCGTCCTGCAGTAAATCCAAAAACTTTCTCTGTTTAGCCTCCTCATAATTAGGCTCCATTCCTAACAATCTCCCACTTGGAGACTAATTCCATTGCACCATCCTGCAACCAAGGACTGAAAAATTCTCATCATGGCCTCTTATTCCTTAAGGCCACCTAAAGTTGAGCAAAAGCTCAAATTTTCTCTTGACACCACTTTTGTAAGCATATCAGCAAGATTTTGTGATGTGTGAACCTTCCCTAATTTCAAAGATCCATCTTCCACTCCTGATCTAATGAAATGATACCTGAGTTTGATGTTTTTAGTTTTTGAATGGAATGCTGAATTCTTCGCAAGGTGTATAGCACTCTGGCTATCACTCCACAACCTATTATCCTCTTGGTTCTTCCCCAGTTCTTCCATTAGTCTTTGCAACCAAACCATCTCTTTGCTTGCTTCTGTAGTAGCAACATATTCAACTTCAGTGGTTGAAATGGCAACTACGTGTTGGAGTTTAGAAATCCAACTAACCGCTCCTCCTCCTATAGTAAATATGTAGCTAGTAGTGCTTCTTCCACCATCAAGATCACCTGCCATATCAAAATCTACAAAACCTTTCAAGCATATATTAGAGCCTCCAAAATTCAAAGAATAATTTGAAGTTCCTCTCAAGTACCTGAGTATCCATTTTACCGCTTGCCAATGTCCTTTTCCCGGATTACTCATAAATCTACTCACTACTCCCACTGCGTGGGCAATATCTGGTCTTGTACAAACCATTGCATACATCAAAGATTCCAACCGTTGATGCATAGGGAACCTTAGCCATATTCTCTTGTTCCTTTTGTGTCTTGGGACACAAATCTTTGGCGAGTTTGAAATGCTTTGCCAATGGAGTAGCAACAGACTTTGCATTGTTCATGTTGAATCTCTTAAGCACTTTTTCAATGTATTTTTCTTGTGATAATTTCAGAGTGTGACTCTCCTTGTCTCTTGTTATCCTCATACCAAGGATTTGTTTGGCTTCTCCCAAATCCTTCATGGCAAAGGATTTAGCCAACTTCTTCTTGAGCATGTTTATATCTTGCATATTTGTTCCTGCAACTAACATGTCATCCACATACAATAGCAAAATAACATAGTTACCATTTCCAGTTTGCTTAAAATATACACGGTGATCACTTTGACATCTTTCAAACCTTTGATTAGCCATGAACTTATCAAATTTTAAATACCACTTGTCTAGGAGCTTGTTTTAACCCATACAAGCTCTTTTTCGGTTTACATACCCAATCCTCTTTACCTTTCACTGAAAACCTTCAGGTTGTTGCATGTAAATATCCTCCTCCAAATCACCATGAAGAAATGTTGTCTTCACATCCAATTGCTCCAGAAACAATTTTTCTATAGATATAAGACTCAAAATAGCTCTAATAGAGGTCATTTTTACAACTGGAGAAAAAATCTCATCAAAATCAATACCTTTTTTCTGAGCAAATCCCTTGACCACTAGTCTTGCTTTGTATCTCTTATGCCCTTAATTCTCCTCTTTAATCCTGTACATCCATTTATTGGTCAAAGCTCTTTTACCTTTGGGTAGCTCAACCAAATTCCAAGTTTGGTTGTGAAATAAAGAGTCCATTTCTTCATTCATTGCAAGCTCCCACTTATTCTTGGTATCCATTTGTAATGCTTCCTAAAAACATTCTGGCTCACCAGCATCAGTATACAAAACATAATCAGAGAAACGTTGAGGAATTTTACTTATCCTGGTAGAACGTCTAACAACACTTTCTGGAGATTGAGGTGCTTGTTGTTGTTGCTGTGTACATTTTGATCTTCTACCACTTTTGGAGTTACCTTTTCTATGTGTCCATCAAGGTCTATGTATTCGGTAATTTCCTCTTCTGTTTCTTTCCCTCCAACCGATCTTTATACAAGTTTTTTTCATTAAATATGACATCCCTACTTCTAATGACTTTTCGGTTATCACAATCCCATAATCTGTAACCCAAGCCATCAATACCGTAACCAATAAAATAACACTTTTGGGCCTTAGCATCTAACTTATTTCTGTTCTCTTTGTCTATATGCATAAAAGCCTCACATCCAAATACCTTAAGGAAAGAATAATTTACTGGTTTACCTATCCAAAGCTCTTCCGGAATTCCTCCATCCAAGGCACTAGATGATCCTCTATTAATCATATATACTTTACAGTATCAACAACATGAGCCCATAAAAATAATGGTAAGCCTGCATGTATTCTCATGCTCCTAGCACGCTCCATGATGGTTCTATTCATTCTTTCTGCAACCCCATTTTCTTGAGGTGTTCTTGGAACTACCTTGATTCTTCTAATTCCATTTTTAGAACAAAACACATCAAATTCTCTATTGCAATATTCTCCACCATTATCCGACTTTAGACACTTTAACCTTTTTCTAGTTTCATTTTCAACTAATGCTTTCCAATTCTTAAAGGTGTTAAAAACATCACTTTTATTCTTAATGCAATATATCCATGTTTTCCTTGTTGCATCATCAATAAAAAGTACATAGTAAGAGGAACCTCCAAGAGAAGTTACCTGAGATGGGCCCCAAACATCTGAGTGCACAAGCTTCAATTTCTCTTTCTTCCTTTCCTTGCCATCCTTGAGAAATCTAACTCTCTTTGCTTTACCATAAACATAATCCTCACAGAATTCCAAATCAATCTCTTTTAACTTAGGCAATAACTTTCTTGAATGTAAAATTTCCATACCTTTTCCACTCATATGGCCAAGTCTTTGGTGCCACAAAGATGCACTCTCACCTGTAGAAACTAAATTCATGGAGCAATGAGAAAAATCAGTAAGTAAATAAAGAGTACCCACCAATTTACCTCTAGCTACTATCAATGAACCTTTAGTAACTTTCCAAGCATTTTATTCGAATGCAACCGTGTATCCTTCACCATCAATCTTACTTGTCGATATAAGATTTCTCTTTAAATCTGGTATGTGTCTCACCTCTTTAAGAGCCCATTGACATCCATTTGGGGATTTAATCAAAATCTTTCCAATACCCATGATTTTACATGGTTGGTCATTTCCCAATAGAACTTGTCCATAATCTCCGGAAACATAATCTATGAAGTATTCCTTATGTGAGGTAGCATGGAATGAAGCACCACTATCAATTACCCAATAATAACTATTTCTATCAAGAGATAAGAATAAAGCCTCTTGTAGAATTTGTCCAGTAATATTGGCTTCTGAAGTGTTACCATTATTATCATTACCTTCATTTCCATCACCCTTTCTTTGCCAACAGTCCTTCTTGAGATGACCCTTTTTGCCACAGTGCCAACACTATAGCTTTCCTTTTCCACATGATTTGGATCTGCCTTTGGATTTTCCACGATGTGAACTCTTGCCTCTTTCTCTTCCTCTTCCTCTATTCTCAATAGTTAAGGCGGTGCTAGATGATTCTCCTATGGTTTTTCTTCTCATGTCCTCACTGAGTATCACACCAACCACATCATCAAATTCTAATTTATTTGAACTCAAAGCAGAGTTACTTACCGCCATTACCAAATTGTTCCAAATTTTTGGAAGAGAGCATAAGATTAATAAGGCCCTAAGCTCATCATCAAAATCCAATCCTACTGAATGCAATTGATTAGTGATAGTATTAAATTCATTTAAATGATCATGCACAGATCCTCCTTCACTCATTTTCATGTTAAATAACCTTTTCATTAAGAATACCTTATTTGATGTTGATGGTTTCTCATACATCTTGGCCAACTTATCCATGACTCCCTTGGTATTCTTTTCATCAGAGATGTTGAAGGCTATGGTGGCTCCCAAGCATAGCCTCATAGTACCCAATGCCTTTCTATCAAGGAGACTCCACTCCTCATCAGACATAGATGAAGGTCTCTCTGTTTCCCCCTCAAGAGGTAAGTAAAGATCCTTCTGGTACAAGTAATCCTCCATTTGCATCTTCTAGAATTGAAAGTTTTGGCCATTGAATTTTTGAACTCTAAACCTCCCTTCTTCTACCATTGCTCCCACTTGATCCAGAAATTCTCCTTCTGTCAAGTGCACCCAACAAAACAACTGCTCTGATACCACTTGTTAGAGTAAATCACTATATAAAATATATTTATATAGAAAAACAATTATAGTGTTTCAAAATTTAACGACAAAATTAACAAAATAAGACAAACACACACAGAAGAAGAGACAACGATTTTAACGTGGTTCACCCAATGTGGGTTACATCCATCGAGAATTTTTAGTCCTTCCTTTCTCAATCCAAGCAATAGAGGGTTACAACCTACAACAAACATCTGCTGTAATTTCCTCTCTATATTTCCAAGGAATCAACATAGTAATTTTCTTATCTTCTCTGTTTTTCCTCACAACTATATATAAGAAAAAAACAGAAAAACAAACTGCTTTTCTTAATACATTCCAAGATTAACATTGAGTTCCCAACATCTAATTTTGGGAAAAAACAAAAAAACTTTCCCTGGTCATCTGTTGTAAATCCAGAAACTTTCTCTGGTAGACTAATAGACTGTAAATCTGGAAACTTTCCCTGCCCGTCTTGTAGTAAATCTAGAAACTTTCTCTGTTTAGCCTCCTCATAATTAAGCTCCATTCCTAACAAAAATATATACTGTATTTTGCTAAAGCTCCTCGATATAATATTTGTTTTGAAAGTATTGACAACATATCTGCAAATTTGTTGTTCATTGTTTTTTTCAGTTTTTGTTGACTATGTTTATTATAGTAGGGATATTTGTTTTGAAAGTATTGACAACATATCTGCAGATTCGTTGTTCATTGTTTTTTTCAGTTTTTGTTGACTATGTTTATTATAGTAGGGATCTTCTAGGAAAATTTGTTGAATGCAAGATTCCATACCTAAATAGTGACCAAATTTCAAATCTGAATTATAGAAGAATTCGCATCACACGTAGTTGTTGTTGTTGTATGCCCTTTTCTTTTTGGGGGTTTATGTTTGACTATGTTTTTTTTCATAGGTATAGTCTCATGTTTGAGACATGATATCTTTTTTAGTGTTGATAGTAGAAGCTCTAGTGTATTGATGGTTTTAGTTTGGGTTTGTCCTCTTCAACTAATATGTAGCTTTGTTTTTTGTTTGTTTCGTGAATTCTTTTCTATTTGCTATATTAATCTCTATATTCCTTGTATCCAATTAGTTGGTTGATCCACCTTTATAAAAGGTTTGGAACACTTTTCAAAACCTCGTCATCCATATTATATATAAAAAATATTACAGTGCAACCAATTAAATAAATGGTTAGATTTTTAAATTTCTTCCCAAAACAATACACGTTAGCAATACAAATTTCAAAATTTAAATACAGATTCCATGACCTCTTATTATTGATTTTGGATATTTAAAGATTACTTGGAAGTATTAATGTGAATCAAATTTTATTATAAAAAAATATCATTAAAAATAAACAACTTAAATAAAAAAAATAAGAAGACCAACTAAAAAAGAAAACAACTAACAAATGGAAAGCATGGACGTTTGGGAATGCCAAACATGTTTATTTTAAGCTATAAAAAGAATAATGTCAATTTCGATTTAGAGTGTACCAGCTCTTTATCCCTCATCTTTGTCGTCTCTGCCATTGATTATTTCAAGGATCGATTTAGCTATCTAGTCTTTTCAATTTGCTAAAAATTGCACGATTCTTGTAAAATTTCAACACGAAAAGTTAGATTAAGCTCCATATCTATATAGTTAGCTGAATCAACCAAAAAAAAATTGCGTGACGTTCTCGCTGCTGGTGCTTTCAATACTCATTAAATTGTCGGCATGAACCCAATTATTGGATCTATCTCAATGCACTGACCACCTTTTTAACAAATAAATTGATCTGTTTCCTCTGTACTAAAAGTTCGCTAGTTATGCTGTCTCTTTCGTACCAATTAAAAATAAATCCTTCCTTTTAATATCTGCACTCCGAAAAGCTATTGAAACCAAGAGCCACATGCAGGACTGCTCCCACGCAGGAGTTGTAAGATAAGAAAATGCATTTGTCTAATAAGTAGACCCCAGAAGATTAAGGACTCCACCTCTTCATGATGAGCGTTCCTCCACCTCTTCATAACCAGTGTCCTTATTTACTAAACCACCATTAAATATTAGTAAGGCAATGTACAAAACATAAGGTCTTGACGTCAGATGGGCATGGCGCCCTCAACGTTTGTTGGCCTAAAGCTGACCACTATGACACAAAGGCTGAAATCTGAACACATCCATATTTCAGAATTTTTTTTTTTTTAAAGATGAGAATCCAGAAATAGATGATCTCTCGCTGTCCGTCAGAATTATCGCTACCCACATTGTTCCCAAAAGTGTCTAAAGCTTATATCTTAAGTTGTTTTTTTCTTTTATTTATATTAAGTGGTCAGTTCTAAACATTTTAGTTTTATTTTTAATTTTAACAGAGATTTTAATATTTAAATGAAGTGTTTTAAAATTTTTAAAGAAAAATATTATATCGTGAATATATCTTATTTAAATGAATTCATGTTATAAAATTTATGAAAATTTGTACATTTAATTATCAATTTATAAATATTAAACAATAGTTTTAATTTTTTTAAATAATTATTTTAATTAAACTTTTGTGTAAATTTTATATACTAATTTTAATAATATCCATCTTAATTATCTTTAAAAATGCTTAGATTAGGTGTACAATAGCTCTAAAATGCTTCTCTAGTTATATGTTGGGCAATGCTATTTTAATTTTTAAGTCTCAAACAAATAGATATGTTTAAAATTTTATTTAATTTTTTTATTAGATGGATGAAGGAGTTTTAAAAGGGTATCCAAACCTTTTAAGAAAGTGGAGCAGTCATCGAAAATGTGATGAAACACTTTAACCAAATATCAAGTTGTCAACCAAAGAGTTAACAGGCGACATTTACATTAGCAAAAAAAAGTTAAAATTTGGAAATAGAATGCCACCCAAACAAGATAGAATCCAACACAAATCTCGAAACTAAAAAGCATTTAAACGGACCAAGAATAGGTAAATAAAATCTAAACTACTGCCCAGACAAAAAGGATCAAAACCACCACAAAAAACTACACCGGTTTTACGCCCAGAAAACCACCACTCAACTCAGAGACAAAATCCATCCCCTTCTTGATGAAGCAATTTGGATCACTACTAGGGATGGGACACCCACCAAACTGCACAAAAGCATTATTTGATTCCTTTCGGCTGAGACAACCGAACCTCTGCTGGAAGCTGGAGATCAAAAACCAAAACCTCAACTTCCACTGAAAACTAAAACTAATTTTGCATTTTTCTAGCCCAAGGTAAAATCTTCATTTACAAGATTTGATACTATTACCCCCCTCAGGAGACTAGGAGGATTGACAAAATGAATCAAGCTTAAGTTGTTTA
Organism: Wollemia nobilis; assembly: GCA_028583015.1. NCBI lineage: Eukaryota > Viridiplantae > Streptophyta > Pinopsida > Araucariales > Araucariaceae > Wollemia > Wollemia nobilis. Next base: position 1,829,570 of record JAQPPZ010002979.1, read on the forward strand.
CCTTTTGGCTCCTTATCCTTTTCAATATTCGACAGGAATTGAAGATCATCTACATCCCCTGTATCTACTACCTAAAACCTGGGCAATTTTCCAATCTTTCTTTTTACCCCTAAATTTGATTGGCCTTTTCGATTGCTTCTTGTTTTAGGTTGAGAATATATTACCCTTGGTGCTCCCTCCCCAGGGAGAGGGGACTGAACTTATTTTTGAGAAGCCACAACCTTCAGAGGAGAACTAGGCTCCATCACAACCTTCAAAGGGGGAGAACCACCCTCAGCTACATCTTGAGGAACACCATGCTCCTCTTGAACCACTACTTGAGAATTTAAGCCAAGAAAAGAATTTTGAAGGAACTCCTAAGGAATAGGAGTTTTAGATTTCAAAACAGCAAGGTCAGGATGAGAATGGCCACTGCAGTAACTTTCTAGATTCTTTGCAACTTCCACTTATGGATTACTAATATCAACCTCCACCATCTCATCCATGATCCTATCCCCTGCAACCAGGTCCTCATGCTCAATACGAATGAGATTCGACATAGGATCTACCATGGACCCTATGCTCTGGCTATGACCCTGAGATGCCACTAGTTGCTTCTTAGCCTAGTTCTACTTGGGAGGATCCCTTTTAAGAGTCTCCATTTTTTTATGAATACCCTTAGGGCATGCACTAGAGGAATGACCAAAACTACTATAGACTGAGCATCTGATAGGTCTGTTCTCATAAACTATGGATTGGGTCCAAGAACCCTGGTTGGAAATGAGATCAATATGGTCCGGCAAATCTGCCTCCGATTTTGCCATTACACACATCCTAGAAAAAATCATTCTCGACTTGGCTCAAGTTGTAGAATCAATCAAGATTAAATCCCCAACAGCTTTAGCTATACCTCACAATATATCTTCATGCCAAAAGTGGAAAGGCAAATATGGGAGCCTAACCCAAAGAGGAACCATATTAACTTTTTGAGTCCTTGGGTTAAAATCTAGCCCTCATTTTCGTAGGAAGAACCCCTTCTACCGAAGAACTAGGGCCCTCCCCAAGGATACGTTGTGAGTCTTCTTCACAATTGAGTTTGATTAAGAAAAAAGCATTGGAAACCGCCACAATCTTTGGGTTTCTACCTGATTAAAGCTCATCTCCTTAAGGCATCAATATTTGGATGACCCCCTTAGAGTTTACCAACCAAATTCCATGAGACTTCCTCCATGGTGACAACCATACACTCATCTAGAATGATCATCTTATTACAAGATGGGGATAGATCAAAATAGAGCACTAGGGTTACAAGACCCGTAACCCTTTACAATAACTGAAGCAAAAGAAAACACACTTGGTAAAATGGGTTGTCCAAAACTTGGGGACCCACCTCCATGGCCACCTATAGGGCCCTTATTCCTTTTTGACATTCACAAATCACCATCAGACTCTCCAGAAACAACCCTTCCACTCGACCCAAGCCTTGACCCGCCATGGTCGGATTCAAATCCATCGATTGTCATAAAAAAAAAAAATTATTTAATTCAATCATAATAAATAAGAATATTCTAGTAGGGATCTCCTAGGAAAAATTTTTGAATGCAAGATTCTGTACCTAAATAGTGATCGAATTTCAAATTTGAATTATAGAAGAATTTACACCACAAAAAGCTATTGTTGTTGGACATCCTTTTTGGGGGTTTCTGCTTGACTATGTTTTTTTCCATAGGTATAGTTTCCTGTGTGAGACATGATGTCTTTTTTGGGGTTCTAGCTATTGAGAGTAAAAGCTCTAATGTGTTGATGGTTTTAATTTGGATTTGTCCTGCTGGACTATTATGTAGCGTTGTTGTTTGTTTGTTTTGTGGATCTTTTTTATTTGCTATGTTGATCTCTATATTTCTTGTATCCAACTAGTTGGTTGATCCACATTTAAAAGGTTTGAAACAACTTTCAAAACCTCTTTCATCCATCTTATTAAAAAAAAATTACAATATAACCAATTAAATAGATCGTTACCTTTTCAAATTTCTTCCAAAAACAATGCACGTTATCAATACAAATTTCAAAATTTAAACACAGATTTGGTGACCTCTTATTATTGATTTTGAATATTTAGAAATTACTTGTAAATTTTATTATAAGAATATGCTATTAAAAATAAACAACTTAAATAAATTAAATTTGAAAATAGATTACCAACTAATGGACGTTAGGAATGCCAAAAATGATTATTTTAAGCTATAAAAAGAATACTGTCAATTTCTATTTAGAGTGTACCAGCTCTTTATCCCTCATCTTTGTCGTCTCTGCCATTGATTATTTCAAGGATCGATTTAGCTATCTAGTCTTTTCAATTTGCTAAAAATTGCACGATTCTTGTAAAATTTCAACACGAAAAGTTAGATTAAGCTCCAATCTATATAGTTAGCTGAATCGACCAAAAAATTGCGTGACGTCCTCGCTGCCGGTGCTTTCAATACTCATTCAATTGCCGGAATGAACCCAATTATTGGATCTATCTCAATGCACTGGCCACCTTTTTAACAAATAAATTGATCTGTTTCCTCTGTACTAAAAGTTCGCTAGTTATGCTGTCTCTTTCATACCAATTAAAAATAAATTCTTCCTTTTAATATCTGCACTCCGAAAAGCTATTGAAACCAAGAGCCACATGCAAGACTGCTCCCACGCAGGAATTGTAAGATAAGAAAAGACATTTCTCTAATAAATAGACCCCAGAAGATTAAGGACTCCACCTCTTCATGATGAGTGTTCCTCCACCTCTTGATAACCAGTGCCCTTATTTACTAAGCCACCATTAAATATTAGTAAGGCAATCAACATAAGGTCTTGACGTCAGATGTTCATGGCTCCCTCCACGTTTGTTGGCCTAAAGCTGACCACTATGACATAAAGGCTGAAATCTGAATACACCCATATTTCAATTTTTTTTTTTTAAAAGATGAGAATCCAGAAATAGATGATCTCTCGCTATCTGTCAGAATTATCGCTACCCACATTGTTCCCCAAAGTGTTTAAAGCTTATATCTATGTATATATACATGTCCTTTACCAGTCCCATTACGAAAAAGAAAAATTAAAAACTGGTATAGTTTCCCCACTCAATCCGTGTATTGTTCACAGCCTCCAAAAGTTTTTTGTCTCCTCTGTTGATCATTCAGGTGGCGGGGTCGGGTCCTCAATAATTGAGAGTTTCCCAGACGCTTCTTATTTCTGGTTGTTCATTTAATTTTATGGTAGGACTCTCTTTTCAAGCACATGGGTTTCTCGTCCTCCATGTGATGTTGAGATTCTCTGCTGTTTTTTTTTTGAATTTTTTTGCGTCCTTTCAATTTGTCTGCTGTCGTTTTGCAATCAGTGCGTTAATGAACATAAATGAAAATATTTCTACACGGTAGTTGGATATCAAAGACCAGAAAAATCACAGTCCATGCAATGAAATGGCAGCAACGCCAACAAAAATAATAATAATATAGATCAGTGATGAGTGTGAAAAAGTTATAATAGGTGAAGTGGGTCCATGACGAGATCGCGCATGAGAAAGGAAAGGGGAATATTTGAGCTGTAAATTTTTTTGCAGATTGCTGGGTGATCACACCTCTTAAGATTTAATAATTTTTTAGGTCGGTGAGGATGGGGATTACATGGGTTTCTAAGAAATTTATTCTAAAACAATACTAAAATTTTCAATTTTGCTACAAGTCAAAATCTGTGTATAGAAAAGTGTTACCGTATGAGTTTTGGCAATTTGACATAGATATAGGACATAGACATGTCTGGAGGAATTCAGTGACAGACGATTTTTTTTTGTTTTTTTGTAATATGGGCTTTGTCAATGTAATTGTCCATAGTGGCCTGCTATAATTAATGTGATCTGCAGTTGTCCAGGAAAGGAATGACTGAAAGTGACTGGCCTTTTTGTTGCTAATAATTAATATCGTTTTCCTGTACAACGAATCAATTATCTGTTGAACTCTTCTTCTGACGCCCCGACCATGACTGTGGTTGAGAAAAACAAAAATGGTGTTCTTCACTGTGGATATTAATTGCAAGTCAGTTATAACAGCAACACCAGAACTGTGGTTAAGAGAAAAGAATAGCAAGCACATTTTTACGTTGTAATAGAGGTTGCTTCTAATTTTATTTAAATTCCATATAGATTTTAAATCCCTGGTAAGACTGTTGTTTTCGTAAGCTAATAACTGTATTAGAACATGCTCGTAGCCAAGTTTCATTTCTCATCTACATTCGTTAATATTTCATAATCTTATATTATAATTTCTTTAAACAATTTCGTTGTTGGATTCAGACCCTTGATAACAACTTCCTCTTGCTTTCACTCATGCAACCATACATTTATCTGAAACGTTGTGAGTTTGCATTTTTGTGAAAGCTAAATCGTATTCACTGCCACAAACGATAAAGACAATATCGTTCATTAAATTAGAGAACCGAAGTTCAAGGGCTCTGATAAGGAAAACATTTTTAACCCTGCAAAAGAAACGAATAAAAAAATCACTACAAAACAGAATAATGGTTTAATGAGCTATGAGATCTTTTAGCCTTGTGAATTATAAAGATTTTTAATTGTATGATGGCAGGACTTGTTTATTTATACCCCTAGTTTTTGCGAAGTCTTCCGGATATTCAAGAGAATACTCCATTCTAACGAATATTAACTAGTTCAAATCTGTATAGAATTCAAATTTTCAATAACTCTATGCACAATTCAAAGATGAGTTACTGCAAAAAAAAAAAAAAAAAGTACATAAAACAATTTTTTTTAGGTAGGTAAGGTTTTGAAAGGATCCGATAACCTTGTACATAGAGTTTGAAAAGGAGTCAGCCAATTGCCAAAACTTACAATCTTTAATCTAGCACAAAGAAAAGTTGTGGGAAGAAAAAATAATCAAACTTACATTCCCGTCCAATGGCAACACAACACTTTGAACACAAAATCAAAATCAAAATTATCCTCATCCCGCCTAGCCTAGCGAGGGACCAACCAACTGACCAATACCATCAAACCAGGACTTAGAGTATCAACGAGTCATCTATGAGGCATAAAAAATTAGGGCCCTTGCACTTCCACAAAAACGAAAAAATATTCTTCGCTGAGAACACCACTAGGACCTAAGCGCAGAAGAAGGATTTGAACTTTGGATCACCCGCTCAACCAACTCAATAGAAACCAGTCGTCGAAAATGGAGATCTGCAACATATTGCCCCAACGATAGTAAAACCCTCCATCTCAAAAATCTGTGAAGACTAAAACCCCATCTGTTGGATTCCAACCATCCTTCAAACTCCAGAGAACAACTCATACCAAACCTCCATATCAGAACAAAAATAGGGACCATGGAGAAAGGTTTTGGAAAGGACCCAGAACCTTAGGATCTTTGGGTTCAAACCCCACAAACAACCGACAAGAAAAAACCCCCCACCCCTGTGGGTTGTAATCCTACTATTATACAGAATAATAGAAGACCCCCCAATGAAGGAACCCAACAACAAAAAAGTAGCCAAACACTGCCCCTGGACCGAAAAAGCTCTCATCCATTGCCCAGCCAAAATAACAATAGCATTTTGAAAAAAGCTGGACCAGGGGACTCTGGTACTAACATCAAGTCACCGCAAGACACAAAATATGTTTCACCACTGCCTAACCAGTTGCACAATAGTGGATTAGAAAAACTGGAACAGAGGACTCTCACACCACCACATAGTCCCCACTAGGCACAAGAAAAGCTTTACCACCAGCAACGATTGGACCAATGGACACATAACTCTCTTGCAAAGACTCTAAGAGATCCAAACATGGTCCTGCCCCTATGAGCTCCCCTTCCATTGGCTCTACCATTCCACTCTACACCCAAAATTTATAAGGGTCAAATCTTCCCAACCTAGAATGCAATTTGAATCTTGCTATCTTTATTTGCACCGGTTAGGCTTCTCCAAAACCCTAATTCCATCCCAAAAAAATCTAATACACTAAAACGTGAGATCTAAGCCCTAAAATGAAACTAATTTATATATAGTTTAAATATAATAATATGATTATAGTAAAAAATAAGTATTTTAAATGGGTGTTTTAATATTTTAAACTATATATGTCATTGATGTTATGAAACTAGATACATGGCAAAAGCTTACAAAGTAAAAACAATGGGTGTTCTAATACAAGACCTCCATGCTTCATCTTAAAGTTTGTATGGTTTGTATGATGACCAAAATTTCTCATCTCTTTCTCCGTTGTTTTTACTTTGTAAGCTCTTGCCATGGATCTAGTTTTATAACATCAATGAGATATTATTATAGTAAAAAAAATAAGTATTTAGTGTAAGGAGTAAGCTTTATCTTTTCTTATTTTAAAATTTTAAGAAAATTTAAAAAGTAAATAATTTTTATGAATAAAAGCTAGGTAGCATGGAAAGAAAGCTATTTTTGAAATCTTTAATTAGAAGTAAAGATACTCTACCCAAGACTATGGATGCCCTAGTTGGGGATAAAAGGAATAGTAAATCTATGACAAGTCCTATGAGAGTAACAAAAGTGATTGTCAAGGATGATATGAGTAAGCATAACATAATAGTTTTTAAAAGCAAATGGTTAATATCTAAGTTCGATGAATACTCACTACTTTTCTCATAGATTGAAAATTGGATCAAGTGGAAATTCAAGAGAATGCTCCATTCTAACGAATATTAACTAGTTTAAATCTGTATAGAATTCAAATTTTCAATAACTCTATGCACAATTCAAAGATGAGTTATTGTAAAAACAAAATAAATACTACATACCATAGTAGTTATTTAAATAAACATAATTTATATATAATTTAAATATAATAATATGATTATAGTAAAAAATAAGTATTTATTGGTGTACCAAAAAATTATCTTTAGTTGGCAAGTTTCAGATTTGGGATACTCTTGGCTTTCTCCTATTGTGCCTATGGCTAAGAAGCTTAATTCTAGGTAGGATGTAGTATCTCTTCAGTCTAGATGGAGTCTCAGATTTAATACACTCTGGGCAAAGTATCTTGAACCTAAGCAAGCCTTTTTTGCTTGGAGTTTATTGTTTATTGATCAGCGGATTAGATATTTGGGTGTGAATGATATTTCTTGCAGATCTTATGGAGCAGAGGAGGATGTGCATCATCTGTTTTGGTCTTGTGTGAGAGCTCAAGAGGCTTGGTAGTGGATTTTCTCTTTTTTCATACCATATATGACAGGTCCTTGTTCTTGGGTGAATATTTTGTTAGGCGATCCACTTCAGTTTTTTGAGAAGCTTGTTCCTGTGTGGCATATATTTAGAGTGTGGATTATTTTTCATTTGTGGAGAACTCGCAACAGAGTGATTTTTAGCCAGCATGAGCCTTCTACTTTTTTTCTTCTTGATAAGTATCAGGTTTTCTATGATTGTTGGTTGTAGATTTCACAAGCAGAAAAAGTGAATATAGAGGCTCATCACTTATGGGACCTTATTGATAATTGGGGTAATGCTCCTTGTGTATTGAATCCTATTCCTCCAGCCCCTACACAACAATGATGCATAGTCTATTAGTTGTTTTTTTAGGTAGTTCTCTGTTTGGTTTTCTTGTGAACTTTTGTAAGTTATTTTGGTAGCTCTGCTAGGTGTTTAGCACACAGTTAGTGTGTTGGTTGTGTGCTCGGGGTGTGCTAATTCCACCCAACCATTTTTGTATGATTAAACCATTTTAATATAATGTTTTTTTCATAAAAAAAAATAAGTATTTTAAATGGGTGTTTTAATATTTTTAACTATATATGTCATTGATGTTATGAAACTAGATACATGGCAAGAGTTTACAAAGTAAAAACAATGGGTATTTCTCATCTCTTTCTTCATTGTTTTTACTTTGTAATCTCTTGCCATGTATCTAGTTTCATAACATCAATGAGATATTATTATAGTAAAAACAAAATAAGTATTTAATGCAAGTAAGGAGTAAGATTTATCTTTTCTTATTTTAAAATTTTAAGGAATTTTAAAAAGTAAAAAAAAATTATGAATAAAAGCTAGGTAGCATGGAAAGAAAGCTATTTTTGAAATATTTAATTAGAAGTAAAGATACTCTACCCAAGACTATGTTTCCATGGATATTTTAAAACCTTTTCCACAATCAATTAAAGATTAAATATGAATACATAGTATGGAATCAACAAGTAGATTATGAAATATTTACATTCTAATTTTGTTGATGTTATGAAACTAGATAAATGGCAAGAGCTTACAAAGTAAAAACAATGGAGAAAGAGATGGGAAATTTTGGTCATCAGACAAACTTTAAGATGAAGCATGGAGATCTTGTATTAGAAGATGGAATAGATCAAGGATTTTCCACTCCCCAAAAAAGGATGAATAATTCCCCTACATCATTAGATAAAAATGGCCATCATGGTTCACTCAAATCAACTATTAGAAGAAAAAAAGGACACAATGAGAAACTACAATGTGCAAGCTCAAATTCAAAAGGCATTAAAGGTGGAAAGCAAAATATGGAGATCAATTTTAAAACAAAATAGGTAGAAAAGGTTAAGTCTATTCTAAGTAAACCATCTTCATTTTCCTCAAGCATTATAAAATCTCTCCTTGCAATAAAAGAAAAATAATATAGAGTTTATCCCTTGTACTTAGGGTTTCAACAACAACATAATAAAGAAATGAGTATGGAGGATATCCATGGAAATTTAGGGATTTTAAGGTAGTATAAGAATGTAATTACAATGAAAGATTATTATTTCACTTTAGGGTTTCTATGAAAACACATAATAAAGTGTCTATGAGGCTATTTATTCCATTTGATATTTCCTATGGTAGCATAAACCTATAGATGAAAAGCATCATTATGAATAGTTTAAAAAATTGAAGATCTTGAAGAAGATGAAAGTATTGATGAGAATGGAAAAAGAGAGTGGTGAGTTACCAAATGAATCTTTTGTGTGAATCCTTTTTCCTTAAACCCCCATATTTTTTAACTAAATGATAGATTGATCCCTTATTTTGACTAAAATGAAAACCACTAGTATTTTATACAAAACAATATAATTTAATAATGTTTACTAAATTATGAATATTTTCTTGCTTGACTTAAAGATTGGTCCTTGCTAATACTATTTGTCTCATCTTGAGCGAGTTAAAATATTGTGTATGTCACCGATGCATAACTCACTATGGGAAATTTAACATGATGATGTAGCTAGAATATGAAGTTACCCTATCATAGTACGAAAACATGCAAATTGCTAAACTACAAAACTAAAGAAAAATTCCTAGTGATTTCCAACTATACATACTCACATGCATTGGTTGACATATAAGAGGAAATTTTTTGATCTATACATTAGTTAAGAGGAAATAAAATATTGTAACTATATAAACTAAATGAATAATTTTCAATAGACTGAATAATTATTCTAACAATATAGAATTGAAGGATGGTGTCAATTGGAATCCACTCTTGCAAATTATTTTTTTCCTCTCTAGATCACCTTAACCACACAAGATTGAAATATCAATAATCCAAGATATAGGAAATCCAAAAGAAATTATAATCCTATTTTACAGTAAAAATTGGCCATGGCAGTTCTAACTATACCCTTAAGAGCCAAGAAATAATTCAATAAGACTTTGTGCTTTCCCTTTAGAAAACATGTTCCTTATACATGGATAAGGGGATATCTCTTCAAGACTTAGACCATATCATGTGATGATGTGACATGTTCAAGAGGATGAAGTTTTTGACATCCTATGGGCTTGTCATGATTTTTTTTTTTTGGTAAATAAAAGTCTTCATTAATTACCGGGTTTTGCAAGTTAACCCAAAACCTATTACAATATCTAGCCTTCTACTAAGATTGTAGATCCTAGTCATCCTTGAAACTTTCTTACCAAAAATTGTGTTGAATCCCCTACAACACCTTACTAACAAAGCAAAACATAACTATAAACATTACTTACATTGACAGGAATTGAAGTTTGGAACTTTGTACTTGTGAAACCTATTGCTTGCCCATTTCCTATTCTCTTTTGGAATCTTCCAAGGCTTACACCCTGTTACCTTCATTTCCAATTTGGTATGATTTAGAGGGAAACCCCATAATTATTACCAGCTCCATGGGGAAAGAACACCCATTCATATTTCTCCTTAACGGGTAGGTTTATTTTCATGAATAATAATATTTTCCACTTCATGTGGCACACCTTGTGTCCATGTCACCAAACTACCAACATCAAAACCTATGTTGGCTAATTTTTCAACTGACCTGTTGGCCTCACGGTACACATGATGAGCCTTATGGAGTCACTTTATTTTTTAAAGGGCAATTACTAAGATCCTAAATGCAAGCTACTATTGGATATATTTTTTTAGATATTCTAAGGACTATGTAACTTGGAGTGATCAATTTCAATGCATGGGAAGACCTACCTAGTCATATGAGATGTCATTAAGCCATAATTATCGATTGAACCATTTGAGGAATGGAGATTACATTTTATGGACCCCATTGATACACCTTCCAATCAAGGGTACATCCTTGTGTACACCAATTATGTTACCATATGGATAGAGGTGAAAGCACTAAAAAATCCTTGGGATAAAAAAGTAGTAGAATTTTCGTATGAAGATTTACATTGTATGGCGTACCTAGAAATATTGCCATGGATCATGGACCACAATTTACTTTGAAAGTAGTAAAAATATTGGTCAAGGAATATGAAATTTGCCATAGTAAATCCTCTCCTTACCATCCAAATACAAATGGACAAGTGGAAGTAATAAATAGGGAGTAATAAAGCATTCTCATTAAGTTTAGATTCATAATAAAAATTGGGCTAGTCATATTAAAGAAGTTGTTTGGACCTACTAGACAACATAGAGAACTACAATAATACTCATACCATATGATCTTGTAAATGAAAATATGGTAGTTCTACCTATTGAGTTTGAAATAAAAACTCTAAGGATAGATTTTGAGCTAGGGATAAACCTTTTTGAAGGAAAAAAGTATAGAATATAATAACTCAATGCTTTGGATTAACTTTTCCAATAAGAAAATTTCATATATAAATGATCCAATGATAGCAGACCATGTGGCATGACTACTTCATTAAGGAAAATAAATTCAAAGGTGGAGATTGGACACTAATTTATAATTCTTAGCTTGTGGACTTCAAAGAAAAATTACAACACCATTGATTATGGCCCTACAAAATCATCATCATCTTTGATAATGAAACAGTCAAAACATAAACAATGAAGAAAACATTCCACTATGGTTAATAGTTGTTGGTTTTGAATTTACCAAAAACCTTTGAAAATACAAACAATTGATGAATAAGAGTTTCCACTTATTGCTAATTTTTTTGGATTTAAATTTACCAAAATCTATTAACTAAGGAGGATTTTACAACCCATCTTCTATCTCAATATCATTTTGTACTAGTGGAAGTAAACTCTTCTATAATCCATAGTGAGTGTTGACCAACCTACAATTGTATAAAAGAATACTTGATGGTGAAAATCCATTTTGGATGTTATTAATGAGAATAAATTTTGTAATTTATCCCACTGGCTAAAATCTCCTATAATATTTTTTGGTATTGATAAAAAAGGAGGTTGAAGGGCCCCGATCCTTTACATAGAGCTTGAAAGATGTACAGGTAAAAACAAGAGAAGATCAAAAAATTCAAGATAGCCCTATCTTAGTAAAATAAACAAACCTAGGCTAAACCTACTGATGGAGAAGCTCAAATAATATCCCTCCCGCTATCCTTCTATTTGACATGGCTTATGCAGCGCTCAATGTTTTACATAACTGATAAAGAAACTATTGACAACAATGTAATTTAGTTTGCTCAAATACTTCATTGCATGATCCCAATAAGTATTCTGCTTTGCTCTACCCTCTTTATATGCTACCTTTATTATCAATTCTTATCATCTATTCCAACTCCATGGGGGAATATGACCAGACCTTGAAATTCTCAAATTTAACTACCATATTTGTCATTTTATCGACATATTTGTTTCCCTATTTATAAATATGTTTAACTTGACTTTCTTCTAGGCTTCCCAAAATAGTCCTTGCATCTGTAATTATTTAGAAAATTCTAGAATTATTTAACTCCCCTTTTTAAAGGAAGATATAACATTCTTGGAATCTCCCTCCTGAACAATTCTCCTAAAACCCAAATTTACTGCAATTTAGAGGCCTATAAGCATCACCCTTGCTTCAACTTGATGATTTATGGTAATTCCTAGATCCTTAGCATATGCAATAAATACTTAACCTCTATCATTCCTAATTAGGCCCCCACAACTAGCATGACCCGGGTTACCTTTTGTAGCCCCATCGAAATTAATTTTTACCTAGTCTTTGTGAGGACGTTCTCATCTAGTATCTAGTCTCACCTGATTGATTTATTTCATATTTAATATATTTTTATCTAGGGAGGATCATTGCAATATTTTCCTGGCCGACAATATTTTTAATAAAATCCTCTAATAGGGCTATTTGTATCCTAGTATAAACCCCAATTATTCCTCTGGTTTTATTTTTGAACACTTGTTTGTTTCTTTCCAACCAAATCCTCCAAAAAATATGTGGAATGCATTTTTTCCAAAACATAATGCTTCGTAAGTGTCACTATTCCCAAATCTTGATTAGAGAATCTGGAATGACCCAAGCAACATTAATTTCTCTCAATAACATATTTAGGATATCATGAAAAATCATAAGTTCTAAATAGGTGGTCCATGCACTCATCCTCTTTGTTACATAAGACACAAATATTTGGAACCACAATTCCTCTTTTGAACATATTGTATTTCATGAGGATCTTATTGAGAATGACAATCTAGAAAAACATAGAAACTTTAGGGATGATGTTTGGCTTTCAAATTCTTTTAAGCTTGGGTTTCTCTAAGGTTACTTTTTCCAAGACTCTATATCCATCCTTCACCAAGTATTGGATTTTTTGGTTTCTTTCCCAAATTACCTGGTCCTCCTCTAAACCTCTACCTAAATAATAACTCCTTAAAAGTTTTTACAGATCTTTATCCCTTGGGCCTTGCATATCTTCTTGTAGGATTTTCCACTCCTAAAAATCACCCACCCTATGAATGTAACCATTAATTTTCTTACCATAGGTTCTGGTTAAATGTTCTTTAATATCTTTGAATTTTTTGTAGTTCACTAAAGGCTCCTCTTGAATCCAAGGGTTTTTCCAAAAGTTAATTTTTTTCCCATACCTAATCTCTATTTTAGACCTTGACATAGAACTTTCCTGCTATTGATTATATTTTTCCAAAAAATAGACCCACGTGGAGTATTAGAACAACTGATAAAGTGGTTTCTACCCTCCAAGTATTTATTTTAGATAATGCTAGCACATTTCCCTAATGATCCAGTGCAAATCCTCCAACCATGTTTAGGTATAAGGGCTCTATTTAGATCTCTCAACTTCCTCAATCCAAGACCCTCATTCTATAAAGGCTTGTAGTAGTTATCCTAAGCTACCAGATTTTTGCATTCAGTGCCATCCCACAAGAATTTTTTTTGTATTCTTTCTAAAGTCTCTTCCACTTTCCTTGAAATCCTTAGGAAAGACATGAAATAAATAGGGAGGCTTTGAAGCGTGTGTTTTATGAGTTGTACTTTCCTTGCAAAGGATAATAGAGATCTCTTCCAACCTTGAAGTTTCCTATTAAATTTATCAATAATCATATTTCAAAGTTCATCTTTCATTTTTCCTATAAACAAAGGTAAACCAAGATAGGTGATAGGGAATTTTTCCTCCTTAAAATCCAACACTTTAATTATTTGATCTCTTATACTTTCCTCCATGTTTAAAAATATAATCCTACTTTTTTATAATTTATTTTTTGGCCTGTAGCTTTTTCATAAGAATCAAGGACTTTTTTAAACTCCAAAGCTTCTTCCTCTGTAGCTTCCCCAAGAAATAAAGTATCGTTCACAAAATTTTTATGGGACAAATCTTCACCAATGGATGAATATTTTAGACCTTTGATATTACCATACTTTCTCTTTATTTCCAAATTTATTCCCAAGGCATTTGCCATAATGATAAAGAGATATGGAGACAACAAATCTCCCTGCCTGATTCCTCTGGTAGAAGGAAAGAACCTAGTAGATTATCCATTACTTAGGATAAAAAAGCGAGGGTTATAAATACACATACCAACCCATGCCCTCCATTTTTTATTGAAACACATTTGCTCCATTATTTTATCTAAGAAATACCAAGAAACCCTGTCATAGGCTTTGTTTATGTCCAGCTTAAGGAACATGCCTGACCCTTTCCTCCTTTGAAGAGAGTGTGTTGTTTCATAAATAGAAATGATGCTTTCAGTAATCTGCTTGCCTGCCATATAACCTCGATATTTATTAATGATTGAGGGGATGATTGTTTTCAACCAATTGGCCAACACTATAGTAAAATTTTTGTAAATTGTATTACATAGGCTAATTGGTATAAATTCATGTATTTTATCTGCTCCATATTTCTTGGAAATTAGATAAAGGAAGGTATTATTCTATTCTTTCAACAAATTACCAGATTTTTGGGCTTATTGGATTGCATTGACAACATCTTCTCCAAAAATATCCCAATGATGTTGAAAAAAACCTAGTGGGAAACCATATGGACCTGGAGCCTTGGATGCTCCCATAGAGAAAACAACTCTTTTAGTTTCTTCCTTATAGATTTCCTTGCATAGATATCCATTCATTCTATCATTAAATCCTTTGGAAATATTGTTATTGATGGTTTCTATTTCATGTTGCACTCTGTTTTTCTTTGCTAAGAAGGTTTTGAAAGAAAACAATGGCCAGATTTTTAATATCATTTAAATCCTCATAATTTCTTCCATATTCCCCCATAAGGTAGAGGATTTTATTTTTTTCCTATGTCTCATAGTCAAAGCATGGAATAATTTAGTGTTTCTATCACCTTCCTTGAGCCATAGTACTTTTAATTTATGTTTCCAATGAATTTCCTCTTGGGAAATGGTATTATTTTTTTTGGTAGGTAACAGTATATTTATAGCGGGTTTTTTAACAGGATCCCAAAACCTTAGTTACATCATCAGCCAAGACTAGACAATCAAACAAAAAAGTGGGGCTGCACCCGAGGCAGCAAGCCGAGACTCGGGGCCCTGGCCTCGGCCCTACAAAAAATAGCTAAACACCAACAAAACCAAACCTAAAAGCCGCCAAAACAAAAAACTACCCCTGACAGATCACAGAAGATGGACACCCAGAACAACTGGGCCTAGTTGTCACCCCTGATACCCAGCCTGCGCCTGAGCTTGGCCTGCCATCACATGGGATATCTAGGAAACCAATCGACGGGCAGGAGACAAGCCTAGGCTAGGCGATGAGGCACCACAGGGAAAGAAGACATCGATCTTCTAGAGACCTCGCTAGAGGAAATATAGGGCCCCGGCACGGGGCAGGTTAGACACCAAGGTCCTCCACATCGCTCACCTGATCTTTCAAGGTAATGAGAACCAGAGCTTCGAGAAAGTCTATGGTCCAGGTGGTGAAGGCGTCAGCAAGAATGGCTTGGTTCGCCATGAAGTCGGCCGCCCTGTTGCCTTCCCTGTACACATGCTGGAAGCAATAGTTGAGGAATACCTGGAGAACAAAGAGGGCTTCCTGGATGAAGTTGTGAATGCGCCAGGAGCAGTTACTTGGGCTACAGGCAGCATTGATGATGAATTGGGAGTCACCCTCAATGATGACTTGAGAAGAAGCCCCCTTGAGGATGTTTAGACCACTTAGCAGAGCAGCTGCTTTAGCAAAGTTGTTGGACTGGAGGCCAAGAGGAGCAGCAAATGCCATGACCAGGGCCCCGTGGCAATCGCAGATAACCCCGCCCACCTTAGAGGGCCCGAGATTGCCTTTGGATGCATTGTCGAAGTTGAGCTTAACCCAGTCGGGGGGGCAATCCATCTGGTCAAGGAACGACGGGATGGAGCAGGTGGGGGATCAGGGGGGAGCTGGATACCGAGAGAGGAAAGTAGGGCGGCTTCGCCCGGTCATTGGGGCATCTCAGTCAGGGGGATGGATCGGGCATTTTCAAGGGCAAAGGTCATGGCCTTGGTCGCAATCCATAGGGGGAATGGTTTGGGGAAGAAAAGGCTCTACTGTTGTGCTCGAGCCAGAGCTGCCAAAGCATATGGGGGAGGCATGAATTCCAAAGAAAGTAGGTGAAGGGATGGGCAAAGGGGTTGGGCCACTACAGTAGGAGGTCAGAGATGGATCTGGGGCTCACCCACCGGATGGAGAATTGGGAAAGGATGAGGCCCAAGACTTCAGATGAGAAGGAACAGTTGACAAGGAGGTGGTTGGTGGATTACCAGGCATCACAACAAACGTAACATCTATTCAGGATCTGGAAGCCCCTCTTGATGATATTTTTGATCGTTAGAATCTTGTTTTGGATGACCACCCAAATGAAGTGGCTAATTTTGGGGATCAACTTCTTGGCCCGCACCTGTCGGGCTAGTAAGGGATCCTTGTCGGGGTCTCTCTAAAGGTTGTAAGCAGACTTGATAGAGAAGGCTCCGCTAGGGGTACCGTTCTAAACACATCTATCATCACCTCCAACGGACAGGATGACAGTCACTATGAGGAGGCCCTGGAGTCTGGCAGCTTGGAGCGGGTGCCTGGGGTCCAGGATGGGCGCCCAAGATGTGCCTCCCAAGCTCTGGGAGAGATAGCCCGCAACCTTGGGGCCTCTGTTTGCCAGGGCTACCTTGAGAATGAGAAGCTCTCTGTCAGTCGACAAGGCCTCATCTTGAATCCATCTATCGTCCCAGAAATCAATCTTGGTGCCATCTCCAAGGATCCATCTACTTCCTTTCTGGATTATGTCTTTGGTAGAAATCAGGGACTTCCAAAGGGTAGATCCATCGCGGGGCTGAGACTCGTTGAGGAAGGGATGGCTATGACAGTATTTCCCACGCACAATGCTGACCCACTCATCAGGGGTATCAGTGTGAGCCTTCCAAGCATGCTTGGCCATGAGGGCTCTGTTCATGGGTACCACCCTCCTGAGTCTGATCCCTCCATCATCTTTGGGGTAGCAGACCAGGGACCAAGATACCAGGGGAATCCTCTTTTTATCTTCACTTCTCAACCAAAGGAAGCTTTTTTGAATTTGTTCGATGTGAACTGCAACGGAGGCTAGGATTTTGAAGACCGACATGAAGTATATCAGGATGCTTTGCAATACTGCCGTTAGGAGGGTGGCTCTACCAGCCTATGAAAGGAGGTGGCCTTTCCAAGGGGCCAGGTTCCTCTTAATTCGCTCAATCAACCTACCCCATAGGGCCCTAGAAGATGCACCTGTGAATAGGGGGAGCCCGAGGTACGAGGAGGGGAGGGAGCTAGGGGAGCAGCCCAAAATCCATCCAATTTTGATCTGTCTAGCTAGGGGGGTTTGAATGAAGAAAATTATGCTCTTTCGAAGATTGATTTTCTGGCCGACCGCCTCCTCGAACAGGGTCAAAATATGCTTGAGGATTTTGGCTTGGGGGATTGAGGCAAAAGTGGCCAGGATGGTGTCATCCACAAACTGTTGGTGAGAAATAGGGGGCAGGCCCGACGTAGGCCTGATGCCTAAAATGATACCATGAGACACATTTCCTGAGATGGTCTACCCCAGGGCCTCATCTAGGATGATGAAGAGGATCAGGGACAAGGGGTCACCTTGGCAAAGGCCTCTGGAGCTAGGGAAAAATTCGACAGGGGACCCGTTGACGAGGATGGAGAACCATGAGGAAGACACGCAGTTGCTGATGAGCCTAACCCAAGAGGGGTGAAATCTAAACTTGAGGAGGACCTTGGATAGGAAGGCCCAGTTGACCTAGTCAAAGGCCTTGTTCATATCCAACTTGAGCAGAAAGGAGGTCTTTTTGGATAGGACAGTTGAGTGAATGGCCTTGTGCATGATAATGACCCCGTCAGTGATCAATCTGCCCTTGACCAAACTACCCTGGTAGGGGGCAATGATCAGGGGGAGGATGTCCTTAAGATGTGAAGCCATGGATTTGGTGAGGATTTTGTACAGGACATTGCACAGCCTAATGGGGCGGAAGTCCAAGAGGGACCGGGCTACCTGGGACTTGGGAATAAGAGCTATGAAGGTGGAGTTGATACCTCTAGGGATGGATCGGGCTGCCTGTAGGTCCCGGATGGCAGTGCACACCTCCACCCCGACCAGGTCCCAGAATGATTGGAAGAAATGGGGGGGAAACCATCTAGGCCCAGGGCCACCTCGGCCTTCATGGAGAAAGTGGCTGCATGGATTTTGGAGTCAGATAGAGGTTGTGACAACATCTGATTTGTCGATGGAGAAACCAAAGAAGGGATGTGCTCCAAAAGGGAGTCAGCCGTGCATGGGGACATGGGAGGGCTGTCACCCAGGAGCTCTTGGAAGAAGTGAGTGGTTTTAGCCCGGATGTCCTCTTCTTCCTTAATGATACCGTCGTCACTACCCACCAACTCAACAATTCTGTTGGAGCCCCTGTTCTTGAGGGTCGACGCATGGAAGAACTTGGTATTGGCATCGCCATCTTGGAGCCACAGAGATCTCAACTTTTGTCTCCAAAATATTTCCTCCCGGGCTAGGATGTTATGATACTCGCTGAGAACAAGGCGCTCCTCATCCCTGAGCCCCGGGTCTTGGGAGCCAGCTTGAAATCTAGCCTCAAGGGCTTCGATTTTTTCTTGGATAACAGCTTTGTTTTCAAAGATGTTTCCAAACATCTCCTTGTTCCAGGTCTTGAGTTGATCCTTGAGGCGCATAATCTTATGGTATATTTGTTCAGCAGGGCATCGAGGGATCGAGGGAGCCCACCAGCGCCCAACCTAGGCCCAAAAATCTGGGTGATGTAGCCACATGGACTCGAACCGAAATGGCCTCCTGGGGGAGGGCTTGTGATCGATTTCAAGGAGGAGGGGGCTATGGTCAGACCCAATTTTTGGAAGGGCTAGCAGGGTGGCATCAACGAACATAGGCAGGGCTTCCTTGGACAAGAGAACTCTATCTAGTCTGACTTGAATATGGTTTGCTCCCACCCTTTTGTTGGTCCATGTAAACCTGGCACCTTTTAGACTAACATCCATGAGCTCGTTGAGGGCAGTGAAGGCACTAAAGTCCTCCATACTCTTGCCCTGAGCCGCTGAGCCCCCGCTCTTATCATAGGGAAACAGGGGGCTATTGAAGTCCTCGACCAAGATCCAGGGCAAGGGGGCGAAGGCTTCTCGCATCCAACTAATCTCCTTCCATAGGGTCGCCTTCTCAATGGGACTGTTGGGAGCGTAGACATTGGATAGGATCCATGATCGGTTTGAATTAATACAATGAACTAGCATGTTGATGATTCTAGGGGATGAAGATATGAGTCTTCCTTCAAAGCACCAGGGGTCCCACATGCATAGTAGACCCCCGACAGAGCCGACTATGGGGGTAGACAGGGACTCGCAATTGCGCCAGGAAGCTTGGGCTACTCGTCGGGCAGCATCCTCATCTATTTTGGTCTCCTGGAGGAGGAGGAAGGACAGACGGTGATCCCTATAGAGCTAGTCGAGGATCCTTTTCTTGGGAGCCCCATTGAGGCCCCTGATATTCCAGGAGATGAGCTTCATTTGACACCCTTGAGGGATCACTTGCCCCCCTTCCTATAGTGTGTGGGGGGTTTGGATCGGTTGGCATCAGTCTTGGAGAAACCTGCCCCCACGTCCGATAGAGTAGCCTGAGAGCCATTGGCTATGTCGTCTTCGGTTATCCTAGTCCACTGATCACCTAGGGTGGTTCGCCCTCTCTTGAGTTTGTTGCCAAAATATTTGGCAAAAGACCTACTTCGGGTCATCTTAGGGCTGACTTCGTCAGGACCAGATGAAGAACTGGCTTTGATCTCCTGATCGGACATCTCAGATCTGCACTCCAAGATGGTAAGCCCAGCAGGGAATGCTGGGGGGGCCAGGAATGGGGTAGAGGAGGAACAGGGAAGGGGGGGGAGGAGGGGCCCTCGGCCAAGGAGGCCTGCGGGGGGGAAGGCCTGGCCTGCTCGCTTGCGCAAGTAGGGCCCTACAGATGGGGGTTAAAAATAGGCTGGGCAAAATAGCTAGGGGTAAGGACCGCAGAAGGTGACCTAGGGGAGGGAGCAATAGGTAGGGAAGCCTGGGAGAGGGTGCTCTCCAGACCGAGGCCTAAGGGAGAATCCATTGGGGCCTGGGGGGTGGCCCTTGGTGGCCCAGGCTTGGGATCTGGGGCCATCGCGGGGGGGCCCACGAGGTGGGGCCTGGCCTGAATGGGAAGGGGGTTTGGGCAGAGGGCCTTTTGCATTTCTAGAAACTAGGCATTGGTGAGAGAGGTGGCCCTGAGTGCTACAGGTGGGACAGAAGGTGGGTTTTTTTCATAGATCAGGGCCTAACTCCAGAAGTAGGACCTAGAGGAGATAGTTACCGAGGAGGGGAGCACGGATTCAATATTGGCATTGACGCAAAATCGAGCATGCACCATTCGAGATCCTACCTTTGTAGCAAGGTCAAAGGCCACCAGTTACCCAACCAACTGGGAAATTAGCCTGAGGACATTTTTGTGCCACAAATGGAAGGGAAGGTCTGGGAGACGAACCCAAATCATGGTGAAGTTGATGCTTTGGGTGCTGGGGTGGAAGTCAGCTCCATACCTCCTGAGGAAGAGGCTCTTGTGCCCTAGAAACTAGGGCCCGCCCGATAGGATCTTTTTGGCATCTTCGTTGTTGTTTAGTTTAATGATGAAGAAACCCTTGGTTAGGGCAACCAGGTGGATGTGCCCAAACACCTTCCATTTAGTAGCTGCCCACTTGTGAATGGTTTCCATGTCTGGATGACCTCCCAAAAATTTCCCTACCAAGGATGCAAAAGAACCCGTGACTAAGGAGGAAAATACCTCCTCCTGGATAGAGATGTGCATGCCCTCGAGGGACAGACCTAGCCCCGGGGCCCGATGAGGGGCCCGATGCCCGCCAAGATCTGTTGGAAGGAGGGTTTAGACCCACCCGGGACAAAGCCCGCTTAGGAGCCAGGGACTGATTCCCCGACCCAACGCTCGTATCGAGGCCCTATGGGCCAGGGCCCAGGACACCCTGGCCCCTAAACGGATCGACTGCAGACCCATCCTCTGGGCCCACCGGGGGTATTGCGGGCCCGAGACTGGGCCCCGATGTGCCTGACCCCGATCCTGAGCCCAATCTCGACTGGGATCCTGCACCAAGCACTGACCCTGTCCCCAGCCCTGCATCTGCACCTGCTCCCTCTCTTGCACCTGCACCTGCATCTGCTCCTACTCCCGCTCTTGCTCCCGCCATCCATTAACATTGATATACTTAACCATAAATGATATTATGATACTTCATGAGGAGTTTATTTTCCCTTTTATGTCACTCTAGTTTTCTACCTTCCCTTTCCATTTTTTCCTCTATATCTTGGATACCCTTTTTAAGTTTTTGTTTTCTTAAATTGATGTTCCCAAAAATTTCTTTTTTCCAAATAATAAAAGCTGGTGAAAAATCATTTGGTGCAATATCAAGGGGGAGAACTTCAGAATATTAGCTTTTTGGATGAACTCTCCTTTTGAAAATAATAATAATAATAATATAATTTTATTTTCTACAAATTATTTATGGTACTCACATCCTGATTTGAAATGTATATGCTCACCAAATTCTTAGGTAATACATGTAACAATGCTTTAATTTCTATAAATCCTATTATGTTAAATTATTTGACACATAAAAACTATTATTTTTGTATATATATTTCTTTTCCTATGGGATATTATTGTAGTTTCTTAGTTTTTCCATGACCTACAAACCCTACATACTATAGATATTTCTTATGTAGTTCCACTTGCCCATTGTCTACCTATTTTCCATAATGTATTTCTTTTCTAACTACCTTCTAGTTGGCATTGTATTTCATGCATGTGCATTATCTCTTAAATTCTCTTGCAATCCTATAGAATATTTTTTACTAACTCATGATCATCGAGAATAACATCATTATTAATATAGGAAAGATGTCAACATAATAGGTCATCAATACATGGTGATAGAAAAACTTATTGGATATTTTCTATGGACATGTGATAGGATCGGTAGGTTATCATGTAGTTATGATAAACAAAATTGGTCAATATGTTTTTTAAAATTATAATTAGTTAGCTCACTTTGGTCATGTGAATGGCATGCATACCTTTGGATTGAAGTGATTATAAGACAATTGTCATAATAATTATTGCAATAACTATCCAAATTTTTTAAAATCCAAGGTATCATTACCATATATGGACATGTAAAGACAATTATAAAATCACCAAGAATAATTAGAGAGGAATTAGTTGCACACTAATGAGGTATAGATAGAATCACAAAGAACGAATGTATATGAATAAAGTTTGAAGAAACCTATAGGTTTCTTAGTTTTTTGAAACTATGGGGTGGATGAAGTTATTTGAGTGTCTATCAAAGTATCATGGGTAAATTTCCCTAAAATTTGCTAGGGTATTGTAGGAAAACTTAAAATGAATTCAAAATATTAATGCCCCTACTATAGAAAAATCTATTGTAGAAGTATAGGACCGATCATTAAAGGAGATAAATAGTATAAAACTAAATTCAAATAATCAAATATTAGAAGGTATTTCATACATTAAAGCAAGGAGGTTGATGTCACACCAAACAGGATCAAGTGGGCTTCACCACCTACACCTTGAAATAAGGTTACCCTTAATAATTTAAAGTACATTACTCATGAACGATGCCACAACTTTAGTTTTCATACCATTTTTATATTATTTTTTATCTCTACCATAGAAAACAAATCAATCTCTCCTATATTTTTTTTAAATCATTGCAATACATGTCCACTAAGGTTTAAGAAGGAAAGAAAACTAGTCTTTCCCATAATGGTTTGATTTGACTGGTTATAAATAATGCCTAACAGAATCCTATGGTCACTTGGGTAAAGTCTGTGAAAAGAAACAAGGAAGGAAGAAATTAAAAAAAGGAGTAGGAAACCACTTTCAAAAATAAAGCAGGAAAGACCATAGTGTTCAGGGTAACCACAACCCCCAAATTAAAAAGAAGGAATTTTGTAGGTGCTAAAAATCCAAAATAACCTTGCTGCCTAAGAAAAATAGGGAGTAAAGACCATGAGTCATGAAGAAAAAATTTGTAACTACCATGGACCCTTTCATCAACATATCAATTGTGGATTTAGAGCCATAGAAGGAGAAGGAGCCAAGTGAATTCTTGATGGCATGAAGGTATAGGAATAGGAAGTAATATCCATAAATAGAGGAATCCATACAGAAGAGGAAAGAAATATCCTTGCCATGGCCTCTAAAGGATAATATATAGTATAGGAAACAAGGACCACTAGGGATCTTATGGAAACACTAGCAGAGGTAACTTCATAAGAATTTATAGAAATAGATTCATAGGGATTTGAGGCAAGACAATGAGAGAAACCTCAACTCGATTTTGACTAACTAGAGTTAGAAGATTTGGTAGATGAGGAGGAACCAAAGGAAGTAGATATTAATAAGCCTTAGCCACTTTAGTGTTGAAATTATAATTTGATTGATATTCAAGGCTAACATTGTATGATGTAATCTTGGATAGGCCTAGGGGAAATCATTTTACAATGTGTTTAATTTATTGTAATGATATTTTTATGTAATCCCTATGGGTTGTGATTAACCTTGATATGGTTAAATACATCTTATAACCTATAATTAACCTATAATTCTTCTTGTTATATTTCCTTAGGTTAAACTTATTGATGTAATTTAGGGATTAAGTATTGGTATAAATACCCCAAAACACTCCACCAATAACATCACACTATTATGATTATTATCTATAGATAATATAATGACTATTTATGGCTCCTATAGGTCCCCACAATGTCTTTCTTTCTTTTGTCCTTTTTTTAATTCTTTTTATATAAGATATGAGTGGATGGATTACTTATGCTAATTTTTAGAAATAGATATGATTTCTAGCATGGTATTAAAGTGGGTATGGAGCTTCATTACTTGGTCATATAGCAAGTATATTCAAAGTTCTTGACTATTCTTTTGATATCTAGGATGAATTATCCTCAAAAATTTTAGAATCTCAATACAAAATAAGGCACATTGGAAGAACAATTTTATTTTTTTGTCCCCTTTTGGTTACTACATATATGAGTGCTTTAATGGAGGGAATCCATATAGAGGAAAATATTCAAATTCATTTTTTTTGAAAAACGATACCAATTACCTTTTTCCCTCTATTTATTTTTCTTGATAACAAATCTGATTGAATATGAAGAACATCATTGGTCATTTTGTAGGCTCTTGATTCCACATATTTTAAGGAGTCTAAAAGCCAAAACTACCATAAGAAAAATATTATATGAGTAGGATGTTGGATCTAGCATGTCATCTTGGGGATGATGCATAGACTTGCTACTATTGTTTATCTCATCAGAAAAAGACACAGGTCATCAACTAACAAACTGCCTTCTTGATCTAACCTTGATAGTGAGTAAGATAGATAGTATAAGGTCATGTAGTTTGTTTATTAGAGAATGCAGGGTTTTGAGACTTGTTCCCTTCCATTTTTTGACATTGTGTGAATTTTTTTTAGTGCTCAATGAATTCCTTCAAGGAGACATCTAATCCATCATTGCATCCATGGGTGCTAGCATAGTGGTAGACAAGTGTTAGAAAATAATTCTAGAGACAAGGTCAAAATTTTATATTCATTTTTTTATGCACTCATAATTAATTTAGGCTAAAGGACAAACAATCCATTTTACTTCCAATGCCATGACATGGACTAGTGGCTATCCTAACTTGTCTAGGTCATTTACCACCTAGAGGTTGACAATTTGAACCTCTTCCTCTCTATTCTTTCAAAATTTTATCTTCTTTCACTCAAATATCAACCAAAGTGGAAGTGGACATGGCATCCAAATAAAATAAAAATAAATACTTTTATCTATTCACTCATCCTCATCCAATCAAAGAGTAGTAAGTGGTAGGATTCTAGCCAATTAGAGGTGGCTAAGTGGCACAAAATGAGTGGTTCTTACTAGTGAATGCATGGGTGCCAAGTGGTAATAAGAGATTGGATATTTCTCTTCTAAGTTTTGAGGCTTTGTTTTTATAATTATTTTGGGGGGCTATTTGATTAAATCTTCTAGAGGCCATAACCTTTGCATATGATAGCATTTTGGGCCATTTTTTCAAATCATATGAATTTTTGAGCTTTATGCACTAGTGACATTAGTTAATGGACCTATTCTTGTTCTAGGGACCTAATCATGTGGAATAGTCCTCAAGTCCTATTCCTCTATTTTGAGAGGTGGATTTACCATATTTTATGTAATCAAAATATTTAGTCTAGTTTTTTGGAAGATGTAGTTGGATTTGTGACTATTGAAGTAGATTGTAATTGGAGGTATTAGAAAAATTATTTAGGATGTAATTTAGTCAATACCTCTTCCTCCTTTGGGATATTGAATTTTCTTATTCGTAAAGATCTAATAATTCATGATCTCTTCCTTCTTCTATTTATCATATAGGTAATCTTGAAAGTTTTTAATAACTCTTCTTTTAAGAAGGTGCATGCAAAGCCTCTTTTGGTAATGGAAATTAGGTGGACCAAGGGAAAATTGACCTTATTAAAAAAATGTGATATATGTTATAAAAATATAAATTTATTTCTTCAAGTAATACATTATATGATAATGGAAGATTGAAGTAACATTTCCCTAGAGGTGGTAATGATTTTGACTTCTCTTACCCAACTAAAGCCTTAATAGAAGTTTTTATTGGGTATGTGTGGAAGTATCTATTAGTGGTGGTGATGACTATAGTCCAACCTAAGGATGCTATAATACAAAGGTACAATTGTAGCATTGGATTTTAGATGATGAGGAAAATTCATATGAATCTACCTCAAAGTGTGGATACCCACTAGAGCATCCATTATGAGGGATCAAATATTATCATCACTATGTCTTGTATCCTTGGCCCCTTAGTTTAGATTATGAGTGAGTGTTGAAAGTGTAATCTAATTCATGGTCAAGACTAATGTTGTATGATGTTGGTTAAGCCTAAGGTCAATCATTGTATAATGTACTTAACTTATTATAATATTTTATTCTATAAACCCTATTGGTCATGATTAACCTTTTTATTGTTAAATTCATCTTAAAACTTGTAATTAAATTTAAATCCCTCTTGTTATATCAGCTTAAGTTAAAATTATATATGTAAATTGGGGAGTAGCTATTGGTATAAATACCCCCTAACCACTCCATCCATACCATCAGAGTGTTTTTATTCTTATATATAAATAATATAGTTATTATTTATGGTGTCTATAGGTGCCCACTATATATTTTTTTCTTTCATCCTTTTTTATGCATTTTGTATAATATTTGAGTGGATGGATTGATTCTATTTGTTTTTGAAAATAGGTGAGAATTCTAAATTTAATTAAATTGAAGAATAAGAGCAAATTTAGCTTTGTAAGGATGATAGATGTCAGGTGGTAAAACCTACAAATAGTTGGATAAAGTAATGACTACAAAACATCCCCTACTATAAGAAAAAAAATATATTACAAGACAAATGGAGTCCATGAAAATTAAAGAAGGTTGCAAGAATCTCACAACTACAACCAAGGTTGAAAAAATATTTTTTAAGCGTTCTTTATACAAATTTTAGGAAGTGATTTTTAGACTAAAAGAAGACCTAGCACAAGCCAAATATAAATATGATCACTAGAGAAATCAAGTGGAAAATATCAATAGTCTACAAATATAATTAATAGTTACAAAAGGGAAGGTTTCTATATGGAAAGTAGAAGCAAAATTCTATAACCATAAATATATTTATTTGACCAATGATGAGGAAAATTTGAAGACCACTACGGAGAACTTTGAGAAGCTAATAACGAAGTAGTAGGACATCCTTGCAAATATGAGAAAGAAATGAAAATTAACAAGGAAAATAACTAAATAAAAAAGATGAAGAAAACCAATTAGTTACTTTCTACTATAGTCACATTTTCCAAGGAGATAGTTGGTCGTAGACCTCCTCCCAAATTCTATTACTTATACTTAAAGAAAAAATGTCTTCACTTTTAAATCAAAAAAATAGATAAAGGATAGTCCTTGGATAATCTAGATCCATCATCACACAATTATATTTACTTATATTTTTCCATAATAATAGAATATTTTTTATGAAGTTTGTCTGCACAACTTCATTTTACTAGAATGTGTTGTTAGAATATATTACATTATTTTCTACATGCTAATGTACCACCTTGGGTACATATTTAGATTAGGAAAGAGATTCTTAGACTAGAGTGTGAGTATTTATTTTATGTAATGTAATAAATGCACAAGTGTTATTAAAATATGCAAAGCATTTTGGTAATGTAAATGTGCATAATAGTCCATGTGCACATGAGTCCATAGAGTAGGAAGATGAAGAGTCTCTAGAAGAGTGAAGGCTAAGAGTGCTCCATATGAAGAGTCACATTCCATTATATATGTGTCTATGAGTGTGTGTGTGTGTGTGTGTGTGTAAGATATACAATTGTACAATGAGAGTGTGGATAAGTATGGAGTATTTGAGATCTTTATTCAATTGAGATACAATTTTTGTGAGCATTTGTTAATGGCATTTCTATGAGTTATGAAATTATTTTTTATATGTTTAGTATTTTTCCATTATCATATATTTCATATTACAATTTTATTTTAGATCTTGTGGTTCTTTTATCTTAAGTATTTAACTTCAAAATCTAACAATGGTATCAAAGCCACAATAAAGTTTTTTCTTGCACGAGTTTTTAAGTTGCAAAGGAGATTTCCACTGGTAAGGAGAAACCACTAAAGTTGAATAAATTTCCTCTAGAAAATAAAACCAGAGAAGTTATTTTTAATTGTGTTGAAGGAAAACCAGTGAAGGTTGAATATTTACCTATTCCAAGAGCAAATTTGAAATAGAAAGAAATTTATAGGTCTTGAAGATAGACCTTGACATTGATGAGATTAAGAGACCCTATAAGGAGGTCCTATTAAATTTTTTTATATAGGTAAGAAGATTCTAGATTAATATTTGACTAGAGTCTTTACAAAAGGTTGAAGGAAAACTCGTGAAGACTAGGAATCAGCATAGATTTCTTTCCACTAGTTTTGAGAATAACTAGTCAAGTTTATTGATTTTAGAATTCTGTAAATTTAAATGTAGTTGGTTACTATTGTTGAAGTTTTTGTTGCAAAAAAAATAGTTCTTACAAATTGAGAATCTTCCTACAATAGATAGAAAATAATTTCATCTTTAGTTGTCTGAAATTCTATGTGATTTCCTCATGAAGCGATTAGTTTTGAGTTGTAGCAAAAGAGTAGACATTGTAGATTAATGAGGTCCAAAAAGAGACTTTATTGAAGATTGAAGACTACATATTGAAGCTTGAAGAGACCCAAGAAAGAGGTCACAATGAAGAACTTCTAAATTTGGAATATTGAAGATTGAATATTGAATATAGAGAAGGACTACCAAAAGGTCCTATTGTAAATTTAAGAAGTAGAAAAAATTGGAGATCCAAAAAATATATCACATTGCAAAGTGTCCATAGTTGGAATATTGAAGAGATCAAGGAAAGGTCTCATTGAATTTTTTAGAAAAAAAGAATTGAGTAGCTGCTAAATTTGAATACCTAAGAGAAGAGGTCTCAAAAGAATTGGAGAAGAAGAAGAAGGATAGAGAGAACCTCATTGTAAATTTGAAGAAGTGGCCATTAGAGAAGAGTAAAATAAATTTCATGATAGAATATTGTAATCAAGAGAAGCTCTTGAAAATAAGAATTTGGGATAATTATCGCCATCCGACAACAAGCCCAAAAGGAAGAAAGATTTGGCAAGAATTTTACCAAATTTTGAGAAGGTTTTTGAAGACCTCAAGACATCCATATTCTTGAGAAATAAGACAATGAAAGAGATCAAATTTGAAGTCAAAATTTGACAAGAATATTGAAGAAGGAAGAAGAATTGAAGAGGCTATATTTTTGAGAAGTTTCAGGATCGCCATGAAAGTTTTTGAATGTTGATTTGCAAAGGATGAGGTTACCAATTTTTGAGGTAGAATTTGAAAGGTAACAAGACAACAAATCGAAGAAAGTATAGAGCTATGATTTTGAAAAGTTTAGGATAGTTTTGAAAGAAGATTTGGGCACCATGAGAAGGATAAAAGTGAGTTGCATATTGAAGGAGTTTAGGGACAGATTTGGAAAAGCTTTGAATAGCAAAGCAAAGGAAGTTTTGGCATCATTTCTGTATAAGAAAAGAGTTGCATTTTTCAAGGTATTAGGACAGGAAGAAAGCTGATTTTTGGGCAGCAATTAGAGCTGCAAAATTGATGATTATGGAGTAGCAAATAATAAGGGAGTGGAGCTAAAAAATTCATAAATTTGAGATAAAAAATCACCAAGAAGACTAGAAGGCCATAAGAGGTGTGTAATATTGGTTCTATAAAAGTGTTCTTTTTTTTTGGTAGATAAGATACTATAGCATTAATATCGGGTTTTACAGGTTGACCCATGACCTTTTACAAAAATCAGCCCAGAGCTGTTGATGAACATGTCCTTACTAAGAATCCTATATATGTAAAATCTACATGCCGCCAAAGCCATTACATCCGGTAAGGCACATAGTCTGTTATCAAAAAGAAACTTCCCATACAACATTTTGGGTATTCCCCGAGAAAATACATCTGCATCATAATTACAAAAAAAGAAATAGATATAGATCCCTTCCTTGAAATAGTGGAGAAACAAAAAGTTGCAGATACACATAGCAGAGTACTGAAAAAAACTCCCACAAGCTTTATATTGACAGTTACTCTTAATAATTCTTTGGTAATTGCTTTCTTCCATATATGACATGCTTTGGGACCACATCCCGTCTTGGCCAATCAATATTGGAGAAGTGAACCTGTTGGCAAGATTTATGGTGGTGGCTATCTGGTGGTCCACGTGGCTCTGGTTTGAAGTTTTATATTGCCTTTTCTTTCCTGCCCTGTGACTATCAACCAACCTCAAATTACTAAGATGACTAGGAGCCATGTTATCTGACACATGATTGTCCCCATTAGTCTTTGTGGTATTTCCAAGTAGCATCCACCAAGACTGACAGCTCGAATAATTTTTATTGTGAGTCCATTTCAAAAAAGATACGGGAATACTCATAGCCTTCGAACTTACAGTGCCTTCCCTGTTGGTAAATTTGACTAT
Organism: Wollemia nobilis; assembly: GCA_028583015.1. NCBI lineage: Eukaryota > Viridiplantae > Streptophyta > Pinopsida > Araucariales > Araucariaceae > Wollemia > Wollemia nobilis. The sequence continues at coordinate 1,859,979 of JAQPPZ010002979.1, forward strand.
CATTCTTGGCATTCTTGTTGAATAAGCTCCTCTACTTCACTTGGGATATCATGTTCCCATTTGAAAAGTTCGTCAGCATCAACACCCAAATTAGCCATCTTATCAGCAACTTTGTTAGCTTCTCGAAAGACATGTTGGGCTTTTCTATCCTGTCTTCCCTAGAAAAGGATCCTAGCCTCTTCAATAATTGTTTTAATCCTCCAAGGAGGTGTTTTCCAATTATTAAGGATATTTATAACATGCATAGATTCTCCTTCTACGATCAAATTTCCTTCTAAGTCTTGAGTCATTTGAAGACCTCTCCACATAGCTCTAGCTTCACCTTCGTTGTTTGTCCTTGTTTCCAAATATTTAAAAAATGCAAGCATCATATTCCCATTATGATCTTGCACAATGTCATCAACGCCTGCTTTTCCAAGATTTTCCTTAGCCACTGCATCAAAATTAAGCTTAAACCAGCTCGTAGGAGGTTGGGACCACTTAACATTGGCTCTGGAGTTGACTACCCTAGGCACAAACTCATATAAAAAGGTTAAGCTTAAATATTGAGCAATCGTGGTCTCCTGCATATGAGGTTTACGGCTATCAAAAGGGATAAGGTTCAAATTCTCATTGGCAAAGGATAAGATCCTAGCAATGATATTTTGATGATCATGGATAGACTCATTAAAGACTCTATGGTTACTTTCTAACCACACCTACCAAAGATAGTGATTGAGATAAATTTTCCACATGTATCTAAGTCTTTGGATTGAAAAATGGTAAGGCCACTAGATGAACAAATCAAGTACGGTGGCTGGTTTAAACCAAGAAATATTGAAGGCCTAAAAAATCCCACTTAGGACAGTCAAGGAAAAAGGGTACTCGAGGAAAATGTGATAAATGGTCTCCCAATTTTCCCTACATAGATAACAGTGATTAGTGATACAAATACCTTTATGCATCATATTATCAATGGTTATAATTCTTCCTTGGATAACTAGCCATGAAAAGACTACAATTTTTGGAATTAAATTTTGTATCCAAACTAAGTCCTTTTGGAGGACAAAATCCTCGTCATCAAGCAAAAGCTTGTAAGCTGATTTAACAGTGAACTACACATTTTCTGTAGGAACCCAGGTCACTTGATCTTCCTTGGATATCATGGGGATAAATTATTGCCCGAGAATGTTACAAATATCATTTGATTTCGCTTGAAATCCCTGAATCCTTATTTGTTTCCACTTCATTCTGCCTCTGTCCTCAACCATATAATCGGAGACTTTTTTGCCAATGAGTTCTTTCATGATATATTTTATTCGGGCTAAGTTAGGATATTGTGTCAGTGGTTCATCCTTAGCCCACCTGTCATTCTAGCAATTTATCCTCTCACCATTTCCTAAAACCCATCTTAAACATTTTTTGATGATTTCCTTACAATTGAGAATTGCTTTCCAAAAAGCATAACCTCTGATTGGAACTAAGTCACTTAGAAATTCCATATTTTGAAGATACTTTCATTTGATGATAGTTGTCCATTCATTTTCTTCACCAGAAATGAGGTGCCACGCCTGCTTAGCTAGTAAAGCTAAATTCATATGAGCAATTCTCCTCAGACCTAAGCCCCCATTTTCCTTGAGTCTGCACACTTTGGTCCATCCTATAAGGTGTATCCTTTTTTTCTCCTCTAATCCATTCCATAAAAATTCTTTTTGGAGTTTCTCAATTTTCTAGAAAACCTTCACAGTGGCTTTGAAAATGGAGAGGAAATAGACCGAAATGCTTTGAAGAGAGGCCTTAATGAGGATCAGCTTTCATTCTTGAGATAGAAGATGACCTTTCCATCTAGCAAGTTGTTTTTGAATTCTTTCAATAACCCTGTCCCACATTGACTCTCTCGAAGAACCAATGAAAATAGGGAGACCAAGATACGAAGTGGGGAGGTTTGCTATATCACACCCTAAAATTTTTGCAATCATTCCTTACCTCTAAATAGGGGTGTTCAAGAAATATAACTTGCTTTTACTAAAATTAACTTTCTGACCAGCAACATCCTCGTAGAGTTGTAGTATGTATTTAATTCTTTTGGCCTAAACCACAGACACCTTAGTCAATATAAGGGTATCATCGATGAATTTTTGGTGAGAAACAACCCTAGTGAGAGATGTTGCCTTGATTCATGATATTAGCCTTGAACTGTAAGCATTTTTTATGGTTCTGCCTAAAGATTCTGCCACAATGATGAATAACATGGGGCTAATAGGATCCCCTTGCCGAATTCCTCTATGAATTTGAAAGTAACAAGTAGTTGTTCCATTAACAATAATCAAGAACCATGCTTTAGAAATGCATTCTTTGATCAAATTAACCCATTGGTGGTGAAAACCAAACTTAAGGAGAACAAGAATCAGAAAGTCCAAATTTAGCCTGTCAAATTTTTTGTTCATATCAAGCTTGAGGGAAAAAATAGACCTATTAGTCTTATGATCAGAGTGCAGAGCTTCATGAACTGTGATAAATCCATCCAAGATTGACCTGCCCTGGATAGAGCTTCCCTGGAACGGATCTATGATGCGGGGCAGAACATCTCTCATTCTATTTGCAATGGCTTTAGTTATGATCTTGTAAGAAATATTGCACATACTGATTGGCCTGAAGTCAGCCATAGATTCAGGGGTTTGCTTCTTAGGAATTAGAGAAATGAAAGTAGAGTTGAGACATTTTGGGATACGATTGCTTGCTTGGAATATTAAAAGTAGTTATTTCAAATTTTTAGAAGCACCATATTAGAGTTGTTAAAATTTAGCAAAAATATGTCTGAGTTAAGTGTCTCCAATCCAAGAAAGGAGACATCATTATTATTCTTGAATCTGCAAAATATAATAGCAAGGATTGGAGTTAAAAGTGCTTGAAAGGGAGTGATAAGAAAAAATAATATATGCTATTTTTTAATCAAAATAAGTGCAGACTAGTTATAAAATCTATTGAATAAAAGAAAGGTTGAATAGTGCTCAAAGTTAAGGTAGATTTAAGGTGTCTAAAGACACCAAGAGGAGCACCAAAATTGCTGAAAATATTGGTGAAGAAAAATCACCAAAAAGGGTGGTAGATCCACCAAGCAAACATGGAGGCAACACCATATTGAAAAAAGAGCTACCATATTGCAAAATAAGCCATTGAACGTAGAGGAGAAGAGCCACTAGGAAGAAGAGATGAGCCACCATCTATAGTAGAAGATACACCAAGAAGAGCCACCCGTAGAGCATCATTTTAGAGAGCCACCATTGAAATGTGGAGCCACCAAGCCTAGGAGGAGGAGTAGTGAAGCGCCTAAGTTGAGAAGAGCCACCATTGGAGAAGAGGAATTGTTTTTTGCAAGCTCAAAAATGTAAGCAACAAAAGAAGTCAATATTTGGATATTGAAAAGGCATAAGGAGAAACCAAACATCTAAGGTTTTGCAACTTCGAAGAAGGAAAGCAAAGAATTGGCATCCATAACATTGCATTGCTTTGTTGAGGGTGTTACACAGGCAGCCAAGCATTAGAAGAAGAGAAAGAATACAATCAAGGAGAACAGTACGTTACCTGAAGTATGAAGTATTGAAAATTATCATTTGTAATATTGGTTAGCATTATAAAAATTTTCATACCATTTATCACAAGGAAGGAGGAGAACATAAGCCATAAGAGGTAGGAGAATCATTTCAATATACGTTAGTAAGAGTAGGGAGGATATTTGATGCCATTTATCACTTGGTATTCAATAAGCCAAGGTAAGATATAACATCTTGAAGTACCCATTTAATACATGGGATAAAAATAAACTTGCACAACCACATTTACTATAGCAAGGAGGACATACATTAAAGTTTCAAGCACCTTGGAATAGCTTGGAGAATAGTTGACCAGTCAAGGAGGAGAGAGAGCATCCATTTTCCAAAGCAAGTTAGAATATGATAACAAAGAAGGAGTACCTCAAGTTTTGGAGGTAATACACATTTGAAATTAATTATATGCCAAGATAGGAGTTATAAGGTTACAAGAGATTATTATTATATAAGGTTAATTTGAAATTATTTTTGGAGAGATAAGACTTTGAAGTATTATTTAAAACCTTAGAAACTCGATTATTACAATTTGAAATATTTTATAAATATTTGAAGATTGAAGTAAATATTTTTAAAGTTTTGTAATTAGATCATTTGAATTTAAAAAATAATTTGAAATATTTGTGATTTAATAATTCTGGATAAATAAGGTGTCCTACATCAAATTAGGAATACAAAACTTGTAAATATTCTTTTATATAAATTCTAAATTTCTAAATTTGGAGTTATAAGGAATTCAACATCAATATAGATTTATGAAATTTAGAATTTGGGAATTATCTTCTTGAAATTTGGGAGATAAAAGGAATTTAACATAGAACTTTTGATAAAGAAAAATTGCATTGATAATTTAGTATCTAATTCAAAATTAAAAGAGACATAAATTTGAAGACTTGAAATATTGAAATTTCATTCAAATTATTGATTGATAAGAGGAAAATAAAAGTAGTTATTTTGAATAATTATCCTTAGTCTATCATTCAAAACTAAGGAGAAATAAAGACTAGAGAATTTGAGATTGCATCAAATAATTATTTGATAAACTAAACTAGGGAGATATAAGGTAGTCTACTCATGACAACAAATAAATTATTTCTTTTAGAATCTCAACTACTCAAAGGTCCTAATTACACCTCATGGAAAAACAAAGTGAGATCAATATTTATAGTAGAAAAGATTTGGGATATTGTTAAAAGAGAAAAAACTAAACCAACTGAAGATGCTAAGAAATTTTAAAACTATGAGGAATATGAAGAAAAATAACTCATGATAATAACATTTGATATTAGATATGATATACAACCATACATTAGTTCAACAATAACTTCTACAAAAGCATGGAATACTTTAGCCAAGATATTTTAAGGAAAGAATAAAACCACTATCTTGAATATTCAAACCCAATTGCATTCTCTAAAATTCAATAGTGGTGAAAGTATAGAATTTTTTCTAAGAAAAGTGGTAGATATAATAGAAAAATTATTAACCTTAGGAGAGAAGGTATAAAATACATTTCTTATTCAAATAATTTTGAGAGCCCTTCCAGAAAGCTACAAGCATCTAGTCATATATTTACAAATTTTAAGTAAAGATACATTGTTTGATGAGCTAGTCAATATACTACAAGAATATGAAGTAGAAAATTTAATCAAAGATGAAATTACTAACAATGCCTTAGTCTCAAAAGATAATATACAAGAAAATATTGTTTTTTTCAAGGAACAAAACAAAATGGAATGATAGATATTCTCAAGTTTGCAATAAAAGAGAACATAGTACAAATTATTGTAGATTCAATTCAATAAATTAGTATCAAGAGAATCAAACAAATTCAAGAAGCCAATAAAATAGGTTATTTCAACCAAGACAATATCAAAATCAATATAGACCACATCAGCAACAATTTTAGCATCAATACAATCAACCTCAACTACAATATAGAGAAGGAAATCAAAAGGGACACTTAGTTCAAGAGATACAAGAAATTCAAGAACTAGAAGAAACTATAGAAGAACATGAAGCTAAAGCACTTTCAAAAAATATAGCATTATGAACATACTAATCATTTACTTTATTAGTATACAAACAAGGAGCGGAATGAAGAAAGCAGAAAATAAGAGTACAAATTTAAAACAAATGGAGATCATATAACCAAATAATGTAATACAGAGGGGTGTTAGAATATATTACATTATTTGGTACATCCTAATGTACCACCTTCGGTACATATTTATATTAAAAAAGAGAGTCTTAGATTAGAGTGTGAGTATTTACTTTATGCAATGTAATAAATGCACAAGTGTTATTAAAGTGTGCAAAGTATTTTGGTAATGTAAATGTGCATAATAGTCCATGTGCACGAGTCCATAGAGTAGGAAGATGAAGAATCTCTAGAATATTGAAGGCCAAGATTCCTCCATATAAAGTCACATTCCATTATGTGTGTTTCTATGAGTGTGTGTGTGTGAGATATACAATTGTACAATGAGAGTGTGGAGAAGTATGGAGTATTTGAGATATTTATTCAATTGAGATACAATTTTCGTGAGCATTTGTTAATGGCATTTCTATGAGTTATTTCTAAATTTATTTATGAGTTTTATACGTTTAGTATTTTTACATTATCATATATTTCATATTGCAACTTTAGTTTAGATTTTGTGGTTATTTTATCTTAATTATTTATCTTCAAAAGCTAACAGTTGTATTAGAGCCACAATAAGGTTTTGTCTTGCACAGGTTTTTAAGTTGCAAAGAAGATTTCCACTAGTTAAGAAGAAACCAGTGAAGTTTAAGAAATTACCTCTAGAAAAGAAAACCAAAGAAGATAGTATTTTCACTATGTTGAAGGAAAACCAGTGAAGGTTGGAGATTTACCTATTCCAAGAGCAAATTCAGAATAGAAAGAAATTTATAAGTCTTAAAGATAGAACTTGACATTGATAAGATTAGGAGACCCTAGAAGGAGGTCCTCTTAAAAATTTTGATAGAGAAAAGAATATTCCATATTAATATTTGGCTAGAGTCTTTCCATAGGGTTGAAGGAAAACTTGTGAAGACTAGGACTCAACATAGATTTCTTTCCACTAGTTTTGAGAATAACTAGTGAAGTTTATTGATTTTAGAATTCAAAAAAATTGAATGTATTTGGTTACTATTGTCTAAGTTTTTATTGCATAAAATTAGTTCTCAAATAGAGAACTAATTTTATGCAATTGTCTAAGTTGAGAAGCTTATTACAATAGATAGAGAATAATTTCACCTTTGGTTACCTGAAATTCTATGTGCTTTCCTCATACATGGATTAGTTTTGAGTTGCAAAAAAAGAGTATACATTGCAGATTAAGGAGGTCCAAATAGATATCTCATTGAATATTGAAGACTACAGATTGAATCTTGAAGAGACCCAAGAAAGAGGTCACATTGAAGAACTTCTAAATTTGGAAGATAGAAGATTGAAGATTAAAGATAGAGAAGGACTATGAAAAGGTCCTATTGCAAGACAAAATTGATATTGCAAATGGAGATTATAAAAAAATGTTCTCATCCATATATGGAAATAATATGAAGTGTCAATGGTCTCTTGAGAAAATCTAAGAGATATACTATTATATGTATATAAGTATATGCATTATATTGAAGTTTTATGTGAATATTTAAAAATTGTTGAAGTGCTTTTTTTCTTTATGCAAATTCACTTTATGTTCATTAATTGTCGTCTTGTGTTGTGTTAATATTTTATATAGAGTATGATAAAATCCTATAGAATCACCTCCAGCAATAAAATGTGATTAGAAATTATAACTACAAAATTTTAACAAGGACCATCCATAATTTTTTGTGACAATACAAGTGCAACTCAAAAAACTAATTTTTTTTTTTTTCATAGAATATCAAACTACATTGAGTAAATGCATCATTTTATTAGTTTATAAAAATGTTACTAAAGTGAAATGTTGTAGGTTAAAACATGGGTATGCAAAAATATTTACAAGGTAGTGGTAAAGGATCTATTTGTTCCACTTAGATATAGAATAAAATTTTATCCATTTAATATCAAGGGGGTGAATGTTGGAGGTTGTGATCTTGAATGTGATAAAATTAGAACAATACAAGAATATGATAAAATTATAATAAGAAAAAAATTGTGTTACAAATAAAAATTAAAAAGGAAATGAAAAAAAGTTCTCACCCAAATATGGAGAGAAGGTGAAGCATCAAGAGTCTCTTGATACACCCAATAGATATACTATTATATGTCTATGAGTGCAACACATTATATTGAACTTATATGTGAAGATTTATAGTATGTGAATAAACATACTATTTTTGGGAGTCTTTGTACAAATTCATTTTCTACTCATTTTTTTCCTTCCTATGTTGTGTTTATCTTGGATTTAAAGTAATATCATGTCATATATGATCACCTCTCAACAAAAAAGTATGACTAGAAAGCATAACAATAACAATTTCAAAAAATGCTTTAAAAATGAATATGCCCAATTGTATACTTTGAAAGTTTATCTATTTGTGTTTACATATAATCAATAAAAAAATATCATTTCTTTTTATTTGTCATTTCTATAATTCATATAATTTTTTTGTCTTAGTTATAGAGGTGTATTTAGCCTAGGCTTATTTTTTGGAGGATATTGATTTAGAGGATGAATAAGAGGGTTGAGACTATATCCACAAGCCATAGAAAGAGGAAGCTAGCTATACACTAGATGAGGAATTTAAGAAGAATGATAATCCAAGGGAGGATCTAAGATGTGAGGTGGGATCAAGTGATGTTGATAAGTAAATGATACAATTAAAATGATACAATGAATCTAAATATGATGAGAAGTATGGAATTGATGATGATGGTGATCATAAAAAATATGTGAGGGGGTAAAAATGTTGGCATCATTTATTATTATGACTTTAAAGTACATGTTACAATTAGTCTAATAGTCACCACTATCTTAGAATAGCAAATGTGGTTGTATACATGATTTGATATTAAAAATCATTGTTTCCTCCTTTAAAATATATTTATATATGTATTTACATACTATATATATGTAAACACTATTTTTCCTTTGTATTTTTCTATAACATATATAGATATTAGTATATATTAATTTATTAGCTTTCAATATATTTAAATATATTCCAACACCCACTAATGTGAAGTTGATGATGTAGATTTTTTAATGGGTTATATGGGATTGAAATAAGTCTTATTTGTATTACATCATGACCACATAGTTGTATTAAAATATATTGATAATTATGCATTTATTGTTTATCACAAGTTAAACCTTGGTCTCCTCCTTGAAAATCAAGGAATATAACCAATTGAGCTAATTCCATTTGATCTAATGATGTAATTTTTTACTATGGATAAATAATCAAATATAATTGATTACTAATAATTAAGATAAAAACTAGTGACATTAGAATTATTTCAAGAATATAACAAATAATAGTTAATGAATATTAGTAATAATTGATTTAGCTAATAGTAATACATATAAATTACTAATAACTAATCTATTTAATAAGAATTTATTTATGTTTTTTTATTATGATAAATGAGGTTAATATTGGGTCCTCAATCTAGCTATAAATCCCACACATTGGGTACCTTTCAAACCCGTACAAGATGTAGAAATACAAATCCTAACTATATTACTCGTATCATGGACAAAAAAGGCTTCAAAGAGCTAACCTTTCCTTTGAATAATTGATCCCAAACTCTATTGGTTTTTAGCTCTATTGATTTTACCTTATTTGACTACCAAATTTTTCTTATCGAGGAATAAATCTCTTCACCCTCCCTCCAAATATAGCTCTTCTATTCTAAAATTCCTTTATTTTCTAATATGTACCAGAGCATTACCTCCATGGAAGGTATGTTAAATCTTTATATCCTCAAACCCACTAAGTAGATCTAGAATCTCTTTTACCATATCCATCATTTGCCAATTGGATTTATTCTTGTTATTGGGCCAATTAACTAACACTTATGAATTAGACTCTGCTTCTAACATGTTTATGCCCCTTTTCCTTTCCAACCTAACTATAATGTGTAGGTCCTTAGATTCTATCATAGTACTTGTAGTCTCATTGAAGCTATTTGTAAACATTGCTCTTATTTTACATGTATCATCTCTTATTACACCCCTTCCTCTTGTTGGATCAAGATTCGATTTGGAAGCCACGTAGATTTTCAATTTATGCCACCCCTTCTATGGCTATTTCCATGTTATCTTTACTTTATCTACTTTCTACTATGCCTCTATATGGTAGAAGGTAGATTAATGCACCCTCTTTCTAAGGTCTAGGTACACATTTTATTCATCAGCAATTTGGTAATTTGTTCTATCATTAAGGATTTAATTTGATTATAGACTCTAATCACATTTATTTTTATGTTTCAAAAGATATGTTGATTGTATTTCAACCATATAATCCAAAGGAAGATTAAGGATGGCATGTTCTATTGATCTAATAAATTATCATTTTTTAAGGGACTTATACATTGGATTAAATAGTCCTTTATCTCATCCGATCAGACCCACCCAATAGAGAAGTCCCTTTCAATATTCTCCCAAATATATCTACTAAAATTGTACTTCTTGAACAAATGATAACTTGTTTCCTATGCTTCCTCACATAAAGTGTATAAGGAAGGCCCATTAAAGCCTCTCTTTCAAATAATATCCATTTTTAGCATTCTATTGAGAGCAACTAGCCAGCTAAATACCTTAATATTTGGGATTTGATGCATTTCCCCATTTTTTTGTCTAGACCTCCTCACTAGTACCTTTCTCAGTTAATTTTTCATAACCACTTTTGACTAAGTATTCTCCATTTGGGATCACTGATCAATAATGAGTGTTTCTACCCTTTAGAGAAATGTAGGTAGAACAACATCTCTATTGAATAATTCAAACTTACTCATTCCATTGGTTTTATTTTTTCCAATCCTCTAGGACACATTTGGTGTTAACCTCCCAATCCCTATGGAAGTAATTACTCACTTTTTTCTATAGAGGTTTTGTACATCATGGGCTGGGCTAGCACATTTTAGTTCTTATCCTATCATATAGGATTTTCCCCTAAGCAAACATCATTCCAAAATTCAATGCACTCCCTAGTTCCAACCTTCTATTTAACTACCTTTCTTAAAATGTTGTTGATTCCTAATATATGGATCCAAATTATTGAGCCTTTGAAATGTTCTTTCTTATTGAGGATTCTCTCTAGATACTCACCTTCTAGGTATGTATATCAAAGAATCCTAGACCAAAGTTTCTTTAGTTCTCTCATTAATCTCTAGGCCAATTTCCCATCTAGGGCTACACATATAAAACTAATTCTACTTAATCCTACACCTCCCTTTTTATTAGGTTGGCAAATTGTTTTCATTTCAAGAGAGGTAGTCTTCTCTTTTTCTCTATTCCTATCTAGATGAAATTATTCTAAATATTTTCTAACTTAGTTCCCATGGACATTGGAATTTTGACATGACATGACATAGTTGGGGAGGGGAGACATGACATAGTTTGGGAGGGCTTGAAGCATTTTTTGTATTATTTGCATATTTAAAATATAGCTTAGTCATTTTGCCTTCCATCCCATTGGTTTCCTTTGGAATCAATCAAAAATAATGTTCTAGTATTCTTGCCTTTACTATACCTATGAAAAGAGGTATTCCCAAGTATAAAAAAGTTAGGGAGCCTAGTTTATAACCTTTAAAATTCTTTATCTTCCATTGGGTCCTTACTAATATATTGATGAAATATAACATACTTTTCTCCTTATCAACTCTTTGACCTACAACTTTCTCATAGTTGTCTAGCACATTATTCCATTCATTGGCCTCAATAACACTTGTTAGTCTCAAAAGGATTATGTCATCATAAAAATATTTTGATAAACCACCTACATGGTTTTAACCACCTTTATATCTTGTATTTTCTTTAGTCTAAGTTTTTCTAGCATCTACAAGTAGGATAAATAGGTAGATGGATATTAGACCAATTTTCCTCAAACCCTAAGAGATAGTTAAAAACAAGTTGACACTCCATTCACTAGGATAGAGTATCTTAGAGTCCTTACATAGCTCATAACTAGATCTATCTAGGCCTCCCCAAACCTAAACTTCCTAAGCATATTCTAAATAAAGTTCTAGGAGACCCTATCATATGCCTTGTTCATGTCCAACTTAACTAGCATCCCCCTCCTCTTGCTTTTAACCAAGGAATGTAGAGCCTCATGAACCACTACAATCCCATCCAAAATATAACAACCCTTGACAAATCCCTTTGATTTTCTAAGATAAATTTTAGGAGAAAGGTTTTCAATCTTAGATATATCACCTTTGTTAGTATTTTATAAGTTTTGTTACATAGACTTATGATTTGAATTCAATGATGTATTTTGCCTTAACATTATTTGGAATAAGGTCAATGAAAGTATTATTCCATTTTATTTGAACCTTCCTCTTTTTTGGGGATTTTCTTATATCTATTATGGTATTTTATTATCTATCTACAAAAAATATTAGAAGAACCCTACTTGGAACTCATCCAACCCTAAAGATTTTTCCTTCCCTGTTGATAACATGACCTCTATAATTTTTTCTTCTACAAAGGGTTTATCTAGAAGTTTTTTATCTTTAATTATGATCATTTGAGGAATATTATTTAGGAGGTCATTTCAGGCCTCCTCCTACTCTCTCCTTTTATTTCAAAAAGTTATGAAAGCAATTAATATATTCCACCTCAGTCATCTCCTCCTAATATATAACCTCCCCTTGATCTAGAGTGATTTTGTTGATCCTATTCTTGGTCCAGTGGATTAGTTTGGTGACATGAAACAATTTAATAATTTTATCTCCCTTTTGAAGCCATAGGTATCAAGACTTTTTCCACCTCTAGTGGATATTCTGCTACTAAAATGTTATGGTTTTCATAAAGATTTATATTTCTCTCTTGAATAAATTCCTTAATGTTCCCTCCCACCTCCATCCTTTAATTAAGGTTCTTAAAAATGTTCTCTAGTCTGAGCTTTCTTGTAAAATTATTTTGAAAAAAATCATGATTTCATATTTTCAGCTCATAGTTAATTATTTTTATCTCTTGAGAAAGTTGCAAGATGCAACTCCCTATTACAAATGTACCCCACCATTGCCTAGTTTTTCCTTCTATATTGGGGTGTGTTGTCCATATTATTTCAAAATAGAAAGGGTAGTTTTTCTTGGACCTATCTAATTATGGTTGGATCAAATCAAAGTATGGTTGGATCCAATCTAAGATACTATTCTAAGTCTTGATTGGAAAAAATTTATATACTATTCAAGAGACATCAAAATTCTATCCAATCTTTGATTGAATACTCTAAATATTTCATCCTTTTGTTATTCCAAATGTACTTGCCCCATCCAAATGCAAGTCTATCCATTTTAGGGTTAGTAAGATATTGAAATCATAATATTCTATCCATTTTTTATTTTCTAAGTTTTGACTATTTTCTTTAAGTAAATTCCAAATAATTTTTTTTATGCTTGATGAAATTGGGTGTATAAATATATGTGATAAAGCCTAATTTACCTATGATCTTGTGATTGAAGTAAATTGTAATATGACATTATATTTTATCAGTCAACCCTCCATCAAATATCTTTGGGCTCCAAAGAGATAGCAAACCACCCAAAGCTCCCTTTGCTATAACTCCAAAGAAGTTTCTTCTACTTCATATATTCCTACTATTCCTAACTCATTTCCTCCTAATTTTATCTCTTGTAGTAAGACTATATCAGTACAAAGACTATCAATATAGGATTTTAGTCGTCTATGTTTGGTTGTGATATTTATATTCCTTAGATTCTAGGATAATAATTTTATTTTATACCTTTAGCCATGGGTTTGGATCCCCTTGTAAATGAATAAAAAATACATCTCTATTTGCCATATACCACTTATGTTTTTGCTTCCCTATATCACAAAGTATTTTTTAAGGACCACTTTCTTCCTTGTCCAAAGCCCCCTTATGTTAGATTATTTGCAAGTGCTTCTTCCCCCTCTCTAAGAAGCTTGATCCTCCTATCCCCTGTATTTTTTTCTTGCCCCTTTTGTTTTTATTTCTTAGAATTCTTTGGGGAATTTTCTTATGCCTCCTCCTCTATGATTTTCTATGTCTCCTTTATGCCTCCTTGGTCCCTTATGTATTTGGAACCATTTCCTCCTTTTTTATTGTTTCCAAAACCTCTCATTTTGATTGTTCTAGTTATAGTGCTATCTTTTGAATTTTCTTTTGCAAGTTTATCTCCATGGAAAATGAATTCTAAAGTGACTTATTCATTGGTCCTTGAGGGTCCTCTTTTAGTGGTTTTTTCTTTGCTAGTTAAAAGCTTGTCAGTTGCCTACATGCATGTAAAAGGTGATATTTAAATGGTATGTTTTCATAGTCAACCTATTGATAGTTCTTACCTAGACATAAAACCAAATCTATTATATCAATAAGATATTTTTATACGTCTACCCTCACATAGACGAGAGCAAAAATAACATGGGCTTTGTTTGTAGTTATAGGGTCCACCAAGACAAATTCTCCAAAATCATTTTTTATATTTTTAAAGATATTATCTACCCAAAATTCCAAGGGTAAGCTAAACAAGTGTATCCATACTATAACATTTTTAAAAACTTCTATATGAGGGTTAAACCCTGGTGACCAATGATGCATCTATAGACTAGCATTGCCAAAAAATTGGGGCCCTCCCATTTAGACCCAATCATAGTCTTTCCCTTGGGTGAAGGTTACCAAGTTAGAAACCCTTTGACACCAAAACGACCAAAGCTTCATCTTTTAAATACTATTTAGTTTTGATCTAGCTCTTCAAATCTACCAAACCTAGCCACACTACCATGAATTTGTAGATTAGGTCATTTTGTAAATCCAATATGTTACATCTTATAATGGTATCACTAATTGGAATGGAGGGAACCCCGTCCTCTATTAGAAGGTATTATTGGATTTCTAAAAAAAGCCCATAGCCCAAGGTTGAGGTTGATCTAAGACCTTACCTTTTTCTTTAAGGGTAGCTACAAATGAGGGTTTGGTTTTACCCTTCTATCCCTTGTCATGATTTTACTCCCATCCAACTAACCCTTGAAACTTGGCCCTTTTTTATGCCCTATGATGTTCTCCAATCTTATCCTCACTTTTGGACCTACTTTTTGGATCCATGGCTATAGCATCTCCCAATATTGCACCTCCCCCAACTCTCACTCTTGCTACTACCATTAGAATTAATTTATGTTATTAATTTTATATTTTATTTTTAATAAAATTTAGTATCTTGATGTGATATTAGAGCACCTAAAGTGTAATATTAATTATCGATGTTAAAATATGGTTTGAGGTATATTGGAACTAAAACATGGTGTCATGCTACAAAAAAAGTACTTATATGATCACTATACCATTAAAATAACACCACATAAAACTAAAATCTTCTTAAAAAATATTATTTTTGGTGTATTTATGATAGTGGTTCATCAACAAATGTAGGAATTATATTGGATCATGTGCTCTATAAATTAGGGATTATTTTCCTGAAGTATTATTATAGGGATTGAAATTTGAATGTAAGTATCCTTTATTCTTAAATATATTGATGTTTTATAAGGTTATTTTATCCCTATCAATAGTCCATCAAAGCTTACTAAAAGTGGGATCTATAGCCCCCATTATGTGTTTTTTCATTTAAATCATGTGGAATACATTCATTTGGGCCCAAAAACTTGAATTCTCTACAAGATTTGATTCCTTGGCCTTTATTTAAATATTTGTTTTAAAGTTAGCAAATTAGATTTGTTTGCTCTTCAAGATACTTATCCATTGATGTCAGATCTTATGTATTGATGTCAAATGTTATAATCTAGAATTTAGGAACTAAAAACATAAATTTTGGTGGTGGTACTGGCCTTGACATGTTGATATACATTATTTTGGTGAATACCAAGGATATAATACAAGCTCATATTCCTCCATCTTCATAGTAATTCAAAATTAATTCAAAGCGGCATTTGCAATCACCATTAATTATGCATCCTTACTTGAATTAAGATTGATATAAGTTTATTGATCTAAATAAGTCCTACTTTTGGATATATTTAAGTTTTAAAGGCCTCTCACCATTGGTCCTTTGCAAAGAGCAAATGCACAACTAGGAAAAAAAATTAATTAAAAAAGATATATTATTAGTCAATTTAGACTATGTTCACATCATATTCAAATTTAAAGAGAAAGATGCAAAAATATTAATCAAATAGCACATTTGTTTATTTTAAAATTAAATATAAATTGAGGATGAGAACATGTTATGTTGTATTGTTTTGCATATCATTATTTAGGACAAAAAGCATGGTTACAACATGAAGACTTGAGTAACTTATGTAAGTTAGTGATTTTACCATTTATAAGAATAGACTAGACTTAAGGATGTTTTGTAACACCATCAAATAATTACATACAAGCCTTATATGGATTTATATAACAAAAATATTGAAATAAATTCCAATTACTATTTAAAAAAAGAAAAATATATTTATATGGTCTTATTTTTTCCACCTCATAAATCCTATCTCCCATGAATAAAATTAAAATGTATTATTTTATTGTATTTTATATCCTTATAATATTTTCAATTAGATTCCATTTGTAATATGTGTCAATATCCCATCATAATCTACATCTAAAAGAGTTGAAATATTTAAGCATTCTTGTAAGTTTTGTTAAAAGTTCAAATATAAATAGTCTTTGAATCACTCTCTATTTAAGCCCTATGATAGATAAGTATTAGGTTTCTAGAATGCTATCTTTAGAATTATTTCCACAATATTAAAAAATATTTAGAAATATCTTACATGTTTCCTTTGCTTAAATATTTTATTTTAGGTTTAGAAAAGTAGAAATAATGTTGTATTTACCTCAAAAATATTAATGACACAATTTTCATACACGGAGAATGAGTTAACACTCTTTCTAATAATATATTTTATGTTTAAAACTAGATTAAAAATATGATGCTAGAAGTGGAGTTTGTATTACAACTTATTTTCACTTGGATGATGTACCCCACTCAAACAAGACATCCTTGTACTAAATAGGTGGTATTGTCTCATTTAAAGTATTGATATTGGTGTAGTTGCTCTATTTTTAATTGGTCATTTATAAATATTTCTTAAGCTTGAACCTCTTCCTTGCACTATATTGGGGCTCAACCTTGCAAGTTTCTTTGCTTAGTTCTTACCATTTTTCCTTGCTAGGATTTGACTGAAAAGAGAATATATAAAAGTGGACTACCATGCAAATATTAGCTAAAGACTTTGTATTGGCTCCTAATAGTGGATGAAAATATTTGATTAAGTTTTAAAGACTCGTGATGTTTTCTATTTATAAATATTTTTTCAATGTATTTTTTTAAGCTATATGTGGGTTGTATTAGGGGTCACTCCCATAAAAATTCTAAAATAGTATATTTGTTGTTAGGTCAATTGTACCATATCCAACATGTGTTTTGGTCACAATTTGTTTTTCTTTTTCTATCAAATATATTCTTCATCTTCCTCAAAGTGTTATGTTTCTACAATCAACTCCTTGAAATCAGTTTTGAATTTGACAAAGATGAAGATCAACACTATAATTGGCTAAATTATTTGTTACCTTATTTTATTCTCTATAGATATGCTCACATTTCCAAGAGATTCCTTACAATAATTGATGATGAACATTAGCAATAATATTATTTTTTATCCAATTTCTAAAATCCAATTTAATATGTGAATCCCCATTGCATGTTTTATTTATGTCATAATATTGTTTTTTGCACTCTATTTTTTGCATTGTTTCATTTTGTAGAATCTTGTCTTGTTCACTTCCAAAAGGGTCAGCACTCACTATTATTTTCAAATGGTCATCTAAAAGGACCAACGGGGTTTGATTGTTAGGGATCCAAGCTTAGTCACATAGCAACCTAAGCAAAGCAAGCCCCCAAATATTGATCAATTTTCCAAAGGGTTTGTGAAGTTGTTTTGTAAGTTGTGAAGTTTTTGGATATATCTAGACACAAGTTAAAAGCTAGGGTCAACCATCGGATCAAGTAAGTTCCCTAAGTAGACTTCTTAGGTTGTTTGTTGTTTGTTTGTTGTCTATTTCTATTTTAGATTTAGCTCATGATAAAATACAATAAAAAGAAAAATAAAAACATTTGATTTTGTTCTTAGGCATTAATAAAGAGAAAGACATATAGTCTGCATCTAGGTTAATTATGTTTGTGCATTCTCTTAGACCCTTGCTAAAAATAAAAGGATTTCATTTATTACAAACTTAGGGTTAGTTCTCATTAAAGTAAATAATAATTCTAGGGTTAACTTCTTGTCTTCTTGCATAATTGTTTGTCTTGCATTATTCTTTTGTAGCTTAAATTTTAGAAATACCAAACATAGGTGATTGTTTAATAAACACATCAAACATTTTGACCCCAAACTTGGAGTGAGTCCTTAAACCGTTCTTGGTGAACCCTTTTGATCCCTCAATCCCCCAATTATAGAGGATATAACATACCCCCATGGTCAACTCAACTCCCAGTGGATCCAATCAAGAATTGTACATAGTGGGTCAGTTTTCCTCCCTTTGTGCTCATCATGGGAAGTCTTAAGTGTAGAAAAAGAGATGATACCAATTTGGTTATAGGATTTGCACATACATGGAAGATTCATATGTGATAATGACATTAAAAAAAGAATCTATTTTGATCTATGATAAAATGGAAATGTCTAGATTTTGGGTTAATTAAAATTAATTTTGATGGTGCTTCTAAATGAAATTAGGAAAAAACTAATGGAGGTGGTATTTTTCAAAATAATGCAAGAAAAAAATTCTTACTTATTCAAAATCGTTTGGAAATTCAATTAACAACTATGTAGAGGCTAGGACACTTCTTATAGGTATTAAAATTGCACTTGAAAATAATGGAAATATATTTCAATTGAGGGGGATTCACAAATTAAATTGGATTTTAGAAATTGGATAAAAAATAATATTATTGCTAATGTTCATCATCAATTATTTTGCATTTCCAAATCCTTAGTCTGATTTTGCAATATAGATGAATTTCGCTCTACCGAATTTGTACCTAATACATATGAGGCACAAATTCACAATATACATGCTAAAAAGATCTATGTAGAATAAAACATATAATGGGTAATTAGAAATCTAGGAAAACTAAAAATGTAATAAGGAACCTAGTGGCAGTGAAAGAACAATAAAATGATGAAAACCTACACAAATGGTAGACTCCTCCTCAAGGCTCCAACACTTATCCACCAAAGTAGCAAATCACAGAAGTAGAGTAGTAGAAGAACACTTGAAGACACTTGATAGAATTCAAAACTTTGTCTTGCTTTCAGATCCAGATGATACATTATTACTTGGGAGTGCCTCTACTCAAATTGCTTGTAGATTTGCAAAATCTCTCAAGGTTTCTCGGAGGTCACAAGCAACAAAGTTAATAACTCTAAGTCAATTATCTATCTCTCCAACCACTCTCAAAAGGATATTACTAAGATTTATAGAATTCTTGGCTTCAAAGTGAGTATGGAATTCACGTTTACCTATTTGGGCATTCCAATTTATTTCACCAAACCTAGTTTGATGACATGGAAAAATTTGAAAAAAAACAAGCTCAATGATTAGGCAAATTGTTGGTTAACTGCTCCGAAAAGAATTCTTCTTATAAAATCTATGTTGGTTGCCATTCCTATTTACCAAATGAGTATTATATATGCTCCTATTGGCATCATGAAAAAACAAGAATAAATTATTAGAAAATTCATGTGGGAGGGTGGAAAACAAGATAGTAAAAGGAAGTATCACTTAGTCAAGTGGGATTGTATTATCAAAAGTAAGAAGGAATGGGTACTTGGTCTTAGATGTATTTTTTATCATTAAAAGGCTCTAGAAAAAAACTTGTTTGGAATATGCTTACTACCAAATATTGTTGGTGGTCCAACATTTTGATTCATAAGAATAACTATAAAATACAAAATGGTAAAATTCTCAGTATTTACACTAGGAAGAAATCTCTAGTTTGGATAAATATTGAAAGAGCCATGGAAATTGTTTATAAGCATTTGTCTTGGATTCTTGGAAATGGGGAAAAGATAAAAATTCTTGAAGACAAAATCATGGAAAATTTTAAACCTACCATTTCAGATAGATTACGAGATTGGCTACATTCTTCTAACTTGTAGTTTCTTTCTCAGGTGGTGAATTTTGTTGCCTCTACAAGAATCAAGTCTTTTCATGATCTTAGAATACCTCAAAATTTAACTAAGAACTAGAATTGTTTTATTACTTCAATGGAGGGTAGAATTCCTCTCGATCCTTTGGCTAAAGATAAGTTAATTTGGGGGAGTATGAAAGGTTTGGGTATTTATTCTGTCAACAAAGGTTATAAACTGATATGAGGTTCTTCCCCTTCTATGTCCAAATGGAGACACATTTGGCACAAAGGCACTATTCCTGAAATTAGTTTTTTTCTTTGGCTCTTGTCTTTGAATAAGCAGTTAACCTCGAACAACATTCAAAAAAGAAATATGGAGGGTCGAAGTCAATGTTCTTTATGCCATGTAGATGAAGAAAGCATAGATCATCTTCTTGTGCATTGTTCTTATGTCAAGGAAGTCTAGAGATTAATTATCTCTAATGCTACTCCTATTGTTCCTACACCAAATTCCTTTGAAGAAGTTGTGAATAGGTACTCTCTTATTTTTGGTTTGACTAATTCTACTCTTTGGCCCATACAGGTGAAGCAAATTATGCCTAGATATTTTTTTGGAATGTTTGGAAAGCAAGAAATGATGTTATATTCAAGAACCAATTATCTCCTCCATGGGCTATGGCCTCAAATATTGTTGCCCTTTTAAATGAGGTTGTCCCAAGAATTCATTTCAAGAAGAAAATAATAAATTATGATCCTTCCTCCTTGATCTTTGTTGGTTACTCCCTCTTCTTTGATGGGACCTCAAAAGGAAACCTAGGAGCTACTAGAGGTAGAGGTATCTTATTTCTCAATGGTAAAATTAGTGTGAAGTTTGCTATTGGACTGGACCTCTCTTCAAACAACAATGTTGAGGCTAATGCTCTAAAATTGGGATTGATTTTAGCAAAAGAAAAGGGATGTGACTCAATTCAGATTTTTGGTGATTCAAAACTCATTATAAATGTCATCAAATTTGGTCATTCTAATTCCATCAACATATTGTATGTGATAAAGATTATCAAGATTCTATTGAAGCAATTCTCTAGGATATAATTACATCATGTGTGAAGAAAATATAATAGGGAAGTATATAATATGGATAAGGTTAGAGTGAACTTGTCTCCTGGAACATGGCATATTTGGCAAAACCCTATTGAACTTGAATGACAATGGAGAAGACCTATAATTTTAATAAAGTGAAAAAAACTCAATGGAATACAATGGTAATAAAATCAGATCAATTGGCTTAGATTTGATTTTTCCATTTCTTGTATGCTTTGTAACTATTCACTTTGTGTAAAAAAATATTTTTTTAAAATAAATAAAAAATAAAAAATAAAAAAAATAATATGGTTCAAAACATGGGCATGATTTTAAAAATTATTTTTAAAAATTCTATTATTCCTTTCAAGCCATAAATTCCAACCAATAATGGCAAGACAAATCCTCCACAAAATACATAATTGTTTAGCTTTGAAATAAATAATCTAACATTTCATCAACTCTTTCAATGTTGATAGAGCTACCCAATATATTTTTGTATTTTTAAAAAGTAACCCCAAATGGTGTGAGTAAAGGGGTAGCAAAGAATTAAATGGTTTGATGTTTCTAAATCCTTCTCACATAAGACACATATGAAAGGTTCATAATATCCTCTTCTTTGTAGACTCTCTCTTATAAGAATCTTATTTTGGACTACTAACCAAAGGAATGTTGAGGCCTTAGGGAAAGCCTTTAGTGATAAAACATTCTTCTAATTGATTTTTGAGAGTAGAAAATTTTGATTGCTCTAAATCCTTATATCCCAATTTGACTGAGTATCTACCATATTTTTATAAATTTCAAACCAACTCATCTTTTCATGTAAAAATCAACAATTAAAAACTCTTGAACCATATTTTTAAGTTTGTCTACAATTTTTTTAAGTTCCTTCCCTTCAACCAAGTTACTAATAAAAACCCATACTTTGGAGTTTTTGCTCATATTCAAATAATTTTATACCTTTGGACCTTTATAAACTAGGCATGCCCAAGCCAATGGTTTCTAAAAGGCTTCAACCAAGCATTATACCAGAAATTTTCATAATTCCCATCATTGAGTGACCATCTAATATGTTTCTTGATTAATTGAAAACAATCTGATATGAAGTTCCATGTTGGTGATATTTTTGGAAAGGTTCTTTGCCTGAATAATTTGGTTACATCAAGAGAACCTATATATTTTTAAAGTAATGTTTTTTCCTAATTCGTTCCTTGATCTCAAAATAATCTCAATCTATTTTTTTTCGCTAAGGCCAAACTCATTAGTCTCCAATTGTACAAGCCTAATCCTTCAATATTATTTCCTTTACAACCCCTATCCCACTTACAAAGAGGAAACATAAATGTTTCCTCACATTCTTTCCAAAGAAAGTCTTTTTATGAATTTATGATGTTATACCTATTGGCAATATTGAAAGTGATATCATATAAATAGGGATGGATTGCAATGTGATCTTTATGAGTTGTAACCTTCTTGTTGTGGTTAAGAACCTACCTTTCAAACCTGCCAAATAAGCTTTCATTCTATTCAAACAAGAGATCCAAAGCTCATTCTTATTTTCTTTATGAGACAAAAGAATACCCAAGTATGTAGATGTAATTTTTTCCATTTTAAAGCCAAAGATATCCATAGTGATTTGTTGTAAATCTAATGCAGTGTCAATAAAAAATATTGGATTTTTTAGTATTAACCAAATGTCTAATAACCTTCTCATAGTATGATAATATCGATTTAAACTTTGTGGCCTCACTAATTGAGGGATGAAAAAAAAAAAAGTATCTTCAACAAATTGAAGATGAGATTTGGAGGGACCACTTTTTACAACTTGAATATTTGAATATATTTAATATTTCCTTTTATTTGTGTCTTTGAGAAAGCTCTCCCTAATGCCTTTGCAATAATAATGAATAGGTAAGGAGATAGATGATCATGTTGGTGAAGTCTAGAAGATGACTTAAAGTAACCAATAGGAGAAACATCGATCAAAATAGAATATTTCACAATGCTATAATAATATTTAATCCATTCTACCCCAATGATGGGGAAGGAATAAGTACCAGTGTGGAAATTATTGGGAGGAGGGAGGAATTATGCACAAGGATATTGAAGGCCTCTGTGTTTCATGATTAGGAATAGTATGAATCAATGTGTGGAGATAAGATAAATAAATAATAGTGGATATTAGAAGGATGAGCTGATGGAGTAGGTTTCGTCATCGGATGCGAGTGCAACACTGCCAAATGGAGCATTCTTCCTTGAATATGTCTTTCAGTGATTAGATGTAGCAATATTTTTTTGTGCATTTTTTTTTCTATTCTGTAACTAGGCATTTAGCCTTCATGGGATTATAGGCATGTATATTTGGAGGCACTCCCAGGATGTGACCCATGTATGGAAGGCTTCATGACTATGTAATCTGTTTTTTGTTTGATAAAATTTAGTCTTTTTTCATTGACAAAAAAAACAACATTTAATCCATTCACACCAACTATAATCAAAACCAATTTTTTGAGAATATCATGTAGAAAACTCCAGGAAACCCTATCATATGCTTTGTTCATATCTAATTTCATAAGCATACCTAGGTTTTCCTTGGAATGAAGAGAATGTATGACCTCTTGTGCAATGATTACACCATCAAGAATTTGTTTACCATGAACAAAACCACCTTGTTCCTTTGAGATAACACAATCTAGAATGCCTTTCAACCTGTTTTCCATAATTTTTGAAATGATCTTATAAATCATATTACAAAGGCTTATTGGACGAAAATTATCAAAATATTTTGTCTCACTTTTCTTGGGAACCAATGTAATAAAAGTGGCATTGATCTCACTTATTGTAGCCTTCCTTTTTTAGGCCTCTTCAACCATAACCAACATATCACTCTTCAATAAATCCTAAAATTTTTGAAAGAAAATTGTAGGAAATCCATCAAGGCTAGGTGCCTTGTTAGGATGGAAAGAGAAAATTGCTTCATGTAGCTCCTCCATAGATATCTTCTTCATCAAGCTTTCATTTTGTCCCTATGTGATAATTGATGGAATATTTTGCAAAAGCTTATCTTGTGCCTCCTTATCTTGCCTAATATCTGACAAAATATTTTTGAAATAATTAATTGCTTCCTTCCTTATATCTTCTTCTTCCTCAATATTTCTTCCATCTAGAGTTAAAATATTTTTGATGCAATGAAAATAAAATTTTGTTTTTGCTATAGCATGAAAAAATTGTATTTCTATCTCCTTCCTTGAGCCATTTCTCCCTAGATTTTTGAACCAATATGACTCCTCTTTTTCAATGCATTATGATAATTAGAAAGTAATTGTTTTTCTTTCACATAAGAATCCTAGTCCATTCCATTGATTTCTACTATCTCTTGTAAATTTTTGAGCTTGGATTCAATTTCCTTCTTTTCTTTAAAAATGTTACCAAAATATTTGGCATTCCAAATCTTCATTTGCTCCTTTAGATATTTTATCTTTTGAACAAACCTATACATATATGATCCTTCAAAATTTGCTTCATCCCACCATAACATAACCATCTAGAAGAAATTAAGGTCTTGGAGCCACATAGACTAGAAGTAAAATGGCTTTGGATGACCATTATTGGGTAAATCACAAGTCAAAAGAATGGGTTTGTGATCTGATCCTACTCATAATAAAATATCTGAAGAGATTGTATACTCTGTTTGCAACCATGTGTTGGATAACAAGAATCTATCCAATCTTTTTGCTATATGAGTTTGTCCAATGCATCTATTATCCCATGTATATTGAAAACTTGAAGGAATAACATCCCAAAGACCATTTGAATTGACAAATGAAGCAAAATCTTGCATTGATTTAGACCATCCAGGAGTACCACCCTTCTTTTCCAAAGGAGATAGAACTGTGTTGAAGTCACCCCCAAGAATCCATAGATCACAATTATGAATCATCATTGTGTTTGAAAAAAATATGCTAAGGTCCTTCCAACATCTTTCACGAGGAGTAACTATAGTTGGAGCATATACATTTATAACCCCAACTTTGATGTTTTCCTCTTTCTTACAAAATAGTCTAACAACCCAATTACTTTTTGCTTCTAACAATTGTCCATCCCATTTGTGTTTGTCCCATATTGTTGCAATACCACCTAAAGCTCCTATAGAAGAAACTGCTAGACAATCACCCATCTTCCAAATATTTTTAAAAGCATCCTTACATTCCTCACTACTTAATTTTATTTCTTGTATTAAAATAAACTTAAGACTATAACAACCTATTAATTCCTTAATAACTCTTTTTTAGGGGTCTTATTCATACCCCTAATATTCCATGATATCATTTTCATCATCACTTTTTATTTTTATTAGTGGGCTTAGCCCCACTTCTTGTTAACACCTATGATATTTTTATTTGGCTTCCCAAATTGATATCCCTTTGAGTTTCTTTTTCTCTTTGTTCATGCTTTGATGACCTTCCTCTCCTTTTTCCATTCCCACCAACACTTTCATCTTCATCAATCTCTTCTATTTTTCCATATTGTTCATAATGAGACTTATCTTCTAAAGATTTATGTTACCCTAAAGAATCTAAAATGCAAGGAATAACCTCATAAACACTTTCTTCTTTATGTTGTCCCAAAAACCCTAAAGTGCAAGGATGATCCTCCATAGTAATTACTTTCTTTATTATGCTGCTCTTGAAACCCTAAAGTGTAATGGATACACTCTATACTACTTTCATTTTTATTGCAAGGAGAAGATTTTATGCTACTTGAGAAAAATGAAGATGATTTACCTAGATTAACCTTGACCTCCTTCACCTCATTCGCTTTAAAATTTGCCTCCCCATCTTCCTTTGCACCTTTAACTCTTGTATTTGAACTTGTGCATTGTACTTCCTCATCCCTTGTGTCATTTTTTCTTCTAATGGTTGATTTGAGTGAACTATAATGGCCTTTGCCATTTGATGATGTAGAGGGATTTTTCTTACCACTTTCTTAGGAGTGGAAAATCCTTGATTTGACCCAACTTCTCCTATGATATGATCTCCTTGTTTCATATTGAAGTTTGTCTCATGCCCAAAATTTTCCATCTCTTTCTCCATCATTTTCACTTTGCAATCTCTTGCCATGTGTCTAGTCTCATAACATTTGCGACATCAAAATGCAATGTTTTCATAATCCACTTGTTGATCCCATTCTCTTGATTCATATTTAATCCTAATGGACTATGGTAAAGGTTTTGAAATATCCATGGCAACACATATTCAAGTGTATACAACATGCCTTCTCTCCTTAGTAGTTGGTCCCTCTTGGATGAACTCCCTAGAGTATTGCCAATATTCTTCAAAACCTCCTTATTGATGAGTTGATAAGGAAGTCCAAAAAACCTAATCCACACCAGAAGCCTTTTAATAGTCTTTGTCTCCATAGAAAATTTCTCACTCCATGGTCTTAAATATAATGCATCTTTACCCCTAAACCAAGGGCCACCATCCATTATTTTATCCCTTATTTCTAAACTGGAGAAGATAATGAGGAAAAATCCTTTTAGAAGAAAAGTCATGGAGTAATTTGAATTCAATCCCCACTTCCACTTGATCCAATTTTGAATCTAAAAAAAACCTGGCCAGTATCCATGGAACTTACATATTAACCCTCTAGTTTTAAGAACCATTATATCATGCTTGATCATCTCATCCTTGCTACTTGGATAGGGTTTGCCATAGATTTGTTCTTCCTCTTATCGCTAACTAGGGCATCCTTACTTCCAACTAGGGCATCCTTACTTCTAGTAAGGACTTCTAAAAATGACTTTCTTGCCATGTTACCTAGATTTTCTTCACATGAATCCTTTAGTTTTTGAGTTTCTCCTAAGATATAAAAACAAAAAAACAAAAAAGTGACCCTCACCCTTACTCATACTTTGCTTTCTATTTTCTACTTCCTAATAGTACTTGTTTATATTTTAATGTATTCTTAAAATTATCACAACCTTCAAAAACAATTTATTATTTATTTTCACCTCAATGATTTATATATTTATTTAGTTTAATTTCCATGATTCTCTACAATCAAATTACAAAGTCAATATACAATTACAATTAACTTATTCAACACAATTACATAAACATTAATTATTTTAATAAACTTGGTTGAACATAAAACATTGAAATATAATCATTCACTAAAAAGACATAAATAATCAGTTTGAACACATTTTTTCCTTTTCAAAAATTATTATTAATATTTTTGTATAAATATCATCAGCAAGATGAAGAAATCCGGCATAAACGAAGAGGATTAAAAACCAAAAGGAAAAATAAAAATAAAAAATTGCTTTCAACCAGAAATTACAAGGTAATTTTGAACTAGTAGGTGCATCCATCGGTGATAGCTTGTGGATATGACAAGAGACTTTATCTCAACTTTCGCAAATTGCCACAACTCTATTTCATCACCTATAGGGCAACTATTTTTAAAGGTATACGGCCCATGGCCTAGTTGAGCACCGTACTGTCGTATGGCTTTAACAGTGAATGGACTTTTCAGTACGTTTTACCCATTGACCGATTAGTCGTTAAAGAAAATTTCCCCTTCAACCAGGCCCATAAACAACAACATTTATATTAGCCCCCCTTTAAAAGCAAAGGAGTTATGGATTCCTTAACCTGCTTCTTACCAAGCAAGGAATTATCGATTCTTTATTTTATTTTTTTTAAGTAAAGGAATTATCGATTCTCTATCTTACCTTATTTCAAACCAAAAAAAATCTATTTTCTTATATATGAAAAAATATTTACTTAATTAAAAAATTGGCCTATCTGATGTAAAAGGCCATTTATTTTTTTATTTTTTATTTTTTATTTTAATTCATTTCATGATAAATCATATCCACAGTATCCTTGGTACAGGCGTAACAAGAGCGCACATTGATTTGTGAAAACCAGGCGGATCCTTCACGGACCACCAAAACTTGGTTTGATGTGAACATTTTGTCGCGTATAGCAAGTGGCGAAGTAGGCCCTTGAAAAGCATATGACCACCAGCCACAGCAACACCATTCCACTCAGTGCATCGGCTTTTGTTATTCTCGGTTTGTGGGCTACGCTACAATGGCAGCGCAGAAAGTTGAAATCCGTTGAAAAAAGAAAAAGGCGCCCTGTCTTATTATATCTACATATATAAAGATTAATATATTCAAATATAATAAGAATTGCAAGCCAAAAGCAACTGTGCTTTCTTTTCGCCCTTTTTTGAACAAGGGGGAAAAAAGTTGTGTGCATGAGTACGCCAGGTAGGAAACCCATCCAGGCATGACCTCCCTTCGCCTACCGACAGCAACACCAAACGTATACACATGACCTGATGCGATTCCTCCTTTGTTGATATATATTCAATGAATATATATCCTGTTGATATATATCCAATGAATATATATATATCCTGTCCGTATGAATATCCTGGGCACCCAGGAGATTCGGTTCACATGCAATGATAATACACCAGCTTTTGAAATGGCAGGGATACCCGTGGACGACGTTAATGCAGAGTTAGCGCTGTTTATCACGTGAACAAACTGTGACAACTACCATTTTGTGCAAGTAACAGCGATCTATCCATGTCTATCATTGTATTATGACATGACCACGGTGACCACAGTCATATGTGGTGCTGCCAGTAAAGGACAATATGGGCCTTCCCTCTTCAGCATCATTATTATTTTTTTGGTTCTTATTAAATTTCCAATTATTGCTTCTTAAAAACCTATGGCTATTCTCTCTTCCAGCGTTATTGAAATCTGATCATCCACATCCACATCCACACCCTTAGTGTGTATTATTGGATGATCATCCACCCCCTGATATTCTGCCTGGATCCATGAGAGATATAAATCATTTCATGAGCCCACCCCTTTTTGTTTAATGTCAAACTTTGAAAAAAGTTGTTATATGTGCTACCTAAATATCATGAGCTTCTCAACCCAATAATGTATATACACAATTGAATTAATGTACAAACATGGCTTGAATATTTAGATCTCTAAAGAATAGCCATTAATGTCTTCTAAAAGAAAACATAATTTCCCAACCATTGTGGGAAAAGAGGATGCAAAAGCAGCGGAGCCACTACAGCGGAGCCACTAAAGTTTAAGGATACTAAAATGAAGTGAGACCATGAAGTGAGACCACGGAGAAGGAAACGTGCATATTAGACCCCACATAAAAGGGTCACCGGCCATTGTGATATTCAGTGAGAAGATAAATATAAAGGAAAAGTTGCATGTCAATCCCCACTTACAATAAAGAAAATGAAGGGCAACTTTAGGAATTTCCCCAACTTTTAAAATGACCAACAACCTTGATGGCACCTTTTCAGTGAGTGACCTTACACAACAACCTTGAGGACACCTTCCCATCTGAGATGACCTTTGAAGAGCAGGTAAACATCATGTGGAAAAGTCAGCCTAGACAAAGTATCAAGGGCTAAGCTAAGCCTCATGTGGTGCCTATAAAAACCATGGAAACCCCATGAGGTGTGCAACCTATCAAGGGCTAAATTATAAAATTATAATGTCAAATGCCCTTTCTACACAACCTTTTACTGTCCAAGTATAACTCAAATGTCTTTGGAAGGAAAAGGTGAACCACCATAAAGAAATGTTGTGCTTTTCCAAGGAATTATCTTAAAACAAATCCAATGTTGCTAAAGCATTAGTTCTCTAACTTTAGGATGCTTCACAGAGACGCTTAACCCTAAAAAAAAAAATAGAGGAATGGAATCCTAAAGCATAAAATTCAAAGAAAGGGAAAGGATTGGCAAAGATAGGTTTGAATGTTAGGATGGGAGAAGTTTAGGTTTCCTTAAAGTGTCAACCTTTCTACAGAACCTTTTACTGTCCAAGTATAATTAAATGTCTTTAGAAGGAAAAGGTGAACCACCATAAGGAAATGTTGTGCTTTTCCAAAGAATTAGCTTAAAACAAATCCAATGTTGCTTCACACAGTTGGGATTTATTTTATGCATTAGTTCTCTAACTTTAGGATGCTTCGCACAGACGCTTAACCCTAAAAAAAAAGAGAGGAGGAATGGCATCCTAAAGCATAAAATTCAAGGAAAGGGAAAGGATTGGGAAAGATAGGTTTGAATGTTAGGAAGGGAGAAGTTTAGGTTTCCTTTAATAAGTGTCAACCTTTTTTTTTTCTAATGTTATGATAAAGTCGAAGATAAATTATTACAAAGTGCCCGCCATGATAGTGACAGAAGGTGGCCTACCTTCCCTCACTCTTTGTGGGATACAGCCTTCAATTGAAATGATGTGCATATGTTTTTGAGTCTCTTTCAACTTGGCATAAAAAGATGCAACGCTAGATTCGAAAAAGGTTGAGACTTTTTTTAAGGTGAATTAAGATTTAAAAAAAAAAAATTATATGGATTCCAAACTTCTATGATAAGAAAATCCAGCTTTGAAAATTTTGCATTCAACCTTAGAAAGGATCTAAATAGTTAGGAAAGGTATCTCACGTTTTCTAAGACCAATATGCTAAGGATTGGATCTTAAGCTTTTCGCATATTGCATAAACATTTATAAAAGAATATTCTAGCCTCCCTTCATTGAATTCAAATTATTGTATGATTGGATCATAAATATCATATGAATATTATAACATTCAATGTATATTATTTTAAGAATGTCTACCAACAAGAGTATAAATCCCTTGTTAAATTGTTGCCATTTTCATGTAGAGCCAAAAAGGTGTGTCCAAGCACAAAATAATGAATGCAGAGGAATCATATATCAAATTCATATTCATATTGTTGATGAGCAATAATGTGCATCTTTTGGTATAATTATGAAACCCTATCCATTATATTGATTTTTAAAGTGACAGTCTTTTATGTTTTAAAAAATAAAAAATAAAAAATCATTTTATAAATACAATACCAGGGCTTTCCGCTTTTCATTATTTAAATTTCCACGCATGCTATGGGTATAAAATATCGTGCAAGGTGATTTTACATTATTGAACTTAAAAAAAGAAAATCTAGACCATTAGACCATTCCATTATGAATATGAGGACATCGACGACAACCACACATGATCTAATCAAATATATTTTTTTAAATTAAAACTAACGTCATTAATCTACTTTGTGATGACAGGTTGGAGAATATATAAAGAGATTATAAGTTATATATAAGATGGTGTTTATTTAATATGTATTTATCCAACCAAATTTTGATTATGAAGTATAGTGTACAACTCTATTTTTCATTGATTTAAACCTTGGATCTCTCGTATAAAGTTGCAAAGTTTTACCATTAGACCCACTCAAGTTATACACCTATGTAGTCCAACTAAATTTTTGTTTAAATCTCTTATTTGCCTTAGATAATTAAAAGAAACTTATGGTTAAATATATTGACAAGATGTTTAGAGAATATGGGATGACTATAAATTTCAACATAAAACCTATTATTTCATTTCAAAATTGTGGTTTATTACTTATTTAATATACTTGTAGATCTATTAGATTTTGGAAGGAGCTAAGCAATGTAATCCTTATCTTGATGTAGGTTATATTTTCAAGATGGCCATTAATAACAAGCTTGCATAAAAGCTAAAGGAACTTCAATAGTGAGTTAGAGGGATTTTTGTCCAAGAAATTGAAAGGTAATTTTGAATATGGGTTTAATATAATGTCCTCATTTCCTACATCTTACCTTTCCAAAAATAAAGGAAATGACCAATGAAAAAGTGAGGTAATTGTGGTTTATGATGGCTTACAATGACCAAGCTATTTGCATCATTTCAATAGTGAATGTCTAAGTAAATAACATGATGATTAGGGATGCTAGTTTGAGTTGTTGTATTTTCTATCTAAGTGGTGTCATACTTCATTTGAGGAAAGCTTGGGATCTCTACCCTCAAGGTGTGTGTCTAAGAAGGACACATGGTATTCCGCCATGTGCATAGAGTGATATGTGGTAGCAAGTATATTGAGCACATCAATGGATTTGATGTGAAGCATGCAAATATTTTAATGTTAGTGCAACCCCTCCCCAATTTTCCCCCTCTTATAATACTAAGTAAATTTTATGAGAAGCTTTTGTTGATGTCCCTCAGGTTGTTGGTGATGTTGGTGGAACACTCTTCGTCGTTAGCAACATCATGTTTCTCAACATTAGCTTACATGCCTTCATCAATTTCCTACCTTAGTTTAATATTATTTTTATCAATATCTCCATTCAACACTTCTCAACTAAGTCTCCCTTAGGGTTTTCATTGCTAGATTTCTCTTAACCTCCCTAAAATTTGGACTTCCTCTAATTTAGACTAGTATCATGTGTTCAAATTTTTTTCCATAATTTTGTCATTGGGTATTCAAATGGTTCGCCAACCTCTATTATGTGTACAACCTCGCTCCTTGCATTTTTTTGAGTTTGACATATAATATTTTGGGATTCATGTGTGTCCCTATTGTTTAGAAGGGTTACAATTGGTAGTTTCAATCGACTTGAATTATCCTTCTACTTTGGTCACTGTAGGGAAATTTTCCCTACAACCTTTGCTTCATTCCAAGTTAGACTAGTTGAAAGTAGGACCAACCAAGGCTACACTATCAGAAGGTGCCTCCCACATTTTGTTGGAACAAAGAAGCTTCAAGAGAAGAGTGGGTAAGCTCAGAGTTATTCCAACCATTAGATCTTCCATCTATAATCAACACTCCACATTTACTTGGATCTAGCCAAAGCAAAGGTGCCAAGACCCACAGACCATTGATTACCAATTCAATGGCTTACATGGTCCTTTCGATGGAGGAAAGCACCAACAAAGGAGGAGAGCTATGATATAAGTCAAAGCAAGATACATGGTGACCAATAAGGAGCCTAAGGGATGAAAGAACCAATGCTCTAAGGAGAAGGTCGACCATTGGCCAAATGAGGTTCCACCCTATCAAGATATATGTGGTAGTCACACATGTTAGAAGAAGAGCATGAGAAGAATAATTAAAGAAGATATTCGCTAGTGGCCATAAAGCTTAATTTTTGCTAGCCAAGCCTATTAGAGCTAATCATATGCCAATTGTGTGAGCCTACCTTGTCCATATGCGCTAGTCAAGGAGGCCATATCTATCGCATTAGTAGAGTGACACATCCCAAAATAAATGTGATGAAAGAGTTATGGTATAGCCACCTCAATGTAGTAGTAGAAATACCAATCAGCCACACCAATCATCCAAAGGACTTGAAGCTCTAGTCAATATTTATGGCCTAAAATCTAAGACCTCAAAGCTATTATCACATGATTTGTAAAAGGATTTCCTGGTTTTAGAGACATAAGATATCCGTAGGACTTCTACATAAAACTTTGGAGGGAAAGAACCCTCCTCTCAGCTTATAAATAGGTTTTATTTTTATTGTAAAAGCATTAGAAGTTGTCTGCTAATGCTACCCAAACTTATAGGCTCTTCCTTTCACCCTTCTTTCCTCCTATAACAAGGGGACTGCAAGCCTTTTCTCATGCCTAGGGAGCATTGAGCCCAACATGCCTCATTGCCTTATAATCATTTCAACATGTTAATGGAAGCCATGACTAATTTTTCTCTATGCTCCTTCTCTTGAATTGCCTTGATTCTTAGCAGTGTGTTTTGCTTGGTTGTGTTCACTAGCCATAGATGGCATTTTTTATGTTCAATTGCCACTAGTTGTAGTAAAAAATTGGAGGCCCTTTTTAATTCTTTGATGCATTGCCTTCGTAGCCTAGAATTTACTTTTTGCAAATATTCAATTTACTCATTTTTTACTTTCATTGCAATTCATTCTTTACTACCACCCCTTAGCCTTAGCTCATATAGGTCACTACACATCAATGAGTTAAAATCTAATGAGGAGTCAACCTCGATTAAAAATCCTAGAGGTCACCTGATAGATAGTTCTTTCCTTTTGACCTGTGATGTTCCTATTTTTTTACTATATGTTAAGCACGAGCACACTCATACCTAATAGGTGTATTCAAATATGATAACAATTTGTTTGGCATACCTAGTGGAATGAGATTCTACATTCACCCCACTTAGATTGAAGAAATTTTGACTATGACATCAGTGAAGATCATAGTCTTTTAGCTTAGAATGAAGCACTTAGATAATTCACCTGGTGAATACTTGATGACTCAGATTTAAAATATAGAGTGTGTAGAAGTCATTTGATAGAAGATAAACTAGGATTTCGATGGAGGTCTTTATGTCATCAACTTGTTGAAGCAAAATCTCCCTACTTGGAGATTTTTTTCTCAAATAAAAAGGCCTAGATTTATATGAGTGAAAGGCCTATGACTAAAGCCTTTGCTAGAGCTAATCAATAAGAGCTAGTACCACCTCTAAATTAGAGGTAAAAGAGGGACCAACGATGCAACAAGGTAGTTATGACCCATCAATCTTCAAAAATATTTTTTAGCATGAAATGACAAAAGGTCCCTTGATTTATCTAGTTCCACCTAACACATGTGACCCAATTCCCACCTTGATGCTCAAATATTTACCCTACTTCATGAGAGAAGATTTTGTCACTCTGACAAAATATTTGTAGCACCTAGTGAGTCCATGCACTGTACATTTTATTAAAAAGCAAGATATAACATTAAGACTATTGGTGGATTCATTTCAAGAGAGATCTCATGAATGGTACCTCAGTCTTAGCCCATGATCAGTTAGAAGCTAGGAGTAATTGGTAAATCTCCTAGTAAAGTAGTTTGAAGAGAAAGTAGATAAAACATCCCTCTTAGAACAACTCATGACTATAAAGAGGGTACCTACAAAGACGATGGATAATTTCAACATACAATTCCATAAGATTTTTAAAATTATCCCTGAGGAGATCCAACCACCTCTATGTATGACATTCATTTACTTTCTAAAAGCTTTCAATTTTGATATTGCCATGATGGTCAAGTCTAAGGGTGGTAATTCACTACTAGAGGCCTATGGGATAGCCATCCAAGCTAAGAAATACCTAATCCAAATAGGAAGGCTAGCTCCTAG
Organism: Wollemia nobilis; assembly: GCA_028583015.1. Taxonomy (NCBI): domain Eukaryota; kingdom Viridiplantae; phylum Streptophyta; class Pinopsida; order Araucariales; family Araucariaceae; genus Wollemia; species Wollemia nobilis. Next base: position 1,894,968 of record JAQPPZ010002979.1, read on the forward strand.
ACCACCTCCACCATTGTTTCCCTTCATTCAACACCCCTACCATTACTCTCTAACCATACAACCCACCATAAGTTTGACTCATCCTCTCGCATACTAAGAACAAAACCAAGCTTCCTCTCCTCTAGATGCTAAGATGGATGAAATATTCAAAATTATGAGAAACCTCACTAATGATGTCACTACCCTCAAAATAAAATATAACATCGAAATGTTTCCCTACCAGAGTTATCTAAATCCTTCCTTCTAATAGGGAAATCTAGGTTTTCAATGACTCCCAACTAGATATCATAAGCCCCTATTTTTGGTCAACAAGAATCCTCATCATCCCCATGAGAAAATATTTTGATTGAATTAATTTGAACTCTGAACTTACAAGGCTTTTATAGAACCTGAAACAGTTAGGAATCACTATTCCCATGGAGATATTACGTTAGCTTCATGACTCAACAACTACACTTGCAAACAAACACTAATATATTTTCCCTATTATGCTCTCAAAGAAAAATTGATCACCTCTAAATTAGCAAAGCTAATACAAAGATTAACCTTTTAACAAAGATTAAACTAATGCTAATTATTGGAACCTAGATACTTAGGGAAGATTAAAGTATGCTCTAAAGTCCAACATTCTCCCCCTTAAAGTTGAGAGGGCTGACCAGATAGTCTCTCAGCTTTAAATACTGAGCTTTAGCAACTCCTTTGGTGAAGATGTTTGCTATGTTATCCAAAGTGTTGTAATGTTTCAGCTCAACCATATTTTCTCCACCATGTCTCTAATGAAGTGATACTTCATGTCGAAGTGCTTTGACCTACTGTGGTGGATAGGATTATGTGCCAATTTTATGGCACTCATATTGTCACATTACAATATGGGAGGATTACTTTTTCTCTCACCTATTTCTTCTAGTAATTTTCTCAACCATAAGGCTTGGGAACTAGCATTTATAATTGCTATGTACTCAGCCTCAGTATATGATAGTTCTACAATAGTTTACTTTTTAGAACTCCAAGTAATTAGACCTGGTCCAAGACTAAAACAATTCCCTGAATTTGATTTCCTATCATCTTGCCATTCATCCTCATCTAGTTGTTGATACCCATTGTGCAAGTAAAGAAGTCACTATGTTGCTTCCCCAATAACTATCACTAAATCCAACTAATTTTACATCATCATTTTTGTGGTAATGGATCCCATAATCCATTGTACCCTTTACATACCTTAAAATTATTTTAGTTGCTTGTAGATGAAGTTTTTATGGATCAGCCATAAATCTTGATACTAGAGAGATAAAATATTGAATATCCTATTGTGTGTTGGTGAGGAACATTAGACTCCCAACCATGCTCCTATAAGTGGTCTTGTCAACTTTTTATGCTCCATATTCTTTGCTTAATTGTACCCCATGACCTATTGGAGTTGCAACTGACTTGAATTCCTCAATAGCAAATTTCTTTAGCATGTATTGTGCATATTTATATTGGCATATGAAGATCTCACTTTCCTTTTGATTTACCTCCTTTCCTAGGAAGTAATGCATCAAACCTAGATCCTTATTTTCAAATTCTTGCATCATGGAGTTTTTGAACTCCTCATTCATTTTAGCACTACTACCCATGAATATTAGATCATCCACATATAAGCACACAATAATGATGTATTTACCTTGTTTCATGTAGTAGAGAGTAGGTTCTCTTTTGCTCCTAGTGAATCCATAGTCTTAAAAGTAGCCATCAATGTGTGAGTACCATACCCTTGGTGCTTGCTTTAGTCCATACAATGCTTTCTTCAATTTGTAGATAAGGTTCTCCTTACCTTGTTCTTCAAAGCCGTGAGGTTGTCACACAAAAACCTCTTCATTCAAGTACCCATTAATAAAGGCACTCTTAACATCCATGTGTTGAATGTTCCACCCTTTGTGGGCTGCCAAGAAAAGTACTAATCTAATGTTCTCTTGTCTAGACATTGAAGCAAAGGTTTCCTCATAGTCAAGCCCATACTTTGAGTAAACCCTTTTGCTACTAGCATTGCCTTGTGTCTTTCAATGCTTTCATAAGCATTCAAATTGGTATTATAGACCCACTTACATCCAATACATTTCTTTCCCTTAGGAAGCTCCACTAGTTCCCATGTGTCATTCTTTTTTATAGAGTTCATTTCCTCTTTTATGGCTTGTTGCCATACATCATGATTACATGCTTTTTTATAACTATATGTCTCTAGCTCTACACTAGTCATTATAGTATAGTTTACAACATCTCCTGTAGGCTCTTGGGAGTCTTCATCACCATACATGTGCAAATTTTCAAGTCTTTTCAAGACTTCATTCATCTCACTAGCTTGACTCCTTGTGTACCTTCTTTGAAAATTCTTGTCCATCATTTGGAAGGAGGGATGGTACTGAAGTGTTCTCTTACCTCTTGATGGTGGATCTTATTCCATTGGAATTGTAGAAGAACTTGATGCTCTTGGTGGTCTTTGTGGGGAACTTGAAGTATAGCTCTTTTTTGGACTTGGAGCAGGACTTTCATTGTTGTTATTGTCAATGGGCTGAACTTGGGAGGAGCTTTCACCTTGAGATCCATCATCAAAAAAAGGTTTTTGATGACCCCATACTCTCCCTTCATCAAAAATTACATCTCTTGAGATTACAACTTTGTGTATTTATGGATTGTAGATTTTATATGCCTTTGAGAACTCACTATACCCAAAAAAAATACATGCTTGAATTTTGGGGTAAAGTTTCTTTCTTGTCTCATCAGGAATGTGTGCATATGTAAGACAACCAAAAACTTTGAAGTGCTTTACATTTGGATTTTTTCCATACCATCCCTCATAGGGAGTTATCCCATCTAAACTAAAAGTAGGAATCCTTTTTAAAATGTAAACACTTGCCCTAACAACATCAACCTAATACATGTTACTTAGTCTCTTTGTTTGAAGCATTTATCTAGCCATTTCTATAATAGTGTGGTTATTTTTCTCAACCACACCATTTTTTTGTGAGGTGTAGGCAGTAGTGAATTGCATTTTGATCCCACGATCTTTACAATATTTGAGAAATGCCTTTGAGAAAAACTCCCCTCTTCTATCAGTTCTTAAAATTTTTACAACATACTCACTTTGATTCTCTACATTATTTTTGAAATCCTTGAAACATTTAAAAGCTTCATCTTTAGTTTTCAAAAAATAAATCCAACACATTCTAGAGAAATCATCTATGAAAGTAATTAAATAACAATTGTTACCCAATATTTTGGTATGCATTGGACCACAAATATCTGAATGTACCAATTGTAGTGTATGGCTTGCTCTCCATGATTCACCTCTTGCAAACTTTGTTCTTGAGTGCTTTCCAAAAGCACATCCTTCACACACCTCTTTGTGTTCTTCAACGTTTGGTAATCCATACACCATAGTTTGTGAAGTCAAAAACTTCAAACTTGCAAAATTAAGATAACCACATTTCAAGTGCCAAAGCACACTTAGATTTTCTATGGCCACACTAGAAATTTGGAAACCTCCGTGTTCCCAAAACTTAAGAGGAAATATCCTATTTCTTTGTCATAGGTATTTATGTAACAACTCTATTATAATTGTTTTTTTCAAAATATACACATTTTTTATCTTTAAAAATAAGACTATAGTTCTTTTCCATGATTTATCCAACACTAAGCAAATTATGTTGAAATTTAGGAGTGTAATAGATATTGTTTACCTTATTTGTGCATTCATTTGTTGGAACATCCATGGCTCCCATGCCTTCAACTTGTAGTGCCTTGTTATCTCCCAATTTGATCTTTGACTTGTATGTGGAATCCATTGTAGCAAATAGATCTTCTTTACCACTAATATGATTTGAGAAACCAGTATCCAAAATCCAAGTTTCATTGAGATTTTGATCTGATTTTCCATAGGTGAGGAACAAATTTGATGTTCCTTCCTCTTCTCCATAGTTTCCATAATTATTACTTCTCCCTTCTTGAGAAGCCTTGAGTCTACAATCTCTAGCAAAGTGACCAAGCTTACCACAATGGTAACAAGATTTGTTTGATTTGTCACCTCCTCTTCCTCTTCCTTGGTAGCCACCTCTTGATCTACCTCTTGCTCTTCCTCTTCCTATTGAATATTGTCCTCTCCTTTGTCCTCTTCCTTGTGTATTTACATGAGTCTCACCTTCCTAGGATGAGAATGCTTTTTCATCACCTCCAAAGCTTGATGATGTAGAACCTTGGAGTCTCTCTTCATGGGACATCAAAGAACCAATTAGTGCATAAAATGTGAGATTAGAAATATCTTTTGATTCTTAAATAATTATTGCAATATGACTCCACTTATGAAGAAGTGTTCTCAACACTTTCTTCACAACAACTTCATATTTTACATCCTCTCCAAGTGACTCCATTTTATTTACAATTGCTTTGACTCTCACACAATAAACTCCCACTCTTTCATATTCTTGCATTTTGAGATTCTCAAAATATCTCTTCAAAATTTGAACCCTCACTTGCTTCACTTGATTGCTCCCTTTGTAACTATCTCTCAAGACATTCCATGCTTCTAGGGTTGTTAAACAAGAAGCAACCCTAGGAAAGATACTTTTCTCCAAAGCTGCTTGGAGATGGTAGAGAGCAAAATAATTCTTATTTTGGGCATCCTTCTTATTATTTCTATCAGTTACATTTAAAATTTTCCAATCAGCTAGTTAATTGTAGCCATCTACTACAATGTCCCACAAACCTTTGCCTATGAGTAATATCTTCATCTTGATAGACCAATACTCATAGTCCAATCCACTAAACTCAAGAATTGGCAGATTGTTATTAGCATCCATTGATAATAATAAAAAAACTTTGGAATATCTTCTAGCTGTAGCACTCATTTACTATAAAAATAGCCTTCTCCTTCATGAGTGCAGATCTATTGGACTCTTTTCACACAATATTCAATGCAGATACATAATTATTTTTACAAAAAGTAGCAAATGAAATAAATAATAGTAGTAGTACAATAAGATTAATTCACATGATCTCTTCTATATGGCTTTCTTTGACAACTTGACATTGTGTCACCTAAAATGTAATAAACATTAGTTGTTCAAAAATACAATGATCAACAGTCAGGTTTATAGTGAACAACAGTAATAGTTCCAAACAATAGCAACCAGCGACACATACACAGATGTGCACCACAAACTTAGTTGCTCTTACTTCATGTAAAACTTTTAGCCGCTCCTAGCAAGCACACCATGTCATAATATTAATGCTATTTTATTCATAGTAGATTGTTTTAGGGGGGCACGTCTGCTTGTGATGAACAACAATATTGAAGAACAATAATCTTGTCACATCCTCACGTCCTCATCGGATGAGACATCTTATGGAATACTCAACAATAAATGACAAACACCATTTACTACTTGTCTCAATTTGTTGTACTGGTGTGGTGGCGATAAACGCCATGAATTATCTTGGTCAAACTTGATGGTGTAGGTCTAAACATGTAACGAATGCAACTCCTTCAAATTATATTCTCACTCATGAGATCTTCAACCTCCAAATCATACATCACAAGTATTGTATTTGGGATATACCCCCGCTGCCTTCAACTCACATAATCTCCTTCAACATTCACGAGCCTCCTATACTCTTCCACATGAGTACAATATCTTCTCTCCTTCTCACCACTTTTTACAGTAGTGCATACATAGATATTTTACATGGGTGTATATTTCCTCGGTCTCACACGATCCCTTGAACTCCTTTGTGCTACTAGCTTGACGAACACCTCCAAGTGCAGATTCCAACACGTTCTGTGAAATAGCACACAAAGAAAAAATTCCTCAGTGAGGGACTACCACATGGACTACAATGCTCACCTTGGGAGCATTAATACATGGTTGACTCGTATACGCATAAAAATCAATGTGGGTTTCTCCTCACAACACCGCCTTCGCAGCACAGAATCTCTCAAGTTTAGATGCAGATGATAATAGTAAGCAATGGTGTTGTATGTGATTTCACCAATCTCAGATCTCTCACTCTTCTACAGGTTTTGATCCCTATGAACAAACCCAGATGCTTTGATACCAAACTGATAAAATATTATGATTGAATTAATTTGAACTCTAAACTTACAAGGCTTTTATAGATTTTGAAATAGTCAGGAATCACTATTCCCATGGAGATATTACGTTAGCTTCATGACTCAACAACTACACTTGCAAAAAAACACTCTAATATATTCCCTATATGCTCTTAAATAAAAATTATTCACCTCTAAAATAGCAAATATAATACAAATATTAACTTTAAAAAAGAATAAACTAATGCTAAATATTAGAACCTAGATACTTATGGAAGATACTCTAAAGTATGCTCTAAAGTCCAACACCCCATGACTTGACTTAGAAAATCATACCCATATTAATCCTATCTTGTCAAGTGCCTATAAACTCAGTTAGGGAGCTAGTCACCATCCAAAAAAACTATGTTTAAGATCCTAGTGGTTGGTACTATCTCGCTCTTGACTATCCTCCCTTTGATTGTTTTATCAAAATAAAAAATCAAGACATCGAGACTTCCTCTTTCGACCATAAAGACACCTATCCTCCATAGTTGAAAGTCTCGATGTTGAGTCAATAACTTATCACATAGTCTCTAACCACACCATCAGTTATCAACTTGTTGACCTTGGAGTAGATCTTTGTTACATGGGATTAAGCAAAAGTATACGTTGTGTCGGATGAAGCAGGCCCCTCAAATAGTAGGTTGCAATTCCACTCAGGACATAATACATGAGCCAAAATAAGAGTCATTGAATAATAGGGAATACCTAGACCAAATAAGGCTAGACCTCAAAAGAGGTAATCAAAAAATTAGAGGACCCCTATAGCACAAGTTGCAATAATTAATTGGGGCCAAGTGATTGTGATAGTAATAAGAGCTACCTTTTAACCACCAAGGCAATCCATTGTGGGTCTATCAAGGCCACCTCTTACAATAGAGAAAACCAGACTCTCAACAATGTCAACCATTCCAAGAGCCCCTCCTATCAAAACCTTCAATGTGGTGGAGCACCTAAGGAATTCTACTATGGCCATGCCTCTTTGGGAGGTCCTCTCTATTCTAGAGAATATGAACTTAGAAGAGGCCTTAAAGAGGCATAAGGAGTTGAGCATACAAAGAACACCCACCATACTATATATTTTAGGACTAGAGCCCAACAAACCCAATTGCATGTCATTTTATCTAACCTTGATCTATGAATATCGACTAATACACAACTGCATAGTTGACTCAGGGTCTGATACATCGATGATGCCAAGAAAGGTGAAAGAAGCACTTGGCATGTTGCTAGAACATGCCAACATCAAGGTGGTGCAGTTAGATGATACTTTAGTGTCAGTTTTTAGGCTCATGTAAGACCTTCCTTTCACACTCAAACATACCCTAACTTGATGGTTCATCAAGATATAAGTGATAAACATGTCAGCTTCATTTAGAATATGGCTTTCAAGAGACATTGCTAAGATTAGAGTATACCTGTCACTTGAATAGACCCACATGCTACTATGAAATAGATATAGGACCAAGTTCAAAATATTATTGGAACCCCTCCACACGTACCATATAGAGGAAATCAATTTCAAGAGGGGCAAAAAATAGCAAGCCTACTTATTAGAGGAATAATCATTGGACTTTAACTACTTCATCTAAGAGATGCACCCATACAATCCCAATGAATACCTAGAGCAGTGGGCATATGAGACATGGATATTGACTCCTAGAAAATCATTTGAGCTAGCTAGAATGGGGTGATTTTTTGCCAAGTATTATCTTATATACAGAGCAAAAAAATTATATATATATATATATATATATATATATTGTATCGTTCCAAATTTTCCGCACCCTTACCTTCAGGCTAAAGGATCCGCGCCCGAAAGGGGGATGCGGGAAGGATGGGACAATACCTCGGACTGAGAGGCCTTTCGAAGGTCCCGCCTCTCGGGGAGGTGTATTAAGGTGATTTTTCGACGGATGGTGGGTTCACCAGGAAACTTTTGAATGGCCGTTTCCATGCCTAGGTTGGGAATGTGTTTGATGTGTTCAATTTTATGTTTGATCATTCAACTCCTAGGTTTGGCCAAATGAATTTAAGTTGTTCTATATGAAATGCAGATTTAAATGAATACAAAAAACAAATTTGAACATAAAACAGAGAGAATAAGCTAGATTAAAGAGCCATACCTGATCCGGATGTCTGATGGAGGTTCTGATTCTTGAAGCAGTCAGGATCGCCTCTGATCTGACAGGATCATCTGCGATCAGACAGGATCATCTGAGATCTGACGAATTCATCAGACGAATTCGTCAGAGACCTACAATCAGAGAAATAGATACAAAATACAGAAAATGCAGCTATGCCAACAGAGGGCAATGATGTAGAATGACAATAATAATATTAAAATGATAATAATAAACAAAAACACGAGTGCATTACAATGATTTAATGACAATTTATGATTTTATTATGCATTAAGACTATATGGGTGAACTCCGGGATGCAAAATAATAATAAGTTTAACTAATGCAAAGCAAAATAGTAAATAATGGAGAAAGAATGCAAACTCAGGGCATTGATTGCCCCCAATGTTGACTGCAGTCGAAATCGTCTCGGATTGGTACGAAATCATCTTGAATTGGATAGGATCGTCTGCGACGATCTGAGCTTGCTCCAGCTGAAGAATAACAAAGTTCCTGCAAGAAAATTTGAAAAGGGACAAAGGCAAACAATAGTCTAGGATATTCTAATGCATGTAAAACTTGAAGTGCAGAAAAATTCAGCCAGGGGAATGTCAAGGGGAGGGCCTAAGATTAAATAGGCATAGGAAAGAGGTTGGGAGGTTGGAGATCATCCCAATTTGGGAGATCTCCAACGAGGGAGGTCTCTAACCGCGCAGACACGCTTTTGCCCAGGTTAGAGACATCGTTGAAACAGAAGCTAATTATGAAAAATTAGTTTTGGGACGAAATCGTCTGGACGTCCTAGTCCAGACGAAATCGTTCGATCTGAGGCGATATCGTCTGATCGGCGACGATATCGTCCAACGGTCACAACAAATCCTAAAAATGGCATGGAAAATGAGGAAAGCGGTTAAAAGGCGGTTCGGGGTTGAAAATTTGAATTTGAATTATTACCAAGATAATTTTAATTATTGCTAAGGTTTACTGCGCCAATTTTAGGGTGCTACATTTTGCCCCCTCTTTAGCGAATTTTTTGAAGAAAATGCGTTAAAGATGAGTTCTTCTCGATCTACGAGAAAGCAAAAATTATTCCCATTTTTAGGCGATGATTCTAGGTCGAATCGTACGACAACTTACTATGGTGCCCCCTCCGTGTTTTTACCCAAATCGAACGTTTGAGGTAAAAACGCGAAAAAGCAAAATTTTAAAAATGTTGTTAAGTTGTTTTTGAATAAAATTAAGAAAAATAGGGTAAAACCCTAATTCATTGTTACTGTTCATTTTTACTGATTTCTAGAGCTCTGCAGACAAGATGGTCGAGACAGTGCACAGATCGACAGAGGTCCGGCGCGGGCTACGGGTAAGGGTCTAAACTTAGTTTAGAATGCTTTAATTTAGAATTTTATGCTTTTTAGATCAATTTTGACTGATTTTTGAGCATCGCGGCCATTTTTGGGCCGTCGACGTCATCGGGACGAAATCGTCTCGATATCGCCGATTTCGTCCAAGGGCGAAATCGACGATATGGGGACGATTTCGTCCAATAAGGGACGATTCCCTCATGCGAAATCGAAAACGAATTTGCTCAAATTTGGGACGATATCGTCCAATAGTGGACGATATCATCATTTATATGAAAGTGAACTTATGTTACTTGCATTTTTTAATTAATGATTGTATTAATGATTTTTATTGTTTTGTTGTTTATGTTGCGAGAGGATTATTAAAGAGCCGAGAATGGAAATACGGTGGACTGAAGGATGACTTGGCCGCTCTATCTCAGGCAGAGCGAGATCAGTTGGCGCAAGTCGGCTTACAACACGTGGCGGATATGCCACGGTGTCTACAGACATGGGGCTATTGACAACCCTAGCAGAGAGGTGGTATCCGGGTTCTTGTTTTCGGTTACCGACAGGGGAGATGACTCCCACATTGGAGGATGTATGGAGGATTTTGAGGATCCCCATACAAGGACGGCTAATCACTCCCATGGCCAATCAGGGCCACACGATGATGCGACTGTGCGGAGATCCGAGCTTCACCCTGGAGAAGGGCGGAGTGAACATCGAGTCGCTATGCCAGATGCCTAGGGCATCTAGACTGACACGAGGTTTTGGTCGGGGTGGTAGGTGGTCTGCTTGCTATGCCATCAGAGTGGATGCAGACTACCATGGCTACTGATAGATGTGGTCTACGACATGAGAGACCACGGGTATAGGTTTTCTTGGGGGAGCTTTGTACTATGTCGATTGTATAGGATCCTATATGGGGTCGTATACAAGGGCGGCCGATGTCTAGTCATGACATCACTACTACAAGTTTGGTGCTGGGAGCACATCATGGTGCGGAGGCCGGTAGGGCTCCCACTGATAGGGATTGACGGGGAGAGGCCCCGAGCTTTCTACTTGTGGCTCCGAAGAGGGTCACAGTGGCGGATAGATCTACCAATGTCCCAAAGACTACTTGATGACCTTGTCTCCGACCAGATCACCTGGAGGCCTTGGAGAGATCATCCAGGGTGGGCCGAGGATGGACAGGAGGCCGGCTCACATTAGGCGAACCTGCTGGCCGAGGATGGAGAGGGGAGAGGTGGAGCTCCACCGGTATGACCGAGTTTTGAGGTAGTTCGGTCTACAGCAGGGGATCCCATCTCTCAGGGACTACGAGTTTTCTTGGACCATCCGGGATAACACTATAGTTAGCGGGGCTCTAGATATGCAGCGCTTTTGGAGTCAGGATGCAGATGATGCCCCCATTTAGCCAGTGGATGGGGACGACATAGGGGTCACAGATGGCTACGATGCCTGGTACACAGGCATCCGCCCTCCTCGGATGACGAGGGCTCAGGGTCCGATTCACGTAGTTGTGCATCGGATGGGGAGGCGGCGCCAGGCGGCCATTGAGGTGGCACAGGGTCATGATGGGAGAGAGCAGAGGAGGCCACAAGCTCGGTAGAGGCCATGGCAACGGGAGAGGAGGGAGGATAGACCCCCTTCTCCATGGAGAGAGAGGCCACCATCGCCCGATAAGGGCAAGGGTGTGGACACAGGAGAGAGTAGTGAGATGGCTACTCTCGGGCGGAGACTGTCCGTCTCCAGGCACAGGTGCAGACTCTACAGGATGAGGCTACACGCCACCGAGCTGAGGCTACACAGCTCGGAGATGAGGTTGCACGCCTCAGAGCACGGAGCGGAGGAGCGAGCACTCGGGAGCTGGCACGGTCGATTGCTCAGACCACGTTCTATCAGGGTATCTACTTCCAGCTGGTGCCAAAGGGCCGGAGGGTATAGTCGCCAACCGACATTGCGGATCCGATCGGGGTTGGGTCATCGAGGACTTCATCCCGATCGACGACTAGGACTCGCTAGTACCACACATACTACGATGGGGCCACCTCGTCCACCTCAGGGCGGGGGAGGAGATGAGGCCGAGAGCTCGAGGGGTTCTCGAGGCTAGGCTACTACACTGCACAGATTGAATATATGATTGAGAGGATTGAGTATGCCAAGATGTAGATTGTGGCATACCAATCTAGTTTTGATATGATGTACATATATTGTTGAGATATATATAGATGAGATATTTTTGATCATATGACTTGTCTTATGTGTTTGTATGATGCTTTAATGTTTTGGTGTGATTGATTTGATGATTCATGTAATTATGTCATTTGGAAATATTATGGTTTGAATGTCATGCTTTTAAAATTTAAATGAAATAATCTGATGTAAACAAATTGGTTGTTGTGATGTGATTTGATAAAAAATAAAAGGGACTTCTAACAATAATTTCAAAGGACATTGTCGCTATTATAGACCATTTCATGGAGTCGCCGCTCACTCGGTCGTCAAGCTAATCCCTAGTATAGAAATATTGTTAAAAGTAAAAGAGTGCTTAAGAGACTGTCTTAAGACTTTGTTGTGATGATGCAAATGATGATGATGATGGTGATTTGTTTTCAGATTTCCATAAAAATAGTATGCATGAAATATATTAAAGATGATTTTTGCTAGGCATAAATTCCTAAGTGTGATAAAATTTTGAATAATTCCCTAGGAATTATACCATGGTTGCAACAATTGAATTTGAACATAATGTCATGAAATAGAAATAAGTGTGCATTGTTGTTAAAGCATAATTGTGTAACATAATGATTTAAGTCATATGTTTTTGATGAATTTATTTGAAATAAATGGGAAATAAAATTGGTAAAACAATGGTTTGCGCTAGGCATAGAATATTTAGGTATAGACTTATACCATCATCACGAAATCCAAAGAAGAAATTGATATTGTAGTTTTATTACATGGTTTAATTTTTAATTTTTGAAAATAAACAGAAAATATGAAGATGAGGACTTGCGCTAGGCATAAAATTCCACTTGTGGTTTTGGAACTATACCATCGTCGCGAAAGTCAAAAGTTATATGTAACTTTATTACATGTTGTTGAAAAATGATTTTGATTTTTTTTTGGTAATGCATGTAGTTGTCTTTATACTAAACAACTGTTCTCAGAGAAGAAAATGAAATTATTCCAGACAATTTGCAAAAATATTTCAAAGAATCTTAAAGACAAAAGTTAGATTTATAAGGAATCCCATGTGCGTATGTGAGTTCATTTCCGATCTTGATTTATCATAATGATACACAAAATCTCTCAAATACAAATGTGTGTGCAATTGTATTGTTCATTTACCAATTTTGAGCAAGATACTTTGATACAAGTGATTTAAAGTAACCAAATAAGTGTTCATTAACCATGATTTAGATGCATATAACCATACCAGACTACTATGTAAGTCGGGTTATCAAGAGCTAGCTAATCCATAAGCAGACATAGGTCTGTACAAAAGAAGGTCGCTAATGTGACAGACATATCACCACGCTAGGAGTTACCCAAGGCCAAGCGGGTTGGGCACAAACCACCTGTTATGGGGCTTACCTCACGGTTTTCGAATAATTGAGAATTCCAGGGATTCAAGCTCATCAACCCTTCTTTTCTTTTCAATGGGTAGGGAAAGGGATTTTATTGCTTTTGCTTTCTTTTGCTTTCTTTTCTTTTTGTATTTTTTTTTTTTGTACTTTTGCTTTGATATTTGAGATAATGCTGAAATAACCTTTTTCTTTTTCTCATTTTTCTTGAACTTTTCTTTTCTTCCTATGCTAGGGATACTTGCTCGGATTAGTTGTAGAGCAAGGGATTTTTATTCTGGGTAGGGGTGAGCTTGTCCTTTTGTCAATTCTCAAAGATTCTAGACCATGTGCATGATAGGATAGCAGGGGAAACTTTTCGCTCAAGAAACCACTTCTACTATGTAGCATAGCATGGACATTACAAATATAATCATTTTATTGTGAAAGGATATGCTTGGCTTAAGTAAATAACAAGATCAATTCTCTATGCTCAAACTTTATTTAATTGAATTTTGTGGACTTTGATATAAGAGAGATTAGTAATCATGCCAAATAAATCAAGATATTTATTCATGTGAATGTGAAAGTGCGGGATTCCAAATAAATGCTAATTTATCCAAAATAACTTGAAAATATAACTGCAATATGTCACAATTTGAGAAGTACAAAATAAAAGATGTTTTTGAAGATTTTGATGATTTTGGATGTTTTTGGTGTTTTTAATTTTAAGTTATGAATTGAGAGAAATATAAGATAGTGATTTTTTTGAAATATTTTAAACAAATATATACAATGATGAAATGACCAATTTTTTATGCATAGTAACGTTTAAGATGCAAAATATTCATGGGTTCTTTAAGTTCTTTTCCATCTAATGTAGATAATTTGTATGCTCCCGATTCAAATTTAGCAGTGATAATATATGGTCCAAGCCAGTTGGGCTCAAATTTACCTTTAAGGTCTTTAGTTGCATTAGTATTCTTTTGATTTTCTTTTAAAACAAGATCGCCGACCTCAAAGGATCGATGACGAACTTTCTTAGCATATGATCTTTTAAGCTTGTTTTGGTAGGCACGAAGATGCTCCAAAGCATTGATGCACTTTTCATCTAGGAGCTCCAGCTGACTGAGTCTGCCAGCTCGATATTCATCTCCTACTTCGGTATCTTGAAGTAGTAGAGCCAAAGAAGGAACTTCTAATTCAAAGGGAAAAACAGCTTCAACGCCATAAACCAAAACAAAAGGTGAAGTTCCAGTGGGGGTTCGAACACTAGTTCGATAAGCCCACAAAGCTGGATATAATTGAATGTGCCAATCGCGGCCAGATTTATTGACCAATATTTTGAGAATTTTGATTAAGGTTTTGTTAGATGCTTCGCTTGGCCATTACCCTGAGGATAATAGGGAGTGGACCAGCGATGTTGAATCTTATATTTTTGGCATAATTTCTTAACATCTTTATTTTTGAAACAAGTTCCATTGTCTGAGATGAGATTTGCAGGAATTTCGAACCTACAAATGATTTGATTAAAAATAAATTTAGAGACTTGTGTTCCAGTGCAAGAAGCTAAAGGCATAGCTTCAACCCACTTCGTGAAATACTCAGTGGCGGTTATGATGAATTTGTGTCCATCAGATGACACAGGATTAATTTTGCCAATAATGTCTAAGCCCCATTTTGAAAAGGGCCAAGGGGATGAAATAGCCTGCAGTTCTTGTGCGGGGGCATGGACAAGGTCAGCATGTTTCTGGCACTTGTCGCAATGGTGCACATAATCATGTGCATCATTCTCCATGGTAGGCCAAAAGTATCCTATCCTAAGGAGCTTTTTAGCAATGACACTACCACTCAAGTGTCCTCCACAAGATCCATCATGGGCTTCACTCAAAGCTGATCTGGATTCTTCTAAATTCAAACATCTCAATAGGATACCTTCAAAAGATCTCCTATATAAAGTATTGCCAATTATTACAAATCGACTTGCTCGTCTACGTAATAACCGACGCTGGTTTCTATTAGAATTGGCAGGGAAAGTCCCATTTTGAAGAAAATCAAATATATCCATATACCAAGGTTCAGGAGTAGTTTCATTGATTAGAAACACATCCAAAGGTTCTAAACATGACTTATTTGAAGTGGGTTCCTGGAGTCGACGAATAATTATGGTGGCATATTCGTCATCTAACTCCAAGGGCAGAAGAGATGCAGCTGCGGCCATAGCATCAACCGCACGGTTGCTAGTTCGAGGAATAGCTTCCAAGGTAACTTTATCAAACAAAGATAATAATTGTAAAACATATGCTTTATATGGGCACAATTTATCATCTCTAGTCTGATAAACTTCATTAATTTGGTTTATAACAAGTTGAGAATCACCAAAAACTAGCAGATGTTTAATTTTTAGTGCCAAGGCAGCTCGTAATCCAAGGATTAGAGCTTCATATTCAGCAAGTATTATTGGTGCAAGCAAATGTTAATTTAAAGGACAAAGGTATAATGTGTTTTTGTGGAGATATTAAAATAATTCCTGCACCAGCCCCACTCATGCATCGGGCTCCATCAAAGTATAAGGACCATTGTTCAACATGGTCTGCCTCTAATTGAAGGCATTCATCGAGAAACTCAATGATGAGGGGATGGGTAGACTCTAAGGGTGCAGCAGATAATTGATCTGCTATGATTTGACCCTTAACAGACTTTTGTCCTATAAACGTGAGTTCAAACTCGCTCAAAGCAAGAACCCACTTAGTTGTGCGACCCGATAAATAAGGTCGACTCATGAGATACCGCAAGGGATCATATTTAGCAATGACATAAGTTTTCTGACTGAGCATATAATGGCATAATTTCTACATTGAAAATACGACTGCTAGACATAGTTTTTCTAATGCTGTGTAGCGGGTTTCATAACTGATTAAAGTTTGGCTAATATAATAATTAGCACGTTCTCTTTTCTCATCATCAAGTTGAGCTAACATAGCTCCTAAAGCAAAATCTGAAGCGAAAATATACAGGATAAATGGGCGATCAGGTCTAGGCGGTGAAAGCACAGGCGGGTTAAGGAGGTATTGTTTGAGGAGTTCAAAAGCTTCCTTACATTCGTCGTCCCAATTAAAAGGGACATCCTTCTTAAGGAGCTTAAGAAAGGGACCGGTTTTGTCCGCCAACTTATCAATGAAGCGACGGATAGCTTGAAGCTTACCTTGTAAACTTCGTAACTCAGATATATTGGTAGGTGCGGGCATATCCATGATAGCCGCAATCTTGAGAGGGTCGATTTCGATGCCACGTAAAGAAACTATAACCCCTAATAGTTTACCGGACTTAACGTCGAATATGCATTTAGCTGGATTTAGTCGGATAAGATATTCCCTTAACCGATCAAACACTATCCGTAAGTCATTTAAATGATCATCTTCTGTGATGGAACGAGCTATAATATCATCTACATAATCATGTAGAATATCATGCATCATATCATGAAAGATATAAGTCATAGCTCGTTGATAGGTTGCACTTGCATTCTTTAAACCAAATGGCATTACTTTCCAACAAAAGGTTCCCCAGGGGGTAATAAAGGTTGTTTTAGCCTGATCTTCAGGAGCTATCCTGATCTGATTATAACCAGAAAATCCATCCATTAGGGACATCATTCCACTCCCAGCAGTAAAATCAATGATTTGATCCATGTTGGGAAGAGGAAAATCATCTTTAGGGCATGCAACGTTAATATCTCTAAAGTCTGTGCAAACCCTAACTTTGGTAGCTTCTTTCTTGGTGACTGGAACTACATTCGAGATCCATTCAACATAATCAATAGCTTGTATAAAAACAACATTCAAGAGTTTTTCTAACTCCCCTTTGACTAGCAAGGCCACTTTGGGATGCATTTTTCTAAGTTTCTGTTTAACAGGTTTAGCATCCGGATGGACTACTAGGTGATGCATGACTACGGAAGGGTCTAAACCTGGCATATCTTCATATGTCCAAGCGAAGACATCTTCATATTCTTTAAGGAATGCAATGTATTGCTCTTGTTTTTCTTGACTTAATTCTGATCCAATATTGATTATGTGGGGATTATCCTCAGTTCCAATGTTAACTCTAATGACGTTTTCTACTTCCATGTGTAGGTCTCTTTCAAAATTAGGTGGGGCGGGTGAAACGCCCAATTCTTGTAATTCTTTTAAGGTTAACTTGGATAATTCATCTTGAGGAGTAGTGGCCTCAAGTTGGGCTATAGTAGGTATAGAACCATCAAAATAAAAACCATTGTGTAACATCTCTTCAACGGAGACATCATGGAAGATATCTCCTTCCAACTCATCGTCGGATTCAACAATCATTTCAGGATAAGCTATGGATAGCATATTACATGTAAATGGCTGATTTTTTAGAGGCAAATCATCACGCCCATCCAAATAATCTTGATAACATATGAGTTGATCATCATCTTCAAAAGGGAAGGGTTGACCCTTATTAGGAAATAGGCCCACACCACATCGGGCGGGCCATGGTTCTACCTCAAAGGGTTCTTTCATACCATCTTGGAAAGGTCCCAAGCCTTTCCCTTTATATCCCATTTTAAGCATCATAGGTTTAGCTTTAATATACTCATTAGTAAAATAACATCGAGCATATCCCTCATGATGAGTTTTGATGTTCCTGGGTATTCTTCCCCAGTCATATCCCTTATAAATGAAGGCGCAACTCCCGACTTGGTAAGTACTTCCCATAGGTTGTGGGAGGCCCAAAGTACGAGGAGATGGCGGCAAATTACTTAAGATAATGGAATTTTGCATAGAAGCATTTGTTTTTTCTGATATAAGAATGTTAGATAAATCAGGTAAGAGTTCATCAGAAAGAGCATAAGATGTAGAAGGATCATTCCCTATATCTTTAGATGTGGAAGGTATGATAGATGTAGATAATGTGGAGTTGTTAATAGATGGGTCTATAGATTTTGAAATTATAGGGACGGAACATGAAGGATTGGTTGTGGATTTAAGATCTTTTTGAGGTTCTAGAGTAGTTTGTTTAGAAGATTGTTGATCTATATATGAGGGTGAAATTAATGGAGGAGAAATAGATGAAGTTATGGGTGTGTGTTTCACAGTTTTAGATGAAAAATAAGAATTAGGATGTGTGGATGACAGAGCAGGGCAAAATTGAACTCCAACAGGTTCTGCCAAAGCACACATATCAAAGGGTCTGGGATCACCATGGATAGTGACCAACTGATTTTTAAATTCGAATTTAACACATTGGTGTAAAGTTGATGGGACAACCCGCATTGCATTGATCCAAGGACGACCCAAGAGTATATTGTATGATGCGGGGCAATGTACAATAAACACGGTCGTATCTAGGGTTCTAGGACCAACTTGCAATGGGATGGTAATAACTCCACACGTTTCTTGTGTTTCGTCATTGAAAGCTTTTATGATCATGTCAGTTTTCTTCATTTCATCACTTCTAAACCCAAATCTTTGGTAGAAGTCAAAAGTGCAAATATTTAGAGATGAACCATTATCAATCAAGACCCTTTTGACTGCTACATCTCCAATTAGGGCAGTAATATATAAGGGGTTATCCTTATGTAAACTATGTTGTGGTATATCTTTATCTCGAAAGTCAATGCAATCGACTTCTCTAGTGATGATAGTATTGGCCATGGCTTCAGGTTGAATGTTTTGTGGTACCATCATTTGGCTTAATGTAAGCATCAATTCATCTCTATGTGTAGGAGAAGATCTTAATAAGTCCAAAAGGGAAATTCTGGCTGTAGTATTGGATAATTGCTCATTAATATTGTAAGGAGGTTTAGGTTGAACATTAGGAGCATGATTCCCTTTATTGGGATTTTTCAAAACAAATGGAGTTGATCCATCATTCTGAGTAGGTTCTTGTTGAAGATTTTGAGCTTGTTGTCTGGTAACGACTCCGATGGTACCTACAATGTTATATTGAGGATGCTGAATAGGTCTTGGTCTAGCATTTATAGCTTGTTCATTAGGAAGGAACTGATTAGAAGAAGGTCGAGTAGTAACTCTTCTAGGAAATGGTTCTTCTGGAATCATAGAATCTGTGATAGGTTGAATAGGGTCTGATTCATCTTTAGAACTATTCGATTGATTTGAGGTGATGTCTATTTCACTTTTAGTATCCGATTCTACATCACTGAGATCCGGTGTTTGAATATTATGTAGGGGCCTGGTCGTGACCATGGATAAAGTTGTGCCAAATTTTTGTAAATCATGATTAGGTAAATGTCCGCTGATAGTTCCTACATATCGAGTAGGAGGAGGGACATTATGATGCTCAATTTGATTGGCCACCTCTTTACCATGTTTTGGTAAAGGATGTTGAAATATATCTAATGATTGATTAGCATTTTGATTTTGATTTTGGGGGATGTTCTTTTGAGCATTATTAGGAGCATTTTGTTTAGGTTGGAAGGCTTGCACCTCCATCTCATTATTATCAATCAGATCTTGTATTTTATGTTTTAATATTTTACAAGAGTTGGTAGAGTGTCCAGGCCCTCTATGGAAATCACAGTGTAAATCTGCTCTGTATCCAGGTATGGTTGGATCAGGTTCCCGGATAGCTGGTAATTGGATCAAGCCTCTTTCGAGTAATTGGGGTAGAATAGTTGATAATGGTTGATTCAATCTAGTAAACTCTCGAGGAGGTTTATCAGGAGGTTTCAATATAAATTTTTTTGTTGTCTTCGTTGTATTGATATTAGCAACATTTCTGTTGTCAGTGACTCCGTCACCTACAACTTGTTTGTTTTTATATTGATTTCTGGATGTTTTCTCATCATCTTTCTTCCTAAGTTGGCCTCTCCTAATGAGAGCATCTTCTACTCTTCGAGCTAAGTCTATAGCCTGATCGAAGGTAGTCAAAGTAGCAGTTGATAACTCATAAGATATTTGTTCTTGCAAATTATTAATAAAAATGTCCAACATTTCCCTATAAGGTAGCACAAAGTGCAATTTTCCTGTCAACTGCCTCCATCTAGCTAAGAAATCAGCAAAACATTCATCTTTGTCTTGTTTTAAGTTGTACAAATCTTTAATGGTTACATGCCTTTCGATATAGGCACTAAATTGATGCACAAAAGATTCAGCGGTCTCTTCAAAATTTCTCAAAGAATGAGTGGGCAATTGATAGTACCACTCTAATGCCATTCCTCCTAAACTTTTTGGGAACATTTTTAGTAATAACAAGTCATCATGTGATATATCATGACATGCTATCCTAAACATGCGAAGATGCTCTATGGGATCTTCGGTTCCTTTATATATAGGCAGAACGGGCATGGGAAAGTGCTTAGGGTATGGTTGTGCTACAACCATAGGATCTAGAGGTTGACTACACATCTCTCGATAATTGTACGAGGGACGGTAGGGATCTATCTGGTCCATGCGGGAAGCTAACTGTTTCACCATGGCTTCCAGATCATCGGTTTGCCCACCATATTGGTTCGGTAGGGCATAAATATGAGATTTGTGAGCATATGATGGAGGGACATGAATATTAGATGCTATATTACTATTGTGTAAATTGTTGGTAGGAAGGGTGTTATGAAGAAGTTTTGAAGTTGTATTATGTTGTATCCCAGATTGTTGAAAATTGGTGTTTGGCTTCATTTTAGGTTTTTGTCGATTTGAAGCATATTGATCAATAGTTTGGCGAAATAAAGCAGTGAATGAAGGTCTCTTTTGTGTGGGAATGATTTTAGGCTCAATAACAGGTTCCTTAGGAGGTTGGGTAACCTGTTGTTTTTGCATGTTCTGAATTATAGCGGCCATATCCATATTGGATGGTCCAGCTTTATCACTTTCTTGATCAACGAAAGACAAGGGATTAGTGTGTATGTCAAACATATGTTCCATGGCTGCTTGAGTGTCACTAATTTGTCCCCTATCAATACGAACTGCCATATTAAGAGCACCAATATTATTGTTGAAGAATTTCCAGAAATGATCTATGTTATCAAAAGTAATAGTTCCATCTGGAGCCATTCTAGGGGATGAGGATCCTTCCTCTCTAACATTTTCTTGTTGTTCATTTTCTTCAACCAGGTCATCTTCTGGTTGTTCTAGAGTTTCTTCTTCTGGAATTGGATCCTCAGGAAGGGTATTTAATTTTTTATTTTTCTTGCCTAACCAATCTTCTTCTTCTTCTTCTTCAGTTTGTTTACCATTCCTAAGTTTAGTCATTGTGCTTAAACTTAGATTTCAGCAAATATATATATATATATATATATATATATGCAACAAGCTTAAGAGGTATATATTTTAATTATATACCTACTATAATATAAAAAAAAAATGTTTTGATTTGATTATGTTTTTTTTTTTGGTTTTTCTTGTTTTTTTTTATAACAATATTATAAAGATAACAAACAACACACAACATGCAAGAAATAATAATAATGAAAGCAATGATCTAGTTTTCTATAAACAATTTATAAATATCATTAATGGGCTCGAGTTCTTCAGGAGTCATGAAATGTTCTTCTTCAAATTGAAAATTGTTTTTCAGGAAGTCAACAAAGTGTGCTATGGTGATATTATCTGTTTCAGACTCTGGTCGGTAGAAGTAAAGCTCGTGGCAATACTCTCGATATAACACAGCTCTAGGAACTCTATTCCATATTTTTCTATCTGCAAGATCAGCTTCTTGGTCCTCTATACGAGCTAGAAATTGATGCACTATGGCTGCATTCTCGAGGAATTCCTCAAAGGTATACAACTCAGAAGACACAAGGGCTCTTCTATCTGCTAACCACCTATGGCAAGCTCTCTGAAGTTCATGATAAAGAATAAGTTGATGAGGATCCAGGATTCTATCTAGGACAAGCCTCTTGATTTGTTTAAGCTCTGTTGACCTAGATGAAATGATACCTAGTCTTCTATCAAGTTCATCCCACAAAAGTTGGTTTCTATCTGTTTCAGGCACACTAAGCACAAAATTAATTTCTATGGCTGCTAATTGGTTTTCAACATTTATAGTAATTGCTAGTCTTTTCTTAGGAGCTACCATCTAAACATGATATGCAACTTAGTAGTTTTCTAATGCATCTATTTTTTGTTTTTTTTTGTTTTTGTTTTTGTTTTCAAAAGGTTTTAGTTTCACGTCGGGTTCACCAAAATGTATCGTTCCAAATTTTCCGCACCCTTACCTTCAGGCTAAAGGATCCGCGCCCGAAGGGGGATGCGGGAAGGATGGGACAATACCTCGGACCGAGAGGCCTTTCGAAGGTCCCGCCTCTCGGGGAGGTGTATTAAGGTGATTTTTCGATGGATGGTGGGTTCACCAGGAAACTTTTGAATGGCAATTTCCACGCCTAGGTTGGGAATGTGTTTGATGTGTTCAATTTTATGTTTGATCATTCAACTCCTAGGTTTGGCCAAATGAATTTAAGTTGTTCTATATGAAATGCAGATTTAAATGAATACAGAAAATAGATTTGAACAGAAAATAGAGAGAATAAGCTAGATTAAAGAGCCATACCTGATCCGGATGTCTGATGGAGGTTCTGATTCTTGAAGCAGTCAAGATCGCCTCTGATCTGACAGGATCGTCTGCGATCAGACAGGATCGTCTGAGATCTGATGAATTCGTCAGACGAATTCGTCAGAGACCTGCAATCAGAGAAATAGATACAAAATACAGAAAATGCAGCTATGCCAACAGAGGGCAATGATGTAGAATGACAGTAATAATATTAAAATGATAATAATAAACAAAAACACGAGTGCATTACAATGATTTAATGACAATTTATGATTTTATTATGCATTAAGACTATATGGGTGAACTCCGGGATGCAAAATAATAATAAGTTTAACTAATGCAAAGCAAAACAATAAATAATGGAGAAAGAATGCAAACTCAGGGCACTGATTGCCCCCAATGTTGACTGCAGTCGAAATCATCTCGGATTGGTACGAAATCATCTCGAATTGGACAGGATCATCTGCGATGATCTGAGCTTGCTTCGGCTGAAGAATAACAAAGTTCCTGCAAGAAAATTTGAAAAGGGACAAAGGCAAACAATAGTCTAGGATATTCTAATGCATGTAAAACTCGAAGTGCAGAAAAATTCAGCCAGGGGAATGTCAAGGGGAGGGCCTAAGATTAAATAGGCATAGGAAAGAGGTTGGGAGGTTGGAGATCATCCCAATTTGGGAGATCTCCAATGGGGGAGGTCTCTAACCGCGCAGACACGCTTTTGCCCAGGTTAGAGACGCCGTTGAAACAGAAGCTAATTATGAAAAATTAGTTTTGGGACGAAATCGTCTGGACGTCCTAGTCCGGACGAAATCGTCATCCGATACGAGGCGATATCGTCTGATCGGCGACGATATCATCCAACGGTCACAACAAATCCTAAAAATGGCACGAAAAATGAGGAAAGCGGTTAAAAGGCGGTTCGGGGTTGAAAATTTGAATTTGAATTATTACCAAGATAATTTTAATTATTGCTAAGGTTTATTGCGCCAATTTTAGGGTGCTACATATATATAGAATAAAAATTAGGAAACAGTCGAAGAATTTTCAATGCCATAGAATTGAAAACTTGCAAAGGTATAACTTCTAAACCATCTCAACTACATACCCAATAAAAGGATGGTAGCTACACGTAGTTGCACAGGATGGTGGAAAAAATGATACATCCTTCTGTGACCCATCCATAAGGCATCACCCCAATACCTATAGCAGCACATGATCTAGACTTAATTGGTAGGCTCTCGATGCATTATTTGGAAATTTTACCTTAATTTAAAGGGGGACAAGATGTTATTATGAGTCAACACTACAATAATCTAGAGATATCGTATCCAAAGGAGTATCATGTACCACGTACACTAATCACATCCACCTAAGATAATCATGCCTCCATAAATATAATTTCTTGAGGATGCAGACTCCCACTAATAGGATAGCAATGAACCTAATATTCAAAAGAATTAAAGGAGTCTATATAAAGAGGGCCTTTCCCATGGCACCTTGAAAGCCCTAGGTCATCATACAAGGTAAATTATGGTTAGAGGAATGAAGGCACCTATAAATCCACCAATAAATGCAAAAGAGGTGCTAAATCAACCGACAAAAGGAGGATTTTGAAAGAAGCTATTAGCAAACCTAAAGCTCCATACACCATGAAGTCATGAAAATACATTGGATGAAGACTTAAAACCTTCTCAATGATAGCTAAGATCAATATTTGAAGACTTTATAGTAACATCTAAAAGGGCTTTATCCTTAACAAAACCTCTTCTTGTCCCATAATTGTGAACCTTCCTTCCATCAAAGGAGGATAGATCTGTAAACAAAATCCCTCTCACTAGTGATTATTTTATCTTTTATATAGGGATATTACCAAGGATACATTTGTAGACCCCTAAGAAGAATAAAACTTTGAAACAAGTGAAAGAATAAGAAGGGCCTAAGGTGACCAAGCAAGGGATTGGAATCATCTATAGAAATATAGTTTCATGGAAATATGGACACCTAAAGGATAGGGTGTAATATTTATGTGGATTATATGGCCTCTTGGCCCACAAAGGGGTTACACAAGTCATGGTTGACACATGAAAAATACATCAAAATCTATAAAATACCAAATACTTCACAAGGGAGAGGGAGATAAGTTGACCTAGTAAGACGAGAGAAGTAGCCAGGCTCACCTAATCCTAGGGGACCTACATCATGGAACCAAAATGAGCAATAAAAATACGTGGGATCCCTCTAGGCCCTCCATATTTTAGGAATCTAGAATTATTATGCTAGGATTAGATATATTGAAATACCAATAGGAATGACCCCCTTGGAGGATATGATCAAGCAAAAGTAGAATCATACCACCTTAAATTTCCTCAAATTATTGTAATGTGTTTTCTTTTTTAGCTTCCATATTTTGAATCCAAATCTAATGGATAAGGAAATAAAGTCTAGGCTCACTTCTTCAATAGGTTGAGGATCCCTAAGATCCACCAAATTTGTAGGGAAATTTTACCTATAGCTTTGTTTCACTCCAAGCTACACTAGTCAAAAATAGGACTATCCAAGGCTATGTTGTTGAAAGGTGCTTTCTACCATTAGTAAAAACAAAGGAGCTTCAAGAGAAGAGTAGGAAATATCAAAGCCATTCTATCCATTATATCTTCCATAAATAGCCAACACTCCACATCCACCTGAATCCATTTAAAGCAAGGGTGCCAAGATCTACAGACCATTGATTTCCAATCCAATGGCCTGAGTGGTCCTTTCAATAGAGGAAAGTGGTATTAAAGGAGGAGATATTCAACAAAATGCAAAGCAATAAATAGATACCAATCAAGATACCAAGGTAGGAAATAACCAATGCTCTAAGGAGAAGTTTTACCATTGGCCAAATGAGGTTCCACCCTATCCAAAGATACATGGCAGTTGCACACACTAGACGAAGAGCAAGCAAAAAATATTAGAGAATACATCTACTAGTGGATGAAAAGCTTGAATTTCATAAATAAGCCTATAAAATCTAGTCAAATGCTAGTTGTGATCACGACCAACCAAATGCATGAGCCTACCCTCTCCACTTACACAGTAAATGAGGCCATGTCTTTCATGTTAGAAAAGTTATATGCATCACAAAAAAAGTGTGATGGAAGAGTTATGGTGCAACCACCTTAATGCAGTAGCAAAGAGCACAATTAACCACACCTATCATCTAAAGGTCTTGAAACTCTCAATATTTATGGCCTCAGATCTAGAGACCTCAAAATTTTTGTCACAAAAGTTGTAGAAGGACTTCTTGGTTGTAGAGATAAAATATATCCATAGGCCTTTTGCATAGAATTTTAGAGTTAAGGCACCCTCCTCTCGGCTTATAAATAGGCCTAATTTTTATTGTAAAGGTATTGGAAAATATTTTCTCATGACTCATACCCAACCTTGTGGGCTCTTTCTTTCACCCTTCTTTCCTATTGTAACAAGGGGAGCCCAAGCCTTTTCTCATGCCTAGGGAGCATTGAACCCTTTGGGCCTCATTGCCTTGTAATTATTTCAGCATGTTAATGGAATTTATGACTAATTTTTCTTTGTCCTCCTTCTCTTGACTTGTCTTAATTCTTGGTGGTGTGTTTTGCTTGGTTGTGTTCACTAGCCATAGGTGATATTTTTCATGTTCAATTTCCACTTGTTACAATAAAAAATTGGGACCCTTTTTAATTCTTTGGCATATTGACTTTTTTGATTAGGATTTAATTTCTACAAACATTCAATTTATTTATTTTTTACTTTCATTGCAATTCATTATTTAATACCAACCCCTGGCCTCAACTCATGGAAGTCATTGCACATCAAGGAGTTAAAATATGATGAGGAGTTGACCTTACTAAAAACCCTAGACGTCACCTTGCAAGCAGTTCTTTCCTTTTGATCCATGGTGCTTCTTGTTATTTTTCTCTACATGAAGTGTGGGTGCACCCGTACTCGATGGGTGCATTCAGATATGATAACAATCACTTCTAGAATTTTTTTAGCAAGAGGGAAAATTAAGAGAGAAATCCCACGTGCATATACTTTAGAGGAAGGGATATATTCTATCATTTTTTATTTGAGAAAAGTGCTAATATAGGACATGTAGATGGACATGGCAACTCCTAATTTGAAATAAAATGTTGTAGGAGAGGTTGGAAGATTTGAAGCATAAATTAAGAGCTAATATTTTTCCCTTAACAAAGTCAATGTTGCAATACCTATAAACTCAAGTATATTTCCTAAATTTCTATTGCTTAAAGAGGTGTCATATAAATAGGGAGTGATAAAAAAATAATGTAATCTAATGTAAGAATTATTATTGCAATAGTTATTTTGAAAATATAATAACACATATCCCAAAACATGAAGAACATAATATGTTGAATACATATAATAATAAAGAAACTTTATTGATAACTTTGAAAAATTACACTATATTGTCAGACACTTCAAGAGGGAATCATCCTTTAAGAACAAAGCTCAATACAATATCATTATTTTGGATGATTCCTCCTTCCTTATAATACAATATACAATAATAATTTAACCCTAAACCTAGTGCTCTAGGATTAGACAAAAATAACTATCCGAGTTATCTAACCCTAACCCTAATGATCAAAGATAATGTTTACCTTTAAAATAGGTACCCACTAATTATTAACTAACTATTATAATCAATCATTAAAATGGGTTAGAAAATGAGGTCCTAGCATTAAATCACTTCAAAAAAAGATTTTTTCTCAAATCTAAAAGTGAGAAAAGTATTGTTGAAGTTAATGGAGTAGATCTTTAAGGTGTAACTTGCACCATTGTACCAAAACAATTATAATAGCATGGTTGTGGAGCTAATGTTATCATTGGTCCAAGATAGACTTTTATTCAAGAATGATATCATCTAGTTTAGGAAGTTCTAACTAAACTCAAATTTCCCAAACCAAGACCTTCTTGAAATAATATACATGAAAAAGAGGATGTATTTTGAAAGAAGACAATAGGTCCAACTTATATGCAGTAGTACAAATTTGTTATAAGACTTTATAGGGTCCATAGAACCATGGTTTTAACTTGTATCTACCCTATATCATTAAATATTTCTATTTTAAAATATTTTTTTCATTTGTTATATGGGATTGAAATGGACCCAACCACATCTAGGATATTTTTTAGGACATGGGAGATTTGCTAGGGTTTACACATAGTATCATCAAGAGATCTACAAGGGTTTGTGCATAATGTCATCAAGAGATCTTCTTGGGTTTGCATATAGTACCATTGAGATATCTACTAGGTTTGCATATAATACCTCCAAGAGATCTACTCAGACACATGATATTTATGAGGGTTTTCACACAGTGTCATTGGGAGATCTACTAGGATTTGCATATAATATTATCAAGACATCTGCTAGGGTTTGAACACAATACCACTAGGATATATTATAGGGTTTGAATATAATACCACTGAGATATCCACTAATACATGAGATATCTGCTAAGGTTTTAGCTCAATGCCATCGAAATATTTGCTAGGATTTGCACATAGTGCCACTAGGATATTTGCTAGGGTTTGTACATAGTACCATTAGAATATCTACTAGGACATAAGAGATTTGCTAGGGTTTATACATAGTGCCATAAAAAAATATTCTAGGGTTTGAGATAAATGTTATTTAGAGGTCTACTAGAGTTTATGCATAGTGTCACTAATATATCTGCTAGGACACGAGAGTTTTTCTAGGATTTACACATAGTACCATCAAGAGATCTGCTAGGATTTATACATAGTTCCATAAAGAGATCTATGATTTTCACATAGTACCATCAAGATATTTTCTAGGGTTTATACATATTATCACTACCATTGCATATAGAAGCCTCATTAAGGATGAATATGGAAAGCAGTTTGATGGGTTATGGTGTTGGTTTCAAGTCCCAACAAAATCCTAGAATGAAGGATGTTGTTCATGGGTTAGGAGACTAGTTACAAGTGGGTAACAAGGATGATAGACATAGGAATTTTGACCTTGGGGTTCAATATTGGGTAAATGTTATAAAGGATAAGCAAAAGTTGAATAATTTATGTTTTAACTTACAACTTGCAAGAAGACTCTTGATACCAGACTCTTTGGTATATATGGTTACTACACAAGGGAAGTTTGTTGGTTGGAAAATTTTTGGGTATCCAACCCAAGTTATATGCTATTAGAAAGTAGTTGAGGTCCAAATGGAAATTTATAAGGTTCATGGAGACTATGGCCATTCCTAAGAGCTTATTTATTTTAAGCTAAACTACAAGGAGGATCAGGATAGAATTCTTCAAGGGGGGCCTTGGTTTTATGGTTGTAGAGGTCTATTCTTAAGAAAATGGGTACCATATTTTGATACAAATACTCAGAGTATTGCTAAAACACTAGTCTAGGTTAGGATTTTGGGCCTTCCCCTCCATTTATGGCATGAAGAGATTCTTATTGGAATTGCTCAAGAAATTGGGTATTTGATTGCAATAGATTCGGTAATCCTAGCTTAATCTAGGTTGATATTTGCTAGAATATGTGTGAATGCATATATGGAAAGATATTTCTTGAAGTCGATTGAGATTGAATCAAAGCATGGCATATGGACACAACCTCTAGAATATAAGAATGTTGCAGTAAAATGCTTTCTATGTAAGAAGGTAAAATACTCCAACTTCAATTATGCATGAAAAAGAAATAAAACCAAGGGAAAAATATGTGTTAATGTAAACAAAACCCAAATCCTTATCCTTCTAAAAATAAAGGACAACCAAAGATAGATATCAATTTGGCAGAAAATGGAGATGCTTAAAAAAAACTCAATCTAAGGCTCCAATGAAAGGAAGGGTTTCTCTCAAAGAAGGTAAGTTTGAAGGAGAAAATCTTGAGGTAAGTCTCCTAGTTTTCAAATCTACTATGAAGGATAATGAGATTGTTGGAACAAATTATTTTAGATATCTACAATATTTAGAAAATAAAATAACCTAAGTGAATGATTTTGGTGAACATAGCGAGGTAAATCCTGAGCCCCCCTTTGAGGAACTAGTTTGAATGGAAGGAAACAAAGTAGATTTGAGTATCACCCTTGATATCTTGAGAAAGAAATATAAATTATAGTAAAATAAATAGGAGAGAGTAGTAATCCAAATAGGATTATAAGAAGCCATAAGAAATAGAAAGTAGATGTTGGATCATATTCTCAAAGGGGAAGACTTAATTTCTACCTTAGTCATTTTATGGGAATGGTTTTGTTACTTGAATTGGGTTATACTAGAACCATTGATGAATTTATAAATTGGGATGGCTTATATGCTTGACGTTTTGGTATCATATTATCTTCAACTAGCCTAGCTAACCCAATGACTTATAGTATATTTTGGGATTGAACATATTTACTTTAGTCTTGAGTTTTTTTAATCCATAGATGAAGCAACTTAAAAAAACATCAAACAACCTTTTTGTCCTTTCTGATAATTTTTTAAATTTCTTTTGGTATTCTTGGAAAAAGCGAGTTTTCCTAAGTTTGGTTAAAGTTCCTATAAAACCTTCATATGCATTGGGTCAAAAACAAATGAGTAAGCTTATGCAAAATTTGTCCCATGAAGGTGTGCTACCCTTTAATTTTTGTAATACTTGACAAAATTGGATTAGTTAGTGTTTGAAATGGAAGGAAACTATGGGTACTTTTTAGTATTAATATTTTGATGCAAGTTTACTTTATATTACATATCCAACTAGTGGAATATTCTCCATAAAATTTTTGAAAATATAATTTTGTGATATGTTGTGGATTTACTAAAGTATGTTATCCTCCCATAACATGTTGTTGATTTACTAAAGTATGTTTTCCCCCCATTCCTTATGGTTTATCCTTGACTTGTCGTAAGGAAGAGATCTATTTAGTGGAGTTTAGTTGGGATCCATCTTGTTGCACTATCTATTGTAGTTAATTGACAATAATGAAGAAATAAGAGGTTATTGTTCCATAGAATCAATTTTATTGAGCTTCATGATTCCTTTATTCAAGGTCTCCTAGTCAACTTAACCAATCCATTATTGTACGCACTTCAATTTTTTAATCATTTTTCAAGGAAAGGTCCCATGACTTGCATCCTACTGCCATTTTAGGTGATCCAAGAATCCAAAAAGTATTATGGATACTATATATATAAATTATTATATTGAAAAGAAGATCATAATGGGTTAGGTCTGAAATTAACCTTTTCAACATCTAAATTTTTTTTTTTTTAAATTTTACGTTCAAAATTTAGTTACTATAATTGTGTAAATTTTAGCTTTAGAACTGCATAATTCTTGACTAGTTGTAAATAAAAAAGAATATAATTTTTTCATATGTTTTCTATTTAGAATTTCTACCCTATAAGTGCATAATTTCCTCATTGTCTACAAATAGAAAATTTTATATTTTTTTTCTGAGTCAAAATTTATGCTCTATGACTACACAAATTTGTGCCCTATAACTACACAATTTCCAACTAGCTATAGTGAACCTACTTTTTTTATATTCAAAATATAATTTTTTTGTTCAAAACTTTTTCCCCAAAAACTATAGAATTTCTTAACTACCTACAAATAATTCCCTTTTACTTTTTTAGCTTGATACCATCTATAATATCTGTAGCTTATTTTGATCTACACTAATCTCTAAATAACCCTTGCTTTGATCCAAAAAATATCTTATCCCTAAAGTGTTCGAGCTAAGTTAAAACTATGGTAGTCACAAGATCGCTATCTCAGTATACCTAAATGGATCTTTGTAAGGGTTACTTTGGGCATACTAAGCTAGATTTTTTCTAGTTTATGATATCACAAATACATTGGTGTTTTTCAAAAATAATATCCAACTAGTTATTTTAGGCACTAACTATGGAGTATTTCACCTTTCCTATGACCACACTACTCATTTTCAAGGTACAATACAAGTAACTTCTTGGCACTAAATACCTATTGGTGCACCACAAAATGTAAATGATTGATTTTTTCCTATGGATAAAGACTTCTCCTAATACAAGGTGGTCTTCCTATATAGAGTTTGTAAGATATCAAAGCTATGTAAAAATATTGCTTGAGGCCCAAGGTATAGGGGTATGATAATTCCTCACTTCATTAGATGCTTTATAACCAATCTAGATTAGCTAGTTAAGGCAACTCTCCTTTATTTTTAAAAACCCTAGATAGGGATTTTAACCTAAAAATCTAGAATTTATTTTGTTGATGCGGCATCTAAGTTCTCAAGATATGTGTCACACATGTTTTGAAGGAAAAATACAACATATGTGAAATTGTGAAAAAATCATACCAATGATTGTGAATTGGAAAAAACTGTAATTGTGATTGACAAGAAATTCTTTTTTTGACAAATAGAGAATAATATTTAAAAGGAAATAAATATTTTTATTGTAATAACTACTCAGATACCAGATATAAGGATTATGTTTGCAACAATTAATTGGAAAATAGAAAAACATAATATCCTAAAATACAAAGAACACAATATTCTAAATGAACAAAATAATTAAAGAAACTATATTGATAACTCTAAAAGATTAAAATTATATTGTAGGCTGCTTCAAGGGGCCAACCTACTTTATGAGGAAATATTAATACAATATCATTATTCAATATGAATCTTCCTTCCTTTTAATGTAATGTATAATGATAATTCAACCCTAACCCTAGTTTTGTAGGATTAGCCAAAAATAGTTATATGAGCTTTATAACCCTAAATGATTAAGGGCCACCTTTGCATTCAAAAGAGGTTCCCCCTAATTATGAACTAAATATTATAATTCTTTAATAAAAAGAGTTAATACATAAGATCCTAGTTTATTGTTTTTCCTTATAAGGTTAAATATCAAACATGAATTTTACAAGTGAATCATAATTAATTAGGAAAGTAAGAGTTGATTCATTGATAAGATGAGGGGTTTGGTAATAGTTGTATTTATTGTCACTTTAAATTTAAGGAGGTATATTAGTGTGTGCTATAGTTTGGTACATAGAATATTTATGGATAATTATACTATATATAGGCCTGGTCCTTTGATTTTCATTAGGAGGGGCTATATATAGCCTTTTTTTTTTGGTTCAAGTTCCTTTTCCTTGATCTTACATTCAATAATTATTTGAAATAAATAGTGTCTTAACTTTGAAGGGTTATTTGGTGTAAGAATGAGTGTGACAATTTCTCAAGCTTCTATGTCCATCCTTGTGTTTATATAGAAATGGACTTGGACAATGAAATCCCATATTAATTTAGTTACTAGGATTTGGGTTTTAATGTATTCTTAAAGTTATTTATTTAAATTGACCAATGCATGTTTTTTTTTTCATGATGAGGTCCATTTGTCTAGGGATTGGTTGCATAAAAGAGTAAATGGTATTCAAGTTATTAATAAAGTCATTAAAGACTTTTTATTTATTGATGCCCTTGGTGCAAAAATTGCCATGAGAGATGATTGTATGACCTAGTCCTTTGATTTTCATTGAAAGGGGCCATACATATCCTTTTTTGTTGCTTCTCTAGTTTAATTTTTCTTCTATTGATATTTAATTTATCTGTAGACACCAAAATCCAGCCACTTGTAAGTCATCTATACCTTCCTGCCAGCCACGTGTCAGTCATCCATCCTTCCCGCCATTATTTGGCCCAAATCCACACTTTCCCACCATTATTTGGCCCAATTTCACTTTTCCCGCCATTTTTCATCCCCAAATTTATTTAAATTAATATTTATATATATATTTTAATATTTTAATATATTTTAATATATATATATATAAATAAAGTTTAAGTGATTTAATCTGAGCCATCCATCATTTATTTAATCTCATCCGTCCATCCATCTTAATCCGTTTCACAACCTAGATTTATTCTCTACCCTTGGATCCACTTTAATCTTAGCCACATGTTCAAAGTGTCGTTAAAACCCTAAAGTGTGCCCTAAGAGTAGATTATAAATTGAGTCACCTTGATGGCTCAAACCCTATCTATCTCTTCGGCTAAACCTACCTATCTTTCCAATCTAAGTCTAGAGTTGGCTATTGTTGTTAATCCTGAGTCTTCTGAGTCTTCTACGACCCTAAGTCTGAAATAAACCCTTTCGTTGCATCCATTGCCACCGCCTGGTCTCACCGCGTTAATAGAAAAAGGTATAGATTCGTCTAAAGCAAGTAATCTTTCTTTATGTATTAATCTCCTGTTGAATTCTGCATTTTGTTTATTTTTATTTCATAAATCTAGGGTTTTAGACTGTTTCTGAGGGCTCACATAGTGGAGCCCTCTTATTAGTTTCTAAATCTTTGATAATTTTAATGTGTGCAGGATTCTAGTGGTAGATCTGATTTGTTGATAGCAAGTTGGAGTGGTCCGGGCCAAAGGATACAACGAAGCCCACTCATTCTATTGAGGTTAAGGATACATTCTTCGGAGATGCCACCACATTGTGCCAGCTAGCATTTTGGAGAACCCTAGCACAAATTGTAACTTTGTATCACGAAAAGGGTTACAGGCCCTGTTGTACTTAAAAGGAGTTTCTAAACTCCATTGATTAATAAAAATTGTTCATTTTGTACAACTGTTCTGCATTCCTTTAACTGTGATTTCTTTATTTCTGTTTGGTTTTGTATCTTTAATCTACAAATGGCGATCACGGTGGGACCCCCTAGGGTTTCATGTTTTTAATACTTGCTTTACTGATCTATTCCTATTTTTGTTTTATTTTGCAGGTTTCAAAAATCACGAAATTCGCTGTTCCAGCGAACTAGGGTTTCTGAGGAGTTTGCAGAAAACGCAGCAGACGCAGAGCGGCATCTGGAAGTCCGATCCGAAACGCAGAGGTGCGTTTCAGCCTGCGCAGACTCCCTTGGGCGTTTGAAGGCGCTTTACAGAAAAAGCGTAGGCTTCCGAGTAAGTGCGTTTTTTTTTCTTTGTTAAACTCGTACTTTTTACGTTTTTGGTTTTTCTCGTCGTATTCTGTTTCTTTTTCGGATCATTGCTTTAAAATGAACAAAAACTAAGTAATCTGGAAAAGAACAGTTAAGTCTGTATATACATATATTTTGTTACATTTTTTTGCATTGCATTATTGGTTGTTGCTTGCATAAAAAAAAAAAATTGCATACCTAGCTGCATATTAGAATAGCTACGAATTATCTATTTTAGTTATCTAAGTAGGACTATTGATTGGATGTCAATAGTACTCCTGCCATTGGGTGATTCTAGGCAGAGAAGTGGATGAACCTTCCGATTGCTCCTTTGATATCTGATATCATTGGTAGGCAGGGGGTTTTAAACGGTGTACTCCACTTCTTCAGAGGAAATGGCATGTTTTCAGTAGCCTCTTGCTTAGATCATTAGAACTTTTTATTTATAGCTTTGTATGTATACATTAGACAACTAAAACACTTAAAATAAAATTCACTACATTTCATATTGCATTTAAAATAGTAATATTTGGATTTCATCACCAGAGATTGCTTGAAGTTTAGTGACGATGGAATTCATCTCCATCCATTAAACTTCTACCTTAAACACCATAGGTCACCCCCAAGCAAACTTTCTGGATTTCATCACTAGTAATAATCTCGTTGTCCCTTCCTAGCCATAGTTTTTACCTTTTTTGTGAATAATTCAAGATTAGATCACATGCAAAACTCATAAAATGGACACTTAAAATTTACTGCAAATTAAGATTAGAAAATAATTAATTAACCGCAGGTAAGACACATTGGTTGAAACCTAGGTTGTGACTGTTCTCTGATAATTTCTTAAGTGTAAATTTATCATTCAAGTTTTGCATTCTTCTTTTATGAATTTGTTTAGATTTATTGCGTTATGGTCTTAACAAGGAATCAATCTAAAGTGTTAAATTTAAATAATCAAATGAATAATTCACAAAACATCTCCACCACCAACATGGCCACTTATCCTAGTGAATTTCAGGTAGGTTCGCCTATAGGTCTTTCACGTCCTTCTGACGTCTACCGCATGACCATGCCCATGGAGGATGACAATTTCTGTAATATTACCCACATTGATATGGCCCAAGTGCAAAATCACTTAAGAGATGGCACTGGTTATGTCCTTGAGCCAATCCAAGATTCCCCTATGCAAGATTCTATTTTTTAGCAGGATATTGCATCAACCATACCCGCTGGTTTCACTCAGGTCTACACTAACCCTTTTTTTGAGGCTAATGTTGTATCTGCTCAGTCGGCTTCATCTCCAACATCTTCCTAGATGCTCAATTGTCCTCCTTTGGAGACAAATGTAGTGTCTTCCCGACCAATTTCTCCTCCATTTACCCGGGTGTACACCAATTCTCTCTATGAGGCTGGTGGAACCTCCTCTAACCATAACCAATTTCAACCCTCTTCTTCCCAAACCATTTATGGTTTCACCCTACCTGGGG
Organism: Wollemia nobilis; assembly: GCA_028583015.1. Classification (NCBI taxonomy): domain Eukaryota; kingdom Viridiplantae; phylum Streptophyta; class Pinopsida; order Araucariales; family Araucariaceae; genus Wollemia; species Wollemia nobilis. The sequence goes on from JAQPPZ010002979.1 coordinate 1,931,122, forward strand.
CATAGTCTACTGTTTCTTCCCAGGTACCGCCTACTTCAGCCACCTTCATTGCCCCTACTATGCAGTCTCCTATGACTACCATGGTAGCCTGTCCTCCACCTTCATCCAATCATCCCACATCCCTTGGGTTAGAAATTAATAAGGTTAGGGAGTACCTCGACAAGTTGCTTTAGCAACAACAGCAACAAAATGCCCAACCACCCGTCGTAGTAAATCCTACACCCCAACCAATTTCTACCCAGCCAGCTTTTCTTAGCTCAGGCCCCACCTGGGTACCCTAATCTTCGGTGGTGTCCATTCCTACCCCACCTTTCTCCCAACCCAGTCTAGTTCATCATTCACCCCAATCACCTTCTTTCCGGTATCATCCATACCAACAACCTGTCCATTCCACACTGCCTAATCCAGGCAATTTCATCCCATCTCATCATTTTTCCATTCCTCCATTGCATCATCATAATCATCAAACGAATCAAAATTTTCATGAAGATTCTTGACTCCATGCTATGCAACAACAGATTGACAACCTTATGCTCAACATGCCTGGCTCATCTAGTAAGAAACCTACGCTAAGGTCATTGATCAATCAACCAATTCATCCTTTGGTACCTTCACCGCCATATCCGACTGATTTCACATTACCGAAGTTTGAAAAATTTTGAGGAACTGAGGATCCTCATGAACATGTGAGCTCATTCATGCATGCCTGCTTTAGAATCCAAAATAATGATGCTCTTATGCTCAGAAATTTTCCTCAGACATTAGGAGGAGATGTTGTACAATGGTACAATCATTTAGCTCACCATAGCATTTATACTTACGAGCAATTGATTAATCTATTTTTAGAATGATTCTCCCTAAATGTACAAAGGAAAATCTCATTGTCCGACTTATACAAGCTCAAGCAACATGACGATGAGACTGTTTATGACTTTGGAAACCGTTGGAGGGCTATCATTAATAAATTGCCATTCTCCCTACCAATGGAGGAGTTAACCAAAATGTTCACCCAGAGTTGTCTAAAACCTATCTCTTGGTTACTCCAATTACAACAATACAGGACTTTTGAAGAGGCTTTGGCCCAAGCAAGTATCATAGAAGACATTAAAGTCCAAGAGGGTGTTTTAAAAACCCGTAGAAAAGAATGGCAACAAAAGGGCCAACAATGAAATAATAACTATGGCCAAAACAAACAAGCACAGGCTAGTACAACCTCAAATGTTAACCAAGTTAATCAAGTGGTGGCGAGCCAGCCCGTAATGGCTCAACAACAACAAGTAATGCAAATTCAACCACAACCAATTGCTTATCATGCGGTACCCGCCCCTCCTCAACCAGCTCACAATACTGAGCCAACCATGGAAACTCGACCTTGGCAAAAAAATCGTCCCAAGCGACAGTTCACACCTTTAGATGAACCATATGCGGTCATATTCAACAAGTTATATAGCACAAATCAGTTAACTTTACCTGAGTTTAAACCTTTAGAACCATCTAGAAGGGGGAAGTATTACAAGGAGTACCTATTTTGTCCTTATCATAGGCAAAATGGACACGATATCAATAATTGTACAGATTTCAAACATGTGATCCAAGATCTTATTGAGATTGGAGCCATTAAATTGGATAGCCCCTTAGCCCAACAAAATCAAAATCTTGGTGTATTTCAAACACCCCTTCCACATCGGGAGGAAGCTCCAACAACTTCAGGGGGAGTAACTCAGGTAACTCCTCCTAATCAAGTCAACCATGTACAACAATACCAAGGTTTTGTGGGTACTATTAACGTAGTAACCCGGGGTCAAAGGGCGAACCAACCAAATCAGGCTAAACCACAGCCACCTGTACAAACCCCCAGTCCACCTCAGGTAACAGTGACCCAACGACGTGCTAGTACTTCTCAACAACCGCTAAATCATTCTACTCAATGCCAACGACCCATCATGTCATTGAGTAGCAGGTTAACTACCAGTTTAAAAATGGCTTCTGCCAAGTTATCGATCTATGACCTCATTCAACAATATCCCCCGCATAGAGAGGCATTAATGGAAATATTAAAGTCAATCGAGCTTCAAACTCAAGATACTAATGCCTTCAACAACTTTGTGGGGAGTATTCAAACATGCATGGAGCCCTCCATCACTTTCTATGATTTTGAAATCAAACCTTTTTCAATAGAAAGTATAGATCCTCCACTGCATATCATGGCCAAGATCGATCACAAGCCATTCAAGAGAGTCTTAATTGACACCGGTTCCTCAATCAATATCATTACAACATCGGCGTTGAGTCATCTAGAGTTGTCGCCATCCCTTATCACCAAGTCGAATTTTACTCTTAAAGCATTCAATGATGCTTTATCTTCCACGGTTGGCACGGTTATCTTGCCCATTGAGGTAGGGGCCCAAAATTTGCATACCTTGTTTCACATCTTGGAAGGGTCCATGGCATACAATGTATTGCTTGGACGGCCTTGGCTTAGGGAGATGAGATGTGTCCCTTCTATATAGCATCAATGTCCGAAGTATGTATATGAGGGACAGGTTCATTGTGTACCTGCTGACATTGAACCCTTCAAACATTGCAACTATGTCTCAAATCCTTATGAGATTGTGTTGCCATCCACTCATATTTTCTTGACCCCATCTACTTCTTCTATACCATCTTCTTCTAAAGCTCCCATTCCTGAGGAGCTACCCATCATATCGCAACCATCTTCCTCTTCTCGCTATTCCATCTCATTCACCACTTTCTTCATCTCCTAATCTTCCTTCTTCTTCATCGGTGACCACATGCACATGTGGCCATGACCAATCATCTCTTTCCACGTCATTACCCCCTTCTTCTACACCTTCTTCAACATCACCTATTATTCCTCCATCTTCCCAACCATCACCAGCTGATGTTTCACAAGTCGATGAAGCATCAACCCAACCAGATCCTTCCAATTCTTCTATCCCACATTCTTCTATTCCATCATCTAGTCCATCTCTCTCCCAAGTCAAGGTCCATCTCACTGATGCAGGTATTGGTGAGTATGCCATCCAAGATGTCCACATCACACCGTTCAATGTGCAAACAGTTAAAGATTTTGGTCGTCCACATGACCAACATTTATCCATTGGATCGGTTTATAACATGGGTTCTATGCCAAATTCCATTAATTTTGTATATGGGGGAATAGAGTCATCTTCTAGTCCTACCACCATACTAGAACCCAAGCATCCAGTCCCCGCCAATATCGAAAGGATGGAGGGTTTTCCCTCTCGCTATTTCCACAGACATAATTGGCAGCAATTTGGCCTAGGTCGATACGAGCAAGGGGTAACTGAACGCATCGATATGCCATACCAGAGACCCACCGAGCGTTTTGGTCTGGGCTACCAACCACTTCCATCCCTTTCTTCTTTTGAACAAGCTTTTCAAAGCATTAATCTTAATTCGGAAGAATAAATCCTCCACCCCGACGAATCCGAAGATGAAGCCTATGAAGAATTTGACGTCATGTCAAATGGTGATGAATCGAAGAAGAGTCGGCGCCCATTGTTCCCCTCACTTGAACAAGACGAGTTTTATCTCCAATTGTTCCCTCTCCAAGAGGCCATCTTTCGCTTGCTTCTTCCACAAGAACGAGGTGAACCACCCCCTCCGCCACATCCATAAGCCATAATCCAAACCTGTATTATATGTATATACTAAAATAGTGTTTTTCACCACTACTAAAAAAAAAAAAAAAAAAACTCAAACTACAAAAAAAAAAAAAAATTGAAAAACTATGTTGTTTTGCATTTCAGGTCTTCCGAGGTCTTCACCGGTATTCCCTTCCATTCCGCCCATCCTTTCTTTCATAAGTCGACAATGAATTTTGAAGACTTATTCACCCCGCTCCATAATCCATATGATCCGGATAAGCCAATCCCGATCAACCCAAGCTTGATTGACATGGATCGGATTTCATCCCCTCCATCTATTTCGGAGTTCATCCTTTTCGAGGAATTGTTAAGGGCTTCCGCCAACTACATTCCTCCTTCACCTCCACATTCACCTTCATCTTCTAAGCCGGAGGTCTTCCGGCAGACATAGACGAGAGCAAGGCACGGGAGCTTGATGACATTTTAGATGACATAAATCCGATCCCTACTCCCCATCGGCTTGAGGAAGGTTCCCACATGTCTATTGAAGAAACTATCGATGTAGACCTTAGTCCGGACCAAGATGGCACCCAAATTGTGAAGCTGGCTAAAAGTCTATCATCGGAGGAACAAGAGCAAATGATTGCTCTACTCAAGCGGAAGAAGGAGATATTTGCATGGTCTTACAAAGACATGCCAGGCCTAGACCCTAATTTGGTTGTCCATAACCTCACCTTACAAAAAGATGCTAAACTTGTCAAACAGAAACTTAGGAAAATGCATCCTACCGTGGCCCTCATAGTTAAATCGGAGATTCAGAAACTTTTGGATGTTAAATTTGTCGTCCCGATTGATTATCCCGAGTGGCTTTCTAACATGGTACCCGTTCGCAAGCCTAACGGGGGATACGTGTTTGCACCGATTTTTGAGATCTAAATAAAGCGTGTCCTAAGGATGACTTTCCTCTTCCAAACATTGATACTCTTGTCGACACCTGCGCTGGTCATGAAATGCTTTCGTTCATGGATGGATTTTCAGGATACAACCAGATTCGAATAAACCCTGAAGATCAACACAAAACAGCATTTACCACACCTTGGGGAACTTTTTGTTATAGGGTGATGCCCTTTGGCCTTAAGAACGCAGGTGCAACCTATCAACGAGCCATGACTTATATTTTCCATGATTATATGCATAAGATTATCGAAGATTATGTGGATGATTTATTGGCAAAATCTAAAACTCGACAAGAGCATTTTGATGTATTGGAAAAAGTTTTTGATAGACTTCTAGAGCATAAAGTAAGGTTGAACCCTAAGAAATGTGTCTTTGGTGTTACCTCGGGCAAACTCCTAGGTTTTATTATCTCTAAACGAGGTATTGAGGTGGACCCAAACAAGGTCAAAGCCATTATGGAAATGTGTCCCCCAACTAATTTGAAGGAGTTGCGTAGTTTGCAAGGAAAGATTAATTCAATCCGTCGCTTTATTGCACAACTTTCCGATAAATGTAGGCCATTTTGCCACCTACTACAAAAGGGGGTACAATTTTCATGGACGAATGAGTGTCAGAAAGCCTTTGATGACATCAAGCAGTACTTAGCGTCTTCACCAGTCTTAGCTCCACCTCGTCCAGGGGTCCCTTTCAATATTTATATCTCAAGCAACGGACTTTGCCTTAGGGACAATGCTTGCACAAAAGAATGAACAAAATCGTGAGCAAGCTGTCTATTATATTAGTCGAACATTGGTAAGCTATGAAACCCGATATGCTTATGTGGAAAAGTTGTGCTTAGCGGTGGTTTTTGCCACTAAGAAACTTCGTCATTATATGCTTAGCCATACAACATATGTCATAGCTAGAGAAAACCCTCTGCGTTATATGATGTCTCGCACTTATAATAACACTCGTACCGCTAAATGGATAATGTTGCTTACCGAATTCGATCTTGAATTCATTAGCCAAAAATCTGTTAAAGGTCAAGTTATAGCCGATCAACTTGCGGAAGCTCCACTACCTAGTGATCATCCTTTGATTATTGAGCTCCCAGATGATTCGGTATTTGCTATCACCGAACAAGAAGAGGACATCATTCCGGAGGAAGATGTTGACATCACGCTATTCTTTGATGGCTCTAAGTGCGCGAAAGGTCAAGGTGCTGGAGTTGTGTTTCATACACCTCAAGGGATTCCCATCCCTTTATCATTCAAACTAGACTTCCAATGCACCAATAATACGACAGAGTATGAAGCCTTAATTTTAGGTCTTCAATCAGCCATAGCTATGAGTATTAAGCGTATTCGGATATTTGGGGATTCTCAACTCGTGGTTAAACAAATTACAGGAGAATACCAAGCCAAAGAACCTACCATTAAGCTTTATCATGATGTAGCAATGAAGTTGCTCTCTAAGTTTGATTGGTATGAGATCACTAGTTTGCCTCGTTCGACTAATAGATTTGCGGATGCCATGGCCTCTCTTGGATCATTGATTCCAAAGGACTCCCTTGGAGAGGTACAACCCCTAATCATTTCCACAATCTCTAAGTCTGCAATTGTCCGTGCTGAGTCTAAGGATGAAAAAGATGTTTGCTTTATCCATTCGGATCCATATGAGCCTTGGTCTAGTGAGATAGTAGCCTTCCTCAAGTTTGGAACACTCCCATCTGATTTGTCTCGAACCGCCCATCGCTGTTTTAAGAAAAAGGCAGCTCGTTTTGTTCTTTTGGGGGATGTGTTGTATAAACGTGGATATGATGGAGTACTCCTCCATTGTCTAGAAGCAGGTGAAACACATAGAGCTATTGCTTGAAGCCCATGATGGTACTTGTGGTGGTCATTTTAGTGGAATGGCCATTGTGAAGCGTATTTTACGTATGGGGTATTATTGGCCCACTATGGAACAAGATTGTTGCAAATATGTTAAACAATGTAAAAAGTGTCAAGAACACGCTAATTTAACCCATATACCATCACAAGCTTTACAGCCCATCCAAAGCCTTTGGCCCTTCTCACAATGGGGTCTCGATTTAATTGGCAAGATTTCACCTGCCTCTTCAGGACAACATACTTTCATCATTACAGCCACTGAATACTTCACAAAGTGGGTTGAAGCTATTCCTCTAACCAATACGACAGGTCCTAGAATTGTGGAGTTTATACTTCACCATATCATTTGTCGTTTTGGTATTCCCTCTAAAATCATTTCTGATAACGGCAAGTCTTTTAAGAATAAGGATGTTCGAGCTCTTTGCGAAAAGTATAATATCCAACATAGTTTCTCAACTCCTTACTACCCACAAGCCAATGGACAAGCTGAAGCTTCCAATAAGACCATAATTGCTATTCTTAAGAAACTTGTTAAAGAAAATCATAAAGATTGGCATACACAAATCCCCTTGGCATTATGGGCTTACAGAACAAGCATCAGAACTCCCATTGGGGCAACGCCATTTTCTTTGGTCTATGGAGCTGAAGCAATCATGCCTCTTGAGCTCGAGATCCCTTCCTTGCGAATTTCTTTGCAGGAATTTATCGATGATGATACTGCTAGACAAGCACGTCTTGATCAACTCACACTCATAGATGAAAAATGAATCAATGCTTTAGAGCATTTGCGAGTTTATCAAGACCGATTGAAACGTGCTTACAATGCCAAAGTTCATCTAAGAGAATTTCAAGTAGGGGATCTTGTCCTTAAAGAGAATCAACAAAACACCAATGCATTGCCGCATCTTCGAGATAAATTCGTGGCTAATTGGTTAGGTCCATATATGGTCACCGAAAGAGTGGGCAATGGAACTTATAGACTTGCCGGTTTAGAGGGAGAGGAAGAACCCGAACCACTTAATGTTATACACTTGAGGGCATTCTACGCATAGTTTGAATTTTATATGTACATATATACATGGCTTGTACAACAAAAAAAAAAAAAACAAATAAAATAAAAAGAATTTGCATTTCATTGTTAGTTGCATACATCTCATTCAAAAACATTGCATTTCATGTGCATACATCTCATTGAAAACCATAACATTTCATTTTCAGCCATAGTTGCATATCATGTTAGAGACCATTCTATCTTTTGGATATAAAATTTGGTCAAGCAAAAGTCATGTTGCCTTAATCGGGGGCACCTTCATAAAATCCATCAAACCGAATTGTCATTCGTACACCCATTTTCCATTTGCACATATTTACATTGCCAAAATGTTTTCAGTCACTCAACCATTCCTAGTGTTTTAAGCAAACTTCGAAATGCATGTCAAAGTTCTCTAGGGCCATATCACAAATTACACTAAATAAAATCTTGAGTATTGGGAAATGATTTCAAAAGCGGTCTTGAACCTATCACATTTTCACATCTTAAAAACATCTTGTGTCAAAGAGAGATAACACCATCCTTGGGTTGTGCCTTGAAGTGAAAAGGGTAATCCTCGTTTGTCCTATCATGCAAACATAGTCCATAAAACAGTGGTTCTTACCACTATCACAAGCAATCACAAAATATAAATATAAACGGAGTAGTAAGGATAGGGTAAAATTCTCATCATACTTCGGTTGAGAATCTGATTCCCCAAAGCTCTAAGGAAATGAACATTTTTCACACACCACCGATCCCAAATAAGTTGTAAGGATCGTACTACTTGTCCGATCAGACGGATAGGTAGTCATCCCCAAGGCTTACAAAGGTCAAAAACAACATGGACTATGGAGTTAACCTTCACCGGGGCTATAGACGCTTGGCTCGGCGAGTGGAGTATACTCATTGCGTGGCGACATGTCTCTCCTCAAAAAGAGACCTCCGAATGCTCATACGGACAAACTAGCTTCGGGGTCTTCTCCATAACAGGGTTACCTAATTTATGCAAGATGAGGTTAATGAACACACTTGCACACACACAGGTTTTTGATTGCCTAGAGTCACTACCATGCTTCTGATTTGGTTAATGAACTCGCATGCACACACATTTGGTCCTAGTTGAATTAGGCGGTGTTAGTAAGTTTGTTTGATACCACTAGCATGTTTGAGTCTTTGTAAAACAGTCTTCCATATCAACCTCCATATCTTCCTCCATATCTTCTTCCATATCACCCTCCATATCTTCTTCCATATTCATGTCATTCCATACGTCATCCATTCACAAGCCACCAAGTTCGGTGCCCCTGATTAAACAATTATGATAACAGTTGGCTAAATCTAACTATCTAAAAGTATGAGTGCTTCTTAGTGCATATTTCATTTACTTAGTCTTGCATTAATCATCCATCGATTTACATATCATTTACTTAGTCTTGCATTAATCATCCATAGATTTGTATGTTATATACTTAGTCTCGCATTAATCATCTATAAGTTTGCATACCATTCCATCACATATGCATCAAAAACATTAAAACATATAAAAACATGCATCACAAAAACATAGGCATTCACACAAAAGAGAGTAAAACACCAAATAAATAAAAGCCATGTATATATATATATGTATAAAGGTCAAACCGTACAATGAATGCCAAAAGGCTACAATATACAATAGAGCACCAAGGCTCATAAAGAGTGCATCTAAGCACTAAGCTAACCATCAAAAGAGGACCCCTGAGACCTAGTAGGAGCCCTAGACCTAGTGGTGTGCCTAGACTCACTACGCCTAGAGACGGAGGAGGATGGAGGATCAGGCAACACAATGTGATGCCTAAACAATGTGTCCTCCAGAGCCTCAATGTAACGAGTCCTAGACCTAAGCCTAGCTATGTCTATCCCATGCCGTCGCTCCCGCTCCGCTAGCTCTGCCTGGAGTCTCGTCACCCTGTCATCCTGGGGCACCCTGGTCGCTCCATCCAAGTCCGCCTGTAGCTGGGCCATCCTCTCCTCCTGAGCAGCTAACAGGGCATCCCGCTCTACCGCCTGTTGCTCCAGCCGAGCTATCCTCTCATCCCGGGCAGCTAGCATAGCATCGCGCTCTGCTATCTACTGTTGTAGCTGCGCCAGCTCGTTCTCGTGCCCGCTAGGGGGTACCTCCCTAGCCTCTCCTGCGGCCTCTCCTAGGCCCTCTCCGCCATCTTCCCCGTCATCTCCGCTCCCCGGAGCCTGCCGTGCCATCTTCCCCTTTCGCCTTCGACTGTCAGATCGAAGGCGGGGACCCTCCCTGCGCTTGGGAACCTCCGCGGTTCCCTCGCCCTCTCCAGCCCCAGCCTCGGGCTCTCCGGCTCCACCAGCCACCAATGGTGGCTCCCACCTCGGCTCTGCGGCCATCCATGCTGCATACTCAGCTGTCACCCCGACGTCGTCCACGTCGGGGATCTCCATGTCCTCATCGTCCTCTACCGCCTCCCTCCATGGCTCGGCACACGGCAAATCCCCCTTTGATCTGTGCCTCCGGTAGCGCACTGGCTCACCGGGGACATCCTGCCTCAATCCGACCTGGCGGAGTACTCGAGACATCTGTATGTACTCCGCCTCACCGTGGCTCCGCCCCACTACCCATCTGGCCTGTCGCACCCGTCTCAGGTGCTCTCCATCCCCGATCCACCTCGCCTCCCGCCAGGGCCTCCAAATGACTTGGACATCTGTCAAGTCTGCCCATAGTCTCCTATACCATTGCCCCGATCTCACGGGGCGGCTCGACTATCTCTCCTCCGCCACTGGCCATCTCCTACCATAAGCCTGGCTCACGTCCCAGTGAGCCCATGGCAACCCCTCCGGTCGGGCCACTCTGAAGTGCTCCCAGCCCCAGCACTGGAGCACCACACTGCAACCCAGGCCCTTTCGGCCCCGTCTCCGAACCTCATACAACTCCCGGTACACCTGCGCCAATAAAGCGGGCGCCCAGGCATACACTACCCTATTAGTGAGCATCTCACTCACTACACCCATCAGGTTCCATGGGAACCTACACCAGTGCTGTTCGGGGCCACAATGTTGGCCAACACGAACATCGTCAGAGCCTCCACCGCTCCCAACTCCTTGGCCGTATACATGGCCAAGTATGGGATCCCCCTCTCTCCGTCCGGATCTCCCTCCAGTCATCCCCAAACACCTTGGCCATCTCCGTGGCCCTATCTCATCCAACCTCCACCCGCGCCCCCTCCACGGGCACCTTGAGGATGCGGTATACATCCTCAAGCGTCACCGTCATCTCTCCAGTCGGGAGCTGGAACGTCCCCCGATCTGGATCCCACCTCTCGGCCAAAGCCGAGAGGTACCCCTCATCCGCCCGAACTACCTCCAACCGGGCTGCCTCCGCTAGTCCCACTGCCTCCAATATCTCCCAGTCTGCTGGGACAACGACCTCCTCATCCCCGGAATGATAGGGGAGAATCGGTGTCGTGCCTCTAACACCCTAAGCTGCAAAACAACAAAACAAAAATTTGTTACAAATTTTTCCAAAAAAAAAAAAAAAACACATAATAAGTACTTGCTTAAATGAACAAATACCTCAGCTGGCTGCACTGGCGCGTCCGCTCCCATCTCCGCCATAGCTCCCGCGTGCTTCACTCTCCCACACAACCTTTCACTCCACTTCACTCCACTCCCTCAGACGCACTTCTCTCAAGCTCGAACGCACAAATGAGCGAAATTCTCGCTGAAACTATTTAAATAGCTGATTTTGGTGCCCTGAAATGCAGTTGGGCATTTCATGGTGGATTCAGATGCAGTCCTGCGTCTGCAGAGCGCCTAAACACCGGCGGGCGTCTATGCCAACCACAAACGCAGACCGACGTTTGGTGTCAGTATTGAATAAAGGAACAAAACCTACAAAATTGAAGCTTACCTCCTCCAAATTTCATCAAATTGCATTCATCCATTCTTCTTATCATAATAAAACATTTTGTGAAGGTTACAATAGTTTTGGACACAAATTTTGTCATTTCGCTCAAAAAGCGCATCATTCATCATTGTTTTACAAATTGGGTTAAAAATATTCAAAACCTTCACAAAATTAACCACATTCATCAATTCTTCTGATCTATCGTCAATTTCATTCTTCTTTCATCATGCATATTTTTGCCAAATCAAATTAAAGTAAACCTCGTATCTAGTGGTATATTCTATCACCTTGGCGATTGCGGCGATTTGAATCCATGCAATTCGGTAAGAGGATTAAACCACCATAAGGACACTTACCATTTATCATCATCAATTATTTCATTGTTTGAAAATTGGAAATCAATTTTGGGTATTCTACTTTTCAAGTGACCTCATACCAAGATTAATTTGCTCAACAGTTGTCATTGATGGCCTAGTTCATGGGGCCTTAAACATGGACAATCTTTCATATCGTCATTATTTTAAGTCTTGCTAGAGATTGTGGCTACCTAGGTTGATTGGTTCCGACCCGAGGAATTATCCATACAGTCACTAGGAGCATCTCCGAGTTCTGGACTCTTTCATGCATCTTTCATCTCTCCATATCAATGGCGCCAACAAGGCAATTTCATCAACAGTATGGATTCACACACAGGAGTTGGGGCATCCGTTATCAATTTCTAATTTTCCTATAGTGGAATTCATCTTACATGATCATGGAATTTACAGTTTGGCAAAAATCCCTTTATAACCGTTGGGGCAGAAAACGGTCCATCTTTCACATCACTCATATCGTCTTCAATCATATTCTTTTCTGGTTTGTACACCAACCCCTTTTCGGTTGGGACATAAACAGATGGTGCATGCACCAACCCTTTTTTTCACCGTTGGGGCAAAAACGGTTCATTATCTTCCGAATTTCTTCCAATTGGCTTGTGAGAACCATTCTCGCTCGCCAATTGAGGGGGTAAGCTGAAAATTTTTAAATATTCTTTTATTCTTTGGTCTTCAAAGTTGTGCTTTAGTCTTGAGAGAGAGTTGCGTCTGATCCGGCTTTTCAGGTGTCTTAAGTTTTTGTGCTACATTGTGTCTTCACACAAAGCAGCTCCAAAAGGGGCATCTGTAGACACCAAAATCCAGCCACTTGTAAGTCATCTATACCTTCCTGCCAACCACGTGTCAGTCATCCATCCTTCCCGCCATTATTTGGCCCAAATCCACACTTTCCCACCATTATTTGGCCCAATTTCACTTTTCCCGCCATTTTTCATCCCCAAATTTATTTAAATTAATATTTATATATATATTTTAATATTTTAATATATTTTATATATATATATAAATAAAGTTTAAGTGATTTAATCTGAGCCGTCCATCCTTCATTTAATCTCATCCGTCCATCCATCTTAATCCGTTTCACAACCTAGATTTATTCTCTACCCTTGGATCCACTTTAATCTTAGCCACACGTTCAAAGTGTCGTTAAAACCCTAAAGTGTGCCCTAAGAGTAGATTATAAATTGAGTCACCTTGATGGCTCAAACCCTATCTATCTCTTCGGCTAAACCTACCTATCTTTCCAATCTAAGTCTGGAGTTGGCTATTGCTGTTAATCCTGAGTCTTCTGAGTCTTCTACGGCCCTAAGTCTGAACTAAACCCTTTCGCCGCATCCATCGCCGCCGCCTGGTCTCGCCGCGTTAACAGGAAAAGGTATAGATTCGTCTAAAGCAAGTAATCTTTCTTTATGTATTAATCTACTTGTTGAATTCTGCATTCGTTTTATTTTTATTTCATAAATCTAGGGTTTTAGACTGTTTCTGAGGGCTCACACAGTGGAGCCCTCTTATTAGTTTCTAACTCTTTGATAATTTTAATGTGTGCAGGATTCTAGTGGTAGATCTGATTTGTTGATAGCAGCTGCTTAAGCTGGAGTGGTCCGAGCCAAAGGATACAACGAAGCCCACTCATTCTGTTGAGGTTAAGGATACATTCTTCGGAGACGCCACCACATTGTGCCAGCTAGGGTTTCGGAGAACCCTAGCACAAATTGTAACTTTGTATCACGAAAAGGGTTACGGGCCCTGTTGTACTTAAAAGGAGTTTCTAAACTCCATTGATTAATAAAAATCATTCATTTTGTACAACTGTTCTGCATTCCTTTATTGTGATTTCTTTATTTTTGTTTGGCGTTGTATCTTTAATCTACATTATCCTTATTTGAAATAAATAACTTGTCAGCTTAGAAGGGTTGTGTGGTGTAAGAATGAGTGTGACAAATTCTTAAGATTCTATGTCCATTCTCATTCTTGCATAAAAATGGATTTAAGCAATGAATTTCAACATTCAATTAAGTTTTCAAGACTTGGACTTGAATGTATTCATAAATTTAGTTATCTAAATTGATCCAATGCATGATTTTGTTATCATGAGGAGGGCCACTTGTATAGGGATTACATGGATACAAAGGTAAGTGGTATTTAGGTCATAGATAGTCTTTAAAAATATTATATTTATTTATGTGCCTAGTGCAATGATACCCAAGAAAAATAATCATGTTTGGTCTTTTTAGTTATTAGAGGTTCAACTTTGGCCACTAACAAAATAGAGGATGTATTTTCTTCTCACTTGTTTAGTGCATATCTATGTAAGTTAAATAAATTTTTTATCTTAAAGTTATCTAGACAAGGTCCTATTGAGCATCCATCTAATTAGTTTGCTAGGGTTAACTTTCATGATTAAAATGGTGTAGTGGATGATAAAGTGATAGCACAAAAGGTATTAGTAGGAGATGAGTTTTTAGATTAAAAATTAAGTGGAAACATTAATGTTTATTGTAGCTTGAAATATCCTTAACATGGCATGCAATGCATACCCTATTATAGGAACATTGTATTGGATAATGTTATTATTTGGTACATGCTAATGTACCCCCATGACACCTAATGGTACAATTGTAAATATGTAATATATTAGGGTGTGAGTATAGTTTAGGAGTGTGATTTATATTTCCCTTTATGTATGTGTCTATGTGCAAGATGTGCACAAGTATCATGTAATTATGTGTGCAAGTGTGAGGAGTGAGAAAGTGTACAAGTGTCATGTAATAGAGTGTGCATGTGTATAGATGTAGGAGTGTGCAATGTGTCATAGAGTAAAGTGTGCAAGAGTAAATAGAGAGTCAAGATTCATGTGTACAAGTGGCAAGATGAGAAGCCAAAAGACATGAGAGGTTTATCTTATGTATGGAATAGAAAAGGTTGCAACTCCTAGATATGTAAGGAGTGCAATAGTCAAGTATTGAAGAGTCACCTTTCTAAGGTTATATTATGGAGGTAAAGCTCCATGAAATGTAATTCAATTCAAGCATTGATAATATTGAAGCTTGTATATAATTTTGAGCAATTATACTATAAGTTTTTTTCATGTTATTGCATGAATGATATTGGTAATTTTAATTCATATTATTGTTATTTTATATGAATTTTTATTTAATTAATATTTTCCATATATATTGAATGCTCAAATATTTTATTAATATATTTTATCCTAAACATTGGCACCTATGATAACCTAGATAGAAAACCAATAGTGGTATTAAATCTACCACACTCTATCCATATTTTTTGGAAGAGGTATATTTAAAAGCTAGCATCGAAGAAGGAATCTAGTGTGAATTTAAATTTGAAAAAAAATACAAACAAAAGCTAGCATTGGAGAAGGAATTTGATGTGAATTTAATTTTTGAAAAAGTTTAGGATAGAAGCTAGCATCAAGATTGATCTTGGTATGAATTTTGAAGTAAATATTGCAAGTCAAATAGTTTCTAAATCCCCATGAGATGAGTGCTTGACAAAATCCAAGAGTAGTGCCATAAGCTAAAAAGGATATTTTAATCTAAGAAGGATCTCAACAACATCATTGCTTAGGAGTAATGTTTGGTGAAATTTTTAGGTGAAGAAGTGCAAAATAAAGGGAGTGTTTTAAAGGAGTTTAAGATGCCATAGTTAGTGATGTCTGAGCATTGGGGAGCATCTAAGAAGATGTTGATGAAAGTATTTTTGAAGAGTCACCTATGAAGAAATTGGACATGGGTAAATTAAGTCACCCTAATTAAGGAATATTGTTTATGAGAAAAGAGAACTACCAAATAAGTTGGTTAATCCACTAAGAAGAATATATTATAATAGGTAAAATAACAAAAGAGAGGGAGCCATTGAATCTATCCAAATAGAATATATATCTAGAAAAAATGAAACATAAGGAGCAGTGCTAAGCTAAGAAAAATGTGATTGAAAGAGTTGATCTAATTAGATAAGAATATCACAAGGTTAAAGAAAAATATACAAAGAATACAACGCATTTGTTACTAAATATAGATTTGTAGAAGGTGGTGTGAAGGCAACACAATATCTCTATTAGGTGAATAGCTCTATGTAATAGTTATTCTGTAATTTTTGAGGAAGGTATGGAGAATATATATGTGCAATAGTCCATACTTGATTGCTAAATAAGGCATGGAGGAAGATATTTTTGTGTAAATAATATTTCCTAACTGCGTTTATAGAAAAGCCTCTTAGTATTGCAATTAGAAAGCCATCAAAGGCTTGAGAAAAAAATTACATTACAAAGGAAAGTGAAGTGATAACTTTGGAAAGTGAGTAGAATGAAAACCCAAAATGCTTGCACCAGGGTAACATTCAATGCATGAAGGAAATAATTGTTAAGTGGAAGGAACTAAAAGCATCAAAATAAGGTATACAATATTGATATTTTTGAAATATAATTTAGGCACACAGTTTATGAAAGAGTTAAGAATTAGGTGCTTAGATTTGAAATTTTTTAAATTGAAGTAAATTGGAGTGATAAGGATTTTTTAAATTTGATTTTTTTTTTATAAGTAAAATATATATTTCATTGAAACAGGTTTTGAAAGGGTCCCAGACCCTTATGAAAAATCATCATAGACTTGTGTTGGACTCTGGACATAGAGCATAAAAGGTCCAAACAACTTAGAAACACACATCCCAAAAGAAAAATGAAAAAAGGCCAGAACACCCATGCTAACACAATAAAAAAACACCCGTCCTTGGGTGATTCCTCAAACCCATCCTCAGTAGAATTAGTTAGGCAAGATCCTTGCTGCTATATTTCATCCCAGAGGGGGTCTCCTTTGGCTTTATTGGCTCCTTCAGTTTTCTTGCATTGGAATATTCAAAGACTTTACAAAAAAACAACAGGTGTAATGCGTTACACATTTCTTTCAATGTTTCCTAAAACTCCTCAGATTGAGCAATTATCGTGGATATAGCTCGAATTATCAGATTTTGTAGGGCCTCCATAATGAAGTCCTCATAATCATCAAAGTCCACATTCTGGTACATGCTTTGGCTTCTACACATATTATGGAGATAGATAGATTTCCTCGTAGCACCCATCGGTTCCTCAATTTTAGGCTTCTTTCCTTTGGATTCCTTCTCATCCTTGTTAGACCCTAGCAATTTCCTCTTTCTTGTTGGATTTGAAAAAGGGGTTAAGGATTCATCATCCTCAGGGGTATCCTTAGGGGTATCCTCAGTCAAGAGGATGTTATCAAAGGGAGGATACACAGAAGGATTAGACTTAGCTAAGGGAATGGTGGGGTTGTGGGTAAGGAGATGAGTATAGATAACCTTGAACAATCCTTGGTGGGAAGGGAGATCAACCCCTTTCTTCTTCCTATAATTTTTTATGGAATAATTTATGGACCTAAACAGGAATTTGAGGATGTTCATTATATTTATTTCTTTGAAATGGTTGATGAAGGCCAAATGAAATCTCCTTAGTTACTTATTAGGATCATCAATGGTAATGAACTCCATTATGGGTTTCGTAACCTTATTCCAGGGTGAAGGGAGGTCAGTCCTAGTCATCCCTATTTTTGCCAACTTCTGCATCTTAAGTCTATCTGGGAATTCCTTGATTTCCACCTCCCAGTTATGTTTTTCTTGTCTTACATGTCTTCCCAAATTAGGCAAACCAGATATGGTCACCAACAAACTAGCATCCACAAAAAAATCCCTAATTTTTAAATTTGAATTTGACATCCACATGATTTTTTAAATTGAAAATTGAAAGTTGAGAATTTTTAATTAGGAAGTCAAAAGTAATTCAACTCCAAAAAAATTTGAATTCTTGAGTATTGCAATTGAATTAAAAAAAAAATACTTCGAAGAATTTAATTGGTTGTAAATTGAGAGTTAAAAAATTAAATGTTTGGAGAGATAAGGTCTTCTATTTCAAAAATAAAAATTTGAATTTCAAAAACTTGATTTTTGAAAATTGTTTGATGATTTGAATATTGAGTGCAAAACTAAATATTTTTGCATATTAAAAAAATTGTTTGAAGATTTATTGATTAGATTTAACTTTGCATCTAT
Source organism: Wollemia nobilis (assembly GCA_028583015.1). NCBI lineage: Eukaryota > Viridiplantae > Streptophyta > Pinopsida > Araucariales > Araucariaceae > Wollemia > Wollemia nobilis. Next base: position 1,948,980 of record JAQPPZ010002979.1, read on the forward strand.
AAGAGTTTCTAATCCAAAGGAACTATTTGTTTGAATATTTTTGTTTTACAAATTAAAAAAAATAGATTAATTGAAATTTTGGATCCATAAGGACTCCTACTTCAAAGGAATTGATTAAAGATTTTGCAAATTGTTTATTTATGAAATTTGAAAATTTTGATTCTTGATTAATGAATTTGCAATATTAAATAATTTTACTAGGAGTCATAAGGTCTTCTACATTATAGAAATTAAATTTTATGAGTTTCATTATGTCAAATAGAAAATTTTTTCTTTCTAAATCACAACTTTTGAAAGGACCTAATTTTACATCATGGAAAAATAAAATGAGATCAATTCTCATTGTAGAAAAACTTTGGGAAATAGTGAATGGAACAAAGAAAAAACCTATTGAATATGAAAGAGAAATACAAAAATTTGAAGAAAGTGATGCAAAAGCCCTTATGTTGATTACATTTAGAATAATTCATGAAATAAAATCATATTTAAGTGAAGTAGATACTTCAACGGATGCTTGGAGGAAATTATGTAAGATATTTGAAGGAAAGAACAAAACGACCTTGAATTTACATTCTCAATTATATTCATTGAAGGTTAATAGTGGAGTGAGTATAAAAATTTTTCTTTGAAAAGTAACATATATAAAGGCTAAGCTATTAATTCTGGAAGAAAAAATAGAAGATAAGGTTCTTGTCCAAGTTACATTAAGAGCACTTCCAGAGAATTACAAAATATTTAGTCACTTCACTCAAGTACTAAGTAAGGAAACAACCTTTGATGAGTTAGTCAATGTTCTTAAAGAATATAAAATGGGGGAAATTGTACCAAATAACACTGCAACATCATAAAACTCTCAATCTAAATGGAAACACAAATTTTGTCACATATGCAAGAAAAAATGTCATACTACAAACTTTTGTAGATATAATTCTTTGAATCAAGGAAATCAAATTAATAGACCTTTATAGAATTTCCAACCAAGGAAATACCAGTATTAATACCAATGTGGACAATAATAACAACAACTACAATCAAAAGAAAATCAAAAGGGAAATTTAGTTCAATAAATTCAAGAGATTCAAGAAATAGAAGTAAATGAAATTAGAGATCTTACAACAAAAATTCTAGTTGAAGATCAACTTGAAGATAATTATGAAAAATATAAAAATGATAATTATTCAAAAGTATCTAATGGTAGGTGATCATATAAATATAGCAAAGAACAAGACTTCATAAATAGAAAAGAACTTTAAGGAACAACAAAACATGGTCAAGACCAAAATAGAGAAGAATAGAGTAAAGAAACTAAAGAAGAAGATAAAAAAGAGAAAAAGAAAGATAGCTAAATAAAATTAGGAAACAAGAAGATAGGTAAATTCTAAAATCTTGAAGAGTGCTAGAGCCAAAGCAAAAGAACAAGAGAAAAAATTAGAGATTGAAGACTAAAGTCTTCAATAACAAAATATTGTAATACAGGGGGTGTTGGAGAATATCACATTATTTGGTACATGCTAATGTATCCCCATGATACCTAATGTTACAATTATAAATATGTAATAGATTAGGGTGTAAGTCTATAGTTTAGGATTGTGATTTATATTTCCCTTTATGTATGTTTCTATGTGCAAGATGTGCACGTGTCATCTAATTATGTGTGCAAGTGTGAGGAGTGAGAAAGTGTGCAAGTGTCATGTAATAGAGTGTGCATGTGTATAGATGTAGGAGTGTGCAATGTGTTATAAAGTAAAAAGCACAAGAGTAAATATCAAGTCAAGAGTCATGTATATAAGTGGCAATATGAGAAGCCAAAAGACATAAGAGGTTTGTCTTATGTATGGACTAAGAAATGTTGCATCTCATGGATATGTGAGGAGTGCAATAGTCAAGTATTGAAGAGTAACCTTTCTAAGGTTATATTATGGAGGTAAAGCTCCATGAAATATAATTCAATTCAAGCATTGATAATATTGAAGCTTGTATACAATTTTGAGCAATTATACTATAAGTTTTTTCATGTTATTGCATGAATGATATTGACCATTTTACTTCATATTATTGTTATTTTATATAAATGTTTGTTTAATTAATGTTGGCCATATATATTGAATGCTCAAATATTTGATTAATATATTTGATCCTAAACATTGGGACCTATGATAACTTGTTTAAAAAGCCAACACATTGTTCATATAAATAGATGGAAGTTTATCCAAAGGAAGCTAAAGAATCTTCCCTTCCCTTCTAGTTTTAGGTATCGAGAAGAAGTTAATGAAAGTGAGGGTGAGTTAGTAGATAATCAATTCATATGGATGATGATAGTAAGGTCAAAATTCAGTCCAAGTTACCACCTAAAAACAAAGGGTCTTCAATAATATACATTTTCTTTAGTTTCCTTGATGTGTAACTTAGTCTTTTACAATTTTAAATTTGGAAGGAATTTCCTTGTATTCTCCATATATAATCCTCAAGATGTAGCGGTTATGTTGTGGTTTTCTTACTCTCCATAATAATTGGATTTTAGTGAGTATAATATAACATCTATTATTAGGTTTTTGACTTGAAAAAGGAATTTAAGGAGTGAAAAATATCGTGAGGATGCTCATTATAGGTATTGGGTGCTACTTTCACCAATGGGTTCATTATCAACATATATAAGGAGGTCCTTGAGTTCAAAACTAGTGGTGGATGGTTACACCAAGTTAACATTATTAAAGATAATTCTTGGGAATTCTACAAAAAATATAAACCTTGGGATTTGCTAAAGGAAAAATTAATCTCTAAGTTTGTATATATATTTTTGGTTTTTTGTTTACCTAGCTAAGATAACTAAGGGTTTGGATGCTATAAGCACCTAAAATTGATCCCATTAATTCTTCTCATTGTCATAACTTAATAAATTCATATTGAATTAAATCTAAACTCAAAGCATATGTTACATGTGTTGACCAAAACAAAAAATGGACACCAATTGATAAATAAACATCATTTGTCCTTCAACTATTAAAATAACATTATTCACATTAAATATATCAAGTTAAGTCAATCTAATAAAAAATATATTTTTATCATATTCCCATTGTTGGAATTCATAATATTTCCTAGAAATGAACAAAAGTAATCCATTCACTCAAATATTATGAAAAAAGTGTAAAAGGATATAACAAAGAAAAATAGACACAGATATTTAGGGGAACCCATAGGCACCATAAATAATCATTGTATTATCTATAGATAAGATTCACAACACTCAAATAATTATAATTAGGAGAAATGGAGGGTATTTATACCAAAACCAAAATACCAAATACATTAAATATTTTAACCTAAATCAATATAACAAGAGGGATTAAAGTTAATTACAAGTTACAAAGTGAGTTTAGCCATAACAAGGTTAACCATCCATCCACTCAAATATAATGTAGAAAGTATAAAAGGATAAAATAAATAAAAAAAGGACAGAGATTTAGGGGCACCCATAGGCACCATAAATAATAATTGTATTATATATAGATAATATTCACAACACTCTAGAGGGTAATTATACCAATACTAAAACCCCAATTATATTAAAGAGTTAAACCTAAGTCAATCTAAAAATAGGACTTAAATTTATTTACAAGTTATAAAGTGATTTTAAGCATAACAAGGTTAATCTTGGCCCATAGGGCTTAATAAAATATCATAATAAATTTGATACATTGCATAATGAATGCCATCATGCCTATCAATATTACATCATATAATATTGGTATTGGCCATGAATTACACTTTTAACACCCTCTCATAATCTAAATTGAGGGGCCAAGAAGAGAAGACATTAGTAACAATAATATCTCCCACCATAATGGATGCTCTAGTGGATCTTTGCATTTTGAGGTAGACTCATTGGAATCCACATCATCACCTAAAATTTACTGCTACAAAAATTTTTCCTATACAAGAGTCTCCTTAGGCTATACTATAGTAAACACTTCAACTATTAGATGGTCTTGCACACATCCAAAAAATATTTGTACTAAGATTTAAATGAAGAAGAAAATTTAATATCAACATCTCCTTTAAAGATAAGCTCCTTTAATATTCTACAATTACATAAGGTAATATTTGAAGGTATAGCATTTCCTCTTATGATATGCATCACCTTATTTGAAGTGCCCCTGCGCCACCTAATTTCAATCATTAAAATATTCTTTGCATGAACCTACTTAAAATAATATTTGTAATAAAATTCCTAGAGTACCTAGATAAGAAATAGAAGAAGAAGAAGTAGAAGAAGAATATCATGAAAAGGATTGACTAAAGAACATGTTGAATATTTTTTGTGTAAACCTACAAAAGAATCAAAATCTACTACAACTATGACAAATCCATCTACATCTCCCAAAAAATCTGGTCAAATATTCTAATTACATAGCATATTGTAAGTTTACCCTTTTAAAATAGGGCAATAGGATTTTAAGACAATCACATAAAATATCCCCCCACTTATAGTATATTCTTGAACAAATACCACCCATGCAAATATCTCAAAAAACTACATGATTAAAAAAAAATGGCTCAAAATGCTTCTATATGTAAAAGTTATGGCCTTTTGGAAGTTTGCCCTCCAAAATAGCCCTAGAGTGAAATTTTTGAAAAATAATATTTAAAAAAAAATCCTTCTAATTTTTTTGCAACAAAAACATAGCCTAGAGTAGGTGTAAGTTATTCAATAAATTGGAATAATTAGAGAAAGAAATAAATTGGATTTTCACTTTACCTCTTTTGTTGAAGGTGCTTATGAAGCTTTGAGAAGTAATTTGTCTTAGAAGTTAGAAGAAAGATCAAAGGCTCCAAATAAACTTTCTGCATGACCAAGTGATGAAGCTCCATATCCACTCTGTTGCTATATTGGAATTTACAACATTTTCTAGAAATAAACAAAAACAATCCATCCACTCAAATATTATACATAAAAATAAATAAAAAGATGATTTAATGTAAAATAATAACTATATTATTCATATATAAGATTCAAAACACTCTAGTAATTAAAATGAGGAGTGGTGGGGTGCTTTTATACCAATACCAAAACCCTAGTTATATAAAATATATTAACCTAAGCTAACATAAAAAGGGGGATTAAGGTTAATTACAAGTTATAAAGTGGTTTTAACCATAACAAGGCTAACCATAGCCCATAGGGCTTACATAATAAAATATTACAATAAATTCAATACATTGCATAATGAATGCCCTTAGGCCTATCAATATTACATCATATAATATCATCCTTGGCCATGAATTAGATTATACTTTCAATATCCATAATAGTGATACCTATTTAGCAATATCACTACTCACATTAGCACTAGCCTAAAAATAGTACCATTGTGCTATTGTGAGACTAGTACTACTATTCAAATTTAAATTATCTCAATGTGGAATTGTACTAGCCTCCCAACCTATTAGCTAATATTTTTTATGACTAATTTTATTTTATCAATAATGCAATGATGCTTTTGAGGGGTAGTACTATTGCAAAAAAAAAAAACAAAAGAAAAAGTAGGTAGTCAACTAATATTGATAACTTGCCACTAGCTTACCACATCTATCCACCATGCCTTCCAATGGATACCTAAAACTAAAATCTAACCTACTATAAAACTTGTCATTCCACTCAAAGTTGGCATCTTATTACTTTTTCAATACTCCTAACATAACGACTCACTCATTCATGTTATTTAACTAATATTTAAAACATGTCTTCATGCCTTAAATTAGAATATAAATTTTTCTAACAAAGTTCTACTAGCATTGATAAATAATTTTTTGTATCAAAACTTTGTTGAATTATTATTTCATGAAGAGCCTACGAAAAAAAGGCCTTATAGTGCACATACCTTGAATGAGTATCCTAAAGCCTCCCCTTGTTTGTAATATTTTATAACTTTATTGAATTTAATTTAGATTACATATTTTATCATACATGTTTTTATCTAACTCATGTATCTCTAGCTTAATTTAATTGAAATTTATGCTCATATCATCTTAGGATAGTTATATTCATAGTCCTATTCTATTTTAGTAGGTTTGCATTAACAACATTAGAGGTTTTGTTTTAGATTTTCAATTTTTTTGTAATAAGAAATAACACCACAAGTCAAAAATGCTTTTGTCTAAAAATTTATAATCCTATTATATCATAATTATAGTTAGAATTCATTCATTGCTTCATTTTTTATCTTGTTCATATTATTTCATATCACAATTTCTTTACTATTTCAACATCTCTTAACTTTTTTGCAAATTAAATCTTAAAAATATATATCATAATTATATTAATTTTTTAGAGTGTGAGTTGGGAGTGAGTGCAAGCTAGGAGTGAGTGTGATCCGAGAGTGAGAAAGTGTGAGAAAGGAAGTAGGAAGTAGAAAGTAAAGTGCAATAAAGGAACAAGTGCCACTTCTTGTTCTAGATATTAGGAGAAATTAGAGGAATTATTTGAAGAAAATATAGGTAACATGGAAATAAATTCATTTGTGAAAGTCCTTACTAAAAGTATGAATGGCCAAGTTGGAAATATGGATACCCTAGCTATCAATAAGAGGAAGAGTGAATCAATGGCAAACCCTTGCTAGGTTGTAGATTATACACCAGAAGTGATTATCAAGGATGAGATGATTGAGCATGATATAATGGTTCTCAAAACTAGAGGGTTAATATGTAAGTTTCATGGATATTGGCCAGGTTTGTTTTAGATTCAAAATTGGATCAAGTAGAAGTGGGGATTGAATTCAAATTTCTCAATGACTTTTCTTCCAAAAGGTTTTTTCTTATTATTTTCTCTAGTTTAGAAATAAGGGATAAAATATTGGATGGAGGCTCGTGGTTTATGAGCAAAGATGCATTATATTTAAGACCTTGGAGTGAGAATTTTTCTATGGGCACAAATACTATTAAAAGAATTTTTGTATGGATTAGGCTTTTTGGACTTCCTTATCAACTCTTCAATAAGGAGGTTTTGAGGAACATTTGTAATAACAATAAGGAGGTTTTAAGGCATGTTGTATACACTCGAATATGTGTTTCCATGTATGTTTCAAAACCTTTACTATAGTTGATTAGGATTAAATATTGAATCAAATGAATTGGACCAACAAGTGGATTATGAAAATATTACATTCCAATATCGTAAATATCATGAAACCAGACACATGGCTAGAGATTACAAATTGAATATGATGGAGGAAGAGAGGGAAATTTTTGGGCATGAGGGTAGCTTCAATTAGAAACAAGGAGATCATATCACAGGAGAAGTTAGGTCAAATCAAGGATTTTCCACTCCTAAGAAAGTGGCTAAAAAAACATCTCTACATCATTAGATGGCTAAGTCCATTACAATTTACTTGAATCAACCATTAAAAGGAAGAATGATATGAGGGATGATGAATTACAATACACAAGTTCAAATATAAAAGGAGCTAAAGGTGTGAAGGAAAAGGGGAAGGTAAATTTTAAAGCAAAGGAAGATGGGGAGGAAATTTTTAAATCAAATGCAGTGAAGGAGGTCAAGCTTAACACATTTATTCTCCTCAAGTAGCATAATTATCCTTACAATAAAAATGAAAGTAGTGTGTAGTGTATTCCTTGCACTTTAGGGTTTCAAGAGTAGTACAATGAAGAAAATATTATGGAGTATATCCAAGAAAATTTAGGGTTTCCATACCAACATAAGAAAGTAATGACTATGGAGGATCATCTATGTAGTTTAGAGTTTGTAGGGAAATATAAAGAAGAAAAGTCTAATGAGGCTATTCTTTACACTTTCAACTCTTTAGGGCAACACAAATATTTAGAAGATAAGTCTTATTATGAATAATATGAAAAAATAGAAAAAATAGAAGAGATTGATGAAGATGAGAGTGTTGGCAAGGAGGGAAGAAGGAGAGGAAGGCCATAAAATGAGGAATAAAAATAAAAGAAAACTCAAAAGGATATTGATATGGGAAGCCAAATAAAAATATCACAAGTGTTAACAAGAAGTTGGGCTATTAGGGAAGATTAGGGGTATGAATAAAACCTCTAAAAAAAGAGTTATTAAGGAATTAATAGGTTTTTATAGTCCTGAGTTTATTTTAATATAAGAAATAAAATTAATAAGTGAGGAATGCAATGATACATTTAAGAAGATTTAGAAGATGGTGAAGAACACAAGCTTATACTGAGAGGGGGGTGAACAATATAAGACCACTTTTTACTTTTCTTTCCCAATCAATATTATGCAATGTAAAGATAGCAATATCAATAGCAGTAATCAAAGCAATGCACAAATCACCACACACAATAGAGACACCACAATTTACGTGGTTCACCCAATGTGGGCTACTCCATGGAGAAAATATTTCACTAAAATTTTCTCAATCAATCTCTTGGGAATCCTTTCCCTATTACAATGTTTATGGACCTCTGTCCAAAGGAGATACCAATCCCCTAAATCAAGTTCGTGGATCTCTATCCATAGGAGACACCAATCTCCTAATCTCTACTCTGGTTGGTGATCTTCTAGAAGACCTCTACCTCCACTACCCTTAGCAAATGGAACTCTATCCACAGAAGACACCTGTCTTCCCTACCCTGGCTAATGGATCTCTATCCACTAGAGACTGTCGTCCTCTATACTCTATCACCTCCAAAGCTTGCACTCAACTCTATCTCAAATCTATACCAAACACAGTCCTTCGGTCTAGCACAAATATGCTCTCAATATCTATCTCTGATCTGGCACAAATCTATCCTCAAATCTGCACCAAACTCTATCCTCAAATCTGTACTAAACATAGTCCTTCGATCTAGCACAAATCTATCCTCAATATCTATCCTCAAGCCTTAACACAAAGCTTGAATCAATCTCAAATCAACTCTATTGGATCTGCCCCAAACCTTAACTCAAGGTTTGAACAAATCAATCAATCAACTCTGCTCTCAAGCCTTCTCAAAGACTTATCTCAAATATACCTTGTAAGCTTCCACAAAATCTCACACCAATCTATCCACAAGTCCTCTCTAGAACTTTTTCCATTCTCAATAAGTCCTCTCAAGAACTTATCCAAATATGCTCTCAATATGTATTGTAAGCTTCCACAAAAGCTTACTCAAATCTATCCACAAGTCTTCTCAAAGACTTACCTCAAATCTGCTCAACAAGTCCACTCTAGAACTTGTCCAATCTCATAGAAACATAAAGAGAATTGTTAGAGACTCAATATGCTCTATACTCATCACAATGCTCAATCAATTTCAATCACTCTTTCAGAAACATACAGAGAATTGTTAGAGACTCAATATGCTTCAACTCAATCACTTTCTCAATTCAATTCAGAATATAGAATAGTTTGTTTTATGGAACTTGAACAATCACTTCACACATCCACTTGACTAGGCTCAACCAACTCTACTCAACCAATCACTCAATGAAATAATCCTTACTCACAAACCCTAGTCCAAGCATATGAACACTCACTCAAAATGTTTCCAACAATGCTCAACAACAAATCTCACATAACAATGATACTCATGTTCTTTCCAAACCCTAGTTCAAGTTCTTCACTCAACAACTCGCTTCAACAACAATGCTTATAAGACAATATTCACATAACAATGATACTCATGTTCTTTGCAAACCCTAGTTCAAGTTCTTCACTCAATCAATGGCTTCAACAACAATGCTTATAAAACAAGGTTTTAATAACAACTCTTTATTCCAGAAAACCTTGAAGCATTAACTCAACACACTCAATAAGGAAGCCCTAATCAAGTCCTTTTCACTCCAAACTTATTTTCTAGAAAACCAACCAATCAACTCAATTATGGAAGAATGTGCTCATACCTTTTTCTTGATGATGAAGGGATCTCATAAATCTGCCATAACCACAAATACTTCTTTGCCAAGCTCAAAGAAGGTTAGGTGACAATACAAAACAAATAGCAACTCACAAATACACCTTATTACTCCATCTTGATTAAGCATCCATCAACACATAGAAATAAATGACCAATTACACCTTATAATCTCCCAGTTGAAATAATATCCACCACTAGAAAATAATTTCAAAATAATTACTTTCTCAACACTTCTTAATGGCAAGAAGACATCTTCAATAATAATCAACACTTAAAAGCATTTATCTCTCCAATAAGCTAAATATATTAAAAGGCTTTATAAAACAATTAACTCCTTATTCCTCCTAATTATTTTTAACCAAAAATAATTACCAAGCAAAAACACCTTTTATCTATCCCTTATAACTCCCACGTCACTTTATAAAACCATTTAATAAAGCCAAAAATTAAATTTAATTTTTCAACAACCTTCTCCAAAAACCCGATGCTCAAATAATGTGCATACCTTTTCGTTGATCCCTAAAAGGGATTCGACGAGAATCGAACCGTCGTCTCCACAAGCCTAAGCGCCTTAGCGCTTGGGAGTCCACCGCATGGGCTAGCAATGCCCACGTGAAGGAAGTGGAGCTTCCTTCACCTTATGCTCTTCTTCGCACACGTTGACCTCCTTCGAACACCACACGTCGTCCACTAGCCGCAACTCTTTAATCACACGAATATCGAAGATACCTTTCGCAGGGGATTTGGGAGCATTAAATCGAAAATAAGCATGGTACTTTCTAAGGTGAAATGATCCACCTTTTATACATGAATGGAGGAAATTTCTCACACGTCGGCGCATTAGAAATTCGAATTTCGAATATTCGAATTAACTTTAATTATTATTTATTTATAATAATTTAAATTCTCTTTGGAATTTAAATATTATAAATTAAATAAATAATTAATATTTGGGCCTTTTTAACCAAACGAAAAGCCACCTTGGTTTTTAATAAAAACCTTTTATTTTTGCCCATCATGGATAATTAATCTTTGATTTTTGCCCACCATGGTTTTCATAAAAACCTTTGATCATGCTTCCCATGAAGCTCTTTTGGAACCAATCAAAATGTAATTCTTCTTAGAACCTTTTGACATCAATGACAACTAACATTCCTCAAAATGTCCAACAATCTCCCCCTTTGTCATTGATGGCAACCCAAATTCTTTTTACCAGAAACTTAACCTTTTCTAGGTTCTGCTCCCCCTAGGACATTGCTCCCCCTAGCTCAATGCTCTTGTCAAATCTCTCCTCTTTGCTCAAATACCAAATCTCTCCCCCTTACTCAAATCTCTCCCCCTTTGACATCAATGGCAAAGGGTCACCTTTGGGGCTCGGGGCTAAGAATGAGCCTCTTAGCTTAGCCCCTCCCCCACCTCCTCTTGAGGTGGTTAATTTTAGGGTGGGAGTATTTCTACTCCTAGAAAGCATTGTTCTTTACCTTTATCCTCTTTTCTTCTTATCTGATCCTTCTGATTCCTCTGACTATTTCTTTCCATGTCCATGTTCCTATCCATGTCCATTTTCTTGTTCCTATTCCTATTCTTGTTCATATCCATGTTCCTATTCTTGTTCATATCCATGTTTCTGTTCATATCCATGTTCCTATTCCTATTCTTGTTCCTGTTCATACTTGATTCTGGAATGTCTGCTCTACACCACTTTGTTGTGTGACCATCATTATTGCACTTATAACACTTAATGTTATTATTCCTTGGAGGTGCAAATATCTTAGGATTTCTCCTAGTGAAGCCATATCCTCTTCTGTCATGAACCCTGCAATTCATTGCCTTGTGACCAAACTGATTACATGAGTAGCAATACCCATTGAAACGTTGTATGTTCCCATATTCCTATCTTTCATGTGTCCTACACTATGAAGCCATGTGCCCAAACCTGTGACATGAAAAACATCTTCCATTGAAGTTTCCTTGTCTTGACCTCATTGGTCTCTTAGTCTCTCTTGACCTATTCTGATTGTTGTTCCATCTGTATCTTCTTTGTGCATTGTTCCTATTCTTGTTGAACTTTCTATTGTCCAACTCATCCTCAGATGTCTCACTTTCTTTTACACTATCTTCTTCTGAAGTGTCTTCATCTAAAGTTTCTTCTCCTCCAGAACTTGAGGTTGACTTTCCTTCCCATTTCTTTTGTTCCTATTCAAATCCAAGACCTATTTTGCTTGATGTAGGCCTTTGTATCTTGATGAACTTATCTAAATTCTTTGAGCTATTTTTGAACCCTTTTAGCTTGACTTTGGAGTCTTCTAAATCTTCCCTTAGTAGTGCCACTTCTTGTACTAACTTTTCACATTCTAAGATCTTTGCTTCTAACTTATCCTTGAACTTCTTTGTCTTAGCCTTTGATTTTTCTAGATCCTCTATAAGCATCCTTCTCTCTTCATCACATTCTTGAAACTGAATTTCAAGTTTAGAGTTTTGCTTTCTTACCTTCTTCACTATGTCAAGGGCATAGATAAGTTCTCCCTTGAGATCATATCCATATTTATCTGAATATTCCTCTATTTGTTTACCTTTGTCCACATCTTCATTTTCTTTTGACTTGTCTTCTATAGGATCACCTTCTCCTTCTTCTAGTGCCATTAGAATATTCTCTTTTGGTCCTTCAAGTGTATCTTCATATTCATCATCACTAAAACTGAAACCATTTCTTGTACAACTATCTTCAAGATGTCCAAAGTTACCACATCTAAAACACTTGAGAATTTTTGGAGTCCTTTTCTTAACTTGTTCTTTTTCTTCAATCATAAATAGGACTTCATCTCTATCATTGTCTGAAAAACTAGCATCACTATCACTTGAATACTTACTTGCCTTATCCACATAGTAGCTCCTCTTTTGTCTTTGAAAGAACTTCTTTCCTTGTCTGCTTTGTCCATCCTTGCTTTTCTTTTGGTGCCTGTATCTTTTTGATTCCCTATTTCTGTGATCCTGTTTCTCTTCACCATTATTATTCTTAGCTTCTTGACAATCTGTTGCATAATGACCATACTTTCCACAATTGAAACATTTAACAGATTTTAGATCTCTAGATCTTCTAGAATCCTTATCCCTTCTACCATAATTAGCTTCTTCATCACTGGATGACTCATTGCTTGATTCTGACTTCTTACCCTTTGTCTTCTTGATTGCTTTGAAGGTTGCTTCCTTATGAGGAATAGGTTCTTTTGTTCTTAACTCAAAAGTTGTAAGAATACCAAGCAACATATCTCTTGTCAAAGAATCACCATCCTTTGACTCTTCTATAGAAGAAATATTTTCACTGAATATTTTTGGAAGAGATCTTAAGACCTTATCACAAACATCTGATTCATCAACTTTCATTCCAAGTCCTTGCATGGCATTAACAACCTCATCAATTCGAAGTAGATAAGTACTAATATTTTCCTCATCCTTCATTCTTAACTCTTCAAATTGTCCTTTGAGATTTTGTATCTTTGCTTTCTTGACACCTTTATCTCCTTCATATATATTTTGCAATTTATCCCACATTTCTTTTGCATTTTCACAATGCATAACTTTTATGGACTCTGTTCTATGCAAACCTCTCAAAAGTGCATTCATTGCTTTTGAATTGTAATGTTGTAGAAGCTTACCTTCCTTATCTATAGGTGGATCAACTGAGGGGTCGTATCCATTTTCAACTGCTTCCCAAATCTCATTGCCAAGTGCCTTCAGGTAGATCTTCATTCTCAAACTCCAATATACATAATCACTTCCATCAAATATTGGTGCTGAATTATCTGAGGATCCATTCTTAGAATCCATTGTGTTCTTGTAAGCTTTTCCTTCAAGTTGTTAAACTCTTTCGAAGGAACCCGCTTTGATACCAATTGAAGAACACAAGCTTATACTAAGAGGGGGTGAACAGTATAAGACCACTTTTTACTTTTCTTTCCCAATCAATATTATGCAATGTAAAGATAGCAATATCAATAGCAGTAATCAAAGCAATGCATAAATCACCACACACAATAGAGACACCACAATTTACGTGGTTCACCCAATGTGGGCTACTCCACGGAGAAAATATTTCACTAAAATTTTCTCAATCAATCTCTTGGGAATCCTTTCCCTATTACAATGTTTATGGACCTCTGTCCAAAGGAGATACCAATCCCCTAAATCAAGTTCGTGGATCTCTATCCATAGGAGACACCAATCTCCTAATCTTTGCTCTGGATGGTGATCTTCTAGAAGACCTCTACCTCCACTACCCTTAGCAAATGGAACTCTATCCATAGAAGACACCTATCTTCCCTACCCTAGCTAATGGATCTCTATCCACTAGAGACTGTCATCCTCTATACTCTATCACCTCCAAAGCTTGCACTCAACTCTATCTCAAATCTATACCAAACATAGTCCTTCGATCTAGCACAAATCTGCTCTCAATATCTATCTCTGATCTGGCACAAATCTATCCTCAAATCTACACCAAACTCTATCCTCAAATCTATACTAAACACAGTCCTTCGGTCTAGCACAAATATATCCTCAATATCTATCCTCAAGCCTTAACACAAAGCTTGACTCAATCTCAAATCAACTCTGCTGGATCTACCCCAAACCTTAACTCAAGGTTTGAACAAATCAATCAATCAACTCTGCTCTCAAGTCTTCTCAAAGACTTATCTCAAATCTGCCTTGTAAGCTTCCACAAAATCTCACACCAATATATCCACAAGTCCTCTCTAGAACTTTGTCCAATCTGCTCAATAAGTCCTCTCAAGAACTTATCCAAATCTGCTCAATAAGTCCTCTCAAGAACTTATCCAAATCTGCTCTCAATATGTATTGTAAGCTTCCACAAAAGCTTACTCAAATATGTCCACAAGTCTTCTCAAAGACTTACCTCAAATATGCTCAACAAGTCCACACTAGAACTTGTCCAATCTCATAGAAACATAAAGAGAATTGTTAGAGACTCAATATGCTCTATACTCATCACAATGCTCAATCACTTTCAATCACTCTTTTAGAAACATACAGAGAATTGTTAGAGACTCAATATGCTTCAACTCAATCACTTTCTCAATTCAATTTAGAATATAGAATAGTTTATTTTATGGAACTTGAACAATCACTTCACACATCCACTTGACTAGGCTCAACCAACTCTACTCAACCAATCACTCAATGAAATAATCCTTGCTCACAAACCCTAGTCCAAGCATATGAACACTCACTCAAAATATTTCCAACAATGCTCAACAACAAATCTCACATAACAATGATACTCATGTTCTTTTCAAACCCTAGTTCAAGTTCTTCACTCAACAACTCACTTCAACAACAATGCTTATAACAATCTTCACATAACAATGATACTCAAGTTCTTTTCAAACCCTAGTTCAAGTTCTTCACTCAATCAATGGCTTCAACAACAATGCTTATAAAACAAGGTTTTAACAACAACTCTTTATTCCAGAAAACCTTGAAGCATTAACTCAACACACTCAATAAGGAAGACCTAATCAAGTCCTTTTCACTCCAAACTTATTTTCCAGAAAACCAACCAATCAACTCAATTATGGAAGAATGTGCTCATACCTTTTTCTTGATGATGAAGGGATCTCATAAATCTGCCATAACCACAAATACTTCTTTGCCAAGCTCAAAGAAGGTTAGATGACAATACAAAACAAATAGCAACTCACAAATACACCTTATTACTCCATATTGATTAAGCATCCATCAACACATAGAAATAAATGACCAATTACACCTTATAATCTCCCAATTGAAATAATATCCACCACCAAAAAATAATTTCAAAATAATTACTTTCTCAACACTTCTTAATGGCAAGAAGACATCTTCAATAATAATCAACACTTAAAAGCATTTATCTCTCCAATAAGCTAAATATATTAAAAGGCTTTATAAAACAATTAACTCCTTATTCCTCCTAATTATTTTTAACCAAAAATAATTACCAAGCAAAAACACCTTTTATCTATCCCTTATAACTCCCACGTCACTTTATAAAACCATTTAATAAAGCCAAAAATTAAATTAATTTTTCAACAACCTTCTCGAAAAACCCGGTGCTCAAATAATGTGCATACCTTTTCGTTGATCCCTAAAAGGGATTCGATGAGAATCGAACCACCGTCTCCACAAGCCTAAGCGCCTTAGCGCTTGGGAGTCCACCGCGTGGGCTAGCAATGCCCACATGAAGGAAGTGGAGCTTCCTTCACCTTATGCTCTTCTTCGCACACGTTGACCTCCTTCGAACACCACACGTCGTCCACTAGCCGCAACTCTTTAATCGCACGAATATCGAAGATACCTTTCATAGGGGATTCAGGAGCATTAAATCGAAAATAAGCTTGGTACTTTCTAAGGTGAAATGATCCACCTTTTATACATGAATGGAGGAAATTTCTCACACGTCGACGCATTAGAAATTCGAATTTTGAATATTTGAATTAACTTTAATTATTATTTATTTATAATAATTTAAATTCTCTTTGGAATTTAAATATTATAAATTAAATAAATAATTAATCTTTGGGCATTTTTTAACCAAACGAAAAGCCACCTTGGTTTTTAATAAAAACCTTTTATTTTTGCCCATCATGGATAATTAATCTTTGATTTTTGCCCACCATGGTTTTCATAAAAACCTTTGATCATGCTTCCCATGAAGCTCTTTTGGAACCAATCAAAATGTAATTCTTCTTAGAACCTTTTGACATCAATGACAACTAACATTCCTCAAAATGTCCAACAATCTCCCCCTTTGTCATTGATGGCAACCCAAATTATTTTTACCAGAAACTTAACATTTTCTGGGTTTTGCTCCCCCTGGGACATTGCTCCCCTGGCTCAATGCTCTTGTCAAATCTCTCCTCTTTGCTCAAATACCAAATCTCTCCCCCTTACTCAAATCTCTCCCCCTTTGACATCAATGGCAAAGGGTCACCTTTGGGGCTCGGGGCTAAGAATGAGCCTCTTAGCTTAGCCCCTCCCCCACCTCCTCTTGAGGTGGTTAATTCTGGGGTGGGAGTATTTCTACTCCCATAAAGCATTGTTCTTTACCTTTATCCTCTTTTCTTCTTATCTGATCCTTCTGATTCCTCTGACTATTTCTTTCCATGTCCATGTTCCTGTCCATGTCCATTTTCTTGTTCATGTTCCTGTTCTTGTTCATATCCATGTTCCTGTTCTTGTTCATATCCATGTTCATGTTCCTGTTCCTATTTTTATTCTTGTTCATACTTGATTCTGGAATGTCTGCTCTACACCACTTTGTTGTGTGACCATAATTATTGCACTTATAACACTTAATGTTATTATTCCTTGGAGGTGCAAATATCTTAGGATTTCTCCTAGTGAAGCCATATCCTCTTCTATCATGAACCCTGCAATTCATTGCCTTGTGACCAAACTGATTACATGAGTAGCAATACCCATTGAAACGTTATTTGTTCCCATATTCCTATCTTTCATGTGTCCTACACTATGAAGCCATGTGCCCAAACCTGTGACATGAAAAACATCTTCCATTGAAGTTTCCTTGTCTTGACCTCATTGGTCTCTTAGTCTCTCTTGACCTATTCTGATTGTTGTTCCATATGTATCTTCTTTGTGCATTGTTCCTGTTCTTGTTGAACTTTCTGTTGTCCAACTCATCCTCAGATGTCTCACTTTCTTTTACACTATCTTCTTCTAAAGTGTCTTCATCTGAAGTTTCTTCTCCTCCAGAACTTGAGGTTGACTTTCCTTCCCATTTCTTTTGTTCTTGTTCAAATCCAAGACCTATTTTGCTTGATGTAGGCTTTTGTATCTTGATGAACTTATCCAAGTTCTTTGAGCTATTTTTGAACCCTTTTAGCTTGACTTTGGAGTCTTCTAAATCTTCCCTTAGTAGTGCCACTTCTTGTGCTAACTTTTCACATTCTAAGATCCTTTGCTTCTAACTTATCCTTGAACTTCTTTGTCTTAGCCTTTGATTTTTCTAGATCCTCTATAAGCATCCTTCTCTCTTCATCACATTCTTGAAACTGAATTTCAAGTTTAGAGTTTTGCTTTCTTACCTTCTTCACTGTGTCAAGGGCATAGATAAGTTCTCCCTTGAGATCATATCCATATTTATCTGAATATTCCTCTATTTGTTTACCTTTGTCCACATCTTCATTTTCTTTTGACTTGTCTTCTATAGGATCACCTTCTCCTTCTTCTAGTGCCATTAGAATATTCTCTTCTGGTCCTTCAAGTGTATCTTCATATTCATCATCACTAAAACTGAAACCATTTCTTGTACAACTATCTTCAAGATGTCCAAAGTTACCACATCTAAAACACTTGAGAATTTTTGGAGTCCTTTTCTTAACTTGTTCTTTTTCTTCAATCATAAATAGGACTTCATCTCTATCATTGTCTAAAAAACTAGCATCACTATCACTTGAATACTTACTTGCCTTATCCACATAGTAGCTCCTCTTTTGTCTTTGAAAGAACTTATTTCCTTGTCTGCTTTGTCCATCCTTGCTTTTCTTTTGGTGCCTGTATCTTTCTAATTCCCTGTTTCTGTGATCCTGTTTCTCTTCACCATTATTATTCTTAGCTTCTTGACAATCTGTTGCATAATGACCATACTTTCCACAATTGAAATATTTAACATATTTTAGATCTCTAGATCTTCTAGAATCCTTATCCCTTCTACCATAATTAGCTTCTTCATCACTGGATGACTCATTGCTTGATTCTGACTTCTTACCCTTTGTCTTCTTGATTGCTTTGAAGGTTGCTTCCTTCGAGGAATAGGTTCTTTTGTTCTTAACTCAAAAGTTGTAAGAATACCAAGCAACATATCTCTTGTCAAAGAATCACCATCCTTTGACTCTTCTATAGAAGAAATATTTTCACTGAATCTTTTTGGAAGAGATCTTAAGACCTTATCACAAACATCTGATTCATCAACTTTCATTCCAAGTCCTTGCATGGCATTAACAACCTCATCAATTCGAAGTAGATAAGTACTAATGTTTTCCTCATCCTTCATTCTTAACTCTTCAAATTGTCCTTTGAGATTTTGTATCTTTGCTTTCTTGACACCTTTATCTCCTTCATATATATTTTGCAATTTATCCCACATTTCTTTTGCATTTTGACAATGCATAACTTTTATGGACTCTGTTCTATGCAAACCTCTCAAAAGTGCATTCATTGCTTTTGAATTGTAATGTTGTAGAAGCTT
The DNA here is from genome assembly GCA_028583015.1 of Wollemia nobilis. Taxonomy (NCBI): domain Eukaryota; kingdom Viridiplantae; phylum Streptophyta; class Pinopsida; order Araucariales; family Araucariaceae; genus Wollemia; species Wollemia nobilis. The sequence goes on from JAQPPZ010002979.1 coordinate 1,968,130, forward strand.
ACCTTCCTTATCTATAGGTGGATCAACTGAGGGGTCGTATCCATTTTCAACTGCTTCCCAAATCTCATTGCCAAGTGCCTTCAGGTAGATCTTCATTCTCAAACTCCAATATACATAATCACTTCCATCAAATACTGGTGCTGAATTATCTGATGATCCATTCTTAGAATCCATTGTGTTCTTGTAAGCTTTTCCTTCAAGTTGTTAAACTCTTTTGAAGGAACCCACTCTGATACCAATTGAAGAACACAAGCTTATACTGAGAGGGGGGTGAACAGTATAAGACCACTTTTTACTTTTCTTTCCCAATCAATATTATGCAATGTAAAGATAGCAATATCAATAGAAGTAATCAAAGCAATGCACAAATCACCACACACAATAGAGACACCACAATTTACGTGGTTCACCCAATGTGGGCTACTCCATGGAGAAAATATTTCACTAAAATTTTCTCAATCAATCTCTTGGGAATCCTTTCCCTATTACAATGTTTATGGACCTCTGTCCAAAGGAGATACCAATCCCCTAAATCAAGTTCGTGGATCTCTATCCATAGGAGACACCAATCTCCTAATCTCTACTTTGGCTGGTGATCTTCTAGAAGACCTCTACCTCCACTGCCCTTAGCAAATGGAACTCTATCCACAGAAGACACCTATCTTCCCTACCCTGGCTAATGGATCTCTATCCACTGGAGACTATTATCCTCTATACTCTATCACCTCCAAATCTTACACTCAGCTCTATCTCAAATTTATACCAAACATAGTCCTTCGGTCTAGCACAAATCTTCTCTAAAATATGAACTTCTTTGTCTTAGCCTTTGATTTTTATAGATCCTCTACAAGCATCCTTATCTCTTCATCATATTATTTAAACTAAATTTCAAGTTTAGAGTTTTTATTTCTTACCTTCTTCATTGTGTCAAGCGAATAGATAAGTTCTCCCTTGATATCATATCCATATTTATCTGAATATTCCTCAATTTGTTTACCTTTTTTCACATCTTCATTTTATTTTGTCATCTTCTATAGGGTCACCTTCTCCTTCTTCTAGTGCCATTAGAATATTCTCTTCTGGTCCTTCAACTATATCTTCATTTTCATCATCACTAAAATTGAAACCATTTCTTATACAACTATCTTCAAGATGTCCAAAGTTACCACATCTAAAACACTTGAGAATTTCTGGAGTCCTTTTCTTAACTTGTTCCTTTTATTCAATCATATATAGGACTTCATCTCTATCATTGTCTAAAAAACCAGCATCACTATCACTTGAATACTTACTTTCCTTATACATATAGTAGCTCCTCTTTTGTATTTTAAAGAACTTATTTCGTTGTCTACTTTTTCCATCCTTGCTTTTCTTTTGGTGCCTGTATCTTTCTGATTCTCTATTTCTGTGATCCTGTTTCTCTTCACCAATATTATTCTTAGCTTCTTGAAATTTTTTTGCATAATGACCATACTTTCCACAATTGAAACATTTAACATATTTTAGATATCTAGGTATTCTAGAATCCTTATTCCTTCTACCATAATTATTTTCTTCATCACTGGATGACTCATTGTTTGATTCTGACTTCTTACCCTTTGTATTATTGATTGATTTGAAGGTTACTTGCTTCTGAGGAATAGGTTATTTTGTTCTTAAATAAAAGGTTGTAAGAATACCAAGCAACATATCTATTTTCAAAGAATAACCATCCTTTGACTCTTCTATAGAAGAAATATTTTCATTGAATCTTTTTGGAAGAGATCTTAAGACCTTATCACAAACATCTTATTCATAAAATTTCACTCCAAGTCCTTGCATGACATTATCAACCTCATCAATTTGAAGTAGATAAGTACTAATGTTTTCCTCATCCTTCATTCTTAACTCTTCAAATTATCCTTTGATATTTCATATATTTGCTTTCTTGACACCTCTATCTCCTTCATATATATTTTTCAATTTATCCCACATTTATTTTGCATTTTCACAATGCATAACTTTTATGGACTTTGTTCTATGCAAACCTCTCAAAAGTGCATTCATTGCTTTTGAATTGTAATGTTGTAGAAGCTTACCTTCCTTATCTATAGGTGGATCAACTGAGGGGTCGTATCCATTTTCAACTTCTTCCCAAATCTCATTACCAAGTGCCTTCAGGTAGATATTCATTCTCAAACTCCAATATACATAATCACTTCCATAAAATATTGGTGTTGAATTGTCTGAGGATCCATTCTTAGAATCCATTATGTTCTTGTAATATTTTCTTTCAAGTTGTTATACTCTTCCAAAGGAACCCACTATGATACCAATTGAAGAACACAAGCTTATACTGAGAGGGGGGTGAACAGTGTAATACCGCTTTTTACTTTTCTTTTCCAATCAATATTATGCAATGTAAAGATATCAATATAAATATCAATAATAGTAATCAAAGCAATGCACAAATCACCACACACAATAGAGACACCAAAATTTTTGTGGTTCACCCAATGTGAGCTACTCCACAAAGAAAATATTTCACTAAAATTTTCTCAATCAATCTCTTGGAAATTCTTTCCCTATTACAATGTTTATGGACCTATGTCCAAAGGAGATACCAATCCCCTAAATCAGTTTTGTGGGTCTCTATCCACAAGAGACACCAATATCCTAATATTTGCTTTGGATGATGAACTTCTAAAAGACCTCTGCCTCCACTACTCTTAGCAAATGGAACTCTATTCATATAAGACACCTGTCTTCCCTGACCTGGCTAATGGATCTCTATCCACTAGAGACTATCATCCTCTATACTTTCTCACCTCCAAAGCTTACACTCAGCTCTATCTCAAATTTATACCAAACATAGTCCTTCGGTCTAGCATAAATCTGCTCTCAATATTTGTCTCTGGTCTGGCACAAATCTATCCTCAAATCTACACCAAAATCTATCCTTAAATATGTACTAAACACAGTCATTCGATATAGCACAAATCTATCCTCAAGCCTTAACACAAAGCTTGACTCAATCTCAAATCAACTTTGCTGAATCTACCCCAAACATTAACTCAAGTTTTGAATAAATCAATCAATAGACTCTACTCTTAAGCCTTCTTAAAGACTTATCTCAAATTTGTCTTGTAATATTCCACAAAATCTCACACCAATCTATCCATAATTCCTCTCTAGAATATTATCCAATTTGGATCAATAATTCCTCTCAAGAACTTAACCAAATCTACTCAATAAGTCCTCTCAAAAACTTAACCAAATCTGCTCAATAAGTCATCTCAAGAACTTATCCAAATATTCTCTCAATAAGTCCTCTCAAGAACTTATCCAAATATGCTCTCAATCTATATTGTAAGCTTCCACAAAAGCTTACCCAAGTCTATCCATGACTCTTCTCAAATACTTGCCTCAAATACGCCCAACAAGTCCACTCTAGAACTTGTCTAATCTCATAGAAACATAAAGAGAATTGTTAGAGACTCAATATGCTCTATACTCATCACAATGCTCAATGACATTCAATCACTCTTTCAGAAACATATAGATAATTGTTAGAGACTCAATATGCTTCAGCTCAATCACTTTCTCAATTCAATTTAGAATATAGAATAGTTTGTTTTAGCACTTGAACAATCACTTTACACATCCACTTGAATAGGCTCAACCAACTCTACTCAACCAATCACTCAATGAAATAAGCCTTGCTTACAACCCTAGTCCAAGCATATGCACACTCACTCAAAATATTTCCAAAAATACTTATCAACCAATATCACATAACAATGATACTCATATTCTTTCCAAACCTTAGTTCAAGTTTTTCACTCAACAAATCGCTTCAAAAAGAATGCTTATAAGACAATTTTCACATAACAATGTGTTGTGGCTGATCCACAACACACCCCAAAATTGGGGACCCACCTTTTTGCTTGCTTCCAAAGAAGACCTCAGTGACCCAGATGCTAAAAAATCAAGAAAAAAGCAAAATTTCACAAAAAAGAAAAAGTGTCACGATATCGCGACATGTTGCTCCGTCGCGGCCAAAAATGAAAAGTTGTCGCGATATCGCGACATGTTGCTCCGTCGCGGCCGAAAATGAAAAGTTGTCGCGATATCGCGACATGTTGCTCCGTCGCGGCCGAAAATGAAAAGTTGTCACGATATCGCGACATGTTGCTCCGTCGCGGCCGAAAATGAAAAGTTGTCGCGATATCGCGACATGTTGCTCCGTCGCGGCCGAAAATGAAAATTTGTCGCGATATCGCGACATGTTGCTCGTCGCGACTAGAAGTGGAAAGTTGTCGCAATTTTGCGACATGTCACATTTTTGCGGCTAGGAGCAGCAGAATGCATCATGAAGAGAAAATGTCGCGATATCGCGACATGTTGTGAAATCGCGGGTCATAGAAGAGAGAGAAAGATAGAATGGAAAATTGTCGCGAAATTGCGACATGTCACAAAATCGCGGTCAAACCAGTCAAACAGGGCAAGGCACTAAAGTTGTCGCGATATCGCGACATGTCGCGTTTTCGTGACCTGAAGCAGCAAGACATGCCAAAGATGAAAAGCATCGTGATTTCGCGACCTGAAGCAGCAAAGGGGTACGAAGCAGAAAAACGTCGCGATATCGCGACAGGTCACGTTTTCGCGGCTCCAAGCAGCGAGATGGTACGGAATAGAAAAGTGTCACGATTTCGCGATAGAAAGCCGCAAGACAGCTCCAAATGAAAAGGCATCGCGATTTCATGACAGAAAGCAGCCAAGGTGTACGGAACAAAAAATTGTCACGATTTCACGACAGAAAGCAGGAAGGTGGTGCCAGAAAGAAAAATGTCGTGATTTCACGACAGAAAGCTGCCAGAGTGTAAGAAACAAAAAAGTGTCGCGATTTCACAACAGGTTGCAGTCGAAGGCGTACGGAGATGAAAAGCGTCACGATTTCACGACAGGAAGCAACCAAGGCGTACGGAGAGGAAAAGCGTCACGATTTCGCGACAAGTTGCACCCACAGGGCCCGATAGCATAAAAATGTCACGATTTCGTGACATGTCTCATTTTCGTGATGCATGAAGGCGGACAAGGCTGTTGGTAGGAAAATGTCGCGATATCGCGACATGTCACGTTTTCACGATGAAAGTAGAGGAGCAAAGCTGCATGCATAAAAACGTCGCGATATCGCGACATGCTATTTTTGTCATGATTTACATGGGGCCGTTACAGAACATGCAGAAAAGTGCGAAACACGTGGCATACATGTGTAAGGGCTACAGAGGCATTACAATTCACAGAGAAGATCAAGCGTCTCAATGTCGAGCATAAAGTCAAAAGCAATGGAAAGGCGGGGAAGGTGAAACAAAGCAATCTGGAAGACGAAACGAACCGTCGTGGAAGGAGAAGCAATTTACCAGAACTTTAAAAGCGGAAGCACAGATTGGTACGGGGGTCAAAAAACCACTACGGGCAGAGTTGCAGAGCCAAAGGCAATAAGCCATTCTGGGCCTGCTTTTGTGGTGTTTTTCTTCCACTTTGTCTGGATATTCCTTTACATTGGACTGGGTAGGAAATTGTTGTAAGCAGAGTTGCAATGCTGAAGGCCAGAGGGCCATTCTGGGCCTACTTTGAGGTCTGTTTTCTTCCATAGACTGGGTTTGGGAAACCAAAGATTCTGTTGTTGTATAATGACCAATTTTTAATACAGAAAATTCAGAGAGTTGCACCTCATTGGCAAGAAAGAAGGAGTTATTTTCTGCATGCAAGATTAAATGTTTATCTTTCCCCTTTTCAGATTTCTAGGCTTATAGGTGAAGTTTAATGCAAGTTCTCTTGGTTGCTTCATGCGAATGTCTAAATCTGAAAATTACAGTTTAAACCCCAGAAACCAGCACCTAACTTACCTGGATTGTGCGAGTTTGCAGGTTCAATAGGTTAGGTTGTATGCAGAAAACCTCATTAGCTTTGGTTTTGTCAAAGAGGATAGCATCATACTGAATGCACTTTTTATTTTTCTTTCACATTTTATTTTCATTTTTTTTTCTGCATTTTATTTTATTTACAAGCATTAAAATAAAAATTAAAAAAACTAAAAAATTCCAAAGTCAGAAAATAGAAAATTTCCATTTCAAGGCCAGAGTTTCATTTTTCAGTTTTGTTTTTCATTCATGAGCAGATGATGAAATTCCCTTCATAAAATTCCATTTTCATTAAAGGGTTTATGTTTATGACATTTCATCAATTTTCATTTTGAAGTTACAGTATAGTCATAAAGGGATCAAATCACATTTGCTTTATTCGGGTTCAATGAACGATCATTAAAGTTTCACAGTAAAATAAACCAACATTGCCCCTTGTTAACAGTTACTTGCAACCACTGAGGTGTTCCAAGCATTTTTATTGAATATCTTTATTTGAGATTATTAATGCACAGATATAAAATGCTAACATAGCGGAACCTTGGAGAAATTGTTTATTAAATTTCTTTGCAAGAGAGGATTTAGAACCCAAATCCTATCGGAGAGTGTGTTTTCACAATCGGGTGAAAATACCACTCAACAGATTGGCGCTAGAAGGAGGGCTGGATGGGTTTATTTTAGTGAGATTTAAAATTTTTGTATATTTCATGCCCTATTGATTGTTATCTTTAGTCCTCTAACACTCGGCAGATTTTTAAAAGGACGGCCTGAATTGGTTTACTTTATTCTATTTTAAGCAATTCAGGTATGCTGTATATTTTTCTGATTGTTCATATAGAAACAATGTGATTTGATTTAATTTTGAAAATTTTGATTTTGACTAACAAAGTGTTGTTTCATGCAATTACTTTTCATTTGATTTTAATGAATACATCTCTTAGTTGATGCTAACTTGATTTTTATACATTGCAGGTTGACTATTCAATAGATTTGGTTCTAAAATTACATTTTAAGTTTCACTAATGGCAACACTTGAGGAGCAAATGGTATCCCTAAGAAAAGAAATGATGTCTCTAAGAGAAATAATGGTATTAATAATGGAGGACCATTATAAGGGTTTGTCTATACCTGTGGTACCCTATCAAATTCCTACAATGTTATTGGATTTTTTATGGTGTTTTAATCAAGAGGTGCCACTAGGATACTTGCAAAAACTGCATGTCTACAAGAATACATTATGTCAATTCCAGGTTTTCTATGAGGAGGTGGCTTGTAAGTTATTTGCATACATTTTGGATGATAAACCATTCTTTTGGTATAGCCAACTACCCATGGAGGTTAGGACTTCTTGGATACAACTAGAAGCAGCCTATCTTTATCATTTTGGTAATCAGGTTGACTTAGAAATTTTGAAAAATCAGTTTACCTCCATATGTAAAGAGCCTAATGAATCCTTGAGTCAATTCAATGGAAGATTTCATGAGTTGCACTCCCAAATGTGGGAAAATTTTAACACGTTAGAAGAGGAAGCCATGGAAGTATACCTGGGAGCCATACACCCCACACTTGCTTCACTCATTGAGGAAAAACTGGGTGGCTTGTCTCTAGAGAAAATCCATGAAATCTTAGAAGAGATAGAACGACAAGGTCTTGAAGAAGAAAAGGCACAACATGTTCACATGAGAGATTGTCCTTCTAAAGATCTTGATGCCAACCTACACCAACCATCAAATATAGCACCCTCCACTCCAATGATACCTAAGGTGAATGATCAAGGGGATGAATTTGAATATCCAAATCTTACAACCACCTTAGATGTAGTCCACGAGGAGGTGCAAATTGCTAAGCCAACATCCGCTAGTGAGGATTATGTAGAAATGATCTCATTCATAGAGATACACGATTATTCGGATGAAGGGGTTCTAAATTCAACAATGTTTGATATATGTGATAAGACGGAACCCACCATAGAATTAAATGAAGTGGTTGAAAGTGAAATTGGAAGAAAACCAATAAATGAATTTGAAGATATGATAGAGTTTCACCACTTGTTCTTGGAAGATACTATTGATGAGATGTGTAAAATTAACAATCAAGAAATTCTTCACCCTCCAAATTATGATAAAATTGAATCATGGGTTACTAATTTGGACGATGATAGCCTTACAAATTTGAATTCAAGAAACGACCCACTTTTGGAAATAATTGAATCATCTAAGGAAGGTGAAGATGAATTTGATGAGAAACACATTGATGAAATGGAAGATGTTGAAGAAGTAGTTGAACGTCACCACTTGATTTTGAAAGAGGATTATTATGATGCTTGGAAGAAGTGGGAAGACTACACTCAATCCAAAACTACTAATGAAACTTGTGTGCCAATTGATATACAGGACAACATAATCGCCTACTTGAAGGAAGATATTACAACTCCTGTACAATTTGAGGATGTTTTGGAAGAGGGTTTCAAATCTCATCAAATTTTGGAAGATTATAATGATTCTATTACCAAGGACAAAGAAGAAAATGAATTGATGAATGAATCAAAAGATCATGTCACAAACATCATGGAATTTCATTCCATGGATTTGGATGACGATTTTTACAATGGTTGGGGGAGATATGATAATGCATTCTTTTCTCACATCCCTATAGATGAAACTCATATTTCACTTGATATGCAGGATGTTGAACCTTCTACATCATACGAAGATCTCATATTCACAAGATTTGAAAAGGTGACAAAATTCGATCATGTTGAATATAAATTCATTGAAGGTGCGGATGCAAGTTTGCATGATGATTTGGAGGATTCAAATGAAGAGATACCATGGATAGTGAACAAAGAATTAGAACCAAATGACAAAGAGATTGATCAATTGGAAGCAACTCAAATGAAGGATCATCAAGATGAGTCATGGGACATACACTTTGACCAAAAACATTTGAGGGTTGAAAAGGACTAGGTTAGCCTAAAATATGCTCGAAAACAAAGGACATTGGCAAGTCAAGAGGATTTGCATGACCATGTTTTGAATTTGATTGATGTTTATGATGAAATGTCATTAAAGGTGAATGAAAAACAAGGTATAATTTTTAATCACACCTTTAATAACATTGTTTTAATGAATGGAAAAGAAGTTGATGCACTTGAATTGTTAAACCAAATTCATCAACAATTACTAATTGAATCTAGGATAAAAACTTTTAATGATCCTAATTTAGTAAATATCCTAGATGCTTGTAAATTGTTACACAAATTTGATTGGCCTACAAATTTGGAAAATGATTTGGCTTTGAAATTTGTAGAAATAGGCTCCTACTTACAAAATTGCATATTTGAAAAAGATAGCCTAATTCTAAATCAAGGAGGGAATTATGAAGTTTACATTTTAAAGAATAGACATGATAAAATTGAAAATCATTTATTGTCTAATCATTCTAGTAATTTGATGCTCACCTATGGGAGTATTATTGGAACTAAATCAAATTGGTATGGTGAGCATGGCAAGTGGAAATTTGTTGCATTGTTTGGTCTAGTCTTGTTTTTGTGGGATTCCCACAACATTTGGCATGCATATCACGTTATATTTTTGTTGAAATGTTCTAATCATGTTTGGGATCCAGGAAAGTGATAATCCAAGCTTTGCATCATCTTGTATTATATTGTACATTTGTATATAGATTTTGGTTTTTTGGGTTTTGGTTTGTGTTTTCAAGATCGTTTTTGAAGTTACTTTGGGTTTGGTTTTGGTTTGTGTTTTCAAATTTTCATTTTTGGGATTGCAGTTTGGTTTTGGATTGAATAAGTTAATTTAAAGTTGTGTGTTTATTTGACATGTTTTGTTTGTCTATATAAAAAAAAAAAAATGATGAAAAAGTTGTCTTGAGATGCTAACTTATGTTCTAGATCAGAGAAATATGGAACATTGGAATTATGTGGTAGAAAGCTCCACAAGAAATACAAACATTTTAAGTAATATCGTTTGAATCTTGTGATGCATGAAGTTGTCAATTTTGCACATTATGGTAAAGTAGATGATATATTCCAAAAGAAGCAGTGCATTCACATCTCATGTCACATTCCACATGGCATATATACATGTCATCTCAAGTTACATTTTCATTTCATGTGCAATCATTGAGAAGGTGTCGAATCCTCTTAGGGTTATTCTATAACATAAAACATAAAAAATCCTAAGGTTGGGAACTGATGTCTGAACTATCTTGAACCAAGCACATTCCATGCACATTAAAAGAAATCTTGAGCAAAATGGTCAAAACCATACTTGGATGAAAAGGTGAGGTGAAAAGAATATTTCATGTTTGTCCTATCATGCAACATAATCCTTGAAAAAGTGGTTTTTACCACTCCCATAAAAGCTTAAAGCCTAAAACCGGAGTAGTAAGGATAGGGTTAAATCCTCATCGAACTTAGGTTGAGGATCCAACTCCCCAAAGCTCTGATTTGACCTACATGGAGTAGTAAGGATAGGACATAATTCTCATCTCGCTTAGGTTGAGAATCCGATTCCCCAAAGCTTCCATTTTTCCCATTTCATCATAAAGCTTGGATTGGAAGGATCGTACTACATGTCCTCTTGCAAAGGATGGGTAGTCATCCCAAAGGTCCAAGCAATAAAAGTAAAACTAATTTTTCCCATTTCATCTCAATCTTGGATTGGAAGGATCGTACTACATGTCCCTAGCAAAGGATGGGTAGTCATCCCCAAGGTCCAAGAGATAAAAGATAATATTTTCCATTTCATCTTAATATTGGATTGGAGGGATCATACTACATGTCCCTGGAGAGGATGGGTAGTCATCCCAAAGGTCCAAGAAATAAAAAAAAAAAAAAAAGAATGAATGAAGCCAAGTCATGGATTATGGGGTTAAGTATGCTCATGCATGGCAACATGTCTTGTCTAAAAAGCAAGACCACCGATTGCTCATATGGATAGACTAGCCTGACCATTTCATCCATAACTGGTTAAATTATTTTGTTCAAGATGAGGTAATGAACTCCAAATCAGAATAGTAAGGATAGGGTTAAACTCCCATCTCGCTTAGGTTGGGAATCCTATTCCCCAAAGCTCTGATTTCACTTTCACTTGCACATGGGTTCAAGATAGTAGTGACTCATAACCAACTTTGGGATCTAATAAAGCAATTCATTATACATATAGTTGATCCTAAGAGGGTTTGATAATCTTGAATGTTTGTGCATGATACTAGAAGGTTTAGGCCTTTACAAGAGCAAAATCTCTAAGCATAGTTATCAGGTTACACAAATCATTCACAATCTCACATATGCATTCATGTAAAATTGACGATGGAATGTTGATCAATTTCAAACGATAGGGAATGAAACACATTGCACACACCGAGCTGATACTTAATGATTCTGATGATTCATGTATTTCTGATCTATGGGCATTTGTTTATATTTCTTATGTGCTAATGCTTGTTTCTGAGTTTGTATACTTCCAGGTTGGGTTCTCACCAAAATGCTCAGGAGCATTTGACAACAGAGTCGCCATTTGTTGTGGCTGATCCACAACACACCCCAAAATTGGGGACCCACCTTTTTTGCATGCTTTCAAAGAAGACCTCAGTGACCCAGATGCTAAAAATCAAGAAAAAAGCAAAATTTCACAAAAGAGAAAAAGTGTCGCGATATCGCGACATGTTGCTCCGTCGCGGCCGAAAATGAAAAGTTGTCGCGATATCACGACATGTTGCTCCGGTGCGGCCGAAAATGAAAATTTGTCGCGATATCGCGACATGTTGCTCCATCGTGGCCGAAAATGAAAAGTTGTCGCGATATCGCGACATGTTGCTCCATCGCGGCCGAAAATGAAAAGTTGTCGCGATATCGCGACATGTTGCTCCGTCGCGGCTAGAAGTGGAAAGTTGTCACGATTTCGTGACACACTTAAACATGAAGAAAATGTCGCGATATCGCGACATGTGTGAAATCGCGGTCATAGAAGAGAGAGAAAGATAGAATGGAAAATTGTCGCGAAATCGCGACATGTCACAAAATCATGGTCAAACCAATCAAACAGGGCAAGGCACTAAAGTTGTCACGATATCGCGACAGGAAGCATCATGATTTCGTGACCTGAAGCAGCAAAGGGGTACGAAGCAGAAAAACGTCGCGATATCGTGACAGGTCGCTTTTTCGCGGCTCCAAGCAACGAGATGGTATGGAATAGAAAAGTGTCGTGATTTCGTGACAGAAAGCTGCAAGACAGCTCCAAATGAAAAGGCGTCACGATTTCGTGATAGAAAGCAGCCAAGGTGTACGGAACAAAAAATTGTCGCGATTTCGCGACAGAAAGCAGGAAGGTGGTGCCAGAAAGAAAAATGTCATGATTTCACGATAGAAAGCTGCCAGAGTGTAAGAAATGAAAAAGTATCATGATTTTGTGACAGGTTGTAGCCGAAGGCGTATGGAGATGAAAAGCGTCACGATTTCGCGACAGGAAGCAGCCAAGGCGTACGGAGAGGAAAAGCGTCACGATTTCGTGACAGGTTGCAGCCATAGGGCCCGATAGCATAAAAATGTCGTGATTTCGTGACATGTCTCATTTTTGCGATGCATGAAGGCGGACAAGGCTGTTGGTAGGAAAATGTCACGATATCACGACATGTCACATTTTCACGGTGAAAGTAGAGGAGCAAAGCTGCATGCATAAAAATGTCGCGATATCGCGACATGCTATTTTTTGTCACGATTTACACGGGGCCGTTACAGAACATGCAAAAAAGTGTGAAACACGTGGCGTACATGTGTAAGGGCTACAGAGGCATTACAGTTCACAGAGAAGATCAAGCGTCTCAATGTCGAGCATAAAGTCAAAAGCAATGGAAAGGCGGGGAAGGTGAAACGAAGCAATCCGGAAGACGAAACGAACCATCGTGGAAGGAGAAGCAATTTACCGAAACTTTAAAAGCGAAAGCACAGATTGGTACGGGGGTCGGAAAACCACTACGGGCAGTGTTGCAGAGCCAAAGGCAATAAGCCATTCTGGGCCTGCTTTTGTGGTGTTTTTCTTCCACTTTGTCTGGATATTCCTTTACATTGGACTGGGTAGGAAATTGCTGTAAGCAGAGTTGCAGGTCTTGAAGGCCAGAGGGCCATTCTGGGCCTGCTTTGAGGCTGTTTTCTTCCATAGACTGGGTTTGGAAAACCAGAGATTCTGTTGTTGTATAATGACCAATTTTTAATACGAAAAAATTCAGAGAGTTGCACCTCATTGGCAAGAAAGAAGGAGTTATTTTCTGCATGCAGGATTAAATGTTTATCTTTCCCCTTTTCATATTTCTAGGCTTATAGGTGAAGTTTAATGCAAGTTCTCTTGGTTGCTTCATGTGAATGTCTAAATCTGAAAATTACAGTTTAAACCCCAGAAACCAGCACCTAACTTACCTGGATTGTGCGAGTTTGCAGGTTCAATAGGTTAGGTTGTATGCAAAAAACCTCATTAGCTTCGGTTTTGTCAAAGAGGATAGCATCATACTGAATGCACTTTTTATTTTTCTTTCACATTTTATTTTCATTTTTTTTTCTGCATTTTATTTTATTTACAGGCATTAAAATAAAAATTAAAAAACTAAAAAATTCCAAAGTCAGAAAATAGAAAATTTCCATTTCAAGGCCAGAGTTTCATTTTTTAGTTTTGTTTTTCATTCATGAGCAGATGATGAAATTCCCTTCATAAAATTCCATTTTCATTAAAGGGTTTATGTTTATGACATTTCATCAATTTTCATTTTGAAGTTACAATATAGTCATAAAGGGATCAAATCACATTTGCTTTATTCGGGTTCAATGAACGATCATTAAAGTTTCACAAGTAAAATAAACCAACATTGCCCCTTGTTAACAGATACTTGCAACCACTGAGGTGTTCCAAGCATTTTTATTGAATATCTTTATTTGAGATTATTAATGCACAGATATAAAATGCTAACATAGCGGAACCTTGGAGAAATTGTTTATTAAATTTCTTTGCAAGAGAGGATTTAGAACCCAAATCCTATCGGAGAGTGTGTTTTCACAATCGGGTGAAAATACCACTCAACACAATGATACTCATGTTCTTTGCAAACCCTAGTTCAAGTTATTCACTCAATAAAAGGCTTCAACAACAATACTTATAAAACATGGTTTTAACAAAAAATATTTATTCCAGAATACCTTGAAGCATTAACTCAACACACTCAATAAGGAAGACCTAATCAAGTCCTTTTCACTCCAAACTTGTTTTTCATAAAACCAACCAATCAAATCAATTATGGAAGAATGTGCTCATACCTTTTTAATTGATGATGAAGGGATCTCATAAATCTGCCATAACCACAAATACTTATTTTCCAAGATCAAATAAGGTTAGGTGACAATACAAAACAAATAGCAACTCACAAATACATCTTATTACTCGCATCCATCAACACATAGAAATAAATGACCAATTACACCTTATAATCTCCCAGTTGAAATAATATCCACCACCAAAAATTAATTTTAAAATAATTACTTTCTCAACACTTCTTAATGGCAAGAAGACATCTTCAATAATAATCAACACTTAAAAGCATTTATATCTCCAATAAGCTAAATATATTAAAAGGTTTTATAAAAAAATTAACTCCTTATTCCTCCTAATTATTTTTAACCAAAAATAATTACCAAGCAAAAACACCTTTATCTATCCCTTATAAATCCCACGTCACTTTATAAAACCATTTAATAAATCCAAAAATTAAATTTAATTTTTCAACAACCTTCTTTGAAAAACCTGGTGCTCAAATAATGTGCATACTCTTTCGTTGATCCCTAAAAGGGATTCGATGAGAATCAAACCACCGTATCCACAAGCCTAAGCACCTTAGCACTTGGGAGTCCACCGCGTGGACTAGAAATACCCACATGAAGGAAGTGGAGCTTCCTTCACCTTATGCTCTTCTTCGCACACGTTGACCTCCTTCAAACACCACACGTCGTCCACTAGTCGTAGCTCTTTAATCAGACGAATATCGGAGATACCTTTCATAGGGGATTTGGGAGCATTAAATCAAAAAATAAGCTTGGTACCTTCTAAGGTGAAATTATCCACCTTTTATACACTAATGGAGGAAATTTCTCACACATCGGCGCATTAGAAATTTGAATTTTGAATATTCGAATTAAATTTAATTATTATTTATTTATAATAATTTAAATTCTCTTTGGAATTTAAATATTATAAATTAAATAAATAATTAATATTTTGGCATTTTTTAACCAAATGAAAAGTCACCTTGGTTTTTAATAAAAACCTTTTATGTTTGCCCATCATGGATAATTAATCTTTTATTTTTGCCCACCATGGTCTTCATAAAAACCTTTGATCATGCTTCCCATGAAGCTCTTTTGGAACCAATCAAAATGCAATTCTTATTAGAACCTTTTGACATCAATGACAACTAAAATTCCTCAAAATTTCCAACAGATGGGTGATTGTTTAGCAGTTTTATCTATAGGAGCTTCAGGAAATATTGCAATAATATAGGAAAAATGCAAATGGGATGGGCAATTTTTAGAAGTAGAAAGTAATTGGATTGCTAGATTATTTTGCATGAAAGAAGAAAACATAAAATTTAGGGTTATAAATGTATATTATCTAACTATAGTTACTCCTCGTGAAAGATGTTGGAGGACCTTAACATATTATTGTCAAATACAATGATAATTCATTATGATCTATGGATTCTTGAGGGTGATTTTAATACTATTCTACCTCTGTTGGAAAAGGAGGGTGGTATTCTAGGATTCTCCAAATTCATGTAATATTTTGTTTTATTTGTCAATTCAAATTACCTTTGGGATGTTAGTCCCTCAATATTTCAATATACATAGGATATTAGATGCATTGAGTAAAATAATAATGTAGAAATATTGGATGAATTATTATTATCCAATAAATGGTTGCAAACAAAGTATACAATCTCTTTAGATATTTTATTGCGATTAGATCAAATTACAAACCCATTCTTTTGACTTGTGAGTTACCTAACAATGGTCATCCAAAGCCATTTTACTTCCAATCTATGTTGCTCTATGACCTTGATTTTTTCTAGATGGTTATGTCATGGTGGGATGAATCAAAATTTGAAGGATCATGTATGTACAAGTTTGTTCAAAATTTGAAATATTTAAAGGAGCAAATGAAGATTTGGAATGCCAAATATTTTGGTAACATTTCTAAATAAAAGAAAGAAATTGAATCCAAGCTCAAAAATTTACAAGAGATAGTAAAAATTAATGGAATGGATTAGGATTCTTATGTGAAATAAAAATAATTACTTTTTGATTATCATAATGCATTGAAAAATGAGGAGTCATATTGGTTCCAAAAATCTAGAGAGAAATGGCTCAAGGAAGGAGATAGAAATACAAAAAAAAAAAATCATTCTACAAAATCAAAAATATTTTAACTCTATATGGAAGAAATATTGAGGATGAAGAATATATAAGGAAGGAAGCAATTAATAATTTCAAAAATATTTTATCAGATTCTAGGCAATATATGAAGGCATAAGAAAAAATTCTACAAAATATTCCATCAATTATCGCTCATGGAAAAAATAAAATCTTGATGAAGAAGATATCTATGGAGGAGCTCCATGAAGTATTTTTCTCTTTCCATCCGAATAAGGAACCTGTAATTAATGGATTTCTTGCAATTTTCTCTCAATTTTTTTGGGATTTATTGAAGAGTGATATTTTAGTTATAGTCGAAGAGGCTTGGAAAAGGAAGACTATAATAAGTGATATTAGTGCTACTTTTATTACCTTGGTTCCCAAGAAAGGTAACATAAAATATTTTGATAATTTCCCCCATTAAGCCTTTGTAATATGATTTATAAGATCATTTCAAAAATTATAGTAAATAGGTTGAAGGGCATTCTAGGGTATCCTATATTAAAGGAACAAATGTGGATTTGTTCAGGATAAAAAAATTCTTGATGGTATAATTATTGCACAAGGCCATACATTCTCTTAATTCCATAAAAAAACCAGGTATGCTTTTGAAATTATAGTTGGTGTGAGTGGATTAAATGTTGTTATAGCACTATAACATTTTCTATTTTGATCAATGGTTCTCCTACTAGTTACTTCAATTCATCTTGTGGACTTCATCAAGGTGATCCACTTTCTACTTATCTATTCATTATTTTGGTGGAAGCATTAGGGAGAGCCTTTTCAAAGGTAAAAATAAAAGGATAAATCAAGAGAGTTCAAGTTGCAAAAATGGTCTCTCTGAATCTCATCTCAAATTTGTTGATGATACTTTTCTTTTGGGCCATCCCTCAGTCAATGAGGCCATGGAGTTCAAATAAATATTATCATCCCATGAGAAGGATATTGGACAATTGGTAAATACTACAAAATCTAGGATTTTTTAGTTAATACTACCCTAGATTTACAAAAAATTATTGTGAATATTTTAGGGTTTAAAATTAAAAAATTTCCATCAACCTACTTGGGTATTCCTTTGTCTACTAAAGTAAATAAAAAGGACCTTTGGATATCTTTTTTGGATAGAATTAAAACTTGCTTGATAGGTTAAGAAGATTAGTTCTTAACCATGGTAGGAAGGCTACAACTCATAAAGACTAGTACATTTCAATCCACCCCTATATATGATGTCACTTTAAAGACTGCCAACATGTATAGCATTAGAAAATAATAAAATTCAAAGAGAATTTCTATGGAAAGGTTGTGATAAATTTAGGTTTCCTCTTTGTAAATGAAATAGGGTTTGCAAAGGAAATAATATTGGAGGAGCAGGCTTGTGAAATTGCAGACTTATGAATTTGGCATTAGGCGCAAAGTTTGGGTGGAGATTATTTAGAGATCAAGGAAAGAATTAGGAAAAAAATATTACTTCAAAAATATATAGGTTCTCTTGATACAATGAAATTATTTAGGAAAATAAATTTACCCAAAGGATCATCAACATGGAACTTATATCAGATAGTTTGCAATTAATAAAAATATATTAGATGGCTATTCAATGAGGGGAGTTATGCAAATTTTAGGTTTGATGATTGGTTGAAGACTTATCCTCTTATCTCTAAATAAAAATGGCAACCATTATCTTAAGCATGCCAAGCATGTAAAGGTCTAAATATAAAAAATAATATTATTATGAGCAACAAATCCAGATTATGGATTTCTTCTAGTAACTTGGTTGAAGTAGAGGAACTCAAAAAAACTATAGATGAACTTCAAAAGATGCTTCAAGAGTTTTATTTTCCAATTTTTACATGAAATTATGGGTTGGTTTGGAATTTATCAAAGTATGGTGGATACTTGATCAAGTTGGGATATGAGGATTTAGAACAATAAAAATTTCCTTTTAAAAATTTTCCTTAGAAGAATGTTTGGTCATTAGAGGCTCTCCTTAAGGCATCAACATTTCTTTGGTTAGCAGTTCAACGTAAGATTATTATAGGAGAGAGCCTACAAAGAAGAGGATATTATGGACCTTTTAAATGTGCCTTATTCAGAAACATTAGACCATTTATGTTTTCGTTGTTCATTTGCTCACACCATTTGGGATTATTTAAAAAAAATGAAATTATATTGGGTAGGTTCATCAACATTGAAATAGTTGATGAAATGTTGGATTAGTTATTTCAAAGCTAAAGCATTAAGTATTATTTGGAGTATGGTCCCTACCATTATTTGTTGGAATTTATGGCTTGAAAGGAATAAAAAAATTTACAAAATAAATTTCAAAATCATGCCCAAGTTTGAAATTGTATTATCATCTCTCTTGTAGAATACCTACAAATATGGTGCTCATCATGGGAAGTCTCAATTGTAAAAAAAAGGGTGATAATAACTTGGCTATAATATTTGAACATACATGGAAGAGTCACTAGGACAATGGAATTAAAACAAAGGATGTACTTTTATCTATGGTAAAATAAAAATGTCCAAAAATTGGGTTTATCAAAATTTATTTTGATGATGCTAAAGGAAATCTGAGAAAATTTTGTGGAGGTGGTGTTTTTAGAAATAGTTAAGGTAAAAATCCTCACTTATTAAAAATATTGAAACTTCAACTAACAACTATGCGGATTCTAGGGAACTTCTTACAAGGATTACAATTGAAATAGAAAAAGGATGGAAATATATTTTAGTTGAGGGGGACTTACAAATTATCATCAATGCTATTAACAAAAATGGATGTGGAGATTGGATAAAAAATAATACTATTGCTAATGTTCATCATATTTTACTAGAGGTAATCTCTTGTAAGTGTGAGCATATTTATATAGAAGGAAATTGAATAGTAGATAAATTAGCGAATTGCAGTGTTGATCTTCATCCTAGTGAAATTCAAATTTTAGAAAGCAACTAGCCAAGTGAGATTTTATCTCTTAATCAAAATGATGTCAAGGGGTTGATTGTGGAAACATAGCACTTTGAGGAAGTTGAAGAATATATTTAAGAGAAAAAAGAAATGAAAAAATTGTGATAAAAAGGTATGTTGTAGCAAATGTAATATTTTGGTATTTTTATGGGAGTGACCCCAATAGAATCCACATATAACTTACTAAAAAAGTTATATTTATTTTTAAAATTAAAGTATAATATGTCATAATTAAATATTTTCTATAAGTCATTACAATAATCTATATTATAATCTTTCTATTATTATATTTAGTAGCATCACTTAAGTATAGTACTTTGTTATCATAACTACACTAATGTTAGTGTCGATTATTAGTAGTGTTCTTGACAATGTTAGATTTAGTAGAAAATTTTAACTAATAGCTTTAGCTACATAGATCCCAAAACTTCACACTCAATCTCAACTTCAATGATAATGTCATCAAATAAAATTACTAGAAAATATGAATCAATTCTATTTATTTTACATAAACAAGGGGTATGAATGAGGGAAATCCATAAATGACTAGAAATTATCTAGTTTAGTGTATGTGGGATCACATTGTTCTAAATAAATTGGAAGAATATTGGATAAGTGTTACTTCAAGCATAAAAATCAACAACAAACTCTAAAAACTTGGTGTAATCCCTTCCTTTTCTCTTTATCTTACTTCGACCCTATCTTTAACACTTATTGTAGTTATTTGTCTCTCTATCTCCTTTTAGTTTGATTGTAATTAATCTCTCTAGACATTAGCACAAGTAAGAACCAATGATTTTGATAGTGTTCTAACACTTCTACATGTGCTATCTACTTCTAGTGCTTCTATTAGAAAGACATTGTATAATTAGAATCACTTTAAAATTTTAGTTAATACAAAAGTTGGATCTCATTTTAAAGTTTTAGTTAATAAAAAGGTTAGATATTTTTATTTTTATTAGCAATATTTTTTAGCTTAGATAATTTAGTGTTGGTAGAATTAGACAAATTTATATTTTATTAGAAGTGTTGGACAAGGTTGACGCTACAATTGATTCCACATTACTTCTTTGAGAACCATCACATTTTCTAAAAAATAATTGTGCTCTATGCTTCTATCAAAAGACAAGTTTTCTTGATTTATTCTATTGTCCATGTTTAAAGTATTGCATCTTTATCAAGCATAAAGGAATCTTAACTAAAATTCTGCATGTCTAATTTGATTAGTTTAATTTAATCTTATTGTCTAAAAGTTATTTTTCAAAACTTTTAGTTTAAAAATTAACTAAAAGTTATATTTGTTACAACACTAAAATATGACCTAATTAGTTTTCAAACAAATAAGATTAATAATCCCATCTGCATTTCTCCATCTAATTGTATTGTGGAAACTTAATAGTAGAAACAATATCCCAATAGATATATTAACCTATTCATGGTTGAAAGTCCATGGAGGCAATGGATGGTGCTTAGTTGTATCATTTTTATATTATACATCATCGACACAAAGAAAAGGATAAAGGAACCATTTAACACCCTACTCAATTAGAATCCATTAATCCACCACCCTTAGAATCACAAACTACATACCAAATATACAATTCCCCATATTTTCTTCAAAAATCTATATAGTAATTACTTAAAAAGACATTGAAATATCACATAATGAAAAAATTGTGCAATGTTTGTGTAAAATTATATCCCTCCAATCCAATAGATGCACTGATTTATGTCACAATTGTTAAAGCATTGTGCACTAGTAAAATAGTAAAAAGGTATAAGACTTATAATTTATTCATGTTATGAGAAAGCTAGTAGATTTTATGTTAGGAAAAATATTTTGACCTAAATATGAATATCTAGGGATTCCATTGTTAGATTTATAAAATTAATGACATATTCATCACTATTTTATTCATAGGATTAAGGGTTTCTATCAATGTTTTTTTTTTCAATTGGTTATATGGGATTGAAATGGGCCCCATCCATATTACATCATCACCACATAGTGGTATCACAATAAATATTGGATATTATCCATGTTTCGCTTAGCAATATTTGGACCTTGGTATCCTCCTTAAATGTCAAGGAATCTAACCAGTTGAGCTAATACCACTTGGGTTTCTATCAATGTTATAACCAAGGAACCCATGTAATATTTATAAATAAGAAACATTAAACCAATCTCAATAGTTCTACAAATTTTACTATTAAACATGAATGCATGCTTCAAGATATTATTAATCCTATACATTTTAGGAATATCCTATTATTAAATTATAACCAAAATGAGATGTATGTAGGAATTTACTACTAATGTGAAGTACTTTATTGGATATTATGCATATATTTTATGCAAAATGGGACATATGGCAATTTCCAATGGAAGTGTCACCAAAAGCTCTAACAATTTATGCATTAAATGGACCTATTCATAAAAATAAAAAATCCATTTGCATTTATGGTGAGCATTGTGTTTATACAATTAACATCAAACTTGTGCAATCAATTTTAATATTTGATCAATTTTTATCTATTAAACCCTTGGATGAAAATCAATTCATGATAAATTTAAATATTTAGACCATAAATATACATTAGAAAATATTCTTTCTTATATTAATAGTAACAAGGATTTTTTTATTAGATTGAGAAGAGGGTTTTGAAAGGGGCCCCACAACCTTTTACATTAGAAGCCAAACATTACTCATAAAGTTGTCCCACCCAAAGATATCCCTCAATAACCCATAACAACCCAAAAAACCAAAAGAGACAATATCTCAGAATAGACAACACATCCCTACCACTCAACCACCCATTAACTTGAGTCCTTCCCTTTAATGAAAAGGAAACAAAATATTAGCTTGAAGAAAGGAAAAAGACAACCCATCATAAGAAAAGAGGTATAATCACCGATAAAAAAAGACAATCACCCTAGGAGGCATAGAATATCTTGGGGACTTAACATAGATTCCAAAGAGGCACCACCAACCACACTTCCCAATCAAGCACCAAAAAGTGGAGATATATAAAAAAATTTAACTCAAATTCTGAATCCGACATCAGAACTAGAATGACTACTATCAAAATCTAGCTAGCTAGAAATTAAAGAGTCATAAAGAACATTAAAAAATTGGTCAAAAAGACCACTATCCCTCCTAGGGGATAAAAAAAAAAATTGAATTTGAATAAAAATTTTCCACCAAAACCACTAATTGGAAAGGGACACTAAAAATAACTTCCAACATCTCCCTACTCCCGCTTTAGAAATTAGAGTTGAGCGAGCATCCAACGAGGGTTTTTTGGCATTACCTTTAATTTTTTCATGAGATATAGGGCCTGTGGACTCAATTTTTCAATAAAATTGGTTTTGGTGAAGATGAAATGAGCTCCTTTAGCTTAATCAAATCCAAATCCACTCTAGTATCTTTCATCATTTAAGGAGCTGACTTGGTAGCCAAACAAGCAAAGGAATTCTCTGAAATCTACATCGAAGGAGGGGCTAAGGACTTGTAACTATTAATTTATGAAATATTAATGTGATTTTGTTCTCTTGATGAAATATTGGTATTTTCATCTAAAAATACCTCAGTCTCCTTTGCAAGTTTCTTAATAGGGACCTTTTCCAAGGCTCTTGTTGCAGGTTTTTGAAGGAATCATCCAAAGATATGACCATAATAATTACACTGAGCACAAACCCCAGGATTATTCTCATACAAGATTACTTAATTCTTGTTACCCAGCTTTGATAAAAGTTCTATAGACTCAGGTAGTTCAACATCTAGATCTACAATCACACGCATACGAGTAAAAACTATTTAGGATCTTGCTTTAGTAGGAGCATCTAGCATAAAAAACTCACCAATAAATTTTGCAATGCCCCTCAAAATTACTTCATGTTAGAAGGGAAAAGGAAGCCTCAAAAATCTAACCCATAAAGGGCTCGAGTTAATTTTTTGGGTGTTCGAGACAAAATCTAGATCCCATTTATGAAGAAAGAGACCCCTTCTACCAAAGAACCAGGGACCTCCATCCAAAATGGATCTGAGATCTTCTACCATAGAAATTTTAATAAAAAATAATCCATTAGGAAGAGCTACCAGTTCCATCTAGCCTTTTGGCAACCAGACTAATGAGGCCCATCTCCTGATGGAGTCCAAGTTTGGTCTAGCATTACCAAGGAATTTCCCAACAAGGGAGTTCTCACCCTCTCCCATAACAACCTTGATCAATTTTGAAGGCACAAAAAGTGATGATTGAATAGGATCGATCTCAAAGACACTGTCCAAAATAGAGTCATACCTATTTCTCTAAGTGAACGTAATAGTATAATAATTCTCAATTGGGGGACCATGTCAAGTAGTCGAATATGACCCTCCAAGGAATTGACCACCTTTGGAGTCTCCTCACTAAGGTAAGTATGACAACCAATAGTAGTTTTTGACTTATTTTCCACCTCATACCCAACAATTTGTTCCACTAAATGTTTTGTCTAACCACCCACAAAAATTTCTACCACATGTTCCACCTCATACTCAGCACTTTGTCCCATAATAAGATTCGCCTGACCAACTATAAAGGGTTCAATCACATGATCCACCTCAAGCTGAATAATTTGTTCCACAACAGGTTCCAACACAACCCTTAAGATCCACCTCACAAAGGACTATCCCTTGATAAACTCCCATCTCAAAAAAAGCCAACCCTAGGATACCCCCATTACCCTCCAACACAAGGTCCATTTGAAACAACTCCTCCTTTGGTCCATCCCCAACCTCTTCGAGGAGAGAGGTGACATCATATCTTGAGGGCAAGGGAGAAGGCATATGAATAGATAAGTAACATGTGATGTAGAATCCAAAGCTTGGACCGCCAATAGAGAATTAACCTCAGTAGGACCGTAAAAAGAAGCAAGAGAAGTACCAAAACTAGTAGTTTTGAGGGAGGTCTATTTTTTATGGCTTGCAAAACAACCATCCTCTCCTAAATATATTTTTCCAATAAAAAATTGGAGGTACAATGGTGACCCCCCAAAGCTATTGCAAATAAATATCTCATCCCACCATCTCCCATGACCTTGAACCCTACCTCGACCCCTACCATTCAAGTCTCTCACTCCTTTCGTCGATTATGTTATCAACAAGAAAAAAAATTGGCCATACTAAACATGAAAAATAAAACCAATGGAATTGAAGACCCATCCTTTCCAATTCATGTAATACTTGATTTTTTATGCTATATCTTTGTATTGATGTTAAAAATCAGGGTTTAGAAATGTAACCTTATGAGCAATTCATTGCATATGTTTTATTCTCATCCTTTAGCTAGTACTACAAACCTAATTTTCTATCCTATCAAACAAACACAATCAAAATTTAAATTATAAAATATTAAATATAATAACCAATTGAGAAAAAACAACAATTAATATTTTGTTACAAAAATACACTGGATATGTTTTTGGGATAACCAAGGTATGAGAATGTTTTCTTTCTTTATTTTCAACATCACATTTACATAAAAGAAAATTTTAATCATATGCACAAACCATAACATACTATGAAATTTACATGATGGTCAATTGTAAAAATTATTTAGTGAGATCCCTTAAGATATCTATGAAAATGATTGTCTTTTTGCTAACGAAATATCTTGGAGACTGAAGCAAGACCTAAAAACTCCTGAGATGGATGTTGACCTTTCTGATGACAAGTCTCAAGACTAATCGGACTTGCTATTTTTTAGTTGATATTTCTCTTTGGTGTTGGTTGGTCTTTTGGGCTCTCTCTTGGATTTTTTTGGTGTTGGGGGTCTCCTCTTGGCTTTTGATGTATTCTTGTTGATCATTATGTTTCTCTTTATTTGCTCTACTTTTGATCGGTCTTTGATGTAAAATGTTTAGGGATCCTTTAAAAAATCCCTCTTTTTTCAATTTAATATTTTTATTTTTGAAAATTATTTCTTTCCTAAATTTGGAAAAGTGGAGGATAGTATACCACATAAATTCAAGGCTATGCTAACACTAATGAAAACTGTAGAAGGCTAAAGAGACCACACATCTATTGAAATATTGTAACATAAAGAAAGGACAACATGTAATCTAAGCATACATTTGATAACAAGAAGGAAATAACAAAAAGGGAAGCTCTCTTTATTAATCAAATGAGTCTTGTTATAGATTTGTCCCTCTTAGGGATACCAAAAGATTGATACAATTGTTACAATAAGAAAATAACCCCAAAATGGGGGAAGATGTGTTTCAATTGGTCTTCATATCTCCATCAAACTGCTTAAGGGCTTATAAGGATGCCTTCTTCTCTATTTTCCAAGAGGAACTCGATGTTGATGATGCTTTGAAGCCTACAAGATCTTGTAGCCTGCGTATATGAAACAACAAAGCACAATTAAAAGCATAATAGGCCTCTCATGATGAGGCTTTGTCAAGAAAATGTAAGAAGTATGGCTAATCTTGAAAGAAAACATAAAGATATGCAAATGTGATTACAAAATAGCTAAATTACTGCAAAGTATGCTTGAAAACAAGTAAATCTAGTTGATCTACCATAATATTTGCAATAGAAACATGAAATAAAGCTAATCTAAGGAGATTAATTGAATCTAGAAAATGTGACTAAATGAAGGTAAAGTTACCTCTAATCTTGCTAATTGACCATGCAAATGAAGTGGAAATGATAGATCTACCCTAAGTTAGGCTAGTAAAGCATGAATAAATAAGAATCTAGGCTAAAACTAAGTAAATCATGCATCAAACCCTAGTCACTGCTGCCATTGGTGATGGAGGCCTGCAGGCCACTATCAATGATAGCGACCACGAACTAAAACTTCTGCCTCTTGAATCAAGGTCTGCAACACATAATTCACTAGTTGAATTGATGGTCAAGGGTCACCTCGATGTTCTGGAATGGATTGGTGGTGTAATTCATCTAGATTTGCAATGGAAGTAGGTCAATTATCAAGCTTGCTCCTCAAGCTCTTGAGATCTCCATTGTTGCAAGGTTGATGATCAAATTGGATTTTGACAGCATCTTGTTGCTCTCCACAAGGTGCAATTGGCTCTCCAATTCGATAGGGCTTCACTGCATTAAACTTGGAATATCTTCTAGACTTTCTCCCCAATTTGGAGGGGGTCTTATAGCCTCCCCAATTCCTCATCCTAGCTTCCTTGAGAAGCCAAGATCAAGAATTGGGAGGTTGGAGCAGTTGGGAGGAAGCATCCAGAAGCTTCCTCACCAAAAACCACCCAAAATCAGTTGCTCTGGCCATTACAACTAATTTTTGGCTCGACCCTCAGGGTCGAGTTTGTTTTAGAGCTAGCCGCTCTCACTCAAGGTGGCAGTCGAGCATAGTTTGGCAACCTCTCTGATCATCAGTAGCTGAGCCTGGATAGGGAAAAACTACCCCAAATGAGTGGTTAAAACCACTGCTAGCTCTTGGAAAGGTCCAAGATCATTCATATGGTCTGCAAGGATGCCCATATGAGTAGTCTCCTAAACATGATGTATTTTAGGTGTCTACAGATACCCCTTTTGGGATGCATTGTGGGAAAACACAATGTTGAGAAAAAATAGACCACCTAGAGCCATGTTGTAGGTTGAATGATGATCATTGATCTGATCAACATTAGATGCCCAGTCCTGCAAAAGGATGTACATCCTAGAATCATTGCTTCCAATGGGATGGAAGGCTTAATTTTGCAAAGCTTTCACGCATCCAATGATGATCGGGTAGCATTAGTGCTACTATTGTTTCGATAGGTGGAGAGCTTCAAGCTTTAAACTGACATAAATTCTTTTTGCCCTAGTAGAAGGGTAAGCTTATGATAGTTGTTAGCAATGATTCATAAGATGAATGCAATTTGACATGATCGAGTGATCCTTTGTTGAATTTGATTATGATTTTGATATTATGACTACCCCCTCAAGTGACGAGTCAATGAGGAAAGGATAATTTAATTAAAGTGATGAGTCACTTGACCAAGATGAATAATTTGGATGATTTAAGAGTTTTGCATTTTGTTATATGGTAGGTCCTATCATAGGTGTGATTTCAACCCTTAATAGTAATTGTACATCTCTATCCCATGGAGCAGTCCAGACGCAATGGCCTTCTTAGGGAATCAAGATGATAGCAATTCTATTTAGCATGTGATGAATCACTCGATGATCTGATGAAAACATCATGGAAGAAATGAAATGAATGCCTCATTCCCATGGGGTAGTCCAGCTACCATGGCCTTCTTCGGGATTGAAGGGAAGACATTTCAATTCAATGATGACTGATTTGGCTCAAATGACCTTATGGTAATTTACTCATCTTGTCAGATTGCATGGAGTGCAAATCATTGCAACCACCAAGTGTATAGGGTAAATAACTAGGTACGAGGTGCATTTGAAATTTTATTGTTATTTGATTTTTTTGTTAATTTTGATGATTTTTCAATTGTTTTTGAAATTTTGATTTTATGATTTTTGTTGTTATTTTGCAATTTTTGATGATTATGGACCATTAGATATGCTTAATTATCCATTTTGAATCTTCCCATGGTGAGAAATTGAGGGCATTAATTGCTGCTTCTCAGCCACTATCAACATAGGCAGCCCAATTTTGTAATTTCATAGCCATTGTCAGCATAGGTGGCCTACACTTCCTAGCCGTTGTCGACATCAATGGCCATGAAAAAACTAAAAAATATAAAAAGAAAATTAGGGTTTTCAATTCATTATTTTCTAGCTATCAATTTGCAATAGTGAGCTCTGAGAAGAAAAGTGAGAAAGTGACCCAGAACGCTGTTGATTTACCTGACACCATGGCGGAGCATGGTGAGGCTTCTACGAGTGGAGGAGCTGGAGCTTCATGGGTATTTCTCAAACCCTAGTCTTGTTAATTCATGGGTAAAAATGAACCAAACTAAGAAATTGGCTAATTAACCTCATTAAGCTTGTTGGTAATGAACCACACCCATAGCTAGGCTTAGAACTAGGCTAATTTAGGTGGGTTTCTTTTAGATTTTAGATTTTGTCAATTTTTTTGGATTTTTGGGTGAGGGTGGACATCATTGGCATGTCGCCTCATGGTCACTATCACTCAGGGTGGCCCCCAATTGGCAAAGAGGGGCTCATTGTCACTGAGTGTGGCTAGTTTAAACCTCCAACGGTCAAAAATTTGACCATTGGGGGCTAGCCATTGTCGGCATCGATGATTGATGTGGTAGCCACTATTAGCATGAGTGACTAGGAAACCTTAGGAAATTTTTTTTAATTTTTTTAGTACAAGTGCATCTGATTATGCATTTATTTTACACATTTAGCTCTTGACATCATGGGCTCAGGAGCCTAAGTTGCTAGCTGAGATACTACCCCTTATGGTTCATGCAGACTAGGATTGGTTTGATGCATGGGGCCTGATGTACATTACTAGATTATCGATGATGATGTCGGATCAGGCTTACCTCATAGCCTTGGCTCACATATGGGACTATCAGACCAACACCTTCCATATCTCGATTGATGAGATGATGATTACCCCTAAGGATATTTATAGGATCTTTAAGATCCCTTTCGATGGATAGCCCATCATCTCCTCACCTACTAGACATAGGCCAATATTTTTTCTAGGGTTTTTGGTGACTAGGCACGTGCAGCACTAGCAGACATTCAACATGGAGGAGTTCCTATCACCCATTGGTATCAAGCATGATGTATTCACATGATGCTAGGACCTTTTGATGCATATTATCTACAATGTGCTTCTACCCAATACATCAGGAGTGAGGTTCCCATGGAACCTCTTAGAGATGGTGTAGGACATGATAGATAGTCCTAGGCCCATCATTATGGCTTGGGGGAGTGCACTACTAGTGCAACTCTATGATGAGATGTACAGGATTCAATGATGGGGCCAGGATGGGGTTGCATGTAGCTTACTTCTATAGATATGGGGTTGGGAGCACATCAAGATAGACCACCCAATAGGCCTACCATAGGAGATCACTACTATAGTAGCTAGGTCCTAGTGCTATGGAGCTAGGTGGCCATGAGATGTAGAGGAGTGATAGAGTCACCATCATGCAGGGGACTTGGTACACTATGTAGGCACTTTGACTAGGCTACAAGTGAGAGATATCATATGGAGGCCCTATGTAGATTTTCCTACATGGCCAAAGGTAGACTAAATTCCTAGCTCAGATGAGGCATGATCGATGGGTCATCAATCACAAGGTAGGGGTGAGAGAGTTCTTTCATTTCTCCTAGGTGACCAGGTAGTTTGGGATTCAATAGGATATCCCACTAGAGCTAGTATTGTACCAATGCATTCAGGTAGAGAGGGATCTCCTAGTTCCCCATGTGATAGCTCTAGCAAAGGAGGTAGATCCTCCTACAATAGATGCTAGTGCAACTTATACCAAGACTACAGAGGCGTACACCCAGTGGTGGGTGACATGGCTATGGTAGGGTGGTGGTAGCCTAGGGTGATCCAGGGATGAGGCACCTAAGGAGGATCCTGATGCATGATGAGTGTAGCCTAAGATAGAGGAGTGGGGCTAGGCTATAGAGGAGTAGGCAATGCTAGAGGAGGAGGAGGTAGCTCTAGAGGAGCAGGAGTCTCCCCTCTAGGTTGAGCTACATAGCTTAGAGGCTGAGATTCAGATGGCTCGATGATAGATCCTAGAGTGGGATACCTCTCTCGCTATAGTACAGAGCTAGCTAGTAGTAGGGTAGGCCACATGGTGAGGATATGAGGAGGAGAGGACCTCTCTACATACATGACTTGACTCAACATTGACTAGTATAGAGGAGCTCACTATAGAGAGAGATGCTCTAACTATAGGTTGCACCAACCACTCTAGCTACTCAGGGACCAGCAGGTTTAGACATAGGGGTAGATATTAGGTACCTACAGGGGCTCTTAGAGGATTGTACAACCTAGATGTCAATAGATTTTGGGTACATTATAGCTCTATAGCTTTAGATCAAGATGTTGGATGGCACTCCTCGAGAGAGGTCTACAATAGGGGGCTCCCATAAAAGTAGGCAAAGTGAGTCAAGGTAGTCATTAGTGCAGCCCAATCATAGGTCAGGGGCCTAGATAGAGAGGATAATAGGCACTAGCTCCAGACCACCTCATAGAGAGGGTGGAGAGGGTGGAGGTGATACTAGTGGTGCAAGCCACTCATGATTATGTCTTGATGACATTGTATCATTTTTTAGTGTAAGGTCTGAGGACCTACACTATTGTATCCTACGAGCATTTTTGATGTACCCCTATGTACTTTGACATACACATATATATGATACTATATTTTGAGACTCATTATGTGTATTATGTGTGTGCCTTTATGTTCATGTGATGCAATATGGATGCAATGCTTAGATGATTTGATTATTGTTATATGATGTGATGTATTGATGACATGCAATAGCTAGATGATGTATGATTAGATGTTATGATCTAGATGTGTAGATGGACTACTTATGTATGCATATATGGATGCAATGATTTGTGTTAAATGCATGTTTCATTTTGATTTAATTGTATGCATCTAACTTATGATATGGTGAATGCAATGTATGTAATGCATTATTTACATGATGGTGATCTAATGTAAATGAACTTGTATGCTTTAATCACTTAAAACATAAGGAATGAATGTAATATGTGTTTAACAATCTAATGGATGACACCACAAAATGTATAGAAATCATGAATGTAAATGTTAAATCTTATCATAAGAATTAATCATTTAAGCATCCATATATGAGATGAAAGAATTGTGATATGTAATGACTGATGAGATGATTAATTTGTTGCTATGAGAAATTTTTGAGGTGTTCCATGAGACTCAAACACCCTAGTTGATTAATCAAAAGTTGTATAATGACTATACTAGACTCCTGAAAGATAAAGTTTTTGTTATGAAAGACCAAGATATTCATTATCCCTGTGTGTGCAAATGAATATATTAGATGAGACATAAGACTACCTCATTTCTAGGTGGGATTCATTCAGCCCATTTCTGTAATGAGGATCACCAAATGTTCATCATGATCCTAGGTTTGGACGCAGTTGGACTAGACCACTAGGTAATACAGGCCACCTAAAGCTAGCTCATTTGTAAATTGCTTAGACCTACCCCAATGCCAGGCGAGATTCATTCAGCCCATTGTTGTATTGGGGATCACTCTATGGTTTCAAGTAGTGACCATTCCAGGGATTCAAGCTCTTCACCCCCTTATTTTATTTTGATTTATTGGGATACTTGCTCATATATAGTGATGAAAATCACTATTTATTTTGTATTTTTATTTTTCTTTTGTTTTGAGCAAGGGATTTGTTTTGATTTTGGGATTTTTGCTCATTTTTATGTAAGCAAGGGATTTCTTGGGTAGGGGGGAGCTTGTCCTTTTGCCAATGATCAACACTCTAGACCATGCGCATCACAAGATGAGCAAGTAAAAACCTTTCGCTTAAGGTGACTAGGACCACTTTGTAGTGTTCATATTTCCTTGTCCTAATTAGGATTTGTTAATGTGTTTGATTAGTGATAGGATTTTGAAATATGCAAGGTACTATCAAAACTAGACCTCATATTCAAAAGCAAAGCTAGCTTTCTATAAAATCTGAGAAGATCACTAGGTATGGTTGAATGACTGAAAAACCCTAGTATATTCCTTATAGCAATAGGAGGGGTTGTGTTGAAAAACATAATTACTCACAAGGGTGATGGATGATGATGATAAATAGATGCATGATTTAGATACAAATGTGGTGTCATTTGTAGGATTGCAAACACAACCTATTCTAATGCAAGTGCAATGGATGAATATGCCTAATGCAATGCAATTACATGAATGCATATGCAAACTAAAAATGCAATACAAAATGTAAATGTTTTTTGTATTTTTGATGTTTTGCAATATTTTTGAATTTTATTGCTTTTTTATTTGTTTTATTTTTTTTTTTATGTGTGGAATGCCTTAAGATGAAGAATGTTGAGAGGTTCAAGCTCTTCAACACCTTCAAGCGATGTTAGGCGATATGTTCTAGGTCCTATCTTCTCTGAGATGATATATGGACCTAACCAGTTGGCTACAAATTTATCTCGTAAGTGCGATGGTAGGTTTGAGTTCTGTTGGTTTTCTTTTAGTACAAGATCCCCAAATTTAAAGTCTCTCAGATGGACTTTATTATTATAAGCTCATTTTAGGTATTCCTGATAAATGTGGAGATGCTCAAGGGCATTCACGTGATGTTCATCAAGAAGCATCAATTGGTCGAGGTGAGCTTGTCGTGCAGTGTCATCATCGATGAACTCTTTCAATGCGATGCACAGGGTTGGAATTTCCAACTCTAAGGGCATAATGGCCTTAGTGCCATATACTAGTGAAAATGGGGTTGCCCTAGTGGGCATTCGTATACTAGTCCTGTAAGCCCATAATGCAAGGGGTAGCTGGATATGCCAATCTTTGTGGTTCTCTTGAATAGTATTTTTCAAGATAGCTACCATTATCTTATTAGAAGCTTCAACTTGCCTGTTTTCTTGTGGATAGTATGGAGTCACAAAACTATGTTGTATATTATACTTGGATATTAAAGCCCTTACAATTTTATTTTTGAATGATGTTCCATTATCCGATATGATCTTGGATGGTATCCCAAAATGACATATGATATTGTGAAGTATGAACTCCATAATACATGCTCCTATTGTCATTGTCAAAGGGATTGCTTCCACCCATTTTGTAAAGTACTCAATGGCCGTTATGATAAATGTATGTTGGCCCGATGATGGGGGAGAGATCTTACCAATCAGATCAAAACCCCACTGAGAAAATGGCCAAGCCGCTTGAATGGGTTGTAAGGCCTATGATGGCAAGTGCATAAGATTAGCATGATGCTAACATTTGATGCATTTCTTGACATACGTTGTGCAATCCTTCTCCATAGTGGGCCAATAATAACCCATTCGAAGGATGCGCTTGATGATGGCCATGCCATTGAAGTGGCCACCGCATGTACCATCATGAGCTTGAGAGATTGCCCAAGTTGATTCTTGGGGCTCAAGGCAATGAAGGAGAATTCCATCATAGCTTCGATGATACAAGATGTCTCCTAGCAAGACATACTTAGTCACTTTCTACTTGAATGCTCATTTTGTGGCACACGATAATCCCTAGGGGATTATACCAAGCTTAAGGAAATCATGTATTTGCGACATCCAATCCTGATAGGCAACAACTTCAACTGATTGAATGACATGTTCCCCTTGTAGTTTGACTTGTACAAAAGTTGATTGGAAAACTACCTTATGGAGAATAGTAGTACCATTCTCTGTAGGACCCTATGAAAGCAAAGATCCCCAAGGTACCTTTTTAGAAAGTCTCTGGCTTTGTAGAACCATTCATGGGTTGGTTCTATTTGAATCATGTAGACTGATTCTTGATTATCAAAAGCCTCATGCTGCATCATGGATTGTGAGAGCATATTCACATGAATGGTAGTAAAGTTAGTAGATAGATTCTGAGGGATTAAGGATCCCAAATATGCCATGGTGTCTACAAATCTATTGGACATTCGAGGGATTGCCTCGATGTCATACCATTATAGATGGGCTAGATATGTGTCCACAAGCTCTTTATATACCTTCATAATGGGACATCTACACTGATAGATCCCCTTAACTTGATTAACTATGAGCAAGGAGTCACCAAAGATATTTAGCTTTTTGATCTTCATGGTGATCGTTATTTGGAGACCCAATATTAGGGCCTCGTATTCAATGTTATTATTAGTACAAGGGAAATTGAGCTTAAATGACAAGGGCATTGGAGCACCTTGTGGCATGAAGAACATAATTCCTACACCACCCCCTTGCTCGCATTTGGAACCATCAAAGAACAGAGACATATCTACTTGATTATCAGGTTCTTCGGGTTTTGGTGACTTCGATAATGCAAAGACTACATCATCAGGAAGCTCTATGACAAGAGGCCTATGATCCTAAAGAGGAGCCTCTACCAATTGATCTACTATGACTTATCCCTTGATGGAATTTTGACTAATGAATTCTAGATCAAATTCTATCAATAGCATGATCCACTTTGTAGTACGCATATTATGATACATTTTACTCATCATGTACTGCAAAGGATTTTGTTTTGATACCACATATGTCGTATGGCTTAACATGTAGTGGTGCAACTTCTTCATCGCAAATACTATGCTAAACATAGTTTTTCCACATATGTGTATCATAGCTCATAGCTGACCAGAGTTTAGCTGATGTAATATATTACTTGTTCTTTGTCTTGCACGTTCTTTTGGGCTAACATGGTTCCCAATGCAAAGTTAGTGGTAGATATATATAATAAGAATGGCACCTCTAGTCGAGGTGGAGCTAAAACTAGTGGTATTTCTAGGTACTACTTGATCTCAAAAAAGGCCTTTTGATAGTCCTCATCCCAATTAAATGGGACCCCCTTGTGTAGTAGTCGATTCATGGGTCGACATTTGTTTGATAATTGTGTGATGAATCACTTTATGGATGCTACTTTTCCCTGTAGGCTTCTCAATTCCTTGATATTAGTTGGAGGATGCATTTCTAAAATGGCCTTGACCTTTGTTGGGTCAACTTCGATCCCTCATTTAGAAATGATGAATCCCAAGAGTTTTCCTGATGTTACACCAAAGATGCATTTCTTGGGATTCAACCTGACATTATGCTCTATCAAGTGATCGAAGACTTTTCTGAGAACCTCGGCATGCTCTAAATGTAGCAATGACTTCACCAATAAGTCATCAATATAATCCTCTAGGATCTTATGCATGTAGTCATGAAAGATATATGTCATGGCCCATTGGTATGTAGCACCAACATTCTTAAGACCGAATGGCATAACTTTGTAGCAAAATTTCCCCCATGGCATTGTGAACATGGTTTTATGCTAGTCTTCAGGTTTAATCTAAATTTGATTGTAACCAAAAAAACCATCCATTAGGGAGAGCATCTCGTGACCTACAGTCACATCTACCAGAGCATCTATATTAGGCAATGGGAATGAATCCTTTGGTGTTGCCTTATTGAGGTCTCTAAAATTCAGATATGGATCCTTCCATCAGGTTTTCCTATAGGTACCATGTTTGATACCCATTCTGGATAGTCGATGGAAATGATGAATTCTACATCCAATAATTTTTGCAACTCATATTTAACCATCAAAGCGATGGTTGGATGTATTTTCCTGAGTTTTTGCTTCACAGGTTTCTTGTTGGGGTCCAATGAAAGGTTATGAGTAACCAATTTTGGATCTAATCCTGGCATATCCTTGTATGTCCAAGCAAAGATATCAGGTTTCTCTTTCAATAGAGGAATGAGGGTGGCGCACTCCTCAGGAGATAAGCTCTCTCCAAATTTAACCTTCCTTGGATTCGTGGGATCATCACTGATATCCACTTCGAAGGTTTCCTCTATTGACATGTGTGATCCCTCCTCAAGCTGGTGAGGTGTAGGGATCAAATGGATGTCATCCATTGGGTTTATAGGTTCCACATCGGAATTACCCTCAGCATGATAAACATCATATGCACAACCTAGTGCAAAATGAAATGGTTGTAACATTTCTTCATTAGGGAAGAAATCTTTAGGCTCTAAAGGTGAATTGACACGATCAAAATCAATGGCCTCAAGATTGAGGTACAAAGGTTTTGAAGGATCATATGGATTATGGAGTGGAGTGGTCAAATCAATGGAGACCATGTTGATGGAATGGATGAAATCTCTAGGACCACATGATGTAGACTCTATATCTCTAGATTGTTCCCCACACTCTAGATGTGGCTCAAGAGGTATGGGGATAACTGGATCCTCTCTAGGAACAAGTGGGATGATTGGATCATCTAGTTGAAACTCTTGCCTTTTAGTTGAAGGCTTCAAGAAGACCATGTGATAGATTTCATTCAAGTTCACTGGTCGGATTGGGATTCGAGGTCCCGAGAAGACTGTATGGTACACTTCTTCCATGTCTACCTAGGGTAATAGATGATATAAATGTCGAGGGCCTAAGTAGGCCAACTTAGTATCATATTCATATTCCTCATATTCTAAGAAATTCTCATCATCATCTTCACCAAAATTAGATTATGGTCCACCACTTTTAGGGATGGATTCTAAATCTCCTTCCTCAAAGGTGACCTTTGATTCAGGCTCTACTATTATACCAGGATTCTAGGTTTCAATTCTAGTGTTATCAATATATAGATGGTTCCTAATGAGCCAATCAATTTTTAGCATATCATCTAAACTAGCCTCCACCAATATGTTGTCATGATAGATCAAAGGTGGTTCTATGGCAACCATAGTCATCGACCAATCACCTGTTCAAGAATACAAAGGGTTAGGATGGTAGGGGTTCCAATCGATATCATCTACCCCCATGCTTAGGTTCAAGTGATCTAACGATATAGCTAGAAGCTCATCCTAACCTCTTATGTCATAGCCCAACCTGAACCGATCAGTTGGAAATTGATATCGTGGTTCATATGGAGTTTAGCACCCTTTCGAGATCATAACCATGCCAATGGTAACGTTTAAAATATCGAAGGGTGAACTCTAAGTTAGATAGATAATGAACATTCACTATGAATGGTTCATCATCATCTTCATCTATAGGCATACGATCCATAAGTTGATCTAGGCCTCCATAGATGAAGTTGGTTTGATTGGGTGGCACCCCTAGTGGTACCACCATCCCTACAGGAAAGCGATGGGCTTGAGGTCTACCCATATCCTATGTAGTTTCGATGAATGGCATGAAAGTCACATTCTACACTAGGTATTCTGCTAACCCAGGATTAACCAAATGAATTGTCACCTATGGTGTAGATGACCCAATTGAAGATGTAGGTGAGGTAGGTTGAGGTACCTCCTCAACTTCTTTCTATGAGTCTCCCTCCTCCATGGGATTTGGGACCTCGATAGTTGCTACATTGGGGATTTCTTTTGACTCTTTTTCACCCAATACTACCTTTAGCTTCTGATCATTCCTAAGCATTATCGATGTTGTAGGCTTCGTAGAAGTAGTTATTGTATGTGCATATGGTCGTGGGGCCGATGTTGAAGGATCGATGCACACTTCCTTTGATTTACCTATTGGATGCCATATAGGTGATGTAGGTCTTACATCCAAATGCATTGATGGGAGGATAAAATCTCCTAGAAAATCTACTTGATTAACATACTTGAAGGGCTCCTCATTTGAAGGAACCACATGCACTTGCCCCTCGTGTACATATTTGATACACTGATGTAATATCGAGGGTACACACTGCATCTCTCTTATCCAAGGCTTGCCTAAGAGAATGTTGTATTGCATCGCACCTTCAAGTACATGACACATCATCGGGATGGTCTTCAATCCCACCTAGATAGGCAGAATTATAGTACCCACTATCGAGCATAATGCATCGTTAAATGCTCGTAGTGTGAAAGTCGAAGGCACAATATGTGATTTAGGCAATTTTAAATGTGCCAAGGCCTTTGTGGTAATAATGTTGATCGAAGATCCTGTGTCGATCAACACCCGCTTGAAGGGTGTGTGGTTTACACATGCAATAATGTGAAGCGGTGGGTCTACTATAGTAGTAGAGACTATTTTAATTTTGTGATCATAAAATTGGATCACAGGCTCTTGACACTACTGCACATGTCCCACAAAATTGGTGAATGCTTTTGGATCTTGGGACTGTACTTCTATGGACCTCAGAATATCCATGAGCATCTCCCTATGCCTAGGAGACTACTGAATTATCTCATAAATTGATAGCTTTGCCGAGGTCGTATGTAGGCTTTGAATAAGCCTATTTCTTATGGTCACCACCGGTCTAGTTGGTGGGTCTGGCAAGTTATTTTGTGTTGGCCTTTGAGGGGGTACAACTTGAATTTTGATTGGAGCAGGAGGAGGATCTGGATGATTATACCTCCTATTCTTGGTGACAATGTTCACCATGCCGACAAAGCCTTGTGTGGGTGGTTCGATCCACACTTGATTTACTTGTCTGACATTATTCCTCGGAGGCTCATGGTTTGGTAGGGGATTTTTGAATATCCCCATGTTCTGATTATCTGGAGCCTAAGGATTGTCAACAATCAATGCATTCCTATCAATCATGTTCTGTACAAGATGTTTGAAACTATGACATCCTTCGATGTCATGCCCTTTTTGTCTATGGAATGAACATAACTAATCTTCCCTAAATCCTTTCGATTTAGGTTGATTAGGATTGATTAATTTGACCTCGGGTAAATTTATGGCATTCGCCTCACACAATTGCTTGAATATTGATGCCATAGTCTCCGACAATGGTGTAAACTAGTGAGGAGGACGTTGCTCTCTGTTCTTATCCTACTTCTTGTTGTTGTGTTGATTGTACTATGTAGGGGGAGGTTGAGCCTGATAGTTTTGAGGTTGTTGGCCCTGATTCCCCTTTTGTTGATTCAACACCACCTAATTTACGTGTGCAGGCTTGGCTTGCTGATGTTGGTTCTTTGTATTCTTATTATTCCACTCCTTTTTATTCTAGAGTTTCAAGTCACCTTCTTGCAACTTGATATCCTCTATAACCTTGGCTTGAGCCAAGGCCTCCTCGAATGTCTGATATTGCTGCAATTGCAATAACAATGAGATGTATTTTACACAACTCTTGGTGAACATTTGAGTCAGTTCAGTAGTAGGAATAGAAAATGGGAGCTTAGCCATTAGATTTCTCCATCTATTTGTTAGTCTTACAATGGCACTAAGAGGGGGGGTGAATCAGTGTAGCTATTTAATTTCAAATCTACAACTCTTAAATCTAAAAATGAAAGCTTAAAACCAGAAACAACAAGTATCACAAGAGAGCATCACATAACACAAGATGTAACGAGGTTCACCAGTTTTGGCTACTCCTCAAAAATAGACTGCTTGGACTCCCATCCAAATCCAGCCTTTGCAAAGCACCAAATTTACAATCAATTTACCAGCACCCACTGGAAGGAGCACCAACCCCTAATTTACTAGCACCAACTGGAAGGAGCACCAACCCATGATTCCAAGCACCAACTTGGATTTCTATTTTGAATCTTAGATTGAAATAAATATGCCTTCACTTTTACAAGACCCTCACTGGTCTATTGCTCACCCAACCTCTCTTTCAATTCAGGAAACACATATTCCTTCTGCGCACTGATAGCCGCTCTCTCTCTGCTGCACTCTATCAGCTGCTCTATTTCAGTCGTGCTTTCTATACATCCTTTTTTGTAGCACTTTCCCTCTGCTCGGCAACATGCTGCTCTTTTTTTCGTACAGAGCTCAACGCTCTCTTACAACACACTATAACAACCTACTTTTCTCAGCACATTTATTCTTTTATCAGTGGCACCTTCCCTCTTTATGGTGGCACACTTTTCAATTCTGAGCAGCACTTTACTTCTGCACGCAACTGCCCTCGTGGCACATTTACTCTTTCAACAGCGACACTTTAACTCTTTACGATGGCACTCTTTTCAATTCTGAGCCAAACTTTTTCTTCTGCACACAACTGCCCTTTTATAAAAATATTTTCATCTTGAAACCCTAAGTCTTCTATAACTTCCATAATCTCGCATGCAGCCTATTAATAGCCACTCCTATAAGTAACTCCTTTCTGACACACTATTCTTATATGCAACCTATTAATGGATTTGTCTCTTTAATTGGGATTCTTGGTATAGCCATCGCTCGATGAATTGACTCCGTAACGGACCCTGTAACTGTAGTAATGACTTCTATTTACTGTCACTATAACTGCCCCTATACCTTCCGTTCTGACTTCAGTTTACTGTTCTTATTCTAGCTGCATGATTTTCTTCTGCATCGGCCCCTGAACTGTCGTATGACTTCAGTTAACTCTTCTTATTTTAGCTGCATGTATTTCCTCTGCAATTGCATCTGTAACTGTCGTTTTCCTTCAGTTAACTTTACTTCGGTTGGGTTCTTCTTTTTGCATGGCAAAAAACAATATGTCACGATATCGCGACATTTCTGCCCTTTTGACTTTTTCTTGGTCGTTGACCGCGAAAACATAACATGTCGCGATATCGCGACACTTTCTGCCTCCTTGTCCTCTTCTCGGCTTGCACCCATGAAAACACATGTCGCGATATCACAACACTTTTCACCTCCTTGCACTTTTCTCGGCTTGCACCAACGAAAACATGACATGTCGCGATATCGTGACACTTTTCGCCTTCTTGTCCTCTTCTCGGCTTGCACCCGCGAAAACATGACATGTCACAAAATTGTGACACTTTCGTTGCCTTGTGCTCTTCTCTATCTTTCGCCCGCGAAAACACATGTCACAAAATCATGACACATTCACTGCCTTCTGCATTTTCTTGCCTTGACCTCGCGAAAAAAGAACATGTCACGAAATCGTGACACCTTTTTCTCTCTCCTCTTTCTCTTCGCTTTGGACCACGAAAATGAAACATGTCACGAAATCGTGACACCTTTTTCTCTCTCCTCTTTCTCTTCGCTTTGGACCGCGAAAATGAAACATGTCACGAAATCGTGACACCTTTTTCTCTCTCCTCTTTCTCTTCGCTTTGGACCGCGAAAATGAAACATGTGAAATCGCGACACCTTTTTCTCTCTCCTCTTTCTCTTCGCTTTGGACCGCAAAAATGAAACATGTCACGAAATCGTGACACCTTTTTCTCTCTCCTCTTTCTCTTCGCTTTGGACCGTGAAAATGAAACATGTCACGAAATCGTGACACCTTTTTCTCTCTCCTCTTACATGTCGTGAAATCATGACAGTTTTTCTTTCTTCTTCTCTCTCTTCTAACATGTCGTGAAATCACGACAATTTTTCTTTCTTCTTCTCTTTCTTCTAACATGTCATGAAATCACGACAGTTTTTCTTTCTTCTTCTCTTTCTTCTAACATGTCACGAAATCATGACAGTTTTGCTTGCTTGCGCTTTTTCTCCGAACATGTCACGAAATCACGACAGTTTTGCTTGCTTGCGCTTTCTCGCCAAACATGTCGCGATATCGTGACAATTTTTCTTTCTTGCACTTTCTCTTCAAACATGTCATGATATCGCGACAGTTTTTCTCTCTCCTCAACATGTCACGATATCGCGACACTTTCTCTTGTATTTTTCTTTGATCTTTTGCATATGGGCCACTTCGGTCTTCTTGGAAAATATGCAGCAACCTGTAACAGCTTCACCCAATCATTAAAGACACCCTCATAAGCATATAACTTCACTGAACATACTCTGAGTATCCTCTGCACTCCAATCCACTTCATCAACTGATCTGTCTGACTGTGTTGACAACAATGACAACAATATCATCAATACTCTACTTCATCAACTGATCTGTCTGATGTCCACTTCATCAACTGATCTGTCTGACTGTGTTGACAACAATGACAACAACACTTTTGCTGCACCTTGCTCAACAATCTCCCCCTTTGGAATTGTTGGCAACACTCATGCAATATCTTGTAATTCTTCTTTCCCTTTGATAATAATACCAAAGGGCTGCTGCAGACTCCCCCTGAGTCCATGCACCTCATCTCAGATCTATCTTCAACTGTGTTGGCTGCTGGATCTCTATCCATTGAGACTCTGTCCTCTATACCCTGTCAATAGGTTCACACAGAATCTATCCAATCTTATAGAATCATAAAGAGAATTTTTAGAGACTCAATATGTTCTATACTTAATGCTCAATCAATATATCAATTAAATCTCATAGAAGCATAAAGAGAATTGTTAGATATTCAATATGTTCTATACTCAAATCTCAATCTCAACTCAACTCAACCAATCACCTCAATGAACATCCCTTTATCACAGTCCTTAGTCAAATCATACATTAACCAACTCTATGTAAGCATCAAACACTGTACCATAACTATTTCCCAAAGACCTTCTCAAGGGCTCAATCAATCATGCTCAAGTAGTACTCAAAATGAACTCAACAATGAATGGCAATCTCAAATCAAATCCACTTTATCAACTTTATCATCGGCACTCTCCACAATTTTCTTTGGCCTCTTGACTGCCACCTCCTCCGTGACTAATGACTTTTCCTCGCGTCCATTGTGCAACTCAATTTCTTTGGTTTCTAACGGCTGTCATGAATGTTTTTATCGCCTGCGTAGGTATTTACAGTGGACCGTTACCTTTAGCGTTGAAACCTCAATCTATGTGCAGTCATCAACTCTCGATATTCTGCTTCTTGCTAGGACATATGTCAGGGCTACTGAATGTCTTAGGCGAACATTCTTCACGTGATTCCAAGGAGCATTTCTCCTCACTGCGATCAAGGGATTGCTCGAGAAATATCTCACATTTCTCAAATAATGCAAGGCTTTCTTAGTTGCATAGGTATCTTGTCCTCCTTGATGCTTCACCAGTACAATAATGACATATAGGAATACTACCAATGATGACAACTCTCAATTTAATCACCACCCTTCACGGCACTACCACAAACAACTGTATGAACAGAAAACACACTTTGACAGCTATACAACAACTCCCCGACTACTTTCCTTTCATCCTCAGATAATTACACAAATACATAGGAGCATTAAAATAAACTTTAACATTGCTCCCCCTGAGGATGTGCTACCTGGAGCTGCTTAGTGCAATAGAGGAGTAATATCCTTTTGTCCAAGGAGACACGATTTCCTCTCTTCTTTCTTTCTCCAAGATTTCTTGAACTTGGGCTTGAGTTTTTCAACTGCATCCCTGTTTTGAACCTTTTCATGAGCTAAAACATTTCTCTTGCGAGGTTGTCTCTTGTGCATCCTTGATGGATGATTATTTTCCTTTCTGTTGTGCACATGATTTATTCTCTGTCTGTATTGCATTCTTTGTGTCTGATGAAATCTACGGTCTTGCCTTAGATTAGATACAGAAGTGCTTGGACAAAACCTTGCAATGTGCCCATGGCCATTACAATTAAAACATTGCACAGGGTGTTTACTCAAAAAAATAGATGCATTTTTATTAGCATAACTCTTTGATCTATTATTTTGTCCACAATAAATTGCCTTGTGACCATAACGGCTGCATTTAAAACAATAGCCATTAAAAGCATTATTATGAGTAGAGTGAGAGTGATAGAACCTCTTTTGCTGTGATTGATTTGCTGTAGATCTCCTTTGATATTTTCTTCCTTTTGAAGATTCAGCTTCAAACTTTTCTTGCTTCGATCCTTCAGCAGTGTGCTTCTTCTTCTCTGCATTTTTAGAAGATGAAGGTTGTTCAGCTTCATATCCAAGACCAAACTTAGCCGTGGAGCTTCTTTTTTGCTTTATCATTGTATCTAGTAACTCTGTGCTCTTCTCAAATTTGAGATTTATATTGGCCTCTTCTATTTGTTTCTTCAATGAAACAATATCTTCTTCTTGTTGGTGGCAAACAGTCTCTTTCTCATTGATCTGTGACCTGAGAATTTCTTCAATTCTTTTGGACTCTTCTACTTGCAGTTTTAGATCAACAATAACTTTGTTAGATTTCTCTTCACGTTTGCTGCATTCATCGTCTTCATCATCCAGGTGTGTTTTCAAGGCATATTCTATTTTCTTGGACTTGTGAACTTGTAGGAAGAGATCTTCAATCTCATCCCCATATTATTCTAACTTCTTGGATATTCTTTTGTTATTTTTCCTCTCTATACTCAACTCTTCAAGTGTAGCGATCAACTCACCTCTTAGATTTACTTCAGCCTCAGCCTCAAGGTTTTCATCATATTAAATCATTCCTTCTACCTTTTCCAGTTTAGTTTTCTCTTCTACAGGAACTGAAATTGACTGAGATACATTTTTGGAGGAGGATCTATTCTTCTTACCCATTGTGTACTAATCCAAGATCAACCCTGACTGATTTAGCCTAAATTGGGAACTTGGCTCTGATACCAATTGTTAGTCTTACAATGGCACTAAGATGGGGGGGTGAATCAGTGTAGCTATTTAATTTCA
This sequence comes from Wollemia nobilis, assembly GCA_028583015.1. NCBI lineage: Eukaryota > Viridiplantae > Streptophyta > Pinopsida > Araucariales > Araucariaceae > Wollemia > Wollemia nobilis. The sequence goes on from JAQPPZ010002979.1 coordinate 2,012,508, forward strand.
AATCTACAACTCTTAAATCTAAAAATGAAAGCTTAAAACTAGAAACACAAAGTATCACAAGAGAGCATCACATAACACAAGATGTAACGAGGTTCACCAATTTTGGCTACTCCTCAAAAATAGACTGCTTGGACTCCCATCCAAATCCAGCCTTTGCAAAGCACCAACTTTACAATCAATTTACCAGCACCCACTAGAAGGAGCACCAACCCCTAATTTACTAGCACCAACTAGAAGGAGCACCAACCCCTGATTCCAAGCACCAACTTGGATTTCTATTTTGAATCTTAGATTGACATAAATATGCCTTCACTTTTACAAGACCCTCACTGGTCTATTGCTCACCCAACCTCTCTTTCAATTTAGGAAACACATATTCCTTCTACGCACTGACAACCGCTCTCTCTCTGCTGCACTCTATCAGCTGCTCTATTTCAGTCATGCTTTCTATACATCCTTTTTTGTAGCACTTTCCCTCTGCTCGACAACACGCTGCTCTTTTTTCCGTACAGAGCTCAACGCTCTCTTACAACACACAATAACAACCTACTTTTCTCAGCACATTTATTCTTTTATCAGCGGCACCTTCCCTCTTTATGGCGACACACTTTTCAATTCTGAGCAGCACTTTACTTCTGCACGCAACTGCCCTCGCGACACATTTACTCTTTCAACAACGACACTTTAACTCTTTACGATGACACTCTTTTCAATTCTGAGCCAAACTTTTTCTTCTGCACGCAACTGCCCTTTTATAACAATATTTTCATCTTGAAACCCTAAGTCTTCTGTAACTTCCATAATCTCACATGTAGCCTATTAATGGCCACTCCTATAAGTAACTCCTTTCTGACACACTATTCTTATACACAACCTATTAATGGATTTGTCTCTTTAATTGGGATTCTCAATATAGCCACCGCTCAACGAATTGACTCCATAACGGACCCTGTAACTGCAGTAATGACTTCTGTTTACTGTCACTGTAACTGCCCCTGTAACTTTTGTTTTGACTTCAGTTTACTGTTCTTATTCTAGCTGCATGATTTTCTTCTACATCGGCCCCTGAACTGCCGTATGACTTCAGTTAACTCTTCTTATTTTAGCTGCATGTATTTCCTCTGCAATTGCATCTGTAACTGTCGTTTTCCTTCAGTTAACTTTACTTCGGCTGGGTTCTTCTTTTTGCATGGCGAAAAACAATATGTCGCGATATCGCGACATTTTTGCCCTTTTGACTTTTTCTTGGTCATTGACCGCGAAAACATAACATGTCACGATATCGCGACACTTTTCGCCTCCTTGTCCTCTTCTCGGCTTGCACCCGCGAAAACACAACATGTCACGATATCGCGACACTTTTCACCTCCTTGCACTTTTCTCGGCTTGCACCAGTGAAAACATGACATGTCGTGATATCACGACATTTCTGCCCCTTTGACATTTTCTTGGCTGTTGATCGCGAAAACATGACATGTCACGATATCGCGACACTTTTTGCCTTCTTGTCCTCTTCTCAGCTTGCACCCGCGAAAACATGACATGTCGCAAAATCATGACACTTTCGCTACCTTGTGCTCTTCTCTGTATTTCGCCCATGAAAACACATGTCATGAAATCGTGACACATTCACTGCCTTGTGCCTTTTCTTGCCTTGACCTCGCGAAAACAGAACATGTCACGAAATCACGACACCTTTTTCTCTCTCCTCTTTCTCTTCGCTTTGGACCGCAAAAATGAAACATGTCATGAAATTGTGACACCTTTTTATCTCTCCTCTTTCTCTTCGCTTTGGACCGCAAAAATGAAACATGTCACAAAATCGCGACACCTTTTTCTCTCTCCTCTTTCTCTTCGCTTTGGACCGCAAAAATGAAACATGTCACGAAATCGCGACACCTTTTTCTCTCTCCTCTTTCTCTTCACTTTGGACCGCAAAAATGAAACATGTCATGAAATCGTGACACCTTTTTCTCTCTCCTCTTTCTCTTCACTTTGGATCGCGAAAATGAAACATGTCACGAAATCGTGACATATTTTTCTCTCTCCTCTTACATGTCATGAAATCGCGACAGTTTTTCTTTCTTCTTCTCTCTCTTCTACGATGTCGTGAAATCGCGACAATTTTTCTTTCTTCTTCTCTTTCTTCTAACATGTCACGAAATCGTGACAGTTTTTCTTTCTTCTTCTCTTTCTTCTAACATGTCGCGAAATCGCGACAGTTTTTCTTGCTTGTGCTTTTTCTCCGAACATGTCACGAAATCGCGACAATTTTGCTTGCTTGCGCTTTCTCGCCAAACATGTCACGATATCGCGACAGTTTTTCTTTCTTACGCTTTCTCTTCAAACATGTCGTGATATCGTGACAGTTTTTCTCTCTCCTCAACATGTCGCGATATCGCGACAGTTTTTCTCTCTCCTCAACATGTCGCGATATCGTGACACTTTTCTTACTTGTCTTTTTCTTTGATCTTTTGCATATGGGCCACTTTGATCTTCTTGGAAAATATGCAGCAACCTGTAACAGCTTCACCCAATCATTAAAGACACCCTCATAAGCATATAACTTCATTGAACATACTCTGAGTATCCTCTGCACTCCAATCCACTTCATCAATTGATCTTTTTGACTGTGTTGACAACAATGACAATAATATCATCAATACTCTACTTCATCAACTGATCTGTCTGATGTCCACTTCATCAACTGATCTGTATGACTATGTTGACAACAATGAACACAACACTTTTGTTGCACCTTGCTCAACACTATTACCAAAATCCATGACTGGCTCATCGTCATACTACTTTAGAGTTGTCAAGTTGGTTAAAATGGTCATTTTCTTGATGCCAAAATAAAAGCATTCAACAAAGGCATTTTCTAGATGTTTGAAGCTAACAATGTTGTGCCTCTTCAATTGGTTGAACCATTATAGGGTGGGGCCTGAAAGGGTCATTATGAAGGTTCTAAGCAACAAGGCATCATTACTCTGTATTTGGAAGCACATGTTCATAAAGTTTGTGATATGCTCCTACGCATCTTCATCACCTTGAAATTTATCCATCTTGGGTATCTCAAAATGATCACGATACGTTGGGATATGAACTGAAGAGCACGCATTATGAATTTTATTCAAGGTAGGCTTTTGATAATTCATGCCTTGTTTCTCAATAGCTCTCACCATTTTTGCTAAGGATTTGTATTATTGCGAGGACAATATTTCCTCTTCCATAAGACATCTCTACGGAGCTACTGGAGGTAGATTCTTTTTGGATCGAGGTGGAGGATTGGGCTCATCCTCCACATCTACTAAGAAGATCTTAGGATACTATTGATCCTACTCCTCTCCTTCTGACTCTACGTACTGGGTACGCCCAGGTTATTCTAGCACATGACACTATAGCATTTTTTGGGCCGTATGATGAGTACAATTTTTAGCTTGATTAGTGTTGGATATTTTGAGTCCCCAAGTCAAAGCTATCATTGATGTCAAGATGCCAGTGATAGTTATTCTCGAGTTCGAGTGCAAAGTTTAATGGAATTCATAGTGGGTCCAAATATCTTCAATGAACATCCAAGAGCATGGGTCAGAAAGTGGTTTTACTTCTTCCAAAGAAGCATTTATCCGAGATAGCAAAAAAGTATAATATTATAATTATTATTATAATATTATCAAAGTGACTTTGAGAAATAAAATATTTATAATTTCTATTATAATATTTTATAAATAAAAGGGTTTAAGTATTCTTTATAAAACCCAAGGTTGGGTTTAAGGCAAATGTTTCAAAGCTTGATGGCAATTTTATTTACCCAAACCTAAAGTTGGGTTGGTTTTAATTAAAGGCATTTGAAGCCTTTACCGTTGACGTCTTATTCCATGCTCGTGTGCTAATGTTGAAAGCCATGAAGGCTTGTGTATATATACACCAAAGTTTACATTTGAAAAATAACAATTGCTCCTAATGTTTTTGAAATAGCTCTGTGCCTGGTTTATTTGTTTGTGTATGTGATTTGAGGAGAGTACAAAGCATTTTGTCCTTACCAAGTGGAAGGTTACACATGGAAGTTGAAAGCTCATTCTCATTGGGCACGGTGGCTCGGTGGTAGCACTTGGCTTGCAGAAGCATGGAGGCAGGAAGGTCCTACATTCAATCTGCATGAGGCATGGTTCATGCTTGGTTTTTGAGCACCAAAGGAGGTGCCATTTTGTTCGCTGAACATTGCACGTGGAGGAAGTTTTAGAAAATGTGGTGCTCATGGGTTTCAAACGTGTGCCCAGCGTACACAACTGACAACCATGAATAGGGCACGTGAAGGGAGGTTGATGTGGGTTCAATCCCCACTTGAGGGTAAGGTACTTAGAATTAAATTAAATTTTTATTTACCCTAAGTTTATTTCCTAAGGTGAAAATGGTAGAAAGAGGGGAATTTGTGATATTTACTTGCATAGTAAAAGTGTCTTAATTGTGGGAGAAATAAGGATTGTTAAGTTATTTTTTTGAAGTACCTTATGCCATTAATTAATTTTGGAGGTATTGATATTTGAGATTTATTATTTTAGGAGTAATAAGGATTTTGAGTAAAGTCTTAGTTAAACTTCTATTAAGACTTTTAAGCATTATTTTTGTATAAGGGTTTTTATATTAAAAGAAGACTATGGTGAATGTTATTTTTGAGTTGGATTAATAAGGTGTATTTTGGGTCCTCATTTTGCATTGTGTTATTATTAAAGTCTTCTAACCCTTATTGATATTGGAAAAGAGAAATTTGTGAGTGTGGCAGATTTTTGAGATCAACTTCTTGTCAAGAAAAAAGGTATGAGAAAATTCTTCTTTGGTTGTGTTGGTTGATTGGCTTTCTTGAAAATTAATATTGGAGTGAAAAGGATTTTATTAGGGTTTCCTTTTTGAAAGTGTATGAGTTAATGCTTCAAGGTTTTCTAAAATCAAGTGTTGTGATTAAAACCTTGTTTTATTAGCATTGTTGTTGAAGCCATTGGATTGTGCAAAGAACTTGAACTTGAGTTAGGAAAGAACATGAGTATCATTGTTATGTGAAGATTGATTTATTAGCATTATTGTTGAAGCCATTGGATTGTGCAAAGAACTTGAACTAGAGTTTGAAAATATCATGAGTATCATTGTTATGTGAGATTTATTGTTGAGCATTGTTGGGAATATTTTGAGTTGGGACTACATGCTTGGACTAGGGTTTGTGAGTGAGAGTTGGTTCTTGAGTGATTGGTTGAGTAGAGTTGATTGAACCTATTCAAGTGGATGTATGAAGTGATTTTTCAAGTTCCATAAAATAAATATTCTATATTCTGATTTGATTTGTGAAAGAAATTGAGTTGTGAGAATAGAACATATTGAGTCTCTTGCAATTCTCTTTATGCTTCTATGAGATTGAGTTGAGAAAGTGATTGAGTTTTGAGTATAGAACATATTGAGTCTCTAAAAATTCTCTTTATGCTTCTATGAGATTGAGTTGAGAAAGTGATTGATTTTTGAGTATAGAACATATTGAGTCTCTAACAATTCTCTTTATGCTTATATGAGATTAATTTGAGTTGAGAAAGTGTTTGAGCATTGAGTATAGAACATATTGAGTCTCTAAAAATTCTCTTTATGTTTCTATGAGATTGGACAAGTTCTGTGTGAGCTTGTTGAGCAGATTTGAGTAGGTTCTGAGTGGACCTATTGAGTAGATTTGAGCAGGTTCTGAGTGGACCTATTGAGCATATTTGAGAAGGTTCTGAGTGGACATGTTGAGTAGATTTGAGTAGGTTCTAAGTGGACCTATTGAGAAGATTTGAGCAGGTTCTGAGTGGAACTATTGAGCAGATTTTAGCAGGGTATGAGTGGACCTATTGAGCAGATTTGAGCAAGTTCTGAGTGGACATGTTGAGAAGATTTGAGTAGGTTCTGAGTGGACCTATTAAGCAGATTTGAGCAGGTTATGAGTGTACTTGTTGAGAATATTTGAGAAGTTTCTGAGTGGACCTGTTGAGAAGATTTATGCTCGATCAACTGGATTGTATTTAGTGTAGATTTAAGTGGACCTGTGCTAGATCGACTAGACTGTGTTTAGTACAAGAGTTGAGCAGAGTTGTGCTAGACCGACTGGACCATGTTTAGTATAGAATTGAGATAGATATTTAGAGGTGATAGAGTAGAGAGGACAGTAGTCTCCAGTGGATAGATATCCATTAGCCATGGCAGTGAGGAAAATTTTTATGAGTTGTGACAAGAGTATTCAATGGAGAGAGATCCATAAGCCAATGCAATTGAGGTAGTAGTATTGTAGAGGATCACTAGTAAGAGCAGAGGAGAAGGAGTTTTCATATGGATAGAGATCCACAAATAAGATTTAGGGGATCAACATATCCTTTGGGAATATATCCATAAACATTGTAATAGGGAAAGGATTCCCAAGAGATTAACTGAGAAAGTTTTAGTAAAATATTTTCTTCGTGGAGTATCCCACATTGGGTGAACCATGTAAATTGTGGTGTCTTTATTGTGTGTGGTGTTGTGTACATTGCTTTAATTACTATTATTGATATTGCTATATTTACATTGCATATATTGGTTTGAGAGAAAAAGTAAAAAAGTGGTCTTATACTGTTCACCTCCCCTATCAGTATAAGATTGTGTTATTCAATTAGGGCATAGTTTATGCTACGATGCAACACATATTTGGTTGCACTACCTATATTCACTTTGATGGGGTAGGTTAACCCAAGCTAACATATCGTCTCTCTCCTCATGCTCTTTTTTATCTAGGATGCATTGTTCTCACATGCGCCACTCGTACAAACATTACCTCAGTAACATTTGACATTGAGTATCCTCGTTCTTGAGGTGCTCATACTCTACATGCACATCTTCCAATTGGTCTTGGAAAATATGCTAACTCTACTCTAAATCCAGACTCTAAGATCAATCTATATGATTGACAGTGTGAGGCCTCTGATTGTTTAGCTCTTTTCGAGGGGCTTTATTAGTGTGAGCTCCAACAGACTTATCTGCCACACTCTTGCCCTTATCTATGTAGACAATATTCATGTTATGCTATAGTCTGTTCTCTGTGCCTTCCTATGTTGATGGGGCCTACACACTATGAGAGCACTTTGAAAATTCTCTTGGATTAATGGTATGCCTATGCATGCTCTCACTACATGAAATTCCAGAATGAGAGTGAGCAGTAGAGGTCTTACAACCTACTCACCTTAAACTTTTTATAGTCCATCAAGTTGCCTAGTCTTCCAGGGCTCGTTAGGTAGTGTGCCATTGACTCCAAGCATGGCAAGATCTATCATGGACTTTCCAAGTCCACTAGGGTTTGGAGTTTTTAGGGGTCTATGCTTTGATGCAACCCGATCTTCCTAACCCTGATTGGGTAGATTTTATTTTTGTCTACCATGGGATAACAAGGGATTTGAGCCACCGTTAGCTCTATCCCATGAGGAGTGTGTGTTATTTCCTCTGACTAGGGTATTATGAATATAATTCCCATGAGTTGAATTGTTACCTCTGATGCTTGCCAAACGTCATTCAAAATAATATTGTGGTAGAGGTTCCAACATGTTATCTTGTGTGTCTCTTGGAGCTTCGGTCTCCACCTCAGTTATCTTTCGAGGTTGGCCTCTCCGTTTGTTGACCATAATGTGAATTATCTATTTTGTAAATTTTATGGAAAAAATATAAAACAAGGGTGTTTATCTCTTTTAAAGATTCTTTATGAGCCCTAAATTATTTTGTGAGTTTTTGGTTTGTTGAATCATAAAATATCTCTCATCATGTTTGCATTTTTGTTTATGATATACTTGTATGGTTTAAGGTATTTCACCTGTATGCTCACAAATCAACAACCAATAATGAAATTTTGGTCACATAAACCCACCAAAGTATGGATATGAAGCCCATACTTGATCAAGGAGCACAAGTCTTACCAGTCATCACTCAGTCTCACTTGGTCAGTTTTATACCCTCCTAAGAGAAGTACATACAAATTTTCCAAGATACATTGGATCTTGGAGCTGGTCTTGGCTAAGAATAGGATTCATGGAATTTGAGCCAATATATGGATATGATTCCCACCGTCATTGGTCTCTATTAGTGGTTGGGTATGAATTCCAACTCACTAATATTTAAATGTGACGTGGTGTGTGAGGGTTCATTTTAACTTTGCATAAAAGGAAAGTGCATCATAGAGCATCCATGATTTTCCCTACATGCCTAAGAAATTGACATTTTAATTTCAGAAGGATGCAAAATTAAATGCTATTTTGAAATAATGCAATGCAAAGTTACATGAAAATTGACCTTTAGACAGGCCCCAAGCATTCAAACTCTAACACACAATCTAGACCGCTGCTCCTAGCAATGACTAGTAGAAAAGCTAAGAGATATTATGAATTTTGCTTTTACACTTTCTCTATGTTTTCTATTTAATATTCATCTACTATATTTCAGATGACAAAAACACAAATAAAGAAGTAAAATTGCAAGGAATTCCCACCAACCTAGAATCCAATTATGTTGAATATCTAACTATCTACTATTTGTAGATTTTTTTGCCAGTCGATGTCGCTCAGGGTGTCTCTGTTGCTAGTCACTATCTTAAAAATTGGCTGAGCTCTGCTAGCCACTGTAAATCAGAGTGGATGCACCTGTATGTAAAAACACTCAATAAATAAGCAAAACGACATAAAATGCAGGTGTATCCACTATGATCGCCACTATAGAAGGCTATAGAGACCATACATCTATTGAAATATTGTAACAAAAATAAAGTACATGTAATCTAAGCATACATTTAATAACAATAAGTAAATAACAAAAAGGGAAGCTCTTTTTATTAATCAAATGATTCTTGTTATAGATTTGTCCCTCTTAGGGATACCAAAATATTGATACAATTGTTACAATAAGAAAATAACCCCAAAATAGGGGAAGATGTGTTTCAATTGGTGTCCATATCTCCATGAAACTACTTAAGGGCTTATAAGGATGCCTTCTATATCTGCCAAGAGGAATTCAAAGTTGATGATGCCTTGAAGCCTATAAGATCTTGTAGCCTGCGTATATGAAACAACAAAGCACAATTAAAAGCATAATAGGCCTTTCAAGATGAGGCTTTATCAATAAAATGCAATAAGTATGGATAATATTGAAAGAAAACATAAAGATATGCTAATGTGATTACAAAATAACTAAATTACTATAAAGTATGCTTGAAAAAAAGTAAATCTAGTTGATCTACCATAAGATTTGTAATAGAAATATTAAATAAAGATAATCTAAGAAGATTAATTGAATCTAGCAAATGTGAATAAAAGAAGGTAAAATTACCTCTAATCCTGCTAATTTATCATGAAAATGAAGTGGAAATGATAGATCTACCCTAAGTTAGGCTAGTAAAGCATGAATAAACAAGAATCTAGGCTAAAACTGAGTAAATCATGTATCAAACCCTAGTCATTGCTACCATCGATGGTGGAGGCCTGCAGGCTACTGTCAATAATAGTAACCATTAACTAAAACTTTTGCCTCTTGAATCAAGGTTGGCAACACACAATTCACTAGTTGAATCGATTTGCAAGGGTTGCTTCAGTGTTTTGGAATGGATTTATGGTGTAATTCATATAAATTTGCAATGTAAATAGATTAATTGTCAAGCTTGCTCCTCAAGCTCTTGAGATCTCCATTATTGCAAGGTTGATGAGAAAATTAGATTTTGAAAACATCTTGTTGCTCTCCATAAGGTGCAAGTGGCTCTATAATTTGATAGGGCTTCACTTCATTAAACTTGGAATCTCTTCTAGAAATTTTTCCCAATTTGAAAGGGGTATTATAGCCTCCCCAATTCCTCATCCTAGCTTCCTTGAGAATCCAAGATCAATAATTGGGAGGTTGGAGCAATTGGGAGGAAGCATCCAAAATCTTCCTCACAAAAAACCATCCAAAATCAGTTGCTTTGGTCGTTACAACCAATTTTTGGCTTGATCATCGGGGCTGAGTTTGTTTCAGAGCTAGTCACTCTTACTTAGTGTGGCTAGATCATAGTCACTCTAAGCATTGGTGGTTGGTATTGCAACCGTTCTGATCATCAACAGATGAGCCTGGATAGGGTAAAAATGCCCCAAATGAGTGGTTAAAACCACTGCTAGCTCTTGGAAAGGTCCAAGATCATTCATATGGTCTACAAGGATGCCCATATGAGTAGTATCCTAAACATGACACATTTTAGGTGTCTACAAAAACCTTGTAAGACCCCTAAATAATAAAAACAAAGATAGGGAAGGTTATATTTGAGTCAAAGATATCAATATCTATATAGAAATTATCTATAATACAAGTGTAGGGTGATAGTTATAGTAGTAGGTATAAAGTTAGCACACACACACATGAACCTAACTAATAGATTCCATGCTAGTGTCTACTTAATGTAATATATAAAAATAATAATGTTAATAAAAAATATCAAGCAAACCAATACGATGATAAGGTATTTAAGAGATAAAATCATTCTAAATTTAGAGGGTAGAAACCTCTTATGACAATAAATGAAATATTACTATTTTCTTGACTTATACCCTTGAGATCCTCACTCATTTTATGCTCTTATGTGGAGGATTGATATATTTATTGATTAAGAGTTCCCTATCATGACCCTAAAAGTAGGCAATCCTTTTGAAGGATAAAACTAACTAGGAGCTAAAGAAGATTGATTTATTCTTTAATTGTATAAATAGTTGTATATTTCATATTGGTTTGATTAATATCCTAAGATAAATGTAGAAGATATTTGTAAGAGATAATTTTTTTGAAAGGGGGTTTGGCTATTTTTGATACTCTTACAAACATAGGAACATTGTTGCAAAAAAACTAATGTTATTAGAATGAAGAAAAGTAATAATTTTGAGTGTATAGTTATATTTCTATGGGTATTATAGTGTTCCTAAGGACTTCTAAATAATTTCTAAAGAATATAAAATATAATTCCTATCCTATAGATTAGACAAATAGGAGTAAGTCCTAGGGTCTAACTATACCCTTATATCTTAAGCACTATGCATGCTTTCCAAGGAATCATTAATTAAAAATACAATAGTTCTAATTTCTTAGATTTTGGAAATGTATTTGAATTTAAACTTGGAATTTTTTGTTGTACACATCTTTTTCCAAGAAGTTTCCAAATTCTTCATGAATGAGAGCAAATATGAAGCACCTTGAGAAAGAAAAAATATATCCTACAAGACTACAACAATAAAATGTATCAAATACAAATGGGAGTAGAAGGGCCAAAATTATCCCAAATGTAAATCAAAACATATAAATGATCGATTGTCATTTATTGTACTTATATAATCTATTTGGATATTATATTTCAATGTTTATAAGTCAAAGGATGGATATAGTCAAGTGACTTTATATAAAAACCTAAAACTCAAAGGATTAGAAAAAGTTGTGTATGGAGTGAGTGGGTATAATTAAAAATATATATATTTATAAGAGAGTAACTATATACGTTGGATAAGAAACTCTTAATTCATAAAAAGATAAAATAAAAAAGGCAATCATGGATTCTAAGCCTAAAAATATTTTCTACATAATGGGAAACTTAACAAACTAGAAAAATACAGACATATGAAACACCAAAGGTATATATATGATAGAAAATTAAAAAGGAAATGATGATATGGATGCATAATATATATATTGATATTGTGCCAAGTCCTAGTTAGGAAATACCTCTCTTACATTTTCTTTGTATTTGTTCTTTTCTATGTGCTCTTTATTTTTACACACTTTTTAATACATTTCTCTCTCTTTTTTGATATATTTTTTGAATCATCCCTTAGTTACACATATAAATGATTCACACTTTGCTAGAAAATTCCTTTATCTCATGAAGAGCCATACTCGACCACATGAAGAAGTTAGATTTATAAATAAAAAATTTGGCATAACCTTCAATAAACTATATTTTCTTGGATCCATAATATGAAGAAGATAAAGAAATATAAAACTGATAAAAACCTAAGGCTTGCTAACTTAATAAGGCTATTCATTTATAAATAAAAGAAAAATTACTCATCATTACATGTTAAAATGCACATCATGGGCTAAAATGAATCAAATATGGATATGATAAATGTGGTCAAGACAATCAAGTACTTTGGTTTGGTAACCTCTCATTTAGACTTCCTTTCTTGCTATTTTATAGTGATTGATAAGTAATATAAAATGTTTACAATTTTTTTTTTTTGATATATAGAAGCAATGGTTACAATCACGATTTTTATTAACTACCAGCACAGCTGGTAGGGTTCAAACTATCTACGAAGGCTCCCAGGACTTCCACCGTCTTGGTACATGGTCATGCATTTTATATTCTACCATTTATATATATATATATATATATATATATATATATATATATATATATATATATATAATGGTAGAATATAAAATGCATGATCTCATTTGACTTTCATATGATAATTATGACTTTTCATGATGAGGTGTCACATATGGAATGATGCTAGGGAACATAATACCCTTTATAGATGAATATAAGATCATCATTGGCCTAATTCCACATATAGGATATAAGTAGTCATATGTTTCCATCAACTTAGATTTTCTCCCTCTTTCCTTTTTCCATAAATAAATATTTTTATTTTCCTCTATTTTTCTGTGTGATATTTCTTTTTGCACATATTGTATTATTATTTTTGCTTTTATTTAAAATGGAAAATATAATTTCTTTATTTTTTTTTGTAGATCTATAGGCATAACAAAGCTACAATTCCAACCTCCTAGGACTAGGTTCCACAACCACTATAGACTTGGTGTAGTCGCTTTAAAAATTACTCAGGCCTTATCATAGTAAAAAATAAGTTATATCATTTTTTTTGGAAAAAGATAGCCTATAAAAATATATAAACATATATGAAAATAATAAATTAATAGAAGATATTAAATTTAGATATTTGTATGGAAAATATTTTTATAGTAATTTTTGGATATTGGACCAAGTTTTGTTGTCATTGATGTCAAGAGATTGTTGTTACAGTTTCATCATAATTAATGTCATTAGGTGGTTTTCCAAAGGCAAGGAAGGTTTTAAAAGGAATAGGATATAATATTTATTTTTAATATTATATGCCTAAAAATGCCTAAAAGGTTGAAGACCCAAGGAAGGAGAAGCAGGTTTAAATTAAAATAATAATATTATAATATTTAATATTATCGAGCAAAATTATGAGGTGAAGAAAACAAGGTCCAAGGAATTATTAAAATAATCTATATTTGAAAAGACCCATTAAGAAACTCGCAAAAGATTTAATTTAATTTATTTAAATTAAAATATTTTAACCCATGATTAAAATTTTAATTTAAATAAATAATGGGTGCCAAAGGTTTTAAATTTAATATTTAAATTTAAATTCGAATTTCAAAATTCAAATTTGGGCCGATGTGTAAGGACAAAAAGCAAATATATTTATAGGGGAAATAATATTCATTTTCCACCCCCGATGAAATGATATTCGAATGCTATGCTATGAAAAATATTTTGTGTGTTGCTTTGCTATGTAAGAAGGAATTCACGTTTTAAATATTAGAGGCAAACGAGGGTTCAAGTGCAAGCGACGTTACAAAGAAGTTCCACTGGTGTCATTAGCGCAGGTGGTAGTTGAGTCCAAGCTAGAATGTTGTGAGGGCAATATCGTGGGTTCGATTCACGTCGTTGTGTTTTGCAAAGAGAAATTTTTTTTTTCATGCTAAGCGTGAGAAGAGACAAGGAATAAAATGGGGGTTTGTGCACTCTTGGTTTTTGTGTGGGCATGTAGCCCAACCGATGGCCTAGATTTGGGCTAGGATGTTGGAAAGGCAAGGTCGTGTGTTCAAATTTTGTCGAAAGCACTTTTTGGGAAGAATTAAAATGAAAGGTATGCATTTCATGATTTAATTTTCAAAAGGTTTTTGATATTCAAAAATCTGCATTAAAGGGTTTCATGAGATTTAAAAGGCAGTTTGTAAGTTTGTTAAGGGAGATATAAGGTATAAGAAAATTAAAATATTTTATTTTAATTTTTGGTGGTTAGAATTTATTTTATAAGTTAGGAGTAATAATGTATGCAAGGAAAATTATATTTTGTATTTTGATATAAAGCTACATTGTGATAATTATTTTTGAGAGGAGAAATAAGGTGCATAAAGGAAATTATTGTGTATGTTTTGCTATAATAAAATTGTTGACTTATATTTTGAGAGTTTGGAGATTATAAGGTGTATTTGAGACTTGTTATTTTTGTATGGTGAAATAATTATTGGGAAAATATTTGTGTGGATATTTTGAAATAGATTATTGCTACCTAACCTTGAAATTGGCAAAGAAGATTTTATTGTGATTAAGACAAGTTTTGAAGATATATCTCCATCAAAACAAAAGGTATGGGCACATATTCCTTACGAGTGAAATATTTTTGGATTGAATTTTGTGAAATGCAAATGTGGAGTGAAAAGTATTGTTTGCTAAGCATTGTTGGAAATGTTTAAGTGTTCATGTGCATGATTTGTGGATGTTGAAAGAACATGAGTATCATTGTTATGTGAGATTGAGAACTATCTTGAACTAGTGTTTGTAAAAGAATATAAGCATCATTGTTATGTGAGATTGAGAACTATATTGAACTAGGATTTGTAAAATAACATGAGTATCATTGTTATGTGAGATTGAAAACTATCTTGAGCTAGGGTTTGTGAAAGAACATGAGTATCATTGTTAAGTGACATTGGAATTATCTTGAGTCAAGGATTGAGTTCAATAGTGTGAGTTGTTGGAAGGGTAGTGAAACACTTGGTTAGGATTTGTAAGCAAGTTGTGTTTCATTTAGTGAATGGTTGAATGAAGTTGGTTGAGCATTATTGATTGAAAGCATTGGAGTGATAGTTCAAGACTTGTGAAATAAATGATATTTTATTCTAAATTGATTTGAAAGTGATTTTAAAAGTGATAAAATGATTTTTGAGTGTGAAACATATTGAGTCTCTTACCATTCTCTATATGTTTCTATGGTTAAAAAATATTCTGAGTGAAACTTGTTTGTGTGATTAAAGAGATTTTTTGAAAGAGATTAAGTTGAGTTTTTGTATGTAAGTTTTGCAATTGATTTGAATAAGCTTTTGTGAAAGCTTGTGGACATATTTGAGCAAGTCCTAAAGGAGAATTAAGGACAAAGTTAAGCAAGCTTTTGTGAAAGCTTGTGAACAAATTTGAGTAAGTATTAGAGGGGACTTAAGGATAGAGTTAAGAAAACTTTTGTGAAAGCTTGTGAGCATAATTGTGTAAGTCCTGGAGTGGACTTAAGGATAGAGTTAGGCAAGATTTTGTGAAAGCTTGTGAGAAAAATTATGTAAGTCCTAGAGGGGACTTAAGGATAGATTTGTGTGAGCTTTTGTGAAAGCTTACAAGAAGATTTGAGGTAAGTCTTGGTGAAGACATTGAGCAGATTGGACAAGTTCTAGAGAGGACTTGGATAGATTTGAGGTAAGTATTTGAGAAGACTTGAGAGCAGATTTGATTGATTTATTTGTTTAATATTTGAGTTAAGGCTTGGGACAGATCTAAGCATATTTGATTTGTGATTGGATAAAGCTTTGTTTTAAGGCTTCGGGACATATTTGAGGATAGAGTATGGTGCAAATTTGAGGATAAATTTTTTCCATAGCAGAGATAGAGTTTGGTGCATATTTGAGGGTAGATTTATGACAAACTAGAGATAGAATTATGAGTAGATTTGTGCTAGATCAAGGATAGTGTTTAGTGCATATTTGAGAATAGATATTGAGAAGATATAAGAGCAATCTTTGGAGGTGATAGAGCAAAGGATAGTAGTATCTAGTGGATAGATATCCATTAGCCAAGGTAGTGAGGACAAAGGTCTTCTGAGTGAGGATAGAGGTATTATTTGGAGAGAGATCGACAAGCCAGTGCAGTGGAGGCAGTAGTATTCTAAGAGATCACCAGCCAGAGCAGAGAAGGAGTTCTCCTGTGGATAGATATCAATAAACTAGTAGAGGGGAAAGAGTTTTCTAGTGGATAGAGATACATGAACTTGATTAGGGGATTGGTATCTCCTTTGGACAGAGGTCCATAAACATTGTAATAGGTAAGGATTTACAAGATATTTATTGAAAAAATTTAGTGAAATATTTTCTCCGTGGAGTAGCCCACATTGGGTGAACCACATAAAATTTGTGTCTCTATTGTGTGTGATGATTTGTGCATTGCTTTGATTATTGTTGTTGATATTTCCATTGATTATGTTGAATAATACTAATTGGGAAAGAAAAGTAGAAAGTGGTCTTATACTGTTCACCCCTCTCTTAGTATAAGCTTGTGTTCTTCAAGTAATATTACATTTTTTATTTTTTAGTACTTTTTTTTAAGACACTTTCTCCTTGATATTATTTTTCTATAGATATAATGCCTTTTTACAATTAAACAAATTCTTCATATATATATTTTATATTATGGTTAGATAAGGGATTTTGAAAGGGTCCCCGACCCTTTTACACCATACCCTTAAGATTTTACAAGAAGAGCCCATAATTGGAACAACAAGGTTATACACATAAAGACCAAGCCATTTCTAAAAATAACCTCAAGCTAGAATGTGAATATAGTTGTTATATATTACAAAAAATCACAAAAATTAAAACAAGGACCACAATCCAACATAAAATATCAAGTAATATCAAAGCACAAAGATAGAAAAACAATTTTTTTGTTAGGAAGATCAATCTAGCATACCTTCAAAGACCTTCTCAGAAGACTCCCTCTCTTGAATAAAGATATGATCAAGGGGCCTCTAGGTTGATGAGAGATATACCAATTTCAACTATGTAACACTTTCTATTTTCATCTCATTATAAATATATCCTAAATAAAGTCTTTATATTTTCATCTTACACCTATGTAACACTTTCTAATAGTACCATAAATATATAAATATCAATTTGGTAGGTAATGTATGTAAAGGAAAAATATGCTAAAATGGTGGGAAAACACCTTTTGCTAATTTGTTTATAATTCCAAATTCATGACTTGTTCTTAAAAACTCAAAATGCTAATGAGTCATACTATGTTGACACTTCATAAAATGAAGTGATTGGAATGTTCCCTATGGGCATGTCTAGGTAAAAAGTATTTTAAGATATATATAGTTGAATAGTTTTTCAATATTATCTCTATTAAGAATTTAGAGTTGAAAAGATCTTGATTCATAAGCTTCCAAAATAATGTAAGGTCCACGCCATTTATTGAAAAACTTTCTCTTATTATCATGAATTTTGTCAACAATTTAAAATTATCTTTATTTATGAGTCAACAATATAAAACCCTAGATGGAAATAATTGATCCTTTGATATGAGAGGGAGATCGAGTGTGAGAGAGTGGGATAGTTTCTTGGTGGAAGATATGGAAGTGGTGCACCCCGGCCAAAGGTTATCAACATTCCTAATCCCAATTTTAGTTTTGAATTATGGCTCAAAGAGTTAAAGTCTTTGAAAGTCATTGGACTCAGGGTGGGTGATCTCCTTGCAAGTGTTAGATTTATTTTTGAGTCTAGGTCTTTGGTTAAAACCCTATGGTATTTTTCTTCCTTAGATGTTTTTTGGGACCGATATTTCTCTTAGATTTAAAATTCTCCCTCGAATGGGAAAATTATTGTGAATGGTGACTCAACTGTACTTGAGATTACAAATTTTCCTTTGAGTGGTAAAAGGATCGAGAGTGGTGATTTGGATGTTCCTAAGGTGAATTTAATGTGTGAGCATAGATCTAAAGAATTCCCTTTAGGATGTTGTCCTTGAGGTGATAATTAGAGCTACGAGTGAAGTTTCCAAAAATTTCCTTAAGGGATTTCCCCTTTTTTTAATTGAGAATATTTATTCTCAGAGTTTAAATATTTGTTCAAGTGAGAATTTATGTGTTGTTGGGATTGTGGCAATTCATATTGGTATTTGGTCCATGGGGCTGGGGGTCTCCTCTCCCTTCCATAGTGGCTCTGTTGTTTCCAAGCTACCCCCTAGTCATGATGATAAATCCTTTGTAGAGATGGTTGCAAAGTCCAAGAAAAAGGATTCTCAAGTTTACTCCTTTGATATTGAACCAAACCAAAGTTTGCTTTCCATCCCAATGGATCTATTGAAGCTAATCATGGAGGAGGGGGATTTCAACCTGGTTGGAAAATTCTTAGGATCCTAGCTAGATATTGATTCCATTAAGAAATGGGCTATTTTAAAATGGTCCTCGTGTGGACTCATGGATTTAGTGGCCCTGCCTAAAGGTTTATTTATGGTTAAGCTTTCAAGTGAGGAAGACATGAATCACATACTTGGTGGTGGCCCTTGGTTTTTTGGTAAGAGAAGTTTATTCCTTCACAAATGGGGAATGAACTTTGATCCAAACACTCAAAATATTAATACTGCTCCTATCTAGGTCAAGCTCCCTAGCCTTCTATTTTAGTTTTGGTATGAGGCTATCCTAAGAGGCATCATAAAATTGCTAGGATATCTGGTCTTTATCGATGTTGTAACCCTAAAAAATTCTAGAATGGTATTTGCTAGAATGTGTGTAATGGTGCACCTAGACGCTAATATCTCAAGGTCCATTGAACTTATTTCATATCTAGGTTCTTATATTTAATCTATTGAATATAAAAATAGACCGTATTTTTTCTCTAAGTGTAAAAATTGTGGGTATTATTTCACTCGTTACCATTTCAAGAAGAGTGACAATATTGAGTTTGTGTGCTCCTCAAAGCTGAAGAATGATAGTCTCCATCTTGGAACTTATTCCAAGCTATCTGATGGACTAGTCTCTAATGGATCTGAGATTATTAAAGATGGACCTCCTATATATGTTGTCATTCAGGTTTGTGTAATGGCACCTTCCACAAATTTTCCTTCTTTGAACCCTCTTAAGGGAAATCCCTTTGAGTATTTAGCCTCAAGTGAGGAATCAACTATCGTAGAAATAATTTTGCCGAAGACATTTATTTCAAAAAAAAATATTATAGCATTTGGATCTTCCTTGACTTTGGATTTAGGTAAGAAAATATATCTTTGAAATAGTTTATAGGGTGCAAGCAAATTTTTGAGGAATGGTTTGCTATCCTCTAGGATGATATCTTTGAATCAATATAAATATGGCAATATTGTTTGTTTTGGAAAGAAATAAAGAAGGAAACCTAGTAAATTTTCTTGATTTTTCTAATCTGATGTATATTTTGCCTTCAAATCCCAAAAGATCATGTGGTTTAATGGAGGTAAATATTTTTTGGGGGTTTCTACCTCAACTTCTATTTCTCAAATCCCAGTTCAATATTAGTGGGGGAAAGCCCTCTGTTGATGCTTGGATGGTCAAAATGTTGCTTGGAACCCTTAAGATCCCATTGTCTTGGTGTGGATCTTGCTTGTTGTCTTTGAAGTTTTATTTCTTGGTTTGTGCAATTTTTTATTTTTTGGTTGGATGGATGAGGTGGAGACTCCTCACCTCTCTATTTTTCTCTTTGATGGTGGTGTTTCCATCAGTTGTAATTTTAGATTTGCAAGTGCACCGATGGTCTCTAACTTCTTTGCATTATTTTATTTTGCTTGCCTTATCTCTTTTGTTTGGGCCCTTATCTTCCTTGTGGTCTCTTTTTTGCTCGATTTTAGTCTCTTGTTTGTTGGGCTTGGCTTATTCTTATTAAATATTTGGGTATCCTCTTAAAACCCCTTCTATCTAATAAATAAAATATCTTTATTTCACTTTATTATTATGGGATCTTGATATCCCTTGTTTAGAAGCTTTTTTATCTATAAAAATTGTAATATTTTATCATATAGCGTAGCTAATTGATGTAATTTTGGATATCTAAAGTCTTTTTCACTTATGGCATCATGCAAATACAAATGAAGAGAAGGTATTTCAATATCTAGAGGTAATATAGCTTCTTCATAATATATAAAATAGAACATGATTGTCCCTTATAGTAATTCTATAACTTGTGACATATAATCACAAAGTAGGATACAATTTGATGTGTACTATTTATTGTTATATTTTACCATTTTTGTTTACTATTTTGACCAAAAATTTGGTAGATGATTTTTCTTGTCCAGTGCATTTTGTAAAATGGGGAAGAGAACCAATATTGCATATGGTTTTTTTAAACAATATTTTGACATCCTTATTTTTTAAATATTTTCCATTATTTGAAATAAAATTGAAGAAATGCTAAATATGAAATATGAATATAGATATAGTAAGTCCCATGGTAGAATCTGGGAATTATCTTAACCTATTAAGTGAACTATTTAGTGACAATGGTTATGAATTTATAACAATCGAATGATAAAAAATAAAATTTTACAAGGTCAAGTCTCTTAAAACAAAGTCCATGGTACATTTATAGAGTTAAGGTCCTATGTATCATTATGTATAGGATTTTAATCTTATTAGAAAGGCTCACATTTAGAAATAAACTCATGAGAATATTTTTTTGTGATAGGCCAATAATATCCTATCTCAAGAAGCTTGAAGGAAGTACAAACACATTAAAATGACCACAATGAAGGTGAATTCTTGTAATGCTATTGATAATTCATATTTTAGTAAGCTTATAAGTAATTTACCATCATGGTTCACTTAATATAGGGTATCTCATAGGTTAACATACTTAATAACAGTCCAAGGTTCAAATCTCGGGCCTCATCGAACTGAATGCTTGTCCCTTTCCTGGTGCTTTCAGCGGCGTAAAAGGTTTAAAATGACTATGGCATGGTGATTATAGGGATCTGTGTGGCAGCTTCTGGGGTGGAAAACACAAAATATTGTAGCGGCCATAAAAAGCTGGACAGCCTACCCGGATTCGTGGCGGCGTGGCGGCTACCAATTTCACCATGTAAATTCAAAAAAAAAACATACTTAATAACATTGTTATATATGCAAGGTTTTTCCTTAGTATTGGACTTATTAGGTCCTAAAGTAGCATGTTTAAATTATTTTTCTATGAATACAACTCCTAGTTTTGGCATGGTCTTTTTTGGTAGAGTCATTATGGCCTGGTTTATCTAACATAGTGGTTGTATTAGAATGAAACCAAACATATTCACTTTAGAATGAATATTCATATTTGAATTTCTTATCAATTAATAGAGATTCTTCTAAAAATATCTCTCGTTTTATTTATTGGACCATAATGGATGCATTTATACAATATTATCATCTAAAGAATATATATATATATATATATATATATATATATATATATATATATATATATATATATATATATATATATATATATATATATAATTCATTTTAAAAGTTGAAGAAGTTTTATGCTCATCACTATCATAGTTATAATCTCCAAATATTGTTTCTTGTTATTATTCTTCCTTCTCATTAGAGGGAAGAGAATGAGACTTAACTAAGTTATTTTCTAATGGTGGTATAAATAGATTATAAACATCCATTGTTTCGCAAACAATATCATTTTTAATCTAGATGATAACTTAGTTACATTGTGGGTGTTATTTTATTGTTATTAGAACTAAAATATCATAATTTGAGGTTCTTAAAGAGTACACCTTGATTTCTTACATCATTCAAAAATTTCTTCTTGTTAATTAGTTGAAAAAAAACTAATGTAGGGTTCCTTTGATCCATTTATTTTATGATGTTAGGAATGATATTTTGTTTCATAAAGTTAGCTAATTCTTACTGATACTCTTATTTTCTAATTTGAACCATATTATCTAAGACATTAAAGTGACTATCAATAATCTTGTTATATTTTGATTAGTTTAAAAACATCATTAGAAGGAATTTTTATATTTCCAATAATGGAGTTAGACCTCTCTCGTCCATCCCAATATTGTTGTCTAAAAGACTTATTATCCTTGGTTGGTTGGGCTAACCACATTGGATTTTTTAGGGATTGATATAATATAAATATAGCAATCCCCACTTACAAGGAGTGGTTCATGTTAGGTTCACCAATATATTTTACCTTAACTTAAAAACTCTGTGGAGGAAACTATTCATGTAAGTAAAAGGAACATCAATAAATAATTCAAATATAGTAGAAACCTTAAATAATAAGCATAAATATGGGGTATATTAGGTTGAAATGAAAGGTATAGGTATCCCAAAGGATTTGATCTATAGTATAAGTGTAGGATGATAGTTATGATAATAGGTATAGAGTAAACACATAGAAGACTAACTAGTAGATTCTATGCTCAAATTATATCAAAGTAAGCTATGATAAATACAAGTATCTTAGTATAGAGATGGAAAGGGATGAAATTGATAAACTTGTATTATCCTTGTATGATACTAACCTCTTATTATGATGGTTTAAGATGCTTGAAATATTCTTATCTTCTTTCTATACATGATATCCTTAATTCTTTCACGCTTCTTGGTGGAGGTTTAAAATTTTTCTTAATTAATGGTTCCTTACTACAAACTTGAAGTATGTAATCATTTTAAAGGATAATATTAACTAGGATAAAAAAATATATTATTTTATCCTTTGAATATTTGAGAAATAAATAATTAGATTACATTTTATCAACCCTAATATCCTTGGTTGAATGCAAAATATTTGGAAGAACTAATAGATTTTGTTGAAAAGGAATTTTACTAGAACAAGGGATTTTGTCTATTATAGGATATAATGTTGGAATATATTACATTATTTGGTACATGCCAATGTACCATCATGGGTACATCTATAGATTAGGAAAAGAGTCTTAGATTAGGATTTACTTTATGCAATGTAATGCACAAGTGTGCAATGATATTTTGGTAATGTAAATGTGCATAGTTGTCCCTATGTACATGTGTCAATAGAGTAGGAAGATGAAGAGTCATAGGAAGAGTGAGGCCCAAGAAACCTCCATATGAAGAGTCACATTCCATTCTATATATATGGATGTATTGATGTAAAAGAGATATGGTGAAGGAGAAAGAGTCACCCATGTAAGCAATGGAAGGTGATGTAATATGATGTATTTTGATCTCTTCATTCAATAAATATTTTTGAGTATTTGGCATTAGCATTCTTTGAGTTATTATCTAGTAGATTCTGAGTTTATATGCTTGATTGATCAACATTATTATATCTTTCATATTGCAATTATATTATTGATCTTGAGGCAATATTATTTTGAGTATTCATTCATCAAAATCTAACAGTGGTATCAGAGCTATGGTAGATCTAGATAGAAATTGAAAGAGCCTCAAGAGTCATTAGAAAGAATATTTCTACTGGTTAAGAAGAGACCAATAATGATAAGAGAATTTCCTCTAGAAAGTACGGAGTAAAATCCCCCGAAAAAAAAAAAGATAAACCAGAGAAGATAGCATTTCTCACTATGTTGAAGAAAAACCAATGACATTTAAGGATATACCTATTCCAAGAACAAAATCAAAATAGAAGAAATTTTACAGGTCTTGAAGATAGACCTTGATATTGAGAAGAAGAGAATATACCTATTCCAAGAGCAAAATCAAAATAGAAGAACATTTATAGGTCTTGAAGATAGACCTTGATATTGAAAAGAGAATATACCTATTCCAAGAGCAAAGTCGAAATAGAAGAAAATTTACAGGTCTTGAAGATAGACCTTGATTAAGAGACCCTTAGAAGAGGTCCTATTGATAAGCTTGATAAAAAAGGATTCCATATTATTTGGCTAGAATATTTCCACAGGGTTGAAAGGAAAACCCGTGAAGACTAGGATTCAATATAGATTTGATTCCACTAGTTTTTAAGATAGCTAGTGAAGATTATTATTTCTAGAACATTGAATACATCTGATTATTACTATCTAAGTTTTGTTGTAGAAAAGTAGACATTGAAGGAGGTCCAAGAAGGAGACCTTATTGAATATTGAGAAGAACCAAGAAAAGGTTCTCATTGCAAGATTGCAGATTGAAGAAAGAGACCCAAGAAGAGGTCACATTGAAGAACTTCCAAGATTGGAAGATTGAATATTGAAGACAGAAGATAGAAGGACTACAGAAGGTCCTATTGCAGATAGAAGTAGTAGAATATAGAGATCCAAGAAAGAGATCTCATTGAAGAATTTTCCATAGTTGGAAAATTGAAGAAACCAAGGTAAGGTTTCATTAAAAGCATTTACTAAGAGAATTGAAGGCTGCAAAATTAGAAGACCCAAGAATAGAGGTCTAAAGAATATTTTGAAGAAAGAAAAGAAGGCAAGAGAAAGCCTTATTGTAGAAGCTAAAGTAGTGACCATTTGAAGATATTTGAAGTAGAATATTGCAAGAAGAAGGAGCACCTAACCAGAAGATATTGGGACAATTGTCACCATACGAAAACAAGCCCAAAAGAAAAAGGATTTGACAAGAAGTTTGTCAAATTTTGAGAAGATTTTGAGAACTCAAGACATTCAGATTCTTGAGAAAGAAGACAGAGATAGAGGTTAGAGTTGAAGTTAGAATTCAGCAAGAAGTCAGAAGAAAGCAAGAATATTGAAGAGGTCATAGTTTAGAGAGATTTGAAGACAGCCACAAAGTTTTGTAGGCTGATTTATAAAAGCACAAAGTTGTTGAAAGAGAAGCTGAAAAGATAGCAAAAAGTAGAAGCGAAAAGTTATAGTTTAGAGAAATCTTTGGAGAAGCTTTCAAAAAATATTTGAACAGCCAACTAAGAGAAGGCTTGATAGAAAGAAGAGCAACATATTTGAAGGCTTGAAGACAACACCAAATCAGATTTTGTAAGCAACAAATAGAAGGGATTTAAGCTACAATTTTGAGCAACATTGAAAGAGGAAAGTGAGCTGCATTTTAGAAAAATTTGGAATAGTTTTGAGATAGCTTTGGACAACAAAGCTCAAGCAGATTTTAGCAGCATCTAAGGAGGAGTCCTCCTATAAAATTGAACAGTGAAAGAGCAGTGTTTGAAGCTGCAAATTACAGAAATAGCTAGCACATTTGAAGAAGAAGAAGAAAGCTGATTTTAAGCAGCAACTATAGCTACAAATTGAAGAGTCTACTGATAGCAAAAGAAAGGTGCAATTGCAACAAATACAAGACAACAAGCTACAAAGAAAGGAGCTACAAAAAGGTGTGTTAATTTGATGCCATATAGATTATTATTGCAAAGTTTTTGAAGGTGCCTATTAAGAGTTTTTGGAGCATCAAATTTTAGAGCCATTTAGAGCTAGCAAAGAGGAAGTTTTTTAAGGTGTCATTAAGCTAAGAAAAGACACCATTTCACACCATTGATTTTATAGAAATATTGCATATTACAATAGCAAAAAGTTATAGTTTAATAGGAGTGATAAGGAGTTTGATATATGCTATTTTGAAATAGAAAAATATCAGATTCATTTTACATTCATTAGTGAGATAGATTTACTCTCATTTTTAGAGAAGTCAACAATATTATAACAACATTAGATTGAGTTTTTAAAGGAGTTATAAGTGAATGGTATATGCTATTTTTTAAGTGAATGTAAAAGCAAAATTATCCTACGTTTGTGAGGAAGAATATCCCTCAACATATAATAGATTTTGGAAAGAGAAGAGCTCCAAGTTCAAGGTATATTTTAGGTGTTTAAAAACACCAGATGTACAAACAGAAGTGGTAAAGAAAACCACTAAAAGAGTGGTGAAAAACACCACCATATTGAGCACCATTCAACACCAGAATACAAGGGGGCAAGCTCTACAATAAACATCCACCCATTTGCAGGAAAGAAGCACTAAAAGAGTGCTAAAGGAAGAGAGCCATTAGAGCTCAAGATTTAGCCAGCCAAAGGAGCAAGAAGATGTCAGCTACAACCTACAAAAGATCAATCTACATAAATACTATGTAGCACTACCATTCTATCTACTCAAAGCAAGGCAAATTGTAAAAAGGATAGAAAAATATAGGGTGCATTATCAAAGAAATATTATCAATAGATCAAGCTACCAAAGAAAATACCATAGGGCCACCATTGGAGCATATTATAGCTGGAGCCATCCGTGAGCACGTCCAACATCATCCAAGGAGAGAAGAAACCTCACACAGTGTAGTTACAAAGAAGCAAGAATACATTGGAGAAAAGTGAAAGGAAAAAGGCATTGTAAAGCCTTGTAATTTCATACATTGGAGAAAGGAGCACATGCATAAAAATTTGTAACACTTGTCCTGAGCAAGAACAGGGAATATTACCATTTGGCACAAGGGTCAAAGTTGGCTCATAAGCCATAACATAAATCTCTAGGAAAGAAGAGTGCTCAATGCTCTACATCATCACCTAGCACTCAAGAAAGGTCTAGTAACTCCCAAAAAGCAAGGAATATTGTGCCAAGTGTCCATTTTATTATTTCATAAATGTTGGAGCCACCAAGAAGGGAGTCAAAGTATCTTATAATGCCTACAATACGTGGCACTCAACAAAAGAAAGGAGAAGCACTCATATAGCCAAAGTAGCACTTATATAGTAAAGTCTAGTGCCATACATAGAAAATTCAAGGAGGAGCATTAAAGAAAGGGTCAAAGCATCTTCCAAGAGCCATACGTAGCATATTCCAAGTAAGGTTGACCAGAAATAAAAGTACCCAACAAGTCAAGAAGGAGCGCCTAAATATTTGAGGTAATACCTACCATAGTATTTTTCATATTAAAGGCTTATATTGGTAGGAGGAATAAGGAACTAAGAGAATATATTCTAAGGTTAAAGTTTTAAAGATATTAGTGGAGTGATAAGTATTTTAAAACCTTAGAAAAATCAGAATATTATTTTTGAAGCCTTTTATCATATTTTGAAGAGTTTTTTGGGATTTGAAGTATTATATTTGAGTTTTGTAAAATTGCATATTTAGATTTACAAAACAAAGTGGATATTTGCAAAATTGCTAAGGTTGGAGAAATAAGGCATACAACATCAAATTAGGATTACAAAATATTGCAAATATTATTTTTCTAAATTTCTAGAGTTGGAGGAATAAGGAATCCTACTTCAAAATAGTTTATGAAATTTAGAGTTAAATATTTTATTCATAAATTTGGGAGACAAAAGGAGTTCTACATAAAGGAATATTGCATTAATATTTGAATATTTGTAAAGGATTAGGGAATCATAAGATAGTCTCCTCATGACAACTACAAACAAACTCTTTCTTTCAGATTCCCAATTGCTCAAAGGCCCTAACTATACTTCATGGAAAAATAAAGTAAGATCAATCTTGATAGTGGAAAAGCTTTGGGACATAGTCAAAGGAGAAAAAACTAAACCTACTGAAGATGATAGAGATATACAAAAATTTGAGGAAGATGAAGCAAAAGCATTTATGATCATAACTTTTGCAATTTTAGATGACATACAACCATATATCAGTTCAGCAGGAACTTCTAAAGATGCATGGAACACTTTAGCAAAAATATTTGAAGGAAAAAATAAAGCTACTATTCTAAATCTACAAACACAATTGCATTCTTTGAAAGTCAAGGATGGTGAAACCATTGAACTATTTTTGAGAAGAGTAGCAGATACAAAAGGGAAGTTATTAACCCTAGGAGAAATAGTTGAAGATAAATTTCTTGTTCAAGTCATCTTGAGAGCACTACCAAAAAATTACAAACATCTAGTTACATCCTTACAACTCCTAAGTAAGGATACTTATTTTGATGATTTGGTTAACATACTACAAGAATATGAAGTTGAAAACTCAGTGAAGGATGAAATGAGTAATAATGCATTAGTCTCAAAGGATAACTCACAAGGGAATGTTGCTTCATTTCCAAGAAGTAAACCAAAGTGGAATGATAGGTATTGCCAAATTTGCAAGAGAGGAGGACATAGTACCAGCTACTGCAGATTCAATCCAAGGAATCAACATCAAAGGAATCAGGCAAGCACAGGAGGACAATCAAATAGGTTGTCTCAACCTAGACAATATCAAAACCAATACAGATCACCACAACAACAATACCCACAACATACTCAATACAGAGGAGGAAATCAAAAGGGGCACCTAGCCCAAGAGATAGATGAAGTACACGAATTAAAAGATGAAGCAGAAGTACATGAAGCTAAAGCTCTTCTAGAAAATATAGTATTTCATGAAAATACTAATCTTTTATTTGATCAAAACATGAAGCAAGACAAAGAAGAACACAAGTTCAAGAAATATGAAGAAGATCCATATTGAAGAACTAGAATCTTCAATAACCAAATAATGTAATACAAGGGGGTGTTGGAATATATTACATTATTTGGTACATGCCAATGTACCATCATGGGTACATCTATAGATTAGGAAAAGAGTCTTAGATTAGGATTTACTTTATGCAATGTAATGCACAAGTGTGCAATGATATTTTGGTAATGTAAATGTGCATAGTTGTCCCTATGTACATGTGTCAATAGAGTAGGAAGATGAAGAGTCATAGGAAGAGTGAGGCCCAAGAAACCTCCATATGAAGAGTCACATTCCATTCTATATATATGGATGTATTGATGTAAAAGAGACATGGTGAAGGAGAAAGAGTCACCCATGTAAGCAATGGAAGGTGATGTAATATGATGTATTTTGATCTCTTCATTCAATAAATATTTCTGAGTATTTTTGAGTATTTGGCATTAGCATTCTTTGAGTTATTATCTAGTAGATTTTGAGTTTATATGCTTGATTGATCAACATTATTATATCTTTCATATTGCAATTATATTATTGATCTTGAGGCAATATTATTTTGAGTATTCATTCATCAAAAGCTAACATATAAAACTACTCCATATCAAATTTATTTGTTTAATTGTTGCTAAAAGACCTATTTATCCCTCCTATTTATAAAAATTGATATTTGAATTCATTTTTATTGAAAACATAAACCAACATAGGTATCAACATTGATATAACTTCTAGACAATATAATTTGCTCATGATATGCCTAACATAATTAGAAAATGCTAAAAAAAAAGTTAATTTTAACCTATGTAATTATTTAGGTTAAACCATCTAATGAAAAAAGTGAGAACACCAACTATCACTAGGTGACATTATTGATTGATGCTCTTGTAAACTGATTGAAACCTATTCCAAGAAAATGGGTATTATTGATAAAATAAAGAGAACTGGTGATTTTGAGTGTATAGGGACACTCAAGGATTTTCTAGTATTCCTTGGGCCTTCTAAATGATTCCTAGATTATAGAAAATATTATTCCTATCCTATGTATTATACACAAGGGAAAAAATTCTAGCTGCCAACTAAGTTTTTGTACCTCAAGAAATACCCTCTTTACTAGAATCCATTAATCAAGAATGTTAATAATCCTATTTACCTTGATTTCAAAATTATACTTGAACTATTTTTTGAACATTTCTCTAATAAAAACAAATTAATTACAAATATTATTATCCATAGGATTTATTTATCATGTGATAGATAATAAATGAGGATCACAACTTATAATTATAAATAAAAATGGGGTTGAGATGTAAACATATATACATTAATAAATAAGTAAAAATATATGAGATTATTTTTCATTACTTTTTCTTAATTAGGTTCTTGATGATTTTAAAGTCATAAAACATTAATCTTCCTTTATGGATTAATTGATGTACAACTAGACCCAAATAGCTCTTGAGGACAAGGATAATACCACCTTTATATATCCTTGTGGGACCTATGCATACATTTTAATTTCATTTGTTTTATATTTTAGCACATTATTGATCAATATTTTTGTTGTTTTTAATCAATGACCATGTTGAAGATCAATAAATGATTGTATAGTCCATGCTAACATATTTAATGAAGTAGTATAAAATCTGAAAGAAATTTTTCAACATTATTAAAAGAGTATAATTAGTATAATTCATGGAATTGCTACATGTTGATGATAGAGGAAATAGTACTTGGACACCAATATTATTTAGAAAGAATTGAAGCTAATCACTCTTAGATATCATCAAGAACTTGCCAAATCCTAAAAGGTAAATATGTAGAAGTTTCTTCTAGACATAATATATTATAAGATAAAAATATATTTTCTTTAAAATTGATCATATGCTAAATTCAAATATATCAACTATTATTAAAAAAATTTAATGCCACTGATGAAAAGTTAACCACAACTCCTATATTACATGGTATTAATTAGCATATTCCTTTTTAAATCCACATAGATAGCTTGGAATATCTTGTTAGTATAATATTAATAGAAAGAGAAGGTATTGTAGGCCAAAATGGCTACATCACTAAGAATCCAACATGATTTTTTAAAAATTTGCTAAGTATTGAGAAGGCTCAAAACCGTGGTCAAAGGTAGGTCAAAGCTACCCAAAAAGAGGAAGATCATGGCCGCATGATGCAAAAGTCTCTAAAATATGGTCAACATGGTCAATAGGGCCTTAAGTTACAAAGGGATTATGACTATGAGGTTATTTCTCAAAACCATGATCAAGTGAAGATAAAAGAGCACCTAACAAAAAAGGATCATGGTCATGGGATGCAGATGTCTCAAAACCATGATTTACCTCAAAATCATGGTTAATCATGCAAGAATATGGCCAATTAAAAAATATATCATGGCTTGGAGCATTCTCTTATTTGTGGTTAGTGTTTCAAAATTACACTTTCCCAAAAAGTGAGTCATAGCTACGAGTTTTCTCAAAGCCACGATCACCATGGTCAAACTCTAATATTTTGGATTTTTGATTGTGACTATAATCCAGCCCTTCTAAGCTAGTGGTGAAAGATGAAATTATCAAAACCATGGACAACGCAATAAAAATTCTCAAAAGTTGGAGAATGACCATGGCCATGAGCAAGCCCAATGCCCTGGTCAAAGTGGTCAATATAAGAGAAATTTGATTTTGAATCATGACCATGAAAATTCACTTAGAATATGAGGTTCCAAAACCATGATCAACATGGGAAAATAAGGAGGTTCTTTTCAAAAGACTCATGGCCATTATTTTCATCAAAATCGAGGCCAAAGTGGTCAAACTTTGAGAAACTCGATTTTGGATCATGGTCATGAGCTTGGTGCTTGAAGGTAAAAGGTATTCCTAAACCATGAATATTACTTATAATGAAGATTTTTCTTCTAATATATCCACAACTATGATCAAGCTCTCTACTAGGATCAAAACAGTCAAATAGGGTTTTTACAAGAAATACTCATGACCTAAAGCATTCTCAAAGCCATGGTCAATATGGTCAACACAAAAAAGTTTAAAAGATACATTGCAGCCATGAGCCATTACTTCTTAAGCAAGTGATAGAATCTTGAGCCCCAAAACCATGGTCAAATTGGTCAAATATCCCCAAGTTTGAAAATCAGGCACAATTTTGAGATGATAAGGAAATAAAACATGAAGTCTCACAGTTGTATGTAAAATGATCAAAGGAATCGAAAGCAGAATCTCAAGCACAATTTTGTGAAGGTCATTGAATTTTGACCAAGGGATGTGCCAACTCTCATATTTTTAAACTAGATTGATGAGGTCAAAGAATAGCTCGTTTTTGGACTTTGTAATGCCCCAAAAACTTTCCAACAAGTTGTTTTGTCTATTTTTCTGATTTAACTACTGAATGTGTAGACATTCATATGGATGACTTCATAATTTGTGGGGAAGATTTTGACATCACGATAGAACATATTGAAAAAGTTTTAATCCACTATGAAATTTATCATTTGGCCCTAAACCCTAACAAGTGCTTAATTATGATGGAAGAAGGAATTGTCCTTGGCCATCATATATCATCTAAAATAATTAAGGTATATCCTAAGAAATTAGAGATCATTAAGAACCTTCCTCCTCCCCAAACTCAAACTGATGTTAGGAAATTTTTGGGGCATATTGGATTTTATCGACATTTCATTCCAAATTTTAGTACACTTGCAAACCCTATGTTTGCATTGCTAACAAAATATTATTAATTTAAATGGATAAAAAAGTTCCCAAAATATTTTGATGCTTTAAAAGAAAAACTAATCCCTCCACCTGTGTTGAGATGTCCTAACTAGAAGTTGCTATTTCACATCCAAACATATGCATCCAATACTTCAATTGGAGCTACATTAGGGCAGGTGGAAAATGGGGAGCATTATTCCATTTACAACATTAGAAAAAACCTCACTAGAGTAGAAAAGAACTATACTACCACCGAAAAGGAATTTCTAGCGGTAGTATATGCTATAAATAAATTCCATCACTACATCACTGGTTATCAAGTATTTGTCCATACAAATCATACAACTATTAAATACCTGATGAACAAACCTATGGTTAGTGTAATAATAATTTACTGATTATTACTATTGCAAGAATTTGATATCACAATAGTTAATAAACTAGTAAAAGCTAATTTTGTAGTAGACTTTTTATCTAGACTAAACAACATAGGAGAGGAAGAATTAGTAGAGGATACTTTTCCTGATAAAAATTTGTTTGCTATATTAGTAACATCACCTTGGTCTTTTGATACTGCTAACTATTTAGCAACAAGAAAAATCTCCTCTCACTTTAATTCAAAACAAAAGAAACAATTGATAAAGCAAATATCGTCCTTAAAATGGATCAATAGTCTATTTTTCAGATGTGGAATTGACCATATATTACGCTAATGTATTCAAAAATATGAAGTGTATGATATCCTTCGTGCATGTCATGATGAACCTTCAAGAGGATATTATTTAGTTAAAATTACTGTTAGAATTTTTTTAGGAATTGGCTATTATTGACCATCTCTTCATAAGGATGTAAAAAAATACATATGACACTGTGACGCATGTCAAAGAATGAGAAAACCCACACATACAAATGAAATGCCTTTACAACCTTAAGTTATTTTAGAACCATTTGAAAAGTGGGGGTTAGATTTTTCTGGACCCATTGACCCAAATTATCAAGGAAATGTACATATCCTGGTATGTACTGATTATGTAACCAAATGGGCTTAGGTGTGTGCTTTTAAACATGCACATGAAGATAAGATCACTGACTTTATGTATTCTCAAAATTTTCAAAGATTTGGAGATCCATGATCTATCACCATAGATCATGGACCCTAATTTGCATCAAAATTCATAGAAGCTTTTACTAAACTTTATATAATCAAACATAGAAAATTGTCACCTTATCACCCTCAAGCGAATGGTCAAGTTGAAGTTACCAATAGAGAATTGGAAATAATGTTAACCAAAAAAATATCTTCACATAGGAGGAATTGGTTAAACAAATTACCAAAAGTTGTTTGGGCATACAATATAGCATGGAAATCCACCATGGGTTTCACACCTTTCAAACTAGTATTTTGTAAGAAACCTCTTTTTCCCATTGAATTTGAGCTACTAACACTTCACACATCTTTAGAAATCTGTATTGAATTATTACAGGTACAAATGGACAATATTATGCAACTCAATGCATTGGATGAACTTTGATTAGAAGCATTACATTAAATGGAAGTTATCCAACAATAGCAGAAGATGTGGCATGACAGTCACATTCAGTATAGAAAATTTGAAAAGTAGATTGGGCTTTATTATTTGATTCTTGTTACAAATATTTAACTAACAAATTGTAGACAAGGTGGATTGGACCATAAAAATTTGAAGAAGTTTTTAGAAATGGAACGGTTCTTATCTCTCCCATTGATGATTAAAGAAGAAAGTGGTAAATGGACACACATTTGGGAATACCATCACTCATTAACTAAGGAAGAGTTTGTAGAATAAATAGCATAGTTAGATTTACACATGATGGAAATGACTCTCCCATTATAGATTCAGAATGATTTGAAAATTTTAAAATTTTGAAAAATAACAGGAAAACAAAAATAAAAATAATCTTGATTGTGAAATTCCTTCATGGGAATAATATAGAGGAAGGTTTTGAAATTCCTTCATGGGAAAAATTAAGCCAAATTGGAGATTTAAAAAAAAAATATGAAAAAAATGAGAAAAAAGAGATGAAAAGAATTGAAAAAAAAAAGATAAAAAAATGAACGAAAAAAAGGAATGAAAAAAATATTAAAAAAGAGGGAGATAAAAAAATGAATAATTCAATAGTGAAAACCTTTTTAATACGCTATTGAATTAAGTCTTACATGAAAACTTGTTTTTGACATGTTTGCCTTCTTGATTTATCCATCATTGATCATTGTACAAAAATCACACACTGCACATGTGTCATGTTTTTATTTTCATATAGCTTGCTAACAATCATCAAAATCGAATTACCAGGTGTATTAATTTTTTTTAGGAAATAAGGTATGTGTTTCTTGCATTTACTCATAGTTAGCATTAACTTGTAATGTATTCTAATTAGATATTTGGAAAAAACTATTTGTAAATTTGGCAAACAAATGGAACATTTTGTTCAACATGTCAAGAAACACCCTATCCTATCCTTGGTTGCATGAAAAGTTTAGTCTGGCAACATAAAAACTAGAAATTTACAGAGCTTTGGAATGACCAGAGCTCCATAAAGAGGCCTAGAAAATTTAAAAATTCGGGGCATGCAAAATTTTGAATGCATAGAGAACACATTGTGGATTTAAAAAAAAATATTTCCCATGTAACACCACCTTATGCGATCACCATTGAACTCGGGTGCAACTTTCTAGACACACACATGGAAAATTTCGGAAGGATGTCATTTGGCATGTTCCAAATTACCCATTGTACCTAGTTTTAATGCCTATTTTGAAGCCATGTGATTGCAGTGCTTTGGCATGAGTGATAGCATGGATCAAGGATGGTGATATTTTCTTTTCACAAAAGTAATACTATGTTAGCCAAATCCGATCATCCAACTTACCCTAACTATTTATAAATTTTGCATGGTAATCTAGAGATATTTTGGCCAGCCACCTTCGTTGCATGCCAAAAATTAAATTTTTGCAATGCATCAAATAAACATGTGCCATGTGTCCCATTGATGCATACAAAATCATAGCATACTCTATGCCATATTTCAAAGTCAATTGCTACATTCTGAAGTCATAATGTGAAGGTATGGTAATCATCAAATAAGTAGGGGTTGTTGAAATTAAACACAAGTTGTAAACAAAACTAGACCATGCTACAAGGAGGGAGTTTCAAAAAATTATTGAATTTCACTAGACTTACCAAAAAATAAATAGAGCTGCAAATAATTGTAGTAGGTGAGTGAACAAAAATTGGTGCATTGTTATCAGACAACATGGGGTAGAAGAAGAAAGTTGAACTTGATACCATGGAAGAACTCCAATGATACCCTAAGGTGATGCAAATTTTTTGACAAGCTAGGATGATGCAATTTTTGGAGAAATTTGATGGTTATTTTGAAGGGTCAACAACTAAATTTGTCTGCACTCTGCAATAATAGAGGAACCATAAACGACATGCGAATTGAGGTAACCCTCTTAATTTTAAGTCAAATTATTGAAATGCCATTACAAGGAGTAGAAATTACTAAATAAATTAAGGACACACTCCCTGAGGTAGTTAAATTGTTTTCAGTAGAAGGAGACGTGCAACCCATAATGCAAATAAACAACATCTACAAATGGGTCAAACATGTTAGTTTACAACCACCTTGGGATGCAATTGCAGTGTGGGTTATAAGGTATTTGACCTATGAGGAATAATACACTATGTTATATGTCCATCACATGAAAATTCTCATTCATCTTAGGCATGGTACACAATGCCCAACTGTGAGTTGAATATCCCTTTGTATTTGCACCAAGAGCTACACAACATGGACAAAAGGTACCAACAAGGCTAGGAGTCTCCTAAACACCATGGCCTCATCAAAATAATTTATAGGTATCATTCCAAGGGCAATCATAAAAGTTTCAATAGGTTCTTTACACCCTAGAATGAGTAGGTTCCTGTTGAAGAGGAGCCAAAAGAAGAAGAAATATTAGCTACTAGTGGAGCATATATCCTTGAGGAAAATGTTGATGGAGTTAATTTTGAATCTAAAGAAACTCCATCATTCCCCCATGGTCCACCAACTTCCAGAACTAGGGCATAGAGAAATAGAAGAGCTGAAGGCAACCATACATCAAAACCTCGGACCAAGAGGGTAAGTTTTAAAGATGAAGTTACTAATATATTTGTTGAGGAAGAAGAATTTGCACAACCAAAGTCCTCTATTTCTAAAACAATTAGGAAACAATCTAAAGAAACCAATTTATCATTAGAGGAAGAAGAAGTTGATAGGTTTTCAAGGAGAAAGACTACAAAAGTAGAGTAGATTGGTAGGACATAGGAGATAGGCTCATAGACATTGAGAAGGTCCACCAGGTAGAAGAGAAAAGTTGTTGTTGAGGAACCTATTGAAATAGGGGAGGAAGAGGTTGAAACTTAGGACAAACCACCTTCACCCCTCCTTTGAGAAGAAGCTCAAGGAAAAAGCAATAGGAAACTACTGCAATTAAAGAAACAACACCCCATACACCATCCAAACCAAGGATAAGGAGGAAATTAATTTTGTAGGAGGATGAAGATGATGTTGCTGAGGAAACACTTATTCAAATGGAAGAATAACATATAGAGGCTTAAGAACATGAGGAGATATATTACCTACCAGTTATGGATATACCGATATATATTTATAAATATGAATAATATGAGGTATATGAGAAAAAGGACCCAATGAAGGCTACTAGGGTGATCATTAAGATCCAATAGACCTAGATTGAAAAGGGGGAGGCAAAAATAAAAGAAGGATGAATATATTTGTCAAATGTTGCATGAATAAAATGAATTGAAGGGGAAAGTGGCAGAGCTGAAAATTCTACCTAGAATTCCTAATTTAGGTGAAGAGGTAGTAGAAATCTTACTAGTATTAGCACGATAGATTCCAGAGATGGCAGCACAAGAAGATATCCCACAATTGCCTCATATATTTAAATAATTTGACTTAGAGAAGGGACCTCACCTTTCTATTCCTACCATGGTTGTTGTTTCAATAGAACAAAAATAAGCAAAAGAAGAAATTCCATCTATGAAGAGGGTTGGTAAAAAGATAATGGACATCAGAGAGTGTTCCCACCAAGGGAGAGACACTCCAAAGATGAAGCAACAACAATTTTTTTAGGAGTATATTATGGTAGAAGATGCTTTGGGGATTTCTAATGTAGCTCAAGCACATTCCAAAGAAATTTTAGAATATTTTTAAGATGAACAAGGACATTTTGAAGCACCTTCAAAACATCCATAAAATGCACTAGAACATCTAGATGAAGATCTGGAACATCCATAAAACATGCTAGAATGTCCATAGGAAGCTTCGGAATGACAGGATGAGCAAGGCACATTAACCACCAAATTTCTTGAGGTGCAAAATACTTCAATGCATGTAAGTACATCACCTAAGGAAGAGGAAAATTAGAATTTTATAAAACCTATTCAAATAGTTTAGACTGCAAAAATAGACATTCAAGTTTATTTGCTTCCAATACATGAAACTCCACTAGTGGTAGTGCATTCTTCAAAAATTGTGCCATTAGTAGCACATAATGAGGCCATTGCAAGATGGGTGGCATATTACCATACCTTGGAATTACACTTTACAACAATGTGAAGAACACAAGATTATATTGAGAGGGAGGGTGAACAATATAAGATAAAAATTCTCTTTTATTTCCAAATCAATAACTTCAAGTAATAACAATGCAATAATGAAACAATACACAAATCACCACACACATGAGAGATAAAGCTTTTACGTGGAAACACCCTCTCAGGAGAAAACCACGACAAAATATTGCTTATAAATTTCTTCAATAAATTTTGTGGGCACCAACCCATAGGAGACATCAATCCCCTTTACAAGTTTGTGGACACCAATCCATAAGAGACACCAATCCCCTATATAAGTTCATGGACACAAATCCACAGGAGACACCAATCCCCTATACAAGTTAATGGACACCAATCCACATGAGACACCAATCCCGTATACAAGTTTGTGGAAACCAATCCATAGGAGACACAAATCCCCTTGATCAAGTTCATGGACACCAATCCATAGGAGAAATAAATATCCTTGCTCAAGTTTGTGGACACCAGTCCACAGGAGATACCAATCCCCTTGCTCAAGTTTGTGGACACCAATCCATAGGAGACACCAATCCCATTGCTCAAGTTCATGGACACCAATCCATAGGAGACACCAATCCTATTGCTCAAGTTTGGACACCAATCCATAGGAGACACCAATCCCCTTGCTCAAAAATATAGTCCAAAACTTTTCTCGTAAATACTGCTCCAAAACTTGCTTACAAACATTGCTCAAATCTGCTACAAAACCTGCTTACAAAACTTGCTCAAATTTGCTCCAAAACCTGCTTACAAAACCTGCTCAAATCTGCTCCAAAACTTACTCACAAAACCTACTCAAATCTGCTTCAAAACCTGCTCAAATATGCTCCAAATTGTTCCCTTTTCTTGAGTTTGCTCTCCAAACCAAAATGTATTCTACCTAGAATTTTTTTATCTTATGAATATATAGAGGATGATATTCTGGTGTTGGAAGCTTTACTTCTTCTTGTATATGGATGAGTTGTCCTTCTTTGTCACTTGGATTCTTGGGTGAAGCTATGCACTAATCTTCATACTCTATATTTACTTTCTCAACCTCTAATTGACGATGCAATAGATGGAAAATGTACAAAACAAAAATCCTCCAAAATTTTCTCAACAATGACATCAAGTTCTATTCTCAAATTTAACATATAATTTTCTTTTTACTTCTTTATTTAAATATCAAATCAAAACACTTCCATTTATAGACACCTAAAATGTGTCATGTTTAAGAAACCACTCATATGAGCACATCTAAAGACCATATGTCCAATTTTGGACCTTTACAAGAGCAATCAATGGTCCTAACCACTCAAAATGGTAGTTTTAGCCCATTTAAGCTTAGCAGTTGTAGGCTAGAGCGACCAACAGAGCAACCAGTTTAGCAGCTATAGACTAGAGCGGCCAAAAAATCTTAGCCGATGTAGGCTAGAGTGGCCAGTAGAGCAACCAGTTTAGCAGCTATAGACTAGAGTGGCCAGCAAATCTTAGTTGCTATAGGCTAGAGCGGCCAGCTGAGCAGCCAATTTAGCTGATGTAGAGCGGCCACAACTAGCCACTGCAGATGACAATGACTAAGCCCTAAATATGTAATTTATCGACAAATAGGCCCAATCAGGGGTGGAAGTGGTAGTTTACATGCAATAAAGTGTGCGGGGAAAACTTTGCATTCCTCCTCACGACCAGTTCACATGGGAGACTCGAGTCCATAGTTAGAATTCAGTTAACTAACCTCCAAGCATAAACAAAGGACAAAAACTTCTCATGCTAACAACCATTTTGCATAGGAGACTCAAGTGGGCAGTTAGATTTTAGCTAACTGGCCTTCAAACATATACAAAGGACAAAAGCTCTCATGCTAACAACGCATGGGCCAGTTAGTTAGTTTTAACTGGCCTCCAAACATAGACAAAGGACAAAACTTCTCATGCTAACAACTAGTTTGCATAGGAGACTCAAGTTGGTAGTTAGATTTCAGTTAACTGGCCTCCAAACATAGAAAAAAGATAAAAAGATTCTCATGCTAACTCTCACTACGCATGAGAAATTCATTCCTAGGGCTTGGACATAGACCTAGGGTTTCACACTATAAAAGGTGCAAGCCTAAGAGCACCAAAGGGATCCATAATCATCCATCCATGAGAGATATCAATTCTGAGACCAAGGATGATCTTTTAGCAGACTTCTTTGAGAGAGCTTTTTCTTGGAGAGCATACACAGTGAAGCCCTATCGGATTGGAGAGCATATCTGAGCACCCTTGAGGAGAAACGAAGTGCTAGCCAACTGAGAGGTAATCATCCATACACATATGGTAATAATTTAACATTAGTAGCAACTTAAGCCCATAGTATTTGGGTCAATAGAGAGGGATTTCATCTTAGCGACCATTGTCCTGGATAGTGGCCCGCAAACCTAGTCTAGGGTTTAGGTGTTAGTTTCTCTTATTCTACTTTCTTTATATTTCACATCATTAGCATAAGATCCATTTTGCTTCATTTATTTGCTTTCATAGCACTAGTTTCATTGCATTTATTATCATTGAGCATATTTCCTTTTATTGTCAGATTTACTGCTAACAACCTCATTCGAGGAGGCAATCTCGGATAGCTAAGCGTGTGCTATTATTTTCATGATCACAGGACTACAGGTTCATTAGACATATTAGAAACATTCAAAAGCACAAAGATCCCTCCAAGAATCAGACTTGGAGAAGGAGGCATCTGTAAGCCCTCATACATTTCCATGTGTGGAACCGAGAAGCCTTTAAAAGCGCACCACCCCTTGCGAGGGGACATCTTACCCACTTGTAATTCATTGTATCAAAATGGGTATCCCTCAGAGGGACCGACATGTAACCGGGTTTCAATATCAATAAAAGGATCTCTCTTTGTTATTTTTATGTTATATGCATTTCATGGTCTTTCATTTTCATTTTGGTATAATATTGCAAGTAGATAGTAAGCGGTGCGTGCGTCCTAGGGTCACTACAGATGGCGATCATGATGGGACCTCCATTGATTTTTTATTTTTTGCCTGAATACTAACTTAGTTTTGTGTGCAGGTTTAGCCGCTCTGAGCTATAGTGGCCAGAAATCAGCCGCTCTGATCTACAACGAATGACAGCCTTAGCCACTCCTGCTAATAGCGACCATAAATCAGCCACTTTGGTCAACAGTGGCCAACACTGGAGTGCAGCAGAGGGCAGAATTTCTATCATCTGAGAGGGATTCAAGGTTGGTACCCCTTCCCTATATTTCTTTGATTTTCTATCTGCATTTGATTTCGAGAAATAGCAAGCATAAACATAGATTAATTAGGGAAAATGAAAGAAAAAAGAAATAAAAACTGCATTTTGCATTTCCTAGGTTTCTTTTAGATTTCCTCTAGGCATTGCTAGGAACAGGGGACCTCTGCATGTAAGGTCCACCCTAGTCTCCAGCGTGCTAGGCCATTGTGTTTTGGTTTGCTTGCATGTGGCCCAATCAGTGGCTATTTTCATCACAAAATAGGAGAGTGCATTAAAATCATATAGACTAGTTATAGATGCATTTGTATTAAAATAAAATATTCTTTTTAGGCATTGTAGGAAAATAGTCATGAATGTTGGTTGATGCATTGCTTTCTATTTCAAAATCTAAAAAGAATCACACACATTCACATGTATCATTTTAAACATTGGGGAGTTGGATTTCATCACCAACCCTCAATTCAGTTCGGTGACGTTGGAATTCACCTCCTTCCACCGGCTTGCCCCCTAGATATCCTAGAATGGAATAGGGACCTCCTTCAAGGAGGTGCTGGTCTCTTGTGTTCAAACTATCTCCCACTATTGGAACAATTATTGGTTCAGAGTGGAAGAGCTAGGCGAACCCCCCACTAGGATTTAAGCGGTGTACCCTAGTCTCTTTTTGAGAAAATCATGTTTGGCATGAGTGTTCCTAATTACCACTATGATTGAGTTCTTTTATTCTAAGTCCAAAGAAAAAGAAAACACATCTAAACACACTAGAACAAGTTCTTAGGACACACATTTAATCCTTAAAAGAGATAATCATATTGTTTGCTTGGTGTGTTTCTTCATTGCTGGGGTAATCAACCTAACCCTAATTTTTCAAAGAAATATATGACACCCACAACATTTTTCGGAAGTAAAAAAATTTTATAACAAAAATTATGGCCGGGAGACCTCCCATGGTGAGCAAGACCTCCAATCTAGAGAGGGAATCAGGTTCCATACCCACCACATCTCATTACACTAAGAGTTCAAATCATCCCAATGAGGGGCAAGATAGAGGGAAGAGAGTTGCTGACCTTGTTGTGCAATTTGAAATAGGCAAGAACCCTCACATGGAGTTGCAGAGGCATAGACCCAACACAACAAACCGATCAAATCAATCACATGGGTCACATGCAATTCAGAGAGAACAAATGCTCCAAGATCAATTGGATGAGTGGGATCGAATTTATTCGAGACCGACTTCCAGAACCATAGCCATAGAATATTCTGCATCTGGAAGCTCACGAAGCATGACTACTAAATGCACCACTCAACCTAGGGATGCTTCAAAGTGACCCCACAAATCTCATACAGAGTCTGACCACAGAGACACTTATCAACATACAGGATACACAGAGCAAGTTACACTAGCTAGCCAAAGTAGAGAAACAATAGAAACCTCTTCGAGGAATCTATGAATCAGAACTACAAGAATGAAGTCAGATAAGCATGAGTCTTCTATGACCATGCAAGTTAACCACATGCGATGGTTAGAAAATGCCTTGCACAAAGAGTGAGAGCTTGTAGAAGCTCTCAAACATGATAAACAGAGAGAACGGTTGTTGCACCAACATGAGCAATGTTTAAGGGAGCAAGCTGAGCAGCTAGCTCATAGCAACCAACAAGCAAATAGAAATGATCATCAAAGAGATCAACACGTTGACTCACCAAGAGAGGGGCACACTAGAAAAGAAGGAAACCCACAACAAAATCACCACTCCAAATCATGAGCAAAATCCAACTGGTGGTGAAAGGGTAAACATGATAAATCAGGATCAGACACATCTTGAATCCCCTCGTAGGAGGGAGGAGCATAGAACAAGATAAATGGATAGAGGGCTACCTCCATTACCACCATGAGTGGGTCTGCAAGAAGAGGAACTCCTCGCCTCAAAGGCATTCCAAGAACTTGCTAAAAAGATGAAGTCCTTTGAGAAACAAGAGACGGTTGGGAACCAACCAACATTAAGCAAAATACACAACCAACCATTGTGTCCATCAGTTCCTAGCCCTGCATATCCTAAGCATTTTGAGATGCCTAGGTTGGAGAAGTTTAAGGGTGAAGAGGATGCACAAGAACATGTCACCAAATTTATCAATGCATGCTTTCATCTAGAAGATAGCAATGCCCTTATGCTGAGAACCTTCATTATGACATTTTTGGGGGCTGCCACCCAATGGTTCAACCAGCTTCCCAAGCACAACATATCCAGTTTTGAACAACTAGTGAATGCATTCTTAAAATATTTCTCTTTTGGTGCTAAGAAGAAGGTGAACCTCTCAGACCTGGCCAACCTAAAGCAGTATGATGATGATCCAGTCATGGATTATGGGGATAGATGGAGAAAAATCATGGCAAAGTTATCATTTTCCATCCCGATCGAAGAGCTAATCCGAATGTTCACAAAAAGTTGTGCCAAGCACATCTCGTTACTATTGCAACTATAGAAGTATGATACATTCGAAGAAGCCTTGGCTCAAGCCAAGCTTATTGAAGATATAAAGCTAGAAGAAGGAGACCTAAAGCTCCGTAGCAAGAAAGAATGGAACGAGAGCACGCAACATCAACCACAACAGGCCCAACATGCACATGTCAACCAGATTATGTTAAACATTCCAAAAGTAGCACAGAGCCAACAACAAGAAAACTATCAGGCTCAACCTCCTACTATGTATTACAACCAATGCAACAAGAATCAAGGTAGGGGCAAACAGAAACAACCCCCTTGCAACTATACACCATTGCCTGAATCCTTGGCATCAATTTTCAATCACCTTTGCGAGGCCAAGGTTTTAAACTTGCCTAAGGAGCGCATCCTGGATCCTAATTGCCCCAAACCTAAGGGGTATAGGGAAGATCTCTATTGTGTTTACCATCGACAAAATGGCCATGATATCCAGGATTGTGTTGCATTCAAGAATATAGTGCAGGATATGTTGGATAAGAATGAATTGCAAAACATCAACATATTCAAAAATCTTCTCCCCAATCATGGGGCCAACAACAATCAAGTTGAGCACGTCAATGAGGTGCACATAGCCCCACCTGAGGAGGGTTTTATCGGTATGATCAATACTACAATAAGAAGCAAAATATGCCTTGATCAGCCCAACATATCGAAAAAGTCAACTAAAGTTGATAATCTATCACAGTCCATACCAAAAATAAGTTCAATGCACTTACAAAAGGACCCTGTGATTGCCTTTCATGAGTGGGAGATTAAGACAATCTCTCAGGATGAACCTGATCCTCCGCTCCACATCATAGTAAGCATCAATCAAATTCCGTACAAGAGAGTCCTGATTGACACTGGGTCATCCATCAACATCATCACAACTACAACTTTGAAGTATTTAAATCTGCCACCTTCACGCATTAAGGACACAACATTTACATTGAGGGCCTTCAATGATGCTACTTCCCCAACAATTGGCACAATAATCCTACCTATACAGGTTGGGATAAAGATGATACCTACATTGTGCCATATCTTGGAAGGTGAGAGGCAGTACAACATATTGCTAGGTAGACCATGGATGAGAGATATGGAATGCATACCTTCCATAGTGCACCAAAACATAAAATTCATACATCAAGGACAAGTGTATGTGGTCCCCCATGATCCTGAGCCATTCAAGTATTACAAGAAAGTTGATGAGACACAAGAAAAAGTGCCTTCTCAAGAGTTTGTGGCAATGGTCAATAGTGAGATAGAGGACCAAGTGACTCTAAAGCAGATAAAACAAGATGTGGTGCAATCAGATGTTGCTTCCCCATTGAAGGGATCAAAACCATTGGCATTAGTCACCCCTAACTCACTTCTCATGGTGCCTCCTCAAGAACAAGAACAATTGTTCCCCCCACATCAGATAGGGGGTAT
Source organism: Wollemia nobilis (assembly GCA_028583015.1). Classification (NCBI taxonomy): domain Eukaryota; kingdom Viridiplantae; phylum Streptophyta; class Pinopsida; order Araucariales; family Araucariaceae; genus Wollemia; species Wollemia nobilis. Next base: position 2,057,302 of record JAQPPZ010002979.1, read on the forward strand.
CAAAGCTAGTACAATGCAACACTACGAAGTGAAACAAAAACATGAACTAAGTCATAAACATGAGCATGTGGATACCACTAACAAAGTGGATCATCATGAAGCATCCACATCAACTCAAATAAAGGAAATGGGTGAGTTACAGTTACCTAGTGTATCTTTAGCACCTAATTTATCACCTCCTTCAATAGACAATGGTATTTCAAACCAATCACTAGAAATACACATGAAAGTCATATCAGTCTTGGAGCATATGCAAAATCACCTCTATAATATAGAGGCACAAATGGAGAAACAAAATGAGGCATTGCACTTTATCATGAACCAACTTGAGAGACAGAAGCAACCTTTATCTAAGGTCAAATTGTCTCTTGGGCAGCCACAAGAGAAGCCTCAACAAGAGCCCCTCCAAGGACATACCTAGAAGGCTCAACCTGGTCCTCATACCAGGCCTAAGCATGCTAAACAATCAAAGCAACAACAACGCATTTGGACTCCTTTAAATGAGTCTATGTCAGATATTTTTCAAAAGCTATAGGAATCTAAGGTCATCACCTTACCTGACATAAAGCCTCTATACCCAAACAGAGCTAAACCCAAGGGTTATAGGGAGGACCATTACTGCATCTACCACCGAATAGAGGGGCATGGCATTTGCAATTGCAAAGGATTCAGACATGTAGTTCAAGACCTCATAGACAGTGGGGCATTTCCCATAGATGGTTCATTCATTTCATCTCATCAAGACAGAGGCACCCCGTAGAGGTCTGTGCCCCAATTGGGAGAGCTGATTTCTGTCACTCTTCCTAAGCAAGATGACTACATTACAGTAGGAAACATGCACACTGGGGGCACCTAAGGTATCATACCTTCCCCTTGTAACACCAAAAAAATATCAAAAACATTCAGATAACTTCAAAAGATACAAAAACAATATAAAACATAAAAATACAAACAAATCAGAAAATAGTAAAATAAAAAATAAAAGGCACCAGGGGCATCTCTAAGCTGCTTGGTCAAATCTCACCAAAAATGCTCCAAGGGTATCTCTAATGCCGCTTGGTCAAATTAACCAAAAATGCTCCAAGGGTATCTTTATGTCGCTTGGTCAAATTCACATTAATCAAAACTGCTCCAAGGGTATCTTTATGCTACTTGGTCAAATTCAAATTAATAAAAAATGCTCCAAGGGCATCTTCATGCCATTTGGTCACATTAATAAAAATGCCCCAAAGGCATCTTAAAGCCCTTTGGTCAAATCAAATCACAAAAGGCCCCAAAGGCATCTTAAAGCCCTTTGGTCTAATCAAATCACAAAATGCCCCAAAGGCATCTCAAAGCCCTTTGGTCTAATCAAATCACAAAATGCCCCAAAGGCATCTCAAAGCCCTTTGGTCAAATAAAATCACAAAAGGCTCCAAAGGCATTTTAAAGCCCTTTGGTCAAAAGCAAAAAACAATACAATAATCAAAAAGTACAAAAACAATGCAAAAATCAAAAATACAAAAATATTTGCATCTCACATCTGCATTCACATAGTTGCATTACATCTATTTCATTTGCATATGTTATGATCATAGTCTTGCAAACGATGCCACAGTTTGTATCACAATCACAATATTCAAGTCCATCTTCATCCATTCATCCATGTGTGTAATTGTGTTTTTCAACACAACCATTTCGTGTTGCTATAAGAAATATACTAAGGTTTCCTAGTCATTCAACCATATCTAGTGGTCTTATCAGCTTTTGTAGAAAGCCACCTTGATTAGTAGAGGGTAAGGTCCAGTTGTGATAGTACCTTGGATATTCAGGATCCCATCACTAATTGAAACACTAAAATCCTAGCTGGTACCAAGGAAAGATGAAAGCTACAAAAGTGGTCTAGGTTACCTTAAGCGAAAAGGATCTTCCTTGCTTATCCCCCTATGCGACCGGTTCAAAGGTGTTGAGAATTGGAAAAAGGACAAGCTCCGCCCTACCCAATTAAATCCCTTGCTTTAATCAAAATGAGCAAAAATCCTGAGTCAAAGCAAATTTCAAATTCCAAAAGTCATTGTTCAAAGTATCAAAAGCACAAAAACAAAGTGAATAGTGATTATCATCACTACAAGAATCCCTTGCTCAAAGAAAAAAGAAAAACAAAAAAATCAATAAAAAATAAACAGTGATTCTCATCACTAAACATGAGCAAGTATCCCAAATCAAAATGAAGAAAAGAAGGGAATGGAGCTTGAATCCCTGGAATTCTCAGCATTATACAAAACTGGAAGGAGATATCCTTATGCATGATGATATGTCTAACACAATAGCTATGCATTTGTGTAGACCAATGTTTGCATGTGGATGAGCTAGCTTTAGGTAACCCAATACTGCCTAGTGGTATAGTCCAACTAAGTCCAACATAAGGATGAGATGAACACTTGAGGATCCCTGATCTTAGCAATGGGCTGAAAGAATCCCACCTGACATCGGAGGAAATGCTTGAGTTCTATCTAAATATATATTCATTTGCACACACAGAGATAATGAATATCCAGGTACAGAGTGAAAGCCTTGCTTTTCAAAAGTCTCGTATGGTCAGTACATAACTGTTGATAGGGTAACTAGAGTGTTTGAAGTCTCAGGAAAAACCTCAAAAATTCCTACATAGCAACAAATCATTCCATCAAATCATACATACATATCACCTCATCTCACCCCACATTTGATTTTTAAATGATTAAGTCTTATTATAAGAATTATTGTTTATTCATGATTTTTATACATTCTGTGGTGTCGCCCATTAGATTGTTAAACTCATATCACATGCATACCTTATATTTTAAGTGATTAAAGCATACAAGTTCATGTACATTAGATCACCATCATAATGCATTTCACACATTTCATTTATCATATCATAACAATACAAGTTAAGATGCATACAATTAAATCAAAATTAAACATGCATTTAACAATAAGCACTGCATCCATAAATGCATACATCATAAGTAGTCCATCTACATCTAAGTCATACCATCTAAAGCATACGTCCATCATCTAGCTAGCACATGTCACCAATACATTGCATACATATAGCATAATCAAATCATTATCTAGGCATAGCATCCATCATTGCATCCATAGCATAAAATCAAAACAAAAACATTTCTAAACATCAACTGGGGCAATATTGGTATCATACCTCCCCTAGTCAAAAAAATTAAATAGTTAAGCAATCAATTTACAAATTCCCCAAAGGACACAAGCCCTTTGGTCAACTTAACAAATGCCCCAAAGGACACAAGCCCTTTGGTCAACTTAACAAATGCCCCAAAGGATGCAAGCCCTTTGGTCAACTTAACAAATGCCCCAAAGGACACAAGCCCTTTGGTCAACTTAAAAAATGCCCCAAAGGATGCAAGCCCTTTGGTCAACTTAACAAATTCCCCAAAGGATGCAAGCCCTTTGGTCAACTTAACAAATTCCCCAAAGGACGCAAGCCCTTTGGTCAACTTAACAAATGCCCCAAAGGACATAAGCCCTTTGGTCAACTTAACAAATGCCCCAAAGGAGCATAAGCCCTTTGGTCAACTTAACAAAATCCCCAAAGGACACAAGCCCTTTGGTCAACTTAACAAAATCCCCAAAGAGCATAAGCCCTTTGGTCAACTTACAAATGCCCCAAAGGCACAAGCCCTTTGGTCAACTTAACAAATGCCCCAAAGGACACAAGCCCTTTGGTCAACTTAACAAATGCCCCAAAGGATGTAAGCCCTTTGGTCAACTTAACAAATGCCCCAAAGGACACAAGCCCTTTGGTCAACTTAACAAATGCCCCAAAGGACATAAGCCCTTTGGTCAACTTAACAAATACCCCAAAGAACATAAGCCCTTTGGTCAAACTTAACAAATGCCCCAAAGGATGCAAGCCCTTTGGTCAACTTAACAAATGCCCCAAAGCATAAGCCCTTTGGTCAACTTAACAAATACCCCAAAGGAATCACAAGCCCTTTGGTCAAATCACCCCACAAACATAGCAGTCTATGTTTTTGCTTAGCGTTGTGTTTTTCCACACAATGCATCACAAAAAGGGGCATCTATAGACACCTAAAACATGTCATGTTTAAGAAACCACTCATATGAGCACATCTGAAGACCATATGTCCAATTTTGGACCTTTACAAGAGAAATCAGTGGTCCTAACCACTCAAAATGGTAGTTTTAGCCCATTTAAGCTTAGCAATTGTAGGCTAGAGCGGCCAATAGAGCAACCAGTTTAGCAACTATAGACTAGAGCGACTAGCAAATATTAGATATTATAGGCTAGAGCGGCCAGCACCTTTACTATAGCTAGCCAATATTACTCTATAGGCTAGACCTTTTAGCCATTGTAGGCTAGAGCGACCACAACTAGCCACTACAGACAATAGCGGCTAAGCCCTAAATATGCAATTTACTGACAAATAGGCCCAATCAGGGGTGAAAGTGGTAGTTTACATGCAATAAAGTGAGCAAGGACAACTTTGCATTCCCCCTCACAATTCACATGGGAGACTCAAGTCCATTAACTTCCCCAAAAAACCCCCATTGATAGGAGACTCAAGTGCAATTAGACTTTAGTAACTCGCCTTCAAACATAGACAAAGGACAAAATCTTCTCATGCTCAACAACGGTTTGCATAGGGGGAGACTCAAGTTGCAGGTTAGACTTTAGTTAACTGGCCTCCAAACATAGACAAAGGATAAAAGCTTCTCATGCTAATAACCAGTTTGCATAGGGGACTCAAGTTGGAATTATATTTTAGTTAACTGGCCTCCAAACATAGACAAAAGACAAAAGCTTCTCATGCTAACTATCACTACGCATGAGAAATTCATTCCTAGGGCTTGGACATAGACCTAGGGTTTCACACTATAAAAGGTGCAAGCCTGAGAGCACCAAGGGATCCATAATCATCCATCCATGAGAGATATCAATTCTGAGACCAAGGATGATCTTTTAGCAGACTTCTTTGAGAGAGATTTTTCTTGGAGAGCATACACAATGAAGCCCTATCGGATTGGAGAGTAGATATGAGCACCCTTGAGGAGCAAGGAAGTGCTAGCCAACTGAGAGGTAATCATCCATACACATATGGTAATCATTTAACATTAGTAGCAACTTAAGCCCATAGTCTTTGGGTCAATAGAGAGGGATTTCATCTTAGCGGCCGCTATCCTGGACAGTGGCCCACAAACCTAGTCTAGGGTTTAGGTGTTAGTTTCTCTTATTCTACTTTCTTTATATTTCACATCATTAGCATAAGATCCATTTTACTTCATTTCTTTGCTTTCATAGCACTAGTTTCATTGCATTTATTATCATTGAGCATATTTCCTTTTATTGTCAGATTTACTGCTAACAGCCTCATCCGAGGAGGCAATCTCGGAAAGCTAAGCGTGTGTTATTGTTTTCATGATCACAGGACTACAGGTTCATCAGACATATTAGCAACATTCGAAAGCACAAAGATCCCTCCAGGAATTAGACTTGGAGAAGGAGGCATCTGTAAGCCCTCATACATTTTCGTGTGTGGAATCGGGAAGCCTTTAAAAGTGCACCACCCCTTGCGAGGGGACATCTTACCCACTTGTAATTCATTGTATCAAAATGGGTATCCCTCAGAGGGACCGACATGTAACCAGGTTTCAATATCAATAAAAGGATCTCTCTTTGTTATTTCCATGTTATATGCATTTCATGGTCTTTCATTTTCATTTTGGTATAATATTGCAAGTAGAGTAAAGTGGTGCATGCATCCCAGTGTCACTACACCATTATCCCTTATTACTCCTTTAAAAATCATACATGGTAAAGATTATTTAAGAGACAAAATAACTCCTTATAAATCCAACAATTATAATAATACCACAAAAAGAAATTATCTTACTATACCTCCATGGCTGCCAACATCAAATGAACCTTCCACCTTTGAAATATTTATTGCCACTCTTTTCAAAAATCATGCATGAGACTCGAACCTAAGTATCCCAATTCCAAAATTTACTAATGTAAAGAAAACCACCTTGGATACATTATCTGATGATAATAATATTCTACCACCTTCAACTTGAAGTAGTGCTACCAATGTTACATAATCAAATCAATGTTTTTCTTTACATGATTCTTCAGCTCCTTTCCACATGCAAATTCAATATGAAAATACAAATAATTTCCAATCTATTTCTGATATTCACAATCTATTTTTCAACGATGTCTTACAACTAATGCAAACTCTTCAATTACAGAAATGTTTAACAAAATCAGAGACTCATGCAAAGGCTACCAATAAATTGATTTTCTTTCTCACAACTTTTGTTGTAGTTAACCTTTTTAATATTAAAATTTTATGATTGTTGGTTTCACAATTTCCTCTAAGTTTCAACATTCACTGGTTTCATGATTTCCTCTAGGCTTTGATTTTTCCTCGATGTTTGTTGACTTAAAGATTTTCTCTAGCTTCAATATTTTTTTGTTGGCTTCACAAATTTTGCTGACTTCAATCTATTCTCAATTGTTCATTGGCTTCAGTCATTTGGTGTCTTCACAAATTTTTCTATATTCAATCTATTCTCAAATTTTCGCTCACTTCACAACAATATTGATAATATATTTCTTCTCACACTTTTTGCAATCACTTTCGGTGATTGTGCACTACCTCCTTCCACAAATCAAAATATTTTCTCATGTGTTGTCTCTAGTGATAGTGTGTTGCCTCTGTCTATAGATCCAAACACTTTCTCAAGTGTTGTTTTCAATGATACCTTCGATGTTTGTGCACTACCTCTACTATGGTGTTCATGCGCTACCTCTTCTCCAATGTTTGTGCGTTGCATCTCTTTGGTGTTCATGTGTTGCCTCTTCTTCGACGTTCACCGTATGTTCAAGTCTCCATTTTCTCTCAAACTCTTCTTATCTACCACAAGCTTAAGTTTCCATTCGTTGCTCCATTAGTATTGTGCTTGTATATCGAAGGCGTCAACCAACAACTCTACCAAAGTGAAATTTAGTCTTATATTTATATGCAAATGTTTCACTTGCTTATGGCACCCAAGGTCGGCCCACTTTTATTTTTAATAATATTTATATTTAAATCTTTTGATTTAAATATATCATATATCAAACCTTTATTACTTTAATATTTAAATATTAAAGCATACATCACCACCTTATATTGAAATGTACAATGGTGCTTTTGACATCAATGACAACTCAATATTTCATCCTTGAAGATATTTCTACCTTTGACATCAATGACAACTCAATATTTCTAACAATCTCCCCCTTTGTCATTGATGGTAACCCTTCAATAAATTTTTTCTTTATTACAACATATCACAAACTGCTCCCCTTGACTAGCTGCTCCCTCTTACTAAAATTCTTACCCTTTAAAATTAATGGAAAATGCTCCTTGGGGCTAAAATATAAGACACTTGACAATGCCCCCTTCCTACCTACTCTTCTTGAGATGTTCAAATATGATATGGGAGTGAAACTCCCAAATTACTATGCTCCTCTTCTTGTTCTATTTTATTTCTCCAAAATTTGGAGGTCATATTCTTTTGAACAAATTGACTATTCTCCTTCTTGCTTGACTTTGGAAGTTCAGGGAACATTGTTCTACACCATCTAGTTGTATACCCAAAATTATTACATTTGTATCATATGATGTTGTAGTCCATGAGAGGTGCAAATAAATTAAAATTCCTCTTAGTGAACCCAAAATTATTCTTAGTATGGACCCTACAATTTACAGCTTTATGACCAATTTGGTGACATGAAAAACAATAACCATGGAAGTAATATTAAAAACTGTCTGATTGCCTTGGAGGATATTACCGCATGGTTCTCTCATTGTTGTTTCTATGATGGAATTTATTCTTTGATGATGGTTTTTTTCTTCCTTATCGATGCTTCCACTTATCAATACATCAACATACATCTTAGGTTCCTCTTTAATCATTTTATTTTATGCCTCTTTTCCATTTGAGCTTGATTCCCCCTTTTGTTTTCTTTGACCTTATTTAAAACCAAGTCTAGTATTTATATTTGAAGATCTTTGTGTTTTGATAATATTGCCAATGATTTTTTTTTATTTTTCCAAACCTATGTAGCTTATAATTAGAATCTTCCACTTCCTTTCTTAGAGAAACAACCTCATATTCTAGTTTTTCATATTCCAAATTTTTTATCTTTAATTGCTTAGCCATACCTTCTTCAATTCACTTTACCTCTTCAACTTTAACTTTCAAGTCAATGATTTTTTGTGACAAATTTGCCTTTGTATTCTCATCCTCTTGTACTTGAGCCTTCAATATTGAGTCCTTATTTCTAACCCTCTTCAACTCTTTAAGAGCAACAACACATTCCTCTTCTATGTCAACCATGGCTTCTTTTTCATTTTCTGAATATTTTTCTTCTTCTTGGTCTTTGAGAATGAGAGCATCTTATCTCTTCTATGGCCAAAAATAGGTTTTCTTCTCTTTCACTATTTGAGATACTTTCATCACTGTTGTTGGAAGAACTGCTTGCTTCTTCAACATAAAACATTTTCTTGTGTCTTTGAAATATCTTCTCATGCTTGTTTTGACCATACCTATTTTTCTTTTCATGATAATTTTTTTCTTTTTTTTTATCATATTCCTTTTCTTCTTCACTGCTACTACTTCTATCTTGTGGGAAATTAGATACATAGTGACCAAGGTTACCACAATTAAAATATTTTATAGAATGCATACCTTTATGTTTTATTAGACCCTTATTATTCCTTCGTGCAAAGTTATCTTCTTCTCCGTTGCTTGATTCTTCACTTGATTTTGGTTCCTTACTCTTTATCTTCATTGAAGCTTTAAATGCTACTTCCCATTTGGATGTTTAATATTTTTTAGTCCTCATCTCATAGGCTATGATAATTCCATGTATCTCATCCATGCTTAAGGTTTTAAGATCCTTCATCTCTTCTATTGCTGAAACCTTTGCATCAAACCTCATGGGAAGTGACCTTAAGATTTTCTAAAAAATCTTAGAGTCTTCAATATTTTCTCTAAGTCCACAAATGGTGTTGAAAACCTCATCAACTCAGAGTAGATACTTGGCAATATATTCCTCATATTTCATATTTAAGTCTTCAGAATCCCTCTTGTGGTTTTGAAGTTTTACCATTTTAACCATGTTGTCTCCTTAATGTGTTCGTTGTAACTTGTACCATATTTATTTTTCTAAGGTGTGTTGCATGACTTTCACAAAATCTAATTCACATAACCTTCTTAATATTACATTCATTACCCTGGCATTATTTTCAAATAGTTTCTTGCCATCTATATCCGTGGGAGGAGTTGTAGGTGGTATGAACCCATACTCAATGGATTGCCATATATCATAGCCATGTTCCACCAAATAAGTCCACATCCTTATGCTCTAGAAAAAATAGTTAGTCCCATAAAACAATGGTGCCCTATTTGATGAAAAACCTTCATGGCTAGTCATATGTGTTATTGTAATATCTTCCTTCAAGTTGTTAGGATTTCACAAAGGAACCCACTCTGATACCAATTGAAAAACACAAGCTTATACTAAGAGGGGGGTGAACAATATAAGATAAAAATTTTCTCTTTTCTTTCCAAAGCAATAACTTCAAGTAATAACAATGCAATAATTAAACAATGCACAAATCACCAGACACATGAGAGACAAAGCTTTTACATAGAAATACCCTCTCAGGAAAAAAACATGACAAAATATTTCTTATAAATTTCTTTAATAAATTTTATGGGCACCAATCCATAGGAGATACCAATCCCCTATAAAATTTTATGGACACTAATCCATAGGAGAAACCAATCCCCTATACAAGTTCATGGACACTAATCCATATGAGACACCAATCCCCTCTACAATTTTGTGGATACCAATCCACAGGAGAAACCAATCCCCTATACAAGTTGGTAGAAACCAATCCATAGGAGACACAAATTCCCTTGATCAAGTTCATGGACACAAATACATAGGAGATACCAATCCTATTGCTCTATTTCATGGACATCAATCCACAAGAGAGACCAATCCATAGGACACACCAATCCCCTTGCTCAATTTTATGGACACCAATCCATAGGAGACAAAAATACCCTTGCTCAAGTTCATGGACACCAATCCACAGGAGAAACCAATCCCCTTACTCAAGTTTGTGGATACCAATCCATAGGATACACCAATACCCTTGCTCACAAATTTGGTCCAAAACTCTGCTCACAAATACTACTTAAATCTACTCCAAAAAATGCTTACAAACACTACTAAAATTTTCTCTAAAACCTATTTACAAAACCTGCTCAAATCTACTCCAAAACCTACCTACAAAAACTTCTCAAATCTGCTCCAAAACTTGCTCATAAAACTTGCTCAAATCTGCTTCAAAACCTTCTCAAATCTGCTCCAAATTCTTCCCTTTTCTTGAGTTTGCTTTCTCCAAACCAAAATGTATTCTACCTAGAATTCGTTTATCCTTATGAACATATAGAGGATGATATTCTGGTGTTGGAAGCTTTACTTCTTCTTGTAGATGGCTGAATTGTCCTTCTTTGTCACTTGGATGCTTGGGTGAAGTTATGCACTAATCTTCATACTCTATCTTTGCTTTTTCTCAACCTCCAATTGACCATGCAATAGATGGAAAATGTACGAAACAAAAAGCCTCCAAAATCTTCTCAACAATGGCATCAAGTTCTATTCTCAAATCTGACATATAATTTTCTTTTTGCTTCTTTATTTAAATATCAAATCAAAACACTTCCATTATCCCTTATTACTCCTTTAAAAATCATACATGGTAAAGCTTATTTAAGAGATAAAATAACTCCTTATAAAGCCAACAATTATAATAATACCACAAAAAGAAATTATCTTACTATACCTCCATGGCTGCCAACATCAAATGAACCTTCCACCTTTGAAATATTTATTGCCACTCTTTTCAAAAATCATGCACGAGACTCGAACCTGAGTCTCTCAACTCCAAAATTTACCAATGCAAAGCAAACCACCTCAGATACACTATCCGATGAGAAAAATATTCTACCACCTTCAACTTGAAGTAGTGCTGCCAATGTTACACAATCAAATCAACGCTTGTCTTTACATTATTCTTTAGCTCCTTTTCACATGCAAATTCAAGATGAAAATACAAACAATTTCCAATCTATTTCTAGTATTCACAATCTATTTTTCAATGATGTCTTATAGTTGATGCAAACTCTTCAATTCCAAAAATGTTCAACAAAATAAAAGACTCATGCGAAGGCTACCAATAAATCAATTTTATTTCTCACAACTTCTGTTGGGCTTCACCTTTTTAATATTCAAATTTGATGATTGTTGGCTTCACAATTTCCTCTAAGTTTCAACGTTCACTAGTTTCATGATTTCCTTTACGCTTTAATTTTTTCTTGATGTTTTCTGACTTCAATATTTCCTCTAGCTTCAATCTTTTTTCATTGGCTTCACAAATTCTGTTGGCTTCAATTGTTCGCTATCTTCACAAATTTTTCTAGCTTCAATATATTCTCAATTGTTCATTGGCTTCACAAATTCTGCTGGCTTCACAAATTTGCTATCTTTACAAATTTTGCTAGCTTCAATTTATTCTCAATTATTCACTAGATTCACAAAAATCTTGATAATATATTTTTCTCACACTTTTTACAATCACTTCCAATGATTGTGCGATGCCTCCTTCCTCAAATAAAATCACTTTCTCACGTGTTGTCTCTAGTGATAGTGTGTTGTCTCCATCTACAGATCCAAACACTTTCTCAAGTGTTGTTTCTAGTGATACCTTCAGCATTCGTGCACTACCTCTACTTTGGTGTTTGTGCACTACCTTTTCTCTAGCGTTCATGCACTGCCTCTCTTCAATGTTCGTGTGTTGCATCTTCTCTAACATTTTTCAAAGACTCAAGTCTCCATTCGCTCTCAAACTCTTCTTATCTACCACAAGCTTAAGTTTATGTTCATTGCTCCATTAGTATTGTGCTTGTATATTGAAGGCGTCTACAAAAAATCACTATCAAAGTGAACTTTAGTCTTATATTTATATGTAAACATTTCACTTGCTTATGGCACCCAAGGTCGACCCACTTTTATTTTTAATAATATTTATATTTAAATCTTTTGATTTAAATATATCATATATCAAACCTTTATTACTTTAATATTTAAATATTTAATTTAAATATTAAACCATACATCACCACCTTATATTGAAATGTACAATGGTGCTTTTGATATCAATGACAACTCAATATTTCATCCTTGAAGATATTTCTACCTTTGACATCAATGACAACTCAATATTTCTAACACAATAAAATCTTTGGAGGAGTAGAGCAAGCAATAGACTGTAAAAACTACAACATTACAGACTAAGGTGAAGGATTTATGCTTAATTGTAAAACACCTGGTGCAATGTAGAAGAGTTACTATGTTATACAATATTATTCCTTAAGGAGAGATTCCCCAAGTGGTAGGTAATGTGCATTTGCTTTGGTCTATTATACAATTTATTTTTTGCCTAGGATTTTCTTGATGCATTCCTGCATAGTCCTGAAGAAGAAAATAACATGCTATATGAGTTTTATATACACAAGTTTGTAATGGAAGATAATGTACAGTTAAAGCCCCACATATATATAGGTGATGTCTAGCTTATATATTTTGTTTCTACATTGCAAAATCAAATATTTTGGGATCAAGAAAATAAATAAAACAAGACTATTGAAATAGGACCTGGTCTGTTGATGAGACATATCCAACCTAAAAATGTAGCACTAAGTAGTGTACATTTATCCTTGATGAACAATACCAATATCAGAGATACATATCTTAGGAACCTAAAGGAGAGTTTTATCTATTTTTACTAGTTTTGTATAAGCAATTTTAACAACTATTTGGCAGCATGTAAGAGCAGATGGGATGAATTGCCTATATATTTGCAGAAAAGGGAAACCATATCACCAACAAACCTATTATGGTAACGAAGAAGGGCATATGCATTTATGGATGTAATATTGGAATTGATATATCTCTAGATCGGCCTATGGTTTAGGCCACCCGCTATTATTACACTTGTACCAATTTATTTTGACTCTAATATTGAGCCATAGCAATAATTTTAGAGATGGATGATTGAGATAAAGAAGAAAATAGGATACCATGATGGAGATCACACATTTTGGGGAAATTGGTATGAAAAAATAGAGCTAAGTGCTACTGTAGCCCAAAAAAATGCATGAGTACATGCATCAAGTTAAATTGAGGGAGGGGAATGATGAGGCCAAATAATACCTCATTTTTGCACCATTTTTTGACATAAAACTACCATATTTCAATACATAATATAGATATATGCCAAATATTTGATTAAAGTGCATTATTTTGTTTATTTTTGCATGATTAAGTGCTAAGAGATATTATGCCACTATTTTGACTATTTTCTACGCTTTCTATCCTATTTTTGCATGATTTTAGTACTAAAACAACATAGTGAAATTAGTAGTAAATAAATGTTTTTATAACTTGTGATTGGTTGAGCTATTTTGTATGGTTTTCCCACCTAAAACAAGCTATTGAGGTGATATGGTGCCAAATCAACCACTCTACTGTTGAAACAAGGCATGACAACTATACACATCATATTTTGCGTAGCCACCTGTAAAATTAAAGGAAGACCAATACAAATCCAAGGTACGAAATTGAAACCTATTGGATAACATTAAAATCAACATGGGAGGACTTACCATACACTCAAAAACACCCCCATGTGGTTAATTTGGTAATAATAGAGCATTATAGGTATTCAACTTAATATTCTAGAGCTTCTTTGGAATGATAGGTAGAAACAGTCAACAATAGTAGAAAAATAGAATTTGGATCCAATCCATGAGGAGTGAATGAAAATTCATAAGGATATATGTGGCAGTTGATGATGCACCTATTATTGGATGATTCCTACCACTTTGAAAATATATATAAGCACATAGTTGGATGCCAACATGGATTCTATCTTAAATTATATTGAGTCTACTGTAATAGAAAAAAAAAATCAAGCATGAACAATGCATTTTTTATTTTTTATTTATAAATAGGGATGTAAGAATTAGTATACATAATATTACTCACCTATTGGTTGGAGTTAATTAAAAATAAAAAATTAGAGTCAAGCTTAGTAGACTATATTTTGTAGACTGTAATACTAGCATTAAGTAATAAAGTGTAGTATTTTTAGATGTGTTAAATTGTGAGTGAATGAGTGCTTAATAATTAGTTTGGAGTTTTTAATACCTTCTACTAGACCAGGGAGAAAGTTCCCACTCTTGGGTTTGGTGGAAGGTGGCAATTTGTAGGTTTTTTTACAGTTTTCTATTTTGTGCAATTTTTGTTAAATGTTATCAATTTCTTGTCATTTCTTGTAAACAAAACTTCCCCTATTTTGTACCTTATTTTTCCTTGTATTTTAAATTATGATGTGTGAGAGTGTATTTACAACTAGATGACCTCTATTTATATTTGCTCTTATCATTTTTATTTTCTGTAATTTTAGTTACAACAACTTTTACAATTTTCAACAACTTTTTATAGTTTTTAGCAATTTTTCTTGTTTCAGTAATTTGGTTTCAACAGTTTCAATTTCAAAAATGATTAAAATTAGTGATTTCAATTTCAAATTTCTATTTCATGTTATTTTTATTCAGCAAAAGTAATCTAGTTTCATTTTTAGTATATTTTAAATTTTGCAAATTAAGTAGTTTTCAAATTCTAGAATTTAAGTAGTTTCAATTTTGTAAATTAGATATAGTGTGTTCCATGAAATACTTTTATGAAACTATATTCCAATAAATAAGCATGTATTCTAACATCTAAAATATATACTCCCAAACCTCCTCTATCATAGATAGCCTTGGACACTACCCTGGATTTGACAAACATTGAAATTAAATGATGACATTAACAACACTAATGATAGATCACGTTCTTTCAAATATAGATCAATGGATGGGATTGAAACCCTTCAAGAATTAAAATCAAATAATAATTTTCACCATGAATTCATGGTTAATAGAAGAATCAAGTAAATCATAAGCCTTTTCTCAGATTTTTTGGTGGAAGATCAAGCACCAGATCTGGAAGGTGAAGCATTTTATTCTAAAAATCTTCTAGAATGATCTAACTGATAGAATGATTTGTTGCAAGAACTATGGTGATTAATGACTATAAGAATAGGGTATGGCTTAGATTGAGTTCTTTGCCAAATTATTTCAACTATTTCAAGAAACAAATTTGGAATTCGTTAACTTTAAGCAAGTTGTAAGAACCAATTGTAGTTAGAATCCAAAAACATCCCCGTAATGCTCATTTCTCATATTCATTTTAAATTGTATAAATAGAGGTTGAGCCCTCACTTTAAAGGGTCAACTCTAAAGTCTTTGCTGGCACTATTATTATAACCCCTTCTAAAAATAAATAAAAGAGAATTAGTTGGAATGTTTACCGCATACTTGCACATCTTCTTCATTTTATGGTAACGGATTTGTAAAGCCATTTCTCTTAATGCTGCCAGGCTAGTCTATTCTACTAATATTTGATTGCTAACTTAGGGAAATTGGAATGCTTCATATTCAACTATATGCGTTGAGACTTCATTATTTTGGTTAGAGTATTAGTATATTATGTTGATATTGGATTGCTAATACCTTAAATATTTGGAATTATTTCTTAAGTATGCAATTGTTCTTAACTTTGAAGATAGCAAACTATGAACGTTGTTAGTTTCATTTGATTTATCTATATCTAGTTTGTAAGAGGTTCTTAGTAGAAGCCTATTTTTTTAGCTTTATTTTTTCATATATCATTTCATATCTCTTAACCCTTCTCATTTCTATCCCTATCCTTATAGCATTTCAATTAAGCTCTAAGAGAGTCAACATTCAACAAGTTGACAAGGAACTAGCCTACTTTGGAGGCTGAGTTGAAACAATTTTGACTCATCCAATGTTGGGCTTGGGTTGTAATTAGTGGGTTATTTCATTTAAAATCTTAACAAATAATAGTTATAGTGCATTTTCATCCTAGTGTCAATCCAAGCCAAAATAGTTTCTAGCACGCCAGATGGGACCTTTCACAAGGTAACATTTCCCATTAAGTAAAAATTCAATCCCATTGACTGATTTTCCCTAGAGGAATCAAGGTTTAGTGAATTGCCTTAATAGTTTTGAGTAGAGAAAGTAAATTCACTTGGTGAATTTGTAAGTATTAGAACTTACAAATCCTTAGTTTTCATCATAATTCATGATTACTAAGTCATTTGTTAAAAATAGTCAAGAACCTATGTCTTTTTTCAAACTATTTTCCAAAAATCCTAGGCATATAAGAATACCTTCTCTTGAGTCTACCTCTAAGGATATTGAATCACCACTAGATTGTTTATATTTTTTGAACCAAATCCATTAAAAAACCTAGTCACCATGGCCCAAAATCAAGATCCTAATCAATAAAGTTATCCCAACTGGGATACTTTAGGCCCTTTAGGACTCCCTCATATGAATGATATTCCTCAAGTAGCATTGAAGGCTATACCCACATATTATGGTTCTAGTAAAATTCCTTATGATTGTTGTCAATATATATTATCCTTAGAAGCAATTCATAATATTAGATATGAGGATGTTATTGTAAGAATCTTAGCCCTATATTTTAGAGGTAAAGTCCTTCATTGGTTTAGAAACTTAAATGAAAATAGCATCTATTCTTGGGCTGATTTAGAAATGGAGGAAGAATCAACAAAGCCCTTTTTACTGCTAACTCGGTTTATTATTATGCAAAGATATTCATAAGAGTTAGTCATCGATTTCAACTTAAGGTTCAACAAAACCTAGAAAAGGATTCCTCTTGAGGTTAGACCAACTACTCCTCTTGCATACATGTTTTATATTAAATCCCTTGGTCCTGAACTAGGATTACAAACTCAGTAGGTAGATATAAATACCTTCCCACAAGTTTATTAGGTAGCTATTTATGAAAAAAATATTCTTATTTTAGTAGGTAGACTACCTATTAGATATGTCATGCCTTACTACCCTAAAGTTACTCAATTTCCATCTCAATCAAAGGCATCAACATCCTCCTTTATGTATCTACCTCCATTGTCATCCATGCCTCCCTCAATGGCTTAAATTCCTTCCCCTCTTAAAACATCATCAACCTCAATTCCTTTTCCTCCTCTCCCAGCTCAGGAGCCTCAAGAATCATCTTTGTTACTTGATATTCAAAGAACCTTAAGAAAAATTAAGAACAAGGTCAACATTATGGAGAAAATAGAGGTAGAGATATCTTAGAAATGAAGGTTCCCATATGTAAACAAATATCAAAGGCTAACTACAAGTAGCAATGCAGGGCCTAAGAATAATGTCACTTATGAAGAACAAAAACTATTCTTGAAACCAATGGATATTCTTGGTGTCTAGTGTGTAATGATCCTCATAGTATAGATACTTATGTTATGTATCAACACCATGTGCAATAGGCTATGGAAAAGGTAAAGAGAACCCAAAATGGGAGAGTGGATATGCTTTGATAGCCTAAATAAATTATGGTTGGGAAAGATCCTTTATAATATGAGGCTATATTTATGCTTACAAGATCTAGGAAAAAACCATTACAATTTGATCCATAAAAATGATTCAATTCCAAGTTTGTTCTGAAAATAATAGGGAATACCCCTTACCAATTAATGAAAAGATTCCATTTCCATGAGCAAATGAAAGGAATGATCCAACTCCCAGTGAAAAATAAAAAAGAGAAGAATATCCTAAAGTAGTATGATAAAGTGAAGATGAAGGAACCTATAGGTTCAAAATAAGAAGCCAAAGAGAAACTAAATTTTCCTTTTATCACCAAAAGGTAAAGAATTAAGGTAACTCAACAATACAAAAGGAAATTTGCTGAATCAAAAAAGAAATATGAGGCTAAATATTTATGAAAATATAATTTTAATATTTTAGAAGAATTGAAGAAAACTCCTTCTAAAACAAGTCTATATGACACACTCTTTATCCCTAGCCAAATAGACTTATTAAAAGCTTCTCTAAATAGGAATGCTCAAGAAAAAGAGACATCCACTATTTACAACTTAACACATGGACAAGAAAAAATGAATCCAACTCAACTAAAGAATAAACCTTCTCCCTTTACATTTATTTAAGGATGGAAGGATGGATTGTTCAAAACTATATGATAGATTTAGGAGCTTCAACTACAATTATGCCAAAATCAGGTTGTGAAGAAATGGGTATGGAATATACCTATTTGTGTCCAAGAATCTTATAGTTATATGGGATATGAGTGAAGACCATTAGGGTGGTCAAATATATTCTTATGAGATTGCATAGAGCCCTAAAGGTCACTATAGTCCAAGAAATAGTTGTAGTGGATCTAGAGCCCTATTTTGGCCTATGCATTTCAAGATAATTCATTGCCAAACTAGGAGGATATATGTATTTGGATTACTCTTGTATGATGATTCCCCACAAAGGTAAGATAATAAAGATAATTTCAGAGAAGCCAATAGCCTATCACATTGAAAATATTGAAGATGATATGTATAATAACTCTATTTTGGAAGAACCAGAGTTGGTAGAAATACTAGAAGATATGGAAATAGAGGATGATATACCATTTGATAATAGTTATAATTTATTTGAAACTAGAATGGGTATATAAAATATTACTTCTAAAAAGGAGAAGAAATTTTTTCCATATCCAATCAAGCCCTCAGGTAATCTAAATTTTGGACCATATGCTTTGATGGAGCTAGGTGTAAAAATGGGGCTAGAGCTAGAGTAGTTTTAAAATATCCCTTAGAAGGTGTCAAGAGCTTTGCTTACAATCTAACTTGGTCTTGCACAAATAATCTTGTAGAGTATGAGACTTTATGTCTAGGTTTGATGCAGGTTGAGAAAATGGGTGTAAAAGTACTAGATACTTATGGTGAATCAGAGTTAGTAGTGAATTAGGTTACTAAGAAATGTAATAGCAAACATCATTACTTGAAAATATATAGGAATAGAGTATGGGATTTAATGGAATCCTCTAATGCCTTAAACATACATTTTATTTCTAGATAGTAGAATATGTTAATAGACGCCCTAGCTATCAGAGGTTCTAATAATACTCCATATTCAAACTGTAGGTCAATAAGGAATAAAATATTTAAGTTGGTCTTTATGCCCTTAGTACCAAGCAAACAAATATTTTGGTAAGTATTTGATATTGATGACCAGATTGTTGATTTCGTAATAAGAGAAGCTAGTTATCTTAACATACAAGAAGAGACAAATCAAGAAGTTAAACAAAAAACTATTATACAATCAAAGAAAAATCGTATAACTAAGGATGTTATTATATTAGAAAGTCTCTTTGACAATGAATATGGAAAGAAATCAATAACTATGATAATATATGATAAAATTTATAGATAAGTTGAAATTGAAAATGGAAATAACCTCAAGATTGGTATCTAATGTACTCCATAGGAGATTGAAGAGTTCAAAGCTTTGTGTGTTTAATATCAAGATATTATAACTTGGCCTTATGAAGACTTAAAAGTTAATAACAAAAAGGTAATCCAACATACTATTGAGTTAGTTCCTGAGACCAAACCATTTAGATAAAAATAGATACCAGTGAATCCTAATATTGAGTCAATCATGAGACTTGAATTGCTCAAACTGCTAAAGGCAAAGATTATTTATCCTATTAAGCATTCTACATGGGTTTGCAATCTAGTTCTAGTGAGAAATAAGAATTGTGACATTCACTTATGTAGATTTCAAAAATTTAAATGCAACATCTCCTAAGGATCATTATCCCTTACCTCAGATTGATCAAATTTTGTAGATTATTGCAATGGCTGAAAGTTTTTCTCTATTATATGGTTTATTTGGTTATAGTCAAATCTAGGTAAAATATGATGAGCAGTATAAGATAATTTTCACTACAAATTGGGGCACTTTTGCTTACCATAGAATGCCATTTGGTTTCTCTAATGCAAGAGCTACTTTCCAAAGAACTATGGATTATACCTTTGAAGATTTGATAAATAAAATAATTCTTATATCTGTATGACATGACTATGTTTTATCCTAAAAAATAGACATATTTGAAGCATTTGGAATAGGTATTTTATAAGTGCAGAGAATTTGGTATATCTCTTAATCCCAAGAAGTCAATATTTGTAATTCATAAAGGAAAGTTGTTAGAGCATGTGGTGTCCAAACAAGGAATGTCAATAGATCTAAATAGAGTGAAATCTATATTATTTATCCCTATTCCTATGAATAAGAGGGCCTTAAAATCATTTTTTGGATAGATCAATTTTGTAAGAAATTTTTTATTTGATTTTTCCCAAATTGTAAGGCGTATTTTTGAGTGTCAAGAATAATTTTGAATTCAAATGGAATGATAAAATAAAAGAATCTTTTGACCTAATTAAGCAAGATATTGTTAGTACCCTAGTATTTGTAAATCCTAATTTTAATAAATATTTTATCCTATATGCCTATGGTGCTAATGAAAGCTATGTTGTAGTGTTGACACAAAAGGATGATGCAGGTGATGAGCATCCTATATTCTTCTAGAGTTAGACTCTCCATGAATACCAGATAAAGTACAACTTCATTTAGGGGTAGGTATTTGTAGTTATGAAGTCACTCAAAATGTTTAGACAATACCTAGATTAGAGTAAGACTATGGTATATGTAGTGCATCAAGATGTTAGAAAATTCATCCTATAGGGAGAGCTAAGTGATAAGAGAGTAGTTTGGATTACTAAGATTCAAGAATATGATGTGGAGATCCATCCTACAAAGCTGATAAGAGGAAGAGCATTGTGTTAAGAGTTGGTAAAAAATTCAAATAAAGACCACATGGTAGCTTTTCATTCATCATAATTGAACCAAAAGGAGGATAGTATTTTAGAGAATGCATATTGGGTAGATAAGCTCACAAACTACTTCCAAATAGAGGTATGCCCTCAAAATATGAATTCTTTACAAAGAAGAAGATATAGTTTACAAGATTTAAAATATGTTCTTCTACATGAAGGAATATACAAAAATAATCTCGATGGAGTCCTAATATGTGTTAAAAATTATTAGAAGCAAAAAATTCTAGATGAATTTCATGAGGGATTGTCAAGAGTTCATTACTTAGAAAAATTGCAATGAAAATACTAATATTAGGCTATTATCAGCCTAATATTTTTGTTGAGACCTTCAAAATAGCAAGAGCTTGTGATAAGTGTTAGAGATATGTGGGAAGGACCAGAAATTCATCATTGACACTCAGGCCCATTTAGGTTGAAGAACCTTTGCAATATTAGGGGTTGGACTTCATTATAATGATAAATCATATAGGCCATAAGTATATCTTAATTGCTACTAATTACTTCACTAGATGTACTTAAGCAATACCCACTAAGAAGGCTGATCAAGAACTCATTAAGTTTGTTGAAAGCCTCATTACAAGGTTTGGCATACCTAATGCTTTAGTGAGTGACAATGGCCCTTATTTCATTGGAAAAAAATGCATTGAATTTGCTAGTAGATATGGTATTTACCTAAATAATTCCTCAAATTATTATCCTAAGGGGAATGGTTTAGAAGAATCTACTAAAAAGAAATTTCTTAGAATTCTGAAGAGAGCATTAAAGGAGAATAAAAGGAGTTGGCATCTATTGATAAATAAGGAATTATATGAAGATAGGCTCACTATGAAGAAGTCTATTAATACATCACCCTATGCATTGGTCTATGGAAAATAGACCATATTCCCACTCATATTGAAATACTTTCTCTAAGGTTAGCTATCCAATATTATTCACCAAATGAAAGTCTAGTAGAATCAAGGATAATGTAGTTTTTGCATTTGGAAGAGCAAAAGAGCAAAGCCTATGAGAAATTTTAGAAGCATCTAAAAAATACTAAGGGGTGGTTTTAAAATAGGCCATATTTAGAAAGTTCAAGGTTGGATACCTAGTCCTAGATGGAATGAATATAAGACCAAACTAGGCAATCATTAGAATTTTAATACATTCTAGAAAGGTTCTTTCACCATCATTGTAGAAAAGCAAAATAATGCTTTTAAATTGTAAGATCAGGAAGAGAGAGTGCAACAAATCCCATTTAATGGATACCATCTCAAGATTTACTATAAAAAAAATAATAACAAGGAATACATAACAATGAGCCAGCTCTAATCTATGGTCAATGTCAGGTCAAAGACCCTTAAGCAATAAAAAATTGTGACCATGAGACAAGAACCTTCTCGACACCATGGCCAACTTGGTCAAAGGGATTTATGTCAAAAAAGAACCCATTATCATGAGTTTCCTCAAAACTATGATCGACATACTCAAAGTTATCTTAAGTTTGAATTAGCATCGTGGGTGTGGGCTTCCTTCAAACCATGGCCAGTGTGGTAAAAAAGAAATTTTGAAATTCACAGAAAAACCACAACCATGAGTTGTTGCTAAACCACACCATCCTAAATCGACAAAAGTTAATCTCGTCCAGGAGAATTCATCAACTTTATGCCAGTTGGATTCATGCATGCGAATTGAAAGCACTAAAAGAGGAAGTTAAACTACTACATTTATGATAGATGAATTCAGTAGGCTATTTAGCCGAGGTAAGAGATAATGTTCATTCTTTAAAAAAGCCTTCAACTTTTAGAGAGCACGTTGAATCCAGAACTACGCTACCCTTAGATATTTAGATCTTTGTAAAAAATTACGCTACCCTTAGAGAATTTTCAAAAATTATTTGTTCAACTAATTAGTAATGGCCAGATCATCCTTAGCCAATAAAGCATCCATAGGAGCTGAGAGCCGTAATGAGAACTAGTTTCAAGATCTAGAGGTTAGGGTTGTTGATATGATTATGACATAGAAAAAGAGAAAATGAGGACAAAATTAATGAAAAGGGTATTACAAGGCCTATGATAACCAAGTCTAGGTTCTTTTTCCCTACATTATATTTTATATTTTTACATCTATGATATTGTTTATACTTGCTCTGAATTAGTGTTTTACATTGCTAAATTTTATGACCTAAAGCAAATATTAATGCAAAATTTTGAGGGAAATCCCCTTTTTTGGCTAGTATCTAATATTTTTATCAATTCTTTTGCTATGGGTATGCAACTCAATGAGAAGCCTGAACCCTATAGTCATAAGGAGCAATCCAAGTATTACACTCTACAAGGTCATTTAGATGGTGGGAATTATTTTAAGACTTGGTTAGCTTCAGAACTAAAAATCATAGTGGTAGGAAACACATTACCAAAAAATCCCATTCAACTCAAAGAATTTTTGCACCCAAAGATATTTTTAATGTTGGCAATGTTAGCAAGCCTAACCATTGATAAGTTAGTATATGATTGGAAAATAGCCACAACATACTATATCTTGAACCCCAAGTTTTATTAAATATCCCTAATGGAAAAAGAGACCAAGCCAATATTCTTTGATTGGTCTACATTTCTCTAAAATAAAGTTCATGAGCAGTTGAGAAAGGTAAAATAGGGTTTTGATAGGTTCCCTTCAGATACTGCTCTTAATTAACCTGGTTATTCTTCTACTATGTTCAGCCTCAAATACCATGGATAGTAGTGATCCCTATGAACCAAGATGGAAATCCTACCTTAATCTATACATGGACCAATATGCTTACTAAGACTGAGTCCTATTATGACTTTAGTAGAGAATTTTTGGGGCCAACCCTTTATATAACATATGGAAAGTTATCCAAACTAGGGTTATGCATAAGGGGTTGGCCCCAAAATGTATTTATAAAAAATTGGTGAATCAGTTTTGAAATACATGCTAATAGTGTCCAAACACATGTAGAAGGTTCACTATTATTAGGGGTAACATTGGAAATTTAAACTTAAAATGGTCAAATTATTATAAAATTGGGGCAAATCGATCGAAAAACAAATTGCACCATTTTTTTTTGGCTAATGGTACTTGGTCAAGGGTCCCAAATATTAGCCAATTCCAAACTTCAAAACTCCTAATTTTAGCCAATTTGGTGATAAATAACAACTATGAATAAGCTTGAACCAAACTATCCCCTAATGCCAAGGTGTTATAGGCTACCCATGTAGAAGAGGGAGACTGGTATATTCTAAGGGTATAGTAGTCAAATTATATGGCTTCACTAGGAGGTCATTTTTGTTGCTCCATTTTTTCACAAATCATATATTTGCTTTAGAATATAATAGACAAACATATTATACCAACTGTACTTTTGGTACAGGGATCAATAATAAGGGCACATGCATTTACCCTTTCAATTTAGAAGATATCACTGTAACAAAGAAAGGTTAATATGAGAGTATTTCTATAGTTATGAAAATATTAGGTTTAAAATAAATCCCTCATAGATGGAGGTATGACCTATTTAACAAATTTCTTGATAAATTAAGCTAGATTAATGCAAACAAGTCTCCAAAATTTGAAAATATAGAGAGGCCCCATTTTGAAAAGTTTAGAAATAATAAAGAATATGTTGAGATAGAATGGAATTTAAACTAGATGGAGGTGTTGCCCCCATGGAGAGTTTCTTATGACCAACTAGAATACTATGATTCGAAGAATAAAAAACATGTCCTTAGCAAATCAAAATTCCAATCCCTATAGAAGAATCATAAGTGGGATGATGCCAAAATATTTGAGTGGTAGGTTATGAGGGTTGAAACAAATACCACAAGTTCTAAGCATGACACCAAGCTGGAAAAAGAATTCTCTAGTAAGTATGATGAGTTCCACAAATCATGGAAGGTCAATAATGGAAATATATTGGCATTAAGTTTTTGTAGCACAACTACAAAAGGTAAAGCAAAAAGGGTAAGGAAATAGAGAAATAATTAGGAGTAGAAAAGGAAAAAGAAGCTCAAAATGCCCACCTTACTTACCTCCTCAAGCCCAAAATTAGGCTTTTATAGAGGTAGCTCCCTCTTCTATAGCTGAAAAGGCATAGCCTATATTTGAGCCTACACTTGAGCAGTTACAAATGTATACAATAAGGGAAAAATGATGAAAAAATTAGAATATGCTAGAAAAGGACTAGGAAAGGGTGATACATATCTAAAGAGGTGATTCAAGTTCAGACAAGGCCTAAAAATTTAGCTCTAGGAGAAAAATCCATAGAGAAAAAAATCTAAAGGTAGGGTAAAATACAAGCCTGGTACCCCTCTGATCAAGTTTACTAGCTGCTCCTAAACCACCGCCTTCACCAGCTCAAATAGTAGTATTACCTAGATCTTAGCAAAAATATACAATTATAGAAGCTAGGCCTTCTTCTCACATAGTGTTTAAGTGGAAAGAAAAAAAATTAGTGGGATAAGTGAATAAGGAAGTGAGCAAGAAAAGAAAATTGGATCAAACACTACAAGCAACTGAGCAGGCATAACCCCAAGATTTAGAGCATCCTGATTCAAAGACCAAATTGCAACGGTCTCCCCTAAAAGACTAAAGTACAATTTCTATGCCTTCTTCTCCTTCTATTTCTCCTCCTTAATCCTCAAATAATCTTCCTTACCTTTATAAATAATAAGTTGAAATAACTCCATCTCCTTAAGCCCATACATATCTTCCCCTAGTTCCCTTACCACCTTCAACACATCCACCATATCCCCCACCTATTTCATTAGGAGTACAAATCGTATTTTCTTCAACCCAAATTTATTCTTCTTTAACATCAACATCTTTACCTATCATAGTGGAGTAGCAAATTTTAATGTCTTCTCCTCCATTTTCCATAGTAGTAGTGCTAGTTCCATCAACTCCCATAAGTTCAAACTCTACTATCATGACCATTCCACCTTCTCCAATCCCATTTTGATATCTTTGATCATCACCTCCACTTCTTCCACTCACCCTGTTGCTACCACATTTTATAAAATCAAGAATATTTCTATTAGTTCTTGATACTGGTGGAACAACAAGATTTCCAAGCCTTCTAAAAAAGCTACCCTCCCAAGGTAAACAATGGTAGTAGATTCAACTACTCAAAAGTGAACAAAGATTACCATAACTCCACTAGTATATCAGCTAGAGAAAGATATGACCTTGGAAAACTATTATCTAGAGGAGTAGACAGTGGATATCACTCAACTACCCATGGAGGATGAGGTCATAACTACTAAAGCCCACCTTGATACTGTTTATCTACAAGGGGATATCTATAAAGAAAAGTATGAGAAGCTAGAATAAAAAGTGGAAGGATTGGAAACTAATATCAAAGAACAAAATAATTTGGAGAAAGCTTTAAGAAATGAGATCAAAAAATGGTAGGACAAATTCCAAGAGGCTACCAAATATAAATAGGAAGCTAAAAATTCTCAAGTTCAGAATAAAACCCTTGCTGAGAAAATCAATTCACTTCAACAACTTCAAGTAGAAAAAGCCAAAACTTCAATATTCTCCAAGAAAAAAGTAAAATAGATAAGGAAGGAGATATGGAGTGAGATTCAGCAGAAAATCTTTGAGTCTCAACCTATATTCATATTTCTAGAGGATCTTAGTAGAATGGTGATAAATGCTAGAAAAGATATTGAAGCTACTCAAGGCAAAGTTTAGCCTAAAGTATCAAAAGCAAAAAGGATTTACAAGTTGGCTAATGTAAGATTCAAAAGGGAAGAATGAGCTATCCCCAGTAAAGAGTGGTATTCTACAAGAATATCCTAAGGAAGGAAAAACTAATATCAAAAGGGTGGCATCTTGTTGATAAGCTAGAAGCTAGGCTTAACATTATTATCCATTATGTAGATGGAATTTTACAACATGATTTCCTAAGATTTTGGGGTGAAGACTATCAATTCCTAGGTATAGAGAAGCTTCAAGCTAGTTTGGACTAAATTATGGAAGATGAGTTAGAGGTTGATAGTTGGCCATAACCCATCCAACAATATCAAGTGGTCCAACTAATCAAATACTTGAATAAAGTTAAAGATGTGGTAGGAGAAATTACTGATAGTGACCCACATATATATTCTAGTGGAGAAACATAAAGAAGTTGAAGGTGAAGAAGAACCAAAAGTAAAATACGATTTTTAGCCTAAGGAAGAAGAGCAAAAGGAAGATGAGCTACTTGAACAAAAGAAGACTAATGAAATAGGAGCAGAGTAATAAAGGTGAGACTAAACACTATTCTTTAGCATGACTCTAATTCTAATAGGTGTTCGATGTGGAAAAAGGGGTATGAATTATTAGAGCATGAGGAAAGCATGAAGTAGGCTCCTATAAAAACTAGAGATTTGTTGAAAGTAGACTTCGAATTTTTTCTTACTTCCATATGAACTATTACACTTTGGAAAATGTATAAAATTCAAGAGGGTAACATTCATAGGGAAGTAATATTAGAGGCCAATTTTAAACTTGGATCTTGTCTTTTGGATGCTTTACCTCTCATTCCATTCATCCCATTCATTATCAATTCATTCATTTACTCATCCTATATTCATTAATTTTTATCCCATATCATTTCCACATTTCCATTCATTTATTATTTGACTCCATCTACCCAATAAATAAGGCTTTGAGTTCTAAAAATTTGTGAGAAACTTTCCCTAGGAGGAACTAATAATGTAGGCCAAAATGACTACATCACTAATAAGATAGCAATATTTTTCAAAAAATGGCTAAGTATTGAGAAGGCTCAAAACTGCAGTCAAAGGTAGGTTAAAACTACCCAACAAGATGAATATCACAATTGTGCAGCATGAAAGTCTCAAAATCATGGCCAACATGCTCAATAGGGGTTTAATTTGCAAAGGGATCACAACCATAAGGTTATTTTCAAAACCATGATCAAATGAAAACAAAAAAGCACCTAGCCAAAAAGGATCATGATCATTGGATGCAAATGTCTCAAAACCATGATTTTCCTCAAAACCATAGTTATTCTTGCAAGAATATGGTCAATTAAAAAAGATATTGTGGCCCAAATAATTCTCTTATCTATGGTTAGTTCTTCAAACTTACAATTTTACAAAAGCAAGTCGTATCCCAAGGTTTCCTCAAAGCCTTGGTCAGCATGGTCAGGCTTTAAAATTTTGTATTTTTGATCGTGCCAGTAAGCCATCTCTTCTAAGCTAGTGGTGGAAGGTGAAAGTATCAAAACCATGGAAAATGCACTCAAAATGCTCAAAAGGTGGATAATGAACATGGAAGTGAACAAGCCCAATTCCACATTCAAAGTGGTCAAAATAAAGGAAAATTGATTTTGAATCACGATCATGAACATTCACTTGAAAGTTGAGATGTTGAAACTATGATCGACATGGGAAAATAAGGAGTTTCTTTTTAAAAGACTCATGGCGACGATTTTCCTCAAAGTTGGGGTTAAAGTGGTCAAACTTTGAGAAACTCAAATTTAGATCATGGCTACAATATTGGCATTTAAAGGCAAGAGGTCTCGTAAAACCATGACTATTACTTCTAATGAAGAGTTTTCTTCTAAGAGACCCGTGGCCACGAGCAAGCTCTTTGTCATAGTCAAAATAGTCAAAATAGTCAAACAAGGATTTTACAAGAAATAGTCATGACCTGTAGCACTCTCAGAGTCATGGTTAGCATGGTCAACACAAAAATGTTTAAAAGGTACATCGTAGCTATGAGCCATTGCTTCCCAAGCAAGCGATAGAATCTTGAGCCCCAAAAATGTGGTCGAATTGGTCAAGTATCCCAAAGTTTAAAAATTGAGCACAATTTTGATATGATAAGGAAATAAAACATGAAGTATCATGACAATGGGAAAAGTGATCGAAGGCATCAGAAGTGAAATCTTGAGCATGGTTTTGAGAAGGTCAATGAACTTTGACCAAGGCATGCACCAACTCTCATATTTTTAAACTCAATCACGTATGTTAAAATCTATATTGATGGACAATTTTGAAACCCTCCAAGAATTCAAATCAAATAAGATTTTTTCACCATGGCCTTATGGCATATAGAAGAATCAAGTGAAGAATTACATATTTTTTTAGAATTGCTAGTGGAATATCAAACATTGGACCTAGAAGGTGAAGCATTTTATTCTAAAAATATTCTAGAATGATTCAATTGATAGAATGCTCTCTTGCAAGATCTATGGTGATGAATGACTGCAAGGATAGGGGATGACTTAAATTGAGTTATTTTCTAGTTGATTTCAAATATTTCAAGAAATACAACTGGAAGCCATTAACTCCAAGAAAGTTGCAATAACCAGTTGCAACTAGAATCAAGAAACATCGTTATAATGCTCACTTTTCATATATATTGTAAAAATTAAAAAGAGGCTAAACCCTCACTTTATAGGGTCAGATCTAAAGTGTTTTCTTACACTTTTGTTGTAATCCCTTTTGCAAATAAATGAATGAGCATTACTTATAATGTTTACCTCATACTTACACATCTTCATTTTCTGGCAGTAAACTTGTGAAGCCGTTTCTATTAATGTTGCTAGGTTAGTTTATTCTCCTAATATTGGATTGCTAACTTAGGGTAATTTGAATGATTCATATTCAAATGTATGATTTGAGAATTTATTTGTAGTAGTCTATTCTATTGATATTGGATTGCTAATACCTTATATGTTTGGAATGATTCTTAAGAATGCAACTATGCTTAACTTTGAACATAGCAAATTGTGAATGTTGTTAGTTTTATTTGATTTCTCTATATTGTTAGTCTCACAATGACACTAAGAGGGGGGGTGAATCAGTGTGGCTCTTTAAAACTTAAAAAATTTAACTCTTAAATCCAAAACAATAAAAAATTAAAACCACATAAAGCAAATATAACAAGAGAGCATCACACAACACAAGATGTACCGAGGTTCACCAGTTTTGGCTACTCCTCAAAAATTGACTATTTGGACTCCCATCCAAATCCAGCCTTTGCAAAATACCAATTTTACAATCAATTTACCAGCACCCACTGGAAGGAGCACCAACCCCTGATTTATCTGCACCAACAAAAAGGAGCACCAACCCCTAATTTATCTGCACCAATAGAAAGGAGCACCAACCCCTAATTTATCCGCACCAACGAAAAGGAGCACCAACCCCCAATTTATCTGCACCAACAGAAAGGAGCACCAACCCCTAATTTATCTACACCAACAAAAAGGAGCACCAACCCCTAATTCCAAGCACCAACTTGGACTGCAATTTTGAAACTATAAGATTGACATAAAAATGCCTTCGCTTATACAAGACCCTGACTGGTCTATTGCTAACCCAACCTCTCTCACTATTCACCAAAACACCACACACACTTAAGGCTCTACTTAACACTCTCTTACGACACTCTTCCAACCCTCTTTTTGCAGCACTTTCCCTCTTTTTATCTGCACTATAATTCTCCATGCAGACCTCCTTTTATAACAAAGTTCTAACTCTATTTTTAACTTCCATATTTTCGCATGCAACTTATTAATAGAAACTTCTATATGTAACTCCTTTATCACACAATATTCTCTCATGCAACCTATTAATAGTAATGGCTTTTTGTTTGGTCTTCGACTGATGACTTTCAGTTTAACCGTCTCTCGATGATTTCACTCCATAACTGGCCCTGTAACTGTCGTTCTGACTTTAGTTCACTGTTATTATTTTAGCTTCATGATTCTTCTCTGTAACTACACCTATAACTATCATACTGAATTCGGTTAACTCTTTTTATTTTAGCTGCATGATTTTCTTCTGCAACGGTCCCTATAACTGCCATATAACTTCAGTTAACTGTCACATATCTTATTTTGGTTGGGTTCTCTTCTTAGCTCGTGCCAAAGTGACCTGTCATGAAATCACGACACTTCTGCCTCTTTGTCCTCTTCTCGGACTTCGCCCATGAAAACACATGTCATGATATCGTGACACTTTCGCCTCCTTGCTTCTTTTCTTGGCTTGTACCCATGAAAACACATGTCACGATATCGCGACACTTTTGCCTCCTTGCTACTTTACTTGGTTTGAACCCATAAAAACACATGTCACGATATCACGACACTTTCACCTCCTTGCTACTTTACTTGGTTTGAACCCGCGAAAACACAACATGTCGCGATATCATGACACTTTCGCCTCCTTGCTACTTTACTTGGTTTGAACCCGCGAAAACACAACATGTCGCGATATCACGACACTTTCGCCTCCTTGCTACTTTACTTGGTTTGAACCCACGAAAACATAACATGTCATGATATCGTGACACTTTCACCTCTGTACTCTTCCTCTTTACTTTTGTCGTGATATCGTGACACTTTTGTCTTCTTACTTTCTCTCTCCTCCTTTAGTCGTGAAAATGCGACATGTCGCGATATCGCGACACTTTTTCTCCTTTGCTCTTTCTCTTGCCTTCGGGTCACGAAAACGTGACATGTCGTGATATCGCGACACTTTTTCTCCTTTGCTCTTTCTCTTGCCTTCGGGTCGCGAAAACGCGACATGTCGTGATATCGTGACACTTTTTCTCCTTTGCTCTTTCTCTTGCCTTCGAGTCGCGAAAGCGACATGTCGCGATATCGCGACACTTTTTATTTCGGACTCTCTCTCTTGCAATATGTCATGAAATCGTGACACTTTTTCTTCCGTACAATCTCTCTTGCAATATGTCACAAAATCGTGACACTTTTT
This sequence comes from Wollemia nobilis, assembly GCA_028583015.1. Classification (NCBI taxonomy): domain Eukaryota; kingdom Viridiplantae; phylum Streptophyta; class Pinopsida; order Araucariales; family Araucariaceae; genus Wollemia; species Wollemia nobilis. Next base: position 2,089,058 of record JAQPPZ010002979.1, read on the forward strand.
CTACTTGCCTTTTTCTCTTGCAATATGTCGCGAAATCGTGACACTTTTTCTTTCGTACTATCTCTCTTGCAATATGTCACAAAATCGCGACACTTTTTCTACTTGCCTTTTTCTCTTCCAACATGTCGTGAAATCACGACAATTTTTCCTGCTTGCACTTTCTCTTCGAACATGTCACGAAATCGTGACAGTTTTTCTTGCTTGCTCTTTCTCTTTGAACATGTCACGAAATCACGACAGTTTTTCTTGCTTGCGCTTTCTCTTCGAACATGTCGCGAAATCCCGACAGTTTTTCCTGCTTGCGCTTTCTTTTCGAACATATCGTGAAATCACGATAGTTTTTCTTTCTTCTCAACATGTCACGATATCGCGACAGTTTTTCTTTCTTGCTCAACATGTCGTGATATCGCGACAATTTTTCTTTCTTGCTCAACATGTCGCGATATCGCGACAGTTTTCTTCCTTGTGATTTTCTTTTGATTTTTAGCATATGGGCCACTTCGATATTTTGGAAAATCACTGTACATACTCTGAAGAACCTCTTAACTCTTGTCCACTTGCATCAACCGATCTGTCTGACTGTGTTGACAACAATGACAATACTGTTGTTGCACCTTGCTCAACAATCTCCCCCTTTGGAATTGTTGGCAACACACGTGCAATTTCCTGTAATTCTTCTCCCCCTTTGACAATAATACCAAAGGGCTACTACAGACTCCCCACGAGTCCATGCACAACATTCTCAGGCATAAATTATTACAGTTAGCAAAAATTACAAACATGAGCAAAAATATAATCAAATATATAAATGCTCCCCCTGAGAATGTGGTCTCGATAGCTAGTCAGTTCTTGGGAAACATGACCACTCCCAATTTATTGCGAAGATACTCAAAGACTTCCTTGGGCAATGGTTTTGTGAAGATATTTGCTACTTGCTCTATTGTTGGAGCAAAATCCAACTTAACCTCACCTTCCGCAACTTTCTCCTGCGTACAACACACTATTGCTGCAATATATTCTACCTCTGCTATGGATAAGGAAACTGACTCTTGTTTCTTACTGTTCCACATGACCAACCTGTCTCCAAGATAGAACGCACCTCCACTAGTACTCTTTCTGTCATAAAGTCTTCTTGGATAAGAACTCTAATCTCTGCTCATCATATTAGAATTCTTGTTGTACCTTGCTTTTACTTATTTAGTATAGTATGATCAACACTCAACTTTTAGCTACGCAAAAGTTACTCCCAAATTAAAAATGATCGACTCTCCAGGCAGCCTACGCGTAATTTCTTTAGCCTTTTGATTGCCATCTCCTCCGTGACTGACAAATTTGCCTCGCATCAGTTGTGCAGCTCAATGTCTCTGGTTTCTAATGGTTGCCATGAATTTTTTCATCGCTTGTGCATGTATTGATAGTGGACCGTTACATCTAGCGTTGGAACCTCAATCTACGCGCAGTCATCAACACTCGGTATTCTACTTCTTGCTAGGGCATATGTCAGGGCTACTCAATGTCTTTGCCTTGCATGTGCCAATTTGCACTCTTGACCAACTGGGTGCTAGTGCCACTATTTGCTTTGACTCTGGCATCTCTTTGATAACTGCTACTTCTTTAGAGAAAATTAATGCTCTCTTATACCAAACGATGTGTTGTATTTTTGGTTAAGAAACGCATGCCTTCCTACTCACAACACGGATTCTATTTTATCTATAGATTGGGAATGTTACAGGATTCAAAACTAGCACCTGTGAGCTTATGCTTCCATGACACGTCGACCTGTACTGCATGTTCTATCTCAAATAATGCCTATCAGTTGCATCAAAAACCTAGCTATTCACCATGTTGTTCTGCTGAAGCACATCAGTTTGATACTATCTCCACAAACATCTACATGAATTGAAACACATTTTGACAACTATACGACAACTCCCCGACTACTTTCCTTTCATCCTCAGATAACCACACAAATACATAGGAGCATTAAAATAAAACTTTAACATTGCTCCCCCTGAGGATGTGCTACCTGGAGCTGCTTAGTGCAATAGAGGAGTAATCTCCTTCAGTCCAAGGAGACACGATTTCCTCTCTTCTTTCTTTCTCCAATATTTCTTGAACTTAGGCTAAAGGTTTTCAACTGCATCCCTATTTTGAACCTTTTCGTGAACTTGAACATTTCTCTTGGGTGGTTGTCTCTTGTACATCCTTGATGGATGATTATTTTCCTTTCTTTGATGCACATGATTTCTTCCCTGTCTGTGTTGCATTCTTTGCGTCTGATGAAATCTCCTGTCTTGCCTTAGATTAGATACAAAAGTTCTTGGACAAGACCTTGCTATGTGCCCATGACCATTACATTTAAAACATTGCACATGGTGTTCAACCAGAATAACAGATGTATTTCTACCAACATAACTCTTTGATCTATTATTCAATCCACAATAAATTGCCTTGTGACCATAATGGTTGCATCTAAAACAATAGCCATTAAAAGCATTATTATGAATAAAGTGAGAGTGATAGAACCTCTTTTGTTGTGGTTGCTTTGTTGTAGATCTCCTTTGAGATTTTCTTCCTTTTGAGGATTCAACTTCAAGTTTTTCTTGCTTTGATCCTTCAACAGTGGATTTCTTCTTCTCTACAGATTTAGAAGATGAAGGTTGTTGAGCTTCACATCCAAGACCAAGCTTACACATGGGGCTTCTTTGTTGCCTTATCATTTTATCTAGCAACTCTATGCTCTTCTCAAATTTGAGATTTGTATTGGCCTCTTCTAGTTGTTTCCTCAATAAAACAATCTCCTCTTCTTGTTTGCAGCAAACAATCTCTTTCTCATTGATCTATGACTTCAAGGCTTCTTCTATTTTCTTGGCTTTATGAATTTGTAAGAAGAGATCTTCAATATTATCCCCATATTCTTCCAACTTCTTGGACAGTATTTTGTTCTTTTTCCTTTCTAAACCCAACTCTTCAAGTGCAACGATCAACTCACCTTCTAGATCTACTTCAACCTCTAGGTTTTCATCACATACTTGTTCTTTTTTTGTTTTTTCTTCTTTGAGTGCCATATAAAGAACTTCACCTGTTTCCTCTTCAGAATCCTCACTGCAGCTATCTTCTGATGAATTGACATTCTTGGAGATGAAACTTTTCTTCTTGAAGTTGCCTTTTATGAAATTTGTTTTGTTCTTCCAGTCACTTCTTTCTTGGTGCGATCCTTCATCACTTATGTTCTTCTCATTAAGTGGACATTTAGCTGCAAGATGCCCAACGCCTCCACAATTGAAACATTTAAATGGTAACTTTCCTCTATATTTTCCTTTTTCCATTTTTAGTTTTCGAACAAAGTTTGCTTCCATTTCATCTGATGTCTCTTCTTCCTCGGATTCTTGTTTTGCTTTCATATTTTTATGGGCTTTAAAAGCAGCTTCTCTGTCCGTGGGTTTAGATTTTCCTATTCTCATCTCATATGCAGTCAAAGAACCATGCATCTCATCCATACTAAAAGAATTTAGATCTTTAGCTTCTTCTATAGCTGAAACTTTAGAATCAAATCTTTGGGGAAGAGATCTTAATACCTTTTTCATGATGACAGAATCTTCGATTTCCTCGTCGAGTCCTCTAATCACATTAATTACTTCATTAACTCTCAGCATATATGACTTTATGTTCTCATCATCATTCATCTTTAATATTTCAAACTGAGCTCGATGTATTTGTAACTTGGCCTCCTTGATCTTATCATCTCCTTCATGAATGCTCCTCAGTTTGTCCCATATTTCTTTTACCGTTTTACAACTCATAATTTTTACTAGTTCACTGTCCACTAATCCGCACATGATAGCATTCTTTGCTTTTGAGTTATTCTCAAACAGTTTCTTACCGGTAGCATCGGTTGGAGAAGTGGTGGGTATTGTGTATCCACTATCTACTGAATCCCAAATGTCGTATCCCAAAGCACAAAGATATGTCTGCATCCCGAGTTTCCAAAATGTGTAATTAGTTTCATCCAACAATGGTGCTTTGTTTGATGAGAAGCCTTCACCACCTGCCATTGCATACTAATCCAAGATCACCCTAATTGGTTAATATTTGTTCAAGAACTTGGCTCTGATACCAATTTTTAGTCTCACAATGACACTGAGAGGGGGGGTGAATCAGTGTGGCTCTTTAAAACTTAAAAAATTCAACTCTTAAAGCCAAAACAATGAAAACTTAAAACCACATAAAGAAAATATAACAAGAGAGCATCACACAACACAAGATGTACCGAGGTTCACCAGTTTTGGCTACTCCTCAAAAATTGACTGTTTGGACTCCCATCCAAATCCAACCTTTGCAAAATATCAATTTTACAATCAATTTACCAGCACCCACTGGAAGGAGCACCAACCCCTGATTTATCTGCACCAATAGAAAGGAGCACCAACCCCTAATTTATTTGCACCAACAGAAAGGAGCACCAACCCCTAATTTATCTACACCAATAGAAAGGAGCACCAACCCCTAATTTATCTACACCAATAGAAAGGAGCACCAACCCCTAATTTATCTGCACCAACTAAAAGGAGCACCAACCCCTAATTCCAAGCACCAACTTGGATTGCAATTTTGAAACTATAAGATTGACATAAAAATGCCTTCGCTTATACAAGACCCTGACTGGTCTATTGCTAACCCAACCTCTCTCACTATTCACCAAAACACCACACACACTTAAGGCTCTGCTTAACACTCTCTTACGACACTCTTCCAACCCTCTTTTTGCAGCACTTTCCCTCTTTTTCTCAGCACTATAATTCTCCACGTAGACCTCCTTTTATAACAAAGTTCTGACTCTATTTTTAACTTCCATATTTTCACATGCAACTTATTAATAGAAAATTCTATATGTAACTCCTTTATCACACAGTATTCTCTCATGCAGCCTATTAATAGTTATGGCTCTTTGTTTGGTCTTCGACTGATGACTTTCAGTTTAACCGTCGCTCGATGATTTCACTCCATAATTGGCCCTGTAACTATCATTCTGACTTCAGTTCATTGTTATTATTTTAGCTGCATGATTTTTCTCTATAACTACACCTGTAACTATCGTATCGACTTTAGTTAACTCTTCTTATTTTAGCTGCATGATTTTCTTCTGCAATGGCCCCTGTAACTGCCATATAACTTCAGTTAACTGTCACATATCTTATTTTGGCTAGGTTCTCTTCTTAGCTCATGCCAAAGTGACCTGTCATGAAATCATGACACTTCTGCCTCTTTGTCCTCTTCTCGGACTTCGCCCACAAAAACATAACATGTCGTGATATCGCAACACTTTCGCCTCCTTGCTTCTTTTCTTGGCTTGTACCCGCAAAAACACATGTCGCGATATCATGACACTTTCGCCTCCTTGCTACTTTACTTGGTTTGAACCCGTGAAAACACAACATGTCATGATATCACGACACTTTTGCCTCCTTGCTACTTTACTTGGTTTGAACCCACGAAAACACATGTCACGATATCATGACACTTTCGCCTCCTTGCTACTTTACTTGGTTTGAACCCGTGAAAACACAACATGTCGCGATATCGCGACACTTTCGCCTCCTTGCTACTTTACTTGGTTTGAACCCGTGAAAACACATGTCATGATATCGCGACACTTTCACCTCCTTACTCTTCCTCTTTACTTTTGTCGCGATATCGCGACACTTTTGCCTTCTTACTTTCTCTCTCCTCCTTTAGTCGTGAAAATGCGACATGTCGCGATATCGCGACACTTTTTCTCCTTTGCTCTTTCTCTTGCCTTCGGGTCGCAAAAACGTGACATGTCGCGATATCGCGACACTTTTTCTCCTTTGCTCTTTCTCTTGCCTTTGGGTCGCGAAAACGTGACATGTCGCGATATCACGACACTTTTTCTTTCGAACTCTCTCTTGCAATATGTCGTGAAATCGTGACACTTTTTCTTCCGTACAATATCTCTTGCAATATGTCACGAAATCGCGACACTTTTTCTACTTGCCTTTTTCTCTTCCAACATGTCACGAAATCATGACACTTTTTCTTCCATACTATCTCTCTTGCAATATGTCACGAAATCGTGACACTTTTTCTACTTGCCTTTTTCTCTTCCAACATGTCGTGAAATCGTGATAGTTTTTCCTGCTTGCGCTTTCTCTTCGAACATGTCACGAAATCGTGACAATTTTTCTTGCTTGCGCTTTTCCTTCGAACATGTCACGAAATTGTGATAGTTTTTCTTGCTTGTGCTTTCTCTTTGAACATGTCGTGAAATCACGATAGTTTTTCCTGCTTGCACTTTCTTTTCGAACATGTCACGAAATCGCGACAGTTTTTCTTTCTTCTCAACATGTCGCGATATCGTGACAATTTTTCTTTCTTGCTCAACATGTCATGATATCGTGATAGTTTTTCTTTCTTGCTCAACATGTCGCGATATCGCGACAATTTTCTTCCTTGTGATTTTATTTTGATTTTTAGCATATGGGCCACTTTGATCTTTTGGAAAATCACTGTACATACTTTGAAGAACCTCTTAACTCCTATCCACTGCATCAACCGATCTGTCTGACTATGTTGACAACAATGACAATGCTGTTGCTGCACCTTGCTCAACATATACCTAGTATGTAAGAGGTTCTCAGTAGAATCTTATTTTGTTAGCTTTATCCATCCATATATCATTTAATATCTCTTAACCATTCTCATTTGTATCCATATCCTTATACCATTTCAATTAAGCTCTAAGAGATTCAACATTTAACAAGTTGACAAGGAACCAACCTACTCTAGAGGTTGAGTTGAAATAATTTTGACTCATCCAATGTTGGGCTTGGGTTGTAACTAGTAGGTGCTCACCTTCAAAATATTAACATATAATAGCTATAGTGCATTTTCATCCTAGTTTCAATCCAAGCCATAGCAGGTATTGATTCACATCATATTTTATAAGGGTAAAATTGAATTATACCATAATAAGAAAATAATTGATTGTTATTGTGTATGTAGTCAATGAATTTTAAATTATATTGTTAGTTATCCAACATTTATATATACTAAACACTTATCTATGAAGTGCTTAATTAATAAATAATTTATAAATTTAAGAATATTCATTAATTCCATTGTTATGAGAAATTGATATAATTACTATTAATAAACCTAGTCATAAAACTACGATTGTAGACATCTTGTCCATAATTTACAATACTAAAAAATTTTGTTCCAATAGAAGTCAAATTTTTTGATGAATGCTTATTTGTAGTCTCTTTTAATTTACCTTGGTAACTTGTTTAGCATCGATAAATATCTAGTCTTCAAAATATTTATGTATTTATTTTACAGGGATATGCAACACATTATCTAAGAAGTAGTCATTAAAATTAGCTCAATGGCTATATATTTTATATGGGTTCCAATTGAATAACTTGTAGATAATTTATAGACAATGAGGTTTATGAAATCCTATGAGCCTATCATCATGAACAATGGAAAGTACATTATTCTACTAAGAGAGGAACCATGCAAAAGTTTCACACAAGGTACTATTATCCTACAATATACAAGGATGTCATGTATTATGTAACTCAAGGTGATGCTTACCAGAGGATAGGGAAACATATACATTTTAATGATATGCCACTACAATCCTATATTACATAATTGTTTTTTTTGGTCTTATTGAAAACCACTAAATCAATATAAATTTATTTTTAGTTACACTATTATTATCATACAAATCAAGGTTCGAGTCATACATCATCCACAATATGATATTGATGTTAGCTTCCTCTATGATAAAATGTTTACCTAATATAGCATCTCATAAGAAATTATAGCTAACCAATTATTATAGTTAATTCCTCATGCAATAAATGCTCTTGTAAATGAATATGAAACTCAACATACGAAATCATCTTTGTACTTTCATAAAGCTAATAGATAAGTGGAATTAACCAATCATAAACTTAAAAACATTATGATATTATGAACCTTTATTGACAATATTGATATGATAGGCTAACTAAAAATTTTTCATGTATCTAGAACAACTTGAAAATAACTATAGGATTTTCCCCTTACTACTAATATTATGAAAAAATGCATCATTTTAAATAAAATTTGAGATTCAAACGTTGTAGTTAACTCTAAAAATTAACATTGATATAATAAATGTCTAAAAATAAATACTTAATTAGCTAAATGAGTTGGAAAAATACCATAAACATGCACCTTTTTACTAAATTTATCTAACAACATGCTAAATGGCATGATCAATTATTTAAATAAAATATATTCAAATTAGAATATTAAGACTTACTATATGATTATAACTTTGTTTAATTAAAAGATAAGTTAAGGATATTATTTTTGGAACCTTATGATTTTGAAACTATATGAGTTAATGGTGTATTTAAATAATGTTGGTCAATGTATATCATACTTTAACTTCACTTAATATTAATGGTTAACAACTTAACATACATATATATAAGAAAATATATCTCTGAGCGAGAATGGTAGTCAGGTATTGAATGGTAGTTTGAGGGAGGATGTAGACAAGGGCAGGTCTGATGGTAAGCTAAAAAAGAGTCTTGTTGGTCAGTTGGAGGGTCACAGGTTCTTGCTAGGAGGATTGGGGAATGAGACACCTTTCCAAAGGCCTTTTGATCTTAGGGCCTCTTATGTAGTGATGGTTTCTAAGTCTATAGGTAAAAGTATTTCTAAAGCCATATTCAACCTTTCTCTTGTCCATAACACTCCTTGTCCTTGAGGACCTGCTAAAAATTACTATGGTTGAAGGTGCATTCAACTTGATGGGAAATATTTTAGGAGTCATCCTGATCTTGGTGCTATTAGGTGGTGGGAATTTTTGAAATGGCATCCTCAAGGATAGATGGAAATTACTGCACTTCCTAAAGTCTTCTTTATGTTCATGTTTAACTATGAATAAGAATCAAGCCATATCCTTAGCAGTGGTACTTAGTTATTTTGGAAATGAGGTCTCTTTCTTTGATGTTGGAGCTTAAATTTTAGTTTGAAGATGTAGAATATAAACACAACCCCCCTCTAGATCAAATTACCTAGTCTGCCCTTTCAATTCTAGCATGAGGATATCCTACGTGGTATTGCCAAGGTGATGGGTGAGCTTATTTTGATATATCATGCAACAAAAGCAAAGTTGAGATTAATTTTTGTAAGAATGTGCATCGATATAGATCTAGAAGTGGATCTCCCTTCTTTATTTGAACTCATTTCAAGTTTAATACCATAGAACCAGACCATTATTTATGAAAATTAACCATATTTTTGTACCGAGTGTAAATATTCTAGACATGTATTGGCCCAGTGTCCAATGAAAAATCGGTGAAGGAAGCTTGGTCAAAGAAAAAATTAAAGGGAAAACCTATTCAAAATGATTCTTTGGATAATTATGGCAACTCTAACATTCTTAAAAAGGGTTAGGCAAGAATATCGTCATTCCAGCTTAAGTACCTAAAACACCCATGAAAGATCTTGCTATGGCACATATGGTAGATCCTACTCTAGATTCTATGGAGGATAGTGTGATCCTATATTTCCCCATTATATCATGGAGATGTTGGTTCTAAACTAACCCTTTCAAGTTAGCAACCCCCTTATTTTCCATGTTAAATGAACATAACCCTTTATTTGACTAAATTTAGTTTTGGAAGATGTGCTTGTTTTTGGTATGGCTTTAGAGACCGATATTGATGTTTCCCCTTTCTCCACTCTTGAGGCAAAAAGGGATAAAAATAAGTTGTAAAAATGTTCCCATGGTCCTAAAACTAGAAGTCACATGAAGGGAGTTGTAGGTATGGTTGTGGTGTTGAACATAGAGTTGGGAAACCATTGAATAAATACCTCAAAAAGAAAGAAATAAAATTAGATATTTCCAATGGGACTTAGCTCTTTTTGGGTTTGGAAGAAGGTAAGGTGACAGGGTAAAAACAACTGAAGATCATATTCTTCAAGTCTCAAGCTCCACATTGTAATGGGAGTGGAAAGAAATTCCTCTATAAATCTTGTAAATGAAGTTCCTCTCATGGAACATTAGGGGCCTAAATGGCCTTTCAAAGTAGATATTAATGGCTTCACTCAGGAAAGAACATAAACCAAACATCATCCTTCTACAAGAAACTAAAATGGAATAATGTAAAATTAAATTAGTTAGAAATAATATTTAGAGGAATACTACCTTTGTATCCAATCTGGCTATTGGGGCATCTGGGGTTCTCCTATGCCTTTGGGACTTTGAGAAATTGAAAGGTTCTATTATTTCAACATCTGAGGGAATTACCAATTTGCCCTTCTATTGTAAGAAATCCAAGTGGAAATGGGTATTAAAAAATATTTATGATAAAAACTTCTACACCAATAGAAGTTATCTTTGGTATGCGTTTAGCTCCATGAGAGAGGATTTTAAAGGGGAAAAGTGGATCCTAGTTGGTGACTTCAACTCTCCCCTATTTCAATATGATAAAATATGGGTATTGCTAATTCTTCAAGATAAATGAAATATTTTTCTCTCTTCATAAACCACAATGAATTAATGGATCTTGAGTTGAAAATTAGCAAGTACACATGGAGTAATAGAAGGATTGGAAACCAACTTATCTAGAATAGATTAGATAGAGTTCTTATCTCAAAAGAATCTTTGACAATTTTTGGAGATACTTCCTTAAATTACCTCCCTAAAATGGGTTCTAATCATAATCCTCTCTTGCTTGAATCATCCTAGAATATATCTAACTTCCTAAGGCCTTTCATATTTGAGGCAATATGGATATAGCACCTACAACTAGAAGCTAATATCAAGGAATGGTGGTCTAGAAGCTTATTTGGTCTGTTTATCTCTCAAGTTGCAAATAAACTAAGGTGGGTTAAATTTAACGTAAAATATTGGAACAAAGAGATATTTGGCCATATCTATAAGAAGAAGGAATTTTTAAAAACATAACTAAATATTATTGAACATACTATTGAATTGAGGGTCATGTATTCAGAGACTAGAAATAGGAAAAAGTCTTCTTGGTGGATCTTCACAACACTCTCGCTAGTGAGAAAATGTTATGGAAGTAGAAGTCTAGAGCCTTATTGTTACAATACCAATATAGCCAAGTCAGCTATATTTCCAATTGATATTTAATTTATTGATTTATCATTATATATAGTATAGGTTGATTTATTATTATTCATATTTTGATCTTGATAATCATTTTGTTGGAAATTTGAGCATGTTTTGTTGTCATTGACGTCAAGAGGTTAGATGTCCCAATTTGATGAAATTAATGTCAAAATGGTTGATTAATATCACAAGGTTAAAGGTCCTAAATTGATGGAAATATTTGTGAGAATTTTCTCTTAATGGTGGTGAGCAGAAATTACGTTCTGAAAAACATTCATTTCTCTTCCATAAATTATCAATCCGGTAAGTCCGTAAACTTATGAGTGTCACGCACAGTATATGCCCACAGTGTTGGGGAAAAAATCTGGTTGTACCTTATTTAGTTTGGTGGGGACGTTTGTGTAATTGGATTCTAGCCAAACCAAATAAACTAAGTGCATGAAATGAAATAAATAAATTATAAACAAAAAGTAAAGTGTTGTAAATAAAATGTGGAAATGAAATGCGAGGAAATAAACACACACAACTAAAATTAAATAAAGCAGTAAACTAATCTATAGAAAGCAAATGCACAAATTAAATAGGGGAGGACTACTGCAGGGAGTGGGCCCAAGCTTCCGCAGATAGTCCGCCCGACTAGCTACATAGAGCTTGCTTGAATAAGAGGAGTTGCACTCTTAATTAATTAAACAATAAAATAAAATAAGTTATGTGTAAAATTAATCATTCCTCTCCTGTTCATCTGGCCTGCGTCTTTATATAAAGCGCAGCCAGATTTCATTACAATAACAAATCAGTCTATTTTAATCACGTGATGTTATTTAGTTATGTTAGAATATTATTATAATGTGCACTATGCCTATGATTGACAGGTTGACATTTGTCTTCTGCCACTTGTCCCTATCTTTAGTTTGAGTTGGAGTGGTGTCTTCTAAAAGACACTTGGAGTGAAGCTTATGACACTTGTCATATCTCCCTCCTAAGCTTGATGCTTATATATTGTAATATAACTTGTAAATATGTAAGGCATTTTATTCAGTCCCAACACTTGGTATCAGAGCGGTGAGATCCGCTTGAGAGACTTTAGGGTTTGATTTTTTTTAGGTCTAATTTTTTTTTTCTCCAAAGTATCCTCTTCACTTGCTAAGTTGATCTTGTGAATGAGAAATGGAGAAATTTTTTTAGAAAGTTTGCAATAGCTGAATGTTGCCCCCTTGTGATTTTTTTTAAAGCTTGAAGGCTATTTTTTTTATTTCTATTGGAGGCCAGGGCTTGTGTCATCTGAGGGTTTGACCTGCAACTCTGTTGAATTACACGGAGAATTGGATTGCAGTGATTAAAATCCGAGACTGCTTTCTCCTCTGCGGGAGGTCGTCGAATCGAAAGTTGCTGCCAAAAGGATTAAAATGGTACCCTCCGTAATGCTGGGCCTGAGCTTAGTAAGCTTGTGCTTCCTCCGATTAATGATCAACATGTAGAAAGAAAGCACAGACTTGTGCGCCGCTATCCGAGATATAAAAATTATTGCTTGTTCCTCCGGTTTAGCGAATCAGAACTATGGTGCTCAGATCTGAATGAACAAAATGCACGTGGAACGGATCAGACTTGGAACTAAGAAACAAATGTTTGTTCTGTTGATTCGTGCCATAACTACAGTGAATGCGCGTGACTCTTCAACCGTAACCCATTAGCCGCATAGCGCTGCCAAACCTTGCACCAGATCCAAAAATCTACTGCAAAAAGGAGGCCGTAGTTGAGGATTATTTTGGGAGAGTGCGTGTAAATAATAATCGGTGGCTTGTACTGTATTACCGACATCGGCATCGATGGCTTCCAGACCTTATGTGACTCTCTAGAAATCTTCAGTGGTGTTGGCCTCAGGCTACAAAGAACAGCTCGAGAATCACCAACATTAGCTACCAGCAGCCGATTGCCAACAAGAACAGCAGTTGAAGCAGTTGTAAGTTTTATTAATTCTCCATTGTTATAGGTGCTTTTTATGGTGGGAACCCTCTGTTCAAATAGAATTTGAATAACTTTTGGGAAAGTGTTGTTATAAGGACTCATAGCAAATTCCATTAATATATCCATCAATCAAAGTACGAAACATTTAAAAATATCTTCTTCGATATTTTAATTTTAACTTTGAAGCCTGCTTTGCTAGTAGCAAAATTTTGTAAAAACTCCCAAGTTAAGCATTCTTTTGGAGAGAAGCACTCGGATGGGTGACCATTTGGGAATGACCCGGAGTTGCACACATTTATAGAGGGTCTTTGTTTTTTGCCTTCTAAAAGCATCAAATTGTATCTGACTATAGGAGTATTTATAGTCGTTGGAAAGAGAAATTCGAGGGGGATCCATTGGTGTAATTATTTTTTAGTTTTGAGATCATTTATTCAGTTGAATTTTGACTTGAAGTTGAGATTGTAAAACAAAGTGCATTTTCGGTAGCATCCGACACTTTTGGGTGAAAAATTGCAAACTTATGAGGGGCTCAAATTTTAAGTATATTAGGGGTAATTTTATCCTTGAAGGCATTGAAATTGTATCATTTTTCAGGCACATTTGGGGCTAATTTTTTCTTAGCCAAGTTTTCAATACAAATCATCAACTTAAGGGGTGATTTAGGACCCCTTGTCCCTTGTCAGTGGATTCATTTTGTGGCACTCTCTTGGCAACTAGGTGTTTGTTGCTTGCATCTTCTATTTGGACTTTGTATATATTTTATGCTTGCTATCACACTTGCATGACTTTGGGTTTTATAATTGTAATCAAGTGTAGTTCCAATTCATACACACTTGACACTAAGCCATATACAAGCAAGCAAACACATACAGGCATTTTCAGCAATAATACATTGGCACATTGATTGTAATAATTCTACAAAAAGCAAGCATCACACTTTTATAACCGCCTATGTTCCACGTATCAACTGCTCAAATACTTACAGTCTCCCTCATGTAAGGGCGGGTATATTGAGTAGTTTGGTATAAAGGTCTGGTAGGTTATTCCTTTTCAGAATCGCCTATGTTCCACGTATCAACTACTCGAATACTTACAGTCTCCCTCACATAAGGGCGGGTATATTGAGAAGTTTGGTATAAAGGTCTGGAAAATTTCTAATTCTTACTATCTTTGGATAGAAAAAGGCACTTATGTTCAACTTAACCCTCCCACTGTTGGAATCTCTTGAATATTCAGAGTGGAAAAACTAGGCGCACCCTCCTCTGGATCTTCAGCAGTGTACCCTAGATTTTTTTTAGGGCTCTAATTTGGCATTTGTCGTACTTACTTCATCCTTTTTTGAGCTCCCTTTTCTTTTGATCCTTTTCTAAATCATGGCTACTAAAAATCTATTAAGTGGACTTACAAAGAAACTTGAAGGAGCATAGACTTTTGCAAATTGGAAGTATGAGATGGAGTCAATATTAATGATGAATGACATGTGGGACTTTGTGAGAGATAGGCAAGCTAATGAAGACCCACTCACTGCACCTACAAACCCTAAAGAAAAAGCACAATTTGAGAAGAATTCCAACATAGCTTTAAGTTTAATCAAGCTAGCTACAGGAATTCAATGCAGAGAAACTGTAAGGGCTACAAAAACACCTAAACAAGCATGGGATGCTCTCAATAGATTGTTTGATAGGCCAAGTCAAGATAATATTTTGTATCTCAAACAAAAATTGCACAATATATGTATGAAAGGCTCACTTACCGATTATCTTATGGAAGTGAAGTCTATTAAAAATGATTTCTTAGCTGCTGGTAAAATCCTAGATGATAATGAATTAATTCCAATAATGTTGCATGGTCTTCCTTCAAAGTTTCACTCCTATGCTACCATGTTAGACTTGAGTGGTAAAATAATGAATTCAACACTTGAGGATATTGAGATCCTACTTAAGAAGCATGAGCAAGCCCTAATCAAAGATGAAGAAATTGAAGCCACATCAACAGCTTTTGCCACCAAGGCAACTCTACAACCTAAACAAAACAAGGGTCAAAATCAGCATAATCAGAATCAAAGGGGTAGACAACACCAGAGATACACATAGTACCAGCACCAGCCAAATCAACAATACCATCAGCAACCACGTTAGCAACAGTACCAGCAGCAGCCACATCAGCAGCAGTACCAGCAGCAGCAAAGATGGCAAAAAAGACCTCAAGGGGGTCAAAAAAACAATCAACAAGGGTGTGAATATTGTGGAAAATGGAATCATAATATTGCTAATTTCTATCAAAGGCAAAGATAACAGGGAGAACCACAAAATAATAATATGAACACATTGTATGCAGCCAACCAAGTTAATATTGAAGATAAAGAATGTTGGTATATTGATTACGGAGCAACAAAGCACATGACATGAAGGCAAGATTGGTTGACCAAGGTTCAGCCCACATCAAATCAATTCATTACTTTTGGTGATGAAAGTGCTCTACCCATTGAAGGTGTTGGGGAGGCACCACTTACTTTGCATGATGGTAATAATGTTCCTGCAACAGATGCTTTGTATGTGCCTAGTCTTAAAAGGAGTCTTCTTTCTATTGGACAACTTATTGATAAGGGCTATAATGTCTATTTTGAAAAAGAAAAATGCTACATTAAGGAACCCAATGGCAATGTCAAGGCCATGGGAGTGAAAAAGGATGGTGTTTACTACCTCCTTACAAAATTTGTAACACAAACATCTTTGCATACAACAAATTTCTCTTTGGAGTACATGTGGCATGAAATATTAGGACATTTAAATTTTAATAATCTTCAAATGATGGATACAAAAGAATTATTTAAAGGACTTCCACATCTTAAGGAGTAAAAATTATTTTGTGAGCCATGTGTAATAGCCAAACACCATAGGCAACCATTTGAAACAGGAAAGGCATGGAGGGCTAATAGACCTTTGCAATTGATTCATTCAGACATTTGTGGGCCAATGTCTGTTCAATCTTATACAGGGGCAAAATACTACATCACTTTCATTGATGATTACAGCAGAAAGGTATGGATCTACCTAATTCAATATAAGTGGCAAGCCCTTGATAAGTTCAAAGAATTCATCACACTTGTTGAAAGAGAAAGTGGCTATCAAATCTCCACCTTAAGATCATATAATGGTGGAGAATATGTCTCCAATGAATTCTTTAATTTTTGTAAGTATCATGGGATAAGAAGGCAATTCACAACCCCTTATACCCCGGAAAAAAATGGATTTGCTGAGAGGATGAATCAAACAATCATAAATAGGGCAAAATCAATGTTACATGTTGCTCTATTACCTAACTCATTTTGGGGAGAAGATGTTCTTACTACTGCATACTTGACAAATAGGTCATACACAAAGGCCTTACATGAAAGAACACCTAAATAATCATGGAGTGGAAGAATGCCCTATGTGGGCCATTTGAGAATATTTGGATGTGATGCCTATGCTCATATTCCTCATAAGAAAAGGAAGAAGTTTGATGATAAGAGCCAAAAATGCATCTTTGTTGGCTATAGTGATAGTGCCAATGCATATAAATTATATGAGCCTATTTCCAAGAAAATCATTTTATCTAGGGATGTTACCTTTCATGAGTATCCCCCATCTAATCCTCCTAAAGCCCCCACTTTAGAAATAACTAATGAAATAGTTGCTCCATTCATGCATACAATATCATCTAGTTCTTCTCCTTCACTCATAAATCAAGAAATTCATCCACAAGAAGAACTTCCTACAAATGATCCGTGTCCTCCATCTCATCCTCCTAATGATCAAGTAACATCATCCAATCCTTTACCCAAGTGGGTTCAAGCCACAATAGATGAAGCCCAAAATCATTTGCCCACCTATATAGGTAAAAGGCCTTCAGCCCTAAGACACCAAGTGAATTATGCCCTAATGGCCAAAGTCCTTAGCCAACTTGAACCTTCTAATGTCAAAGAAGCACTTGGTGATCCTAAATGGGTTCATGCCATGGATCAGGAATTGGATTCCATTGAAAGGAATCACACTTGGGAGTTAGTTGATTTACCAAAAGGAAAATATACCATAGGCACAAAATGGGTATACAAGGCAAAATATAAAGCAGATGGCTCACTAGATCGCTACAAGGCTCGCCTAGTAGCTCAAGGCTATAAGCAACAAGAGGGAATTGATTATGAGGAGACCTTTGCTCCTGTGGCTAAGATGACTACAATTAGGACAATTATTGCTCTGGCAGCTCAAAAACATTGGCTAATATATCAAATGGATGTCAAAAGTGCATTTCTAAATGGTCATTTGAAGGAGGAAGTGTATGTGAAACAACCACCAGGATACACAGTTGAAGGCCAAAACAACAAAGTCCTCAGATTAAAGAAAGCTCTATATGGGTTGAAGCAAGCACCCCGAGATTGGTATGCAAAGATAAACTCCTATTTTCTCAACCTTGGTTTCACTAGATATGCAGCAGAATCTACTCTCTATGTGAAACATTGGAGAAACCACATCATTTTGGTTACATTGTATGTGGATGATCTTATCATTATAGGTGATGATATAGAAGGAATAAGGTTGCTCAAGGAGGACTTATGCAAGAAGTTTGAGATGACAGATTTAGGCCTCCTCCACTATTGCTTAGGAATAGAGGTATGGCAATAGCCTGGTAAGATTTTTATCTCACAGGCTAAGTACATTCAATATATTTTGGAGAGGTTTTGCATGGAGGAGTGTAAGCCCTCTCTAACTCCCATGGAAACTAGATTGAAATTGCTAAATAATGATGAAGAAGAAAGGGTTGATGGTACACTTTACAGGCAACTAGTTGGAAGTCTAATCTACTTAACTTCAACTAGACCAGATATTTGCTATTCAGTTGGCCTTATTTCCAGATTCATGCGGGATCCTAAGAAGAGCCATTGGATAGCAGCTAAGAGGATTGTGAGATACCTAAAGGCCACACCTCATCATGGGCTTATGTATAAATCAAGTGATAATTTTTCTTTGATTGGATACACAGACTCGGATTGGGCCAGTTGTCCTGAAACCAGAATATCTACATCAGGTTATTGCTTTCAATTAGGCCAAGGTTCTATTTCATGGAGCACAAAGAAGTAGCACACAGTTTCACTATCTTCAGTAGAAGCAGAATATAGAGCAGCAGTTGAGGTGACTAAGGAGGCAATATGGTTGAGGCAATTGATTCAGGATATTGGGCTATTCATACATGGTCCAACATATATATATTGTGACAATCAAAGTACCATCAAGATGACCAAGAATCCAGTTTTCCATGCTAGAACAAAGCACATTGAGATCCATCATCACTTCATTAGAGAAATGGTCCAAGAAGATATTATACACATGAAGTATGTACCAACTCAATATCAAGTAGCAGACATCTTCACCAAGTCACTTGTGAAAGATAAGTTTTCTCAGTTTAGCAATTTGCTATATCTATGTAAACGAAGTCAACATTAAGGGGGAATGTTATCTAATGTTAACTTATCTTTTAGGATAATGCACATTAAGGGGGAATGTTAGAATATTATTATAATGTGCACTATGCCTATGATTGACAGGTTGACATTTATCTTCTGCCACTTGTCCCTGTCTTCAGTTTGAGTTGGAGTGGTGTCTTCTGAAAGACACTTGGAGTGGAGCTTATGACTCTTGTCATATCGCCCTCCTAAGCTTGATGATTATATATTGTAAGATAACTCGTAAATATGTAAGGCCTTTTATTCAGTCCCAACAAGTTACAATTGATTCTACACATATTTTATTCTTCTATTTTAAAGTATGTTCGTTCACTAGAAGGATAAATATAAACATCCTTAGGTGTACGTAACAACAAATCCTAAACTAATGCATCCTAAAAATAATAATATGCTTTAAGAGCTTTACAAGGTCAACCGGCCAATCGATTGATAATAATAACAAATACTTTATTCTATTTAATAAATGCATGATTAAAATAGATCTCCTTTGTCTTCACGTGCAACCTCCTCCATAGTCCTTGGTCAACCAGTCAAAGTTGACTTGGTAAATCTTGCAAAGTATGAAGGCATGGAGGCGCCTTCCGTATGAGGAAGGCGCCTACTTTTGTTGGGCGCCTTCCTTATAAGGAAGGCGCCTACTTCTGTTGGGGGTGCCTTCCTTATAAGGAAGGTGCCTACTTCTACTGGGCGCCTTCCTTGAAGAGGAAGGCTCTTACTTCTACTTGGTACCTTCCTTGAAGAGGAAGGCGCATACTTCTGTTGGGCACCTTCCTTGAAGAGGAAGGCACCTGCTCTCTTGCCTTAGTCTCTGAAAGCATAAGTATGCCAGGTCCAAGTGGATGTAGACTGGAAAACACCATATTAGTAATAAAACCTGCATTTATACACATTTCCCACTAAAAACACCAATCAAGCATAATACCGGATTTTCTATCAATTATATGCATAAGTTATATAAAATACATCTCATATGCTAATTGAACCAATGATAATTCTCCTTAACCGTGTATATAAAATGAGCATTTTTGGTGCTCATCATCCCCCCATGCCTAACATGTGCCACACCCTCGTGGCACCAAAAGGTGAAGTTATCCCTCTCGCAGGCTGACCATGCCAAAAAGTTTGTCATGTCTTCGTGACAACAACCCCTGGGATATATATTTTTTCTCTTTCTTTTTTATTATTTTATTTTAATGGCCTTCGACATCTCTGTTTCTCTGTCGCTGAGTGCTGCTATTTTTTTTCCATTCAGCACTACTATTTTTTTTTCATTGAGTGTTGCTATTCTTCATCCATAGAGCGATGTGGCACCAGTAGAAGTCAGAAACACATCCTGACTAATCATTGCGGATAAATAGTTAAATCGTGACCACACTATTTAGGGCAAATTACCACCGCACTAATGCTGGCATTTTCCAATGTTGCACATTAGTCATATTTGGTGAGACCAAATTTGTTTAAAACAAGTGCAATCACCAACTACTACTTTTACCCACATATGAAACATATTTGGCATCTCCAGAACCTCCTTTGTGGTAGAGAGTAGCATCATTTATATGTGTTCGCTCAAGATGACTACCATTGTCAGGAGGCGGCAATGAAAATGATGCCAAATTTATTCATGTAGATGCCATAGCCTCTCTTTTTTTTTCAATTATATTTTTTTCAAGGCACATCATGTGTTTGAATTCTAATGGGAGATTTTGAAAAACTATGGAGGCGTCGACCGGTATTAGCATAGAAATGATTTTAAAATAACTATACACATAATTAACAAGAAAATCAGTACATACCCGGGTGAATTTCGTAGAATCTGATATATATGATGTTGGTGGTGTGAGACGTCTTCACGTTGGTGCTCCTGGAGATTTTATTTATTTATTTATATGTATCTTTATCTTTTCTGCCATGAACAGAACAGATCTTGACTCTCTCTTTTTTTTTCTTTTTTTTTTTCGATTTTTTTTTTCATCCTCTGCATCAAAGAACAGAGTCAATCCGCAACAACTGAGTTGGTGACTCTAAACTTTGAAATACCCAGATTTTTCTCAATAGCACAAAAAATATTTTAATCCTGCATTGACGTATCTCTCTCCGAATGCATTTACAGGATGAATATTAAAATTTATACCTGACACGTGTGCATCCAAAATGATCTCCCCTCTGAATTATTTCTTTTGCATGCATAATTGGAACAACACTGCATTCCTTTGTTTTTCGGAGTGAGGAAAAACAATATTTCTTTCATCATTCATGACATCTGTCAGGTGCATTACTGAGATGTATGTGTTGTATGTGCTGGCATTGGTAGGATGTTCTCATACGTTGGTGTGATCCCCAAATTAACCTACATGATGTAGAGTTGGAACTGCACCAATATTTGTTGCCCACGTCGTGCTTGTCTAGTCAATGGGCGAAGAACAGGGGCACCTTCCCTATGAGGAAGGCGCTTGCCTTCTAGTGGCACCTTCCTGTCGATGCCTTCCTATGAGAGGAAGGTGCTTGCCTTCTAGTGGCACCTTCCTATGGTGCCTTCCTGTGGCACCTTCCTGTCGGCGCCTTCCTATCGGTGCCTTCCTGTGGTGCCTTCCTGTGGTGCCTTCCTGTCGGTGCCTTCCTATGGTGCCTTCCTATCGGTGCCTTCCTATGGTGCCTTCCTATTGGTGCCTTCTGGTGAGAGGAAGGCGCTTGCATTCTTTTGGTGCCTTCCTGGAAGAGGAAGGCACTGCCTTCTATTGGCGCCTTCCTGGAAAGGGAAGGCGCTTATCTTTTCTTGGTGCCTTCCTGGAAGAGGAAGGTGCTGGCCTTCTATTGGCACCTTCCTGGAAGAGGAAGGCGCTTATCTTTTCTTGGTGCCTTCTTGGAAGAGGAAGGCGCCTACCTTCTTCTGGCACCTTCCTTGAAGAGGAAGGTGCCTACTTGTCAAATATATATTTTCAAACTCCTCCCCCATTTTATTTAGCTACTAGTTGGAGGTTTCTCATTTCCCTTCGGGACCAGGCTGGTCCTCGGGAAAGAGGATACTCTCTTCCAACGGGCAGCAAAAATAAAACTTTGCTTCTGATTTGCATTTCATCGTGGAGCTATTTCAACAAAAGGGTTTTTTTTTTTCATAGGAGTAAGTTAGGCACCGACAATAAGGCATCTTTCCCCCCATGTCTAAAAATTGTCACGTCCTCGTGACAACAACCTTCCGAACTCCCCTTTTTTTTTTTTTAGGCTGAGCCTTCTTCTGTTGGTGTTCCCGTACAAGCTTTGTTTCTAATCAACATAAGTTTTTTTTTTTTTATGGGAGGTTCTGGTTCACCCGCATCTTCCCCCACTTAAATTGGTGATGCCCTTGTCACCAGTGTCAGGTCCCTCTGTGCAACAGGTCTGCAGCCCTCCGAACATCAGGTCCCACACCGAGCAACTGGAACCTCCATCCAAAGGAGAAGAACATTGCTTATTGGTGCCTTCCTCCAAATGGAAAAAGGCACTCATTGTATTGGGCTGATTGTAGGCACTCTCTTCCTAGTGGGAAGTAAGTGCCTTTTCCGCTTTGCCGCACTCCTAATTGCAGGGCACAAAATGTCACATCTGTTAGGCCTAGTTTAAGCTAGCTCCGCCTACAGATCATGCTCATGGTTGTGTACTGTGAAACTACACCTACAAAAACTGGAAAACAAGAATCATGGCCTGTGCCTGAGGACCTAGCTCTTAGGATGCCTTCAGATTGCACTCATCGGGCACGATTACCTGCACACACGAAAGTAGTAAAATAGGAGTCATGACTCCATGCCTGTTAGGCCCTGGCTCTCAGGATGCCTACAACTTGCAATTCGGTTCATGGTTTCCTGCAAAGCAAATAAAAAGAAATTTTTATGCTAAGCAGGACATGTTCTATGCTTTTTTTTTTTCATTGGGAGGATTCGCATAATTTTTTTTTTTTTTGTGCCATCGAACCACCTAGGTGCGGGAAATGGATCAAGGCACCCTAGATGTCAAGGCGCATGCTTGCTGTGGAAGGCACCTGCTTGTTGTGGAAGGAGCCTGCTTGTTGTGGAAGGTGCCTTCAATGTATGGCACCTTCTTGATGCGGAAGGTGCCTCCAATGTATGGTGCCTTCCTGATGTGGAAGGTGCCTCCAATGTATGGTGCCTTCCTGATGTGGAAGGTGCCTCCAATGTATGGCGCCTTCCTGATGCGGAAGGTGCCTCCAATGTATGGTGCCTTCCTGATGCGGAAGGCGCCTTCAATGTATGGTGCCTTCCTGATGCGGAAGGCGCCTCCAATGTATGGTGCCTTCTTGATGCGGAAGGCGCCTCCCTTATTGATGATCAAGGTGTCTTTCACTTTATCATTTTTTTTTTCTTTTTTTTTCATGTATCCTCCCCTTTTTTTTTCCTTTTCTTTCTCTTTTTTTTTCTTTTTTTTTTCTTCTTCTATTTTTTTTAACGAATGATTGAACATTCGTCCAAGCTACTGGTATGGTATGGGGTCTCCCCCATGCCGATGTCTGATCCACTCTCGCAAATGTGAGGCGATTGTTAATGGAGCTCGTTGACCGTTACTCGAACATTGTCTCGGCACTCTACTCTTGCACTTGGTGTAGCATCTTTGACTTTGCTTATCATTTACTCAGGTTGTAATAGTCACACACTTTCCAAAAAAATTTTCCCCCAAATTCCACAAGCACCTTGGGCTAGAAGCCTTTCGCTTGATCAGGGTTACTTAGCCTTCCTTCAAGTGCCAATGTTTCCAAGGTAAAACTCTGCTAGCTTTCACCTGTTAGATTGGATGCTACACGATCAGGTACACGAGATAGTTCGTATAGTGCTATTATGAACTCCACGTATGAATCTCAATTCACGAGATCTTCACAGACACCTCCTTATTTTTCTACTTCGCACTTCACGTTGTCCTGCAAAACATAAAAGAAAAATCTAAACTAAAGGCATTAAAATAAAATTCTAACTAATTTTTTTTCTTTGTGTTTTTTTTTTGGGTCTATTCTGCCTTGACCAGAACAGATCTTGGATTATCATTTTTTTTCATCATCTGCATCAAAGAACAGAATGTCAACTTCAACCATTTGAGCTGGTGATTTTCACATCTGGAGGTTTGTCAATGATCCATCCTAAGAATTTGGCAAAATGTGCCATGTACTGAAACATCTTTGCCCTCACACTTTTTTGTGAAAAGCAGATTTCTCCATGGTTTCAGATCCTCTCAAAGTTGATGTTATCTTCCACCATAGTGAGACTCTGCCTCTCTTTTGTATATTTTTTTCACATATTTTAACAGAATGAGAATGCTACCATAAAAACTGTAATGTTGGCACTGTGCATTCAAAAGTGGAGGTCGTGTGAGTCAGGTAACTATGCAGCCTACTGTGTGAAAGTTACATTCCATGTACCATTATGAAAGGATTTTATGACAACCAACAACTCACATTTTTGAAACACCAAGCTCCTCCTCAATTAGCACATAAAAAAAATGTTAATCCTGCTCTAATGCATATCCAAAGTATTGGACTCTCCGTATGCATTGCAGGGATTAATCTTCGTGCACTATTTTCTCATCGTGTGCCCCTGAACGCATCACTTTTTCAATTAAGTAATATTTACACAATCCTGACACATGTGCATCTGAATAATCTCCCACTTTGAATTATTTACATCGTAGGTGGAGTTAGAGTGGCCCTACGATCCTCTATTTCTCAAAGTGAGGATAAAAACAAATATTTTCCATAATCTACAACATGTGTCGGGTGTTCAAGTGTGACGCCTTCATAAAATGCCTCGATGAGATTTATGTGCTATTATTTTTCTAGCCACCTTGAGCTCCATTCACACATTTTTTTTTTTTGTGCTCAAGCACCATGTGGCCTTTGTGTAGACATTTGAAATCTGATCTCCTCCAAGCTCTTTCCCTGTTTTATTTAGCTACCGGTTGGAGATTTCTCATTTCCCTTCTGGACCAAGCTGGTCCTCGGGAAAGAGGATACTCTCTTTCAACAAGCAGCAAAATAAAACTTTATTTTTGATTTGCTCATTAACTTGGAGCCTTTTCAATAGATGATTTATTTTTTCTCTTTTTTTTTCTTTTTTTTTCACGAACACTATAAATAGCGTTCATTGTGTTGTTGGTGGCATTGATGAAGGTGGGGTCTCCCCCATGCCTACATCTGAACTAGTCTTCTCGAAATATATATATTTTTTTTTTCAACTAGTCTGATATGTTGTAGCATGAGAAGAGTATTTTCCTTCATGGCCTCGCAACCAAACTTCTTTCAACATAATGGCAAAGTGTGCAGGCCAGCCAATGACTATCCGTGAGCTAGCAACCTGAAGAAAACATGGCATAGCAGTCTGTTAAAAACACATGCTAGTTTTTGATTCACCAGGTCGCCTTAAGCGCAAGTGAAGAGCATACTCCATAACAAGGCGTTCTCTTTAAATTATGCTCTGTCATTTTCCCTGCATTATTAATTTCATCATAAAAAACATTTACCAATACGTTGCAAAAATTTCAAGCCTGTAAAATTTTTTAATTTAAAACCAAGCTTCTAGAGGCACAATTTTTTCAATGGTTTCTATATAGAAACACATCCCTAAAAATTTTCAATCAGACCTGGGTTGTGCTTATTTATTTTGATTTCTTGGAACCATTGAAAATATGATGGAAATCCTTCAATGCCATATTTTTTCTAATTTTTTTCAACAACACGTTTTATTCCTACTTCTACACTTAATTTGGTACATCAGGTTCATTCCCATGTTTACCTGAGAAGCTATAAAATGCAAACAATTGCCAATGGAATTTAGCTCTGACTGTGTCGACAACTATTTTTGGCCTTATAAAAAGGCCCACGGTGGACTCACACTTCTCAGGTAAAATATCTACAGGTAATTTTAAATAGACTTTTTATCTGACCTATAAATTAGAACACTACAGTTTAGACACTCCCCGACAACGACGCCAAAATGGTGAGCAAAAATTCACGTTCCGAAAAACATTCATTTCTCTTCCATAAATTATCAATCCGGTAAGTCCGTAAACTTATGAGTGTCACGCACAGTATATGCCTGCAGTGTTGGGGAACAAATCTGGTTGTACCTTATTTAGTTTGGTGGGGAGGTTTGTGTAATTGGATTCCAGCCAAACCAAATAAACTAAGTGCGGGAAATGAAATAAATAAATTATAAACAAAAAGTAAAGTGCTGGAAATAAAATGTGGAAATAAAATGCGAGGAAATAAACACACACAACTGAAATTAAATAAAGCAGTAAACTAATCTATAGAAAGCAAATGCACAAATTAAACAGGGGAGGACTACTATAGGGAGTGGGCCCAAGCTCCCGCAGATAGTCCGCCCGGCTAGCTACGTAGAGCTTGCTCGAATAAGAGGAGTTGCACTCTTAATTAATTAAACAATAAAATAAAATAAGTTCTGTGTAAAATTAATCATTCATCTCCCCTTTGTTCATCTGGCCTCGCATCTTTATATAAAGCGCAGCCAGATCTCATTACAATAACAAATCAGTCTATTTTAATCACGTGATGTGATTTAGTTACAATTGATTCTACACATATTTTATTCTTCTATTTTAAAGTATGTTCGTTCACTAGAAGGATAAATATAAACATCCTTAGGTGTACGTAACAACAAATCCTAAACTAATGCATCCTAAAAATAATAATATGCTTTAAGAGCTTTACAAGGTCAACCGGCCAATCGGTTGATAATAATAACAAATACTTTATTCTATTTAATAAATGCATGATTAAAATAGATCTCCTTTGTCTTCACGTGCAACCTCCTCCATAGTCCTTGGTCAACCAATCAAAGTTGACTTGGTAAATCTTGCAAAGTATGAAGGCATGGAGGCGCCTTCCTTATGAGGAAGGCGCCTACTTTTGTTGGGCGCCTTCCTTATAAGGAAGGTGCCTACTTTGGTTGGGTGCCTTCCTTATAAGGAAGGCGCCTACTTCTGTTGGGTGCCTTCCTTGAAGAGGAAGGTGCCTACTTCTGCTGGGCACCTTCCTTGAAGAGGAAGGCGCCTATTTCTGTTGGGCACCTTCCTTGAAGAGGAAGGCACTTGCTCTCTTGCCTTAGTCTCTATAAGCAGAAGTATGCCAGGTCCAAGTGGATGTAGACTGGAAAACACCATATTAGTAATAAAACCTGCATTTATACACATTTCCCACTAAAAACACCAATCAAGCATAATACCGGATTTTCTATCAATTATATGCATAAGTTATATAAAATACATCTCATATGCTAATTGAACCAGTGATAATTCTCCTTAACCGTGTATATAAAATGAGCATTTTTGGTGCTCATCAAATGGCATATGAGGTATAAGGTAGCAAGAAGAAAAGAAGACCTCTCCATAATATTTGAAAAATGATTTATAAATTACCTTAGTGGTAATTTGGAAAAGGTTAAAATATTAATGGTGGCAATAAATTACCTTGGTGGTAATTTGGCAAAGGTTAAAATATTAATGGTGGCAATAAATTACCTTGGTGGTAATTTGGCAAAGGTTAAAATATTTACTAATGGTGGCAAGGTTCTCCCTAAAAGGAAAAATCCCAAAAGGTTTTAAATATTTAAATCCTTTAGGATTTAAATAATTATAATTAAATATAATAATTCGAAATATCCAAATTTGAATTAAAACAAAAAGGCAGCCAATGTCAAATATTAAATTGGGCATGTGTATAAATAAGGCTAAGGTTAGCCTAAGCCTTGGAAGAATTGAGCATTTAATATTTTCCTGAAGTAATATCCTTGCACATTTTATTTCTCACACACGAAATAGGAAGGAAGACATGGGTCTTTATGAGTTTTAGAGCAAGAAGAATGTCAAACCATGGAAGGCGCATGTCCCTAATGAAGTGAGGTGCAGCCGAGTTGGCTTGTGCGACGCATTGGGCACAACAAGGTGTGAAGTTTGAAGTTGGAATATGTAATGCAACATTGTGTAAATTATTCTTAGACTAAAATATAAAGTCTAAAGAATAATATTTGAATTAGAAAATAATTCTATTTTATGTAAAAATATTCCCACCCAATTAATAAATAAAATAAGGGTGCTAGGAATATTTAATTTGTGGGAAAAAGTTATTTCCCCTTTTCTAGAAAATATTAGAAAATAACTAATCACTTTCTAATATTTGATAGATGCCACTTATCACACATCTCAAATATTAGATTGTGATAAGATTAGAAAGTAACTAAGCACTTTCTAATATTTGATAGATGCCACTTGTCACACATCTCAAGATTAGATTGTGATAATATTTAGGGTTGTAGTAGAAAAGCTTCTCTTTAAATAGGGGTGTTGTCTACTACATCTTAACATATCTTGTCATATTGACTTGTGTTGTAATATCATGTTGATGCATATTGTTGCATAACATTGAAGCATTCTTGTATTGTTGAATCAAATGAGTAATATAGTGAGCTTCATAGTGGATGTTTTCCTTCTTCATTTGAAGTAGGGTTTTACCACTTAATATTGGTGTTGTGGGTTTTCCTCTTTTATGTGTGATTGATATTGTGGAGCATTCTTCGATCTTGGGGAGACTTTGCTTGTCTCACATTTGGTATCAGAGCGATTGGGATCTCCATCAAGTGTCTTCAATCCTTTGAGGTGAAAAACCCATTAAGGTATATTTTTTTTTGCATGCATTTGATATTTGGGTATTTTATGCAAACTTATTTTGTAAATCTGCCATTAGGGTTTATAGATTTATTGTGTTTTTAGATCTAGTTGTTAGATATTTTGCAAATAGTATTTTCATTTTAAATCTATAATTTTTTTTTTGGCATTGAGCTTTTGTTGGAAGGGTTTTGGAGCCAAACGGACCCCATGGTTGCGTCCGGAAGACCCAAAAACCCCTATTTCCATATATAGTCATTTTTTTAATTTTTTAAATAAAAAAACAATCGGCTATATATATATATATATAAACAGTTGGCTAAATAGTCATTTTTAAAAAATTTTAAATAAAAAAAAAATGGATATGATATATAAAAAAATAGTCGGCTATATAAAAAAAAATAGTCGGCTATATAGTAAAAAAAACTTTTAATTTTTTTTTTAAAGTTTTGCTTTATAAAAATCTTTAAACTTTTTCATGCGATTTTTTTATTAATTATTTAATAAAATAAATTTTATTAATTTAATTGCATTTTTTTAAGCAATTTTTTGTATTAAAAATTATTATTATTCTCCTTAAAATGCAATATTTTTTTGTCTCACATTAACAATGGTTGTTTGTGAGTTTGCTTGTTTTGCAAGGTTATCC
The DNA here is from genome assembly GCA_028583015.1 of Wollemia nobilis. Lineage (NCBI taxonomy): Eukaryota > Viridiplantae > Streptophyta > Pinopsida > Araucariales > Araucariaceae > Wollemia > Wollemia nobilis. Next base: position 2,117,996 of record JAQPPZ010002979.1, read on the forward strand.
AAGTATGTTTTGGAGTATACAAGGCAATTTCGGATCAACTTTTTCACTCTCTTCCCCTATTTTTATTAATTTCTTCTAATCTCTCTCAAGCATTTGCTTGAAGCATAATGTAAATTAATGTAACTTGTATCTCTCATAATGAAAGTAAAAGAGAATGAAAGTGAGAGTGAGAGAGAGAGAGAGAGAGAGAGAGAGAGAGAGAGAGAGAAAAAGTGTATTTGTGTTTTGCTTTGTGTCTCCACTATCTCTTGTTCATCTTTCTTACTCTTTTTTTGCATCTTTTTCATTTTGCATCTCAACTAATCTAACTACTAACTACTAACTTGCTACTAAACAATCTACTAACCAACTAACTTGCAATTTACTAATTTTCATATTAATCAAGAAGGTTAAAAATGAATCAACTTACTAACCACAACTTTAGTATTTGATTAAAATTTACTTAATCTTGCAACACAGTTTATATTTGCTAAACACCTATTGAATCCAAAAGAATCCGCTCTATCGGTAGCAAGTCCTTTTCGGGTCCTCGTACCCGTACCCTTTTGGGTAGCTTGGTTGACCTTGGGTGAGATGAATTGGCAATTCATTAGGCTATAGCAAAACCTTAAAATGAACACTAACTTACTAACTTATTGACTATCTAACATTTAACAAATGTTTTATGGTTCAATTCAAGTTAGTTTATTTTGTTGCAAGATGATTGTTATGGTTAGTTACCTTCTTATTGCAAGTTAATCTATTGCAAGTTGATCTTGGTTTATTTCATTTATTCAATTGCAATATGGTTATAGTTGTTTATTGCAAGATGGTTATAGTAGTTCATGATGATGTTGATTATCTTTCATGATGATGCTTATCTCTCTTAATGATGCTTAATTTTGATTATATTTCATGATGTATCTTTCATGATGATTATCTTTGATGATTGAAAAGTAGATTACTTGAATGTTATGTTTTTTTTATATATTCAAGTATGTTTATCTACTTTCTTATTGCATCATTTATTTACTTTGTCAATGCATCTTATGTTTTGATTATGTTCACTTTCTAGAATGGTTGATCATGGAATCTCCTTCACACCTAAGCACATCCTTGATGGATCAAATTTTGGAATATGGGAACCAAGGATGAGGGCTGAATTTCAAGCAAGAAAGTTATGGCCCATTGTGAATGGAGATGAAGCAATCCCAACCCAGGCAAGGGCACTTGAGACATACAACAACAAGAGTCACCTTGCACTTTCCATGATTATCAATAGTGTGAGTGATGAGATATTGCTCACTATAAGCCATTGTGAGCATGCTAAAGATGCATGGGATTTGCTAAAACAAGTCCATCTAGGGTCCAACACATCAAGGAAATTCACTTTATTGTCCAAAATTCTTAGCACTATGCAAGGTGAAGAAGAAAGTGCCTTGATCTTCCTCTCAAAGATGAAATACATGAGAACTCAACTATTGGCTTGTAATTGTGATTGGATAAGTGAGAAGCTCTTAAGCTTTATCATTTTGAGGAACTTGTCAAGCAAGTTCAAGAATTTTATCACCATTATTGAGACTAGGCTAGAGCAAGAAGAGGATGGCATTCCTCTCAACACTCTTTCACAATTATTGATTCAACATGAAGAGTCTCTTAATAGAGACAAAGTTAATGGTCAAGTTTTCAAGGAGAAGAATGTTTCCTTGAGTGCCACTAAGGCTTCCTTCAAGAAGAAATACAAGGGAAGGAAAAATCAAAATTTCCAACCCAACAAGCCTAGAGTTGATTTCACTTGCAACTTTTGTGGCAAGAAAGGCCACAAGGAACAAAATTGTTTCAAGAAGAAGAATATTGCAGAAAAGGAAGAGCAAGAAAAGGCTAAGGGACAAGGACCTAAGAAATGGTTTGGCAAGGGAAAGAAAAAGAACAACAATGTAAAGCAAAATTCTAATAAAAATACCTTTTTTTGTGCCCTCTACTCCATTGACTCATCTACTTCTAATGAATGGGTGTTAGATTTTGGATGCACTAACCATATGTTTTTTGAAAAGGATAAGTTTGTGGACTTTCATAAGCACTCTTCAGATTCAGTTGTCATTGGTGATAATACTAGACTTCAAGTAGAAGGTGTTGGCAATGTTGTAATTGAAGGGAAATTACTTGATAATGTCCTATATGTGCCTAACCTTAGGAGAAATTTAATTTCAGTTTTGCAAGTTGCTAGAAGTGGTCACACTATTGAGTTCAATGCAACTTCATGGAGCATTAGGAAAGGCATGCTACCAATCATTACATGTTATGTGAAGAATAATATTTATGTGTTAGGTGATGCTCCTCCTAAAGTGTGTTTAGCAACTAATATTTCTCCTAGTAGCAAGCTTTGGCACTTAAGGTTAGGCCATACAAACTATCAAAATATTCAAATGATGAAGTCCAAAAATTTGGTTGAAGGCTTGCCTAACATTTCACCTATTCATGGTTTGTGTGAAACATGCATCTTAGGCAAGATGAGCAAACAAAAGTTTGCAAATGACAAGTCAACAAGGGCCACACAAATTCTTCAACTCATTCATACAGATATTATGGGTCCATTACATGTTAGATCACTTGGTGGTGCATCCCATATTCTCACCTTTATAGATGATTATTCAAGAATGATCTTTGGGTATCTACTTAAGAATAAATCAGATTGTTTTGAGACATTCAAGGAGTTCAAAGCTTTGGTAGAAAATAAAAAGGGAGTAAATATTAAAATGATTAGAAGTGACAATGGAGGGGAGTACAATAGCAATGATTTCAATGAGTTTTGTTCTTCTCATGGGATAAAAAGGTAGTTTACTTGTCCTTCATGTTTGTTCTCTGATAATCAATCAGCTATTGCCTTGGCTAAAAATCCTATAATGCATCAAAGGACAAAGCATGTTGAAATCCAAGCCCACTTTATCAAAGAGAAGGTATTGGATGGGACTATTCAGTTGGAGTATTGCCCATCATCTTCTAATTCTATTGATTTGTTCACCAAACCTCTTCCCAAGGAGTAGTTTTGTAAGTTGAGAGACTCACTTGGTTTGGTGAAGTTGTCCTCAAGGGGGAATGAAGTGTAGTTACACTTGTGTGATGACAACTTCATCCTTATGAGGTGTTTTATGCTATATATATGAGTTGATATTTGGTGGTATAATTTCTTTTTGCATTTCTTTTGAACATGGTACTTTCTTGTTTGCCTTGTGCAACTTTTGTACATGTTACTTTGTAGATGGCATTGTGCAATTATGGTATATGATGCAATTGCTTTATGCGACTCTTTTACATGGTACTTTCTTGTTACCTTGTGCAACTTTGTACATGTTTTTATGTAGTTGGCATTATGCAATTGGTTTATCATGGTACTTTCTTGTTAGCATTTATGCTACTTTTGTACATGATATTTTATGGTTGGCTTTATGCAACAGGTGTGCACACTTTATTATTTTCATATACCTTATGCAACTTTTTTACATGGTACTTTAGAGTTTGCATTATCATGGTACTCCTTGTTTGCTTTATGCAACTTTGATCATGATATTTTTTGATCAACTATATAGCACGTGACTATAAGTATGGCTTGGCATCTTTTTGTGATGACTTATAGTTCACTATTTGTTAGATCAGTTTTGTTATCATCTTTGGATATTCATATATGCTGTGGTGAATATATTTATGATGATGTATCTAACTGATCTTATGTTGAGCTGCTTGTAGATTGCAGGTACTTCTATTTGGGGTTTTGCATGCTTACTGAAGACACCCTTGTGATGTTTTCTTCTTGTCATTTGCAACCACTTGTGGTTGATGGATGGCTTTGTAAGTTGCTTGTATCTGAAGCTACTCTGTTGGGGGCTTGCAGTCTCATTTTGGCCCATTTTGTATTGGTGCCTTATTGTAGACCATTCTTGGTCATAGAAGCTCATTGTAACTATATTACTCATTTGATTCTCATCTCCATTTGTATCTTTAGGGGGAGAATGTTTCTTTGTTTCATAATTCCTTTCCCCAATATTGCATTAAGGGGGAGTGTTGGAATATGTAATGCAACATTGTGTAAATTATTCTTAGACTAAAATATAAAGTCTAAAGAATAATATTTGAATTAGAAAATAATTCTATTTTATGTAAAAATATTCCCACCCAATTAATAAATAAAATAAGGGTGCTAGGAATATTTAATTTGTGGGAAAAAGTTATTTCCATTTTTCTAGCAAATATTAGAAAGTAACTAATCACTTTCTAATATTTGATAGATGCCACTTATCACACATCTCAAATATTAGATTGTGATAAGATTAGAAAGTAACTAAGCACTTTCTAATATTTGATAGATGCCACTTGTCACACATATCAAGATTAGATTGTGATAAGATTTAGGGTTGTAGTAGAAAATCTTCTCTTTAAATAGGGGTGTTGTCTACTACATCTTAACATATCTTGTCATATTGACTTGTTTTGTAATATCATGTTGATGCATATTGTTGCATAACATTGAAGCATTCTTGTATTGTTGAATCATTGAGTAATATAGTGAGCTTCATAGTGGATGTTTCCCTTCTTCATTTGAAGTAGGGTTTTACCACTTAATATTGGTGTTGTGGGTTTTCCTCTTTTGTGTGTGATTGATCTTGTGGAGCATTCTTCGATCTTGGGGAGACTTTGCTTGTCTCACATGCTTGTCCCCACCGAAGTGAGGTGGCAGCCGAGTTGGCTTGCGTGGCGTATTGGGAGCAGCAAGGTGCGGAGTTTGAACCACATGGAGGTTTTTTTTGGGTGTAGACCTTTTGAATTTTGTGTTGGTGGAGAAGGACATTAAGGAGTGCATGCTCCTTGGTTCACATGGGGTAGCATAGCCCACATGGTAGTGGCCCTTGTGTTAGGGCACACGGGGCTAGGAGGTCGTAGGTTCGAGCGATGGCAGTGGCATTTGATTTTTGCATTAAGGTATGTGCATTTGCCATAGTTGGGAGTTATAAGGTTTAAATAAATTTTTATTAGTTGCCATAGTTGGGAGTTATAAGGTTTTGATAAAGTTTTTGTTGCCATGATTTGAAATTTATGAGGGTTAAATAAATATTATTGTGTATGCTCATAGTTGGGAGTCATAAGGGTTAGTGAGTAATACTTTGAATTTATTTAAAGTGCTTTATTGTTAAAAAGGAGTTATAAGGTGGATGTGAGAATTTTTGTTTATGTGATTAGTAACTCTTGTTGATGAAATTTATTTTTAAGATAGGAGTAATAAGGTGTATAAGTGATTTGGCATTGTATGGAGAAATATTTGTTGAGGTGAATATTCTTGTGAAGATTTTGAGATAGACTGTTGCTATCTAACCTTGAATTGGCAAAAGGATTTGGTTGTGAGTAAGACAGGTTTTGTGGATAATTCTTCATCAATCAAATAAGAGGTATGGGTAAATCATCTTTTGTTTAAAGTGATTGGAATGAGTGTGTGAAATATAAGGTGGAGTGAAAAGGATTGTTTGATAAGCATTGTTGGAAATGTTGAGCAAGTTTTGTGTACCTCATTGTTGAATGGTTTTGGAAATATTTAAGATAGATTTTTGAGAAAAATCTAGGTTGTATTACTGAATGAGTTTTGGGAAGTTTTGAGATAAATAGTGAGAATCATTTGTGCTAGGATTGCAAAACAAATTAAGTATCTTTGTGAGAACTTTTGAGTGATATTGAAAGTGAATGTGCAAACATTAGAAATCAGATTTGTGAAAGTGACAGACTTAATGATTGAGTAGAACATATTGAGTTTTTGATAGAGTACATCATTCTCTATATGTTCCAGAGGTTAAACAAATTTTGAATAGAATATGTCTAAACTGCTTCAAGTTAAAGGAATTACTTTGAAGATTAGACAAAGCATTTGATAGCATTGTGTGCAAGATTTGAGATTGATTGAGCATATCTTGTGAGCTTTTTTGAGCATGTGTTTGAGCAGATTTGAGCAAGTCTTTGTGAAGGCTTGAGAGTAGAATTGAGCAAGTTCTTGAGAGGACTTGAAGGTAGATTTGAGCAAGTCCTTGAGAGGACTTGAAGGTAGATTTGAGCAAGTCTTTGAGAAGGCTTGAGAGCATAATTGAGCAAGTCGATTAAAGTTGAGAAGGTAGATTTGAGCAAGTCTTTGAGAAGGCTTGAAGGTATATTTGAGCAAGTCCTTGAGAAGACTTGAAGGTAGATTTGAGAAAGTATTTGAGAAGGCTTGGAGGTATATTTGAGCAGAGTTGATTTGTTGATTTTTTCAAGATTTGTGTTAAGGCTTGGGGTAAATATAAGTAGAGTTGATTTGTGATTGGATCAAGATTTGTGTTAAGGCTTGAGGATAGATTTGAGATAGATATTTGTGAGTAGATTTGTACTACACTTGGGATAGAGTTTGGTGCAGATCTAAGATAGAGTTGAGAGTAATATTTGGAGGTGATAGAGTAGAGGATAATAGTCTCCAGTGGATAGAGATCCATTAGCTAGAGAAGAAAGGGTAGAAGTCTTCTAGAAGATCATCAACCAAATCAGAGGGGAAAGAGTTCTCCTATGGATAGAGTTCCATGAACCAGAGCAGAGGGGAAAGAGTTCTCCTATGGATAGAGTTCCATGAACCAGAGCAAGGGGAAAGAGTTCTCCTATGGAGTGTGATCCATGAACCAGCTAGGAAGATAGAGTTCTTCTATGGAGAGAGATCCACAAACCAGTTGAGGAGAAAGAGTTCTCCTAGATCAAGTTCCATGAACCAGAGAAAAGGGGAAAGAGTTCTCCTATGGATAGAGATCCACAAATTAGAGCATTAGGGGATTGGTGTCTCCTTTGGATAGAGGTCCATAAACATTGTAATAGGGAAGTGATTCCCAAGAGATTTGTTGAGAAAATTTTAGTGGAAATATTTTCTTCATGGAGTAGCCCACATTGGGTGAACCATGTTAAATTGGTGTCTCTATTGTGTGTGATGATTTGTGCATTACTTTGATTACTATTGTTGATATTGCCATTGATAATATTGGATAATATTGTTTGGGAAAGAAAAGTAAAAGTTGATCTTATACTGTTCACCCCCCTCTAAGTATAAGCCTATGTTCTTCAATTGGTATCAGAGTGGGTTCCTTCAGAAGAGTTTAACAACTTGAAGGAAGAGTGTATAGGAACACAGATGGCATCTCAAAGTGGAGCTTCAACAAATAAGGCACCATTATTCGATGGGAACAATTATGCATTATGGAGTGTAAGAATGAAGACTTACCTGATGGCACAAGGAATTGAGATATGGCAAGTAGTTGAGGATGGGTACACACCACCAACTAGTCCTCCTACAGATAAATATGGTAAGATCTTACACCTGTATAATGCAAAGGCAATGAATGCAATCTTGGGTGGATTACATGAAGCAAAATTTGTAAAAGTTATGCATTGCACATCAACAAAAGAGATATGGGAAAAGTTGAAGAATGCATATGAGGGAGATAAAAAGGTCAAGATGGTAAAGTTGCAAAATCACAAGAAAATATTTGAAGACTTGAAGATGAAGGATGAGGAAGACATTGCTACATACTTACTTCATGTGGATGAGGTTGTTAACTCCATGCGAGGACTTGGGTTTAAAGTTGAAGAATCTGATGTTTGTCAAAAGGTTCTAAGGTCACTTCCTATGAGGTATGATGGAAATATTTCAGCCATAGAAGAAATAAGAGATCTTGAAAAACTAACTTTGGATGAGTTACAGGGAACACTCACAGCATATGAGATGAGAATTGTAAAGGATCCTATCCCGAAGAAAGAGGTAACTTTCAAAGCAGCAAAGAAAGCAAAGGATAAGAAACCTATTTCAAGTGATGAGTCAATCAATGATGAGGAAGCTAACTATGATAGAAGGAACAAGAGGGATTCAAGAAAGCACAAAGGTATGAAAATAGTAAAGTGTTTCAATTGTGGTAAATATGGTCATTATGCATCTAACTATACAGAAGTCGAAAGTAGCAGTGGTGAAGAGAAACAAGATCATAAGAACAGGGAAGCAGGAAAATCCAGGTATCAAAAGAAAAGTAGGGATGGACAAAGCAAGCATGGAAAGAAGTTTTTCCAAAGACATAAGAAAAGTTTCTATGCAGACAAGACAGGCAAGAGTTCAAGTGATAGTGATGGAAGATCCTCAGATAATGAAGAAGAAGAAATTCTCTTCTTGGCAATAGAGGAAGAAGGAAGTGCTCCTATTGAAGATAAATCTAAAAAGTATGAAGATGCTCTTGAAGACAAATAAGTAGAGGAAGAATAAAAAAATGAAGAGGAAGGAGTAGTAGATCTAGAAGTTGAGCTTATTTCTGCTCTTAAGGAATTAAGAAAGGTTAGAAAATAGAATTCGAGGCTCAAGGCTCAATTTCAAGAATGTGATGAAGAAAAAGGAAAGCTTATACAAGATCTGACAAACTCAATAGCTAAGACAAGGAGATTTAAAGAAAAGTTAGAGGTAAAAGTCTTAGAATGTGAAATATTAGAGCATGAGGTAGTTTCACTAAGGAAAGAAGTGAAAGAGTCTAAAGACAAGCTACACAGGTTTGGGAGAAGCTCAAAGACTTTGGATAAGATTATCAATGCACAAAGATCTTCATCAAACAAGACAGGACTTGGTTTTGAAGAGGGACAAAGAGAACAAGGAGAGGAGTCAAGCTCAAGCTCCAAAGAAGAAGAAGCTTCAGAAGAAGAGAGTGAAGGAGAAAGTGAGACTTATGAGGATAAGTTGAAAAATAGAAGGTTCAACAAGGAAGGAAACAATGCACAAATAAGGAACAGGAAACATCACAGGGAAGAAAGGACTAAGAGACCAATGGGTCCAAGGCAATATTTCTTCAAAGGACGTTGCTTCTCATGTAACAAGTTTGGTCACAAGGCTATGTAGTGCAGGACACATGAAAAGAAGGAATATGGTTTCACTAAGAGAAATTTCAGAAATGGGCATCTCTTTCAAGGGTATTGTTACTCTTGTAATCATTTTGGTCATAAAGCAATTCATTGCAGGGTTCATGATAGGAATGGGTATGGCTTCACCAAGAGGAACTTCAAGATATTTGCACCTTCTAGGAACCACAACATTAAGTGTTATAAGTGCAATAATGTTGGGCATATGGCCAAGTGGTGTAGAACAGAATTTCCAGAGACAAGCAAGAACAGGGATATTCAAAAGAATTAGAAGAATCAATTGAGAAAGAAGGTGGACAAAGAAAAAGAGCATTGTATGTTGGGAGTAGAGATACTCCCACCCCAAAATTAATCACCTCAAGGAGAGGAGGTGGGGAGGGGGCTGAGCTAAGAGTCTTATATTTAGCCCCAAAGGAGTCCCTTTGCCATTGATGTCAAAGGGGGAGAGATTTGAGTTAGGGGAGAGCATTCAGTCAAGGGGAGCAATTTCTCAAGGGGAGAAGTATTGGAAAAAGGTAAAAGGAATGCTTAAAGGAAAAAGGGTTGCCATCAATGACAAAGGGGGAGATTGTTGGAAATTTGAGCATGTTTTGTTGTCATTGATGTCAAGAGGTTGGATGTCCCAATTTGATGAAATTAATGTCAAAAGGGTTGATTAATGTCAAAAGGTTAGAGGTCCTAAATTGATGGAAATATTTGTGAGAATATTTCTCTTGATGGCATATGAGGTATAAGGCAACAAGAAGAAAGGAAGACCTCTCCATAATATTTGAAAAAGGATTTATAAATTACCTTAGTGGTAATTTGGCAAAGGTTAAAATATTAATGGTGGTAATTTGGAAAAGGTTAAAATATTTACTAATGGTGGCAAGGTTCTCCCTAAAAGGAAAAAGCCCAAAAGGTTTTAAATATTTAAATTATAATATTTAAATCCTTTAGGATTTAAATAATTATAATTAAATATAATAATTCAAAATATCCAAATTTGAATTAAAACAAAAAGGCAGCCGACGTCAAATATTAAATTGGGCATGTGTATAAATAAGGCTAAGGTTAGCCTAAGCCTTGGAAGTAATTGCGCATTCGATATTTTCCTAAAGTAATAGCCTTGCACATTTTATTTCTCGCACGCGGTAGAGGAAGGAAGGCATAAGTGTTCATGATTTTTAGAGCAAGCAGAAGGTCAAACCATGGAAGGTGCTTGTCCCCACCGAAGTGAGGTGGCAGCCGAGTTGGCTTGCATGATGCATTGGGAGCAGCAAGGTGCGGAGTTTGAACCGCACGGAGGTTTTGTTTGGGTGTAGACCTTTTGAATTTTATGCCGATGGAGAAGGACATTAAGGAGTGTGTGCTCCTTGGTTCACGTGGGGCAGCATAGCCCACGTGGTAGTGGCCCTTGTGTTAGGGCGCATGGGGCTAGGAGGTCACAGGTTCGAGCGATAATAATGACATTTGATTTTTGCATTAAGGTATGTGCATTTGCCATAGTTGGGAGTTATAAGGTTTAAATAAATTTTTATTAGTTGCCATAGTTGGGAGTTATAAGGTTTTGATAAAGTTTTTGTTGCCATGATTTGAAATTTATGAGGGTTAAATAAATATTATTGTGTATGCTCATAGTTGGGAGTCATAAGGGTTAGTGAGTAATACTTTGAATTTATTTAAAGTGCTTTATTGTTAAAAAGGAGTTATAAGGTGGATGTGAGAATTTTTGTTTATGTGATTAGTAACTCTTGTTGATGAAATTTATTTTTAAGATAGGAGTAATAAGGTGTATAAGTGATTTGGCATTGTATGGAGAAATATTTGTTGAGGTGAATATTCTTGTGAAGATTTTGAGATAGATTATTGCTATCTAACCTTGAATTGGCAAAAGGATTTGGTTGTGAGTAAGACAGGTTTTGTGGATAATTCTTCATCAATCAAATAAGAGGTATGGGTAAATCATATTTTGTTTAAAGTGATTGGAATGAGTGTGTGAAATATAAGGTGGAGTGAAAAGGATTGTTTGATAAGCATTGTTGAAAATGTTGAGCAAGTTTTGTGTACCTCATTGTTGAATGGTTTTGGAAATATTTAAGATAGATTTTTGAGAAAAATCTAGGCTGTATTACTGAATGAGTTTTGGGAAGTTTTGAGATAAAGAGTGAGAATCATTTGTGCTAGGATTGCAAAACAAATTAAGTATCTTTGTGAGAACTTTTGAGTGATATTGAAAGTGAATGTGCAAACATTAGAAATCAGATTTGTGAAAGCGATAGACTTAATGATTGAGTAGAACATATTGAGTTTTTGATAGAGTACATCATTCTCTATATGTTCCAAAGGTTAAACAAATTTTGAATAGAATATGTCTAAACTGCTTCAAGTTAAAGGAATTACTTTGAAGATTAGACAAAGCATTTGATAGCATTGTGTGCAAGATTTGAGATTGATTGAGCATATCTTGTGAGTTTTTTTGAGCATGTGTTTGAGAAGATTTGAGCAAGTCTTTGTGAAGGCTTGAGAGCAGAATTGAGCAAGTTCTTGAGAGGACTTGAAGGTATATTTGAGCAAGTCCTTGAGAGGACTTGAAGGTAGATTTGAGCAAGTCTTTGAGAAGGCTTGAGAGAAAAATTGAGCAAGTTCTTGAGAGGACTTGAAGGTAGATTTGAGCAAGTCCTTGAGAGGGCTTGAGGGTAGATTTGAGCAAGTCTTTGAGAAGGCTTGAGGGCATATTTGAGAAAGTCTTTGAGAAGGCTTGAAGGTAGATTTGAGCAAGTCCTTGAGAGGACTTGAAGGTAGATTTGAGAAAGTCTTTGAGAAGGCTTGGAGGTAAATTTGAGCAGAGTTTATTTGTTGATTTTTTCAAGATTTGTGTTAAGGCTTGGGGTAAATCTAAGCAGAGTTGATTTGTGATTGGATCAAGCTTTGTGTTAAGGCTTGAGGACAGATTTGAGATAGATATTTGTGAGTATATTTATACTATACTTGGGATAGATTTTTGTGTAGATCTGAGATAGAGTTGAGATTTACGTAATTGCAAGGACTAAGCCCTCCTTAGTGGTGAAGGAATTAGCCCTTCTAAAGTGACAATCATATTTATTAATTTCATTCATTTACATTTTATTCATGTTATTGGAATAAATCTACATCAAGTTTACCTCAAGTGGTATGGGAATCGAACAAGCACCAAATATTTTTTTTTAGAATCAACAAATTGATGGATTCTTGCAAGAATTAATTGTGTTGGTTCAGCAAAGGTGTCAGGTGTAAATTCTAATACAGTTGTTTCAAAACAAGCACAGTTGGGAAACACAGACCAATATATCCGTTCGAATCCTTTGCAAAGTCTACCAAAAGTTATTTAGTGGTTTGTATTGTGGGAGAACATCTCGATAAAATACTGTATCCCAAAGTAATTTCTAGGTGGAGTCTCAAATATAGGTGAATACTGCAAGCAACTCTAATTGTATATGCCCTGATTGTGCAAAGTGTGACATCGTTAGTGAGTAAAGTTACTTCTTCATTGGGAAATCAAATTTTCTACATTTAATCAACGATCGTAGAAGGTTATTGGAACAACAAGATAACTAGGGAGAAAATTGGGTCAAACACATCTTGAAATCATTAATTATTGGAGGAAGATAGGAAATAAAAAAATTTATGTGAATGTTGAAGATGACATTCCAAATAAACATCACGTTCAAAATCCTGAAGTAGTGTGTTAAGTTTAATTGCAAGAAAAATGGTGCATAGACAATAAATGACAACCACTACCATAGTGTATCTTAGTGATTGGACTACTATCACAAAAGAGAGAAGCCCTAAATATTTTCATCCATTCATCTAGAGGTGATTAGAAGTATTTTTGGCATTCTATAGCCATTAAAATCTCAATTTCTATCCACCAATCAAATTATAGGAAATAAATTATTAACGAAGATAGGATAAGGTACTATCATGATTTAATTAATTAATGTCAAGTTTATGTACTTCCTTTGGTGCAGATATCCCACATGAACCATGGGAAAAATAAGTAGTGGAATATACACAAAGGTATTATAAGGTTGTGATTGTGGTCACACAACTTAAAACTCTACGCTTTGGTGATCTCCCCTTCCAGTTATGTTCTGCCATGTCGCACCGTCCTGTTCCATCCCTTGTTCTACCATGTCGCACCTTCTTGTACCCTCTTCCAATCAAGTTGTTGTTTGGTCATCCATTGTATTTTATTAGTAAATCATCTAGCATCCTATACTATTATTAGTTAGGCCACCATTTATCGGTCACTTATAATCTTAGGTCTTGGTATCTGGTCATGAAGAACACACGCTTATACTAAGAGGGGGGGTGAACAGTATAAGATAAAATTTTAATTTTCTTTCCCAAATATTATCAATGGAAATATCAATAGTAGTAATCAAAGTAATGCACAAATCATCACACACAATAGAGACACCAATTTAACATGGTTCACTCAATGTGGGCTACTCCACGGATAAAATATTTCTACTAAATTTTCTCAACAAATCCTCCTGGGAATAACTTCCCTATTGCAATGTTTATGGACCTCTATCCAAAGGAGACACCAATATCCTAATGCTCTACTTTGTGGATCTCTATCCGTAGGAGAACTCTTTCCCCTTTTCTGGTTCGTGGAACTTGATCCAGGAAAACTCTTTCTCCTCATCTGGTTTATGGATATCTCTCCATAGAAGAACTCTATTTTCCCAACTATTTCATAGATCACAATACATAGGATAACTCTTTCCCCTTGCTCTGGTTTGTGGAATTTTATCCACAAGATAACTCTATTCCCTCTGCTATGGCTTTTGGAACTCTTTTTGTATGGGATAACTCTTTACCCTTTGCTCTACCTGATGACCTTCTAGAATACTACTATCCCCACTACACTAGCTTGTGTATCTCTCTCTACATAAGACCTCTATCCTCACTGCCCTAGCTAATGGATCTCTATCTACTATACAATAGTATCCTCTACTCTGTCACCTACAAATCTTGTTGTCAACTCAGCTTAATATCTATCTCAAATCTGCACTAAATACTATCCTTAGTCTAGTGCAAATTTGCTCTAAATCTATCTTATGTCTAGCATAAATTTTCTCTTAAATCTACACCAAACTCTATTATAAAATATTTCCTCAAGCCTTAACACAAAGATTGATCAAATCACAAATTAAATTTGCTTAGATTTACCCCAAGACTTAACACAAATCTTGAACAAATCAATCAATCAAAACTTCTCACAAGTCTTCACCAAGACTTGTATTAAATATGCTCTCAAGTATTCCCTAAGACTTGCCTCAAATCTAATCTTAAGCCTTCACTAAGACTTACCTCAAGTCTTCTCTCAAGTCTTCACTAAGACTTACCTCAAATATGTTGTCAAATCTTCACTAAGACTTGCCTCAAATATGCTCTCAAGTCTTCACTAAGACTTACCTCAAATATGCTCTCAAGTCTTCACTAATACTTACCTCAAATCTACTCTCAAGTCTTCACTAATACTTACCTCAAATATTCTCTCAAGTCTTCTCTAATAATTACCTCAAATATATCTACAAGTCTTCACCAAACTTGCCCAACTCTACTTTACAAGATTTCACAAAAGCTTGCTCAAATCTATCCTTAAGATTTCACAAAATCTTACACAACTTTGTACTTAAGCTTTCACAAAAGCTTACACAAATTTGTCCTTAATCTTTCACAAAAGCTTACACAACTCTATCCTTAAGCTTTCACAAAAGATTACTCAAATATTCTCAAACACATACTCAAAACAACTCACAAGATATGTTCAATCAATCTCAAATCTTGCACACAATGCTATCAATTGCTTTGTCTAATCTTCAAAGTAATTCCTTTAACTTAAATTAGTTTATACATATTCTATTTAGAATTATTTTAACCTCTAGAACATATAGAGAATGATGTACTCTATCAAGATCTCAATATGTTCTACTTAGTCATTAAGTCTGTTGCTTTCACAAATTTTATTTCTAATGTTTTCACATTCACTTTCAATATCACTCAAAACCAATGCTCAAGAATTTCACTCAATCATCCAACCAATGAAGCACAACTTGCTTACAAACCCTAACCAAAATTTTCAACCTAATTCCAACATAAAGCACGATGTGGGTCTCAAACCCTAACTCAACCTTTCTCAATCTCTATCTCAAATATTTTCTAAAATATTCACTAATCATGCATATGAAAAATCACTCAAACATTTCCAACAATGCTTATCAAACAATCCTTTTCACTTCACATTTGCATTAACAACATTCAATCCAAAAAAAAATTAATCATAAGGAAGATGTGCCCATACCTTTTGTTTTGATGGAGATATGTCTTCAAAACTTATTTTACTCACAAAAAAATTATGTTGCCAACTCTAGGTTAGATAACAACAACCTATCTCAAAATCTCCACAGAAATATTTATCCCACCAAATATTTCACCATACAAATAAAATGACAAATCACAAATACACCTTATTACTCCTTCCTTAAAAAAATAATCTTCAATCAATGAATCATTCACTCACAAAAATAATTATAATGGCAATCTCCCTATAACTCCTTTTAACTCCAACTCAATAAAATAGTTTAAACAATTTTCAACCTTCAAAATAAATTTCAAATTACAATCATAAAGTCCTTGAATACACCTTATCCTCTCCAACTAAATAAAATATTTTAATCAAATTTCAACCCTCAAAATAAATTTTATATTAAAATCATAAAGTCCTTTCTATTAAAATCATAAAGTCCTTGTATACGCCTTATCCTCTCCAAATCTCAACCCAACATTAATTCCAAATTATGCCAACAAAAATCCTTGGAAACCCTTATAAACTCCAAACTTTAATTAACACTTGGAAAAAATATATATATATTTATTAATACCTTAGCCATAAGCAAAAATTAAATTTCGCATGCCTTAGACTCCATAAAGCACCCCACGTGATTTGAACTCGTGTTCACATACCCGCCAAGTGCATTAGCCATAGCTTAGGTAGCCACGTGGGCTATGCACCCTCACAAAACTAATGAAGTGCCTTCTATTTCTTATTTCCATTTCCAGCACAAAAAACCAAACAACAAAATAATTTAACCTTCGCTGCCATTGAGAATCGAACGCGGGACCTTTGTCTTGCCAACAACCTATGTGCCAGGCCTTGCCACTAGACCACTCAAGCGGATGGTGATGGGAGTGCACCATTGCTCTACCTTATTCGTTCACTTATCTACTTAAATATTTTAAAAATTAAAACCTTTACCTTGTTCATGAAAATTATTCGAAATATTTCTTAGCCCTTCGCATGTGCAATGTACTTTTCAGAGACTTGCTTTATTGTGTCCAAACCATATGGTATAAATACCATATCTTATTTTTGCTCGACGTCGACGGGAAAATATTAAAATGAAATATTTTGCACCCAACCCTAACTTAGGGTTTAATTAAATTAATTTATATTATTAATTATAATATAAATATTATAATTAATTAACCTTAAGCTTAACTTAAACTCTTAATATTATAATAATAAACATTATAATATTATTTCCTTTGGGCCTAGGTGTTTTCCAACCTTAGGTTTTATCTGAACACCTTTAATATTATAATAATAAATATTATAATATTTCTTTGAGCCTAGGTATATCCTTTCTTCAGGGTATTTTATCAATCTTTTGACCAATCATGTGAAGCTTTAAACCAAATCTCTTGGGCTTAAAATATAAATATTTTAACCCTCCTTTTGCCAATTCCTTGCACTGACTTATGATATCACTGACACTATTTCTTGACATCAATGACAACACAACTACTCAAAATGTCCAATAATATCCACTTTGTCATTGATGGTAACTCTTTTTTATTTAACCATTTATTTTTCCTTTTTCAATTTTGCTTCCCCTGAGAAGCTAATCCCCCTGATTGAATTCTCTCTCCCTTACTCAAATCTCTCCTTTGACATCAATGGCAAATGACCACCTCTAGGGCTAAATATAAGACTCTTAGCTCAACCCCCTCCCCACCTCCTCTCTTGAGGTGATTAATTTTGGGATGGGAGTAACTCTACTCCCAGAATACAATGTTATTTTACTTTGTCCACCTTATTCCTCAACTGATCCTTATGATTCCTCTAAATATTCTTGTTCTTGCTTGTCTAGAAATTGTGTTCTACACCACTTAGCCATATGCTCAACATTATTGCACTTATAAAATTTAATGTTGTGATTACTAGAAGGTGCAAATATCTTGAATTTCCTCCTGGTGAAGCCATATCCATTCCTATCATGAACCCTGTAATTAAATACCCTATGACCAAACTGATTACAATAGTAACAATACCCTTGAAAGAGATGCCCATTTTTGAAATTTTTCCTAGTGAAACCATATTTCTTCTTTTTATGTGTCCTGCACTGCATAGCATTGTGACCAAACCTATAACATGAGAAGCAATGTCCATTGAAGAAATCTTGCCTTGATCCCACTGGTCTCTTAGTTCTTTCTTCCTTGTGAGATTTCCTATTCCATCTATTCTTTATTTGTGCATTGTTCATTTTCTTGTTGAAATTACTATTTTCTAGCTTATCCTTAGAAGTCTCACTTTATCTTTCACTCTCTTATTCTAAAGCTTCTTCTTCTTTGGATCTTGATATTGACTCCTCTCCTTGTTCTCTTTGTTCCTCTTCAAAGCCAAGTCATGTATTGTTTGATGAAGATATTTGTACCTTGATAATTTTATCCAAGGTCTTTGAGCTTCTACCAAACCTGTGTAGCTTGTATTTGGATTCTTTCACTTCCTTTTTTAGTGAAGCTACCTCATGCTCTAATATTTAACATTCTAAGACTTTTGCTTCCAACTTCTCTTTAAGTCTCCTTGTCTTAGATATTGAATCTATCAAATCTTGTATAATATTTCCTTTATCTTCATCACATTATTGAAATTGAAGCTTGAGTTTTGAGTTTTGCTTTCTTACCTTTCTTAATTCCTTAAGAGCAAAAATAAGCTCACCTTCAAGATCAACTTCTCCTTCCTCTTCATTTTCTGATTCTTCTTCTATATTTTTGTCTTCAAGAGCATATTTATTCTTTTCTAATTTATCTTCAATAAAAGCACTTCCTTCTTATTCTATTGCCAAGAGGATACTTTCTTCTTACATATCTTCAAGAGCATCTTCATATTTATCTTTACTAAAACTAAACCCATTATTTTTACAATGATCTTCAAGATAACCAAAGTTACCACACCTGAAACATTTGAGAATTATTGGTTTCCTTTAGCTTCTTTTCTAACATCTTCTTTTTATACTATCAAAAATAGAATTTCTTCTTCTTCATTATCTGAGGATCTTCCATAATTATCACTTGAAATCTTGTCTATATTATCTGCATAAAAAATCTACTTATGCCTCTGGAAAAACTTCTTTTCATGCTTGTTTTATCCATACCTATTTTTCTTTTGGTACCTGGAATTTTTGACTTCCTTGTTCTTATGATCCTGTTTCTCTTCACTACTACTACTTCTAGCTTCTAGATGAAGAACACAATCTTATACTAAGAGGGGGGTGAAAAGTATAAGACCACTTTTTACTTTTCTTTCCCAAACAATATTAATTAATATAATCAATGGCAATATCAATAGCAATAACCAAAGCAATGCACCAATCATCACACATAATAGAGACATGGATTTTAATGTGGTTCACCTAGTGTGGGCTACCTCCACATAGAAAATATTTCTTCTAAATATTTCTCAAATAATATCTTGGTAATATTTCCCAAATTACAATGTTTATGGACTTCTATCCAAAGGAGATGTTGATCCTCTAAATCTCAAGTTTGTGGATCTCTTCAACAAGAGAACTCTTTCCCCTTCTGCTCTAGCTAGTGATCTTCTAGAAGACTCTGTATCTCTGTTGCACTGACTTGTGGATATCTCTCCACTTGAAAAATCCTCACTCATATCTATATTCAATTGTCCTAGCTACTGGATATCTATCAACTGAGACTTTGTCCTCTATACTCTGTCACCTCCAAAGCTCTATATCAATATTGTACCAAACATAGTTTTTTTGGTCTAGCATAGTTCTACTAAATCTCTTGCACTAAACACAGTACTATTGGTCTAGTACAATTCTACTCAATAGGTTCACTTAGAACCTGCTCAAATCTGCTCAATGGGTTCACACAAAACCTATCCAAATATGCTCAACAGGTTCACACAAAACCTGTCCAAATATGCTCAACAGGTTCACACAAAACCTATCCAAATATTCTCAAAAAGTTCACATAGAACTTGTCCAAATATGCTCAAAAAGTTCACACAAAACTTGTCCAAATCTGCTCAACAAGTTCACACAGAACTTGTCCAAATCTGCTCAATAAATCCTCTCTAGGAATTGCTCAAATCTTCTCAATAAGTCCTCTCTAGGACTTGCTAAAATATTCTCAATAAGTCCTCTATAGGACTTGCTCAAATCTGCTCAATAAGTCTTCTATAGGACTTGCTTAAATCTGCATAGCAAGATTTCACATAAGCTTAACTCAAAATAGTCCACAAGTCTTCTCAAAGACTTGTCTCAATCACATAGAATCATAAAGAGAATTGTTAGAGACTCAATATGTTCTAAGATCAATGTACAATCAATATCATAGAAGCATAAAGAGAATTGTTAGAGACTCTATATGTTCTATACTCAAATCCTAATCTCAACTCAATAGAAGCATCAAGAGAATTGTTAGAGACTCTATATGTTCTATACTCATATCTCAATCTCAACTCAAATCAATCTCAATCTCAACTCAAATCAGAATATTTAATAGTTTGTTTCTAGGAACTTGAACAACCACATGCATCCACTTGACTAGGCTTAATCAACTCAACTCAACCAATCACCTCAAGGAACAATCCTTTCTCAAAAACCCTAGTCCAAGCATGTATTAACCAACTCAACTCAACCAATCACCAAAAGGAACAATCCTTTTTCACAAACCCTAGTCCAAGCATGTATTAACCAATTCAAAATGTTTCCAACAATGCTTAAGCACAAGTCTCACATAGCAATGATACTCGTGTTCTTTTCTAACTCAAGTTCAAGTTCATCATCAATGGGATTCAACAACAATGCTAATAAAACAAGGTTTAAATACATCTCACAAACCAGAAAACCTTGAAGCATTCAACCAATAATTTTCTTAAAGGAAACCGTAATCAATCATTTTCTCTCCAATGATATTTCAGAAATCAACCACCATAAAAAATCAATAGGAGAATGTGCCCAAAACTTTTTTTACGCCAATAAGTTTTCCACAAAATATGCCACACTTAAACACAAATTTCCTTTCCAATATAAACAACGGTTAATGGACTTCAAATAATCACAAAATAAAGCATTACTCAAATTACACCCTTTTTACTCCAAGTTAATAAACACATCCACCAAAGTCCCTTTTATTAAAACCCTTATCAAAGATAATAAACCTCTCAAAATTGCTTTTAAAAAAACAACTCCTTATTTCTCCTAAAATTAATTCTCCATAACCATAAAATAAATCATAAAACAATTATGCTTTGCAATAATAATCACAACCCTAATAACAAACTTTAATTTCCATTAACTACCTTATAACTCCAAAATTTCGGGCTAATAAAAATTATTTAAATGCAAAACGTAATTTACTCCTCAAGGGGATTCGAACCCCTGACTTGCCACACCACGAGCGTCTTAGTCATGACTAAGATTCCACATGAGCTAGGTGCTCGTTGGAAATGCAAAGGCCCAAATTGCCTTAAACCTTCCTCCACCTTTCACAAAAGATAAAGCGCCAAAGCGCTTTCCACACACCTTTTGAAACATCATCCAAGGGATTCGATCCCTGGTGTTTGCACTACCTTGTGTCTTAAACCAAAATGATTTGCCAATGCACCATGCTTCCCACCACATTTTGAATTTCCAAGCACTATCGTTTTCTTTTTTGCTTCTCTTCTCAAAATTCACACGAGTTCATAAACTTATTCAAATGCCAAACATTTATCACAAGAGCAATGATAAAACTTTGATTTATTTACCACCCCTTTATATAGTGTTTAAAATACTTCGAAGACGTCGACGGAAATATGAATTTATGTTTGCTTGATGATGTCGGTGGGAAACTTTGCATTTAAATTTAAATTTGAATTTAAATTTTAAATAATTAAAATTTAAACCAAATATTAAAACTCAAATAACTCCATCACCGGGGCACCTTTTTCTATGAAACGAAACCCCAACTTGGGTTTCAATAAAAACCCAGATCAAATATGTTTTCCATGGTTTTAACTAAAACCTTTTATTTTTCTTGCCTTGGTTTTCACAAAAACCCTTCATATATCCTTTTGACATTAAATGCTCTTTTGACATCAATGACAATATTTTAGCTTAGAGACTCAAAATATCCAACACTAGACAATTAGATGCATAGTGACCATATTTACCATATTTGAAACACTTAACTAATTTCATACCTTTGTGCTTTCTTGTGTCCTTGTTCCTTCTACCATAGTTTGCTTCTTCATCATTGGATGACTCATCACTTGAATCTATCTTCTTATCTTTTGTTTTCTTTGCTACTTTGAAGGTTGCCTCTTTCTTGGTACTAGGATTATTTCCTATTCTCATATCAAAAGCTATGACATTTCCATGTAACTCATCCCTAGTCAAAGTTTCAATAACTTTTGTTTCTTCTATGGTTGAAACTTTTTCACTATCCTTCTTAGGAAGTGACCTTAAAATATTTTGACAAACATCTGATTCTTCAACTTTAAACCCAAGTCCTTGCATGGAGTTAAAAACCTCATCCATACAAATTAAGTATGTAGAAATGTCTTCCTCATCCTTCATATTAAAATATTCAAAAACAAAATTGTGATTTTGCAATTTTGTCATTTTGACCTTTTTGTCTCCCTCATATGTTTTCTTCAACTTTTCCCAAATCTCTTCTGATGATGTGCAATGCATAAATTTTATAAACTCTAATTCATGTAAACCAATTAAAAGAGTATTAATTGCCTTTGAATTATTTATATGTAGGAGCTTACCATATTTATCTATAAGAGGAGTAGCCGGTAGTGTGTATCCATACTCAACTGCTTGCCATATGTCATTTATTTGTACCATTATATAAATCTTCATTCTTACACTCCATAAGGTATAATTGTTACCATATAATAATGGTTCCTTATTCCCAAAAGATCCACTCTAAGATTCCATATGTATTCCTGTAAGATTTTCCTTCAAGCTGTTAAACTCTTCTGAAGGAACCCGCTCTAGTACCAATTGAAAAACACAAACTTATACTAAGAGGGGGGTGAAAATTATAAGACCAACATTTACTTTTATTTCCCAAATAATATTATCCAATATTATCAATGGAAATATCAATATAAATAATCAAAGCAATGCACAAATCATCACACACAATAGAGACACCAATTTAACATGGTTCACCCAATGTGGGCTACTCCATGGAGAAAATATTTCTACTAAATTTTCTCAATAAATCCTCTTGGGAATCACTTCCCTATTACAATGTTTATGGACCTCTTGTCCAAAGGAGACACAAATACCCTAATGCTCTACTTTGTGGATCTCTATCCACAAGAGAACTCTTTCCCATTTTCTGGTTTGTGGAACTTGACCCAAGAGAACTCTTTCTCCTCAACTGGTTCGTGGATCTCTCTCCATAGAATAACTCTATCTTCCCAACTACTTCATGGATCACACTCCATAGGATAATTCTTTCCCCTTGCTCTAGTTCATTGAACTCTATCCATAAGATAAATCTATCCTCTTTGCTCTAGCTTGCAGAACTCTATCCATGGGAGAACTCTTTCCCCTCTACTTTGGTTGATGATCTTCTAGAAGACTACTATCCCCACTACACTGGCTTGTGGATCTCTCTCCATAGAAGACCTCTATCCTCACTACCCTGGATAATGGATCTCTATCCACTGGAGACTACTATCCTCTGCTCTATCACCTCCAAAGCTTACTCTCAACTCTGTCTCAAATCTGCACCAAACACTATCCTCGATCTAGTACAAATTTGCTCTAACTCTATCTCAGGTCTAGCATAAATCTACTCTCAAATCTGCACCAAAATATATCCTCAAATATGTCCTCAAGCCTTAACACAAATCTTGATCAAATCACAAATCAACTGTGCTTAGATTTACCCCAAGTCTTAACACAAAGCTTGAACAAATCAATCAATAAACTTAGCTCACAAGTCTTCACCAAGAATTATCTCAAATCTTTCTCTCAAGTCTTCACTAAGAATTACCTCAAATATGCTCTCAAGTCTTCACTAAGACTTACCTCAAATCTGCTCTCAAGTCTTCACTAAGACTTACCTCAAATCTGCTCTCAAGTCTTCACTAAGACTTACCTCAAATCTGCTCTCAAGTCTTCACTAAGACTTACCTCAAATATACTCTCAAGTCTTCACTAATACTTGGTGCAAATCTGCTCTCAAGTCTTCACTAAGACTTACCTCAAATTTGCTCTCAAGTCTTCTCTAAGACTTACCTCAAATATGCCTACAAGTCTTCACCAAGACTTGCCCAAATTTGCTTTACAAGCTTTCACAAAAGCTTGCTCAAATCTGTCCTTAAGATTTCACAAAAGCTTACACAACTCTATCCTTAAGCTTTCACAAAATCTTACACAACTCTGTCCTTAAGCTTTCACAAAATCTTACTCAAATATGCTCAAACACATGCTCAAAATAGCTCATAAGATATGCTCAATCAATCTCAAATATTGCACACAATGCTATCAATTACTTTGTCTAATATTCAAAGTAATTCCTTTAACTTGAAGCAGTTTAGACATATTCTATTTAGAATTATTTTAACCTCTGGAACATATAGAGAATGATGTACTCTATCAAGAACTCAATATGTTCTACTCAGTCATTAAGTCTATCGCTTTCACAAATCTGATTTCTAATGTTTGCACATTCACTTTCAATATCACTCAAAACCAATGCTCAAGAATTTCACTCAATCATCCAACCAATGAAACACAACTTGCTTACAAACCCTAAACAAGTGTTTCAACCTACTTCCAACATAAAGCACAATGTGGGTCTCAAACCCTAACTCAAAACTTTCTCAATCTCTATCTCAAATGTTCTCTAAAATATTCACTAATCATGCATATGAAAACTCACTCAAACATTTCCAACAATGCTTATCAAACAATCCTTTTCACTCCACCTTTGCATTTTACAAAATTCAATCCAACAACATTTTAATCATAAGGAATATGTGCCCATACCTTTTGTTTTGATGGAGATATATCTTCAAAACCTGTTTTACTCACAACCAAATTATTTTTCCAACTCTAGGTTAGATAGCAACAGCCTATCTCAAAACCTCCATAGAAATATTTATCCCAACAAATATTTCACCATTCAATTGATACAAATAAAATGACAAATCACAAATACACCTTATTACTCCTTCCTTAAAAAATCAATCTTCAATCAATGAATCATTCACTCTAAAAAATAATTATAATGGCAATCTCCCTATAACTCCTTTTAACTCCAACTCAATAAAATATTTTAATCAAATTTCAACCCTCAAAATAAATTTCAAATTACAATCATAAAGTCCTTGAATACACCTTATCCTCTCCAATTCTCAACCCAACATAAATTCCAAATTATGCCACCAAAAATCCTTGCAAACCCTTATAAACTCCAAACTTTAATTAACACTTGGAAAAAATAAAAATTATTTATTCATACCTTAGCCACAAGCAAAAATTAAATTTACGTGCATTAGACTCCACAAAGCACCCCACGTGATTCGAACTCACGTTCACTTGCCCGCCAAGCGCCTTAGCCATGGCTTAGGTAGCCACATGGGCTACGCACCCTCACAAAACCAATGAACCACATTCTACTTATTATTTCCTTTGCCAACGCCAAAAACCAAACGACAAAAGCCTTTAACCTTCGCTACCATTGAGAATCTAATGTAGGACCTCTATCTTGCCAACAACCTACGCGCCAGGCCTTGCCACTAGACCACCCGAGCGGGTGGTGATGGGAGTGCACCCCTCCGCCTTATACATTCATCATTTGCTTCAAAAAATTAAAACCTTTGTCTTGCTCATGAAATTGCATGATAATTTCTTAGCCCTTTGCATGTGCAATGTAATTTTCGGAGACTTACTTTATTGCATCCAAACCATATGGTATAAATACCATATCTTATTTTTGCTCGACGTCGATGGGAAAATATTAAAATGAAATATTTTGCACCCAACCCTAACTTAGGGTTTAATTAAATTAATTTATATTATTAATTATAATATAAATATTATAATTAATTAACCTTAGGCTTAACTTAAACTCTTAATATTATAATAATAAATATTATAATATTATTTCCTTAGGCCTAGGTGTTTTCCAACCTTAGGCTTTATTTGAACACCTTTAATATTATAATAATAAATATTATAATATTATTTCCTTTGAGCCTAGGTATCTCCTTTCTTCAGGGTGTTTTGTCAATATTTTGACCAATCATGTGAAGCTTGAAACTAATTCTCTTGGTCTTAAAATATAAATATTTTAACCCTTCTTTTGTCAATTCCTTGCACTAACTTATGACATCACTGACGTTGTTTCTTGACATCAATGACAACACAACTACTCAAAATGTCCAACAGTCGTTATCAAGATAAATGGTTAACGATCGTGTTTAGTCATATTTTTTGTCGCATACAGTCTTTGTTGTCTTTTTATAGTTGAGTAAAGTGTGAATATTATCATGTTTAGTCGAGTAAATTATGGGTCTTGTCATGCATATTCATTAGGATTACATCCAATAGTCGTTCATTAGTCTGCTACTCATCCTTTTTTGTGGGTCTTATCGATGTCACATGTAGTTGTATTTGTTGTTTCCAAATAGTCGTTGTGTCCAAATAGTCATTGTCATCATTAGTCGTTACTTTCCAACTAGTTGTTGATCATTTCAATCTAGCCGTTGAAATAGAATTCAAAATATGCATCACAATTGGAGAAACATTAAGTAGAAAACACACTAACTTTTGCAAGAAAAAATTGCAGGAATTATCAAAATTTTTGCAATAAATAGGTTAAATTTTTTAAGGACTTGAAGATAAATTTTAAAGCAGCAATTTTGACAAGTGCATGAGTGGCAGGTGGACTAAAGGACCAAACGGAAGATTATCTAGCATAGATAATACAAACGAAGGACTTTCAAAGTCACCAAGAAGACCTCCATGAAATAAAGGTACACAATACAACTCTCCTTTACGCATTAACAACTTTGATCCCAACCATCCTACTATTAACCCCATGGCTCCTTCCAACTCATCCCATGATAATCTCACACATGAGGAAATGGAAAACACCAATGCAAGTAACCAAGATGTCCAATCATGTATAACTCAACTAATGACTAGTATGAGCACCATGAATTTAATGTTGGAGCAATTATTGAAGAAACAAAACCAAGAAGCTCCTCATTCCCCACATAACTACCATAGACGGAATGATAATGAGGATCAAGATACAGAGGAAGATTATCAACAAGCAAGATGGCCTACAGGTGTTAATATTCCACGTGCTGATATACCTACATTTGAGGGTGGTGATCCATGAGGTTGGATAGCTAAAATGGAAGGTATCTTACAACTATATCGTGTGCCTGAATCTGAAAAAGTTCCTTATGCCTCCTCCAAACTAGGTACTGAAGCTTACCAATGGTTCGCTTGGCAAAAACATCAACATAGTAGACCCCTCTTATGGCCTGAATTCAAGAAGCTTTTTCTCAAGAGATTTGATGAAGGGACTTCATCCTCATACATAGTTCATCTGTTGGCACTTAAACAAACTGGCTCGGTAAGAGATTATGTTTCAGAATTCACAAGTCTTCTTGCTTATACAGGAGATTTACAAACCGATGTGGTGGTTTCAACCTTTAGACATGGGTTGAAAGAGAATATTCAAATTGAAGTAGACTTACAAGATCCATACTCTTTGGATGACACTATAAGGATTGCTAAGTTGGCTGAGAAAAAGGTGCAAAATTTGACATCTTTCAAACGTGACTCCTATAATCATCCTCAATATCACAACAATTCCTTCCATAGAAATGACCAACCATCAAGATATTACTGCTATAAATGTCGCAATCATCATCCAAAATATCAAGCATGTGTACCAAGACAAAACTTTCAAATAGAATATGATAACAGGGAAGACGAAGAGGAAGCCAAGGATATCAATTCACATGAGTCACCTATGCCTGAAGAACAAATAGATCATGATGAAGCAACATGTGATGAAGACACTATGGCTATTTCAGTACATGCTCTTATGGGATTAACAACTCACCATACAATCAAGGTACCAGGATTCATTCGATAGAAGAGGATAAATGTGTTGATCGATTCAGGTAGTACTCATAATTTTATTGACCTTAAAACTGCTAAGGCATTGAACTTACACATTCACTCCTCCAATCAAGATAAGTTTCAAGTTTTAGTTGCAAATGGAGGAAATGCTCAATGTATTGGTAGAACATCTTTAGTTTTGATACAAATGGGAAGTTATACTTGGCATGGAACTCTCTTTGTTATGAGTTTAGGGAATTCAGATGTTATTTTGGGAGTTGAATGGTTAGAACAATTGGACACTATCAGTTTTAATTTCAGAAAATTATTTGTGGAATGGAAAGAAAATGGAAGGACCATTCGCCTCCAAGGAATTCCAACTCCTCCATAAAAGGTAGTGAGTTCTCACAACATGGAAAAAATATTAAGGAAAGGGGGTTATGGATTCATAGCTCAAATCAATTGTTTGGAAAAGCAAGCACAAGATATTCCTGAAATTCACTCAAAGGATCTTCAAGATATTGTGGCTAACTATGATGAAGTTTTCCAAGAACCAAAAGGACTACCTCCCAAATGATCTCATGACCATGCCATACATCTTGTTCCAGGAAGCCTTCCTCCTAATGTCCATCCTTATCGATACCCTCAACCTCAAAAAATAGAAATTGAAAAAATTGTCCAAGAACTATTAGAACATGGAGTCATTCATCATAGCACTAGTCCTTATTCTTCACCAGTGGTTTTGGCCCGTCGTAAGGATAATTCTTGGTGTATGTGTCCTGATTTTTATCCTCTCAATAAAATCACCATCAAGGATAAGTTCCCTATTCCTGTCATAGATGATTTATTAGATGAATTGCATGGTGCAAAATTTTTCACAAAATTGGATCTACGCTCAGGTTTTCATCAAATCAGAGTAAGGGATGAGGACATTCCTAAAACCACCTTTCGTACTCATGAAGGTCATTATGAATTCTTAGTCATGCCTTTTGGTCTCACTAATGCCCCATCCACATTCCAAAGTCTCATGAACCATGTCTTTCATCCATTCCTTCACAAATTTGTCTTAGTCTTCTTCGATGACATTCTAGTATATAGTAAAACATGGAAGGATCATTTGATGCATGTGGGAAAGGTTCTTCATATATTACATAAGGAAAAATTTTTTGTCAAACGCTCCAAATGCTCTTTTGGTGTTCAAGAAGTTGAATATTTGGGTCATATCATTTCTCATGAAGGTGTTAAAGTGGATCCTAATAAGATTAAGGCCATTTAGGACTGGCCTTTACCTAAAACCATCAAGAAACTTCATGGTTTTTTGGGTCTTACTAGTTACTATCACAAGTTTGTGTGCAATTATGGTAAAATTGTAGCCCCTCTCACAACTCTCACAAAGAAGGATGCTTTTCATTGGTCTGAAGCAGCCACTCAAGCATTCATGGCTCTCAAGGAAGCAATGTGTACTACTCCAGTTTTGGCAACCCTAGATTTTCACAAACCATTTGTGATTGAATGTGATGCTTCGGGAACAGGTATTGGGGTAGTACTAATGCAAGAAGGGCATCCCTTGGCATTTGAGAGTAAACAACTTTTGGGTAAGAATTTGGGAAGGTCCACATATGAGAAAGAAATGTTGGCTATTCTACATGCGGTTGAGAAATGGAGACACTACTTAATTAGTAGTCGCTTTATCATAAAAATAGATCATAGTAGTCTCAAGCATTTTCTAGAACAACGATTTTCTTATCCAGAACAAAACAAGTGGTTAAAAAAATTATTGGGATATGATTTTGTTATCGAGTATAAGAAAGGGAAAGAAAATGTGGTAGCAGATGCATTATCTCGTAAATATGAAGATGAAGTGGTTATCAATGCTATTTCAGGTCCTTGTTCCCAATGGGTTTCTCAGCTCCAAGAGGAATGGTTGTCAAATACAAAAACTACTCAAATAATTCAATATTTGATGCTAGGATCATCCAAGCATCCTCATTTTTCATATGATGACAAGGTATTAAGAAGAAAGAATCGCATTTACATTCCACGCAATTCTACCATCAAATCCAGGATTCTTGAAGAATCACATGCTTCTCCATCAGTAGGACATTCCAGTTTTTTGAAGACATATATGTGGGTAAAACAATCCTTTTATTGGAAAGGATTAAAATCCGAGGTCAAAACATGGGTGGCTGAATGTGAAGTATGTCAGTGCAATAAGGGTGAAACAGTCAAATCTCCAGGATTGCTTCAACCACTACCTATTCTGGATCGCCAATGGGAACATATTTCAATGGATTTTATTGAAGGTCTTCCTAAATCAGAAGGTAAAATAATAATTTTTGTGGTAGTGGATCGCCTCTCCAAATATGCTCACTTCAATGCTCTACAACATCCATTTTCAGCAAGCAAAGTGGCTAAGGTATTTATGGACTCAATTTTCAAGTTGCATGGAATGCCCAAAAATATTGTAAGTGATCGTGATCCCATTTTTACTAGCAATTTTTGGAAAGAATTATTTCATCTTAGTGGTACCAAGTTAAATATGTCTTCTGCATACCATCCTCAAACAGATGGCCAAACTGAAATAGTTAACAAATGTCTGGGTACCTATCTAAGATGTTTTGCTCAAGATAAACAATATCAATGGAGTCATTGGCTTTCTTTAGCAGAATGGTGGTACAACACTTCATACCATTATTCCATCAAGATGTCTCCATTCGAAGCATTGTATGGAGTAAAACCACCAACAATAGCAGATTATGTTCCAGGTTCTTCCAAAGTGGCCCAAGTAGACGATTGGTTCCAACACCGACAGTCAATGCTCAACATTCTCAAAGACAATTTGGTCCAAGCACAAAATCGCATGAAGCAACAACAAGACTCACACCATTCTGAAAGATAATTTAATACAGGTGATATGGTGTTCTTGCATCTACAACCCTACAAACAGCTATCATTGAAGATCAAGACCAGTTAGAAGTTGACTCCAAGATTTTATGGTCCTTACAAGATAGTGCATTGCATAGGCGAAGTGGCATATCAACTAGAGCTTCCTCCCTCATCCCGTATACATCCAATATTTCATGTTTCCTATCTCAAGAAGGTGATCAGACAAAAAGTACACTCTCAGTCAGAACTACCAGTACTTGATGAAGAAGGATGTATATATCTCCAACCAGAAGCAATTTTGCAGAGCAGATCACATATTCTTTGATCCCATCACATCAAAGAATTTCTAATCAAATGGCAGGACCTACCAGTAGAAGATGCTACATGGGAAACATAAAGTATCTTTGAGACATTTCCAACTTTGAGGACAAAGCTTTTCGAGGAGGGGAGCCATGTTACAATACCAATATAGCCAAGTCGGCTATATTTCCAAGTGATATTTAATTTATTGATTTATCATTATATATAGTGTAGGTTGATTTATTATTATTCATATTTTCATATTTCATAATCATTTGCGTAATCACAAGGACTAAGCCCTCCTTAGTGGTGAAGGACTTAGCCCTCCTAAAGTGGCAATAATATTAATTGATTTTTGTTCATTTACATTGTATTCATGTTATTGGAATAAATCTGCATCAAGTTTACCTCACTTATGGCTCAAATAAGGGGATAAAAATACCCAAATTCTCCATACATCTACCCTACGATATAGAATATCCAAAAAAATAAGGGAGATTTTAAAAATGGATGGTTCCAAGACTTTAGATATCCAAGAAATTAAATTTTAAGTTGTTAAGTTCTTTGATTCCCTTCTGGGTGAAAAACCCAATGGAGATGAACCAGCTAAAATAATCCTACTCAATAACATTCTAACCCTATTTTCTTAGGCTATGAACTCCTCTCTTATAATCCTCTTTAAATATGATGAGATTAGAAGGGAAATCTTATCTATGGGTAGTTTAGAATATTTAAGTCTAGATGGATTTTCTCCCATATTCTTCCAAAATTTTTTGCATATTATGGGGAAGGATATTGGGAATGCCCTAAAGGAGATCTAGAGAACGAGATTCATTCCAAGGGATGTGAAATCCACATTCCTAGTTCTCATCACCAAAACTCCAAGGGTTAAGGACTTACATGATTTTAGGCCTATTAGCCTTAGTAATACCATCTATAAATTATTGACCAAACTTTTTGCTAATAGAATAATTTTTTTTTGCCTAACATTACTGACCATGCTAAAAGTGGGTTTGTGGTAAGAAGGTAGATCTTAAATGGTATTATCATTGCTCATGATCTTATTCACTCGATGAATAAAAGTATAAGAGCACGTATTTTCCTCAAGCTAGAAATAAACAAAGTATATGATAGAGTCTCATAGGATTTTCTTATGAAAGGGATGCACAAGTTTGGCTTCCATAAGAATTGGATAAGCCTGGTGAAGGAGTTTTTATCTTTGGCTAGATTATTTGTTATTGTGAATGGATCTATGGTCAAATATTTCAATATTTGTATGGGACTATGATAAGGATATCCCATATCTCTCTTTCTATTCATCTTGATGGTAAAATATATTGGTAGAACTGTTAAAGTAGAGCCAGGATTTGAAGGCATCAAACTTGCATTGTACTTGGAACCTATATCTCACCAAAAACTCATAGATAATATGTTGGTCTCTTCCACTACTTCCATTACCTGGTTCAAGAAGCTAAAAGAGATTCTAACCTTCTATAAAAGAGCTACAGGTCAAATGATAAACATTTTGAAGAGTAGAGTTATTTTTCTCAATACCCCTCTAAAATACAAAGAGCAATTGCTAGGATCTTGGGTTGTGTTGTGGTTGAGTTCCCTTCCACATACCTTGGAATACCCTTATTTAAAGGAATATATAAGTAGAGTCTTTGGGATCTAGTCTTGGAAAGGATTCAAAGGAAACTTGCTAGTTGGAAAGGGGCTCTTCTCAGCCAAGTAGGGAAAGCCCAACTTGTTAAGTCCACCCTTAAGAAGTCCCTATCTATTTTATTTTCCTTTTCAAGATTTTGAAAATGTTTTCTTAGAATATTGATCATTTTTAGAAATCCTTTCTTTGGTAAAGCTCTGAGGAGAGGAAGAGATTCCATATTGTTTTGTGGGACCAGGTGTATAATAGTAAAGAGTTTGGAGGCCTTGGATTCAAAAGGATAAAACCCATGAATAAAGCCCTTATAGCTAAGCATGCTTAGAAGTTATTTAAGTAATAGAATATTGGTTGGGTGCATATCCTCTTAGCTAAATATTTATTATAGAATAGGAACTTCTTTAAAGATTTGCTCCCCTCAACTAGGTTGGCATTCTAGCTTAGTGTTAACAAAACAAGATCTATCATTAGGAAAGGGCACATATGGAAATTGGGGAATGGTAAAAACATTGACTTATGGTAGGATACCTATATTGATGAATCTCCTATTTCTCTTCTCTCTGATTTAGCTATCGTGAAACATAAAACTCAAGCTATGTTTGGGTCAAAAGTGGTGGATTTCATTCAAGTCCATAAAGGAAGGAAAATATGGAATTAGTCCAATTTCCTAACATAAAATTGCAATAAAGAAAGGCTATAATACTTTTAGAGGATATGTTGAGGCTAAAAGTCATCAAGAACTTGAAATAATAAGACTCTATTTTTTGGGAAGGAGAGAATGATGGGTCCTCTCTTAAGTTCACATATAATATCTCTATTGTTGAACCAGTTGGTGATATTCCTTCTAGGAGAATATGGATAAATAATTTGACTACAAAAGTGAACTTTCTCTGGCTACCCACCCAAAACAAGATCCTCACTATTGAAAATATTTAGAGAAGAGGGATGATTTTACCAAACAAATGCTACCTTTTTAGGAGTGATGTTGAAATCTCTTTTCACTTATTCTTTCAATGTTCCTTTTCGATAGAGGTCATTTCCTCCCTTATAAATTTTCTTAGGGTTTGCTTGGTGGTTCCTCATAATATTCTAGATGTTTTTGATCAATGGTACTCACCCTTATTTAACCCCATCCTACAATATTTTGGGTATTCAGTATTTTCCATCTACTAGAGAATTTAGAAAGAAATAAATAACAGGGCATTGCAAGATTAAAAAAGGAATACTTTGATTGTTTGGTCTAGTATCCTTTTGACCATTATGGAGAATGCGTATTGTTTGGCACTATATTTTAGTTGAGAATGAGAAATCTTGGTTGAGACTACTTTAATTGAGAGTCTTGGGATCTAGGCTATAAGGAGCAGCATGAATAATATTGTGGTTAATCTAAGATCCTTAACTAAATGGATCCTCCTCTACCATATTGGATCAAATTTTAAGAACACAAGCTTATATTGAGGGGGGGTGAACAGTAGAAGACCACTTTTTACTTTTCTTTCTCAAATAGTATTATCCAATATAATCAATGACAATATCAATAGCAATAACCAAAGCAATGCACAAATCATCATATACAATAGAGACACCAAATTTATGTGGTTCACCCAATGTGGGCTACTCCACAGAGAAAATTAGGGTTATGCATAGCAACTATTTTTAGCCAATTGGCTAAAATTAGGATTTTCAAATTTTGGAATTGGCTAATATTTGAGACCCTTGACCAAGGCCCATTAGCAAAAAAATTTTGGGTGCAATTTTTTTGGGGGGCCGATTCGCCCAAATTTTATAATAATTTGACCATTTTAAGTTTAAATTTCCAACATTACCCTTAATAATAGTTAACCTTCTACATGTGTTTCGACACTATTCACCTAGATTTTGAAACTGATTCGCCAAATTTTTATAAATACATTTTGGAGCTGACCCCTTATGCATAACCCTGGAGGAAATATTTTACTAAAAAAATTCTCAATCAATCTCTTGGGAATCCTTTCCCTATTACAATATTTATGGAATTCTATCCAAAGGAGACACCAATCCCCTAAATCAATTTTATGGATCTCTATCCACAGGAGACACCAATATCCTAACTTTGCTTTAGCTGGTGATCCTCTAGAAGACCTCTACATCCACTTCCCTTAGCAAATGGAACTCTATCCACATAAGACACATGTCCTCCTTGCTTTGGCTAGAGATATTTTTCCTCAACTCTGTCACCTCAAAGGCTCTATCTAAAATCTATACTAAACATAGTCCTTCGTTCTAGCACAAATCTATCCTCAATATCCGTCTCTGGTCTAGCACAAACCTATCCTCAAATTTGTACCAAACTTTATCCTTGAATATGTACTAAACACAGTCCTTCGGTCTAGCACAAATATGTCCTCAATATCTGTCCTCAAGCCTTAACTCAAAGCTTAACTCAATCTCAAATCAACTCAACTGGATCTATTCCAAACTATAACTCAAGGTTTAAACAAATCAATCAATCAAATTTTCTCACAAGCCTTCACAAAGACTTATCTCAAATCTACCTTGCAAGCTTCCACAAAAGCTCACAATAATCTATCCTCAAGTCCTCTCTATAACTTGTCCAATATGTTCTACAAGTCCTCACTAGAACTTGTCCAAATATGCTCTACAAGTCCTCACTAGAACTTCTCCAAATATGCTCAATAATTTCTCTCAAGAACTTATCCAAATATGCTCTCAATCTGTATTGTAATCTTCCACAAAAGCTTACCCAAATCTGTCCACAAGTCTTCTCAAATACTTGCCTTAAATATGCTCAAAAATTCAACACTAAAACTTTTCCAATATCATAGAAACATAAAGAGAATTGTTAGAGACTCAATATGCTCTATACTCATCACAATGTTCAATCATTTTCAATCACTCTTTTAGAAAAATATAGAGAATTTTTAGAGACTCAATATGCTTCAATTCAATACTCAATCACTCTCTCAAATAAATTTAGAATATAGAATATTTTGTTTTATGGAACTTGAAAAATCACTTCACACATCCACTTTACTAGGCTCAACCAACTCTACGCAACCAATCACTCAATGAAAAAATCCTTTCTTACAAACCCCAGTCCAAGCATATGAACCTTTACACATAATTTTTCCAACAATGTTTATCAACCACTTTCACATAACAATGATACTCATGTTATTTTCAAATCCTAGTTCAAGTTCTTCACTCAACAACTCACTTCAACAATAATGCTTATAAAACAATCTTCACATAACAATGATACTCATGTTATTTTCAAACCCTAGTTCAAGTTCTTCACTCAACAACTCACTTCAACAACAATGCTTATAAAACAATATTCACATAACAATGATACTCATGTTCTTTTAAAACCCTAGTTTAAGTTCTTCACACAACCAATGGCTTCAACAATAATGCTTATAAAACAATATTTTAACAAGTATTTATTCCAGAAAACCTTGAAGCATTAACTCAACACACTCAAAAAGAAACCCTAATCAAGTACTTTTCACTCCAAACTTATTTTCATAAAACCAACCAATCAACTCAACTATGTAAGAGTGTGTCCATACCTTTTTCTTGATGATGAAGGAATCTCATAAATCTGCCACAACCACAAACACTTCTTTTCCAAGCTTAAAGAAGTTATAATATGATAAACTCCCTTAAAGATACAATGTAAATATCAAAATACGCATACACCTTATCACTTCATCTTTAATAAAACATTCATCAACATATAAAAATAATTGGCCAAATACACCTTATAATCTCCCAATTAAAATAATATTCAATACAAAGAATAATATCAATACACTCTCATTTTCAAAATAACTCAATGCAAGAAGTCCTTTCAACACTTTAAATCTCCAATAGACCAATGTGACATAAATCCTTTATTCAAAAATAAAGCTAACTCCTTATTCCTCCAATTTACAAAAAATAATGATTAATTAAAAACCTTTTCAACTAACCCTTTTAACTCCTTAAGACCTCATGTCAAACATTAGGCATCATAAAAATT
Source organism: Wollemia nobilis (assembly GCA_028583015.1). NCBI lineage: Eukaryota > Viridiplantae > Streptophyta > Pinopsida > Araucariales > Araucariaceae > Wollemia > Wollemia nobilis. Next base: position 2,154,222 of record JAQPPZ010002979.1, read on the forward strand.
ATATTCAAAATTTATTACATTTGCCTTCATGGGACTCGAACTCATGACACAGCCTCAACTAGCACCCTATCCGTGGTTCCAACTGCCACACGAGCTAGGTGCCTGCTTGGGGAGTAAAGAGCACCATGTTCTCAATAATGCTCTTCTAGTGCACCTAAGCAAAAACGTACGCTGCTTCCTTCAACGTTTCCAATACTACCAACAAAATAATGTTGCCACCACGATTCAATCGTAGGTCACTCTGTGCCCAGTACTCTAACCTCTGTCCACTTGCCACTAGGCCATGCTGCCTAAATGGCTCTTGAATTTTGATGCTCGTTGATTTTATCCTTATTCACTAGCACTTAAAACAATACACTTGTCACTTTCTTCGCACAAGTTCTTACACACATGATTACATGCTTTTTCCATTCAAGCAAAAGGATAATCAAATGCCTCTAAGGCATATTGTTTTTATATCGATTTACTTCAAACATAAACATCGACGCTCCAATTTTCCTTCAAACTTAAATGTTGACACTTCGATTTTCCTTCAAACTTATTAATTTATAAATTATTTAAATTCTTTAGAATTTAAATTTTATAAATTAAAATTTTAAATCCCTTTGGCTTTATTAAAGCCTTTTTTATTTTACCACTTTGTATAAATAATATTTAAATTCAATTTGAATTTAAATAAATATTAAAACTCCCTTGGGATTTTATGAAAAACCTTTTATTTTCGCTCACCCATGGTTTTAATAAAAACCCTTTTGACTTATGCTTCCACATAATATTAAAAATATTATGAAGCTTTTTGCCTTTAACTTGTGCATTGTTCCTCTTGACCTTTTGACATCAACGATAGCTTATTCCTTGACATCAATGACAAATTCATTCCTTGACATCAATGACAACTTTGACTCAAAATGTCCAACAAAATTTTATTTTGATGGTGCTTCAATAGGGAACCTTGGAAATGCAGGTGCTAAAGCATTGTTCAAAAACCATAAAGGTAATATTTTTCTTACATTTTTGGAAATTTTTGATACTCAGACCTATCACTTTGTAGAATCAAGAGCTCTCTTTCAAGGAACAACATTGATGGCTTCTCTTGATTTCACAAAAAAAAAATTATTGAAGGAGACTCATTAAATATCATTAATGCAGTCTTAGGGTCTCAAAACCCTAGCTGGAGCATATTCAATATTATTGAAGAAACCAAAAGGATTCTCTAGTCCCTAGAAGGTTTTTAACTAGATCACACCTATATAGAAGACAACTTAAGTGCTAGTTTTTTTGGCAAACTTGGGCCTACAAAAGATGGATCTCTCTATTTGGTGCAAAAATTTTGACCATAGAATTGAACAACTTGCTTAAGGTGGTTTGGTTTCTTTCCCTTTCTTGGATGTTTATCCTTAATTTTTTTATAAATACTAGAATAGATTCAAAGGTGGTATTGATGGTAGTGTTGATTACTGTTCCTAGAGGTGCTCGAATGATTTGGAAGGGGTTATTTTTTTACATTAGTAAACAAAAATTTAAATTTGAATTTAGGGACATGGGTGCCAACTTGTCATATTAAAAAATTCCTATTTGTAATGGTCATCTTAGAGTAATCCAAGGTGAGCATGAGTGGTCCTTTGTTAGTATTGGTAGGCCCTAGTTGCTTTGGAGGGGGCTAGGATTATAAATTTTTGTGGTGCTAAGGTTGATGTGGCCTCAGGGTAGTCTTCAATTTTGGGAGAAGATGAACCCAAGAAACCTTAGAACTAGTAGTTGTCTAGGGGTACCACATCTAACTCAAATTTGTGAGATGGTCACTAGGTGGAAGATCAACATATTTTTGGGTAGATTTTTAGTAGGCACTCTTCCAAAGGGCGCTATTTTTTATTCCTACAATTATCACCTAAATCCCAAATGGTATTACCTGATTCTTAGGATTGACACTCTTCTCATCCACTTGTTGGTATATGTGTGTTATTTTGGCCCCTCATGTTTAGCTTCTAGGTGGTGGTTCCTTGGATATCGAATGTAACTTTTAGATATTGATGTTCTTATAATTCTTATGATTACTTTTTATACACAAATCATTAGGCATGTTATTCTTATGTATGGCTTTACTTTGGCCTTTATCCTTTTCTTGAGGTTCCCCTCTTGAGGCTATATGGAATGGATTGAGGTGTGTTATGGATGGTTTGTGCTTGTTAAAGCTTCAAAGTGTGATTGAAGGACCAATAGCCCTAGTTGTTGTTCTTCCCTTTCATACTTCTAGAGGACATGTTTTTAGTCCTATCTCTATTTCCATTATCCACTGTAGTTGTGTTTATTCCTTGTTGAGTATGGATGAATTCATAGTGGAACCTACAATCCTAAAGTTGGATGAAGAAGTTAAGACCATTATGAGAAGTGGTGGGCTATTGGATTATCTTAGAAATTTCAATGGCTATAATAGGAAGTTGGTCCATCAACTAGCATATTCTTGGAAAAAGGGTATGGTGAAGGTTAGGGATATCGAGTTTGAGATATCTATCCCTTTCATTAAGGAATTAATAGGGATGTCAATTGATGGTGTTTTTATAAATAGGGAGAAACATTCCTTGGAAAATAAATGAAAAATTTCATGGGTGAGAACAAGGTGGTGGAGAAATTTTAGAATTACTACTTGTAGAATATCTTAAAATATCATGGAATAGGGTAATGGTAATTATCATGGACTAATTCACTCTGGATAAAAACATGGAAATCCTCTAAATCTTCCACTTTAATTTCCTAAACTAGCTACACCATGAAAGACTATTATATATCCTTACCTTCCTTTTTAAATATCTAGAGAATTTAATGTAGAGTTTAAAGAATGGAGATGCCTCTGATCCTCTACACCAGGGATTAATTAAAATGATTATTGACCATGTCACAAAGAAAGGTGGCAACTCAAGAAATATAAAGGTACCTTTGGTTGATTATCTTATTGACTCCCATTCTAATGGGAACTTTACCAACTCTTAGACCCCTACTCTTTTAGAGGTCACCCCAAATGATAGGGTAGAGGAAATGGTTTAAACTAAAGGTAGTGTACCCCTAAGAGGTTCTTGTGGGACTGATCGTAAGATCAAACATTCAAAATTATTATCTTACAAAGTGGTTAAAGTGGAGAATACTCCCTTGTTCATTAGATATTTTGATTCATATGACTCTTGTACTGATAAAAAGAAGATGAAAATATAGAGTAAGACTATGTTAAGGAATATGCCTGAACCTTAAGAGACTCCAAACTCTCCCAAGGCTGGTAAAGACATGAAGAAAGAATTGCTAAGGACCCAAATCAATACCCTTATAATGACCATCTCTTGCACTAAAGAGTTGAATTCTATGATGGAATAAGTTATTTTAGGCCTATTTGGTGCCAATTTTTGGAAGGTCTTGGGGGGGAGCTAGGATTTTCTGCTTGTTCCTCTCTCTTTTTTGGATTTTTTGTCTCAGTGGCTCTAGGCTTGTCCAATTTGTTGTCAGTGATGATCAAATGTTTAAGTTCGTAGGTCAGGATATCCTTTTGGCTTTCTATTTTTGGTAGTAGGTTCTTTGAGTTCTTGTGACCTCCTAGTTCTACTTTCTATCCTCTTGCTCTTTGGTTAGTTGGTTGGAAGTGGTCCTCTTGGTGGGTGCCTTTGGCGTTTTTTTTCTTGGATTGCTCTTGAGAATCAGTTTTTACCTTTTGTAAAAGGTTCAGGGATCCTTTCAAAACCCCTTCTTGTATCTAATAAAAAACAACTTAAAGTATGTTAGAATCTTATATCCAAGGAGGAATTTTTTTCACATATTATGGATAATTTTACCAAGTCTCCTTTTCCATAGCTAGATATTTTATGTATTCTAAAAAACTTAACACATGAAAATTAAAAAATAGGTAAACATGTAGGCACAAATAATTTTATCTCTTTTAAAGCCCAATTATATATATATATATATATATATATATAGGATGAGGAAAAATAGACTCTGATCCTTTTCTTGTCTTATATAATCAAATAGTATCATATTTCTTAACCTCTATACATGTTTCACATGTATTTTTCATCAATGATTAGGATGTCAAAAAGCACCATTTTTTGATACCATTGAAAATGTATTTTATATTGATTTTTAATAGTGTTCAAGTATTATATCATCATTTTTAAAGTGTAAGGTATCTTCTAAAATATTATGTCCTGATTTATCAAATTCATCATGATTGGAATATCTGTGAATTCTCCTCGACACAATAAATTACATTATCAATCTATACAAGATTATTCCTCTATTCTCAATTTACCTCTCTTACACCAAATAATATTTTATGCTTACTTATGGAGTATTTGGTTAGATCACATATAATAACCAATTTAAATGCCCTAAAAATTTACGTTCAAATATGTCTCTTAATTGTGTTTTCAGTGGTGTAAAAGGTTTAAAATTATTGTGGCATGGTGGTTATAGGGGTGGACTGCATGAAGATTTTTGTGGCAACTTTTAGGGCGTATAGTGTGGAATACTATGGTGGCCATAAAAAATGGACAATCTATCTGAATTCGTGGAAGCTACCGATTCCACCATGTAAATTCAATATATATATAGATGTCTCTTAATATATCTTGTTTATATCATTATTTAAACATCAAATGTATTGAAAATTGCTATAAATAGAGATAATTATTCATATGAAAGAGTAGATGTGGTATGTGAATTAGCCATATTTAGAATAGTGGTCATTAAAAAGTTCTGTCTTAAGTAAGCATAATGATAGGTGAAATAGTAGTATATTAAAGGAGGAAAACACATCATCCATAAGAGTCTAAAATTTATACTCCTACGTAAACATGTTATAATTGGTTGTAATATCTATTTCAACAAGTGTAACAACAAAAATAATGGTTTAGATGATGATTTCTATTATAATCAATAAATTAAAAAATGGATTGACTAACATATACCGGACTATATCTAGATATATTTTATGCTATTTTCTAGATATGTGGACAATATAGGTAGCTTTAATATTATTTCTAAGGCACAAGTTGGAACAAATTACAAGGAAAAAAATATGTCAAATAGAGAAAATATTTCTAGGGATTAAGAGCATGCCTATAGGAAATATAACTTTTCTTTGTCACACTAAGACATATTATTTTGTCATCTTATAGAAAACTATCTTCTTAATTTGAGTTGAGTTATACTATATGAAATCAATAAAACATAATGCTTTACAATTATTTTTTCTATATGTCAATTTACTTATGATAAAAGAAAATCCTAATGCTTTTGTTAAATTTGGGTAACATGGATGGTTTACCTTTAGTGATCGATTAGATGGGTGCCATGAAGAATAACCCTTGAATTTATAGATACATATTATGAGGGTAAATCCATGATTGAAGAAAGAAATATTATTTTAATAAGAAATGATATCCTTTGAGTTACAACTCTATGAACATAGGGGACAAAGTGGTAACATATTAATGTTGACATGGAATTTGTAAGTAGAGAGTTTCTACCAGGAAATAAATTTTATTCACTATAAAAGTGAACATTTAAAATTACTTACCTAGTATTTTGATAAGTGGGATGGATTTTGTAATTTGTTGAATTGTTTATTTGGACCATATATATAACCTATATGACTTGTAGTTGAAGATATTTTTATACTTGAGGGATGGACTTGAAATCAATGTGCCACACTATATATGAGATCCTTGCATCAAATAATAACTAGTATCTAGAATAAAATAAGATGAATGAGACATCATTGTGTGGCACATCATGTTTTAAAAAAATTATTAATCAAGGATGGCATGGCCACTAAAAACAATTTTTTGAGTAGGATTTTATCATAGAGGTTGATATTGATAATGGGATATGGCCAAACAACACCACTTCAACAAGCTATTATAAATACTATCAAGTCATTATTGAAACTAGTAAAAATAAAGAACATTGAAATATATTATAAGTCCTTATTTAAACCTATTTAAGGAATATTATATATTATTATTATTTTTTTTAAATTACTTAAACACTAGCATGGTATATATATATTTTACAATTTATAATAGGAATATATTACCCAAAAAGCATATAGAGATAAAGTATAGGCACACAGGAGAATTCATTTTATGAAACTCATAAAAGTTCTTGGAAATGATCTCACCATAATGATATTAAAGAGGAATTATGTCAAAATTCCCTTGAATATACTATATAAAAAAAATAAATGACATGATTGTTTGATCTTATGGTAGACCTAGAGAATGAATCAACACACTAAGGAGATATCAAATATCAATAACATACAAGCATGAAAATAACACCATAATAATGGGAATTGGAAAAGTTTCCATTCAATTTAAATTAGAGAAAAAGTATCCATAAGTATATACCCCTAAAATTTCTTAATTCAAATATAAATATGATAATTAAGTTATATCCAGATATGTAGATTATGTGAGTATCAATAAAAATTTCTCATGATACAAATAATTGAAAAATACTAATAGTTATATAAGTGAGAAAATCCTTATGTAAAACATGTATAAATAAGTTGGATTTTAGATAAAATTAAATGATCTACCTAAATAATCAGTTCAAGTAAAGTATGATAAATGGAAAGTGTAGATAGAGATCAATACAACTAAATGATAATTGGAAACTATGTAACATTAGCCAAGTGTAAAAATATTTATTGATGGTATAACATCCATCAAGGATCATGATTTACTTAGAAATATCTAGTAAGTTCATCATGAACACAAAGAAGAGAAAATTAAGCAAATTGTGTTGATTTACCTTAGGTTATATGTGCATCCTAAACCACAACATTATTGAAATATCAAAACTTTATTTAATCATCCTTTGAAGAGGTGGAATCCATGATTTGATTTTCTTAAAAGAAAAAGGTTAGAACATTTAGAACAATAAAAAATATATAAGAGATTTTGATTTTGATCTATTTCAATGATCATAGGCACATTTATTATAATAATCATAATTTTGATCTATTTAATCATTAACAATTATGAAACTAGGGAGAGCTTTTAGAGCTATGACTATGGAGAGCTTTCAAAGCTATGACTATTAAGATATTTTAGATCTACGATTGTGGAGATTTTTTTAGAGCTAGGATTTTTAGATATATGACTATGGAGAGATTTCATAGCTATGCCAATGGAGAGCTTTTAGAGTTATGACTATGGAGGTTTTTTTAGAGCTAGAATTTTATTACAACTATGGAGATATTTTAGAGTTGCAACTATGGAGGTTTCTCAGAGCTAGGGTTATTGGAGCTATGTCTATGGAGAGCTTTTAGAGCTGCAATTGTGGGGAGCTATTGTGGAGGTTTTTTTAAAGCTATAACTGTGGAGAGCTTTTAGAGCTATGACTATGGAGGTTTTTTTAGAGCTAGGGTTTTTGGAGCTATGATTGTGGAGAGCTTTCAAAGTTATGATTATGGAGAGATACCGAGGTTTTTTAGGAGCTAGGATTTTCAAAGCTAGGGTTTTTAGAGGATTGTGGAGATATTTCAAAGCTACAACTATGGAGGATTTTTTAGAGCTAGGGTTCTCAAAGCTACAACTATAGAAATTTAGGGTTTTCAAAGCTACAACTATAGAGGGGAAGATCTATGAGGTAAGTGCATCTATGTCAGTGGGAGATCTGTACCACTAGGATATTTATGAGGTTGGTACATCTATTCCATTGAGATATCTACACTATTGGAAGATATATGCCATTGAGAGAGATATGAGGTAAGTACATTTGCATCAGTTGGAGATCTGCATTTTTAGGAGATTTTTTGTTGGAAATTTGAGCATGTTTTATTTTCATTGATGTCAAGAGGTTTGATATCCTAATTTGATGGAATTAATATCAAGAGGTTTGATTAATATCAAAAAGTTTAATTTCCTAATTTTATGGAAATATTTGTGAGAATATTCCTCATGGTGGCACATGAGGTATAAGGCAAAAATAAGAAAGGAATACCCCTCCATGATGTTTGAGAAAGAATTTATAAATTACCTTGGTGGTAATTTTGCAAAGGTTAAAATATTCATTAATGGTAGCAAGGTTATCCCTAAAGAATTTGTTGGCAATTTGAGTTATTTTATGTTGTCATTGATGTCACATGGATCACATTGAGTTTTGGTGGCCAAAGCATTTCATAAATAAGCATTTATGATATTTTGGAGAGCATGGATATATACAGGATTTTTGTAAAAACCAAGGCAGGCAAAATAAAAGGTTTTATTTAAAACCATGGATGGCAGATTTGAAATGGATTTTTCTTAAAACTCAGTTTGGCTTTTCCTTTTGTCAAAAAAGGTGCCTTGGTGATGCAGATATACTTTTAAATATTTAGTTTAAATTTTAAATTATTTAAAATTTAAATTTAAATTTTAAAATTAAATATATTAATTTTAACGTTGACTAAAGAAAGGAGGAAAGGCTATATTAATTTATAGCGCTGCCATATAAAGAAAGAGGAAATGCATATATATGCCAACAAAAGCTTAGAATTGATGATCCCCAGTGCTTATTTTTCAAATGCCTTCGATTGGGGAATGAATTGCGAAAAGAGAGAGAAGTGTGACTTTGGTCTATTGAAAAATCATTCACGAAGTTTAATAATATGCATAGGTATCTTTGGCCTAGTGGTTAGTGCACTGTGTGTTATGCAGGAGGTCCTACGATCGAGTCCCGTCGTGGTTATTTGCTTTGTTGAAGTGCTCAAAGCACTGTTAAGTTTTTCAAAGGGTGCAGAAGTTTATGATATAAGTTTTTGTTCGTGTCCCTTTGGACATGTGAGGGCGTGTGGCCCAATGGTAGGCTGGCTATGGTTAAAGCGCTGAGCAAGGAGACGTCATGGAATCGAATCCCATCAGGGATAGAGGCAAGTTAATAATTTTTTTAATATATTTTATTTTTCTAAAGTTTCCCTAGGAGGAATAAGGGTTGTGATGCATGTTTAGAAAGAAATATTTATGGTGTTTATCCTTTTGAAAGTATATCATATTATATATCATTGGAAAGCTTATTTCGAGGGCTATTTTATTAACTTGATTAGAGGGAGAAATAAGGTGTATGTAAATAGATATTTCTATTTTTGCAAAGGGTTTCAAAAGTGAAGGTTGTTTTTTTCTTCTTCAAAGGTGATTAATTCTTTCATGAGGGGATATGTCGTATCTTATTGAGTAGGAGTGATAAGGTGTTATTTGGATATTATTGTTGTGATATTAATCATGATCTCTAACCCTTGTTGAAAGTTGAAAAATAATTTTGTTGAGTGTGGTAGATTTAGTGGACATCCAATAAGGCATCAAAATGTATGAGCAATATTCTCCATTGACTTTTTTTATGTTGGTTGATTTATGAAATATCATTGGAGAGAAAACGATTGATTGTGGTTTCCTTTTTGAAAGTGGTTGGTTGAATACTTCAAGGTTTTTTGGATTGAGAGTTGTTTTTAAACCTTGTTTTATAAGCATAGTTGTTGAAGCCCATTGGTTATGCAAAAGAACTTGAGTTAGAAAAGAATATGAGTATCATTATTATGTGAGATTTGTGGTTGAGCATTGTTGGAAATATTTGAGTTGGTTGATACATGCTTGGAATAGGGTTTTGTGAGAAAGAGTTGTCCATTATGGTGATTGGTTGAGTTGAGTTGATTGAGCCTAGTCAAGTGATTGTGTGAGGTTATTATTCAAGTCCCATGAAACAAATAATTCTATAATTCTGATTTGGTTTGATATTGAGCTTTGAGATTAGAACAAATTGAGTCTCTAACAATTCTCTTTATGATTCTATAAGATTTTAATTGAGTTAATATTGACTTGAGTTAAGTTGATATTGATTTGGGTTGAGATTGAGCTTTGATATTAGAACATATTGAGTCTCTAACAATTCTATTTATGCTTCTATAAGATTCAAGTTGAGTTAATATTGACTTGAGTTGAGTTGAGATTGATTTGAGTTGAGATCATTGTGGATCATTATTGTCATCCATTATAGAGTGCATTGCCATTCATTATTGAATTCATCATTGAGCCTTGCCTTCATAGATTTGTGGATGAGATTTGAGTGCTACTTGAGCATGATTGGTTGAGCCTTTGAGAAGGCTTTTGGGACAGATTTGTGGTAGTTTTTGTGGATGATTGATTGAGCCTTTGAGAAGACTTTTGGGATAGATTTATGGACATATTTTAGATAACATTTGAGAAAGTTCTTGGCAAGATTGTTGAGCATATTTTGAGCAAGTTATTAGTGAGCTTGTTGAGCAAGTTCTTGGTGAGCTTGATGAGCAGATTTTGAGGAAGTTCTTAGTGAGCTTGTTGAGCAGTTTTGAACAAGTTCTTCGTCAGCTTGTTGACCAAATTTTGAGCAAGTTCTTAGTGAGCTTGTTCAGCAAATTTTGAACAAGTTCTTGGTGAGCTTGTTGAGCATATTTTTGGCAAGTTCTTAGTGAGCTTGCTAGAGCAGTTTTGGGCAAGTTATTTGTGAGCTTGCTGAAGTATATTTTGGACAAGTTCTTAGTGAGCTTGCTAGAGTAGATTTTGGGCAAGTTCTTGGTGAGCTTGTTGAAGCAGTTTTGGGCAAGTTCTTAGTGAGCTTGCTAGAGCAGATTTTGGTCAATTTCTTGGTGAGTTTGCTAAAGCAGATCAGTGTATTGCCTAGCTTTGAGCAGATCAAAGTTCATTTGTATTGGGATAATGATCCTTATTTTTGTGTGAAATATTATAAGGAGATTATCTTGTGGAGTACCCCACATTGGGGGAACCACGTTAAATCTTGTGTTTCAATTGTGTATGGTGATTTGTGCACTTGTTTACTATTGCTATCTATGTCATTAATTCACACTACTATATTTGGTTATTACAATTAAGGACACTAATTGATATTGGTTTAGAAAGAAAGTAAAAAGTTAGTACTATACTATTCACCCCCCCTCTCATTATAAGCTTATGTTCTTCAATTGGTATCAGAGTGGGTTCCTTAGGAAAGGATAACAGCTTGAAGGCAGATTCTATTGGGTTATAGGATGGACAAATGGTATATTGAGAGTGGGTGCTCTAGCCATATGACTGGGTATAAGAATACGTTAAAGGGAACAACAACGGATCTATGAGATTTGGTGATAATCCTTTAGCTAAAATCAAAGGGAGAGGAAATTTAAGTTTGGATGATGGAAATACCACTAAACATGGTGTACTCTATGTTGAGGGTCTAAAACACAATCTACTGAGTGTAAGTTAGCTTTGTGATCGAGGATATACAGTTACTTTTTCCTCTATAGGATGCAAAATCAGGGAAACAAAAATAGGGAAGTTTGTTGCAAATGTAGAAAGAACCAATAACAATCTCTACATGCTCAGTGAAATAAAAATGGAAAAATGTCTTCTATCTCAAGAAGAAGAAAGTTGGTTATGGCATAAAAGGTTGTGTCACTTGAAATTTGATAACATAGTAAGGATAAGCAACAAATAAATTTTCAGAGATCTACCAAAGATAAAAAAGACCTTCAAATACAATTTGTGCACAGTGTCAGTATGGAAAGTAGAGAAAATCAAGTTTCAAGGAAAAATAATATTTCTCTTCCAAGGTATTAGAATTGATTCATATTGATTTATGTGGTCATATGAGAACCAAAAGCCTGCAAGGTGAAAGCTACTTTATGTTGTTCATAGATGATTATTCTAGAATGACCTGAGTTGTTTTTTGAAAGAGAAATCAGAGGAATTTGAGCATTTCAAAGTATTCAAAGAATGGTATAAAATGAAATAGAAAAGAAGAAATGATGGGAATTCATCTCTACAGAATTCATTGAGTTTTGTGCAGAACATGAAATTAGAAAAGGGAGGGGAATTCATCTCTACATAATTCATTGAGTTTTGTACAGAACATGAGTTGTCAATTTGAGTTATTTTATGTTGTCATTGATGTCACATGGATCATTGATGTCACATGGATCACATTGAGTTTTGGTGGCCAAAGAATTTCATAAATAATCATTTATGATATTTTGGAGAGCATGGATATATACAGGGTTTTTATGAAAACCAAGGCAGTAAAAATAAAAGGTTTTATTTAAAACCATGGATGGCATATTTGAAATGGGTTTTTATTAAAACCCATATTGGATTTTTGTTTCATCGAAAAATGTGCCCTGATGATGGAGCTATTTATTTTTAAATATTTAGTTTAAATTTTAAATTATTTAAAATTTAAATTTAAGTTTTAAAAGTAAATATCTTAATTTTAGCACTGACTAAATAAAGGAGGAAATGCTATATTAATTTATAGCACCGACATCTAAATAAAGAGGAAAGGCATATGTATATTCCAAAAAAGCTTAGACTTGATGATCCCCAACGTTTATTTTTCGAATGCCTTCGATTGGGGAACGAATTGCAAAAAGAGAGAGAAGTGTGACTTTGGTCTAATGAAAAATTGTTCGTGGAGTTTAATAATATACATGGGCATATTTGACCTAGTGGTTAGTGCACTGTGTTTTATGCAGGAGGTACTGCGATCGAGTCCCATCATGGTTATTTGCTTTGTTGAAGCGCTCAAAGCACTGTTAAGTTTTTCGAAGGGTGCAGAAGTTAATGATATAAGTTTTTGTTCGTGTCCCTTTGTAAACATGAGGGCATGTGGCCCAACAGTAGGTTGGTTGTGGTTAAAGAACTGAGCAAGGAGACATCACGAGATCGAATCCCATTAGGAATAGAGGCAAGTTAATAATGTTTTTAATATATTTTATTTTTCTAAAGTTACCCTAGGAAGAATAAGGGTTGTGATGCATGTTTAGAAAAAGAGAGATTTTTGGTGTTTCTCATTTTGAAAGTATATCATATTATATATCGTTGGAAAGCTTATTTCGTGGGATATTTGATTAACTTGCTTAGAGGGAGAAATAAGGTGCACATAAAGAGATATTTCTATTTTTGTAAAGGGTTTCAAAAGTGAATGTTGTTTTGTTCTTTTTCAAAAGTGAGTAATTCTTTTATGAGGGGACATGTTGTATCTTATTGAGTAGGAGTGATAAGGTGTTATTTTGATATTATTATTGTGATATTAATCATGATCTCTAACCCTTGTTGAAAGTTGAAAAAGAAGTTTTTTGAGTGTGGCAGATTTAGTGGACATCCAATAAGGCATCAAAAGGTATGAGCAATATTCTCCATTGACTTTGTTTATGGTGGTTGATTTCTGAAATATCATTGGAGAGAAAAGGATTGATTGTGGTTTCCTTTTCGAAAGTGGTTGGTTGAATACTTCAAGGTTTTTTGGTTTGAGATTTGTGTTTAAACCTTGTTTATAAGCATATTTGTTGAAGCCCATTGGTTATGCAAAATAAATTGAGTTAGAAAAGAACATGAGTATCATTGTTATGTGATATTTGTGGTTGAACATTGTTGGAAACATTTAAGTTGGTTGATACATGCTTAGACTAGGGTTTTGTGAGAAAGAGTTGTCCCTTGTGGTGATTGGTTGAGTTGAGTTGATTGAGCCTAGTCAAGTGATTATGTGAGGTTATTTTTCAAGTCCCATGAAACAAACAATTCTATAATTCTGATTTGGGTTGAGATTGAGCTTTGAGATTAGAACATATTGAGTCTCTAACAATTCTCTTTATGCTTCTATAAGATTTGAGTTGAGTTAATATTGACTTGAGTTGAGTTGAGATTGATTTGGGTTGAGATTGAGCTTTGATATTAGAACATATTGAGTCTCTAACAATTCTCTTTATGCTTCTATAATATTTGATTTGAGTTAAGATTGACTTGAGTTGAGTTGAGATTGATTTGAGTTGAGATATTTGTGGATCATTGTTGTCATCCATTGTAGAGTGCATTTCCATTCATTTTTGAATTCATCATTGAGCCTTATATTCATAGATTTGTGGATGAGATTTAAGTGCTACTTGAGCATGATTGGTTGAGCCTTTGAGAAGGCTTTTGGGATAGATTTGTGGACAGATTTGTGGCAGTTTTTTGGATGATTGATTGAGCCTTTGAGAAGACTTTTGGGACAGATTTGTGGACATATTTGGGACAACATTTGAGAAATTTCTTGGTGAGCTTGTTGAGAATATTTTGAGCAAGTTCTTAATGAGCTTGTTGAACATATTTTGAGAAAGTTCTTGGTAAGCTTGATGAGCATATTTTGAGCAAGTTATTAGTGAGCTTGTTGATCAGTTTTGTGCAAGTTCTTAGTGAGCTTGTTGAGCATATTTTGAGCAAGTTCTTGGTGAGCTTGTTGAGCAGATTTTGGGAAAGTTCTTAGTGAGCTTGCTAGAGCAGTTTTGGGCAAGTTATTGGTGAGATTGTTTAAGCAGATTTTGGGCAAGTTCTTAGTGAGCTTAATAGATCAGAGTTTGGGCATGTTCTTGGTTAGCTTGCTAAAGAAGTTTTGGGCAAGTTCTTAGTGAGCTTGCTAGAGAAAATTTTGGGTAAGTTCTTGGTGAGCTTGCTGAAGCAGATCAGTGGATTACCCACCTGAGCAGATCAGTGTATTGCCTAGCTTTGAAAATATCAAAGTAATCATTTATATTGGGATAAGGATCCTTATTTTTGTGTAAAATATTATAAGGATATTATCTTGTGGAGTACCCCACATTGGGGGAACCATGTTAAATCTTGTGTCTCAATTATGTATGGTGATTTGTGCACTTGTTTACTATTGTTATCTATGTTATTAATGCACACTGCTATATTTGTTTATTGCAATTAAGGACACTAATTGATATTGGTTTGGAAAGAAAGTAAAAAGTGGGTGCTATACTGTTTACCCCCCCTCTAAGTATAAGCTTGTGTTCTTCAAAATTTACCTTTATGGTAATTATGCAAAGGTTATAATATCCATTAATGGTGGCAAGGTTATCCTTAAAGAAAAGGCCCAAAAAGGTTTTTAATATTTAATTTATAATATTTAAATCCTTTGGATTTAAATTATTATAATTAAATATAATAATTTAATTTGAAGCACTAAATTTGAATTATAAATGTACTAACATCAAATGTATAAGAGGGCATATGTATTTATAGGCTAAGATTTAGCCTAAGCCTAAGGTGTATTCGATTTTAATATCCTTTGAATTATTTGCCTTACTCGTTCGACACGACAAAGGAAAAATACAAGAGGTTTCATGATTTTTAGAGTAGAGAGTTTTGTCAAATGTTGGAAGGGGTGTGTCCCCACTCAAGTGAGGTGGTAACTGAGCTAACAAGCTTGGCTTGTGCAACGTTTTGAGGGTATGGGGTGTTGTGTTTGATTCGTGCAGAGGGATTTTGATTTGTGTGGTTGGATTTGTTTTTAGCACTAGTGGTTGAAGATAACAAGGTGATTGTGCACCTTGGTTTCATGTGGGTTAGCTAGCCCACATAGTGGCCTAGCCATAGCTAGGGCATGAGGTCAACAGACAACATAGGTTCGATTCTCGATGGCAGGTGGCAAGCGATAGTAAAGGAATTAATTTTTATAAAAAAAATAATTTATGCTCTAAGGTCTAAAGTGGCTAAGGTATGTGCTAGGGAGATATAAGGAGTTTTGCATTGATTTTATTTTTGCAATAAAAGGGTTATGAAATGATTTATTTTTCTTGAGCAAAGAGTAAGGTGGTTTGTTTTCTAATACATTGGGGTAAAAATTGAAGTTGTGATTTATTTTTAGAAATATATTAATGACAAGTAGGAGATATAAGGTGTAAATGAAATATTTTTCTTATGTAATTTGTGATCCTTGTTGATGAAATTGTTTTTGCAAAGTTAGGAGTAATAATGTGTAAAGGTGTTTTCACAATTTATCTTTATATGGTGAAATATTTGTTGAGGTGAAATACTCATGTGGAGGTTTTGAAATTAATTGTTGCACAAAAAGGATTGGTTATTTGTGAGACGGGTTTTTTAAGACATATATTCAAAAGAGCAATTAATAGGTATGAGCACATCATCCTTTGTCTATAGTGTTAGTTGGAATGAATATTGTTGTAGCAAACCCGGGATGCACGCACCACTCTTTTTACTCTACTTACAATGTATTAAAACCCAAATTGAAATGGAAGATAATGAAAAGCATATAACACAAAAATAACAAAGATAGATCTCCTAGTTACATTTTGGTCCCTCTTAGGGATACCCATTTCAATACAATAAGGTTACAAATAGGCAAAGAGTGCCCCTTTTGCAAAGAGGTGGTGCGCTTTCAAAAGCTTCCCGGTTTCGCACACAAAAATATATGAGGGCTTACAAATGCCTCCTTATCCAAGCTTGTTTCTAGAGGGATCCCATTTTCTCTCGTATATTGCAAATTTTGTTCGATGAAACTATGGCCCTATAAGCAATGAAACAACAACACATGCTTAGATGTCCAAGAATACCTCCCCGGATGAGGTTGTTAGCAATGAATATAACAAATGAAAGCAAGTGAAAATTAAAATAATGCTATGAATGCGAATGAATGAAATGATTCTATGCTAATGATATGCTAAACAAAATAATGAATCTAATGTCTAAAACCCTAAGTTAGGCTTGCGGGCCACTATCCAAGACAGCGGTCACTAAAGCGACTCTCGTCCTCTTTGCTCCAAAGCTATGGATCAAAGCTTGTATCTGATGTTGGAATGGTGGTTGCTATGCCTTCCAATTTTTCAGGGCTTCATCGTAAATGTGATCTCCAAGGGGAACTCTCCAAGTCTCAAAAGCTCTCCTCAATGACCTATCCTGATAAATTTGGGATTACTTGGATAAAAGATCAAAAAAAGATAAAATATGGATCCTTGGTGCTCTTAGGTTTGCACTTTTCATAGTTTGAAACCCTAGGTCAATGTTCAAGCCCTAGGAATGAACTTCTCATGCATAGTGAGAGCTAGCATGAGAAACTTTTTGTATTTTCTATTTTTAAAGACTAGTTAACTAAAGTCTAAATGCAAACTCAAGTCTCCCATGTGAACTAGTCATGAAAGGGAATACAAAGTAACTCCCATTCACCTTTATTGCATGCAGACTGCCACTTTCACCCATGATTAGGTATGTTTGTCGATAAAACTATTTTTATGGTTTAGCCACTACCATCTGCAACGAGTAATATTTGGTCATTGTCATCTGTAGCAGCTACTATCTGGATGCTCTAGGCTTGAGCGACTAAGATCTGGTCGCTCAAGGCTTGAGCGGCTAGGCTTGGATGACTTGAAAATGCCCCAAATTAGTGGTGAGAACCATTGTTGATGCTTGGAAAGTCCAATATTATGTCATATGATCTTATGAATGTGTCTATGTGGGCATATCCCCTAGCATGACACATTTTAGGTGTCTATAGATGCCCCTTTTTGTGATGCATTTTGTGGGAAACACAACGCTGAGCAAAAACATAGACTGGTCTGTTTGTAGGGTGTATGGTGGTCAATGGTCTGATCAACATCGGATGGCCCAATCATGCAAGATAGAATGCATCCTTTGAATAATTGCCTCGATGTTCGAAGAACTTATCTCAGTGGCTTGGGCATGTTAAATTGCACTCATTCCTCAACCTCGATCAGGTAGATTTAGTTGCTACAACATTTTCGATCGGTAGGAGAGCTAAAATTGAAGATGTCATGTCTGCTTATGTTCCCAACAAACAAGGGAAATTTGTGATTGTTGTATGCAATGATTCATAGGATGAACATGATTTTGATGTGATCGAGTGATCTTTTGTTGATTTGATTATGATTATGTTGAAGCTTTGAACTACCTCCTCACACAATAGATTGACGAAGAAATGACAATGAATTAAGCGACAAGTCGCTTGACCAATATGACTAATCTGGTTCCTTTCTAGAATTTATTACTTTTAATGGGCAATCCCACATCCAAGTGTGATTCCAATTGTTTATGATAATCATCCATCCTTATCCCGAGAAGTGGTCCAACTATCAATAGCCTTCTTAGGGATTTAGGATGAGTGATTCTATTTATGTTCATATTGTATCACTTTGGCTTAATGTTTTTGATATTATAGGGTAATTAGGATGATCCTTTCGCACCCGTGGAGCAGTCCAACCATCTTGGTCTTCCTCAGGATTGAAGGGGGCACATCGTAATTTAAAAATGAAATGTTTTTGTCCCAAGTGGCCTTATGGTAACCTACTCATCTCATTGAAGTGCATGGAGTGCAAATCACTGCAATCGTCGAGTGGATAGAGTAAGTAACAGGATACGAGAACTGCTTGAGATTATGATTTTGTGTGGTTTTTTTTTGTTATTTTGATCATCAAGATTATTTTAATTCATCAAAATGCGTTTATTTAATGTTTTTTGTTATCCCCCATGGAAGGAATCTTTTGTTTTCATCTATGGAGTAGGCCGCTATTAGGTCTAGTGGATTTTGAGTCTCTGCCTATGGCTACTTTCGTCTTGAGCGACCATGAATTTTAGGTCGTTGACATCAGTAACAACCAAGGAATAATTTTAAAAATATAAAAATACACTTTTAGGGCTTTTGACCTATCATTTTATTTATTGACAGATCAATTTTAGAGCTCTGGTGAGATAGCGACAATTGTAGTTTTGAAAGCTACCTGCATTGAGGATATGGCTGCACAGGGTGAGGTATTAGCTGTTGGAGGAGCCGGAGCTTCTCGAGTATTCTTTCAAACCCTACCCTCTTTTTTTCTCTTGGGTAAAACTGAACCTCACTAAGTAATTGGTAAATGAACCTCACTAAACCTGTTGGCAATGAATGGAATCTGTAGGTAGGCTTAGTATAGGTTTTTATGTGGTGGGATGGTCCCCATTTTTTATATTTTCAATTTTTTTGCATTTAACGACCTAGGGTTCACGGGTTTGCCATGTTGCCCTTCGGCCGTTGTCGCTCAGAGCGATGGAAATTTGGTCGTTATCACTCAGAGCGGCTAGGTTTGAACCCCAACTGTCAAAAATTTGACCATTGGGCTTTGGCCGCTGCTGTCTCCAATGACCAGATTCTATCCACTGTGGGTGACAACGGCTAAATCCCTTAGCCAATTTTGCAAATATTTTTATATTTTTTTGGATTTTTCTAAGATAGTTTTTAATTTTTTTGGAATTTTTAACTACTCTTTAGCATGTGTTGCATGCCTAGGTGTATTTATCCCTCTCTTTGTTAAGATTTAGGAGAATGTCAAAAATTTCATGTTTTATTGGGATTTATGCATTAGATGCACTGTAGTTATGTTTCATCTTTCTTTTGTTTTTATTAGATCCTTACTGCTCGGGCTTGGGATCCGAGGCTCATGAATGACCTTCTACCTCTTATGGATGACACAAATTGGAGGTGGCTTAAGGCTCACAAGCTCTAGTATGTTACCAGACTGCCTCACATTATGTTAGATCAGGCTTACCTTACGGCTTTGGCCCATCGTTGGGACCCTCAGACTAATACCTTCCACCTCCCAACCGGCGAGATGACCATTACACCGAAGGATGTGTATAGGATCTTTCAGATCCCTTTTGATGGAGTGGCCATCGTTTATTTGGCCACTAATTATTAGGTGGCTATTTTCACTCAGGTGTTCATAGGGCACTCTACGAAGGCTCTCAAGGACACCAAGTCTAGGGGAGTGTCCATTATCTGCTGGTACCAGGAGCATATTTTCATAGCGAGGCATGCAGTATTGTTGATGGTCATTAACAATGTCCTTATCCTAGACTGCTCAGGTTTGAGGTTACTTTGAAACCTCCTCATGATGGTTCAGGACCTGATGGATAGTGATGAGCCTATCAGATATGCATGGGTCAGGTCTCTATTGGCTCAGTGTTCATGCTAGGACTACGATGTGGGATTAGGAGGTAGAGCAGGTGGTAGTGGAGGAGCAAGAGATTCTCCTATTAGGGTGCAACTGTATGATGTGGATACCGAGCTCCAGTCGGCTAAGATATAGGTACAATAGCATGATGTCATCATAGCTCAATGGGATACCATTATAGCATAGCTTTTAGACCAGATACAGGCCTTACAGGCTGCTATGGGAGGAGCTATCTGGATGTAGGTTGTTGTTACTCCTCCTGCTTTCAAGGGTCCTTTGAGGGAAGTTCTCAAGAATGAGATCAAACATCTATAGGGTTTGCTGGATGAGAGTGATGTACATATTGCTAAGGACATAGCCCATATTGTTGCTCTCTCGAGGCAGATCAAGAGACTAGCATCCATCCCTAGGGAGAGAGGAGCCACAGGTGGGTCATAGGTCAATAGGAGCTCTACAGTAGCATAGTATTTCATCTAACATTGTCATGGGGCCCAGACTCATACTAAGAGACCAGCAGGGTCCAACTCACACCATTCTCCTAGAGAACCAACCACAAGGGGTGGTGCTGCAGGGGGCGTAGGCCTAGTATTTGATTGATGGTGCTCTAATTTATTTTTTGAGTTTGTCTAACCTATATGACTGTAGACCATGGTCATTTTTGTATATCCATGGACTTGACACACATACGTTTATGATATCTTTGCATTATGACTCATTATGTGTATCGTTTATTGCTCATTTTTTTATTGTTATTTTGTTTTATGATGTGATGTGATGATGGCATTATGATGACTTGATGTATATGTTAGATGATAGATTATATTGTAGATACTTATATGGATGTGTAAATTCTTATATGATTTGATGATATGATGTGATGTATTTTGAGTTGATAAATGATGAATTTATGATTGTATGCATATGGATATTGCCTATATGTTTTATGATGTGCTTTATGATGTAATGATGGGTGATTTAGTTTTTGTGTTTATGGATGTGATGTTATTGTTAAATGCATGTTTAATTTTGCTTTAATTGTATGCATCTAACTTATGTTATGGGATGGTATAAATAAACTTGTATGCTCTAATCACTTAAAACATAAGGAATGCATATGGCATTGGCAATCTTAATGGGTGATACCACAAAAAGTAAAAAAATTATCATGAATTTAAATAATCACTCTTATAATAAGAATTGATTAAGTATTCATATATGATATGTAATGGTGTGAGATGTATTTTCTTGATAAGTTTCTATAAATTAAAAGATATAAAGTAGTCAATGGACGTCTATATACTATTTCTAATATATATGTGGTATCTGTCCTACTATGTTGATACCCCCTAATTTATAGTATCTTATAAATAAAGTGATGGTGTGAATGATGATATGATTTGTTGCTATGTAAGAATTTTGGGGCTTTTTGAATATTCAAACACTCTACTTACCCTATCAATGACTGTGTACTGATCACTTAAGGCTTTTGAAAATTAGGCTTTCATCATAGTCCTAGATACTCATTCTTCCTGTGTGTGCAAATGAATATATTTAGATAGAACCCATGCATTTCCTCTGATTTTAGGCGGGATTATTTCATCCCATTACTAAGATCAAGGATCCTCAAGTGTTCATCTAATTCTTATGTTGGACTCAATTGGACTATACCACTACGCATTTTTGGATTACCTAAAGCTAGCTCATCCACATTCAAAAATTGGTCTATACAAATGCATAGCTTTTGTGATAGACATATCGTCATGTGTAAGGATTTCTCCTTCCAATATTGTATAGTTCTAAGAATTCCAGGGATTCAAGATCCAATCCCTTCTTTTATTCATTATGACTTTGGATACTTGCTCGTATTTAGTGATAAAAATCACTATTTATTTTTGATTAATTTGAATGTTTTTGTGTTTTTGACATATTTGGATTTTTTGTGTTTTTGACATATTTGAATGTTTTTTATTTTTGACATATTTGAATGTTTTTGTGTTTTATGTGTAGAATGCCTTCAAGTGAATGATATTGAGAGGTTCAGGCTCTTCAACACCATCTAATGATATAAGGCGATATGCTCCAGGCCCCACTCTTTGTGAAATCATGTATGGGCCTATCCAATTTGCCGTGAACTTGTCTCGTAGGTGCGGTAGCAGATTTGAATTATGTTGGTTTTCTTTGAGCACTAGATCTCCAACCTTGAATTCTCTTAAGTAGAATTTACTATTGTAATCTCATGCAAGGTAATCTTGGTAAACATGAAGATTCTCTAAAGCATTGAATCGTAGTTCATCAAGAAGCATCAACTGATCAAGGTGGTCTTGCTACACGACATCATCATCTATGAAGTCCTTTAATGTTATGTGTAGAGTTGGAATTTCCAATTCTAGTGGCATGATGGCCTCAATGCCATATAATAGTGAAAATAGTGTTGCCCCAGTGGGCATCCGTATGCTAGTATTGTATGCCAATAGTGCAAGAGGCAACTGAATGTGCCAATCCTTGTGATTGTCTTGCACAATCTTCCTCAATATGGAGACTATTGTTTTGTTCGAGGTTTCTGCTTGCCCATTTGCTTATGGATAATAAGGTGTTAAAAAATTATGTTGAATATGGTATTTGTTCATTAAAGCATGCATATTTTTGTTCTTGAAATATGGCCCATTATCCAATATTATCTTCGAAGGGACCCCAAAATGACTTATGATATTGTGGAGTATAAACTCTACAATCCTTGGTCTAGTTGTCGATGTTAAAGGGATCGCTTCAACCCATTTAGTGAAGTATTCAATTTCCATTGTGATGAATGTGTGTCAACTGAGGAAGGGGGTGAGATCTTCCCAATCAAGTCAAGTCCCCACTATGAGAATGGCTATGCTGCCTGGATGGGTTGCAAGGCTTGCAATGGTAAGTGTGTTAGATTTGCATGATGTTGGCACTTAATATATTTCTTGATATACTTGCAGCAGTCCCTTTCTATGGTGGGCCAATAGTAATCCATTATCAAGATGCACTTAACTATGACCATGCCACTGAAATGCCCTCCACATGTGTCATCATGATCTTGAAAAATTGTCCAAGATGCTTCCTAGGACTCAAGAAAATGGAGTAATACTCCATCATATCCTCGTCTATATAGGATTTATCCTAGCAATATGTATCTTGTTGCTTTCTATTTGAACGTTCACCTTTCAATATGCGACAAACCCCGAGGCACTATTCTGAGTTTTAGGAAGTCCCGCAGTTGGGAAAGCCAATCCTGATAAGCCACGACTTCTATAGAAAATATGGCTTATTTTTCTTGTATTCCCAAGCTAGTGAACACAGATTGAGGAATAACTCTATAGTGTATGGTTGTGCCAAACTCCATAGGCCCTTGGGAGATCAAAAACCTGTAAGGTATCGTTTGAAAGAAATTTCTAGCTGTGAAAGATCAATCCTAATTTATTTTGATATGGATCATGTTGATTGATTCTTGATTGTTAAAATCTTCACGGTGAATTGCTGAGTGTGAAAGCACTTTCACATGAATGGTTTTAAAATAAATAGATGGATTTTGAGGTATTAAGGATCCCAAATATGCCATTGTGTCTACAAATCTATTTGAAATACGAGGGATTACCTTGATGTCATGCCATTCCAGTCGAGCTAGGTAGGTGTCAACAAGTTCCTTGTAAGTCCTTAGGAGTGGGCACCTACATTGAAATAGTCCTTTGACCTAGTTTACTATGAGCAAGGAGTCACCAAAGATATTCAATCTTTTAATGCCAATTGCTACAACTGTTTGGAGTCCCAAGATCAATGCGTCATATTCTGTGTTGTTATTTATGCAAGGGAATTCTAGTTTGAATGATAAGGGCAATGGAGTGCCCTGCGGTGAGATAAATACAATCCCTGCTCTGCCCCATTATTCACACTTTGAACCATCTAATAACAATGACATGTCTCTTTCTTTCTTGAATTTCTTTGAGTTCTGGTGGATTTGATAATGCAAAGACCGCATCATTAGGCAATTATGATGAGAGGCTTGTTATATTGAAGAGGCACCTCTGCTAATTGATCTGCTATGACTTGTCCCTTGATGGAATTTTGGCTTATGAACTCTAGATCAAATTATGTCAATGGCATGATCCAATTTTCAATACATGTATTGTGATATGTTTTTCTCATCATGTACTGCAAAGGATTTTATTTTGATATAATGTAGGTCATATGGCTCAACATGTAGTATCACAACTTTCAAGTTGCAAAGACCACTACTAAACACAACTTTTCGACATACGCATATCCTAGCTCATAACTCACCAAGTTGTGACTAGTGTAATATATGGCTTACTCTTTATCTTGTGCATTCTTTTGGGCTAACATGGTGCCCAATACGAAATTAGTAGCCGATATATATAGTAAAAATGGTATTTGGCCTTGGTGGAGCCAATATTGGCGGTGTTTCTAGATAAGTTTTGATGTATGCAAAGGCTTGGTGGCATTCTTCATCCCAATGAAATGGAACCTCCTTGTATAGCAATTGATTCATGGGTAGGAATTTATCTAATAATTACATGATGAATATTTTGATGGATGCTATACTTTCTTGTAGGATATTTGGCTCCCTAATGTTGGTAGGGGCGGCCATTTCCAATATAGCCTTTACCTTTGTAGGATTGACTTCAATGCCTCTCTTGGATATGATGAATCCCAAAAGCTTGTTGGAAGTTACGCCAAATATGCACTTCTTAGGATTCAATTGGACATTGTGCTCAATGAGGTCGTCAAAGACTTTTATAAGGACTTCAGCGTGCTCTTGACACAACAGGGACTTGGCCAGTAAGGCATCCATGTAATCCTCTAAGATATTATGCATATATTCATGGAATATGTATGTAATAGCCCACTGATACATGGCACCAACATTTTTGAGACTGAATGACATCACCTTGTAATAGAATGTTCCCCACGAAGTAATGAAAGTAGTTTTATGTTGATCTTCAAGCTTAATATGAATCTGGTTGTATCCGGAAAAACCATCCATTAGGGAGAGAATCTCATGACCTATAGTTGCATCTACAAGAGCATCTATGTTTAGCAATGAGAATGAATCCTTTGGTTTTGCCCTATTTAAATCTTTGAATTCCATGCAGATACAAACTCTTCTATCAGGTTTCCCCATGGGTACCATGTTTGACACCCACTCAGGGTAGTCGATAGGAACTATGAACACTGCATCCAGTAGTTTTTGTAATTCATTCTGTTGAGAAAGGTGCAAAAACAGTATTGTCATTGTTGTCAACACAATCAGACAGATCGGTTGATGCAGTGGACAGGAGTTAAGAGGTTCTTCAGAGTATGTACAGTGACTTTCCAAAAGATCAAAGTGGCCCATATGCTAAAAATCAAAAGAAAATCACAAGGAAGAAAATTGTCACGATATCGTGACATGTTGAGCAAGAAAGAAAAACTGTCGCGATATCGTGACATGTTGAGCAAGAAAGAAAAAATGTCGCGATATCGTGACATGTCCGGAGAGAAAGCGCAAGCAAGAAAAACTGTCGCGAGTTCATGACATGTTTAGAGAGAAAGCGCAAGCAAGCAAAACTATCACGATTTCGTGACATGTTCGGAGAGAAAGTGCAAGCAAGCAAAACTGTAGTGATTTCGAGACATGTTCAGAGAGAAAGCGCAAGCAAGAAAAACTGTCACGATTTCATGACATGTTCGGAGAGAAAGCACAAGCAAGCAAAACTGTCATGATTTCATGACATGTTCGGAGAGAAAGCACAAGAAAGCAAAACTGTCACGATTTCGTGACATGTTCGGAGAGAAAGCGCAAGCAAGAAAAACTGTCGCGATTTCGCGACATGTTCAGAGAGAAAGCGCAAGCAAGAAAAACTGTCACGATTTTGCGACATGTTGGAAGAGAGAAAGGCAAGTAGAAAAAGTGTCACGATTTTGCGACATATTGCAAGAGAGAGAGTCTGAAAGAAAAAGTGTCACGATTTCGTGACATATTGCAAGAGAGAGTACGGAAGAAAAAGTGTCACGATTTCACGACATGTTGGAAGAGAGAAAGGCAAGTAGAAAAAGTCACGATTTCGTGACATATTGCAAGAGAGATAGTACGGAAGAAAAAGTGTCACGATTTCGTGACATGTTGGAAGAGAGAAAGGCAAGTAGAAAAAGTGTCACGATTTTGCAACATATTGCAAGAGATATTGTACGAAAGAAAAAGTGTCGTGATTTCACGACATATTGCAAGAGAAAGAGCAAAGGAGAGAAAGTGTCACGATATCGCGACATGTCATGTTTTCACGACCCGAAGGCAAGAGAAAGAGCAAAGGAGAGAAAGTGTCGCGATATCGTGACATGTGTTTTCACGGGTACAAGACAAGAAAAGAAGCAAGGAGGCGAAAGTGTCGCGATATCACGACATGTTGTGTTTTCGCGGGTACAAGCAAACAAAAGAAGCAAGGAGGTGAAAGTGTCGCGATATCGCGACATGTGTTTTCACAGGTACAAGAAAACAAAAGAAGCAAGGAGGCGAAAGTGTCATGATATCGCGACATGTTATGTTTTCATGGGTACAAGCCAAGAAAAGAAGCAAGGAGGCGAAAGTGTCATGATATCGCGACATGTTGTGTTTTCGCGAGCTAAGAAGAGAACCCAGCCAAAATAAGATATGTGACAGTTAACTAAAGTTCTATGGCAGTTACAAGGGCCGTTGTAGAAGAAAATCATGCAGCTAAAATAAGAAGAGTTAACTAAAGTCAGTACGTCAGTTACAGGTGCAGTTACAGAGAAAAATCATGCAGCTAAAATGAAGAAAATGAACAAGTCAGCGAAAGAGGAGAAAAATCATGCAGCTAAAATAAGAAAATGAATTAAAGTAGAACGACGATGCTACAGGCCGATTACGGAGTGAAATCATCAAGCGACAGTTAAACCGAAAGTCATCAGTCGAAGACCAAACAAAGAGCCGTAACTATTAATAGGATGCATGAGAGAATACTGTGTGATAAAGGAGTTACATATAGAAGTTTCTATTAATAAGTTGTATGTGAAAATATGGAAGTTAAAAATAGAATCAGAATTTTGTTATAAAAGGAGGTCTGCGTGGAGAATTACATGCTGCTGAAAGAGAGTGAAAGTGCTGCAAAAAGAGGGTTGGAAGAGTGTCGTAAGAGAGCGTTTAGCAGAGCCGTGAGAGCCGTAAGAGTGCAATAAGAAGTGCAGCAAGAGGGCTGTAAGAGGGCCGTAAAAGTGCAGTAAGAAGAGCCTTAAGTGTGTGTGGTGTTTTGGTGAATAGCGAGAGAGGTTGGGTTAGCAATAGACCAGTCAGGGTCTTGTATAAGCGAAGGCATTTTTATGTCAATCTTATAGTTTCAAAATTGCAGTCCAAGTTGGTGCTTGGAATTAGGGGTTGGTGCTCCTTCCAGTTGGTGCTAGTAAATTAGGGGTTGGTGCTCCTTTCTGTTGGTGTAGATAAATTAGGGGTTGGTGCTCCTTTCTGTTGGTGCAGATAAATTAGGGGTTGGTGCTCCTTTCTGTTGGTGCAGATAAATCAGGGGTTGGTGCTCCTTCCAGTGGGTGCTAGTAAATTGATTGTAAAATTGGTATTTTGCAAAGGCTAGATTTGGATGGGAGTCCAAACAGTCAATTTTTGAGGAGTAGCCAAAACTGGTGAACCTCGGTACATCTTGTGTTGTGTGATGCTCTCTTGTTATATTTGCTTTATGTGTTTTTAAGTTTTCATTGTTTTGGCTTTAAGAGTTGAAGTTTTTAAGTTTTAAAGAGCCACACTGATTCACCCCCCCTCTCAGTGTCATTGTGAGACTAACAATTGGTATCAGAGCCAACTTCCCTTATCAAGCTTAACCAGCTAGGGTGATCTTGGATTAGTACGCAATGGAAGGTGGTGAAGGCTTCTCATCAAACAAAGCACCATTGTTGGATGGAACTAATTACACATTTTGGAAACTCAAGATGCAGACATATCTTTGTGCTTTGGGATATGACATTTGGGATTCAGTAGATAGTGGATACACAATACCCACCACTCCTCCAACCGATGTTGTCGGTAAGAAACTGTTTGAGAATAACTCTAAAGCAAAGAATGCTATCATGTGCGGTTTAGTGGACATCGAACTGATAAATATTATGAGTTGTAAAATGACAAAAGACATGTGGGACAAACTAAGGAGCATTCATGAAGGAGACGACAAGATCAAGGAGGCCAAGTTACAAACGCATCGAGCTCAGTTCAAAGCATTAAAGATGAATGACGATGAGAACATAGAGGCATACATGCTGAGAGTTAATGGAATCATTAATGCGATTAGAGGACTCGACGAGGAAATGGAAGATGTTGTTGTCATGAAAAAGGTACTAAGATCTCTTCCCCAAAGATTTGATTCTAAAGTTTCAGCAATAGAAGAAGCTAAAGATCTAAATACTTTCAGTATGGATGAGATGCATGGTTCTTTGACTGCATATGAGATGAGAATAGGAAAAACTAAACCCACAGACAGAGAAGTTGCTTTTAAAGCACATAAAAATATAAAAGCAAAACAAGAATCCGAGGAAGAAGAGACATCAGATGAAACGGAAGCAAACTTTGTTCGAAAACTAAAAATGGGAAAAGGAAAATACAGAGGAAAGTTATCGTTTAAATGTTTCAATTGTGGAGGCATTGGGCATCTTGCAGCTAAATGTCCACTTAATGAGAAGAACATAAGTGATGAAGGATCGCACCAAGAAAGAAGTGACTGGAAGAACAAAAAAAATTTCACAAAAGGCAACTTCAAGAAGAAAAGTTTCATCTCCAAGAATGTCAGTTCATCAGAAGACAGCTGCAGTGAGGATTCTGAAGAGGAAACAGGTGAAGTTCTTTATATGGCACTCAAAGAAGAAAAAATAGAAAAAGAACAAGTATGTGATGAAAACCTAGAGGTTGAAGTAGATCTAGAAGGTGAGTTGATCGCTGCACTTGAAGAGTTGGGTTTAGAAAGGAAAAAGAACAAAAGACTATCCAAGAAGTTGGAAGAATATGGGGATAATATTGAAGATCTCTTCTTACAAACTCATAAAGCCAAGAAAATAGAAGAAGCCTTGAAGTCACAGATCAATGAGAAAGAGATTGTTTGTTGCAAACAAGAAGAGGAGATTGTGTTATTGAGGAAACAACTAGAAGAGGCCAATACAAATCTCAAATTTGAGAAGAGCACAGAGCTGCTAGATAAAATGATAAGGCAACAAAGAAGCCCCATGTGTAAGCTTGGTCTTGGATGTGAAGCTGAACAACCTTCATCTTCTAAATCTATAGAGAAGAAGAAATCCACTATTGAAGGATCAAAGCAAGAAAAGCTTGAAGCTGAATCCTCAAAAGGAAGAAAATCTCAAAGGAGATCTACAACAAAGCAACCACAACAAAAGAGGTTCTATCACTCTCACTTTATTCATAATAATGCTTTTAATGGCAATTGTTTTAGATGCAACCATTATGGTCACAAGGCAATTTATTGTGGATTGAATAATAGATCAAAGAGTTATGCTGGTAGAAATACATCTATTATTTTGGTTGAACACCATGTGCAATGTTTTAAATGTAATGGTCATGGGCACATAGCAAGGTCTTGTCCAAGAACTTTTGTATCTAATCTAAGGCAAGACAGTAGATTTCATCAGACGCAAAGAATGCAACACAGATAGGGAAGAAATCATGTGCATCAAAGAAAGGAAAATAATCATCCATCAAGGATGTACAAGAGACAACCACCCAAGAGAAATGTTCAAGTTCACGAAAAGGTTCAAAATAGGGATGCAGTTGAAAACCTTCAGCCTAAGTTCAAGAAATATTGGAGAAAGAAAGAAGAGAGGAAATCGTGTCTCCTTGGACTGAAGGAGATTACTCCTCTATTGCACTAAGCAGCTCCTGGTAGCACATCCTCAGGGGGAGCAATGTTAAAGTTTTATTTTAATGCTCCTATGTATTTGTGTGGTTATCTGAGGATGAAAGGAAAGTAGTCGGGGAGTTGTCGTATAGTTGTCAAAATGTGTTTCAGTTCATGTAGATGTTTGTGGAGATAGTATCAAACTGATGTGCTTCAGCAGAACAACATGGTGAACAACTAGGTTTTCGATGCAACAGCTGATAGGCATTA
Source organism: Wollemia nobilis (assembly GCA_028583015.1). NCBI lineage: Eukaryota > Viridiplantae > Streptophyta > Pinopsida > Araucariales > Araucariaceae > Wollemia > Wollemia nobilis. The sequence goes on from JAQPPZ010002979.1 coordinate 2,184,144, forward strand.
TCTGAGATAGAACATGCAACACAGGTCATCGTGTCATGAAAGCATAAGCTGGAAGGTGCTGGTTTTGAAGCCTGTAACATTCCCAATCTATAGATAAAATAGAATCCATGTTGTGAGTACGTCTCAATTCATCTACCAATATCGAGGGAGGACTATGGTAAAGCTCTTCATGATCGTTATGAAAATTACTGCCAACATGTAGGTGGGAAGGCGTGAGTTTCTTAACCAAAAATACAACACATCGTTTGGTATAAGACAACATTATGGTGGTTGATTTCTGAAATATCGTTGGAGGGAAAATGATTGTTTGTGGTTTCCTTTTCGAAAGTGGTTGGTTGAATGCATCAAGGTTTTTTGAATTGAGAGTTGTGTTTAAACCTTGTGTTATAAGCATAGTGGTTGAAGCCCATTGGTTGTGAAAGAACTTGAGTTAGAAAAGAACATGAGTATCATTGTTATGTGATATTTGTGGTTGAGCATTGTTGGAAATATTTGAGTTGGTTGATACATACTTGGACTAGGGTTGTGTGAGAGAGAGTTGTCCCTTGTGATGATTGATTGAGTTGATTTGATTGAGCCTAGTCAAGTTATGTGTGAAGTGATTTTTAAAGTTCTATGAAATAAATTATTCCATCACTCATTGTTGAGTTCATTTTGAGTACTACTTGAGCATGATTGATTGAGCCATTGAGAAGGCCTTTGGGAAATATTTGAGGACAGTGTTGGGACAGATTTCTAGAGCAGATTTGGGCAAGTCCTTGGTGAGATTGCTAGAGAAGATTTGGGCAAGTTCTTGGTGAGCTTGCTAGAGCAGATTCTGTGTGAGCCTATTGAGCAGGTTCTTAGTGAGCCTATTGACAGAGTACAGAGGATAGAGTCTCAATGGATAGAGATCCAGCAACCAACATAGTTGAAGATAGATCTGAGTGAGGATTCTTCAAGTGGAGAGAGGTCCACCAGTCAGTGCAGTAGAGAGACAGAGTCTTCTATAATATAACAATTGGAGAGAGGTCCACCAGTCAGTAGCGGATACCTTCACAATAAATTGGGAGTGGTCATGCTTCCCAAGAATTGACTAGCTATCGGGACCACATTCTCAGGGGGAGCATTTATATATTTGATTATCTTTTTGCTCATGTTTGTAATTTTTGCTAACTATCATAATTTGTGCCTGAGAATGTTGTGCATGGACTCAGGGGGAGTCTGTAGTAGCCCTTTGGTATTATTGTCAAAGGGGGAGAAGAATTACAGGAAATTGCATGTGTGTTGCCAACAATTCCAAAGGGGGAGATTGTTGAGCAAGGTGCAACAACAATATTGTCATTGTTGTCAACACAGTCAGACAGATCGGTTGATGCAGTGGATAGGAGTTCAGAGGTTCTTCAGAGTATGTACAGTGACTTTCCAAATTATCGAAGTGGCCCATATGCTAAAAATCAAAATAAAATCACAAGGAAGAAAACTGTCGTGATATCGCGACATGTTGAGCAAGAAAGAAAAATTGTCGCGATATCGCGACATGTTGAGCAAGAAAGAAAAATTGTCGTGATATCGCGACATGTTGAGCAAGAAAGAAAAACTGTCATGATTTCGTGACATGTCCAGAGAGAAAGTGCAAGCAAACAAAACTGTCACGAGTTCGTGACATGTTCGGAGAGAAAGCGCAAGCAAGCAAAACTGTCACGATTTCGTGACATGTTCGGAGAGAAAGTGCAAGCAAGAAAAACTGTCACGATTTTGTGACATGTTCGGAGAGAAAGTGCAAGAAAGCAAAACTGTCATGATTTTGCGACATGTTCGGAGAGAAAGCGCAAGCAAGAAAAACTGTCGTGATTTCGTGACATGTTCGGAGAGAAAGTGCAAGCAAGCAAAACTATCATGATTTCGTGACATGTTCGGAGAGAAAGCGCAAGCAAGCAAAACTGTCATGATTTCATGACATGTTCAGAGAGAAAGCGCAAGCAAGAAAAAGTGTCATGATTTCATGACATGTTGGAAGAGAGAATGGCAAGTAGAAAAAGTGTCATGATTTCGTGACATATTGCAAGAGAGAGAGTCCGAAAGAAAAAGTGTCACGATTTCGTGACATATTGCAAGAGAGATAGTACGGAAGAAAAAGTGTCACGATTTCATGACATGTTGGAAGAGAGAAAGGCAAGTAGAAAAAGTGTCATGATTTCGTGACATATTGCAAGAGAGAGAGTACAGAAGAAAAAGTGTCACAATTTCGTGACATATTGGAAGAGAGAGAGGCAAGTAGAAAAAGTGTCGCGATTTCGCGACATATTGCAAGAGAGAGAGTACGAAAGAAAAAGTGTCACGATTTCATGACATATTGCAAGAGAAAGAGCAAAGGAGAGAAAGTGTCACGATATCACGACCCGAAGGCAAGAGAAAGAAGAAAGGAGGCGAAAGTGTCGCGATATCGTGACATGTTGTGTTTTTGCGGGTACAAGCAAAGAAAAGAAGCAAGGAGGCGAAAGTGTCGCGATATCGCGACATGTTGTGTTTTCGTGGGTACAAGCCAAGAAAAGAAGCAAGGAGGTGAAAGTGTCGCGATATCGCGACATGTTGTGTTTTCGTGGGTACAAGCAAAGAAAAGAAGCAAGGAGGTGAAAGTGTCACGATATCGCGACATGTTGTGTTTTCGCGGGTACAAGCCAAGAAAAGTAGCAAGGAGGAAAAAGTGTCGTGATATCGTGACATGTTGTGTTTTCGTGAGCTAAGAAGAGAACCCAACCGAAATAAGATATGTGATAGTTAACTAAAGTTCTATGGTAGTTACAAGGGCCATTGCAGAAGAAAATCATGCAGCTAAAATAAGAAGAGTTAACTAAAGTCAGTACGTCAGTTATAGGTGCAGTTATAGAGAAAAATCATGCAGCTAAAATAAGAATAGTAAACTAAAGTCAGGACATCAACAGGTATAGTTACAGAGAAAAATCATGCAGCTAAAATAAGAACAATAAACTGAAGTCAGAATGACAGTTACAGGGCCAGTTACGGAGTGAAATCATCAAGCAGTGGTTAAACTGAAAGTCATCAGTCAAAGACCAAAAAAAGAGCCCTAACTATTAATAGGATGCATGAGAGAATATTGTGTGATAAAGGAGTTACATATAGAAGTTTCTATTAATAATTTGTATGCAAAAATATGGAAGGTAAAAATAGAATCAGAATTTTTTTGTAAAAGGAGGTCTGCGTGGAGAATTACATGTTGTTGAAAGAGGGTGAAAGTGTTGCAAAAAGAGGGTTGGAAGAGTGTCGTAAGAGAGCGTTTAGCAGAGCCATGAGAGCCATAAGAGTGTAGTAAGAAGTGCAGCAAGAGGGATGTAAGAGGGCCGTAAAAGTACAGTAAGCAGAGCCTTAAGTGTGTGTGGTGTTTTGGTGAATAGCGAGAGAGGTTGGGTTAGCAATAGACCAGTCAGGGTCTTGTATAAGCGAAGGCATTTTTATGTCAATCTTATAGTTTCAAAATTGCAATCCAAGTTGGTGCTTGGAATTAGGGGTTGGTGCTCCTTTCTGTTGGTGCAGATAAATTAGGGGTTGGTGCTCCTTTCTGTTGGTGTAGATAAATTAGGGGTTGGTGCTCCTTTCTATTGGTGCAGATAAATTAGGGGTTGGTGCTCCTTTTTGTTGGTGCAGATAAATCAGGGGTTGGTGCTCCTTCCAGTGGGTGCTGGTAAATTGATTGTAAAATTGGTATTTTGCAAAGGCTGGATTTGGATGGGAGTCCAAACAGTCAATTTTTGAGGAGTAGCCAAAACTAGTGAACCTCGGTACATCTTGTGTTGTGTGATGCTCTCTTGTTATATTTGCTTTATGTGTTTTTAAGTTTTCATTGTTTTGGCTTTAAGAGTTGAAGTTTTTAAGTTTTAAAGAGCCACATTGATTCACCCCCCCTCTCAGTGTCATTGTGAGACTAACACGTTATTCACAATCAAAGTGATGGTTAGATGCATTTTACTCAGCTTTTGCTTGACTGGCTTCTTCATGGGATCCAATGAAAGGTTGTGAATGACTAAATTTGGATCTATCCCTGGCATGTCTTTGTAAGTCCACTCAAAAATATTTGACCTCTATTTGAGGAGAGGAATTAGGATGGCTTGTTCCCCTAGAGATAGAATTTCTCCAAACATGACTTTCCTTGGTTGGGTAGGATCATCACTGATGTCCACCTCGAAATTTGCTTCTATAGCCATATGTGACCCATCCTCTAGTTGATGAGACATGGGTATCAAATGAATTTCATCGATGGGATTTACAGGTCCTACTAACTTAGTATACAAACCAGTATGGAAGACGTCATACACACAACCTGATGCAAAATGGAATGGCTATAACATATCTTCATTGGAGAATATGTCTTCAGGATCTATGGGTGAATCAACGTGATCACAATCAATAACCTCTATATCAAGATGCAATGATTTAGAAGGATCTACTGTATTATGAAGTACAATGGCCAAATAAATGGAGATCTTATTGATGTATGGGATGAAATATCCAAGACCACATGGGTGTAATATTATTTCAGGGGTTTCCCTTCCATACTCATGATGAGGTTCTGGTAGTTTTGGGATGAATGGTTCCTCCATATAAAACATGCGAGTGGTTGGATTCTCTCTATGCACAAACTATGAAATGGGGTCATTTGGCTCAAGGATCTCTCGAAATGTAGGTTAAGGGGAATTGACCATGCAGTGAATAGTCCTTAAGTCCATAGGTCTTTCAAGGAAACTTAATCCAGGATCTATGGCATGCAGTGTCACCTCTCTTTCTACAAGCTCGTTGACTTGTTGTAAGTGGTGAGGCCCAAGATAAGCCATCTCGGTCTCATCCTCAAAGTCATCATCATTTATCCAAAAACTGTTAGCATTGGTATGTGGCCCTAGAATAGAAGGCTCATGTCTTGGCCCCAAGTAGTCCGTCTCTGTTTGATCTTTATATTCTTCATCACTTATGAAGAATCCATTTGTATTTTTCTCTTACCCCAAATTCAGGGGTTTATGGCTCAGGCCTAAGTAGGCTCTTTATGTTGAGTCCTCTGATTCATAGTCACTTTCATCCGATATGTACCCACTCTCATTGTGGATGGACCATGTGAATCTTTGTAAATAGCGATTCCTATGGTAGGCTAAGCCAAGTTGCACCTCATCATCACTTGCTTCATTTCCATTCTCTTCATCCCATGAGTTTTACCCTATTGGGGTGGAATCAATTGAGATGTTTGGATGATAAATTTATGGTGGTAGTACATTCATCATGGCCACTTGTATGTTGCTCAAATTTCTTATTCTTAGAGGGTGATAAGGAATGAAATTGATGTCTTCTCCTAACCCTAATATTAATCTGTCCAATGCTACTACAATAGAGTCATATCGACCTCCAATATAATAGCCTAACCCAAACCTATCAGAGGGAAGCTGATATTATGGCTCGTATGGCCGCCTGCACCTTTGCTCATATATACCAAGGCCATAGCCATGCCAATGGCAACACTCAAAGTAGCTTATATCAAACTTGGTATTAGAGAGATAATGAACATTGACCATGAATAATTCATCATAATCCTCTTCTACATCTAAATACTTATGGGCGCAGTCCAGGCTGACATAGACAAAATTGGTTTGGTTGGGAGGGATTCCTAGTGGAACCACTATTCCCACTGGTGGTATCAAGTCCTTAGGTCTCCCCATTTCTTGTTAAAACTCAATGATAGGCATAAATGTAATGTTCTATACAAGGTACTCCCCTATGCCTATGCTTGCCAAGTGTATTGATGCATGCGACATGGATGACCCTACGGATGACACTGGCAAAGTAGGATGGTAATAACTATCTTCATATTGATCTTGAAGATCTTCTTCTTCCATAGGACTTGGCATTTTAGCAATGGCTATAGTTGGAACTTCCTTGGGCCTTTATTCCTTGACTAAGATTGCATTTAGCTTCTGATTATCTTTTGGTTTTTACGTTGATGGTACTTTAGAAGCATTGACTATTTTAAATTCACCAAGAGGTATTGATGTGCATGGGTCTTTTCTTACCCCTTTTCCTTTGTTATCCACTTTTATGGTTGGATATGAAGGTGCTACGTACAGGTGGGTAGAAGGAATTACAAATTCTCCTAGAATGTCCACCTGATGGATGTATTTAAATGGCTCTTCATTAGCCAGAACCACATAGACTTTATTTTTGTGCACATACTTGACACACTGGTGTAATATCGAAGGAACACACTTCATGGCCCTTATCCAAGGATGCCCTAGGAGGATGTTGTATTGCATAGCCCCTTCCAAGACATGACACATCATAGGGATGGTCTTATGCCCCACCTTGATGGGTAGGACTATTGTTCCCATAGTATTGCATAAAGCATCATTAAAATCTCTCAATGTGTAAGCTCCTAGAATGATATTGGACTTGGGGATCTTAAGGTGCTCTATTATTTTTGTTGTAATGATGTTTATTGATGAACCCGTATCGACCAAGAACCTTTTGAAATATAAGTCATTGATTTCTGCCACAATGTTCAGTAGAGGGTCTGGTAAGGTAGTAGGCACTGTCTTAATATCATAATCATAGAATCAAATTATAGGTTCCTAGCATTCTTGTACTTGTCCCACAAAATGAGTGAATGCATTTGCATATTATGGTTGGAGCTCAATTGTCCTTAAAATTTCCATTAAAGTCTCCCTATGCTTTGGGGACTATTGTATGAGCTCATAGATGGATAGCTTAGCCAGAGGCATCTGTAGGTTTTGATCTAATCTACTCCAAATAGTTACCACAGGTCATGTTGGTGGACCTGGAAGGTTGTCTTACCCCTGCCTCTACCTAGGTGTAGCTAGGAAATTCATGGGATCTACAAGAGGTTGTGGTTGACCATACCGTCTAGTCCTGGTTGTTATGTTAACAATCTCAACCATCACAATGCATCTATGTGTAGGTATATCAGATCAAAACTAATTGAATTGGACCCCTTGCTCTCTAGGGGACTCATGATTAGGCAACGGGTCTTTGTATATGCCCATGTCTCTGTTATCAGGAGCCAGTGGGTTCTCAACTTTGGGTTCTCCTGCCTCAATCATATTTTGCACTTGATGCTTAAAACTAATGCAAGCCTCAATTTCATGCCCCGATATCCTATGATAAGGGTAAAATTGATCTTCCCTATATCCTTTTGGCTTAGGATTATTGGGATCTATAAGAGGTATACCATGAAATATAATCCTCCTAGCCTTGCTCAACTTATTGAAGATTGATTGCATTAATTCTGTCAGAGGCGTAAAATAGCGAGATGGCTTGCATTCTTTGTTTTACCCCTGATTGTTCCTTTGATTGTAATTGGCTGGCGGGGGATGTGCTTGATATTTTTGGGGCTATTATGCACCCCCATACTTAGGTGTAGCCAATACTACTTGATTGACTGGAGTAGGGTTATCCTACTTTTACTTGTACTTGTCATTCTTACCATTCTTGTTCCACTCCTTTTTGTTTCAGAGTTTAATGGTTCCCTCATATACTTTTATATCTTCGATGAGTTTGGCCTGTGCCAAAGCTTCCTCAAAGGAAGGATAGTACTAAAGTTTTATCAAGAGGGAGATGTGTTTAGAACAACTTTTGGTTAACATGCTAACTATCTCTTCTATGGGAACAAAGAATGATAACTTCCCCATGAATTTTCTCCATCTATTCCCATAATCCATTACTAGCTCATCATCATACTATTTCAAGTTGGCCAGGTTTGAAAGGTTCACCTTATTATTAGAACCAAAGGAGAAACACTTTAGGAATGCATTTAATAGTTGTTCAAAGTTGGTTATGCTATGCTTAGGTAGTTGGTTGAACCATTGAGTGGCATCACCTGAAAATGTCATTATGAATGTTCTTAGCATGAGAGCATCATTGTCTTCAAGATGAAAACATGTATTGATAAAATTAGTGACGTGCTCTTGTGCATCCTCTTCACCCTTAAATTTTTCCAACCTATGCATATCAAAGTGCTTAGGATATGGAGGGCTATGGATTGATGGGCACAATGTTTGGTTGTTTATTTTTCTCAATGTTGGCGAATTCCTAGCTACCTCTTGCTTCTCAAAGGCTTTCATATTTTCAAAAAGCTCTTGAAATACCTTTGATGCATGGATTTCCTCCTATTGTAGGTATACTCATAGTGGTAATGGAGGTAACTCTCTATCCATTTGATTTATTTTGTTTTCCTTCCTCCTATGAGGGGACTCAGGATTGTGATCCTGGTTGGTTATGTTTACCCTTTCTCCACTAGTTGGATTTCATTCATGGTTTTGTGGGTGGTTTCATTATGGGCTATCTTGTCTAGTGTGCCTCTCCTTAGGTGAGTCAGTGCATCTAGTTATTTGGTGGTTACCACCATTTATCTATAAATTTCTAAGAGCTAGCCGCTCAACTTGCTCTCTTAAGCGCTACTCATGTTGGCGCAAGAGTCTTTCTCTTTGTTTATCTTGTTCAAGAGCTTCCACTAGCTCTCGCTCTTTACGCAATGCATTTTCTAACCATATCATACGATCAGTTTGTGCTATCACAAAAGAATCATGTTTATCTGACTCTGTTCTTGTTGTTTTGACTCACAAATTCCTCGAGGAGGTTTTTGTTGTACCTATACTCTTGCTAGCTAATGTGACTTGTTCAGTGTAGTATTGATTATCTCTATGATCAAACTCTATACGTTTACTATGGGGTTTCTTTGAGGTACCCCCAAAATAAGAGGTGTGCTTAGAAGTCACAGTTTGTGAGCTTCCAGATGTAGAGTTCTCAATAGCTACAGTTCTGTAGCGACCTTGGGACGCACGCACCACTCTTTTTACTCTACTTGCAATGTATTAAAACCCAAATTTAAATGGAAGATAATGAAAAGCATATAACACAAAAATAACAAATATAGATCTCTTTATTTGTATTGAAACCAAATTACATTTTGGTCCCTCTTAGGGATACCCATTTTGATATAATAAGGTTACAAATAGGCAAATAGTGCCCCTTTCATAAAAATATGGTGTGCTTTCAAAATCTTGTTGATTCTATGTACAAAAATGTATGAGGGCTTACAGATGCATCCTTCTCTAGGACTATTTCCTAGAGGGATCCCTTTTGCTCTCGTATGTTGTAGATTTTGTCTGATTAACCTATGGCCCTGTAAGCAATGAAACAACAACACATGGTTAGATGTCTGAGAATACCTCCCCAGATGAGGTTGTTAGCAATGAATATAACAAATGAAAGCAAGTGCAAATTTAACTAATGCTATGAATGTGAATGAATGAAATGATGCTATGCTAATGATATTCTAAACAAAATAATGAATCTAATATCTAAAACCCTAAATTAGGCCTGCAGGACAATGTCCAAGACAACGACCGCTAAAGTGACTCTCGTCCTCTTTGATCCAAAGCTATGGATCAAAGATTGTATCTGATTTTGGAATGGTGGTTGCTATGATCTCCAATTTGTTAGGGCTTCACCATAAAAGTGATCTCCAAGGGTAACTCTCCAAGTCTCGAAATCTCTCCTAAAAGACCCGTCCTGATAAATTTGGGATTACTTGGATAAAAGATCAACAAAAGATAAAATATGGATCCTTGGTGCTCTTAGGCTTACACCTTTTATAGTGTGAAACCCTAGGTCTATGTCAAAGCCTTAGGAATGAATTCCTCATGCGTAGTGAGAGTTAGCATGAGAATATTTTTGTCTTTTATATGTTTAAAGACAAGTTAACTAAAGTATAAATACATAATTAAGTCTCCCATATGAACTGGTCATGAAAGGGAATGCAAAGTTACTCTCACTCACCTTTATTGCATGTAGACTGCCACTTCTGCCTGTGATTAGGCCTGTTTGTTGGTAAAACTACTTTTATGGTTTAGCCGATGTTGTCTGTAGTGACTAATATTTGGTCGTTGTCATCTGTAGTAGCTACTATTTGGTCGCTCTAGGCTTGAGCGACTAGGCTTGGATGGCTTGAAAATGCCCCAAATGAGTGGTGAGAACCACTTTTGATGCTTTAAAATTCCAATATTATGTCATATTATCTTATGAATGTGTCTATGTGGGTAGCTCCCCTAAGCATGACACATTTTAGGTGTCTACAGTTGTGAAACATAAGGTGGAGTGAAAAGAATTGTTTGATAAGCATTGTTGGAAATATTGAGTGAGTTTTATGTGTTTTATTGTTGAATGGTTTGAGAATATTTGAGATAGAGATTGTGAATTATTTGATTTAGTATTTTAGACCTACATCAGGCTCTTTGTTGGAAGAAGTATGAAAATACTTGTTTAGAGTTTGTGATCAAGTTGTGCTTCATTGTTTGAATGATTATGTGAAACACTTGAGAATTGATTTTGAGTGATATTGAAAGAGAATGTGCAAACATTAGAAATTAGATCTATGAGTGTGAAACATATTGAGGTTTTCTATATGTTCCAGAGGTTAAATGAATTATAGATAGAATATTTCTAAACTACTTCAAGTTAAAGTAATTACATTGAATATTACACAAAGCATTTGATAGCATTGTGTGCAAGATTTGAGATTGATTGAGTATATAGTGTGAGCTATTTTGAGCATGTGTTAGAGCATGTTTGAGCATGTGCTAGAGAAAATTTGAGCAAGTATTTTGAGAAGGCTTTGGTATAGATTTTAGTAAGTATTTTTGAAGGCTTGAGAGTAGAATTGAGCAATTTCTTGAGAGGGCTTGAGGACATATTTGAGCAAGTCTTTTGAGAAATCTTGAGAACAAAATTGAGCAAGTATTTGGAGAAGGCTTGAAGGAATATTTGAGCAAATTTTTGTAAATACTTGAAGGTATATTTGAGCAAGTATTTGTGAAGACTTGAAGGTAAATTTGAGCAAGTCTGATGAATACTTGAAACAATATTAAGAGCAGGTGATTTGTTCAAGCTTTGTGTTAAGGCTTGGGATAGATCTAAGAAGAGTTGATTGATGATTTGTTCAAGCTTTGTATAAATTCTTGGGGCAGATATAAGTAGATTTGATTGGTGATTTATTCAAGATTTGTGTTAAGGCTTGGGGTAATCTAAGTAGATTTTATTGGTAATTTAATCAAGCTTTGTGTTAAGGCTTGGGGATAGATTTGAGATAGAGTTTGGTGCAAATTTATGAGCAAAGTTAGAGTATATTTGTACTAGACTTGGGATATAGTTTCATGTATAGTTGAGATAGAGTTGAGAGAAAGCTTTGGAGGTGACAAAGCAAAAATGATAGAAGTTTCCAGTGGATAAAGATCCATCAACCAATGTAGTGGGGACAAAGGTCTCCTGTGGAGAGAGATCCACAAGCCAGAGCAGTGGAGGCATAAGTCTTCTAGAATATCACCATCCAGATCAAGGGGAAAGAGTTATCCTATGGAGAGAGATCCATGAACCATAGCAAGGGGAAATAATTATAGAGAGAGATCCACAAACCAGAGTAAGGGAAAATATTTCTCCTATGGAGAGAGATCCATGAACCAAAGTAAGGGTAAAGAGTTCTCCTATGGAGTGTGATCCATGAACTAGATAGGAAGATAGATTTCTTCTATGGAGAGAGATCCACAAACCATTTGAGGAGATAGAGTTCTCCTAGATCAAGTTCCATGAACTAGATAAAAGAGAAATATTTCTCCTGTGGAGAGAGATCCACAAATTTGAGCTTAGGGGATTGGTGTCTCCTTTGGATAGAGGTCCATAAATATTATAATAGGGAATTTATTCCCAAGAATATTTATTGAGAAAAATTAGTAGAAATATTTTCTCCGTGGAGTAGCCCACATTGGGTGTACCATGTTAAATTGGTCTCTCTTGTGTGTGATGATTTGTGAATTGCTTTTATTACTGCTATTGATATTGCCATTGATAATATTGGATAATATTATTTGGAAAATAAAAGTAAAATTTGATCTTATACTATTCACCCCCCTCTCAGTATAAGCCTATGTTCTTCAATTGGTATCATAGCAGGTTCCTTTGGAAGAGTCTAACAAATTCAAGGAAGAGTGTACAGGAACAAATATGGCATCTCAGAGTGTATCTTTAGCAAATAAGGCACCATTGTTCAATGGGAACAATTATGATTTCTGGAGCATAAGAATGAAGACTTACTTGATGGCATAAGAATATGAGACATGGCAGGAAGTTGAGGATGGATTCACACCTACAACTAATCCTCACACAGATAAATGTGGTAATATATTGCATGTGAATAATGCTAAGGCTATGAATGAAATATTAAGTGGTTTATGTGAAGCAAAGTTTGTAAAATTTATGCATTGTAAATCAGCAAAAGGTATTTGGAAGAATCTGAAGCAAACATATGAGGGAGATAAAAAGGTCAAAATGGCAAAATTACAAGAAGACATTTGAAGACTTGAATATGAAAGATGAGGAAGACATTGTTGCATACTTAGTTCATTTGGATGAGGTTTTTAACACCATGCAAGAACTTGGATTTAAAATTGAAGAATACGATGTTGCTCAAAAGGTTTTAAGGTCACTTCCTATGAGGTATGATGGAAATTTTTAAGCCATATAAGAAATAAGAGATATTAAAAATTTGACTATGGATGAGTTACATGGAACTCTCATAGCTTATAAGATGATAATAGTAAAGGATCATATTCCCAAGAAAGAGATAACCTTCAAAGTAGCAAAGAAGACAAAATATAAGAAACTAGAATCAAGTGATGTGTCAATTAGCGATGAAGAAGCTAATTATGGTAGAATAAAAAAGGACTCAAGAAAGCACAAAGGTACAAAAACAATAAAATGTTTCAATTATGGTAAATATGGTCACTATGCATCTAACTGTCCAGAATATGGAAATAATAGCAATGAAGAGAAACAAGATCATAAGAAGAAGGAAGTAGGAAAATCTAGGTATGAAAATAAAAATAGGTATGGAAAAAAAAAGTATGTAAAGAAGTTTTTTTAAAGGAATAAGAAGAGTTTCTATGTAGACAAGACATGCAAGGTTTCAAGTGATAGTGACGAAATATCCTTAGATAGTGAAGAAGAAGAAATTATCTCTTTGGCAATAGAAGAGGAAGGAAGTGCTCTTGTTGAAGATGAATCTGAAAAAGTATGAATATGCTCTTGAATACCAAGAAGTAGAGAAATATTCAGAGAATTAAGAGGAAGTCATAGTAGATCTAGTAGCAGAATTTATTGCTGCTCTCAAAGAATTAAAAAATATTAGAAAGTAGAATTCAAGATTCAAGGCTCAATTTCAAGAATGTGATGAAGAAAAAAGAAAGCTTATACAAGACCTGAAAAAATCAATAACTAAGACGAGGAGATTTAAAGAAAATTTAGAAGCAAAAGTATTAGAATGTTAAATATTAGAGCATGAGGTAGTTTCACTAAGGAAGGAAGTGAAAGAGTCTAAATACAAGCTACACATGTTTAGGAAAAGTTCAAAGAATTTAGATAAGATTATCAATACACAAAGATATTCATCAAACATAACAGGACTTGGTTTTGAAGAAGGACAAGGGAAATAAGAAGAGGAGTCAAACTCAAGCTCCAAAAAGGAAGAAGCTTTAGAAGAAGAGAGTGAAGGAGAAATTGAGACTTATGAGGATAAGCTGAAAAACAAAAACTTCACCAAGGAAGGAAATAATGCACAAATAAGGAACAAGGAACATCAAAATGAAGAAAGGACTAAGAGACCTATGGTTCCAAGGCAAGATTCTTCAAAGGACATTGCTTATCATGTAACAGGTTCGGTCACAAGGCTATGTAGTGCAGGACTCATGGAAAGATGGAATATGGTTTTACTAAGAGAAATTTTAAATATGAATATCTCTTTCAAGGGTATTGCTACTCTTGTAATCATTTTTGTCATAAAGCAATCTATTGTAGGGTTCATGATAGAAATAGGTATGGCTTCACCAAGAGGAACTTCAAGATATTTACACCTTCTAGGAACCACAATATTAAGTGTTATAAATGAAATAATGTTGGGCATAAGGCCAAGTGGTGCAAAACAAAATTTCTAGAGATAACCAAGAACAGGGACACTCAAAAGAATCAAAAGGGTATGTTGAGAAATAAGGTAGACAAATAAAAATATCATTGTATGCTGGGAGTAGATATACTCCCACCCCAAAATTAACCACCTCATGAAGAGTAGGTGGGGATGGGGATAATATAAGAGTCTTATATTTAGCCCCAAAGGATTCCCTTTGCCATTGATGTCAAAGGGAAGAGATTTGAGTTAGGGGGAGAACATTCAGTCAGGGGAGTAGTTTCTCAGGGGAGCAGAATTTAAAAAAGGAAAATGGAATGCTTAATAAAAAAGGGTTTTCATCAATGAAAAAGGGGAAGATTATTGGAAATTTGAGCATGTTTTGTTATCATTGATGTCAAGAGGTTTGATATCCTAATTTTATGGAATTAATATCAAGAGGTTTGATTAATTTCAAAAGGTTTAATGTCCTAAGTTGATGGAAATATTTGTGAGAATATTCCTCATGGTAGCACATGAGGTATAAGGCAGCAAGAAGAAAGGAATACCCCTCCATGATGTTTGAGAAATAATTTATAAATTACCTTGGTGCTAATTTTGCAAAGGTTAAAATATTCATTAATGGTGGCAAGGTTGTCACTAAATAATTTACCTTGGTGGTAATTATGCAAAGGATAAAATATCCATTAATAGTGGCAAGGTTATCCTTAAAGAAAAGGCCCAAAAAGGTTTTTAATATTTAATTTATAATATTTAAATCCTTTGGATTTAAATTATTATAATTAAATATAATAATTTAATTCGAAGCACTAAATTCAAATTATAAATGCATCGATTTCAAATGTATAAGAGGGCATATGTATTTATAGGCTAAGGTTTAACCTAAGCCTAAGGTGTATTCAATTTTAAATTTTCCCAAATTATTTGCTTTGCTTGTTCAACACAATGGAGGAAAAAGACAAGAGGTTTCATGATTTTCAAAGCAAATATTTTGGTCAAATGTTGGAAGGGGTGTGTCCCCACTCAATTTAGGTGGTAGCTAAGCTGGAAATCTTGGATTGCATAGCGCATTAAGGGCAGAGGGTGTTGTGTTCGATTCACACAAAGGGATTTTTATTTGCATGGTTGGATTTATTTTTAGCACTGGTGGTTGAGGATAACAAGGTGATCGTGCACCTTGGTTTCATGTGGTTTGGCTAGCCCACATGGTAGCCTAGCCATGGATAGGGCATGGGGCTAGCATATAGTGCAGGTTCGATTCTCGATGACAAGTGGCAGACAGTAGTAAAGGAATTAATTTTTATAAAAAATTAAATTATGCTCTAAGGTCTAATGTGGCTAAGGTATGTGCTAGGGAGATATAAGGAGTTTTGCATTGATTTTATTTTTGCAATAAAAGGGTTATGAAATGATTTATTTTTCTTGAGCAAAGAGTAAGGTGGTTTTTTTGCTAATGCATTGGGGTAAAAATTGAAGTGGTGATTTATTTTTGGAAATGCATTAATGACAAGTAGGAGATATAAGGTGTAAATGAAATATTTTGCTTATGTAATTTGTGATCCTTATTGATGAAAGTTTATTTGCAAAGTTAGGAGTAATATGGTGAAAAAGTGGTTTGATAATTTATATTTGTATGGTGAAATATTTGTTGAGGTGAAATATTCATGTGGAGGTTTTGAAATAGATTGTTGCACAAAAAGGATTGGTTATTTGTGAGACAGGTTTTTGAAGACATATCTTCAAAAGAGCAATTAATTGGTATGGGCACATCATCCTTTGTCTAAAGTGTTAGCTGGAATGAATTTTGTGAAACATAATGTGGAGTGAAAAGGATTGTTTTATAAGCATTGTTGGAAATATTGAGTGAGTTTTATGTGCTTCATTGTTGAATAGTTTGAGAACATTTGAGATAGAGATTGTGAATTATTTGAGTTAGGGTTTGAGACCTACATTGGACTCTATGTTGGAAGAAGTATGAAAACACTTGTTTAGATTTTATGAGCAAGTTGTGCTTCATTGGTTGAATTATTGTGTGAAACACTTGAGCTTTGGTTTTGAGTGATATTGAAAGAGAATGTGCAAACATTAGAAATCATATTTTTTAGTGTGAAACATATTGAGGTTTTCTATATGTTCCAGAATTTAAACAAATTCTACATAGAATATGCCTAAAATGCTTCAAGTTAAAGGAATTACTTTGAATATTACAAAAATAATTTGATAGCATTGTGTGCAAGATTTGAGATTGATTGAGTATATCTTGTGAGCTATTTTGAGCATGTGCTAGAGCAGGTTTGAGCATGTGCTAGAGTAGATTTGAGCAAGTCTTTTGAGAAGGCTTGAGAATAGATTTGAGAAAGTATTTGTGAAGTCTTGAGAGAAGAATTGAGCAAGCTCTTGAGAGGGCTTGAGGATATATTTGAGTAAGTCTTTTGCAAAGGCTTGAGGGCAAAATTGACCAAGTCTTTGGAGAAGGCTTGAAGACAAATTTGAGAAAGTGTTTATGAAGACTTGAAGGCATATTTGAGCAAGTCTTTGTGAATACTTGAAGGAAAATTTAAGCAAGTCTTATGAAGACTTGAAACAACATTAAGAGTAGGTGATTTTTTCAAGCTTTGTGTTAAGGCTTGGAATAGATCTAAGCAGATTTGATTGATGATTTGTTCAAGCTTTGTGTTAAGGCTTGGGGCAGATCTAAGAAAATTTGATTGGTGATTTATTCAAGCTTTGTGTTAAGGCTTGGGGTATATATAAGTAGAGTTTATTGGTGATTTAATCAATATTTGTGTTAAGGCTTGGGGACATATTTGAGATAGAGTTTGGTGCAAATTTATGAGCAGAGTTAGAGCATATTTGTACTAGACTTGGGACAAAGTTTGATGTAGATTTGAGATAGAGTTGAGAGCAAGCTTTTGAGGTGATAGATAAAAGAGGGTAATAGTATCCAGTATATAGAGATCCATTGGAAAGTGTAGTGGGGATAGAGGCTTCCTATGGAGAGAGATCCATAAGCCATAGTAGTGGGGCTAAAAGTCTTATAGAATATCATCAACCAGAGCAAGGGGAAAGAGTTCTCCTATGGAGAGATATGCAAAAAATAGATCAATGGGAAAGAGTTCTCCTATGGAGAGATATCCATGAACCTGAGCAAGGGGAAAGAGTTCTCCTATAGAGAGAAATCCACAAACCAGAGCAAGGGAAAAAAGTTCTCCTATGGAGTGTGATCTGTGAACCAGATGGGAAGATAGAGTTCTTCTGTGGAGAGAGATCCATGAACTAGTTGAGGAGATAGAGTTCTCCTAGATGAAATTCCATAAACCAAAGAAAAGGGGAAAGAGTTCTCATATGGAGAGAGATCCAAAAATCTATACTTAGAGAATTGGTGTGTCCTTTGGATAGAGGTCCATAAACATTGTAATAGGTAATTGATTTCGAAGAATATTTGTTGAGAAAATTTGGTAGAAATATTTTCTTCATGGAGTAGCCCACATTGGGTGAACCACATTAAATTGGTGTATCTTTTGTGTGTGATTATTTATGCATTGCTTTGATTACTGCTATTTATATTGCCATTGATAATATTGGATAATATTGTTTGAGAAAGAAAAGTAAAAGTTGATCTTATCTATTCACCTCCCCTCTCAGTATAAGCTTGTGTTATTCATTTGCCTACACTGCTAGGGGATTTGCAAGGTTGGTATATTTGTATTATTGGGAGAATATTTCCATTAGGATATCTATCCCTAGTAGCTATAGAGGAGATAACATCAATTTTAAATAGAATTTACATGGGTGCAGGAGGTATAGGGGCCCAAGGGGTTGGGTTAGTGTGGAATATGTGGAAAGTGAGGTAGGAATTCATGGTAAGGAGGACATTGAAGGTGGGACCTTGAGGCTTTTCATGGGTTTTTATTTCTTTGACCCAGGTATTAGGGGGGTCTAAAAGCTCCAATGTATTCTACTGTCTCTATGGGAAATTTAAATCATTCCTAGTCTTGGGTGTTATTGGGATATGACCCTATTGTTAAGAATCACTTTGATATGGTTCTTGATCTAGAGGCTAATATTCCTTCTTTTTGGATTCCTCAACCTACTCTTTAGTGGAAAATAGTGGAACAAGCAAACTCCTTGGTTGGTAATTTTATTGGGGTCTGACTAGATTTAGACTCTATCAAAAAATGGACTACTCAAAAAATGGAGGCCAAAGGGAGATTTGGAAGTGGTGGCATTACCCAAAGGCTTTATGCTCTTTAATTTTAAGACCTAAAAATATATTCATGTTGTGTTTATGAAGGGACCATGGTCCTTTGGATGAAAATGCCTCTTTTTTAGGAAATGGTCCTCGAACTTCAATATTTTCATCAAGAATGTTAATAGGGCACCCCTATAGGCACGTCTTCCTAGGTTACCTATGGTATTTTAGGATGATGAAATACTTAAGGGTATTTCTAAATCAATAGGCAACTTGATTACAATGGTTTTGGCCACTCAAGAAAAACAAGGATGGTTTTTTCTAGGTTTTATGTTAACACTGATCTCTTTAATTCTCTTCTTCTATTCAGTTGGTTTCAGATTCTAGATTTTGAATATAGGATATAGAATATGAAACCTATACAACCATTTTTATTGACTATTAAAGGGTTGGTAATTTACAAATTAAGTGTTATGAGAATAAACCTCATAAAAGATAGGAGGTCGAAATCTAGAGAAAAAAAAAACTGCCTTCTGGTCTTGAGGTTGGGTTGAATACTATTCTAGATAAGGGAGTTGAGATCCTATACCATCAAGGGGATCAAATACCTTCTACTCAAGTTCCTTTATCCCCCTTTCAAGAGGCTTATGTTGAGGTGTTTTCAAGAGCAGTTGCCCCTATTTTGTATAATAAGATGATTGTTGACTCTCTTGATAAGGAAAATTATGAAGCTATCACAAAGTCTCTTTGGGATGTAGAAGTGGGAGATATTTATATAAATGGATTGGATAGGAAATCAAAGGAGTTATGGTATTCCTAAAAATAAGATGGCTTTCAAGATGTTATAAATAGGTAAAATATGAAACTAAATAAGATAGTTCAATAGTAGTAGTTCCTTCTTCAATCAGTAGAATCAAGTAAGAAGGGAAAAATTGGCTCTATGTGGCCCATCAGAAACACCCAAAAAATAATGAATCTACGTAGTGGGAAGGGGCCAAGAAGACCAAAAAAATATGAGGTGTTCTTAAAGAAATCGACTCAAGATATGGCTAATGGCTCCCAACCTAAATTAACTTTGATTGGAGGGAAGGTTCCACAATCCTTGAAGTAATGAAGATTATCTCATGGAATATTCGGGGTCTACATACCCCGACTAAACAAAGATTGCTAAAATATTTTAGAAAAAAAATTCAATCCTAGTATTATTTTCTTACAATAAACTAATATGGTTGATGAGGATTTTTATATATTACAAAGGTTTATTTGGAAGGGGTGTGAAGGTGCAAGTAGGGCTGCTCATGGTTATTTTGGAGGGTTGTGGATGCTTTGGAATCCAGATTCTATGGAGGGTAAGCTTATTCATCAAGTTGATAGGTTCTCTTATTTTTATTATGCTATACAAAGATTAATTTTTATTGGATTTCTACCAATGTGTATACTCCCAATGTTGTTGTGGATAGAAGAAAACTTTGGGTTGACTTAAAAGCCCTCGATTCTTCATTTGACCTTCCATGGCTACTTTTTGGTGACTTTAATTCCATTCTACTCCCTTGAGAGAAACTTGGAAGCTTTATTGTTTTTCAAACAACATGGAGGAGTTTGGTGAGTTCTTGACCTCCATATGACTAGGAGATATTGATTTGCAAGGTTATGAATTCACTTGGCTCAATAGAAGAAGGAGATATTGATTTGCAAGGATTGATAGGGCTCTTAATTCAGTGACTTGGATCACCATGGTTCAAGATTGCTCTTTGAGAACTTTATTGAGAATTACTTTTGACCACAACCTATTACTATTATAATTCATGCAGGAAAAACATTCGAAAGGTTATCCTTTCAGGTTTTAGACAATGTAGCTTTCTCATCTAGATATTGAAGCTTTGATTAAGGCTTCATGGAATTTGTATGTTAATGTAACTAAGATTTTTTAAGTGGCAAAATAGCTAAAAATCATCAAAGCTTACTTGGAGATGTAGAATCGAGAGGTTTTTGGGAACCTCTTCCATAGGAAGCAAAAAATATTTCAATAATTGTAGGAAATTGAGGAAAAAGGCCAAATTGAAGGTTGGTCAAAGGATGTCTAGCAAAGATTCAAACTCAAAATACTGGTCAATTGATATGAGGTTTTTTACAGGACTTCCCAAACTGCTGAACTTGTTTCGGCCATATCTCACTCATCCGAACTCGGATTGAGCTAAAATTTTGAGGGTAGATGCCTGAAAAAACCTAGAATGTCTCCACAAATTTTCATATCATTTGGAGCAACACAGATCCTAGCTCATCCCTATGTGTGAATGATATATTTGACAAGAAGCTATGCGAGGGTTTCATCTGGGTTGAGTGCAAGCAGCTCCAGAGGTTGGTTTTTAGGGCCTTCGGGCCCTAGCGGCCAATATTTTTGTGGTTTATGCTCAATATTTTAGTAGGAAATATTGCAGGGGATACAATATGGGTTAGAAATTTATCTTTCAACATATCATACTATGAACTTGAGTGACAACAACTTCCAATTTGCTGCACAAAAGAAAAGTGAAAACCATACCTTTCCACGGTGTCTAGGGCAAGGATTAAAGAGACCATGAAATAAGTTTCAAGCAGTTGATCAAAAAATGGATCATATATCAAGTGAATCTGGTGCTAAGGTGCACCCAAAAAATAATTCTACTATGAAAACCCCTATCAAGGGTAAGAATTTTGAAGACTCAGTCCCAAAAAATAATTTTAGGGATGCCCTTCATGGTGGACAGCCTCAACCCAATACAAATATCAATATTAGGGCTTCTCATAAACCTCTAAGAATGCCTAAGATTGATCCCAGGAAAACAGAGTCAGGATGTCTTAAAGCAGCTGATGGAACTCCTATTGTTAAGCTTGATATGGGTAACATTCAGACTGGCATTGAATATTTGGAAAAAAGAAGACTAATTTGTCGGTTCGTGGGTTTTCGTCCGAGTCTATCTACTTTCAAATTTTGGGCTGCAAAAAGCTGGAAAATTAAAGGTGAGTTACAAATCTCTATTTATCCAAATGGTTATTTTCTTGTTTTATTTGCTAATAATGAAGATAGAGGGAAAACTTTTCAAGGGGGTCCTTGGTTTTTTGGAAGGGTAGGGCTTTTCATGAAGCCCTGGCATACTAAATTTAAAGCCGAACAAGAGATGCCTTCTATAGCTCCCGTGTGGGTTAGACTCTTTGGCCTCCCTATTGAATTTTGGAATCCTACTGTTTTTTCTTCAATTGGAAACTCTTTAGGAACTTTTATGATGACTGTTGATTGTACTCAAAATTTTGAACATATTATTTATGCTCGAATTTGTGTTTTAATGGATTTTGACAAACCCCTACCTAAAAAGATCACATTACAATTTGGGGAAGACACTTGGGAGCAAGTAGTGGACTACGAGAACATTCCTTTTCATTGTAGAATTTGCCATGAATATGGTCATTTGGCCAGTTCTTGCCCAAATAAAATTCTTGATCAAAAGAAAGAAGATATAGACTGAGCAGGTTTCCAAAAACCTAAGAAGAACACTCAGAAAAACCAGTAATGAAGGATCAATCAAAGTCATTTGCTAATATGTTTGAAATCCTTTCCACAAATGATGTCCCAAGTGAGAAAGAGGAAATAATGGAAACTGAAATCTTAGAAACACAATTTAAATATGAAGGAAAGAACTCAGAGACAAACCAACAAATCAAAGGTTTTCAACAGAAAAAAAAAGGAGAAAATTTACACAAGAAAAATAATATTTCAAATGTCAAAACTTCAAATAATGCATGCCCCAATATAGACTCCATTGAACCATCTAGTAAAATTTTGGCTATGTATGAGCATTCTTCAAGGTTAGAAGCCATCTCAGATTCAATTGGAATAAGTCAAGAAATAGGGGAAAAAAATTGAAGATGGATTCTAATAAAAAAGTAGGTCGCAAGACCAATCAATATCATATGGTAAAAGAAGGTGAAAAGCTTGTAGAGGAAGGTAAGATTAATGCACTTCCCAACATTTTTAGCCCTGGTATTAATGAAGATCATCACTTGGAATATTAGAGGACTCAAAGGGAGTCTTTCAAAACAAAATGAAATTAGAAGAATGATTCGGATAAATCATCCACATCTTGTTTTCCTTCAAGAAATAAAGATGTCAATGGAGGATATGGACTTAATTGCCAGTAAAATTTGGCCAGCTGGAAAAGTGGTTTCCCTCAGTTCCCAAGGGACTTCGGGTGGCATTGCTTGTCTTTGGGACCCAAAATAGGTAGTTATTCACCATATGGTTGGCAGTTGGGGTTTATTGGCTATAGCTATTCAAAGTAGACATTCCAACCAGATTATGCTCTACATTACTGTTTATGCCCCGACTTCTTTGGAGGAAAAAAGAAGATAGTGGAAGGATATTACTCATATTATCTCTCATTTTCCTAAAGCTTGGATATTTATCGGAGGAGATTTCAATACCATCCTCTCTCTGGATGAGTAACGGGGGGGAAATAGAAATTTGGACAAAAGTACTGACCTCATGAGCGAATATATTGCAAACCTCCATCTTGTGGATATCCAACCAGATAATGGCCTTATGACTTGGTCTAACAGAAGGCAAGGCTTAGCTTGTATAATGGAGAGATTGGATAGGTTTTTGCTCTCTGAAAATTTCTTAATCCATGGTCACATTCCTAAAGTGAAGACTCTTAATAATGTTTGTTCGGATCATTGGCTAGTCATGGTGGAAATGTGGAAAACCAATATGATTTTCTCTCCTTTTCATTTTCAATTAATGTGGCTTAGAGACATTTCCTTCAGACCTCATGTGCAACAATGGTGGAAGGAAGGTAAACCTAGGCATGGGACTAAGATGTTCTATTTTGCCAAAATACTGCAATACATTAAATCCAAAATCAAGACTTGGAACTGGAAAGAGTTTAGGGATGTTCATAAAAAAAAACATGAAATTATTGCTCATATTGAAAATTTGAATAAGAAAATCCTTTTAGATGGCCTCACAGAGAAGAGAAGTGCAGATGAAATTAAACTTACAATTCAGTTAGAGGAATGGGAAAAAAGAGAAGAAATCTTATGGAAGCAAAAATCTAGAATTCAATGGGTCAAAGAAGGAGATCGAAACACAAATTTCTTCCACAAATCTCTCCTAGCTCGAAGATCTCACAACTTTATTTCTTCCTTAAAATCATATTCTGGAGATGTTTATACTTGGGATGGCATGAACTCTATTGTTGTTGATTACTTTTCCAATATTTTTGTTGCTACTCCTCTTGACTCGACTTCTCAAAAAAATGTTCTTCAAGCAATCCCTTCTCTTATCACTTCTGAGGAGAACTCTATTTTGACTTGCTCCTATTACTATCAATGAGCTTCAACAAGTAGTTTTTAAAATGCAAAAAGGGAAAACCCCGGGTCCTGATGGTTTTCCTATTGAGTTCTACCAAGAGTTCTGGGATATCCTTCATGTTGATTTATTAGAGGTGGTGGAAGAAGCCAAATCCAAAGAAATTTTGAAGGTTATCAATAAAACTTATATTACTCTTGTTCCAAAAGCTCAAGAGGTTGATCATATCTCATCTTTTAGACCTATTGCTTTATGTAATTTTCTTCTCAAAATTATTACTAAAATCATGGCAGAAAGGTTGAAGCCTATTTTGCATAAGATTATTTCCCCAGATCAAGGGGGATATGTGGAAAGATGTCAAATAGTATATGAGATAGTTATTTCTCAGGAAGCCATCCATTCCATGGATATGCAAAATTCTCCTTCTATGGTCATCCGGTTAGACTTATCCAAAGCTTATGACAGAGTGGATTGGCACTTCCTTATCAAAGTTTTGAGGCAATTTGGTTTCTCTAAGGATTGGATGGATTGGATTATGGGATGTATCTCTTCAATTTCCTACTTAGTTATTATCAATGACAGGCCTTCTCAGTCTTTCCCAGCTTCCAGAGGTATTAGGCAAGGTGACCCGATATCCCCTTAACTTGGGTAGGACTATAACCAAAAATAGGGAAAACAAGACCCTTGAGGGAGTTACCATTGCTCATGGAGCTAGAACTATCCCTCATCTTCAATTTGTGGATGACTCTACCATTTTAGGTAAAGCTACAGTTAAGGAAGCTTCTAATATTAAGCAAATCATTAGCTATTTTTCTAAGGCTACTGGGCGGTTGATCAATGAAGACAAATCTAAAGTTATTTTCTTTCATCTGCTATGCTAGACAGAATCCATGGTCTTGGATAAATTAAGATATAAGAAGACCTCTCTTCCAATCACTTATTTAGGTATTCCCATAAATATTCAAAGGCAAAAAAATAAATATTGGAATTGGTTGTTGGACAAAGTCAAGAAGAAAATTGGAAAGTGGACCAACAAGTGGCTTTCTTATGGGGGTAGAATCACCTTGGTAAAATCAGTCCTTCAAGCTATTCCTATTTATGTTTC
This sequence comes from Wollemia nobilis, assembly GCA_028583015.1. NCBI lineage: Eukaryota > Viridiplantae > Streptophyta > Pinopsida > Araucariales > Araucariaceae > Wollemia > Wollemia nobilis. The sequence goes on from JAQPPZ010002979.1 coordinate 2,208,787, forward strand.
TTCCATTTTGAATATCCCAAAGGCTGGTCTTTGAGAATTGGATCAAATCAGTCATCGTTTTCTTTGGAGTGGTACTAAGGAGAAAAGAAAATGGGCCTTGGTGAAATGGGATACTTTGTCTTCCTAAGAGTGAAGGGGGGTTAGGATTCCGGTCTTCAATTAATAACAACAAAGCTTTAGCTACTAAATTATATTGGAGGATGTTGCATAACCCCAATTCTCTTTGGGCCAATAATCTTCATGGTAAATATGCTGAGAACAAAAGTCCTGAAGACCTTGTTCGCTATCAACTTCCTACCAAAGGTTCTCCCATTTTAGCAGTTCTTAAGACTGGTGACGATTTGATAAAGAAAAAATTATTTTGGATCATTCATAATGGTCATCATGCAAATTTTTGGACAGATTCTTGGGATGGTCACAAGCCTTTGATAACTCAATTTCCCGATTGGATGCCTTGGATGGAGGAGCTTCACCGAGCTAATTGGATAAAGGTGGCTAATTACTGTCGATACCATACTGGTAATTCAAAGGTTGGTAGATATTGGATCCCTATTGAGGATTGGTCTATTCAAATCCCAGAAAGGCAAAGACAAGATATCCAAGGCATCCTTCATATGAGATCCCTCTCTTGGTCCCATGAAAAAGATTGTTTTGGATGGAACAACACTACTAAGGGTGAGCATTCAGTTGCTCAAGGTTATTTGACCTTATGCCATAATAATCCCAACCATTCTTTTGACATATTTTCTCAATTGTGGGATCAAAAGCTCTGGCCTAAGGTGAGGTTCTTTAATTGGTTTTTATTGCATCGTAGGGTGCTTACTGGTGAGCAACTTATGAAGAGTGGTTTTCATGACCCTTTTAGATGTGAAATGTGTGAAGAGAATGTAGAAAATATCAACCATATTTTTATTGAGTGTACTTTAGCCTCTGAGATATGGAGGAGAATGGCAACTTTACTTGGCTTACAGTGGTCCAATTTTTTCACTTTTGAACAAACTTTGGAGGGATTGGCCTAATCAAGAGGGTGTTGATCATTTTATTAGGCAGACTAGTTTGGATGGGTTCTACCATTCTTCTTTGGAATATTTGGAATGAAAGGAACAACCAAATTTTTAATCAATATAGGAAGGATATTCACTATATTTGGCAAAAGACCATAGCCAACTTAGTTGAATAAATCCATCAACTCCTTAATCATCCCCAAAACTCCCACCAAATATGGGATCAAGTGATGCAAAGATTGAAGATTAAACCTTCTAAGGGAAACCAACTTAAAGGGAATGTGAGTATTAGTAAGATGGATAGGACTAGAAATTGGCAACCTCCTCCTAAGGATTTTGGAAAAGTCAATACTGATGGAGCCTCTAGAGGGAACCCTGGAAAAGCCAGTGTGGGAGGAATTGGTAGACTTTCAGATGGCTCCCTGGTTTTTACTTTTGCTGAGAATTTGGGCATTCTTTCCAATAACCTTGCTGAGGGGTATGGTATTGTATCGCTCCAAATTTTTTGCATCCCTACCTTCAGGCTATAGGATCCGCGCCCGAAAGGAGTATGGGAAAAGGATGGTGCGGTACCTCGAACTGAGAGGACTTTGCGAAGGTCCCGCCTCTCAAGGGAGGTGTATTTTGGTGATTTTTCGACGGATGGTGGGTTCACCAGGAAACATTTAGCGGTAGTTTCCACGCCTAGGTTTTGGAATGTGTTTGATGAGTTCATTTTAACCTTAAGCATTCATATCCTAGGTTTGGTCGAATGAATCTAAATTAAAACTACATAAAAATGCAACTTTCATGAATACAGCAAACAGATTAAAAAAAACAAAAAACTGAGAATTTACAGGAGGAAAATGGGGAATACCTGATCCGGATGTCTGAAGAAGATTCTGATGTTTGAAGCAGTCTGGATCACCTGTAATCCGACGAAATCGCTCGTAATCCGATAGAATCGTCTGAGACTGACAGATTCATCCGAGATCTGACGAATTCGTCAGATGAATTTGCCAGAGACCTGCAAGACAGAAAACAAATGCAAAATACAAGAAATTCTATTGTGCTAACAGAAGTAAATTACACCAAATAGCAATATGAATACTGAACAATATTTAAGAATAGAATTTAAAGTCAATTACTGTACTTTAATAGTAGATCATGAACTTAGCATGCAATCTAAGCTAAATGGGTGAACTCCAAATGCGAAATAGCATAAATACTGAATAAATAATCTAATTTATAGAATAAAATGACAGAAACAGATTTGAGAAAAGCAAACTCCAGGCACTGATTGCCTCAATGTGGGCTGCAGTCGAGATCGTCTCGCATCAGTACGAAATTGTCTCGCATTTGACGGGATCGCCTCCGATCTGAACAGGTTCATCGACGATGATGGATGTTGGCTTCGGCTGAAAAACAATGATGTACCTACAATAAAATCGATGTGGAACTAGTGCAAATGCAAGATTAGGATGTTCTAATGTAGAGGGAATCACTTTGCAAAAAATTTCAGCCAGGGGTTGGGGAGGGAAAATTCTAGAGATTAAATAGGCTTAGGGGGAGTAGTTAGGAGGTTGGAGATCATCCCAATTTGGGAGATCTCCAATGGGGGGAGGGTCCCAACGGTGCAAACATGCTTTTTCCCAGATTGGAGACCCGGTGGAACAGATTCCAACTATACACATTCAGTTTTGCGACAAGATCGTCTGGACGTCCTAGTCCAGACGAAATCGTCAAATCTGGGGCGATATCGTCTGATCGGCGATGATATCTTCAAACGGTCAAAACAACCTCTAAAAATGGCATGAAAAATGGGGAAACGGATTTCCCGACGGTTAACGGGCGGTTTGGGAGGTTAAATTTGATTTTTAAATTATTTACTAAGGTGAATATAATTTTTATAATTTTACTGCGCCAATTTTAGGGTGCTACATTTTTCCCCCTCTTTAGTGAATTTTTCGAAGAAAATGCGTTAAAGATGAGTTCTTCTCGATCTACGAGAAAGAAAAAAATTATACCCATTTTTAGGCGACGATTCTTGGTCGAATCGTACGACAGCTTACTATGGTGCCCCCTCCATGTTTTTACCCAAATCGAACGTTTGAGGTAAAAACGCGAAAAAGCAAAATTATTTTTGAATTATTTTGAATGAAATTATGTTTGATATATGATATGTTTTTGATCATATGACTTGTGTTATGTATTTTTATGATGCTTTTAGATGTTTTAATTGATTGATTTAATAATTCATTGAGGATTCATGTAATTATGTCATTGGAAATATTATAATTTGAATGTCATGCTATAACATTATAAATGCAATAATCTGATGTAATAAATTGGTTGTTTGTGATGCAATGTGATAAAAATAAAAAGACTTCTAACAATAATTTAAAAGGACATTGTCGCTATTATAGACCATTTCATGGAGTCGCTGCTCACTCGGTCGTCAAGATAATCCCATTTATAGAAATATTGTTAAAAGGAAAAGAGTGCTTAAGAGACTGTCTTAAGACTTTGGTGCAATAGTGCAAATGATGATGATGATGATGATGGTTTTGTTTTCAGATTTTCATGAAAAATATTATGCATGAAATATTGTTTAAAATGATTTTTGCTAGGCATAAATCCCTAAGTGTGATAAAATTTTTGAATAATTCCTTAGGAATTATACCATCATTGCAAAGTTAAAGGTTGACATAATGACATGAAATAGTGATGACGTGTTTGCTTTTGAAAAGCAAAATTTGTGTAAAATGAAGTCATATGGTTTTTATGATTTTTGATAAATGGGGGAATAAAAATTGTTACAATGGTTTGCGCTAGGCATAGAATATGTAGGTATAGACTTATACCATCATCGCAAAAGTCAATCGAGATATATATATATATATATATATATATATATATATATATATATATATATGTATATGTTTTGATTGTATAGTTTGAAAGAAATTTTTGATTTTTCTATTTGTATAGTTGTCTTTGTAGTAAACAATTGTACTTGATTTATTTCAACAAATTGCAAAAAATAATATTTCAAAGTGTTTTGAAGACAAAAGTAAGATTTATAAGGAATCCCATGTGCATATGTGAATTCATTTCCAATCTTGATTTATCATAATGATAGACAAAATATCTCAAATACAAATGTGTGTGCAATTGCATTTTTCATTTACCAGTTGTGAGCAAGATACTATGATACAAGTGATTTGGAGAAACCAAATAAGTGTTCATTAACCATGATGTAGATGCATATAACCATATTAGACTACTATGTAGGTCGGATTATAAAGATCTAGCTAATCCATAAGCAGACATAGGTCTGTACAAAAGAAGGTCGCTAATGTGACAGACATATCGCCACGCTAGGAATTACCCAAGGCCAAGCAGGTTGGGCACAAACCACCTGTTATGGGGCTTACCTCACAATTTTCAAATAATTGAGAATTCCAGGGATTCAAGCTCATCAACCCTTCTTTTCTTTTCAAAGGGTAGGGAAAGGGATTTTATTTCTTTCTTGCCTTCTTTTGAATTTTGCTTATTTTTCTTTTGTATGTCTTTTGCTTGATAATACTTGGAACATTGCTGAAATAACATTTTTCTTTTCTCTTCTTTCTTGAATTTTTCTTCTCTTTTTCTTTGCTAGGGATACTTGCTCGGATTAGCTGTAGAGCAAGGGATTTTTATTCTGGGTAGGGGTGAGCTTGTCCTTTTTCCAATTCTCAAATATTCTAGACCATGTGCATGATAGGATAGCAGGGGAAACTTTTCACTCAAGAAATCAGTTCTACTATGTAGCAAAACATGGAAATTACAAATATAATCATTTTATTTTGGAAAGATGTGCTTGGTTTAAGTAAATAACAAAATCAATTCTCTATGCTCAAACTTTATTTAATTAAATTTTGTGAACTTTGATATAAGAGAGATTAGTAATCATGCCAAATAAGATCAAGATATTTATTGTTGTGAGTGTGCAAGTGAGGGATGCCAAATAAATGCTAATTTTATCCAAAATAAGTTGAAACATATAACTGCAATAATTGGAAGAAAAATATAGATATAAATAATTTTAAGAAGTTTTGAGCATGTTGACTCTCTCTTTCTTCTGTATATTGTTTTGGTTTCGAAAAAGTCAAGAATATTGTTGTTTTTATATTTTTGAGCAAAAAATTTAACAACTGCCTTAAACAAATGCAATAGATAGTTTTTGAAGATTTTTGGAGATTTATGAATGTTTTTGGTGTTTTTGAAAGAAATACAAGATAGTAATTTTGAACAAATATATACATGGATGAAATGACCAAGTTTATGCATAGTAACGTTTAAGATGCAAAATATTCATGGGTTCTTTAAGTTCTTTACCATCTAAGGTAGATAATTTAAATGCTTCTGATTCAAATTTTGCAGTAATAATGTATGGTCCAAGCCAGTTGGGCTCAAATTTACCTTTAAGTTCTTTGGTTGCATTAGTATTTTTTTGAATATTTTGAGGATTTTTATTTTTTTGTATTTTGATTTTAATTTATGAATTGAAATTGGTGGTATATACAAGATGATCTATATACACTATACAAGGTTTATTTGAGTATAGCATGTCTAAGGTTGCTTCAAAATCAAAGGAGGTTTTGAAGGATAATCTAGTTGAGGTGAAGGTAAGACTAGAAGGTGATGAATAAAAGGTAGTGATAACAAAAGCTTTGTTATAATGTAGAATAATGTAGCAAAAGATTTGACTTTTATATGTGTAAAATTGATCATGTTACAAAATAAAATGTAAGAAGGATAAGAAAGTTCTTCATTCTTATCACTATATTCCAAGTCTTGATAAGATGGAAGGAGCATATGTGAAAGATATACATGGATATTATTTGATAAACAAGGATGATCATATATGGACGAAGAAAAGTGATAGATAGCAGATAATTGTGACAATAGAGAATGTATAGAACTTGATGTTTCAACTGTTAAATATTCTTCAAATGGTGTTGGGTCACCATGCATGGTAAAAATTTTATTTGCAATTTCAAACTTCAAACATTGATGAAGAGTGGAAGGAACAACCCTCATCGTATGAATCCAAGGACTTTGGAGAAGTAGGTTGTAAGGTGAAGGACAATATCCTACATAGAATAAAATATCCAGGATCTTGGATCCAATATTAAAGGGAAGAATTATAGTACCTTGAGCTTCTTGAATTTCATTGTTAAAAGATTTTATAAGAACATTTGATTCATTAAGATCTTGTTCCTTTGTTTTGAAATTTTGGAATAATTGATAAGTGTATAAATTAAGAGAGAAGCCATTATCTTCCATGATAGTTCTAACAAGTGTTTCTTTACTAGACCCTATAATGTACAGATAGGAGTCTTCTTGTGGAGCAGAGGAAGGAATATCCTCATCATAGAATGAAATATGGTTAATCTCAAGAGGGTTTATACCATTAATTATGTTCTTAGAGAAAATATGATGAGGACCAAATTGTTGGCTAGGTATTTTGAACAAAATTTCCTTGTGATAAATTTGTAATACTTCTAAAAGGGATATCTTTGCTTGAGGATTAATCACTTGTTGTTGGTTATCAAAGTGGATTTCAGATTGAGATTTTGATTCTAAAGATGAGCTTTCTATGCTCACATTCCATTTTGGATCATTCTCGAGAGTCAAAGATAGTTTTGAAGGTTGGTCAAATGAGGAATCCATATCTTGAATATCAGATTGAGTTGATTGAACTTGAGGTTGCTCATTTGTATTTTTTGTTACAATATTAATAATATCATCATGATGGCACACATTAACATGCAATATTTGATTGGTTTCTTGTTGTTGATAACTGAATAGGATTTCTTGGGAGATCTCCATGTCTTGATTGATTATTGGTATTTGTTGTGTAGGAATTTGATTGCTTACTAGAGATTTATAATCAGTTGTAGATTGTAATTCCTTTGTATTAAAAAGACCTTTATCAATCAAATCTTGAATTGCACATCTTAAATATTTACAATTTTGTGTCATATGTCCATATACTCTATGATATTCACAATGTAGCTCAGGTTTAAACCAATCTGTTGTGGTGTCAGGTTGTCTTACGGAAGGGAGTTCAATCCTATTTGTGTCAAGTAAATACTTGAGAATTATATCCGTTGGTTGATTGAGCTTAGTAAATTTACGTGATGAAGGTTTTTGAGAGGTTTTTGATAAATGCCTTAGGAATTTCATCATAAAAGGACCTAATGGTTTCTCACCTCTAATTTCTTTATTATGGGTAGAATGATGACAGGAAGATTGCGATGTAGGAGGTGAGTGCACGGTAGAATTGGAAGAATAAGTATTTTCTTGTTTAAATGGATGTGTTGTATTGAAAGAAGAGTATTGAAAAGGTGGTGGAGGATTATATGTGGATTGATAGACATAATATGGATATATGGGAGAATAGATAATATCGTTATGAAGAGGATTGGCAAAGGGATTGTTTTGTTGGGTTATGGATGAAAAATAAGAAGAGTGTGATGGAGGTGGTGTTGAATAGGGATGAGGTTGGTCATAATCAACAAATGTATTTGGCGGAATTCTTCCAACATTACTGATAGGATCATATTGATTTGAGTAAAAACTCATGGTTTCTTTAGTACTTCTAAAAGTAATATTTAATATTTACTATTTGGAATTGAATCTAAAACATGAAATGATGATTTTGTTTTTGCTTTTCTCGTATACATATATATATTTTTGTTTTTGTTTTCAAAAGGTTTACAATGCATTCATGTCGGGTTCACCAAAATGTATCGCTCCAAATTTTTCGCATCCCTACCTTCAGGCTATAGGATCCGTGCCCGAAAGGAGGATGGGAAAAGGATGGTGCGGTACCTCGGACTGAGAGGACTTTGCGAAGGTCCCGCCTCTCAAGGGAGGTGTATTTTGGTGATTTTTCGATAGATGGTGGGTTCACCAGGAAACATTTAGCGATAGTTTCCATGCCTAGGTTTTGGAATGTGTTTGATGAGTTCATTTTAACCTTAAGCATTCATATCCTAGGTTTGGCCAAATGAATCTAAATTAAAACTACATGAAAATGCAACTTTCATGAATACAGCAAACAGATTAAAAAAAACAAAAAACAGAGAATTTACAGGAGGAAAATGGGGAATACTTGATCCGGATGTCTGAAGAAGATTCTGATGTTTGAAGCAGTCTGGATCGCCTGTAATCTGACAGAATCATCTATAATCTGACAGAATCATCTGTAATCTGAAAGAATCGTCTGAGACTGACAGATTCGTTCGAGATCTGACGAATTCGTTAGAAGAATTCGCCAGAGACCTGCAAGATAGAAAACAGATGCAAAATACAAGAAATTCTATTGTGCTAATAGAAGTAAATTACACCAAATAGCAATATGAATACTGAAAAATTTTTAAGAACAGAATTTAAAGCCAATTACTGTACTTTAATAGCAGATCATGAACTTAGCATGCAATCTAAGCTAAATGGGTGAACTCCAAATGCGAAATAGCATAAATACTGAATAAATAATCTAATTTATAGAATAAAATGACAGAAACAGAGTTGAGAAAAGCAAACTCCAGGCACTGATTGCCTCGATGTGGGCTGCAGTCGATATCGTCTCGCATCAGTACGAAATCGTCTCGCATTTTACGGGATCGCCTCCGATATGAACAGGTTCGTCGGTGATGATGGATGCTGGCTCCGGCTAAAAAAGAATGATGTACCTACAATAAAATCAATGTGGAACTAGTGCAAATGCAAGATTAGGATGTTCTAATGTAGAGGGAATCACTTTGCAAAAAATTTCAGCCAGGGGTTGGGGAGGGAAAATTCTAGAGATTAAATAGGCTTAGGGGGAGTAGTTAGGAGGTTGGAGATCATCCCAATTTGGGAGATCTCCAATGGGGGAGGGTCCCAACGGTGCAAACACGCTTCTGCACATATTGGAGACCCGTTGGAACAGATTCCAACAATGCACATTCAATTTTGCGACAAGATCGTCTGGACGTCCTAGTCCAGACGAAATCATCAAATCTGGGGCGATATCGTCTGATTGGCGACGATATCGTCAAACGGTCAAAACAACCTCTAAAAATGGCACGAAAAAGGGGGAAACAGATTTCCCAGCGGTTAACAGGCGGTTTGGGAGGTTAAATTTGATTTTAAAATTATTTACTAAGGTGAATATAATTTTTATAATTTTACTGTGCCAATTTTAGGGTGCTACAGGTATCCTTAGAGGCCTTCAAGAGGCTACTAAGGTTGGATGGGAAAAGGTGTTAGTTGAGTCTGACTCTCAACTTATGATTAATCTCTTGAAGACTCCTAAGAATCATAAGGTGGATTGGAGAATAAAAAGAATTATTGAGAAGATTCAGTTAATCCAGATGGGATTTTTGAAAGTTGATTACAATCATGTGGTCAGAGATCAAAACAAGAGTGTTGATGCTTTAGCTAATTGGGCTTTGGACAAAGGTGATCTTACTTGTTATGGCCACCCTCCTATATGGTGGGCTTCTCAAATTAGGGAAGCTCTTTGTTCTATCATTTCTTTGGATGGCTCCAGTTTTGAAGGTACCTAGTTTCTTCTATTTTTTTTTTTTATGTTTCTCTTTGGTTCATTCAGTTTTTTTAGTTCCCTAGCTCATTCTATTCTTTATTTTGTTTCCTCTATTGATTCTTGCATTAATAGTCTTCTGGTCTAGATAGGTCATTGTTTTGTTCATTTTTTTTTTCTTTTGTCTTCTTTGTTTTTTTGTTTAGTTTTTTAAGGTGGGTGGGTTCTTTTGTTTTTTTTTGTTTTTGTGTTCTTTGTGTTGTTTTTTGTTGTTCTTGTGTTTTTTTTTATGTTTTTTTGTTATTGTTCTTGTGTTTTTTTTTGTTCTTGTTCTTGTGTTTCTCTTTGTTTGTGTAATTTCATTTTTTTATGTGTGAATGTTTTCTATGTTTTTTGTTTTTGTTTATTGTCTGTTGTTGGTTGTTTTTATTTTTATTTTATTTATTTTATTTTTTAGGTTTTGGTTGTGTTTATTTTTCATGTTTTTTTGGGTTATGTCTTTGTAGTGTTCTGTTGTTTTTGTCTTGTTTGTGTTTTGTTATGTGGTTCTTGTGTTTTTCTATTTGGTTTGTGTTATGGTTTTTTTTATCTTATTGTGCATGTTTGGTTGTGATTTTGGTTTTGACACACTCAAGGAGCATGTTTTTTATTTTATTTTATTATTTTTGTTGTTATTTACTTTTTTTATTTTGGTTTTGTGTGTTTGTTTGCTCCTTGAGTATGTCAAAGGTGGTAGGCCAGGTCTGAGTCCTGGGCGTTTTTTGCGGAATGGATGCCCCTGCCTCCTTGGGTCTTACCCGAAAGTGGCATCCCTTTTGGGATGTTTTCCACAAAAAAAAAAAAAAAAGATTTCTAGCAAAGAGAAAATTACTTTTGAAGAATTTCATAATATTATTGCTAGCAATGAGTCTTTTTGGAAGCATAAATATCAAGCTATGTGTCTTAAGGAGGGGGATAGGAATGCCAAGTTTTTCCACCTCTCAACCTTTAAATATAGGAGTGCTAATAAGAGAAATTACATTGGACTTTGATGAATGCCTTAAAAATAAGGAAGAAATTGATATTGCCATGGTATCCTTCTTTCATATTTTCTAGATATTAGGAGGAAAATGAGGATGCTTTAGAGGAACTTCTCAAGAACATTCTATAGGGGGTGATGGCTGATATGAATAATGCATTGAATGCCCCCTTTTCTAATTATGAAATCAAGATAAATCTATTTAGTATGAATAAGGACAAAGTGCCTACGTTGGATGGGTTCCCTGCTAGTTTTTTTTAGAGGCTTTAGCACCTTCTTGGTTTGAATATTTCAAAATCCTTAAGAGTATTCCAATGTTCTTCCTCTTTGCTATAGGTATGGAATACTACCTTTATTGTTTTGGTTCCAAATAAACATGGTGTCTTTTCTCCAAGGGATTTTAGACTTATTAGCTTATGCAATACCCTATATAAGTTACTTACTAAGACACTTGCTAATAGGTTGAAAATGCTTCTCCCCATCTTAATTTCTCCTCTTCAAGGTGGTTTTGTTCCTGGTAGGAAAATTATGGATGAGATCATTGCAGTTCATGAGACTTTATATTTTATGTCCAAAAGCGAGTTAGTTGTAATGCTTCTTAAGCTTGATATGTAGAAGGCTTATGATAGGGTCTCCTAGGAGTTCCTTGAAAAGGTATTGCAAAAATTTGGCTTTGGGGATCTATGGAGAAAGTGTATTAGAGTTTGTATTTCCTCTACTAAATATTTTTGCATCATCAATGGTATTTTGAATGGTTATTTTGGGGATCAAAGAGGTATTATTCAAGGTGATTCCTTATCTCCATATATTTTCATTTTTATGGCTCAAGCTTTAGTAATATTGATTCTTGCTACTACCTTGTTCTATAATATTAAGGGTATTAGGCCTACTAGTATTGCAGAGGCAGTTTCTTATCAACAGTTTGTAGATGGCATTGTACTTCTTGGTGAGGCTACTATGAGAGAGGCTAAAGAATTCATAAATATTTTGTAGTTGTATGAGAAATCTTCCAACCAAAAAATTAACTTCCATAAAAGCCATTTTTTTTTTGCAAATACTGGGGTCTAACTTCAACATATAATTATAGGGATTTTTGGTTGTGGCATTGCTAACCTTCCTTATTTATATCTAGGTATACCATTGTTTACTGGTAGGATGAAGGAGAAGTTGTGGTCTTATAGTTTGTATAAGATTCAACATAAGTTAGCTAGGTGGAAATGTAATCTCTTGAACCAAGTAGGTAAGTTGTAATTGCTTCAAGCTACCCTCCAAAGCATTCCCAAGTATTTTATGTCTCTTTTCATAATGCCATTAAAATTTAGGAGGAGGAATGATAATATCTTTAGGATATTTCTATGGATTGTGGTGGAGGATAAATAGAGGGTGTCCCTTGTCTCTTGGGATAGGGTTTGCTATTCTAATAAATAAGGTGGTCTTGGGATTAGAAACTTATTGTTGTTTAATAAGTCATTGATTGTAAAAATAGCCTTGATATTATGTATTGAGGAGGATCAAATATGGAAAGATATTATGAGAGGTAAGTATCTAGAAAATCACATTTATTTTTTAGAATTTCTCCTCCTATTAAGGGATCTATGATTTGGAATGGTTTTTTGGGGGTCAAAATTTTAGTTACAGATGGGATGCAATGGTAGATTAAGAATGGAAAGGATGTATTCTTTTAGGAGGATACTTGGATTCTTCCTGAACTCCTCTTTCTTAATCCTGATTTTTATGAGTTGAGGGATCCTTTGTCACTAAAATATGGAGAAAACATAATTTATTATATAATCATCACTAATGGCAAGAGGATTTGGAAGCATCTAACTTTACATATAGCTAATAGCCGGATCCTTTAGATTTTGATAAATATGAACATGTTGCTACAATAATACTTTCTTCCTAAGTAGAATGATAGGGACTTCCTTCTATGGACTCATTCTCCTAAAGGTATTTTTTATGTCAAGACTGCATATGAGGCCTAAAAATTATCCAGGGTAAGATCTTTTCCAGTGGAAAGGGTTTGGTATCAATATTTGATCCCTAATATTGAATTTTTTTGTGGTTGTATTTGCAAAATAGAATTTTGACTTTTGATAATTTATGTAATAAAGGCTTCCATCTTCCCAATATTTATATCTTGTGTTCTAAGTATGCTAAATTTATGGATCATATTTTCATCCATTGTAATTTCTCAAATAAGGTGATCAATGCTTTAATGGATTCTTTTTTTGTCAGGTGGACATTGCCTCAAAATTTCAAGGAACTTTTCACTCAGTGAAAATCCCCCTTCATCAGTCACAACCTCATTAGGGTGTGGAACCTAGTTTTTTTTATCATTTTTAAAGGGGTATCTAGTGGGAGAGGAACAAAATAAATTTCAAGGATATTTCTAGGTATGAATCCTTTGTCTTTAGAAGGATTAAAGTTGCTATTGAGAATAACCTGACTATTTTTGTTTTTATAAATGGTAGGGAGGAATATATGGAGAAAGAGGTTATTGTTAGTTGGAAATTGAATCTAGGGTCTTCTGCTTCTGTATCCACTATTAAAAAAATCTCTACTACATGACATAAACCAGCTAAAGGATGGGTTATTTCAAACTTTGATGGGGATGCCAAAGGTAATACCAAGAGGGATATTAGAGAGGTTATTGTAAAAAATGATAATTGTGAGGTCATTTGGGCTTACACCAAAGATTATGGTATTTAGACTAACCACATAGCTAAAGCTAAGACACTTTTCTTAGGTGTTCATCAGGTTTTTGAGTGGGGCTTCAGAATATTTATCATACAAGGTAACTCCTTGAACATCATTCAGGATTTGCAAGCTGGAAAGAATTTGTATGTTCTCTTGGGTGGCTATTGGGTTTAGTTTTTATTATTTTGGCCTTGGAGGTTTGCCTATGCCTAATTGACCTTCTCTTTATTTTCCTCATCTAATTTAAAAGTTTCTAGGACCCTTCAAACCCCTACTTTCTAGGTTTTGTGTTAATACTAATTTGGAAAGGGATCTTCCAAATTCGTGTGAGCTTATCTCAAAATTCAAAAAATGGTTGCAAACAATAGAATATGAAAATGTGCCAACCAAGTGTAACATATGCAAAAAAAATGGACATTTTGGAATATTTTGCCCTAATAAATTTGGGAGAAAGCATTATCAAAATATTTGGTAAAAGAAACAAATTAAGGAGGAAAAGAATGATGGAGATTATGATGCCAAGGAACAAAGGACTATTGATCTGAAGGAGATTCAAAGAAAATATGCTTTGGAAAATACCACATATGAAGAAGGTGAGATTGTTGAAGACATGGAAAAAGTAAGTAAACTTGCTTTTGATTTTAGTAATACTAGGAATGAAATTTTAACTAGGAATTATTTTGAGTCTTTGGAAATTTTAATTGTTGAGGAAGTTAATTCAAAAAAATATAGGAAAGGGGTAAATTAAAATAATTAATCTATTGAAAAATAACCAAATATACCCACTAAAATGGAAGGAAAAAATAATTTGGAACTAGATAATATGAGAATCGGCAAAAAGAATACTTCAATAAAAGGAAGTAAAATCCCTACTCCAAATAAAATAAATAGGAATAGCAGAAAGGGTGGGATTGATGTTGGAGTGGAATCAAATCTAGGAAGACTTTCAAAGTAAAAAATAATCTAGAGAGAAACATCAATTGATGTGGTTAATGGAACCCAAACAGTTCTTAATCTAAGCAGGAAAATACAACCTACTAGATCTAAGAAATGAAGGTTATTTCTTGAAATGTGAGGGATCTCAGTGCCCCTTCAAAACACTAGTTGGTGTTTTCATTGAGAAAAGAGACAAAACCATACATTTTAGCTCTACAAGAAACTAATATCTCAAAAAATAATTGTGAAAGTATAAAGCAAAGGATTTGGAAAGAAGAAAAATTTATAGCCAATCATGCTAAAGGGGATTTAGGGGGACTAATGTGTTTATGGGATCCAAATAAGGTGGAAGGAACAATGATAAAAATAGCAGAAATATTTATCTCAATTTTTTTCTATGTTATTGATACAAAATAGAGTTGGATCTTAACTACAGTTTATGCACCAAATATAGTTTTAGGAAGAATACAATTATGGCAAAAGTTAACTTATGTAAAGAAAATTTTGAAAATACTCCTTGGATTTTAGTTGGGGACTTTCATTCTCCACTTTTTCCTTCTAACAAAATGGGAAGTAATTTTTCAATTTTTGATGGCATGATAGATTTTGAAAAATTTGTGAATACCAATGAATTGATGGATGTGGAATTAAGAGGTAGCATATTTACATGGAGTAATAGAAGAATTGGTGATCAACTTATCCAAATAAGGTTGGATCATTTTTAATTTTAAAGGAAGGGTTTCTTACATTTGGGGATTCTATACTTTCAACTCTACCAAATATTGGATTTGATCATAATCCTTTAGTTTGGGAAATAGAAATAGGAACAAGAATTTTTAAAAGTCCATTTAGGTTTGAAATTATGTGGCTGAGACATGATTATATGGAAAATAGAATTGAAGAATGGTGGAAATGACTTTTCTGGGTCCCTAATCACACAAATTGCAAAGAAACTAAGGTACATAAAACATAACCTCAACATATGGAATAGGAATATTTTTTAAAATATATTTATTAAGAAGAATGAATTAAAATAACAGTTTATGGATATTGGTGTATCTCTTAACAATGGGAATCTATTGGTTGATACTCGAGAAAAATAAAAACAATTGCTATCAGATTATCTTAACATACTAGCTAATGAGGAGGTTTTTTGTAAATAGAAATCTAGAGTTCTATGGCTCAAAGAAGGTGATACACACAATTTTTTTCATATTTCAGCTCTTAAGCATAGAATTTGTAACAATATTAAAGAAATTATTAGATATGATGGTAAAGTTATTGATAATATCCTTGAAGTTAGAGATGAGGCAGTTAAATTCTTTATAAATCTGATTGGAAGAGAGGAGATGATAGATGAAGAAGCAATGAATTTACTACAAAATAATCTTTCTCTTATTAAAAGTGAGCACAATGATTACTTGATTAGTCCATTTAAATAAGAGGAGATTAAAACAATGGTGTTTGATATGTGTGGGGAGAAGGATCTAGGTCCAAATGGTTTTTAAGCTGCATTTTTTTAGATATTTTGGAGGATTGTTGGGCCTGATGTAATAAGAGTAGTTATGGAGGTTCAAAAATCGAATTTTATACCAAGGAATGTCAACTCTACTTTTCTTGTTCTAATTCCAAAAATTTTAGGTGCTAAATCTTTCAAATACTATAGACCAATAAGCCTTTGTAATAAATTATACAATATTGTTACAAAAGTAATTGCTAGTAGACTCAAGTATGTGTTGTCCTTTATAATTGATATGCAACAAGGGGGTTTTGTGATGGGTAGACAAATATTGGATGGTAATAACCATTCATGAAGTCATTCATTCTATTGAAATAAGTAAATAAGTAGGGATGTTGTTGAATATAGATATAAATAAAGCATATGATAGAGTGTCATGGATTTTTTTAATCAAAGTTTTGGAAAATTTTGGTTTTCATGATGATTGGACTATTTTAATCAAGGATTGTATCACATAAATAATGTTCTTAGTA
The DNA here is from genome assembly GCA_028583015.1 of Wollemia nobilis. NCBI lineage: Eukaryota > Viridiplantae > Streptophyta > Pinopsida > Araucariales > Araucariaceae > Wollemia > Wollemia nobilis. The sequence continues at coordinate 2,224,994 of JAQPPZ010002979.1, forward strand.
ATGATTAATGGGACTACAATTGGTTATTTTAATAGTATGAGGGGGTTAAGACAAGGAGACCAACTACATCCTTATTTCTTTATAATTATGGTTGAAGCCTTGGGAAGAGAAATTTTAGTTGCTACTAGAGAAGGTAAACTGGATGGAATTAAGCCAAATTCAACTTTAAATACAATTTCACATAAACAGTTAATAGATGATACAATTATTGTCATTAAATCATCCATTCCTCAAGAAAAGGTAATAAGGAACATATTGGGCATTTATGAGAATGTTGCTAGACAAAGGGTGAATTTTCTCAAAAGTAAGATATTCTTTATCAATACTCCCATTTTAAGACAAAATAATATTTCAAGGATCTTTGGTTGTGATATTGGGAATTTTCCTTCTACGTACCTAGGAATGCCTCTTTTTAGTGGAAGAATAAAAGACGAAATGTGGAATCCAGTAGTTGAAATATTTGCTAAAAAATTTACAGGTTGGAAGGGTACACTTCTTAGCTTGGTAGGTAAGGCTCAATTGGTCAAATATACTCTCCAAATAATTCTGATATACTTTATGTCCCTTATTAAAATGCCTAGGAAATTTTGAAAAATAATTGAACAAATTCAAAGGAACTTCCTATGGACTGGAATGGAGGAAAAGAAAATAATAACTCTTGTTACTTAGGATAAGGTTTGTTCTAGAAATAAGGTGGGAGGCCTAGGTTTTAGGAAAGTAAAACAAATGAACAAAGCTCTCATGGGAAAGCAGGGGTGGAAAATAGTTATAGATGAAAAATTAGGATGGATTCAGATCTTGAAAGCAAAGTATATGAGAAACAAAAATAATTTTTTGGTAGAAGAGAATGTAATAAAAGGATATTTCTTCTGGAATAATCTTCAAAAAATAAACCTCTTCTTCAAGAGGGGTTAATATGGTAGATTGGAAATGGAAGAAAAGTAAACTTTTGTAGAGATAGATGGATCAAAAATATGTCTTTGTGTGAAGACCCTGAATTTGCAAAACTAGAACAAGAAATTTCTTATCAGTATGGACAATGGGTTCACAATTTTATCATTGCAGATACTAATGGAAAAACATGGAAACATATATGTTGAGGATATAAATGACAGGAAAATACAAGTAGTAAAGAAACTAGATAGAATGTTGCGATTATATTTTCTAAATCAAAATAGAGTGGAGGATTCTCCAATTTGGAAATGTAGGAAATATGGAAAGTACTCTGTAAAATCTGGGTACTTTCTCTTGGAAGATGTAGTATCAGGATGACTACCAGTAAGAAAAATTTTCTTGAAACATATAACTCCAAAATTGGCCTTCTTATCTTACTTTTCAGTTCAAAACAAAATTCTCACAATGGACAATTTGATTAAGAGAGGTCTACATATCCCTAACAGATGCCCATTATGTGAAAAGGATTGGTAGGAGGTATAGCATTTGTTTTTTGGATGTTCATTTTCAAATGAGGTGTTTAACAACATCCTTGATAAATTTTGTACAAAATGGATCTTGCCAATTTCTATTGTTGATTTGTACTCAAGTTGGGAATCACCTTTTAGGAGCAAAATATTGAGTACCTTATGGAACTTTAGTTTACCTCAATTTATGTGGGGTATTTGGAAATAAGGAAACAATATAATTTTTAAAGGATGCAAGAAAGATGTGATGTCTACAATGATCAGGATATGCAATGTTGCGAAGGGGAACATTTCGATAATCAACTTCAAGGATTCATGGGAAGATGACGGTGAAAAATTTATTGCAAATAGTTGGGGGTTGGATTCTTGTAGTTTTCAATCACTAATTTCTTCCAAGCTTAAAATACTTCAAACAAAATGGGAGCCTCCACCACAGGGTTAGTGAAAATTAAATTTTGATGGTTCTTCAAAAGGGAATCTAGGTATAGCAGGTGTTGGTGGTATTTTTTAGAATGAAAGAGGAGAAGTGGTATTATTGTATGCTAAGAATATTGAAATTCAATCTAATAATTTTGTTGAAACTAGAGCTATGTTCCTAGGCATTAGAACAATTGATAGAATTGGAATTAAAAATATCATCATAGAAGGAGATTCATTAAATATTATCAACCTAATCAAGGGTAATTAGGATTCAATTTGGGAAATAAATGATATGATTCAGGACGTTAGACTACAAATTAGGAATTTGTACAATGTTCAAATTGTACATATCTATCGAGAAGGCAATAGGGATGCATATTGGGTAGCCAATTAGGGAATTCAGAATGAAGGATATGTAATATTAGAAGATAATTTTCCACAAGAAATTATGGTAATTAGCAATAATTATATTCAAAATGCAGTTATTTTATATAATATTAGGAAAATGGGTTCACAAATACAAGATAGTAGAGAATGTAAAAGAAATAGTTGTTAAGCATTTGTGTTAGTGTTGTGTGTCTGTTAAATTTTTGACTAAGTCAATTTTTTATAGTATAAGCTTATATAGGTTATTTGGGTTGTATTTTCAAATTGGTGACTCAATTTATATCACATATTGAGCTTTGTATTATAGTATGATGTTTTTTATGAAAATGTAAAAGGATTGGGGCCCTTTCAAAAACCCCTTCCTCCAACATAATACAAAAAATTATGAAACTAAAGTGCACAATATTTATAAAAGGACTAAAAGGAACTAAAAGGGTTAAAACTTGATACCATAATTCATATTGGATTACACATCCATAAAGTATAAAATATACATAAGAATATTGAAGTTAACCATACAAAATTATAAATTTTATTAATAAAATATAATAGTTTGATCATCTAGAAATAAAAAAGAATAGAGGAGCTTATGTTCCAAGCCTATTAAAATGTTGTTATGCATAGAATAAGTGCATTTATTTATAAGAACACAATGCCTACATAAACTAAAAATGAATATTAGTTATATATATGAACAAACTATTCTCTTATAGGCGTAATAATCATATTGATCGATGAAAAATTTATTTAGATAGTGGAAATTTAGTTTGAGATCCAATTTGGGTATCATATTTAGTTGCATGAGTAGATTTTTCCAAAATATATATTTTTTTTGCATAATTTTATCAAAACATTCATGGTAGCACCTAAAATATACTTTTTCCTCAACATAGTCATGTCAAGCTATGTACCATTAATTCATGCTTGCAAAATAGTGAATTAACCATCTTCAAAGTTAAAATTCATGCATGGACCACCTTAGGAATTAAAATCATATATTGTCCATGATTTATATCTAATTAAAAAAAAAATCTACTTTTGTATATTGGAAGGGTAACACATGAGCATGACATCATATTAGAATGGATATATGGTTGGCTAACCAATTTTCACCTTTATCCCTTAAAATATTAATCCTTGAATATGCTTGGTTAGCTGATGTGATGGTTGTGTCACAATTCTCACAATTTGGCTATAAATGGATTGACTAAACAATATATCAACTACATATGGACTATAAATAATGGAATTATAAAAAATGGACCAACTAATCCATAAAATGAAACTTAAAATTTAAGAATTTGGATCAATTTCCTTTTACCTGATTGAGGAATTTTGATGTTAATTTGCATGGGGATGATCTATTTTGATCTTTTTTGTTCTTCAAGTCCTTATTGTTTCCAAAATTGCTTTATATACTATCAATAACCTTGAATTCAAAATGGTTACTCAATGGTAATGGCAAAAACTATTATATTTCTAATGACCTTTGGGGTAGTATGCTTATATGATGTTAGATCCTAGGTGTCTTATTTATCAAACAATATCATCAAAAAATATTATTATAAAAATGAACAAATGAATGACTAGTAAAAAAAATTAAGTTCCAATCCCATAAGTAGCAACATCATCAATCCAACCCATTCTACATTAGAAGGAATCCATTTTATTTTTTATTTTTTGGGTTGCATTGAGTTGTTATAACCCTTTATATCAAATATTTTATTTATATTTGTCAATGCTTTCACATCACCATGTAACCTTTTCTTAGCCACATCTCTCAATGTTAGATTATGAAGATTAGGAATTTTGAATTTCTCCTCATATATTAGTTTAATGGACTTATAACTTGAGATAAAGTTTCCATTTTAATCTAAAGGGTTCAATATATCATTTCCAATCATCTAAAAAAATGTATACTCCATGTGAGATATGGATTTATTTAGGCCTTCTCTATAACTATACCTCACCCAAATTTTTTTCTTTATCATTGATCTCATATAAATGGATTACAACTTCATTATTTTTATCTATACCAATAGCCTAAAGATTGATCTTACATTAATTCTAAATCTTGAGGAATACATGATATCCTAGGGATGGATTGTCATCTAATTTTTTGAGTTCTTCCATTGCTTGTTGGATTCTTTTTATTACTTTGTAAGAGTTATTACTTTGCAACAAAAATTTATTATCTAATTATTTTGGAATGGATGTGATACCAATATTATTTATATTTATTGTAAATAATATTTGAATATTTTCTAGTTCTATTAGCCTCCTCAAATTATTCAATTTGTCAATTTATACTTGAAGGTTAACAATTAATCGATCCTTTTTTACTTTATTGTTTTTATTTCATTCTTTGTTGTATCAATATGATAGGGATTTGTTTTTTTTTTAAATTATTCCATATCCCTTTGTATTTCATCTAGTTGTTACTATAAGAAATTTATTTCAAATTATTTTAATCTATAATTTATTTTATGTTTACCACTAAATGCTTGCATTTTTTCCTTTAGTATGTATTGTTGATAGTATATGGAGATTAATTTTGTACTCTTGAATTCCAACTAAATAATATCTTATAACTTGAATTGTCTCAAGTCAAGAAAATAATTATAAATAATACAATTAATAATCTAAAACTTTTTTTTTGATTTATTTGTATCCTTAGGGGTGATAACTACAAAGGAAAGCTCTTTTTCCTTGCTCTTGGCTTATATTCTCAATTATATAATTGGCACAAAAGGAGAGGGGAATAGATAATTTATGAAAATACAGTTCTTATTGTCTCTTTTACCTTCAATAAGGGTATCAATACTTGGCCTAAGAATTTCCCCATGGTAGAAGGCTCTATCCTAATAGTCTTAATTGTAATTGCATGAATCATAACAAGATGTCTATAATTGATCCTAATTTCTTAATGTTATTGGGTTTGATAATATTTTTTTGTTAGATTAAAAGTGGGTTTTTGTCAAGGATCCCAAAACCTGATTACAAAGGATCATAATACAACACGAAACATCAGAATGAAACAAAAGGAATTTTTCCAAGGATGGACAAAAAGTCAGGCAAGGTCAGCCCAAAGGAACAAAATAAGGAACATGCAATCCTTTGTGCCAGAGGAAGACGTCTTCCTTTGAGCCAAAGGAAAAATGGGTAGGAAGGGAAAGCCCGCCAGAAACCCAAATTTGAAACACAAGGCATTGAAAAAGGCCGGGAGAAAGTGCCAAACTGTCCTAACCACGAAAATACTTTTGAAACTTTCCCATGGGTGGGAAAAGAAAACAGAGCCAAGGATTTAAAATTTGAAACATCCCAAGGGCGGGAAAACCAGAAACCACCCTTGGGAAACAAAGCTCTGTAGAAAACCAGCATCCCATGTAGGGGAGCTCGAAATGAAGCAAAATGGAATAATAGCCTGAATATGGTACTGAAGTGGTGCAATAGCAAAAGGAACACCCCAGGCCATAGGGTCCTTATGCAAAAAGGAAGCCTTCAAGAACATCTACTCAGCAAAGGAAGTAGCAGTAGCAGAATAGCACTTCTAAAGGAAAGGATGGGAGAGTGCCACAGGAATTCACTAAGAAGGAAGCATGAAAAGGCATGACTACAGACGTTAGAGCTCAAACCAGAAAATAGCAGCCATACATCCCATACAACCTTCAACAATAGCTTCAGGTACAAAGAAAAGGAAGTCCCTTAAGGAATCAGTAGCTATAAAACTAGAGGCCCCCAGAGGCCATGAAAAAAAATTGAGACCCATAGGAACTACCACTTCAGACCCAAAGAGTAGAGTCACAGTAGAAAGCACATGGGCAACCCCACAAGCCCAAAAGGATGTGCAAAACTGCTCAAGAAGCCAGAATTCCTCAGACCCACCAAAAGTAGCTTCAAGAAAACAAGGAGGAGAACCTGCAAGGATTCAACAGTAAAATGACCAGAGGCTACAAAGCCATGAAAGGAACTGAAATCCTACAAAACCCACCACCTCGAATCCAAAGAGTAGAGTCACAGTATCAAGCATGTGGTCCCTCCTCTGACCAAAAGGATGTTGTGCAAAACTGCTCAAGAAGCCAAAATTCCTCAGACCCAGCCATTCACCACTGAAGATCCTCAATGAGCAGATGTGAAGAAGACTTCCAAAAACAACCTGAGAAAACCCAGGAAGAGTCCCAGGAAGAAAAACCTAAACCCAACCCAGAACCCTGACACCAGAGGAAAAGGTAGGACAATGGAGCAAAGGTGGAACATAGGTTTTCCCACTGAAGGGCAAGGAAAGGGGCAGAACAATGGAACAGTGATCTCCCACCCCAAAGGAGATCATCTGCAACACCTTTCCAGCCAAAAAGGATGGGAAAAGGAGGTGCCAGGGAAACTAGAAAAGGATCAGGGACCTGGGACAGGGCTGAGGAAGGGATGCAGGAAAGCAGAAAAGGATTTTCATAGGAAGTCACCTGTAGAGCCCCTCCTCCTTCCTCCTGCCCTATTGAGCTTGATAATATTGCTTACAATTATAGGATTATTATCAAGAAAAATGTTGTTAAGGGTTCACATCAAAATTTTGGTACCAATTATTTCTACCAAAGAAGATACTACCAAAACCATGGTAAATATAGTGGACTTGGTTGAATCAATTCTATCAAAAAGATGCTATCAATATCAAGATAAAATTGGTGATTGGACTGATCATAGTCAAAGTGAATATAATAGTTAAAATCTAAATGATCAATGGTTGAAATGAATGGATGGACCACATGGTTTACATAATGGTGGTATTTATCTATATGAGGATTTGGATAGTTGGTGGAATGATTGTTATCAAAATTTATTTTGTAGTGTTAGTGAGCACCATAACATGTAGAAGTGACATCTTTAGATACAATAATGGTTCTACATAAATAAATGGAATAGTAATTATGAGTGTAGTAGTGGAAGTGGAAGTGGATGTAACAAGGAGGGATAATATTGAAGTAGTGGCCCTAATATAACCACTAAAATGGTTATAGTAATTACCATGACATAAAATGAATTTATTCCTTAAGCCAATATCCATAGTGATCTAGAGGTGGTTGATAATTTCACATCTTGGACACTATCATATTCAAGCTATTCCATGTATGATAGGATATCAATATCAATTGCTTATTAACTTTTAACCATTAGTAAATTTGATTGTTGGGTATGTTGTCTAATTCAATACTTGATCTCTTCATAGGAATTATGCCAATAACATACACAATTCTTTTTATGTTATAAATACTTCCTATTTCCAATTATGGTAGGACTATGGATGTATTACTTATATTGTATTGCTAGATTCATTAGCACCTAAGTTAGAGGTATTTTTTCCAATAAAAATAAAAATTGGATATGATAGTTTTATTGTGTAGGTTTCAAATTAGTCCCAATGGTTACCCTTCCATATGGAATTGATGAGATAAATAAGAGATAAACCAAGTCTAAATCATATCCTAATGTATCCCAAAAATATTTTAATTGGTGCACTTGGTCCATATTGTAACTACTCCAATAGGGTATAATACTATGCCATCCAATATAAGATCAATAGCCATGATGTGGCGGGTGGATGCAATGATGTTGATGCATATATGATTACTTGGATTAGGGATTTATTTGATGCATCAACTTTTAATGATTGATTCGGCTATATCTATGTTGGAATTTATTTTCTAACATGAGTAAAATATATACCTTTAAAGTTGTTTACTATGGTATATTTTATATTTTGTGGGACCTTTAATTTTGAATAACTCCATATAGTGATCAAAGGTTGAGTTAAAATTGAGAATGACATTATTGGTATGAGAGATATTATGGAACCCATATTAGGGGTTTGGGATATGGTGTAAATAATAAGGTCCAAGAGGTATTCTTCACTTGTATTACCTCCTTCATCCTATTCTTGAAAGGTTGACCCATTGGGAGTCACCTTGTTGTAGTGGATATTCCACTTATCACTAAAATATTTATTTATTTTAAAATTAAAACATTGGTAGAAGTGATCTTGCTCTTAACTCATATTATTTTCCTTATGAGTAATTTCTTCATGTTTCATTCCTTCTTTTATAGGTACAAGATCCTCTCATATTAATATTGAATTTTTTAAGATCAAAATTCTACTTCTTTATGTAAAGGAAGAATAAGATAGGAATGTGAGATGTAGTCTTATGGTATGCATCCTCCCATGTGGGGTATGTCCCTATATACTAAGAAACATTCCAATCTAAATATCATGTATGTTCTAACCATTCCTAGTTGATGGATACTGGAGTAAGGGGATGGAAGATCTTTATGTTTATAAATTTTTTATATATTTAGGTTTCTACCATCCTCATGCATCCAACTAGGATTACGATCATAATTGATCCATATGGAATACCTTTAGGTCCACTAAAATGCTTATGATAGGTCTATTACACTCACAATAATTCATGTTTTATGTTTTACTTCTAATTTTTAATTGCACCACCTAATTGGAGATTGCACTACCTTGAGAGAAACTATGCTACCTTAAGAGCATTTATGCCATCCTAGTAAGGGTTACGCCAATTACATTAGATTTTTAAAAATATTTATAACCTTATTTTTAATGGTTTTAATCAAATTGATCATATGTGTAGCTTCTTTGGTTCCCAGAAAGACCAATTCCACCTTTATTCATCCATTTAAGCCTAAGTGATTACTATGCTTGATGTTAATATCCACAATCACATAAATACTCAAAATATAAAATTACTATAAATACATAATAATAGTTATAATTTTAACAATAATTGCAAGTAAGACATATCTCAATTTATAGTAGACTAGGCTAAATTAGATGAAGTAAGATTGAAATACTTGACTTCCATTTCTTTCTAGTTTTTCATCTATCATAATGTTATGGCTTAATTATCCAAAATTCATTTTATATACCTCTAAGGAGAGTATAACATCCATATTCATCATCTACAAGAATAAAATATTGCTCTTATTCTCTATATTAACTCTTATCTTGTCTAGGGTTCCTTATGATTGGGCTTCCCATGAATCAAGAAGACTATAATAAGCAAGGAAGGACATTCAAGCATCTTCATGAAATAACATTCACCTAAGTGCTCAAATATTTCCCTCTTTATCTATATACATATTATACATTTTAATTCAATTTGTACTAGCTAAAAATTATCTCTTTTTTATTTTTAATATTTTTATACTTGCATTCATACTTATATTATCCCCCTAGGGATACTAGAACCTAATCTAACCTTCACCACTTTACATTGATATTAAGAGTTTTTCTTGATTTAGACTAGTGCTAGTATTTTCTTCACAAACACGGTATAGTGTTCTAGAATTATGCAACTTTAGATAAATAATCTTGATGTGCTTTATATGAATTGATCATTTTTAGGGTTCCCATATCCATATTTAGCATTCACACATAGGTTTTCCATATACATCCCAACTTGGATAATCCTTTCACCAATAACCAAGTTCCTAGTAACCAAACGTGAGTCAATCCCAATCCTAATCATAGGGTCTATTGATTTCAAATTACTAGATTATATAGTAGTTTCAAAAAATGAATGGAATCAACACATTACCTAGAAATGCTAAAAATAACTCATAAAAATCAAAACATGTTATATAGGGGGGTTCCCATGGACACCACATTATCTCACTAAAGAAAAATAGAATATACTCCAATCAGTTACAAAATGGTTTGTATGAGCGATAACTTATACCCAATTACAAGATACCTTTATGTAAATATTAAGGAATTTAGTTTTAGGTTAAATAATAAAATATTACAAAATATTCATCTATTCAAGGTGTACAAGGACCTGAATTAGCTTTCATGCACACCCTATGAAGATTAAATAGAAAACACAAGTAGCAATTAATGGTAATAAATTTTATTTCACTTTAAGATCTTGTTGGCTATCCAAGGTGTGAGTTACAGAGTCGGGTCAAATGCTTTCACTCTTTTCCACTTTTGGAATAGTTTTGGTAGATTGTGTTTTACCTTACAACAAGTTCAACCTTTGTTCATTGGTGGTTGGTGGTGGTTTGTGTTGTTCATTTATCAGGTTTGCATTTGTGAATGGATCTAGATCTTCAAATTTTAGCAGAATAAATGAATAAAGAATTTTAAAGAACATAAAAATGGATCATCTTTGAAATAAAAATAGAGAGAGAGAGAGGTAGGGTAGAAAAGAAAGGATGAAATTTTGTAATCCTAATTGTTAATTATTCTTTCAACTTGGTATACTACTATGTTCTCCAATCATAACCAATAGAATAATAAACTATCCAGCTTTCTAAAATCAGTTTATTATATAGTAAGGGGTGAAACAAGTTTATAGATAGACCAATCTATTTAAAATGTATTTTCCTTGTAACTAACAAGATATATATGTGGATAGCAAATGCTTATGCACACAAAATAGGGCTATCAGTTCCAAATCCTTAAACTATAGATTTAAACACTCTTGGGATAGTTTAATCATTCTAAAGATTCAATCTTGCTAGGATGATTTTGCTAGTAGCATAGCACACGTAGCAAAACTAGAGCTAGTAGGAAAAGAACTAAATTTTAGAATGAGTAAACCTCAATGAAGCTCTTCACATAACATCAATAAAATGTTGAAACAAATCAAACTCATAACAATTATTATCGCATACATTTTAGTGAAAATAGGAATAAAGAAGAGTGCACCATAGACACTTGAGAAGTAGATTAAGTGTTTGGTCATGCCACTTCAGAGTAATCAACACCAAAAAATTCCCACATCCATAACAGAGTTAAAAAAATAGTTTTAATAAAAACTTCTATTATAAATTCCTGCATTCGTTCTTTACATTCAATGGGAGTATTTATAGACTTGGGACATGCCCTAATATTTTCAAAAATATATAGCTCCTAGGGAATTAAACCATAAAAAAAATCCCACCACCAAGGCATTACAAAATAATAAACCATTTTTTAATAGAGTTCTGATTAACTCCAACCACTTTGAAAATCTACCTGAGTATCTTGCCATAAATGATAAAGATATAATCTGATTTTATCTCTATTAAATCGAGAATCCATGCAAGTGTGTCTTCACATTTCGACAAGTTGCAAGTGTATCTCATTAATTTTTCATATGCAAAATCTAGGCGTATCATTGACTTCCTGTGCCTTCCACTTAGCAAATTCTTGTAAAAATAAAAAGGGCTAAGGTTAGAACATTGGAAAAATAATCAAATTAATTAATTTTAATTTTTCTAAGGTTCAAACTTTAATATTTTAATTTTAAAAGTTTTTAAAGGTTTCAGGCAAAAATATTTTCAGGCTCAAGATCATGCTTCCCCAAGATAAAATCATTTCCACTGCCTGAGTCCACTTTCTTACTGTCGAAGAATGATTTTCTAATGCCAGAGCTCCATTTTAATTTGCCAAAATTATTTCCAATTGTCGAGGCTTTATTTTCTCATTTTCCAAGTTTTATTTCCATGGGCAAAACTTTCTTCTAATGTGCATGGTTGTACTTCTTGGGCAGAGCTTTGGGCTCCTCTCCTTTTCCAAAAATATCCTATTATACTGATAATGAGCATGGGTGGCACTTTTGGGATGCTTCACTTTTCCTGATAACTCTATTTATTTACCTAGGCTTAGGTTTTACTTGTTTATTGAGAGTGGAAAAAACTTTAGAATGCTTTCACTTTTCTCAATAACTCTATTTCTTCGTCCAATTTTAGGTTTTACTTGTTGGTTGAGAGTGGGTTGCACTTTAGATTACTTCAATTTTTTTGATGACTCTATTTCTCTGCCCAATTTTTTCTTTTCAATGTGGGCGGGACTTTGGGACCTCATTTTTCCCACCAATGCTTAAAACCTCTACCCAAGTGTATGGGTGGCACTTTACTTTCATCGGTATGCGAGCCAATGTCTAAAACCTTTGCCAAAGTGGTATACTATTTTATTCCTGCCGCCCAAGCATACTTAGGTAATTTTCTTTATTTTCCTCACAGTAGGTGAAACTTTAAGACTTCACTCCTTTTGGCCGATGTTAAAACCTCCACCCAAGCACACTTAGGTAATTTTATTTTCCTCAATGTGGGCGACACTTTAGGTTGCTCTTCGCAAACTTCTACCAACACTTAGTAAATTTTGTGAAAATTGCACATGGACTCTGATGACTCCATCCTTTTGCATTTTGGCACTTTATTTGTTTGTGAAGGATTTCCCATGCTTGAAAACAATTTTTTGATTCTAGAAAATAAATTTAAATTGCTTGGAAGATGCCCATTTCTCATGGTGTAAAAATATGACAAAAATTAAAAGTGCTCAAAATTGAGCAAAACTTTTTAGGTGTCCAAATGAGCCAAATGGGTATCCAAATATTTAGAAAAAAAAATTAAAAAATCATCCTAGATCAAGAGATATAGCATTAAGAAGTTCCAGCAATTAGAAACTACTATTTCCAAAAAGAAAAATACATCGAAAACCCTAAAAATTTGGTATCATTGGAAAGGTGAGCTCGAGATATTTCAACCAGAATTTGAATCATCCCAAACGGATTTCACTATCAAAAGATATAGTAATTTCAATATTGAAGTAAGTATTAGGGCAATATAAGATATTTTTAAAGAACCTTAGAAATTGATTTAAATATTTCAGAACTTAGGAAAACCATTGAAAATTAAATTTTTGAAATATTCAATTTAAATTAATATCCTTGACAGATGAATATTCAGGAAAAAATAATTTAAAATTAATGCCCTTATGCAAGGAATTCTAACACTTCAACATAGGTAATTTCCCAAAAATGATATGACCAAAACTTGGAAAACCCAAAAACTTTCATGAGGGTCCCCCAAAAAATAAAATAATAATTGTTTTCAAAGGCTCAAACAATTATATTTTTGGTGGAGGGGTGTTGCTTCTCAACAACATTTATGTAAATATTAAGGAATTTAGATTTTGGTTAAATAATAAAATATTACAAAATATTCACCTATTCAAGGTGTACAAGGACTCGAAGGGCATGTACAAAGAATATAACACAAATTTGGTTGTGATCTCGAGTGAATCTTAACCATGCCATATTCCAACATTTCTCCTTAAGCTAAATGTGGGACATAGAGAGAGACCCTTATCAATTAGCCCTATTAAGGGACACTCTGCTATGCCAATATATTTTTGCTTATGCATAAATGGTACCTAAACTTGGTCATAATATCTATTGTCTACTCTAGTAATGATACAAAACTAGAACCAAGCATCCCAAAAGTGTAAAACCAATACACAGATGCATCCAAGTCTTGTTGTGCTTGATCTATTTTATAGAACACTAGAGTATGAATAAACTGGGTGGTGTTCTAATGGTGACAGTGAAGAGTGATTGGGTGGGACTAAGGAATACAAACTTGATCTAAAATTATAAGCATCCATTGAAGGTGCTTGGTGGCATCTTAGTAGAACAATATTCCACTCTTGGGGAAGACTAAGAAATAGTGGAGTGATATCTAGAGCTCCAAGAAATGAGGCCAAATTCAAGGTAGAAGACAAAACTTAGAGTGGAGCACCACTAATGTAAATTACCAAGCTAATCAATATCTCATATCCTACCAAAATTGGAGGTGTAACAACTAAATAATGAGTACCCATCTAATATGTACATTTTATATATCAAATAAGCCTCTTGGCTATAATCCAATGAATATACTAAGGTGCTTGCATATACCTAGAATAGTAGGTAACTACAAAGACAATGTATGGTCAAGTTTAAGTGAGGTAAAAGAGACTTCCCATAAGGGACCAATATGGAGTGACATATGCCAAGGCAGTTGTGCAATATACTTGAAGCTTCAATCTAGAAGCAAAAAATGTATGAGATTATCTTTAATCCTCCATCTTAAAACATTAAATATGGTCCAAGGCATACTCATATTGTGAGATAGTGATCCCAAAGGAAGTTTTACCAGTTTGAATGCCAAAGAAGTAATATAGAAGCCCCAAATCTACCATCTCAAATGTTTAAATTGATGACTTCATTTTCTAAAACAAGGTAGGTGATATTTTATAATAAGAAGATAATCCATATATAACAAAACCATCAACATCTTCCCATACTAATGTTTTATATAAGTATCATGTTTAGCCTCACATTGTCAAAACTCATTAGTAAGAAACAAGGATTGGATATTATTATAGCAAGCACATTGTACCTACTTAATTAAATGATAGTCTAAGAGAGTGAAAACCTCAATCTCAAATCCAAGTGACTACTACATGTAAAATCCACTTGAATATCACCATAAAATATGTAATTTTCACATCCATTTACTGTACCTTCTAACCATAAGAAGTAGTTATGTATTGAATCATCCAAATAGAATCCATCTAATCAATTGAATCAAATATATTTGATTATTCAATTCCCTTCTTCTAAGATAATCCCTTGGCAAGTTGACCAATGCATTTCATGTGTACTTGGTCCTATAAGTTAATTTACACCCAACAACATTCTTTCCTTCTATGAGGAACAAGCTTTCATGTCTAGTTTATCAAATATTCAGACTTAGTAGGCATGTCATCTTCCCATTCTAATTGAATCTTAGCCTAGGATTAGGTAAGAGGATCTCTAGAATTTATAAACATTTGAGAACAATACCTTTCAATGTCATTTCATAGAAAGAATAAGTTGAAAATCATTAAGGAAAGTTATAGCCCACTTTGGTATTGGAAAAACCATGGAAGATCTAAGCACATCCTAAGATATATAAACATCATAAGACAAAACTAAATAATATAATTCATACTCATCACCCATATCAAAATCACTCATTATGGAATAAGAAATTGGTGTATCAAGGTCATTGTTCCTAGAATCTAAGACTAAATATTTTGTAAGTGGTGATACCTAAGAAGAGGAAAACTCTATAGGAATAGGGAGGAGGAAATAATAGAATTAGTTACCATAAGAATATGTAAAGAATATACTACCTAGGTGTTGTAGGTGATTTGGAGAGGAGAGGACAATCCTCCAAGGGAGGTCCCAGGTTCAAATCTCCACCCTACCAAAAAGCTTAATTGGGTATCCAAAATCCAATTGATAATGTTGGTGTGGGCAGGGTCAGGTGCGACTCCCGGGTGACTTTGACAGTATAGAACCCCCTGTTCATGGTCTCTCAGACCAAGGTGGCCCTACAAGGGGTTTTTTTCTTAAAAAAAATGTAAATAATCTACTCAAGTAGTCAAAAGAATAAGAGAATATTCAACCAAAATTTTAGGAGGAGATCCTGATGAAGTTGCTAGAAGAATCTCATAAAAAATCACCAACCTAAATAAAAACCTCATGCCTTTGAGGATATTCCTTAGAGGAATATAAATAACCTATTAAAAATAATCTATGATTATTTTATGCCTCTTTATTCTAATTATATTTAGGTACATAATCCCAAGCTAAAGACTAAAATATATGAAAATAATACACACAAATATTATCACTTACAACCTTTCAAGGGGTGTCACACCCTAAATTACTCTAGTAGGAACTCTATTGATGATGTATGTTGCATAGCTAATATCATCTCTCCAATATTTATGCTCCACTCCCTTAGCATAAAGCATGCAATAAAACATATCCATAAGTACCCTATTCTTCATCTTAGCTACCCCATTCTACTAGGGCCTTTATTGAAAGTTGAATAATATCATCAAATAAAGCCTGTCAGGGCTAGGTGGATTGGTAAGTGCTTGTCTGGACAGACAATTACCAAGAAGACACCCAAGTTCAAACCTCATGGGTAGCCTATTTGCAAAGGTAGTAGTCTATTTTGAATCCTTTGTGTGCACGCCAGACCAATGATTATGGTACAAATCTCGAGTTACCACTGGTCCCCTTCACATTGGTTCAACAATAATGAAGAAGAATAGGTTTGGTGGAAGCAACCTCTATGGTTTGAACCCTGCAGTTTTTAGTTACTAAAAATAGTGTGGTTGTGACCAACTCTCCCATGTAACTAAAAAAAAACATCATCAAATTAATAAAATACATTACTACCTCACTATAACATTCCACCTATAAGAAAGAATCATCTTCAATGATAACATGCTCTCTTAAATGCAAATTATTGTAATTTTTTTTTGGTAGATAAGATACTATAGCATTAATACCAGGTTTTGCAAGTTGACCCAAAACCTTTTACAAAAATCATCCCATGGCTGTTAATGAACATGTCCTTTCTAAGGATCCTATATATGTAAAATCTACATGCCACCAAAGCCATTACATCCGGTAAGGCACACAACCTGTTATCACTTAATACAAACAAAAAGAAACTTCCCATACAACATTCTGGGTATACCCCAAGAAAACACACTTGCATCATAATTGCAAAAGATGAAACAAACAAAGATCCCTTCCTTGAAACATAGAAGAAACAAAAAGCTGCAGACACACATAGCCGAGTACTGAAAAACTCCCACAAGCTCTATATTGGCAGCATCTGTTGTAGAGCTTAGTCATCCTCATCATCATCCTCCATTGCCTCAGCTTCATCTTCCTCATCATCATTGTCATATTCCTCACTCTCCTTAGGCACCTTCACATTCTGGTGTCCCTCATTAAAAAACACTTTGGTAAGGGCTTCATTCAATTCATGCATGAGCTGAGCAATAGTGTTGGAAGTGTTGAGCACAAAGCGCTTCAGGGTTAGAAGTGAGGGGTCAGGTTCCTCATTTTCCTCAATCTTAATAATGTCCTTGCCCTTGTCTTGGGCTTGCTTGTTTTTGAGCTACACGGAAGACCTAACAGCCCCTTCCTCAATGCATAGCCTTTTCCTTGTAGGGCCACCATGATATGAACTTTACCTCCCCTTACATTTACCATTGTAAGGGGAAGGATAATCATAGGTGGGGTTGGCCCTCCCTCTCGAAAGATCCTCAGGGTTTTCGGGGCATCCTGGGCCATGTCAATAGCAAGGGGTTGAACTGGTGGGTCTAAGGCAATAACCCACCTGTAAATAACCTTAAAAATCCCCTGGTGCATGGGCTTGACAGACCCCCTCTTATTACGATAGGATTTGATTGTATAGGTCATGGAATTGATGAGAAATTGGGGAATACTGATTGGGTTAACATCATGAAATAAATTAACAAAGGCATAATGGAAACTGAGTAACACCTTACCAGGTTCCTCCGTTGTAATGTATTCCATAATGTTCTTCATGACGGTATTCCAAGGAGTTGGGAGATCAGTCCTAGTTAAACCAGATTTGGCCTCCTTGAATATCTTTGGATTGTCCTTGAATTCCTTCAGTTCCACCTCCCAATGATGCTTCTGATGATGAATTGACCACCCTTTAACTGACTGCTTGGTAATGTTAGCCAACAAAGTAGCATCTATGGTAATCGCCCTACCACAAACAACTACTCGCCCTTCATCCTAGGTATCCATGACCTCCTGGGTGATCTCATCATCAACTCCAGAGAACAACTCAAATAACTGAGCAAAATGCCTCTCAGTTAATATGCCCTGGGCAACAGACTCCATAACCAGAACAAAAGGCTCAATGAAAGTCATTGTTTCATCAATATTACTCTGGTTCTCCTCTGAATTCATATGCACGATGTTCTGAACCAATAGGAAACCCTTGAAATAAAAGCCTTGCCAAAGGTGGTGAATTATTTTTTTGACGTCAACACATAGGTGAAAGTCGGTTTTCAAGGAATGTACCAAAAATTGCCTGATCCTCTCTGCAAGATAAGTTTTCTCCTCATCCTTACGTGGCCACATTGAACTTAATTCAACTCATCTACCATATTCGATGTCAGGATTTTCTTACATTGGAATAATTATTAGGGTTGGATAGCTCACCTGCTTGAAAAATAAAGGAGTATTATTACTCTTAATAACTCTTTGGTAATTGCTTTCTTCCGCATATGACATGCTTTGGGACCACATCCCATCTTGAAAAATCAACCTTGGAGAAGTGAGCCTGCTGGCTATATTTGTGATGGTTGCTATCTGATGGTCCACATGGTTATGGTTCGAGGTATTATATTGTCATTTTTTCCTATTCATGTGATTATCAACCAACCTCGTATTACTGAGGTGATTAGGAGCCATAATATCTGACATGTGACTGTCCCCATTAGTCTTTGTGGTATTTCCAATCAACATCCACAGAGGCTGACAACTCGAATAATTTTTATTATGATACCATTTCAAAAAAGAGATAGGAATGCTCCAAGCCTTCAAACTTATAGTGCCTTCCCTATTGGTAAATTTGTCTATCATTTTTGGCATTCTTGTTGAATAAGCTCCTCTACTTCACTCGGGACACCGTGGTCCCATTTAGAAAGTCCATCACCATCGACACCCAAATTGGCAAGCTTATCAACAATTTTGTTAGCTTCTCGAAAAAACATGTTGGGCTTTTATGTCTTACCTTCCCTGGAAAAGGATCCTAGCCTCTTCAACAATTGTTTTAATTCTCCAAGGAGGTGTTTTCTAGTTATTGAGGAGATTTATAACATGCATAGATTCTCCTTCAATGATCAAATTTTCGTCTAAGTATTGTGTCATTTGAAGACCTCTCCATATAGCTCTAGCTTCAGCTTCGTTGTTTGTACTTTTTCCCAAATTTTCATAGAATGCAAGCACCATATTCCCATTATGATCTCGCACAATGCCGCCAACACCTGCTCTGGCAGGATTGTCCTTAGACGCTTCATAAAAATTAAGCTTGAACCAGCCCATAGGAGGTGGGGACCACTTGAAATTGGTTCTAGGGTTGACTGCCCTAGGCACAGACTCATATAACAAGATTAAACTTAAATATTGAGCAATCGTGATTTCCTGTGGATGAGGTTTATGGCTATCTGGAGGGATAAGTTTCACATTCTCATTTACACAGGATAGGATCCTGGCAATGATAGTTTTGTGGTCATGGATAGACTCATTAAAAACTCTATGATTCCTTTCCAACCACACCTACTAAAGATAGTGATTGAGACAAATTTTCCACATGTATCTAAGTCTTTGGCTTGAAAAGGGGCTAAGCCACTGGATGAACAAATCAAGAACGATGGCTGGTTTGACCCAGGAAATATTGAAGGCCTAAAAAACCCCACTTAATACAGTCAAGGAAAAAGGGCACTCAAGGAAAATGTGATAAATGGTCTCCCAAATAGCCCTACATAGATAACAACAATTAGTGATACAAATAACTTTATGCATCATATTATAAATGGTTATAATTCTTCCTTGGATAACCAGCCAAGAAAAGACTGCAATTTTTGGAATTATATTTTTAATTCACACTAAGTCCTTTTGGAGGACAAAATCCTCATCATCAAGCAGAAGCTTGTAAGCTGAATTAACAGTGAACTATCCATTTTCCACAGGAGCCCAGGTCACTTGATCTTCCTTGGGTATCATGGGGATAAAATGTTGCCCGAGAATGTTACAAAGATCATTTGATTCCACTTGAAATCCCTAAATCCTTATTTTTTTCCACTTCATTCTACCTCTATCCTCAACCATATAACCAGATACTTTTCTGCCAATGAGCTCTTTCATGATATCTCTGATTCGAGCTAAGTGAGGATATTGCATGAGTGGTTCATCCTTACCCCATCTATCATACCAGTAGTTTATCCTTTGTTCGTTGCCTAAAAAACCATATTAAACCTTTTTTGATGATTTCCTTACTATTGAGAATAGCTTTCCAAAAGGCTGAACCTCTGATCAAAACTGAGTCGCTTAGGAATTCCATATTTTGAAGATATTTTTGTTTGATGATAGTTTTCCATTCATTTTCTTCACCAAAAATGAGGAGTCACGCCTGCATAGATAGTAAAGCTAAATTCATATGAGCAATTATCCTCAGACCTAAGCCCCCATTTTACTTGGGTCTGCACACTTTAGTCCATCCTACAAGGTGAATCCTTTTTCTCTCCTCTGAGCCAGTCCATAAGAAATATTTTTGGAGTTTCTCAATTTTTTGGAAAACCTTCATAGGGGATTTAAAAATGGAGATGAAATATACTGTAATGCTCTGAAGAGAGGCCTTATTGGGATTTAGCTTTCCTTCTTGAGATAGGAGATGGTCTTTCCATCCAGTAAGTTTTTCTAAATTATTTCAAAAACCTTGTCCCACATTGACTCTCCCGGAGAACCAATGAAAAGAGGGAGACCAAGATACAAAGTGGGGAGGTTTGTTATATCACACCCTACAATTTTTGCAATCCTTCCTTACCTATGAATGGGGGTGTTCAAGAAATATTACTTACTTTTACTGAAATTAAATTTTTGACCAACAACGTCCTCATAGAGTTGCAGGATGTATTTAATTCTTTTGGCCTCAACCACCGATGCCTTAGTCAATAAAAAGGTATCATCGATGAATTGTTTGTGAGATACAGCCTTGGTGAGATATTTTGCCTTGATTCCTGATATTAGCCTTGAACTGCAAGTATTTTTTATGGTTTTGCCTAAATATTCTACCACAATGATGAATAACATGGGGCTGATAGGGTCCCCCTGCATAATTCCTCTATGACTTTGAAAGTAACCAACAGTTGTTCCATTAACCAGAATTGAGAACCATGCTTTATAAATGTATTATTTGATCAAATTAACCCATTGATGGTGGAAACCAAACTTAAGGAGGACAAAAATCAGAAATTCCCAATTTAACCTATCAAATGTTTTATTCATATCAAGCTTAAGGGCAACAACAAACCTATTAGTCTTATGGGAAGAGTGCAGAGCTTCATGAACTGTGATAAATCCATACAAAATTGACCTGCCCTGGATAGAGCTTCCCTGGCATGGATCTATGATATGAGGCAAAACATCTCTCATTCTATTTGCAATGGCTTTCGTTAGGATTTTGTAAGAAACATTGCACAGACCGATTGGCCTAAAGTCAGCCATAGATTCAGGGGTTTTCTTCTTAGGAATTAGAGCAATAAAAGTATATTTGAGACCTTTTGGGATATGATTGATTTCTTGGAATTCATGGACAACAGAAATTACATCCTCCTTTATGATTTCCCAAAAAGCTTGATAGAAATGAGGGGGAAAGCCGTTAGGACCTAGGGCTTTATCAAGCTCCATGCTAAACAAGGCTTCCTTAATTTCCTCTTCATAAAAGGGAGCTAGAAGCTTAAGTTTAATATCCTCATTTATTATGGTATGAATTTATTGCAAGAGAATATCCTTGGCCTCCTAATTGCACTGTGATTCCTGACCAAGGATAGAATTGAAATAAGAAACTGCCTCCTTTCTGATTTCTGTTAAGTCTTGAGTACTAGAACCATATGCTTTTTTCAAATTTTTTATCTTGTTATTGCTTCTATTTCTAAGCATGGTGACGTGAAAAAAATTGGAATTTGAATCTTCATATTTCAACCAAAGCAGCCTTGATTTTTGCCTCCAATAGATTTCCTCATAGGCCAAAATGTTATGAAACTCTGCTAGTTTTTCTTGTTCCTCCTACCTAGTAGTTTCATGAGCATCACCATTTTGAATCCTCTGATCAATTATCTTCAAACTTTTGATATCCTATTTCTTATTTTTGAAGAGTTTCCCAAATACCTCTTTGTTCCAAATTCGAATATTTTCTTTAACAAACTTTAATTTGTGAGCAAGTTTAAAAGTTGCACTGCCCCTGACAGGCTGCTGCCACCACTGAATTAAGTTATCTCTGAAACTAAAATGCTTGCTAATTATTGTAATTATGTAGAAGGTGTTAGTGGTTTTTCATTGTGCCTTGTTGCCCCTAAACCTACAATCCACTCATAAGAAGAATTGAATGCCTAATACACTAAATGAACAACTACATCGTCTTGTGAATTTTCACCATCATTATTATCCTTACTTTGAGCAGATAGCAACACTGCTACCTCTTTTTGGTTGCTTCCTTAAGTTTCTTGATGTAAATATATCAAAACCCTTTTTTGTGTTCTCCATTCTTATAAAAATCATAGGTTATATTCTTGTAGGAGTTTTAATATTCTCATTATACTTTAGTTTCTTGTCAATGTTAGCCTTAATATTCTTTTGCATGAGCTTGATTGGTAAAAGGACAATCCTTAAACCACTATATTTGATTCTAAGTATGAATAAGATATCTGAACACTTCATCAATTGGAGTAGGAGCATAAAGACGCATCTCAAACACAATAACAACTATACAATCTATCTATATATATATATATATATCAAAGGCCTTATTGAATATAATTTTTAGAAATTCAATATTTTTTGGCTATCCATAGATTCGTATTCCTTCCTTGTTCCCTTTTGGAATCCATATAGCAGTCTAGATGTCATCTTGTAACTTTTTTAAGTGACTAATATACTCATAAATAGAATTGAAGGAATATATGGTAAAGGTAGCAAGCTACATCTCCAATCTACTAGTTTTTATGGATTAAATGAAATCACATACCTCTTAAAAAATTTCAAGCAATTTCTTGGTATCTATAGTGGTGTAACATGGGTGTCATTGATATCATCAACATTGAGATCTATCACATGAAGAACAACATACTTATTATCCTAAAAAACTACTTTATCCTTTTAAAATAAATACCTAAAGGATTCTAACTCATATATTTTAGCAACTCCTTGATTCAGAGGAGAGTTTCAATCTTGATTTTATAAGTGATATAGTTTGATCTATTTAGTAATGGAATATGTTGTTCCACAACTTTCCCACCCAAATACAAATGTTTGCATGTAGATGCAATAAAAACACTACTAATGTAGAAGATCTAAATCATTGTGTAATTTAAAAAATAAAATACTTCATATGTAAAATTTATGGTCCCAAAAAAATTGGTTCTAAAATCACACAAAATTCCTCTAGAACTTTTGAAAACCTAATTTTTTTGTACCTACAATAAATAAGAAGGCACCACATATTTTTCATGAGTTGCTAGAGGATGCCAATTGGGCAATAGTATACAAACTACTAGTGATTGAGTTATTCTATATGTCACTATCTCAAATAGGAGGATGCCAACTAGGTGTTGACTATATAAACCACTAGGTAGTATACAATTTAACCAAACTACACAACTTGTCATGCTCTAAATTGCTCTACAATCTATGAATCAGAATATTCCATATCACTATTTGATTCAATCTAATATTCATGCTTCAAAAAATTACTCTTGATTGGTCAAACCTATATTTATATTCATAATATGGTACTTGTTTTGCTACATCAATGTATGACACATTGGATCCTACCATATCACCTTCCACATTATCAACTACCATATCACTATAGAGTATGGATACCGCATCATCATATGTTATGTCATCATTGATATCTAAGTCATAATAAGTTACCATATCATGATAGGGTTCCAAGTCTTCATTATATGCCATGCTAACACAAGGTGGTGCATCAACATGTCCTAGAGAAAAGGTGTTAGCTTTTGAAGCTATAACCTTGAAGGAAATGCAACCACAAGTAGTGAAATAAGCAAGAAATGTTATATCTATGATAATGGCTAACTAATAAGCATGAAAATAACATGAGAAACTTCTAAAATAACTCATGCAATAGCCATTAATGAAAGCTCATGAAAATAGAAACTTGATACAATATCTCTCTACTACTCTACTAGTGCATGCTATAGACAATGCATGCTTCATTACCAATTACAATGGTAAGTCACAAATATATACTAGTATGTGACTCTTCACTTTCCTACCCTAAGGACACATGTGCATTCTACACAATAGACACTTGTGCACATGCACAACTAACTAAGGACACTTGTTACTCCTATTCTAAATACTCATGTACATGTGGACTACATGCACATTTACATCATTGCACATTTTAACACTTGTGCATTTATTGCTTCTTCCCCAAGTAACTACTTAACCTAAGATAAACTCCTAATCTAATAATGTACCCAAGGTGGTACATTGACATGTACCAAATAATATAATATACTTTAACAACCCCTTGTATTACATTATTTTGTTATTGAAGACTTTACTATTCAATATGAATCTTTGTATTTATCTTCATTCTTCAAGTGGTCTTGGATTTGATATTCTGCTTGAGATTCATCCTTTTGCTTAACTTATTATTTTGACTTTCTCACCGTTACTATTTTCCTTCTAATTTTGCTATCAAATAAATTCATACCTTTCTTGTGCCCATCTCTATACCTTGAGAAATATACTTGATAAAATCCACTAATAAAGTTTCTTGTCATTGTATATATCCAATAAAAGAAATGATTTTCTTTGTACCAACAATGTCTTTGAGAATTATTGGTTCCTCCACAAATTTTACAACTATGGAGATTCCAACATCTCTTTATCTTATGCCCATATCTGTTACAATGATTGCACCTATTTTATTTTACCAACTCCTTTTTACCATTATGGCATTCACAAAAACTATTCCTGTCAATCACTATTATTGATTTGATGTCACTATGTTATGTTACAAAATTAGTTCCTTGCCTCTTGTTTGTAGTCTAACTTGTATATTCAAGATCTTCAAATTTTGATCTAATTTTTTATGTTGTTGGTTCTTTCATTCCCTATTCATATTTTTTTGATCTTGTATTTTCATATCTTATCAAATTTGAACCAAATCTGTTAGTATGATCAATGCAATCATTAGAATGATCTTTATCAGTATAAATATTATTATGTGCATCTCTATCATATATGCCTTCATCAATTCTAAAAGTATAGGTTTTTTTTGCACAATCATTAATTGTATTCAAATAACTTGTATTATATATAGCATCAATCATTACAATAGGTTATTTTATACTTGTCATGTAGTCTAAATAACTAGTTTCACAACATGTCTTAATCATCAATGGTTTTTATTCTATAGTATTGCAACATGAATCTACCATAATGGGCCTTAAATAATTTGTATCACTAGAAGAATCTTTCATATCTATTTTGTTCTTTACCTCTTCAACATTTTCATGTTCTCTCATCTTGGAAATATTAAGAGTGACAATTCCTTTGTAGATTATTCTCCATAGATTGATAGGTATAGTAACAAAGTCTTCATAGAAATCATTAGCATTGTTAAGAACACTTTGCATGCATTTTTGAAGTATAGAATAATTCTCTTTTTTTCTTCACTAGTAATATTAGCAAGCCTACTATTCAAAGTATTTGCTTCATCAATATACTTGTTCTTCAAATATTCTATCATGTCCTCTTGTCTTCTATTCTTGTCTTTTATAACTTCATTGGAAAGTAATACCATATATATCAGGTCTCCTATATCACTTGGTAATATGAAACTATTTTTAGAATATTTATATGTCTCATCAAGCTTTCCATTCAAATAATTGCTAAGTGCTAAGAAATTTTCATTTTTTATTTCTTTTAACATTGATTGTAAGGCACCTTTTTCAGTCTCTTCTATCAAGTGTTGTGAATGACATTTTAATCTTTCCAATATTTCTAAAATTTCTTGAATGTCTTATTGTTTTCCTTGGACTTATTGATTGTATATTTATTATTCTTGAGAATATAAGTTTCCCATTTTAATTATATTCAACTCATGTATTTATATTTCTAGTTTTTGATCACCTATTTTCTTTTTCATTTGCTTTTTTTTTTGCCATATTCCTTTGATGTAGGCTATCTTATGGCTCCCTAGATAAGATATTTAGAGTTTTGTAAACTATATTTGCAAAATTCAATATCCTAATTTGATGTAGTAGACCTTATCTCTCCAATATTATCAATTTTACAAATATTAAATCTGATTTACAAAACCTAATTGGTTGATTACAAAACTTGTAATACTCTAGGTAGAATACCTTTTAATTCCCAAGTAATTCAGTAAAAGATCATGTTTGCTAAGATATTTTTAAATATTCAAGTTTTATAAAGAACTTGGATCTACCAAATGATTTTGAGTGCAATATGTTTTGATAGTATTTTTAGCTTTCTTAGTTTCCTTGAGTTGAATCCCTTTTATCTCCCTAATGTTCAACTATTATTTTTCACCTTATTTCTCCTATTAATGGATAAATAGAAATCTAAATATAATGCACCTTCAAGTTTTGATAAGGTTATTTTCCTTCAAGACCTTTTAGTTGGATTAATATCTCATAATTTAGTAAAAGAGACTAAATGCAAAAAGCAATTTCCAATTTCTAAGTAATTAATGTTTTTGCTTCTTTTTTGTTAGCTTTTGATATAATATGCAAAGGGTAATAACAATCATGAGATGCAAAATAATATGAAAGAAAGTAAATTTTCTAGATGACTGATACATGCAATAAATAGAAATGATATAAATGAATACAATGTAGCTATGGAGGAAGTGAAAAATCCATTAATAAAGCTACTGGACTACATTGCACCCATCACCACTGGATGGTGATCCACTCAAAATTGTACTATCTATGAAGATGATATAAGCTACTATGTCCCTGAATATCTCTATATCTATCTAACAGTGAGGCCTTCCTTATATAGGTAAAATAGGTTACTTGCCCAACACCCTATCTAGTTGTACAAGGGACACCTTGCACATTTACAACTTGCACATTGACACTTGTGAATTTATTACTTTGCATGAAGTAACTAGATAACTTCCCCCTAAAGTAATCTAATGTCCTAAGTATGTGCCTTGAAAGATACATTTACATGATCCAAATGATGGAATATAATCTATTTCTAACACTCCCTATATTACATTATTTAGATATTGAAGAATTTTAGTCTTCAATATGGATCTTCATCTTCATATTGATATTTGTACTCTTCCTATGCATTCTTTGTAACCTATTAAAGAAAATAGTCAGTGTTTCTATAAAATGTTACATTTACTGACAGAGATTTCACTTCATAATCCTTTGTAGGTTCTTCCAATTCTTCGATTTCTTCTATCCTTTGAACCAGGTGACCTTTTTGATTTCTCTTATGATATTCCAATCGAGGATATTTGGTTGGTCATTTCAATCATTACTGATGAGGGTTCCTTTGGTATTTTCATGGTCAAAATTGATTCCCATTGTTCATATGATTTCCTTGGTTCCTATTTTTGGGATTATATCTGCAATAGTTGGTACTATGGCCTTTATTTTTGCATATTTGATAATACCATGCTTTTCATCCTCTTGTTTATGAAGCAATATTTCCCTATGGATTATCTTTTGATGCCAATGCAATGCTAGTCATATCATATTTCAAAGTGTTTTCTACTTCATATTATTGAAGTTTATTGACTAGGTCATCAAAATAAGTATCTTTACAAAAGACATGTAAAGATGCTACCAAATGCTTATAGCTATTTGATGTGTATCGTTAATAGAATCATTTAATATTTATGATTTTTCAATTCAGGGTGATGTCCAAGGCTATATATGAAAGAAAATTTAAGCAAGTTGGAGAGTAGCTCATTTATACAACAGGCTTTTATTGGTGAAACAGGTTTTGTTGGGGGTTTTAGGTCACTTCTAATCCTATTTTGCATGAAATGAAACTAATTACTTGCAAGAATTGAAAACTACTTCTAAGACCTAAAATTGAAACCTAACTATAGTTGTAAGAAATGAAATTGTAGGAATGTAAATGTTGTTGAATTGAAACCTAGTTTACACTTATAGAATTGAAATGTTGCTTGAAAAGGAAACACACATGCTAAAAGAAACTATCAGTTCCTACTATAGGAGGTTTTTAGGATTCAATTACATTGGTTGGCAATAAAATGAAAGCAGTAATTACAAGACATGGCATTGAATTTCAGAGGCGCTTGAATCAACTTCAGAAGGTGGTGCAGAATACGGGAAACCTTTGGTATGTTTTTATTGGATGCGTGGCAGACTATTATTCGTTGCTTTTCAAAATTTTCAATTTTAGAACGTGCATCTTGGGTGATGGGATTTCTTAGGTGCTAATTACTTGTTGTTGGTTATGGGTTAGCTGAATTGGAAGTTTGTTATTGGTGATGACTTGGCTTATTTCGTGGAAAGAGAATGTAGATTATCTTGGTTGTCATACCCTCATTTGTCGAGGCATCTTGATTGAATGGCTTGAATATTGTGAAAGAAACCGAGGCACATGTTTTCCATAAAATCCCTGATTCAACATCACTCGATTAAATGCAAACATGTGACCTTAGTTACTCATGCCTTGACCTTACGTTGGTGTCAGATGATGTGGCAAAAGAAATAAATTTTCTTATTTTCTTTATGCACATGCCACGTGGAAATTCAAATTTCAAATTTCACCATAAAACTTGAATTTCAAATCTACCCTTTTTCATTTCAAAGTTATTTTTCATTCCGAAGCTCAAACAATTTCTCATTCCGAAGCTCTGCTCATTTCGAAGCTCTGCATTTTTTTGTTATAAAATAAATAGAACAACATTTTCATTCTAGATCTTGGTATCATTCCGAAGCTCTATGAAATATCTAGGTATTCATGCCATCAAAGCTACACTTATTTCCATGGATCTACAATTTTTCATCTAGTCTTCCTTTTCTGCCCCTCAAACTTATAATTTTTTATAACAATAAGGAATTCCTTTTGTTTTCTTCTAGAAAGGTTGTATGTTTTGGGTTTTCCAAACCCTATGAATGTTTCTATGCTAACTAGTGATTTTTATACACTACATACTAAATATCTACAATGATCAAATGCAAGAAACACATACCTGATTTGAATAATTATTTCACACTTTTACAGATGGTTGTTTCTGCTGATTACTAGCTGATTTTTCTGCAATCAAACAAAATAGGTGCAGTATGATGAGATTTATACAATGGTGGGATAGGAATGGGTAGGTCAATTCAAGGTAAAGCATGCCAAAAAACCAGTTTTCATGCCAACCAATTCAGAAGTGCCTCCTAGAAGGTTTTCACTTTCTGAATTATTCATTTTTCTCTCCTTTTTTTCATTCATTTTTTTTCATCTTTTTTTTTTCATTTCTCTCTTTTCAATTTTTTTAATCTTGGTTGTGCCCATGAAGGAATTTCACAATTTCCCTGAAATTATACCCATGAAGGAAGTTCACAACCAAGATTTATTCCTCTTTTTGTTTTCTTGTTTTTCTAATTTTTTTTGTTTTCTATTTTTTCTTGAAACTCTTCATTGTTGTACTAAATCTGTGATGGAAGAGGGAATCTCTTCCATCATGCATATGTCCAAGTTGTCAATTTTTTGCAAGAACTCTTCTTTAGTTAGTGGTGCATGGTATACCCAAAGGTGATGCCCATTCACTACCAACTTCCTCCATGAGTCATCGATGGGAGAAAGATGAACTACCCCATTTTCGAACACTTCTTCAATATGATAAGGTCCAAGCCACCTAGTCTACAACTTCCCAGGAAAATCCTCATAATGAGAATCAAACAATAAAGCCCAATCTCCTTGCTAAAATTTTCTCTGTTGAATGTGGCTGTCATGCCACAACTTCTACTGCTCCTGAATCACCTTAGTTTGATGCAATGCATCCAACCAGAGTTCATCCAATGCATTCAACTGCAAAATATGGTTCGTATGTGCCTGTGATAAATCAATTCCAATTTCCAAAGTTGTTCAAAGTGTTAGTAGCTCAAACTCAATAGGCAAAAGAGGCTTCTTACCATAAACCAATTCGTAAGGTGTGAAACCCGTGGTGGATTTCCATGTAGTGTTATAAGCCCAAACTACTTCAGGTAATTTATCAAGCCAATTTCTCCTATGAGAAGCTACTATTTTAGTTAGGATATTTTCTAACTCCCTATTTGTTACTTCAACCTGACCATTTGCCTATGGGTGGTAGGGTGATGATTTCCTATGCTTAATCTCATATAATTTAGTAAAAGCTTCAATGACTTTGGATGCAAATTGGGGTCCATGATCTGTGGTAATAGACCGTGGAGCTCCAAACCTCTAAAAAATATGAGTATACAGGAAATCAGCAACCTTCTCTTCATGAGCATGTTTGAAAGCACGCACCTCTGCCCACTTAGTCACATAGTCAGTGCATACCAAGATATGCACCTTTCCTTGAGATGGTGGGTCAATAGGTCCCACAAAATCTAGCCCCCACCTCTCAAATGGTTCTAAAACCACTTGAGGCTACAATGGAATTTCATTTGTGTGGGTGGGTTTCCCCATCCTTTGACATGCATCACAATGTCTGATGTATTTTTTTACATCCTTGTGAAGAGATGGCCAATAATAACCTGCACCTAGAATTTTCCTAATTGTACTTTTTACCAAATAATGTCCACCTGATGGTTCATCATGGCAAGCTCAGAGGACATCATACACCTCATCCTTTTGGATGCACCTACGTAAAACATGGTCAGGACTGCATTTAAAAAGTAGACCCTTAATCCATTTGAAAGAGGAACTCTATTTTATTAACTGTTTCTTTTGTTTAGGAGTGAAATGTAGAGGAATTCTTCTTGTTACCAAGTAGTTAGCTATATCTACAAACCATGGTGATTGGATAGATATAGCAAACAATTGTTCATCAGGAAAAGTATCCTCAACCAACTCTTCCTCCCATGTGTTTTGTAACCTTGACAAAAAATCTGCCACTACATTAGCCTTTCCTGGTTTTTTGATTATAGTGATGTCAAATTCCTGCAACAACAGTAACCAGCGGATAATTCTTGCACTTACCATAGGTTTATTCATCAAATATTTAATGGTTGCATGGTTTGTATGGATGAATACTTGATATCCTATGATATAATGCCTGAACTTGTTGATAGCATATACTACTACCAAGAATTATTTCTCAATAGTGGTATAGTTCTTTTTTGCTCCTGTCAGATTCTTGCTAATGTAGTATATGGCATAATGCTCACCATTTTCAATCTGCCCTAATGTTGCTCCAATTGTAGTATTGGAAGCATCAATTTGGATGTGAAATGGTAGCTTCCAATTAGGTCCTCTTAACACAGGTGGGGTTGTCAGTTTTTCCTTCAAAGCCTCAAAAGACTCTTGGTATTTTGTAGACCAGGTAAATTTAGAATATTTAGTCAATAGTGCAAACATGGGGTTGGCTATTGTGCTGAAATTTAGAATAAACCTACGATAAAAACCAATATGTCCTAAGAAACTCCTAACATCAGTTTGAGTTTTTGGAGGTGGAAGGTTCTTGATGATCTCAACCTTCTTGGGGTCAACTTTGATCCCATGAGAAGAGATGTGGTGACCAAGAACAATGCCTTCCTCCATCATCATAAAATATTTCTCAGGATTTAAGGATAAATGGTAGGTTTCATAGCGTGTTAAGACCTTATCAAGATGTTCCAATGTAAAGTCAAAGGTTTCTCCACACACTGTGAAATCATCCATGTAAATTTCTACACTTTCATTAGTTAGATCAGAAAATATTGCTAAAACAACCCATTGAAAAGTTGTTGGGGCATTACATAAACCGAAGGGTAATACCCTATAAGCAAATGTTCCCCAAGGGCATGTAAAAGTAGTTTTCTCTTGGTCTTCAGGTGCAACCCGAATCTGGTTGTACCCATTGAAACCATCAAGAAAATAGAAATATTTTTTTCTAGCAAGAGTGTCTAACACTTGGTCTATAAATGGTAATGGGAAGTGGTCCTTGTGTGTGACTTTGTTTAATTCCCTGTAATCTACACACACTCACATTTTTCCATTTTTCTTTGGAACTATAACCAATGGAGAGACCCATCGACTATCAAAAATTGGATAGATGAACCCTACCTCTAAGAGTTTTTCAATCTCTTCTTTGACAATATCTCTCAAGGTAGGATTCAATCTTCTTTGGGGCTGCCTCATAGGTTTAACATCCTCAGTATAAATTTTGTGAGTGCATACATCAGGGTGGATCCCTGACATATCCTTGTAGTCCCAAGAAAAGGCATGAACATGTTTCTGTAGAACAACAAATAATTTTGCTTCTTCTCCTTTAGTCAACCAACTATTAATATTCAAGAATTTGCCTAGCTGCACTTCAATCTGCTTTGTCCCTGGGAGGATAAAGTTTACTCCTTCATACTTGGTTATCAAGGAGTTTAGTGGACAATGGTGTGGTTTGAGAGAATGAAAGACTCTTGTCTCCTTATCAATAGTGATTCCTGGTGGAAGCATGTCTTGCATGGGATAGTGGAAAGAGGAGAGGAGGTGATGGTGCCATCCATGTGGCAGTGTAAAAGAACTATCCTATAGTGGAGTAGATGACATATTTTTAGAAATTTGGCCCTCATCATTCCATAACAGGTGATGAACAACTACTGGTTCATCTTCCATTCCTTGCTCATGTAGAGCACTCACTAGGATGGTCTCATCCTCAAAAACTTCTCTTTCCTGGGAGTCTATCTCCTCTATGTGTTCCTTCACTACTAAAGTAGCTAGTGTGGAAATGGTCTCTTCTTGCTCTTCATCTGAATCAGAAAACCATAGCTGACCTGAGAATTTGGTTGAAGGTTTTGCAGGTGGGTAAAGAGAAATCTGCTTTAGGTCAATGCCATTGGAAATTATCATTTCTCCTAACCTACAGTTTATAAATGTAGCTGTAGTTGCAAGCCAAGGTCTTCCCAAGATGATGGGGTAGCCATTTGCTGAGTTTTTGGGTTGTAAAACCAGGAAATCTATAGGGTATTCCCAAGAAGAAACTTCTATGGGGATGTCTTCTATGATCCCTTCAGGTTTTGCAACTGACCTATCTACCATTTCTAAAACTGTAGATGTAGGATTTAGATGTTTGAGCTACAATTTTTCCATTGTTTCTTTAGTCATAACATTTATTGCAGCTCCTAAATCAACCAAGATATTTGAAATTGGTATTGACCTTATGGTGACTATAATAATTGGGCTCCCTAGGTCACTATACTTTGGGGGTACTAGTTTCCCTGATAGGAGATCAACTAGCTTCCCTTCAACTTGAACAGTCTTAGGAAATGATTTCTTCTTTCTCCCTGGTCTCTTAATACACAAATCTTGGATAGTTTTGTTAATCAAGGGCACGTCCCTAATTGCTTGCAATAAGGGAAGTGATATGGTTAACCATTTAAGCTCTTTAACCAGGTCTGATTCAGGATTTTCTGTAGAGTTTTTGAATCTTTCAGGGTATGGAACTATCCCTGAGGAAGGTAAATTCTCTGCTTGTACTTTCTCTATGTTTCCTCCTTTCTCCAGGGCTGGTTTCAGTTGGTCTGGATGAGAAGGTTCTTGTGTTCCATCAAGTTCTTCAATGGTAGGTGGAACCGGTTCAGGTAGAATCTTTCCTGAATGTAATTGGATATTACTGTAGTCAAGAACATGAACTGCAACATTTTCTTTAGATTCAACCACATAGATAGGGGTTGCCTATCTTGTGTTATTTGGGTTAGTCATAGGTTGGGATGGAAGTGGAGGTTGCTTCACCTATTGTGATGGTTGTTGTTGTGGTTGGTTGGATCTTCCTTGAAAATTTTGATTAGGGGTAGGCAACAAGTTCTGAGTTTGACCTTGATATCTTTGCTGCCTTGGATAAGGTGGATACTGCTATCCCTAGCTTGATCCATAGGACTGGTTTTGCATCCAAGGTGGATTGAATTGATTCCAAGATGGATTACTCCACCCATATTGTGACCAATCTTGAGGAGATGTCCAAGTAGGGTGATTCCAATATTGTTGGGGTGATTTTGAATAACCCCATGGCATATTCCAAGGATTTTATCCCCAATTTATGGGAAAACGAGGGGTATTTTGATATTGTGAAAAATTTTTCCCCTGTTTTTGCCTAATAAAATTGAGTTCTTCAGTTTGTGTTTCCAAAACATTTTTGAGTTGTGGAAGCAGATGGTATTTATCAGTAGGATGTTCCTTTGTACAGATGCTACAAATAGCTAAAATTGAAGTTTTATTCAAGGGATAGTCTTGCAAAGCATGTTTATTTCTACATCTTGGGTAGTAAATAGCTAGGGGTTCCATAGATTTTGATTTTGCATTCATCTCCCCTAGAGTTGTATTTAATTGCACAAGAATATCAGTTTTCATGTTTGCCAATTCTTCCATTAGATCTTTCACATCATTGCCATTAGTACTCCACTTTCATCTTCTTTGCCTAGTGCAGGAGTAATTTTTGCATAAGTCCAAAATTTCATCAATGTCAAGGGTATTTACATCCCCTTTACCCATTAAGTCCAATACCTCCCTGGAATCATCTTGTAATCCCCTCAAAAATATAGCCTTACACATTTCTGGCTCTATAGGTCCACATATTTTTTGAATAAAGGTAAACCTATCAAGATAATCCTCCAAGGTCTCATCCTCTTCTTGTTTAATTCAGAATAATTCATATTTTTTGTTTCTTACCCTACAATATTCTTGGTATTTATCCAAGAATACACTCTCCATATGTTCCCAAGTTCGAATAGATTCTGGTTCTAGACTCATAAACCAACATAGAGCTGCATATTTAAGTGTGGAAGGGAATACTTTAAGCTTCTGATTATCATTCACATAGTCATAAGTCTGACATACAACCTTGAATTCAAACAAGAATTGATCAGGATCTTTAGATACAACCCCTTGAAAAGCTGGAAGTATTGAAGGTGAGATTGTTTTCATAGGAGAATTCTGTGTAGGATTTAATCGAATGGGATATTCGAAAGTCCTAGAAGGACAAGGATTATCTGCTTGATTGTGGATATTACTATCCCCATATGGATTTTCTAGTAAATCTACCATAATATTATTCCAAACCTTGGTGTAGATATGTCCAAATTGCCCTGGTGGTATGGATTCAATAGGAGTAGATGGAGGAGTACTAGTAGATAGTTCCTCTAAAATTTCTTGTTTAGGAGATCCTACACTTCTTGATGATGAAGATGATTGTTTTTGTTTAAGTCTATCAAGAATTTCAAACACAGGAAATTCACCTCTTGAGTGTGAAGATCACCTTCCTATGGTAGGCAAAGGGGTAGTTCAGATAAATCTACCTTTTTCATCCCTTAGCCTATTCATTCATGCTTGTATCTAGATGGACTGAAATACAACTTTACCAAAAACTATTACTTGTACCAGTCATTTATCCAGATTTCACTCTAAAGTTCACAACTTAGCACACTTAACAATTATTGGGCTACTTTCATCTTCTAACAACACCTTTCCTCAACAACGATGCCAAAAATGATGTGTGTCATTAATAGCATCATTTAATATTTATGATTTGTCAATCCAGGGTGGTGTCCAAGGCTATATACGAAAGAAGGTTTAAGCAGGTTGGAGATCAGCTCATTTAGATAGCAAGATTTTATTGGTGAAACAGGTTTTGTTGGGGGTTTTAGGTCACTTCTAATCCTATTTTGCATGAAATGAAACTAATTACTTGCAAGAATTGAAAACTACTTCTAAGACCTAGAATTGAATTCTAACTATATTTGCAAGAATTGAAATTGTAGGAATGTGAATGTTGCAGAATTGAAATCTAATTTACTCTTGCAAAATTGAAATGTTGCTTGAAAAGAAAACACACATGCTAGAACAACTATTAGTGTCCTATTGTAGGAGGTTGTCAGGCTTCTGCTATAATGGTTGACAATAAAATGAGAAAGCTGCTAGAAGACTTGATAAAAGTTGCTAAAGCATGAAAAATAAGGGAAAACAAAAATGTTGCAATTTATGCTAATTATCAAATCATAGAAATAGGAAAATAAAGAAATCATTGGTCTATGCTACTTAGTCAACTAACACACATATTTTCTACATAAAAACATAGTTGAAGACATGAAGACATCACATTGATTCAAAACAGGGGTTAGTAATCAACAAGAAATGGAATTGACAAGTATCTTGCTAAATCTACTACAACAAAGTTTATCAGAAGAAACCTGTCACCAGTTAGTCCTCCCTCTAGGCCTGAAAGTGGCCCTTGCTTCCTGATATAGAAGGAGGTGAAGAAGCACTACTAACTACTTAACACTCACACTTACTCATGAACAAAAGTTGACAAAAGAACTACACTTTTATTGACTGATGAAATGCATTACAATTCTATAGGAAAAATCCTGCTTCTAACTATTCATTGTCTACTTCTGCTATTTCTTATTAGCTACCACTCTCTATTAGATCAAACCATTAAGGGATATTTTATTTATATCCCTATTACATTTTCCTAGTGCTCAATATCAATTGTGTTGTTGTTTTACAGTGATTTGCTAATCAATTCTGAAACTGACCTAGTCTAAATTAGGATAGTTTATGCTGCAACAACGTTCATTGGTCCTTGGGATGCATCTCCAGTGGTGGGAGTGAGTTGGAGGAGGTTATAAATGGTCTTTTACACCTGTATCCATCTTCAAATATCCTTTCCCTATCATTTTGGGTGCTATATCCTCCATTTGGCTAAAACTGGCTTCTTTTCCCCTCATTCTGAAGCTTCTTCAAAATGTCCAGCCATGCAACTTACTTTATGCTCAGGTGCAATTAAAATGGCCAAAAAAGTGGATAGTATGTCCCTATCCCTTAGAATATGGTTCCAATTGGTTTCACATGCTTTGGTTGACAAATTCCAAGCCATGCCATTCATTGGCAGTTGGCTGGAATTTGTATGGCTAATTTCTGCATTTTCCAGATTTGTTGCACAGTCATAGGAATTTGGTGCTCTTTTGCAATTCAAACCAATTATAAAGTGGGAAAAGCATTTAAATACCATTATTAAGGGATATACCTTAGCACACATCATTCTGCTACTTAAATTACACATTTTATTCACTAAGTATTCAAATAGAAACAGTGCAAAAAATGCAAAAAACTATCAAAATAGGGTAATATGCTCCTAAACATTTTAATCATGAAAACACTAATATATAATGCATTCAAACCATATAAATTAACATAAATAACATAACATAAGGTTTATAAGGTAGTTTATGATAATCCAAAACATGTCATGAATGAGGTAATTCTTGGCCTCATCGTTATTTGGAAGTGCTCTCATGGTTACTTGAGTACGAAGTTCATCCTTGACTATTTCTCCTAGGTCAAAAATTTCACTTTAATATCTGCTACCTTCCTTAGAAATAGTTTTATGCTTTCTCCACTATTCATTTTCACTGAGTGAAGTTGAGTTTGGAGATGAAGAATAGTTACCTTATTCTTTCCTTCAAATATTTTCTCTAGGCTTGTCCATGCATATGAAGATGTTTTAGCTAAACTGATATAAGGCTTAATATCATAAGTGATAGCAAAGGTTATTTTTTTAAATAAAGGGATAAAAATTTATTGATAAAAATTTTGGATTATAGAGTACAGCTGAGCCCCCAACCAGGACTCAAATAAGCAACAAAATAGGCTAAAACCACCAGACAAGGTCAAAACATAAAGAAGACAACAAGAACAAACCACATTAAGTTTGAACATCTTTGTGGATCAACTACAAAATGTGTTGAGAGTTCTTATATGGGAGACACTCCTAGTTATCGATAATCCAAGGATTCAATAGCTCAGAAGCCCTTTTGGCCATGTAATCAACAACCCCATTCCATTCCCTTGTAATGTGCACAAAGGATATAAATTTGAACTCTTCACTCATTCTAAGAAGTTGAATGGCCATAGAGACCAACTGATAATTAACATCCTCCACCATTTTGTTGTTTAAAATATTAACCAAAATTTGAGTCAGACTCATAGATAATCCTGTGCCAACTGTAGCACCGTAAAATTGGCACAGTAAAATTGGAATAATTACATTCACCTTAGTAAATAAATTTAAATTCAAATTTAACCTCCCAAATCGCCCGTTAACCACCGAGAAGCCCGTTTCCTCCTTTTTCGCATCATTTTTAGTAGTTGTTTTGACCGTTTGACGATATCGTCTCCGATAAGACGATATCGCCCCAGATTTGACGATTTTGTCTGGACTAGAACGTCTAGATGATTTCGTCACAAAACTAAATTTGCATAGTTGGAATCCGTTCCAACGGGTCTCCAATCCAGGCAGAAGCGTGTCTGTGCCGTTGGGACCCTTCCCCCATTGGAGATCTCCCAAATTGGGATGATCTCCAACCTCCCAACAACTATCCTATGCCTATTTAACTCTAATACTTTTCCCTCCCCAACCCCTGGCTGAATTTTTATGTAAATCAACTCCCAATGCGCTAAAACACTTCAAATTTGCTCTTGCACTAGTCCTATATTAATTTTATTGCAGGTACACCACTGGTTTTTAGCCGGAGCCAGCATCTATCGTAGCCGACGAACCTGTCAAGATCGGAGGTGATCTCATCAAATTCGAGACGATCTCGTATGCGATGCAAGACGATTTCGACTGTAGCACACATCGAGGCAATCAGTGTCTGGAGTTTGCTCTTATTTCTATTTTCTCTGTCATTTCATGCTATAAATTAGATTTTTTATTCAGTTTTTATACTATATTGCATCTGGAGTTCACCCATGTTGTCTAGTTTGCATATTAAGATCATATTCTGCTATTTAAACACAGTGATTTGCATTTACTTTTGTTCTTGCATATTGTTCAATACTCATATTAATTTTTCATATAGTTTGCCCCTGTTTACAAAATAGAATTTCTTGTATTTCGCATTTGTTTGTTGTTTTGCAGGTCTCTGATGAATTCGTTTGACGAATTCGTCAGATTGCAGATGATCCTATCAGTTTAGATGATTTTATCAAATTGAAGGCGATCCTGTTGAATTGTAGACGATCCAGACTGCTACAAGTAATCGAAACTTCATCAGACTTTCGGATCAGGTAATCTTCATTTGGCCTCCTGCAAATTCTCTGTTTTTGCTTTCTTTTTTGTTTGCTGTATTCATTTAAATTGCATTTTCATGTAGTTTAAGTTAGAATCATTCGGCCAAACCTAGGATGAATGTTTAAAAATAAAATGAACTCATCAAAACTCATTCCCAAAACCTAGGCGTGGAAACTGCCGCCAAATGTTTCTTGGTGAACCCACCATCCGTCGAAAATTCACCAAAATGCACCTCCCTTGAGAGGCGGGACCTTCGCAAAGTCCTCTCGTCCAAGGTACTGCATCATCCTTTTCCCATCCTCCTTTCGGACGCGGATCCAATAGCCTGAAGGTAGGGATGCGAAAAATTTGGAGCGATACATTTTGGTGAACCCGACGTGAAATGCATCATAACATTTTGAAAACAAAAGCAAAAGCAAACAAAAAAAAAATTAGAACAACTAAAACTTAGATGCATTTTAAAAACATTTAAGGTTCAAAATCATGTTTAGATGGTAGCTCCTAAAAAGAGGTTAGCAGTTACTTTAAACGTAGTAAACCAATTAGCAGCCATAGAAGTTAATTCTGTCCTTAGTATCCCTGAAACAAGTAGAAATCAATCCTTGTGGGACGAGCTTATCAGGAGACTTAGTATCATTTCATCTAGGTCCACACAACTTAAACAGATTAAGAGGCTAGTCTTGGATATAATCCTTGGATCCTCATCAATTAGTTTTCTATCATGAACTTCAGAGAGCTTGCCATAGGTGGTTAGCCTATAGGAGAGCTTTAGTATCTTCGGAGTTGTTCAGCTCGAGGAATACCTCGAGAATGCGGACATTGTACACCGATTCCTAGGCCTTGTAGAGGACCAAGAAGTTGTTCTCACAGATAGGAAAAGATGGAATAGAGTTCCGCGAGCTGTGCTATATCGAGAGTATTGCCATGAGCTTTACTTTTATCAACCAGAATCTGAGATAGACAACATTACCATAGCTATTTTCATCAAATTCTTAAAAGAAAACTTTCAATTTGAAGAAGAACATTTCATGACCCCTGAACAGCTTGAACCTGTTAATGATATTCATAAGTTATTCATAGAAGATTAGTTCATCTACTTTCAGCCTTATTATTATTGTGTGCATTTATTGTTTCATTTGCTGTCTTTATTATATTGTTTCAAAGAAAAACTAAAAAAAAAAAACTAAAAATCAAAAAAAAAAAAAATCAAAGAACATAGTAAAAAACTTAAACATTTCATTTACAATATTGCATTAGGTATATATAAATATATACCTTTTAATTTGTTGCATATATATATATATATAAATATATATATATTTGCTGAAATCAAAACTTAGCACCATGACTAAACTTAGGAATGGTAAAGAAATTTTAGGAGAAGGAGAAGATTGGCTACAAAATACAACTGAAAACCCAAATGTCCTTCTTGGAGATACAAATCCGGAAGGTGAAACTCTAGGACAATCAGATGAAGACTTAGGTGAAGATAAGGAACAAGAAGGAAGTGTTAAAGAATCTTCATCCCCTAGAATAGCTCCAAATGGAGGCATCACTTTTGACAATGCGGAACATTTTCAAAAATTTCTTAATCAACATATCGACGTCCTTAATGTGGCAGTCCGTATTGATAAAGGGGAAATTAGTGATGGTCAAACAGCCTTAGAACGGGTGCTTGATATGCAAACTAATCCCTTGTCTTTCATTGATCAAGAAAGTGATAAGGGTGGACCATCTAATGCGAATATGGTCACTATAGCCCAAGCCATGACCAAACAACAAGTCACCCAACCTCCTAAGCAACCTGTTACTCAACCTAAAATCACTCCCGCACAAAATAAAATTCCCTTCACTACTTCCTTCCTCCAAACTATTGAGCAAAATGCTTTAAATAGACAAAAATCTAAAACAAAGCCAAATACAAACTTTCAACAATCTACAATACAACACAATCCAACTTCAAAACTCCTCCATAATATTTTTCTTACCAATGTTTTACACAATAGTAACATGGCATCTAATCTGCATGTTCCTCCGTCCTACGCCCGTAACACTTATGGCAATGCCCCATCGAATCAATATGGGGTGCAAACTAGTAGTTTGGAAGCTATGGTGAAGCAATTGGCTTCAAGTATGGACCAGATAGATCCCTACCGTCCCTCGTATAATTATCGAGAGATTTGTAGCCAACCATTGGATCCCATAGTGGTAGCTCAACCATACCCTAAAAATTTTCCCATGCCCGTCCTGCCTATCTATAAAGGAACCGAAGATCCCATAGAACATCTTCGCATGTTTAGGATAGCATGTCACGACATATCGCATGATGACTTGCTATTACTAAAAATGTTCCCCAAAAGTTTAGGTGGAATGGCGTTAGAGTGGTATTATCAATTGCCCACTCATTCCTTAATAAACTTTGAAGAAACAGCTGAGTCATTTGTTCATCAATTTAGTGCCTACATCGAGAGGCATGTAACTATTAAAGACCTATACAATTTAAAACAAGATAAAGACGAATGTTTTGCTGATTTCTTAGCAAGATGGAGACAATTGACAGGAAAACCGCACTTTGTGCTACCCTATAGGGAAATGTTAGACATTTTCATTAACAATTTACAAGAACAACTTTCTTATGAACTATCAACGACTACTTTGACTACCTTCGATAAAGCTATAGACTTAGCTCGAAGAGTAGAAGATGCCCTCATTAGGAGAGGCCAACTTAGAAAGAAGGATGATGAGAAAACATCTAGAAATCAATATAAAAACAAACAAGGTTGTCGGTGATGGAGTCAGCGATAGCAGAAATGTTGCTAATGTCAATGCAACAAAAACAACAAAAAATTCATCTTGAAACCTCCTGATAAGCCTCCTCGAGAGTTCACTAGATTAAACCAACCTTTATCAAATATTTTACCTCAACTTCTTGAAAGAGGTTTAATCCAACTGCCAGCTATCCGGGAACCTGACCCAAGCATACCCGGATATAGAGCTGATTTGCACTATGATTTTCATAGAGGTCCTGGACATTCTACCAACGCTTGTAAGAGATTGAAACATAAAATACAAGATTTGATTGACAATAATGAAATGGAAGTGCAAGCCTTCCAACCTAAACAAAACCCTCCTAATAATACTCAAAAGACTGTTCCCCAAAATCAAAATTAGAATGCCAATCAAACTTTAGACATATTTCAAAACCCTTTACCAAGACATGGTAAAGAGGTAGCTAATCAAATTGAACATCATAATGTTCCCCCTCCTATCCGATATGTAGGAACCATTAGCAGGCAATTACCTGTTCAGGACTCTCACACATTCGACACAACCTTATCCCCGGTTACAACCAGGCCCTTACATAATTTTCAAACTTCGATTCTAGCGATATAGAGTCAGATAGTGAAAGTGAAGTAGACACCATTCAATCGAATAGTTCTAAAAACGAATCAGATCCTATTCAACCTATCATAGATGCTAATGTTCTAGAAGAACCATTTCCCAGAAGAGTCACTACTCGACCTTCTTCTAATGAAGTCCTTCCTTATTAACAAGCCATAAAATCTCAACCGAGACCATTTCAACGTTGTCACTATAACATTGTAGGTACCATCGGAGTCGTCACCCGACAACAAGCTCAAAATCCCCAACAAGAACCAAACCAGAATGATGGATCAACTCCATTTGTTCTAAAAAATCCTAATAAAGGAAACCATGCTCCTATTGTTCAACCTAAACCCCCTTACAACATTAATGAACAGTTGTCTAATACCACCGCCAGAATATCCCTTTTAGATTTATTAAGATCCTCCCCCACCCATAGGGATGAATTGATGCTTACTTTGAGCCAGACGATGGTACCTCAAAACATCCAACCTGAAGCTATGGCCAATACTATCATCACGCGAGAGATTTATTGTATTGACTTTCGGGATAAAGATATCCCACAACACAGTTTACACAAGGATAATCCCTTGTATATTACAGCTTTAATTGGGGATATAGCTGTCAAACGAGTCCTGATTGATAATGGCAAATCTCTAAACATCTGCACCTTTGACTTCTACCAACGATTTGGTTTTAGAAGTGATGAAATGAAGAAGACTGATATGATTATCAAAGCCTTTAATGACAAAACACAAGAAACATGTGGAGTCATTACCCTCCCATTGCAAGTTGGTCCTAGAACCCTTGAGACAACTGTGTTTATTGTACATTTCCCAACATCGTACAATATACTTTTGGGTTGCCCTTGGATTAACGCCATGCGAGCAGTCCCATCAACTTTACACCAATGTGTTAAGTTTGAGTTTAAAAATCAGTTGGTCACTATTCATGGTGACCCTAGACCTTTTGATATGTGTGCATTGGCAGAACCAGTTGGAGTGCAATTTTGCCCTGCTTTGTCATCCACATATCCTAGTTCTTCTTCATCTAAAACTATGAAATATAAACCCATCATTTCATCTATTCCTCCTCCATTAACTTCATCTTCCCATATAGATCAACCACCTTCTAAAAAAATTTCTGTAGAACATCAAAAAGCTCTTAAAACTACAACCAATTCTTCAAGTCCTAATCCCATAAATTCAAAACCTTCAGACACATCTATCATACCTTCCACATCTCAAGACATAGGTAATAAGCCTTCTACATCTTATGCCCTTTTTGATGATCTTTTACCGGATTTATCTACAACCTTAATATCAGAAAAAATGAATGCTTTCATGCAAGATTCAAACCTTTTAAATCAATTGCCGCCATCTCCT
This sequence comes from Wollemia nobilis, assembly GCA_028583015.1. Lineage (NCBI taxonomy): Eukaryota > Viridiplantae > Streptophyta > Pinopsida > Araucariales > Araucariaceae > Wollemia > Wollemia nobilis. Next base: position 2,268,702 of record JAQPPZ010002979.1, read on the forward strand.
CGTACTTTGGGCCTCCCACAACCTATGGGAAGTACTTACCAAGTCGGGATTTGCGCCTTCATTTACAAAGGATATGACTGGGAAGAATCCCTCAGAATATCAAAACCCATCATGATGGATATGCTCGGTGCTATTTTACCAACGATTATATTAAAGCTAAACCCATGATGCTTAAAATGGGATATAAAGGGAAAGGCTTAGGACATTTCCAAAATGGCATGAAAGAACCTTTCGAGGTAGAACCATGGCCTGCCCGATGTGGTGTGGGCCTATTACCTAGTAAAGGTCAACCCTTTCCTTTTGAGGAGGATGATCATCTCATATGCTATCAAGACTATTTGGATAGACATGTTGATTTGCCTCTTAAAAATCCGTCATTTTCATGCAACATGCTATCCATAGCATACCCTGAAATGATTGTTGACCCCAATGAAGAGTTGGAAGGAGATATCTTCCATGATGTCTCTGTTGAAGAGATGTTGTACAACGGGTTTTATTTTGATGTTTCTATACCAACCATAGCTCAACTTGAGGCCGCTGACCCTCAGAGCGAATTATCTAAATTAAATTTACAAGAATTACAAGAGTTGGGCGTTTCACCCGCCCCACCTAATTTTGAAAGAGATCTACACATGGAGGTAGAAAATGTCATTAAAATTAATATTGGAACTGAGGACAACCCTCACATAATCAACATTGGAGTAGAACTAAGTCAAGAAAAACAAAAACAATACATAGCATTTCTTAAATAGTATGAAGATGTCTTCGCTTGGACATATGAAGATATGCCAGGTCTATGCCCTTCTATAGTCATGCACCACCTAGTGGTCCATCCGGATGCTAAACCTATTAAAAAAAAACTTAGAAAAATGCATCCCAAAGTGGCTCTGCTAGTCAAAGGGGAGTTAGAAAAACTCCTGAATGTTATCTTCATACAAGCTATTGATTATGCTGAATGGATCTCCAATGTAGTCCCAGTCACCAAGAAAGAAGCCACCAAAGTTAGGGTTTGCACAGATTTCAGAGATATTAACGCTGCATGCCCTAAAGACGACTTTCCTCTTCCAAATATGGATCAAATTATTGACTTCACTGCTGGGAGTGGGATGATGTCCTTAATGGATGGATTCTCCGGCTATAATCAGATCAGGATAGCTCCTGAAGACCAGGCGAAAATAGCCTTTATTACCCCCTGGGGTACCTTTTGCTGGAAAGTGATGCCATTTGGCTTAAAGAATGTCGGTGCAACTTATCAACGGGCTATGACCTACATCTTTCATGATATGATGCATGATATCCTACATGATTATGTAGATGATATTATAGCGCGCTCTCTTATTGAAGATCATCATTTAGACGATTTAAGAAAAGTTTTTAATTGATTACGAGAATATCTCATTCGATTAAATCCAGCAAAATGTATATTCGAAGTTAAATCCGGCAAGTTATTAGGGGTTTTAGTTTCTTTACGCGGTATCAAAATTGACCCTCTCAAAATTGCGGCTATCACTGATATGCCCGCACCCACTAATATATCTGAATTACAAAGTTTACAAGGTAAACTTCAAGCTATCCATCACTTCATTGATAAGCTGGCGGACAAAACTGGTCCCTTTCTTAAACTCCTTAAGAAGGACGTCCCCTTTAATTGGGACACAGAATGTAGAGAAGCTTTTGAACATCTCAAGCAATATCTCCTTAACCCTCCGGTGCTTTCATCGCCTAAATTTGATCACCCATTTCTTCTATATATTTCTGCTTCAGATTTTGCCTTAGGAGCTATGTTAGCTCAGCTTGATGATGAAAAACGAGAACAAGCTAATTATTACATTAGCCGCACCTTCATCAGTTATGAAACCCGCTATACAGCGTTAGAGAAGTTATGTCTCGCAGTCGTGTTTTCTACGCAAAAATTATGACATTACATGCTTAGCCAAAAAATGTATGTCATTGCCAAATATGATCCTTTAAGATATCTCATGAGTCAACCTTATTTATCGGGTCGCACAGCCAAGTGGGTTCTTGCTCTAAGCGAGTTTGATCTCACCTTCATAGGACAGAAGTCTGTTAAGGGTCAAATCATAGCAGATCAATTAGTCGCTGCACCCTTAGAGTCTACCCATCCCCTCATTATCGAGTTTCCTGATGAATGCCTTCAATTAGAGGCGGACCTTGTTGAACAATGGTCCTTATACTTTGATGGAGCCCGATGCATGAGTGGGGCTAGTGCGGGTATTATTTTAATATCTTCGCAAAAACATCTTATTCCTCTCGTCCTTCAAACTAACCTTTGCTTGCACCAACAATATCGCTAAGTATGAAGCTCTAATCCTTGGATTACGAGTCGCTTTAGCGCTTAAAATTAAAAACCTCTTAGTTTTTGGGGATTCCCAATTGGTTATAAACCAAATTAATGAAGTTTATCAGACCAAAGATGATAAACTTCGCCCATATAAGGCCTATGTTTTACAACTAATGGCCTTGTTTGATCAAGTTACCTTGGAAGCCATTCCTCGAACTAGCAACCGTGCAGCTGATGCTATGGCCGTCGTTGCATCTCTCTTACCCTTGGAGTTAGACGACGAATATGCTACTATCATCATTCGTCGACTCCAAGAACTCACTTCACATAAGTCACGCTTAGAGCCTTTGGATGTGTTTCTAATCAAGGAAACTACTCATGAACTCTGGTATACAGACATATTTGATTTCCTCCAAAATGGGACTTTCCCTGCTAATTCTAATCGCAACCAGCATTGGTTATTACGTCGATGAGCAAGTCAATTTGTAATCATTGGCAATACTTTATATAGATCTTTTGAAGGTATCCTATTAAGATGTCTAAATTTAGAAGAGTCTAAATCAGCCTTGAGTGAAGCCCACGATGGATCTTGTGGTGGACACTTTAGTGGTAGCGTCATTGCTAAAAAGCTCCTTCGGATAGGATAATTTTGGCCTACCATGGAAACGGATGCACATGAATATGTGTGCCATTGCGACAAGTGTCAAAAACATGCTGACCTTGTCCATGCGCTTGCACAAGAGCTGCAGGCTATTTCTTCTCCTTGGCCCTTTTCTAAATGGGGCTTGGATATTATTGGTAAAATTAATCCGGTGTCTTCTGATGGACATAAGTTCATCATAACTACCACTGAGTATTTCATGAAGTGGGTTGAAGCTATGCCTTTAGCTTCCTGCACTGGTTCACAGGTCTCTAAATTCATTTTTAATCAAATCATCTGCGAGTTCGGAATTCCCGCAAATCTCATCTCTGAAAATGGAACTCCGTTCAAAAATAAAGATGTTAAAAAATTATGTCAAAAATATAAGATTCAACATCGCTGGTCTACTCCCTATTATCCTCAGGGTAATGGTCAAGCAGAAGCTTCTAAAAAAACCCTAATAAAAATTCTCAAAAGACTAGTCAATAAAACTGGCCGTGACTGGCATATTCAATTATATCCAGCCTTGTGGGCTTATCGAACTAGTGTTCGAACCCCCACGGGCACTTCACCATTTGTTTTGGTATATGGTGTCGAAGCAGTTTTTCCATTTGAATTGGAAGTTCCTTCTTTGGCTCTGCTACTTCAAGACATCGAAGTAGGAGATGAATATCGCACTGGCAGACTCAGTCAGCTGGAACTCCTAGATGAAAAACACATCAATGCTTTAGAGCATCTCCGGGCATACCAAAACAAGCTTAAAAGAGCATATAATAAGAAAGTTCGTCATCGATCCTTTGAGATTGGCGACCTTGTTCTAAAAGAAAATAAAAAAAATACAAATGCAACCAAAGAACTTAAAGGTAAATTTGAGCCCAACTGGCTCGGACCGTACATCATTACTGCAAAATTTGAATCAGGAGCGTATAAATTATCTACCTTAGATGGTAAAGAACTTAAAGAACCCATGAATATTTTACATCTCAAACGTTATTATGCATAAATTTGGTCATTTCATCCATGTATATATTTGTTCAAAATCATTATCGTGTATTTCTTTCAATTTATTCAAAAAAAACCTCAAAAACATTCATGAAATCTTCAAAAATCTTCAAAAATATTTATTGCATTTTTTAAAAGCACTTGTAAAGGTCCTTTTGCTCCAAAACAAAAATCAACATAAAAATACAAAAACAGCTATATGCTTGACTCTTTCGAAACCAAAACAATATACAGAATAAAGAGAGAGTCAACATTCTCAAAACTTTCTCAAAATCATTATTTTCCTACAATTATTGCAGTTATATGTTTCAACTTATTTTGGACAAAACTAGCATTTATTTGGCATCCCTCACTTGCACACTCACACAATAAATATCTTGATTTTATCTGGCATGATTACTAATCTCTATTATATCAAAGTTCACAAAATTTAATTAAATAAAGTTTGAGCATAGAGAATTGATCTTGTTATTTACTTAAACCAAGCACATCTTTTCACAATAAAATGATTATATTTGTAATTTCCATGTTTTGTTACATAATAGAACTGATTTCTTGAGTGAAAAGTTTCCCCTGCTATCCTATCATGCACATGGTCTAGAATATTTGAGAATTGGCAAAAGCACAAGCTCACCCCTACCCAGAATAAAAATCCCTTGCTCTACAGACTAATCTGAGCAAGTATCCCTAGAAAAAGAAAAAGAAAAGAAAAATTCAAGAAAAAGAGAAAAGAAAAATGTTCTTTTATATCATTACAACAATGTTACAAGCATTATCAAGCAAAAGAAAAATAAGCAAAGTTCAAAAGAAAGCAAGAAAAGCAATAAAATCCCTTTCCCTACCCTTTGAAAAGAAAAGAAGGGTGAATGAGCTTGAATCCCTGGAATTCTCAATTATTCGAAAATCGTGAGGTAAGCCCCATAACAGGTGGTTTGTGCCCAACTCCGCTTGGCCTTGGGTAACTCCTAGCATGGTGATATGTCCGTCACATTAGCGACCTTCTTTTGTACGAGACCTATGTCCGCTTATGGATTAGCTAGCTCTTGATAATCCTATCTACATAGTAGCCTAGTATGGTTATATGCATCTACATCATGGTTAATGAACACTTATTTGGTTTCTTCAAATCACTTGTATCATAGTATCTTGCTCAAAATTGGTAAATGAACAATGCAATTGCACACACATTTGTATTTGAGAGATTTTGTCTATCATTATGATAAATCAAGATTGGCAATGAATTCACTTATGCACATGGGATTCCTTATAAATTTAACTTTTGTCTTCAAAAATACTTTGAAATATTATTTTTGCAACTTGTTTGGAATAATCAAGTACAATTATTTACCACAAAGACAACTATATAATAGAAGAAATCAAAAATTTCAATCAAAACATATCATATATATCTTATCGACTTTCGCAACGATGGTATAGTTTCAAAACCAAAATTGGAATTTTATGCTTAGCGCAAGTCCTCATTTTCATCTTTTTTATTCATCAAAAATCAATCATGCAATAAAACTATCCTTTCTTTGATCTTCGCAATGATGGTATAAGTCTATACCTACATATTTTATGCCTAGCGCAAACCATTGTAACAATTTTATTTCCTGATTTATCAAAGATCATACAAAACATATGACTTCATTTTACATAAATTATGCTTTTGCGAAAGCAAATACATTTTTACTATGTTATGTCATTATGTCACCTTTGCATTTTGCAATGATGGTATAATTCTTAAGGAATTATTCAACAATTTTTATCACACTTAGGAATTTATGCCTAGCAAAAATCATTTTAAAAATATTTCATGCATAATATTTTCATGGAAATCTGAAAACAAATCATTATCATCACCATCATTTTTCATCATTGCACTAAAGTCTTAAGACAGTCTCTTAAGCACTCTTTTTACTTTTAACAATATTTCTATCCTGGGACTAGCTTGATGACCGAGTGAGTAGCGAATCCATGAAATGGTCTATAATAGCGACAATGTCCTTTGAAATTATTGTTAGAAATCTCTTTTTATTTTTATCACATTTCATTACAACCAATCAATTTGTTACATCAGATTATTTCATTTAAAATATTTAAAACATGACATCCAAGTTCTAATATTTTCCAAAACGACATAATTACATGAATCATCAATAAAATCATTACATCAATCAACTCAATCAATAATCAAACATAAAAAGCATCATAAGCATCACATAAGACAAGTCATATGATAAAAAATATCTCATCTATATATATCAACAGAATATATACATCATCAAAACTGGATTGGTATGCCACAATTTGTACCTCGGCATACTCAATCCTCTATCAATACAAGTATAATACAATATCAGTGGCAGTATCCCGCCCTCTAGCCTCGAGAGCCTCTAGAGCTCTCGGCCTCATCTCCTCCCTTGCCATGCGGAGGGCGAGGTGGTCCCATCGTAGTATGTGTGGTACTGCGAGTCCTCATCGTCGACCGGGATGAGCTCCTCGTCGACCCTGTCCTGATAGGATCTGCTATGGCAGGTGGCAGCTGTACCCTCTGGCCCTCTGGCATCGCCTGGTAGTATAGCGCCTGATAGAATGCGGTCTAAGAAACCGACCGTAGCAGCTCCTGAGTGCTTACCCCTCCGCCTCGTACCCTGAGACGAGCATTCTTGTCTTGTAGCTACGACACCTCAGCCTGGTGCTGTGCAGCTGCATCCTGTAACGTCTGCACCTAAGCTCGTAGATGATCTCTCTCTGCCTGGAGAGTAGCCATCTCGCTACTCTCTCCAATTTCCACACCCTTGCCCTTATCAGGCGATGGTGGCCTCTATAGAGATGGGGGTCTCGCCTCCCTCCTCTCCCTCTCCCTCTGTCACGGCCTCTCCTGTGCCTGTGGCCTCCTTTGCTCTCCTCTGTCGTGAACCTGGGCTACCTCTACCACCGCCTAGCACCGCCTACCTATCCGATGCACAACTGCATGGATCGATCCCTGTGCCCTCGTCATTCGAGGAGGGCGGATGCCTACGTACCAGGCATCGTAGCCATCGGCTACCCCTACGTTGTCCCCATACACTGGCTGAATAGGGGCATCGTCCGCGTCTTGACTCCAGAATCACTGCATATCTGGAGCCCCGCTAACTGTGGTGTTATCTCGGACAGTCCAGGAAAACTCATAATCCCTGAGAGATGGGATCCCCTGCTGTAGACCGAACTATCGCAAAACCCGATCATAGCGGTGGAGCTCCACCTCTCCCCTCTCCATCCGTAGCCAACAGACTCGCCTGATGCGAGACAGCTCCTGTGCATCCTCTGCCCACCCTGGATGCTGCCTCCACGGCCTCCAGGTGATCTGGTCTGGGACCAAGTCATCCAGTAGTCTCCGGGACACCGACAGGTCGATCCGTCATTGTGCCCCTCTCCGGAGCCACCAGTAGAAGACTCGAGGCCTCTCCCCGTCAACCCCTGTCAGTGGAAGCCCTACCGGCCTCCGCACCGCAATGTGCTCCCAGCACCAAAACTGTAGGAGCGATGTCATGACCAAACATCGCCCACCTTTGTACACGACCCCGTAAAGGATCCTGTATAGCCGACATAGAACAAAGCTACCCCAAGAAAATCTGTATCCATGGTCATGCATGTCGCAGATCACATCTTCCAACATCCATGGTACCCTGCATCCGCTCTGGTGGCACAGCAGAAGTCCACCAACCACTCCAGCCAAAACTCGTGTCAGTGTAGATGCCCTAGGCATCTGGCGTAGTGCCTCGATGTTCACTCCGCCCTTCTCCAGGGCGAAGCTCGGGTCACCGTAGAGTCGTCCCATCGCATGGCCCTGATTTGCCGCAGGTGTGATCATCCTCCCTTGTATGGGGATTCTAAGAATCCTCTATACATCCTCTAGTGTGGGACTCATCTCCCCTGTCGATAACCAGAAGCATGAAGAGCCTGGGTACCACCTCTCTGCTAGGGTCGTCAGTAGCCCCATGTTTGTAGATACTTGTGGCATCTCTGCCACATGTAGTAAGCCGGCCTGTGCCAGCTGATCTCGCTCTGCCTGTGTCAGAGCGGCCAAGTCATCTCTCAATCCTCCATATTTCCACTCTCTGCTCTTTAGTAATCCTCTCTGCAAGCATAAACAACCAAAACAATAAACAATCATTAATAACAATTTTAGCAATCAATAATGCAACTTAAAGATCAAATTTTTGCAATAGATGATATCACCCACTATTGGCCGATATCGTCCAAAATTTGAGCAAAATCGTCTCCGATTTTGCGTGTCGAAATCGTCTCTAATTTTTACAAAATCGTCCCTTTTTCGCCGATTTCACCCTTGGGCGAAATTGACGAACTTGAGACGATTTCATCGAACTAGGGATGATTTCGTCCGAATGACGTCGATGGCCAAAAATGGTCGCGATGCTCAAAATTCATCCTAAAATTCATTTACAAAGCATGTAAATTTAAATTAAATAAATCTAAACTAAGTTTAAAACCTTACTCGTAGACCGCGGTGGACCTCTGCAGATCTGTGCGCTATCTCTACCATTTTTTGCTCCAGAGCTCTAAAAACAGTAAAATGAACAGTAACAATGAATTAGGGTTTTACCCTATTTTTTTTAATTTTATTCAAAATAATTCAACAATAATTTTTGTTTTTCCGTGTTTTTACCGCAAATGTTCGATTTGAGTAAAAACACGGAGGGGGCACCATAGTAAGCTGTCGTACGATTCGACCAAGAATCGTCGCCTAAAAATGGGAATAATTTTTTGCTTTCTTGTAGATCGAGAAGAACTCATCTTTAACGCATTTTCTTTGGAAAATTCGCTAAAGAGGGGGCAAAATGTAGCACCCTAAAATTGGCGTAGTAAAATTGGAATAATTACATTCACCTTAGTAAATAAATTTAAATTCAAATTTAACCTCCCAAATCGCCCGTTAACCGTCGAGAAACCCGTTTCCTCCTTTTTCGCACCATTTTTAGCAGTTGTTTTGATCATTTGACGATATCGTCTTCGATCAGACGATATCGCCCCAGATTTAACGATTTCGTCTGGACTAGAACGTCCAGACGATTTCGTCGCAAAACTGAATTTGCATAGTTGGAATCCGTTCCAACGGGTCTCCAATCCGAGCAGAAGCATGTCTGCGCCGTTGGGACCCTTCCCCCATTGGAGATCTCCCAAATTGGGATGATCTCCAACCTCCCAACAACTATCCTATGCCTATTTAACTCTAAGACTTTTCCCTCCCCAACCCCTGGCTGAATTTTTATGTAAATCAACTCCCTATGCGCTAAAACACTTCAAATTTGCTCTTGCACTAGTCCTATATTAATTTTATTGTAGGTACACCACTGGTTTTCAGCCGGAGCCAGCATCTATCGCAGCCGACGAACCTGTCAATATCGGAGGCGATCTCATCAAATTCGAGACGATCTCGTATTGATGCGAGACAATTTTGACTGCAGCACACATTAAGGCAATCAGTGCCTGGAGTTTGCTCTTCTTTCTATTTTCTCTGTCATTTCATGCTATAAATTAGATTTTTTATTCAGTTTCTATACTATATTGCATCTGGAGTTCACCCATGTTGTCTAGTTTTCATATTAAGATCATATTATGCTATTTAAACACAGTGATTTGCATTTACTTTTGTTCTTGCATATTGTTCAATACTCATATTACTTTTTCATATAGTTTGCCCCTGTTTACAAAATCGAATTTCTTGTATTTCGCATCTGTTTTCTGTTTTGCAGGTCTCTGATGAATTCGTCTGACGAATTCATTAGATTGCAGATGATCTTTGTCAGTTTAGAAGATTTTATCAAATTGAAGGCGATCCTGTTGAATTGCAAACGATCCAGACTGCTACAAGTAATCAGAAACTTCATCAGACTTTCGGATCAGGTAATCTTCATTTGGCCTCCTACAAATTCTTTTTTTCTGCTTTCTTTTTTGTTTGCTATATTCATTTAAATTGCATTTTCATGTATTTTAAGTTAGAATCATTCGGCCAAACCTAGGATGAATGTTTAAAAATAAAACGAACTCATCAAAACTCATTCCCAAAACCTAGGCGTGGAAACTGCCACCAAATGTTTCCTGGTGAACCCACCATCCGTCGAAAATTCACCAAAATGCAGCTCCTTTGAGAGGCGGGACCTTCGCAAAGTCCTCTCATCCTAGGTACCGCATCATCCTTTTCCCATCCTCCTTCCGAGCGCGGATCCAATAGGCTGAAGGTAGGGATGCGAAAAATTTGGAGCGATACACCAACCAAGATAAAACCTCCTCTACAAGGGCTCAAGAATTATAAGATCTTCCATAAAATTGTTGGAGTGAACACCTTTATAAATGAAAAAAAAAAATTGACCATGCTAGTAGGATCTCTCCCAACACCACCAATTCTAGCATGTCCAATATTACCCCTGGATAACCCATCAATATTAATTTTTAAAACTCCTTTCTCACAATGACACTGAGAGGGGGGGGCGAATCAGTGTAGCTATTAAAATTCAAATCTACAACACTTAATGCTGAAGCAAAGAGAACTTAAAAATAGGTAAAGCAATTTTCACAAGAGAGCACACCACAACACACAATGTAACGAGGTTCACCAATTTGGCTACTCCTCAAAAAATGACTGCTTGGCTCCAATCCAAATCCAGTCTTTGCAAAACACCAATTTTACAAACACTTTACCAAAGACCCACCTGGAAGGAGCACCAACCCCTTATTTTTCTCGCTTCAATGAGATAGGAGCACCAACCCCTAATGCCAAGCACCAACTTGGACTGCAATTCTGAATTATCTTAATGACATAAAAATGCCTTCGTTGTTTACACGACCCCGACCGGTCCGCAATTAATCAAACTCTGCACTCTCTCATGGCTCTGCTTATTTCTCTCTCGGCCCTCTTCTAACCCTCTTTACACAGCAATTTCTCACATACAACAACACCCTTATTCTTCACGCAGACCTGCTTTTATATCATATTAGTCTCTATTTTTAACTTCCATATTTACGCATGCAACCCGTAAACTGTTCCTTTAATATTCTCTTCTCGCCACTTGTCAACTCGTAACTTCTTCTTTATGTAACTCCTTTTGTATTTATAGAGTGGGCATTTCGTTAAACACGTTACATGCAACATATACCTCTACCATGACTGTTCGTCTTCTTTTCTGTGCATGCATGCATTTTTTGATTCTATTTATGCGACTGTTCGATTTCTTCTTCTTTGATTGTTCTTAAAATAGCTGCATGCTTTTCTTTTGTAATTGCTCCTTGTAACTGTCGCATTGACTCCAGCTTAACTCTTCTTATTTTGGCTGCATGCTTTTCCTCTACAACTGCCCCTTTAACTGTTGTTCTGCTTTAGTTAACTGTCAGTGATCGTGTTGTTGCGACCTGTCGTGAAATCGTGACACTTCTGTCTCTTTATGCTCTTCTCGCCCTTTATCCGTGAAAACTCAACATGTCATGAAATCATGACGTTTTTCGCCTCCTTGTTCACCTCTTGTCTTGCACCCGTGAAAACCAGACATGTCACGAAATCGTGACACTTTTCGCTTCCTTGCACTTCTCTGCCTTTCGCCCGCGAAAATGGAACATGTCGCGAAATCGTGACACTTTCGCTGCCTTGTGCCTTTTCTATCTTTGGCCCATGAAAACAACATGTCACAAAATCATGACACATTCACTGCCTTGCGCCTTTTCTATCTTTGGCCCGTAAAACAACATGTCACGAAATCGTGACACATTCGTTGCCTTTTGCCTTTTCTATCTTTGGCCCACGAAAATGGAACATGTCACGAAATCGTGACACTTTTCCTCCTTGGTGCTTTCTCTTCGAACCTGTCATGAAATCCGTGACACTTTTTCTCCTTACTTTCTCTTCAACATCACAAAATCATGACACTTTCTGCTCCTTGGCTTTCTCTTCGAACCTGTCATGAAATCGTGACACTTTCTCTCCTTGGCACTTTCTCTTCGAACCTATCATGAAATCGTTACACTTTCTCTCCTTGGCACTTTCTCTTCGACCCTGTCATGAAATCATGACACTTTCTCTCCTTGGCGCTTTCTCTTCGAACCTGTCATGAAATCGTGACACTTTCTCTCCTTGGCGCTTTCTCTTCGAACCTGTCATGAAATCGTGACACTTTCTCTCCTTGGCGCTTTCTCTTCGAACCTGTCACAAAATCATGACAGTTTTCTTTGCCTGTGCCTTCTCTCCAAACATGTCACGAAATCGTGACAGTTTTCTTTGCTTGCGCCTTCTTTCCAAACATGTCGTGAAATCGTGACAGTTTTCTTACTTGCCTTCTTTGCTTCCAACATGTCACGAAATCGTGACAGTTTTTCTACTTGCCTTCTTCTCTGACAACATGTCACGAAATCGTGATAGTTTTTCAACTTGGCTTCTTTGCCTCCAACATGTCACGAAATCATGACAGTTTTGCCACATTTTCTCTCTCCTCCGATATGTCACGAAATCACAACAATTTTGATCGCATTTTCTCTCTCCTTCGAGATGTCGTGAAATCACGACAATTTTGACAACATTTTCTCTCTCCTTCGAGATGTCACGAAATCATGACAGAAAACATGTCGCGATATCGCGACATTTTTCTTACTTGTCTTTTTCTTTGATTTTCTGAATCTGGGCCACTTCTGTCTTCTTGGAAATTCACTGTACATGTTCTGTCCACTGCATCAACTGCATCAACTGATCTATCTGTTTGTGTTGACAACAATGACAATACTTTTGCTGCACCTTGCTCAACAATCTCCCCCTTTGGAATTGTTGGCAACACTCATGCACTCTCCTGGAATTCTTCTCCCCCTTTGACAATAATACCAAAGGGCTACTGCAGACTCCCCCTGAGTCTATGCACAACATTCTCAGATACACATTGTTATAGTTAGCAAAAATCATGAATATGAGCAAAACTATAAACATAGGCATAAATGCTCCCCCGAGAATGTGATCCCAATTGATAGTCAGTTCTTGGGAAATGTGACTACTCCCAACTTACTCCGAAGGTACTCAAAAACTTCCTTTGGCAATGGTTTTGTGAATATATCTGCTACTTGCTCTGTAGTCGGAACAAAATCCAATTTGACCTCACCTTCTCGCAACTTTATCCTTCAAGAAGTGATACCGGATTGCAATATGTTTGGTTCGAGAATGCATAACCGGATTCTTTGATATGTTTATAGCACTGGTGTTGTCACATTTAACTGAAATTGGCTCTTTGAAGTGAATACCAAGATCTTTCAGGGTTTGTCTCATCCATAATATCCGTGTACAACATGTTGTTGCTGCAATGTATTCTGCCTCTACTGTGGATAGAGAGACTGATTCTTGTTTCTTGTTGTGCCATGCTACCAACTTGTCTCCAAGATAAAATGCTCCTCCACCGGTACTCTTTCTGTCATCAATACATCCTGCCCAATCCGCATCGAATATGCAATAAGAGTGAAGTCCTTACCTTTTGGGTACCATAACCCATACTCCATAGTACCCTTGAGGTACCTAAAAATCCTCTTCACGGCTGTCACATGAGTCTCTTTGGGACTAGCCTGAAATCTTGCCACCATGCATACTGCTGTAAGATATCTGGTCTGGTAGTTGTCAAATACAATAGACTTCCAATCATAGATCTGTACATGGTTTGATCTACATCTGGAGATTTGTCATCCTTGCTCAACTTGCAACCTGTTGTCATGGGAGTGCTAACAGGTTTACTATCCTCCATTGTGAACTTTTTCAACATTTCTTTCACATATTTAACTTGAGAAATAAAAATGCCCTTTTCACTTTGATTGACTTGCAGTCCGAGAAAATAAGAAAGTTCACCAATCATAGACATCTCAAATTCTTTCTTCATTTTATTTGCTATGTCACTACAAGACTTATCATTGTTGCTGCCAAAAATGATATCATCTACATAAACAACAAGGACAATAAGATGGCCATTCTCTATTTTGACATACAGATTGTTGTCCACCAAACCTTTCTTGAACCCCTGTTGAATCAGATAGTTATCCAACCTTGCATACCATGCTCTGGGTGCCTGTTTTAAACCATACAAAGCTTTCCTCAACTTGCAAACAAAGTTGGGATTATCACCGAGTTGGAAACCATATGGCTGCTCAATGTAAACCTCTTCTTCCAGTTTTCCATTCAAAAATGCTGATTTTACGTCCATTTGATATACCTTGAAATTTTTATGAACTGCTAAAGCTAGAAACATTCTGATTGCCTCTAGTCTGGCTACTGGTGCAAAGGTTTCCTCAAAATCAATACCTTCAACCTGTGCATAGCCTTTACAGACCAGTCTTGCTTTATTTCTTACAACCTGTCCATCTTCGTTCAATTTATTTTGAAAAATCCATTTAGTACCGATTACATTTTTATTTGTCGGCCTTGGTACTAACTCCCGGGTTTTGTTTTTCTCAATCTGATCTAGTTCTTCATTAATTGCTTTCATCCAACTTTCATCTGTGCTTGCTTCAACAACATTTTTGGGCTCAATGCTAGATAATAGAGAGTAGTTCCGTACTACTGCTCTTCTAGTCTGAATACCAACTGTTGGGTCCCCAATAATCTGTTCTCTGGGATGATTTTTCTACCAGCTGCCTATTTTGAATTTCTTGTTTTCTTCTTCTTCTGAGTCAATTCTTAAATCAGCTGGGTCAATTTTTTGATTCTCTTCTGTTTCCATTTCTTCATCTCCTTCAATGACTTCTTCATAAATAGGGTAGTTTTCTTGATAAGTTGTTTCTCGATCTCTACCTTCATCAACTTTAACATCTCGCACTCTCCACAATTTTCTTTAGCCTCTTGTTGTAACATGTGTAGGCTTTGCTTTTTGTTGAGTAACCAAGAAAAATACCTTCGTCAGCTCTATCTTCAAATTTATCGAGATTATCTTCAGTTCGTTTGATGTAGCACTTGCTGCCGAACACTTTGAAATATCTTGTTGTTGCCTTTCTGTCGAACCACAGCTCATACGGTGTTTTGCTTTCATGCGTCCTTAGCATGCACCTATTTTGGATGTAAACCGTAGTATGGACTGCCTCTTTCCAAAATCTGTCAGCTATTTTGTTCTCAGCCAACATTGTCCGTGCCATTTCCTGCACTGTCCTGTTCTTCCTTTCTACAACACCATTCTGCTGAGGTGTTCTTGCTGCTGAAAACTGTCTTTTGATCCCATATTTTTGACAGTATTCTACAAATTCTTCTGAGATAAATTCTCCTCCTCTGTCTGATCTTAGGCATTTAATTCTTTTTCCAGTTTGATTCTCAACCTATTTTTTAAAAATCTTGAACATCTCAAAGGCATCTGATTTAAGCTTTAAAAATAGTACCCATGTCATCCTGGAGTAGTCATCTATGAACAACATAAAGTATTTGTCACCATTTATGCTTTGTGTTCTCATGGGTCCACACAAATCAGTATGTATTAGATCTAAAGGCTTACTGGTGAAGTATTCCTTTGATTTGAATGTGGCTCTAGTTTGCTTCCCTTTTTGGCATGAAGCACAGATGCTATTTACTAGTTTGCCAATGGTGGGTATATCTCTTACTGCCCTTTTTGAACTTATTTTTACCAGATTGTCAAAGCTAATATGACCGAGCCTCTTGTGCCACAACCAATTTTCATCTTCCTGTCCAATCAAGCACGCTCCTTCTGAAGTTTCTGAGAGAGTATATAGATTTCTAGAAGTCCTTAATCCAGTAGCTATCAGCTTCCCACCGTGTGCTTTTCTGACTTCACAGCCCTGCTTCTTAAAGATGACTTCATGACCTCTGTCACAGATTTGACTTACGCTCAGTAAGTTGTGCTTCAAACCAATCACAAACAGAACTTCTTTGGAATTGATCTGTCCATCACTTATCTTGACTGATCCTTTGCCAACTATCTTGGCTCCATCATTATTTCCAAACTTTATAGAGCCCCCTTCATATTTCTGTAATTTTTCAAATTTTTGTTTATCTCTTGTCATGTGACTGGAGCACCCACTATCCAATATCCATGGTGCAGATTTGTTCTGTGCTTTGAAAGTTGTCTGAACAATCAAGGATTCCTTTTCTTCCTTGGGTAGCTCCTTTTCTTTCCACTCTGGTTTGGCTACAGTTTTGGTTACTTGTTTAGACTTTTCTTTGTCAGTAGCCTGTGCATGTTTTTCTGGGAATTTTTTGTTTTGCCTTAAACTGTTTGGTTGAGTTCTTCTTCCCTGATATCTGTTTGCTGCATATGTGCTTCTACAGTTTCTTGCAATGTGTCCAAAGTTATGATAGTTATAGCATTCTACTGCATAATCCATCAAGGGTGAAAAGACATTTCTACTAGTGAAATTTCTTTGTCCTATATTATGAATGCAATCTGAAATCTTATGACCGTAAGCATTGCATTTAAAACAATAACCAGAAAAGGAATGATTGAACCTGGGAATTGGTCTTTGCCATTTTGTAGTAGGAGCCACAAATTTTCTTCTCCTTTGATGTGTGACTTTTATGAATCCCTCATTGTTAGCACTCTTCTCGTGCTCGGCACTCGTTGCTTTCTTTTGCCTGATTCATTTTTCCTTGATCAACCTTGATCTTATCTTCTTTCTTTACTTGTTCTACTGGTTATGGCCTTTGATCCACTTGACGATTCTCCTTCGACAAAGCCCAAGCCAAATTTGATGCCCGTAGTCCTCTGACTATTTATAATCTTTTCAAGCTTTGCGAAACTTCCTTCAAGTTTGTGATAGCAACTTAATTTTTGATTCTTTTCTTCTAGCCGCATTCTTAAGACAACAATCTCTTCTTCCAGTTTGTAGCACTCATCTATTTTCATGGTTAATTGAACTTCGAGTTCTTCAGACATTTTCTTAAATTCTTCTTGTCTCGTACTTTCAAACTCGCTTATTATGTCATTCGCATCCTCTAGCTTTCTTGAGACCTTTTTATTCTTTTTCCTTTCTGTATTCAACTCTTTAAGTGCAGCAACCAACTCTCCTTCCAGATAAACTTCAGCCTCATCCTTACTTTTTGTATCACCTTCCTATTTTTCTTCTATTTTTGCTTCTTCAAATGCCATGAACAGAGCTTCACCTGTTTCTTCTTCAGAATCTTCACCTGAGCTATCTTCAGAAGAGCTGACATTCTTGGATATGAAACTTTTCTTTTTGAAATTGCTTTTCCTAAAATTTGGTTTCTTCTTCCAGTCACTTCTTTCTTGGTGTGACCCTTCATCACTTTTGGTTTTCTCATTCATTGGACACTTAGCTGCAAAGTGACCGACCCCTCCACAATTGAAACACTTAAACGGTAACTTTCCTCTATATTTTCCTTTTCCCTTTGTAAGTTTTCGAACAAAGTTGGCTTCCGTTTCATCCGATGTCTCTTCATCCTCAGATTCTTGTTCAGCTTTTGTATTCTTGTGTGCTTTAAAAGCAGCTTCTCTGTCTATGGGCTTAGTTTGTCCTATTCTCATTTCGTATGCAGTCAAAGAACCATGCATCTCATCCATGCTAAAATTATTTAGATCTTTAGCCTCTTCTATTGCAGAAACTTTAGAATTAAATCTTTTGTGAAGAGTTCTAAGTACCTTTTTCACGACAACCGCATCTTCAATTTTTTTGTCGAGTCCTCTGATTGCATTAATGATTCCATTGACTCTCAAAATATAGGCCTCTATGTTGTCATAATCATTCATTTGTAATGCTTCGAACCGAGCTCGATGAGTTTGCAGCCTTGGCTTCCTTGATCTTGTTGTCTCCTTCATGGATGCTCTTCGCTTTGTCCCACATGTCTTTTGCTGATTTACAGCTCATGATCCTTATCAGTTCACCGTCTACTAGCCCACACATTATGGCATTCTATGCTTTGGAGTTATTCTCAAACTTCTTCTTCTCAGAAGTATCTGTTGGAGGAGTAGCGGGTACTGTGTATCCACTTTCTACTGACTCCCAAATGTCGTATCCTAACGCACTCAGATATGTCTCGCATCCCGAGTCTCCAGAATGAGTAATTAGTTCCATTGAATAAAGGAGCTTTATTTGATGAGAATCCTTCATTACCTGCCATTGTGTTCCTTCCAAGATCACCTTAGCTGATTAAGCTTTGTTCAGGAACCTTGCTCTGATACCAATTGATATTCTCACAATGACACTGAGAGGGGGGTGAATCAGTGTAGCTATTAAAATTCAAATCTACAACACTTAATGCTGAAGCAAAGAGAACTTAAAAATAGGTAAAGCAATTTTCACAAGAGAGCACACCACAACACACAATGTAACGAGGTTCACCAATTTGGCTACTCCTCAAAAATGACCGCTTGGACTCCAATCCAAATCCAACCTTTGCAAAACACCAATTTTACAAACACTTTACCAACACCCACTGGAAGGAGCACCAACCCCTTATTTTTCTGCTTCAACAGATAGGAGCACCAACCCCTAATGCCAAGCACCAACTTGGACTGCAATTCTGAATTATCTTAATGACATAAAAATGCCTTCGTTGTTTACACGACCCTGACTGGTCTGCAATTAATCAAACTCTGCACTCTCTCATGGCTCTGCTTATTTCTCTCTCGGCCCTCTTCTAACCCTCTTTACACAACAATTTCTCACATACAACAACAACCTTATTCTTCACGTAGACCTGCTTTTATATCATATTAGTCTCTATTTTTAACTTCCATATTTACGCATGCAACCCGTAATTGTTCCTTTAATATTCTCTTCTGCCACTTGTCAACTGTAACTTCTTCTTTATGTAACTCCTTTTGTATTTATAGAGTGGGCATTTCGTTAAACACGTTACATGCAACATATACCTCTACCATGACTGTTCATCTTCTTTTCTGTGCATGCATGCATTTTTTGATTCTATTTATGCGACTGTTCGATTTCTTCTTCTTCGATTGTTCTTAAAATAGCTGCATGCTTTTCTTTTGTAATTGCTCCTGTAACTATCGCATTGACTCCAGTTAACTCTTCTTATTTTGGCTGCATGCTTTTCCTCTACAACTACCCCTTTAACTGTTGTTCTGCTTTAGTTAACTGTCAGTGATCGTGTTGTTGCGACCTATCACGAAATCGTGACACTTCTGTCTCTTTATGCTCTTCTCGCCCTTTATCCATGAAAACTCAACATGTCACGAAATCATGACATTTTT
Source organism: Wollemia nobilis (assembly GCA_028583015.1). Classification (NCBI taxonomy): domain Eukaryota; kingdom Viridiplantae; phylum Streptophyta; class Pinopsida; order Araucariales; family Araucariaceae; genus Wollemia; species Wollemia nobilis. The sequence goes on from JAQPPZ010002979.1 coordinate 2,287,834, forward strand.
TGCCTCCTTGTTCACCTCTTGTCTTGCACCCGTGAAAACCAGACATGTCACGAAATCGTGACACTTTTCGCTTCCTTGCACTTCTCTGCCTTTCACCCGTGAAAATGGAACATGTCACGAAATCGTGACACTTTCGCTGCCTTGTGCCTTTTCTATCTTTGGCCCGTGAAAACACATGTCATAAAATCGTGACACATTCGCTGCCTTGCACCTTTTCTATCTTTGGCCCATGAAAACACATGTCACAAAATCGTGACACATTCGCTGCCTTTTGCCTTTTCTGTCTTTGGCTCACGAAAACACAACATGTCATGAAATCATGACACTTTTCCTCCTTGGCACTTTCTCTTCAAACCTGTCATGAAATCATGACACTTTTCTCCTTTCTTCAACATGTCACAAATCATGACACTTTTTCTCCTTGGCGCTTTCTCTTCGAACCTATCTATAAATCGTGACACTTTCTCTCCTTGGCGCTTTCTCTTCGAACCTGTCATGAAATCGTGACACTTTCTCTCCTTGGCGCTTTCTCTTCGAACCCTCTCATAAATCGTGACACTTTCTCTCCTTGGCGCTTTCTCTTCGAACCTATCGTGAAATCGTGACACTTTCTCTCCTTGGCGCTTTCTCTTCGAACCTGTCATGAAATCGTGACACTTTCTCTCCTTGGCGCTTTCTCTGTGAACCTGTCATGAAATCGTGATAGTTTTCTTTGCCTGTGCCTTCTCTCCAAACATGTCACGAAATCGTGACAGTTTTCTTTGCTTGCGCCTTCTTTCCAAACATGTCATGAAATCGTGACAGTTTTCTTACTTGCCTTCTTTGCTTCCAACATGTCATGAAATCGTGACAGTTTTTCTACTTGCCTTCTTCTCTGACAACATGTCACGAAATCATGACAGTTTTTCAACTTGGCTTCTTTGCCTCCAACATGTCACGAAATCATGACAGTTTTGCCAACATTTTCTCTCTCCTCCGATATGTCACGAAATCATGACAATTTTGACCGCATTTTCTCTCTCCTCCGAGATGTCGCGAAATCGTGACAATTTTGACAACATTTTCTCTCTCCTTCGAGATGTCGCGAAATCGCGACAGAAAACATGTCGCGATATCGCGACAGTTTTCTTACTTGTCTTTTTCTTTGATTTTCTGAATCTGGGCCACTTCTGTCTTCTTGGAAATTCACTGTACATGTTCTGACTGACCTCTGAACTCCTGTCCACTGCATCAACTGATCTATCTGTTTGTGTTGACAACAATGACAATACTTTTGCTGCACCTTGCTCAACACTTTAGGGGGTGGCCTCCACCCACCATCTCTCCTAACTTTCTTGTTGAGCTGAGGAACCCTGCTAGGGCTAGAAGAGTTCACACCAAACCCAAAGAGACCAAGGGCCTACCATATCTTCTCCTCCCTAGAGAAAGAGGGTCCACATCACATTTTTATGGATAGTTTCCTAAACCATACATAGGATCCTTTGCCAGATCTATTGAACAGCCAAATGACTGCCCTGAAAGATGCAACAATTTCTTTTCAAGCCAAATTTGCCAGATGATGCAAGAAGGGCCCAAATTCCAAGCCACCCGGAGGAAGGGGGTCTTGGCCGGAGGTCTACCCAGACTACTCCAAAACTCCACCAGGGAGAGCACATGAAAACATGGATGGTTCTAGGAGCTCCACCAATGGTGCCAAATATCTTTGGCAAAGGAGCATTGGAAAAATAAATGAGAAGAGTCATCCTCATTCTTACCACAAAGGACACATAAAGAGGGACCCTGAAATCCTCTCTTCCTCACATTATCCCAAGTGAGGCATTTATTATGAGCTACCAACTAGAGAAAGAAGTTACATTTTGGCCAAGCAAATTTGTTCCACATCTTTTTCCACCAAGTGACAAGGAGACTCCCATACATTTTCTTATCAAGAATTTGATAACCATAGGCTATATATTAGGTTCCCTTGGGCTCAGGGTTCCAAGCCAGAATATCTTTACCCCTCAATGAATAATAGGGTCTCCCCTGTAAGAATAAGAACAAGCACCTCTCTGTCCTCGGCCAATCCCACTTGGGGCCATTCCTATGGATATTTCCACTTGTACATCTCCATATTTCCAAAAGACTAGATTTTTTAAAGTCCTCCACACGAGATAACCTACTTGCAAGAAATAAATACTTAGGGAATGTAACCTAGGATATTGATTCAAGATAGGAGGGTGGCCATCCCAAGAATCCTCCAAGAAAAGAGCATTTGATCCTCGATTGCAAATCCAGAACAAACCCTACTTGATTAAATTAGCTCCTCTTTTCAAAGTGTCCCAAATAACTAAACCTTTCCCAACCAAGTTGACTCTAGGGATCTCAGCCTCAGAAATACCTCTCAAGTATTTACAAGATAATATTTTAACCCAAATCTGATCTTGAGAGGTACACCATCTCCAATAAATTTTTACAACTAAAGCCTACCCAAAAAGAGTTGTCTGTACTAAGGCCTCCCTCTTGATCTAGCCTACATATAGAATTCCACCTAACCAAACTCTATTTATATTGATCAATTTTTCCAGACCACAAAAACTGTCTTGACAAAGCATCCATGTCCTTGATGAAATGAGAGGGAGCTATTTGCACAAAACACCTATAAATGGGTAAAGCTTGAACAACAAATTTTAAAAGCAACACTCTACCTACAAAGGATAGCCATCTGATGGTCCAGTGATTCACCTTCCTTCTAAAATTATCAAGCATAGACTACCAAGAAGATCTAGGCAGAGGATGAGATGAAATTGGAATACCAAGATAAATGAAGGGGGAGTCCCGATCTAGAATCTTAGAATGCGAGCAATCCTGGCTTGAATAAGAGAAGGGGTATTGAAGAAGAAAATAGAAGACTTGTCCTCATTAATCAACTATCCAGAAGCACCAAGATATATGTCAAGAGACCATCTAATATTGCTAGCTTCCCTGATAGTGGAAACTCCCATAAAAGCAGTATCATCAACAAATTGAAGGTGGGAAAGAGGTGGCAAACTACTATCCCACTTCCACCCCTGAATGAGACCATGCCTGACCTGATACTTGAGCAATCTTCCCAACCCTTCTGCCATAATGATAAACAAATAAGGAGATAAAGGATCTCCTTGCCTCAATCCCCTTGAGGCCTCAAACAGCTCTGATGGCTCATTATTAACAAGAACAGAGAATAAGGAAGAAGAAACACAACTCATCACCCATCTAATCCATTCCTCCTCAAATCCAAAAGTAGCAAGAAATTTATGAAGAAAGGACCATCTAACCCGATCATAGGCTTTGGCCATGTCCAACTTAATGAACATAGTTTTCTCCTTAGAAGTTTCCATCTAGTGAATAGCTTCTGTAGCAATAACAACCCCATCTAAGATTTTCTAGCCAACAACAAACCCTCCTTGCTCCTTAGATATGATTTTTCTCAACCATATCTTCAACCTCTCAGAAATAATTTTTGTGATGATATTATACACAACATTGCAGAGAGCAATAGGCCTGAACATATCCAAGGAATTCGCTCCCTCTTTTTTTGGTAATAAGCACCACAAAGGTAGCATTTAGGGTCCTTAGCATCTATTTGTTCTTTTGGGACTCATGGACCACCTCCAAAAGATCAAATTTGATTAAATCCCAAAAATCCTGATAAAAATCAATCGAGAATCCATCTGGGACCAGGGCTTTTCCTTTTTTCATCTTGAATACAACATTTTCCAACTCCTCAAGGGAAATTGGACCCATCAAGTGCTCATTCATCTCTCTAGAAACAATCGAGGGAATACAGTTTAGAATAATATTTTCATCCTCATCATCTGAGAGGGAGTCCTCCTTGAAGAGAGAGGAAAAATACCTCCTAGTCTCTTCTAAAATATCCCTGAAAGAAGAGAGAAGGACACCTTGAGAATTCACAAGAGAGGTAATCAGGTTACCATTATAGTGAGCCTTAACTGAGTTATAAAATAAGGTCATGTTCCTATCCCCTTCCTGAAGCCAATCTACTCAAGATTTTTGTTTCCAAAAAAATTCTTCCCTTAGTTCCCATTTAGCAAGGTCTTTTGCAGCCTCAAATTCCTCAATGAGAAGCTCCTCCGTGAATCCCTGATCTCTAATCTTCCTTGAAGCTTCTTCCATCCTCCTAAGAGTTACCAACTTAGCCAAGGAAAGGTTCCCAAAATTTAGTCTATTCCATCTCTTCAATTTATGTTTTACAAATTGTAGTCGCTTCATAAAGGAATACATAGCGATGCCATGAGGAGGTTTTCCATTGGTCCACCAACCTCACATGAAATCATGAAGCTTAGGATCACGAAGCCACATAATTTGAAACTTAAAGGAATAATTCTTCTTTAGCCCTAACTCCAGAGCAGAGAGTTTGATAGGCCAATGATCAGATCCCCTACCCTCCAAAATCATAGAACTAGCACTTTTGTTATTACCCATCCAAAAACTAGAGATAAAAAACCTATCCAATCTCTCTGATATGGAATATTCCCCATATATTCTACTATTCTAGGTAAAGATCCCATTATCTGGCTTGATGTCAACCAAATTCAAGGCCCGGATATGAGCACTGAAGATAGAATAAAAAGGCTTAAGACGATCAACCCCACCGCATAAGTGATAGAGTTGAAGTCTCTAGCCAAAATCCATGGGTACATGGGAACCAGACTTCTCACAAAGCAAATGTGCTCCCACAAATTCACTTTACCATTGTAATCAATAGGAGCATACACATTTGTAAGTAGGATGGTTTCACCATATTCATTATCATGCCCGATCATTAAAATAGACCATCTGCTAGAAATCCAAGTAAGAGGAGAGATCTTAACCGGATTCCATAAACAAGCAATGCCACCAACATATCCACATGCACCAATACACTGGAATTGACCCCTTCTCCACAACTTGGGAGTAATATTGAACATACTATCAGTAGCTAATTTAGTCTCCTGAATAAACACCACATTCGGAGAATGAACATGAACCAAATCACGAACAAATTTTTGTCTAGGGATGCTGTTCAACCCCTTGACATTCCATGAAAGGATAATCATTTCTAGGGGTTATAAATATGGGAGTCCAATGTTCTCACCAAGCCTAACTCCACCAAAGTCTCCCCCATTAAATTAATTTTATCCTGGTCTTTCTTTCAAACCACCTTCATATTCTTATATGAAGAACCTTTTTTAATTATTTTCTGCTGCAATCCCAACATCGTAGGAGTTTTGTAGTCCAAGGATGACTCCATCAATGCCTGAGTAGGAGAGGGCATAACTAAATCTGTGCCACTTTCTAAAATAGTTTCCCTTCCAGGGGTAGAACCAAACATATCACCTATACTCAGAACCAAAGCCCTTTGTTCTTAATTTGAACTCCCTAGATATGATTCCTTAGGTTCCACCTCAAGAAGAGATATCTGATTCAGCCCTGTTATATCTACATCTGGTTGTGACATTTTAGGTATCTCCATAAACTGATCATGATCATATAGTATTTCAAAATGGTTGATCAGATCATCTGGTTGGCTATCCTTAAGGTCTCTTTTTACCCTTCTTTTTTTTTACCACAACAAAGCCTCTGTTATCTCGATCCCCTTTATTTATCGAGGCTTTTACTTTATCCAAATTTTATGCAAATCGAGAGGGCCTAAAATTTTAAGCCCCAAGCATGATAAACTTAGGGTATTTTTTTGTAGGTGGTTGTATTCATGGTATATACGACAATGAAACAAAAGAGCTTCATAGTCAAGTTTTTGAACCCATGTAGTCGATCCAAATTGTATTTCAATAGAATCTAGAATAGGATTGTTTAAATAAATTTCAACACAGATACGAGCAATAGAGATTACCTTTTTATCCATCATCTATTGTGATGGTCCAACTAGATTCCCAAGAAGAAGGGAAATCATATGCAAGATATCATTTCTCTAGAATTCCAACGGGAGCCATGGAAGCCGAACCCACACTGGAACCCATGATATCTACTCCTCTAACGGGTTGAAACCCACATGCTAGGGTTTAAGAAAGAGTCCCTCTTGGTTACAGAAATAAGGACCCCCTTCAAATTATTTGTTACGATCCACAAGACAAGATAAAACCACCATAAAATAGTTGTTCACACTCAGCATCACCTCCACATCACCTTCAGGATTCCAAGTCTTCCTGACCCAAGCTTCCACAAAGGAGAGAGAAATTTGGATGCCCATAAATTTACCAATAAGCATGTGTTTGGTTAGATACTCCACATCTTCCACCATCGAGTCTGGTTGAACCACTAGAATGAGCCTGGCTTCACATCATTCCAAACATCCATTGTTCTTTAACAAGCGATTCCCAACATGCAATGGAAAATCCTGTTCCTTCCAATCATTTTTAGATGAAAAATATCACTAGCATGCATGCTCTGTGATGGGCCCAATGCCATCACAACATTCCTCCAATTGTTCAGAACTCCTCCAAAAATTGCTACCATCCCTGCAAAGCATTTTTTCCTCATCAAACCATGAAAAAAGTTTTTGAAAGATACTAATCACTTATTTCATCAGATTATAGAAAGGTAGCAGATTTAAGAAATCAAGAAAGAACCATAGCAAAGGTTATTATCTTTAGATCTTTTGAATCATTTTCTTCAAATTTTAGGATTTTAGTTTCACCTATGGCAGGCCTCTATGTTTTCCCTTTTACAAAATCCCAAAGTTTCTCATACACTAAGATTGCTTTCACTTCATTTTTCCAAGAGAAATAATAAGGACACTTAAGTAGTTGAGATTATACTAGGAAGAATTTGTTTGATGCGATTTAGATCTTCCTAATATCAAACCTTAGATTTGAAGGTTATCTTATATCTCCCTATATTAGGATATACAAACCCTAATTAAAGTATATAAGCTTGATTTGATGAAACCTTTAGTAATATTTTAGATTTGTAGGCTTCCTTATGTATCCCTAGTAAATATATTATGGACACCTAATTTTAGATTTTGAAGAAAGCTTATATTTTCCCAACTTGACAACCATTGATCAAGTTTTGTAGAATCCCTTATGAATCCCTAATGATTTTGGAGTATGATATAGTGATTTTGTAAAATATAGTTCAATTTATGGTTGATTTTGTACAATTTTTTAAATATAAAAAATGAGCTTTTCTAACACCTTATTTCTCCTAATTGAACTAAGCACTTTTCCAGATTTTAAAGAAGTTTTATTGTTGGATTCCTTTTTTCCATTTTTGAGAAATTTTGAGACAAGTAAATAATAAATTTCTAACCTTAAAAAAAATATATTTAATGACCTATTTTTATAACCCTTAGGTTTCAATTTATAATTTCCAAAGACCTAGTTTGATGTTGTAATCCTTATCACTCCCAAATTTGAAAAATAAAAAATTAATAATATTTACAAAATATTAAAAACTTTAATCTAAGTTGAATTCCTTATTTCTCCTAGGTTGAGATGCAAATATTATTTTAATTTGATAAGTTATCCCTTATAGCTTTTTCTTTCAAAAACTAAAATTGAACCTTAGCTTATAATCCTTATATCTCCAAAATTGAAAGCAATAATAAAGAAGGATTTAAACCTTACCTTTTTTATGCTAATCTCCTCACTGTTAGGTACTTCCTTTGGCTGGATATAACAATAGTATTGAAGTTCCCTTGGGTACTGGAATCAATGGAGATGCTCGTATTCAATGCTGGAACATAGATGCTATAGAAATAGGAAGGTTTGACCTTCAAGACCATGAGCCTTTAATGCTTCTTCTTCCTTCCTTACACATTGTGCTTTACTGGCTTTGACTGCGTTTTGTTGTACTATGAAATTTTGACTTTAGGAACCTTTTATGGAGGAATAACCTTGAGCTTTGTAATACATGTCACACCCATTAAATAGAGCACTCCTCCTTTTCTTAACATACCACTTTCTTGTTCAACACCTCTTGGTAATGTATGCTCACTCATGTGGGGCTTGTGGAGGATAACAAGTGTCACCACATCTGTAACGTATACAAGAGATTAATGAGTTTTGAGATATGAAATTCCTTATAACATATGCATCTTAGAATATTTATACCAAGTGGTATTCAAGCCCTTTGCATGAAGTATTTCCCTGTAACACCTTTCAAGGAGGATATTATAACTCCTTAAGTACTTTTGTATGTCATTCCTTTTATTTGCTATGTTTCTTAAGTAGCAAGCAAGCTTATATTTTATAGGTGGATTGATGAGGCACTATGGAGATTTGGATATCAATTTTGGTACTTCCTTTGGTGGAATATATTCATCAAGTTTAAGACTTTGAATGTAGCTCCTTTGCTCTTTATATTCTATACCTCCAATGTTCTAATTCCAATCTTATTTGTAGTGTAGATATCCGCTTGTTATGTTGTTCATCTCACGTTGGTAGAAGTAGAAACCTTCTCTTTGTAGTGTAGATATTGTCCATCCCATGTTGGTATATGTGGATGCTATCCATTGGTAGATGTACACTCTTTTATATCTACATAAATGTATCTTTATGATAGCCTCTTGTGGGATTTATTTTTGCAGGTTCGTCCATCCAAGATGAGCCCTTTGAGTGGCTCCTTTTGCTTGGGAAGAAGAGTGTTGATGTACAAACTTTATTGGCTGCTTTTCCTTGTAGTTATTGTGCCTTTTTGGTGCACATTCAAATCTACTCTTGGGCTGTAATAAACCATATTAGAGAAGTGCAATAAAATGTACCATAAATTGTACATAAACCTCCTTTGATGCACTTTCTTTTGCACTCTTATTTTAGATCTGAAATTCTGGTTTTATGGCAGAATTTTGTCCTGCAATACAAGGGTTTTGAGGTTGTATTTTATGAGTAGACACCTTCCCATTTTTTATTGGACACTTTTATAACAAATCCAAGCTTAGATAACAATAGATAGAAGCTCTTTAATTTATGCAATTTTATGCACTTTCTTTTCTTGCATCCAATCTTGTAATGCTTGGGATTTGAGACTCACCAACTCTCAATATTTTAAGCTTCTATTTCTGTTTTTGTTTAGTTGTGTTCTTCTCCAATTTTTGGAGTAATATATCCTTTTTTTGGTGGCTTCTTTTAGCAACTATGAGTTGCAGATTTCTATGCTTCAATAGTGTCTTTAGACACTTGATACAAATCAGATTTTGTGCCCTTCAAAAAACACAAAACTAATTTCTTTTGAGAGTAGTATAATAGTGCAAATAAATCTAATAGAATTTATTTTTAATGCACTAAAAATTTCACCTTATCACTCCAATTAACTCTCAAGATAATGCACTTAATCAATTTATTGCAACTAATCAAGAATAACTTGAAATGAATATTCAAGAGTTATTCTGCAAATTCACTACAACTAATATTGTAGGGCTTAGTATTATTTTATTTTTCCGAAGTATATGGTAGGTATTTGATAGATATAATTCTGAAATATAATCAAATCCTAATTAATGTGCAAATGAACCTTAAAAAGAACTTTTTTATTTTTGCACTTTTAAATACTGTAATCTAATTTTTCTTCATGCAAATTTAATCCAAATAAGGTGCTCTAATGAATTTGATAAGTAGTATAATTAATGATATAGTTAGCACCAGTAGTTGCATATCTTTTTTAAAACCTTTCTATAGCTCCTTTTTCCAGTTATCTAGAGGATGTGGATCTTGGTGTCTAATATCACCAAATTGCTGCTTTGAGGACGACCTTGCAGCTTTTTGTAGACTATCTTGAACAACTATTTCTACACAAAATGATGATCTCAAACTTTCTTTCATGAGCCTAAGATTTGGTGGCTTGTTCTCCTCTTGTTGTATCCTTATTATTGTGTATATTTGGAGAAGTCTCTATCTCTGAAGTGGTGTCTTCTTGTTGTGAGAGGTAATCTTCAAATCTCCTATATTTGATGAGCTTCTTCTATCTTCAAGTCTTCTTGTCAAATTATGACTTCAAGCAGGATCTTCTTATCAATATTTTGAATGTCTTAAGGTCTTTCACTAGATTATTCTTCTAAAATTTGGCACTCCTTGCCAAATTCTTCTTCTCAAATTTGGCACTCCTTGCCAAATTCTCCTTCTTTTGGGCTTGTTGTTGGATGGTGATAATTGTCCCAAGTCCTTCACTATCAAGGGCTTATCCTTGGTAGTGGATTTATCTAGTGAGTTCTCCTTTAATTATTTCTTCAATAAGGCTTTCCTAACCTTTTTTTTATGCTTAATAAGACCTTCCCAAGGTCTTTGATCTTGCATATTCTATTGGTCTTCCATTGAGACCTCTTCAACCTTCTGCTCTTGGAAGTGTTGGCGGTGTGGTCTGCTCCTGGATCTCTAATTTTTATACTTCTAGATTTGATCAGGACTCTCCTAGTACTTCTTCTTCCAAGTATAGAAGTACTTCAAGGATATCTTCTCCTGCTCTCTTTTGCTTCAGGTGCATAATTAATTTTGAAGAAGATGCTCTTCCTAACTTTCTTGTAGTGAGTTTCCCAACTCACCAAATTTTCTTTTCCTACAACATAAATATTAGTATTGAAATCTTAACCTACTTCTGAATTAGATATTCCTTTCGAATTCTTCTTCAGGATCAAGGTTGTTGTGGTCTATTTCAATATAAAGGCTTCTATGGCCTTTTCAATATCAAGGCTTCTATGGAATTTTTACTATCAATACTTTTGTGGCTTCTACTTCAAGGATTTTGTGGCCTTTTATTCAAGGCTATTATGGCATTTTTGTATCAAGGCTTCTATGGCCTATTTTTCAAGTCTACTATGGCCTTTTTGTATCAAGGCTTCTATGGCATGTTCTTAAATGGTGAAGTTCTTCAATCTAGCAATGGAGATATTTAGTATCCTAAGTTCTTCAATCTAGCAATGGATATCTTTAGTCTCCTAAATTCACCATACCTTTTCTATAGAAGTCTTCTTCCATAGTGTTCTTCTCTTACACAAGGAACTAATATCTACACTATGAGGGTACACCACCCTTTGATCAATGAAGTTGGAGGCTCCTATATTTCTATTGTAGGAGGAGTACCAATCCTCTGAGAATTAATTATCTATAAAAAATAAAATTTGGGTAAAAGTTAGCAAGTTTCAGATATCTTGGATCTTCACTAGATGATCTATCAATCTAGTGGATTGAATATTGAGTCCTAGTCTTCACGAGTTTTTCCTATAACTCTATGGAAAGACTCTAGTCAAATGTAATCTTAGTATTTTTTGGAATTGAGATTTCATTTAGTCCTCACTTGTTACTATCCCTAATTCTACCACCTATATTATTCTGAGATATTTTGTTAGTGACTGGTCCAATGGCATATCAGGTTGATAAAACATGCATGCTCAATAATGATGGTGGTTTTCATATAGACCTGCATAGACTAGATCTACCATAGCTCTGATACCAGTGTTAGATTTTATATGCAAAGGGATATAATAATAATGAGATGCAAAATAATATGAAAGAAAGTAAATCTACTAGATGAATGAGATATGCAATAAATAGAAATGATATAAATGAATACAATGTATCTATAGAGGAAGTGAACACTCTATTAATAAATCTACTGGACTACATTACACCCATCACCACTGGATGGTGATCCACACAAAATTGTACTACCTATGAAGATGCTCTAAGCTATTATGTCCCTAACTCTCTCTATATATATATAACAATGAGGCCTTCCTTATATAGGTAAAATAGGTTACTTGGCCAACACTCTATCTAGTTGTACAAGGGACACCTTGCACATTTACAACTTTCACATTGAAACTTGTTCATTTATTACATTGCATTAAGTAAATAGATAAATTTCCCCTAAAATAATCTAATGCCCTAATTATGTACCTTGGAAGATACATTTACATGATCCAAATAATGGAATATAGTCTATTTATAACATTTTGTCCTTCAATTTTCAATGGGATAGTTTTCTAAATTCCAATAGTTCAATGTTTGGTGTAGAACTCCTTATATCTCCCTAATTTAGAAATTTATAAATGATAATAATTGCAATAGTGTAATACTTTAATTTATTTAAGGTATAAAACCTTATAACTCCTTATACTTAATAAAATTAAATATTATGTAAAATTTTACCTTTGGAAAGAGTTCGGTCTCCTCCCTTTGACCGATGTTAAAAAAAAACTTTTCCTGTTACATTTTCTTCCAAGGTGCTATCGGTCACACCCTTGGTGTATGGTGATGAAATTGAAATGATACTTCCTTTGGATTGCAATTGATATAATTGGCTAAGTAACATAGATTGATGTAATGATATTGGTAATTGTGCACGAATTATAGTAGTGGTTTCTTTAATGAGTGTGTAATATTTTAGAAATATATTATCGTGATCCTCCTAAAATTTTTTAATATACGTCTACATCTGAATGTTATTTAACTATCTTTAATATGGACAAAAAATCTTCAATAAAAGTTCCAAATATTGTGCAACCTCCTTCACTTCGATCCAATAGTTAGCTTTGAGCATTCTGCTCCTTTTACCAATAGCTAGTTAATGTGTACAGTGCTCTTCCTAAATCTCCAATGTGTTATAGTTTTTATATCTCTAAGTATTAAATGTCAGTGTGTGTGCAATATAGTAGAATGCTTTCTTTCCTTCTAAAACATTCAGCTTTCTCTTTCAACACTGCTTGACCATGCTACCTCCTTAGGCACTTAACCACATGGATGAAACTTTGTTGATGAAACTGATGCTTATTTGTCATAGCTATCTTCTACATTGGTGAATGAAGCTTGACCTTGGTGAACCACATTGGCCTAATGTGCTATATCCTTGGAGTATCCTCCATGTGAATCAACCATGTATTAATAAATGACTATAATGACTCCTTGAATGATAGTTGGTTCCCTTAAGCTGAGGTAAGATAGCTCACTCTCTCCTTGTGCCACTTAGCATATGTTGGCACTCATCCTAGGCTTTTAATAGTTATGTATATTTAAAATAGATGCATCTACCTTCGCTATTTGATAATGCCTCCTCCTTAGATAATGGTTCCTTTTCTAGATTGTAATAGATCTAGTTCTTGTAACGACTAATGAATTCTCCCTTGAATGCATGAATTCAACCATGTGGATCCCCAAGCTTGATTAGCAATAGTTATTTCATTAGTAATTTGTCCTAATGTAACATATTGCAAGAATATTTAATGATGCTCGTTTGATGTTGCACGACTTGTGTTGTTAAACTCTAATTAATTGATGCACCCTATTAAGGCAACAAACAACTCTTTTATATATTCACTGATGATTCTTTAATGAGTATCTCTCTTCTGCATAGTACAAATTAAATGGTATAAGCATTGATATCTCTTTTATGATCTCCAAATTAGTGGCTAGGTGAATATTGTGCAACTTGTGATGTTTTCTCAAAACTTCGATGCTCCTCCTCAGCCACATGATCCCTAATGAGCGCTCTCCCAAAACCTTCATTTGCAATGGATATAATGGCTACAGATATAAATTCATTTTGTGTACTTTGTCATGTGCTATTAACTCTACTTTTCTATGTTGTTTAGATAAAGGCAGTGTTATCTCTTCCAAGATGAACTACATTCATTCTTAACTTGGGCTTTACCTTCCTCTACATAGGCTTTATAAAGGATATGTTTGCACTATGATGATGGTGGTTTCCAATCAAGATGGTGAGCTTAATATTGGTGACCGTCAGTAAGATAATAGTTTCTATATGGCACATGTTTTTTGGCTAGTCATAGATGGTGATTATTGGATGATAATCCTTTAGCAATGATATCAACTTTTCCTGCAATATGACACTCTTCCAAGATGGTGGACGAACTTGATACTTGCACTAGTTTTGCTTACTACTATTGATATGGTGGTTTCAAGATTCTAATCATGAAAAATAGTTTACATTTTGTATGACAACACTTTTCACTATAGTATATGGAACCTATGTTTTTTAATAGAGTCTTATTATGCTTTCAATAGATAGCAAGATGTAGAAATTTTTCTGTCTCTTGAAATATATCTTTCTATTTTTAAGTGTAGGTTTAAACCTTGTAGAAATCAGTTTTTTGCACTACCTTGAAGACCTTAAATTTAAAATCTACTCATGCAAATTCTAAACCTTAATAATAAATCAAATATAAGAGTTCAAATAATGAACCTTTTGCACCTAAGTTGCATACATTTTCAACCTCAATTTTATGATGAAGTCCTTGGTGATTTGGATCACCTGAATACTGCCTTGTGTTGGATGAATTTGTAGCTCTTCCTTGTTATCCAAAATAGGTCATTAACCCATAAATTTGCAACTTTGAAGTTGATCACTTTGTTGTCTGAAACCGATCTATATTGCAGCCTTGAAACTCCTTAAACTTATTTCTATAATATTATCTAACATCTAAAATTTGTAGCACCTTTGCAGTCCAATCCTTCTTGATTTGCAGCCCTTGAATCTCTTAGTTTTGATTGGAAAAACTCTTCCAAAATTTTGGCAAGCTTCTTACCAAATCCTTCTCCCTTTGGCTTGTTGTCGGATGGTGATAATTATCCCAAATTCTTCACTATCAAGAGCTTATATTTTAGTCTTCTATGATAGATATTCAATATTTAATGGAGATCTTCTTCTTAAGTCTCCTTCAATCTTATCTCATTTTTTCTTGTGGCTCTTTCTAGTTCCTCTCAATATACCATGGCTCTAATACCACTGTTAGCTTTTGAAGCTTTAAACTTGAAGTAAATACAACCATAATTAGTAAAGTAAGAAAGCAATATTATGTCTATGATAATGGCTAACTAATAAGCATGAAAATAACATGATAAAATTCTAAAATAACTCATGCAATAGCCATTAATGAAATCTCACAAAAATGGAAACTTGATACAATATCTCTCTACTACTCTACTAGTGCATGCTATGGACAATGCATGCTTCATTACCAATTACAATGTTAAGTCACAAATATATACTAGTATGTGACTCTTCACTTTCCTACCCTAAGGACACATGTGTATTCTGCATGATAGAAACTTGTGCACATGCACAACTAACTAAGGACACTTGTTACTCCTATTCTAAAGACTCATGTACATGTGGACTACATGCACATTTACATCATTGCACATTCTAACACTTGTGCATTTATTACTTCTTCCTCAAGTAACTACTTAACCTAAGATAAAATCCTAATCTAATAATGTACCCAAGGTGGTACATTGACATGTACCAAATAATGTAATATACTCTAACAAAAGTGTGATAGCATCACTAAGTACCATGTCATCACATAGTTCCATCTCATTAAAATGTAATATTTCATCATATATTATTAATTTTGGGGTGTTAAAGTCACTAATAAGAGGGATGATGTCATAGACTTCATAAAAGATGTGGTCTATTTGGATTCAAAATCTAGACTTACTAGTCCCAATGTCTTAAGGGTGGCTCGCCTATCCCCATTGTCATGGGTGTCCCTTATAAATAGAAGCAACCTAGCCAAGGAATAATAGAGGTAAAACCCCTAGTCCCCTTTACTTGCCTCTCTCCATGTGTGCACATGTAATTTCATTGAGTAAAATCATGATGACACAAAACACCTTGCTAATCATGTGCACAATATCCCACCATGCAGGGAATATTTTGAAATTTTTTTGATGTAATATTCCTTATTTTAAAATTTATTTTTTAAAAAAATGTAGTAAAATAAGATTTTTTTTTAAAATAGAAAAGTAGGTACCAATAGGCAAAATTGAGAAAATTCCAAATTAAGACCTCTTTAAAATTTTGTGAAGAATCCAAAATTCTTAACGATTTGTTCATATTTGTTAAGGTTTTCCCTCATAACATTTTTGTCAAATACAACCAATCAAAACATCCTCTCATGCCAATATCTCAAACATTTTGGTAGATAATTTTAGAAACTTATTTATGTGACTCAAAGGCATTTTCCATGCACAAAAGTTTTCCCATGACTTCACTAGCATCCAAGGTCTATAGAAAATATTCAACCTATTCTTTGTTTTTTTTCCACAATGGTCAATGGTCATATAATTCATTCTCTCATCTATGCTGCTATAAGACACAAAATGCTAGAATAAAAAATGAAATGTTTTTTTTTTATATTTTGTAAAAGAAAAATAGGTTTCTAAAACTCAATCCTGAAACTAAGGCATCCATATAGTTAGAAATAGAAAAATAAAATATTGAATTGAGTGTTAAGAAGGAAAACATAACCTATTGGTGAATAATTCTCCTAGATAAAATACATTAAATCTAATAATATACTTGTGAACCAATTCTATTTAATGCTTTTTCAAAAAAATACCTCTTTAAATACTATCAATATCCCAAGAAAAACATTCTAGCTACTCCAAATAATGTTGCCCTCCAGAGACATATAAAAGTTGATTTGTTGAAGACAAATAATTATGTAATGGATATTCACACTTGCTCTAAAACCATATTATATTTTATAGTAATTTCCAAAAATGAATCAAATTGACACACTACCCATGGAAACAAGTGGCATATCCTTTGTAGAAAAATGTTTTGGGAAAAGGTAATTTCCATGCTCACCTTTCCTAATCATTTTAGCATCCTCTCTGAGTCGATGTTCCTGAATTTTGTGACATAGATGATTTTCCTTTCCCTAAATTTGTCACCCTATCCCAAATCCATGATCATCCTCATTCACTGACTAGATTAGGACCATATTATCCTTCCCTCTATGATCATATCCTTGAATCTCCATCCATCAATCCTAAAGTGTCCATATTTAACCCTACCATTTAGAGCCCTAATAGATTTTGTAGCCCTACTCACCCTCAAGAACCCCCTTCCATCGAAGGATTTAGCCCTAAATAGACCATAAGATTCAAAAAAGCAACTATTGATGTTGGAAGAGATAAAAATAGGGAAACATCCCCTAACTCAGAGCAAAGGAAAAAGGCCATCGAAGATGAAATTGTAAATGACACTCAAGAAAATATAATCTTAGATATGTTTGCACAAATGCAAGATGAAACAAAGAGAACCAAACCTGCCTTACAACAAGGTAAAGGGTGGAAGAAATATTCCAAAAAAACTCCAAATGATAATCCTCTCATGGAATGTAAGAGGTCTCAATGGGCATGCCAAGCAAATATTAGCTGCTTCCATGAGGAAAGAAGTAAAACCAACCATTTTTATCATGTAGGAAATCAAACTTGATGGCACCACCTGAGAAAAGCTACCAAAGTTATATGGAAAAATAGTGAATTCACTGCAAGCCTAACTCATGGATCCTTAGGAGGACTCCTTTGCATGTGAGATCCATTTAAAGTAGAAGGAAGACTTGTATCATCATATGATAGAATACCAATGTTATTTTTTTAGCAAAAATACCAATGTAAGTTGGATCCTATCAAATATTTATGCCCACAACACCCCTCAAGGAATATTAGCTCTATAGAATACTCTAAGTCAATTGAGGTACATATTTACCAACCATTCTTAGATTCAGGTAGGAGATTTTAAATCCCCCTATACCCATCCGATAAAAATAGAGGAACTATCATCTCCCCCAAAAATTATGAATATTTTAGCAATTTTTTTGATAACAATGAACTGATGGACATCCATCTCAAGGGAACCAATTTCACATGGAGTAACAAAATAATTGGATCCCAACATATCCAACTCAATATAGACAGGTTTCTTCTATCCAAGGATTTTTTTCCATTCCTAGGGGGTCCCTCCAAGCTCTTCTCAAAATAGGATCTAACCACAATCCTTTAATATTTGAGGGTCTTAGGTCCCCTATTTTTAAAACCCCTTTTTAGTTTGAATCTATGTGGGTCCAACACCCTGACCTCAGGGATCAAATTATTGAATGGTGGATGAAAAGCTTCTCAAGACCACCCATAGGTCAAGTTTCTAAAAAGCTTTGATTGATCAAGAACAATCTCAAGGTGTGGAATAAAGAAGTTTTTGTTAATATTTTTGAAAATAAACAAGTGCTCAAAGAAATACTTCTAATCATTGAATATCAAATCCAGAAAGGATAGGATGACACACAAACAAGAATTGAAGAAAGGTGGTTGTTGGCTTACTATCATAGCATCCTTGCAAAGGAAGAAATGTTTTGGAGGTAAAAATATAGAGCTCTATGGCTCAAATAAGGAGATGCTAACACTAAATTATTCCATGCATCGACTCTAAAGCACATAAGCTCCAACAAAAAAAAGAGTTAGTTAAGAGCGATAACTCTCTTACTTCATGCATTCATGAGATCAAATATGGAGCTATCAATCATTTCAAATCTATCCTTGGCTTTTAAAGTCCTATAAATATCTGAGCCTATGAATCCTTGCTCCATCGCATCCCCAATATTTTCATCCTTGAGATGAATGTCTAACTCACAATGTCCTTCACACATGATGATATTACACATGCGGTCTTCTCCATGCAACCTAACAAATCTCCAAGTCCTGATGGCTTTTTCCCTAGATTTTTCCAAAAAATTTGGGACATTGTGATGCATGATGTTTGCAAATCTATTCAGGATGTCTAGCAATCTAAATCCATCCCTAGAGATGTGAACTCAACTTTTCTTTCCCTTGTTCCCAAAGGTGTTGTTTGCAGATCAATGTCTGATTTTCAGTCTATCAGCCTTTGTGATATACTCTATAAAATTTTAACCAAAGTTTTAGCCAACAAAATGAAATACATATTTCCTTCCATAATTTACCCCTATCAAGGAAGTTTTTTCCAAGGGATAATAATTATTGATGGAGTCATTACCATTCATGAAATCATGCATTATGTCTCTCAAAGCAAAAAAACTTGTTTTTTTCCTAAATTTGGATATGAATAAGACCTTTGACAGAGTTTCCTGGGAGTTCCTTTTCGCTATTCTTCAAAAATTTGGCTTTCATCACAAGTGTATTAACCTCATCAAAGCTTAAATTACGTTGGATTGGTTCTCTATCATTGTCAATATATCTACTACTATATATTTCCCAAGTGCAATAGTTCTTAGACAAGGTGATCCCTTATCTCCATTTTTTATTATCCTTACAGAGTCCTTAGGCCGATCCCTTAAAGTTACCTATGCTTTCAGTGCCATTTTAGGAATTGAAGTTGCTTCTTCTCTAAGACTTGTCACTCACCAATAATTTATTGATGATACCATCCTATCTACTTCTACGTCTATGGCTAAAGCCAAAAATATTAAGTTCATCCTAAATCTCTATGAAGTTATTGCTAGCCAAAAGGTTAACCATATAAAAAGAAAATTTTATTTCTTAAATACTCTTTTAGCTCATCAAGTCAAAATTATAAGAGTTCTTCAATATACCATAGCTGATCTCCCATCCTCATACTTAGGCCTTCCCCTGTTCTTGGGAAATCCTAGTGAATCCATGTGGAACAATGTCCTTAAATTACTCCAAAAAAATCTTTAAGGATGGAAGGGATCTCTCCTTAGTCAAGCAACTAAAGCCATGTTAGTATTATCCTACATTCAAAGCATTCTTGTTTACTTTTTATCCATATTCAAGGTCCCTATAGTTGTTTGTTCTAAAATTGAGCAGATTCAAAATAAATTCTTATGGTCAGTCCCTGACAACAATTAGAAGTTCCCACTAGTGGCTTGAGATAAAGTTTGCTCATCCAAAGATCAATAAGATCTTGGTTTTAGAAGGATAAATAAGATGAAAATGGCCCTCATTGCAAAATATGCTTAGAAAATATTCACTAATGCTAATTTTGAGTGGGTATATATTGTAAAAAGAAAATATCTTCAACACCACAACTTCATGGATGAAGGTGTTCCCCATACCAATTCAAACTTTTAGAATTATGTTATTTAATATAGACCCATTACCAAAAAATGAATAATATGGTATCTTGGTGATGGTAAAACTATTGATTTTTAGAACAATCCTTGGGTCTGTGATCACCCTATCATTGATGACCCTTTCCTCGCAAGCCTTAAACTACTTACTAATCGCCTCTTTGGTATCAAAGTGTTTCAATTTATCTCTTATTCCCAAGACTCCACCTTATGGAAACCCATCCCTTATACCATAATCAACTCATAGCTCTCCAAAGAAGCTAATTATTTGGCCTACATGCTTAACTCATGTGTTATTACCTTTAATCACCCTCCTGACCAACTTGTTTGGAAAAAGTGTGATAGTGGCTTATTTTCTAGTCAAGTCTACCTACTTGTTACAAGAAACTTTTTGTGACTACCCTATCCCAGCAAAACTTTTATGGTGGAAAAATCTTGTTTCTAAAGTTGGTTTTTTTCTTGGCTAGCCACCCAAAACAAAATTCTTACAATTGAAAGTCTCCTAAAATATGGTACCCTCATCCCTAACCATTGTTATATTTGCCTACTGCTTGGGAGTCCATCCACCACCTTTTCATCACATACAATTTCTTAGCAGCTACTTCCTCTTAAGCACTTTTAGTATTGCTTGGGTCCAACCTAACTCCCTCATAGATTTTTTTACTCGATGGCCCAACCATTTTTGCAATCCCAGACTCAAGTCCCTATGGACCATTTGCCTTCATAATTTCCTATGGTAGGTTTGGCTTAAGCACAATAATAGAGCCTTTTCCAACCTATCTAGGGACCCCATATCTATTGGCAACAAAGTTATCTATTTCACCATTGAAAATTCCCAAATCACTCCTTGTGCCAAAGCTCCTAATCCTAGAATTGAGGCCTCCATTTATTTTTCTCTTAACTTTATCCCTCATATTATGAAGCCTCCACTCCAAGCCAACAATAGATCCAATGCTAAATGGAGCCCTCCTCTTGAAGGTTGGATC
Organism: Wollemia nobilis; assembly: GCA_028583015.1. NCBI lineage: Eukaryota > Viridiplantae > Streptophyta > Pinopsida > Araucariales > Araucariaceae > Wollemia > Wollemia nobilis. The sequence continues at coordinate 2,308,660 of JAQPPZ010002979.1, forward strand.
AAGCTTAAATTTTATGGGTCTTCTAGAGGCAACCCAAGTAGAGCCAAAGTATGGGTTGTCATTCATGATCATCATGGAAAAATCATCATTGCATATATTGAAAACTTAGGCACTTAGATCGATAATATTACTGAAGCAAAAGCTCTCCTACGTGGCCTAATCATTGTGTAAAACCTCTATTGCAGAATCATTATCAAAGGAAACTCCCTGAATGTAATCAACTACATCAAAAAATATAAACCACTAGCATGGAATATTAGTAATGTAATATCAAAATCTAGGAGACTTCTTCATAAACTCCCTAATTCCATTGTTCAACATGTATTCAGGGAATCCAACAGGGTCACTGACTATTTGGCCAACTTGGGGTCCAATGTGGAATTCTTGATCATTTTTAATAATGAGTTTCTACCACCATTCATTGATGCCTCTGCCTATGATTTCTCTTATATTCATCCAAACCATCCTATTGGTCAATTGGATTGATCGGTCCACTGATGACATTAAGTGGTATCCCCTTCCTAGGATTGGCTATTCCAACTATTTTATCACATGTTTAACCCTTGATATGGTGTGTAATTTTGTGTCCAAGCTTAATTCAATAATCTTAACCTCATTTTTAACCTAAATTCTGACTAATTTCCATGATTGAACCACATTGCCTAGTCATTCGTGCCACTCGCTTGCCTCTCAAATATTCACCCACTTTAGCCACTTCACTTGGCCCTTTCACCCCTTAACCCTTCCCTATCATACCACATCCCTCCTCCTTGGACCTTTTGGTTGTCCCATGCTTGGAGACTACCCCAATGCTCCATTCCTTTTAATCAATAACAGTCCCTCTAGCCTAGGTGCCTTGTTTGTCACTCTTAACAACTATTAATTTTGATGCACTTTTTCCCAGTATTGTTTATGTGAAGGATGAGTTACACCATAATTATTAGAACCTTTTCCAAATGAGAAGCATTCATCACACCAGGGCTCATGAATCAATCATTTCCACCAATTTATGGCTACAACGATCATCAAATTTGTCTCAATCTAAAATCTTTTGTTTGGGTGATGTCTATAAAGCTGATGGTGGGGATGTTTTAATACATCATTCCCCCTTTCCTCCCATCCTTGGCCTATTTTCTATAATTGTGCCATGGCCCTCCTCGAGCTTGAAACTCTTCAATTGGACCTTGTAAGTGAAGACATTTTGGAGTCTCATGGATTTATTTCTTTCTTCAAGAATTTTTGTGGCAATGATGAGAAGGTCTCCAATGATATTGTTAATTTATGGGACAAAGGGAGTATCGTCATACAGGGTTTAGAATTCATCATAACTATTTGTTTGTTTGTCAACATCACTAGTTTTCTAGTTTAATGGCATACCATCAGAAGGGAAAAACACAACTTCACAATAGAAACTAATTTCTTTGTGGATAAATGTAAGAATCTAGTTTGGAAGAATGGTGGTATAGTTAGGACATCCCTTCCATTACCTTGGAACTGGATGATGATACTTATTTTGCAGTATATAACAGTTGATAACATTAATATCATTCTCTATAGTTTCCATTTAGCATTCCTAAACCACATTAGGTATGTTAAGCATGTTAATATTACTGAATACCTCTATCACTCCATTGTTATTCATTGAAAGAGTTAGGAAGTAGAATTCTACTCACCCAATCCACCAAGTTTTACACTTGATTCTCTATAAACATGCCCTCGAATAGTTCACAAATAGAGTTGTAATTCCTATAAACCCTCCTAAAACTCCTTTGAATATCCCTAGCCCCATCACCGTTGCTATTGAGGAACCCAATGAGGAGGATGACCCTGATTTTGTTTCCCTTGAACCTAATGTGAAGCATGAATCTGAATCCTCAGGTTTCAGATTAAGGTATTGGTCACTACAAAACTCAAGCAAGAGGAAAGCACCAGAAAGGGTCGAGGTTCTACAAAATATAATAAGGCAAAGACTAAGATAAATCCCTCAATGTTGACCCCTACCCAAATATCTGATGATGATAATATGTTAGAGGTGAAATCAGTCATCGTGCTACATAATTCTATCCTAACTCTTGTTTCAAACACCACGGTCAACCTTTTTTCCATTGCTAATGCTGCTAGGGCTACATGGACAATCTATAACAAAGCTACCAAAACCATGGAGGAGATTCATGTCTAGATCAATCAACTTATCAAGAATGAAGATGGCTTCCTTGGAGTTCATGTGGAACTTGCTGAAAGATAAGGTCCCTCTTTGTTGTGTGTAATTCTTTGTTTTTTATATTTTGTCAAGGTTTTCCCTTAGTCGTTTACCCCTAGAGATTGGGATCATACTTTTGGGACTATCCCTTAACTTTTTTGTTGGGCTTATGGTTGTAATGTTTCACCTATTGTAACAAGATTTTGGGACCCTTTTAAAACCCACTTTTCAATCTACCAAAAAAAAATTAATACACTACCCAAAAATGCTAAAAATAAGTTATAAAAAATAACACATGATATAAGATGGTGCTTATGGACACCAAATTATCTCACTAAAGTAAAAATAGAGTACACTCCAACCAATGAAAAATTATTGGTATGAGAGGGTATTTACACCCAATTACAAGAGGCATTTAGGTCAATATTAAGGAACCATTATTTATATTAAACAATAAAATATTATAAAATATCCATCGATGCAAGGTGTATAATGGCTCAAAGGGCATATACAAATAATATAATGGAGAGTCTACATTTAACTTATATTTTTAATTGCATTGGTCAATTGCTTACTTTATAATTTTATTTCTACTATATATACATTGTATATTTCTTATTTATAATTTATTGATACTTGTATTCATAGCTTTATTATCCCCTTAGGGACACCCAAGTATTAGCACCTAACTAACCTTCCTGATTTTTAAAATAATCTTTGATTTTTTTTTTTGGATTAGTGCTAGTGTTTTCTTTATCTATGATGTATATTATTCTCCTAGACTCATACAAATTTAGTTAAATAATAGTGGTGAACCTAATATGAATTTCTCTTTTTTAGGGATCACATACCCATTTCCGATGTTCACAATTATGAATTTAATATGTATCCTAACTTGAGTAATCCTTTCACCAACAACCAAGTTCCTTGTAATAAAAATATAGTTAATAATATTCTAATCATAGGATATATGTAATTAAAATGTAATACCTTACTAGGAATAATCATGCCAATCAAACACCAAAAATTATAAAGAAGATTTGAACAACATGACTATTATCTATCAAGAAGAACCAAGTTATGATGCTAGCCAATACAAAGCACATAAACTTGAAAAAGAAGGAGTGGGTCCTCCTTCACATCCACTCAAAGGCTTATAATATTAAAAAAAAAAATTATTATAGAACTTAAATATAGACATGCATCTCAAGAAGAGTTCAAAAAATCCCTTCATGATAGCCATGATAAATATCAACAAAAAGTAGCTAATCCTAGTAATAATAAGCATGACAAAATTAGACTTAATATTTGATAGTTTTTTATTATTTTATCTATAAATTTGTATAAATAGAATCCAAATTTTGTAGAAGTTATTAATTAACTTTAAAAAATATCCTTTGATATAGACATGAACAATAAGAACTTGTCAATTCTAGACCACAACAAAAGTAACAAAAGTATAAATTTCAAGCTAACAACATCTCTCAACCAGAATATCAACAACAAGAAGCAAGTAAATGTTCCTAGGGACTATTGTAAATGACTAAACTAAATTAGAGCCTTACCTATTTGTCCAAAGAAGAAAAAGAATAATTATTTCTCAAATTACAAGGTAAGATACCAAGTAAAATAAATCTAGTGCCTTTGAATACATGCTCAACTCTAATCCTACATTTAAATAATTATCTAGAGAAAACAAGGGAAATTTTTCTTTTAGTTGAAAGGTTAAAATATAAGAAAATTAAATAAATTACGAGCAACCAACATACATATAATTAATATTAGAAAATGGCTCAAATAGATACACAAACTCTATAAAATGCAAATCTAAAAAATATGGTAGAGAATTTAGGCCAACAAATGCAATATCTTAAACATTAATAAACTACTCAACAAGTATGCTTGGAGCAACATTTTACTTAGGATAAATCAAAATAAGTATCCCTCCACTAGGAATAATATGAAGATAAGTTTCCAACATTACCTAAGTATAAAATTACTATTTTTTTATTATTATATGGAAGAAGAGGTTTTGAAAGGGTCCTAAAACCTTTTATAAACTTAAGATCAATATATCAAAGGAAACATCCAACACAAAATAGACAAGGAACAATCCCCAAAGGGAATCGAAGAACTGTACACAACATAGCTAAGAAGCAAAAGAGGGACTAAGAAAACCAACAAAAATTGAAGACCACCACCAACCTTGTTACTCCTCTTCCTCTTTATAAAGATAAACATCCTCCTCTGAATTATTTTTATTCTTCTAAAAGTTCCCCGTCAATAAGGTTACCTATTTTATGTACATTGCTACCATTTTTATCGTACTCCAAAGGGAACTTAGAAGATCCTTGGCAGTATTCATAGCACTTTTGGGGGTCCTAAGAGGATATTGAGTTCTCATAGGATTTTTTTATTTTTATGTAGATAATCCTCCTTGAGTCCTGGTTTTCTTTATTTTTAAGGAAGTAGGAGCTAACTCCCCTAAATATTTTGAGTTAGAGATGGTATGCATGAATTTATCATCTTTCATTGATCATAACTTTAGACGCTTAGAGCACCTCATCACTTTCTCTTTACCTTTTATAGTACTTGGTTGCTCTACTTCTACACCAAGATTCTTTTTTATTTCCACCTCCTTTTTTGGAGAATCCTTTTCCACATAAGAAGTGCATCTAGAAGAGGTCGGGAGGGGGTTCTTTGCTCCTTATTGTCAAAATTCTTAAGGGAGTTGGATTTCTTCTCATATTCAAAGGGGTTACCATAATAGAGCCCTAGGATTACCATTTACACCTTTTCACCTTTTTTTCAATATGCTCAAACATCATTTTTAGTAGAACTTGATGAAGAGGAACTGTCATATCTCCTTTTGCACATGCAAGATCATCCTTTTAATGGACTTGAATAGGAAAGTAGGTATATTCATATTATTTTTTTGATGAATATGATTCAATAAGGCTAAGAGAAAATTCCTCATAATCATGAAGTGGATGTTGAGAGTGGAGTATTCCATAATTACTAAAGTCACTCTACTATGAGAGATTCACACAAAATCCCATTATAATATTTATTTGTATGTTCTCCTTTTCCTTTTAAGATCTTGAGTTCCTTAGCTAGGGAGTGTTTCTCCCTATTTATGCATTATCCTACAATATGAATTTTGGAGACCTCTAAAATTATAGGAATCATGATGTTTAACTCCATGTCCTTTGCCTTAACTCTACCTTCTTCCCAGGAGTAAGCAATTTCCATGGAGAGATCCTAATCGTATTGTAGACCCAAAATTTTGCATCCCTTTCCCTCAGGCCAATGGATTCATACCTATAATGGGGATGTAAAATTAGAGGTCTACACATCGATATGAGGGGTACCTAGTGTTGTACCTCCTTTGGTGATTATCGATAAATTTTTGTGGGTTTACCAAGAAATGTTTAAAGACCATTTCCACATCTAGACAAGGTATAATGTCTGATGTGTTCTTTTAATAACACACACCTAATTTTAGGATAGAATGCAACTAAATATAGACTACTTGTAATTTAGTTTCCTTTGCAAAAAATGCTCAAATCAAATGATTGATCCAAAACTAAATGCAATTCAATTGGATTCTTATTTTTGGTATTTCATTATATTTTTTGTATTTTGATAATAATCTATAAATGAAACAAATCTAAAAATAATATAAAATAGAATTATGAAATAAATCAGATGAAGGGGGGCTTACCTAGATTGGATGGCTAAAAAAAATAGATTCATAGCTTGTCTAGTGAGTTCACTACCTGTGAGCAAATTCATGGCCTGTCTGATTCTTGGTGAGTTGCAAGCGAATTTGTTGTTCTAGGCATGAATTCATGAGATACCTACAATTTATCACATAGAACACTAAATTTTGTAGTTAGCATTTGGGGATATACTTAAGCTACTTTAGATTTGATCTTGATGGCATAGCAATCAAATCCCCTTGGTCTCTTTAAACAACCATGTATAAAAGGATGAAAATTGTAAATCTACTTGTAACTAGATGCAAATTGGAGTAGGTAGACATAAAAAATGCAACATATAATATGATATGAAATGTAAGGTGCTTTAGATCTAATATGCAGGGTGAAGTGATAAACCTAATGACTAGAATTTTTCCCCAGGCTTATGTTCATGTAAATTTGCTGAATATGAGTGAATTAGTTCTATGTGAGTGAATCCATTATTTATCATAGCTCACCCATGAATTCACTAAATTTATTATAAATCAAAGGTATATGGAGAAAACATAATTAAAATATTGTAAAAAAATATAAAATAACTTTCCTCATGAATAGGTTCGATCATTCAACATTGCGAGGTGATGGTGGCAGGATAAAAGGATTAGCAACAAAGCGAGTTCCAAAGATGCCTTCTATTCATTGAGGAATATGCTTTGTCACTCAACCTACAATGGGATATCAATCTTAAAAACTCTCAATAAAAAAACCAAAATGTTAGCCTTTCACTTAATTTCCACCATCAGCCTATTGCGGAGCCAAAGAATTATTTTAATATTTTTTTGCTCATGCATAAGAAGTGTTAATTATCTAATTAGGGGTTGCAATTCGGGATGTTGAACTAGATTGGGAAAATTACCAATCTGGGTGAATTAACTGGCCCAAATTAGGACTAGAAAATCCATAAAATATGGGAAAATGATTTTTTTTAGAATAGAATTTGATGATTGTTTGGATATAAATCAGGTTGTTAGATTTTGTAGATTCACTTCCTAGGAGTACAAGGAGTGCAATCATGAAATCCTAGGAAAACATGCAATTGGTATTGGCACGTATAAAAAATTAGGTGGGGCTGGTGAAGGGTGGAATTACATGCATTAGAGAAGACTAAGGAATTTTGGCATGGGTTAAAATTCCATGTCTACATTTTGCTCCCTCTTTGGAGCATTTATGAGAAATAAATACATCAATGAAAGATATAGGTATTTGAGAAAAAATGGCAATAATTAATGTTAATAGAAAATAAGTAGATGATTTAGGATGGAATGAAAAATTTGTTAAAGCTATTTTTATTATTTAATTTCTATATGCAAATTAATGCATGAAAATTATTTTTAATTATTAATTATAGGATGCCCCCTCGAGTTTCAGGAGGGATGTGATATTCCTCATGAAACTCGATATGAAGCAGTGGAAAGAGAATTTAATGAAAAATAAAGGGTTAAAAAGGAGGAATATGATAAAACCCTATTTCATTTTTACTACATGGGTTCCAAGTTTTGAGCTCTGGGATAAATGACGCGACCACTTCACAAAGTAGATTATGTGTGAACGGGTGGTGATGGGGCTGAAAAGCATAATTTTGTTATTTTTCTTTAATTTCATCCTTTTTTTTATTTTTAGCTAGTTAATCCAGATTTTTGTTTAGGATCAAGCTGCCATCACAAAAAATTCATAGCCTCACAACAAATTCATGCTACACTAGCCCAAGTCGCTAGGGTTTCACTAATTTGTGAAAATCCTACGACTTCGCAAAAATACAAGGTACATATTATACAGTGAATATGCATATTACCCAAAAAATTCATGAGGAACAATGAATTCACACTAATTTAAGTATTCATTTACAATTATGTACTTGATTTTATTTATTTGTAAGTTTTATGAATGTGATAATCTAATGATTTGTAATATTTATGTGCCTTTGTTACGGTATGGTACTCTTGAGAATCAGGAGTGGTGATGTGGAGATTTTGAAGATCAAGTGAGGGCTCTTTATCAAATAGAGAGGGAGCAAGTGTAGTAGGTGGGGCTTTTGGACATAACAGATATACCCCGAGTGGATGTGGATATAACTTTGTTGATAGCATTGGTAGAGTGATGGTACCTAAAATCATTGATATTTTGATTATCGATAGGGGAGATGACTGTGACCTTAGAGGATGTATGGAATGTCCTTAAAATTACAATAAAAATTATGGGGGTGTAGCACCCTAAAATTGGCGCAGTAAACCTTAGCAAATAATTAAAATTACCTTAGTAATAATTCAAAATTTAAATTTTAACCCCGAACCGCTCGTTAACCTGTTAAACCGCTTTCCTTGTTTTCCATGCCATTTTTAGGATTTGTTGTGACCGTTGGACGATATCGTCGCCGATCAGACGATATCACCTCAGATCGGACGAATTCGTCTGGAGAAGAACGTCCAGACGATTTCGTCCCAAAACTAATTTTTCATAATTAGCTTCTGTTTCAACGGCGTCTCTAACCGGGGCAAAAGCGTGTCTGCACGGTTAGAGACTTCCCCCATTGGAGATCTCCCAAATTGGGATGATCTCCAACCTCCCAACCTCCTTCCTATGCCTATTTAATCTTAGGCCCTCCCCTTGACATTCCCCTGGCTGAATTTTACTGCACTTCGAGTTTTACATGCATTAGAATGTCTTAGACTACTGTTTGCCTTTGTCCCTTTTCAAATTTTCTTGCAGGAACTTTGTCATTCTTCAGCCGGAGCAAGCTCAGATCGTCGCAGACGATCCTGTACGATCTCGGACGATCACGCCACAATTCAAGATGATTATGTATTTTGTAGACGATTTCGACTGCAGCCAACGTTGGGGGCAAATCCATGCCCTGAGTTTGCATTCTTTGTCCATTATCTATTGTTTTGCTTTGCATTAGTTAGATTTATTTTTATTTTGCATCTTGGAGTTCACCTCACGTAGCATAGATGCATGATAGAGTCAAAGTTAGTCATTAAAACAATGCATTTTACTTAATTTGTTATCTAAAGTTGTCATTCTAACATTCATACTTTCATTTCTATCATTTTCCCTTGCTTTTGCAATTGTATTTTTTGTTCTTGGTATCCATTTCTGTAGTTGCAGGTCTCTGACGAAATCGTCAGACGATTTCGTCAGATTAGAGACGATCTCGTCAGATTAGAGACGATTTCGTCAGATTAGAGACGATCTTGTCAGATTAGAGACGATCTTGTCAGATCAGTAGATCAGGGACGATCCTGTCAGATCAGAGACGATCCTGTCAAATTCCAGATGATCTGGACTGCTTCAAAAATTAGAACCTCCATCAGACATCCGGATCAGGTATGGCTTTTCTAATCTAGTATATTTCTTGTATTTTCTGTTTAATTCTATTTTTTGTATTCATTTAAATCTGCATTTCATATAGAATAGCTTAGATTCATTTGGCCAAACCTAGGACTTGAATGATCAAGCATAAAAATGAACACATCAAACACATTCCCAACCTAGGCGTGGAAACTGCCATTCAAAAGTTTCCTGGTGAACCCACCATCCGTCAAAAATTCACCCTTATACACCTCCCCCGAGAGGCGGGACCTTCAAAGGGCCTCTCAGTCCGAGGTATTGTCCCATCCTTTTCACATCCCCCCTTTCGGGCACGGATCCTATAGCCTGAAGGTAAGGGTGCGAAAAATTTGGAGCGATACATTTTGGTGAACCCGACGTGAATAACATAGGCATATTTTTTATTCAAAAATATAAAAAAACAAAAATATATATATATATATATGTATACAAAAAAAAAGTAACAAAATCATCATTTCAAGTTTATATGTTTTAGATTCAATTCTAAATAGTAGATACTAAATATTACTTTTAGAAGTACTAAAGAAACCATGAGTTTTTACTCAAATCAATATGAGCCCATCAGTAATGTTGGAAGAATTCAGCTAAATACATTTGTTGATTATGACCAACCTCATCCCTATTCAACACCACCTCCATCACACTTTTCTCATTTTTCATCCATACCCCAACAGGACAATCCCTTTTCCAATCCTCTTCATAACGATATTATCTATTCTCCCATATATCCATATTATGTCTATCAATCCACATACAATCCTCCTCCACCATTTCAATATTCTTCTTTCAATACAACACATCCATTTCAACAAGAAAATACTTATTCTTCCAATTCTACCATGCACTCACCTCATACTTCGCAATCTTCCTATCATCATTCTACCCATAATAAAGAAAGTAGAGGTGAGAAACCATTAGGCCCTTTTATGACTGAATTCCTAAGGCACGTATCAAAAACCTCTCGAAAACCTTCATCACGTAAATTTACTAAGCTCAATCAACCAATGGATATAATTCTCAAGTATTTACTTGATACAAATAAGATTGAACTCCCTTCCATAAGACAACTTGATACCACAACAGATTGGTTTAAACCTGAGCTACATTGTGAATATCATAGAGTAGATGGACATATGACACAAAATTGTAAAGATTTAAGATGTGCAATTCAAGATTTGATTGATGAGGGTCTTTTTAATATAAAGGAATTACAATCTACAACTGATTATAAATCTCAAGTAAACAATCAAACTCCTACACAACAAATACCAATAATCAATCAAGACATGGGGATCTCCCAAGAACCCCTATTCAATTATCAACAACAAGAAACCAATCAAATATTGCATGTTAATGTGTCCCATCATGATGATATTACTAATATTGTAACAAAAACTACAAATGAGCAACCTCAAGTTCAATCAACTCAATCTGATATTCAAGATATGGATTCCTCATTTGACCAACCTTCAAAACTATCTTTGGCTCTAGAGAATGATCCAAAATGGAATGTAAGCATAGAAAGCTCATCTTTAGAATCAAAATCTCAATCTGAAATCCACTTTGATAGCCAACAACAAGTGATTAATCCTCAAGCAAAGATATCCCTTTTAGAAGTATTACAAAGTTCTCATAAGGAAACTTTGTTCAAGATACCTAGCCAACAATTTGTTCCTCATCATATTTTCTCTAAGAACATAATTAATGGTGTAAACCCTCTTGAGGTTAACCATATTTCATTCTATGATGAGGAGATTCCTTCCTCTACTCCACAAGAAGACTACTATCTTTACATTACAGGATCTAGTAAAGAAACACCTGTTAAAACTATCATGGTAGATAATGGCTCCTCTCTTAATTTATGCACTTATCAATTATTCCAAAAACTCAAATTAAAGGAAGAAGATCTTAATGAATCAAATGTTATTATAAAATCTTTTAACAATGAAATTCAAGAAGCTCAAGGTACTATAATTCTTTCCCCTCAATATTGGATCCAAGATCCTGGATACTTTGTTTTATGTAGCATATTGCCCTTCACCTTACAACCTACTTCTCAGAAGTCCTTGGATTCATACGATGAGGGTTGTCCCTTCCACTCTTCACCAATGTTTGAAGTTTGAAATTGCAAATAAAATTGTTACCATACATAGTGACCCAACACCATTTGAAGAATATTTAACGGTTGAAACATCAAGTTCTATACATTCTCCATTGTCACAATTATCTTCTATCCATCACTTTTCTTCATCCATATATGATCATCCTTGTTTACCAAATAACACCCATGCATATATTTCATATATGCTCCCTCCATCTTATCAAGACTTGGAAGATAGTGATAAGAATGAAGAACCTTCTTATCCTTCCGACATTTTATTTTGTAATATGATCAATTTTACACATATAAAAGTCAAATCTTTTGCTACATTATTCTACATTATAACAAAGCTTTTGTTATCACTACCTTTTATTCATCACCTTTTGTTCTTACCTTCAACACAACCAAATTATCCTTCAAAACCTCCTTTGATTTTGAAGCAACCTTAGACATGCTATACTCAAATAACCTTGTATAGTGTATATAGATCATCTTGTATATACCACCAATTCCATCATCTAAAAATTCATATAAAAATAAAAAATTCAAAAAAACAATCACATTGTATTTCTTTCAATTCATAAATTAAAATCAAAATCCAAAAACATCCAAATCATCAAAATCTTCAAAAACATCTTTTATCTTTGTACCTCTCAATTTGTGAAGTATTGCAGTTATATTTTCAATTATTTTGGATAAATTAGTATTTATTTGGAATCCCGCACTTTCACATTCACATGAATAAATCTCTTGATTTTATTTGTTATGATTATTAATCTCTCTTATATCAAAGTCCACATTGGCATTAAATAAAGTTTTGAGCATAGAGAACTGATCTTGTTATTTACTTGAACCAAGTATATCTCTTCACATTAAAATGATTTCATTGCAAATTCAATATGATGCTACATAGTAGAAATGGTTTCCTGAGCGAAAAGTTTCCCCTGCTATCCTATCATGCACATGGTCTAGAATCTTTGAGAATTGACAAAAGGACAAGCTCACCCCTACCCAGAATAAAAATCCCTTGCTCTACAGACTAATCCGAGCAAGTATCCCTAGCATAGGAAGAAAAGAAAAGTTCAAGAAAAAGAGAAAAAGAAAAAGGTTATTTTGAATCATCACAACAATATTTCAGCATTATCTCAAATATCAAGCAAAAATACAAAAGTACAAAAAAAAAAAAAGAGAAGCAAAAGTGAAAAGCAAAAGCAAAATGCAATAAACTCCTTTCCCTACCCCTTGAAAAGAAAAGAAGGGTGAATGAGCTTGAATCCCTGGAATTCTCAATTATTCGAAAATTGTGAGGTAAGCCCCATAACAGGTGGTTTGTGCCCAACCCGCTTGGCCTTGGGTAAATCCTAGCATGGCGATATGTCTGTCACATTAGCGACCTTCTTTTGTACAGACCTATGTCAGCTTATGGATTAGCTAGCTCTTGATAACCTAACTTACATAGTATCTTGGTACGGTTACATGCATATAAATCATGGTCAATGAACATTTATTTGGTCAAGGCAAATTACTTGTATCAAATTATCTTGCTCAAAATTGGTAAATGAACAATACAATCGCACACACATTTGTATTTGAGAGATTTTGTATCATTATGATAAATCAAGATTGGTAATGAACTCACATTTGCACATGAGGATTCCTTATAAATCTACATTTCTCTTTGAGATAATTTAAAATATTTCTGTAACTCTTTTCGGAATAATTTTATCCTTTTATTTCAGAATTCTTGTTTTGTATAAAAGCAATTACATACATCTTCTCACAAAATCTCAAAAATAATTTCAAACAAAATTTTCATATTATTATTTTTCTGTTTATCAAAGGTCAAAAATGCATCTTGCAATAAAACCAACAATCTATTTTCTTCTTTGGATTTCGCGATGATGGTATAAGTCTATACCTATAATTCTATGCCTAGCGCAAACCATCGTTCTAATTTTCTTTTCCATTTATTTTAAAAACAAAATTCATCAAAACATGTGACTTGCATCATTATGTTACACAATTATGCTTTACAAACAAACAAACACTTATTCTATTTCATGACATTATGTTCAAATTCAGTTTTTGCAACCATGGTATAAATTCTAAAGGAATTGTTCAAAATTTTATCACACTTAGGAATTTATGCCTAGCAACATCATATTTTTCATGCATACTATTTTTATGAAAATCTGAAAACAAATCATCAAACCATCATTATCTCCATCATTACAACACAAAGTCTTAAGACAGTCTCTTAAGCACTCTTTTACTTTTAACAATATTTCTATACTGGGATTAGCTTGACGACCGAGTGAGCGGCGACTCCATGAAATGGTCTATAATAGCGACAATGTCCTTTGAAATTATTGTTAGAAGTCCCTTTTATTTTTTATCAAATCACACCACAACCACCAATTGTTTACATCAGATTATTTCATTTAAAATCTTACAAAGCATGACATCAAAATTATAATATTTCAAAACGACATAATTACATGAATCCTCAATTCAATAAGCAAACAATTCAAAACATTAAAGCATCATAAAACATATACACAAGTCATATCATCAAAAATATCATCAGAGAAAATGAATAGTAAAAATGAATTAGGGTTTTACCCTATTTTTCTTAATTTTATTCAAAAACAATTAACAACATTTTTAAAATTTTTGCTTTTCCGTATTTTTACCTCAAACGTTCGATTTGGGTAAAAACACGGAGGGGGCACCATAGTAAGTTGTCGTACGATTCGACCTAGAATCGTCGCCTAAAAATGGGAATAAATTTTTGCTTTCTCGTAAATCGAGAAGAACTCGTCTTTAACGCATTTTCTTCGAAAAATTCGCTAAAGAGGGGGCAAAATGTAGCACCCTAAAATTGGCGCAGTAAACCTTAGCAAATAATTAAAATTACCTTAGTAATAATTCAAATTTAAATTTTAACCCCGAACCACCCGTTAAACCGCTTTCCTCGTTTTTCATGCCATTTTTAGGATTTGTTGTGACCGTTGGACGATATCGTCACCGATCAGACGATATCGCCTCAGATCGGACGAATTCGTCTGGAGAAGAACGTCCAGACGATTTCGTCCCAAAACTAATTTTTCATAATTAGCTTCTGTTTCAACGTCTCTAACCGGGGCAAAAGCGTGTCTGCGCGGTTAGAGACTTCCCCGTTGGAGATCTCCCAAATTGGGATGATCTCCAACCTCCCAACCTCCTTCCTATGCCTATTTAATCTTAGGCCCTCCCCTTGACATTCCCCTGGCTGAATTTTACTGCACTTCGAGTTTTACATGCATTAGAATGTCTTAGACTACTTGTTTGCCTTTGTCCCTTTTCAAATTTTCTTGCAGGAACTTTGTCATTCTTCAGCCGGAGCAAGCTCAGATCGTCGTAGACGATCCTGTACGATCTCGGACGATCACGCCACAATTCAAGACGATTATGTATTTTGTAGACGATTTCGACTGCAGCCAACGTTGGGGGCAAATCCATGCCCTGAGTTTGCATTCTCTGTCCATTATCTACTGTTTTGCTTTGCATTAGTTAGATTTATTTCTATTTTGCATCTTGGAGTTCACCTCACGTAGCATAGATGCATGATAGAGTCAAAGTTAGTCATTAAAACAATGCATTTTACTTAATTTGTTATCTAAAGTTGTCATTCTAACATTCATACTTTCATTTCTATCATTTTCCCTTGCTTTTGCAATTGTATTTTTTGTTCTTGGTATCCATTTCTGTAGTTGCAGGTCTCTGACGAAATCGTCAGATGATTTCGTCAGATTAGAGACGATTTCGTCAGATTAGAGACGATCTTGTCAGATTAGAGACGATCTTGTCAGATCAGTAGATCAGGGACGATCCTGTCAGATCAGAGACGATCCTGTCAAATTCCAGATGATCTGGACTGCTTCAAAAATTAGAACCTCCATCAGACATCCGGATCAGGTATGGCTTTTCTAATCTAGTATATTTCCTGTATTTTCTGTTTAATTCTATTTTTTGTATTCATATAAATCTGCATTTCATATAGAATAGTTTAGATTCATTTGGCCAAACCTAGGACTTGGATGATTAAAGCATAAAAATGAACACATCAAACACATTCCCAACCTAGGCATGGAAACTACCATTCAAAAGTTTCCTGGTGAACCCACCATCCATCGAAAATTCACCCTTATACACCTCCCCCGAGAGGCGGGACCTTCAAAGGGCCTCTCAGTCCGAGGTATTGTCCCATCCTTTTCACATCCCCCTTCCGGGCACGGATCCTATAGCCTGAAGGTAAGGGTGCAAAAAATTTGGAGCGATACAGTGGGGTATACTAGTCTATGATACAAGAGAGAGCTTTAGAGTAACTGGTCAAAAATCTAAAAATTTTGGTCAACTAGAGTGGTATTAGTGTAAATTGTTTGGTAGTGATAGAGGGTATTTCTACATTGATAGTGGTTCTGAGTGGAGTAGTTGCTGGACTAGTGGATGGCCATATGAGAAGGTGGTATCTTCCTTAGGATTTGTTTTGGGGTGATTATAGATATGACAGAGATATGGAGATGCTTTGTGTGGGATCCATTCACATTATGTTGTATGTACAGGATAATATGGAATGTCATGTACAAGTAGCATAGCTAAATTGTAGTCACCACTTTGCTCCAGGTATGGTGTTGGGAGAACATAGTGATGAGGAGGCCCGATGTATTACCTTAGGAGGAGTTGGATACAGGGTGTTTGGTTGCATATCAATGGGTACCTATGAAAGGAGGATGCAAAGGGTGAGGTGGTTGGCTAGATGCATCAAGGCGAGCGATAGAGGATCTACTACCGCTTTGAATCATATGGAGTCCTTGGAGGATGCATCTAGTATGGGTTGAGGATGTATGAGAGTTAGCTTGGGTATGGTGAATACGATTGCTATACTCCAATAATGGAGATATGGAATTGTATCATTTTGATCAAGTATAGCAATAGTTTGGGCTTGTGTAGGGGATTCTAGAGATAATATATGTCTGGTATCATCGAGTGATGAGAGACTTTCTAGTTGGAGGAGGTAATATTAATGTTGTGCATTTCTAAAATCCTAAGGAGGATGACCCACCTTTTGTGATTCCATGGGTAGATGATGTATGGATCAAGGATGGGTATGAGGAGTGGTATGAGGGGATCTGTACCTAGAGGATTACACTAGTGTTACCTCAACCTATAGGCGATCATTGGATACTAATGGAAGCATGAGATATTACTCATAAAAGGGCTAAGTAGGGGATTGCATCGATATACAGAGCAACACTAAGTCTTAGGATGCTAGATATTCCTAGGTGTAAATGGATAGGGATGCACATGCAGAGAGAGAGAGATGCATATAGAGTAATACAAGAGGATGTTCCATAGAAGTCCTAGGATGCAAAAATATATGAGGACATGCCACAGTAGGAGGACTTACCATAGCAGTCACAAGAGAATAAATGGATAAGGGAGAGGGTTATAGTTGATGTATATATGGGAGAGATGAGTGGAGGAGACCAGTAGTGGATTATTAAGTTTGATATAGATGTAGAAGCTTAGAAGGAAGATATAGAAACTTTGAGGGCTTAGGTGGTGACCTAGGAACATAATATAGCCACTCAATTAGGGTATATCTAGATAGTTGAGGCTCAATTATCATAGGCATATTTCCAGCTACAGTATAAGGCTAGGGATGTGCCATATTCAAGTAGGCAGACTCATTCTTTGAGCAGCAATATACTACATTATGTCTAAGAGGAGTTAGAGAAGGCCAATCGATGAGAGGTATTATACCAGACTTTGTACTACCAGCTAGTTCTAGAGGGATAGATGATGCCTCTTCCAATGGATATGGCTCTAAATTAGAGTTGGATTCAAAGCGGTGCATGATCTGGTTCACAGATAATAACTCAATTTGTGAACATACCTCTATTGAGGGTGCTAGGATATGGGTACGAGGATCAATTATCTAGGGGATGATGTGCCAGATTCTATCTTTTTATGGCATATTCCCTTGATGATTGAGTATGTTGCTTTTTTTATTGTGGCATACTAGTCTACTATATATGTACCTTTTCTTCAATATTAATACCATACTGCATTTTTATATTTTTTGTGTTGTGCAAAATATAAATTAATTTTTTTGTTTTTAAATTTTTATGGGTGATTTACATGATGATATGTTATATCAATGCTCATAATTTTGTTTGATGATTTTGAGATACATCTATCATGCTTTGTCAAATGTAATTTATGGGAATGGAATGTGTTTGATAAATTGTAATTGATATTGTAAAAGTGATGTGCTAGGTGATATATCATTGTGATTATGAGCTATCAGCAATAGTCCTTGAGGATGTATGCTTGCATAAGACCAAAATGGAGGTTGTTTCTTGCTTGTGGTCAATTAAGTGGATCCTGTATAAGGAATGTTTGTTATGCTGACATCGAAGGTATATGATCTAAAAGAAGTTTGATTTTGATAATCAAGATGATATTGTGAAATAATGAACAATGTTGATATCTTAATATTTGTTTCAAAATTAAGGGTAAAAATGATGTGGATCATTGGGCATGAAATATTTCATAAAGAATTTTGTCTAGGCATAAGACTCCAAGCATGTTCTAGGCCATCATCACAAAAATCCTGGTGCATCTATGTAATGAAATAAGTATGTATGTGCATGTAAGATATGCAATATGCTAATGCATTATACTAAGGTGGTGGTTTATGAAATACAAGATTTATTATGAATTTAGCATCCTAAATTACCTATTATAATGGAATGCAAGGCTAATTATTAATTTGGTCTCAATTGCCTATGATAATGGTCATACAAATCCATGAAAATATAAGGACTTTAGCCAATCAAATTTCATAGAAAATCTTGGGTATTCAAAAATGAAATCAAGTCTATCAAGAATCAGTGCGTGATTTATGATTTTGTTTCTTATATTGAACTTTATTATGATGTGAAATATATCGAGAACCAATGTGTGTGCTCATGAAATTCATTTACAAATTTTGAGTAAGGTAATGATGCAAGCCAATCAAGAACCATTGTGTGTGCAAAATGAATTTGTTTACCCATATTATGTGAGGTAATATTAAACTGATGATGGAGGGAACCAAGAAGCTAAATTTTCCTTATGTGCGATCAGAGGTCTCTTCAAGAGAGACGTATTGCCATGCATGAGCATAGTCCAATATAATGGGTATCCAAGCTTTGGGGAATCAGATTCTAAATAAGTTTGATGAGAAATTTTTCCCTATCCTTACTACATGGAGACTTATTATTATTTATTGTGTATTTATTTGAAAAATTAGAGCTTTGGGGATTCATACTACATATCCATATGGATGGAAGTGTAATCCTATCCTTACTACCCACTCTTTTCATTTTTGTAATTTTTTGCAAAGATGTATATTTATTTTTATTTTTGGACTATGTGCATAATGGGACAAGCAAGAAGACTTTTTCGCTTCAAGGGTCAATCCAATCATGATGTCATCCCTCTATGACATAATATTTTATTAATATATATAATATGTGTTTGGTTCAAAAATAACAAATTAATTTCCAAAACTAAAAAAATTTCTTAGTGAAGAAATAGTGGTTTTGGTTCAAGAGAGATTTTTAATCAATATCAAGAGTCAAGATTTTATTAAAGTGTAAATTGAGTGATTCAAAATAGACTCTTAATCATTCAATAATACCAAGATTGACTAAAAACATGATAGCATCTGTCTAAAATTTTAAATAACATAATGATTGGATGTGACCATATTACATATGCAATTAGACTAATCAAATTTAGAATTTGCAAAATGCGACTACATGATATATGATGCTGGCTCATGCAAGATAACTAAAATTAGAGAATGGGCTATGTACAAGATGACTAATGTAAAATGTTTATATACAATGATGAGATATTATTTCATGCATAGTACTTATTTAGATGCATTATGTTCATTGGATCCTTAAGATATTTTCCATCTAATATAGCCAAACGATATGCACCTAATCCAAATTTAGTGGTTATGATGAAAGGTCCTAGCCAATTTGGTTTAAATTTACCTTTAATATATGTTTGAGAATTAGTGTTTTTCTGATTTTCCTTAAGAACAAGATCACTAATCTCAAAATAATGATTATGGACTTTCTTTGAATAGGATCTTTTAATTTTTTCTTGATAGGCACGAATATGCTCTAAGGCATTTATGCACTTTTCATATAGTAACTCTAATTGAATTAATCCTCCAACATGATACTCATCTCCTATTTTTGCATCTTGAAGCAAAATCCCTAAATAAGGTACTTCAAGCTTAAAGGGGAATACGACTTCAATGCCATAGACCAATACAAAATGGGAAGCACCTGTAGGAGTTTGTACACTGGTCCTATAAGCCCATAATACTAGATATAACTAAATATGCCATTCTCAACCAAATTTGATAACCAAGCTCTTTAGGATTTTGATTAAGATTTTATTAGATGCTTCTACTTGGCCATTACCTGGTGGATAGTAAGGAGAAGACCATCTATGTTGAATCTTATATTTTGTCCAAAGTTGTTTCATATTTCTATTTTTAAAACAAATCCTGTTGTCTTGAATAATTGTAGAAGGAATCCTAAATATACATATAATTTTATTAAAAATGAATTTAGAGACTTGGTCCCATGTACAAGAAGCTAATAGTATGAATTCTACCCAATTTTTTAAGTAATTAGTTGTTATTATAATGAATTATTGGCCATCATAAGAGATGGGATTGACCTTCCCAATGATATCAAGGCCCCATTTGGAAAAGGGACAAGGGTAAGAAATGGCTTGAATATTACAGGAGCATGGACAATATTTGCATGTCATTGATATTTTTCACATCGATGAACATAATTATTTGTGTCTTTCTCCATGGAAGGACAATAATAATCCATTCACAAGATCTTTTTAGCTATGGTACCACCACTAAAATAGCCTCCACAAGATCCATCATGTACTTCACTAAGTGTGTTTTGAGACTCTTTTTTATTGAGGCATATTAGAAGAATACCTTCAAAAGACCTCCTATAAAGGGTATTGCCTAGGATGACAAAGTGAACGACTCTTTTATGTAGGAGTTTATGTTGATTTCGATCAAAACCATCTAGAAATGAACCATTTTGGAGAAAAATGAGTATATCCACATACCAAGGTTCCAATGATGCATCTCCAATTGCAAAGACATCCAAAAGCGTTAGACTAGATTCTAGTGAGGTAGGCTCCAAAGTTGATGAATGATGATCATATCATGATCATAGTTCAACTCCAAGGGGATTAGAGAAGTGGTTGCTATCATAGAATCCATAGGATGATTGCTAGAGTGAGGAATGGCTTCAGTAGTAATTTTTTTTAAATAAAGACATGATTTTTTGGATGCATTCTTTATAAGAGTGAATTTTCTCATCACAAGTTTGGTTTAAATTGTTAATATGATTTACCACGAGTTGTGAATATCCAAAAATAGATAAAAATTTAATTTTTAGGGCTAAATCTGTACGTAGACCAAGGATTAAAGCTTCATACTCTACCGTGTTATTTGTGCAAGAAAATTAAATCTTAAAGGATAATGGAATTAATTGTTTTTGTAGAGACACCAATATTATGCCTATGCCAACACCACTTATGCATCGAGCTTCATCAAAGAATAATGACCAAGAATCAGAACAATCATCCTCTAAGTTAAGGCATTCATCTAGAAATTTTACTTTTATAGGATGAGTAGACTCAAGGGGGTGGCAACAAGTGGATCAACTATAACTTGTCCTTTGATGGAATTTTAGCCAATGAAGGTTAAATAAAATTTGCTTAAGGTGAGAGCCCATTTTGTTACTTGTCCTGACAAGTAAGGTCTACTCATAAAATAACGTAGTAGATCAAATTTTACTATGATGAATATTCTTTGACTCAGCATGTAATGGTACAGTTTTTGCATAGAAAACACAACAACAAGATAAAGCTTCTCTAAGGAGGTATATCAAGTTTCGTAACTCACTAGAGTTCTACTAATGTAATATATTTCTCACTCTTTCTTTTCTTCTTCATATTGGTTAAGCATTACCCCCAATGCACATTCTAAGGTAGAAATGTACAAAATGAATGGTTGGTGTAGTCTAGGAGGGACAAGCATAGGTGATGTTAATAAATACTATTTAAGAACTTCGAAGGCTTCTTGACATTCATCATCCTAATTAAAGGATGTATCTTTCTTGAGAAGCTTAAGTAGGGTTGACATTTATCTACTAATTTGTGAATGAAGTGACGAATAGATTGAAGTTTGTCTTGCAAACTATGAAGCTTAGTTAGATTCTTAGGTGGTGGTATATTTATAATAGTGACTATTTTAATAGGATCTATTTCTATTCCTTGAATGGACACAATGAATCCTAGTAAGAATCCATATTTTATTCCAAAAAAAGCATTTTTTAAGGTTTAAGCGGACTTAATACTCATGAATCCTATAAAATGTCTACCTGAGATCATGGATATAATCCTATTCCTCAATAGATCATCCAATAATATCATCAATATAGTCTTGCATAATATCATGCATCATATCATGGAAGACATATATCATAGCTCTTTGGTAAGTGGCACTCGCATTCTTTAATCCAAAGGGTATCACTTTCCAGCAAAAGGTGCCTCATGGTGTGGTAAAAGTAGTTTTGAATTGATATTCAGGTGCTGTTCTAATTTTATTATACCCATAAAAACCATCCATAAGGGATAACATCCCACTCCTAGTTGTAAAATCTACAATTTGGTCCATGTTTGGGAAGGGAAAATCATACTTTGAGAAAGTAGAATTAATGTCCCTAAAGTCTGTACAAATTTTGATTCTTCCCTCTTTCCTAGCTATAGGAACAATGTTGGATATCCAATCAGAATAATCAATGGCTTGGATAAAATCCACATCTAAGAGCTTTTGAAGCTCTTATTTGACCAAAATGGTAACTTTGGGGTGCATTTTTCTAAGTTTTTATTTTATTGGTTTAGCATCAGGATGTACTACCAAATGCTGCATGAATACTGAAGGATCAAGGTCTGGCATGTCCACATAGGTCCATGCAAAATATCTAAATATTCTACTAGAAAATGATTGAATTTAATTTATTTTTCTTCATTCAAAGAAGCTACTATTTTGATATGATGAGGATTAATTTCAATGCCCACATTAATTTTTAAAGTTTCTTCAATTACAACTTGGGATTCTCTTTCAAAATTAGGAGGTGGAGGAGAGACTCCCAATTTTTTAAGTTCTTCCTTGGATAATTTAGGATATTCATCTTATAAATTATATGTTTCAGCATGGGCTACACAAGGAATATAACCATAAAAAAATAAACCATTATGCATAACTTCTTTCGGTAGTATTTCACAAAGAACATTCCATTCCATACATTCCTTAGGGGTTGCTAGTAACTTTGGATGTACTATTGAAAGCATATTACAATAAATATTTGAGGAAGAAGGGGGTCCCTCATCTTCTTCAATCCATTCCAAGCATTGTTGACTTGTTAAATATTCAGTATATGTGATTATATGATCATCATCATTGAATGGGAAAGGTTGGCACTTTGTGGGAATGTATCCAATGCTACATCAAGCAGGCCATTCTTCAACATCAAGTGGCTCATGTATACCATTTTCCAAGTGACCTAGACATTTACCCTTATAACCCATGCTACACATAATTTCCTTGAAAATTGTATATCTATATGATAAATAGCAATTGGAAAAAGTGCTCTCTTCAAAAATAATTTTGTTCTACCAATAGCAATCTCGTATGTGGAATATAAAATAGAAATGAATGTACAACTACCAACATGGTACACATCCCTTTTATTGCAGAGCAATCCTACCATATGCAAATATGGTGGTAGTGAAGACAACATAAGAGAATATCACGTGGAAAAATCCATGTGTTCATATGGTGATAGTATGGTGGATAAATCAGTTAGCACCTTGTTTGTGAGAGAGTATGATGTATATGGATCAATTGTGCATGTATCAGTAGATGTAGAAGGAATGGATGAAGAGGGTTGATCTGATGTAGATGAAGGTGGACAATGAGTAGAATGGGATATTGATGATAATGAAGGACAAAAAGTAACATCCACTGGCTCAATAATTGCACATAATTCAAAATACCTAGGGTCACCATGGATAGTGACAAGTTGATTTTTGAACTCAAATTTTATGCATTGATGTAAATCAGATGGAACTGCCCTCATTGCATTAATCCATGGATGCCCTAAAAGAATATTATACAATGTTGGGAAAGGTACAACATAAATAGATGCATTTAAAATTCTAGGTGAAACCTATAGTGGGATGGACATCACACCACAAGCTTCTCGAGTTTCATCATTGAAGGCTTTAATGATAAAATCTATTGTTATTAAGTCCTCATTTTTAAATCCAAACTTTTTAAAAAAGTTATAAGTGCAAATTTTCAAGGATGATCCATTGTCTATCAAAACCCTTTTAAAACAAACACCCCCAATCAATGTTGTTATGTAAAGAGGATTATCTTGGTGTAGAATTTGGGGAGGAATATCCTCATCATGTAAATCAATGTAATCCACTCTGTGAGAGGCTACAAGATCGATTATAGAATTAGAATTAATATCTTGAGGCACCATCATATGGCTTAGGGAATTCATCAGCTCTTCCCTATGGACAGGGGAGGATTGAAGAATTTCCAAAAGTAAAATTTTTGTTGTTGTATTAGCCAAATGTTCTTTAATGTCAAAAGGTATTTTTTGTTGAGGTTTGACTACATTATTACTTTTATGAGGTACTTTTAAAATAAATGGTGATTGAATAGGATCACTCGATGGGGATGAAATTGTTTGAGATTGAGATACTTGGGTGTGAGCCTATTATCTAGTTGTGGCTCCAATCTTACCCACTGTATGATACAATTGAATAAGGGGTTGTATGGTAATGGATGAAAAATATGATTTAACTTGAATGGGGAGGGATATATAATTTATCGCTTGCTCTAGGGGGAGCATTTGATGCGTAGATGGGTGAGTTTTCAAGAATATCACAAAGGATTCCTCAAGAACAAGCAAATCTATGATGGGCATCATGGGTCCTAATTCATCCTTTGAACTATTAGAGTAAAGAGAACTAATGTCAATCTTAGAGTTTGATTCACTTTTTGAGTAATCAAGAAACAAGGATTGAGATTCTTCCTTTTGATATCCCTTGATTGTAACAGAGGATTGCATAGGTATGAATGCATTTTGTGAAGGCTGTGATACTGTAAAACTACTTATTATACCCATGTAGCACATTGGATGGGATACATTTTTATAATCCACTTGATTCACTACTTATTTACCATGGTTGGGTAGTGGATTTTGAAAAATATCCAAATTTTTATTTGCATTCTATGCCTAATCTGTAGGATTTTGTGTATTTGTAAGAGTATTGGAGTATGGAGAAGAACCTTCTACCTCCAACTTACCATTATCAATTAAATCATGCACTAAATGCTTCAATATCTTGCATGATTCTGTCAAATGGATATCAACTCGATAAAAATGACAATTTTGGTCATGTTTATACCAGTTTTGAGCGGTATTAGGTTGCCAAATTTTTGGCAATTCCATCAAGCCTCTTTCCAAAAATTGTGGAAATACCATTGATAAAGGTTGATTTAATTTTATGAAATTACGTGGTGGGGGTTTTTGTGGTGCTTTCAACATAAATTTCTTTGTAATATTAACAACATTGAAATTTTGTATTGGTTTTTAGAGGTCTTATCTTCTTATTTTCCTCGAGATTTATCTCTTCTAATGAGGGTTTATTCCACTCTTCTTGCTAATTCAATGGCTTGATCAAAGGAATTGAGAGTGATGTAGACCCAAAATGACCACATCCTTAGTAAAAAATTTGAAAATATTTTCTAAGGCATGAAGATGCTCCCATCCGCTCAACACTTAGTGTTTTTCAGAGTGACCCAGTGCAATATGCTCCCATCAGCTCAACACTTAGTGTTTTCATGTAGTAGCATAAGTATTTAGTGAATTTTGCAGCGGCCTAGTGTAGATGTTCCAATCTATTATTAAACCAAGGCGAAGATGATGTTAGTATTTTTTTAGAGCGGATTGGTGCACGTTCCTATCCCACACACTAAAATGACTAAGTATCAAAGATGTTCCATGTTGTTGAGTTCCATGTCTATTCTAGTGTAGATTGGTGACATGCTCTACATCGTTGGACAAAAAGGTCAAAATTCCCCAAGATAAGTACAAGGGAGCGGTATGACGCAAAGAAGAATTTTACACTAATTTTTGAGTAGATTGGCAACATGCTCAATTCTGCAATCAACTTGGGTCAAAGCTTCAGGAGCGAATATTGAGAAGCGGATTACTACATATGCTCTACATCATAGATATGAAAGGGAAATAAAGTATTTTTAAGAATTAAGTGAGCAGATTGATTACATGCTACATTTTTCTCAATACTCAATGTATTTTTGTAGATCTTCCAATCCAATGGTCAAAGCAGTCTAAGCTGACACAAACATTCTTTTTAGAGTGGATTGATGACATGTTCTACGTCTCTTATCTGTAGAGCATTATTAAAGTTTAATCATAGCCGTTAAAAAAAATCATCAACAATGGAGATCATGCTAACATTTTTTGGTTATACAAAGGTAAATTCTTGGTAAAAGAGAACCAGTTGGTGTGAGTGGGTAAACAAAGCATCCACGAAGCCAAGAACAAAGAACCAAGAACCTAATTATTTGTAGATTTATAGCAAGATGAATTTTGCAAGAAATGTAGACGGTTAAGATCCTATTTCTAACAGTCTGGAGTCTAACTACAATTACAGAGCCAACAAGTTGTAGAGCTGAGTTACCATGGTGTGCGATATCAAGTGGATTTCCCAGATCTTGCAGGCAAATGAAATAATGCCAACACAGTAGTCTACTGATCTGGCACAGTTTGAATCCTTGTAATGTTCCACCTATTTTATTTCATTGTAAAACTATATATAGAGATCAAACCCTTAATTTTTAGGGTCAGCTCTAGAGTTTTTGTTTGCCTTACTATGTAACATCTTTTGCAAATTAATGGAAGGAGAAATACTCAAAATTTTTACTCAATAACAATCATTTTCGATATCTTTATTAAGAGGTTCAAGTTATGAATTGCATTTCTATCAATACTATTATGGTTAGTTCATTCCACTGATATTGGATTACTAGTTATAAAGTAATTGAAATATTTTCATAGTTAAATTTGTGTAGCACCCTAAAATTGGTGCAGTAAAATTATAATAATTACATTCACCTTAGTAAATAAATTTAAAATCAAATTTAACCTCCCAAACCGCCCATTAACCGTCGAGAAATCCGTTTCCCCCTTTTTCGCGCCATTTTTAGAGGTTGTTTTGACCGTTTGACGATATCGTCGCCGATCAGACGATATCGCCCGAGATTTGACGATTTCGTCTGGACTAGGTCGTCCGGACGATCTTGTCGCAAAACTGAATTTGCATAGTTGGAATCCGTTCCAACGGGTCTCCAATCCGGGCAGAAGCGTGTCTGCACCGTTGGGACCCTCCCCCGTTGGAGATCTCCCAAATTGGGATGATCTCCAACCTCCCAACAACTCCCTCTAAGCCTATTTAACCTCTAGGATTTTCCCTCCCCAACCCCTGGCTGAATTTATCTGCAAATTGAATCCATCTGCGCTAAAACATCATAATCTTATTTTTGCATTAGTCCCATAGCAATTTTGATGCAGGTATATCATTGATTTTCAACCGGAGCCAGCACCCATCGTCGCCGACGAACTTGTCCAGATCGGAGGCGATCCTATCGAATTCGAGGTGATTTCGTACTGATGCGAGACGATCTCGACTACAGCCCACATCGAGGCAATCAGTGCCTAGAGTTTGCTTTTCTCAACTTTGTCTCTGTTATTTTGTTTTGCAAATTAGATAATATATTCAGTTTTTATCCTATTTTGCATCTGGAGTTCACCCATTTAGCTTAGATTGCATGCTAAGTTTATGATCTGCCATTTAAGCACAATAATTTGCATTAATTTCTGTTCTTGAATAGTGTTCAGCATTCATATTATCATTTGGTGTAATTTGCCTCTGTTAGCATAGTGTTATTTCTTGCATTTTGCATCTATTCTCTGTTTTGCAGGTTTCTGACGAATTCGTCAGATCTCAGACGATCTCGTCTGATTGCAGATGATTCTATCGAATCTCAGACGATCGGGATTGCTTCAAAATCAGAATCTTCTTCAGACATCCGGATCAGGTATTCTCCGTTTTCCTCCTGTAAATTCTTTGTTCTCTGCTTTCAAATCTGTCTGTTGTATTCATGAAAAATTGCATTTTCATATAGTTTAATTTAGTTTCATTCGGCCAAACCTAGGATGAATGCTTAAGATTAAAACGAACTCATTTAAACACATTCCAAAACCTAGGCGTGGAAACTGCCATTAAATGTTTCCTGGTGAACCCACCATCCGTCGAAAAATCACCAAAATACACCTCCCTTGAGAGGCGGGACCTTCGCAAAGTCCTCTCGTCCGAGGTACCGCATCATCCTTTTCCCATCCTCCTTCCGGGAATGGATCCTATAGCCTGAAGGTAGGGATGCAAAAAATTTGGAGCGATACATTTTGGTGAACCCGACGTGAATGCATCATAACCTTTTGAAAACAAAAAAAAACAAAAACAAAAAAAAATTAGAACAACTAAAACTTAGATGCATTTTAAAACATTTAAGGTTTAAAGTCATGTTTAGATGGTAGCTCCTAAAAAGAGGTTAGCAGTTACTATCAACGTAGAAAATCAATTGGCAGCTATAGAAGTTAATTATGTCCTTAATATCCCTGAAACAAGTAGAAATCAATCCTTGTGGAACGAACTTGACAGGAGACTTAGTATCATTTCATCTAGGTCCACACAACTTAAACAGATTAAGAGGCTAGTCTTGGATAGAATCCTGGATCCTCATCAGTTAGTTTTTTATCATGAACTTCAGAGAGCCTGCCATAGATGGTTAGCCTATAGGAGAGCTTTAGTATCTTCAGAATTATTCAGCTTCGAGGAATACCTCGAGAATGTAGACATTGTACACCGATTCCTAGGCCTTGTAGAAGACCAAGAGGTTGTTCTTACAGATAGGGAAAGATGGAATAGAGTTCCTCGTGCTATGTTATATCGAGAGTATTGCCACGAGCTTTACTTCTATCAACCAAAGATCTGAGACAGATAATATTACCATAGCCCTTTTTATCAAATTCTTAAAAGAAAACTTTCAATTTGAAGCAGAACATTTCATGACCCCTGAAGAACTAGAGCCTATTAATGATGTTTATAAATTGTTCTTAGAAGACTAGCTCATTTACTTTCAGTCTTGTTATTGCGTGCATTTTATTGTTTCATTTGCTGTCTTTATTGTATTATTTCAAAAATTTAAAGAAAAACTAAAAAAAATCAAAAAACTTAGCAAAAACTTAAACATTTCAATTTCCAATATTGCATTAGGTATATAATAAATATATACCTTTTAATTTGTTGCATATATATATATATATATATATATAAATATATATATATTTGCTGAAATCAAAACTTAGCACCATGCCTAAACTTAGGAATGGTAAAGAAACTCTAGGAGAAGGAGAAGATTGGTTACAAGATACAACTGAAAACCCAAATGTCCTTCTTGGAGATACAAATCCGGAAGGAGAAACTCTAGGTCAATCAGATGAAGACTTAGGGGAAGATAAAGAACAAGAAGCAAATGTTAGAGAGGATGGATCCTCATCCCCTAGAATAGCTCCAAATGGAAATATTGCCTTTGACAATGCAGAGCATTTCAAGAGATTTCTCATGGAAAACATTGATGACCTTAATGTGGCCATTCGCCTTGATAAAGGGCAAATTAGTAAAACTCAAGCAACCATGGAATATATGTGCAATATGCAGACTAATCCCTTGTCTTTCATTGATCAAGAAAGTGACAAGGGTGGACCATCCAATGCGGATATGGTCACTATAGCCCAAAGCATGTCAAAACAATAGGTTACCCAACCTCCTAAGGAACCTGTTATTCAACCTAAAATCACTCCCACACAAAAGAAGATTCCCTTCACTACTTTATTCCGCCAGACTATTGAGCAAAATGCTTTAAATAAACAGAAACCTAAAACTAAGCCAAATGCAAACTTTCAACAATCTGGAATACAACATAATACAAACTTCCTCCATAATACTTTTCCTACCAATAATTTACACAACAGTAACATGGCATCTAATCTGCATGTTCCTCCATCCTATGCCCATAACACTTATGTCAATGCCCTACCAAACCAATATGGGGGGCAAACTAGTAATCTGGAAGCCATGGTGAAACAATTGGCTTCACGTATGGACCAGATAGATCCCTACCATCCCTCGTATAATTATCGAGAGATCTGTAGTCAACCTTTGGATCCCATAGTGGTAGCTCAACCATACCCTAAACATTTTCCCATGCCCGTCCTGCCTATATATAAAGGAACCGAAGATCCCATAGAGCATCTTCGCATGTTTAGGATAGCATGTCATGACATATCGCATGACGACTTGCTATTACTAAAAATGTTCCCCAAAAGTTTAGGTGGAATGGCATTAGAGTGGTACTATCAATTGCCCACTCACTCCTTAAGAAACTTTGAAGAAACAGCTGAATCATTTGTTCATCAATTTAGTGCCTACATCGAGAGGCATGTAACTATTAAAGACCTATACAATTTAAAACAAGATAAAGACGAATGCTTTGCTGATTTCTTAGCTAGATGGAGACAATTGATAGGAAAACTACACTTTGTGCTACCCCATAGGGAAATGTTAGACATTTTCATCAACAATTTACAAGAACAACTCTCTTATGAGCTATCAACAACTACTTTGACTACCTTTGATCAAGCTATAGATTTAGCTCGAAGAGTAGAAGATGCCCTCATTAGGAGAGGCCAACTTAGGAAGAAGGATGATGAGAAAACATCTAGAAATCAATATAAAAACAAACAGGTTGTCGGTGATGGAGTCACTGACAGCAGAAATGTTGCTAATGTCAATGCAACAAAGACAACAAAAAAATTCATATTGAAACCCCCTGACAAGCCTCCTCGAGAGTTCACTAGATTAAACCAACCTTTGTCAACTATTTTACCTCAATTGCTTGAAAGAGGTTTAATCCAATTGCCAGCCATCCGGGAACCTGACCCAAGTATACCCGGATATAGAGCTGATTTGCACTGTGATTTCCATAGAGGACCTGGACATTCTACCAATGCTTGTAAAAGATTGAAACATAAAATACAAGATTTGATTGACAATAATGAAATGGAAGTGCAAGCCTTCCAACCCAAACAAAACCCTCCTAATAATACTCAAAAGATTGTTCCCCAAAATCAAAATCAAAATGCCAATCAAACTTT
Organism: Wollemia nobilis; assembly: GCA_028583015.1. NCBI lineage: Eukaryota > Viridiplantae > Streptophyta > Pinopsida > Araucariales > Araucariaceae > Wollemia > Wollemia nobilis. The sequence goes on from JAQPPZ010002979.1 coordinate 2,339,599, forward strand.
AGACATATTTCAACACCCTTTACCAAGACATGGTAAAGAGGTGGCCAATCAAATCGAACATCATAATGTTCCCCCTCCTACTCGATATGTAGGAACCATTAGCGGACAATTACCTGTTTAGGATTCTCAAATATTTGACACAACCTTATCCCCCGGTTACGACCAGGACCTTACATAATTTTCAAACTTCGAATTCTAGTGATATAGAATCAGATAGTGAAAGTGAAGTAGACACTATTCAATCGAATAGTTCTGAAAATGAATCAGATCCTATTCAACTTGTCATAGATGCTAATGTTCCAGAAGAACCATTTCCTAGAAGAGTCACTACTCGACCTTCTTCTAATATAGTCCTTCCTTATGAACAAGCCATAAATTCTCAACCAAGACCGTTTCAACGTCGTCACTATAACATTGTAGGTACCATCGGAGTCGTCACCCGACAACAAGCTCAAAATTCCCAACAAGAACCAAACCAGAATGATGGATCAGCTCCATTCGTTCTGAAAAATCCCAATAAAGGGAATCATGCTCCTATTGTTCAACCTAAACCCCCTTACAGCATTAATGAGCAATTGTCTAATACCACGGCCAGAATTTCCCTCTTAGATTTATTAAGATCCTCTCCCACCCATAGGGATGAGTTGATGCTTACGCTGAGCCAAATGATGGTACCTCAAAACATTCAACCTGAAGCTATGGCCAATACTATCATCACTCGAGAGATTGATTGTATTGACTTCCGGGATAAAGATATCCCACAACACAGTTTACACAAGGATAATCCCTTGTATATTACTGCTTTAATTGGGGATGTAGCTGTCAAACGAGTTTTGATTGATAATGGCTCATCTCTAAACATTTGCACCTTTGACTTCTACCAACGATTTGGTTTTAGAAGTGATGAAATGAAGAAAACTGATATGATTATTAAAGCTTTTAATGACGAAACACAAGAAACATGTGGAGTTATTACCCTCCCATTGCAAGTTGGTCCTAGAACCCTAGAAACAACCGTGTTTATTGTACATTGTCCAACATCGTACAATATACTTTTGGGTCGCCCTTGGATCAACGCCATGCGAGCGGTCCCATCAACTTTACACCAATGTGTTAAGTTTGAGTTTAAAAATCAGTTGGTCACTATTCACGGTGACCCTAGACCTTTTGATATGTGTGCTTTGGCAGAACCAGTTGGAGTGCAATTTTTCCTAGCTTTGTCATCCACACATTCTAGTTCTTCTTCTTCATCTAAAACTATGAAACATAAACCCATAACTTCACCGAGTTCCCCTCCATTAACTTCATCCTCCTATATAGATCAACAACCCTCTAAACAAATTATTTTAGAACCTCAAAAAGATTTTAAAACTACAACCAATCCTTCAAGTTCTATTCCTATAAATTCAAAACCTCTAGACACATCTATCATCCCTTCCACATCTCAAGACATAGGTAATAAACCTTCTACATCTTATGCCCTTTCTGATGACCTCTTACCAGATTTATCTACAACTTTAATATCAAAAAAAATGAATGCTTTCATGCACGATTCAAACCTCTTAAATAAATTGCCGCCATCTCCTCGCACTTCAGGCCTCCCACAACCTATGGGAAGCACCTACCAAGTCGGGAGTTGTGCCTTCATTTATAAAGGATATGACTGGGGAAGAATCCCTCGGAATATCAAAACTCACCATGAAGGATACGCTCGGTGCTATTTTACCAATGATTATATTAAAGCTAAACCCATGATGCTTAAAATGGGATATGAAGGGAAAGGCTTAGGACCTTTCCAAAATGGCATGAAAGAACCTTTCGAGGTAGAACCGTGGCCTGCTCGTTGTGGTGTGGGTCTATTTCCTAGTAAGGGACAACCCTTTCCTTTTGAAGAGGATGATCACCTCATATCCTATCAAGATTATTTGGATAGACATGTTGATTTGCCTCTCCAAAATCAGTCATTTTCATGCAACATGCTATCCATAGCATACCCCGAAATGATTGCTGACCCCGATGAAGAGTTGGAAGGAGATATCTTCCATGATGTCTCTGTTGAAGAGATGTTGCATAATGGGTTTTATTTTGATGGTTCTATACCAACTATAGCCCAACTTGAGGCCACTGATCCTCAAAATGAATTATCTAAATTAACCTTACAAGAATTACAAGAATTGGGCGTTTCACCCGCCCCACCTAACTTTGAAAGAGATCTACACATGGAGGTAGAAAATGTCATTAAAATTAATATTGGAACTGAGGACAATCCTCACATAATCAATATTGGATCAGAATTAAGCCCAGACAAACAAGAGCAATACATTACATTCCTCAAAGAGTATGAAGATGTCTTCGCTTGGACATATGAAGATATGCCAGGTCTAGACCCTTCTGTCGTCATGCACCATCTAGTGGTCCATCCGGATGCTAAACCTGTTAAACAAAAACTTAGAAAAATGCATCCCAAAGTGGCTCTGCTAGTCAAAGGGGAGTTAGAAAAACTCCTGAATGTTATCTTTATACAGGCTATTGATTATGCTGAATGGATCTCAAACGTAGTTCCAGTCACCAAGAAAGAAGCTACCAAAGTTAGGGTTTGCACTGATTTTAGAGATATTAACGCTGCATGCCCTAAAGATGACTTTCCTCTTCCAAACATGGATCAAATTATTGACTTTACTTTCGGAAGTGGGATGATGTCCTTAATGGACGGATTCTCCGGTTATAATCAAATTCGGATAGCTCCTGAAGACCAGGCTAAAATAGCCTTTATTACCCCTTGGGGTACCTTTTCTCTGGAAAGTGATGCCATTTGGCTTAAAGAACGCCGGTGCAACTTACCAACGAGCTATGACCTACATTTTTCATGATATGATGCATGATATCCTACATGATTATGTAGATGATATTATAGCTCGCTCTCTTATTGAAAATAATCATTTAGATGATTTGCGAAAAGTTTTTAATCGATTACGAGAATATCTCATTCGATTAAATCCAAAAAAATGTATATTTGGAGTTAAATACGGAAAATTATTAGGGGTTTTAGTTTCTTTACGTGGTATTGAAATCGACCCCCTCAAAATTGTGGCTATCACTGATATGCCCGCACCTACTAATATATCTGAATTACGAAGCTTACAAGGTAAACTTCAAGCTATCCGTCGCTTCATTGATAAGCTGGCGGACAAAACTGGTCCTTTTCTTAAACTTCTTAAGAAGGACGTCCCTTTCAATTGGGACACAGAATGTAGAGAAGCTTTTGAACTTCTCAAACAATACCTCCTTAATCCCCGGTGCTTTCACCGCCTAAATCTGATCGCCCATTTCTTCTATATATTTTTGCTTCAGATTCTGCCTTAGGAGCTATGTTAGCTCAACTCGATGATGAAAAGCGAGAACGTGCTAATTATTATATTAGCCGCACCTTCATCAGTTATGAAACCCATTATACAACATTAGAGAAACTATGTCTCACAGTCGTGTTTGCTACGCAAAAATTACGACATTATATGCTTAGCCAAAAAACGTATGTCATTGCCAAATACGATCCCTTAAGGTATCTCATGAGTCGACCTTATTTATCGGGTCGCACAGCCAAGTGGGTTCTTGCTCTGAGTGAGTTTGATCTCACATTCATAGGACAGAAGTCTGTTAAGGGTCAAATCATAGCAGATCAATTAGCGTCTGCACCCTTAGAGTCTACTCATCCCCTCATTATCGAGTTTCCTGATGAATGCCTTCAATTAGAGGCGGACCTTGTTGAACAATGGTCCTTATACTTTGATGGAGCCCGATGCATGAGTGGGGCTGGTGCGGGTATTATTTTAATATCTCTGCAAAAACATCTTATTCCTCTGTCCTTCAAACTGACCTTTGCTTGCACCAACAATACTGCTGAGTATGAAGCTCTAATCCTTGGATTACGAGTCGCTTTAGCGCTAAAAATTAAAAACCTCTTAGTTTTTGGGGATTCCCAATTGGTTATAAACCAAATTAATGAAGTTTATCAAACCATAGATGATAAACTGCGCCCATATAAGGCCTATGTTTTACAATTAATGTCCTTGTTTGATCAAGTTACCTTGGAAGCCATTCCTCGAACTAGCAACCGTGCAGCTGACGCTATGGCCGTCGTTGCATCTCTCCTGCCCTTGGAGTTAGATGACAAATATGCGACTATCATTATTCATCGACTCCAGGAACCCGCTTCAAATAAGTCATGCTTAGAGCCTTTGGATGTGTTTCTAATCAATGAAACTACTCCTGAACCTTGGTATACAGACATATATGATTTCCTCCAAAATGGGACTTTCCCTGCTAATTCTAATAGAAACCAGCGTCGGTTATTACGTCGACGAGCAAGTCGTTTTGTAATAATTGGCAATACTTTATATAGGAGATCTTTTGAAGGTATCCTATTAAGATGTTTAAATTTAGAAGAGTCTAAATCAGCCTTGAGTGAAGCCCACGATGGATCTTGTGGAGGACACTTTAGTGGTAGTGCCATTGCTAAAAAGCTCCTTCGGATAGGATACTTTTGGCCTACCATGGAAACGGATGCACATGAGTATGTGCGCCATTGCGACAAGTGTCAAAAACATGCTGACCTTGTCCATGCGCCTGCGCAAGAGCTGTAGGCTATTTCATCTCCTTGGCCCTTTTCTAAATGGGGCTTGGATATTATTGGCAAAATCAATCCTGTGTCTTCTGATGGACACAAGTTCATCATAACTGCCACTGAGTATTTCACGAAGTGGGTTGAAGCTATGCCTTTAGCTTCTTGCACTGGCTCACAAGTCTCTAAATTCATTTTTAATCAAATCATTTGCAGGTTCGAAATTCTTGCCAACCTCATCTCTGACAATGGAACTCCTTTCAAAAATAAAGATGTTAAAAAATTATGTCAAAAATATAAGATTCAACATCGCTGGTCCACCCCTTATTATCCTCAGGGTAATGGTCAAGCAGAAGCATCTAACAAAACTTTAATCAAAATTCTCAAAATATTAGTCAATAAAAATGGTCGTGACTGGCATATTCAATTATATCCAGCCTTGTGGGCTTATCGAACTAGTGTTCGAACCCCCACGGGCACTTCACCATTTGTTTTGGTATATGGTGCTGAAGCAGTTTTTCCATTTGAATTGGAAGTTCCTTCTTTGGCTCTGCTACTTCAAGATACCAAAGTAGGAGATGAATATCATGCTGGCAGACTCAGTCAGCTGGAACTCCTAGATGAAAAATGCATCAATGCTTTGGAGCATCTCCGTGCTTACCAAAACAAGCTTAAAAGATCATATGCTAAGAGAGTTCGTCATCGATCCTTTGAGATTGGCGACCTTGTTTTAAAAGAAAATCAAAAAAATACAAATGCAACCAAAGAACTTAAAGGTAAATTTGAGCCCAACTGGCTCGGACCATACATCATTACTGCAAAATTTGAATCAAGAGCATATAAATTATCTACCTTAGATGGTAAAGAACTTAAAGAACCTATGAATATTTTACATCTCAAACGTTACTATGCATAAATTTGGTCATTTCATCCATGTATATATTTGTTCAAAATTACTATCTTGTATTTCTTTCAATTTATCCAAAAACATCAAAAACATTCATAAATCTCCAAAAATCTTCAAAACTATCTATTGCATTTATTTAAAGCACTTGTTAAATTGTTTGCTCAAAAACTAAAATCAAAAATCAAAATCTAAAAACAACTATATGCTTGACTCTTTCGAAACCAAAACAATATACAGAAGAAAGAGAGAGTCAACATTCTCAAAACTTCTCCAAAGTGTTTATATATATTTTCTTACAATTATTGCAGTTATATGTTTCAACTTATTTTGGATAAATTAGCATTTATTTTGAATCCCTCACTTGCACACTCACAACAACTAAATATCTTGATTTTATCTGGCATGATTACTAATCTCTCTTATATCAAAGTTCACAAAATTCAATTAAATAAAGTTTGAGCATAGAGAATTGATCTTGTTATTTACTTAAACCAAGCACATCTTTCCACAATAAAATGATTATATTTGTAATTTCCATGTTTTGCTACATAGTAGAACTGATTTCTTGAGTGAAAAGTTTCCCCTGCTATCCTATCATGCACATGGTCTAGAATCTTTGAGAATTGGCAAAAGGACAAGCTCACCCCTACCCAGAATAAAAATCCCTTGCTCTACAGCTAATCCGAGCAAGTATCCCTAGCAAAGAAAAAGAGAAGAAAAATTCAAGAAAAAAGAGAAAAAGAAAAAAAAAAATGTTCTTATATCATTACAACAATGTTCCAAGCATTATCAAGCAAAAGAAATACAAAAAGAAAAATAAGCAAAGTTCAAAAGAAAGCAGAAAGCAAAAGCAATAAAATCCCTTTCCCTACCCTTTGAAAAGAAAAGAAGGGTTGATGAGCTTGAATCCCTGGAATTCTCAATTATTCGAAAACTGTGAGGTAAGCCCCATAACAAGGTGGTTTGTGCCCAACTCTGCTTGGCCTTGGGTAACTCCTAGCGTGGCGATATGTCTGTCACATTAGCGACCTTCTTTTTTATAGACCTATGTCTGCTTATGGATTAGCTAGCTCTTGATAATCCGATCTACATAGTGGTCTAATATGGTTATATGCATCTACATCATGGTTAATGAACACTTATTTGGTTTCTTCAAATCACTTGTATCATAGTATCTTGCTCAAAACTGGTAAATGAACAATGCAATTGCACACACATTTGTATTTGAGAGATTTTGTCTATCATTATGATAAATCAAGATCGGAAATGAATGCACATATGCACATGGGATTCCTTATAAATCTAACTTTTGTCTTCAAAATACTTTGAAATATTATTTTTGCAACTTGTTTGGGAATAAATCAAGTACAGTTGTTTACACAAAGACAACTATATCATAGAAAAATCAAAAATTTCTTTCAAAATACACAAATCAAATCACATATATCTCGGTTGACTTTCGCGACGATGGTATAGTTCCACAACCAAAATTGGAATTGTATGCCTAGCGCAAGTCCTCATTTTCATATTTCCTGTTCATCAAACATCAATCATGCAATAAAAATAACCTTTTTTGGATTTTCGCGATGATGGTATAAGTCTATACCTACATATTCTATGCCTAGCGCAAACCATTGTAACAATTTTTATTCCCCATTTATCAAAAATCATAAAAACCATATGACTTCATTATGTTACACAAATTATGCTTTTCAAAATCAAACACATTTTCATTATTTCATATCATTATGTCAACCTTTAACTTTGCAATGATGGTATAATTCCTAAGGAATTATTCACAAATTTTATCACACTTAGGAATTTATGCCTAGCAAAAATCATTTTAAAATATTTCATGTACAAATATTTTTCATGAAAATCTGAAAACAAATCATTATCATCACCATCATTTTTCATCATTGCACCAAAGTCTTAAGACAGTCTCTTAAGCACTCTTTTACTTTTCGCAATATTTCTATACTGGGATTAGCTTGACGACCGAGTGAGCGGCGACTCCATGAAATGGTCTATAATAGCGACAATGTCCTTTGAAATTATTGTTAGAAGTCTCTTTTTATTTTTATCACATTTTCATTACAAACAACCAATTTGTTACATCAGATTATTTCATTTAAAATCTTATAGCATGACATCCAAATTATAATATTTCCAACGACATAATTACATGAATTTTCAAATCAATCAATCAAACATAAAAGCATCATAAACATACACATAACACAAGTCATATGATCAAAAACATATCATATATATAACATAATTTCATTTCAAAAATAATTCAAATTAATTTTTGCTTTTCCGCGTTTTTACCTCAAACGTTCGATTTGGGTAAAAACACGGAGGGGGCACCATAGTAAGATGTCGTACGATTCGACCAAGAATCGTCGCCTAAAAATGGGTATAATTTTTTGCTTTCTCGTAGATCGAGAAGAACTCATCTTTAACGCATTTTCTTCGAAAAATTCGCTAAAGAGGGGGCAAAATGTAGCACCCTAAAATTGGCGCAGTAAAATTATAATAATTACATTCACCTTAGTAAATAATTTTAAAATCAAATTTAACCTCCCAAACCGCCCGTTAACCGTCGGGAAATCCGTTTCCCCCTTTTCCGCGCCATTTTTAGAGGTTGTTTTGACCGTTTGACGATATCGTCGCCGATCAGACGATATCGCCCGCATTTGACGATTTCGTCCGGACTAGGTCGTCCAGACGATCTTGTCGCAAAACTGAATTTGCATAGTTGGAATCCGTTCCAACGGGTCTCCAATCCGGGTAGAAGCGTGTCTACGCCGTTGGGACCCTCCCCCGTTGGAGATCTCCCAAATTGGGATGATCTCCAACCTCCCAACAACTCCCTCTAAGCCTATTTAACCTCTAGGATTTTCCCTCCCCAACCCCTGGCTGAATTTATCTGCAAATTGAACCCCTCTACGCTAAAACATCATAATCTTATTTTTGCATTAGTCCCATAGCAATTTTGATGCAGGTATATCATTGATTTTCAACCGGAGCCAGCACCCATCGTCGCCGACGAACCTGTCCAGATCGGAGGCGATCCTGTCGAATTCGAGGCGATTTCGTACTGATGCGAGATGATCTCGACTGCAGCCCACATCGAGGCAATCAGTGCCTGGAGTTTGCTTTTCTCAACTTTGTCTTTGTTATTTTGTTTTGCAAATTAGATAATATATTCAGTTTTTATCCTATTTTGCATCCGGAGTTCACCCATTTAGCTTAGATTGCATGCTAAGTTTATGATCCCGCCATTTAAGCATAGTAATTTGCATTAATTTCTGTTCTTGAATAGTGTTCAGCATTCATATTATCATTTGGTGTAATTTGCCTCTGTTAGCATAGTGTTATTTCTTGCATTTTGCATCTATTCTCTGTTTTGCAGTTTTTTGACGAATTCGTCCGACGAATTCGTCGGATCTCGCACGATCTCGCTCGATTGTAGACGATTATGTCGAATCTCAGACGATCGGGACTGCGTCAAAATCAGAATCTTCTTCAGACATCCGGGTCAGGTATTCTCCGTTTTCCTCCTCGTAAATTCTCTCGTTCTTTGCTTTCAAATCTGCTTCATTGTATTCATGAAAAATTGCATTTTCATATAGTTTAATTTAGTTTCATTCGGCCAAACCTAGGATGAATGCTTAAGATTAAAACGAACTCATTTAAACACATTCCAAAACCTAGGCGTGGAAACTGCCATTAAATGTTTCCTGGTGAACCCACCATCCATCGAAAAATCACCAAAATACACCTCCCTTGAGAGGCGGGACCTTCGCAAAGTCCTCTCGTCCGAGGTATCGCATCATCCTTTTCCCATCCTCCTTCCGGGCGCGGATCCTATAGCCTGAAGGTAGGGATGCAAAAAATTTGGAGCGATACAATTTGTTCTTGCAAGAGGTTTATTTTCGTTAAATCTAGATATTGATATATTCAACTAAATTGGATTGTTAGTATTGTGGTTGTTGAAATTACTTCTTGTAGCAAATATTTTCTTATTATTTCTTGTATGAAGATTACTCTATTTTGGGTGCTAATAATCTAGAGTGTAGACACTAGAAATAATTTGCTGAAAGGTTTTTCCTATGGATGCCTATATTTTTAGCTCTATTCGACCACTGTTTTACTCATAAATTCTTAATCCTAGACCCTTTTCTAACCCTATCTCTTAAAACCAATTACGGATCTTAATTAACTCAACACTCTATCAATTTTAAAGGAATCAACCTACTATATAGGTTGGACTAGAGCAATCTTTAGTCCATACAATGTTGAGTTTTGGGTTGTGACTAGCGAGTGCAAGCCTAATAAAAAATCTAGAAGATAGACAGTTTTAGTACCAAGTTTTCATGATGTCAATTCAGATCCTAATAGTTTTGGCATTCTTAGTGGGACATGTTTACAAGAAACACTAAAACCCATATTATTATTTATTATCTATATTTTTTCCCTGAAGGAATCAATATTTGGTGAATTGTCTTAACCTTGTTAAACGGTGAGTAGCAAATTCACTTGGTGACTTCTTGGTCTGTGAAACCAAAAAATTATCCCTGTAGCTTGTAGTATTTTCATGAATACCAGGTAATTCACAAGGAATAACCTAGAATCATTTTTATATTATGAGCTCCATTTTAGAGGTTCTACTATCATAAGGGAATTGAATCAGGATTTTCATTTATAAAAAACCCCTCTCGAGGTTCATCCTGCAGTACTCCTAGGGTCACCTCCAATAGGAAAAACACCTAGGAACATGGACCAAAACCAAAATTAAAATGCAGTTCCAAATCAGCCCTTACAAAATTATCCTAGCTTGAATACAATTGGTCCCTTTAGACTGGCCCATATGCATGACATCCCTCAGGCTATGTATAATACCATCCCCACCTATGATGGATATGGTAAAATTGCATATGAAAATTGCCAAGATATTCTGAATCTGGTAGGAATCCACAATATAAAAATGAGTATGTTATTGTCAAAATACTAGCCATACCTTTTAGAGGAAATATTCTGCATTGGTTCAGGGTCCTAGAACACAATACCATTACCTCATGGGTAGTTTTATTATAACCCTTTATGGAAGAACTCAAGAGTTAGCCGATCTTTTTCCCTCCTCAATAAATTCACATCCATACAAAAGCATCAGCAAGAGATCATTTTAGACTTCAACTTGAGGTTTAGTAGGACTTAGAAGAGGATTCCCCCAAAATCTAGGCTAGCTTCAAACCTAGATTTCATGTATTATATCAGAGCCCTCAGATCAAAGTTAGGTCTACAAACCCAACATGTTGGATTATATACCTTTCTACAGGTTTATAATACATTTGCCATGCTAAAACTCTCCTCATTAATGTGGGAAGACTCCCACTAAAGTTGTGTTGCCCTACAATTTGAAAATCCCCAATATCCAAAATCAAGCAGTTGCATCAACTTATATGGATTCTCCTCCTTTTTCATCTCCATTTCCATATATGACCCCATTACTCACTCAAAATAATCACCTATTGTAGTTCCCTTCCATCCACTTCCTTCTTAGACACCCCAAGAATCCTTTGTGCTCCTTGATATCCATAATACTTTGAAAAATCTCAATAACAATATGAATTCAATGGAGAAAAGGGAGATAAAGAGATCTCAAGAAATTATATTTTCCTATATCAATAAGGATCAAAGACCTAGTACCAGTAATAGCATCGAGGTCAAAGTAAATGTGATGCAAGAAGATTCAAAATGTTCTTCGAAAATAAGTCTTGTGAATGTATGGTGTCTGGTGTGCAATGATCCCCATGACTCAAAATATTATGTTATGTACCAAAACCATGTACAACAGGCTATGGATAAGGTAGAAATAAATCATAAAGGAAGAGTGAATATGCTCTAGTAACTAGATCAGATCATGGTTGGAAAAGACATTGATGAGGATGGACCCATTTTTTTCATGACAAGGTCAGGCAAGAAGACAATGCAAGTTGATCCACAAAATATGGATTAATTTTAGGTCCCATCTCAAAATAAGAATGATCCACCTACCCAAAGTAGTGATACATTTCCTATTCTCTAGGCCAATTAAAAGAGATACATGGTCCCTAAAGGCTAAGAAAAGGAAGTCCTAAAAAACCTACCTCTACCAAGTCATAGTATAACATTATGAAGGAAATGAAGAGAATACCTTCCAAGGCTAGCTTATATGATACCCTCTTTATTCCTAGCCAAATAAGACCTGTTGAAAGCTTCTCTAAAAAAATATCCACAAGAAAATTAGGCTACCACAATCCTTAGCATGCCCTCTAGGAAATACAAGATGTCTCCTGCTACTTTGAATAACAAGGCCCCGTTTTATATTTCTCTAAGGATGAAAGGGTGGATTGTTCACAACTACATGATTGACTCAAGGGCTTCCACCATAGTTATACCCAAAGCAGTCTACAAGGATACGGGGATGGAATATACCAAATCCTACCTTGAAGTTCTATAGTTAGATGGGACACTAGTGAAGATAGTGGGAGTAATAAAAGATTTTCTTATGAGGCTAAATAGAGCTCCATAGGTAACCATCATGCAATAAATAGTAGTGGTGGATCTAGAGCATTATTTTAGATTGTGCCGTTCAAGAGAATTCACTTCCAAGTTGGGAGGATGCATGTACATGGATTATTATAGCATGGTGATTCCATTCAAATAAAAGAGGATAATAATAACACTATATAGGCTTGTGTCTTATCATATTGAAAAAATTGAAGAAGACATGTAATCTCACTCCTCTAGATGAATTTGAACTAGTGGATAGTTTTGAAGAGTTGGATATTGAAGATGAGATACCTTTTAGAGAGGATTATAGTCAATTCAAGATAGGAATGGGTACATATAGAATTTCCACAAAGATAAATAAAAGTGTCCCTACTATATCTAATCAGTACCTGAGAGAAACATAAACCTAGACCATGCACTTTGATGGTGCAAGATGCAAAAATGGTGTTAGTGCTAGTTTACTATTACAGTCCCAATCAGAAGGGACAAATAGTTTTGCGTACAACCTAACATAGCCATGCACTAACAATACCATAGAATATGAGGCTTTATACCTTGGGCTAATGTAGGTTGAAAGCATGGATATCAAGATATTAAATATATACAACAACTCTGAATTTATTGTCAATAAGGTAAGACAGAGGTGCAATAATAAGCACCATTACCTGAGGGCATATAGAAATAGGGTATGGGATTTTATAGAATCCTTTGATGACCTAAATATTAATTTTATTCCTAGAACATAGAACACATTAGATGATTTCTTGGCAGTAAGGGGAGCTAATTTCAACCCTTATACAAATATAGGAGTTACAAAAGATAAAGGGATCAAAATGATTTTTAGGCCTACAATACCAGACAAGCATATTTTTGATAGGTTTTTGAAAGTGAAGAACATATCATTGATTTCTTGGTGAGATAAGCCTACCTATCTACCATTAAATAGAAAAATCTAGAAGAGATAGACCAACAAGATGTCATCCAACTTAAGAATAATCATATACCTAGAGGGTTGGTTACTCTAGAAAGCTTGTTTGACAATGAAGATAGAAAAAATATCAAATCCATGGAAATAAATGAAAATATCTACAAAGAAATTGAAATTGAAAAGGAAAAGAAGCTCAAAGTTGAGGTCCAATGTTCTACAAAATAAGAGGAGGATATCAAAGCTCTATGCCTAAAATACTGAGACGTAGCTTGGTCATACAAGGATCTTAAATTATATGACAAAAGGTCATCTAACATACGATTGAGCTAGAGCCGAATGCAAAACCCTTCAGGAAGAAACAAAGGCCTATGAATACCAAAATGGAAACCATAATGAGGGAAGAACTATTTAAGTTGTTGAATGCTAAGATCATCTATCCAACCAAACATTCAACTTGGATAGCTAACTTAGTGTCGGTAAGGAAGAAAAATGGTGTCATTCACTTGTGTGTAGAATTCATAAACCTTAATCAAGCATCATTAAAGGACCACTAACCCCTCCCATAAATTGATCAAATCTTGCAAATTGTGGTGGGAGTAAAGATTTTCTCACTATTGTATGGCTTCTTTAGCTACAACCAAATTTGGGTGAAATATGAAGATCAGTTCAAAACAACATTCACCACCACATGGGACACTTTTGCCTACCAGAAAATGCCTTTTGGGTTGTCTAATGTAGGAGCCACATTCCAAAGATCAATGAATTATGCTTTGGAGAGATAATAAACAAGGTCATTCTAATCTACTTAGAATATATTACTATTTTATTTCATGACAAGCAAGACCACTTGGCACATTTAGAGCAAGTATTTCAGAAGTGAAAGGAATTTGGCATCTCTCTTAATACTAAGAAGTCATTTTTTGTAGTTCATGAGGAAAATTTGTTAGGCCATGTGGTCTCTAAAGAAAGTATGACCATTGATCCTGATAGAATCAAATCCATCCTTGATTTTCCACTAACCATGAATAATAAAGCTTTGCAATCCTTCTTTGGTCAGATAAATTTTGTCAAAAAATTCATCTCTGATTTTGCTCAAAAAGTGAAACCTATCTCAAAACTACTGAAGAAGAATGCAGATTTAAAATGGATTGAAGTGAGAAAGCAAGCTTTTGTAATCTTAAAGCAATCCATTACTATAGCTCCATTTCTAGTCAACCCATACTTCAATAAATATTTCATTCTTTATGCTTATGGATATGAAGAGAGCTATGCATCAGTGCTCACCTGGAAGAATGATGAAGGAGAAAAACATCCCATATTTTTTGGAGATAGACTCTTCATGAATATCAGGTCAAGTATAATTTTATTGAGAAATAAGTATTTGCAGTAATGAATTCATTGAAAAAAATTAGGCAATACTTGGTTTAAAGTAAAACCTTGGTTTATGTGGTTCACTTGAATGTGAGAAGATTAATTTTACAAGGTGAAATATGAGATAAAAGAGTTGGTTGGATTACCAAGATCTAGCAATATGATGTGGAAATTCATCCTACCAAGCTGGTCATATGTAAAGCACTATACCAAGGTTTGATAGAAGTAGCGGTTTTAGTCGAAGTGATAGCTTGTTAGTCAACAATAGAAGATCATACTGAAGAACTATAGTCAAGAGAATTAGATTGGGTGGATCATATGACCAAATACTTTTTGACTAGAGTGTGTCCCTCTAATATTAATCCATCATAAAGAAGAAAAAATATAATCTTAAGGCTTTGAAATATGTCTTATTATCAGAAGGTCTATACAAGAGAAACCTTTATGGAGTCCTAAGATGCTTAAGATATGATCAGAAACAAAAGGTCATAGAGGAGTTCCATGGGATATTATCTGGAGGACATTTTTTAAGAAGAGTCATAGCTTTGAATATCATCAGGGTAGGCTATTACTAGCCTACCATCTTTACTGACACCTTCAAAGTTACAAAATCTTGTGATGAATACTAGTGGTATGTGGGAAGAATAAGGAATGCATCATTCTCCCTCAAGCCAATTCAAGTTGAAGAACCTTTTCAGCAATGGTTTTTGGACTTCATAGGGGTTATCAATCCAAATTCTTTAACTGGTCACAAGTACATTCTGACTACCACAAACTACCTCAACAGATGGGTACAAGCCATCCCCATAAATAAATCAAACCAAGAGGTACTCATAGATTTTATGGAAAGATTAATCAAAATGTTTGGTGTTCCAAAATATTTAGTGAGTGACAATGGACCAGCATTCATAAGAGCTAAATACATTGAGTTCACCAGCAAGTATGGCATCACCATAAAAAATACCTCTAACTACTATCCCCAAGGGAATGAATTAGCAAAATCAACTAACAAAAATTTGCTAAGAATCTTGAGAATATCATTAGAGGGTAACAAGAGAAGTTAGGACCTACTTCTGGAACAAGCTCTATGGGTAGATAGGATCACCATCAAAAATTCCATTAAGACATCCCCTTATACCTTATTATATGGTAAACAGGTAATATTTCCTCTTCACATGGAAATTCTAGCCCTCAATTTGATAAATACAGAGGATGAGTCTGAGAAAAATCTAGTTGAAACTAAGTTGACACATCTACTATAGCTAGAAGAGAAAAGAACTCAGGCATATGAGGATTTCCAAAAGCATTCATTTGATATCAATGCATGGTTTGAAAATAAATATAGAATAAAAGAGTTAAAATTTGGATATTCTTTCCTCAGGTGGAATGTAGAAAGAGCTAATCCATGGCACCATCAAAATTTTGATTCCTTATAGGATGGTCCTTTCAAAATAGTAGAGATTAAGGAGACCAATATTTTCCATCTTGAAGATCTTGAAGGAAACATGCAATCGATCCCGGTCAATGGTTTCCATATTAAAATCTACTTTGATTGAGCTAATTTCATTGTAATATATGTACATATTTTTGTATCATATCCTTTTTTCCCTTTACTTCAAATTTTTCATTTTGGAAAGTGTAAAAAAAAAGAGAAAATTTTTCTTTGTAAAAATCAGGTTACAAGTTGCAAAATAAACTAAGGTGACAATGGAATACAACATGGTTCCACGTCACTCTCAAATAGACTAAGACAACAAAAAAATACCACATGTATTCCTCACTGCTCTTAAAAAATTTCAAGGAGGTAGTATATCACAACATGTGTTTCATTCTGTTGGAGTTCGTAACCATTCTAGAGTAGAAATTGGACACTTGCGCTACATCACTTCCCAAATAATGAATAATTGTGAGTTGCGATGTGAGTTTCCCATGCCGCTCCAAAGGAAAGAAATATGATGAAGGGCACTTCAATTTAATTAAAGTGATTCATGCCATAACCAATCAGTGATTGACATAACATCCCCAACCACTAAAATGCATGTATTTAAATTGAAAAGCGTGCAAACAGATAGTTTCTCATAATAGCTGCATTAATTGTGGAAGATGTACATGCAATAAAATTTAAGAGCATCCAAAGTGTAAAGCTCATTCATTTGGCAAAAGTAACATCTTCCTAGTAGAAAGAGTAGGAGAGTAGTAAAGCATTATTTGCAAATATCATAGAAAGAATGATTTGAGAATTTTCATATAAAATGGTATTCGAAGAGACTTAGGAAGTAGAGCCATCACCAAATAAAGAGTTAGGAAATTACATAGATAAAGTAGAAGCATTGGCTAACACTAGAATGGTTCTCACAGAGAGAACTAAGCTCACAAAGAACATCAATGACAAATATCAGAGAGGCAAAAAATTGCTAGTCCAAGGTACTTGTGTTGTTCGCTCTTTCTTGTCTTTTTGCATCTATGATTTGGTTCATCCTTGTTCAAAGTTAATAGAAGCCATTGTAAAATTCTATGACCCAAGGGCAAAAGTGGTAAAGATAGTTAAAGGTAAAGTTTTGTTTAACATCACTACCAAGGCTTATGGCCACATGTAAGGCCTACATAATTTTGTGTATCAAATCAAGCCGGATATCATTCCTTGCAAAATAATTCCCATGATGGGGAACCTTTTAAGAAATGGATTTATAGCCAATTAAAAACAATTAAACCCAAGAGAGGATTACCCAATATCTCAATTCCAATTGAGCAGTTCATCAACCCAAAAATTTACTCCATGCTAGCTTGTTTAGAGGGTTTGGATTCCAACCCATATGTGAGGGATTGAAAAATAGCTATTGCTTACTATATTTTGAATGACAGAATGTATAAACTTGATGTAAAGGAAGAAGGTATCAAGGACATTTACTTTGATTGGACAACTTTCCTTGCTAAATTAATGCATGAGCAATTGGTGAGGATGAAAAGGGATTCAGAAGCTCCCTCTTTTCAAAACTATTATAACTTGATCTATATGTTCTATGCCACTATAAATTAGATGATGCCCTAGATTTTGATGAAAGAGAAAAATGATAAGGGAGACACTGTCCCTGTATACTATTGGACTACTCACTTGAGGAGCACGAAGTCTTTCTATAGATTTAATATGGAATTCCTAGGGTTAGCATTAAAAATTATGTATGGAAAATGCCCTAGGTTACCACATCTGACCAAAGAATTATTAAGAGTACTAGGCACCGATGAAGGGGACTGGTATGTTCTTATAGAGGGCATAGTTATTAGAATGTATGACTTCACTAGTACACCTTTTCTGCTACCTCATTCATCATGAATATATTGTTGACTCTAGAATATTTGAGGTAAGAATATTTCATTAATATGAATTATGGCTCTGGTAATAAAATAAGATGTTTGTTGACTTATCGTAATATTGATGATATAACTATTATCAGAAAGGGCCAGGGTGAACAAATCACCTAGTATTTGGATAATCTAGGCCTATTTTACATCCCACAAAGGTGGAGATATGACCCAGATGATAAATTCCTAAAGAGGAACATTGCCCTTAATGGATATAAGGCCCACAAGTTTGAGAAGACCTCAAGGCCTCATTTTGAATAGGGTAGGAATAATAAGGAAAATGCCCCATTAGATTGGAATGTTGCAAAAATGGAACAACTTCCCCGTGGCTAGACTTCTATGAGCAGATAGTTGATTTTGATCCAAATAGAAATGAAAGCCACTAGTTGAAGGAGTCTAAGATCAAAGATATTGAAAATAATAAGAATTGGGATGAAGGAAAAATTGTAGACTATTAGAGAATGAGAGTAGAAATCAACACAGATAAATCCAGATTTGGGTGAGTAATTGATGAGGAGTTTTCTAAGAGATGACAAGAATATTAAAACCTAGAAATATAAAGACCCTAAGAATCTAGTACTGATTTATAAGAAGATACAACCAAGGATAGATTCTCCTTCCCCACCTTCACAAGAGGAAAATTAGGAGGCAAGGGATGATACTCAATTAGTTTCTATTAAATATCCTAAAAAATTTGAGCCCTCAATATAACAACTAGAAAAATACCCTGTAGGAGCCCAACTAATAAGTAAAATACATTATTCCAATGACATGACAGTAAACACAAAAGTTATTCAAATAGTTACTAGGCCCAAGTTCCTAGACCTGGATGAAGAGCCCCCTGAGATAGAGATAGATTGGAATAAAAAGTATGAAGACTTTGTGTTCACTCCTATGATTTTCACTACCACTACCACAACTGCATCGAACCCTACTATAGAAGATGTATCATAGGATAGGCCTTTCGAGGAGGACACAAAGAGTGAAAAAGTTGTTGGCAATTTTGGGTACTTTGGGTACATTGCCTTTGCTCAAGTATATAAGTTGTCATTGATGTCAAGAATATTTTGAAGGAATTTGATTTGATGTCAAATAATTTGTTTTGATGAAGGTTACGACATGATAGTTTCAAAAGTCTTTTGCAAACCCCAAGCTGACAGGTTCGAGAGAAAGAGCTCGCAGTGAAAAAGTGTCGTGATATCACGACATGTCGTGTTTTCGTGACCCGAAGAACAGAAAAGAGCTAAGGAGGAAAAGTGTCGCGATATCGTGACGTGTCACATTTTCGCGACTTAAGCAGGAGAGAGAAAGCAAGTTAGAAAAGTGTCGCAATATCGCGACATGTCGCATTTTTGTGACTTAAGAAGGAGAGATAAAACAAGTTAGAAAAGTGTCGAGATATCGCGACATGTCGCAATATCGCGACATGTCACGATTTCGCGACGGGTTACAAGGAAAGCGTACGGAAGCTGAAAGCGTCATGATTTCATGATGGGTTGTAAAGAATGCATATGGATGCAGAAAGTGTCACGATTTCATGACAGACAGAAGTGTCACGATATCGCAATAGAAGTGAAGACGAAGTCTGCAGAGGCAGAAGTGTCACGATTTCATGACAAAATCAGAAAGGAGGTCAACGAAGGGAGAAGTGTCGTGATATTTTGACAAAAGTAAAGTTGATGTTGACAAAGACAGAAGTGTCGCGATATCGTGACAAGAGCTTAGTTGAAGTCGACAAAGGCTGAAGTGTCACGATATCATGACAAAAGCCAAACAAAATTATACAGTTGCAAAGGTGTCGCGATATCGCGACATGTTGTAGTTTTGCGGCAAAAGCTACAGAAGAGTTACAGAGGCAACTGAAGTCGACAAAGTTAAATGTGAGCCGACAAAGATTAGGGTTTGTAGTCGATGAAGTTTAGGGTTGTGCAGCCGACTAAAGATCAGGGTTACAGCCGACTAAGATTAAGATTTTGATCTTGAAAGTGTTATTATAAAAGGCAGGTTGTTTTGAAGAGTTGGTTGAGTTATTAGTTGCAACGTTCGTAGATAGAGTGTAGAGTGAGAAGTTCGATCACCGAGAGCAGAGTGCAAAATTCGATCGAAGTGTGTAGAGTGAGTGAAGAGTCATGGCGAATTTTTCTAAGTGTCGCTGTGATTGCGCAGACAGTGCAAAGGTTGAAGTTCGACCAAGTGCGGCTATGAGTGTGCAGAAATAGTAGAGGGCATAGAGAGCACAAAGGGCAAAGACGAACGCAAAGTGCTGCTATATGAGGACAGAGCTGCATTGGTTCTTTGAGAAGAACCCGAGGACAAATTTGGCAAGTCTTTGAGAAGGCTTGTGTGTAAAGGATTGATTTGTTAAAGTGTTGGACATATCTGACAGACAGAGGAAGACTTGTACTAGACCGACTGACTGTGTTTGGTACAAAGTTGCTTGAGCTGCTATGCACGTGATCATAGAATGCAGAGGTCTCTTAGGCTAAGCATTGAGGACAGGAGGTCTTCGGTGGAAAGGAATTCCACGTGATGGCAAGAGGTAGAGGCAGTTGATCTTCTGAGAGATCATTTCCAGAGTAGAGGGAAGGTATCTCCTTTGAGCAGAGGTTCATAAATTTTGATTGGGGGAAGGTATCTCCTTTGGTCCGAGGCTCCTAAACATTGTAATTGGGAAGTATTCCCAAAGAAATTTGAGATAACTTTTAGAGAAAATTTTTGTGGACGTAGCCCAGCCATTCTGGGTGAACCATGTTAAAATTGGTGTCACTTTGTGGATGATATTGTGCATTGTTTTGATATTGCTTTGGGTATATTGCTTTACTATTTTGAAGTATAAATGAAAAATTAAAAAGAGGTCTTATACTGTTCACCCCCCCTCTCAATATAAGCTTGTGTTCTTCAATTGGTATCAAAGCGGGTGCCTTCCAAAAGTTTAACAGCTTGAAGAAAAAGCTAGTAAAGAACACAATGGATCATTCAAGTAGCAATGCAACACCTATTCTTGATGGGTCAGATTTTGGTCTTTGGAGTGCAAGGATGAAGGTTCATCTAATGGCACATGGTAATGAGGTATGGGAAGTGATTGAAGATGAGTACACTATTCCTGTACATGGTCCTAATACTAAAGAAGAAAGGCTCCTACATCACAAGCAATTCAAAAGCAATGAATGCAATACCGAAAGGCTTACTAGAAGCGGATCTCACCAAAGTGATTCACTCGCAAGACAGCCTAGTGAAATGTGGAAACAGTTGAAGGTGGTTCATACAGGTGATACAAATGTCGGAAAGGCCAAGTTGAGACACTTCAAAGGTATGTTTGAACAACTCCGGATGAATGATGATGAAAATATTAGTGACTACATGCTTCGTATGGATGAAGTTGTTAACTCCATGAAAGACTTAGGTCTTGAGCTTGCTGAAAATGATGTTTGTGATAAGATTTTAAGATCTATTCCTAATAAATTTAGTGAAAATATTTTTGCTATTGATGAAGCTAAAGATTTGGATAATTTGAAAAAGGATGAGATCCATAGTATACTTGCAGCATTTGAGTTGAGAACTCAAGTAAAGGTTGATGTCAAGAAAGAGGCAGCTTTCAAGGCTACCAAGAAATCCAAGGGTAAACAACTTCAAGATAGTGATGAGTCTTCTAGTGATGAAGAGGCATATTACAAAAAGAAAGGCAAGTTCTCTAGAAAGCACAAAAGCATGAAAAATATAAGATGTTTCAATTGTGGAAAGTTTGGTCATTATGCTACTGACTGTATTGTTCCCAAGAATGAAAGTGATGAAGATAAATAGGATTCTATGAGCAAGGTTTTTGAAAAGCATAAGCATCAACAAATATGAGCACATCAATCAAGGAAAGAGGTATTCTCACAAGCACAAGAAGAGTTTCTATCTAGACAAAGCAAGTAAGTTTTCTAGTAGTGATAGTGAAAGTTCTTCAAGTGATAATGAAAATGAGATGTTCATATCAGAAAAAGAGGAAGAACCGAAACATAGATTCATTATCATGAAATGTCTTAGATGTGGAAATTTTGGTCACCTGAGGATGATTGTACAAATAATTATTTGGTTTCCAGTATGTATGAGGATGCTTCAGAAAACTATAAGGAATATGCTTGTATGGTTTTTGAAAAATGTAGCACCTCTAGTGATAATAAATCTGAAAAAGGGTTTGATGATTTAGAAAGCAAACAAATAAAGGATCTTGAAATTGAACTTATTAATGCTCTTAGTGCTTTGAAAAAGGAAAGAAAGAAGAATGCTAGACTCAAGGATAAGTTAGATGAATGTTGTATGGAGAGAGATGATCTTATAGAAAATCATGATTTCTCTATAGCTAAGACACAAGAACTCAAGGATGAGTTAGAGTCTAAGGTTCTTGAGTATAGTGAGTTAGAATAGAAAATGGCTTCTTTGAAAGAGGAAACTAAAGAGTACAAGGATAAGCTTTACAGGTTTCAAGATAGCTCCAAAAAGGTTAAGTCACTCATCAAAGGTCAAAGAAAGACAATAGATAAAATAGGCCTTGGTTTTGTTAAGCCACGCAAGGAACAAGTTGGAGAGTCTAGTAAGAGACTCCAAAAGGAAGAGATGTCTGATGAGGAAAGTATTTCAGATCATGAGTCCTTGAATGATAGATGCGCAAAAACAGAAAATAGAATTCAAAATGAGAAGAAGTTTTCAGGACCCAAGAGGTCAAATAAAGGAAAATTTCAAGGCAGATGTTTTGCTTGTCATAAGTTTGGTCACATGGCTTCACATTGCATGGCTCAAGTGAAGAAGGTAAATGACAATTTTAGAATTGCTAGTTTCTTTCAAGGGTATTTCTACTCTTTTCAACAGTTTGGGCACAAGTCAGTTTATTGCAAGGCACATAACAGGAACAGGTTTGGTCAGAACAGGTTTGGCCAGAATAGGTTTGGTCAGAATAGGTTTGGTCAGAACTAGTGGATTCAAATATCAGGTTTACCTCAGAGAAACAACATCGTCAAGTGTTTCAAGTGCAAAAATGAAGGTCACACAATCAAATAGTGTAGAGCTAAAATTCTAGAATACAGGAACAGGAACAATGGCATGATCAGGTCCAAGGATCAAGGCATGGACAAGAACAGGGATGAGAACAAGAACAAGAACAATGACAAGAACAGGAATATGGACAAAGAGTTCAAGAGAAGGCCCGACAAGGAAGTTATAGATGCTGATGATGATCAATGCCTAATGGGAGTTTTACTCCCACCCCAAAATTAATCACCTCATCAGGAGGTGGGGGAGGGACTAAGCTAAGAGGCTCATTCTTAGTCCCGAGCCCCAAAGGTGGCCCTTTGCCATTGATGACAAAGGGGGAGAGATATGAGTAAGGGGGAGAGCTTCAAGTAAAAAGGAAAGCTTCAAGTCAGGGGGAGAAAAAATTCAAAGGAATATTCTAAGTTGTTAGCACAGTTGGTTTTAGTTTTGGCTCTTGAGAAGTGTTTTCAGTAAAGATTTGCCATCAATGACAAAGGGGGAGATTGTTGGCAATTTTGGGTACTTTGGGTACATTGCCTTTGCTCAAGTATATAATTTGTCATTGATGTCAAGAAGCTTTTGAAGGAATTTGATTTGATGTCAAATAATTTGTTTTGATGAAGGTTACGGCATGACAGTTTCAAAAGTCTTTTACAAACCCCAAGCTGACAGGTTTGAGAGAAAGAGCTCGCAGTGAAAAAGTGTCGCAATATTGTGACATGTCGGGTTTTCACGACCCGAATAACAGAAAAGAGCTAAGGAAAAGTGTCACGATATCGTGACATGTCGCATTTTCATGACTTAAGTAGGAGAGAGAAAGCAAGTTAGAAAAGTGTCACGATATCGTGACATGTCGCATTTTTGCGACTTAAGCAGGAGAGAGAAAACAAGTTAGAAAAGTGTCGTGATATCGCGACATGTCGTGATTTTGTGATGGGTTACAAGGAAAGCGTACGAAAGCTGAAAGCATCATGATTTCACGACGGGTTGCAAAGAATGTGTACGGATGCAGAAAGTTTCATGATTTCATGATAGATAGAAGTGTCGCGATATCACGACAGAAGTGAAGACGAAGTCTACAGAGGCAGAAGTGTCACGATTTCGTGACAAAAGTAGAAATGAGGTCAACGAAGGGAGAAGTGTCGTGATATCGTGATAAAATAAAAGTTGATGCTAACAAATACAGAAGTGTCACGATATCGTGACAAGAGCTTAGTTGAAGTCGACAAAGGCTGAAGTGTCACAATATCATGACAAAAGCCAAAAGAAAGTATACGATTGCAAAAGTGTCACGATATCGCGACATGTTGTAGTTTCACGACAAAAGCTACAGAAGAGTTACAGAGGCAGTTGAAGCCGACAAAGTTAAATGTGAGCCGACGAAGATTAGGGTTTGCAACCGACAAAGTTTAGGGTTGTGCAACCGACTAAAGATCAGGGTTACATCTGACTAAGATTAAGGTTTTGATCTTGAAAGTGTTATTATAAAAGGTAGGCTATTTTTAAGAGTTGGTTGAGTTGTTAGTTGCGACGTTCACAGATAGAGCACAGAGTGAGAAGTTCGATCGTCAAGAGAAGAGTTTGAAATTTGATCGAAGTGTGCAGAGTGAGTGAAGAGTCATGGCGAATTTTTCTAAGTGCCACTGTGATTGCGTAGACAGTGCAAAGGTTGACGTTCGACCAAGTGCGACTATGAGTGTGCAAAAAGAGTAGAGGGTGTAGAGAGCACAAAGGGCAAAGACGAACGTAGAGTGCTGATGTATGAGGACAAAGGTGCACTGGTTCTTTGAGAAGAACCTGAGGACAGATTTGGCAAGTCTTTGAGAAGGCTTGTGTGCAGAGGATTGATTTGTTCAAGTGTTGGACAGATTTGACAAACAGAGGAAGACTTGTACTAGACCAACTAACTGTGTTTGGTACAGGTTGCTGAGCTACTATGGACATGATCATAGAAGGCAGAGGTCTCTTAGGCTAAGCATTGAGGATAAGAGGTCTTTGGTGGAAAGGAGTTCCACGTGCTGGAAAGAGGTAGAGGTAGTTGATCTTTTGAGGGATCATTTCCAGAGCAGAGGGGAAGGTATCTCCTTTGAGCAGAGGCTCATAAATTTTGATTGGGGGAAGGTATATCCTTTGGGCTGAGGCTTATAAACATTGTAATTTGGAAGGATTCCCAAAGAACTTTGAGATAACTTTTAGAGAAAAGTTTTGTGGACGTAGCCTAGCCATTTTGGGTGAACCACGTTAAAATTGGTGTCACTTTGTGGATGATATTGTGCATTGTTTTGATATTGCTTTGGGTATATTGCTTTACTATTTTTAAGTATAAAGGAAAAAGTAAAAAGAGGTCTTATACTATTCACCTCCCCCCCCTCTCAGTATAAGCTTGTGTTCTTCAAAACTAATAGTATTTCAAATTTTTAAGAGAAAATCTAAAGATACACTGAAAGGGAATCAAAGAGAGGTTTGTAAGAAATTAAAAATGGATAAGGGGAAGAGTTTTGAGAAGACTCTTATTTTAGTTGTAAATAATGGGCACAACAAGTACATCAACAAATTACAGAGGTGGTCCTAGAGCATCCTACATTTGTAGGTGAAGGTACGATTACTATCCCTTCTTCTCCTTCTCCTCATATTTCCCCAAAAAACTCCTCTTTCTAAATAAAATATTGAAACAAAGGTGCCCTCTCTCTTTCATAATTCACCACATGTCTCATCAGCAAATACAGAGGTCCAAGCCAATCCATATCCTCCACATTCACCTAAAATCCTAGTTTCATCATCCCTAGTTGTTCCACCTTTGCTATCGCAACCTCCAAAATCATCTTAAACATAAATTATCTCATCCACACCCACTCACCCTTATTTGAGTTATATTTCAACCACAACAATAATCATATACTCAATTTTAGTCATTACCACTCCATTATCATCAATTGTTGAATCTACCCTTCCATATATTCTAGCTTCTCCTCCTTCTACAAGTTATCCCACATTGTCTTCTTTGCAAAAGGAGAAGGATGTTTCCAATAAGATTCAACATTTTTGGGTAGAGAAGCTATACAAACCTTCAAAAATTATGGCTATGAAAAGAAGCACAAGTTCTGTTGACCCAATCACAAGGTTGAGAGCATATATATATCCATTATCCCTTTTGTGAGTAAGCTTGAAATAGAGATGATTGTGCAAGACTATAATATAGAGGAACATATTGACGACATTGGGCAACTTCCTATCGAAGATAATTTGGTAATAGAAAAAGCTCACTTAGATACTTTCTATGTCAATATTGATATATACAAGGAGAAAGTTGAAAATCTGGAGCAAAAAATAGAAAAATTGGAGAAAACTGTCAGTAACCAAAAATAGGTAGAAAAGGTTGTTAGAAATGAAGAAAAAAGTCAGTAGAGCAAATTCCAAGAGGCCATTAAGCTCAAATATCAAGTTGAGAAACATAAATAAAAATGACAAACATGCCAAGGAAATATAGGACTTGAAGCATCAACTTAAAATGGAAAAGGCCAAGTTCTCAGGCTTCACAAAATCATGAGTGAAGAAGGTAAGAAAAGAGTTGTGGTCTGAAGTCTTGGAGAAATGCTCTAAACTATAGCCTATAATAGATTATATGGATGATGCCAACCATTTACTCCAAAATACTCAAGAATACTTGGAGAAGTTCACTCAAGAGCTGCAGACCATGGTTATTCCAGTAGAGTAAATTTACAAACTATCCAAATATCAGACTTAGTGAGACTGCTAAATCGATCCCCAACAAGGAATGGAACATTGCTATATTGGCTACCAAAATTGTAGTGAAGAAGAATAGATCGCTTTAGAAGGCTTGGTTATTATATGACAAAGTGGAAAACATAATTCAAGATGTGGTGGACATTAACTAGGAAATGAATCAATATGGTTTTAAAGGACTCTGGCTTGAAAATAATACTCTATTATCAAATAATGAGATCAAAAAGAGTGTATATTCAAGTAGCTATGATGAATTTGAATTTGATGCCTAGAAGGAGCCAATCCATCAAGAACAAGTCTCCAAGATGATAATTGATTTAACCAGACTCAAATATTTGATTGAGGACCTGGTGAACAAGGGAGCTCTGCTAATTATGAGGATACTGCCAAATTGGAGTTTATTCACAAGTAGCTCCAAGAGACTTCTAACCCTTCTGAAGTTCTTTGGAACCAATCCTTGCAAAACCTTAAGCTAATGATCCAATTGTTTGGGATAGAACTTAAAAAAAAGGGATAAGGAGCAAGACTCACCAGAAGATCAACAGGCTGACCATAATTAGAAAGGCAATGGTGAGGAAGAAGATCATCAAGAATGGGAGGAACCAAATAGGGTTTTTGAAGACCCTTAAGAGGCATAAGTGTAAAGTTTTTTTCCATTTTTAACATTTTTTTAGTCATGAAAAGTGTTGTATTTTTATTTTTATCCTGACATGGTCAGAGGACAACAATAAAAGCATGAGGTCAAAGAGCAAATAATGAAAGTTTCATGAAGATATTTTGGTAATTTTTATTAGGCTTATAAGGGACAACATTGCTATGTTTTGCTTGACATAGAGCAGTTTTGAAGGAGTGGTGGATATCATTATTTCCAGTATGATCTCCATATTAATCATTATCCTCTGGGTGGCTTCACAAAGTTTTCAAAGGGTAATTATCATATAGAAATTATTATATGAAGCATTGTTCAAAGATTTATATTTTTTACTCCTAATGCCCAATAGATAAGACTCTAAGTTCATTGGATTTGCAAGAAAATCCACCTGGGATGCATCGAAATGTAGGTCCAAAATGGCCACATCCTTAGTAAAAAAATTTAAAATATTTTCTAAGGCATTAAGATGCTCCCATCCACTCAACATAGTATTTTTCAAATTGTCCCAATGCAAGATGCTCTCATACACTCAAAACTTCGTGCTTTCTTGTAGTAGCATAAGTAGGTGTTCCATGATGCTCAATATTTAGTGCATTTTGTAGTGGCCCAACATGGATGTTCCAATCCACTGTCAAACCAAGGTGAAGATGACATCAACATTTTTTTAGAGTGGATTGGTGCACATTCCTATCCCGTGCACTAAAATGACTAAGTATCGAAGATGTTCCACACTACTGAGTTCCACATCTATTCTAGAGTAGATTGGTGACATGCTCTATACCACTAGAAAAAGATGTCAAAATACCCCAATACAAGTACAAGGGAGCGGCATAGTGCAAAGCGGTATTTTACACTATTTTTTGAGTGGATTAGTGAAATGCTCCATTCCGTTGTCAAATTGGATCAAATATTGAGGAGAAAATATTGAGGAACAAATTACTACATATGCTCTATGTTGTGGATGCAAAATGGAAATAAAGCATTTTGAATAATTAAGTGAGTGGATTGGCAACATGCTACATTTTGCTCAATACTTAGTATATTTTCATAGATGTTCCAATACGCTAGTCAAAGTAGTCTAAGTTGATGTCAGCATTCCTTTTAGAGTGGATTGGTGACATGTTCTATTTTTATTGTCTATAGAGCATTATTAAAGTTTAATCATAGTCATTCATGAAATCCATAAATGGTGGAGATCATGCTGACATTTTTTTATTATAAAAAGGTGAATTCTTGTTAAAAGAGAACCAGTTGGTCTGAGTGGGTAGATGAAGCGTCCATGGAGCCAAGAACCAAGAACTTGGGTAGTTGCATATCTATATTAGGATGAATTATATAATAAATATATACATTTAAGATCCTATTTCTAATGGCCTAGAGTCTAACTACCATTACAGAACCAACAAGTTGTAGATCTGAGCTACCATGGCGTGCAACATCAAGCCAATTTCCAAAATATTGCAGGTAAATGAAATTATGCCAACATAGTAGTCTACTAATTTGGTATGGTCTAAATCCTTGTAATGTTCCACCTATTTTATTTCATTGTAAAACTATATATAGAGGTCAAACCCTCAATTTTTAGGGTTAGCTCTAGAGTGTTTGCTTGCCCTACTATGTAATATTTTTTGCAAATTAATGGAAGGAGTATTACTCAAATTTTTGACTCAAGAAATATCATCTTCGATATCTTTATTAAGAGGTTTAAGTTTTGAATTGCATTTCTATCAATGCTATTATGGTTAGTTCATTCCATTGATATTGAATTACCAGTTGTAAAGCAATTGAAATATTTTCATAGTTAAATATGTGCTTGCAAGAGATTTATTTTTTTTAAATATAGATACTGATCTATTATGCTAAATTGGATTGTTTTTTTTTTTAATTTACATGGTGGAATTGGTAGCCGCCATGAATTCGGGTAGGTTGTCCAACTTTTTATGGCCACCACAGTATTTTGCATTGTCTGCCCCAGAAGCTGCCACACAAATCTTCACGCAGTTCACCCCTATAACCACCATGCCATAATCATTTTAAACATTTTACACCACTGAAAGCACCAGGAAAGGGACAAGTGTTCAGTACGACGAAGCCCAAGATTTGAACCTTGGACCTCCGCCTCCCTTATGGGGTTTGGATGAACCAATTGGTCTACACATCAGACCTTGCTAAATTAGATTGTTAGTATTTTGGATGTTGAAATTACTTCTTGTAGCATATCTCTGCTTATTATTTCTTGTATGAAGATTACTCTATTTTGGGTGTTGCTAATCTGGAGTGTGGGATATTGGAAATAATTTACTAAAAGTTTTTCCCTATGGATGCCTATGTTGTTAGATCTATTCAACAACTATTTTACTCATAAATTATTAACCCTAGATCCTTTTCTAACCCTATATCTTAAAACCAACTACTGAGATTCAACACTCTATCAGTTGACAAGGAACCAACCTAATCTAGAGGTTGGGGTAGGGCAATATTTAGTTCATCTAGTGTTGATTTCTAATTTGTGACTAGCGGGTGCAAGCCTAATTAGAAAACTGGAAGATAGACAGTTGCAATATCAAGTTTTCTTGATGTCAATTTGGATACCAACAAGTGGCAATTGCCAACTTGTATGAGAGTTTTTCTTGTATTTTTCCAATAAATATGTCTAACATATCCCTAGGTGGTAAGGTAAAATGTAACTTTCCTACCATCTTCCTCCATCTTGCTAGAAATTCAGCAAAGCTTTCATCTTTACCTTGTTTGATATTATGTAAATATTTAACTATTACATGTCTTTCAATGTATGCCCCAAAATGATGCACAAATATTTTAGCCATTTCTTCAAATTTTCTCAGGGAATGTGTTGCTAATTGGTAGTACCACTATAAGGCCATGCCCCCAATATTCTTAGAAAACATTTTTAATAAAAACATGTCATCATATGCAATTTCAAGACATGTTTGAAACTTCCTAAGATGTTCAATAGGATCTTCTATAACTTTGTAGATGGGTAGGATTGGCATTGGAAAATGTTTAGGATATGGCTTGGTGGCAACTAGAGGGTCTAAAGGTTGATTACATATTTTTTTGTAATTATATGTTGGACGATATGGATCCATATGATCCAATCGTGATGCCAATTTTTTTACTATATTTTCTAAATGGTGTGTTTGTGCATTGTGAACACTTGGTGCTACTATATTTCCATGAGGAGGATAGTAGTTGGATTGTGTAGTTTGATGAGAATTCATATTTGGTATAGTAATACTATTGTGCATGGGATTAGAAAAATAAGCATGGGAAAATGAATATGGATATGTAATATTAATGGAAGAATTTGGGAGTGGGTAAGAATATGGATATGAATTTAGTTGAGAATTTGATTGAGGAGGTTGTAAATGAGATGTCGATATATAAGAATATGAATTGGAGGTTGGTGGAGGAAGTGGTTGAGAATAAGTAGTTTGTGAATGATTGGATGATAAAAAACAATCGTGGAAGCTCATGAATATGGGTTATGGAATTGATGGGTACGTAGATTATGATAGTAATGAGAATAAATTATCCTTAATTGAGGAAATATGTGGTATTTATTCGACATTGATAGTAATAGAAATAACATAAATAGGTTTTTGTTGTAGTACTTCTTGAGCCTTGATCTATGAGTGAATATCTTAAGATTCAGTAAATTGAGTAGTACCAAGAGAAGAACTACCATGGGTGAAGTAGTGAAATGGAATAGAGCTACTCTAAGTGGCTTCTAAAAATATTTTAGGGGTAAATTTAGATGAGTGGTGGTGTAGTTTAAAATCCTCCTCTAAATATGTTTCAATTGAAGTCTCTCCCCTCACGAGTGAAGAAAACAAGCTTATAATGAGAGAGGGGTGAATAGTATAAGACCAAATTTTACTTTTATTTCTCAAATAATATTATCCAATATATCAATGGAAATATCAACAACAGTAATCAAAGAAATGCACAAATCATCACACACAATAGAGACACCAATTTAACATGGTTCACCCAATGTGGGCTACTCCACAAAGAAAATATTTCACTAAAATTTTCTCAACAAATTTCTTGGGAATCCTTCCCTATTACAATGTTTATGGACCTCCGTACAAAGGAGAAACCAATCCCCTAATCAATTTCATGAACCTCTATCCATAGGATAACTCCTTCTCCTTTTTTGGTTCATGGAAATCTATCCACATGAGAACTCCTTCTCCTCTACTTTCGCTGGTGATCTTCTAGAAGAATACTTCCTCCATTACACTGGCTTGTGGATCACTCTCCATAGAAGACCTTTGTCCTCACTCAGAAAAACTCTATCCTCACTAACCTGGCTAATAGATATCTATCTACTGGAGATATTAATATCATCTACTCGATCACATCCAAATATTGCTCTCTGCTTTACTCAATCTCTGTCTCAAATCTACACTAAACATTATCCTCAATCTAGAATAAATTTGCTCACAAATCTATCTCTGGTCTGGAACAAATCTGCCCTCAAATCTGCACCAATATATTTCCTCAAATATGTCCTCAAGCCTTAACACAAATCTTGGTCCAATAACAAATCAACTCTAGTTAGATCTACCTCAAGCCTTAACTCAAAGCTTGAACAAATAAATCAATAAACTCTGCTCTCAAGTATTCTCAAAGACTTGTCTCAAATATTTCCACAAGTCCTCTCAAGAACTTTCTCAATCTTCTCTCAAGTCTTCACTAAGACTTACCTCAAATTTGTCCAACAAGTCCTCTCAAGAACTTGCTCAATCTGCTCTCAAGTATTCACTAAGACTTAGCTCAAATCTGTCCAAGTCCTCCCTATAACTTGTCCAATATGCTCAACAAGTCTTCTCTAATACTTACTTCAAATATGATCAACAATTCTTTACCAAGACTTACCTCAAATCTATTGACAATTCCTCTCAAGAACTTGCTAAATCTGCTCTCAAGTCTTCACCAAGACTTACCTCAAATCTGTCCACAAGTCCTCTTAAGAACTTGCTCAATATGTTAAAAAAGTCTTCTCCAAGACTTGCCTCAAATCTACTCAACAAGTCTTCACCAAGACTTGCCTCAAATATTTCCACAAGTCTTCTCAAGAACTTACTCAATTTGCTCTCAAGTCTTCACCAAGACTTTCCTCAAATTTTCTTAACAAGATTATACAAAATATTGTTTAATTATATCCTTAAGCTTTCACAAAATCTTACTCAAATCTATCCTTAAGTCCCCTCTAGGGCTTACTCAAATTTTCTCAAAATATTTTTACAAAAGCTTACTCAATTCTATATTTAAGCTTTCACAAAATATTATTCAAATTTTTCCTTAAGTCCCCTCTAGGACTTACTCAAATTTGTTCATAAGCTTTCACAAAAACTTACTCAAACAACTGCAATACCTGCTTACAAAAATCAACTTAATATTTTTAGAAAACCTCTTCAATCACAAAAAAAAATTTCACTCAGAATATTTTTTAACCACATAAACATATAGATAATGATTAAAGACTAAATATGTTTTACACTCAAAATATTTTGTACTCAACAAAACACTCTATCACTTTTAAACTCTCTTTCAAATCGATTCAGAAATAAAGTATAATTTGTTTCACAAAACTTGAACTATTACTCCAATGCTTTCAATCAATAATGCTCAACCAAACTCACTCAAACATCCACTCTATTAAACACGACTTGCTTTCAAACCCTAACCAAGTATTTCAGTATACTTCCAAAAAGTCACACTATGCAATTCAAACCTTGACTCAAGATGATTCCAATATCACATAACAATGATACTCATGTTATTTCACAAACCCTAGTTCAAGATAATTCTCAATCTCACATAACAATGATACTCATGTTCTTTCACAAACCCTAGTTCAAGATAGTTCTCAATTTCACATAACAATGATACTCATGGTCTTTCACAAACCCTAATTCAAGATAGTTCTCAATTTCACATAACAATGATACTCATGTTCTTTCACAAACCCTAGTTCAAGTTCACAATTTCACATAATAATGATACTCATGTTATTTCAACATCCATAAATCATTCACATGAAAAATCGCTCAAAAATTTCCAACAATGCTTATCAAATAATCCTTTTCACTCCAACTTTGCATTTCACAACATTCAATCCAACAATATTTCACTCATAAGGAATATGTGCCCATACCTTTTGATTTGATGGATATATGTCTTTAAACCTGTCTTAATCACAATTAAATCCTCTTTGCCAATTTCAAGGTTATATAGAAACAAGCTATCTCAAAATATCCACACAAATATTCTCTCCAATAATTATTTCACTATAAAAAAATATCAAGTCTCAAGTACACCTTATAATCTCCAAAATCTCAAAATAATATTCAAAAATCAAGTTCCTTTACTAACACCTTATAAACTCCAACCTTTCAAAATAATATTCAAAAATCAAGTTCCTTTACTAACACCTTATAAAATCCAACCTTTCAAAATAATATTCAAAAATAAGTTCCTTTACTAACACCTTATAAACTCCAACCTTTCAACATACTATTCAAAAATCACATTCCTTTACTAACAGCTTATAAACTCCAGTATTTCAAAATAATATTCAAAAATCACATTCCTTTCCTAACACGTTATAAACTCCAATATTTCAAAATAGTATTTAGAAATTAAGTTCCTTTACTAACCCCTTATAAACTCCAACCTTTCAAAATAACATCCAACATATAAAAATAAAATTATTTTATTAACCCTTATAACTCCAAACCTTTATTTATTTTTCTAAGCAACAAAAATATAAATTAAATTTTAATTAACCTTATAACTCCCTATGCATTCCACTATGCAAAAATATCACATGGCCTTTATAAACATCGCGCCTACCAAAATTTGATGAAATTAAATAATAATAAAAAAATTCTTACCTTAGTCTTTGGCCCATGTCTCAAAATATTGCACACGTCTTGGCTGCACCCAAACTCGAACTCGCAATCAACTACTATCGAGTACCTTAGCCCAAGGCTAGGCTACCATTGGGCTACATGCCCACATGTGAATCTTAGTTCACACACAGCCCCTTATGCTTCTGTAGGATTCGGTGAACAAATAAAACATCTTCCTCCTTCACAAAAATGAGTCAGGTGGGATTCGAAACCATAACCTTTGCTATGTAAGCACCTTAGCAACTCTTTGGCCACCGGCTGCACTACCCAACACTAATAACCTTATAATCACGTCACTTGCACTTCAACCAACATCTGCCTCTTAAAATTTTAAATCCACAAAACCTCTCTTCTCACTTAGCAAAACAATGCACGAAAAATCACATATATCATTAGCAAAGCATAGCATTGGTAAGGCAATAAAATGAAAATTGTTTTCCCTTTTTTATACACATTTTTCTTTGCACTTAACTCGACGGCCTAAATTCAAATTTTAAATTTTGAATTTAAATTTAAATTTTATAACCTTTGAAAAATTTTGCACCTTTGGTTTATTTAAATTAAAATTTTAGCCATGGGTTAAAATATTTTAATTTAAATAAATTAAATTAAATCCTTTAAGAACTGCTCAATGGGTCTTTTCAAGGAAATATTATTTTAATGATTCCTTAGACCTCATTTTCTTCACCTCATCCTTTTACCCAAAATATTATAATATTAAATATTATAATATTATTATTTCTTTTTAAACCTGCTCCTCCTTCCTTGGGTCTTCAATCTTTTAGGCCTCTTTTAGGCATATAATATTTAAAATAAATATTATATCCTATTTCTTTTAATCACTTCCTTATCTTTTGAAAAAACAACCTGATGACATTAATGACGACGAAACTTGGACATCAACCTCTTGACATCAATGACAACAAAACTTGCTCAAATTGTCAACGAGGTAATATTCTACAAAGGTATGAGTAGTAGGGACATGATTACTTCTCAAGAAGCCCCAAAAATAATCCATGGTTTGAAAGTGAACTTCTCCCTTAGGACCTATCCTAGGGTCAAAGTGGAATTGTCCACTTTGTTCCATTTGTTCAATTTGTTCCTTGTTTTCTTCTTTTGTTTCAATATTTTCCTCATTAGGATTTTCACTATCAAGTTGGTCTTTTGAGGGACTTTTGATTTCCTTACCATTTCTCAAATTCATAGTCATGATTATAAATATGTATTGTTTTGTTTTTGTTTGTATAAAAAATATATATTATTTATTTATTTTTATTTTTTATTTTTTGGTTTTTGTTCTTTTGCTAATTAAGACTTCTCACTAAGTTGCTCACAAAGTTTTCTTCACCAATCTTAAGTACATCACTCAATATTATTTAAAGAGTTTATAAATATTTTTAATTGGTTCTAATTGTTCTAGATTCATATAGTGCTCTTCTTCAAATATGAAATATTTAGTTAGAAGAGTGATCACTTTGATAACAAAGGATTGCCCTTGAACAATGTTAACACTTTCAAATTGTAACTCATAATACAACTCTCTAAAAATTATAGCTCTATATGCTCTATTATATCTCATATTATGCTCCAAATTCACCACTTTGGTTTCTATGTCTGCTAAGAATTTATGAACAGTAAGGGAATCTTCAAAGTAACTTTCCCAAGGATAAATTGTTGAATGAACACTTGCCCTTTTATCTGCCAACCAACGTTCACAACTTCTCTTAATATCAAAGTAAGGTGAATGGTAATTTGCA
Organism: Wollemia nobilis; assembly: GCA_028583015.1. Classification (NCBI taxonomy): domain Eukaryota; kingdom Viridiplantae; phylum Streptophyta; class Pinopsida; order Araucariales; family Araucariaceae; genus Wollemia; species Wollemia nobilis. Next base: position 2,375,451 of record JAQPPZ010002979.1, read on the forward strand.
CCTAAAGCTTTAGCTATATTGATTCTCTTTATTTTTTTAACTCTTTTGACCTTCACTTAATGAGATAAAAGTTATTCCACAAATGATCCCATTGTTATTTGTCTTGTCTAAAATAAGATCGACTTCTTGTTCTATAAATGTTTTTCTAAGGTTTATGAATGCAAATTCTCTAATGCAATCACCCACCATTTAACTAGTTATTTTAAATTATTATTATTATTATATTTTATTTTATTGTTTTAAAATAAAATAACACACATAGATATTTCCCATCTTATTGATCACAACTACAAATAAGCAATATAAAAAAACCTTTTTGAAATTATGAAAGAATTTGGAGAGGTATAGTTGTCTTCTCTTAAATTAAGGGCTTCATTAGGATGCCTGCATACAGGAACTTGGTCATGAAATCCAAGTCGTGATGAAGACTAAGCCCTACCATTCCTCACCCAATTCACCATGGTCAGCGATATACCCTCATAAGAGAAATACGTGCTCTATTCTATAACTTTTATGGTTGTTGGATCGGTCAAATTTTATTCTTGATTAAAAGTTTTCAATTTTTGATCATAGGCAAAAGGATAATCCCTTTTTGAAGGTTCTTGGGTATGGCTAATCCCATTCACTATGTATTCTCATTATGTCTAGACTATATTTACCTCATAGAACCTTTAATGTAGATTTCCCACCACCAAAATAGCATCGTGTCATGAGACTCAGTTGTGGAATAAGACATTGGATGTTGTTCTTTTTAGAGAAATAAAATGTGAATAAAAGAATTTTAAAATTTTCTTTTTATATTTTATAATCTAAGAAAATAAATTTTAATAGTTTTGTCTAAATTTGTTTTTTTTGAAAAAAAGAAAGTCAAAATAAAAGTTGGTGATTCACTTCGGGTTCAACAAAGAATGTAGACCCAAAATTTGGCATCCCTTTTCCTTAGGCCAATGGATTTGTGCTTAGAAGGGGGATGGGAAATCAGAGGTCTACACCTCAATATGGGGGATACCTGGTGCCGTACCTCCTTTGGTGATTATCGATAAATTTTTGTGGGTTCAGCAAGAAATATTTAAAGATCGTTTGATGAGTTATTTCAACAACATACGCCTAAGTTTAGGATAGAATGCAACTAAATCTAGACTACATGTTATTCATTTTAATTTGCAAATAATGCTCAAATAAAATGATTGATCTAAACTAAATGCAGTGTAATTGGATTCTTATTTTTGGTATTTTCTTATATTTTTTGTATTTGGATAGAATATGTAAATAAAATAAATATAAAATTGATATAAAATAGAATTACGAAATAAATTAGATCAAGGAGGAGGCTTACTTGGATTGTATGGTTGAACAAAGTAGATTCATAGCTTATCTAGTGAATTTACTACCTATGAGTAAATTTGTGGCCTATTTGATTCTTGGTGAGATGTAAGAGAATTTGCTATCCAGGGCACAAATTCATGAGATACCTATAATTTATCACATAGAAAACTAAAATTTGTAGTTAGTGTTTGGGTATCTACTTAAGCCACTTTAGATTTGATATTGATGGTGTAGCAGTCAGATCTCCTTGGTCTCTTTAAACAACCATGCATAAAAGGATGAACATTGTAAATCTACTTATAACTAGACACAAATTGGAGTAGGTAGACACGAAAAATATAATAGATAATATGATATGAAATGTAAGGTGCTTTAGATATAATATGCAGGGTGAAGTGATAAACCTAAGGACTAGAATTTTCTCCCAAGCTCATGTTCACGTAAATGTGTTGAATATGAGTGAATTCGCTCTATGTGAGCGAATTTTTTATTTACCATGGGTCACCTACGAATTTGCTAAATTGATTAGAAATCAAAGGTATAAGCAAAAAATATGTTGGCAATTTTGGGTTTGAGATCCTAGCTTCTTGTCTATGAGTTGTCATTGATGTCAAAAGGAACTGGCATTAATTTCAAGAGGATTTATTGGCTTCAAAGGTTGAAGATTCCAAAGAATCTTTTCTAGAATATTTCGGAGAGATTCCATGTGGCAGATGAAAAGGTTTTTATCAAAACCATGGCAGGTTTAAGGGTTTTTATTAAAACTAGGTGGATGCATTAAGGGTTTTTCTCAAAACCACTCTCAGCTTAATGCAAAGGCTGGAGACACTTATTAATTAAATAACTTAATTAATAAAACATTTTAAAGGTTTTTAATTAATTATTTATTTGATTTAGTGATTAAATTATTTTAATAATTTAATGGGTTCTCCACCTAAGGTCTAAAAAACCTTTGATTATTTTTTAAATAATCAAAAGGGTTTCATAAACCCTAAAGTTGTTTCGAAGGCACCAAAATAATATTAATTTGAAAAGTTTGAATTATCCTCCCGCCGATGTCGTGCATAGCATGGAAGTTTGGCTATATAAGCCATAACCTATAGTCCAAAGCAATGGTGTGAAAGAAATTCGAATTGTGCAAAATTTGGGAAGTAAAAGCTATGGCTATCATTTTTTTTTGCCACGTTTATCCATCACCAAAGGGTTAAGGAGAAGGAGACTCTTGCTAGCCTTCAAGCTAAAGCCGTTGGCCTAGTGGAAACGACTTTTATACGAAGGCGCTTGAAGGGAGGTCAAGCGTTCGACTCCCGCCATGGAGTGTGAGAAGAGTTTTTGCACTCCAATTTTTTCGGAGGCACTGTTGACCCGCGATTTTCAGAAGCATTTTTTTGGTAAGGTTTTTTAAATAAAATCTGCATTTTGTTAAAGAAGAAGTGGTTGGGCAGATTTATTTAAAATTATTTTTAAGGTTAAATGCTTCTTTGGAGATATAAGGTTGATAGTGTGTGGTTGAGATTTTTGGCTTGATTGTTGAGTGAGATTTTCTTAGAAGCTATTATTCCTTGAGCATGGTTTAATTAATTTGGAGAAATAAGGTGTAAAAGGATATATTGTTTGTATGCTTTATATTTTTTGGTAGTTGACTTCTAAGGATTGGAGTCATAAGGTGTTTTATGGAATAAATATTTTTGTGGTTACTTTTATGATCTAACCCTAACTTGGTGGCAAAGTTGAGGGTGGTGTTGGTAACAGGTTGAAGAACTATTCTCTTCTTCCTCAAACAAAGGTATGGGCAACTTCTTCCATGTATATTGTTGATGGTGTATTTTCTGAAATTGATTTTGGAGTGAAAAGGTTGTCTACTAGGTATTCTTGTTGGTGTAAATCCCATTTTCTGGATATTGAAGATTGTTTATGCATTAAAATCATTGATGAGTTTTTTGGGTGAATGCATAATTATGGTTGAGGAAGAGGAAGCATTTTTGCACTAGGGTTTATGTTAGTAAGTCTTGCTACTTGCATTGAGTTGGTGAAACCCTTAGTTGGTTGTTTTGATATTGATGGTTGAGTTGCTTCCATAGAGGTTGTTTTGATCAAGTTAATGGTTTATTTGATACATGATTTGGGCTTACTCCATTGAGATTGATTTGAGCAAGTTATTATTTGCATTGGTGATTTATGTGGGTGGATTTTTTGTTCAAATACCTTTGGAGGGAAAAGGATGTCTACTAGTTTCATTTTCATGTAGTGATTGGCTGAATGCTTCAAGGTTAATGTTGAGTTGAATGATGTTGGTTAAACCTTGTCTATAAACATTGTTGTTAAAGCCCTAATTGGTTGAGAAAATATATTGGTTGTGGAAAGAACATGAGTATCATTGTTATATGAGATATTGCATGGTTGTCAATTGTTGGGTTGTGTTTCATGTTCTTGAGAAAAGCATACTACATCTATATTATTCTTTTGAGATTGATATTGAGTTGAGATTGAGATTGGGAGTTAAGTATAGAACATATTGAGTCTCTAATAATTCTCTTTATGTTTCTATGAGATTTGATATTGAGATTGGGAGTTAATTATAGAACATATTGAGTCTCTAAAAATTCTCTTTATGCTTCTATGAGGTTGATGAATCACATTGGGTCTCTAGCAATTCTCTTTGTGGGTTCATGCTAAGCAACTTTTTCTTGATGAAATTGTGAGCTGATTTGGACAGGTTCTAGTGAAGACTTGTGAGCTGATTTGGACAGGTTCTAGTGAGGACTTGTGAGCTGATTTAGATAGGTTCTAGTGAGGACTTGTGAGCTGATTTGGACAAGTTCTAGTGAGGACTTGTGAGCTGATTTGGATAGGTTCTAGTGAGGACTTGTGAGCTGATTTAGACAGGTTCTAGTGAGAACTTGTGAGCTGATTTGGACAAGTTCTAGGGAGGACTTGTGAGATGATTTGGATAGGTCCTAGCAGAGGACTTGAGGACAAAGTTGAAGTGGTTCTTTGAGAAGAACCTGAGGCTTTGAGAAGGCTTGTGTGCAGCAGAGATTGATTTGTTCAAGATTTATGAGTTGAGCTTGGGACAGATCTGACACAGTGAGGAAGACTTGTACTGGACAGACTGACTGTGTTTAGTACAGGTTGATGAGTTGCTATGGAGGTGATCAGTGAGGATAGAGGTCTCTTGAGGCTGAGCATTAAGGACAGGAAGTCTTCTATGGAAAGGAGTTCCACGTGCTAGCGGAATAAGAGGCAGGTGATCTTCTGAAGTATCATTTCTAGAGCTAAGGGGAAGGATTATCCTTTGGGCAGGAGGCTCATAAATTTTTGTTGAGGAGAAGGATTCTCCTTTGGGCAGGAGGCTCATAAATTTTTGTTGAGGAGAAGGATTCTCCTTTGGGCAGGAGGCTCATAAATTCATGAGGAGGGGAAGGATTCTCCTTTGGGCAGGAGGCTCATAAATTCATGAGGGGAAGGATGAATAACACAATCTTATACTAAGAGGGGGGGGTGAACAGTATAAGACATTTTTTTACTTTCTTTATTTAACTTCAACTTCACAAAGCAATGAACCAATAGCAATATCAAAGCAATGCATAAAGCAACACACAATGAGACACCAATTTTAATGTGGTTTACCCAACATGAGCTACATCCACAAAACTTTTCTCTAAAAAGCTTTCTCAAAGTTCTTTGGGAATCCTTCCCAATTACAATGTTTATGAGCCTCAGCCCAAAGGAGAAACCTTCCCCTACTCAAGTATTTATGAGCCTCTACACAAAGGAGAATCCTTCCCTTCCTCATGAATTTATGAGCCTCCTACCCAAAGGAGAATCCTTCCCCTCCTCATGAATTTATGAGCCTCCTGCCCAAAGGAGAATCCTTCCCCTCAACAAAAATTTATGAGCCCCCTACCCAAAGGAGAATCCTTCCCCTCAGCTCTAGAAATGATACTTCAGAAGATCACCTGCCTCTTATTTCGCTAGCATGTGGAACTCCTTTCCATAGAAGACCTCCTATCCTCAATTCTCAGCCTCAAGAGACCTCTGTCCTCACTTATCACGTCCACAACAACTCATCAACCTGTACTAAACACAGTCAGTTGGTCCAACGACAAGTCTTCCTCACTCGTCGGATCTATCCAAAGCTCAACTCATAAAGCTTGAACAAATCAATCTCTCGCTGCACACAAGCCTTCTCAAAGACTTTTCAAAACTATCCTCAGGTTCTTCTCAAAGAACCACTTCAACTCTTTCCTCAGGTCCTCTGTTAGGACCTGTCCAAATCAGCTCACAAGTCCTCCCTAGAACTTGTCTAAATCAGCTCACAAGTCCTCACTAGAACCTGTCCAAATCAGCTCACAAGTCCTCACTAGAACCTGTCCAAATAAACTCACAAGTCCTCACTAGAACCTGTCCAAATTAGATCACAAGTTCATCAAGAAAAAATTGCTTAGCATGAACCCACAAAGAGAATTGTTAGAGACCCAATGTGATTCATCAACCTCATAGAAGCATAAAGAGAATTGTTAGAGACTCAATATTTTCTATACTTAACTTCCAATCTCAATCTCAAATCTCATAGAAACATAAAGAGAATTGTTAGAGACTCAATATGTTCTATACTTAACTCCCAATATCAATCTCAACTCAATCTCAATCTCAAAATAATAAGATAGATGTAGTATGCTTTTATCAAGAACATGAAACACAACCCAACAATTGCCAACCATGCAATATCTCATATAACAATGATACTCATGTTCTTTCCACAACCAATATATTTTCTCAACCAATTAGGGCTTTAACAACAATGCTTATAGACAAGGTTTAACCAACATCATTGATGGCAAGCCGAGATTCACACAACACAACTTGAAATTATTTCTCTGTAAATTGCTTAACACAGTCTTACAATACCGTCTACCGGCATAATTCTTCCCCCCTCTCAATCTCAAACTCACCATCCCTTCCCTTACAATTTTTCGAGTTTTTATCGAGGTCTCGACCCTCTAGGCAATTAATGCCCCCACCTGATCGAATTCATGAAATAAATTATGAAAGTTCGCTTCCTCTGCCAAGTTTTCAAATTTCCTTCCATCAATGGGCAACTGCCCCGATCCGCTATGGAAGCTTGCATTAAAGACCCCCCTTGCCCTGCAACCACCATTTTGGTCAGACTGTTCCTCTGAACCATTGTCTCATCCATAATGCCCATGGCCTGCAGCTGTCGCCTTGTCAGAATATTTATCTGCAACCGCTGTCTCTTTTCCCGTGCGCGTGGCCTGTCCACGTGTCCATTTTTTATTTGTCTTCAACTGGTCACGATATCGTGACATGTCACGATATCGTGACATGTCATGATATCACGACCATTTCGCCAGTGAGCCCTTTGCCTCGGTTAGTGTCACGATATCGCGATGTCGCGATATCGCGATAAAAACCCTGCCTTGCCTTAGGTTCTTTCTGCCTTCACCCTTCGGTTCAACTTTCGCCTCCGCCTTTGCCTTTTGGACATCGCGATATCGCGACGTCGCGATATCGCGACGAAACTTCCCCTGAGCCTTAGTTTCAAAATAACGTCGCGATATCGCGACGTCGTGATATCGCGATGAAAACTCCCTCCGTGCCTTAGCTTCCAAAAACGTCACGATATCGTGACAAAACTCCTCCGTGCCTTAGCTTCCAAAAACGTCGCGATATCGCGATGAAAACTCCCTCCATGCCTTAGCTTCCAAAAATGTCGCGATATCGCGACGTCACGATATCGCGACAAAACTTCAGACTTGCCTTAATTTCCTTTAGATGCCACGATTTCGTGACAAAACCTTTGCCTTGGTAAAGAAAAGAAATAAAACAAAATACAAAATACTTAGAAAATTTGGTTGATGCAAGATTGCCTTGCTATCGTCGGATGCTCCTACATCAGACACCCGGGGTAAAATGAGAAGTGCTCCTCACTTCTGTTCTGTTAGGGGAAGACCCAGGCGGTCAACCTCTATCTTTGACAACCAAGTTGCATCTTCTACAGGTCTGCCCTTCCACTTTATCAAATATTCTGAGTACTGTTTGTTCCTAGTGCTTCTGCCTTCACGAGCATCTAATATTTCCTCGACCTCATCTGTGGTTGGAGTAGATGCTGGAATTTGCCGAAACTCTGTACTTGGTGCCTCCGTACTCTCTCCCTCATGGTATTCTACTAAATCTGAAATGTTAAAAATAGGTGAAATGTCAAGCCAACTTGGCAATTCCACTTCATATGCATTGCCTGACTCCCATTTTTCTAGTATTCTGCATGGCCCAAACTTCTTCATCTTTAATTTGTTATAAGTTTTGGCAGGAAATATTTCTTTTCTGAGATGGACCATGACTTCATCTCCCACTTTGAATTCTTTGAACCGCCGCTTCTGGTCTGCTCTTGTCTTGTATTGAGTATTCATTTTTATAATTTGTTTCCTTACTTCTTCATGCAGACTTTTCATATGTTTCGCAAATTCTTCTGCCTCGGCACTGCGCCTTTCTCCTTTATCCAACTTTCTCAGTTCAGACACATTTCTCGGGTTGTTTCCATATATGATCTGGAATGGAGATTTATTTGTGCTCTTATTGACTGAATTGTTGTATGCAAATTCTGCCTACGGTAAAACTAAATCCCATCCCTTGGGTTTGTCTGTTATCAAGCATCTCAATAAATTACCCAGACTTCTATTTACCACCTCTGTCTATCCATCAGTCTGCGGGTGGTACGCAGAACTGAATTTCAGATCTGTCTTTAACTTCTTCCACAAGGTTCTCCAGAAATAACCAACAAACTTTGTATCTCTGTCAGAAACAATGCTCTTTGGTAGACCGTGAAGTCGTACCACTTCTTTGAAAAACAACCCTGCAATGTGAACCGCGTCACTTGTCTTCTGGCAGGGAATAAAATGTGCCATCTTGGAAAATCTGTCAACCACTACAAATACAGAGTCATTTCCCCTCTGTGTTCTTGGCAATCCAAGGATGAAATCCATGCTGACGTCCTCCCACGGCCTCTCAGGTACAGGTAACGGCTGATATAATCCAGTGTTCTATCTTCCGCCCTTTGCCATTTGGCATATTCTACAACTTTGCACAAACTTCTTCACATCTTGCTGAAGTTGCGGCCAGTAGTAATTTTCATTCACCAGGGCAATGGTCTTATCCCGACCAAAGTGTCCAGCCAGTCCCCCGCTGTGCTTTTCCTTGATTAAGTTCTCCCGCATGGAACTCCTTGGAATGCATAATTTACTTCCCCTGAATAACATTCCATCTTGGATTAGAAAATCCAACCATTTTGTCCTGTCCACAGTAATAGGTGCCAAGCAAGCCGTCCAGGCTTCTGCAAAATCAGGATCTTCAGGATAAAGACCCTTCAGTTCTTCGAATCCTACCACTTCCACTGTCATTTCAATCATCAGATTCTGCCTTCTACTTAAGGCATCTGCAACTCTATTTGATTTTCTACTTCTGTGCTTCAACACAAAGGTATAGCTTTGGAGGAACTCAACCCACTTCAAGTGCCTTTGATTCAGTTTTGTTTGGTTGTTAATGTATTGTAATGCCTGATGATCAGTGAATAGAACAAACTCTTTTGGCAACAAATAATGCCTCCACTTCTTTAGAGCCTGAACTATAGCATAAAATTCTTGGTCATAAACTGAATACTTTTTTCGAGCATCATTTAGCTTCTCACTAAAATAAGCAACAGGTCTGCCTTCCTGACTCAGTACAACCCCTATTGCACTGCCACTGGCATCACAGTCTACCTGAAATACTTTGTTAAAGTCTGGAAGTGCCAAAACAAGCTGTTCTGTGACCTTTTTCTTTAATGCATCAAAGCTCCTTTCAGCCCCTAAGGTCCACTTGAATTCTTTCTTATCCCCTCTCATTGTCTCTGTGAGGGGTGCACAAATGCTGCTGAAATTTTTAATGAATTTTCTGTAAAAGCTGGCTAGACCATGAAATGATCTTACCTCTGTTGTGCTTCTCGGGGTAGGCCATTCCATGATAGCTCTCACCTTCTCTGGGTCCATTTTTAGACCTTCTGCTGAGATTACAAATCCCAGGTATACTAACTCCTTTACAAAATTACACTTTTTTAGATTTATTAATAACTGCTCCTCCCACAGCTTCTCAAAAACCCTTCTGATATGCATCAGGTGTTCCTCCAGGGTTCTGCTAAATATTAATATGTCATCTAAATAGACAATGACAAATTTTCCTAAAAACTCTTTCAGTACCTCATTCATCAGCCGCATGAAGGTACTTGGTGCATTGGATAGCCCAAATGGCATGACCAACCACTCATACAAGCCCTCTCTGGTCTTGAAGGCTGTCTTCCACTCATCTCCCTCTCTGATACGGATCTGATGGTAACCACTCTTGAGATCAATCTTGGTGAAGTACTTGGCTCCACTTAAACAGTCCATTATGTCATCCATTCTTGGCAATGGAAATCTGTATTTTATTGTGATCTTGTTGATGGCTCGCGAATCTGTACACATTCTCCACTCTCCATATTTCTTTGGTGCCAGCACTACAGGTACTGCACATGGACTCAAACTTTCCCGAATCAGTCCCTTCTCCAGCAACTCCTGGACCTGCCTGTTTAACTCCTCAGTTTCTACAGGCGTCATTCTGTGTGCAACTTTATTTGGCAAGCTTGATCCTGGCACCAAATCTATATGGTGGCTGATTTTCCTTACTGGGGGTAAACCCTCAGGCACATTATCAGACACAATATCTAGAAATTCCTCCAACAGATCTAGGACTTCTGCTGGGGTATCTTTGCATTCTTTCTCCCTAACTCTAGGAATTATTGCATAACACAAATGTTCATGCTTCAAACCGTCCAAAAATTTTCTCCCTTCAACTAAACAGATTCTGGAGCTGTTACACACCTTTTCATCCGCCTCCTTCATGGGCTTCAGCTTATGGCGCACGCCATTCTTCGTCAATGAGTAGGTGTTGGCACGGCCGTCATGCACTGCACTTCGATCGAACTGCCAGGGCCTTCCCAACAACAGATGGCAAGCATCCATAGGCAGGATGTCGCACAGGACCTCGTCACAATAATTCCCAATATTAAATTTAATGGAACATTGCTCACTGACCAAAGCCCTATGGTCCTTTTGTAACCACGCGACCCGATATGGATGCGGGTGCTTCTTCCTCTCTAACTGTAACTTGGTAACCATTTCTTTTGAAACCAGGTTATCCGTGCTACCATTGTCAATAATAATATTGCAAATCTTACCCACGCATTTACACCTTGTGCGGAATAAGCTTCTCCTCTGATCTGTGTCCTTCTCCTCATTCAACAGGACTCTCCTTACGATCATTGCTTCCCCTCTCTCTGCTTCTTTAGAATGTTCAGATCCAGCATCTTCCTCTGCCACAGTAGCTCTGGCTGGACCCTCAGGCCTCTTGTTCATCCTTTCTCGGTGTTGTGGACACTCGAATGCTCGATGTCCTTCTTCACCATAGTGGAAACAGGTCCCACGAAATACTCCTCTTCCAAACCCTCGTCCAGATCCACCCCGTCCTCTTGGGTAGCTGTTCTAATCACGGGGCTGATAAATATCCTCTTCCCTTTGATCCTGGTTACTACTGGCTTCACCAGTCTTCTTCAGATCTTTGTATTTTTCTCCATTGGTTCTCCCACCAGTTCTTCCACCATGGCCCCTTCCTCTTTGCTTGCCTTCAAACCGCCTATTCAGCTTTTCTTCCACCTTTAGGGCAAACTGGTAAGCATCCTCAATGGTGCTTACCCGAACTAGGCTCAGCTCTTCTTGGATACCGAGTCTCAACCCATTGATATAACGGGCCACCTTCTCCTTGTTTGCCTCTAAATGTCCAGTTCTAATAGAGATCTTGTAAAATTCCTCGATGTATTCTTGGACAGTTTTGTTTGTCTGTCTCAAACTCTGCATTTTCCTTAGCAGATCCAACTCGTAATCTATCAGAATAAACTATCTTTTTAGCTTTTCCACCATTCTATCCCATCTTGTTATTCTTTCCTTCCCTCTTCTGTTCCTTTCCAGCTGTATTCCCTTCCACCAGATGCTGGCATGACCCTTCAACTTGGTCTTAGCAAATCTGACCCGATTAGGGTCTTCAACCTCCTCATATTCGAAATATTCTTCTAGGTCATTTATCCAGTCAATCACCTCTTCTGGATTTAGGTTTCCAGAATATGTAGAAACCTCCATTTTTGGTTGCTTTCCAATCTGAGAGATGGCTTTGTACAACCTGGCTTGTGCAGGATCCACAACCTCTTCTTCTTCCTCAAACTGGTCTTCTTCTTCATCAACTTCGTCTTCACTTCCCTCATCCCTTCCGGGCTCGTGCCTTCTGCGTAGCTCTTCTTGCAGGGCCTGAACTTGCCTCTGCAAAGCTCGGAAGTCTTCTGCAGGCACCACATTTCTTACTCCACCACGGTTTCTTCGTGGAGGCATTTTTTTTTCTTCTTTCTTCCCTTACAAATTCTTCCATAGATCCTGGTGTAACTGCCTCTCTTTCGACGATCTGTTACACGCTCAGGAGCTCCCGCTCTGATACCACTTGATGGCAAGCCGAGATTCACACAACACAACTTGAAATTATTTCTCTGTAAATTGCTTAACACAGTCTTACAATACCGTCTACCGGCATAATTCTTCCCCCCTCTCAATCTCAAACTCACCATCCCTTCCCTTACAATTTTTCGAGTTTTTATCGAGGTCTCGACCCTCTAGGCAATTAATGCCCCCACTTGATCGAATTCATGAAATAAATTATGAAAGTTCGCTTCCTCTGCCAAGTTTTCAAATTTCCTTCCATCAATGGGCAACTGCCCCGATCCGCTATGGAAGCTTGCATTAAAGACCCCCTTGCCCTGCAACCACCGTTTTGGTCAGACTGTTCCTCTGAACCGCTGTCTCATCCATAATGCCCATGGCCTGCAGCTGTCGCCTTGTCAGAATATTTATCTGCAACCGTTGTCTCTTTTCCCGCACGTGTGGCCTGTCCACGTGTCCATTTTTTATTTGTCTTCAACTGGTCACGAAATCGCGACATGTCATGATATCGTGACATGTCGCGATATCGCGACCATTTTGCCAGTGAGCCCTTTGCCTCGGTTAGTGTCGCGATATCGCGACGTCGCGATATCACGACATCGCGATATCGAGACAAAAACCTCGCCTTGCCTTAGGTTCTTTTTGCCTTCGCCCTTCGGTTCAACTTCCGCCTCCGCCTTTGCCTTTTGGACGTCGCGATATCATGACGAAACTTCCCCTGTGCCTTAGTTTCAAAATAACGTCGCGATATCGCGACGTCGCGATATCGCGACGAAAACTCCCTCCGTGCCTTAGCTTCCAAAAACGTCGCGATATCACGACGAAAACTCCCTCCGTGCCTTAGCTTCCAAAAACGTCGTGATATCGCGACGTCGCGATATCGCGACAAAAACTCCCTTCGTGCCTTAGCTTCCAAAAATGTCACGATATCGCGACGTCACGATATCGCGACAAAACTTTAGACTTGCCTTAACTTCTTTTAGATGCCACGATTTCGCGACAAAACCTTTGTCGTGGTAAAGAAAAGAAATAAAACAAAATACAAAGTACTTAGAAAATTTGGTTGATGCAAGATTGCCTTGCTGTCGTCGGATGCTCCTGCATCAATCATTCAACTCAACATTAACCTTGAAGCATTCAACCAATCACTACATGAAAATGAAACTAGTAGACATCCTTTTCCCTCCAAAGGTATTTGAACAAAACATCCACCAACATAAATCACCAATGCAAAGAATAACTTGCTCAAATCAATCTCAATGGAGTAAGCCCAAATCATGTATCAAGTAAAGCATTAACTTGATCAAAACAACCTCTATGGAAGCAACTCAACCATCAATATCAAAATAGCCAACTAAGGGTTTCACCAACTCAATGCAAGTAGCAAGACTTACTAACATAAACCCTAGTGCAAAAATGCTTCCTCTTCCTCAACCAGAATTATGCATTCACCCAAAAAACTCATCAATGATTTTAATGCATAAACAATCTTCAATATCCAGAAAATGGGATTTACACCAACAAGAATACCTAGTAGACAACCTTTTTCACTCCAAACTCAATTTCAAAAAATACACCATCAACAATATACATGGAAGAAGTTGCCCATACCTTTGTTTGAGAAAGAAGAGAATAGTTCTTCAACCTGTTACCAACACCACCCTCAACTTTGCCACCAAGTTAGGGTTAGATCATAAAAGTAACCACAAAAATATTTATTCCATAAAACACCTTATGACTCCAATCCTTAGAAGTCAACTACCAAACAATATAAAGCATACAAACAATATATCCTTTTACACCTTATTTCTCCAAATTAATTAAACCATGCTCAAGGAATAATAGCTTCTAAGCAAATCTCACTCAACAATCAAGCCAAAAATCTCAACCACACACTATCAACCTTATATCTCCAAAGAAGCATTTAACCTTAAAAATAATTTTAAATAAATCTGCCCAACCACTTCTTCTTTAACAAAATGCAGATTTAATTTAAAAAAACCTTACCAAAAAAATGCTTTCAAAAATCGTTGGTCAACAGTGCCTCAAAAAAAATCGGAGCGCAAAAACTCTTCTCACACTCCACGGCGGGATTCGAACGCTTGACCTCCCTTCAAGTGCCTTCGCAGAACAGTCGTTGCCACTAGGCCAACGACGCTAGTTTGAAGGCTAGCAAGAGTCTCCTTCTCCTTAACCCTTTGGCGGCAGATAAACGTGGCAAAAAAATGATAGTCGTAGATTTTACTTCCCAAATTTTGTGCAATTCGAATTTCTTTCACACCATTGCTTTTGACTATAGGTTATGGCTTATATAGCCAAACTTCCATGCTATGCACAATGTCGGCGGGAGGATAATTCGAACTTTTCGAATTAATATTATTTTTGCGCCTTCAAAACAACTTTAGGGTTTATGAAACCCTTTTGATTATTTAAAAAATAATCAAAGGTCTTTTAGACCTTAGACCTTAGGTGGAGAACCCATTAAATTATTAAAATAATTTAATCACTAAATCAAATAAATAATTAATTAAAAAACTTTAAAAAGGTTTTATTAATTAAGTTATTTAATTTTTAAGTGTCTCCAGCCTTTGCATTAAGCTGAGAGTGATTTTGAGAAAAAACCTTAATGCATCCACCTGGTTTTAATAAAAACCCTTAAACCTGCCATGGTTTTGATAAAAACATTTTCATCTGCCACATGGAATCTCCTCGAAATCTTCTAGAAAATATTCTTTGGAATCTTCAACCTATGAAGCCAATAAATCCTCTTGACATTAATGCCAGTTCCTTTTGACATCAATGACAACTCATAGACAAGAAGCTAGGATATCAAACCCAAAATTGCCAACAATCTCCCCCTTTGTCATTGATGGCAAACCATGCTTCTCAACAACACTGAAACTCAAAACTATTGTATAGAAATCAGCTCCCCCTGACTTGAGGCTCTCCCACTCACTCATATATCTCCCCCTTTGTCATCAATGGCAAAGGGTCACCTTTGGGTCTTGGGACTAAGAATGAGCCTCTTAGCTTAGTCCCTCCCCCACCTCCTATTGAGGTGATTAATTCCGGGGTGGGAGTAAAACTCCCATTAGGCACTGATCTTCATCAGTGTCTATAGCTACCTTACCATGTCTTCTCTTGTTCTCCTTGTCCATATTCCTGTTTCTGTTCCTTGGAATTTCAGCTCTACACTGTCTAGCTATGTGACCTTCATTGTTGCACTTATAACAACTAACAATGTTATTTCTTTGAGGCATACCTGATCTTTGACTCCATCTATTCTGACCAACCTTGTTCCTGTTATTAGCCTTGCAATAAACAACCTTGTGCCCAAAGCTGTTTACAAGAGTAGCAATACCCTTGAAAGAAATTACCACCTCTCGAATCTGTCATTTACCTTCCTCACTTGAGTCATGCAATGTGAAGCCATGTGACCAAACTTGTGACAAGCAAAACATCTGCCATTAAACTTTCCTTGATTTGACCTCTTAGCTCCTGTAAACTTTCTCCCCTTTTTTTTATTCATGTTTTTTGATTTTGTGCATCTATCACTCAAGGACTCTTTTTTTTAAGTGCTTTCCTCATCATAACTCTCTTCCTTTTGGAATCTCTTACTAGATTCCCCAGCAGAGTCGCCAACCTGTTCCATGTGTTTCTTACCAAAACCAAGACCTGTTTTATTTGTTGTCCTTCTTTGATCTTTGATGATTGACTTTACCTTTTTGGTGCTATCTTCAAACCTGTAAAGCTTCTCCTTGTACTCTTTAGTTTCCTCTTTCAAGGAAGCCACTTTCTATTCTAACTCTCTACACTCAAGACCCTTAGACTCTAAATTATCCTTAAGTTTATGTGTCTTAGCTATAGAGAAGTCAAGACTTTCTATAAGCTCATCTCTCTCAATGCAACATTCATCCAATTTATCATTGAGTCTAGCATTCTTCTTTCTTTCCTTTTTCAAAGCACTAAGAGCACTAACAAGTTCAGCTTCAAGATCTACTTCACCATCCTCTATAACTTGCTCTATTTGTTTGCCTTTTGAAACATCAATGACTTTTTTAGATTTCTTATCACTAGAGGTGCTACCCTTTTCTAAAGCCATACAAATATCTTCCTTACAATTTTTCGAAGCATCCTCATACATAGTATAACTAGAAATCAATCCATAATTTGTGCAATCATCCTCAAGATGTCCAAAATTTCCACATCTAAAACATTTCATAAGGACAAATCTATGTTTCTTTTCTTCTTCTTTTTTTGTTAGGAACAACATCTCATTTCCAACATCACTTGAAGAACTTTCACTATCACTACTAGAACACTTACTTGCCTTGTCTAGGTAGAAACTTTTCTTGTGTTTGTGAGAGTACCTCTTTCCTTGATTGCTTTGCTCATATTTATTCTTCCTTTGATGCCTGTGCCTTTCAGAATCCTTGCTCTTATAATCATGTTTATCTTCATCACTTTCATCCTTGGCAGCAGTACATTTAGTAGCACAATGACCAAACTTCCCATAATTGAAACACTTGACATATTTCATACCTTTGTGCTTTCTTGAGAACTTTCCCTTCTTGTTGTAATATGCCTCTTCATCACTAGAAGACTCATCACTATCTTGAAGCTCTTTACCCTTGGATTTCTTGGTAGCCTTGAAAGCTGCCTCCTTCTTAACATCAACCTTCACTTGAGTTCTCAACTCAAATGCTACAAGTATACTATAAAGATCATCCTTTTTCA
The DNA here is from genome assembly GCA_028583015.1 of Wollemia nobilis. Taxonomy (NCBI): domain Eukaryota; kingdom Viridiplantae; phylum Streptophyta; class Pinopsida; order Araucariales; family Araucariaceae; genus Wollemia; species Wollemia nobilis. Next base: position 2,392,085 of record JAQPPZ010002979.1, read on the forward strand.
ACTTATCCAAATCCTTAGCTTACTCAATAGTAGAAATATTTTCACTAAATATATTTGGAAGAGACCTCAAAATCTTATCACAAATATCATTTTCAACAAGCTCAAGACCTAGTTCCTTCATATAGTTAACAATATCATCCATACGAAACATATAGTCAATAATATTTTCTTCATAATTCATATTGATTTGTTCAAACATACCTTTGAAGTGTCTCAAATTGGCCTTTCAGAAATTTGCATCACCTGTATGAACCACCTTCAACTGTTTCCACATTTCACTAGCTGTCTTGCAGTGAATCACCTTGGTAAGATCTGCCTTCTGTAAACCCTTCAAGATTGCATTCATTGCATTTGAATTGCTATGATGTAGGAGCCTCTCTTCCTTAGTAGAAGGACCATGCTCAGGAATGGTATACTCATCCTCAATCACTTCCTAAACTTCATTTCCAAGAGCCATAATATGAACCTTCATCCTAGCACTCCAAAGCCCAAAATATGCCCCATCAAGAATAGGTGTTGCATTACCACTTGTAGATTCCATTGTGTTCTTTACAATATTTTCCTTCAAGCTATTAAAATTTTCGAAGGAACCTACTCTGATACCAATTTAAGAACATAAGCTTATACTGAGAGGGGGGGTGAATAGTATAAGACCTCTTTTTACTTTCTCTATTTAACTTTAACTTCGCAAAGCAATGAACCAATAGCAATATCAAAGCAATGCATAAAGCAACACACAATGAGACACCAATTTTAACGCGGTTCACCCAACATGGGCTACATCCACAAAAATTTTCTCTAAAAAGCTTTCTCAAAGTTCTTTGGGAATCCTTCCCAATTACAATGTTTATGAGCCTCAGCCCAAAGGAGAAACCTTCCCCTACTCAAGTATTTATGAGCCTCTGCCCAAAGGAGAATCCTTCCCCTCCTCACAAATTTATGAGCCTCCTACCCAAAGGAGAATCCTTCCCCTCCTCACAAATTTATGAGCCTCCTGCCCAAAGGAGAATCCTTCTCCTCAACATGAATTTATGAGCCTCCTGTCCAAAGTAGAATCCTTCTCCTCAGCTCTAGAAATGATACTTCAGAAGATCACCTACCTCTTATTCCACTAGCACGTGGAACTCCTTTCCATAGAAGACCTCCTGTCCTCAATGCTCAGCCTCAAGAGACCTCTCTCCTCACTGATCACCTCCACAACAACTCATCAACCTGTACTAAACACAGTCAGTCGGTCCAACACAAGTCTTCCTCACTCTTTTAGATCTGTCCCAAGCTCAATTCATAAAGCTTGAACAAATCAATCTCTGCTACAAACAAGCCTTCTCAAATACTTGTCAAAAATATCCTCATGTTCTTCTCAAAGAACCACTTCAACTCTGTCCTCAAGTCCTCTACTAGGAACTGTCCAAATCAGCTCACAAGTCCTCCCTAGAACTTGTCCAAATCAGCTCACAAGTCCTCACTAGAACCTGTCCAAATCAGCTCACAAGTCCTCACTAGAACCTGTCCAAATCAGCTCACAAGTCCTCACTAGAACCTATCCAAATCAGCTCACAAGTTCATCAAGAAAAACTTTCTTAGCATGAACCCACAAAGAGAATTGTTAGAGACCCAATGTGATTCATCAACCTCATAGAAGCATAAAGAAAATTGTTAGAGACTCAATATGTTCTATACTTAACTCCCAATCTCAATCTCAAATCTCATAGAAACATAAGGAGAATTGTTAGAGACTCAATATGTTCTATACTTAACTCCCAATCTCAATCTCAACTCAATCTCAATCTCAAAAGAATAAGATAGATGTAGTATGCTTTTCTCAAGAACATGAAACACAACCCAAAAATTGCCAACCATGCAATATTTCATATAACAATGATACTCATGTTCTTTCCACAACCAATATCTTTTCTCAACCAATTAGGGCTTTAACAACAATGCTTATAGACAAGGTTTAACCAACATCATTCAACTCAACATTAACCTTGAAGCATTCAACCAATCACTACATGAAAATGAAACTAGTAGACATCCTTTTCCCTCCAAAGGTATTTGAACAAAATAGCCACCAACATAAATCACCAATGCAAAGAATAACTTGCTCAAATCAATCTCAATGGAGTAATCCCAAATCATGTATCAAGTAAAGCATTAACTTGATCAAAACAACCTCTATGGAAGCAACTCAACCATCAATATCAAAACATCCAACTAAGGATTTCACCAACTCAATGAAAGTAGCAAGACTTACTAACATAAATCCTAGTGCAAAAATGCTTCCTCTTCCTCAACCAGAATTATGCATTCACCCAAAAAACTCATCAATGATTTTAATGCATAAACAATCTTCAATATCCAGAAAATGGGATTTACACCAACAATAATACCTAGTAGACAACATTTTCACTCCAAACTCAATTTCATAAAATACACCATCAACAATATACATGGAAGAAGTTGCCCATACCTTTGTTTGAGGAAGAAGAGAATAGTTCTTCAACCTGTTACCAACACCACCCTCAACTTTGCCACCAAGTTAGGGTTAGATCATAAAAGTAACCACAAAAATATTTATTCCATAAAACACCTTATGACTCCAATCCTTAGAATTCAACTACCAAAAAATATAAAGCATACAAACAATATATCATTTTACACCTTATTTCTCCAAATTAATTAAACCATGCTCAAGGAATAATAGCTTCTAAGCAAATCTCACTCAACAATCAAGCCAAAAATCTCAACCACACACTATCAACCTTATATCTCCAAAGAAGCATTTAACCTTAAAAATAATTTTAAATAAATATGCCCAACCACTTCTTCTTTAACAAAATGCAGATTTTATTTAAAAAACCTTACCAAAAAAATGCTTCCGAAAATCACGGGTCAACAGTGCCTCCGAAAAAATAGGAGCGCAAAAACTCTTCTCACACTCCACAGCGGGAGTCGAATGCTTGCCTCCCTTCAAGCGCCTTCACAGAACAGTCGTTGCCACTAGGCCAACAGTGCTAGCTTGAAGGCTAGCAAGAGTCTCCTTCTCCTTAACCCTTTGGCGGCGGATAAACGTGGCAAAAAAATGATAGCCGTAGCTTTTACTTCCCAAATTTTGCACAATTCGAATTTATTTCACAGCATTTCTTTGGACTATAGGTTATGGCTTATATAGCCAAACTTCTATGCTATGCACGACGTCGACGGGAGGATAATTCGAAATTTTCGAATTAATATTATTTTGGTGCCTTCGAAACAACTTTAGGGTTTATGAAACCCTTTTGATTATTTAAAAAATAATCAAAGGTCTTTTAGACCTTAGACCTTAGGTGGAGAACCCATTAAATTATTAAAATAATTTAATCACTAAATCAAATAAATAATTAATTAAAAAACCTTAAAAAGGTTTTATTAATTAAGTTATTTAATTAATAAGTGTCTCCAGCCTTTGCATTAAGCTAAGAGTGGTTTTGAGAAAAACCCTTAATGCATCCACATGGTTTTAATAAAAACCCTTAAACCTGCATTGCTTTTGATAAAAACCTTTTCATCTGCCACATGGAATCTCTCCGAAATCTTCTAGAAAAGATTCTTTGGAATCTTCAACCTTTGAAGCCAATAAATCCTCTTGAGATTAATGCCAGTTCCTTTTGACATCAATGACAACTCATAGACAAGAAGCTAGGATCTCAAACCCAAAATTGCTAACAAAGGATTCTCCTTTGGGCAGAGGCTCATAAATACTTGAGTAGGGGAAGGTTTCTCCTTTGGGTTGAGGCTCATAAACATTGTAATTGGGAAGGATTCCCAAAGAACTTTGAGAAAGCTTTTTAGAGAAAAGTTTTGTGGATGTAGCTCATGTTGGGTAAACCACATTAAAATTGGTGTCTCATTGTGTGTTGCTTTATGCATTGCTTTGATATTGCTATTGGTTCATTGCTTTGTGAAGTTGAAGTTAAATAAAGAAAGTAAAAAAAGGTCCCAAGAATATAGAAGATTCCCCAAGAAATATTCCCCAAGCAATATTCCCCAAGCAATAAGATGTACCTATCCCAATCCAAACATCTATCCCAAGAATATCCCTATAATTACTTTGAAGTAAACTACAATCTAGTGCATAGGAGCTAATAGGAATTCAAGGAGGAACTATAGAGCACTGAGTTAGCAAAAGAGGTGGTAACCTCATGATTACCAAGCATGTTAGGATAGAGATAATAAAAAATTATATATGAGGCATGAATCACACTAGACTAGAATATATGGGGAGTTTTTTGGGGCTACCAACATATCTCATGAAGTTAGCATCCTAAAGTCATGAAGCCAAAATCCATGATGGAAGAAGTAAACCTACTCATCATGTTGGGTACACCATTTTAATATCTTCTTGTTGAAGCTTCCACATGAAGACCATAACGGATGAAGAAATCCATCTCAACATAGGCTTATAGTTGTTTCAAAAAATAGAGAGACACAACAATCTAAGTTTATTGATCCACTAAAGTAGTCCCACATGGGTAGTGAGGGGTGAATAATTCTACTTAAACTCAAAAATATCATTGATTCAAATGGAAAGGGAGCCCACCATAAGCACCCACTCTTTTTTCAACTTGTATTAAAATAAGAGTATAGTCCCTTTACCATCATGAAAGTCTAATTTAAATTTAAAATGGGATCGAAGGCATCACTACAGTCTTACAACTAGCCGATAGCAATTATCTATTAAGTCAATGTACCAAAGGTGATTTTTATTAATGGTCAAAAAACCAAACATCAGAGAAGCACATTCCATCATGAATTCTTTCCCTTTATTATTCCAGATAGGACTGAAGAAATTAGGATTTATCAATAATGGCATTAGAATCTTTTAGAGTGATCTGGATAAGAGCTTGGGGGAAACTTTCCATCTAAATAGTAAGTCCTTCCTATTTAATACCTAGATTAGCCAAGGAGTCCACAACCCTATTTCCTTCCCTATAAACATGTCTGATTTGGGTGTCCTCAAGGGTTCAAATATTATTTTTAGCTTCCTCCATAAAATTTTCAATGTTCCAATTGGGAGTGTGTGTGCCAATTATGATATTGATGATATTTAAATATTCTTCTTCTATGATCACCTTTCTACAATCTAGGGATTTAAGAAGAGTTGCTCCTTGAAAAAGAGCTATGGCTTTCATGAAGTGATTGGTTTGGATCCCTAGGTTTTTAGTAAAGGCTAGAATAAATTTACTTTGTCATTTCTAAACACACCTCTAGCACCAAAAATCCCTAAGTTCTCTTTAGAAGCCCCATCAAAATTGATCTTTATCCAACCTAAAGGATGAGGAATACATTTATTCTAAGATCAATCCCTTCTTCCTAGGATATCTACCTGCATAATTCCAAAGGGAAGGCTAAGATTTTCCACCAAGTTTGTTTCATTCAAAATTTCCTTATATTTAGTGAATTTTGCTTGAAATATTTTTAATGAGACCATTTAGGATTTTGATCCCTATTGAAATGGAATACCTTTTGATATTCTTTAAGACTCTATTATTTCTTTCGTTCCATACAAACCATTAGAAATGGGGGAGACTTAGACATGAGAGGATGTAAAATCATTTTCTAGAGATGAGAGGGATCCAATTATCACATAAATATTTCAAGATATTTGGAGCCATCCAACAAACTTTGATATTTCTCAATAGGGAGTGAAACACTTCAAGGGAAAAAGGACATTCAATAAACAAATGATGAGTATTTTCTTCTTTCTTTCCATATAGATAACATCTATTCAAGATGATCATTCCCATTTTCTAAAGTTTCTCAATAGTAAGGATATTATTCTAAAGAGCTAACCAGAAGAAAAAAATGATTGTAGGGATAAGGAATTTAAGCCAGACCTGCTTGCAAGGGAACCAAATTTTAAAATTACCAACCATAAGGAAATATATTGATTTCACTGAGAAAAGAGCATTTTCTTCCTCTTTCTAAATTAGATAGTCTCCATATTCAAATTTCTTTATAACCTAGGTTCTTATCTTATTGGAAATAAATATTTTGACTTCCTATTCTCTTTGACTAAAGTCGAGCAAAAATTGATTTCCATATTTTCTTACCCTTAGCCACTTCTGTAAAATTTTAGACTTTGGATCCATAAATATGGGAGATTTTGGGATTAAGGATTGCTATATTAGGATTATCAATTAGAGGATAATCCAAGAACCATGAATCATTATAGAAATATATTTTAGCTCCATTGTCCATATTCCATCTAAATCCTTTGTGGATAAGATATTTAGTCTTAACAAGACTATTCCAAAAGTCTGATCTTGAGGGGGGATTGAGATCTTCCAAAATATTCTAAAACCACTTTAAATACTTAGTAGAGATAATCTAATCCACCCTAAATTTTCTTGCTTAAGGAGTTTCCAACCTTTTTTAGCCATTAAAGCCTTATTCATCTACTTTATTTTCCTAAATCCTAGACTACCTATTTATTTTTTGGAATAGACTTACTCCCAAGAGATAAGAGGGAATATATTTTTATCTTTTGAACATAACTAGAGGAATGTTTTTTAAAGATGTTCAATTTTTTGAGAAATCTTTGCCAAAATTTTGAACAGGGACATGAAATAAATTGGAATGCTTTGGAGAATATATTTAACCAGTTGGGCTTTTCCAGATTGGTTGAGAAGAGCCCCTTTCTAACATGTAAGCTTTATTTGAACTCTTTCTAGAATTGGGGTCTAGATTTCATCCTTAATTTTCCTTTACAGAGGGTCATTCCTAGGTAAGATGAAGGAAAATCAACAATTTTACAACCTAGAATCTGGGCAATCTTCCTCTTTAATTTGAGAGGAGTGTTAAGGAAGAAAAGTTTACTTTTTAGGAAATTTATTTTCTACCCAACTATTTTTCATAAGAGGAAATAATATTTTTTATTTCTTTAGCTTGTGAGATAGAGGAGAAAGTATTTAATAGGGTTTCATAAAAAAATTGTTGATGAGTGATCATATTAATGGATGAAGCTAGCTTGATTCCTTCAATAACTTTTAGGGTGAAGGAAAATTTGAAAGATCTCCCTAAGGATTCTGCTAGGATAATGAAAGGTAGGTGGAAAGAGAGTCTCCTTGGCATAGGCCTCTGGAGCTCCTGAAATACTTTGAGGTAGCCCCATTCATGATGATTGATAACATAGTCAATGAGATGCATTCCTTGGATAGGTTGATCTAGCTTTGGTGGAATCTGAAATTGTACATAATTTTTGATAGAAACTCCTAGGAGAGTCTATCATAAGCTTTATTTATATCCAAATTTAAAAAAATACATGTTCTTCCACTCTCATCCATCAAATGAATAAGCTCATGGACAATTATTATTCCATCCATGATCTGTATCCCAACCATAAATCCTTCTTGATTGGAATCAATTATGATTGGTAGCATCCTTTTGATTATGTTTGCTAAAACTTTGGTTAGAATCATGTAGATGGCATTACAAAGGCTAATAGGCCTAAAATATTTAAATTTCTTAGCATCTACAACCTTAGGAATAAGGACCAAAAAGGTTGATTTCACATATTTTAGAATATTATAGGTTCTTTGAATCTCATATATGGCTTCCACCACATATTTTCCTATAATATGCTAGAAATTCTAATAAAATAGGGCTAGGAAACCATCCATACCAGGAGATTTTTCACTAGCCATAGAGAAGATATCTTTCTTGATATCATCCTCCCTAAATGGGTTGATTAGAAGAGAGTTCATATTATCAAAAATTAAGGGGGGGTGTTGGGAATAAGAATCCTCTCTTCTTGATTTTCCCCTATATCTTTGGATCCCCATAGATTTTCAAATAAATTCAAAGCTTCTACCCAGATTTCCATGATGTCCTCCATTTTGGAACCGTCCGTCTTTACCACCTCCCTAATTTTATTGTAGCTTATGTATATTAGGGTAGACACATGAAAAAGTTAGTGTTATGATCTCCTTATTTCAACCAAATGAATCTAAATTTTTGCCTCTAGAATATCTCTTCACAATCCAATGTATTATGAAGATCTACCAAGATTACTTTCTCCTTTTCTTTGAAATTTGTTGTCTGAGACCATGTTTCCAAGGAGGACTCAATATCCAATTATTTTATCAACTCCTATTTTTTTAGAGAGAGATTTCCAAATAATTTTTATTCCATTCTTTCAACTTGGCTATAAGAATCTAAGTTGTTTAGCTATTTAGGAAACTAGGGGACCAAAACACTTATGGGTTCACCATTTCGTAATCTTAGATTCAAGATCAGGATGTTGAATCCACATAGCTTCAAACCTAAAGGGTATTTTGAATATTTTAGAAATATTAAAGGCTTCAAGCAATAATAGATTATGATCAGATCTAATTTTGGGAAGGGTGCTTGAAATACCAAGTTAAAAAATGACTTAATGAACCTTTAGCAACTCATATTGCTAGCAATACACTACCTCGAACATCACCACTTTCTTATGATGGATTAAAAAAGTTGAATCAATTTATTAGTGGGTTATTTAACACATATATATATTGGGTAAAATTTAATCTTAAGCTATTGTAAATTTGATAATGATATTATTTAAAGGTCCCATGTCATAATGGTATGAACTTACATAAAGGTTGTATCATTTTTTTTTGAAAAATATGTTAACATGCTTACATATAAATTTGGAGCTAGAACAATAATAATTGATATTATTTATTATTTCGTTATGGAAAATAAGTAAAAAATAAATTTGTAAAATTTTTTATTAGAATATAGAAATATCTTATACACCAAGCCAAACATAATATTGATGACACATCTTAAAGAAATTTTTACTAAATCTATCTTACCTTTGATTATAAATGGACTATAAAATAATATAGCTTTATAATCTTATAAAATTCATATGGCATATGCTAGGATATTTTACAATCTTATGACATTGTATGGCATATTCTAGGATATTTGGAAGTATAGAAGAAGAAGAGGGTTGTTTGAATCCAAAATATAAGAATAATAATAATGGAGTTACTAGAAATGGTATCAATATTGCCCAAATTTTATAAAATATGGTCACTAATAATTCTTATAGATAATAACAAAACCCTCCTCTCAATTTTATGAAGAAAGTTAAAGAAGAACGAAAACAATGAAATCTAGGATTATTTTTTCCTTTGATATTGGAAGATGGTAATCTAAACTTATTGGTAAAGTTTGATAAATGTTAATAGAATCCTATAGGTATTATTTATTTAACCCTTTGAACATTATTTTTGTAAGCCTATGGGTAGTACCTATATAAGGCTATGAGAAATAATAATGTACACATCCTTAGAGGGATTGGTTAAATTGCTTGTATGGTTATGTATTTACTCCTAATGTGATTAATAAAACCACTTGGATGGTTAGCCTTAACTAAAATTCTATTAAATATTTAGTAAATTTACTTTACCTTGAGCCTTATATTAGCTAGGTTAATGTAATATGTAATTATATTTTTAGGATTATATATCTCCTATAAACAGCCCCAATCATTGATATGTTATATCAATTTTTATATTTTGTGATACAAAATGATATCATAGGGTGCCTATAGGCACCTGACTCTCCTATATTATTCCATCTCATCTACTTTATATTTCTATTTTGGTTCTCTATTCTATTGCATATGACTTGTGGTGAATGTTATACTTCATGTGATTTCTAGAAGGTATTGTGAAATCGAACATGGTGTAAGAGTGGGTATTGAGTGATTTATTTTAGTTATCTAAAGAAAGATTTTTAAATTAGTTTTAAAGGTATTGTTATATAGTTTTTAGGGTTTAACCAAGAAAACCAAAATGAGAGCTTGTAATGTGAGGATATCTTGTGCAAAAATAGTTGATTGGTTGAGGATAAATATTTATCAAAAGGTTCACCATAATTTTCCTATTTGACATTTAATATGTTTGGTTGATTTATTACTTTTGATGGATGATTCTAGTGATGCCCTAAAGAAGTATTAATTGTTGAATTTGGTGGTTTTCCAAAAACCCTATTTGTCTTTTATGGTTTTTTATAAAAAATATATTTCCTTCTCTACTCTAGATTTTGTTTTGACACTAGTGCAACAAATATGAGAGGCTAATTTGTATGGTTTTTGAATTTGATAAAAATAGTATAAAAACTTCACAAATCAGCCCTAGTTTCTAGATAAGCCTTGGGTAGATTTAAGTGCATGAAAAAACATCTAAGCCACTTGAAAATTTGTTACAATGGTCTAACAACCTTTGATATTGCTTCAACAAGAGAGGATTATTGAACAAGTTGCATTCCAAAAAAGGGTTGTACAAGGTAAGCCATGGAATGTATGGATGAACCATTAGGATATTTAGATTCTTTACAAAATTTGAGGGGGTATCAATTTAGTAATTTTGGTGATTTTATTATTTTGATACCTATTTGACATTGGAAAGTTCCCTCCAGTTTTCAAATTTAAATTTATAATATTCCATAGAATATTTTATTTTGTAGTAATAAAGGGTAATGAGCTGTATGGGCTAAGTTATATGCCTTAGGAAAATTGATTAATTTTGATTCATGAGAGTAGTTTGATGTCCAAAAAAGTGTGATGATACAATAGTAAGGTGCTCCTCTTAGACAATATAGGCAGATTGAGGAAATGGCGGGTGAAATTGTGAACACTTTGTAAATTGCAATAGCCATTACTGATTAGAGGAAAAAAAATCAAGCAATACAAAATCATACTCACATCCATTCTATCCAACAATCATGTTCAGAATGCTAAGGCTTTCATTGATCACATAATGTCGAATGACATACCATTGGTGGTGTCAAGGTAATTACTGTAGTTATTTATGGAGGACTCGAGCAATATAGAGCCTGAAGTGCACAAGGAGATATTACAATATGTAATAGATTAAACTAAGGCTAGAGTTATTTATTTCAAAGAATAATCCAATAGGAATGGGTCTGGTATCTATATCAAAATCTATAGTAGTTGTGATCTCGATGGATTTGGGAATGGTGAGGCAGAGTCATGTAGTGCAAAAATTCTTTAGGACAATTTTTTGGACCCAAAAGATAAGGTAAAATGGTCTTGGTCTCAAGTGGTGTTGGGAGAACCTAAGTTCCCAAAGACAAAGTTTGATCTGCTTTCAAAAAGAGGTTAACTTTTTATTCTAGATGACCTGGTTAATATGTCCATTGAGCAAGGTTCCCATCATGTGGTAGGTAGATTTATGGGGGTTAGAACTGACGTAGATGTGGGTATAAAATGGGATTCTACTAAGTGGAGGTCAAGTGTTCATATGGATATTGTTGTCCTCTCTAGGTTTTTTTATGGTGAAGTTGAAGTATTTTACTGATTTAGAGAGAACTTTATGTGGGGCCCTGGTTCTTTGGAAGGCATGGCCTTTTCTCGAGGATATGTGGACCTAATTTCAATACAAAGACCTAGATTTTTTTTTAGGCCCTATTTTGGGTGAGATTACCAAATCTCCCCTTTCACTATTGGAATGAGGAGGTTTTTTCTAGTATTAGTAGGGAAATGGGCCATATAATTTCTATGGATCTAGCCACCAAGTCCAAATCTCACCTCATCTATGCCAATATATATGTTAATGTGGAGTTGGGGGGAAATTTACTAGATTTGATTTGGTTGATTTTTAGGTATTTGGAATAAACATTTAGAATATGATAATCCCCCTATTAAATGTGGGGTTTGTAAGAAATTAGGGTACTTGACTTACACATGCACAAAATAGAAGCTTCCATACCAAGGTCATAAATTCTTGCAACAAAAGCAAATTGAAGAAGAAGGTTCTAGGAAGAAAGATATCTTGGAAGAAAAAAGCCTTGAGAGTGAAAAGCATAAGACCTCATCCTTGGATGGTTCCAGAGAGGAATATATCTTGGAATCTGAGATCCCTAAAAGTTAAGTAAAGCTGATATGTAGAAGGATTCTTCCTTTGAGAATCAAGATATGGTAGACAAAATAAAGGTATGTGATACTTTAACCTCCTCACAAATGAATATTATTCTTTCTTAAAATTCCTTTGGTAAAGAGATTACTTTTGGAGACAAAGGTAATGGCCTCTTGGAAATTTTTAGTTAGAAAATGAGAAAGATGAAGATGAGGAAAAATAAATAGTTTTGAAAAAGTGGGTAGATCAAATAAAAAAGAACCTAAGAAATTTAGTTGATTTGGGAAAATCTACCCAAAATCCAAAAACCAGACATCAAAAGAAGTTAGGAATTAATGTGGATAATGTTCAATATCAGGGGAGACCTGCCAATAGAAAAATAAGAGAAAAATAGATAGAGACAAATATTATCAATGGAATCCAAATAGTAGTAGCATTGGACAGGGGAAGTAAAAAGGTACACAAGGTAGGAGGAAAAATATGATAATATAGGCCATGTTGATTTTTATAACAGATATATGCCTATCCTCTATGGTGTTATGGGATTTTAATCTAGTTCCTTATGGGTGTTTTTCTCTTTTGGGTTCCTATTCGGTTTGGTCCTAGGAGATCTTTTCACTTTGTGGTTTGTTGCACTTCGAAATGTTTTAGTTTTATGGATTGTCTTGTTTGTGATGTCTCAATTTTGATATTGTTAGTAGATCTATAGGTTTTTTCTTGTAAAATATTTGGGACCCCTTTCAAAACCCCTTCTTCCATCCTAAAAAAAAATAGAGGTTCTAAGTTTGAAACACAATGATTTATATTTTATATTTTTGGAGTTATGTAGACATATTTAGAACGTTCCATAAGGGATATGTTTGTGGGGGAATGTTTTCCACCACATACTACAATGACATGATAGATTAGATGATTAGCATGAGCAATGTAAGAACTTGCTATGACAACAAACCCAAGTTAGAACCCAATTATTACCTTTTTGTAATGATAGTATTATAGGAAAGACACTTGTACATTATGATGATAGACCTTTTACATGCCATGTTAGAGGTGGTGATCTCATTAATAAGGGCCCACCATACTACATAGAGAAACTATGATTAGAATGAACCTCAAGTGCTCCTCCTGTTAGATAAATTATATTAAGGATTATGGCTAGATAAATCTTATGTAATTAGCAATAGTAGAGTTGCAACACACTTATATTTTCAAAAACTAAGGTTTGGTCTCCTACACAATGGTGCAAGTCACCCATCGATTTGTCCAGTTAATGCTTGAGGTAGATGACTTATGTTGTGGTGAGTGCATCCATTTCTAAGGCATTGATCTATAATCTAAGTATTATTTAAATCTATCTTATACTAAGAAATTCTTACTATAATGGAAGCTCATGGACATTGTTCCTAGTTCACATGTTGCTAAGCTATTTTCTTGGAGAAACCCATGTTTGACCAATGGTATTTAGTTGATAGCTTTTATGTATTTAAAAATATTGTGATATCATGGTAGTTGCTAATCATAGACTTAATAGAAAAAATATATAGTAGCATCCACTTAGATAGAATTACATACAATATAGAAAATTTTGATAGACTCAATGATTGTGTTGATATGCTTGTTAGTTTAAAATGCATAATATTATTGGTACCCAAATTTTATGGGTTTAGATCCCAATCCTAATATTTTGCGCGCTTAGAGAAAATAATAGAGGTAGATTTTTTAATTTGGTTGACATTTCATCCCTACAACCATGGTATTCATGTGCCTATAGAGTGGGTGCATGCAAATTTGATTCCCTAGGGTCTATACTTTGAATATTTATCTTTTGACCAACTTCTTTTATTGATGCATGGCCTAAAATTGCTTATGTGTTGATACTATCAACAAACATGACAACAAAATAGCAATGATATTTTTTGTATCTAATTTGGTAACTTTATATGCAACTAAGTTGGTGACCAAGATGATGCCCAGGTGGATGAATATATATATATATATATATATATATATATATATAATTATATAAAAGATCCTACTCAATCCAATGTTGACAATTGGTGCAAAGCTAGTTATTTTTTACCAATCATTGTCCTAGTAAATAATAACAATTGTGGAGGACAAGTGATATCATGGTTCTATGATGTGGTATTCTTTGATTTATACCATGCATATTCAAATTCAAATTTTAAAATTAGATAGGTTTGTGAGTGTGTAGGTGGGGGCAAAAATTTTTGAAGACATAAGTATTTCTTCTTGAAAGCATTTTAATACCTTTTTAAATAACATAATTTTTGAGATCTTTATAATTGTTGTATTTATTTTATTATGTTATACCAACAAAATATGGTAATTTTGTGCATGTTATGGACCACACATAGAATATTTACATTGATCAATGTGTGAATTGACCTATATCATCTAGAAGATCCATGAGGGATATTGTATTATATCTTGAATTTTATAGTGTGTCTCTTATGGGGTAATTGGAAGTATTCCAAATAGTAATGGAGTCATATATTCTTTGACATATTGACAATATTATAGATAATGATGGTGTATTTAATTCCTTGGTGACTTAATAGTATTCTAGATGTTGTTAGAGGCTTAGATTTTTAGATATTATTTAGCCCAATTGAGAATTCATTATGGGGGAATATGATAACATCTATAATTTCTTCTATCCTTGGCCCAAAATATCAAATTAATGTGGGTTTTGGAAGATGATAGTATAGCCTTATTAGATAAGTTTAAAAAATGATTATATAATCCTATGGGTGTTTTTGATGTCAGCCTATAGTCATTATGTATGTAAGCCTATGAAAATTTTCTATGTAGGACTATGATCAACATTGATGTATGCACTCCTAATAGAATTTTTCAAATCGATTGTATGGTTATGTATTCATCCTTAGTGGGATTTGTTAAACCACTTGGATGGCTAACCTTGACTAAACCACTATTATGGTCTTAGTAACTTGACTTAACATTAATATTTATGTTAGTTGATGTTAATGTAATATGTAATTATATTTGGGGAATGATATCTACTATAAAGACCCTCAATAATTGATCCGTTGTATCAATTTATCATTTTGTGATAAAAAATAATATCATTGGGTGCCTATAGGCACACACCTCTCCTATTTTATTTTCTTCTATTTACTTGATATTTCTATTTCTATTTCCTATTGTATTTTATATATTTTTTGGTTAATGATATGCTTCATTTTATTAATAAAAAGTATTGCAAAATATAACATTGATGATGATTTACCCATAACAATGGACCAAATTAAGATATTTTTAACTAAGCATAAAAATAAATCACTTGTGTACTAATGAGAAACCATCATAACTTGGTTCTAATATGACTTGTTTTACTTTTGGTATGGTATTCTAGACACACCTTTGATAATACCCATCACTTTACTAAATTCTTATATTCCATTATCTTTGGTGAGAGCTATGTTTTTGAAGCTATCCAAAATGAATAAATATGATGTTTGGTTGCTTAAATACATTGTTAATACTGATACCCCATAACATATAAGAAACCAACATCTTAAAACTTATAAAATTCCAATGTTAAATCATTCAAAGGCCCCACAAGCCCCCATATAAAACAAGAATGTTTAATTCTTCAATTAAGAGGTTAGAGAAATTATTTCACACATGGACATTAGTTATCCATTTAATGTAGATGAAGGTAAAAACCATAGTGTTCATATTATTAGTAAATATCCTCATAAGGTTATTCCAAAATAGTATTTGAATATATTCAAAGATATTTTAATCATATAGATGATGATACCTCTTGAAAAATACAAAAAATTACCATGAATCTAAAAGATCCAAAGATGGAAAATTAATAATTTAAATATATAAATTCATAGTAGGAAACCAAATACATGTTTTAGAATCTCATGAGTTCCTTCTTTCCAATGAATTAAAAAAACCTAAGGATAACCTTATTGAGTCTTATTATGAGTCTAACATATCTAAATATAAATATGTCCATGATCCAATTTGTTCATTATATTGCACTATCCAAGATTACCAATTGATTTTTATTCCTCCACCACTTGCCTTCTTGTACAACCATTCATTAGCAAAAACAAATTTGTTAGTTGATCCATACATGGTAAGACAAAATTCCATATTAAGTATCACTTACACATGTCATACTTGAGGAATTCTCCTAGTCCTATAGTTGGAATGATTCAAAACCTAAGCCTCATCATTCTAGTACCAACCATCATAAACCATTTTTTAAAATACGTATGCAATGTCTAATTAAATAAAAATTTCTCATAGTATTATTTATAAACCCAAGGTATGTCCCAAAGGTAAAAATATATCTTCAATATATCAAATAGATCTTATTAAAATAGATAACAATATGATAAAACTATTACTTGTGGAAGCAAAGGCAATTCCTTTAAAAAATGGCATTTACCTTATATTATTATTAAGTCCAAAGTATCAAATGGTTACGTGGCATATGATATTTATGGAACTAATTAGGAGGATTATCCTACTAAGGACATTAAATTTCCGTTATATGCATAAGACCTATCAAGGGCTTCTCTCCAATCTCCCCCTTAAAAAGTAGGTTGATCTTTATATTAATGCATTTCATACTATATTTTTCACCATGTTGGGATATATTGTAATAAATTGTAGGGTATTTATAGAGTATAAACAATTTTCAAGTGTTTTTTGCTCATAATTATACCATCTATATATTCCCCTTCAATATTTAATTTTTTCTATAAAATTCATTCCATGTTTTTTGAACTATTACAAAATATTTTTGAGGTGTAAGATGAACTTGTGAACTCATTTTTTACTTTCTTAAAAAATCATGATCTCAAAATATTATAAAAAAATATTGAAATAATTGGTCAAGACTAGAAAAAAGTTGTCAAAAAAGTGTTTGTCCATATTCCATATTGAAATGTTTTTAATCTAATTCTAATCAAGCCAAGGCCAAAAGTATGAAAAAGTTCTTATGATCACTACTAGTGTAGCCTATGTAAACCTATGGGCATTATTCATGTGAATACTTTGGGAATTATTTATATAAGGATATATGCATGTTCATGTATTCCTAAGTAGCACCCTTAATTTTCATTATTAGTAATTTTGGTTAATCTACCTTTATGAATAATTTTTTTTGAATAGGTTATATGTGGCTTCTATTGGGGGCCACTCCCATCACAATACCAAAATATTACATTTGTTGTAGCATACATTTTTATCATGAATTTTTTATTTCTTTTTTCTCTTAAATATATTCTTCAACTTCTTCAAAGTGTTGTTTCTACAATCAACTCCTTGACATTATTTTGATTAAGACATAAAATCTCACTTGGCCAGTTACCTTCTAAAATTTGAATTTCACCGAGATGAAGATCAACACCATAATTTGCTAATTTATCTGCTACTCGATTTCCTTCTATATAAATATTCTCACACTACCAGAAGATTACCTCTAGTAATAGATAATGAACATCAACAATAATACTATTTTTTATCCAGTATCCACATCTATTTTTTTTAATAGCATTGATGATAATTTGTGAGTCCCCCTCAATTGAAATATATTTTTGTCCTTTTTTTGTTGCAATTTTAATCCATATAAGAAATGACCTAGTCGTTGCATCATTGTTAGTTGAAGTTCCATATGATTCTAAATAAGTGAGGAGAATTTTGCCTTCACTATTTCTAAAAACACCACCTCCACTAGCTTTTCCTAGATTTCTTTTAGAAGCACCATCAAAATTAATTTTGATAAACCCAATTTCTAGACATTTCTATTTTACCATAGATCGAATTAGATCCTTTTTTTTAATTCCATTATCATAGATGACTCTTCCATGTATGTTCAAATCCTATAGCCAAGTTATTTTTTCTTTTTCTGCAATTGAGACTTCCCATGATGAGCACCATATTTTTATATATTTTGCAATAGTGGCACTAATATGGTTTCAAACCTGGACATGATTTTGATATTTATTTATAAAAATTATATTATTCCTTTCAAGCCATAAATTACAAAAAATAATGGCAAGGCCAATCCTCCAAAGAATACATAATGCTTTATCTTTATTATAATTTATCCAATATTTTAGCAACTCTTTCAATGTTGATGGAGCTACCAAATATAATTTCATTTTTTTTTAAATAACCCCAAATTGTGTGAGCAAAGGGACAACGAAGAAGTAAGTGATTTGACATTTCTAAATCCTTCTCACATAAGACACATTTTAATGATCCATAATATCCTCTTTGTAGCACCCTAAAATTGGCACAGTAAAACCTTAGCAAATAATTAAAATTACCTTAGTAATAATTCAAATTCAAATCTCAACCCCAAAACCGCTCCAAAATCGCCTGCTACCCGTTTCCTCATTTTTTGTGCCATTTTTAGAGTTTGTTTTGTCTGTTGGATGATATCGTCGCCGATCATACGATATCACCTCAGATCGGATGAATTCGTCTGGAGAAGAACGTTCAAACGATTTCGTCCCAAAACTAATTTTTCATAATTAGCCTCTATTTCAATGGCATCTCTAATCTGGGCAGAAGCGTGTCTGTGCCGTTAGAGACCCTCCCCGTTGGAGATCTCCCAAATTGGGGGCAATCAGTGCCTAGAGTTTGCGCTTTTGCACTCTACAGATGATTTTGACTGCAGTCAACATTGGGGGCAATCAGTGCCCAGAGTTTGCGCTTTTTCTATACCTTTATGCTATTTTATTCTGCATCTAGTTAGTTTTATTATTATTTCCTGTTATCCTACATCTTGGAGTTCACCCATATAGCTTAAGTACATAATAACATCATGATTAGCTATTAAAGCATGATAATTTACTTGCATTTCTATTTGGGGTTATCTTATTAACATCATTTTGTCATTTCACATCATTTTCCTTTATCAGCATAGCAGCATTTTCTGTAGTCTGTGTCCATTTCTCTGATTGCAGGTCTCTGAAAAATTCATCTGACGAATTCGTCAGATCTCAGATGATCCTGTCATATCAGAGATGATCCTGTCAAATTCCAGGTGATCTTGACTGCTCAAAAATCAAAACCTCCATCAGACATCCGAAATCAGGCATGGTTTTTCTCATCTAGCTTGTTCTCTATATTTTATATTTAAATATGTTTTCTATATTCATTTAAATTTTCATTTCATATAGAACAGTTTAGATTCATTTGGCCAAACCTAGGATTTGAATGATTAAAGATAAAATTGAACACATCAAACACATTCCCAACCTAGGCATGAAGACTGCCACTAAAAGTTTCTTGGTGAACCCCACCATCCATCGAAAAATCACCTTAATACCCCTCCCCCGAGAGGTAGGACCTTCAAAGGGCCTCTCAGTCCAAGGTATTGTTCCATCCTTCTCGCATCCCCCTTTCGGGTGTGAATCCTTTAGCCTGAAGGTAAGGGTGCAAAAAATTTGGAGCAATACATTTTGGTGAAACCGACATGAAACTAAAACCTTTTGAAAACAAAAACAAAAAAAACATAGATGCATTTAAAATCATTAGAAAACTACTAAGTTGCATATCATGTTTAGATGGTAGCTCCTAATAAAATACTAGCAGTTACTATAAATGTTGAAAACCAATTAGCAGCCATAGAAATTAATTATGTGCTTAGTGTGTCTGAAACAGATAGAAACCAACCTTTGTGGGACGAAATTAATAGGATATTGGGTATTATTTCATCTAGGTCAACTGAACTTAAGCAAATCAAGAGGTTTGTTCTAGATAGAATCCTGGATCTCGATCAACTCATTTTTTATCATGAACTTCAGAGAGCTTGCCATAGGTGGTTAGCAGATAGAAGAGCCCTTGTGTCTTTTGAGTTGTATACCTTTGAGGAATTCCTCGAGAATGCAGCCATAGTGCACCAATTCCTAGGTCGTATAGAGGACCAAGAAGCTGATCTTGCAGATAGGAAAAGGTGGAATAGAGTTCCTAGAGCTGTGTTATATTGAGAATATTGCCACGAACTTTATTTCTACCAACCAGAGTCCGAGACAGATAATATCACTATAGCACACTTTATTGAGTTCCTGAAAAACAATTTCTAATTTGAAGAGGAGCACTTTATGACTCCTGAAGAACTTGAGCCTGTTAATGATATTTATAAATTGTTTATAGAAAAATAGATCATTGCTTTCATTATTATTATTCCTTGCATTTAGTGTGCTGTTTGTTATCTTTATAATATTGTTATAAAAAATAAGAAAAACCAAAAACATAAAAAAACCAAAACATTTTATTTTAAATACTATAGTAGGTATATAATTAAAATATATATCTCTTAAGCTTGTTGCATATATATATATATATATATATATAAATATATATATTTGCTGAAATATAAGTTTAAGCACAATGACTAGAATTAGGAATGGTAAACAAACTGAAGAAGAAGAATAAGAAGATTGGTTAGGAAAGAAAACAAAAAAATCAAATGCCCTTCCTGAGGATCCAATTCCAGAAGGAGAAATTCTAGAACAGCCAGAAGGTGAGCTTGTTGTAGATGAACAAGAATAAAATGTTAGAGAGGAAGGATCCTCATCCCCTAGAATGGCTCTAGACGGAACTATTGCTTTTGATAACTTAGATCATTTCTGGAAATTTTTCAATAATAATATTGGTGCTCTTAATATGGCAGTTCGTATTGATAGAGGCCAAATTAGTGACATTCAAGCAGCCATGGAAGATATGTTTAACATACACACCAATCCCTTGTCCTTTGTTGATCAAGAAAGTGATAAAGGCTGGACCATCCAATAGAGATATGGTCACTATGATTCAGAACATACAACAGCAACAGGTTACCCAACCCTCTAAGGAACCTGTTATTGAGCCTAAAATCATCCCCACATAAAAGAGACCTTCATTCACTGCTTTATTTCGCTAAACTATTGATCAATATGCTTCAAATCGACAAAAACCTAAAATGAAGCCAAACACCAATTTTCAACAATCTGGGATACAACATAATACAACTTCAAGACTTCTTCATAACACCCTTCCTACCACAATTTACACAATAGAAATATAGCATCTAATCTTCATGTCCCTCCATCATATACTCACAAATCCCATATTAATGCCCTACCGAACCAATATGGTGGGCAAACCAGTAATCTGGAAGCCATGGTGAAATAATTAGCTTCTTGCATGGACCAGATAGATCCCTACCATCCCTCGTATAATTATCGAGAGATATGTAGTCAACCTTTGGATCCCATAGTTGTAGCACAACCATACCCTAAACACTTTCCCATGCCTGTCCTACCTATATATAAAGTAACTGAAGATCCCATAGAGCATCTTCGTATGTTTAGGATAGCATGTCATGATATATCACATGATGACTTGCTATTACTAAAAATGTTCCCAAAAAGTTTAGGAGGAATGACATTAGAGTGGTATTATCAACTACCCACTCATTATTTGAGAAATTTTGAAGAAACAACTAAATCTTTTGTCCATCAATTTAGTGCCTACATCGAGAGGCACGTGACCATTAAAGATTTATACAACTTAAAACAAGACAAATATGAATGTTTTGCTGATTTCTTAGCTAGATGGAGGCAGTTGACAGGAAAACTGCACTTTGTGCTACCTTATAGGGAAATGTTGGACATTTTTATTAATAATTTGCAAGAACAAATATCCTATGAATTATCAATCGCTACCTTGACCACCTTCGATCAAGCTATAGACTTAGCTCGAAGGGTGGAAGATGCTCTCATTAGAAGAGGTCAGCTTAAAAAGAAAGATGATGAGAAAACATTCAAAAATCAATATAAAAATAAACAAGTTGTGGGTGACGGAGTCACTGATAGTAGAAACATTGCTAATGGTAATACTACAAAAACAACGGAGAATTTTATATTAAAACCTCTTGATAAACCACCCCAAGAATTTACTAGATTGAATCAACATTTATCAACCATTCTTCCTCAATTACTAGCACGAGGTTTGATTCAATTACCAGCTATCCGGGAACCTGATCCAACTATACCCGGATACAGAGCTGATTTACATTGTGATTTCCATAGAGGACCTGGACACTCTACCAACTCTTGTAAAAGATTAAAACATAAAATACAAGACTTGATTGATAATAATGAAATGGAGGTGCAAGCCTTTCAACCTAAACAAAATGCTCCTAATAATGCTCAAAAGAACATTCCCCAAAATCAAAATCAAAATGCTAATCAATCATTGGACATATTTCAACATCCTTTACCGCAACATGGTAAAGAGGTGGCCAATAAAATTGAGCATCATAATGTCCCCCCTCCTACCCGATATGTAGGGACTATTAGCGGACAATTACTTGTTTAGGATCCCCAAATATTTGGCACAACTTTCTCCGTGGTCACGACCAGACCCCTGTTTAATATTCAAACACCGGATCCTAGTGATGTAGAATCGGATACTAAAAGTGAAATATACATCACCTCAAACCAATCGAATAGTTCTAAAAATGAATCAGATCCGATTCAACCTATCACAGATGCTATGGTTCCGGAAGAACCATTTCCTAGAAGAGTTACTACTCGACCCTCTTCTAATCAGTTCCTTCCTAATGAACAAGCCATAAATGCTCAACCGAGACCAGTTCAGCGTCTTCAATATAACATTGTAGGTACCATCGGAGTTGTTACCAGACAACAAGCTCAAAACTCTCAACAGGATCAAACTCAGAAGGATGGATCAGCTCCATTTGTTTTGAAAAATCCCAATAAAGGGAATCATATGTCTAATGTTCAACCTAAGCCTCCTTACAATATTAATGAACAATTATCCAATACTACAGCCAGAATTTCCCTTTTGGACTTGTTAAGATCTTCTCCTACCCATAGAGATGAGTTAATGCTTACATTAAGCCAAATGATGGTACCTCAAAATATTCAACCTGAAGCCATGTCCAATACTATCATCACTCGAGAAGTCAATTGTATTGACTTTTGAGATAGAGATATCCCACAACATAGTTTACATAAGGATAACCCCTTATATATTACTGCCCTAATTGGAGATGTAGCTGTTAAATGAGTCTTGATTGATAATGGTTCATCTTTAAACATATGCACTTTTTACTTCTACCAAAGATTTGGCTTTAGGAGTTACGGGATGAAAAGAACGGATATGATTATCAAAGCCTTCAATGACGAGACACAAGAAACGTGTGGAGTCATTACTATACCCTTGCAAGTTGGTCCTAGAACCCTAGATACAACCGTGTTTATTGTACATTGCATTGCATTGTACAATATACTTCTGGGTCACCCTTGGATCAATGTGATGTGAGTGGTTCCCTCCACTTTACATTAGTGTGTTAAATTTGAATTTAAAAACCATTTGGTTACCATTCATGGTGATCCTAGACCCTTTGATATGTGTGCTTTGGCAGAACCCGTTGGAGTGCAATTTTGCCCTGCCCTGTCATCCACACATCCTAGTTCTTATCATCCATCCAAACGTGTGAAACACACACCCATAACATCATCTACCCCATCAACTACACCTATACATTTAACTCAACCTTCTTCTGAACAAACCACACTAGAACCTCAAAAGATCTTAAATCCACAACCAATCCTTCATGTTCCATCCCTATAATTTCAAAACCTATAGACCCATTTATTAACACCTCCACATCATCTACATCTATCATACCTTCCACATCTAAAGATATCGGGAATGATCCTTCTACATCTTATGCTATTTTTGATGAACTCTTACCTAATTTATCTAAAATTCTTATATCAGAAAAAACAAATGCTTCTATGCAAGATTCCATTATCTTAAGTAATTTTCTGCCATCTCCTCGTACTTTGGGCCTCCCACAACCTATGGGAAGTACTTACCAAGTTGGGAGTTGTGCTTTTATTTATAAAGGATATGATTGGGGCAGAATACCCCGAAACATCAAGACACATTATGATGGATATGCTAGGTGCTATTTTGCTAATGAATATATTAAAGTTAAACCCATAATGCCTAAAATGGGATATAAAGGGAAATGCTTGGGACCTTTCCAAAATGGTATGAACGAACCTTTCGAGGTAGAACCATGGCCCGCCCGATGTGGTGTGGGCCTATTTCCTAGTAAGGGTCAACCCTTCCCTTTTGAAGATAATGATCAACTCATATGTTATCAAGATTATTTAGATGGGCGTGATGATTTGCCTCTAAAAAATCATCCATTTACATGTAATATGCTATCCATAGCTTATCCTGAAATGATTGTTGAATCCGACGATGAGTTGGAGGGAGATATTTTTCATGATGTCTCCGTTGAAGAGTTGTTACACAATGATTTTTATTTTGATGGCTCTATACCTAGTATAGCCCAGCTTGAGGCCACGACTCCTCAAGATGAATTATCCAAGTTAACCTTAAAGGAATTACAAGAATTGGGCATTTCACCCGCCCCACCTAATTTTGAAAGAGATCTACACATGGAAGTAGAAAACGTCATTAAGGTTAACATTGGAACTGAGGATAATCCTCACATCATCAGTATTGGATCAGAATTAAGTCAAGAAAAAAAAAGAGCAATACATTGAATTTATTAAAGAATATGAAGATGTCTTCGCTTGGACATATGAAGATATGCCAGGTTTAGACCCTTCTGTAGTCATGCGTCACCTAGTAGTCCATCCGGATGCTAAACCTGTTAAACAAAAACTTAGAAAAATGCATCCCAAAGTGGACCTGCTAGTCAAAGGGGAGTTAGAAAAACTCCTAAATGTTGTTTTTATACAGGCTATTGATTATGTTGAATGGATCTCGAATGTAGTTTCAGTCACCAAGAAAGAAGCTACCAAAGTTAGGGTTTGCACAGACTTTAGAGATATTAACGTTGCATGCCCTAAAGATGATTTTCCTCTTCCAAACATGGATCAAATCATTGATTTTACTACTGGGAGTGGAATGATGTCCCTAATGGATGGATTTTCTGGTTATAATCGGATCAGGATAGCTCTCGAAGATCAGGCTAAAACAGCCTTTATTACCCCTTGGGGTACCTTTTTTTGGAAAGTGATGCCATTTGGTTTAAAGAATGTTGGCGCAACATATCAACGAGCCATGACTTATATCTTTCATGATATGATGCATGATATACTACATTATTATGTAGATGATATTATAGCTTGCTCCATTAATGAAGATGATCATTTAGATGATTTAAGGAAAGTATTTAATCGGTTAAGAGAATATCTTATTTGATTAAATCCAGCCAAATGTATATTCGGATTCAAGTCCGGTAAACTATTAGGGGTTTTAGTTTCTTTACGTGGTATCGAAATCGACCCTCTCAAGATTGCGGCTATCACTGATATGCCCACAACCACCAATATATCTGAGTTACAAATTTTACAAGGTAAGCTTCAAGCCATTCGTCGCTTCATCGATAAGCTGGCGGACAAAACCAGTCCCTTTCTTAAGATCCTTAAGAAGGATGTCCCTTTTAATTGGGACGACAAATGTAAGGAAGCTTTTGAACTTCTCAAAAAATACCTCCTTAACCCACATGTGCTTTCACCGTCTAGACCTGATCGCCCAATTCTCCTATATATTTCAACTTTAGATTTTGCTTTAGGATCTATGTTAGCTCAGCTTGATGATGAGAAGAGAGAGCGTGCTAATTATTACATTAGCAGAACCCTCATCAGTTATGAAACCCGCTACACAACATTAGAAAAACTATGTCTAGCAGTCATATTTTCTACGTAGAAATTATGCCATTATATGCTCAGTCAGAAAACATATGTCATTGCTAAATATGATCCCTTGTGGTATCTCATGAGTCGACCTTATTTATCGGGTCGCACAGCAAAGTGGGTTCTTGCTCTAAGCGAGTTTGAACTCATGTTCATAGGATAGAAGTCTGTTAAGGGTCAAATCATAGCAGATCAATTAGCTGATGCACCCTTAGAGTCTACCCATCCCCTCATCATTGAGTTTCCTGATGAATGTCTTCAATTAGAGGTAGACCATGTTGAACAATGGTCCTTATACTTTGATGGAGCCCGATGCATGAGTGGGGCTGGTGCAGGTATTATTTTAATATCTCCACAAAAACACATTATACCTTTTTCCTTTAAATTAAAATTTTCTTGCACCAATAATACTGCTGAATATGAAGCTCTAATCCTTGGATTACGAGCTGCCTTGGCGCTAAAAATTAAACATCTGCAAGTTTTTTGTGATTCTCAACTTGTTATAAACCAAATTAATGAAGTTTATCAGACCATAGATGATAAATTACGCCCATATAAAGCATATTTTTTACAATTAATATCTCTATTTGATCAAGTTACCTTGGAAGCTATTCCTCGAACTAGCAACCGTGCGGATGACGCTATGGCCGCAATTGCATCTCTTTTGCCCTTGGAGTTAGATGACGAATATGCCACCATAATTATTCGTCGACTCCAAGAACCCGCTTCAAATAATTCATGCTTAGAACCTTTGGATGTGTTTCTAATCAATGAAACTACTCCTGAACCTTGGTATACGGATATATTTGATTTTCTTCACAATGGGACTTTCCCTGCCAGTTCTAATAGGAACTAGCGTCGATTATTACATAGACGAGCAAGTCGATTTGTAATAATTGGCAATACTTTATATAGGATATCTTTTGAAGGTATCCTCTTGAGATGTTTGAATCTAGAAGAATCCAAATCAGCTTTGAGTGAAGCCCACGATGGATCTTGTGGAGGACACTTCAGTGGTAGTGTCATTGCTAAAAAGCTCCTTAGGATAGGCTACTTTTGGCGTACCATGGAGAATGATGCACATGATTATGTGTGCCATTGCAACAAGTGCTAGAAATATGCTGACCTTGTCCATGCGCCTGCACAAGAGCTACAGGCTATTTCATCTCCTTGGCCCTTTTCAAAATGGGGCTTAGACATTATTGGCAAAATTAATCCTGTGTCATCTGATGGACACAAATTCATCATAACCGCCACTGTGTATTTCATGAAGTGGGTTGAAGCTATGCCTTTAGATTCTTGCACTGGAACACAAGTCTCTAAATTTATTTTTAATCAAATCATTTGTAGGTTCGAAATTCTTGCAAATCTCATCTCATATAATGGAACTTGTTTCAAAAATAAAGATGTTAAGAAATTATGCCAAAAATATAAGATTCAACATCGATGGTCCACTCCCTATTATCCTCAGGGTAATTGCCAAGCAGAAGCATCCAACAAAACCTTAATCAAAATTCTCAAAATATTAGTCAATAAATCTGGCCGCGATTGGCACATTCAATTATATCCAGCTTTGTGGGCATATCGCACTATTGTTCGAACTCCCACTGGAACTTCACCTTTTTTTTTTGTTTATGGCGCTGAAGCCATTTTTCCCTTTGAATTAGAAGTTCCTTCTTTGTCTCTACTACTTCAAGATATCGAAGTAGGGGATGAATATCGAGCTGGCCGACTCAGTCAGCTGCAATTTCTAGATGAAAAGTGCATCAATGCTTTGGAGCATCTTCGTGCCTACCAAAACAAGCTTAAAATATCATATGCTAAGAAAGTTCGTCATCGATCCTTTGAGGTCGGCGACCTTGTTTTAAAAGAAAATAAAAAAAATACTAATGCAACTAAAGACCTTAAAGGTAAATTTGAGCCCAACTGGCTTGGACCATACATTATCACTACTAAATTTGAATCGGGAGCATACAAATTAGCTACCTTAGATGGTAAAGATTTAAAATAACCTATGAATATTATGCATCTTAAGCGATATTACGCATAAAATTTGGTCATTTCACCATTTGTATATATTTTTCATGTTGTCTCATTTTAAAAATATATATATAACTGTTTAAACAAAAAAAAACAAAAAAAAAAGTAAAAACAACAATATTATACTCTTTTGAAACCAAAAAAATAGAGAAGAAAGAGAGAGTCAAAATTATCAAACTCCTCAAAAGTATTTGTTGTATATATTTCTTCTTGAAGTATTGCAGTTATATTTTCAAATTATTTTGGATAAATTAGCATTTATTTGGAATCCCTCACTTTCACAAACACAAAAATAAATATCTTGATTTTATCTGGCATGATTACTAATCTATCTTATATCAAAGTCCACAAAATTCAATTAAATAAAGTTTGAGCACGGAGAATTGATCTTGTCATTTACTTAAACCAAGCATATCCTTTCACAATAAAATGATTATATTTGTAATGTCCATGCTATGCTACATAGTAGAAGTGGTTTCTTGAGCGAAAAGTTTCCCCTGCTATCCTATCATGCACATGGTCTAGAATCTTTGAGAATTGACAAAAGGACAAGCTCACCCCTACCCGAAATAAAAATCCCTTGCTCTACAGCTAATCCGAGAAAGTATCCCTAGCATAGGAAGAAAAGAAAAGTTCAAGAAAAAAAAGAAAAAGAAAAAGGTTATGTGAATCATTACAGCAATATTTCAGCATTATCTCAAATATCAAAGCAAAAGATACAAAAAAAGAAGAAAGAAACAAGCAAAAGCAAATGCAATAAAATCCCTTTCCCTACCCATTGAAAAGAAAAGAAGGGTTGATGAGCTTGAATCCTTGGAATTCTCAAATTATTCAAAAATTGTGAGGTAAGCCCCATAACAGGTGGTTTATGCCCAACCCGCTTGGCCTTGGGTAACTCCTAGCGTGGTCATATGTCTGTCACATTAGCGACCTTATTTTGTACAGACCTATGTCTGCTTATGGATTACCTAGATCTTGATAACCCAACCTACATAGTAGTCTGGTACGGTTATATGCATCTAAATCATGGTTAATGAACACTTATTTGGTTAATTCAAATCACTTGTATCAAATTATCTTGCTCAAAACTGGTAAATGAACAATGCAATTGCACACACATTTGTCTTTGAGAGATATTGTGTATCATTATGATAAATCAAGATCAGAAATGAACTCACATACGCACATGGGATTCCTTATAAATCTAAATTTTGTCTTTAAGATACTTTGAAATATTTTTTGCAAATTGTCTAGAATAATTTCATTTTCTCATCTGAGAACAGTTGTTTAGTATAAAGACAACTACATGCATTATCAAAAAAAAATCAAAATCATTTTCAAAAACATGCAATAAAGTTACATTTATATATAAATTTTTGACTTTCGCGACGATGGTATAGTTCCAAAACCAAAATTGGAATTTTATGCCTAGCGCAAGTCCTCATCTTTATATTTTCTGTTTATTTTCAAAAAATTAAAAAATCAATCATGCAATAAAACTATTATCTCAATTTCTTCTTTGGATTTTGCGATGATGGTATAAGTCTATACCTATAATTCTATGCCTAGCGCAAACCATCGTTCTAATTTTCTTTTCCATATATTTTAAAAACAAAATTCATCAAAACATGTGACTTGCATCATTATGTTACACAAATATGCTTTACAAACAAACAAACACTTATTCTATTTCATGACATTATGTTCAAATTCAGTTTTTGCAACCATGGTATAAATTCTAAGGAATTGTTCAAAATTTTATCATACTTAGGAATTTATGCCTAGCAAAATCATATTTCTTTTCATATTTCATGCATACTATTTTTATGAAAATCTAAAAATAAATCATCAAACCATCATTATCTCCATCATTACAACACAAAGTCTTAAGATAGTCTCTTAAGAACTCTTTTACTTTTTAACAATATTTCTATACTGGGATTAGCTTGACGACCGAGTGAGTGGCGACTCCATGAAATGGTCTATAATAGCGACAATGTCCTTTGAAATTATTGTTAGAAGTCCCTTTTATTTTTCATCAAATCGCACCACAACCACCAATTTTTTTACATCAGATTATTTCATTTAAAATCTTACAGCATGATATCAAATTATAATATTTCAAAACAACATAATTACATGAATCATCAAATCAATCACACCAAAACATTAAAGCATCATACAAACATAAGCCGAGTCATATCACAAAAAAAATATCATATATATACATATCTCAAAAAAATATATGTACATCATATCAAAACTGGATTGGTATGCCACAATCTACATATTGGCATACTCAATCCTCTCAAACCATATATACAGTCTGTGTAGTGCAGTAGCCTAGCCTCGAGAACCCCTTGAGCTCTCAGCCTCATCTCCTCCCCCGCCCTGAGGTGGACGAGGTGGCCCCATCGTAGTATGTGTGGTACTACGAGTCCTAGTCGTCGATCGAGATGAAGTCCTCGACGACCCAACCTTGATTGAATTTGCAATATCGGCTAGCAGTTGTACCCTATGACCCTCTGGAACTAGCTAGAAGTATATACCCTGATAAAAGGTGGTCTGAGCAACCAACCGTGCCAGCTCCTGAGTGCTCGCTCCATGCTCTGAGGCATGCGACCTCATCTCTAAGCTGTGTGGCCTTAGCTTGGTGTCGTGCAGCCTCATCCTGTAAAGTCTGCACCTAAGCATGGAGATGAATAGTCTCCACCCGAAGAGTAGCCATCTCGCTACTCTCTCCTACCTCGACACCCTTGCCCTTATCGGGCGATGATGGCCTCTCTCTCCATGGAGAAGGGGGTCTCTCCTCCCTCCTCTCCCGCTACAGTGGCCTCTACTGAGCCTATGGCCTCCTCTACTCTCTCCCACCGTGACCCTGTGTCACCTCAATGGCTTCCTGGCACTGCCTCCCCATATGATGCACAACTGCATGAATCGGACCCTGAGACCTCGTCATCAGAGGAGGGCAGATGCCTGTGTACCAGGCATCATAACCGTCAGCAACCCCTGCATCATCCCCATCCACTAGCTGAATGAGGGTATAATCCACGTCCTCACTCCAGAAGCATTGCATATATGGAGCCCCGTTGACTGTAGTGTTATCTCGAACGGTTTGGGAAAACTCGTAGTCTTTGAGATATGGGATCCCCTGCTATAGACCGAACTGCCTCAAAACTCCATCATAGCGATGGAGATCCACCTCTCTCCTCTCCATCCTTAGCAAATAGGTTTTCCTAATGCAAGCCAGCTCTTGCACATCCTCGGCCCACCCTAGATGATCTCTCCAAGGCCTCCAGGTGATTTGATCAGAGACAAGGTCATCAACTAGTCTTCGGGACATTGGCAGATCTATCCATCACTGTGACCCTCTCTAGAGCCACCAGTAGAAATCTTGGGGCCTCTCCCCGTCAATCCCTATCAATGGGAGCCCTACCAGCCTCTACATTGTGATGTGCTCCCAGCACCAAACCTGTAGTAGTGATGTCATGACTAGACATCGACCGCCCTTGTATACGACCCCATGTAGGATCTTATACAATTGGTATAGTACAAAGCTCCCCCAAGCAAACCTATACCTGTGGTCTCTCATGTTGTAGACCACATATGTCAGTAGCCATGGTACTCTGCATCCACTCTGATGGCATAACAACAAAACACCTACCACCCCAGCCAAAACCTGTGTCAGTCTAGATGCCCCAGGCATCTGGCGTAGCGACTCGATGTTCACTCTGCCCTTCTCTAGGGCGAAGCTCGGATCTCCGCACAGTTGCATCATCATGTGGCCCTAATTGGTCGTGGGAGTTATTATCCATACTTGTATTGGGATCCTCAAAATCTTCCATACATCCTCCAATGTGGGAGTCATCTCCCCTATCGGTAACCAGAAACAAGAAGAACCCGGATACCACCTCTCTGCTAGGGCTGTCAATAGCCCCATATCTGTAGAAACCTATGGCATATCTGCCACATGCTGCAAGCCGACTTGAGCCAACTGATCTCACTCTGCCTAAGATAGAGTGGCCAAGTCATCCCTTAGCCCACCATATTTCCATTCTCGGCTCTTTAGTAATCCTCTCTGCAACATAAACAACAAAACAATAAAAATCATTAATAAAACAGTGATTAAAAATGCAAGTAAAACAAGTTCAATTTCATACAAATGATGATATCATCCACTATTGGACGATATCATCCAAAATTTGAGCAAATTCATCTCTGATTTTGCAAGAGGGAATCGTCCCTTATTGGACGAAATCGTCTCCATATCACTGATTTCGCCCTTGGACGAAATCGGCGATATCGAGACGATTTCGACGAAATTGAGATGATTTTGTCCCGACGACGTCGACGAACCAAAAATGGCCGCGATGCTCAAAAATAATTCAAAATAAATCTAAAACATTCTAAACTAAGTTTGGATCCTTACCCGTAGCCCACGTCGGACCTCTGTCGATCTGTGCGCTGTCTCGACCATTCTTGTCTGCAGAGCTCTAGAAACCAGGAAAATGAACAGTAACAATGAATTAGGGTTTTTCCCTATTTTTCTTAATTTTATTCAAAACACTTAACAACATTTTAAAATTTTTGTTTTTCCGTGTTTTTACCTCAAACATTCGATTTGGGTAAAAACACGGAGGGGGCACCATAGTAAGCTGTCGTACGATTTGACCTAGAATCGTCACCTAAAAATGGGAATAAATTTTTGCTTTCTCGTAAATTGAGAAGAACTCGTCTTTAACACATTTTCTTTGGAAAATTTTCTAAAGAGGGGGCAAAATATAGCACCCTAAAATTGGCGCAGTAAAACCTTAGCAAATAATTAAAATTACCTTAGTAATAATTCAAATTCAAATCTCAACCCCAAAACCGCTCCAAAACCGCCTACTACCCATTTCCTCATTTTTCATGCCATTTTTAGAGTTTGTTTTGTCCATTGGACGATATCGTCACCGATCAGACGATATCACCTCAAATCGGACGAATTCATCTGGAGAAGAACGTCTAGACGATTTCGTCCCAAAACTAATTTTTCATAATTAGCCTTTGTTTCAACGTCTCTAATCTGGGCAGAAGCGTGTCTACGTCATTAGAGACCCTACCCATTGGAGATCTCCCAAAGTGGGATGATCCCCAACCTCCTAACCTCCCTCCTAAGCCTATTTAAACCTTAGGACCCCCCTTGACATTCCCCTGGCTGAATTTCCCTGTAATTTGATCTTTGCGTGCATTATAATACCCTGGATTATCATTTGCATTTGTGCTTTTCGAATTTTCTTGTAGGAACTTTGTCATTTTTCAGCTGGAGCAAGCTCAGATCGTCTCAGATGATCTTGTACAATTCGAGACGATTTCGCACTCTACAGACGATTTCGACTGCAGTCAACATTGGGGGCAATCAGTGCCCAGAGTTTGCGCTTTTTCTATACCTTTCTGCTATTTTATTTTGCATCTAGTTAGTTTTATTATTATTTCCTATTATCCTACATCTTGGAGTTCACCCATATAGCTTAAGTACATAATAACATCATGATTAGCTATTAAAGCATGATAATTTACTTGCATTTCTATTTGGGATTATCTTATTAACATCATTTTGTCATTTCACATCATTTTCCTTTATCAACATAACGGCATTTTCTGTAGTTTGTGTCCATTTCTCTGATTGTAGGTCTCTAACAAATTCATTTGATGAATTCATCGGATCTCATATGATCCTATCATATCCGAGATGATCCTGTCAAATTCTAGGCAATCTTGACTACTCAAAAATCAGAACCTCCATCAGACATCCGAAATTAGGTATGGTTTTTCTCATCTAGCTTGTTCTCTGTATTTTTTGTTTAAATATGTTTTCTGTATTCATTTAAATTTGCATTTCATATAGAATAGTTTAGATTCATTTGGCCAAACCTAGGATTTGAATGATTAAAGATAAAATTGAACACATCAAACACATTCCCAACCTAGGCATGGAGACTGCCACTAAACGTTTCCTGGTGAACCCCACCATCCATCAAAAAATCACCTTAATACCCCTCCCCCGAGAGGCGGGACCTTCAAAGGGCCTCTCAGTCCGAGGTATTGTCCCATCCTTCTCGCATCCCCCTTCCGGGCGCGGATCCTTTAGCCTGAAGGTAAGGGTGCAAAAAATTTGGAGCGATACACTCTTCTTTGTGGACTCTCTTCAGTAATAATCTTACATTGAACTGCTAACCAAAGAAATGTTGAGGCCTTAGGGAGAGCCTCTAATGACCAAATGTTCTTCCAAGGAAAATCATTGGGAGAAGGAAATTTTGATTGTTCTAAATCTTCATATCCCAACTTGACTGAGTATCCACCATCCTTTGATAAATTCCAAACCAACTCATCCTTTCATGTAAGGATTGGAACATAAAACTCTCGAAGCATATTTTGAAGTTCAACTACAATGTGTTTGAGTTCCTCTCCTTCAACTAGGTTACTAAAAGAAAGCCATGTTTTGGAGTTTTTGCTCATAATAATATAACCTTTGATCTTTGTAACTTTACATGCTATGCACAATTGAGCCAATGGTTTCCATTTTGAGTCAGAGATAAGAGGATAAGGCTTCAACCAAGCATCGGATCAAAAATTTGCATTACTCCCCTCATTCACTGACCATATAATATGTTTCTTTATCAAATACAAACTCTCTGATATGAGGTTCCATGTTGACAATCCTTTGGGTATATTTATTTTCCTAAACAATTGCATTGCATGAAGAGAATGGTGGAGAACAGATCTAAGCACAAGACAGGAAACAAGAATAACAAGAGCCAAATTTCTTATCCAATAGCTTCGAAAGAATTTACAAAGAATATACAGCAATCTGCCATTTTGCCAACCCGTTCTCCTTACAATTCTTGGGTTTTTATCGAGGTCCCGACCCTCTGTGTTTTCAAACTTCCCACGATCTGCAATTGCCACCTGGAACAATACTGGAAAGTTGCATTGATGAGACTCTGGGTGAGGTGCGTGACTGGCTGCCATAACCACCGGGATCTTCTTCTGGAACTACTGCTTCATTGCTAGTTGCTATAAATGCGTCTCTAGATATCATGCGCGAGTGGCCAACATGCTTGTTGGAATCTTCCTCTAAAACTGCTGCTTCACTACCGCTAGCTTGCCGTGCACGAAGGGACGCCTTTATGAAGCTTGGAGTGCATGTTTTTCTGTTTGGTCACGATATCGTGACATGTCGCGATATCGCGACAATTTCCTTTCTGTGCTTTCTCTCTCCTGCTTTGGTCGCGATATCGCGACATGTCGCGATATCGCGACATTCCTTCCTTCATGCCTTCTCGCTTCCGCTTTGGTCACGATATCGTGACGTTTTTCTATCGAGCCTCCGTTCTTTAGTTTTGGTCACGAAATCGTGACATGTCACGATTTCGTGACCTTCCGTCCTTCGCGCCTTCGCTCCCTGCTCTGGTCATGAAATCATGACATGTCACGATTTCGCGACGTTCTGTCCGCTGTGCCTTCGCTCCTCGCCTTGGTCATGATTTCGTGACATTCGGTCCGCTGTGCCTTTGCTCCTCGCCTTGGTCGCGATTTCGTGACGTTCTATCCGTTGTGCCTTCGCTCCTCGCCTTGGTCGCGATTTCGTGACATGTCACAAATCTCGACATGTTGCGAAATCATGACATGTCACGATTTTGTGACCTTTTGTCCGCTGTGCCTTTGCTCCTCGCCTTGGTCATGATTTCGCGACATTCTGTCCGTCGTGCCTTTGCTTCTCGCCTTGGTCATGATTTTGCGACATTCTGTCTGTCGTGCCTTTGCTTCCTGCCTTGGTCGCGATTTTGTGACACACACATATATATATATTCTTCTTCTGCAAAACACTTAGAAAAATTTGTTTGATGCAAGATTGCTCTGCTGCCCTCGGATGCTCCTGCATCAGACACCCGGGGTGGATTGAGAAGTGATCCTCACTTCTGATCTGTGAGAGGAAGACCCAGGCGGTCAACCTCTATTTTTGACAACCAAGTTGCATCTTCTACAGGTCTGCCCTTCCACTTGATCAAATATTCAGAATACTATTTGTTCCTTGTGCTTCTGCCTTCACGAGTATCTAATATTTCCTCGATCTCGTCTGTGGTTGGGTTAGACGTTGGAATGCTCCACAATTCTGTACTTGGTGCCTCTGTACTATTTCCTTCATGGTATTCCACTAAATCTGATATGTTAAAAATAGGCGAAATGTCAAGCCCACTTGGCAATTCCACTTCATATGCATTGCCTGAGTCCCGTTTTTCCAGTATTCTGCATGGCCCAAACTTCTTCATCTTCAACTTGTTATAAGTTTTGGCAGGAAATATTTCTTTTTTGAGATGGACCATGACTTCATCTCCCACTTCGAACTCTTTGAACCGCCGCTTTTGGTCTGCTCTTGTCTTATACTGAGTATTCATTTTTGTAATTTGTTTCTTCACTTCTTCATGCAGGCTTTTCATCTGTTTCGCAAATTCCTCAGCCTCGGCACTGCACTTTTCTCCTTTATCTAATTTCCTCAGCTCAGAAACATTTCTTGGGTTGTTTCCATATATGACTTGGAATGGAGATTTGTTTGTACTCTTGTTGACAGAATTGTTGTATGCAAATTCTGCCTGCGGCAAAACCAAATCCCATCCCTTGGGTTTATCTGCTATCAAGCATCTTAATAAATTACCCAGACTTCTATTTACCACCTCTGTCTATCCATCATTTCGTGGGTGGTACGCAGAACTGAACTTCAGATCTGTCTTCAACTTCTTCCACAATGTTCTCCAGAAATACCCAACAAACTTTGTATCTCTGTCAGAAACTATGCTTTTTGGTAGACCGTGAAGTCGTACCACTTCCTTGAAAAATAACCCTGCAATGTGAACCGCGTCACTTGTTTTATGGCAGGGAATAAAATGTGCCATCTTGGAGAATCTGTCAACCACCACAAATACGGAGTCATTTCCCCTCTGTGTTCTCGGCAACCCAAGAATGAAATCCATGCTGATGTCCTCCCATGGCCTCTCAGGTACAGGTAACGGCTGATATAATCCTGTGTTCTGCCTCACGCCTTTTGCCATCTGGCATATTCTGCAACTTTGCACAAACCTTTTCACATCTTGTTGCAGTTGCGGCCAGTAGTAGTTCTCACTCACCAGGGCAATGGTCTTATCCCGACCAAAATGTCCAGCCAGTCCTCCGCTGTGTTTCTCCTTGACTAAGTTTTCCCGCATGGAACTCCTTGGAATGCATAACTTACTTCCTCTGAACAACATTCCATCTTGGATTAGAAAATCCAACCATTTTGTCCTGTCCAAAGTAACAGGTGCCAAGCAAGCCGTCCAGGCTTCTGCAAAATCAGGATCTTCAGGATACAGACCCTTCAGTTCTTTGAATCCTACCACTTCCACTGTCATTTCAATCAGCAAATTCTGCCTTCTACTTAAGGCATCTGCAACTCTATTTGATTTTTCGCTTCTGTGTTTCAACACAAAGGTATAGCTTTGGAGAAACTCAACCCACTTCAAGTGCCTCTGATTCAGTTTTGTTTGGCTGTTAATGTACTGTAAGGCCTGATGATCAGTGAATAGAACAAACTCTTTTGGCAACAAATAATGCCTCCACTTCTTTAGAGCCTGAACTATAGCATAAAATTCTTGATCATAAACTGAATACTTTTTTCGAGCATCATTGAGCTTCTCACTAAAGTAAGCAACAGGTCTGCCTTCCTGACTCAGTACAACTCCTATTGCACTACCACTGGCATCACAGTCTACCTGAAATACTTTGTTAAAGTCTGGAAGTGCCAAAACAGGTTGTTCTGTGACCTTTTTCTTCAATACATCAAAGCTCCTATCAGCCCCTAAGGTCCACTTAAATTCTTTCTTATCCCCTCTCATTGTTTCTGTGAGGGGTGCACAAATCTCTGCTAAAATTTCTAATGAATTTTCTGTAAAAGTCGGCTAGACCATGAAATGATCTTACCTCTGTTGTGCTTCTCGGGGTAGGCCATTCGATGATAGCTCTCACCTTTTTGGGTCCATTTTTAGACCTTCTCTCGAGATGACAAATCCCAGGTACACTAACTCCTTCTTTACAAAATTACACTTTTTTAGATTAATTAATAACTGCTCCTCCCACAGCTTCTCAAAAACCCTTTTGATGTGTGCCAGGTGCTCCTCCAGGGTTCTGCTAAATATTAATATATCATCTAAATAGACAATGACAAATTTGCCTAAGAACTCTTTCAGTACCTCATTCATCAGCCGCATGAAGGTACTTGGTGCATTGGATAGCCCAAATGGCATGACCAACCATTCATACAAACCCTCTCTGGTCTTGAAGGTTGTCTTCCACTCATCTCCTTCTCTGACATGGATCTGATGGTAACCACTCTTGAGGTCAATCTTGGTGAAGTATTTGGCTCCACTCAAACAGTCCATTATGTCATCCATTCTTGGCAATGGAAATCTATATTTTATTGTGATCTTGTTGATGGCTCGAGAGTCTGTACACATTCTCCACTCTCCATATTTCTTTGGTGCTAGCACTGCAGGTACTGCGCATGGACTTAAGCTTTCCCGAATCAGTCCCTTCTCCAGCAACTCCTGGACCTGCCTGTTTAGCTCTTCAGTTTCTACAGGCGTCATTCTATGTGCAACTTTATTGGGCAAGCTTGATCCTGGCACCAAATCGATATGGTGACTGATCTTCCTTACTGGGGGTAAACCCTCAGGCACATTATCAGATATAATATCTAGAAATTCCTCCAACAGATCTAGGACTTCTGCTGGGGTATCTTTGCATTCTCTCTCCCCAACTCTAGGAATTAATGCATAACACATATGTTCATGCTTCAAATCATCTAAAAATTTTCTTCCGTCAACTAAGCAAATTTTGGCACTGCCACATACCTTTTCTTCCACCTCCTTCAGGGGTTTTAGCTTATGACGCATTCCATTCTTTGTTACGGAGTAGGTGTTGGCATGACCATCATGAACCGTGCACCTATCAAACTGCCATGGCCTTCCCAATAGCAAATGGCACGCATCCATGGGCAAGATATCGCACAGGACCTCATCACGGTAATTCCCAATACTAAATTTTACCAGGCATTGTTCACTGACCAACACCTTATGGTCTTTCTGCAACCACGCGATCCGATATGGATGCGGGTGTCTCTTCCTCTCCAGTTGTAGCTTTGTAACCATTCCCTCCCGAAACTAGGTTATCCGTGCTACCGTTGTCAATAATAATATTGCAAATCTTACCCGCGCATTTACACCTTGTGCGGAATAAGCTTTTCCTCTGATCTGCGGCCCCCTCTTCATTCAGCAGGACTCTCCTCGCAATCATTACTTCTCCTCTCTCTGCTTCTTCAGAATGCTCAGATCCAACATCTTCATCAGTGACCGCGGCTCTGGCATTTCCTTTCGGCCTCCTATTATTCCTTTCTCGTTGTTGTGGGCACTCGTATTGGTGATGTCCCTCTTCTCCACACTGGAAGCAAGTTCCACGAAATCTTCCTCTTCCCTGGCCACGTCCAGCTCTGCCCCTTCCCCCTCGGT
Source organism: Wollemia nobilis (assembly GCA_028583015.1). Classification (NCBI taxonomy): domain Eukaryota; kingdom Viridiplantae; phylum Streptophyta; class Pinopsida; order Araucariales; family Araucariaceae; genus Wollemia; species Wollemia nobilis. The sequence goes on from JAQPPZ010002979.1 coordinate 2,431,391, forward strand.
AATCATTATTCTGATTACGGGGGCGGTAGGTATTTTCTCTCCTTTGTTCCTGATTACTGCTACCTTCTCCATTCTTCTGAGAATCTTCATTCCTTCTTCCACTGGTCCTTTCATCGGTTCTTCCACCACGACCTCTTCCTCTTTGCTTGTTCTCAAACCTCCTATTGAGCTTTTCTTCAACCTTTAGGGCAAATTGGTAAGCGTCCTCTATGGTGGTCATCCGGACCAGACTTAATTCTTCCTGAATACTTGCTCGTAACCCATTAATGTAACGGGCTACCTTCTCCTTGTTGGCCTCTGAGTGGCCTATTCTGATCATAATTTTATGAAACTCTTCTGTGTATTCTTTTACAGACTTACTTGATTGCCTCAACCCTTGCATTTTCTTTAGCAGGTCTAACTCATAATCACCAGGGATGAACTACCTCTTCAACTTTTTTGCCATCCGTTCCCATTTTGTTATTCTCTCTTTTCCTCTTTTATTTTGCTCCAGCTGCACTCCCTTCCACCAAATGCTGGCATGACCTTTCAGCTTGGTCTTAGCGAATCTGACCCTATCAGGATCCTCAACCTCCTCGTACTCAAAGTACTCTTCCAGATCGTTGATCCAGTCGATCAATTCCTCTGGATCAAGGTTCCCGAAATACGTGGAAACCTCCATCTTTGGCCTCTTCCCAATCTGGGATATGGCTTTGTATAGTCTAGCTTGAGCAGGATCTACTGCTTCTTCTTCTTCCTCAGGCTGGCCTTCTTCTTCGTCATCTTCCTCTTCACTACCTTCATCTCTTCTTGGCTCCAATCTTCTACGCATCTCTTCTTGTAGGGCTTGCATTTGCCGCTGCAAAGCTCGGACATCTTCCGTTGCTGCCATGCCTCTCCCACCAATAGGGTTTCTTCTTGGAGGCATTCTGTTCACTCTCTCACAAGCCCTTCCATAGATCCTGGTGTAACTGCCTCACGTCCGGCGATCTGTTACACACTCAGGAACTTTCGGCTCTGATACCACTTGGTGGAGAACAGATCTAAGCACAAGACAGGAAAAAAGAATAACAAGAGCCAAATTTCTTATCCAATAGCTTCGAAAGAATTTACAAAGAATATACAACAATCTGCCATTTTGCCAACCCCTTCTCCTTACAATTCTTGGGTTTTTATCGAGGTCCCGACCCTCTGTGTTTTCAAACTTCCCACGATCTGCAATTGCCACCTGGAACAATACTGGAAAGTTGCATTGATGAGACTCTGGGTGAGGTGCGCGACTGGCTGCCATAACCATCGGGATCTTCTTCTAGAACTGCTGCTTCGTTGCTAGTTGCTATAAATGCGTCTCTAGATATCATGCGCGAGTGGCCAACATGCTTGTTGGAATCTTCCTCTGAAACTGCTGCTTCACTACCGCTAGCTTGCCGTGCACGAAGGGACGCATTTATGAAAGCTTGGAGTGCGTGTTTTTCTGTTTGGTCACGATATCGCGACATGTCGCGATATCGTGACAATTTCCTTTCTATGCTTTCTCTCTCCTGCTCCGGTCACGATATCGTGACATTCCTTCCTTCATGCCTTCTCGCTTTCGCTTTGGTCGCGATATCGCGACATGTCGCGATATCGCGACGTTTTTCTATCGAGCCTCCGTTCTTCAGTTTCGGTCGTGAAATCGTGACATGTCATGATTTCGTGACCTTCCATCCTTCGCGCCTTCGCTCCCTGCTCTGGTCATGAAATCGTGACATGTCACGATTTCGCGACGTTCTGTCCGCTGTGCCTTCGCTCCTCGCCTTGGTCACGATTTCGTGACATTCGGTCCGTTGTGCCTTTGCTCCTCGCCTTGGTCGTGATTTCGTGACGTTCTGTCCACTGTGCCTTCGCTCCTCGCCTTGGTCGTGATTTCGCGACATGTCACGAAATCACGACATGTCGCGATTTCGCGACATTCTGTCCGCTGTGCCTTTGCTCCTCGCCTTGGTCACGATTTCGTGACATTCTGTCCGTCGTGCCTTTGCTTCCTGCCTTGGTCGCGATTTCATGACACACACACACACACACACACACACATATATATATATATATATATATTTTTTTTTTCTTCTGCAAAACACTTAGAAAAATTTGTTTGATGCAAGATTGCTCTACTGCCCTCGGATGCTCCTGCATCAAAGAACCTATATTTTTGAAGTAATATTTTTACCCAATTCTTTTTTTGATCTTTGAATAGTTTCCACCCAAGCTTTGCTCCTAATTACAAATTCATAAGTCTGTAATTTTGCAAGCCTGCTCCTCAAATTTTATTTTCTTTACAAACCCTATCCCACTTACAAAGAAGAAACCCAATTTTTTTCTCACAACATTTCCATAGGAAGTCTCTTTAAATTTTATCCATTTCTACTGCAATACTTGTTGGCAGTCTTGAAAGTAACATCATATAAATAGGAATGGATTGTAAAGTAGTCTTTATGAGTTGTAGCCTTCCTGCCATGGTTAAGAACTTACCTTTCCAACATACCAAGAAATATTTCATTCTATCCAAAAAAAAATATCCAAAGATCCTTTTTATTCCCTTTATCAAAAAAGGAATACCCAATTAGGTTGATGGAAATTTTTCAATTTTGAACCCTAAAATATACACAATAATTCATTGTAAATCTAGGATAGTCTTAATGAAAAATATATTGGATTTTCAGTAGTTACCAATTATCTAGTAGCCTTATAATAACATGATAATATTTATTTGAACTACATAGCCTCACTGACTGAGGGATGACCCAAAATAATAGTATCATCAACAAATTGGAAATGGCATTCGAAGGGACCATTTTTTACAACTTGAATACCCTTTATTTTTTCTTCCATTTTTGCCTTTGAAAAGGCTCTCCCTAATGGTTCTACTAGAATAATGAATAGATAAAGAGAAAGAGGATCACCTTGACGAAGTCCACAAGATGACTTGAAGTACCCAGCAGGAGAACCATTGATAAAAATAGAAAATTTTGCAGTGCTATAACAATATTTAATCCACTCACACCAACTATAATCAAAGCCAAAAATTTTTAGAATAGCATGTAGAAAATTCTAGGATACCCTATCATATGCTTTGTTCATATCTAATTTCAAAAGCATACCTAGTTTTTTCATAGAATGAAGAGAATGTATGGCCTCTTGTGCAATAATTATACCATCAAGAATTTGTTTACCCTAAACAAAGCCACCTTGTTCCTTTGAGATAAGACACCCTAGAATGCCCTTTAACCTATTTGCCATAATTTTTGAAATGATATTATAAATCATATTACAAAGGCTTATTGGACGAAAGTTATCAAAATATTTTGTGTCATCTTTCTTGGGAACCAAGGTAATAAAAGTAGCATTGATCTCACTTATTATAGCCTTTCTTTTTTGAGCCTCTTCAACTGCATCTAACATATCACTCTTCAATAAATCCCAAAATTTTTGAAAAAAAATTGCAGGAAATCCATCGAGGCCAGGTGCCTTGTTAGGATGGAAAGAGAAAACTGCTTCATGGAGCTCCTCCATAGAAATCTTCTTCATCAAGCTTTCATTTTGTCCTTGAGTGATAAGTGATGGAATATTTTGTAGAAGTTTTTCTTGTGCCTCCTTATCTTGCCTAGAATTTGACAAAATATTTTTGAAATAATTTATTGCTTCCTTCCTTATATCTTCTTCATCCTCAATATTTCTTCCATCTGGAGTTATAATATTTTTAATATGACGAACATAAAAATTTGTTTTTGTTGTAGCATGAATTTTTTTTGTATTTCTATCTCCTTCCTTGAGCCATTTCTCTCTAGATTTTTGGAACCAATATGACTCCTCCTTCTTCAATGCATTATGATAATAAGAAAGTAATTATTTTTCTTTCACATAAGAATCCTGGTCCATTCCATTAATTTCTACTATCTCTTGTAAATTTTTGAGCTTGGATTCAATTTCTTTTTTTCTTTAAAAATGTTACCAAAATATTTGACATTCCATATCTTCATTTGCTCCTTTAAATATTTCAACTTTTGAACAAACTTGTACATACATGATCCTTCAAATTTTGACTCATCCCACCATAACATAACCATCTAGAAAAAATCAGGGTCTTGGAGCCACATAGATTGGAAGCGAAATGGCTTTGGATGACCATTGTTAGGTGACTCACAAGTCAAAATAATGGGTTTGTGATCTGATCCTACTCGCAATAAAATATCTGAAGAGATTGTATATTTTGTTTGCAACCATTTATTGGATAACAAAAATCTATCTAGTCTTTCTGCTATATGATTTTTTCCAATGCGTCTATTATCCCATGTGTATTGAAAGCTTGAGGGACTAACATCCCAAAGGTCATTTGAATTGACAAATGAAGCAAAATCTTGCATTGATTTCAACCATCCTAGAATGCCACCCTTCTTTTCCAAAGGAGATATAATAGTATTAAAATCACCCCCAAGAATCCATAGATCACAATGAATCATCATTGTATTTGACAAAAATATACTAAGGTCCTTCCAACATCTTTCACGAGGAGTAACTATAGTTGGAGCATATACATTTATAACCCCAACTTTGATGTTTTCCTCTTTCCTGCAAAATAATCCAGCAACCCAATTACTTTTTGCTTCTAATAGTTGTCCATCCCATTTGCATTTGTCCCATATTATTGCAATACCGCTTGAAGCTCCTGTAGAAGAAACTGCTAAACAATCACCTATCTTCCAAATCTTCTTAAAAGCATCCTTACATTCCTCATTGCGTAATTTTATTTCTTGTATCAAAATAAACTCGGGGCTATAACAACCTATTAATTCCTTAATAACTCTTTTTTAGGGGTTTTATTCATACCCCTAATATTCCATGATATCATTTTCATCATCAACACTTTTTATTTTTATTAGTGGGCTTAACCCCACTTCTTGTTAGCACCTATGATATTTTTATTTGGCTTCCCATATCAATATCCTTTTGAGTTTCTTTTTCTCTTTTTTCTTTTTGTGATAGCCTTCCTCTCCTTCTTCCATTCTTGCCACCACTCTCATCTTCATCAATCTCTTCCATTTTTTCATATTGTTCAAAATGGGACTTATCTTCTAAAGATTTATGTTGCCCTAAAGAGTTGAAAGTGCAAGGAATAGCCTCAATAACATTTTCTTCTTTATGTTGCCCTGAAAACTCTAAACTGCATAGATGATCCTCCATAGTCATCACTTTCTTATGTTGTACTGAAATACCTAAATTTCCTTGGATATCCTCTACAAGATTTTCTTTACTATACTACTCTTGAAATCCTAAAGTGCAAGGAATACACTCCGTACTACTTTCATTTTTTTTGTAAGGAGAAGATTTTAAGCTACTTGAGGATAATAAAGGTGATTTACCTGGATTAAGCTTGACCTCCTTTGCATCATTTGCTTTAAAATTTGTCTCCCCATCTTCCTTTATATTAAAATTTGTCTTCCCCTCTTCCTTCGCACCTTTAGCTCCTTTTATATTTGAACTTGCGCATTGTACTTCCTCATATCCCATATCATTATTTCCTTCTAATGATTGATTCGAGTGAACTATAATGGCCTTCACCATTTGATGATGTAGAGGGATTTTTCTAGCCACTTTCTTAGGAGTGGAAAATCCTTGATTTGACCTAGCTTCTCCTGTGATATGGTCTCCTTGTTTCAAATTGAAACTACCCTCATGCCCAAAAAATTCCATCTCTTCCTCCATTTTCACTTTGCAGTCTCTTGCCATGTGCCCAGTTTCATGACATTTGCGACATCGGAATGCAATATTTTCATAATCCACTTGTTGATCCCATTCTCTTGATTCAGATTTAATCCTAATAGATTGTGGTAAAGGATTAGAAATATCCATGGCAACACATATTCGAGTGTATACAACATGCCTTCTCTCCTTAGTAGTTGGTCCCTCATGGATGAATTCACCTAGGGTATTACCAATATTCTTCAAAACCTCCTTATTGATGAGTTGATAAGGAAGTCCAAAAAGCCTAATCCATATTGGAAGCCTTTTAATAGTTTTTATGTCCACAGAAAAATTCTCACTCCAAGGTCTTAAATATAATGTATTTTTACCCCTAAACCATGGGCCTCCATCCATTATTTTATCCCTTATTTTTGAACTAGAGAAAATAATGAGAAAAAATCCTTTTGGAAGAAAAGTCATGGAGTAATTTGAATTCAATCCCCATTTCCACTTAATCCAATTTTGAATCTCAGAAAAACTTGGCCAATATCCATGAAACTTACAAATTAACCCTCTGGTTTTAAGAATCATTATATCATGCTCAATCATCTCATCCTTGATAATCACTTTTGGCGTAGAATCTGCTACATGGACTAGGTTTTCCATAGATTCTCTCTTCTTCTTATTGCTAGGTAGGGCATCCAAACTTTCGACTTGGCCATTCACACTTTCAGTAAGCACTTTCACAAATGACTTTCTTTCCATGTTACCTAAATTTTTGCACTCACTACTAGCTACACTCACTCTTGGCTTGTGCTTGCACTCGCTAATGGTTGCACTTGCTCCCAGCTCACGTTTACACTTACTAACAGCTACACTCACTCCCAAATTTTTTTCTCCCTCGCTACCAATTGTACTCATATTTATAAATAACCTTGATTAAAGAGTATAATTTATTATTATTATATTGTAATTTAATCTCAAAGTCAAGTCAATATTGGCTGGAGGTTAAATTTAATTGGGGATTTTGTATCACTATAAATATACCACAATAATTAATACATTGTATCAATGTGTATTATATGTGAGATATTATGGGGTTCCTATAGTAACCTATCCCTTACTCCTTTTGTGTGGTTTATCTCTTTCTCTCTATTTTGTTTATCATTACTATCTTCAAATTGCTATTGCATATTTTCTAAATTTTATCATGGTGAATGTACATTTTGGAATGTTTCTAAAAACATATTATGAATTCAAACATGGTATCAGAGCGAAGAACAAAGTTGCATCACTCAAAATTAAAAAAATATTCCATCCTTTAAAGTGACAAAAGAATTTCTCAAGTTTCAAATCCTTAGGATCATTATTTTAGGATCATTATTTTTGCTTTGAGACTTTGAGAGGGAATATCCCATGAATTATATGGAAATTAGTGTATGTGCTCTTCTTGAACCTCAGTACATAATTTTCTACATCAAAGAGATAAATTAAAACTATGGTGCAGTGGTTGGAGTAAAGCTTTGGTAACAAGATGTTGCTAGTTCAAGACCTGGGATTACCCTTTTATAGATATTTTAGGAGGTATTCATATTTATTTTTGTTTGATATTATTTCAACTCTAGTCTATTCTTATGGTGCAACAATTGATTTCCTTGCTTGTGGATGGAAATGTATTGTTTTGAATCCCTTGAAGGTATTTTTGAAAAAGGAAAAAAGATAGTCATTGCTTGCTCATGGGTTATAAGTTGACTATTTAAGAATTTTTTATGGTCCTAATATAATACAAGTAACACGATCCAATGGTTGAAGTCGTTTATTGGAACTAATAGGTGAGGGTTCAAAACTTGATATTTTTCCTGTTAAAAATATAGGGCTTACCTAATTAAGGAATAATATAGGCCACATGCTAAAAATGCATGCATATCATATTGGTAATCTTACACGTTCACTAAATAAAGGTATTTGGTTCAATACCTATCATTATAAAGCTTGAAAATAATTATATATATGTGAAATATAATCCTAACTAATCATATTAGTCAATTTGTGACTCTATGATTCACCGATCTAAGTAATATCAAGTGTAATTGCCCCAAGTGGCCAAATTTGATTTGGCAATTTTTTTGGGAGTTGATAGTTTGATTTTTTTAACTAATTCAAGTGCTAATATACAAAAAATCCTATAGGCCATAAATATTGTATACAAAAGTCTTTGGAGCCTATTTTATTTCTAGATTATATGGTTTTATAGCTCTACATAGTAGTGTCATCAATTTACAAACATATTATAATTCTATATAGGATGTGTGTAAAATATATTCCTTAAGATATGTTACTTACCTTAATGGATAAAATATTAGAATTTGGTTAGTTAAAATTATATGATTACCTAGAAGAAAGAATCAATGGTTCATTTTTAATGATAAATCAAAAGAAAGTCTTTATGATCATGAATTTGGTAGGAGGAAGATCTTGGACTAATTTTCATGTTAGTTGAAACATATGTACTTTTCCACATTATAAAACTGATCCAATTGAGTTATGGACCATTTTGAAATATATCCATGGGAAATTAAGTGTTAATGGAGTTAACATAATAGAGATAGAGCTCTATAATCTCAAAAAAATTAGATATTATTAGTGTTTTTTTTAATATACATGGTGGAATCGGTAGCCGCCATGAATATTGGCAGGTTGTCCAAATTTTATGGCCGCCACAGTATTCTGCATTGTCCACCCCAAAAGCCACCATACAGATCTTTGTGCATTCTTTCCCTATAACAACCATGCCACAATAATTTTAAACATTTTATGCCGCTGAAAGCACCAGGAAAGGGACAAGTGTTCAGTCCGACGAGGCCCAAAATTTGAACCTTGGACCTTTGCCCCCCTTACGAGGTTTGTTCAAACCAATTGGCCTACACCTCAGACCTAATATTATTAGTTTTAAAGGCTACATATGTCACTTTAAATTCCTAAAAGCTGAATTAGCTATGATATGAAGTAAGGTAAAATATGATTATGAGAATTCCAATTCTATTACTTCTAGTATTTATTCTCCTTTTCATGTAGTTAGCTTAAATATTTATGTGAATGCTATGATTATCAAGGATCCACAACCTATATTTCTTGAAGTAATTTTCAAGCTTCTTATTCATCAAGAAATTACAATGAAAAATTATGGAGCTTTTTCTCATACATAGGCTTATCCAAAGTATTTCAAATCAATGGAATCTAAAGATCGGTTACCTAAGGGTAAGTCTAAGGTTTGAAATAATTCAAATATTTGTGAGTATTATAAAATGGAAGGACACCGTCAAAAATTGCATTACAATATTGAAGACAACTGAGACAAAATTCTTGAAATCTAGAAACAAGCTCTATAATGATGAATTTGAGGATAAATATGGTAAAGTGGAGTCTCATTAGAGTATACATTATGGAGGGAGGTGTTATATCTAATACCTCCTCTTATTGGACCCTCAGTTTAGGTTATGGAGGATGTTGAAATGTGTTTAAACTGATCTTGATTAGGCCAAGACCAAAAGTATAATAAGTTCTTATAAGCACTTATGTAGCCTACAAGAGTGTGTATATGTAATCCTACAAGTAATATTTATGTAAAGCCTTCAATAATAATTTATGTACGCCTATGGGCATGTCCATGTAAGCCTAAAGGGTACCCTTAAAATTTCACCCTTAGTAGTTCTGGTTAATCCATATTTATGGATAACCTTGATTAAAGGGTATTATTTTATTATAATTTAACCTCAAATTCAAGTCAATGTTGGCTTTAGATTAACTCTAGTTGGGGTCTTGGTATCACTATAAATACCCCCAATAACTAATCCATTATAACAATGTGTATTATATGTGAAATACTATGGGGTGCCTATAGTTTCCCATCCCTTAATCCTTTTATGTCATCTCTCTCTATATTTTATTTATCATTGCTATCTTCAAACCATAATTACATATTTTCAAATTTAGTTATGGTGAATGCATATTTCATAATGTTTCTAAATTATATTGTGAATTTGAACATTCTACATGTCATCTTATATGACAAATCTAAGTTTTAATTTAAAAGTATACATTTATAATTTTATTACCATATGTTTTTTATTTTGATGGGCTATCAATTTCACATAAAATTTATACAATGTTTTTTTACTATTACAAGGCTAATTTTTTTTGAAGTGGCTACACCACCCCATAACTGCTATAGATCCATATTAGGGGTTGCTAATGCAACTCCATTAGGACCTTAGACCTTCAAAAGAATAAAAAATTGATATTTTTTATTTAAAAAAAAACTAAAATATAACAAACATATGTATCAAATGTGTGAAAACAAAGAGCATATATAAAAACATCAAAGGAAAAATTAATGGCAAAAGAAAAGAGGGAGAAAACCCCATCAACAAGACAACATATGACTAGATTTTTATCATTTTCAATATTATTTAAGGATATAATTAGCATTACCACATTCTTTTGACATATATGATATTATATCTTCTACAATATTCTTATCCCACATGATATTGCCTCATGAAAATTGCATCTATATGAGATCATGTATATACTCATATTGAGAATACTTCATGGATCATTATATCTAAACATCCTCTTATGGATTGAGATTTGATCATAGTCATACACCAACATGTATACTTCATGAGGAATTAATATTTTAACATTTATATTAGCATGCTACAGGATCATTACATGGACATACATATTTAGATTCATGCATTACTTAGATTATATTATTAAAAATATGGAAAACTCATATAATGCTCAAAATAAGTACAAAGACTTCAAAATATTTTTACATGTAACAAACACTAAACTTGTGATTCATGAACTAAAATTTATTATCATTCTATAAAAAAATTATTTACCCACATTTATCTAATGCATTCACCTTGATGATATTTTGATATTCAATTTTGTGAATGTCTATGGAAGCCGCTATCGAGAGTAGTAGCTAGGTGTGGTTGTTTTCATCTTCAACGGCCAGAGGTGGCGGCCACTCTGCTTAAGAGTGGCTAAGCCTGAATGGGCTAGAACTACCCTTTTTGAGTGGTTAGGACCACTATTAACTCTTGCAGAGGTCCAAGAGGATTCATATAGTCTACGAATGTGTCCATATGGGTAGTCTCCTAAACATGACATGTTTTATGTGCCTACACATTAAACTTACACTATCTCATGGTTCTAATAAAGGATATGAAAAAGGTCTAAATTAAAATATTTTATATTATACTATTGTAACACACTCTCTATGAGCATCGTAACAAAAAAACCCCAAACTATTTATGAAAATAAACAATAAAATTGAGACTTAGGAGATACATGACTACTTGCCACCATAAAATAGACAATTTATTTGCTCACACCAAATAAAAATGTGAACTGTAGCCATATATCTCATTGCCAGTACATCAAAAAACTTTTAGTGCCATCCTTTATTCTAATAAAGAAATATTAAAGCTTGTTAACAATCCAAAATAGTTCATTTTGTATAATATCTACACTTGGTTTTTTTTTAAATAAACAATATTGACTTCTCAAGTAAATCCACATTAATGTAAATAAATTCTCATGAAACTAAAGCTTCTCTAAGGACAGACTGCATTTATTTTCTGAATATTTCTTCAGAAAGGAGTACTATGACAACCAAGCTTCTTATTACCTATCCCACAACAAGATAACAATGTATGTTATGCCATTTTGGGTCAGCGTGATCCACTCATGAATGCAGTACTATGAAATGAAAATAACAATGCAAATTTTTCTATTGGTCACTATTGAGAACACCTTCTACTCAAGTTTTCACCTTAATATTTTTATATATTATTCATGATATTTTTTCACTTGTAATTAAGAGATAACATTCTATTTAGATTCTACTATAACTATTCACTCCATCCAACCAAATACATTCACACAGAGGCCAATTCAGTTTTATATTTCTCTATGTTTTAGAACAGTAATTCCCATCTGTAATATAATCATGACTATATAATATAAAAAAAACATTCAAACCAACACCACCATTGTTAGTCAAGAATCCAACCTAAATACTTGTAGATGTGCACTCAAGCTAAATAGTGAGTTTGACGCAGTAAGCTAACCGTCCAACATGCAACCCAAAAATCCTTAAAATCAAAGAAAAACATACCCCCCTAGTTCTTACCTCCATCTTTTAAAGAGTTAGAAACTATTTAAAATATGACACCTCAAATTTTACATGCAAAATGATTATCCTAGAGTGGCCATGTGGAATATTTTAAAATCATCCGAGGAAGGTGAAGTAAAGGTTATTCACAAAATTTTGTTCAATACTTGCTCATATATTTTTTTAATTAAATATTTTATTGTTATATTTAATAGTATTTTAAAATTTCCCATTTATATATGTGTTCATGCGTTGTATTTATAAAAATAAAAGTTATTTAATGAAAATTTGTTTATATATATATATATATATAGGTTATTCATTATAATTTTATATTCAATTTTTTACTATAAATAGATAAATATTTAGATTTATATTTATATATGTAATTTGCTTTTCCTAAAAATAAAATAATGTAATCACTATACCTATATATATAGGTTAATTTCCTTTAGATATTTTAAATGAATTTAAATCTATAATGCAGTCATAGGTAGAATGTTCTATATGAATTCCTTTTGATGGGCTTCCATGTACCCATAGATCATGGTGCATTAAGCATGACATCATATCCCATCTTACCTGATGCGTCCAACCGCTATTTCTACAAGGGATAGATGTTATTATTATCCACCACACTTGCTCCAGAATGGAATCTTGCACTTGCACTCACAAACACTTACGGTAGTATCACATTCTTCCAACAAGATAGTAATCAAATAGTGGGGATGTGACAATTACCATGGCTTACAAAAAGGAGAGACACCACCACCACGTTCAAGAGAAGAAACCACCATCTCAAAAATAAAATATGAATATTGATAGCATAGGGAAGCAAGAATTTGATTAAGCTACGTAGAATAGCACCATTAGTGAGAAAAACAAGTGCAAGAACCAAAGTCTTCCACCATTGAAGGTTTGATAATGCAGTATAATAAGGATAGGTGCAGTGTCATACATTATTGAGCATTGAAGGAGGAAAATAATGTTGTAAAGAAGGCCTCATAATTAAATAAGTCATGTTGAAGAGTCACAACACCTATAGAGAGTGTTACATTGTAATTGAGAGTGCTACATAAATAAAAAAGGAGTTATAAGTCTTAGCACCACTTGGAAGAAGTGTCATAAGAAATAGCACCACCTAGGAGAATAGGTAGAAGATACGTTTCTTGTTCAAGTAATCCTAAGAGCACTTCCATAAATCTACAAGCATTTAGTTACATCCTTAAAAATTCTAAGTAAATATATATCATTTGATTAGTTAGTCAATATTCTAAAAGAATATGAAGTATAAAATACAGTAAAATATAAAATTACTAAATGTTGCATCCTATCCAAAAGGAATATCAATATGGAATAATAGATATTGTCAAGTATGGAATAATAAAGGACATAGTATCAATTATTGTAGATTCAATCCTAGAAACTATTATCAAGAAAATAAAAAAAATATTGGAAGCCAATCAAATAGGCCATTCTAGCCGAGACAATATCATAATCAATATTATCCACATAAGAAATAATTTTAGCATCCATATACTTCTTAGAATCAATACAATTATCCACAACTACAATATAGAGAAGGAAAAAAAAAAGGACAATTAGTTCAAGAGATTCAAGAAATTTAGAAAATGGAAGAACCTACAGATAAACATGAAGTTAAATCTCTCTCAACAAAAATAGCGTTTTTTGAAGACACTAACTATTTACTTGACCAGGATACAGATAAAGAGTACATTAAAGAAAACAAAAAATATGGCATGAGTTCCAAGAATAAAATGAAGACTAAACCAGTAGAAGGAAAGGAACCTGACCAAGGAGGCATTCAATGCAAAGTGAATTGAAGACAAGATGAAGACTATATTGAAGACTAAAGTCTTCAATAACCAAATAATGTAATATATGGGGTGTTGGAATATATTACATTATTTGGTACATGCTAATGTACCATCTTGGGTACATCATTAGATTATGAGAGTTTCTTAGATTAAGGCTTGAGTATTTACTTTATATAATGTAACAAATGCATAAGTATTATTAGAATATGCAATTATGTAAATGTGCATGGTGTCCACATGTATATGAGTCCTTAGAATAGGAATATAAAGAGTCATAGAAATATGGAAGGCCAAGAGCCATGTCTCATTATATATAGGCCTTTGATAGAGAGAACAAGTGACTACAAGTGAGAAGAAGTGAGGAGAGTGAGTAGTAGTAAGAGAGATAGTAGATATAATGTACAACTTGTATGAAGCATGGAGTATTGATATCTCCACGTATTTTAACAAGTTCAAATTTGTGTGAGCTTTCATTAATGGCTATTTCATGAGTTATTTCAAAATTTTCTTATGTTATTTACTTGATTATTATATTTCCATTACCATAGATATAACATTGCATGCTTATGTAACTACTTTTGGTTGCATTTCCTTTAAGTTTATAGCATCAAAAGCTAACAAAAATATAAATCACATAAAATAAAAATATTAATAAGTAGCAAAAAATATACAAGATAAACAATAAGTAATGGGACATCACCAAAGGTATATAGTCCATACATAGATACATATATCTATATATATATGTGTGTGTGTGTGTGTGGATGGATATATATCTAATTATCCCTCTTAGCATTTTGTTATACACTCCATGTCATCCTTTGAGACATAGTCCTCAATTTATCTATTTATGCCCTTTGTTGAGTTGATCAGGACCTAAGTTGAGATACCTATAACCATGGACAACCAAGTTCCTTTGATAAAGTTCTATTGTTGAAACTTATTCATATCTATCCATCATATTTTCCTCTCTTATTATTTCTGCCTATGTTGCATGATCCTCCTAATATAGTTTTCTCCTTTTCACATGCTAGCTTTACATCTAACAAAGCTAATTTACCACCATCAAATGATTTAAAGAGCTCATTCACATGATATTCTTGAGAAAACGCATCTACATGTCTATCTACCAATTAGAAAATCTTAAATAAATATAGATTAACAATATGTAAATATGAAATCTAAGTATCTAGATTGGATAGAACCTAAACAATGAGATCTTGCCATCAATCACAGGTACTTGTATTTATAATTCAATTAATTGGACTGCCAGTCAAAGATTACATAGACTTTGGGGAAGGTTAGAGGTTTTTGAAAGAACTAACTTTGGATTCTATTGATCCAAAACTATAACAATATCTACTAAATCTTAATAGGTTGTTGCAATAGTACCACTTACCTCATAATGAAAATATTAACTCTTTGATTTAGTTCCCTACTTTCTCAGGGAAATTCTCTATGAAATTAACTTATACCCTATAGTTTGTAAGTGTGGAGGGGGAATTTCATATAAATAAGGTTTGTAAGAATGAGTTAATCCTCAAATTAGCTTTATTTATTTGGTTATATTTACAAAAAAATATCTTAACTCTAAATAACCTAAGTAATATAGGCTTTCAAATGCCAAATATATATTTTCTTTGCATGAAGGATGTTAAATCACTCGACCACTTATTTATTTATTACGTGTTTGCAAGTAAGGTACTTAATAATATAATGGAAGCTATTTTCTACTCTTGGGTGGTCCCTAGTACTTTAGAAAATGTTTTAACAAATGGATATGCCCATTTAGAAACAAGTTATCAAAACTCTAGAATTTACTGCTACCTCATTTTTTGTGGGGTGTTTGGTAGGAAAGAAATCAAAGAGTATTCAAGGGGAAAAGTAAGGATGAATTTTCAATGTCTAATAGAATTAAAACTATAGTGAGGGAAAATTTTCTTACCTGATAGTAGTGTGGGATCTTAGTAACAATTTGAAAAAGAGTATCACTAGAGAATGGAACTTGGGAGAACCTAGAGTAGCACCTTTGCCAATCAATTTGAAAAGAGAAAACACTAGATGGCTAAAACTAGAGGAGGGTTGGGTAAAGTTAAACTTTGACGGAGCTACAAAAGGTAACCTAGGTAGATCTGGGGGAGGAGGTATCATTTATAATGGTAAATTTGAAGTGTTATAGGTTTATGCAAAAAAATTATGGGATACAAACCAATCATTATGCAAAATCTAAAGCCCTATCATCTGGTGTTATGTTGTTGAGGCAAAAGAGTGTAAGGAATATCATCATAGAATGGGAATCTATGAATATTATTAGGGATATTAAGATATGAAAAAATGGATAACTAGTAGGTGTCAGGTTTAGTTAAGGATACCTCAACCCTATTAAAATAAATGGTCGAGGTGAAAATATTACATATATATCGAGAAGGAAATACTATAACTAATTGTTTGGAAAACATTGGAGTTCATTTTTATCAAAGGAAGATATGGGAAAATAATTTTCCCTTATCTCTTACAAGGATTACCTCATTGATGGTAAAATAAAAGTCTATTCCACAAGGTGTTATCTTTTGATGTTGCTGGTACTACTATTGCTTCTAAGATTTTTTGGTGCTTCTGATGTGACTATATGCTACTGTTATTATAGAAATTGTAGTTCAAAAAAATGCTACTATAGTGTGCTTCTATTTTTATTGTTTCTACTTCTACTACATATTGTTAATAATTTTAGTGACTATTATTATTATTGGTGTGGAAGGGAGGAATAAATAATAGTCGACTCAATCTTTGTTTCTTTGCTAGAAATAGTTTTCAATATCATCCAAAGTGCTATTTTATGTTTGGTTCCATTATGGTATTTTTGCTACATATTTGGTTTTGTCTCATGCTACAACCTTACATCTCCTTGTAATGTTATCTAAGGAGGAGGTTGATTTTTATCTTGTAACCTTTTAAATATTAATTTTGTAATAGGTTTGAGGCCCCTCCAAAAATCCTTTTTCTTCACCATTACCAAAAAATATGCATATAATAATTATTACATGAGTCAAAACCAAAAGTTAAGATTTAAAATACTTACTAGGATCTCATTCCTCATGATTCTAGTCTATAGAAATATCCACTTGTATAGCCATGCATACTCTAGTCTTTGTCTTTCCATTTGGAAAAGCCACATTTCACTACAACACTAAAAATCCATTGAGATGACCCCCCTAATAACTTCATTAACTAGTGATTTCTTCTCTAAAATCACTCATCTATAAAATATAGCCCTTACATCCATCCTTCCTATAGTTTTATCTTTCTCTCTCCTCCTTTTAAGTGTCACCAATGACATATCATCCTGCTTTTCCTATCTCTTACCTCCAAATTTAATGTATATCTTGATCTTGGGGTACATTTTATGCACTTGCAACCCTCACACTAGCTAGAATTGCTAACACCCACCCACTCCACCCTTGTTTTCAAAAAATCCATTTTGTAGACTAAAACATGGTGGCCTCCAAGACATCATATTATCATTTTATTGTGGATCATGGTTTGAAATTTTATAGGTTATCATGATTTATTTTCTAAGGTTCTCTATTTTTGCTTCACTTCATCAAGATATATACAAAGCAAAGTGCCAATCCAAATTCTAGGTAAGTGTGTTCTTACCCATTCTTAGTTCACGGATGTTTGGATTAGGGGATCAAAAACCTTGAGGTTCATGAACATTATATACCTTTAGGTTTATATCTTATTGACACAACCAACTAGGATTAGGGTCATTATTAGTCAATCTAACATGCATCTAGGTCTATTAAAGTGCTTAGGATAAGTCTAGTTGTATTCAAAATTATTTAATTTTACCTTTTTCAAAATTCATAACTCACTACCTAGATAGCAATTAAACCATTGATTGCATCACTCTATTTTACTAGATAACTAAAAACTAATTCATTTATGATTTTTGATAAATTTTTTTAAATTGACCGTATAAATGGATTTTGTGGGTCCCATAGTGGCTAATTCCACCTTCCATTATTCTAATTAAATCCCAATCATTGATTTCACCTAATTTCATCCAAAATAATTATGAAAAATATTCTTTAAAAAATTATTATAAATATCTAATCATGTTTTTTTAATAATAATAATTCCAAAATATATATATATATATATATATATATATATATATATATATATATATATATATATATTTGAATTTGTAGCAAGCTAGGCTAATAATATGAATTAATTTCAAGGCACTTGATCTTCTTATTATTCTTCTTCTAGTCCTCCATATTTCATAACATTCTAGGTTAGTCTTCCAAAATTCTATCAATAGCCACTTAAGGATGTTCTAGAATCTACATCCATCATCTATAAGAATAAAATATTATTATAGATTAGATCTTATTCTATAAGGAAGTCCTTAGCTCAAAGTAAATGGTTGGTATTCCCATAAAATATAAGGTTAGGACAATCAAAGAAGGACATAAAGGATACTCAAACCATCAAGATAAAGTATCAAGTACATTCAAGCATTCAGGGACAAACATCTTCATTGGAAAACATTTTTCTAAGAGATGATGATCCAAACATGTGACATTTTTGGGGCATAAATTTTTTCTTGAGACTATTTTTATCCTTTCAAAATAAGTTAGAAATATTAGAGGAATAACTACAAGTTTGGGAAATAAATTTATGTCCAAAAATGGTTAAATATTCTAAAAAAACAATGTTTATCCTATCCATATTATTTGGGGTTCAATTTTATACTCAAAAATTTATTTTTATTCATTCAAAATGAGTTGGAAATCTTAGAGGAATATCTACAATTCTAGAGGAAATTTATTCCAACTACATAAAAAAGGACAATCTAGATTCCCTAAGAAATACAACAAAATATTAATTAAAAATAATAATATTTAATTTTAGATATTCATATCCAAAATGCACTTCTAGCCATGTTGCCACATCAATAGAAGAAAAAACACAAAATTATGAGTCATGCATGTAATTTTTATTTTATATACACTTTGTAACTCATGGAAGGTGAACCACCACATTTCTATATTGGTAACCTTTCATATTCAATACAATGTATTTTCAATACACCAAATATTATATCAAGAGAGATGCACCCTTGACTATAAAAGGAATGAGTAATGGATGCAACGCGATAACCTTACATCTATTCTTAAATATTTTTTGCATCGTACTCTATTTTCTAAGGAATAAAATTATTATACTATTTTTTATTTTATTTTTATTTTTTTAAAGCAAAAAACCCCATGCGGGGCCGCCTTGGTCTGAGAGACCACGAACAAGGGGTTCTACACCGTCAAATTCACCCGGGAGTCGCACTCGACCCTGCCCACACCAACATTATCAATTGGATTTTGGATACCCAATTCAGCTTTTTGGTAGGGTGGAGATTTGAACCTGGGACCTCTCTTGGAGGATTTCCCTCTCCTATCCAACTCACCTACAACACCTGGGTAATTATTATACTATTTTAATTATATATTTTTATGTTTTGTTTTTTTATACTCTATTATTTTTTAATTACATTATTTCTTAATATTTCTTATCTCAAAATTTTGATTTTTAGATTAATTGTATCATGGTGATCTATCTTTTGAGTGCAATCCCATACACATGAGATCAAGATGTCAAAATTTTGGATATCAGGGAAATATCCCTATGGTTATATTAAAAATGAACTTAGATGGGAACTAGAATAGACAAATTGAAATAATCAATTATTTCCAAGAGATATTTAATAAATTCATTATGAAATAAGGGATAAGATGATGGATCAATTTTCTTAAATTCTTCAATGGATCCTTATAGAAAATTTTGTAACCTCCTCTACATGACCTCTCAATGCCCTAGCACCATTCAATGCTCCCACACCTTTTTAGGTGTAGGTAATTTTTGACATTTCCACATTTGAAGGACAATTGATGTTGATTCCCTAGAAAAGTAGTTGGATCAATTATATTCATACTGATCTAATAATAAGGAAATCACTTTTGCACTATTAAAAACTCCATAATATTTTTGAAATTGGTGGGAACCATATTCTAATAGGGTCAAGGAGGTGAATGAAGATAAAGAGACATTGTTCACATGAGATTATTTCATGGAGACTATCAAAGAAGAATTTTATCTCATGGGAGTCAGTGAAGATCAATACATGAAATGGCAACATTAGGTCAAGCTAAAGACTAATTTATTCAATATTATATTGATGATTTTATTTCTATGGTAGAAAAACTAGGTATCCAAGATATATAAAGGCATCAAATCATCAAGTATCATAGTGGGATACAATGGTACATTTTGATAGGACATGGACCTCTTCAAATTCAATATATTGGGAGAAGAATACAAAGTTTCTATCAAATTATAATTGAAGCATAAAAAAATAAAAAAGGAGGAAATAACAAAAAATAAAGCATTAAGTACCATCCAAATAAAGGAAAGAGTGGAACTCCAAAGAGTAAAGACAAATGGAGTTAGCCCCAACATTAGAATTTGAAATAGAAAAATACTCCCAAGAAAAGAATCATCCAAAGGACAAGACTAGTAAATGGTACAATTATCATAAAAGCAACCACCATTCAAGGGAGAAGTGCCTAGGAAATCTATTATTTTTACTGAGTCATAACCCTCTATGTCAACTACACCACGAACTCTACATCCATAAGTTAAATATAGAGGGAAAAAAATCATGGAAGCTAAAAATAAAATTTGATCATTACCACCACACTTGCAACACCATTGAAGTCATAAGAATATTCACAAGAGAAAATATGCTCATTTCACTTTATTCAACTAGCAAGGGTAGTTTATTATATTTCATTATTAATAGCGAGAGTCAAACAAATCTAACTCCTACTCAAATTGTAAAGTATTTGAATCTATTTGTCATACCATACCCACAATAGTATAATGTTAAATGGTTAAATAAATAGATAGGTATTCATATCATTCAATAATATATCCTCTCTTATTCCAAAAAATAATTCAAAGATGAATCTTTGTGTGATGTTTTACCCTTTTATTTTTGTAATATATTTTGGTGCAACCATTCACATGGAATATGGCATTTATGAATATAGATCTCAAAGTGTGATTGTCACTAGTGAGGTTAGTGCTTCAAGATACTAGAGGTATCCCCATCTACTTCTACTTCCTTAACTAGTGCTAAAAAATACAAGAAGATGAAACCAAAAATAAATAAATTCATTCTATAAATGATCACACCAAAAATCAAAAGGATAGTTGTTGCCATATTGATCATAGCATATTCATAGGAAGAGTAGATGGACCCAATTATAGAATAATATGAAGACTTATTTAAATCACAAGGGATGTTTCACTTTATTGTGAGTTAAATCATTCTATTGTGTAACAAAATAATTGAACACAAATACAAATATGCAGAAAGAGAAGTAGATTGCGAAAAAGATCCTTTTTGTATTAAATTTGATACAATGTTACAATAATTTTGTATTTTCCTCAAATGTGTTGGGGGCAATGATACAATGCTTCTTTCTCTATCTGAGATGCAAGGATTTGGTAGAAAATATGAGATATTCCCAACTCTTCAACAATATATGGTGTTCTTCGTTCCTCTATTACAACTTCAAAGGGTGAGTGGGCTTTGGTATCCAACAAGGGACCACTTCAGCTTCAGCATCTTATCCAAGAAATCTATCACCTGCACACATGCAAATAAGCAAATGGATTAGTAGCACCTGTATATTAAATAAATAAATCCAATGCTACACATAAACCCTACACTAATATGGATGAAAAATAGATAGCATAAAACAATTAATAAATAAAGCCTTTCTAATACTAAAACTACTAATCTCTGTTGATGAACTTTGTTTTTGCTCTTGGTATTGTGCAACTGCGGAAGTGTGATTGCGAGCTGGAAACCGTGGACCTACGGTTGTGAAATCACAAATGGACGATTTTGGTTGAAGAACAAATTACCTTGAGATTCGAGCCAATGATACGAAATAGTGCAAATGCTCACAATTTCTTGCTAGGTCTAGATTGATTTTGGTATCCTATCGGTATGCAAGTTCAACCCCATTTTCTTGGTGGACTAATGGTGCATTTATAGGCCTCTTGGGGTTTTAAGTTGGAATAGGAGGTGGCAAGCTTCATTTGCCAAGTGGCAAATCTAGGCTGCCAAGTGGAAGGGGCGATTATGATGAGTCACCCAGTGTGCCTCAGTTAACTATGGTGAAGTGGCTTCAAGTGGAGTGGTATATGGGATGTTGTTTTATGTGAAGGGACAAGGGGACAACAACAAATGAGTTGTGGCATGGGTGTTGGAAATCTACCCCATGTACAAGGACAAGGGGGACAGGAGTGGGTAATATGTGGCAAGGTTGTTGGATGAAGTGCCTGGGACACATGTCCAATGGATAGGTAGGGTATCCTAAGGTGATTTTCTAGATTTAATAAATTAAGAAAATAGGATAATGTGCAAGATTTTTATATCCCTAATTTAGAACTTAGGCATATATTTTTATTATGCAATATTTTATGGTGGGGTGGTAAATGTGTTTTAGAAGGTGTTGGATTTTGGTGTCTATAGTTTTCCATTTTTGTATTGCGTTGTGTGCAACACAATGTGATGCAAAAACTAATGACACTTGACCTTTATTTGATGAATGGACTCAACTCTCTTTGGTGTGGCAAAATGGCTGACTATTGTAAATGAAATTTTAATTTGCGTGCTTATCCCCTCGATTGGCGAGTGGGTAACAACTGAGACCTAATGGCCAATTGAAAGTGTTATTCTTGATGTTACTCCGAGTTATTTAAGTTATTTTTCATAATATCGTTTGGTTTGCTGACATGCATGAAATGAAGTAAAAGGAACCAATCATCCTAGTCGCTTGTCCTAGTGACTATTAGCAATTCCATTGTGCATTTTCTTAATTTGAACTTATCGTGTTTTGTAACCCCACGGAGTAGGCATCGTTTAACCTTGGATTTTCTGCTTTTGTTCTTTTCCTTGATTTGTTGCAATTTTGTATTGTGATGATTCTTTTTTTTTTGAAAATATGTTTGCATGGTTGCGCATACCTGTAACCACGGGTTCACGGTTCTAACGCACTAACCATGAGTTCATGGTTTAGGTTGCAAACTGTGGGTTTGCATTTTTGTGTGCTTCAAAAAATGTTGATGCACATTTTTCACTGTAAAATGCAGCTATAAATAGGCTAGTGCCTTATCATTTTTATTTCATTGCCATTTGTCATCTCCTGATTGTTGAGAGTGATGAGTGAGATAGATATTTGCGAGGGTAGTTGTGGTGGAGAGAGCGGTGGTGGCGGCTTGGTTGGAGTGGAAGGTGGCATCCGGTATGCTGAGGTATGTGGTCCTTTGCTTATAGTTAGGCTTTCTTTTGTTTTTGTTGTTTTTTGTTTGCCTTTTTTATTTGTTTTTATTGTTTTTGTTTTTGTTTTTTTTTTTTTGCTTGTTTGTTTTTGTTTTTGCCTATTGATATATGATCACCTAGGGGTAGGTGATTTTTTTTTTTTTGTTGTTGCTTGTTTGTTTTTGTTTTTTCTTGTTGATATATGATCACCTAGGAGTAGGTGAATTTTTTTTTTGTTATTGTTTATTAAAGATGTTTTTGTTTTGATTGTTCTAATATTTTTCTTGCTTGTTTGTGTTTCAGGTTAAGCTACTTGATGCCCGACATAGGTGGCCTCGCACTATTCGTAAAGTGTGCAAGGCCCTTACTGATGATGATTGGAATTTTTTAGAGACCATTGGTCTTGATGGTTGTGGGCGGTTGGGCACCATCCAAGCTTATGAGGATTTATTGTCGGTGCTTGTTGAGCGCTGGGATCCTGACAGGGGTCCATTTTAGATTCCTACGGGAGAGCTTATTATCACCTTGGGGGACATTTACCATATTATTTGTATTCCTATCGAGGGTCCTGCTATTCATGTTGGCCTCGAAAAGAAGGAGGCTTTGTTCCCTATTTTTTGTGAGTTGTGGAATGTAGACTGCAGTAGGGGGGATTGCATACCTAGATCTCTTTACGACTGGTAGTTTGGGAGATGTTCCAGCTTTCTTGATGTATATATTGAGCAACATGTTGTTACCCAATTCCATGGGATTGAAGATCCCATGGAACCAGGTTTCTATTGTTCTCAATCTGATATCTGATCCTTGACGGTTGGAATGGGCTCCCGCTCTTCTATGCTAGATTTACAGTGATTTTTATGCGGTGAAGAGGCAGTGGCAAAAGGGCCTAGGTTGCAGTTTGGTGCTCCAAGTGTGGTCTTGGGAGCACATCATTGTTGGAAGGCCGGTTGGTCTTCCTTGTGCCTATGATGCTACTTCTCCTTGTGCTTACAAGTGGCTTCTTAGTGAGGATCTCAGTCATCCAGTGGTTGGGGCATCAGAATACAGAGATATTCTGAGCTCACTTACTAGATATTTTATGAGTTGGTGGTCTTGGAGGGGCCCATATTGAGTGACAGAGCTTCACCGCATCATGAGAGGTCGATGGGTTGTTGGTGCCCATCTTAGGGAGATGGAGTATGTTTATTTTTCTTGAGTGCAACATTTGTTTGGTTTGGTACAGGGTGTGTTTGATGCGCCTGTGACTTATAGGGAGTGAGGAGACGAGTTGGAGTTACCTATTGCTCCTAACTTTTGGTGAGTTGATGACCCAAGAGATGACTCTGATCTTGAGGTTGGTGACTTGGATTATGTGGGTACCACTCTTGAGTATGATGCATGGTTATATGCTTAGCCTCTTTGGACATCGAGTGCCATTGTTGATGATGAGGGGAGTGGTGATGAGGTAGAGGTGGGAGGATGGATACCTTGGTCGGTGAAGAACTAATGAGGTAGCACTTCGAGGGCTGAGATGGTTGATGTGCAGTAGCCTGAGGAGGTTTGTGGAGGTGGAGGCTGAGTGAGATAGTTTGGAGTTGGAGGTGGCTTGCCAAAAGGGCAAGCTGGCATGGTACTAGGGTGAGGTGACTTGTCTACAAGTCGAGGTGGATAGGTCTTTGTTCATGTTCATGTGACTCCTCTATAACAATGTGGCGAGGTCCTTGTTCATGTCCTTTGTTTTTATTGTTTTTGTTTTTGTTTTTGTTTTTTTTTTTGCTTATTTGTTTTTGTTTTTCCTGTTGATATATGATCACCTAGGGGTAGGTGAATTTTTTTTTTGTTGCTTGTTTGTTTTTGTTTTTTCTTATTGATATATGATCACCTAGGAGTAGGTGATTTTTTTTTTTGTTACTGTTTATTAAATATGTTTTTGTTTTGATTGTTCTAATATTTTTCTTGCTTTTTTGTGTTTCAGGTTAAGCTACTTGATATCCGACATAAGTGGCCTTGCAATATTCACAAATTATGCAAGGCCCTTACTAATGATGATTGGACTTTTTAGAGACCATTGGTCTTGATGGTTGCGGGCGACTGGGCACCATCTGAGTTGATGAGGATCTATTTTCGGTGCTTGTTGAACACTGGGATCCTGACAGGGGTACATTTTAGCTTCCTACGGGGGAGCTGACTATCACCTTGGAGGATATTTACCAGATTCTTCATATTCCTATTGAGGGTCCTGCTTTCCGTGTTGGCATCGACAAGAAGGAGGCTCTATTCCCTATTTTTGGTGAGTTGTGGGATGTAGACTGCAACAGGGGGCATTGCATACCTGGATATCTTTACGACTGGTAGTTTAGGAGATGTTTCAGCTTTCTTGATGTATATATTGAGCAACATGTTGTTGCCCAATTCCATGGGATTAAAGATCCCATGGAACCAGGTTTCTATTATTCTCGATCTGATATCTGATCCTTAACGGTTGGCATGGGCTCCCACTCTTCTATGCCAGATTTACAGTGGGTTGTATGCGGTGAAGAGGCGAGGATGAAAAGTCCTCGGTTGCAATTTGGTGCTCCAAGTGTGGTCTTGGAGCACATCATTTTTAGAAGGTTGGTTGGTCTTCCTTGTGCCTATGATGCTACTTCTCCTTGTGCTTACAGGTGGCTTCTTAGTGAGGAGCTCAGCCATCCAGTGGTTGAGGCATCATAGTAGAGAGATATTCTGAGCTCGCTTACTAGATATTTTATGAGTTGGCAGTCTTGGAGGGGCTTGGATTGGGTGACGAATGTGGCAGAGCTTCACCGCATCATGAGAGGTCGATGGGTTGTTGGTGCCATCTTACGGAGATGGAGTATGTTTAGTTTTCTCAAGTGCAACATCAGTTTTGTTTGGTACAGGGTGTGCCTGATGCACCTGTGACCTATAGGCAGTGGGGAGATGATTTGGGATTACCTGTTGCTCCCAAATTTTGGTGAGTTGATGACCCAAGTGTTGAATTTGATCTTGAGGTTGGTGAATTGGATTATGTGGGTACCACTCCTGAGTATGATGCGTGGTTAGATGCTTAGCTTCTTTTGACACTAAGTTCCATTGTTGATGATGAGGGGAGTGGTGATGAGGTAGAGGTGGGAGGATGGGTGCCTTGGTCAGTGAAGAACCGATGAGGTAGCACTTCGAGGGCTGATATGGCTGATGTGTAGTAGCCTAAGGAGGCTGGTGGAGGTGGAGGCTAAGCAAGACAGTCTGGAGTTGGAGGTGGCTTGCCAGAAGGGCAAGCTAGCATGGTACCAGGATGATGTGACTGATCTACAAGTCGAGATGGATAGGTCCTTGTTCATGTTCATGTGACTCCTCTATAACAATGTGGCGAGGTCCTTGTTCATGTCCTTTGTTTTTATTGTTTTTGTTTTTTATTTTGTTTTTGTTGCTTGTTTGTTTTTGTTTTTTCCTGTTGATATATGATCACCTAGGGGTAGGTGAATTTTTTTTGTGTTGCTTGTTTGTTTTTGTTTTTTCTTGTTGATATATGATCACCTAGGAGTAGGTGAAATTTTATTTTTTTGTTATTTTTTATTAAAGATGTTTTTGTTTTGATTGTTCTAATATTTTTATTGCTTGTTTGTGTTTCAAGTTAAGCTACTTTATGCTCGACATAGGTGGCCTCGCAATATTCGCAAAGTGCGCAAGGCCCTTCCTGATGCTGATTGGACTTTTTTAGAGACCATTGGTCTTGATGGTTGCGGGTGGCTAGGAACTATCCAAGCTGATGAGGATCTATTGTCGAGGCTTGTTGTGCATTGGGATCCTGATAGGAGTACATTTTAACTTCCTACGGGGTAGCTTACTATCACCTTGGAGGAAATTTACTAGATTCTTTGTATTCCTATCGAGGGTCTTGCTATCCATGTTGGCATCGAAAAAAAGGAGGATATGTTCCCTATTTTTGTTGAGTTGTGGGATGTATACTGTAGTAGGGGGGATTGCATACCTAGATCTCTTTACAGCTGGTAGTTTGGGAGATGTTATAGCTTTCTTGATGTATATATTGAGCAACATGTTCTTGCCCAATTCCATGGGAATGAAGATCCCATGGAACCAGGTTTCTATTGTTCTCGATCTAATATATGATCCTTGACGGTTGGCATGGGCTCCCACTCTTCTATGCTAGATTTACAGTGAGTTGTACGCAGTGAAGAGGCAGGGTCAAAAGGGCCTAGGTTATAGTTTGGTGCTCCAAGTGTGGTCTTGGGAGCACATCATTGTTGGAAGGTTGGTTGGTCTTCCTTGTGCCTGTGATGCTACTTATCCTTGTGCTTACAGGTGACTTCTTATTAAGGAGCTCAATCATCCAGTGGTTTGGGCATCAGAGTACAGAGATATTTTGAGCTTGCTTACTAGATATTTTATGATTTGGTAGTCTTGGAGGGGCCTGGATTGGGTGACGGATGTGGCGGAGCTTCGTCGCATCATGATAGGTCGATGGGTTGTTTGTGCCCATATTAAGGAGATGGAGTATGTTTAGTTTTCTTAGGTGCAACATCAGTTTGGTTTGGTATAGGGTGTGCCTGATGTGACTGTGACCTATAGGCAGTGGGGAGATGATTTGGGGTTACTTTTTGCTCCCAAATTTTGGCGAGTTGATGACCCAAGTGATGACTCTAATCTTGAGGTTGGTGACTTGGATTATGTGCGTACCACTCCTGAGTATGATGCGTGGTTAGATGCTTAGCCTATTTGTACACTGAGTGCCATTTTTTATGATGATGGGAGTGGTGATGAGGTAGACGTGGAAATATGGGTGCCTTGGTCGGTGAAGAACCGACGAGGTAGCACTTCGAGGGTTGAGATGGCTGATGTGCAGTAGCCTGAGGAGGTTGTTTGAGGTGGAGGCTGAGCGAGACAGTCTGGAGTTGGAGGTGGCTTGTCATAAGGGCGAGCTGGCATGGTACCAGGGTGAGGTAGGTCCTTGTTCATGTTTATGTGACTCCTCTATAACAATGTGGAGAGGTCCTTGTTCATGTCCTTTGTTTTTATTTTTTTTGTTTTTGTTTTATATTTTTTTTGGTTGCTTATTTGTTTTTTTTTTTCCTATTGATATATGATCACCTAGGGGTAGGTGAAATTTTTTTTTTGTAGATTGTTTGTTTATGTTTTTTCTTGTTGATATATGATCACCTAGGAGTAGGTGATTTTTTTTTTGTTATTATTTATTAAATATGTTTTTTTTTTTATTGTTCTAATATTTTTCTTGCTTTTTTGTGTTTTAGGTTAAGCTATTTGATGTCCGGCATAGGTGGCCTCGCAATATTCACAAAGTGCGCAAGGCCCTTACTAATGATGATTGGACTTTTTCAGATACCATCGGTCTTGATGGTTATGGGCGGCTAGGCACCATCCGAGATGATGAGGATCTGTTATCGGTGCTTGTTGAGTGCTGGGATCCTAACAGGGGTACATTTTAGCTTCCTACGGGGGAGCTTACTATCACCTTGGAGGACATTTACTAGATTCTTCGTGTTCCTATCGAGGGTCTTGTTGTCTATGTTGGCCTCGATAAGGAGGCTATGTTCCCTATTTTTGGTGAGTTGTGGGATGTAGACTACAGTAGGAGGGGATTGCATACCTAAATATCTTTATGGATGGTATTTTGGGAGATGTTCCAGCTTTCTTGATGTATATATTGAGCAACATGTTGTTGCCCAATTCCATGGGATTGAAGATCCCATAGAAATATATTTCTATTGTTCTCGATCTGATATCTGATCCTTGATGGTTGGCATGGTCTCCCGCTCTTCTATGCTAGATTTACATTGGGTTGTACATGGTGAAGAGGCGGGGGCGAAAGGGCCTAGGTTGCATTTTGGTGCTCCAAGTGTGGTCTTTGGAGCACATAATTATTGGAATACCAGTTGGTCTTCCTTATTCCTGTGATGCTACTTCTCCTCGTGCTTACAGGTGGCTTCTTAGTGAGGAGCTCAGTCATCTAGTGGTTGGGGCATCAGAGTATAGAGATATTTTGAGCTCGCTTACTAGATATTTTATGAGTTGGTAGTCTTGGAGGGGCCTGTATTGGGTGATGAATGTGGCAGAGATTTGTCGCATCATGAGAGGTTGATGGATTGTTTGTGCCCATCTTAGGGAGATGGAGTATGTTTAGTTTTGGGTGCAACATCAGTTTGGTTTGGTATACAGTGTGCCTAATGCTCCTGTGACCTATAGGCAGTGGGGAGATGATTTTGGGTTACCTGTTGCTCCCAAATTTTGGTGATTTGATGACCCAAGTGATGAATCTGATCTTGAGGTTGGTGACTTGGATTATGTGGGTACCACTCTTGAGTATGATGTGTGGTTAGATGCT
The DNA here is from genome assembly GCA_028583015.1 of Wollemia nobilis. Lineage (NCBI taxonomy): Eukaryota > Viridiplantae > Streptophyta > Pinopsida > Araucariales > Araucariaceae > Wollemia > Wollemia nobilis. The sequence goes on from JAQPPZ010002979.1 coordinate 2,460,856, forward strand.
TAGCCTCTTTGGACATCGAGTGCCATTGTTGATGATGAGGGGAGTGGTGATGAGGTAGAGGTGGAAGGATGAGTACCTTGGTCAGTGAAGAACTGATGAGGTATCACTTCGAGGGCTGAGATGACTGATGTGCAGTAGCTTAAGGAGGTTGGTGGAGGTGGAGGCTAAGCAACACAGTCTAGAGTTGGAGGTGGAGGCTAAGCAACACAGTCTAGAGTTGGAGGTGGCTTGCCAGAAGGGTGAGTCAGCATGGTACCAAGGTGAGGTGACTCATCTGCAAGTTGATATGGATAGTTTATGGGTTGTACCTAGCAGCGATGCCCTTGCTACAAAGGATGCAGAGATCACTAGGCTTGGGGTGAGCTAACTCAGTTATAGGTAGGCTCAGGTGGAGGTGACACTGCAGTTACTGTTGCTACTTTACAAGTAGTTATTTCTTAGAGGGTTGCTCATTAGAATGCAAATTTGAGGAGCTTGCACAAGTAGGCTATTTATGTGGAGATAATGGAGAACATTTTTCTCGAGTGGTAGATTCCTTTGCCTATTCGTCCTTCATCATCAGCTGCTACTGCTACCTGTTGAGTGTTAATTTGTCATATTACAAATAATAACACGCAACTTAGAGTCTCGAACAAAAGACTCTTTCTTGCAAAGAAATAATTTATTTTATTTTCCTTCCTTTTATTATTTCTCCAAGCTTCTTTGTGAAACAACTTTTACGTATATAAAAATGAATTTCAATTTAATACATACAACTGATATATCCCATAATAACTCAAATCCTGCGGATAGTCGTTAACAAGGGGCCTTTGTTGATTCTCAATGAACTTTATAATCTTGACTTGTTTGATTAATCAAAAATAAACAAAAATCCTTTTGATGTTCTAATATTCACAATTTATTCTAAGGTTAACCTGTTCGCTTTATCTCTATTCAATAGTTCTCGTTATTTCAATGTTAGTCTCCGACATGAAATTAAGCATATCAAGGAATAAAACAGAAACCGTTATTTTTGAGTCACCTGGAAAATAATGAAGGATATTAAAATGGTTCACGATCTCCTCCCCGCAAAATCCCAAGTTAAGAGATGAAGTCCCCAAAACAACCCAACCGATCAGATCCGTACTAACACACAATCTAATCAGATCGGATGCAAGACTCTAAGGAAAAGAATATAACCGCATCATTCTACCATTCACCTATCGTAACCCATCCCATGGCGTAAACGAAATAGATACAAGACAAAATGATGCAACGGAAAGATTGACAATAAAACAATAGTTTTGGCTTCGATCTCCTTTTGATTTTACACACAAAAGTCGTGTTACCAAAGAAAAATCCTTTATTTCAATAAATAATGCTTTTTGTTACAGTCTCCAGCCCCGTATCCATCTACATTTCTTGCTATTTAACCTTTTCTGTCGCGCGTTCTCGGCTGTTCCATGACGCTTCGTTTCGACTCCCGGACCCTTCGCTTCAATTCCCGCCTTTTGGTATTCTAACCTTTGCGTGCATTCGTAACGCTCGATCTCTCGCGGCCAGTAACTGTTGTTATGAAACGTTACTCTGGTTCTGTCATTTTCGCCACGTGTCCTGCGTCTCCTGCACCTTTCGTAACGCTTTCCCACGGAAATCCCGACAGAATTTGCATTTGGCCTCTTCCGTTTCCTAGCCGCGATAACGCGACATGTCACGAAATCGTGACATGTCGCGATATCGCGACATGTTCTTGGTCCGTACGCCCGTAGTAGCTCGTTGTAGCGATATCGCTACCGACTTTGCTTTGCCTTCTTTTCAAAAAGTGGTAGCGATATCGCTACCACTTTGGTTCCGAGCCTTCTTTAATAAAGTGGTAGCGATATCGCTACCACTTTGGTTTCGAGCCTTCTTTCGCTGAAGTGGTAGCGATATCGCTACCACTTTTGTTTCGAGCCTTTTCGATGAAGTGGTAGCGATATCGCTACCACTTTTCTTCCGAGCCTTTCTTCATGAAGTGGTAGCGATATCGCTACCACTTTTCTTCATGCCTTTTTTTTGCAAAGTGGTAGCGATATCGCTACCACTCTTGCTTTCACGCCTCTTCTTTTAAGTGGTAGCGATATCACTACCACTCTTCTTTCACGCCTTTGCTTCACGAAGTGGTAGCGATTCGCTACCACCTTTCTTTTAGCAACTTGTAGCGAAATCGCTACCATTCTCAACTTTTCGTACGCTTCCAAAAAATGCGTCACGATTTCGCAACACCTCTTTTCTTTGCTGTCGACACGTCGCGATTTCGTGACAATTTCAATTTTTCATAGCGATGGAGAGACAGTCTGATTTCAATTTTAATGTGATATCGCGACATGTCGCGATTTCGTGACCCTTTCAACACTTAGGCATTTTTCTTCTTTTCTTCATTTTTAGCATCCGGGTCTTTGAGATCTTCCCTAAAACCTGCAAAAACAAAGGTGGGTCCCCACTTTTGGGGTGTGTTGTGGATGAACCACAACAAATGGCGACTCGCTGTCAAATGCTCTTGAGCATTTTAGTAAGAACCCAACCTAACACAAATCACAAATTTGAAAACATGGGTTAGCCCATAATCAATATAACTAATGCCCAAAATCAGAAGTACATGAATTATCAGAATCATCAAGTACTAGCTCGGTGTGTGCAATGAATTCCTTTCCTTATCATTTGAATTTGATCCACATTCCATCATCGGTTTTGCATGAATGCATATGCGAAATTGTGAATGATTTGTGTATCCTACCGAATATGCCATGAGAAAATGCATAGTCACTCTTGTAGTATTATGTGCAAACATTCAAGACTCGCCAAACCCTCTTAGGATCCACTAGTGAACGGTTCATTATATCCCAAAGTTGGTTATGAGTCCCTACTATCTTGAACCCATGTGCAAGTGGATGTGAAATCAGAACTTTGGGGAATCGGACTCCCAACCAACCGAGATGAGAGTTTAACCCTATCCTTACTATTCTCGATTTAGAATTCTTTACCTCACTTTGAGCAAAATAACTAAACCAATTATGGAAGAAATGGTCATGCTAGTCTAACCCTCTAGACAATCAATGGTCTTATTTTTTAGGCAAGACATGATGCCATGCATGGGCCTATCTAACCCCATAATCCAAAACTTATCTTCATTTCTTTGGACCTTGGGGATGACTACCCATCCCTTGCAGAGGACAAGTAGTACGATCCTTACAATCCAATATAAGGATGAGATGGGAAAAATTTATTTATTTTACTTCTTGGACCTTGGGGATGACTACCCATCCAGGTTAGGGACAAATAGTACGATCCTTACAACCCAAGATTTTAAATGTAAATGGAAAATATTAATCTTGTTACTTAGACCTTGGGGATGACTACCCATCCTTTGCAGAGGACAAATAGTACGATCCTTACAATCTAAGACTTAATACGAAATGAAACATAAGAGCTTTGGGGAATCGGATTCTCAACCAACCGAGATGAGAATTTATGCCCTATCCTTACTACTCCATGTGGGTCCAATCAAAGCTTTGGGGAATTAGATTCTCAACCAACCGAGATGAGAATTTATGCCCTATCCTTACTACTCGATTTTAGGCTTTAAGCTCTATGGAAGTGGTCAAAACCACTATTTTTAGGATCATGTTGCATAATAGGATAGACATGAAAACCATTTTCGCCCAACCTTTTCCTCCAAGTTAGGTTTTGATCATTTTGCTCAAGATCCCTTTTAATGTATGAAACGTGCTTGGTCCTAGATACTTCAAGACTCAGTTTCCAACCTTAGGATTTACTTAGATTTATGTTATAACATAACCCTAAGAGGATTCAACATACTCAAATGAATTGCACCTAAGATGCATATGCCACTACGGTGAAATGTATGAAAAGTGAGATGGAACATGAATGCATTATTTCTTGAATTGCAAATGAGATGATTTGTCATGCAAAACCGACTTTTTCATGCATCACAAGCTTCAAATGATCTAAATTAACTGTTTGTATTACATGTGGAGCTTTTACAACATGATTCCAATGTTTCATATTCTCCCAATCTTAGGCATGTGTTCAACATCAAGCTTTTATTCCCTTTTTTTTTTTTTTTTAAGGCAATGAAAAGGAAATCAAAGGAACACCACCGCCTAAATGTCCAACCTGCACACAAACGCAAAAACCCAACATTAATACAAGAAAAACCTGAAATAAAAAATGAATACATACTAACATATCAAATCCGCACATCAAGAAACTAAATTACAAGCATTGACACAAAACTAGATATCTCCTGAAACACACACTTAAGTATCAAATCTGCACACAAAGAAACAGATCACAACATTAATACAAAGCTTAGACATGTCAAAAAAAAGAATAATACACACCTAAACATGAAAAATGAAAGCAAGAAATTACAACGTTATTACATATAATACAAAGCCCAACCACCTCATGCTTGAAAGTAATGCTTCAAGTGCAACCCATTGATAGGTAGTGCCAAATCCTTTCCATCCAAGGTTTTTAGTCTAAAACTATTTTCCCCTAGGATCTCCGAAATCTGGTAGGGACCTAACCAAAGGTAATCAAATTTATCATGTTCCCCCTTCTTCTCATGTCTTTTGTCCCATAACAAGACTAAATCTGAAATTTTAAACGCCTTGGCCTTAGACCTTTTGTCAAACCATATTTTTACAATGTCTTGGTGTTTACTAAAATGAAGCATAGCTTCATCCCTTTTTTCATCCAAGCGCATTAATTGCGTTAGTCTAGACTCAAGTTTATCATTAGTTCCAAAATAATCTTTCATGAAGTGCAGCGTTTGTAATCTGAGATTTGGCAGGAAAAATGGGATCTTGTCCATAAACCAGATGGTAAGGAGATGTCCCTATTGCTTCTTTGACTCGATTCTGTCAGCCCAAAGGGCCAACTTAAGCTTATTGTGCCATCTCCGCGGATTCCTTTCCAACAATTTTTTTATGACAGTCAACTGATTCTTATTGGATGACTCGGCCAATCCGTTACCTTGAGGGTAATAATTGGAGGAGAACTTTAAACTCACGCTGTTATCAAATGCCCAATTAGCAAACTCTAGAGAGGAAAAGGCCGAACCATTATCACTTACGATGGAGTTAGGCATCCCGAATCTAGTGACAATGTTATCTTCTAAAAATTTAATGACCACCTCTGCAGTAGCATTCTTTGTGGGGATAGCTTCGGTCCATCTCGTGCAATAATCCGTAGCCGTCATAATATATTTGTGAGCATCGGATGAATTGGGGCTGATAATCCCAATAAAATCCAGGCCCCATTGCGCGAAAGGTCCTGGACTCGATTACGGATCGTAAAGGCATGGAAGCGTTTCTGTCTCTATTGGTCATAGCTTTGACATATGTGACATGACCTCACATGAGAATGGGCATCCTTGAATAGTTGAGGCCAATAATAACCGGCTCGAGGATTTGATGGGCCGTGGCATTAGCAGACCCATGCCCTCTCCCATGTTTACCATGAAACTCTTCGAGTATTCGCACCGCCTCCTCTTGATCAACGCAACGAAGGTAAATACCTTCATGGTTCTTTCCGTATAATGTGCCGGATCTAACTAGGAAATTAGCAGACTTCAAACGCAAGGCTCGCGCTGAGTAGCATTCAAAAATGATGGACACCTACCATTTAGTAGATAGTACACCACATCCGCATACCACTCCTCCTTGGTTACATCACGACTTCATAATGTTGACAAGGAATTGCGAGATCCTCTGCGATTGCCTTAGCTAACCCTTGCCCCCGCACTATCTTCATCGATTGAATCTCCAGATCAAATTCCTGCAAAGTTGAAACCCACTTACCACGCTTCTCACCTAATTCATTCTGAACGAACATGGCTTTGACAGCAGGATCTGGGACGATAGCAAAGACCCTACTGTGGACTATGTAGTGCCTGAATTTTTTTACAGTCTTAACCAGCGCATACATTTGCTTGTCTAGGGTAGAATATCTCAGCTTCGCATCTTTGAGAGGACTACTCAGAAAGCAATGGGATTTTCAATGCCGCCTTCACTCTTCTGAGTTAAAACACTCGCAAAGGAGTGATCTGAAGCAAATGTGTAGATATAGAAAGGCTTCGTATAATCGAGACTCACCAAAACTGGGGCTTTAGAAATCGCATCCTTGTTATTATCAAAAGCCTCTATCCTTTCATCTCATCCAAATGATCCGGACCTCTTTCTTTAGCATGTCGTTCAAAGGTCCTGCTATCTCTACAAAATCTGCGATAAATTTTCTGACAAAATTGATCTTTCCGAAAAATGATCTCAACCCCTTCTTGCTATTGGGACGAGGAATTTGCTGTATGGCTTCTATTCTCTCAGTGTCAATGGAAATTCCATCCTTAGATATTATATGCCCCAACAGTTTTCCTTCTCGTTACCCCGAAGATGCACTTCTTTGGGTTGAGAGATATACCATGTTCCCTGCATCTTTGAAAGACTTTCTTAAGATCCCTGACATGGTTTTCCCTGTTCTTAGAAAATACAGGAATGTCATCGACGTAAACAATGATGCACTTACCAATAAGCCCTTTAAAAGCAAAATCCATAGCTCGCCGGAAAGTGGCACCTGCGTTCAATAGTCCGAAGGGCATTCTCCTGTATGCAAAGGTGCCCCATTTTGTCGTAAAGGCAGTCTTCATCCTATCACTAGGATGGATAAGGACCTGATTATATCCCGAATAACCATCCAGGAATGACATCATCTCCGACCCGTTTACCTTTTGGAGTATTTCATCGATGGTGGGTAACGGGTAGTTGTCCTTTTGGGATGCCTTATTGAGATTTCTGAAATCAATGCACAACCTTATTTCTCCACTCTTTTTCCTCACAGGGACTAGGTTAGCAACCCACGTGGAATGCCTAACGGGAAAGATGATCTTAGCTTCTAACAGTCGCTTCACCTCTTTCTCTATCAAGGGTTCTAATAATGGATTAACTCGCCTTTGTCTTTTCCTGAAGGGCTTGGACTCTGGCTTCAGTGGAATCGTGTGCATTATGACATTCTGATCATAGGTTTTCAACTCCTTATAACTCCAAGCAATGCAATCTATGTATTCTTTTAATGCATTTGCTATGGAATCCTTCTCCCCGCTTGGTACATGCTTTTGCTATGAATACCTCCCGGGATTTTCTCGCACTTCCAATGTTAACCAAATCACAGGCCTCTCCAGGAGATGGAACCCTTTTACCTTTTCTTGGTTTGCATCCGATATCAAAGATTTTTTCTAATGAAGCTATCTCATCGGGCATCCTGTTGTTTTTTACAGGATTTTTATCTTTCGAAACTACCTCCTCTACGTCCCTTTCTTCTTCATCTATGTACTCGCTTTTCAAATATACCGTAATTAGTGACAAAATGAAATATGTGCCTCGTCACTATCAAATACTTGGAAGTTCGTAACATTATCTCGGTATCGAGGGACAAGGGACCAACTCTATAGAGAACTTCTTGCATTTCTTATGGTCCACTGGCTTCAACATACTCGCTGCTACAGACTAGGGAGTCTGCCGTACGATTGCCCTTTCTCGAGATCAGAGAAATGTTAAAGGCGTCAAACTCATCTATTAAATCTCTGACCCTAGTTCGGTAAAGCCTGAGCCGCCTGTCCTTGCATATGTATTGTCCCCTCACTTGTTTCACCACCAGTTCCGAATCACCAAGGACTTTGATATATTTAATTTTCTTCCGAATGGCCAACTGTAGTCCAAGAATCAAAGCCTCATATTCTCGCCATATTGTTGGTGGCAGTGGAACCGTAGTCCAGTATGCAGCGAATATAGGCTCCCTGGTCCGAACATGACAATTCAACACCGGCTCCTCGCTCCTTGTCCGGACCTCGGATCCATCAAATCTTAAGGTCCAAATGTCTTGATGTCCTTCAAGTAAAGTTGCGCCCAATCCTTTCATCATGGGTATTTTCGAGTGCTTCTATGTCCAAACAAGTATGCTCCCAACTCAGCTTCAATGTACTCGGATCTCGTTCGGCTTGTTGTAATCTCGTGATCATCTCTTTGAGTCGGGGTTCACAGTCAATTCGAATTTGATTGTCCACTCCCCTCCAAGGCAGCCACATGTGTGAAGAGTCTGTCACAATGTAACCATTTAGGTTCTTACTCCAATCTCTTCCCAATACCATGCCATATTTGATAGGAATATCGAGCACCAATATGTCTATGCGCTGTTGAACTCTGGGTTCTGAATTGACTTGAATATGCACATCACCCAGCTCTCCTACTGCCTCCATGGTTGACCTGTCCAACTGCACCACCCTGCTCCTAGAAGGCTTTGGTGTAAGTCCCAATATTTTACAGATTTCTAAGGGCATGATAGTAGCCGAGGCCCCTGAGTCTATTAAACAATTGTGCAAGTTTTTACCTGCAATTCTAATGGTTACCAAAAAGGGAGGTATATCTCGTTTTTCTTTTTGTACAACCACTTGGGACTCAAAACTTTTAGCTTCATGAACTTGTGCAGATGGATTTAATCCTTTTGGTGAACTCACTTCTTGGCCTAATAATCGGGCCATGTCATACATCGATACATTGGCCCTATTCTTCTTCATATCTTCCACCAAATCGTAAGTGAGCTTTTCTCGGATTTGGCAAGTTTTGCATCATCTTAGACTTTTCGACCTTCGATGGAGGAGGGGGATTGACATCTCCTTTAGGGTCAGGAGGGAGTAATTGATTATTAGGAGGAGCAGAGGAAGTTTTGGGCTCTTTAGAACTCCTAGTGTAATATTTGTGATTTGCTTTCCCAAAACGTTTGTTTGCATGAACTTCCAAAGCTTCTTCATCTTCGCTTCCAAAAAATTCTACATCCTCCTCTTCTTCACTTTCATGGGAATGTATGACCTCCGTTAGCATAGACTCCGGTTTCACGTGGCCACAATGCGGGCAATCATTATCACAAGATCCTGCATCTCCACAGTCTTCCGAAATGTCTACCTGGTTGGCAACGGGATTGGGTACCCGCCCGTTGTTAGGGCCGCGTGTTATACATTCCTTTTCCTCTATGATTGTGAGGTCGGTTATGGCCCATGGCCCGATCAACTTTTTTATTGACATTCCCCACTCGTTACCAACACCTTGGCCAACGTTTCTTTCATATTTTCTATGGCCGCTTCGGACCCTTGTGGTTGAGGCACCGCAATTGCAGGTCCAGCTTGTGTTGGCTGCATTAGCCACCTCCGGACTGGGTACAATGGCTTGGGTTTGGGCAGGTGGATTCCATCCCTGATTCCCATTTTGAATGGCTTGAGTTTGGGCAGGTGGATTCCATCCTGGATTCCCATTTTGAATGGCTTGAGTTTGGGCAGGTGGATTCCATCCTGGATTCACACTTTGAATGGGAGTGATTGTTGGATAAGTCGTTGAGCTTGGCGTGTTAATTGGAGCAAACCCCGACATGGTCAACAGATTATTGCCCATACCGAACCCATGCAAACCCATCGAGTTATTTTGAATCAAACTCTGTGTTTGAACAAGCGGCATTCGGATAACCCGACAATGGCGTAACTTGGGTGGGTGTTTGGAAGTTGTTCAACATCGGAGCCTGTGGTGCTACTACCTGGTTCATCATGGCAAATTGGCTGTATGGGCCATATTGTCCCATCCCAATCAATTGAGACAATCCTACGCCTGGCAGGTTCATCTGCTGTTCGAGAGTCATTGTTTCTGCATAAGCCAAAGGAAGGGTTGTAACCTGAGGGTTCCTTCTAGTCAACAAAGATGTTAAAGGATCTAAGGCTCCGAAGTATAGCTGCAAGGCAATTGCAGGGTCTACCGCAAAGTGACGAGTCACATTCGTATATAGCTTTTGAAATCTCTGATTGAACGTTCGAATGGGTTCATTGGTTTGTCTTTTGCAAGATACGAAGAAATTGTATGTCATGGAGGGATCTACTAACTGTCTGAATTGACCTATGAACGCAGTTTCTAGCTGGGCCCATGAAGTTATGGACCCCCGCTGGCAAATTTCGATACCATTCGTTAGCAATGTGGTCTAGACTAGCAGGGAAAACTCGACAAGCAACATCCTCGTGAGTAACCCCCGCCTAAACATGTAATCTTTATAGATTTGGACATGATCTTCTGCTGTTGTTGGACCATCATGAATGAATTTGGGTAATCCCCTTTCAATGTTTCTAGGCAAGTCGTGGACTGCCCCGGGAATATCTAAAGGGGAACTCTGAGCACCATACCAAAGGGCAGGTGGCTGTTGTTGTTGTTGTTGTTGGGCCATGTTATTCAAAGGTGTCAACCCTGTGGGAACAATTGGAACTCCTGGAACTGTGGAGACAGATACAACTGGTGTTACTATCCCACTTGAACTTAAGGGTTCAGGCCCACTAGAGGTACTTGAGTCCAAAGAAATCCCTAACTCAAGTATACTCGGGTGGTATTTCAACTTCTAATGTTTTGTTTTTCGGCCTCCTAGCAAGTGGGAGAAAGGCTTTGGAAGATAGTTTCCCCGTGGTTTTAGACCTAGTAGCAATGTACTCAAAGTTGGGCCAGCTTGGAAACTCTAGGACTCTAAAAGATTTCTCAACTCTACGCTGCGATAAAATGTCTAAATGTTACACCCGCAAGCACAATAGGTGGAAACAAAACTACCCACGTTAATTGTTAGAACAAATCAAAATTGCAAAGCAATACGTAAGGCCCTCCTTCTAGCGCCAAAATGTTGAGTGTTAATTTGTCATATTACAAATAATAACACGCAACTTAGAGTCTCGAACAAAAGACTCTTTCTTGCAAAGAAATAATTTATTTTATTTTCCTTCCTTTTATTATTTCTCCAAGCTTCTTTGTGAAACAGACTTTTACGTATATAAAAATGAATTTCAATTTAATACATACAACCGATATATCCCGTAATAACTCAAATCCTGCAGATAGTCGTTAACAAGGGGCCTTTGTTGATTCTCAATGAACTTTATAATCTTGACTTGTTTGATTAATCAAAAATAAACAAAAATCCTTTTGATGTTCTAATATTCACAATTTATTCTAAGGTTAACCTCGTTCGTTTTATCTCTATTCAATAGTTCTCTTATTTCAATGTTAGTCTCTCACATGAAATTAAGCATATCAAGGAATAAAACAGAAACCGTTATTTTTGAGTCACTGGAAAATAATGAAGGATATTAAAATGGTTCACGATCTCCTCCCCGCAAAATCCCAAGTTAAGAGATGAAGTCCCCAAAACAACCCAACCGATCGGATCTGTACTAACACACAATCTAATCGGATCAGATGCAAGACTCTAAGGAAAAGAATATAACCGCATCATTCTACCATTCACCTATCGTAACCCATCCCATGGCGTAAACGAAATAGATACAAGACAAAATGATGCAACGGAAAGATTGACAATAAAACAATAGTTTTGGCTTCGATCTCCTTTTGATTTTACACACAAAAGTCGTGTTACCAAAGAAAAATCCTTTATTTCAATAAATAATGCTTTTTGTTACAGTCTCCAGCCCCGTATCCATCTACATTTCTGCTATTTAACCTTTCTGTCGTGCGTTCTCGGCTGCTCCATGACGCTTCGTTTCGACTCCCGGGACCCTTCGCTTCAATTCCCGCCTTTTGGTATTCTAACCTTTGCGTGCATTCGTAACGCTCGATCTCTACGGCCAGTAACTGTTGTTATGAAACGTTACTCTGGTTCTGTCATTTCTCGCCACGTGTCCTGCGTCTCCCGCACCTTTCGTAACGCTTTCCCATGGAAATCCCGACAGAATTTGCATTTGGCCTCTTCCGTTTCCTAGCCGCGATAACGCGACATGTCGCGAAATCGTGACATGTCGCGATATCGCGACATGTTCTTGGTCCGTACGCCCGTAGTAGCTCGTTGTAGCGATATCGCTACCGACTTTGCTTTGCCTTCTTTTCAAAAAAGTGGTAGCGATATCGCTACCACTTTGGTTCCGAGCCTTCCTTCAATAAAGTGGTAGCGATATCGCTACCACTTTGGTTCCGAGCCTTCTTCGATGAAGTGGTAGCGATATCGCTACCACTTTTGTTTCAAGCCTTCTCTTCCCGAAGTGGTAGCGAAATCGCTACCACTTTCTTTGAGCTTTCCTTTCATGAACTGGTAGCGATATCGCTACCACTTTTTTTCGAGCCTCTGTTCACAAGTGGTAGCGATTCGCTACCACTCTTCTTTCACGCCTCTTCATTAAAGTGGTAGCGATATCGCTACCACTTTTCTTTCACGCCTTCGCTTCACGAAGTGGTAGCGATTCGCTACCACCTTTCTTTCGCAACTTGTAGCGAAATCGCTACCATTCTCAACTTTCCGTACGCTTCCAAAAACATGTCGCGATTTCGCAACCCTTTCTTTCCACACATCGCGATTTCACGATTTCAATTTTTGCAGCGATGGAGAGACAGGTCGCGATTCGACATGTCGCGATTTCGTGACCCTTTCAACACTTAGGCATTTTTCTTCTTTTCTTCATTTTTAGCATCCGGGTCTTTGAGATCTTCCCTAAAACCTCCAAAAACAAAGGTGGGTCCCCACTTTGGGGTGTGTTGTGGATGAACCACAACAAATGGCGACTCTATTGTCAAATGCTCTTGAGCATTTTAGTAAGAACCCAACCTAACACAAATCACAAATTTGAAAACATGGGTTAGCCCATAATCAATATAACTAATGCCCAAAATCAGAAGTACATGAATTATCAGAATCATCAAGTACTAGCTCGGTGTGTGCAATGAATTCCTTTCCTTATCATTTGAATTTGATCCACATTCCATCATCGGTTTTGCATGAATGCATATGCGAAATTGTGAATGATTTGTGTATCCTACTGAATATGCCATGAGAAAATGCATAGTCACTCTTGTAGTATTATGTGCAAACATTCAAGACTCGCCAAACCCTCTTAGGATCCACTAGTGAACGGTTCATTATATCCCAAAGTTGGTTATGAGTCCCTACTATCTTGAACCCATGTGCAAGTGGATGTGAAATCAGAACTTTGGGGAATCGGACTCCCAACCAACCGAGATGAGAGTTTAACCCTATCCTTACTATTCTGATTTAGAATTCTTTACCTCACTTTGAGCAAAATAACTAAACCAATTATGGAAGAAATGGTCATGCTAGTCTAACCCTCTAGACAATCGGTGGTCTTATTTTTTAGGCAAGACATGATGCCATGCATGGGCCTATCTAACCCCATAATCCAAAACTTATCTTCATTTCTTTGGACCTTGGGGATGACTACCCATCCCTTGCAGAGGACAAGTAGTACGATCCTTACAATCCAATATAAGGATGAGATGGGAAAAATTTATTTATTTTACTTCTTGGACCTTGGGGATGACTACCCATCCAGGTTAGGGACAAATAGTACGATCCTTACAACCCAAGATTTTAAATGTAAATGGAAAATATTAATCTTGTTACTTAGACCTTGGGGATGACTACCCATCCTTTGCTAGGGACAAATAGTACGATCCTTACAATCTAAGACTTAATACGAAATGAAACATAAGAGCTTTGGGGAATCGGATTCTCAACCAACCGAGATGAGAATTTATGCCCTATCCTTACTACTCCATGTGGGTCCAATCAAAGCTTTGGGGAATTAGATTCTCAACCAACCGAGATGAGAATTTAACCCTATCCTTACTACTCTGATTTTAGGCTTTAAGCTCTATGGAAGTGGTCAAAACCACTGTTTTTAGGATCATGTTGCATAATAGGATAGACATGAAAACCATTTTCGCCCAACCTTTTCCTCCAAGTTAGGTTTTGATCATTTTGCTCAAGATCCCTTTTAATGTATGAAACGTGCTTGGTCCTAGATACTTCAAGACTCACTTTTCAACCTTAGGATTTACTTAGATTTATGTTATAACATAACCCTAAGAGGATTCAACATACTCAAATGAATTGCACCTAAGATGCATATGCCACTACGGTGAAATGTATGAAAAGTGAGATGGAACATGAATGCATTATTTCTTGAATTGCAAATGAGATGATTTGTCATGCAAAACCGACTTTTTCATGCATCACAAGCTTCAAATGATCTAAATTAACTGTTTGTATTACATGTGGAGCTTTTACAACATGATTCCAATGTTTCATATTCTCCCAATCTTAGGCATGTGTTCAACATCAAGCTTTTATTCCCTTTTTTTTTTTTTTTTTTTAAAGGCAATGAAAAGGAAATCAAAGGAACACCACCGCCTAAATGTCCAACCTGCACACAAACGCAAAAACCCAACATTAATACAAGAAAAACCTGAAATAAAAAATGAATACATACTAACATATCAAATCTGCACATCAAGAAACTAAATTACAGCATTGACACAAAACTAGATATCTCCCGAAACACACACTTAAGTATCAAATCTGCACACAAAGAAACAGATCACAACATTAATACAAAGCTTAGACATGTCAAAAAAAAAAATAATACACACCTAAACATGAAAAATGAAAGCAAGAAATTACAACGTTATTACATATAATACAAAGCCCAACTACCTCATGCTTGAAAGTAATGCTTCAAGTGCAACCCATTGATAGGTAGTGCCAAATCCTTTCCATCCAAGGTTTTTAGTCTAAAACTATTTTCCCCTAGGATCTCTCGAAATCTGGTAGGGACCTAACCAAAGGTAATCAAATTTATCATGTTCCCCCTTCTTCTCATGTCTTTTGTCCCATAACAACGACTAAATCTGAAATTTTAAACGCCTTGGCCTTAGACCTTTTGTCAAACCATATTTTTACAATGTCTTGGTGTTTACTAAAATGAAGCATAGCTTCATCCCTTTTTTCATCCAAGCGCATTAATTGCGTTAGTCTAGACTCAAGTTTATCATTAGTTCCAAAATAATCTTTCATGAAGTGCAGCGTTTGTAATCTGAGATTTGCAGGAAAAATGGGATCTTGTCCATAAACCAGATGGTAAGGAGATGTCCCTATTGCTTCTTTGACTCTGATTCTGTCAGCCCAAAGGGCCAACTTAAGCTTATTGTGCCAGTCCCGCGGATTCCTTTCCAACAATTTTTTTATGACAATCAACAGATTCTTATTGGATGACTCGGCCAATCCGTTACCTTGAGGGTAATAATTGGAGGAGAACTTTAAACTCACGCTGTTATCAAATGCCCAATTAGCAAACTCTAGAGAGGAAAAGGCCGAACCATTATCACTTACGATGGAGTTAGGCATCCCGAATCTAGTGACAATGTTATCTTCTAAAAATTTAATGACCACCTCTCGCAGTAGCATTCTTTGTGGGGATAGCTTCGGTCCATCTCGTGCAATAATCCGTAGCCGTCAGAATATATTTGTGAGCATCGGATGAATTGGGGCTGATAATCCCAATAAAATCCAGGCCCCATTGCGCGAAAGGTCCTGGACTCGATTACGGACTGTAAAGGCATGGAAGCGTTTCTGTCTCTATTGGCTGCAGTTTGACATATGTGACATGACCTCACATGAGAATGGGCATCCTTGAATAGTTGAGGCCAATAATAACCGGCTCTGAGGATTTGATGGGCTGTGGCATTAGCAGACCCATGCCCTGTCCCATGTTTACCATGAAACTCTTCGAGTATTCGCACTGCCTCCTCTTGATCAACGCAACGAAGGTAAATACCTTCATGGTTCTTTCTGTATAATGTGCCAGATCTAACTAGAAAATTAGCAGACTTCAAACGCAAGGCTCGCAGCTGAGTAGCATTCAAAAATGATGGACACCTACCATTTAGTAGATAGTACACCACATCTGCATACCACTCCTCCTTGGTTACATCAGCGACTTCATAATGTTGACAAGGAATTGCGAGATCCTCTGCGATTGCCTTAGCTAACCCTTGCCCCCGCACTATCTTCATCGATTGAATCTCCAGATCAAATTCTTGCAAAGTTGAAACCCACTTACCACGCTTCTCACCTAATTCATTCTGAACGAACATGGCTTTGACAGCAGGATCTGGGACGATAGCAAAGACCCTATTGTGGACTATGTAGTGCCTGAAATTTTTTACAGTCTTAACCAGCGCATACATTTGCTTGTCTAGGGTAGAATATCTCAGCTTCGCATCTTTGAGAGGACTACTCAGGAAAGCAATGGGATTTTCAATGCTGCCTTCACTCTTCTGAGTTAAAACACTCGCAAAGGAGTGATCTGAAGCAAATGTGTAGATATAGAAAGGCTTCGTATAATCGGGACTCACCAAAACCGGGGCTTTAGAAATCGCATCCTTGATATTATCAAAAGCCTCTATCCTTTCATCTGTCCAAATGATCTGGACCTCTTTCTTTAGCATGTCGTTCAAAGGTCTTGCTATCTCTGCAAAATCTGCGATAAATTTTCTGACAAAATTGATCTTTCCGAAAAATGATCTCAACCCCTTCTTGCTATTGGGACGAGGAATTTGCTGTATGGCTTCTATTCTCTCAAGGGTCAATGGAAATTCCATCCTTAGATATTATATGCCCCAACAGTTTTCCTTATGTTACCCCGAAGATGCACTTCTTTGGGTTGAGAGATATACCATGTTCCCTGCATCTTTGAAAGACTTTCTTAAGATCCCTGACATGGTTTTCCCTGTTCTTAGAAAATACAGGAATGTCATCGACGTAAACAATGATGCACTTACCAATAAGCCCTTTAAAAGCAAAATCCATAGCTCGCTGGAAAGTGGCACCTGCGTTCAATAGTCCGAAGGGCATTCTCCTGTATGCAAAGGTGCCCCATTTTGTCGTAAAAGCAGTCTTCATCCTATCACTAGGATGGATAAGGACCTGATTATATCCCGAATAACCATCCAAGAATGACATCATCTCCGACCCGTTTACCTTTTGGAGTATTTCATCGATGGTGGGTAACGGGTAGTTGTCCTTTTGGGATGCCTTATTGAGATTTCTGAAATCAATGCACAACCTTATTTCTCCACTCTTTTTCCTCACGGGGACTAGGTTAGCAACCCACGTGGAATGCCTAACGGGAAAGATGATCTTAGCTTCTAACAATCGCTTCACCTCTTTCTCTATCAAGGGTTCTAATAATGGATTAACTCGCCTTTGTCTTTGCCTAAAGGGCTTGGACTCTGGCTTCAGTGGAATCGTGTGCATTATGACATTCCGATCATAGGTTTTCAACTCCTTATAACTCCAAGCAATGCAATCTATGTATTCTTTTAATGCATTTGCTATGGAATCCTTCTCCTGCTTGGTACATGCTTTTGCTATGAATACCTCCCGGGGATTTTTTGCACTTCCAATGTTAACCAAATCACAGGCCTCTCCAGGAGATGGAACCCTTTTACCTTTTCTTGGTTTGCATCCGATATCAAAGATTTTTTCTAATGAAGCTATCTCATCAGGCATCCTGTTGTTTTTTACAGGATTTTTATCTTTCGAAACTACCTCCTCTACGTCCCTTTCTTCTTCATCTATGTACTGCTTTTCAAATATACCAGAATTAGTGACAAAATGAAATATGTGCCTGTCACTATCAAATACTTGGAAGTTCGTAACATTATCTGGTATCGAGGGACAAGGGACCAACTCTATAGAGAACTTCTTGCATTTCTTATGGTCCACTGGCTTCAACATACTCGCTGCTACAGCTAGGGAGTCTTCCAGACGATTGCCCTTTCTCGAGATCAGAGAAATGTTAAAGGCGTCAAACTCATCTATTAAATCTCTGACCCTAGTTCGGTAAAGCCTGAGCCGCCTGTCCTTGCATATGTATTGTCCCCTCACTTGTTTCACCACCAGTTCCGAATCACCAAGGACTTTGATATATTTAATTTTCTTCCGAATGGCCAGTTGTAGTCCAAGAATCAAAGCCTCATATTCTGCCATATTGTTGGTGGCAGAGGAACCGTAGTCCGTATGCAGCGAATATAGGCTCCCTGGTCCGAACATGACAATTCAACACCGGCTCCTGCTCCTTGTCCGGACCTGGATCCATCAAATCTTAAGGTCCAAATGTCTTGATGTCCTTCAATAAAGTTGCGCCCAATCCTTTCATCATGGGTATTTTCGAGTGCTTCTATGTCCAAACAATATGCTCCCAACTCAGCTTCAATGTACTGGATCTCGTTCGGCTTGTTGTAATCTGTGATCATCTCTTTGAGTCGGGGTTCACTGTCAATTCGAATTTGATTGGCCACTCCCCTCCAAGGCAGCCACATGTGTGAAGAGTCTGTCACAATGTAACCATTTAGGTTCTTACTCCAATCTCTTCCCAATACCATGCCATATTTGATAGGAATATCGAGCACCAATATGTCTATGCGCTGTTGAACTCTGGGTTCTGAATTGACTTGAATATGCACATCACCCAGCTCTCCTACTGCCTCCATGGTTGACCTGTCCAACTGCACCACCCTGCTCCTAGAAGGCTTTGGTGTAAGTCCCAATATTTTACAGATTTCTAAGGGCATGATAGTAGCCGAGGCCCCTGAGTCTATTAAACAATTGTGCAAGTTTTTACCTGCAATTCTAATGGTTACCAAAAAGGGAGGTATATCTCGTTTTTCTTTTTGTACAACCACTTGGGACTCAAGCACTTTTAGCTTCATGAACTTGTGCGGATGGATTTAATCCTTTTGGTGAACTCACTTCTTGGCCTAATAATCGGGCCATGTCATACATCGATACATTGGCCCTATTCTTCTTCATATCTTCCACCAAATCGTAAGTGAGCTTTTCTGGATTTGGCAAGTTTTGCATCATCTTATAGCTTTTGCGACCTTCGATGGAGGGAGGGGGATTGACATCTCCTTTAGGGGCCAGGAGGGAGTAATTGATTATTAGGAGGAGCAGAGGAAGTTTTGGGCTCTTTAGAACTCCTAGTGTAATATTTGTGATTTGCTTTCCCAAAACGTTTGTTTGCATGAACTTCCAAAGCTTCTTCATCTTCGCTTCCAAAAAATTCTACATCCTCCTCTTCTTCACTTTCATGGGAATGTATGACCTCCGTTAGCATAGACTCCGGTTTCACGTGGCCACAGTGCGGGCAATCATTATCACAAGATCCTGCATCTCCACAGTCTTCCGAAATGTCTACCTGGTTGGCAACGGGATTGGGTACCCGCCCGTTGTTAGGCTGCGTGTTATACATTCCTTTTCCTCTATGATTGTGAGGTCGGTTATGGCCCATGGCCTCGATCAACTTTTTTATTGACATTCCCCACTGTTACCAACACCTTGGCCAACGTTTCTTTCATATTTTCTATGGCTGCTTCGGACCCTTGTGGTTGAGGCACTGCAATTGCAAGTCCAGTTGTGTTGGCTGCATTAGCCACCTCTGGATTGGGTACAATGGCTTGGGTTTGGGCAGGTGGATTCCATCCTGGATTCCCATTTTGAATGGCTTGAGTTTGGGCAGGTGGATTCCATCCTGGATTCCCATTTTGAATGGCTTGAGTTTGGGCAGGTGGATTCCATCCTGGATTCACACTTTGAATGGGAGTGATTGTTGGATAAGTCGCTGAGCTTGGCATGTTAATTGGAGCAAACCCCGACATGGTCAACAGATTATTGCCCATACCGAACCCATGCAAACCCATCGAGTTATTTTGAATCAAACTCTGTGTTTGAACAATGGCATTCGGATAACCTGACAATGGCGTAACTTGGGTGGGTGTTTGGAAGTTGTTCAACATCGGAGCCTGTGGTGCTACTACCTGGTTCATCATGGCAAATTGGCTGTATGGGCCATATTGTCCCATCCCAGTCAATTGAGACAATCCTGCGCCTGGCAGGTTCATCTGTTGTTCGAGAGTCATTGTTTCTGCATAAGCCAAAGGAAGGGTTGTAACCTGAGGGTTCCTTCTAGTCAACAAAGATGTTAAAGGATCTAAGGCTCCGAAGTATAGCTGCAAGGCAATTGTAGGGTCTACCGCAAAGTGACGAGTCACATTCGTATATAGCTTTTGAAATCTCTGATTGAACGTTCGAATGGGTTCATTGGTTTGTCTTTTGCAAGATACGAAGAAATTGTATGTCATGGAGGGATCTACTAACTGTCTGAATTGACCTATGAACGCAGTTTCTAGCTGGGCCCATGAAGTTATGGACCCTGCTGGCAAATTTCGATACCATTCGTTAGCAATGTGGTCTAGACTAGCAAGGAAAACTCGACAGGCAACATCCTCGTGAGTAACCCCCGCCTAAACATGTAATCTTTATAGATTTGGACATGATCTTCTGTTGTTGTTGGACCATCATGAATGAATTTGGGTAATCCCCTTTCAATGTTTCTAGGCAAGTCGTGGACTGCCCCGGGAATATCTAAAGGGGAACTCTGAGCACCATACCAAAGGGCAGGTGGTTGTTGTTGTTGTTGTTGTTGGGCCATGTTATTCAAAGGTGTCAACCCTGTGGGAACAATTGGAACTCCTGGAACTGTGGAGACAGATACAACTGGTGTTACTATCCCACTTGAACTTAAGGGTTCGGGCCCACTAGAGGTACTTGAGTCCAAAGAAATCCCTAACTCAAGTATACTGGGTGGTATTTCAACTTCTAATGTTTTGTTTTTCGGCCTCCTAGCAGTGGGAGAAAGGCTTTGGAAGATAGTTTCCCCTGTGGTTTTAGACCTAGTAGCAATGTACTCAGGTTGGGCCAGCTTGGAAACTCTAGGACTCTAAAAGATTTCTCAACTCTGCTGCTAGATAAAATGTCTAAATGTTACACCCGCAAGCACAATAGGTGGAAACAAAACTACCCACGTTAATTGTTAGAACAAATCAAAATTGCAAAGCAATACAGAAGGCCCTCCTTCTAGCGCCAAAATGTTGAGTGTTAATTTGTCATATTACAAATAATAACACGCAACTTAGAGTCTCGAACAAAAGACTCTTTCTTGCAAAGAAATAATTTATTTTATTTTCCTTCCTTTTATTATTTCTCCAAGCTTCTTTGTGAAACAGCTTTTACGTATATAAAAATGAATTTCAATTTAATACATACAACTGATATATCCTAGAATAACTCAAAATCCTGCAGATAGCTGTTAACAAGGGGCCTTTGTTGATTCTCAATGAACTTTATAATCTTGACTTGTTTGATTAATCAAAAATAAACAAAAATCCTTTTGATGTTCTAATATTCACAATTTATTCTAAGGTTAACCTGTTCGTTTTATCTCTATTCAATAGTTCTGTTATTTCAATGTTAGTCTCTGACATGAAATTAAGCATATCAAGGAATAAAACAGAAACTGTTATTTTTGAGTCAGCTGGAAAATAATGAAGGATATTAAAATGGTTAACGATCTCCTCCCCGCAAAATCCCAAGTTAAGAGATGAAGTCCCCAAAACAACCCAACCGATCAGATCTGTACTAACACACAATCTAATCAGATCAGATGCAAGACTCTAAGGAAAAGAATATAACTGCATCATTCTACCATTCACCTATCGTAACCCATCCCATGGCGTAAACGAAATAGATACAAGACAAAATGATGCAACGGAAAGATTGACAATAAAACAATAGTTTTGGCTTCGATCTCCTTTTGATTTTACACACAAAAGTCGTGTTACCAAAGAAAAATCCTTTATTTCAATAAATAATGCTTTTTTGTTACAGTCTCCAGCCCCTTATCCATCTACATTTCTGCTATTTAACCTTTCTGTCGCGTGTTCTCGGCTGCTCCATGACGCTTCGTTTCGACTCCCGGACCCTTCGCTTCAATTCCCGCCTTTTGGTATTCTAACCTTTGCGTGCAATCGTAACGCTCGATCTCTGCGGCCAGTAACTGTTGTTATGAAACGTTACTCTGGTTCTGTCATTTCCGCCACGTGTCCTGCGTCTCCTGCACCTTTCGTAACGCTTTCCCACGGAAATCTCGACAGAATTTGCATTTGGCCTCTTCCGTTTCCTAGCCGCGATAACGCGACATGTCGCGAAATCGTGACATGTCGCGATATCGCGACATGTTCTTGGTCCGTACGCCCGTAGTAGCTCGTTGTAGCGATATCGCTACCGACTTTGCTTTGCCTTCTTTTCAAAAAGTGGTAGCGATATCGCTACCACTTTGGTTCCGAGCCTTCCTTCGATGAAGTGGTAGCGATATCGCTACCACTTTGGTTCCGAGCCTTCCTTCGATGAAGTGGTAGCGATATCGCTACCACTTTGGTTTCGAGCCTTCCTTCGATGAAGTGGTAGCGATATCGCTACCACTTTTTCTTCGAGCCTTCCTTCGATGAAGTGGTAGCGATATCGCTACCACTTTGGTCTCGAGCCTCTGCTTCACGAAGTGGTAGCGATATCGCTACCACTTTTCTTTCGATGCCTCTCTTTTAAAGTGGTAGCGATTCGCTACCACTTTTCTTTCGAGCCTCTGCTTCACGAAGTGGTAGCGATTCGCTACCACCTTTCTTTCGGCAACTTGTAGCGAAATCGCTACCATTCTCAACTTTTCGTACGCTTCCAAAAAACGCGTCGCGATTTCGCAACACCTCTTTTCTTTGCCGCCGACACGTCACGATTTCGTGACAGATTTCAATTTTTCGTAGCGATGGAGAGACAGGTCACGATTTCATGACATGTCGCGATATCGTGACATGTCGTGATTTCGACACGATATCTCATTTTACATGCGCGATATCGAGACATGTCGCGATATCGCGACATGTCGCGATTTCGCGACCCTTTCAACACTTAGGCATTTTTCTTCTTTTCTTCATTTTTAGCATCCGGGTCTTTGAGATCTTCCCTAAAACCTGCAAAAACAAAGGTGGGTCCCCACTTTTGGGGTGTGTTGTGGATGAACCACAACACTACCCGAGGGACCAAGAGGAGTCGTAGGACTCATTGGTCATCGAGTTCTCATAGGGCTTCTACAACGCAGGGTCCTCGAAGGGATCCTGTTGGCACCAACTAGTTGCATCATGTATTTCTTTTTGTATTTTACCTTCTTTTTATTTTTCTATGAGCCTTAGTGCTCTGATGTATACAGCCTATGGGAATTTTGTACTTTTGAGACCTCCATATATATATATATATATATATTTATATATATATATATACATGGCCTTTTATTTTGGTTATCTCATGTGTTAATGTTTATATGCATGCTTCTTGTTAATGCTTTGTTATCGCTTATTTGATGCAATATAAATATTTTTATGTTTGTTCTATGATAATGAATGCAAACTAATATGTAATATGCAGTTTAATTATTTGTTCATGTAACTATATGATGGCATGCATGATGTTCATGTAATATTTTATAGCTCAGAGTAGTTGACCATTACTTGTTCATTGTTGCAATTGGGGGTATCCAATCTTGGTGACTTTTTGTGGGTGATGTATGGTGGATATGTATGTGATAATGGAAGAATATGTTGATGGTGATATGGAAGATGGTATGGTTTTTTATATTTAACAGTGGAATATTTTCAAAGACTCAAACACTCTAGTAATGTAAACCATTTTCTTGACCATTGTCTACCTTTCTTTAGGACCAAGGTGTGTGCAAGTGGAGTTCATTTACTAAATCTTGAGTTTGGCAATGACCCTAAGCAATCAAGAACCAGTGCATGTGATTGTGAAGTTCATTAACCCATCATGAGTAAATTGGATGGTACCTGTTATGGGATTTACCTATTAGCTAGCTTACCCGTATGTGCGGTCAGAGGTCTCCCTTTTAGGAGAGAGACATGTCACCCTGCATGAGTTTACTCCACTACCAGTCAAGCGTCTATAGCCCCGGTGGAGGTTCGCTCCATAGTCCAATGATCTGATATTTAAGCTTTTGGGATGACTATATAACTTTTCGAGGGGAATGTAGTACGATCCTTTCAGCCTTAGGGATCTGTGGTGTGTGTTTAGAATTAATTTTGTATAGAGTTTTGGGGAATCGGATTCTCAACCGAAGTGTGATGAGAATGTGATCCTATCCTTACTACTCTACATTTGTTTAAATTTGGAGCATTATTGTGATAGTGGTGAAAACCACTATTTTTTATTTTGGACTATGTTGCGTGATAGGGTAAGCGAGGAATTTTACTTTTTCGCTTCAAGGTGTACCCAAGTTGGCGTTGTCCTTCTCTTACTCAAAATGCTTTTAAGATTTGTAAAAGTGTATTTGGTTCAAGATTGTTTTGGGGTCAATCTACCATACTCAAGACTTTCTTAATGTGACAAAAGTGCTTTGGTCCTAAAGAAAATTGGACATATTATTGAAATTTGGTTTTTCACTAGACATGATTGAGTGACTGAAAATTTGATTGTAGATGTAAGGATAACATGTGTTGTATATCTTTGGTTGAATTGGGAAAAAGCCTTAGGTGGGTACCCCCAATTCTTGGAACTTGTTTTATTTGGTCGTATCATCACCACTACAAAATATTATTGAACATGGGATGGGATGGATGCAATTATATGGTATATATATATATTTTTTTTTTTTGTAATGTTGCTACATGCTTATGATATGCTTATGTTAATGCAAAAATTAATTTTTTTTTTGTGATATGAATATTTTCATGTGATATGTGAATGCAATATGCGAAATGCAAGTAAAGATATTTCTATTTACAATGTAAAATGTATGCAATGTAGAAATATAAATTCTTTTTTTTGTTTTTAGCCATGTACATATATATACATATATTGCAGGTCGACTTATGCATAAAATGCCTTTAGGTGCATTATGTTTAGTGGCTCTGGCTCCAACTTTCCTTCTAAGTCGGCAAGTCTATACGTTCCTGGTCCCAAATTTTGCTTTACAATATATGGGCCTAACCAATTAGCTGCAAATTTATCTCTCAAGTGCGGCAAAGCATTGGTATTTTGTTGATTTTCTTTGAGCACTAGGTCCCCTACTTGAAATTCATGAGGATGGACTTTTGCGTTGTAAGCACGTTTGATTCTGTCTTGATATACTCGCAAATGCTCTAGAGCATTGATGCATTTTTCATCAATAAGTGTCAATTGGTCAAGACGTGCTTGTCTAGCGGTGTCATCATCCATGAATTCCTGTAATGCGATTCGCAAGGAGGGTATCTCGAGCTCGAAAGGTAATATAGCTTCAGCACCGTAAACTAATGAAAATGGTGTTGCTCCTGTTGGCGTTCTGATGCTTGTTCTGTAAGCCCATAGTGCCAAAGGAAGTTGAGTATGCCAATCTCGATGATTTTCTTTGACCAGTTTCTTGAGAATGGATACCATTGTTTTGTTGGTTGCTTCAGCTTGCCCATTTGCTTGTGGGTAATAAGGTGTTGAGAAACTGTGTTGGATTTTGAATTTTTTGCACAAGGCTCTAACATCCTTATTCTTAAATGACTTCCCATTATCAGAAATTATCTTTGAGGGTATTCCAAAATGATAGATAATATGTTGAAGTATAAACTCCGCTATTCGAGGTCTAGTCGTAGTGGTCATTGGAATTGCTTCCACCCATTTTGTGAAGTATTCCGTAGTAGTTATGATGAATTTATGTTGTCTTGATGAAGCAGGTGATATTTTACCAATCAAATCGAGGCCCCATTGTGAAAATGGCCAAAGACTTTGAATGGGTTGTAAAGCGTGTGATGGTACATGAGTCAAATTTACATGGTGTTGGCACTTTTGGCACTTTTTGACATATTTACAATAGTCATTTTCCATGGTCGTCCAATAGTATCCCATGCACAGTATTCTCTTTGCAATGGCCATTCCACTGAAGTGGCCACCACAAGTACCATCGTGGGCTTCTGCTATAGCTCGTTCTATTTCAATCGAATTTAGACATCGTAATAATATTCCATCATAACCACGTTTATATAACACGTCCCCCAGTAGAGTAAAATGAATTGCTTTTTGTTTGAACATTCTTTTTGTAGTTCATGTCATTTCTATTGGGAGTGTTCCAGACTTAAGAAAGTCTCTTATCTCATCAAGGTAAGAATTGTAAGGTTCGGCATGTATCAAACAAACATTCTTCTCACCTGTAGATTTTGCTTTTTGAATTGATGGCTTTGACACTGTTGTTATGATTAGCGGTTGTACTTCTCCATGCTCATTCTTGGGGATGAGAGATCCCAAAGAAGCCATTGCATCCACAAATTTGTTTGTCGAACGGGGTAGGTTACTAATTTCATACCAATCAAACTTTTGTAGCAACTTTGTTGCCACTTCATGGTATTGCTTTAAAACTGGTTCCTTACATTGGTATTCTCCTTTTACTTGATAGACAACTAGTTGAGAATCACCAAAAATGCTTAGTCTTTTTATTCCCATTGCTATAGCTGATTGAAGGCCTAAGATTAAGGCTTCATACTCTGCGTTATTGTTAGTGCATGTGAAGTCGAGTTTGAATGATAAAGGAATTGGTATCCCTTCGGGTGTATAAAATATGACTCCCGCACCTTGTCCTTTTTCGCACTTAGACCCATCAAAGAACATTGTCATGTCTGCTTCATCCTCAGAAGAAACTAACTCTTCTTGTTCTGTGATAGAGAATACTGAATCATCTGGAAGCTCAATGATTAGTGGTTTGTCATTATGTAGCGGAGCTTCAGCTAGTTGATCGGCTATCACCTGACCTTTTATGGATTTTTGACTTACGAATTCAAGATCGAATTTGGTTAAAAGCATTATCCATTTAGCAGTACGGGTGTTGTTGTATGTGCGAGTCATCATGTATCACAGAGGATTTTCTCTAGCTATGACATAAGTAGTGTTGCTTAGCATATAATGTCTAAGTTTCTTAGTGGCAAAAACCACTGCTAAACACAACTTTTCGACATAAGCATATCTTGTTTCGTAACTTACCAAGGTTCGACTTATATAGTAAATTGCTTGCTCCTTATGATTTTCATTCTTTTGTGCAAGCATTGTCCCTAGTGCAAAATCTATTGCAAAAATGTATAGGTAAAAAGGGACTCATGTTCGAGGCGGTGTAAGAACTGGTGGTGAAGCCAGATACTTCTTTATGTCATCAAATACCTCTTGACATTCAACTGTCCAAGAGAATGTCACCCCCTTTTGTAACAAGCGGTTAAATGGCCTGCATTTATCTGAGAGTTGTGCAATGAATCATCGGATAGATTGGACCTTTCCTTGCAAACTACGCAACTCTTTCAAGTTCTTGGGAGGTGGCATCTCTAATATAGCTTTTACCTTACCTGGGTCCACTTCAATGCCTCGCTTGGAGATAATGAATCCTAGAATATTTTTGGATGTGACACCAAATACGCATTTCTTAGGATTTAACCTTACTTTATGTTCTAGCAATCGATCGAATGCTTTTTCCAAGACTTCAATGTGCTCAAGACGTGTTTTTGATTTAGCAATCAGGTCATCTACATAATCCTCGATGATATTATGCATATAGTCATGAAATATGTACGTCATAGCACGTTGATATGTTGCTCCTGCATTCTTAAGTCCAAAAGGCATCACTCTATAACAAAATGTCCCCTAGGGTGTTGTAAATGTTGTCTTGTGTTGATCTTCGGGATTAATTCGAATTTGATTGTATCCCGAGAAACCATCCATTAAGGAAAGCATTTCATGGCCAGCATAGGAGTCTACTAGTTGATCGATGTTAGGCAAAGGAAAATCATCCTTGGGACACGCTTTGTTTAAGTCTCAAAAATCAGTGCACACACGTATCCCTCCGTTCGGTTTGCGAACGGGTACCATATTTGAGAGCCACTCTGGGTAATCAATTGGTACTATGAAGTATACATCCAATAACTTTTGTAGTTCTTCTTTCACAATTAATGCAACTATTGGATGGACTTTCCTAAGATTTTGCTTGAACGGTTTTGCGTCTGATGCCAATGTAAGGTTGTGGACTACCAAGTCTGGGTCTAAACCAGGCATGTCTTTATATGACCATGCGAACACTTCTTTCTTTCTCATCAACACGCTGATTATGTGTTCTTTTTCTTCTATGGATAAATCTTTTGTGATTTTGACAATTTGGGGATTATCCGCGTCTTGACTAAGGTTCACGTCTATAGATTCTTCAATCAGCATGTGAGAACCTTCTTCTAATTGATGTGGAGTTGGGATGAGATGGATATCATCCGCCACATTTTCAAATGTGTCAGGGGCTTCCCCCTCTACTTCAGTTTGGAAAACTGAGTGATCTGATGATGAAGGTTGTTGTGAGATATATGCATTTGAAGCACATAGCAACTCTTCGGACAGGATAAATTTGGCAATGGATGGCAGGGATGAGATCCTATCCATGGCAATGAGGTTGGTGTCGATATGGATCGGCTTTGCCTCATCATATGGATTACGGAGTGGGGTGAGCAAATCAATAGAAACCATGTTGATTTGATGGAAATGAGGTGGCTGCGATTCGAGAGATGATGACTCATCCTCTCTAGGTTGCAACTGACCTAATGTGTGTGATTGGTAGTGTTGCATGTGATGCCAATGTGACGGAGGAGGTTCTAGTTCAGGACTCTCATGGTCTTTGTTTAGCCAAAAAAGAGTGTGGTCTATTGGGAACTTCTTTTGGTACCAGTTATCTCTCCGAATAGATTCTGCATATATTAACTCCTCTTGAGGTTCTTCTGCTTCCTGATTAAGTTGTTCATGATGTGCCTCTCCTTGGAGAATTCTCCTAGCTTGCATTTCACGCTCATGATTAAGATATATCATTTTAGTCTCATCTTCATAATCATCGTCGCTTATCCAGAAGCCATTAGCATTGGTATGAGGTCCCAAAACGAGTGGCATGTAATTTGGTCCTTGTTGTAAGGTCTGCTCTAGGAAAGCTCCAATTTCATGAGGGTAAAAATCATAGATATTGTATTCACCATATTCCATGTCTGTTGGACCTTCGTATTCTGGTTCCTGTTGTAAGGCTTGTTCTGGGACAACTCCAATTTCATGAGGGTAATAATTATGGATTAGGTATCCACCATCTATATCATCATCCTCATATTTAGGTTCATCCTCTTGGTCGCTTCCTTCTTCTTCTTCCTCGCACTCAATGTCAAGTTCTTGGAAGGCATGGTTAAGAGAAGAGCTTGCGATGGAAGGTCTGTAGCCTAGACCAGAGCGGTCACTTGGTTCTCTATATTCTGGCTCAACAATGTGGTGAGGTCCTTGTTCATGTCATCCAAGTCCATATCCTTGCCAATTAACCCTCTGAAAGTATCTCATCGGGAATGTTGGGTTAGATAAATAATCAATATCTTCATTAAACTCTTGTAAAGGGTCCTCATCCGGAGGAGATGGGTCAGATGAAGAATCTACCCCCCCATATATGAAATTGATTGCATTTTCTTGAGAACCCATCCTATATATCTCACCTATGGCTAAAGGTGGGTCGCGAGGGCGACCGTAATCTCTGACTGACTCAATAGGTGGTGTAACTATGACACTTTCAATAATATACTCGCCAATACCTAGACTGGCAAGATGTACTACAACTCAGGAAGGTTGGGAGGCTGATGGTTCGATGGATGAAGAAGGTTCTTCTAAGCTAGCCTACGGCTCTAATGGCGATGGTGGATTTTCTCTGATAGGTGGCCCTATTTGCGAAACTATGGGCTGTGAGGTTTATGGGTTGCTAATGGATGGAGTGGGTTGTGTTGTGAATATGAATGGTTTTTGTGGATCTGGTAGTGTGGTGGATGGAGTTGGCGGTTGGTTGGCAGGATGATCAAGTGTGATTGGAAAATGATATGTAGTGTTTGAAGGTTGAATTGAGCTGACACTTTTTAATGCAAAAGTTGGGTCAACTATGGGCAATTCTTCTTGGATGGGGGCCTTTGATGAAGTGTTACTAGGTGGAATGGTCCTTATGGTGAGTGGCTGGATAGTTAGGTGTGTTGATGGAAGCAAGGGCTCATATGGGTTTGAAATTAAGTTGCAATACTTGAAAGGTTCTGTGTCAGTTGGTATACAATGTACTTTACCTTCATGTACATATTTTAAGCATTGATGCAACGTTGAAGGTACACACTTCATTTCCCTAATCCAAGGGCATCCAAGAAGTATATTATATTGCATTTCTCCTTCCAGGATGTGAAAGAGAACATGTATTGTTTTTACCCCCACGGTGACAGGAAGAACAACATTTCCTACAGTTGAGCATAAAGCGTCATTAAAAGCCCTAAGGGTGAAGGTGGATGTTGTGATGTGTGATGATGGGATGTTGAGCTTTTTCATTGCAGGTGTGGTGATGAGATTGATGGAGGAACCGGTATCAATGAGGACTCTCTTGAATGGCTTCCTGTCAATGTGAGCTACTATGTGCAATGGTGGATCGGGTGAATCTACCAAAATTTGCTTTTCCTCAAAGTCATAAAATGCTATCGAGGGTTCCATGCACTTTTGCACACTCCCCACAAAGGAATTGAATGCATTGGGGTCCTCCGACTGTACTTGGATAGACTTTAGAATTTCCATCAATGCTTCCCTATGAGGTGTTGATTGTTGTATCAACTCATAAATTGACAATTTTGCTGAAGCCATTTTTAAACTTTGTGTTAACCGACTATTTAATGTGATAACTAGGTGATTGTGCAAAGGTGGTGGTGGAATGTTTGGTCCAAGTTGTATGGGCACATTTGTTGGTTGTGTTTCCAGAGTTTGAGTTGTGCGATTAGCTTACCTCTGTCCATGGGTAACTATACTGATAGCTCCTACAAAACCTTGTGGTAGTTGAGACACATAATTAACCTGATTGGGAGGAACTGTTGAAGTTGATGCTCCCATCGGTTGTTGATTTGCCTCTCGATGTGGCAAAGGTGTTTGATAGATGCCTAGGTTTTGGTTATTTTGGGCTAGTGGGTTGTCAACTTTGATTGTACCCACTTCCAATAAATCTTGCACAATTCCTTTGAAACCATGACAACCTTCAATATCATGTCCTCTTTGTCTATGATAGATGCAAAAGAGGTGTTCTTTGTAACCTTTTGTCTTTGGTTTGTTAGGATCTTCAGGTTTCATTTCTGGCAATGTAAAGAGTTTTGCCGCATACAACTTTTGGAAGACTAATGAATATGGCTCTTGTACTGGTGTGTAATTTCTTTTTGGCTTAAAATGACGTTGTTGCCTTTCTGCAAGTTGTGTCTGATTTTGTGCCTGTTGTGGGGGTGGAACCGCTTGATAATTCAATTGTTGTGGTTGTTGTTGTTGTTGGGGTTGTTGGATTTGTGCTTGGGCTGGTTGATTTAACTATGGTTGGCCCAAAACTATCTGGTTAACCTATGCGGTCTTGGACTGACCGTGGTTATTCCCCTTTTGATTCTTATTGTGCCACTCTTTCTTTTTAGGCTTTATCTCACCTTCATGAATTTTGATCTCTTCTATTAGCTTTGCTTGGGTGAGTGCCTCATCGAATGTTCTATACTGTTGTAGCTGTAGTAACGAAGAGATGGGCCTAGCACAACTCTTCATGAACATTCGTATTATCTCTGACATAGGGAGGGAAAATGGTAACTTGATCATGACTGACCTCCATCGATTGCCAAAGTCATAGACCGATTCATCGTCATATTATTTTAGATAAATCAAATCAGTCAATGTGGTTTGTTTTCTGACATTTAGGGCGAATCTTTCCAAGAACTGGTCCGCTAGTTGTTCAAATGTAAAAACACTTTGATGTGGCAGGTGGTTGTACCAGTCTTGGGCTTCTCCCCCTAATGTCTGAGGAAAGGTATGTAACAGTAGTGCATCATTGCTCTTGATTCTGAAGCATGCATTTACAAATCTAGTTATATGTTCACGAGGGTCCTCTTCCCCCTTAAATTCAAGCTT
Organism: Wollemia nobilis; assembly: GCA_028583015.1. Taxonomy (NCBI): domain Eukaryota; kingdom Viridiplantae; phylum Streptophyta; class Pinopsida; order Araucariales; family Araucariaceae; genus Wollemia; species Wollemia nobilis. The sequence goes on from JAQPPZ010002979.1 coordinate 2,492,629, forward strand.
GGGTATTTGAAAATCCGTTGGATATGGCGGCTCAAGCACTAAAGCATGAATAGGATGATTGAGTAGTTGCCTTAAAGTTGGATTTTGGTATTGCAAACCTAGAGTTTGCATGGCAAGACTATCAATCTAACTCTGTAAGAACTGGTATCTAGGGTCATCCATAGGACTGACACTCGAATGTACTTGATGCTATTGGTAATGGGGTGGATTGTATGTAGGTTACGGGTGATAAGGTATGGTTGGCTGAAATGTGTTATGGTAAGGATGTTGATGAAGGTTATGATATGGATGGGGTGATGGAGGTATGATGGTATGTTGACCTACTATATTAGCATATGGATGTGGAGGTTGATTATGAACCATAGTGGTGGATGGGGGCACATTACCCAAGATGGATCTTGGATGAAGGTATTTGTTTGGTGAGATGTAGGTGGAAAGTTGTGCTCAATCCCTTGCAAATGTTGGTTGGGGTCAGGATTTACGCTATGGTTAGCATTATCTAAAATCATTTGTTGTAGTTGTAAGAAATTTTGTTGCATAGCAATTGCATTTGAAGTAGGGACCGCCACATGTGATGTGGTAGGCTAGGTTGGTTGTGGAACAACCATGGTAGTGGAAGTGAGTGGGGGGTAAGTAGCAAAGGGTATTGCCACTGATTGTGGTATGATATGAGATGTAGAACCTATGAGGGTAGTGGGTGGAGTGGATGTTGGGGCTTGTGAAACAACAAGAATTGTTTCATACAAGGGATTAGTGGAAATGGTTAGTTGTTGAGGTAATGTGAGGGGTGGTTGGTTGGATGATGATGGTTGGTTAGCCAATGCTACAATAACCAACTCAAAAAGAGGATTTGTAAAAACTTGTTTCGACTGTTGTGGGTAAGTATATGTGGGCTCTTGTTGTAATGATGGTACAACACAGGATGGGATGGAGAGTGGTGGTAATGATGGGAAGACCATTCCAACTGCATTCAAGTACATTCTAACAGTATCCATGTCTAACATGGTGACATGACTATCTACCACTACAGGAGGTTCACTCCTAGGTGTCTCAGGTATGGTTGTGTGAGTAGCCCTATGCATAATGTCTATGTCCATATTAGGGGCATTACTAGAAGGCCCTACATTAAGACTTTGGGACATAGAAAGAGGCATGCCTACTTGTCCTACCACCGAAGTGTGAGGGATGTTGCCAGATTGAGAGGCCATGGGGGAAGACCACTGACTTTGGTTTGACACTAGTTTCTTAGCTTGACTACGAGTCACTACCATACACTACTATGTGGTAAAATTCCAAGTGCAACTATCTATGTAAATAAAATGATAGTACAATGCAATACAACACGCAAAGCAAACAAACACACAAAGTTTTTGGTGCTAGATTTTTGTTAGTTTTTTTTTTTTGAAATTGTTTTAAAAATGAAAAGACGTGTGCTCAATGTTTTACCCTAAATGAATCTAGGATTTCACTTGTATACTCATAGCTCGACAACCTGGCTATGAACTCCAGGTCGCATAAACCCCCCAAAGTGTGGTAGTGAAAGTCCACACCCGGGCAAGGAGCACAGGTCCTACCAGTCCTCACCCAGTCTCACTTGGTCAGCATCATACTCTCCGAAGAGAAATATATGCAAATTTTCCAAGCTACGATGGTTCTTGGAGCCGGCCTTGGCCAAAATCAGGGTATAATGTTGGTGGTTTGGTGATGAAATCCAAACCCGACGGTGATGAAATCCAACCATTTTCCAACGTTTATGTGAGTGTGTGGTGGTTTTGTTTGATTATGGTGATATGCAATATTACCATGTGATTTTGTTTCAATGCCTAGATGCAAAAAAATAGAAAATAAAAAATGATAGACAGAAAATTCGAGGGCAAAAGTGCCAACTTCGGTTCTAATCCAATCGGATTCTATTTAACAGGGCTAACCATAGGTGCGCGGTTAGTTCTAGTAAACCACGGATGCACGGTTTGCCAACCGTGCATCTGCATTTGGGATATCCCAACCGTAGATGCATGGGTCCTTTCTGTCAACAGAAACAGATCAGGTTTTTACAGACCCAAACCCAAAAACAACCAAGCTATTTCTAACCTGGAAGATGCAAAGATGATCTGTTTGCTATTTATGTGGATGCAAATTTTCTTTTTTTTTAATATGAATCCTATCCTGAGACCTATATGCAAACAAATGGCAAACAATACTGACTTTCTAATTTACCCTAAGTGCAATTCTAATAACATGATTCAAGTAAAGAAGTAAAAATCAGAAGGTACAGACCTGTGATCCTATCGTTGCTCCTTCCAGATGTCAACCGTCGACCCACGTTTCTATAGACAGGAACCGCGCCTTCGCATTTTAGAATGTCCAACCGCGCATCTGCGTTTCCTCAAAATAAAAATCACGTGTCTACGTTTCCTCAGAACAAAAACCATGAAACTGTATTTTCTCATAATATAAACCGCAAAACTATGTTTTCTCAAGATAGAAACCGTGTTTTCATGTTTCCATAGTAAACAGTTTGGGCACAGGGTTTTCCAGATTTATCGACCCAAAGTCGAATCTACATGCACTTCAAATTCCCGAAACCTGTAGGTGCAAATAGAGATCAGTAAATCAAATAAAAAGCAAGGCCAACAAAATGGAACCCTTTGGGGGTCCCACCGTGATCGCCATTTTTTGTAACAAAAGAACTGAACACGAATACAAATATGCAGAAAGAGAAGTAGATTGCGAAAATGATCCTTTTTGTATTAAATTTGATACAATGTTACAATAATTTTGGATTTTGCCCCAAATGTGTTGGGGGCAATGATACAATGCTTCTTTCTCTTTCTGAGATACAAGGTTTTGGTAGAAAAGATGAGATCTTCCCAACTCTTCAACAATATATGGTGTTCTTCGTTCCTCTATTATAGCTTCAAAGGGTGAGTGGGCTTTGGTATCCAGCAAGGGACCACTCCAGCTTCAACAACTTATCCAAGATATATGTCACCTGCACACATGCAAATCAACAAAGGGATTAGTAGCACCTGTATATTCAAGCAATAAATCCAATGCTACACATAAACCCTACACTGATGTGGATGAAAAATAGATAGCATAAAATAATTAATAAATAAAGCCTTGCTAATACTAAAATTACTAATCTCTGTTGATGAACTCTGTTTTTGCTCTCGGGACTGTGGAACCATGGAAGCACGATTGCGGGACTGGAAACCGCGGACCTGCGGTTGTGAAACCGTGGATGCGCATTTTTGACTATGAAACCATGGATGGGCGATTTCGGTTGAAGAACAGATTGCCTCGAGATTCGAGCCAACGGTACGAAATCATGCAAATGCTCACAATTTCTCGCTGGGTCTAGATTGATTTTGGTAGCCTATCGGTATGCAAGTTTAGCTCCCTTTTCTTGGTGGACTAATGGTGCCTTTATAGGCCTCTTGGGGTTTTGAGTGGGAATAGGAGGTGGCAAGCTTCATTTGCCAAGTGGCAGATCTGGGCTGCCAGGTGGAAGGGGCAGTTATGATGAGTCACCCAGTGTGCCTCAGTTAACTGGGGTGATGTGGCTTCAAGTGGAGTGGGATATGGGATGTTGTTTTATGTGAAGGGACAAGGGGACAACAACAAATGAGTTGTGGCATGGGTGTTGGGAATCTACCCCATGTGCAAGGACAAGGGGGACAAGAGTGGGTAATATGTGGCAAGGGTGTTGGATGAAGTGTCTGGGACACATGTCCAATGGGTAGGCAGGGTATCCTAAGGTGATTTTCCAGATTTAATAAATTAGGAAAATAGGATAATGTGCAGGATTTTATATCCCTAAGTTAGAACTTAGGCATATCTTTTTATTATGCAAGATTTGATGGTGGGGTGGTAAATGTGTTTTAGAAGGTGTCGGATTTTGGTGTCTACACATTGAATTGGTCTTAGTTCTCATTTTTCTAATACACCTATTTATCATAGATTGATTCTTGAAAATGATGAAGTTAGGAGGAAAATAGAAGAATTTATTTATAAGGAGAATAGTAGACCAAGTGTTTCACTAAATGGAAATCCAATTAGCTTAGCTCCAAAAAATTATGGAATATTCATACTTTGCATCAAGTGCAAAGCTTTAAATAAAAAATCAAAAATTTCTACCCACTCCCTCATATAGATGACTAGCTAGACTAGCTTCATGGTATAAATTTCTTCACAAAAATTGATCTCAAATTTAAATATCATCAAGCACTAATTTATCTAGCTACTGTATGAAATATGACATTCAAATCTAAACAAGGTTTATTTGATTGGTTGGTTATGTCTTTTGGCTTAACCAATGCACCTGCCATATTCATGATAATGATGGATGATATCCCACATCCTGATATCAATGTGTTTGCGTTAGTCTATTTAGATGACATTCTCATATATAGTAAGATGTTGGAGGATCATTTGTATCATTTTTAGTAGATAATTTAGACTCTTTGAAGGCACAAGCTATATGCTAATCTGGATAGGTTCTCATTTTGCAATAAAAATATACAGTGCCTTGGGTATGTCATGGAAAAATAAGGATTCCATGTTGATCCCAAGAATATTTACATATCATATTGGCCTACCCTAAATATGTTGATAGATCTTCATAACTTGTTGAGTCTTGCCAATTTCAATCAAATATTTGCATTAGGTTTCTCACACATTACTTGGCCACTACACAAAGTGACCAAAGGAGGCTTAGAAACTATGTTCAATTGGTATGATACATAACAAAGAGCATTTTATAAGTTTAAGCACTAAAAGTGTTTAACTCCTACACTTCCCTTCATCTACAACAACCTTTTGAGATAATGAATGATACATCAAAGTATGCATTAGGAGCTATTTTTACATAGCACAGGCATCGATTTGCATATCATAATAAAATATCTAGTGGAGTAGTTAAAAAATAGCCAATATATATAAAAAATATCTCTATACCATTATTAAAGCATGGAAAAAATGAAAAACTACATCTTGGGTAAGAAAACCATCATCCATATATATTAGATCATATATTTAGAGTAATCTAGGAAAAGAAGACATCAAAAGTGAGCCAAATATTTGTGGTAATTTTATTTGATCATCAAACACAAGAAAAGGAATACCAATTTAGTAGCAAGTTATTTGATCTAACCTCCAATCATAGCATTCACCACCATTCTTGATTCCTATGGGCATCGAACATTCAATTAGTGTATAAAGTAGATTTTGATTTTTCATATACATATCAATCTCTTTGTGTGGGTAATCATGTTTCTAATTTTTATTTGTAATATAACCTCCTTTATCACATGGGATATATTTTTATACTAGTTAGTGAGTGTTCAAAGGTGATTTTGGAAGTGCATTTCAATAAAATAGCAAGTCATCTTAGGGTTGAGAAAGTATTAACAGTTATTTATAAGTACTCTACTAGCCCAAGATGAAGAATGATTTCAAGAGATACATCAAGTCATATACCCCCTATGCTATTGCCAAACCAACTAACAATAATTAAGGATAATATGCTCTATGGTTAGTGTCATCCAATCACTTTGAATCTATCTCTATCAATTTCCTCTTAGGATTAACCACATTGAAGCATGGTACTGATTATTTTTTAAGGTAGTTAATAAATATAAAAAATGGCTATCATGATTCCTTGCAAGAAATTAATTCTATCTCAGAAGACTACTAAGATCTATTTTAGTCATAAGTGGTTTAGTTTTCCAAACTCCGTTGTCTCTAAAAAGTATAGCATATTTTAAGTTTTTTTGGTCTACCCCATGGATAATGGTGGACACGAAGTTGTTTATTCCATAGCCTTCCATCCTTAGACTTATGGACAAACAAAATTTATGAATTTACTAATTATACATATTTAAATGCATAATTCAAATAATCCATGCACATAAATGAAATCCTTCCATATATTTAGAATAGGTAAAATCAATCTCTACACAATCTATGAAACACAACCCATTTTATGTCTATTTTGGCTTCCAACCCTTGGCACCCACTAACATAGCTCTCCATATGCACCCCATGGAGTACTCATTTCTTTTACAAAAAGAAGTAGAATAGGTATAATAAGATACTTTTAGGACCTCATAAGAAAGTTTGACCTCTTTTCTATAGACCATACACTATCACCTAGAAGATGGGAAAGTTTGCTTTTGAATATAATATTCTATTTTATCTTGATTTGTATCCAATATTCAATGTTGAACTTCTCAAACCCTATCATCCACCTTTGTTGTATACTTATACAATAGAAAAAATATTGAAAATTGGAGTAACTCAATCCATATTGTTTGGCACTAGTGGAGAAGGGTCAATTTATTAATACATGAACTAAGACTATCAAAAGGTATTCCATTAAAATGTACAATGTGTTCAAGGTAGGATAACTTAGTTACCAAAAATAATGGATAACAAAAAATTAGACAAAGAAACAATTTCTACATTTGATGTTAAAAGTTGATGCAACGAGGGAAATTACTTTTAAAGAGAGGATGAATCATCCAGGCATGTGATATTTTTGGTGTATAACTTTATGCTTAGGAATCCATTTTGATATTTTCAAAATGCATTGGAAATATTATAGGAAGAACAACTTTGGGCATGGCTTTATATCTAAAAATGCTTGAAAATTCCCAAGAATATATTTTTACCCAATTCATACTATCAAGGGCATAACTTTGTACTCATGATTCTAGTTTGATTTGTTCAAAATGTGTTGGAAAGATAAAAAAATATTAAAATTTTGAGAATGAATTTATGAAGCTACATGGAAAAATGCTCTAGAGGCCTAAAAAATATAAAATAAAATATTTACTAATAATAGTGAATTTTTATTTTTAGATATTTACAACCAAAAGACATTTCTAGCCATGGTGATACACTAGTAGAAGATAAAACACATAATGACAAGTTCTATGTATGTAATTTTTATTCTATTCATAATTTGTAACTTATGGAAGTTGAACAACCACATTTATCTATGGTGATGTTCCATATTAAATATGATGGATTTTAAACACATAAAATATTGTATAGAAAGAGATGCACCCTTGACTATAATTGCAATAAGTAATGGATGGAATGTGATAGCCTCATAACTCTTCTCAAATATTGCTTGTATTGTACTATATTTTTAAAGTAATAACACCATTATGTTATTTTTCTTATATATTTTTGTGTTCTACTTTGTTCTACTCTATTATTTTTAATAGCACTCTTTCTTAATATTCCTTAAAATGCTAAGTTTTGGATCAGGTGAGTATCCCAAAAAGTTTATACACTATTTCTATTTATCTTATCTTTATATTCTTTCATTTAACTTGTATTGTTCACTACATTGGTTAATTTATTTCTTTATATTTTTAATTCTACTCTATAGACATTGTCTCTTTCTTATTTATAAAATTGTTATACTTATTTTTCATACCTAGGCTATACCCCTAGGGATACCCATATACTATCACTTGACTAAATATTCCCTCTTTTCATATTAATATTTGGATTTTTACTTGATTAAAAATAGTTATAGGGTTCCCTTCACCTATGGAGTGTAGTGTCTTACTAATATCATTCAATTTAGGTAAAATAATCTCCAACTTAGCCTTCATATCCTCATTGTATAAAATTTTCTACACTTTAAAATTTTGACTAGAGTTATGAATGGAAGTCACATTGAATTTTAAGATATCTAATTATTCAATAAATATCTACTTTGGGTTATAGGACCAACAATAATTGATAATTTGCATCTAAAATTCCACTTATCTCTCTTTTAATTTGACATGAGTTCCATCATTCCTACTTATCATTCTGATGAGTTTGATTGTAGTTTCATAATACTTTTTTTCTCTTGAATTGTATATTTGGTGAATGTGATCTAGATTCCTTTCATATTTATGTTTATATAAATTATATATGACATAATATGGTAGGTATAATGGCTAGAATATGAATATATATAAAGAAATTAAATATTTTGTAATACCCAAATACTAGTCACCAATAATTTTGTCCCCTTTCATCAACATTTGGTACATGAATAATAGCCTTGGATATGGGGTAGTATTACTTTGCATGGTTAAAGTATATATTTTTTCATAAAATATATAATTGGTGGAGAATTAATTTTTTTGTGGCATTATGTTCTAATATACCATGTATGTCATGTTTTTATCCTTATTAGGAGGTCCATCTTTAGGTTATGGAACTTATTCAAATTTAAAGGAAAAAATTCCATACCAAGTAAGACATGGAGTTCAACACCCCTCCATACCTAAGGTTCTTCATTTAGTACTATATATTGGTTCCTTTGTGGATGGTATAACCTAGGTTCTAGATATTGTTAGTTTGATAGCTCTTCATGAAATTCAACATTGCTAACTGGTACTTTTGAACAACTCTATCCTTGGGATCTACCATGATGAAGGTAAAACTTGACTATTGAGTGCAATCTTTGTACTATTTATAATAAAATAGTAGCTTTTATCTCTCTAGGTCCTCAAATGAATACTTCATATGGTCCCTAAAAAGTTTTATCTAATAGCAATTCCTCTTGTAGAAGTTAAATCATCTTTACACCATGAATAATATCCACTATATATTTAAATGGTAAAGGATATATCAGCTACCTTATCACTTCTCTTATGACAACGGTTTGTTTCTATACTCATTTATTGATTGTAATTTATTAAGTTATTGGGTCATAGTTTTATGACCATCTATCCACATATTCTAGAAATTAAAAATATTCATGCACCAAAATTAGACTAATCTAGAGCACCAATTATTGAACATGATGTCTCACTATGAATTATGTTCATAGATTTATAATATGTTACATATCTTATAATCTATATTAATTGTATATTTTTCTTACTAGCACAAGTATAGTAATTTATGTAAAGATATTTGTTTAGGGACACTTTCTTGATTTATAATGAGGGGTTGTACTTCTTCAAAGCTCATACTCCACTGATGAGACCTGTAGGTCAAAATGAGTTCAGAATTTTGATGTTGTATTAATTCTTATCAGAAATAAAATTCAATCTCATATATTTTGTTCCTTTCCTAACTCATGTTTTTTTATAAAATTTAATATTTTTCATTTTTTTTGCCATGCTTTTACTATTGGTATTATGCTCTTCACTTGCTGCATAACGTGATCTGGTGAACTAGAAATACTCCAGCACTAGTAGTATGCTCTTCACTTGCATATAAGCGATTTGGTGAATCAAAAACTAGTTTGCATTTTTTTGAGTACTACTACACCATGTTTCATTTTTGCTTAATATTTAAACCCTTTAATGGTGCACGTTGCTCATCCTCTTATTGACCTCTCAAATTTTGAATCATCTCCCATAGTTCCTGATAGCCCCCCCCCCAATTCCCTTGTTCGACTTTCTTGCAAGCATCAATGATAAGTGAATTCACGACAACAGGTTTGGGAGCTTGTGGAAATAGTTTTTGGTTCAGATAAAATGACCAGAGGTCTTGCAAAAATAGAATTCTATTCTTATAATAGGAGAATTCCATTCTCACAAGATCGAATAACTTTATTTTATGGAATGGGTGTGATGCACTTCGAAGAGTTTAAGGTATTGAAGTAAAAAAATTGATAAGTTCCAATTCAAGCTATCTATATTTTAAGATAATCTTGGCAATGGAATAGTCCCTCATAGTTTATGAATGGAGAAACCACGCTTACAATTTCTAGATGAAGAAATTAACAAGCAATTTTTTGATGAGTTAGAGGCACTCACCGAAAGATTTTTCCTAAAGATGGCCAAAATTTATATCTATAATTTTAAAAAATACACATAAAAATTGGCTTCTCAAGCTAATGAGTACATTCCCAATGTCTTACTACCTACAATCCAAGAACTTCTCTTTGATTCAGTGAACAAGCACAAAATAATTTCTCAAGAAATTACCACAGCTTGGGAATATCAGATCAAGGATCTCTTTGAAGGAAAGCTCCAAGCTTGGAGAGTTGAATTATAGATCCAAAAATATGTGTAGTTGAAAGCTCAAGAAGCTCGTGAAAATGTTGCCCGAGAAGTCCTAGAATTCAACATGGTAGAGGCTATAGAAAGTGTGGCTGACTTGGTCAAAAAAGAAATCAAGCAACAGATGGACCGTTTGGAGAAACTTATCATGGGTATGAAACAAAATACCCCTGCACAGTGTAACAAGAATATAATTCATATCAAAGGGCCTAACCACATGACTTCATCAATGCAAAAGTAGTGTACACAACACCAACCTCAACCATGCACAAACAGACAACCACCATGGTAGCCGCAACAAAGAAATAAACAAAAGCAACCACAACAACAACAATGTCATAATTTAAACTACCAAGGCCCTTCTCCACAAAGATGAAAGAAAAGGAGAAACTTTCAGAACTACACTTTCTTTGCGCAACAACAATCACGCCATATTAATGGAGGAAATTTCCAAAAATTTGGTTTCAAGAATCAAAGACAGGATTTTGTCCCATTTGTGCAGAAGCAACAAGGACAAGGGTACTTCCATCACCAAAATGATGATGGAAACCAAAAATAACCTCTTGGGCCACAATTTTCAGCCCTTAGGACTATGGCCACTGATTTTTATACAAAATTCTTGTTTGGGTTGTTGACGATAAAATTACAAATCTTGTCATCCATAATTTATCTTCTAGAGAACTTACCCAGAATGAGATTGAGGCCCTCAACCTAGGTTTAAAGTTCCTCCCTGTTCCACCTCCCATGGCCAAGGAAGCTATTAAACAATAATTTTTTGCCTTTTGCAGACAACTTCATCTCAAGTGTTTTTTTGGACCTAAAGGTGGCCTTCCTAACCCTCCAAAGCCCATTGACCCTTTTCATGTTCCCAACCCTGGTTACAATCCTTCGTAGTTTTATAGGCCTTTGGAAGATATTATTGGTATGGGAGAAATATTTCTCAATAAGAAATTATTTTCTTCCAACCCTTTTCACCATAATGCTTTCTCACCCCATATCTGGTCTGCCATTCGCTCCCTTGCTAATGACAAATCAATTGTCATTAGACCTGTAGATAAAAATTTGGGTGTTTGTATTTTACCTATGGATTGGTATGTGTCTGAAGGCCTCTCCCATATTTTAGATCATAATGTTTACACAAAAGTTGACAAGGTCCCTTGGTTGGATATTTTTTCTCAACTCCAGAACCTACTTGGCCATGTTGTTAGGTGGGGTTTGCTTTCTAGAAAACCATAGAAAGTTCATGCTTCAAATTACTCCTTCCCTTGCCAAAGTCTATGTTTTTTACTTGCTTCCCAAAATCCATAAGCCTAAGCTTGTTGGTTGACCCATCTGCTCTTATTGTGGGTTTATGCTTGAACCAACCTCCAAATGGCTCCACCATTTACTCCTACCCATTTTGCTTAAGTAGGAAAACCATATTTTGGATTCTATCTCCCTTATCAAATATCTGCATGGTCGCTCTTTTCCTCAGGATATTATCCTTTTTTCCTTCGATGTGGAAAGCCTCTATCCTAGTATCCCCACTTCTCAAGGACTAGCCACTCTTCGTCATTTTTTAGAATATGAATTTGACTCAGCTAAAACCAATTTTGTGGTGAGACTTGCAAAAATGGTGTTAACCCAACACTATTTGGAATTCAGGGATAAAATATATAAGAAGATAAGGGGAACAACCATGGGAAGTAATTTTGCTGTGGTGTACGCTTGCTTATTCCTCTATCATTTGGAAAAATAGGTATTTGATAAAGTTTTTGTGGATTATCTTTTATTTTATAAAATATATATCGATGATGCCATTGGAGTTTGGCATGGCCCCAAAAAATATCTTGATGTTTTTCTTACTACTTATGGTTCCTTCCATTCAAGCATCAAAATTACTACCTTTGTTTTTGACTCTGAGGTGACTCTCTTGGACACAATGTTTTTCAAGGGGCCTAATTTTTCTCAGACTAGAGTTCTCTACACTAAATTATTCCAAAAACCAATGAATGCTTACCAGTATATCCCTGCTTCCTCCCATCATCTTGTTCACCAAAATAAGGCCTTCATCTTAAGTGAACTCAATAGGTTCTTGGTTAGAGAAAGTTTCAGGGAAGGATTTATATCTGTTAAAAATAATTTTTTTAATAGACTCAGAGCAAGGGGATATCAGATTAACTTTCTCCTTCCTTTGTTTGAGAAAGTCAAATTTGATGGTAGGCCCTCATTGTTGGCTAGATTTTTGGAGTGAGCAGCATGCAAACATGGTTCCAAAATAAAAATAGTTCCACTTCTTTTGAAATTGGACAATTGTAGCTTTTCCAAAGACCTCCGCATTAGCACAAATATTATCTCTCCAATGTTTGAAATATGGAGAAAATATAGGGAGCTCAAACACATTGCTCGTGGCATCATTTGTTGGAGGAATCAAAAACCTCTCAAATCTTATTTGTGTAAAAATAAAATTGTTTAAGGGAATCTCTTTCCCACCTTGTACTTTCACATTTTTTAATGCGTTTTTACTTTTCTTGGGGTGGGTCTTTTTATTGGGGGTTGAGCTTGGGCTTAAAATTTATTTTACCGTCTTGGTCTATAAACCTATGACTTGTATTAAATGCTTGGGTATTATTTTATCCCACATGCATTACTCTTCGGCTCCCCCTAGAGTTAGGATTTATAATGAGGGGTTGTACCTCTTCAAAGCTCATACTCCGTTGATGAGACCTGTAGGTCGAAATGCATTCAGAGTTTTGATGTTGTATTACTTCTTATCGGAATAAAATTCAATCTCATGTCTTTTGTTCCTTTCCTAACTCATGTTTTTTATAAAATTTAATATTTTTCCTTTTTTTTTCTGCCACACTTTTGTTGTTGGTATTATGCTCTTCACTTGTCATATAACGCGATCTGGTGAACCAGAAAGCCTCCAACACTAGTAGTATGCTCTTCACTTGTGCATAAGCGATATGGTGAATCAGAAACTAGTTTGTGTTTTTTGAGTACTATTACGCCATGTTTCATTTTTGCTTAAATTTTTTTGACTCATTGAAAAATGATAGTGAATTTTTATTTTTAGATATTTACAACCAAAATACATTTCTAGCCATGGTGATATACTAGTAGAAGATAAAACATATAATGACAAGTCCTATGTATGTAATTTTCATTCTAAACATAATTTGTAACTTATGGAAGGTGAACCACAACATTTATCTATGGTTATGTTCCATATTAAATATAATGGATTTCTAACACATTAAATATTGTATATAAATAGATTCACCATTGACTATAAATGGAATAAGTAAAGGATGGAATGTGATAGCCTCATATCTCTTCTCAAATATTGCTTGTATTGTACTCTATTTTTAAATTAATAACACCATTATGTTCTTTTGCTTATATATTTTTGTGTTCTACTTTGTTCTACTCTACTATTTTTAATTGCACGCTTTCTTAATCTTCCTTAACATGCTAATTTTTGGATCAGGTGAGTATCCTAAAATTTTTGTAAACTATTTATATTTCTCTTATTTTTATATTCTTGCTTTTCACTTGTATTGCTCACTACATTGGTAAATTTATTTCTTTCTGTTTTTAATTCTACTAAATAGACATTGTCTCTTTCTTATTTATAAAATTGTTATACTTTTTTTCATACTTAGGCTATACCCCTAGGGATACCCATGTACTATCATTTGAATAAATCTTCCCTCCTTTCATATTAATATTTGGATTTTTACTTGATTCAAAATAGTTATAGTGTTCCCTTCACCTATGGAGTGTAGTGTCTTACTAATATCATTCAAAATCAGGTAAAAGAATCTCCAACTTAGCCTTCATATCCTCATTGTATAAAGTTTTCTATACTGTAAAATTATGACTAGAGTTATGAATGGAAGCCACATTGACTTTGTAGATCTCTAATTATTCAATAAATATCTACTTTGGGTTATAGGGCCAACAATAATTGATAATTTGCATCTAAAATTCCACTTATCTCTCTTTTAATTTGACATGAGTTCCATCATACCTGCTTATCATTCTGATGAGTTTGACTATAGTTTCATAATACATTTTTTCCCTTGCATTGTATATTTGGTGAATGTGATCTAGATTACTTTCATATTTATGTTTACATAAATTATCTATGACATAATATGGTAGGAATAATGGCTAGAATATGAATATATATAAAGAAATTAAATATTTTGTAATACCCAAATACTAGTCACCAATTTTTTTGTCCCCTTTCATCAATATTTGGAACATGAATAATAGCCTTGGATATGGGGTAGTATTATTTTGCATGGTTAAAGTATATATTTGTTCATAACCTACATAATTTGTGGAACATTAATTTTTTTGTGGCATCGTGTTCTAATCTACCATGTATGTCATGTTTTTATCCTTGTTAGGAGGTCCATTTTTAGCTTATGGAACTTATTCAATTTTAAAGGAAAAAAATTTATACCAAGTAAGACATGGAGCTCAATACCCCTCCATACCTAAGTTTCTTCATTTAGTACTATATATTGGTTCCTTTGTGGATGGCATAACCTAGCTTCTAGATATTTTTAGTTCAATAGTTCTCCATGGAATTTAGCATTGCTAACTAGTACTTTTGAACAACTCTATCCTTGGAATCTACCATGATGAAGGTAAAATTTGATTTCCTATTGAGTGTAATATTTTTACTATTTATAATAAAATAATAGCTTGTATCTCTATAGGTCCTCAAATGAGTACTTTGTATGGTCCCTAAAAATTTTTATCTAATAACACTTCTTGTAGAAGTTAAATCATATTTACACCATGAATAATATCCACTACATATTTGAATGATAAAGGATATATCATCTACCTTATCACTTCTATTATGACAATGGTTGGTTTCTATACTCATTTATTTATTGTAATTTATTAAGTTATTGGGTCATAGTTTTATGACCATCTATCCACAAATTCTAGAAATTAAAAACATTCATGCACCAAAATTGGACTAATCTAGAGCACCAAGTGTTGAACATGATGTCTCACTATAAATTATACTCATAGATTTATAATATGTTGCATCTGTTATAATCTATATTAATTGTATATTTTCCTTACTAGCACGAGTATAGTAATTTATGTAAAGAGCTTCTTTTAGGGACACTTTCTTGATGATTTTTACTTATTGATTACAATGGATTTGGTTGGTCTTAGACTTGATATAGATGTATTGGGGTAGATATTATCTATGGGGGTTGTATAAAAACCAATTATATTTGGATTTTCATCAAAGGCATATATGTTCCAATGGCTTCCATTTTAAGGTCATGCTTGTTATTTTTGGAATGGATCAACTAACAAGACTTTAGGAAAAAAATTAAATGAGGGGGGCTAATTGATGAATTTTACTATACTAAGTTGAAAGATCTATGAATGCTTTATCAAATAATTTAACATATTAGGATTATTTTCATTAATATTTACTTGCATTAACAAAGGATGAGGTTTCTTAAATGAAATGATATTGACCAATGAGTGAAAACTCAGTCAATTGATGAATAAAATATTAGGTTAGATCTATAGTTGGAGGATTTAGTTCATTCATATCTAGCTATTGAGTGGATTAAAAAGTGATTAAAACTAACACATGATATATCAACATGGAAATTAAATCATGTTAAATAGATCTATAAATTTATTGAGTTCAAGATTTGAAAATTTGAGTTGGTCCTCACACAAGTCAATGAAATAAATTAATTTATTTTATTTCTTTATTTGAATGACATAACAATCATCAATTTCTTAGTATTGGATTTTAAGTTTGAATCACTTCTATACCCCCTATAAGCATATTCATATAATATTATCTTCATAAGGGTGCTATGCACAAGTAGTTGGCAGTAAAATCCCTTTTTGTTCATTAAATACTTCTTCACATGTACACAATAGGCCTTTATTAGACAAAATATTTTATTTATAGGGACACAAATTCATTGTACTTTTGTGGCAATGAATTTCCTTTGATCTTTGATGATTAATGATTTCTTTCTAAATATTTAACATTACTAGTAAAACTTAAATGTACACTATCTAGTTGTCTATACTATAATATCTACTAAATTTTAAATATCCACAATTTGAGACCGACCTTCAAAATTTTCCAAGACAAGGTTCAAAACTATGGAAGATAATTTAATAGTCCTTGTAAATACATTTATTTGAATTTGGTCAATCAATTATAGAATTGGATATAAATAGGATTACTTTTGATTATTGTGAGAGATTTATAAATTCTCTAGGGATTTTCATTTTTCTTGATGAATTTAATGTCTTAGAAATCCTTTTTATATATTCCATTATAGTGGCCACTCAATTTACCCTTGTACAAATATTAATTTACCTATAGTTTTTAGTTTTTGTTCCCTCCTTCACATGCCTCTTACACCTCTACTCTAGGTTGTCATTAATAGATTACTTAAATGAGGTAAACTTTGGAAATTTTAATCACCACCTATTCAATATATATTATATCATACAGATCATATGACACCATAGACAAATTTATAAAAGTGTATATCACTAGAAAATGGAGATATCAAGATTACAAAATGACTCATGTGATTGGTTGGCCATGGTTTGGATGATATCAACAACCTTATGGATAAAAATCTATGGATTTGTAATTTTACAAATTGAAAAACAATGGATTAGTCTATTAATTAACCAATACTTGGATAAAACTTTAAATTTATATAAATTTTCAACTAGATTTGAAATGGATTTTTCATTTGTTAGAGGATGACCCTATATTACTAGATATCCTAATGGATTCATGGCCTTATCATGATGATATTATTTATATTCTAAGAAAAATAAATAAATAAACATTAGATAAAGCAAATCTATACATAATATATGCAAATAGAACAAGGATTGGATTCCACTTATAGGTGCTTCAAATATTTCTTATTCATAAAAAATGGATAAAATTATCCTATTCATGGTGATTCAATTTTGTTCATACATCTAGTCTTGGTGATCTAATAATAACCATTCCTGTCATGACCCTCCCCTCACCAAATTTTTCATATAAAGTATTTATGAATTTATATGTTGTCATTAATGATAAATTATATGGCTTTATGATGTTTTTTATGATAAATGGTATGTTACTAATAGACTTGTATTTTTGCAAGAATAAATACCTTCGCAAGTGGGCAAAAAATTGATGGCTTATATAGTCAAAATGATCTGACATGTGATATCTATTTTAGATCTAGCTTATACCCTTGCTATTTGACATGTCATTTTTGCACTTGCATGTTATTTGATGTTAAATTGATATTCCTAATGTGCTTGATGAAGGACTATGGTAAGAAGGCTTAATATTGCTTACTAAAAAGATTTAATGTTTAATATTGCTTTATTAAAAGGATTTATTAATATGAAGAAAGGAAAATTAAAGTGCTCAACTTTAGAATAAATGAAATAAGGACATTGCATTAGCTTCAAATTGGAAAATGACCCCAACATAGCAAAATACAATAGCGGATAGTTATGAATTCATTATCTTGAGCAAATTCTTTTTGAGTTCTCTTTAACACCCTTATGGTAAAGAAGAAAAGGGGGTTGTTGGGTTTTGGCTTCGACGAAGAACATTTAATCATTTTGGAAGAAATATAGAGCAGCAAAGGATCTATCCTTCGGTGAGCACTTGTGTCTTCTCCAAAATAAGCATCTACTAAAATTATAAGGTACTCCTCTCTATAATTGTATTGAAGAAGGTGCTTCAAATTTGTGAGATGGAATAAAACTTGTGGTTTTATTTATTTGTGTATATAAATACTACTTGGCTTGTATAAAATGTAGAGATACCTCCATTATAGAACAATATTATCATTACAAGGGACTTGGTTCTGTTGCTAGGTGTGCTCGAGAGAACGTAGGGCTTGAGGTTGGCTAAATTTTTAGACTTGCTCACTACCATGTTTAAGTTGGTTGTATCCTTGTACAACTCCAATAGTCACCCCAATATTTTGTGCTATCCACAAACCTGTAGAAATCAATGGATGCTACAGTGGTACCTTGTTGTTTTCAACCTGTGGCATGACATATGACTAGCATCGAAGTGTTTTCTTGGTTGTATTTTGTAAGGAAGGGAACCATAATTTAAGTTAGTATGAAATATTAGACCCTTGATGGACCTCACCACTAAAAGCCTATAGACATGATCTCTATGTGTGACTTGATTTGCTACCTATGTACATCGAATACAACATTCATTGTATGGAATAGCTCCTCTCTTGCATGATGATAAAGAAAAATCAAACCTGGGTTCATAATGGCTCCATTATTCTTGCCTTTGTGGAGAACCTCCACCATAAGACCAATAATGTGGCCAAATCCTTGGCTCTGTGGCATGGCCTCCAGCTCACCAAGCATCATCATTCTAGGAGCCACATCGAAGGTGATTCTGCCATCGTCATTGGCTACTTGACTTCTAACAAGGAACACCCATGGAATATTAGGACTTTTATCAATGAATGTTGGGCCCTCCTATGCAGACACAGCCAAGTGGAAACCGATAATGTGTTCAGGAAGGCGAATAGGATTGCTGACAGGTTGGCAAATATTGGCTTGGGTAAACTTTCATTGGAAGTGTGGCACCACTCATTCCCGCCAGATGTCCTTCATTTGGTGCTCTCGGAAGCCCACAACAGACATACCATAATGGGCTCTGTGTCATGACGATTCTCAAAGCTCCTATTACCATGAGTCTTTGGCACAGCTACATCTCAATGTCTATCTATGCTGTGTCCCAAGGGGTTCTGTGCCCTTTCAATGCTTCCCACGTGGTTTCCTCCCCCTGTGGCCTCCCACATAAATTTGTGCCTGCCTCACTATCCACCCATGTGGACTTTTCCCTAATGCCCTTACCCCCATTCTCCCATCCCCATATCGACCTCCAATCCATGTGCCACCATCCTGCCTGTTATGGCTTGACCTTTCAGCCCATCCTAACCCTTTTAACTCCTACCGCTAGGCCAATCCTCCCTATCCTCGTCATTCTACATCATTGGACTACGTGTTTTCTCCTTTTGCCACTCCTCCCTTTCACCTTTTGCTTTCCTTCCATGGTGTATATCAAACTCAGTCCCATCCATTTTTATGCCACCACCTCTGGCTACATGCATGGTTGTCGGTTGATGACATTGATCTCCAAATTTTGTGGCCCGAAGAAGGACATTACGTCTGATTTTTTTTGTACCTGATCCAATGGTCATGTCTGTGTTCGCAATTTCTATTTTTAAGTGACACCCCAGCTGCTCGGTGACATTGCTACTCTTCTGGTCAATGGTTGTTTGGTCTGCAGAGATAAGCACTGCTGGGAGCCGGAGCTAGCGGGTTTTCCCAATTACCAAAATTTCTAGTGGGATGGCCATGCCTTGATCCGTGATTCCCTCCCTGGCGCTTTTCCCTTGGTGGTTGTTCCCCTCATGCAGTATCTTGCCTACGATGATCCTTCTAAATCCATGGCCAGCTTTCACCTTGCCCTCATCAATCATGTCTGTGGCTACTGCCCCATGAACATTCCTAGGTTCCTCCATCGCTCTCTGCGCCTCTCCATTGAAGTTGCCTATAGCATGCTGACCACCCCTACCCACCAAGGCTTGTTTGTCGTCATTTATTACCACATGATGGCTAACCCCCCTATCATCGCTTCTCCCCTAAACTCAGTGGCTATAGATCCTGATGCTCCTCCTAGCCCTGCCCTTTCACTTTCCAGTGATAAACTCAGCTTTGATGATGCCACCCCTGCTCCTTTGGCTGGCTTTGCCTCATCAGCGAAATCCCCCGTCCATGCCAAAAACTTGGGTCCCCCCCATCCTTTACCTCCCCCATAAAACCTCCTCCTCTGCCCAACTCCACTACCTCACCTTCCAAAACCATCACCTCCCCGTATGCTCCAACTCCCCCTGGGCGCAGGAATATCAACAAGCACAAAGTTAATCCTGTTGAGGCCACCCCTTCGGTTCATCGTTTGGTATGCATCAAGAGGCCCAAAGCTACGTCCAACCACCCTTCCCCCTCTCGTGGTGAAGGTGATATCTTCGACAATTCGGCTCCACTATCTGGACTTTCTAATCAAATCAGAAGGATGTTCTAACAAAGCTTAATCACTGCTTTCACCAATGCCATCGAAGGTCTAAAATAGGCTATCAAGCAGAACATTGATGAGGAGGTCGTGGATGTCGACCCGTAGTTGGGGGTTGACCCTCCCCACTTTGTGTCCAGTGGGATCTATCCTCACGAGCTGGTTTTTGTTTAGTTCATGTCTGGTGGTTTACGTACTGTATTGTGGGTCTTTCGGTTTTGTTGTTTATGTGCAATGGGTTGTCACAAGTTTGTCCCCTATGTTGGTTTATCACTATCCTTCTCTTGGGGAGTTATGTATGCATTTCTGATGTAAATCTAGGACAGGGACCAGTTAAAACCCTTTTAATGATATTCTCTAACTTACCAAAAATAAAAATAAAGAAAAATCAAACCACAAACTTTAATATTTTATAAGGAAAGAACTTTGATTAGTTGTGAAGCTTGGAAGCCACCAAGTGGCACTATTTTAGAATCCTCATAAAATGCTTATGTGACGTTTAGTGAAATATAGATTTTAATTAAACCCTAGGGGGCCAAAGGGATTTTTCAAATCTATAATCCCACACCAAAGGTGGAAAAGCACCCGAGCGCCTAAATTAATCCTTTCATCCTATGTATTAGCTGACTACCTATGACCATAGACATGGGGGCCTTCATAAGGGTTCCACCTAAGACTCACCCTAGCCATATGGCAAGTGCTATGAGTAAGATATTGGCTCGTAGATGGTCTGATGAATGTTTGAATGAGATATTCAAATGATGTTGACCACCCTATAAATCAAAAACCCCTTTTGATTAATAATATGATAGGTAAGTAATGATATTATGGTAAGTTGCAAAAAGAAATATTTTGCCATTTAATTATTGTTTGTTCCTTATTTTATTAAGTTAGGAAGAAATAACTTATGGATGAAAGATAACTCTTTTCAGGTAAAATAAAAGAGAATTTAACCTTTGTATTGAAACTATGGATTATAGGAAAATAATCCTTGGAATAAGGATAATTCATGTGAGTTAAAGATGAATTATTAGTAATGAATAATCTATTATGGATTAGATAATCATTATATTAAAAGATAAACCATTTTAGTGGAATATGGAATTGATCTTTTTAATGAGGTTAATGCAGTAAAGAAGACTTACCTATAGTTGATTGCTTCATTTTGAAACAATTTTTTTTTAAATTGATTTATTGAATGGCTTAAATATTATGCTTAATCCTTAATAAAGAAAAATAGTAGAGGGATTATTTTATGAGATTATTTTCAAGATTGAAGAGCTTATCTAGACTCATTATTCTTTTTCTAGATAATCATTTTTACAAAATTATTTTTTCCAAATCCTAAGGAAGCAATTATGGGATTTAAATTGCTTAAATTTTCTAATTCAAGTAAGTTATAAGCTTTTTTCTAGAGTAGCTTCATATTCTTTAAGGCTGAATTTGCAAAGTCTTAGTGGCTTGAACATTTTCACCATTATGTCATCAAGGAGATCAAAAATCTCTAGCTGAGCAAGAGCCTTTTGAAAAGGGGATTATTTAGATTCCATAAAAGGTAATCCAAAAAAAAATCATAGTGACATCAACAAAGGACTTTTGGCTAGTGTGAAGCTTGTGTAGCAAAGAGTATTCATTCCTATATGCAGCAACTAAAACTTTATACAATGATGATAGCCTACCCACACAAAAGGTTTTGGCCTAGGGGAAAGGATTACATTGAGTAAGGAAAGCGTCCCATAAGGAAATATAAATGAAATCCACATCCCATATCAGAGGTTCTTAGCATGAATGATGGTGTTAGTATATAAAATATCTAGCATGCTTACAAAATTAAAATACTCTAAGAAGAAAGTGTCTAACACTCCCAGAAAAAAGTGGTTAAACCATAACTGCTACTTTCAAAGCATGAAAGTGATAGTCACTCCAACAAATAATTATGGATGATCCTATAAATCATAACCACTAGAGGACTAATAGAATATGTATTGAATGTGTTGAAGATGTCGAGTGGTGTCATCTCATCCTTGATCATCCATGATCAATTTTGCTCATGATTGTACATACTAGTTAGCTTATTTTTAGCTTAACAAAAACTATACATAGAAGAATGCTCCTCATTCTAAAGGGTCAAATAATTTAGGGTTTTCCTATTTTAATATTTTTATTCATAATATTCTAATACAATCAAGAGGTGTTTGACCTTCCTCAATTGAAGTGTTAATAATTATTGATTATAGAGATATTTACACTTCCAGCATTGTTGTTTATGCTTTAATGGAAGTAATATTTTTTAGGCTTAAAATTGTCTAGATTAGTTTAATTGCTAATTAAAGTAAGATATATTAGGATTAAATATATTTAGATTATTTTTAGTAGAGTTATTAGAACATTTAATGATGTAGTATTTGAGCTTACTACATTTTTTCATAGCTTTGACTGAATAGTTTATTAGGAATTTCTTGTATTAGATGTTCAATGCTCATTTAGTTGAATGCAGTGTTGTTAATTGAGCTTAGATCACATTTATCACTCTTTGTATCCATACTCTTCTCTCAAACCTATCCCTTTTCTCTATTTAATTTTTTTTATAGTAGGATTTAGAAAAGGAACTAGTCTTATCGAGAGGTTGACTTAGAAGCAATTCTAAGTCATTTAGTCTTGACCTTGATCTAAGGTACATATTTTATATTTTTTTTTTGGTTGGTTAATATTAAAATTAGGATTTTAAAAGGTACCAAAACCTTTTTATAACAGGTCAACTGACCAAAAAAAATCCCAAAATAGAGTCCAAATAAAAATATTGCACAAGCACCCACCCAATGGAAAATAGATAGATTAAAAAATCCTACCCAATGAGAGACAATAGATTTTAAAAATCCTACCTAGCAGGAAGTAGCCAAATTGAAAAATCCCACCCAGTGGAAAACTAATAGATTTGAAGATCCTGCCTAGCAGGAAACCAGCAGATTTGAAAATTCTGCGTAGTGGGAAACCAGAAGAATTGAAAAATCTTCCCAGTAGAAAACCATTAGATTTGAAAATCCCACCCAATAGGAAACTTATAGATTTTAAAATCCTTCTTGGTGAGAAAATTACAAATTTGAAAATCCCACCCAATGGGAAACCAACATATTTGAAAATCCTGCCTAGTGAGAAACCAACAGAATTGAAAAACCCACCCAATAGGAAACTAGTAGATTTGAAAACCTTGCCCAGTGGAAAACCAGTAAAAATGAAAATCTTGCCCATTAGGAAACTAGCATATTTGAAAATCCCACCCAATGGGAAACTAGTAGAATTGAAAAACCCACCTAGAAAGAAATCAACCTATTTGAAAATCCCACCCAGTGGGAAACCAAAAAATTTAAAAATCCCATCGAGTAGGAAGAAACCTAAAACTAGTATCCCATCAAGGAAAATCTGGAAACCAAACCCGCTTGTAAGTAAAACCACCCTTAGGGAGTAGGAGGACCAAAAAAATCTTTTGAAATCACTAGGAAGGGCCATCCCGCCCAAGGGGGTTGAGACACATGTGAGGAAGTAGTAAAACTGATATCTAGAAGAGCAGGAGTAGCCAAAAACTGAGGAGAGAAGCTAGGATCTACCAAGGGACAACCTATGAAGGTTTTCTAGGATGCAGCATCCCACAAAAGCTTGGAAAGTGGAAAAGAAAACTTGGGGATCTCCACAGGCCACCAGATCCCCTTGGAAACAAGGTTGAACTACAGAGGTATCAAAGGAAGCCAGAGGTAGTAAAAAAATAGCATCACAAGCCACACAATACACCATATCTAAAGAGCCACTAGAATATGGTACCAAGTAGAAAACTTGCAACAAACTAGGCCAAACCTGAGAACAATAGAGAAGGTCCCTTAAGCAAATAGGAAACCCAAGGAAGGTGCCATGGATATTCCATAATAGATGCACAATTAGGGAACTCTCAATCATGCTAGGAAAGGGTAGACAAGTGGAAAAGTGACCTCCCACCCTAAGGAGATCATCTGCAACCATTTCCATCCAAGAAATAAGGGCCTGGGAAGTGCCAAGAAGTAGAGACAAAACTAGGGGAATGGGAAGCAGGGAAGTGGATCAGGAAATCCCATGGAATGTCCCCTACAGATACCCCTTCTATTCCCTTTTTTTTAGTGAAAAAATTATTTAATGTGATTTAGTTGAGTCTTACACCCCTTTCTAGGTACATATTTTATATTAGGTAAATCAAAATATCAATATTAATACATAAGACATATGATCATGCAATATGATTGAATATTAGAGTACAAATAAAGTAAGGGAAAAGAGAAAAACTCAATATGCCAAGGTTTTTTCCCCTTGTTTATGGAATCTTGTTGGAAGCTTGCTTGTTTGCTTGTAGAAACTTAAGAGCTTAAGCTTAGAGTATCGAATGCTTGGAGACTTGATGCTTTATTATTGAAAGAGATCTCAAAGACTTGATTGCTTGAAGAGATCTTGAATGTTTGATTGTGTATATTATTTCTCAATATCTTCTCTATATCTATACTTAGAAAGCTTATATGCTTCTCAATATCTTATGTATCTATATACTTAGGAATACTAGATGCTTCTCAATCTCCTAGAAGCTATGATGCTTCTCAATCTTTAAAATTTATATTCAATGTCTTAGGTCATACCTAAGAAGAAAAATGATTCTTCTCTTTTCTAGAGAACTCAAAATCAATATCAATATGACTATGAATGTCACCACACATCTAAATTCCTTTTGATTTGGCCTCAATCTATTCAAGCTAAGTCCTAATATTTACTGATTTTTCCTTTAACCAAGTTGAAAGACCCTAGCATCCAAATCAGGGTGAATTTTACCTTGTCCCCTCAATCTATACTCAATAAAACCTTCAAAAATAGATTTCAAGTCTTCACTACTTTCAAAGTGAAAAGACTCCAATATAATGGTGGCTAATAAAATATAACTCTATCAAAAATTGATAGAGTTAAGTGGTATCTTTGATACCACTATTGGATTTTAAGCCTTGCTACCTCAAAATATCACAAGTCTCAATATAAATAAGCCACAATATTATAGGTCAAAATATCAATATCAAAAGTAGAATTATATATATATAGGCCAACATAATAATGAAATAACATTCACTTATAATATTAAATATGAATGTAAATGGTCAAAATCATTCATATACATGTATGAATAATACTTACAATAATATTCATGTGTCAAATATACAAACTTGATATTTTCTCTTTTTTAGATACATTTCATGGAGCTTTATCTCCATAATATAGCTATACAAGATGACTCTCCAAATTCTTGATTGTTGCTTTCCATATGACCTTTGGCTTCTTATCTTGCCACTTGTATACAAGACTCTTAGTCTTCTAATTACTAGCATACCTACTTACATGACACATGTGCATATCCTACACATAGACACTAACATAATATAAATCATCCTAATCTATAAAATAATTTAATATTCTCTAAAAAAGGATCTATGAAAAAAATTAGCATTAGGGGCTTTGGAGCTTTTCTTCTCTTCCTCGTGAACATACACCAATATTTATAATTTTTAACCCATTAGAAATAATTATAAAATATGGTAGTCTAATAGTGTTCAATATTTAATATTTTATGGATCATGGTTCATATAGAATAATGCCCTCCCTTATCATGATGTTCATTGGTTATGTATTTTTATTTCTTTTTTGACACACCTTAGCAAGACATTGTCATATAATTTTCAAAATAAGACACTATAAATCCATTTATAATGTGTTATCTTTTTCTTGAAATGAATTTTTATTTGGATGTCAATGCTTTAGGACCTATTTATTTTCCATGTACCTACAAATGTCATCCATTCATCGTATCTAGCCACCCAATTTTATATCTTCTACTAGGGTGATTTTATCTTTTAGAACAAGCATTACCAAATTTTCACACGAGGCTCTAACCCTGATGAGTTTGGTGGGTTTGATCTCTATATCAAATTATTCGATCTTATTTATCCATCCAACTCTCTTTTCCCTAATGTACCATGAAGCATAGCATATCTAACATCAATATGGACCATGAATATGGTAGTTTTACTCTATGATAGGTAGTACCTAAATTTTTTAAGAGCCTTCATAATTGTAAATACTTGTTTCTTGATAAAAATGTATCTTTCCTTGTAGTTATGGAGAACTTGACTCATTAATGAGATATGTGTTCCACATATTTGTCATTCCTATGGGTCAATATTATAGCAATAATTTTATATATCCCAAACATAGAGCCTAAAATATTTAAATAAAATAGGATTGACAAAGACTGGGGTTTGGGTAATTACATATTTTATATCCTAAAAGACCTTCTTTTCATCATCATTCCAAGTTTGGGTGGCATATTTCTTCAACATCTTGATGATGGATCTAATCATTTGGGGAAATTTGGTTATGAATTTAGCAACAAATTAGATATGACCTAGGAAGTATTGGATTCCTAATACTAATATATGTAAGAAAAATTATTGAATGACCATATTTTTATTAGTGTTATGGCTAAGTAACCTTTTTACACTATGTGACCTAATAGTTTACATTATTAGACCATAAATATAGAATTTTTTGGATTGAGTGAGATACCAAAATTTCTATACATATAGAAATTGACTCTTGATTTTCAATGTGTTTACTCTTATATTTGATATACATAGTCAAATCATCAAGGTATATGAGGATTATCTCACTAACTAGTTCTATGAAAACAATGTTTATGGTCTACTAGAAAAATCCTTTTGTATTTGATAATCCTAAATGTCATCCTTTAGTAAGCCAAAAATCCCCACTTGGTGGTGAAGATTGTCTTATATTGATCATCATCCTTGACCTAAATTTGGTTATACCATAATAGTCACTAAATTTAGCTATACCCTAATAATCCATCCAAGGGAGATAATATTTGATACATTACCACCTTTTACAGAATTTGGTCTATAGTAGTCAAGGGATAATGACCCTTCAATGATGCTATATTTAGATTCTTAAAGTCAATACCTAGCCTTATATTATCATTATTTTTTGTGAACAAGGACCATGTTGGCCACCCAAGTGGAATGCTTAATTTAAAAGATGATTTGGACATATAAGAGATTTAGTAGATCTTCCTTCATTATTTCCTTGATTTTAGGGTTGATTGTTCAGTATTTTTGTTGAAAAGGTTTAGCATCTAGTTTCAATTTTATAGTATGCTTTAGAATATTCTAGTCATATACCTTGATATCTTCATATGATTATGAAATTATATCCCTATATTTTTGTAGAGATCCTTTAATAGGTTGATTTATTTCTTGAGCCACATTCTAACCTTAAGCAATCTATATAGGATGATAAGAAGAAGATTTCACTTTTATGTTATTTTAATTTAATCTACCATCTATATTGAACAAACTTTCTACAGTAATTAATCCTTTGTGTATTTCATTTGCTTCCAATTGTATAACTCTTTTTTAAATCTCATCCACTTATTCATATTTCCCTTTAGCATATTGATATTCTCTAATCAATAACTTAATGATCTACTCATTAATGTTGAAGACTTATTAGTGGTCAAAATTATGAAGAACTATTACTCTGAATACCACTTTTAACTCTTTTGGTTTATCCCACATGTCAATTATGGGGTAATTTCTTGTTTACATTGTTGCTAAATCATCTACCCTAGCACTTAACTCTCTAGTTAAAATGTAGGTATCAAATATTTCTAGTAGATCCTATACCTAATGCTTATATGGTTTGAAATTATTATTCTTTATATAACACTAGGAATTAACCTCATTTATGACTAATTTGGAGTCATAAAATACTCTTAGGTTCTTGATACCCATATTTTTATCTCTCCTTAAGTTAGTGCATAATGTTTTATATTAAGCTATATTTTTTGTGTAATTGAACAATAATAGATATATAAAACCGATTTGTGCACCTTGAAAATTAATGAATTGAATACTAGTACTTAGCTTAATTCTAATTCTAAACCATAAAAGTGCATTGTCCAGGTTTTATCAACTCCTTGTGCCTCTTGGTTGGTTAGATATAGGATGTTAGATGCTTCCTCTAAGATGACATAGTTCCTTAGCTTTGTTTCATCAAAGCTAACCTTTGGATATTCCTCATATTATAGCACACCAATTAAAATATCTATCTCAAAGGTTTGTCCATATTTAGGCCCTTCATAATCTATAAATTTAGGAGCTCATATCAATTCACTATCATATTCATCTATTTTTTACAATAATTAATTGCATGGAGGTTTATTCTCAATTTGGATGATCATCCTATCTCTACGAACTTTTATGTGAGTATAATACACTTCCAAGTAGTTGTCTCCTAACAGCTTACATGTCCATTCTCTAGATAGTAACATACCAAAGTATGAGGAAGATTAAAACTATTACCTCTTTCACTATTACTAGTTTTTATGTTTTTCTATGGTCATGATTGCATCTTTGATAACTACTACAATGTTTACTTTGGCACAATCCATCTGAATTATATGCCTAGTAATATTAGTGTTAGGTAACCCCATTTCTTCATAAATTTCTTTTGGCATTAGAATTATAATTGCTCTTGAATTGACTATGAAAATACTCAATAGATAACTCTTAGTTTTTAGTTTCACATATAATGGTATAAGCTTTAGCATTTTAGGCTTTGAGGAATTCAATATTTCTACTGCATTGACCTAGATATTAGTTGGTTATTTTGCTATTAGGTTTTGTTATTCAACTATGTTGGTGTCAACATGTTCTAGTTTCTTGATCTTAGCATAGCTTCTTTTTCTCATTAAATGCCTCTTGAAGTAGATCTCATTTATTTATCAAATCTAGAACATCCAACATACTCACTTTTATAGGTATCATTTTTATCTCTTTAGTAA
Organism: Wollemia nobilis; assembly: GCA_028583015.1. Lineage (NCBI taxonomy): Eukaryota > Viridiplantae > Streptophyta > Pinopsida > Araucariales > Araucariaceae > Wollemia > Wollemia nobilis. Next base: position 2,521,703 of record JAQPPZ010002979.1, read on the forward strand.
TATTGAACCTAAATTCAATATAGCTACTTTCACTATGTGCAATAAACTTTTTAATATTACCTTGTAGCCATTTCATAGCCTTCACTAGTGAGAGAAGAGTATTTTAGGTATAGTTTTACCTTATTTTTAAGTTTATATATCTTCTTATAATTCATGTTTTTTATGAACTTATATAACCCTTTTGTATTCCTCTTTTGGGTCTATGATTCTTTTATTTTATTTACATGTTTACCCTTACTAGACTGTGTATCTGATTCAGTAGTATCTATAGCATTCTTTTTAGCTTTTAGATTTTTCTCTTGTTTTATGGATATTAGCCTCATATATTTAAAATGAAATGATGGCCTCCTCATCTTAGGAATTGTAGTTCCCTTATATTAGTTTATTTTATATTTAAATGATACTCTTTGAGTGTTTTCTTGTTATCCCTTATCTCAACCCCTTATTGATTTATGCATATAGCATCATCCTAAAATATGAAATATTCATTTATTTCAATAGTGTTAAAGTTGGAAAATTTTATATTATTCAGTTTTATCAATAAAGGGACTAATTATTATTGCTAAGTTTGTTGGTATGTGGGTTGATCTATTGGTACCACTTGTCTCAATATGATGACCTATTGTGCCTAATATTTCCAATCATATTGGTTTGTTTAGAGTGAGAAGGGTTGGAAATTGTGTTTAAAAGGTAATATTTGAAGATGAATTCTAGCCAAGGTGTGTGAAAATATATGAAGAGGGTGGTGAATTTATAGTGGTAACTAGTTGAGCATTTGGGATGGGTGAAATGGAATATGTAGATCGAAGAATTAACAATTTTTAGGTAACATGGGTAGTAGAGGCCATAGGCAAGGCAAATGGTAACTTTCCTACCCAAATTAAAACATCTTCCACATGGGATACATTTTCAAAAGCTATAGCTAGTATGTTAGGATTAGAATATAATACATCAAAGCTAGGTTAGATTATAAACCCTTGCTATAATAAGATAATGTTTGTTCTTCATTTATCCTAATATTCTATGGAATAAAATTCTAGGTCCTTAAGTATATAGTGTTATAATCATGTATGTTTTAATTAGAATTTCTTTATATTGTATAAAATTTATATAAGTAAAAATAACCATTACCCCTACCACCAAACCTATGAATCAATTATTCTACAATTTATGTCCAACTAGTGATAGAATTATTAGATAAATATTATACCATAATGTATATTTTCTAATACTTTATGATTGACAAGACTAATTACCCCCTCAAAAGTTTTCATTTAGCCTTTTTGAACCACCTCAAAGACATTAAAGCCATAAATGTTCCAAACTACTTGTTCAATTCCTTGGAGCACTTTTTTTTAAATATCAAAAAATAAGCTTCCATTCACCTGGTGTACCAAGGCCTTCACTTGATACTGTACAGTCATGCTCTTCAAAAGGAAGCTCAAAAATCCATCATTTCCTATGTTGGTAGCTTGCTTATGCATCCTTCTATTCTAGACTCAAGCCAATAGAGCCCTCATCCTAAAATTTTGATCAATGATGATGTTTTAAAGATTTCTTTTGGTGAGACCATCAAATCTGGGAAGAAGTTGGACTTTATCCCCAAATCTGGATATACTCCTCATTTGGTAAAAAATGAGGCCCAACATCATTCGTCCAGGAGAAAACTTGATTAGGGAAGATAAAGTCACCTATTACCATAGAGCATGATCAGGATAAGTTATAGGACTCAACTGCACTAGAAAAAAATCAAAGATCAAAGGTGTCCTTGCTCGTTCATCCTCCTAGAAGGGAGCTAAACCCGTAAGTGGTTCGTCAAGCCATAATAAGCAAATATTGAATAAATATCCTCTCATTGGCCTGGAGAAGATTATGAACAACATGTCCAGATCCACCAAGATGGTATGTTCACTACTTCAACAAGCTACTACTCTAGTGGAAGACCTCAAAATCCAGAAGAGAGGAGTGTGCATGTGGATGGTGAAGAGGACAAAGCACCTAAGGTTTCTATCTAGCTTCGACTGCCATATTTATTTATTTTTTTATTGAATCTTGGGTTTCCTTGAGCCCATGCTAGGATGGTCATTTTGTTCTCCTTTATTTTTCTTTTTTAGTCTCTTAGAGATTCCCCTTCAAATTGATGCTTATTTTTTTATCCTGTGGAGACACCCTTTATTTTCTCTGGACTGTTTTTATTTTGATCTTGGTCCCATGGATATTGTAACCTTTTTACATCCACTTTTGTAAAAGGTCTGGGGTCCCTTTCAAAACCCCTTTAATTAATCAAAAAATAATAATGTATATTTTTCATGTAAATATTAAATCAATAAGCATACTATAATTTCTTCCTCCTAAATGTAGTGAATTCGTTTGAGCATAGATAACTTGTTGAGGAGGTATAATATGGTCTTATTCCACTCCCATAAAAAGTAGGTAATATTATCATGGTGGAAGGTGGGATGGGAGAATAGGCTTCTAGGTTCAAATGCCCTTGATTAGTCTAATAAATATGTTGATTTTGAGGCCTAGGTGGAGGCAATGAATTATTTTAGGTAGGAGATGATTAATCGTACTACTATTGATTTATGGATAACAATATACTATGTAACCATGAGGTGGGTATGGAGGATACTTAGCCAAAGCATAGTAAGCTAGACAATAGTGAGGATTTGGCATTTGAAAAGAAGAGGAAATAGATTTTAATAATCCCATTACTAATTCAGAGGAGGTTCTATGTTTAGAAATGGAGAAGGGTACTATAATAATTTTTGAGGAACCTATTGTTTTAAAGTGCCCATTGATATATTTTATTGTATCTAACTAGTTGAAGGTAACATTAGTCCTTAGGGGTTCCTTGTATTGCCTATGTCCCCACTTATCCAATTAGCACTTATAAATTTTTACCAAGGCTATAAATTTAATTAAAGATAATTTTTCCTAAAGATCATATATATGGAGTTACTAATGTAATAAATAAACTAGTTCTAAGTAGAGTTTTAGTTGAATTTGTACCAATAGAAGGTGTTATTTGAACACTTGATGTTGGAGGTTGATCTATATTAATTACATGGTGATAAGTCAAAAAATATGTATTATTTGTTGATCTATTTACATCAAAGGTCATTCCATAAATAGGGTTTGCATGGGTCAACATAGGACCAATATTTGACCAAGTTGTTTTCAAGGGTAGATGAATAACTCATTTGGTAGCCAATAAAGCTAATTTATTGGGATGTAGAGCTTTGACTGGCAAGATTGGACATTGGATATTTTTCCTTTATAAAATTGGGATTAAATATGGGAATATCCTTAATCTCATCATCTTAATGTACTCACATAGTAGTTTGCTCCTTTTTCTCTTTTGTCTTATATTCATGGTATACATCTATCTTCATTGATTAATGTTATTTTCCAAAACCTTGTCTTCAAGTGTGTATTTATAATCTTGCACATAGATACCTGTATGAATGAATTTTTGGGTTAAAAACTTAAAAAATTATAAAATTAGGTCTAGGAAGAAATTTTCCTATAAAATAGAGTGAATCACTAACAAATTTACATGATTCACTAGCAGATTCAAGCAATTTTCTAGCAAAAATTGACTTTTGAAAAATTTTGAAGAGCAAGGGATCAAGCAAATCACTTCAATATTAGATTGAATTTCCATCTAGTGAGGAGTTAGGAATAAATGTATCTTTCCTAGTAGATCCCTTTGTATATTCTAAGTTAATCACTTTTTAGAATCTACTTAAAGAAAAATCACTATTCTAGAGTGAATCACTTGTTAAATGGAGCAAATTGCAAGTGTTAGAAACCTTCATATAAAAACAAGCATAACCAAATTCAAGCTCTTTGCTATCAAAAATTGAGCTTTATAAAAAATTAAGAGCAAGGGATCAAGCAAATAACTTAGAGCAAATCACTTCAAAATTAGCTTGAATTTCCCTCTAGTGAGGAGTTAGGAATAAACTTGTCTTTCCTACTAGATCCATTTGTAGATTCTAAGTGAAATACTCTTCAGATTCTGCTTAAATAAAAATTACTATTCTAAAGTGAATCACTTTTTAAATGGAGTGAATTTCTAGTGATAGGAACCTTCATATAAAAACAAGCATAACCAAAGTAGAAAATATAGAAATGAATGGAAATGATCACAAATTTAAAATAACTAATGATCACAAAATTGAAAGTCACAAAAGTGCTCACAAAAAGTAATAGAATGGAAATAACAACAAACATATATTAATCTAGTGGAATAGATATCATAGGTATCTTTGAGTAGGAAACCTCCTTAAAATCAAAGCTTTGATAGAAAATGTGAAAATATGATGTGCCTTATACTCCAAATTCGCATCCTTATATAGACTCTTATTTATTCTAACCCTAATGATCAAGGGTAAAACTGCATGTAAGTTGGGACCCAAGCCAAAAACTCGTACTTTGAATATAAAGGTTACATCATAATGGCTCCATGCACACTAGGCACTCATGATGAAAATTTAACACTAACACTAGACATATACGTAGTAATAGTTGTGTTGGATAGGATCTTAACATACCCTTACCTTCAAGAAAATTTATCCTCAAATATTGAGGTGAGGAAATTGCTACTGTAGTTTATTGGGCAGCTTCTATGTAGTATCTTTTGAATATAATCCATACCACTATACTAGGACATCGATGAGAGTATAATTACAAAGTGTATTTTTAGATCATTCATAATATTTTAAGAAACTTGAATGCCCTATAGTCAAATAAGTATATGTTTCTCATAGTACGGGCTCACAAAGTGGTAAATTTATAGGTAGAATGAGGTGATCTCCATATCATATATATTTTCCATCATATGTATATCCTAGGTGAGAGTCAAAATTAGTTTGAAGTTGCTAAATTAGTGATTACAAGGTGAAAAATGTATTGGTAAAATTGAATGGCATGATGAGGAGTTCATAATGGCCTTCATAGTGTGGAATGCTATCTTTAGAATATCTTATTATTGCAATATGATCTAAGGATAACCAAAACAAAAATATAGCTTTGAGACGAAGCGAGCACCATGGAGTTCATCCAATAACTCATCAATAATAAGAATGTAAAATTTGTCCTTGATGGTAATTTCATTGAGTTTTCAAAAATCCACACATAACTACCAAAACTTGTCTTTCTTATAAACCAAAATTACTAGGGAATAATATGGGCTTCTACTCAATTGAATAACCCCTATTTCTAATAACTCATATACCATCTTCTCAAGTTTAGTCTTTTGTGTACACCAGTATCAATAGGGATGAATATTCATTTGTAAGCTTTCCAAAATAAGTTCAATGGAATGTGTAGCTCTAAAATTCTTGCACTCCTTTCCTTTAGGCTAATGGATCTATGCCTCAAAGGGGAATGGGATAATAGTAGGTCTACACCTCGAAGAGAGACACTTGAGTTCATGTCTTCTTTGGTGATTTTTTGATGAATTGTTTAGGGTTCACCAGGAAACATTTCTTGGCAGTTTCCATGCCTAGGTTTTGGAGTTTGTTTGATGTGTTCCTTTTAAATTCTCACAATCACCTAGTTTTGGCCAATGCAACTAAACTATGCTAAATGCAATTTAATTTTTTATTAATACAACAGACAATAGTAAACAGAGAAAAATATAATGCAAATGCTTAATTATGAAGGAATTTGACACTCTTACTTGGTCCAGAAGTCTGATGAAGATTCTGTTTTTTATTGTAGTCAAGATCGTATGTTGCAGGTCAAGATCATATGCTTCTAGTCAAGATCATATGTATGATCTGTGATCGTACCGTTCGATCAATGATCGACAGATCCGATCATAGAAAAAACTTGTAGTTTCATAAGTAGAGTGTAGAAAACAAAAAATGGAGTGCGCTACAGACTTTATTGAATAGAGATTAAGTCATACAAGATTTATTGAATACAATATTAATAGGAATTAAAATGTATATGCTTTGAACTACATAAAATATGCAATTAAATGTGAATTGGTGAACTCCAAATAATGATGATATGCAAATATTGTTCTATATGAGATAGCAAAATGATAAATGTGATGTAAAATTACAAATTGGGAGCTACAGGTATGCAAACCAAAGCTTGGAGTTACCCCCAAGTGACATACAAGCATGATCATAACACCAAAGTAATATCATATTTATGATCGCAAGATTGTATGCTACCAGGGAAATATCGTATCCTTCGATCGTCGATCGTATCCTCTGATCCTGCAAAAATCAGCAAAATAACAAGGGCTAATGCAAAAATTAAGTGACTAAAATGTAAAAATTATGTCAATGAGTTAGGAGAATTCGATGGGGAGGAATACCTAATTAAATAGGCTAAACCAATAGGTGAAATTTAGCTAAAAACAAAATGGGTTGTAACTTCTTCTAAGTTGGGGCTGATCGGTGGATCTAATCCCGTAACCACCGCACAGTTGGACAGGTAAGGACAACAAGCATTATAACTTGTTTGTTGTTTTACTTAGCCAAGCTTTTATATTTTTGGACAAGATCGCATGTACAATCTATGAGATCATACATACAATATCATAGATCATACGTACAATCTCATCAGTTTAGACTTGATCTTGGATCGGACTTACGATCTCGTTAGGAGGTTAGACATGTACATAGTTTTTTGGTAGTTTGAGGGGTCAAACGGTGTCAAAATTGGACATATAATATACCGTTGGAAAGCTCTTTTTGAGCCCTATCCAATGGTATAAAATTTGAGAAGAATTGAGATGATTTGATAGGGTAAAAATTCTCTTGAATATGACCTTAGTTTTTTAAGAGGGAAAACTTATCTTTAATGGGTCAATTTTTCTTGTCTACATTTTGCCCCCTCTTTGGCGTATTTATGAACAATAAATGCATCAAAGAAAAGTGTAGACACTTGAGTAGAAGTGATTATGATTGACATGGGCAAAAAGGAGTAGATGGTTTAGAATGAATAGTTCATGGGAAATTGATGTTTTAGAAAAATAATTACTAATTTACTGACTAGGATGCCCCCTCGAGTTTTTGTGCCAAATTCTATGTTTGGTGGAAAACTCAAAAAATTGAAATTTGCTTTTGTGGCATACCAATTGACTTCATTTTGTACTTATATTTTTAGATATATATATATATATATATTGATCTTCTTTGTTTTATGTGACATTGAATGATTTGATTTATTGGATGATTTATTACACTTGCTTATGATGGTTTGTGTTATATAATTTCTTGTAATCATGCTTTGATTTTTGAACTTTTTTATCATGCTTAACATAAAAGGAAATGATTTTGTAAAGTGTTTTTGAAAGACAAAAGATGTTTTTGTGTGGTGATAAAATAGATGGATTAACAATGAACCTCAAAGGATGTTGTGTTGTTATATGACCGTTGGTGGAGATCGATGCTCGCTGGGTCATGAAGCGGATCCTATTGTGAGGAAGTTTTGTATTGCTAATACCAAAAATATTGTGGGCTCAAGAGTGACCTTGAGGCTTATGATGATGAAAGAAGATGTTGATTTTAAAAGAGATTGATTTTGAGAAAATAGGTTGATAAAAATTGTTTTTGTGAGGGATATAAAGTGATTTAAGCATGAAAAATTGGGAAGGATGACTTGCGCTAGGCATAGAATTCCTAGTGTGAAATTTTGAGAGAAAATAATTACTAGGAATTATACCATCATCGCGAAGTCAAAATGCAATGCATGATTATATATGATTTTGAAAATGCAAGTTGTATTTTGAAAATAAATCATTGTGTCACATGTTAGAAAATTTTGAAGATAATATATATATATATATATATATATATAGATAATATATATATTGTAGGTGCTAAAATGAAGTGATTTGTGGGGATTAATGCAAGTGGTTACAAACTGATGTTTTCTAGCAAAATCAAAAGAAATATTTTAAATTATTTCAAGGACAAAGTCAAATTTATCAAGAACCAGTGTGTGATGTGTGAGTTCATTATCCATCTTGATTTGTCATAATGATACAAAATCTCTCAAGGATCAAATGTGTGTGCTTGTGAAATTAATTTACCGATTTTGAGTGAGGTAGTGATACAAGCAAACTTTTATGAACCAATGTGTGTGCAAGTGAAATGTTCATTAACCATGATTTTGTGCATGCCATTGTACCGAACTACTATGTAAGTCAAGTTACCAAAAGCTAGCTAATCCACAAGCGGACATTGGTCTGTACAAAATAAGGTCTCTAATGTGACAGACATGTCGCCACGTGAAAGGGATTACCCAAGGCCAAGCGGGTTGGGCACAAACCACCTGTTATGGGGCTTACCTCATGGTTTTCGAATAACTGAGGAATTCCAGGGATTCAAGCTCACTACCCCCTTCTTTTCTTCTGATTTTTGGAGTAGGGATTCTTGTCCATTTTTTGAACAAGGGGATTTTATTGCTTTTTGTAGTGGAACTACTTTTTCTTTTCTTTGCTTTTTATTTTTCTTTTTCTTTTTATTTTTCTTTTTCTTGGGATACTTGCCCAGATTAGACGTAGAGCAAGGGATTTTATTCGGGTAGGGGGGAGCTTGTCCTTTTGCCAATTCTCAGTATTCTAGACCATGCGCATAATAGGATAGCAAGGGAAACTTTTCGCTTAAGGAACTAAGACTACTATGTAGTATCATTTTTGAATTTGCAACAAATCATTTTAAGATGTGAGAATGTGTTCTTGGTTCAAGAAGTAGCAAGATCAGTTCCCAAAACTCAAAATTTTATTTAGTGAAGTAATAGTGCTTTTTAATACAAGAGAGATTTATAATCAAAGTGACAAAATCAAAATCATTAAAGATGTAAATTAAGTGCATGGTTCAAGATAACTTTTGAGTTTATCCAAAATAAAATAAAATATAACTTGAAATTTTTGGAAAACAACAAACAATAATGCAGAATTTGAAATATTTTTGGAAATTTTTCATGTTTTTTTTTATTTTTTTGTTCTTTTGGTTTGTTTTGTGATTTGATAAAATTGATAATATATACAAGATGCTATATATACACTATACAAGGTGATTTGTGCATAACATGTCTAAGGTGGCTTCAAAATCAAAGGAGGTTTTGAAGGACAATTTGGTTGTGGTGTAGGTGATTGAAGTTGATTGGTTGATAGTTGAGATTGTTGTGATGAAGAATGATAAGTAGATGTAGATGAAGAAAAGTGATGGATAGAAGACATCGATGATAATAAAGAGGAAAATAATAGAGAACTTGATGTGATAACAATAATGAGAGAGAGAATGAAGGATAAAAGGTGATAGACAAAAGGTGGCAATGATGATAAAGAGGAAAAGAATAGAGAACTTGTTGTAGTGATGATAAAGAAAGAGAGAATAAAGAACAAAGATTCCCTATGAATAGGAGAGGTTTGCAAAAGTTCCAAAAGAGATATCTTATGTGGATGATTGTCCCATTGTTGTTGAATATTGAAGGAGACTTTAGGTTGAGACTTCAACACTAAAGATGGGTTTTCTATGCTTGTATCTTCTTTTGGATTATTCTTCAAAACCAAGAGAGGTCTTGAAGGTTGGTTGGATGAAGAATTTATCTCTTGCTTATCAAGATGATTTAGTTGGGCAAGAACTTGCTTTGTTGTAGTCTCTACTACTAAACTAATAATATCATTGTGATGAGGCACATTATGATATGACAATTGATTATTTTCCTATTGTTGATGATTGGGTAAGGGATTTTGTAAGATCCCTATGTCTTGATCAGTTGTTTGAGTTTGTGATTGAGAATTTTGATTTTGAGCTTGTTGTCTAGTGATGGCTCCAATAGTGCCCACAATATTATTGTTTTGTAAGTGACCAAAGTGGGGTCTATCATTTACTGCTTGTTCATTTGAAAGTGTTTGTTGAGATGAGGGTCGAGTGGTCATTCTTCTAGGGAATGGTTCTTTTGGAACTAATAAATCTATGATGGGAAGAATTTGATCTGACTCATCTTCAGAACTATTTGAATTATTTGAGGTGATGTCCATTTCACTTTCTATTTCACTTTTTGTGTCACTTCTTGTATCTTCTAAATATGAAGATTGAAAATATTGTATTGGTCTAGTTGTGACTATAGATAAAGTAGGTACATAAGAGGTTTGCAAATCTTGTTGTGGTAAAAAGTTACTAATGGTTCCCACATATCGAGTTGGAGGAGGAACATTATGATGTTCTAATTGATTCATAGCCTCTTTACCATGGTTGGGTAAAGGATGTTGAAAAATATCTAAGTTTTGATTTGCATTTTGATTTGGTTGTTTTTGGGTATTATTTTGAGTGTTATTATTTGCAGGAAATTGTTCTACTTCCATTTTACCTTTATCAATCAAATCTTGTATCATATGCTTTAACCTTTTACAAGAATTTGTAGAATGTCCATCTACTTGGTGAAAATTACAATGTAAATCAGCCCTATATCCAGATGTAGTGGTATCTGGTTGTCTTACCTCAGGTAACCGTATCAAACCTTGTTCCAATAATTGAGGTAAAATCATAGTTAAGGGTTGATTTAATCTTGTGAATTCTCTTGGTGGCTTATCAGGGATTTTCAATACAAATTTCTTTATAGCTTCTACAAGGTTAACATTTGAGGTGTTTCTGCTATCAGTAACTCCATCACCTACTACTTGTTTATTATTATATTGGTTTTTAGAAGTTTTGTCCTCATCTTTCTTCTTAAATTGTCCTCTTCTAATGAGGGCATCTTCTACCCTCCTAGCTAGATCAATGGCTTGATCAAAGGAGGTTACTGTAGCAGTAGAAAGCTCATAAGATAGTTGTTCTTGCAAATTACCAATAAATATGTCCAACATTTCACGATGAGGTAATGCAAAATGTAATTTGCCTAAGAGTTATCTCCACTTAGTCAAGAATTCAGCAAAACTCTCATCTTTACCTTGTTTCAAATTGTATAAATCCTTAATGGTCACATGCCTCTCTATATAGGCACTAAATTGGTGGACAAACATTTTTGTTGTCTCTTCAAAGTTCCTTAAAGAATTTGTAGGTAGTTGATAATACCATTCTAGAGCCATGCCTCCAAGACTTTTAGGGAATATTTTTAGCAACAACAAGTCATCATAAGAAATATCATGACATGTTGTCCTAAACATGCGAAGATGCTCAATAGGATCTTCGGTTCCTTTATATATCGGGAGGATAGGCATAGGGAAATATTTTGGGTATGGTTGGGAAACCACAATAGGATCCAAGGGTTGGCTACACATCTCTCTATAACTATATGAGGGATGATAGGGATCCATTTGATCTAGTCATGAAGCCAATTATTTAACCATGTCTTCAAGGCCCTGTGGTTGTCCACCAAATTGATTTTGTTGCACCATGTTGTTGTATCTTTGATGATAAGTTGGTGTTGTTGTGTAAGGATTTCCAATTGAAACACTATTGTGTAAAGATGTGTAGGAAGGATATTATGGAGCTGATATGGGATTGTATTTTGTTGAATTCTTTGTTGATTTTGATTGAGATTTTGCATCTTCTTAGATTTTTGGGATGTTTGTTGATTAAGAGCTTGAGAAGCAGAAGAATGTTGTTTTTGTTTAGAATTTGAATTTGTTGTTGGTGGTGGTTTTGCTATGTTTTGATTTGGATTTTGATTCACATTTTGAGATGTACCAGCTTGATCTTGATTTGTTTTGTTCATATATGTTAATGGGTTTCCATTTAACCGGAGAGCAGCTTCTATAGCAGCCTCCATTGAATAATCTCCCATAGGAAGTTGACCTTCTATCTATATCACATGATTAATGACATCTATATTGTCTTTTAAAAATCCAGTTAAATGCAGGGTAGACTTAAAACTAAGATTACCTTCATCATCCATATAAGGCCTAGTTGGATCATCTATTTCTTCTTCTTTATTGTTGTTTTCTTCATCTGGTTCTAAAATTTTATCATCTTCAATATTTATCCTATCATCAAGGTTTTCTTGATCTTGATCCTCCATGTAATCAGATTCTATTTGCTTACCATTTCTTAATATTCTAGGCATTTTTTTTTAAGATGTTTTTATCTTGCAAATATATATATGTGCTTAAATTCTTGGGGTATATATATATATAAATAATAATATATTTTATTTTATTTTATTTTTTATGTTTTTATGAATCAGAAAGATGCCTATGTTTTTCACGTTGGGTTCACCAAAGAATGTAGCTCTAAAATTCTCACACTCCTTTCCTTCAGGCTAATGGATCCTCATCTCGAAGGGGAATGGGAGAATGATAGGTCTACACCTCGAAGAGAGACACTTGAGTTCATGTCTTCTTTGGTGATTTTTTGATGAATTGTTTAGGGTTCACCAGGAAACATTTCTTGGCAGTTTCCATGCCTAGGTTTTGGAGTTTGTTTGATGTGTTCCTTTTAAATTCTCACAATCACCTAGTTTTGGCCAATGCAACTAAACTATGCTAAATGCAATTCAATTTTTAATGAATACAATAGACAGTAGTAAACAGAGGAAAATCTAATGCAAATGCTTAATTATGAAGGAATTTGACACTCTTACTCGATTCGAAAGTCTGATGAAGATTCTATTTCTTGTTGTAGTCAAGATCATATGTTGCAGGTCAAGATCATATACTTATGGTCAAGATCATACGTACGATCTATGATCGTACCATCCGATCAATGATCGATAGATCCGATCACAATAGAAACCTACAGTTTCATAAGTAGAGTGCATAAAATAGAAAATGGAGTGTGCTACAAACTTTATTGGATAGAAATTAAATTATACAAGATCTATTGAATGTAATATTAATAGGAATTAATCATGTATATGCCTTGAACTATGTGAAATATGCAATTGAATGCAAATTGGTGAACTCCAAAGAATGATGATATGCAAATACTATTCTATATGAGATAGCAAAATGATAAATGTGATGTAAAAATGTAAATTGGGAGCTTCAGGGATGCAAACCAGAGCTTGGAGTTTCCCCCAAGTGACCTACAAGCAAGATCATAACACCAAAGCAAGATCATATCTACGATCGCAAGATCGTATGCTACCAGGGCAAGATCGTATCCTCCGATCGACGATCGTATCCTCTGATCCTATAGAAAAATAGCAAAATAACAAGGGCTAATGCATAAATTAAGTGACTAAAATGTGAAATTATGTCGATGAGTTAGGAGAATTCGAGGGGGAATGCTTGATTAAATAGGCTAAACCAACAGGTGAAATTTGGCTAAAAACAAAATGGGTTGCAACTTCTTCCAAGTTGGGGTTGATCGGCGGATCTAATGTTGTAACAAAGACAAAAATGTTATAACTTGTTTGTCATTTTACTTAACTGAGATTTTCTATGTTTGGACAAGATCGTATGTACGATCTATGAGATCGTACGTATGATCTATGAGATCATACATACGATCTTGTCAATTTAGACCTAATCTTGGATCGTACTTACAATCTCGTTAGGAGGTTAGACATGTACATAGTTTTTTGGTAGTTTGAGGGGTCAAATGGTGTCAAAATTGGACATATAATATACCATTGGAAAGCTCTTTTTGAGCCCTATCCAATGGTATAAAATTTGAGAAGAATTGAGATGATTTGATAGGGTAAAAATTCTCTTGAATATGACCTTAGTTTTTTAAGAGGGAAAACTTATCTTTAATGGGTCAATTTTTCTTGTCTACAGAATGATCATGGAATATTCATGGTGGTAATCCTTGTGGTTTTATAAATACAAGGGCATATTTATCCATAATTTCTTGTAATTTAATATTTGGGGACTGGAGTGCAAACAGTTGTGTCACCATCCCTTGAGACAATTTCATCAAAAAATATTCCATGCAATGTGTGTTGATGAGTTCGGTAGGATTCATGGTCATTCTATAGATATTTTATTGCCTCCCATATTCTATTAATTGCATAAATATATCAAAATCATCCCATACTATTAGTCCAAAGGTATGAAACCATTGATTTCCCAACATAATGTTACAACCCCATAAAGGAAAGGTAAAAATGTCTACCCTAAGGTTGTAGCTTCCCATTACCACTTATATATTTCTATAATTTTTCTTATATAATATAGTTGTAGTGAAGATTCACTACAATCTAATCAAGGAAACTACACCTAAATTTTGTGTAGACTATTATGCAAAATGAAGAACCCTTAGATCATTTCCAACTATCATAAATTCCATGTCAAAAAATCACCAAAAGGATATCTAAAAATGGTGAAGGAAGGTGTAAAAAACTCACATTATGTATCCAAATGGATTGTTGAATCATCACATATAAAAGCCTACAATAGTTTGCCTAGCCCTTTTGATGGTATCTAAACCAACCCTCACTATTGATGGAGGTTAATGAGCCTTTTAGTGATAACTAAAATAGCCCCATCATTAGTAGAGGCTCAATCTAAAAAATGGTCATGGGTGAGCTAGTAGAGATACTATCATCTATATTTCTTTGGCTTTATGGCCTCTAGCACCTCATCCATCATCTCTCCACCATAGCTACAAGGTAATATCTTGTGGTGAGATATTTTTGAGGAAGAATCAATGATTATGAGGAAGAAGTGGAGATTTATGTGAAATCTACAATAAGAGACCTCATAGGATATTTACTTCCCTAAATTTAGCAAAAGAGGCTAATGATGTGACACTCCTCTACACTAACTACTCATCCAACATGAAGAATGAATCTAAATAATAACAAAGTAGCATATATGAGAAATATTCTAAATTAGAAGCTCCCCAGATTAAATGTCATATCATAAGGGACTTTTGATGATCTTACCTTTAAAATAGATTGAAAATTCAATTGGGTCAAAAGGTAAAGTTGTCAAGGATAAGAAGAAGATAAGGGCTACAACAAGGTCATCTCGAGGGTAAAAATACAATAAAATTTTGAAGGCGTGGAAAAAAAGGAGAAATTGAAAGTTTATAAAATAACTGACTAAGGTAGGTGACAAATGGTCTGATAGTGATGCCTTAGGATTTTAATATGGATATAACTAATGATCAAGAATTTTAAGATTTCTAAAAGGAAGATAAAATTAAAAGTCATAAAAAGTGAACAATACAAGACAAAACTTTCAAGGAACAAATAGGAAGAAAGTTCTAAAGGGTGATCAAGCACAATAAGTAAAACACATTGAAACAAAATGAAATTATTAGTAATGGTGCATAGATTTCTAAGAAAAATAGATAAGCCAAGGCAATGTACGATTACTAAGAAAGGACAAGGTTTCCTACCAAGGTCACTTCAGTTCAATAATCCAAAAAAGGGTAGGTGGTCTATTAAAAATGAAGAGATTGCACCTGCAATAACAGTAGCCCAGGACTGATAAAAGTAATGGTAAAAGATATCTTCATTTAATTTTTAGAATCCTTAGAATAATCAATTGAGAAGGTCAAATCATACTACAAGGTATTGGAGGTAAAATATCCCTCTTTTTAATCTATAAATATTAGTAGTTTTAACTTTGTAAAAGATCAACAAGTTCGTAAATCTTTCCTTTCACATCTTTGTGTAGGATTTTGTAGAATTCTGAGTGGTCTTATGGGCAACCAAACCTCTACTTTTGGCATAATATTTTGTAATACATTTTGCTTGCATATATATATATATATATATATATATATATATATATATATATATATATATCTTGGAGGCCATGCATCTATTTTGAAGTCCATTTATGGATATCATACCCTGATCCACTTCTCTTATGTGTGTATGCTTGTATCTTGTTATTTGTGTGCTTATATATGTCAAGGAGAGGAAGAGTTGACATCAGCACATTATGTTTAGACCTGTTGTGTAGGGAGATATTATTTTATCTTTAGCACACCCACATTTTTTTAGCTTAGCTTTTCCTTTTTGTTGTTTTTTTTTTCTTTCTCTTGCCCTTTTCCCTCAAAATTGTTAGATTAAAAGTGTGCTAAAGATCTCATATTATAAAGGAGTTGGCCTTTATCAAAATCTTAGAGGTCCTCAAATGATACAAACCCCACTCTTAGGAATATTATTGTTATATCACTTTGTATGAGACATGATCTACCCCATTTACCTAGTCAACACCATACCCAATGGTTGAGATAATAAAAGAGGATAATCGTTTAATGCCACACCCAATGGGACTCCACTGACACATTATTGGTCTCACAATTGTGACAAGTTAGTATTAGACTTGGTGAGGACCTCTACCTATTCTTCTTATTGAAGTTCTTTGAAATCACCTGGTGACACTAATCAAGAATGAATACCTAGAAGAAGCCATAAGAAGGACACTAGATTGAGGCTCTTGTGAAGGCCTTAGTCTATATACTTTTAGAACACAAGTTGCATTCACTTGATGACTCCACTTAATACAAATGGCACAAAATTATACAAATGAAACACTCATTATCAAGTTATTTGTTGTTGAAATTAATAAGAGTTGTTGCCATAACTTGCCATAATTTTATGAAAAATAAGAGTCGTAGGCCATAATATGGATACTCCATGACCACCACCCAAAATATTCATTCCCTAGAATGATAGAGGTATATTGGATCATCAAAATACAACTTAAGAGTAACCCCTAATTTCAAATTTTAAAGGGTCTTGTAAAGTATCAGGTTTAGATCTTTTTTTCAATAATTAAATAAAAATGGTGATTCAAGGAAAGTGGCATAATTCAAATGTTGTGTCTATAGTCCTTTGATATGTTGTTACAGTCCAAAGCATGATCATTATCAAAATGGACCTCAAATTTTCCCTTAATACATGGTCATAACTGTTTGAGTCTTAACCCATAATGCCAAATTTTTAAGCCATAAGAACATTCATCTATTATTCTGCCCTTCCTTTCATTCCATGTTTTTGAAAATGTAATACTCTCATCCATAAGTCTAAATTAACTGAATATTATTCCTAATGTTTATCTATGTATAATTCCCACATTTTAATATTCCTTCCTATCCCTAATATCATATCATAATGGCGCATCAATTAAAATTTTTCCATTTTTGCTTCAAATATTAGTCTTGAAAATAAATTCTTGAAACCATACCATTTTCTAAGGTCTAAAAGATTCATACCCCGATGGAAATAATATACGCATGAGGTATAAAAATATTAAAACTTTCTCTAAGTTTCCATTGGCTGAGAAATGTGTGGTGGGTATGAAGTTGGGCTACTTGAGGTGCTCGAAACCCATTGGCTAGAAAAACTAGTGGCATGGATGAGTAGGGGTGACTTGGAGCACTCTCACTCCATTGGTTAGAAAAATGTATGGTCAAAATGAAGGCAGGTGACATGAGGTATTCAAATATTATTAGCTAAGATATGTGTGGTGGGGATGAAAGGGGACAACCTCAGCCACTCCATTTTAATTGGATGAAAATTAATTATTCCCCTTCCTAAGTTTGTGAGGGTCCTATGCGCATAAAAATTATTTTCCCCTTTGACCCAAGAATAATACTACCTCATAATATTTTTACCTTAGGAAAATTATTTCTCTTTGTTATAAAAATTCTATAATCGATAAGCCTAAGGATCATGAGATATTTCTCTCGGAATCCTCAAGGTCACAGTTCATTTCACATAAATTCATTTACAAGTCTCGAAGTTTGAAACCACATATATTTTACATTTTGATCCTTGGGCTCTCATTTATCATTTTCTTCTCTTCATTCATCCCATAATGTTCATTACCAAAGAATCCCCCAAAGATAATGTCCTCATTGTATAGTTTCAAGGGTCACTAGCACATGCTTCCCCTTTTATCTAAAGTCACAGATACTAAGGCCTAGCATTAGGGTCTCCAAAGGATCAACAGTCACAATTTAAATAAGAATACAATTCACTAGCCAATTACAATACATGGATGATATGTCATGATTATTAAGGTAGTTATAAATGTTTGGTCAAGTCATAATATTAAGCTCAAGTAACCATAGTTGAAAGGTTATATAAGATCAATCATGAATTAACATCCAAAATGAATAAACTACAAGCAAAAAATAAAAGGTTACAGGAAAAATTCAACAGGCTTCATAGACAAACACCACAAACACAAACAGGGAAGCAATTTGATAGCAAGTGTTTTGTTAAAAAGTACAAGGAAGAACTGGTTTTAAAATTAAAAATAGGAGTAAGAGTACTCAATGACCTGGCTAGTATCATGGTTGTGACACAAAGTATGAAGACCCTATCACAAAATACAGATCAAATGGTAGCCAATATTAAACCTATTTACAATAAGTGTAGAGAATAATATAGCTTGATAAGTAACAAGTAAATGACTATCTCAGATGGCAAAAGCTATGACTATCAAGCTAAGTTCCTCAAATTGAACACTTACCTTCATGAGAAGTCGTACTAGGAGAACTTCCTCCAAGACATGGAGAGTTGGGCAAGTGAAGTGGATGATAAAAGAAAACAAGTTGGCATCTTGGTCGAAGAGCTTTCAGTGATAGAAAAAGTTGATGAACTAATAACCAGAAGATGAGTCAAAACTAGCCCAACAGATTTATGAGCTAACAAAAATGGTCCAACCCATAGTCAAATTTTCCAAAGAATATGAAAAATTGACCAAGGACTATGTTATAAAACTATTAAATACAAAGTACTCAATTACTTTTGTGACTTATTTTTGTGATGAAGCATGGGAACAAATTCCAAACCTATTGGGGATGAGTCAACTAGGGCAAGACAAAACTGAAGTGGAACCTAGTGCAAAAAAATACAAAGACCTAGGGGCAAGCCAACCTTAAAATGTAAAGTGACATACAATTGTACATCATTTTTGATGATTTTAAAATCTAGAGGAAGTCAAATAATGGTTTTCTCATAAAATAGATAAATACAACTATTTTTGAGCTATAGAACACCTAGTCAACCAAAGACATAGGATAATGATAAGTGAAGGGCTTAGATGAAAGCTAGTTATAACAGAATAGGGTTCCCTAAAGCTATAAAGAGGATTGTTATAGCTAAAATGAGATCAAGCTTTTACATAGCATATTTTTTCTAAGAGGTATACTTGAGTGCCCTTTGTCTTTGTTGTTGTATTCCCTTTGCATATTTCTATTTTTTCATCTCTTATTCCTCCCATTACTATGCAGGTTTTGATAGAGAAGTGCTCAATAACTGATATCATTTCCAACTATTGAGTCAGAGATCTAGAGACCCAACTGTTACCATATTAGAATGGGAAGGCGAAGGATTTTCATTAAATATCTAAAGAGCTTAATGGAAATTCAAGCCAAATCTCATTGTAAACACATTTAATATTAATACAATTCTAGGCTTCTTCTCTTATCAAATATCTATGTTCAGTATTGGTTGTTTTCTCATTTACGTATTACATTATTTGAATGGTATTTTATGCTTTCTTTGATTGATAATCAGTTATTTTTATTATATAATTTGAATGAATATAATTGGCTCACTATATTTTTTCTAATTCTTTCTATCACATGAATGTATCTTAAATATTGCTATAATAGCCCAAAGATAAAGGCATTGGTTATACATTAAGGTATAATTAAAGAGCTACAGTAAATCTTGGTCAAATAATAATAAATTTTACACCTTTTTTATCTAGATGAGCATGAACTTATATTGTCAAATCTTTAAGTTTACCTCAGGGATATCCTTACCCTCCTGTTGGTCTGAAATATATCCAAGGAAAGTTTTGTGCACCCACGGACCTTGACTTTGAATGATATCAAAACTATGAGGCTTTAGGGTCAATTTCTAAAGGAAATTGGTTCCTTGTGAATCCTAGCTAACTATTCCTAAAATATGCAGGGGAAAGGGTGCTAAAAGAAAGAAAATAAATATGGAGATAGAAATTATAATGGTATAGATTTAGCCACATCAAAGCATATGAATTATTGAGCTTAAACTATTGCAAGAAATATAAACAAACCACCTAATAGACCAACCAATCTCATTCTCAGTCAATATTAATCACATCTATTTGAAAGAAAATTCCAGAACTAGAGAATGAAGAGCACAAAATCCAGATTGCAAAATTAAAGCTAACTCATTCAACCAGTTTTAACATAAATAAGCAACCAAATATTCATACATACATAAGATAGTTTGGAGGAAAAATAGTGATCCACTTGTATTTCTTGAATAACATAAGACTTACATGTAAATTTTAATAACTAAAGAGCCAACCATTTGAATGCCTTACATTCTCATACATATAGCTTCTTACAATGAATTATGTTACAAATGATCATGATGTTTTGTCATAGAATGTGGCTATGTTAGGGGAGTGGTTAGGCTGCATACTCTTTTTGTCATCCTATAACTTTAGCCAAACACTCATGCTACATGGGAGAGGATCTTTTTGACCACATCTGGTCCCTTTTTCCTTTTGACACATCTGAAAATTTTTTTATTCTATGATATGCATAATACTATTTTTGGCATCCTATAACTTTAGCCAAACACTCATGCTACATGGGAGAGGATATTTTTGACCACATCTGATCCCTTTTTCCTTTTGACACATTTGACAATTTTGTTATTCTATGACATGCATACATAGGCCTAGAAGTAGTGGGTTGTTCTAGTCACTCGTGTAGCCCCTATTTTGTCATTTCCTACTCTTGGTATGCTAGATGATTATCCATTTCCTGTTAGAGGAATTCTAGATCAAACCTATCAACCTGGTGCCATGTTTGATTTATCATTTCTCTTTTGCTGGTGAACTCTACATACTTTGGTAGAAAAATAAAACGTTGGTAGTGAAGGGTTTTTGAGATCCATTATCAAACCCTGATTCTTCTATTTTATCATGATGGATTTAGGATCTGTACAGATCTTGGTTGCTTCCTTATTATTCTGTTAGTATCACAATGACACTGAGAGGGGGGGTGAATCAGTGTAGCTCTTTTAAAACTTAAATCTTCAAATCTTCAAGCCGAAACAATGAAAACTTGAAACCAAATAAAGCAAGTATAACAAGAGAACATCACACAACACAAGATGTACCGAGGTTCACCGATTTAGCTACATCCTCAAAATGACTGTTTGGACTCCCATCCAAATCCAGCCTTTGCAAAGCACCAACTTTACAATCAATTTACCAACACCCACTGGAAGGAGCACCAACCCCTGATTTATCTGCACCAACAGAAAGGAGCACCAACCCCTAATTTATCTACACCAATAGAAAGGAGCACCAACCCCTAATTTATCTACACCAACAGAAAGAAGCACAAAAAAAATTTTATGGCCTCTTTGAATGGCGTATTTAAAACCTTTGAAAAAAAAATTATTTCTCCTTCCATGACTGTTCATTTTCTCCTTCCCTTGTGCATGCATGTGTTTTGGTTTCCAAAAAGGCTTTTCATTTTTATTTTGTGGCTCTTCGTTTCCTTTTCTCCACATGGGCATGCATCTGCTTCTTTCCATGTGTAACGACCATCTTAGATGATTTCAAATCATTAAAGATTCCTTATGTAACATTTTGTCTTATTCATTGAATTTTGTCCTTATGTGACAAATTACCTTATTCAATCTTCAATTTATTCCTTATAGGTCCACGTCACTATGCAGTCTTTAGTTTCACTATCCTAGTGTTCATCACTAATATTAGACGCACTGTCAACTACTCTGTTCCTTTGGCAAAAATGCAACATGTCACAATATCGTGACACTTTTGTTTCTCTTCCTGCCTGCCCTTTTTGAGTCACGAAAATGCCACATGTCGTGATATCGTGACACTTTTGTTTCTCTGCCTGCCTGCCCTTTTTGAGTTGCGAAAATGCTACATGTCGCGATATCATGACACTTTTGTTTCTCTGCCTGCCTGCCCTTTTTGAGTTGCGAAAATGCTACATGTCACGATATCGTGACACTTTTTCATTTTTGCTCTTTCTCTTTGCTTTGGACCACGAAAATTCAACATGTCATGATATCGCGACACTTTTTTCTCCTTGCTTTTTCTCTTTGCTTTGGACCACGAAAATGCAACATGTCACGATATCGCGACACTTTTTTCTCTCTTGTTCTTTCTCTTATCTTTTGGCCACAAAAATGCAACATGTCACGATATCGCGATACTTTTTCTTTCTTGTTCTTTCTCTTCTCTTTTGGCCGTGAAAATGCAACATGTCGTGATATCGCGACACTTTTTATTTCTTGTTCTTTCTCTTCTATTTTCACCGCAAAAATACAACATGTCGCGATATCGCAACACTTTTTCTTTCTTGTTCTTTCTCTTCTCTTTTGGCCACGAAAATGCATCATGTCGCGATATCGCGACACTTTTTTTTTGCAGTGTTTTGCTTTTTCTTTGATATTTAGAATATGGGCCACTTTGGTATTCTTGGAAAATATGCAAAAAAGGTGGGTCCCCAATTTTGGGGTACGTTGTGGAGCAGCCACAACATGACAATTTTTTCAACTTTGCACAAACAACCTATAACAACTTCACCCAAACATCAAAAACATCCTCATAAGCATTTAACATCATTGTACATACTCTGAATAACCTATGAACTCCTGTCCATTGCATCAACCGATATATCTGATTGTGTTGACAACAATGACAATACTGTCGTTGCACCTTGCTCAACAATCTCCCCCTTTGGAATTGTTGGCAACACACATGCAATTTCCTGTAACTCTTCTCCCCCTTTGACAACAATACCAAAGAGCTACTGCAAACTCCCCTTGATTCCATGCACAACATTCTCAGACAAAAATTCTTACACTTAGAAAAAATCACAAACATGAGCAAAAATATAAACAAATACACAAATGCTCGCCCTAAGAATGTGGTCTCAATAGCTATTCAATTCTTGGGAAGTGTGACCACTCCCAATTTATTGTGAAGGTACTCAAAGACTTCCTTGGGCAATGGTTTTGTGAAGATATCCGCTACTTGCTCTATTTTTGGAATAAAATCCAACTTAACCTCACCTTCCACAACTTTCTCCTTCAAAAAGTGATACCGGATAGCAATATTTTTTGTGCGAGAATGCATAACCAGATTCTTTGAGATGTTAATGGCATCGGTGTTATCACACTTAACTGAAATTGGCTCACGGAAGTTAATACCAAGATCTTTCAGGGTTTTTTTCATCCATAATACCTACGTACAACACGTTGTCACTGCAATATATTCTGCCTCTATTGTGGATAAGGAGACTGAATCTTGTTTCTTACTGTGCCACGCGACCAACCTATCTCCAAGATAGAATGCACCTCCACTGGTACTCTTTCTATCATCTACACATCCTACCCAATCTGCATCTGAATACACAATAAGGGTGAAGTCCTTACCTTTCGAATACCATAACCCATACTCCATAGTACCCTTGAGGTACCGAAGAATCCTCTTCACTGCTGTCACATGAGTCTCCTTGGGACTAGCCTGAAATCATGCTACCATGCATACTTCCTGTAAAATATATGGTCTGGTAGATGTCAAGTACAGTAAGCTCCCAATCATAGATATGTACATGGTTTGATCAACATGTGGATATTTGTCATCCTTGCTCAACTTGCAACCTGTCGTCATGGGAGTGCTAACTGGCTTACAATCCTCCATTGTGAACTTTTTTAGCATCTCTTTCACATATTTAATTTGAGAAATAAATATGCCCTTCTCATCTTGATTAATTGGAAACCCGAAGAAATACGAAAGTTCACCAATCATTGACATTTCAAATTCTTTCTGCATCTTATTTGCTAAATATTTACACGACTCATCTTTGCTGCTGCCAAATATGATATCATCTATGTATACAACAACAAAAATAAGATGGCCATTTTCTATTTTAACATACAAATTACTATCCACCATACCTTTCTTGAACCCTTTTTGAGTAAGATAGTTGTCTAGCCTTGCATACCATGCTCGGGGTGCCTGATTTAAGCCATTTAATGCTTTCTTCAACTTGCACACCAAGTTGGGATCATCACCAAGTTGGAAACCATCTGGTTGCTCAATATAAACCTCTTCTTCAAGTTTCCCATTCAAAAATGCTGATTTCACATCCATTTGATAAACTTTGAAATTCTTGTAAACTGCTAAAGCTAGAAATATTCTAATTGCCTCTAGTCTAGCCACAGGTGCAAAGGTTTCCTCAAAGTCAATACCTTCAACTTGTGCATAGCCTTTACATACCAATATTGCTTTATTCCTGACTACCTGTACGTCTTCATTCAATTTGTTTCGAAAGACCCATTTAGTACTGATTATATTTTTATTTACAGGTCTTGGTACTAACTCCCAAGTTTTGTTTTTCTCGATCTGATCTAATTCTTCATTTATTGCCTTCATCCAACTTTCATCTTTGCTTGCTTCAGCAACATTTTTGGTCTCAATTCTGGATAATAGAGAGTAGTTACTTACTACTCTTCTTCTTGTCTGAACACCAACTGTGGGGTCTCCACTTATTTTCTCTCTAGGATGATCTTTTTGCCAGCTGCCTGTTTTGAATTTCTTATTTTCTTCCACTTTTGAATCACTGTTTGAATCATCTGTGTAGATTAAAGATACAATGCCAAAAAGAAATTAAGAAATCACAGTTAAAGGAATGCAGAACAGTTGTACAAAATGAACGATTTTTATTAATCAATGGAGTTTAGAAACTCCTTTTAAGTACAACAGGGCTTGTTACCCTTTTCGTGATACAAAGTTACAATTTGTGCTAGGGTTCTTCGAAACCCTAGCTGGCACAATGTGGTGGCGTCTTCGAAGAATGTATCCTTAACCTCAACAGAATGAGTGGGCTTCGTTGTATCCTTTGGCTCGGACCACTCCAGCTTAAGCAATTGCTATCAACAAATCAGATCTACCACTAGAATCTTGCACACATTAAAATTATCAAAGAGTTAGAAACTAATAAGAGGGCTCCACTGTGTGAGCCCTCAGAAACAGTCTAAAACCCTAGATTTATGAAATAAAAATAAACAGAATGCAGAATTCAACAGTAGATTAATACATAAAGAAATATTACTTGCTTTAGACGAATCTATACCTTTTCCTGTTAACGCGGCGAGACCAGGTGGCGGCGATGGATGCGGCGAAAGGGTTTAGTTCAGACTTAGGGCCGTAGAAGACTCAGAAGACTCAGGATTAACAGCAATAGCCAACTCCAGACTTAGATAGGAAATATAGGTAGGTTTAGCCGAAGAGATAGATAGGGTTTGAGCCATCAAGGTGACTCAATTTATAATCTACTCTTAGGGCACACTTTAGGGTTTTAACGACACTTTGAACGTGTGGCTAAGATTAAAGTGGATCCAAGGGTAGAGAATAAATCTAGGTTGTGAAACGGATTAAGATGGATGGATGGATGAGATTAAATGAAGGATGGATGGCTCAGATTAAATCACTTAAACTTTATTTATATATATATTAAAATATATTAAAATATTAAAATATATATATAAATATTAATTTAAATAAATTTGGGGATGAAAAATGGCAGGAAAAGTGAAATTGGGCCAAATAATGGTGGGAAAGTGTGGATTTGGGCCAAATAATGGTGGGAAGGATGGATGACTGACACGTGGCTGGCAGGAAGGTATAGATGACTTACAAGTGGCTGGATTTTGGTGTCTACAATCCGAGTCAATTTTTTTTTTCTTTTTTGTTTCCTTTTCCTCATCTCCTTCAATAACCTCTTCATAAATTGGGTAGTTTTCTTCATAGCTAATTACTCGTTCCCTACCTTCATCAACTTTAACATTGACACTATCCACAATTTTCCTTAGCCTCTTTTTGTAGCATTTGTAAGCTTTGTTTTTTGACGAATAGCCAAGAAAAATACCTTCATCCACTCTATATTCAAACTTACCAAGGTTTTCTTTAGTTCTTTTGATGTAACACTTGCTGCCAAAAACTTTAAAGTATCTTACTATTGCATTTTTACCGAACCATAACTCATAAGGAGTTTTGCTTTCATGCATCCTCAACATGCACCTATTTTGTATGTATACCATAGTATGGACTGCCTCTTTCCAAAATATGTCTGCTACTTTGCTCTCAGTCAACATAGTCTATGCCATTTCCTGCACTGTCCTATTCTTTATTTCTACCACACCATTCTGCTGAGGTGTCCTGGCTGCTGAAAATTGTCTCCTAATACCATATTTTTCATAGTACTTTGTAAAATCCTCTGAAATGAACTCTCCTCCTCTATCTGATCTTAAACATTTAATCATTTTTCCTATTTGATTCTCAACTTGGTTTTTGAAAACCTTGAACATTCAAAAGCTTCTGATTTATGCTTCAAAAATAGTACCCATGTCATCTTAGAATAGTCATCTATTCACAACATAAAATATTTGTCACCATTTATGCTTTGTATTCTCATGGGTCCACATAAATCAGTATGTATTAGTTCCAAAGGTTTGTTTGTGTAGTACTCTTTTGTTTTAAATGATACTCTAGTTTGCTTCCCCTTTTGGCATGAAGCACAAATGCTATTTGATGGTTTTCCAATGGTGGGAATATCTCTCACTGCCTTTTTTGAGCTGATTTTTACTAGATTGTCAAAACCGATATGACCGAGCCTCTTGTGCCACATCCAATTTTCTTCTTCCCTGTCCAATAAAGAAAGCTCCTTCTGAAGTCTCTGAGAGAGTGTACAGGTTGCCAAATTTCCTCGATCCAGTTGCTATCAACTTTCCACTATTTGCTTTTCTGACTTCACAACCCTACTTCTTAAAAATCACTTCATGACCTCTATCACAAATCTGACTTACGCTCAACAAGTTATGCTTCATACCAACCACAAACAAGACTTCTTTTGACTTGATTTTTCCATCACTGATCTTAACTGAACCTTTTCCAACTATCTTACCTCCATAATTATTTCCAAATTTTACTGAACCACCTTCATAATGCTGTAGCTTCTCAAATTTCTGTTTGTCACCTGTCATATGACTGGAGCATCCACTATCAAGTATCCATGGTGCAGATTTATTCTGTTCTTTAAATGTTGTTTGTACGATCAGGGATTCCTTTTCTTCCTTAGATCACTATTTTTCTTTCCACTCTAGTTTGATTACAGTTTTGGGCTCTTGTTTTGACTTTTCTTTTTTAGTAGCTTGTGCATGTTTTTCGGGAAATTTTTTATTTTGTATTTCCATTTGGTTGAAATTTTCTTCCCTGAAATTGATTTGATGCAAATGTACTTCAATAATTTCTTGCAATGTGCCAAAAATTATGACAGTTATAACATTCTACTGCATAATCCATCAAAGGTGAAAAAACATTTCTATCGGTAAAATTCCTTGGTCCTACATTATACTTGCAATCTGAAATCTTATGTCCATAACCATTGCATTTAAAATAGTAACCAGAAAATATATGATTGAACTTGGGTGATGGTCTTTGCCATGTTGTCATAGGAGCCATAAATATTCTTCTTCTTTGATGTGTGACATTGGTGAATCCATCATTGTCAATTCTCCTTTCGTGCCTTGCATTATTGCTTTCTTTTGCATGAGTCAATTTTTCTTGATCAACCTGTTTCTTGTCTTCATTCTTTATGGATTTTTCATTTATGGCCTTTGATCCATTTGATGATTCTCCTTCATCAAAGCCCAAACCAAATTGGATGCCTGTAGTCTTTTTGTTATTTATGATCTTATTTAGCTTCATAGAACTTTCTTCACGTTTGTGATAACAACTAATTTTACGATTCATCTCTTCTATCTACATCCTTAAACCAATAGTCTCTTCTTCTAGCTTGCTACAATAATCTATTTTCATGGTTATTTGCACTTCGATATCTTCAGATATTTTCTTGGATTCTTCTATATATACTTTCAAACAGGTTATGATTTCATTTGCATCCTCAAGCTTTCTTGAAATTTTCTTATTCTTTTTTATTTCTATCTTCAATTCATCCAGAGCTACAATTAGTTCCTCTTCAAAATTTACTTCTGTGTCAATTTCTTCTTCATCACATTCCTGTTCTTTTTCTATTTTTTCTTCTTTGAGTGCCATGAAAAGAGCTTCACCTATTTCCTTTTTAGAATCCTCACCGCAGCTATCTTCTGATGAACTAACATTCTTAGAGATGAAACTTTTCTTCTTGAAGTTGTCTTTTTTGAAATTTGCTTTTTTCTTCCAGTCACTTCTTTCTTGGTGCGATCCTTCATCACTTTTTTTCTTCTCATTAAGTGGAAATTTAGCTGCAAAATGCCCAACACATCCACAATTGAAACATTTAAATGGTAACTTTCCTCTGTATTTTCCTTTTCCCCTTTTTAGTTTTCGAACAAAGTTTGCTTCCATTTCATCTGATGTCTCTTCTTCCTTGGATTCTTGTTTTGCTTTCATATTTTTATGGGCTTTAAAATCAGATTCTTTGTATGTGGGTTTAGATTTTCCTATTCTCATCTCATATGCAGTCAAAGAACCATGCATCTCATCCATACTAAAAGAATTTAGATCTTTAGCTTCTTTTATAGCTGAAACTTTAGAATCAAATCTTTGGGGAAGAGATCTTAATACCTTTTTCACGATGACAGAATCTTTGATTTCCTCTCCGAGTCCTCTAATTGCATTAATGACTTCATTAACTCTTAGCATATATGCCTCTATGTTCTCATCGTCATTCATCTTTAATACTTCGAACTGAGCTCGATGTGTTTGTAACTTAGCCTCCTTGATCTTAACGTCTCCTTCATGAATGCTCCTCGGTTTGTCCCATATTTCTTTTGCCATTTTACAACTCATAATCTTTACCAGTTCACTGTCCACTAATCTGCACATGATAGCATTCTTTGCTTTTGAGTCATTCTTAAACAGTTTCTTATCGGCAGCATCGTTTGGATAAGTGGTGGGTATTGTGTATCCACTATCTACTGAATCCCAAATGTCGTATCCCAAACCACAAAGATATGTCTGCATCCTGAGTCTCCAAAATGCGTAATTAGTTTTATCAAACAATGGTGCTTTGTTTTATGATAAGCCTTCACCACCTGCCATTGTGTCACTTCCAAGATTACCCTAGCCGGTTAATCTTGTTCAGAAACCTCACTTTGATACCAATTGTTAGTCTCACAATGACACCGATAGGGGGGTGAATCAGTGTAGTGCTTTAAAAACTTAAATCTTCAACTCTTTTGGTTTCCAAAAAGGCTTTTCATTTCTATTTTGTGGATCTTCATTTCCTTTTCTCCACATGGGCATGTGTCCTCTTCTTTCCATGTGTAACGACCATCTTGGATGATTTCAAATCATTAAAGATTCCTTATGTAATGTTTTGTATTATTCATTGAATTTTGTCCTTATGTGACAAATTACCTTATTCAATCTTTGATTTATTCCTTATAGGTCCACGTCACTATGCAGTATTCAGTTTCACTATCCTAGTGTTCATCACTAATATCAGACGCACTGTCAACTACTCTGTTCCTTTGGCAAAAATGCAACATGTCGCGATATCGCGACACTTTTGTTTCTCTGCCTGCCTGCTCCTTTTGAGTCGCAAAAATGCTACATGTTGCGATATCGTGACACTTTTGTTTCTCTGCCTTCCTGCACTTTTTGAGTTGCAAAAATGCTACATGTCATGATATCACGACACTTTTGTTTCTCTACTTGCCTACCCTTTTTTACTCACAAAAATGCTACATGTCGCGATATCGCAACACTTTTTCCTTATTGCTCTTTCTCTTTGCTTTGGACCGCGAAAATGCAACATGTCGCGATATCGCGACACTTTTTTCTCCTTGCTTTTTCTCTTTGCTTTGGACCGCAAAAATGCAACATGTCGCGATATCGCAACACTTTTTTCTCTCTTGTTCTTTCTCTTCTATTTTGGCCATGAAAATGCAACATGTCGCAATATCGCAACACTTTTTCTTTCTTGTTATTTCTCTTCTCTTTTGGCCACGAAAATGCAACATGTCGCTATATCACGACACTTTTTCTTTCTTGTTCTTTCTCTTCTCTTTTGGCCACGAAAATGCAACATGTCGCTATATCGCGACACTTTTTATTTCTTGTTCTTTATCTTCTCTTTTGGCCGTGAAAATGCAACATGTCGCGATATCGCGACACTTTTTTTTTTGCGGTGTTTTGCTTTTTCTTTGATCTTTAGCATATGGGCCACTTTGGTATTCTTGGAAAATATGCAAAAAATGTGGGTCCCCAATTTTGGGGTACGTTGTGGAGCAGCCACAACATGACAATTTTTTCAACTTTGCACAAACAACCTGTAACAACTTCACCCAAATATCAAAAACATCCTCATAAGCATTTAACATCACTATACATACTCTGAATAACCTCTGAACTCCTCTCCACTGCATCAACCGATCTATCTGACTGTTTTGACAACAATGACAATACTGTCACTGCACCTTGCTCAACATATTCATCGGGTGTTTCTTCTCTCTCACCTGTGATGGGCTTTTGAGGCACTCCTAAATTCCAACATCAGTCCATTTTTCCATGAAGTTTGACTTATTTGTATCAATGTAAACCCCCTAGCTTATTAGTCTAAAAGCTTTGCTTTCCTTCATTATGGATTTATGGGATCCGTTTGAGGTCTACTAGCTTCCCATTTTCCTACCAGAATCAATGTGTGGTAAAAATTTTACACTTTTTCCATGATAGATTTTTTGGATTTATTTAGGGTCTGATTGCTTCCTATTTCTTTTCCCAGTTCTACACTTAGTCATTTTTTGTGGTTTTTCATGGCAGGTTTGTGGGAACCATTAGAAGAGCGACAGTGGCTTGTTTTTTCACTAGGCATTCCTTTCCTCTTACCTCTGTGGCAAAGTTTTGGGACTTTTTTGGAGCCCGGTAGACTCCCAATTTTTTTTAGGCTTAATACCTTGGCTACCTTTTGCATCCTTCTATGGTAGTTTTTTGGTACTCATTCAAATCTTGTCACAAGACCAGTTATCTACTAGTACCAACACAACCATTTTTTGAAATTTTCCTTCACTTCTTAGATGTAGGGAAGAGGCGAGTGTGAGAAAAACTACCCACACTCTTGATGACACAGGGATTTTCACTTATTGAAAAGTAGATAACCTAGACAAAATAAAGGGATAAACACCATGTGCCAAAAAGAGGATAAAAATAGCTTCTAGCATTTGTCCATTGGGCTAAGAAGTTACATCAAAAATGGGGTTAGAAATACTTATTGTACAAAACTATATACATCTACTACTACTTTCTAAAATTCATGTTGCCCTTTCTAGATCCTTTTATTGCTTTCTAATTGCCCTTTATAGCTCCTTTTATTATTGTTCCTATGCTCCTAAGGACTCAACTTAGTGATTGACTATCTGGGCAACTGAGACCTAAAATTTTTGGTATATTTGAATCCAAGTTTCT
The DNA here is from genome assembly GCA_028583015.1 of Wollemia nobilis. NCBI lineage: Eukaryota > Viridiplantae > Streptophyta > Pinopsida > Araucariales > Araucariaceae > Wollemia > Wollemia nobilis. The sequence goes on from JAQPPZ010002979.1 coordinate 2,553,048, forward strand.
ATAGTAGGGATAGGGGCACTTCTGAGTTGTTCAATGATGGAATTCAACTTGAAAGTATCCTTATAGGGAGGATCCCTATATTTTTCAACTGCTTATTCTAATTTGGTGAGAAGATAGGAAAGTTTATAGATAATTGTTAATATCTACTCCAACATTACCAGTTCTTTCAATGTAGCAATCTTACTCTCATCTTTCACTGAGGCTTGAAGAAGCTTCTTAAGTTCCTCCTCTATGTAGATGTGTTTCTTGCTATCCCAAAATCTTGGGGAGCCAAGGGCCTTGAGCTTCACGTTTATTTTTTTAATCTTTTCTAACTCCTTCCAGAGCATAGCATGGAGTTCATCCTCTTCATAGTATAGGTCCACAGCATATAATATTTGTTGCATAAAGGATTTACATTGTTCAATATCCCTTTCTAAGCACTTTTCTAACCGATGATCCCTTTTTTTTATCATGGTTCTTAATGTTATTGCTTGTGGACCCTTTCTCAACACACTCATTTTTTCTCCAGCTCAATCTCTCCTTCTTTGGAGATTGCCATGGTCTCCTTTATATTTTGCATGAAGGGAGAGAAAATTTGTAGAGTAGCCTCTTTTATTTTCTCCCAATAATTGGTTCTAATATTCCTAACCTAATCTTCTGATATTACTGATTTGTGAGGCTTATCATTTTCTCTCTATAGCTCAACTAATGCAGTAGTTAGAAACTTCTATTGCTATAGCTTGGTCTTGAAATTCGTACCTTATTTTTCTAGCACACCTTGTGTTGCTTGTAGCTCGGTTTTTAGACCAGCAATTTTTTCATCTCTTTGCTATAGTTTTTTCTCAAAAGGGACCTTATCTAGGGTGTCCTTCAATGCTCTCACCTCATTCTCCAAAGTCTATTGGGCTAGCTTTTCTCTTTTGATCTAGGTTTCCAAGGTTGTAATTCTTCTTTCTATAGACTTCAACTTCATGTCTATAGATATTCCCTTTAAAAATAGTGTGTTGGCTTCAATGTGCAATACCCAAAGTGTTTCAACCTAGAAAATCATAAAGATATCCCTAGTTTGTACATCTAATTTCCAATATTTAGGCCTAATATCCACAATGGTCTTCTTTAATTTAGATCAAATAGTTACCTTATTTCTTTTTCCCTTGATATAATTGAGCTCATCATGGGTCATGGTAACTGCCTCTACCTTGTCATGAAACAATTGTTGTGGCTCCTCTCCAACCCATTTTTATTATCCTATGTAGTTTTCAAAATATCAAAAATCTTTGGTAAGTCTTCATATATGGCTTGGTGTATGAAGGGTGCAGTCAAAAAGGCTAGTAATGGATTCAATGGGTATGATTCCACTACTCGAGCTAGGTTTACACCAACTACTTCACCTTGGTACCTTTGTGTTGATAGCAGTGATAGCATAGGATTTGGTGAAGGTGGGGACTGCATAAGTGGCAGTGGAACAAATGGATTGAGGTGGAGGTTGAAGTGGAAGGGATGGGGTGACATATAAATTGGATGAATATGGAGGTAATGGGTATTCTAGTAAATGTTGAGGTGATCTAGATGAATGGATGAAGTGAAGAGGGGGATACAATGGAGGATTTGTAGTGCTCTTCTTTAAGTAAATTAGTGATGATCACAATTACACCTGAATGTTGAGCCGAGCGGGAAGGGAAATCCTCCAAGATTTAAATTGAAGAGGATCGATGAGAGGAAGGATAATGTATGAGAGAAGAAGTAGGTTTAGAAAATGTACCTTGTCCTTATGCTTTCTTTTGTGACTCCTCGACTACCTACTTTTCTTTCTTGACTTGAGTGGTTATTGCTACTTCTCTAGCCTTCAATATTTCTTGCTACGATTATTGCCTTTTGTGTTCCTCCTCATTAACCTTAGAGTTATCAAGACTAGGGCACTCTTTTCTCTTCTTGCTTGATTTTGACCTCTACGATGGAGGATTAGGTAGCTTCTATGATTGTGTTCTAAAAGGCCTAGCTAACCTTACCTTTCTAGTGCCTTTTAGATGTTGCATAGAGGTGCCTCCTCCCTCAACCCCCTTTTCATGGACTAGGCTCTCTTGCAATTGAAACTCACTTTGAAATTCCTACTCCTTTTCTTCATCCTCCTCATCATCTTCTTCCTCTCTAGGATCCGTAGCATATGACATTCTCAGCACTTCCTAAGAAATATATTCCTCATTATTTCTCTTCTACATAGTAAATTGGACAACAAAATTTACCTCAAAATCTTTATCTACCCTACCTAGGAAGACCTTGATTTTATCCTCTTCACATCACATTATCCACCATTTTTAGATATTTTCCTCGGTCCACCCTTTCTTTTGGTTAATATCATCAACTAGCTTTGATATCAACCATTATTCAAGGTTCCTTTCAAGGTCAAAAACCTTCTTGTATGGGTAGCAAGATCTCCATGGTGGTTTCTTGTGCATATTGAGGCATTTGAATGGTGCCACTTGATCCTATGGCAGATTTCTATACTGTTGGATTTTCTTGTTGGTCGCATTCCTCTAATGTTTGAAAGGTGGTGACCTTGCATTTTTTGCATCGAGCTTATTCTTAAGGAGGTCATAAAGGTAATAACTCCACATATGAGGCACCACTAGGAGGTTCAGGATGGATAATTTACTTTCCAACTTCTAGTATGTAACGTTCTCTCTCTTGGGCATAATGATGGGCCCAAATTTTACTGGCAACCTAAAAATTATCTTCTTCTTTGCTTTAATACATGATCTCTTCTCAATGGCATAAATTTATCTGCATACCTCTATGTCAAATACCTAATCTGTAACATAGAAAGGGAGCAGGTAGGGAAAACTAGAAAATATATACAATCGTATGACAATGCCTTCCTTTAGGTAGTACCGATTTCTTGTTTCTCATAGAGCACCTCTCAAGAAGTTATGTACATTATAGGATAGGCATGGGAAAACTTTAAAAATATAAGCAAGGGTAGGTCCTAGAAATATTCTATTGAATTCCAAGTAATAATTGCTCCTCTTGAGTGAATGCATCCAATCCACCACTGGATGTATCTAGTCATGCTCATCCTTTTCTTGAAGTGGTACACAATGCTTTTTTTATGGCATGCAGTAGAAAAATAACCATGCAAGGTAAGAAGGATACTGAAATTTGGTGCTCAACCCTATTTGGTAGGCTATCAACTATTCTCTAATACTGTTGGCCAAGAATTTGGTCTAGTCTAGTCTTACCCACTTGTGTGCTTTTATCATTACATGTGACATTACCATTTATGGTGTATAAACTATGGTGTTTGTTGGTAGACCCGTTACAATTGTTAACATTGATAGGACCGGTTGGGCTTTCTCCTTAAAATCTATCAACTACTATGTAATTTCCATATGATCCTTTGGTAGCTTTCCAATTACTTCGATAAACCATTTTTTAGGGCCTGCTTCACCCAAAATCATTCTTTGGTCTTCTAGATCAATGACCTTTAGATGCCCTCCTAGCAGCTCCATTGTTGGGATATCTTCAATAATGAATGCTAGTCTAATTTTTCATGTATCTATATGGAATAGACACTGTAAATTTTGATTTTTGACCATTATTGTACCTACTTCATAAAATTTTGAGATTGCATCAACTAATTTTGGGTAAGGATGCACCAAAATTGGCATGAAGTGATTGATTTGGGTCATTCATGTGACACCCCCTAGATGATTAGGAGGGAGATTTTTTGCCTTGGTCTCTGAGCCTTCATGAAAGCTTTTTAATCTAGATCTAATTGTGATGATGGTACCACAAATCTCCTTGTATACATCTATCAACTACTTGAGGGCTTTGCCTTTGTCATTGTGTTTTCTTTGTGGCTCAACTTCGTAGCCTTCCTCTAAAGAAATGCAGTCATGCTATTCATATATCCTGATGCATTCGCTTAACCCTAAGAAATATTCTAGCAATTCTACACCATAAGAACATAAAGAAAGCAAGAGTGAAATGGAGGTATTGCTTATTCTCATTTATAATTCTTAGCAATAAATATGCGGGAAGTGGCTAACATTTTATTGAAAATAATTTACACAAAATGAAGGAGATATTCTCAAGATATGAATTCTTTGGTAGGTAGATCTATCAATTATTTTTAGGAGTGCAAACCATTGACCAATATTGTTGACAAAATGGTTCATGTTAGTTGGACTACCTTAAATCCTTCTGGAGAGATCATACCCTCATTACCTATCAAAGCATAATGTATTCTAAGTAGATCATGTTTAGGATCTCCCTTAACTTATAATTTATGACATACCTATTATCCTTCCCTAAAAAGTGTGCCCGTGCTACTGTTGTCATGGAGAAACAACCAACACATTCAACCATAGGTTATCACTTGGACTACTGTATCGCTCCAAATTTTTTGCATCCTTACCTTCAGGCTAAAGGATCCGTGCCCGGAAGGAGGATGGGAAAAGGATGGGACGGTACCTCGGACTGAGAGGCCCTTTGAAGGTCCCGCCTCTCGAGGGAGGGGTATTAAGGTGATTTTTCGACGGATGGTGGGGTTCACCAGGAAACGTTTAGTGGCAGTTTCCACGCCTAGGTTGGGAATGAGTTTAATGTGTTCAATTTTAGCTTTAAACATCCAAGTCCTAGGTTTGGCCAAATGAATCTAAGCTAAGCTATTATGAAATGCTGATTATATGAATACAAAAAATAGATTTGAACAAAAAACAGAGAGAATAAGCTAGATTAAAGAGCCATACCTGATCCGGATGTCTGATGGAGATTCTAATTTTTGAAGCAGTCCAGATCGTCTGGAATTTGACAGGATCGTCTCTGATCTGACAGGATCGTCTGAGATCTGACGAATTCATTAGACGAATTTGTCGGAGACCTGCAATTGCAGAAATGGATACCAAGAACAAAAAATACAATTGCAAAAGCAAGGGAAAATGATAGAAATGAAAGTATGAATGCTAGAATGACAACTTTAGATAACAAATTAAGTAAAATGCATGGTTTTAATGACTAACTTTGACTTTATTATGCATCTAGGCTACATGAGGTGAACTCCAAGATGCAAAGCAGGAATAAGCTTAACTAATGCAAAGCAAAACAACAAAAAAGAGTAAAGAAACGCAAACTTTGGGCAACCGATTGCCCCCAATGTTGACTGCAGATCGAAATCGTCTCGGATTGGTACGAAATCGTCTCGAATTGGACAGGATCGTCTCGCGACGATCCGAGCTTTGCTCCGGCTGAAGAATAACAAAGTTCCCGCAAGAAAATTCAAAAAAGGGACAAAGGCGAACAATAATCTAGGATATCCTGAAGCATGTAAAACTTAAAGTACAAAAAAATTCAGCCAGGGGAATGTCAAGGGGAGGGCCTAAGATTAAATAGGCATAGGAAAGAGGTTGGGAGGTTGGAGATCATCCCATTTTGGGAGATCTCCAATGGGGGGAGACTCTAACGGTGCAGACGCGTCTCCTCGCCCGAGTTAGAGAAGCCGTTGAAATCAGAAGCTAATTATGAAAAATCAGTTTTGGGACGAAATCGTCTGGACGTTCTGCTCCAGACGAAATCGTCCGATCTGAGGCGATATCGTCTGATCGGAGACGATATCGTCCAACGGATGAAACAAACTCTAAAAATGGCATGAAAAACAAGGAAACGGGTAGCAGGCGGTTTGGGAGCGGTTTTGGGGTTGAAATTTGAATTTGAATTATTACTAAGGTAATTTTAATTATTTACTAAGTTTTACTGCGCCAATTTTAGGGTGCTACATTTTGCCCCCTCTTTAGCGAATTTTTCGAAGAAAATGCGTTAAAGATGAGTTCTTCTCGATTTACGAGAAAGCAAAAATTATTCCCATTTTTAGGCGACGATTCTTGGTCGAATCGTACGACGACTTACTATGATGCCCCCTCCGTGTTTTTACCCAAATCGAACGTTTGAGGTAAAAACGCGGAAAAGCAAAAAATTAAAATGTTTTTAATTGTTTTTGAATAAAATTAAAAAATAGGGAAAAACCCTAATTCATTGTTACTGTTCATTTTCATTTTCTAGTTTGTGGAGCTCTGCAAACAAAATGGTCGAGACAACGCACAGATCGACAGAGGTCCGACGTGGGCTACGGGTAAGAGTCTAAACTTAGTTTAGAATGCTTGAATTTTGATTTTCTATGCTTTGTAGATTAAATTTTGATGATTTTTGAGCATCGCGGCCATTTTTGGGCCGTCGACGTCGTCGGGACGAAATCGTCTCGATATCGCCGATTTCGTCCAAGGGCGAAATCGACAAAATGGGGACGATTTCATCAAAAAAGGGACGATTTCGGCTTGCAAAATTGGAGACGAATTTGCTCAAATTGGGGACGATATCGTCCAATAGTGGACGATATCATCATTGATGAAATTGAACTTGCTTTACTTGCATTTTTAATCACTGTTTTATTAATGATTTTTATTGTTTTGTTGTTTATGTTGCAGAGAGGATTACTAAAGAGCAGAGAATGGAAATACGATGGGCTGAGGGATGACTTGGCCGCTCTATCTCAGCAGAGCGAGATCAGTTGGCACAAGTCGGCTTGCAACATGTGGCGAGAGATGCCACAGGTTTCTACAGATATGGGGCTATTGATAGCCCTAGCAGAGAGGTGGTATCCGGGTTCTTCCTATTTTTGGTTATCGACAGGGGAGATGACTCCCACACTAGAGGATGTATGGAGGATTTTGAGGATCCCCATACAAGGACGGTTGATAACTCCCATGGCCAATCAGGGCCACGCGATGATGCGACTGTGCGGAGATCCGAGCTTCGCCCTGGAGAAGGGCAGAGTGAACATCGAGTCGCTACGCCAGATGCCTGGGGCATCTAGACCGACACAGGTTTTGGCTGGGGTTGTAGGTGGTCTGTTGCTATGCCATCGTAGTGGATGCAGAGTACCATGGCTATCGATAGATGTGGTCTACGACATGAGAGACCACGGGTACAGGTTTGCTTGGGGGAGTTATGTACTATGCCGATTGTATAGGATCCTACATGGGGTCGTATACAAGGGCGGCCGATGTCTGGTTATGACATCACTACTGTAGGTTTGGTGCTGGGAGCACATCACGGTGCGGAGGCCGGTAGGGCTCCCACCGATAGGGATTGATGGGGAGAGGCCCCGAGCTTTCTACTGGTGGCTCCGGAGAGGGTCACAATGGCGGATAGATCTGTCAATGTCCCGGAGACTACTTGACGACCTTGTCTCCGACTGGATCACCCGGAGGCCTTGGAGAGATCATCCAGGGTGGGCCGAGGATGGACAAGAGCCGGCTCACGTTAGGCGAACCTCGCTGGCCGAGGATGGAGAGGGGAGAGGTGGAGCTCCACCGCTACGACCGAGTTTTGAGGCAGTTCGGTCTACAGCAGGGGATCCCATCTCTCAGAGACTACGAGTTTTCTCGGACCATCCGGGATAACACTATAGTTAGCGGGGCTCCAGATATGCAGCGCTTCTAGAGTCAAGACACAGATGATGCCCCCATTCAGCCAATGGATGGGGACGACGCAAGGGTAGCCGATGGCTATGATGCCTAGTACACAGGCATCCGCCCTCCTCGGATGACGAGGGCTCAAGGTCCGATTCATGTAGTTGTGCATCGGATGGGGAGGCGATGCTAGGTGGCCATTGAGGTGGCACAGGGTCACGGAGGGAGAGAGCAGAGGAGACCACAGGCTCAGCAGAGGCCATGGCAGCAGGAGAGGAGGGAGGAGAGACCCCCTTCTCCATGGAGAGAGAGGCCACCATCACCCGATAAGGGCAAGGGTGTGGACATAGGAGAGAGTAGTGAGATGGCTACTCTTCGAGTGGAGACTGTCCATCTCCAGGCACAGGTGTAGACTCTACAGGATGAGGCTACACGCCACCGAGCGGAGGCTACACAGCTCAGAGATGAGGTTGCACGCCTCAGAGCATGGAGCGGAGGAGCGAGCGCTCAGGAGCTGGCACGGTCGATTGCTCAGACCATGTTCTATCAGGGTATCTACTTCCAGATGGTGCCAGAGGGCCAGAGGGTACAACTGCCACCGGCATTGTGGATCCGATCAGGGTTGGGTCATCGAGGACTTCATCCCGATCGATGACTAGGACTCGTAGTACCACACATACTACGATGGGGCCACCTCGTCCACCTCAGGGCTGGGGAGGAGATGAGGCTGAGAGCTCGAGGGGTTCTCGAGGCTAGGCTACTGCACTGTATAGACTGATTATATGATTTGAGAGGATTGAGTATGCCAAGATGTAGATTGTGGCATACCAATCTAGTTTTGATATGATGTACATATATTGTTGAGATATATATATATATAAATATATATATATATATGATATTTTTGATCATATGACTTGTCTTATGTGTTTGTATGATGCTTTATTGTTGTGGTGTGATTGATTTGATGATTCATGTAATTATGTCGGTTGGAAATATTATGGTTTGAATGTCATGTTTTTTAAATTTAAATGAAATAATCTGATGTAAACAAATTGGTTGTTTGTGATGTGATTTGATAAAAAGAAAAGGGACTTCTAACAATAATTTCAAAGGACATTGTCGCTATTATAGACCATTTCATGGAGTCGCCGCTCACTCGGTCGTCAAGCTAATCCCAATATAGAAATATTGTTAAAAGTAAAAGAGTGCTTAAGAGACTGTCTTAAGACTTTGGTGTGATGATGCAAATGATGATGATGATGATGATTTGTTTTCAGATTTTCATGAAAATATTATGCATGAAATATTTTAAAATGACTTTTGCTAGGCATAAATTCCTAAGTGTGATAAAATTTTTGGATAATTCCCTAGGAATTATACCATCATTGCAAAATTGAAGTTTGACATAATGACATGAAAATAGAGTAAGTGTTTGTTTTGTTTTAAAGCATAATTGTGTAACATAATGATTTAAGTCATATGTTTTTATGATTTTGAATAAATGGAAAATAAAATTGGTACAATGGTTTGCGCTAGGCATAGAATATTTAGGTATAGACTTATACCATCATCGCGAAATCCAAAGAAGAAAATAATATAATAGTTTTATTGCATGGTTGATTTTTTAATTTTTGAAAATAGTCAGAAAATATGAAGATGAGGACTTGCGCTAGGCATAAAATTCCAATTTTGGTTTTGGAACTATACCATCGTCGCGAAAGTCAAAAGTTATATATAAATGTAACTTTATTGCATGTTTTGAAAATGATTTTGATTTTTGATAATGCATATAGTTGTCTTTATACTAAACAACCTGTTCTTCAAAGAAGAAAATGAATTTATTCCAAACAATTTGCAAAAATATTTCAAAGTATCTTAAAGACAAAAGTTAGATTTATAAGGAATCCCATGTGCGTAGGTGAGTTCATTACCAATCTTGATTTATCATAATGATATACAAAATCTCTCAAATACAAAATGTGTGTGCAATTGCATTGTTCATTTACCAGGTTTGAGCAAGATACTATGATACAAGTGATTTGAATTAACCAAATAAGTGTTCGTTAACCATGATTTAGATGCATATAACCATACCAGACTACTATGTAGGTCGGGTTATCAAGAGCTAGCTAATCCATAAGCAGACATAGGTCTGTACAAAAGAAGGTCGCTAATGTGACAGACATATCGCCACGCTAGGAGTTACCCAAGGCCAAGCGGGTTGGGCACAAACCACCTGTTATGGGGCTTACCTCATAGTTTTCGAATAATTGAGAATTCCAGGGATTCAAGCTCATCAACCCTTCTTTTCTTTTCAATGGGTAGGGAAAGGGATTTTATTGCTTTTGCTTTTGTTTGTTTCTTTTTCTTTGCTTTTGCTTTTCTTTTTCTCTTTTTTTTTTTTTTGTATTTTTGTATTTTGGCTTGATATTTGAGATAATGCTGAAATAACTTGTTTCTTTTTCTCTTTTTCTTGAACTTTTCTTTTCTTCCTATACTAGGGATACTTGCTCGGATTAGCTATAGAGCAAGGGATTTTTATTCCGGGTAGGGGTGAGCTTGTCCTTTTGTCAATTCTCAAAGATTCTAGACCATGTGCATGATAGGATAGCAGGGGAAACTTTTCGCTCAAGAAACCACTTCTACTATGTAGCATAGCATGGACATTACAAATATAATCATTTTATTGTGAAAGGATATGCTTGGTTTAAGTAAATAACAAGATCAATTCTCTATGCTCAAACTTTATTTAATTGAATTTTGTGGACTTTGATATAAGAGAGATTAGTAATCATGCCATATAAAATCAAGATATTTATTTTTGTGTTTGTGATAGTGAGGGATTCCAAATAAATGCTAATTTATCCAAAATAACTTGAAAATATAACTACAATACTTGAAGAAGAAATATATATAACAAATATTTTTGAGGAGTTTGATGATTTTGACTCTCTCTTTCTTCTTTATTTTTTTTGGTTTTGAAAAGAGTCAATAATATTGTTGTTTTGACTTTTATTTTTTTATTTTTTTGTTTGTTTTTGTTTAAAGAGTTATATATATATATATATATTTTTAAAATGAGACAACATGCAAAATATGTACAAATGATGAAATGACCAAATTTTATGCGTAATATCGCTTAAGATGCATAATATTCATAGGTTCTTTTAAATCTTTACTATCTAAGGTAGCTAATTTGTATGCTCCCGATTCAAATTTAGCAATGATAATATATGGTCCAAGCCACTTGGGCTCAAATTTACCTTTAAGGTCTTTAGTTGCATTAGTATTTTTTTTATTTTCTTTTAAAACAAGGTCGCCGACCTCAAAGGATCGATGACGAACTTTCTTGGCATATGATCTTTTAAGCTTGTTTTGGTAAGCACGAAGATGCTCCAAAGCATTGATGCACTTTTCATCTAGGAGTTCCAACTGACTGAGTCTACGCACTCGATATTCATCTCCTACTTCAGTATCTTGAAGTAGTAGAGCCAAAGAAGGAACTTCTAATTCAAAATAAAAATGGCTTCAGCGCCATAAACCAAGACAAAAGGTGAAGTTCCAGTGGGAGTTCGAACACTAGTTCGATAGGCCCACAAAGTCGGATATAATTGAATGTGCCATCGCCCGATTTATTGACCAATATTTTAAGAATTTTGATTAAGGTTTTGTTAGATGCTTCGCTTGGCCATTACCCCGAGGATAATAGGGAGTGGACCATCGATGTTGAATCTTATATTTTTGGCATAATTTCTTGACATCTTTATTTTTGAAACAAGTTCCATTGTTCTGAGATGAGATTTGCAAGAATTCCGAACCTACAAATGATTTGATTAAAAATAAATTTGGAGACTTGTGTTCCAGTGCAGGAAGCTAAAGGCATAGCTTCAACCCACTTCGTGAAATACTCAGTGGCGGTTATGATGAATTTGTGTCCATCAGATGACACAGGATTAATTTTGCCAATAATGTCTAAGCCCCATTTTGAAAAGGGCCAAGGAGATGAAATAGCTTGTAGCTCTTGTGCAGGCGCATGGACAAGGTCAGCATGTTTCTGGCACTTGTCGCAATGGCGCACATACTCATGTGCATCATTTTCCATGGTAGGCCAAAAGTAGCCTATCCTAAGGAGCTTTTTAGCAATGACACTACCACTGAAGTGTCCTCCACAAGATCCATCGTGGACTTCACTTAAAGCTGATTTGGATTCTTCTAGATTCAAACATCTCAATAGGATACCTTCAAAAGATCTCCTATATAAAGTATTGCCAATTATTACAAATCGACTTGCTCGTCTACGTAATAACCGACGTTGGTTTCTATTAGAATTGGCAGGGAAAGTCCCATTGTGAAGAAAATCAAATATATCTCATATACCAAGGGTCAGGAGTAGTTTCATTGATTAGAAACACATCCAAAGGTTCTAAACATGACTTATTTGAAGGGGGTTCCTGGAGTCGATGAATAATGATGGTGGCATATTCGTCATCTAACTCCAAGGGCATAAGAGATGCACTGCGGCCATAGCGTCAGCCGCACGGTTGCTAGTTCACGGAATAGCTTCCAAAGTAACTTTATCAAACAAGGATAACAATTGCAAAACATATGCTTTATATGGGCGCAATTTATCATCTCTGGTCTGATAAACTTCATTAATTTGATTTATGACAAGTTGAGAATCACCAAAAACTAGCAGATGTTTGATTTTTAATGCCAAGGCAGCTCGTAATCCAAGGATTAGAGCCTCATATTCAGCAGTATTATTGGTGCAAGCAAATGTTAATTTAAAAGACAAAGGTATAATGTGTTTTTGTGGAGATATTAAAATAATACCCGCACCAGCCCCACTCATGCATCGGGCTCCATCAAAGTATAAGGACCATTGTTCAACATGGTCTGCCTCTAATTGAAGGCATTCATCAAGAAACTCAATGATGAGGGGATGGGTAGACTCTAAGGGTGCAGCAACTAACCGATCTCGCTATGATTTGACCCTTAACAGACTTTTGTCCTATGAATGTGAGTTCAAACTCGCTTAGAGCAAGAACCCACTTGGCTGTGCGACCCGATAAATAAGGTCGACTCATAAGATACCGCAAGGGATCATATTTAGCAATGACATATGTTTTTTGACTAAGCATATAATGGCATAATTTTTGCATAGAAAATACGACTGCTAGACATAGTTTTTCTAATGAGGTATAACGAGTTTCATAACTGATTAAAGTTCGGCTAATGTAATAATTAGCACGTTCTTTCTTCTCATCATCAAGCTGAGCTAACATAGCTCCTAAAGCAAAATCTAAAGCTAAAATATACAGGAGAAACGGGCGATCAAGTCTAGGCGGTGAAAGCACAGGTGGGTTAAGGAGGTATTGTTTGAGAAGTTCAAAAGCTTCTGTACATTCGTCGTCCCAATTAAAAGGGACATCCTTCTTAAGGAGCTTAAGAAAGGGAGTGGTTTTGTCCGCCAGCTTATCGATGAAGCGATCGGATGGCTTGAAGCTTACCTTGTAAACTTCGTAACTCAGATATATTGGTAGGTGCGGGCATATCAGTGATAGCCGCAATCTTGAGAGGGTCGATTTCGATACCACGTAAAGAAACTAAAACCCCTAATAGTTTACCGGACTTAACTTCGAATATGCATTTGGCTGGATTTAATCGAATAAGGTATTCTCTTAACCGATTAAATACTTTTCTCAAATCATCTAAATGATCATCTTCTTTAATAGAGCGAGCTATAATATCATCTACGTAATCATGTAGGATATCATGCATCATATCATGAAAGATATAAGTCATAGCTCGTTGATATGTTGCGCCCGCATTCTTTAAACCAAATGGCATCACTTTCCAACAAAAGGTACCCCAAGGGGTAATAAAGGTTGTTTTAGCCTGATCTTCGAGGAGCTATCCTGATCTGATTATAGCCAAAAAATCCATCCATTAGGGACATCATTCCACTCCCGACGGTAAAGTCAATGATTTGGTCCATGTTTGGAAGAGGAAAATCATCTTTAGGGCATGCAACGTTAATATCTCTAAAGTCCGTGCAAACCCTAACTTTGGTAGCTTCTTTCTTGGTGACTGGAACTACATTCGAGATCCATTCAGCATAATCAATAGCTTGTATGAAAATAACATTTAGGAGTTTTTCTAACTCCCCTTTGACTAGCAGGGCCACTTTGGGATGCATTTTTCTAAGTTTTTGTTTAACAGGTTTAGCATCCGGATGGACTACTAGATGATGCATGACTACGTAAGGGTCCAGACCGGCATATCTTCATATGTCCAAGCGAAGACATCTTCATATTCTTTAAGGAATGCAATGTATTCATCTTGTTTTTCTTGACTTAATGCTGATCCAATATTGATTATGTGAGGATTATCCTCAGCTCCAATGTTAACTTTAATGACGTTTTCTACTTCCATGTGTAGATCTCTTTCAAAATTAGGTGGGGCGGGTGAAACGCCCAATTCTTGTAATTATTTTAAGGTTAAGTTGGATAATTCGTCTTGATGAGTGGTGGCCTCAAGTTGGGCTATAGTTGGTATAGAACCATCAAAATAAAAACCATTGTGTAACAACTCTTCAACGGAGACATCATGGAAAATATCTCCTTCCAACTCCTCATCGGATTCAACAATCAATTCAGGGTAAGCTATGGATAGCATATTGCAGGTAAAGGGATTATTCTTTGAACACAAAGAATCTTGTTTATCTAGATAATCTTGATAACATATGAGTTGATCATCATCTTCAAAAGGGAAGGGTTGACCCTTACTAGGAAATAGGCCCACACCACATCGGGCGGGCCATGGCTCTACCTCAATAGGTTCTTTCATACCATTTTGGAAAGGTCCCAAGCCTTTCCCTTTATAGCCCATTTTAAGCATTATGGGCTTAGCTTTAATATATTCATTAGCAAAATAACATCGGGCATATCCCTCATGATGAGTTTTGATATTCCCTGGGTATTCTTCCCCAATCATATCCTTTATAAATAAAAGCACAACTCCCGACTTGGTAAGTACTTCCCATAGGTTGTGGGAGGCCCAAAGTACGAGGAGATGGCGGCAAGTTATTTAAAAGAATTGAATCTTGCATAAAAGCATTTGTTTTTTCTGATATTAAGATTGTGGATAAATCCGGTAAAAGTTCATCGGAAAGAGCATAAGATGTAGAAGGATCATTCCCTATATCTTTAGATGTGGAAGGTATGATAGATGTTGATAATGTGGAGGTGTCAATAAATGGGTCTATAGGTTTTGAAATTATAGGGATAGAACATGAAGGATTGGTTGTGGATTGAAGATCTTTTTGAGGTTTTAGTGTGGTTTGTTCATAAGATGGTTGAGTTAAATGTATAGGTGTAGTTGATGGGGTAGATGATGTTATGTGTGTGTGTTTCACACGTTTAGATGAAAAATAAGAATTAGGATGTGTGGATGACAGAGCAAGGCAAAATTGCACTCCAACAGGTTCCGCCAAAGCACACATATCAAAGGGTCTAGGGTCACCATGGATAGTGACCAACTGATTTTTAAATTCAAATTTAACACACTGATGTAAAGTGGAAGGAACCGCTCGCATCGCATTGATCCAAGGGCGACCCAAAAGTATATTGTATGATGCGGGGCAATGTACAATAAACACGGTTGTATCTAGGGTTCTAGGACCAACTTGCAAGGGTAAGGTAATGACTCCACACGTTTCTTGTGTCTCGTCATTGAAAGCTTTGATAATCATGTCACTTTTCTTCATTTCATCACTTCTAAACCCAAATCGTTGGTAGAAGTCAAAAGTGCAAATGTTTAGAGATGAACCATTATCAATCAAGACTCTTTTAACAGCTACATCTCCAATTAGAGCAAGTAATATATAAGGGGTTATCCTTATGTAAACTATGTTGTGGGATATCTTTATCCCGAAAGTCAATACAATCAACTTCTCGAGTGATGATAGTATTGGACATGGCTTCGGGTTGAATATTTTGAGGTACCATCATTTGGCTTAATGTAAGCATTAACTCATCCCTATGGGTAGGAGAAGATCTTAACAAGTCCAAAAGGGAAATTCTGGCCGTAGTATTGGATAATTGTTCATTAATATTGTAAGGAGGTTTTGGTTGAACATTAGACATATGATTCCCTTTATTGGGAATTTTCAAAATAAATGGAGTTGATCCATCATTCTCGAGTTTGATCTTGTTGAGAGTTTTGAGCCTCGTTGTCCGGTAACAACTCCGATGGTACCCACAATGTTATATTGAAGACGCTGAACCGGTCTTGGTTGAGCGTTTATGGCTTGTTCATTAGGAAGGAACTGATTAGAAGAGGGTCGAGTAGTAACTCTTCTAGGAAATGGTTCTTCCTGAACCATAGCATCTGTGATGGGTTGAATAGGATCTGATTCATTTTTAGAACTATTCGATTGGTTTGAGGTGATGTCTATTTCACTTTCAGTATCTGATTCTACATCACTAGGATCGGGAGTTTGAATATTATGTAGGGGTCTGGTCGTGACCATGGATAAGGTTGTGCCAAATATTTGAGGATCCTAAATAGATAATTGTCCGCTAATAGTCCCTACATATCGGGTAGGAGGGGGAACATTATGATGTTCGATTTGATTGGCCACTTCTTTACCATGTTTTGGTAAAGGATGTTGAAATATATCTAATGATTGATTAGCATTTTGATTCTGATTTTGGGGAATGGTCTTTTGAGCATTATTAGGAGCATTTTGTTTAGGTTGGAAGGCTTGCACCTCCATTTCATTATTATCAATCAAATCTTGTATTTTATGTTTCAATATTTTGCAAGAATTTGTAGCATGTCCAGGTCCTCTATGAAAGTCACAATGTAAATCAGCTCTGTATCCGGGTATAGTTGGATCAGGTTCCTGGATAGCTGGTAATTGAATCAAGCCTCGTGCTAATAATTGAGGAAGAATGGTTGATAAAGGTTGATTCAATCTAGTAAATTCTCGAGGAGGTTTATCAGGAGGTTTTAATATAAATTTTTCTGTTGTCTTCGTTGTATTGATATTAGCAACGTTTCTACTATCAATGACTCCGTCACCTACAACTTGTTTGTTTTTATACTGATTTCTAGATGTTTTCTCATCATCTTTCTTTTTGAGCTGACCTCTTCTAATGAGAGCATCTTCTACCCTTCGAGCTAAGTCTATAGCTTGATCGAAGGTAGTTAAGGTGGCAATTGATAACTCATAAGATATTTGTTCTTGTAAATTATTAATAAAAATGTCCAACATTTCCCTATAAGGTAGCACAAAGTGCAGTTTTCCTGTCAACTGCCTCCATCTAGCTAAGAAATCAGCAAAACATTCATCTTTGTCTTGTTTTAAGTTGTACAAATCTTTAATGGTGACATGCCTCTCGATGTAGGCACTAAATTGATGGACAAAAGATTCAGCTGTTTCTTCAAAATTTCTCAAAGAATGAGTGGGCAATTGATAGTACCACTCTAATGCCATTCCTCCTAAGCTTTTCGGGAACATTTTTAGTAATAGCAAGTCATCATGTGATATATCATGACATGCTATCCTAAACATGCGAAGATGCTCTATGGGATCTTCAGTTCCTTTATATATAGGCAGGACGGGCATGGGAAAGTGTTTAGGGTATGGTTGTGCTACAACTATGGGATCCAGAGGTTGACTACATATCTCTCGATAATTGTACGAGGGACGGTAGGGATCTATCTGGTCCATGCGCGAAGCTAACTGGTTTCACCATGGCTTCCAGATCACTCGGTTTGCCCACCATATTGATTCGGTAGGGCATTAATATGGGATTTGTGAGCATATGATGGAGGGACATGGAGATTAGATGCTATATTGCTATTGTATAAATTGTTGGTAGGAAGGGTGTTATGAAGAAATTTTGAAGTTGTATTATGTTGTATGCCCGATTGTTGAAAATTGGTGTTTGGCTTCATTTTAGGTTTTTGTCTACTTGAAGCATATTGATCAATAGTTTGGCGAAGTAAAGCAGTGAAGGAAGGTTTCTTTTGTGTGGGAATGATTTTAGGCTCAATAACAGGTTCCTTAGGGGGTTGGGTAACCCGTTGTTTTGGCATGTTCTGAATCATAGTGACCATATCTCTATTGGATGGTCCAGCTTTATCACTTTCTTGATCAATGAAAGACAAGGGATTAGTGTGTATGTCAAACATATGTTCCATGGCTGCTTGAGTGTCACTAATTTGTCCTTTATCAATACGAACCGCCATATTAAGAGCACCAATGTTATTATTGAAAAATTTCTAGAAATGATCTAAATTATCAAAAGCAATAGTTCCATCTCGAGCTATTCTAGGGGATGAGGATCCTTCCTCTTTAAGATTTTCTTGTTGTTCATTTTCTTCAGCCTATGTCATCTTCTCAGCTGTTCTAGAGTTTCTCCTTCCAGAATTGATTCCTCAGAAGGACATTTGGGTTTTTTGTTTTGTCTCCTAACCAATCTTCTCCTTCTTCTTCAGTTTGTTTACCACTCCTAAGTTTAGGCATTGTGCTTAAATTTAGATTTCAGCAAATATATATATACTTATATATATATATATATGCAATAAGCTTAAGAGGTATATATTTTAATTATATACCTACTATAGTATTTGAAATAAAATGTTTTTGGTTTTTGTTATGTTTTGGTTTTTCTTGTTTTTGTAACAATATTATAAAGATAACAAACAACACACTAAATGCAAGAAATAATAATAATGAAAGCAATGATCTAGTTTTCTATAAACAATTTATAAATATCATTAATGGGCTCGAGTTCTTCAAGAGTCATGAAGTGTTCTTCTTCAAATTGAAAATTTTCTTTCAAGAATTTGACAAAAAGTGCTATAGTGATATTATCTGTCTCAGATTCTGGTTGGTAGAAATAAAGTTCGTGGCAATACTCTCGATATAACACAGCCCTAGGAACTCTATTCCATATTTCCCTATCCGTAAGAACGACCTCTTGATCTTCTACACGACCTAGGAATTGGTGTATAACAGCTGCGTTCTCGAGGTATTCCTCGAAGGTGAACAATTTCGAAGACACAAGAGCTCTCCTATAAGCTAACCACCTATGGCAGTGCTCTCTCAAGTTCATGATAAAAATGAGTTGATGAGGATCCAGGATCCTATCTAGGGCAAACCTCTTGATTTGTCTAAGTTCGGTTGATCTAGATGAAATGACACCTAGCCTCCTATCAAGTTCTTTCCACAAAAGTTGGTTTCTATCTATTTGAGCATGTACTAAGCACAGAATTAACTTCTATGGCTATTAATTGATTTGCAACATTTATAGTGACTGCTAGTCTTTTCTTAGGAGCTACCATCTAGACATGATATGCAACTTAGTAGTTTTCTAATGATTTTAAATGCATCTATGTTTTTGTTTTTTGTTTTTTTTTTTTTTCAAAAGGTTTTAGTTTCACGTCGGGTTCACCAAAATGTATCGCTCCAAATTTTTCGCATCCTTACCTTCAAGCTAAAGGATCCGTGCCCGGAAGGAGGATGGGAAAAGGATGGGACGGTACCTCGGACTGAGAGGCCCTTTGAAGGTCCCGCCTCTCGGGGGAGGGGTATTAAGGTGATTTTTCGATGGATGGTGGGGTTCACCAAGAAACGTTTAGTGGCAGTTTCCACGCCTAGGTTGGGAATGAGTTTAATGTGTTCAATTTTAGCTTTAAACATCCAAGTCCTAGGTTTGGCCAAATGAATCTAAGCTAAGCTATATGAAATGCTGATTATATGAATACAGAAAATAGATTTGAACAGAAAATAGAGAGAATAAGCTAGATTAAAGAGCCATACCTGATCCGGATGTCTGATGGAGATTCTAATTTTTGAAGCAGTCCAGATCATCTGGAATTTGACAGGATCGTCTCTGATCTGACAGGATCATCTGAGATCTGACGAATTCATCAGATGAATTCGTTGGAGACCTGCAATTGCAGAAATGGATACCAAGAACAAAAAATACAATTGCAAAAGCAAGGGAAAATGATAGAAATGAAAGTATGAATGCTAGAATGACAACTTTAGATAACAAATTAAGTAAAATGCATGGTTTTAATGACTAAATTTGACTTTATTATGCATCTAGGCTACATGAGGTGAACTCCAAGATGCAAAGCAATAATAAGCTTAACTAATGCAAAGCAAAACAACAAAAAAGAGTAAAGAAACGCAAACTTTGGGCACTGATTGCCCCCAATGTTGACTGCAATCTAAATCATCTCGGATTGGTACGAAATCATCTCGAATTGGACAGGATCGTCTGCGACGATCTGAGCTTTGCTTCGGCTGAAGAATAACAAAGTTCCTGCAAGAAAATTCAAAAAAGGGACAAAGGCGAACAATAATCTAGGATATCCTGAAGCATGTAAAACTTAAAGTACAAAAAAATTCAGCCAGGGGAATGTCAAGGGGAGGGCCTAAGATTAAATAGGCATAGGAAAGAGGTTGGGAGGTTGGAGATCATCCCATTTTGGGAGATCTCCAATGGGGGGAGACTCTAACGGTGCAGACGCGTCTCTGCCCGAGTTAGAGAAGTTGTTGAAACAGAAGCTAATTATGAAAAATTAGTTTTGGGACGAAATCGTCTGGACGTTTTGCTCCAGACGAAATCGTCCGATCTGAGGCGATATCGTCTGATCGGAGACGATATCGTCCAACGGATGAAACAAACTCTAAAAATGGTGCGAAAAACAAGGAAACGGGTAGCAGGCGGTTTGGGAGCGGTTTTGGGGTTGAAATTTGAATTTGAATTATTACTAAGGTAATTTTAATTATTTACTAAGTTTTACTGCGCCAATTTTAGGGTGCTACAACTTCTTTGTGGTTTTTGTCGTTACCTTTTATGGAATTCTTGGTATGTGAACCTCTTTACACCAGTGTGGCTAATTCATGTGGACCTTATTGGACTGGAAGGTGGCTCCATCCATATGTATCGCATTCATGATGCACCTTTTTATCGACTATAAAATCAATATTCTATCATTATTAGGGTGGAGAGCAGTTGTCATATAGATCTAAATGTTATCACTTCGAGGATTTTGCATGTTGTTGATCTTTATTGGCCCCACCAACTTCTAATAGTGGTGGGTTTCGACTAGATTTCTTTGTGATAAGTTTTTTAGATGTTTCTAAAACCTAGTAATCTTTGGATTCTCTATTAGTCATATTTAATGATGGTTTTTTAGGACTTGCTCAGAACCTAATAGTAGTCCATTATTCTATCAAACACAATTACTTTATGGTAGGTTTTTTAGGACCCATATGGGTTTTTGAGGCTACCCATTTCTCTGTCAGGATTAATACTTAGCCATTTTATCCATCTAGGTGGATTTGGTGCATGCGTAGTAGGTTGGCCCATATATCTATTATATTGGGTCTTGGTTTGCTACTTTTGGCCTTAAATATTTACAAAATGAGACTACAAGAAAAGAAAATAAATAAAGCTATATACATATGTACACCTCCATGATCAATGGATCTAAGCATAGTGTTTTAGGTATTGGCCATTCACTAAAATTGGGAGAAATCGACCATCAATATCTTGCAATTGATAGGAATTCATGTCTATAATGATATATGGCCCTAACCACATGGTTTCAAACTTATCATGTACACCTGGTTTCACTTAGTCTGAATTCCACTTTAGGACAAGATCACCTTCACTATATACTTTTTGTATCATATTTTTATCGAACCAATGCTTTATAGTGCTCTAGTTTTGGCATAAATTATTGTACGCTTGCTCACATTTTTTCTCCAACTGCATCAATTATGTCAACCTATTTTCTATCAATGAGAAGTCTTCCATCTTCATTCCACTTATAAATCTAAGTGCCAAAAGTTCTAGATTGATCAGGAGAAAAACCTTCTTTCCATACAACAAAGTGTATGGTGATGTCTTCAAGGACTTTTTAGGAGTTATTCTATTTGCCCAAAGTGCTTGATCAAGAAGGAGGTGCTAGATTCTAGGGTTGTGCTCAATGTTCCACTTTATTATCTTCAACATATTTTTATTTGTGAATTCAGGGAAGCCATTTCCCTATGGGTAGTAATTTGAGGAAGCATTCCAGTACATGTCATACTTTTTGGAAAAATCTATTGTTTTGGTATCTATGAAGGATGTGTCATTTTTTAAAACAATAGTGGTGGGGATTCCAAACATGGTAATAAATATTTCCAAAAATTTGATCACTGTTTGTTGGTCAATATGCTTGGTAGCTTCAATTTCTATCCACTTAGTGAAATAATCTATTGCCATAAAAATATACTTGTGTCCAGCTAATGAATTTGGATTGATTACACCAATAAAATCCAATATCCATTTTTGAAATGGCTCTTCTACAATTATTGGCTAAAATAGCATAGCAGGATACTTGTTCTTTCCAACAAACATCTAGCACTTATCACATGCTCTAACCAATTTGAACACATCTAAGAAGATGGACGACTAATAGAATCCTACTCTCGAGACCTTGATTGTTGTAGTCTACCCTCAGTAATGTCCTAAAAATCTAGTATGAAATTCCTACAAGATATTTTTAGCCTTTTTTGGAGATATGCATCTTAATAGTACCCCATAAAAAAAAATTGATAGAGCACACCATGGATTAATGCATATCTTCTAGATTGTAATCTAAACCTTCACCTTTGATATGTCATTAACCCTTATAAATATCTACCAAAGTTAAAGTAATGTATTAATTGGGTAATCGAGGTATCAGATAACACCTCCCCTTCTTCTAACTGTGTTGGGCTTACTTCTTCTATGAACATATTAGTATTTGATACTACGAATGCCACAAATTGCTAGAAAAGTACACTTCCCCTTACCAACTTTGTTGTCCTAATTTCAACATCATATTCTTGAATTTTGGTTGTCCATATTTCTCTTTTATCACCCAATTTCCCTTGAATCATAAAGTTCCTAACATACGGATGCACTACATATACAATTATTTTGCTTTGAGATACAAAATACTAGAATTTCTTCAAGGATTTCATGATGGTATACACCTATTTTTCAATGAAATTGTATCTTTCTTCATGATCCTGCAATGTTTTGCTGGGAAATATGATGGGTCTCTCGCTATCATATTCTCCTTTTTTGGTGAGGACTATCACGTAGCTTTATTCTACTACAAAAGCATACAGAATGAATTCGTTGGAGTAGTTCAGGTTGATAAGCACCAAGGCTCATGAAATGGTTTCCTTTGTATTTTAGAAGGCATCCTTTCAAAGATCTATCCATTTAAATTCCACATATTTTTTAGCATCTCCATCATGGGGTTAACTATTTGAGCAAAATCTGACACAATTTTTTGTACAAAGTTTATCTATCCAAAGAATGATTGCAGTCCCTTCTAGGAATATCAAGAATAGCCTTTACCCTATCTGGTTCAATAGCTAGACTTGCTTTAGACACAATATGTCCTAGTATTTTACCTTATTACATAGCAAATATGGATTTCTTTGGGTTTAGTGACACTCTAAACTCCCTACATCTTTCAAATACCAGTCTAAGATGATCTACATGGTCCTCCTTGTGAGAAAAAATCACCATATCGTATAAGTATATGACAATTACCTTATTCATTAGTTCACCAAAAGCTAGGTCCATTACCCTTTGAAATATGGCACCAGCATTGGATAGCCCAAATAACATATGTTAGTAGGTGAAAGTTCCCCACTTGGTTGTGAAAGACGTTTTGTGTTGATCTTCATCTCAAACCCATATTTTATTAAACCCAAAGAAACCATCTAGTAGCAAAAATATCTTTGCTCCAGCTATTGTATGTAATATTTGATCAATCTAAGGTAGGGGATAATGATCCTTTAGTGACATCTTTTTCAAATTTTGAAAGTCAACATAAAGATAAATGTTCCCATTATTTTTTCTCATTGGGACTAGATTCGCCACCTAAGTGGAGTGTTTGATAGGGTAGATTATCTTAGGATTCAACAACTTAAGAAGCTCTTGTTTCATTAATATCTCTATCTTCAAATTAACTAGCCTCTACTTTTGCCAAAAAGGCTTTGTATCATGCTTCAACTCAATTGTATGTTGTATAGTGTCTTTACTATACACTTTGAGATCATCATAAGTCCAAGTTATGATATCATTGTACATTTTGCACAATTCTTGGATCTAGCCAACTTCTTCCTCTAAACATTGCACTCCTATATTGAGGCTTCTTTTGGGTGTGATTTGCACCTCCTTATAGCCTTTGGTGTTAAATTTTATCATATGACCTATTGGTCGATCACTGTTGTCAAATAGGCTTTCAAGGGTTATCAACCCTTTTGGTATATGATTGCTTTTCAACTAAATTGGCTATCCTTCTTCCTCTTCATCTTCATATTTTGATGATTTGTCAGTTGAGAAATTCATTTCATGGATTAGGAAATCTACTACCTACTCATCATGCTTAAATACCTACTAAAATACATCCTTATCAAGAATAGAAGATGTATAGACTAATCTCACTATCTTCACCTTGTGTATGGAGTTTGATGTTAGGTAATAATTGGCCCCCATTTATGCCAGTACATCAGCATGTGTATTCTGCTCCCTTGGGATCACTTTGATATTTAATACTTTAAACATATCCAGTAGGTCCCACACTCTATTTTTATAGACTTTGAGATAATGTTGCATGCTAATACATTTCTTAGTAATCTAATTCATCACCAATTTTGAGTCCTTGAATATTTGTAGCTACTTGGATCTAAGTTTTTCAGTATTCTTTAGGCCTAGACATAGTGCTTCATATTCTACTGCATTGTTTGTGTAGCTCCATGTCAATCTATATGAGAAAATTTTTGAGCTCTTATGGGTGATATCATAACTATACCAGCTCCAACACCATTCTTGCACCTAGATCCATAAAAATAAAGATTCTAAATTGATTTGATGTGGGAGCTCATTCATCCTGAACATCCAGCTTTTTTACCTCTTGTTTTGCAATGGTGTATGTGTCAATTCCTATATCAATCATGCTATTGAAGTCCTTCAGCAAGAATTGGTCTTCTGTTTAAATTTTTTCCAATACCTCTTCCATAAAATCTACTTCTTTAGTCATTATACAAACTATATTAGCTTTTTTATTCCCTTCCTCCAACCTCTATACATTAAATTATGAGGTATTTTCAGTGCACCTTGACTCTTCTACCTTTGAAAGGGATTTCCATGTGAGAATAATCAAGGGAGAGGTAACCACCCAATTTGGCAATGAACTCTCTAGATAAACACATCCTAAAATATGGTTCCAAGTCTACTACCATGATTTCTTGGATGATGAAAACCTAAGGCAATTTGTGTAATACCATAGGGACATCCTTGATTACTCCAATAGTTTTTACTAGAGTTTCATCTAACTACAAAACACTAGGGTAGTTTCTTGTATATTCCATACCCATGACATCACACATAACTTTAGGCATAACTGTAGTGGTAGCCCCTAAATCAATCATGCAATTGTGGACCACCCATCCCTCCATTTCTAAGGATAGATAGAATGGAGATGGCCTATTTTTTATAGCCCCTAATATAGGAATCCCTTGAGAAAATTTTCCCTTCATATGAGCTTTACTTTGATTTTTGATCAATTTTTGAGTGAATCTTGGAGTAAATCAATGTAGCCAAGAATGAGTAGGGTATCATACATGATGGCTTTTGAAGGTGTTCTCTTCAATTCTTCAACAATATTGAAGGTGGTGATATCAAACTGCCTTTACTTATCCCTTGGAAATTGCTCATACCTACTCTAGTATTTATGAGTGGCTTCAATCCACTGATACTTTGTTAGGAAGGATATCTCAACTAATATTTGTCTTCTTTATATGTCTCAACCCTCTTTGACTGAGTTTCAGTCTGTTTAACCTTCTTATTTTACTACTGGGATGGCTTATAGATAAAGCCTTTTTGAGGGATTTCCTTCTTAGTCTCCATTTTATCTTTAACATTCATAGGGGCTTTCAAAGGGTTCATCTCCTTAGGGTCCACTTGTAAACGTTAATTTCCTTATCTTTTCAAAATATAAACATGTTCAACATATGGCATCATGAAGTTATGATCAACTTATCTAATCATATTTATATGTCCCTTCTGGGTCCTTTTTGCTTTCTCAATTGCTACTTTCTATATATAATATTGGTGCATCATACAAGTACTTTTCCCATGAGGATCATTGCATGTGGAACACCAATAGTCCAATTCAGATGCAGATGTTGAAGTTTCTCTCTCTTCATTTATGAAGACTATGTTATGTTTCTTAGGAGGCTTGTTATTGGAGGCAACTTGATTCCTGGCTACATATGGGAATCTTCTAGGTTGGAAATTTCTTTTAGTTTTCTTCCTCTTCATTGAGGTGATCTTGTTGGTTAAATTTTCATTGCAGTTTGTATTTCTTGGATAAGAGCAACTTGTGGATCAGGAGCCAATAGTGTAGGTACTACAAGAGGCATAGGTAACACTAGAAGAGTGGGTACAACTGGTAGAGCTTGTATCACATGAGGATTGGGCCATGGAGGGAATTTTATAGGGAGAGTGATAATATGATAAGTGATGCTAGTAGAAGATGACTATGATTTATTTTGAGGAAACTCAATGAATATGGGTATTACAAGCTTGGGAGGCAATCTACCTATAGCAATAAGATCCCTATTTACCTTTATATCCTACTATAATATTTTTGGAAAGGTCCAAAAAAATTATTGTCTTATTGATAGACCCAAATTTCAGCTAAAAGCTCTCAAATAATAATATACAACTTTCTCATTAATCAATTGAAGTCCTTCAGGAACTCTATTCCAAGTGTGATTGAATCTAATGTTAAAATATACTATTTCTTCTTGTGGGTGTCTTTGTATTACTATGAACTAGGTGAGCAAGAATAAAGGATCTACTTGTTCATTGAATTATTCTATCATCTTACCAACTAAGTCATCCCAAGAAGCAATGGTCCCATTGGGTACAGTTTTATACCAATACAAAATTTTCTCTTTCAGGGAAATAACCAACAATCTGATCATCAAATCTTCCTCCTAAATTTTATGAACAACAACCAATGAAGCAACATATTGGCAATGCTTATATTTTGTCTTCCCAGTGATGTCATATATTGGTAAGGCTTTCAGAGTAGCCTAAGAAATTGTATTCTAATTTACAAGATTGAGGGGGCCAATATTATTCCAATGGGAAAAGTTTTAGTTTTTATTTTGGGCCATTGTTTCTTGGGAAACAATAGGCACTTCAGGCATAATTTTGATATTATTTGACTCTTCTATAAGATATAAATATGGTATTAATTCAAATAATGGAATAGGGCATATCCTAAAACTACCAAGATGCAACTCTAGGAATTCTATAGATTTCTTTGATCTTTTGGCTACCTGTCTTGTGATCATGAAAATGAGATCGAGCGGCATTTATGTGGCCTTCTAGGTTTCTACTTCTATGAAGTCACTAGGTGATTAAGCTAATTATAGGTAAAATATAGTATCACCAAAACAATTATTCATCTAAAATGTGGGATTGGGTCCATTAGGCATGCCAAAAATTGTTGGTCTGAAATCTAAGGAAATTTTTGTGCACCCACAGACCCCAATTAACTTTGAATGACCTCAAAATTGTGATGCTTTGGGGCTAATATCTGGATGAGGTCAGTCCTTTGTGAATCCTAGCTAAATTTTCCTAAAATATGCAAGGAAAAGGATGCTAAAAGAAAAAAAATAAATTTGAAGCTAGAACTTATAATGGTATAGATTTAGTTGCATCAAATCACATGCATTATTGAGCTTAAACTATTGCAATAAATGTAAAAAAACCACCTAACAGACTAGCCAATCTCATTCTTAGTAAATATTAACTATATCTATTAAAAGCAAATTCTAAAACTAGAGAATGAAGAGCACAGAATCCAGTTTGTAAAATTAAAGCTAACTCATTCAACTAGTTTTAATAGAAATAAGCAACCAAATATTCATACATACATAAGATAGTTTGGAGGCCAAACAATGATCCACTTGTATTTCTTGAATAATAGAATCCTTACATGTAAATTATAATAGCTAAAGAGTCGACCATTTAAATGCCTTAAATTCTCACATATATAGCTTCTTACAATGAATTTTGTTACAAGTGATCATGATGTTGTTGGTTGTGGAGCTTGATTAATTTAGAGGTATTGTTTTCAGCCGCACTTGGACCCACTCCATGAAGGGGGGTCTGTAAGGGGGGACATAATCCCCCCCACTAGTGTCACCATGTCAGTGACCCAAAGCCAAAAATATATGCTTTTTTCTCTATGTAAATTTGGATCATTTGTTATTAGGTCACAGATTAGACGGTAGATTTTAGGTGGGTTTTCTCCCTAAAATGTAATGCACTTTTATAAGAGGATATTATATGGCAGATGATGGTTAATTTTTGGTGTGTGGTTGTGTAGAGAAGGGTTTTTTCTAGATGAAATAAAAGTCCTGGTTATTTTCTCTGTGGACATAGCCCATATTGGGTGAACCACGTTAAATCTGTGTCTCTTGTGTATTGCATTATTCTTCTGTGTTTTATTTTTGTATTTAATTATTGCTTGTGTTTTGTTATTTAATATTAACAGATGTTTAGTCATAGAATACATCTATGTCAAGGGATTTTCCAGGTTACATACTCATTTTGACATCCTACAACTTTAGCCAAACACTCATGTCGTATGGGATAGGGTCTTGTTAACTGCATCCGGTCCCTTTTCCTTCTTATGCATCTAACAATTATGTTATTATATGATATGTATACATATGCCTAGAAGTAGTGGGTTTTTATATTCACATGTAGCCTCTATTTTACCACCACCCACTCCTGATATACTAGATGATTATCCACTACTTGTTATAGGAATTCTATATCAAACCTATTAGCCTAGTGTTGCATTCGATTCATCATTGCTCTTTTGCTAGTGAACTTTACATACTTTGATGGGAAAACAAAATTTTGGTAGTGATAGGTTTTTGAGATCCACTACCAGATCCTGATTCTTTTCTTTTATTGTGATGGATTTTTAGGGTCTATACAGATCTTGGTTGCTTCCTATTTTCCCACTAGGTGCTGCTTCTCTCCCACCTATGATGGGATTTTGGGGCACTGCTAGAATCTGATATCAATCCATTTTATACAAAGTTTGACTAATTCACATCCATGTAAACCCCCTATCTTATTGGTCCAAAAACATTGCTTTCCTTCATAACCGATTTTTGGGATTTTTTTAGGGTCTTCTAGCTTTCCATTTTCCTACCAGACTCAACACTTAGTGACTTTTTTGTGCTTTTGTTGTGATGGATTTTTAGGATCTCTTCAAGGTTCGACTACTTCCCATTTCTTCACTTGGTTCAACACTTAGTCACCTTTTGTGGTTCTTCATTATGGGTTTCAAGGAGCCACTTAGAGAGTGATAGCAGTCTGCTTTTCCACCAAGTTCTCCTTTCCTCTTACCTTTATTGTAGAGTTTTGGGACTCATCCAAAGCCTGGTAGACTCCCATTTTTTCATTTGGATTAATCCCTTCATTGTGTTGTGAACCTCTCTTATAATTTCATAAATAATTGAACAATTTGCATAAATATTCAACATGCATCCACAAATAAATAAATTGCACAATAAATTGCTCACAATAAAATAGATATTGATTATACCTTTGAAGTAGGGTAACACCATACAATTATCCTTTTGGAAGGAAGCCACTCCATGAGCCAATACTTCTCTAAGAATACATCATAGATCCTTTCATAATGGGGGTACATCTCTATTTATACAAGAGTGTGATGGTTCACCTTCCATGAGTTACAATATCACCCATGTGATGGTTCACCTTCCATGAGTCATAAAGTGCATAATAATATGACAATATTTCATGTGGTTACATATGACAATATTTCCCAATGGTTACATATATGATTTTATGACATACCTATTTTTAAATTTACATGTGACCTTCCTTACTCAATAATTAATTTATGGCTCATACCATTATACAATACAATATTAAATTATTAAGTACCTATCTTGGGTACCTAAAATTCCATCCCCCTTACAAAATGTTTCATCCTTAAAATATTAGAAGAGGCTAAATAATAAGAGCTTCGAATCCATGTTGAATACTAGTACTAATCTTGATCATCAATCCATCCCAATAAAACTATAATTGGTGGTGGTCTTCTTTGATGCTAATGCCATGTGTTGGAAGCATAAATTCCATATTTTTTTCATCCATACCTGCTTGTATTTATGACTTGTGGCATACCCAAATATTTTACTCCTTTGGTTCCTTATATGTCCCTCACTATTTTTATGTGACCTCAAGCCCTATCACCATGATTTTTGCCTCTTATGTTGGTGTGGATGGCGATATACTCCAACCTTAGCCTTGATGTTTAACTTGTTTTAACTCTTCTCTCTTACTCCCTTCTATTGATTCTTCCTTTACTTTTATTTCCTTTTTTTACTATTGCCTCTATTTGCTCTTCACTTTGTTCCCCTGCAATAGCTACATGTTTGTCCTTACACTGAGAAATGTCCTATAATGTTATCTTCTTCTTCTTGTACCATAACTTCATGAATTGCTTTTGCACATTAATGTTAATAGTACCCAAAGAATGCAACCAAGGATAACCAAGGACAATATCTACATCATTCATCTCAATAGCATGAAAACATGAATGCAAAATATATTTATCCATGGATTTTTTAATCTTCAAATATTTGAATATTTTGACCCTTAAGTTGTATGTATTTGATTTTCTTTGCTTGGACTTGCAATCTCTTGGTCAAAGACATATTGATAAAATTATATTTGTTGCTAGGGTTAATGGAAACAATAATGTTTTGATTTTGAATGCACCCTTGAACTTGCAAAATAGAAATTTTATATTCAAACAAATCTTTGTGATTGCTATTTGGCCCTAACACAAAATATGTAGTTCCCTTAGCCTACACATTATTATCCTTTTCTTTTGATCTCCATTTTCTTAAAAATACAACTTAAAATTCTTCCCATTGGTGTATATAATCATGAGATCTAGCAAAGTTGGAATACCAAGATGAAGCTTCCCCTTGCAAAGAAATGCAAATTTTAAATCTCCAAAACATTTCAGAAGAATATAAAGACTTAAAATTTTTCCACCATTCCTTAGCATCAATATCATCTTCTCCAAAAAAAATTGGCAACTCCATTTTTTTTTCAAAGTAGTTAGGGTTTGAAATAACCAAAATTTCTCAAAAATTAATTTTTTTGAGATCTCATCTATTTCTTTCTTCAAATAATTAAATATGCATATTTTATTCAAAACAAAACAAATGACAATAGATTTTCTTACCCAAACTGAGAGTTAGGAATTTTTTCCCTTTTTATGTGTAGACCAAAAACAACACCAAAAGCCCAACTTGCAACGGTTATAACTCCCTCAATACTTATCAAAAATTAATAAGTGAGTAGTCATTTTTGTAGTACTTTAAAATAACCTACATGCTGGTGTAAAAATATTTTGAAAATAACTGTTAAAATATTTAATACAATTTTTTTCTTATTGAAAAAAATTGTGCAACCAAAAAATAGCCTCAAGAGCCCAAATTCAAATACCTATAACTATTTCAATATGTATCAGAATTTCATAAGTGTAGCACCCTAAAATTGGTGCAGTAAAACCTTAATAATTACACTTACTCTAGTAAATAATTCAAATTCAAATTTCAACCTCCAAAACCGCTCCCAAACCACCGCTTAATCCGTTTCCTCATTTCCCGTGCCATTTTTAGAGTTTGTTTTGACCGTTTGACGATATCGTCGCCGATCAGACGATATCGCCTCAGATCGGACGATTTCTTTTGGGCTAGGACGTCCAGACGATCTTGTCCCAAAACTAATTTTTCACAATTAGCTTCTGTTCCAACGGCGTCTCTAATCCGGGCAGAAGCGTGTCTGCGTCGTTAGAGACCCTCCCCATTGGAGATCTCCCAAATAGGGATGATCTCCAACCTCCTAACCTCCCTCCTAAGCCTATTTAATCCTAGGCCCTCCCCTTAGCATCCCCCTGGCTGAAATTCCCTGTAACTCGAATTCTACACGCACTAGACCATCTTAAATCACTGTTTGCATTCGCATTTTTTCAAGTTTGTTTGCAGGAACTTCATTGTTTTTCAGTCGGAGCAAGCTCAGTTCGTCTCAGACGATCTCGTACAATCTCGAGACGATTTCGTACCAATCTGAGGCGATTTCGACTGCAGTCCACATTGGGGGCAATCAGTGCCCAGAGTTTGCATTTCTTCATCCTTTTTCTGTTGTATTATTCTGCATTTAGTTAATTCTATGGTTATTCTTTATTATTCTGCATCTTGGAGTTCACCCATGTAGCTTTAATGCATAATAAAAGCATAAATTGTCATTAGATCGTTATAATGCATTCGTGTTTTTGCTTATTATCATCATTTTAATGTTCTTACTATCATTTTATATCATTACCCTCTGTTATCATAGTTGCATTCTCTGTATTTTGCATCTATTTTTCTGTTTGTAGGTCTGACGAATTCGTCTGACGAATTCGTCAGATCTCAGACGATCTTGTTAGATAGGAGACGATCCTGTCGAATTCCAGACGATCCTGACTACTTCAAAAATTAGAACCTTCATCAGACATCCGGATCAGGTATGGGTCTTTAATCCATCTTGTTCTTTCTATTTTTCTGTCCAAATCTGTTTTTGTCTTCATTTAAATCTGCATTTCATATAGAATAGCTTAGACGCATTTTGGCCAAACCTAGGACTTGGATGATTAAAGCTAAAACTGAACACATCAAACACATTCCCAACCTAGGCGTGGAAACCGCCATTCAAACGTTTCCTGGTGAACCCACCATCCGTCAAAAAATCACCATAATACACCTCCCCCGAGAGGCGGGACCTTCGCAAGGCCTCTCAGTCCGAGGTACCGCGCCATCCTTTTCACATCCCCCTTTCGGGCACGGATCCTATAGCCTGAAGGTAAGGGTGTGAAAAATTTGGAGCGATACATTTTGGTGAACCCGACGTGAATAACATAGGCATATTTATGATTCAAAAATATAAAAAAAAAAAAAAATATATATATATATATATATATGTATACAAGAAAAAAAAATAACAAAATCATCATTTCAAGTTTGTATGTTTTAGATTCAATTCTAAATAGTAGATACTAAATATTACTTTTAGAAGTACTAAAGAAACCATGAGTTTTTACTCAAATCAATATGAGCCCATCAGTAATGTTGGAAGAATTCAGCCAAATACATTTGTTGATTATGACCAACCTCATCCCTATTCAACATCACCTCCATCACACTTTTCTCATTTTTCATCCTTACCCCAACAGGACAATCCCTTTGCCAATCCTCTTCATAACGATATTATCTATTCTCCCATATATCCATATTATGTCTATCGATCCACATACAATCCTCCTCCACCCTTTCAATATTCTTCTTTCAATACAACACATCCATTTCAACAAGAAAATACTTATTCTTCCAATTCTACCATGCACTCACCTCATACTTCGCAATCTTCCTATCATCATTCTACCCATAATAAAGAAAGTAGAGGTGAGAAACCATTAGGTCCTTTTATGACTGAATTCCTAAGGCACGTATCAAAAACCTCTCGAAAACCTTCATCACGTAAATTTACTAAGCTCAATCAACCAATGGATATAATTCTCAAGTATTTACTTGACACAAATAGGATTGAACTCCCTTCCATAAGACAACTTGATACCACAACAGATTGGTTTAAACCTGAGCTACATTGTGAATATCATAGAGTGGATGGACATATGACACAAAATTGTAAAGATTTAAGATGTGCAATTCAAGATTTGATTGATGAGGGTCTTTTTAATATAAAGGAATTACAATCTACAACTGATTATAAATCTCCAGTAAACAATCAAACTCCTACACAACAAATACCAATAATCAATCAAGACATGGGGATCTCCCAAGAACCCCTATTCAATTATCAACAACAAGAAACCAATCAAATATTGCATGTTAATGTGTCCCATCATGATGATATTACTAATATTGTAACAAAAACTACAAATGAGCAACCTCAAGTTCAATCAACTCAATCGGATATTCAAGAGATGGATTCCTCATTTGACCAACCTTCAAAACTATCTTTGGCTCTAGAGAATGATCCAAAATGGAATGTAAGCATAGAAAGCTCATCTTTAGAATCAAAATCTCAATCTGAAATCCACTTTGATAGCCAACAACAAGTGATTAATCCTCAAGCAAAGATATCCCTTTTAGAAGTATTACAAAGTTCTCATAAGGAAACTTTGTTCAAGATACCTAGCCAACAATTTGTTCCTCATCATATTTTCTCTAAGAACATAATTAATGGTGTAAACCCTCTTGAGGTTAACCATATTTCATTCTATGATGAGGAGATTCCTTCCTCTACTCCACAAGAAGACTCCTATCTTTACATTACGGGATCTAGTAAAGAAACACCTGTCAAAACTATCATGGTAGATAATGGCTCCTCTCTTAATTTATGCACTTATCAATTATTCCAAAAACTCAAATCAAAGGAAGAAGATCTTAATGAATCAAATGTTATTATAAAATCTTTTAACAATGAAATTCAAGAAGCTCAAGGTACTATAATTCTTCCCCTTAATATTGGATCCAAGATCCTGGATACTTTGTTTTATGTAGCATATTGCCCTTCACCTTACAACCTACTTCTCAGAAGTCCTTGGATTCATACGATGAGGGTTGTCCCTTCCACTCTTCACCAATGTTTGAAGTTTGAACTTGCAAATAAAATTGTTACCATACATGGTGACCCAACACCATTTGAAGAATATTTAACGGTTGAAACATCAAGTTCTATACATTCTCTATTATCACAATTATCTTCTATCCATCACTTTTCTTCATCCATATATGATCATCCTTGTTTACCAAATAACACCCATGCATATCTTTCACATATGCTCCCTCCATCTTATCAAGACTTGGAAGATAGTGATAAGAATGAAGAACCTTCTTATCCTTCTGACATTTTATTTTGTAACATGATCAATTTTACACATATAAAAGTCAAATCTTTTGCTACATTATTCTACATTATAACAAAGCTTTTGTTATCACTACCTTTTATTCATCACCTTTTGTTCTTACCTTCAACTCAACCAAATTATCCTTCAAAACCTCCTTTGATTTTGAAGCAACCTTAGACATGCTATACTCAAATAACCTTGTATAGTGTATATAGATCATCTTGTATATACCACCAATTTCAATTCATAAATTAAAATCAAAATACAAAAAAATCAAAATCCTCAAAAAAAAAATAACAACAAAACCTTAAAGTAAATTAGCCCAACTGACCATACATTCACCCAATAAACATACAAATTATCTACCTTAGATGTAAAGAACTTAAAGAACCCATGAACATTTGCATCTTAAACGTTACATATAAATTTGGTCATTTCATCCTTGTATATATTTGTTTAAAATATTTCAACAATCACTATCTTGTATTTCTTTCAATTTATAAATTCAAAAACACCAAAAACATTCATAATCATCAAAATATTCAAAACTATTTGTTGTATTTATTTATGGCACTTGTTAATTCTTTCAAAAACAAAAAAAATAATAATAAAAATAAAAAAACAGCAATATTCTTGACTCTTTCGAAACCAAAACAACATAAAGAAGAAAGAGAGAGTCAACATTCTCAAAACTTCTCAAAAAGTATTTATATATATCTTCTTACAAATGTTGCAAGTTATATGTTTCAAATTATTTTGGATAAATTAGCATTTATTTGGAATCCCTCACTTTCACAAACACAAAAATAAATATCTTGATTTTTATCCGGCATGATTACTAATCTCTCTTATATCAAAGTCCACAAAATTCAATTAAATAAAGTTTGAGCACGAGAGAATTGATCTTGTTATTTACTTAAACCAAGCACATCCTTTCACAATAAAATGATTATATTTGTAATGTCCATGCTATGCTACATAGTAGAAGTGGTTTCTTGAGCGAAAAGTTTCCCCTGCTATCCTATCATGCACATGGTCTAGAATCTTTGAGAATTGGCAAAAGGACAAGCTCACCCCTACCCAGAATAAAAATCCCTTGCTCTACAGCTAATCCGAGCAAGTATCCCTAGCATAGAAAAAAAAGAAAAAGCAAAGTTCAAGAAAAAGAGAAAAAGAAAAATATTATTTTATATCATTACAAAGTCAAGCATTATCAAGCAAAAATACAAAAGAAAGCAAAAGAAAGCAAAAGCAAAAGCAATAAAATCCCTTTCCCTACCCTTTGAAAAGAAAAGAAGGGTTGATGAGCTTGAATCCCTGGAATTCTCAATTATTCGAAAACTGTGAGGTAAGCCCCATAACAGGTGGTTTGTGCCCAACCTGCTTGGCCTTGGGTAACTCCTAGCGTGGCGATATGTCTGTCACATTAGCGACCTTCTTTTGTACGAACCTATGTCTGCTTATGGATTAGCTAGCTCTTGATAATCCGACTTACATAGTAGTCTAGTATGGTTATATGCATCTACATCATGGTTAATGAACACTTATTTGGTTCATTCAAATCACTTGTATCATATTATCTTGCTCAAAACTGGTAAATGAACATAGCAATTGCACACACATTTTGTATTTGAGAGATTTTGTGTATCATTATGATAAATCAAGATTGGAAATGAACTCACATATGCACATGGGATTCCTTATAAATCTAACTTTTGTCTTTAAGATACTTTGAAATATTTTTTTGCAAATTGTCTGGAATAATTCATTTTCTTCTTTAAAGTACAGTTGTTTAGTATAAAGACAACTACATACATAATAGAAAAATCAAAATTTCTTTCAAAACCATACAATCAAAACACACACACACACACACACACACACACACACACATATATATATATATATATATATATATATAAATTTTATATATATATATATTGTCGACTTTCACGACGATGGTATAGTTCCAAAACCAAAATTGGAATTTTATGCCTAGCGCAAGTCCTCATCTTCATATTTTCTAGTTTATTAAAAATCAACCATGCAATAAAACTATCTCTTTTTTTTGGATTTCGCGATGATGGTATAAGTCTATACCTACATATTCTATGCCTAGCGCAAACCATTGTACCAATTTTTATTCCCCATTTATTTAAAAATCATGAAAACCATATGACTTAAATCATTACTATTATACAATTATGCTTTTTAACAAAAAGCATGCACATTATCACTATTTCATGTCATTATGTCAACCTTCAATTTTGCAATGATGGTATAATTCCTAGGGAATTATCCAAAAATTTTATCACACTTAGGAATTTATGCCTAGCAAAAATCATTTTAACATTATTTCATGCATACTATTTTTATGAAACTCTGAAAACAAACCATCATCATCATCATTTGCACCATTGCACCAAAGTCTTAAGACAGTCTCTTAAGCACTCTTTTACTTTTTAACAATATTTCTATACTAGGATTAGCTTGACGACCGAGTGAGCGGCGACTCCATGAAATGGTCTATAATAGCGACAATGTCCTTTGAAATTATTGTTAAAAGTCCCTTTTATTTTTTTATCAAATCATCACATCACAAACAACCAATTTGTTCTATCAGATTATTTCATTTAAAATTTTTCAAGCATGACATTTCAACCATAATATTTCCAACGACGTAATTACATGAATCATCAAATCAATCAATCAAAACATTAAAAGCATCATAAAAATACATAAGACACAAGTCATATGATCAAAAATATCTCATCTATATATATATCAAATATATATACATCATATCAAAACTAGATCGGTATGCCACAATCTGTACCTCGGCATACTCAATCCTCTATCAAAAATAATAAATACTATATATCAATCTATGTAGTGCAATCTGTAGTAGCTAGCCTCGAGAACCCCTCGAGCTCTCAGCCTCATCTCCTCCCCCGCCCTGAGGTGGACGAGGTGGCCCCATCACAGTATGTGTGGTACTACGAGTCCTAGTCATGGATCGGGATGAAGTCCTTGATGACCCAATCCTGATCGGATCCACGATGGTAGCCGACAGTGGTAATCTCTCCTCCTCTGGCACCATCTGGTGGTATAGTGTCTGATAAAATGTGATCTGGGCAATAGCCCGTGCTAGCTCCCGAGTGCTCGCCCCTCCGCCCCATGCTCTGAGGCGTGCAATCTCATCTCTGAGCTGTGTCACCTCAGCTCGATGTCGTGCAGCCTCCTCCTACAGGGTCTGCACCTGTGCCTGGAGATGGACTGTCTCTGCTCGAAGAGTCATTGTCTCGTTGCTCTCCCTAGTGTCAACACCCTTGCCCTTATCGGGCGATGGTGGCCTCTCTCTCTGTGGAGAAGGGGGTCTCTCCTCCCTCCTCTCCCACTGTCGTGGCCTCTGCTGCGCCTGTGGTCTCCTCTGCTCTCTCCCACCGTGACCCTGGGCCGCCTCAATGGCCGCCTGGCATCGCCTCCCCATCCGATGCACAACTGCATGAATCGGACCCTGAGCCCTCGTCATCCGAGGAGGGCGGATGCCTGTGTACCAGGCATCATAGCCGTCGGCTACCCCAGCGTCGTCCCCATCCACTGGCTGAATGGGGGCATCATCTGCGTCCTGACTCTAGAAGCGCTGCATATCTGGAGCCCCGCTAACTGTAGTGTTATCCCGGATAGTCCAGGAAAACTCGTAATCCCTGAGAGATGGGATCCCCTGCTGTAGACCGAACTATCGCAAAACTCGGTCGTAGCGGTGGAGCTCCACCTCTCCCCTCTCCATCCTCAGCCAACAGACTTGCTTGATGCGAGCCAGCTCCTGTCCATCCTCGGCCCACCCTGGATGATCCCTCCAAGGCCTCCAGGTGATCTGGTCGAGGACAAGGTCATCAAGTAGTCTCCGGGACATCGATAGATCTATCCGCCGTTGTGACCCTCTTCGAAGCCACCAGTAGAAAGCTCGGGGCCTCTCCCCATCAACCCCTATCAAAGGAAGCCCTACCGGCCTCCGCACTGCAATGTGCTCCCAGCACCAAACCTGTAGTAGCGATGTCATAACCAGACATCGGCCGCCCTTGTACACGACCCCATGCAGGATCCTGTACAATCGGCATAGAACAAAGCTGCCCCAAGAGAACCTGTAACCATGGTCACGCATGTCACAGATCACATCTGCTAGCACCCATGGTACCCTGCATCCGCTCTGGTGGCACAACAGAAGTCCACCTACCACTCCGGCCAAAACCCGTGTGAGTCTGGATGCCCCAGGCATCTGACGTAGCGACTCGATGTTCACTCCGCCCTTCTCCAGGGTGAAGCTCGGATCGCCACACAACCGCATCATAGCGTGGCCCTGATTGGCCGTAGGAGTGATCAACCATCCTTGTATGGGGATCCTCAAAATCCTCCATACATCCTCCAATGTGGGAGTCATCTCCCCTATGGGTAACCGAAAATAGGAAGAACCCGGATACCACCTCTCTGCTGAGGGCTATCAATAGCCCCATGTCTATAGAAACTTGTGGCATCTCTGCCACATGCTGTAAGCCGGCCTGAGCCAGCTGATCCCGCTCTGCCTATGATAGAGCGGCCAAGTCATCTCTCAACCCGTCGTATTTCCATTCTCTGCTCTTTAGTAAACCTCTCTGCAACATAAACAACAACACAATAAAAAATCATTAATAAAAACTCAAGTGATTAATAATGCAAGTAAAATCAGTTCAATTTTATACAAATGATGATATCGTCCACTATTGGATGATATCGTCCCAAATTTGAGCAAAATCGTCTTCGATTTTGCAAGCGAAATCATCCCTTATTTGATGAAATCGTCCCCCTTTCGTCGATTTCGCCTTAGACGAAATCGGCGAACTTGAGACGATTTCGTCGAAATCGGGACGATTTCGTCCCGACGACGTCGACGGCCCAAAAACGGCCGCGATGCTCAAAATTTATTTAAAATCAATCTAAAAAGCATGTAAATTCAACTTAAACCATTCTAAGCTAAGTTTAGACTCTTACCCGTAGCCCGCGTCGGACCTCTGTCGATCTGTGCGTTGTCTCCACCATTTTTGCTTGCAGAGCTCTAAAAACAATAAAAATGAACAGTAACAATGAATTAGGGTTTTACCCTATTTTTCTTAATTTTATTCAAAACACAATTAAAAACATTTTAAATTTTTGCTTTTCCATGTTTTTACCTCAAACGTTCGATTTGGGTAAAAACACGGAGGGGGCACCATAGTAAGTTGTCGTACGATTCGACCAAGAATCGTCGCCTAAAAATGGGAATAATTTTTGCTTTCTCGTAGATCGAGAAGAACTCATCTTTAACGCATTTTCTTCAAAAAATTCGCTAAAGAGGGGGCAAAATGTAGCACCCTAAAATTGGCGCGATAAAACCTTAATAATTACAATTACTCTAGTAAATATTCAAATTCAAATTTCAACCTCCAAAACCGCTCCCAAACCGCCGTTTAATCCGTTTCCTCCTTTCCCATGCCATTTTTAGAGTTTGTTTTGACCGTTTGACGATATCGTCGCCGATCAGACGATATCGCCTCAGATCGGACGATTTCGTCTGGGCTAGGACGTCCGAGACGATCTTGTCCCAAAACTAATTTTTCACAATTAGTCTCTGTTCCAACGGCGTCTCTAATCCGGGCAGAAGCGTGTCTGCGCCGTTAGAGACCCTCCCCGTTGGAGATCTCCCAAATAGGGATGATCTCCAACCTCCTAACCTCCCTCCTAAGCCTATTTAATCCTAGGCCCTCCCCTTAGCATCCCCCTGGCTGAAATTCCCTGTAACTCGAATTCTACACGCACTAGACCATCTTAAATCACTGTTTGCATTCGCATTTTTTCAAGTTTGTTTGCAGGAACTTCATTGTTTTTCAGCCGGAGCAAGCTCAGTTCGTCTCAGACGATCCCGTACAATCTCGAGACGATCTCGACCCAATTCGAGGCGATTTCGACTGCGAGTCCACATTGGGGGCAATCAGTGCCCAGAGTTTGCATTTCTTCATCCTTTTTTCGTTGCATTATTCTGCATTTAGTTAATTCTATGGTTATTCTTTATTATTCTGCATCTTGGAGTTCACCCATGTAGCTTTAATGCATAATAAAAGCATAAATTGTCATTAGATCGTTATAATGCATTCGTGTTTTTGCTTATTATCATCATTTTAATGTTCTTACTGTCATTTTATATCATTACCCTCTGTTATCATAGTTGCATTCTCTGTATTTTGCATCTATTTTTCTGTTTGCAGGTCTCTGACGAATTCGTCTGACGAATTCGTCAGATCTCAGACGATCTTGTTAGATAGGAGACGATCCTGTCGAATTCCAGACGATCCTGACTACTTCAAAAATTAGAACCTTCATCAGACATCCGGATCAGGTATGGGTCTTTAATCCATCTTGTTCTTTCTATTTTTCTATCCAAATCTGTTTTTGTCTTCATTTAAATCTGCATTTCATATAGAATAGCTTAGACGCATTTTGGCCAAACCTAGGACTTGGATGATTAAAGCTAAAACTGAACACATCAAACACATTCCCAACCTAGGCGTGGAAACTGCCATTCAAACGTTTCCTGGTGAACCCACCATCCATCGAAAAATCACCATAATACACCTCCCCCGAGAGGCGGGACCTTCGCAAGGCCTCTCAGTCCGAGGTACCATGCCATCCTTTTCCCATCCCCCTTCCGGGCACGGATCCTATAGCCTGAAGGTAAGGGTGTGAAAAATTTGGAGCGATACAATAAGTGAACGGTTTTTTTTATAGTACTCAGAATAATCTACATGCTTGTGCAAAAATATTTTGAAAATGACTGATAAAAAAAATCGCACGAACAAAAAAAACACAAATAACCCAACTTCAAATAGCCATAAATTTCTCAATATTGATCAAAATTTAACAAATGAGAAGTCATTTTTGTAGTACTCAAAAATATCTAGACAATGGTACAAACACCTTCTGAAAATGACTATTGAAATAAAAAATATGGCCTCTGCAAAATGTGATATTTTTCTAAAAACATGCCCTAGCTCTACAAAAACAAACCCACTTTGCCAAAATCACTGCTCTGATACCAAATATTGTGAACCTCTCTTCTCATTCCATAAATCATTCAACAATTTGTATAAATATTCAACATACATCCACAATTAAATAAATTGCTCACAATAAAATAGAGATTGATTATACCTTTGAAGTAGGGCAACACCATATAATGCTCCTTTTGAAAGGAAACCACTCCATAAGATCTCTAAATACACGAGCTAAGACTTCTCCAAGAATACATCATAGATCATTTTACATTTATACAAGAGTTTGATGGTTCATCTTCCACGAGTTACAAGATCACCCATGTGGTGGTTCACCTTCCATGAGTTACAAAGTGCATAATAATATGATAATATTCCTTGTGGTTACATATGACAATATTTCCCAATGGTTACATATATGATTTTATGACATACCTATTTCTAATTTGACATGTGACCTTCCTTAATAATTAATTTATGGCTCATGCCATTATAAAATACAATATTAAATTAATAAGTACCTATATTTGTTTTGGTAAGTAAAAGAAATTAGATTAAAAAGGGTTTTTATCAAGGGACTCAAAACCTTATTACAAAAAAAGCATCAAGTGCTTATAAATTTTAACAACCAAATCAGGAAGGAATAGAGCCCTCATCCAAGGAAGGAAACAAAAGCAAAGCTGGAAGAAAACCCTTCCTCCATAGGAAGGACAAATAGAAAGCCAAAATCCAAGCTAGAACTAAATCTGAGGATCCTCGCCTT
This sequence comes from Wollemia nobilis, assembly GCA_028583015.1. NCBI lineage: Eukaryota > Viridiplantae > Streptophyta > Pinopsida > Araucariales > Araucariaceae > Wollemia > Wollemia nobilis. The sequence continues at coordinate 2,595,452 of JAQPPZ010002979.1, forward strand.
CCTCACCCTTTCCATCATCCTTATCCATACTCGGCACATGGATACTCACTTCCTTAAGGATATTTTGATCCTCTTCTAGGAACTTCTTAGTAAGGAATAAAACATGCATCACATTTCGGATGGCAACATAGTTGTCTAGGAAGTTCTAGAGCATAATGAACCCGAACAAAAAATTATTAATCAGGAAAACCTTAAAAGCAAGGGAGGAAACATCACTAGCCTCTTCCTCAAAATCACCATCATGGGTACTAGTATACTACTAAGTGTGCTTTCCTTTCAGGTGCTTAGACACTCTAGTTACCCCTTTAGCCCCTTCTAGATTGATCTTCCCTTTAACAGTTAAAACTCTTGACCCCACCACAAGACACTTGGAGGATCGGGAAGTAGCAGGACTGTAGGGTGATGCTTTAATATTAGCCTTAATCATGGTAGGAATGTTACCTTAGGGATGATGATAAATGTGGGAGAATATTATTCTAAACAAACCCTCATGTGGTAGAAACTTTACATCTCTCTTATTCCTAGTGGATTCAAGGGTGTAACTTATCGAATTGAAGAGGAAAATTTAATATTCATCACATCGATATTATGGAAATGGTTCACTGTATCACTCCAAATTTTTTGCATCCTTACCTTTAGGCTATAGGATCCGTGCCCAGAAGGGGTATGCGAGAAGGATGGGACAATACCTCGGACTGAGAGGCCCTTTGAAGGTTGCACCTCTCGGGGGAAGGGTATAAGGGTGAATTTTTGATGGATGGTGGGTTCACCAGGAAAATTTGAGTGGTAGTTTCTACGCCTAGGTTGAGAATGGGTTTGATTTGTTCATTTTTATATTCAATCATTCATATCCTAGGTTTGACCAAGATGAATCTAAGCTATTCTATATGTCAATGCTAATTTATATGGATACAAAAAACATGAATAAGTGCTAAACATAGAAAGTGTGCTAAATAAGACATAATGTACCTGATTTCGAATATCTGATGAAGATTCTAAGGTTTTTAGAAGTCCAAATCATCTCAAATCTTACATAATCCTCTACAATTACACAAAATCATCTCAGATCATAGTCGGTCATCTGAGATCAGACGAGATCGTCGTCGACCTGACGAATTCGTCAGACAAATTTGTCAGAAACCTGCAATCACATAAATAGATACCAAAGACCAAAAATGCAACTGCAAAAGCAAGGGGAAATGATAGAAATGATAGTAAACTTACCTAAATTATAAATCCAGATAACAATTAAAGAAAATGCATTAATTTAATAATTTATTTTAACTTTATCATGCATCTATGCTAAATGAGGTGAACTCCAAAATGCAGAAATAGAATAAACTAAGTTAATGCATAAGGAAATGAAGAGGGAAGATAAAAAAATACAAACTCTGGGCTCTGATTGCCCCCAATCTGGACTGCAGTCGAGATCACCTCCAATCGTATGAGATCGTCGCTGATCTACGACAGGATCATCCGAAATTGTCTGGAATCACCAGCGATGATCCGAGCTTGCTCCATCTGAAAAATAGTAAAATTCCTGCAAGAAAAACTTGAAATACACAATGCAACAATGGTGCGAAGGTGTTCTAATGCACAAGAAACTAAAGTTGCAGGGAAAATCAGCTAGGGGGAAGTCAAGAAAAAGCCTAAGTTTATATAGGATTTAGGGAGAGGTTAGGAGGTTGGAGATAACCCCAATTTGGGAGATCTCCAAAGGGGGAGACTCTAACCGCGCAGACATGCTTTCTGCCCAAGTTAGAGAAGCTGTTGAAATAGAAACTAATTATGAAAATTTAGTTTTGGGACGAAATCGTCTGGACGTTCTATTCCAGATGAATTCGTCAGATCTGGGACGATTTCGTCTGATCGTCGATGATATCGTCCAATGATCAAAACAACTCCTAAAAATGGTGCAGAAAATGAGGGGAGCAGGTAACAGGTGGTTAACAGGCGATTTTGGAGTTAAAATTCAAATTTTTATCTTTTTACTAAGGTTTAACTACGCCAATTTTAGGGTGCTACATTTTGCCCCCTCTTTAGCGAATTTTCCGAAGAAAATGCGTTAAAGACGAGTTCTTCCTGTTTTACGAGAAAGCAAAAATTTACTCAATTTTTTAGATGATGATTCTAGGTCGAATCGTACGAATTCTTATTATGGTGCCCCCTTCGTATTTTTACCCAAATCGAACGTTTGAGGTAAAAGCATGAAAAAGCAAAAATTTTAAAAAAAATGGTGTTGTTTTTAAATAAAATTAAGAAAAATAGGGTAAAACCCTAATTCATTTTTGTTGTTTTTAGAGCTCTATAGACAAAATGGTCGAAACCACGCATAGATCAACAAAGGTCCAGCGTAGGCTATGGGTAAGGATCTAAACTTAGTGAATTATGTTTTTAATTTGATTTATGTAATTTGCAATTTAAATTTTGACTGTTTTGGGGCATCGGGACCATTTTTAGGCCATCAACGATGTCGAGATGAAATCATCCCAATTTCGTCGAAATCGTCCAACAAGGGGTGATCTCCAAGTTGAGAAATCGAAGATGATTTCATCCTAAAAAGGACGATTTGACCTAATTTAGGACGATATCATCCAATGGTGGACGATATCATCATTTTTATGAAATTAAGCTTGTTTGAATTGCATTTAATTGATTGTAATAATCATTTTATTAATGAATTTTGTTGTTTTATTATTTATTTTATAGAGGGGATTACTAAAGAGTCGAGAATGGAAATACGGGGGGCGAAGGAATGACGTGGTCGTGCTCAATCAGGTGGAGTGAGACCAACTAGCATAGGTCAGACTACAGCATGTGGCAGAGATGCCACAAATATCGACATACATGGGGCTACTGACAGCCCTAACAGAGAGATGGTATCCAGGGTCGTCCTTCTTTAGCAGGGGAGATGGCTCCCACTCTAGAGGACGTATGGAGGATCTTGAGGATCCCCATATAGGGACGGTTTATGACTCCTACGGCCAATCAGGGCCAGGCTATGATGAGGTTATGTGGAGACCCGAGCTTCTGGAACTTATCGCAATGGCACACATAATCGTGTGCATCATTCTCCATGGTAGGCCAAAAATATCCTATCCTAAGGAGCTTCTTAGCAATGGCACTACCACTAAAGTGTCCCCCACAAGATCCATCGTGGGCTTCACTCAAAGCTGATCTAGATTCTTCTAGATTCAAACATCTCAATAGGATGCCTTCAAAAGATCTCCTATACAATGTATTTCCAATAATTACGAAGCGACTTGCTCGTCTACGTAATAACCGATGTTGGTTGCTATTACAACCTTCAGGGAAGGTCCCATTTTGAAGAAAATTAAATATATCAGTGTACCAAGGTTCAGGAGTAGTTTCATTGATTAGAAACACATCCAAAGGTTCTAAGCATGATTTATTTGAAGTGGGTTCCTGGAGTCGATGAATAATGATGGTAGCATATTCGTCATCTAACTCCAAGGGCAAAAGAGATGCGATTGCAGCCATAGCATCAGCCACACGGTTGCTAGTTCGAGGAATAGCTTCCAAGGTAACTTGATCAAATAAAGATAATAATTGTAAGACATATGCTTTATATGGACGCAATTTATCATCTCTGGTCTGATAAACATCATTAATTTGATTTATGACAAGTTGAGAATCATCAAAAACTAATAAATTTTTAATTTTTAGTGCCAAGGTAGCTCGTAATCCAAGGATTAGAGCCTCATACTCAGCAGTGTTATTAGTACAAGCAAACGTTAATTTAAAGGACAGAGGTATAAGATGTTTCTATGGAGATATTAAAATAATACCTACACTAGCCCCACTCATGCATCGGGCTCCGTCAAAGTATAGGGACCATTGCTTTGGATGGTCTGCCTCTAATTTAAGGCATTCATCAGGAAACTCAATGATGAGGGGATGGGTAGACTCTAAGGGTGCAACGACTAATTGATCTGCTATGATTTGACCCTTAACAGACTTTTGTCCTATAAACGTGAGTTCAAACTCGCTTAGCGCAAGAACCCACTTTGTTGTGCGACCAGATAAGTACGGTCGACTCATGAGATACCGCAAAGGATCGAATTTAGCAATAACATACATTTTTGACTGAGCATATAATGGCATAGTTTCTGTGTAGAAAATACGACTACTAGACATAACTTCTCTAATGTTGTGTAGCGGGTTTCATAACTGATTAAGGTTCGGCTAATGTAATAATTAGCACGCTCTCTTTTCTCATCATCAAGTTGAGCTAACATAGCTCCTAAGGCAAAATCTGAAGCAAAAATATACAAGATAAATGGGCGATCAGATCTAGGTGGTGAAAGCACAGGTGGGTTAAGGAGATATTGTTTGAGGAGTTCAAATGCTTCCTGACATTCATCGTCCCAATGAAAAGAGACATCTTTCTTAAGAAGCTTAAGAAAGGGTCCTGTTTTGTCTGCCAACTTATCGATGAAGCGACGAATAGCTTGAAGCTTACCTTGTAGACTCCGTAATTTAGATATATTTGTGGGTGCGGGCATATCAGTGATAGCCATGATCTTGAGAGGGTCAATTTCAATGCCACGTAAAGAAACTATAACCCCCAATAATTTATCGGACTTAACTCCGAATATACATTTGGCTGGATTTAGTCGGATAAGATATTCCCTTAACCGATCAAATACTTTTCTCAAGTCATCTAAATGATCATCTTCTTTGATGGAACGAGCTATAATATCATCTACATAATCATGTAGAATATCATGCATCATATCATGAAAGATATAAGTCATGGCTCGTTGATATGTTGCACCTGCATTCTTCAAACCGAATGGCATCACTTTCCAACAAAAGGTCCCCCAAGGGGTAATAAAGGTTGTTTTAGCCTGATCTTCAGGAGCTATCCTGATCTGATTATAACCAGAAAATCCATCCATTAAGGATATCATTCCACTCCCAGTAGTAAAATCAATGATCTGATCCATGTTGGGAAGAGGAAAATCATCTTTAGGGCATGCAACATTAATATCTCTAAAGTCTGTGCAAACCCTAACTTTGGTAGCTTCTTTCTTAGTTCTCTGGAACTACATTCGAGATCCATTCAGCATAATCAATGGCTTGTATAAAAATAACCTTCGAGAGTTTTTCTAATTCCCCTTTGACTAGTAAGGCCACTTTAGGATGCATTTTTCTAAGTTTCTGTTTAACAGGTTTAGCATCCGGATGGACTACTAGGTGATGCATAACTACAGAAGGGTCTAATCCTGGCATATCTTCATATGTCCAAGCAAAGACATCTTCATATTCCTTAAGAAATGCAATGTATTTATCCTATTTTTCTTGACTCAATTCTGATCCAATGTTGATTATGTGAGGATTATCTTTGGTTCCAATGTTAATTTTTATGACATTTTCTACTTCCATGTGTAGATCTCTCTCAAAATTAGGTGGGGCGGGTGAAACGCCCAATTCTTGTAATTCTTCCAAGGTTAGCTTGGATAATTCGTCTTGAGGAGTCGTGGCCTCAAGCTGGGCTATACTAGGTATAGATCCATCAAAATAAAATTCATGATGTAATAATTCCTCAACGGAGACATCATGGAAGATATCTCCCTCCAACTCATCGTCGGATTCGGCGATCATCTCAGGGTAGGCTATAGATAGCATATTACATGTAAATGGCTTATTCATTAAACACAAGGCATCACGTTTATCCAAATAATCTTGGTAACATATGAGATGGTCATCATCCTCAAATGGGAAGGGCTGACCTTTACTAGGAAATAGGCCCACACCACATCGGGTAGGCCATGGTTCTACCTCAAAGGGTTCTTTCATACCATTCTGGAAAGGTCCCAAACCTTTCCCTTTATATCCCAATTTAAGCATTATAGGCTTAGCTTTAATATACTCATTAGTAAAATAACATCGAGCATATCCATCATAATGAGTCTTGATGTTTCTGGGTATTCTACCCCAGTCATATCCCTTATAAATAAAAGCGCAGCTCCCGACTTGGTAAATACTTCCCATAGGTTGTGGGAGGCCCAAGGTACGAGGAGAGGGTGGCAAATTATTTAAAATAAGGGAATCTTGCATAGCAGCGTTTGTTTTTTTTGATATAAGAATTTTAGATAAATCGGGTAAGAGCTCATCAGTAAGAGCATAAGAGGTAGAAGGAACATTTCCTACATCTTCGGATGCGGAAAATATGCCTTTGGTGGGTGTAGATGTTGTAGAGATGTCGATGGATGGGTCTATAGGTATAGAAGTTATAGGAGTAAAACAAGAAGCATTGGTTGTGGGTTTAGGATCTTTTTGAGGTCCTAATGTGGTTTGTTCGGAAGATGGTTGAACTATATGTAGAGGTGGAGTTGATGGAGAAAAAGTAGATGATGTTATGGGTGTGTGTTTCACACGTTTAGATGGATGATGAGAATTAGGATGTGTGGATGATAAAGCAGGGCAAAATTGAACTCCAACGGGTTCTGCCAAAGCACACATATCAAAGGGTCTGGGATCACCATGAATGGTAACCAACTGATTTTTAAATTTGAATTTAACACACTGATGTAAAGTTGAGGGAACAGCTCGCATCGCGTTGATCCAAGGGTGACCCAAGAGTATATTGTACGATGCAGGGCAATGTACAATAAACACGGTCGTGTCTAAGGTTCTTGGACCAACTTGCAATGGGATAGTAATAACTCCACATGTTTCTTGTGTTTCGTCATTGAAGGCTTTTATGATCATATCGGTTCTTTTCATTTCGTCACTTCTAAACCCAAATCTTTGGTAGAAGTCAAAAGTGCAAATGTTTAAAGATGAACCATTATCAATCAAGACTCGTTTAACTGCTACATCTCCAATTAGGGCAGTAATATATAAGGGGTTATCCTTATGTAAACTATGTTGCGGTATATCTCTATCCCGAAAGTCAATACAATCGACTTCTCGAGTTATGATAGTATTGGCCATGGCTTCGGGTTGAATATTTTGTGGTACCATCATTTGGCTTAATGTGAGCATTAATTCATCCCTATGTGTAGGAGAAGATCTTAAAAGGTCCAAAAGGGAAATTCTAGTTGTAGTATTTGATAATTGTTCATTAATATTATAAGGAGGTTTAGGTTGAACATTAGGCGCATGATTCCCTTTATTAGGAACTTTCAAAACAAATGGAGCTGATCCATCATTCTGAGTTTGATCTTGTTGAGAATTTTGAGCCTGTTGTCTAGTAACAACTCCGATGGTACCTACAATATTATTTTGCGGATGATGAATGGGTCTTGGTCTAGCATTTATGGCTTGTTCATTAGAAAGTAATTGGTGAGACGATGGTCGAGTAGTGACTCTTCTTGGAAATGGTTCTTCTGGAACCATAGAACTTGTGATAGGTTGAATAGGATCTGATTCATCTTCAGAGCTATTCGATTGATTTGAGGTGATTTCCATGTCACTTTCAGTCTCATATTCTGTATCACTAAGATCAGGTGTCTGAATGTTATATAGAGGTCTGGTCGTAACCATGGATAAAGTTGTGTCAAATATTTCCAAATCATGAGTAGGTAAATGCCCACTAATAGTTCCTACATATCGGGTAGGAGGGGGAACATTATGATGCTCAATTTGATTAGCCACCTCTTTACCATGCTTTGGTAAAGGATGTTGAAATATGTCCAATGATTGATTGGCATTCTGATTCTGATTTTGGGGGATGTTCTTTTGAGCATTATTAGGAGGATTTTGTTTAGGTTGAAAGGCTTGCACCTCCATCTCATTGTTATCAATTAAGTCTTGTATTTTATGTTTTAATATTTTACAAGAGTTGGTAGCGTGTCCAGGTCCTCTATGGAAATCACGAGTGTAAATCAGCTCTGTATCCGGGTATAGTTGGATCAGGTTCCCAGATATTTGGTAATTGGATCAAACCTCGTGCTAATAATTGTGGGAGAATGGTTGATAGAGGTTGATTTAACCTAGTAAATTCTCGAGGTGGTTTATCAGGAGGTTTCGGTATAAACTTCTCCGTTGTTTTCGTAGCATTAACATTAGCAATGTTTCTACTATCAGTGACTCCATCACCCACAACTTGTTTATTCTTATATTGATTTCTGGATGTTTTCTCATCATCTTTCTTTTTAAGCTGACCTCTCCTAATGAGAGCATCTTCCACTCTTCGAGCTAAGTCTATAGCTTGATCGAAGGTGGTCAAGGTAGCGATTGATAACTCATAGGATAGTTGTTCTTGTAAATTATTGATAAAGATATCCAACATTTCTCGATAAGGTAACACAAAGTGTAATTTTCCTATCAAGCTGTCTCCACCGAGCTAGGAAATCAGCAAAACATTCATCTTTGTCTTGTTTTAAGTTGTACAAATCTTTAATGGTTACATGCCTTTCGATGTAGGCACTAAATTGATGAACAAAAGACTCGATTGTTTCTTCGAAATTCCTCAAAGAATGAGTGGGTAATTGATAATACCACTCTAATGCCATTCCTCCTAAACTTTTTGGGAACATTTTTAGTAATAACAAGTCATCATGTGATATATCATGACATGCTATCCTAAACATACGAAGATGCTCTATGGGATCTTCGGTTCCTTTGTATATAGGTAGGACAGGCATAGGAAAGTGTTTAGGATATGGTTGTGCTACAACTATAGGATCTAGAGGCTGACTACACATCTCTCGATAATTGTACGAGGGACGGTAGGGATCTATCTGGTCCATGCGGGAGACTAACTGTTTCACCATGGCTTCCAGATTACTAGTTTGTCCACCATATTGGTTCGGTGGTATGTGAGCGTATGATGGCGTGACGTAAGGATTAGATGCTATATTGCTATTATGCAAATGGTTGGTAGGGAGAGTATTATGAAGAAGATTTGTAGTAGCATTATGTTGTATCCCAGATTGTTGGAAATTGGTGTTTGGTTTTGTTTTGGGCTTTTGTTGATTTGAGGTATGTTGATCAATAGCTTGGCAAAATAGAGCAGTGAATGAAGGTTTCTTTTGTGTGGGAATAACTCTAGGCTTGGTAACAGGCACTCTAGGTGGTTGGGTAACCTGTTGTTGTTGCATGTTCTGGATTATAGCGGCCATATCCAAATTGGATGGTCCAGCTTGATCACTTTCTTGATCAACAAAGGACAAGGGATTAGTGCGTGTGTGATATATTTCTTCTAGGGTTGCTTGAGTGTCACTAATTTGATCCTTGTCCATATGGACTGCTCTATTAAGAGCGCCAATATTAGTATTGAGGAACTTCCAAAAATGTTCCATGTTCTCAAAAGTAATAGCTCCTCCCGGAGACATTTTAGGGGATGAGGATCCTTCCTCTCTAACAGTTTCTCTTTGTTCATTTCCTACAGCAAACTCTTCTTCTTGTTGGTCTAGGGTTCCTTCTTCCTGAATTGGGTCTTCGGGAAGGACATCTGGGTTATTTAATGGTCTCCCTAACCAATCTTCTTCTACTTTAGTCTGTTTTCCATTCCTAAGTCTAGTCATTATGCTTAAACTTAGATTTTAGCAAATATATATATATATATATATATATATATATATATTTGCGACAAGTTTGGGAGGTATATATTTTAATTATATACCTACTATAATACTTAAAAGAAAACGTTTTAATTTTTGTTATATTTTTGTTTTGTTTTTGTTTTTTTGTTTTTATGATAATATTATAAAGACAACAAACAACATACTAAATGCAAGAAATAATAATAATAAAAGAATGGCTTAGTTTTCTATAAATAGTTTATGGATATCATTAATAGGATCAAGTTCATCGGGAGTCATGAAATGCTCCTCTTCAAATTGGAAATGGTTTTTCAAGAATTTGACAAAGTGTGCTATGGTGATATTATCTGTTTCAGACTATGACCTGTAGAAATAAAGTTCATGGCAATACTCTCGATATAACACAACTCTAGGAACTCTATTCCATCTCTTTCTATCCGTAAGAATGACCTCTTGATCCTCTATACGAGATAGAAATTTATGTACTACAACTGCGTTGTCGAGGTATTCCTCAAAGGTGTACAACTCGAAAGACACAAGTGCTCTTTTATCAGCTAACCACCTATGGCAAGCTCTCTGAAGCTCATGGTACAAAGTCACCTGATCAGGATCCAGGATTCTATCTAGGACAAACCTCTTAATTTGCCTAAGTTCTGTCGACCTAGATGAAATAATACTCAATCTCCTATTAAGTTCGTCCCATAAAGGTGGGACTCTATATGTTTGAGATACTCTAAGCAAAGAAGTAATCTCTATGGCTGCTAATTGATTTTCAACATTTATGGTGACAACTCGTCTTTTATTATAATCTACCATCTAAATATGATATGCAATCTTTAATTGTTTGTCTGATGATTCTAAATGCATTTTTTATTTTTTTTGGATTGTTTTCAAAAGGTTTTAGTTTTCACGTCGGGTTCACCAAAATGTATCGCTCCAAATTTTTTGCATCCTTACCTTCAGGCTATAGGATCCACGCCCGGAAGGGGGATGCGAGAAGGATGGGACAATACCTCGGACTGAGAGGCCCTTTGAAGGTCGCGCCTCTCGGGGGAGGGGTATAAGGGTGAATTTTTGACGGATGGTGGGTTCACCAGGAAACTTTGAGTGGCAGTTTCCATGCCTAGGTTGAGAATGGGTTTGATGTGTTCATTTTTATATTCAATCATTCATATCCTAGGTTTGGCCAAGATGAATCTAAGCTATTCTATATGCCAATGCTGATTTATATGGATACAAAAAACATGAATAAGTGCTAAACATAGAAAGTGTGCTAAATAAGATAGAATGTACCTGATTTCGGATGTCTGATGAAGATTCTGAGGTTTGTAGAAGTCCAGATCATCTCAAATCTTACATAATCATCTACAATTGCACAGAATCATCTCAGATCACAGTCGGTCATCTGAGATCAGACGAGATCATCGTCGACTTGACGAATTCGTCAGAGAATTCGTTAGAAACCTGCAATCACAGAAATAGATACCAAAGACCAAAAATGCAACTACAAAAGCAAGGGGAAATGATAGAAATAATAGTAAACTTACCTAAATGATAGATCCAGATAACAATTAAAGGAAATGCATTAATTTAATAATTTATTTTAACTTTATCATGCATCTATGCTAAATGAGGTGAACTCCAGAATGCAGAAATAGAATAAACTAAGTTAATGCATAAGGAAATGAAGAGAGAAGATAAAAAAATGCAAACTTCGGGCTCTGATTGCCCCCAATCTGGACTGCAGTCGAGATCACCTCCAATCGTACGAGATCATCACCGATCTGCGACAGGATCGTCCGAAATCGTCTGGAATCGCCAACGACGATCCGAGCTTGCTCCAGCTGAAAAACAGTAAAATTCCTGCAAGAAAAACTTGAAATACACAATGCAAACAATGGTGCGAAGGTGTTCTAATGCACGAGAAACTAAAGTTGCAGGGAAAATCAGCCAGGGGAAAATCAAGAAAAATCCTAAGTTTATATAGGATTTAGGGAGAGGTTAGGAGGTTGGAGATCACCCCAATTTGGGAGATCTCCAACGGGGGAGACTCTAACCATGCAGACACGCTTTCTGCCCAAGTTAGAGAAGTTGTTGAAACAGAAACTAATTATGAAAATTTGGTTTTGGGATGAAATCGTCTGGACGTTCTGTTCCAGACGAATTCGTCAGATCTGGGATGATTTCGTCTGATCGTCGATGATATCGTCCAACGGTCAAAACAACTCCTAAAAATGGCACGAAAAACGAGGGGAGCGGGTAACAGGGTAATGGGCGGTTTTGGGGTTAAAATTCAAATTTTTATCTTTTTACTAAGGTTTAACTGCACCAATTTTAGGGTGCTACATTCACAAAACATGAATGGAAGCTACAAAGTTTCTTATTAGGGTTATTTGGTATAAAATACTCCATTATAGGCTTTAAAATATTATCCCAAGGAGAGGAAATATCAAACCTCCACATCCTCAACTTGGTCAAGTTTTTTCAGTCCTTGCTATTATCGAAATACTTCAGCTCTACCTTCTAATTGTATTTATCCCACCTTATGGTCCTTCCACAATTGGGAAGCTTAGTTATATTTTCCAAAAGTTGTGCATTAACCATGATCTCCAATCCCTCGATCAAAACAGAAGCATCATCCTTCATCTTATTCAGCACCCAGGAATTGAAAACTCCAAGGACACTTCTTCATCAATCCCAAAGAACTCCAAAAAATGAAGGAAGCCTCTATCAACAAGGATAACTTTGGCCACTGTATCAAGGCTAAGGGAACAAGGCTCACAGAATCTCATCTTGGAATTAAGGCTAAAGTAACAAAAAAAGGAAGAAGAACAAGCACACCAACTGGACTTGGGATTTAATCCAAGATGAAGACTATAAATAGCTTTCTAAAAAGAATAGAATGGAGTCACAAGAACAAGTAAATCAAAAAAGAAATACTCCATAGGATAACCAATAGCCTTAGAAACCTGAAAAAACAAGATTCTGAGTACCTAATAGGTTGCATTTTGTAAATTAAGTACCTATATTGGGTACCTAATAGGTTGCCTTTTGTGTTCTTATGTGGCAGGTTTCTGGGAATTATTCAAAGCCCATCATGAGCCCATTTCTCTGCTAGTCCCAACACTTAGCCTTTTTTTTTAATTTTCCTCCACTGCTTAGATGTGCGGAAGAGGTGGGTGTGAGAAAAATTACCCACACCTCCCTTGTCTATCTAGAATCATAAATAAAAATTATTCATGGATTAAATAGGTAAGTCAACCAAAGCCTATGATACTATTGTATCAAGAGTTATTATATGGTATGACCACTAGAATTTGAAGTACATAGAATAAGACTCAAATATATTATGGCACCATTGTTTGGGACTCAATAATTATAAGTCAAAATTTTGTAAGGTTGACCTCGGGATTTCATTTATTATTATCTTTTACCATCAACAGTAGGTAAACAAATTATGGCACCATTATTGGGGACTCAATCTTTATAAGTTAAAATTTTGTAAGGTTGACCCTGAGAGTTCATTTGTGATTATCTTTTACCACCAATAGTAGGCCAACAGATTATGGCATTGTTTTCAAGGAATAAATTCTTGTTTTATTAAAAATTATATTTCTAAATTTACTTCCCAACGACATTTCAAATATTTTTAACGATAAACTGTTAGTCGACTATTTTTATATCATATTATTTTTTAAATTTAAAACACGTTAGTAATGACTTCTAATTTTTAAAATTTTCTTTTCTTTCAACCCATATCTTGAAATTATATAAGTTTTATGAGGCTAATAGAGAGAGGATTGAGCAATCTTGACCAAAGAACTTTGTTCTTTCTGCACGTACTAGTTTTGGTGACTTTGGTTGGTTGATACCTAAAAATCAAGAAAATCAAGAAAGAATGAGCAAATTGATCTAGCACATACAATAAGAACCGCGTAAGAGATACTACTAGAATTTTCAAACCTAGAGGTATTCTTTCAGACTTGTAATTCCAATCCATCAAAAATTCATGTTTCTAAAGTAGATTCAGATTCTACCCCTGTAGATATTAATTGTATTGTTAATCCACTTGTTGTTATTAATAACTCAACTGTTACTTCCCTTGTTATTACTATAAATACTATTAAAATTGCACCAATAGTTAACATGGCCAACCCCAACCCACAACCTAATCTGCATCAGTAGAGAACCAATAGATACCTCCCATTTAGCTTACCTATTGTATTGCATCCCTTGCCTGTGAAAGCTCACAAATACTTACCCAAGTTCCAAGGAAATAATATCGTATGTGGAGAAGACCATATCAGAGATTTCCTATATGCTATGGATAGCTTGGAAGTAAATGAAGAGGATGTAGTTCTCAAATTATTTTTACAGACTCTAGAAAAATATGCCAAAGAATGGTTTAATAGTATTACAGCCCGCACTATTTTAAATTTTCATCAAATGCAAGAAATATGTCTCAAGAAATATGGTGAGAGGAAAATGAATAGTCACTAATGAAATAACTAGGTACAATTAAGAAAAAAAATGAGACAATAAGTTATTTCAATAGAAAGTTGATTAATATCAAAAATAAAATCCCTCCTTATTTAAGACCCAACAACGTATAGTCTATATGTTTTTATAAGAATGCATTTCTAGGAGATTTTAACTATGAGTTAATAGAAGAACAAGTAGCTACCATCATTTTATGCATGGAAAAAGCAATAAATATTGAAAAAAATATTATAGTGGTAAAATGAATTCATATTCATTAGAAATGAATCAGTTGAACAATAAACCCAAGAAGGTAGGATTCAATCTATTAAGAAAATTGAGCAAGATCCAATAGAAATTGGAAATCTATATGACTGAAATGTTTGACACGATGAATAACAAATTAGCAAGAATAGAGAGAGGAAAAGAGAATAATTATGAATCTTCACACTCTCAAGGGAAAAAATAGCAGGGAGATAAAAAACCTCCGTTTAGAAAAAAAATAATAGATGATGGAATAAGAACAACCTAAATGAAGGTAATAGAAACAAAAATAATGGTAATGGTTGGAAAAAAAAGGGAAACTAATAAATATGTATATGTTGTCCCGAATCCCATCCCTTCTATTAATGTAACTACAAATTTTCTATTTTATTGCTCTACTTGTGATGCTCCACATAATTCATCCAACTATGGAATTTACTTAAGTATGCATAATAATGTCAATCTTGATGATGAATCTAAAGAAGATATTAGAATAAATGTTTGTTGGACTCAAGAAGATGAATCTAGAGAAAATTTATTTGAGGAAAACATGGATTTATATGTTGCAAATCATCATCCCAAAATTTTAGTTGTTGATAATGTAAATATTATGCAAAGATCACAAGACTCTAGATATGACAAAATAAAGTAGGAAAAACTGATTCCAATAGCAGAAGAGATAGAGAAACTAGAAATAATTCATGCTATAAATATGAGAAATAGAATAGTGCAAGGAAAGGCAAAAAACGCATCTACTAGTGAGAATAAAGGGCATATAGGTCAAAATAAATTTGCTTATAAAAATTATCAAAAAAAAAAATGTTATACCTATATTAGTTGAAGTGAATGAAGAGCAACAAGTAGAGGAATGCACAAGAATAGTAGATGTTAGAAAAATCAAGTTTGATGCTAGTTAAGAATTGAGTAGATAGAAAGTTAACATAAATTTTGGTGAATTAATGAAAGTTCAAAAATACAAAGAGCAAGTATGCAAGATTTTTGGTTTGATAGAAAAGAAAGAAAATTAGTCATGTAATGCTACCAGACTTGATAGTCATGACACTAGAACACCTTCATCAGTCATACCTTTCTAGATATCTCTCAAATATAATTCAGATTTAGGATATCAACATGTTATTTATAATTGCATGCTTCATAGTGGTTCTTCACATAAAATTATGCCTAAATAGATAACAGACCGGTTAGGACTTATTTGCATAAGAGATTCTCTTCCTATTTTGGTAATGAATAGTAGAAAAATACCATATGTAGAGGTGATCATCGGCTTTCTTGTCTTTTTAGATTAACACCCAAAGAAAGGCATAGTGATGGACATAATAGTTGTTGATGTAGAACCGTTCTTCTCCTTTCTTCTAAGCAGAGATCTGGTTGAATATTTGGATGGTTAAATTTAGTCAGATTGGTCCTATGCTACTATTCCTATATTAGGAAAAGAGAATGTTACCCTCAAAAGAGAACCATTAAAAAAATATTCAATAGATCTAATAAAATCAAATGATACAATGATAAACTTAGTTAATTCTGTTGAAGATAAAGAAATTGAGGTATACTCAATCTAGCATACTCCATTCTTAATGGAAGTTCCTAAGGCAAAAGACATGGATCCAGAAACAAGAGTTGTAGTTGATGCAAAATCCACTAGAGTTATAACTCAATAAATGTGGACCATGAATTTTGATGGAGCAAATTCATAGTCTAAGATAGGTGAAATAATTAATCTAACTGATATCAAAGTTAACTACCTAGGCATTCCATACAGATTGGAGTTTCCATGCACAAATAATGTAGCCGAATATGAGGTATTACTATTAGGATTGAGAAAGACAAAATAACTAGGCATTAATTACTTAACTATCAGTGGTGATATCATGTTAATAGTTCAACAGATAAGAGGTAAATGCCAAGCAAAACATCCTAGACTAAAACAATATAAACTAGCAGTACTAGAAGAGATAAACAAGTTTTTAGCATTCAATTTATCATACATTCCTAGAGAAAAAAATCATATTGTATACTTGTTAGCAATAAATGCATCTGGTGTAGATTATCCAAATATTGATACCGAATATAAGGAAAGGTTCTTGTGAATGCAAGAACATGAAACTTAAAATAGAATAACATAAAACCAAATAATGTAGTGAGGCACAAATATTGCACAAAAGAATATATTCAATAAAATAGGGGGAGCCGATAAACTTCTTTATTACAATCAGTGTTCAATGCGAATATTTGATACAATATATTATAATGGTGCTAGGGTTATCTGAAATCCTAGCTAACAACAATAGAAGTGTCTTCAGATTTGGGTTTTTCCTTGATTCCAACAGGTTGAGTAGGCTTCAGATATCCAAGGTTGGGCCACTCTAGCTTCAACAGCCGTCAAACAATGTGTGAAATTTGTAGATCTGCATACACAAAATAGAACAAAGGGAGTTAGTAATACTTGTGAGGACTCCACAGTGTGAGGCCCTTAGACATCAATAAAACCCTAGTTTAATAGTGAAGTAAGAGAGCATGCAAGATCAACAAATTGTTAAATAAAATACATTAAAATGAGATATACCTTTCTTTCATTTTGTTGTTGTAGATGGCGTGGTGTAGCAGGCTCAAATTCACATTTTTGTAGTTGCAGTAGGCTTGGATGCGCACTTGGCAAGCTCTGACGTGAGCTTCACAAGCTCTAGTGTGCACCTACGGGATACAACAGGCTCTGGAGAGCACCTATAGTATATAGCAAACTCTGGTGAGCACTTCGCAGGCTCTGCAGTGAGCCTCACAAGCTCTGGAGGGTGCATGTAGGTTAGGGCACAATATGTAGAAGCATATCTAGGGATGGTAACAAATACGATGGATGGATGGGGGCTGTGACAACAATGGAGGATTATTGGGTGATGGTTGGAACAGCAGAAGTCTTATCAGTGAGTTAGGGCTTCAGATTTTTAGGATTCTATGCTAGGGCTTCACCAATAATTCCTCTAGGGTGCAAATGTCTAATTCTTGAGGTTCCAGTCATTGAGCATCTGCAAATACCCCTATTTTATAATTCAACCTAGGGTTTTCTTAGGGTTTCAACTTTGCACTTTTAATCATGTGGCTGAAATTAAATTACATCCTAGGGTTGAGATTACTTTTTGCATGTGGCATGGATTAATGAATATGGAGGGTGGAGATTAAATTGGATCGGACGGCTAAGGTTAACTGAGTTTAAATATATATATTTTATAATAAATATATTAAAATATAATAATAAAATATTATATTAAATATAAATAATATAAAATATATATATTAAATCAAAAGGGATCAAAAAGTGGCGGGAAAGGGCTAAAATGGTGGAATGGATGGCGATAAAGGTGGATTTGGGCCAAATAATTGGTGATAAGGGTGTATGGTGGACAAGTGGATGGTGGAATGGTTAGGATGGAGGATTAGTGGCTATGATTTGGTGTCTACAGATGCCCCTTTTTGTACCATGTTGTGTGAAACATAATATGATGCAAAAATACAAGACACCTGCCTGGGCTATGGGCGTAGAAGCAGCTTCTCTCTGTTTTTAGATTTGAGCACTGATGTTGAAGATAAAAGAATAAATAATTTTTAGAATTTTGCATAGCTTACCCCCTCAATTTGCGAATGAGTTACGAATGTATCTCACAAGCCAATTGAAAATTTTGTGCAAATAATGAATGATGCGGTGGATTTGTGCAATTGATGAATGAATGATGTGAAATGCATATGTGATACCATTTTTACCCCAACGGTGGAAAGGGTTTGGTGTATAAGACCATGTAAAATGTGGATGATATGAATGATGTAAAATGTTATACCATTTTTTCCCCAATGGCTGAGAGGGGGATTTGTCCAGTGTAGATGTTTATGATCATGTGA
Organism: Wollemia nobilis; assembly: GCA_028583015.1. Classification (NCBI taxonomy): domain Eukaryota; kingdom Viridiplantae; phylum Streptophyta; class Pinopsida; order Araucariales; family Araucariaceae; genus Wollemia; species Wollemia nobilis. The sequence goes on from JAQPPZ010002979.1 coordinate 2,613,622, forward strand.
GATGTATCCCGTCATGGAGAATCATAATATAATGTCATTGCCCTAAACTTTGGGTTGATTCTATGTTGTTGAATAATTTTCCGCAATGGCATCATTGAGTATGCAAAATATGAAGATGCAGGTCGATAAGTCAACGCAGGGGTTGGGTATTGACTATGGAAATTTCTTTGCCAATTCCATGATGGAACCAATCAAGATTACCTGTGTCCTATATTTTTACTGTTGTCAAATGAATGTGTTTGTGATTGTGGTTTATCTATGTTTTCTTGCCCCACAGATAAGGACATCAATGACTGATTACGAGAAAATTGTTCTTGGCAAGGTTGTACTCAAAGTGTGAGGTGCCAAATATGATTGTGATTTGTGATAATGAGATGATGATAATGATCATGTTGAAGTGTCCTTATTGTAGGCTATTCATATTACCGCATTGCATGGATTAACATTGCTGCAATCACCAACTTTATAGAATAACATACTAGATACGAGGTTCACTTATTATTGACTTAACCGGACAAAATGTGTTGTGTGATGAGTGATGTATGAAATATGATGATGGAAGAATATTTGATGGAGTCATGCAATGTTGTGACTGATTGTGGAGTTAATTGATTTATTCTTTAGTGTGTTTTTGGTATTTGCGGTGCTTTATGGCAAATATGAGTGATTTAGCGATCAAATCAACTCCAACATGCATGAAATTGGATGGGATGATGAAGCATATGATGATGAACTGTGGAAAGCTGATTTTATGAAATTTTGACCTTGATTGTTATGTTTTGTAATGTGATATATGTTTTTGTATAAATTGGTCTTGTTCTCGCCAAATATGCATGCAAAACTATTTATGTTTTCACAAAATCTAATTTTATGATTTGCATGATGTGTGGATGAAATTTGGTGCATGTTCAATGAGGGGAGCTACCATTTTGAGGGCTTTTATCTTCATGTTTATAGGTTTCCAAGCACGCGGCTATGTCTGGCATGTTTTGTAGGCACCCGTGTGCGCCTGCGTGTGCCTGCAAGCGTAGGTCTATGTTTGAATGCATTAAGGAAAGCTATAAAAAGCTTTTTGAGTGAACTTTTAGGCTCATTTGTGCGTTGTTGACTTCAAGGAGTTGCGTCTGAGGAGCAGAGTGGGTTTGTGAGTTTGTGAGGCTAGTGAGTTTGTGAAGTGAGCCGATGGCGACAGAGGGCCTTGATACTATTGGTGGAGTGGGGGCACCCTTTGTCCTATTAATATCATTTGTTCTCTTTGTGCAAAAAAAAATTGTTTTTTCTTTTCTTTTTTTCTTTTTTTTGAACATAGTTTTAATTCTAACAAAGTGTTTTTGTTGTTGTAGCTAAGGGATATTGAGCCTCGACATCGCTTCTCTCCTCTCATTTCGGGAATGAAGAAGAAGCTTTCAGAGTATGAGTGGGGTTTTTTGGGTAGGGTGGGTTTGGAGGGTGTGGCGAGGGTTGATGTGGTAAGGTCTAATGAAGGGTATCTCTTTACTTTGATAGAGATGTGGGACTCGGATAAGGTGACATTCTAGCTACCGACTGGGGAGGCTACTGTCACTCTTGAGGATGTGTATTGCATTCTCACGGTGCCAGTAGAATGGGAGAAGGTGGCAGTTTGGAGGGATAAGAATGCGAAGATGGAGAGAATGTTTGGGGATCGATGGCGAGAGGCCTAGATGGGAGATGGAGGGATATGCTACTTGAGCATGTACAAGGCAAAGGAGTTGGATGCACTCCCTACCTTGATCATGTTCATGCTAGTGAACATAGTGCTACCTAATAGCACTAGTTGTAGGTTCCCTTGGAACCTATTGGGGTTGGTGAGTGATCTATTGATAGATCCTTGAGAGTACGCATTGGCACCTACCTTATTGGTGAAGGAGTAGTGACATCATATGGATTTGTGATGTCTTAAATCTAGTGAGACATACATACATTCCTTGGAGGATGTGTGTATGAAACACCATATTACCTTGTCGGATCCTCCTTCTTCTTCTATGGTTGAGCCATCGAGGCACACAGAGTCTAGGCAGAGTACTAGGCTAAGGGCACCTACTAGGTCTTAGGGGTCTTCTCATGGATAGATGATGTAGTGCTTAGATGCACTATTTTATATACGTGAGCCTTGGTGCTCCCTTTTGTAGCCTTCTTGGCACTCCATTGTATATTTGACAGTTATATATATATACATGGATTTTTCATATATGTGTGTTATCTTTTGTGTGGATGTGTTTATGTTCTTATGCAATCTTAATTTTATGTTTTTGATGATGAATGCAAGCTAACTATGATGTGTATGCCTAAGATGTATATGAATGATGTATGCAAATTTATATGATGTGCTATGGATGTTTATATGGATGATGTATGCAGAATAACTATGTAAATGCAAGCTATATGACGTGTTATTAATTATGATGTGTTATAGATGCAAGTAAATGAATCTAAACTATATAAGAGGAATGCATGTTGTTCACATGATCTTTTATAGTTCAAAAATTTTATTAGCCATTTTTTTTGTCCATTGTTTGGTAATCGGGGGTACCAAATTTGGTGGTGTTCTGCAACTTGACTCACTATGAAGATATTGGTGTTTATACGCAAGAGGATATGGATGTTGATATGGAAGAAGATATGGATGTTGATATGGAAGAAATATATGGAAGAAGATATGGATGAAGATATGGAAGAAGAGATGGATGTTGATATGGAAGAAGATACTGCAGAATTTTCAAAGACTCAGACATACTAGTATTATCAATCAAACTCACTAGGGTTGTCTAAATTTCTTTAGGACCAGTGTGTGTGTAAGTGAGGTTCATATACCAAATCTTGAGTGTGACAATGACCCTATCCAATAAATAACCAGTGTGTGTGCATGCGAAGTTCATTGACCCATTATGAGTAAATTGGACATGACCTGTTATGGAGATGACCTGAAGCTAGTCTGTCCTTATGTGCAATCAGAGGTCTTTTTGTTTGCCAAGGATACATGTCACCTCGCATGAGCTTACTCCATTTCCAGTCAGGCATCTATAGCCCTGGTGAATATTCACTCCATATTCCAATGGGGTTTTATATTTAAGGCCTTGGGGATGACTACCCATCCTTGTCAGGGACATGTAGTATGATCCTTACAACTTTAGGGATCAAGTGTGTTTGGGATTTTATTTGTTAATTTGGTATAGAGCCTTGGGGAATCATATTCTCAACCGAATTATGATGATAATTTTGACCCTATCCTTACTACTCTATATTTTTATGTTTATGCTCGAAGAGTAATTGTGGTAGTGGTAAGAACCATTGTTTTTTCTTTGGACTATGTTGCATGATGGGACAAGTGAGGATTATTCCTTTTCACTTCAAGGTACTACCCAAGTATGGTACTAACCCTCCTTGGCTCATAATTTTTTTAAGATGTGATGGAATGTGATTGGTTCAATATTGTATTCGGGTTCAATTGGAAATACTCAAGATCTTCTTAGTGTGTAAATTATGTTTTTGGTCCTAAATAAAATCAAACATCCATTTGGAGGTTGTTTGTTACACTAGTAATGGCTGAGTGACTAAAAATTTAGGTTGTTGTGACATGTGATGTGGTTGACATATGAATTTTGTCAAATTTTCATGAATGTTCCAAACTAGGTACCCCCAATCGTTAAAACTTGACTTTTTGTTTCATGGTCATATCATCATTACTTTACCCGATCATTGAACATGGTATGGGATGGATGCAAATGTATATACCTGATGCAATGGAGTGTTGATATGCAAATGGAAAGTGTACAATGCCATAAAATATGTATAATTTAATGTATGTGAATGAAACAATGCATGAATGCAAAAATAAAAATGTATATCAAATGCCTAAGTGGAAATGCAAATGGAATGTATGCAATGTGGGCATGCCTATGTGAATGATTTGTTTTTTTTTTGTAAAAATCCATGTATATAGACATATAGTGTGTCACTTTTAACAATAGAATGCCTAGCCAAGTACCCCCAAACAAGGAAGAGCTAAGACCGGTGTCAAAAATCAATACAAATGTGTGTCGCTCCATTAAGCTTGTGAATGGGTACTAGGCCTGAGAGCCAGTCGGGATAGTCTAGGCTGTCATCTAATTCTTCTTGCTTATCATTACCTAACTCTGCCTAAAAAACCTCAGGACCATTAGTGGAAGCTGAATGAGGCAAAGGTGGCGGTGAAGGAGGAATGTAGTTGGCTGAAGCCTTTAACAATTCCTTAGATAGGATGAACTCCGAGAGGGAGGGTGAGGAGGAAATCCAGTCCAAATTAATAATTTTGACATCAATAGGAATTTGCTTTGCCAAATCGTATGGATTACGGAGTGGGGTGAATAAGTCAATAGGGTTCATATTGACCTAGTAGAAGGTAGGATGGTTTGGCTGAATGGGCAGATGGAACAATTGAATCGAAATCGATGTCAAGGCATGGTATCCTGAGAAACCTTAGCTCAACTCCAAATTAATGTCAGGTGTAGTTGGGCACCTCGTAGGTATAGTAGAGCACCTGCTAGGTACACAAGGATGCATGCATAGCATGAAAGAGTGTATGCACGATCTCTTGAACTATTGTAGAATGCTTCATAAACCCTAGTGATGAATCACGGTGACTTTTACATTTTCTAAAAATCCTACAATGAACAGCAATAAAATTAAGTTAACAAGGTAGATCTATCAAATAATGAAACCCTTATGGGGTCCCACCATGATCACCATTTGTAAGGAAATAGTACAACACTTAACAAAATAAAATAACAACTCAATAATAATCAGATAATTGCACCAAAAGAAAGATTTTATTATTATGCAAATGGGGGGCTGATAAACTCCTTTGATTACAATAATCTCTGATTCATAGAGTTGCTTTGATACAAATTTACAATCTTGTTAGGGTTCTCCGAAACCCTAACTACCAATACAAAAGTGCTCCAAGTGTACTCTTCCTCCAACAAGTGAGTGGGCTTTCGAGGTATCCGTGTGTTCGGGCCACTCTGACTGTAGTAGTCTTCTCAATGTCCTTGTAGAAACCACCTGAACCTACGCACAAATCAAACAAGAAATAGTTAATAGCAAACAAGAGGGTTCCACTATGTGAACCCTCAGATCTAACAAATAATAGTTTCTAACTTAATAAAATAAAGTGTGCAGAACATGAATGATTTCAAATAAAAATGTAACAATACTTCTTACCTTGTTGTATTTGGTGTGTATGTTGTTCCGTTGTTGCAGATATGATGGTGGTAGATTTGGTGATGGCGGTGGCTAAAAAATAATGCAAAAAAAGGAGATACCTAGGGCACGACTAGGGTTTCAACTTTGCACTTTTAATCGTGTGGCTGAAATTAAATTACATCTTAGGGTTGAGATTACTTTTTGCATGTGCCATGGATTAATGAAGATGGAGGGTGGAGATTAAATTGGATGACGGCTAAGGTTAACTGAGTTTAAATATATATATATATATATATATATATATATATTATAATAAATATATTAAAATATAATAATAAAATATTATATTAAATATAAATAATATAAAATATATATAAATTAAATCAAAAGGGGTCAAAAAGTGGCAGGAAAGGGCTAAAGTGGTGGAATGGATGGCGGGAAAGGTGGATTTGGGCCAAATAATTGGCGGGAAGGGTGTATGGTGGACAAGTGGGTGGTGGAATGGTTAGGATGGAGAATTAGTGGCTGTAATTTGGTGTCTACAGTTCCCTACTATTTCTATTTATAAACCCTCTATGCCAGATAATGTGGTTTATCTTTAGGTTTTTCAAGATGACATAGATATAAAGGATTTCATGACTCTTCAGAATTAGTATGCAAATGTAATATGTGATGAAAAGGATGAAGAGAAACTAAAATATGTTATTGGAGAACTAGTAGAAGTGATCCAATTAAAAATAAATAGAATTCCTAAGGGATTGGTTTCTTTAGAAAGATTATTTGATGACTTTGACAAAGCATAAAATCCACTCTTATAAGAATCAAAAGCTTATGATGTAAACATTAAGACATAAAAAGAGCATAGACTGGTTAAGATAAATAAAGCTTTGACAAGAAAGGAAAAGTAGTAATACATAAGCTTTCTAAAAAAATAAATATTTTTTTGCTTGGATCTATGAAGACTTGAGGATGTTCAACACAAATGTAATGACCCATATCATACCTCTAAAATAATATACAGTCCTTCAGGAAAAACCAAATAAAATTTAATCCCACTCTACATCCAGTCATGTAGAAGGAAGTACAAAAATTACTAGATGCAAAAATAATTAGGAAAGTAAGATTTTCTTCTTGGATAGCAAATATAGTACCTGTGAGGAAGAAAAATGGAGGCATCGAGCTATGTGTTGACTTTAGAAACCTAAAAAAAAAATCACTCAAGGATAACTATCCCCTTCCCAATATCAAATAGTTATTGCAGGCAGTTGTGGGATTAGCCATAATGTTTTTGTTAAATGGTTTTTCAGGGTACAATCAAATATAGGTCAATCCAAAATATAGGTATAAGACTGCTTTCACCACTCCTTGGGGAACATTTGAGTATCTTAGGATACCTTTTGGTCTAATGAATGTAGGAGAAAATTTTTAGAGAGCTATGGACTTTGCATTTAAAGGACTTATGTTTGAAATTGTTGTTTATCTAGATGATATCACTATATTTTCAAAGAATCCTAAAGATATTTTGAGCATAGAACCACAGTATTTTCCAGATGCAAAGAGTATGGAATATCCTTGAACACAAAGAAATGTATTTTGAGGGCAACACAAGGAAATCTATTAGAACATGTAGTATCAAAATAAGGGAATAGTATTGACCTAGATATAACTGAAGCTATTGCAAAAATCCCTCCTCCCAAAAATAGAAAAGGAGTAAGATCTTTCTTTGGTAAAATCAACTTCGTAAGAAGATTTGTACCTAATTTTTCTAAGATTTCCAAACCTATTATTGACATGATCAATAAATATGGTGATTTAATATGGATAGATGAGAATAGTAAATATTTTCATAATATTAAGGATGCTATTAGTACTACCCTAATCCTCCCCTATTTTATTTGTTTTAGTTTTTATTATTTCTTGCTTTATTATTTCCAATCATGTGTTTATTTCTTGCACTTTATTTTCTAGTCACGTGTGTTTATTTCCTGCACTTTATTTTTAGTTGTGTGATTTTATTTTAGTTATTTTAATTTTATAGTGTGTTTATTTATTTATTTTCATATGCATTTATTTTCCTGCACTTCTATTTATTTGCTTTATTTAAATTCTTAGTTTTAATGGGTTTGGTTAAAACTGAAACTACATAAACAAACATTCCTCCACCAAACCAACCAATATATAGGAACTCATCTCCCACACTATAGGCATATACTATGCATAGGTACTCATAAGTTTACAAACTCTCAGATTGATAATTAAATGGATAGGAATTAACCATTTTACAGAACACCATTTTTTGCTCACCATTTTGGCATCGTTGTCGAGGAGTGCCAACTGTAGTATTTAGGATCCATAGGTTAGTCAGCTTGAACATAAATATTTTGACTATCTACCCATAGATCCCCTACCTAAGAATGCATGAGTACACCAAGGCCAAGAGGACCTAATGGATATTTTATTAAAAGAATAGAAGTCACCTCACAATTACTAGAAATACCTTTTGAGGAGTCTAAAACACTTCTTGAGGAAAGACAATCATCTCCACCTAATTCACCTTGGCACATTAATCCAATTTATGGGACATCGAGTAGATCAACCCAAAATTGTAGCCAGCTTGAGGAGTTACTAAATAACCAAAGGTGGAAAGTAGTTGAAGAGGGGACTATCTTAGATTTTGACTTAAGAATATTATTGGAAGATAAGAAAAATGAGTGTGATGCTTTGTTAGCAGTTGTAGAAGCAACTGGATTAGAACCTACATCATCAACCATGGCTAGAAACGATGAAGCTTCCACCAATTTTGAATTCTCGATTGAAGAATCTAGAGGAGACACTAAAATGAAACATATCTCTCCTGCACACCTTCCTATATTTAGAGGACTACCAACAAAAGATCCTGATCTGTTTCTCTTTAAATTTGATGTTCTTTGTAGATCAGTTGATTATAAAATAGATGCCCAAAAATTAAAGCTTTTTCCCTCCACATTAGATGATTCAACATTACATTGGTTTATCAATTTAGGGAATAAACAAATAACCACCTAGGAAGACATGAAGAAAATATTTTTAGAACAATACCAAGATTTTGGAAGGGCAAGGGATGCTCGAGAGGAAGTCCTAGATATGTCATAGAAGGAGGAAGAGTCATTAGAGGATTACTGGGGTAGATTCAATTTTAATCTCCAATGCTCACCCCATGCAAAATTGGGAGAAAAATCCTTAAAAAGTATATTTTTAAGGGGTCTCACGAATGAATCATTAGAAGCTTTAAACTTGTTAGTAGGAGGTGATATTTACCAAGCCCAAATGATAGATATCCGATAGTTATGTTAGAATTACTCTAGGAGAAAAGGTAAACCCATCACCCGAGGGACTAAAACAACAACCTCAATAACAAAGGTAGAAATAGGCACTTTGTTAGAAGACATGAAGAGTGATATTTTATCATCTCTTGCGATCCAATTAGATACATTCTAGCTTCAAAAAAGAAGAAAACCAAAGCAACATTAGCTATTTTCTACCCAAGATGTAGGAAGAAGCACCCAAGAAATGAATGTCTAGAATACAAAGTCTGAGTTTGTGCAATTTGTCAAATGGACCATAAAATGAAGTTGTGCCCAAAATTAGCAAACATAAAAGAGGAACCAAAAGTAGCTGAAACATATTTCATGGGTAATAGGAGGAATTGGCAACAGTCTCCTATGGGAGGTGGAATTCTAGGAGTAGCACCACCATATGGTGGGTCTAATTTTATGAATCAAGGGTAAGCCCAAACACCCAATATGGGATGGTGGGGTTAGCCACCTTGGATGAACACCACCCAAGGTCCTACTCCCTATACACCATACCCATGGATGCCATACCAACAATCTGGCACACAATGGAGGAATTTTAATACGTGGACTTCACCTCCATAAACAACAACACAATCCCCACTACAGCCTAGTTTTCTAGCACCACCTACTTCCAAGCCATAATAGCTACCGACACAACCAACCTTGAATCTAAATAACAATAAGATAAATCAACCCACTTATCAGGTAGACACGGGGATGTATCCTATGTATCATATTAGTGTAGAGCATGTAGATTGTAGTCCAATACAACTTAGATTAGGTAGAGAAGTAGGAGTAGATCCAACACCTCCAGTAGTGGAGGAGGAAGTAGAAGAAGAAATAGAATAGACACCTTCGATAGAGGAGGTAGAAGAAAATCCAACTATTGAATAGTTAAACAATGAAAGGGTTCCACCTTTCTCCAAAAGGTTACAAGAAACTAGGAAAATGATGCAACCAAAATTTGACATAATGGAAGGGTTGAAAAACCTTACTATCACAATTCCCCTCTATCAGGCTATAAGAGATGTACCTATTTATATGAAAGCCATTAGAGAATTGTGTCTCAAAAGACCAGGATGATGACAACAACCAAAAGTAGTACAAGTGGTAGGCCAGTTAGCTGACTTGATGTTAGGAAACACCTACCACCCAAAATATTCTAATCCAGGAAGCCCGATCTTAACCATTATAATCTTAGGCTTAATAATACCCAATACTTTGGTAGACCTAGGTGCAGCCATAAATGTAATGCCTAAGGAAACCATGCATAAACTATAGTTAACAAACATGAGGTCAATAAAAATAGTCTTACAATTGGTAGATAGGTCCACAGTACTCCTAGAGGGAATGTTGGAAGACGTAATCATAACTGTAGATGCATGGGAATACCCAATAGACTTCCTAGTCCTGAAGTCAAAATCAGGATTGGGTGGTTATCCACTCATACTAGGATGTCCTTGGTTGGCAACAACTGATGCCTATATTAGTTGCAGGACTGGACAAATGACTATATCATATGGATGAAATGTTAAAAACCTAGTCATTTATCCTCTTGCATAATCCACCAATGAATTGGGAGAGCCCAATTTTGAAGTCATAAATGATGATGCCTTGCCTATGTTACAACAAGTGATGGCTCTAGATGAAGTGGAAGATGAAACAGATGAGGATTTAATTATAAAAAATTTTCTACAAGGAGAATCTTCACATCCTCCCATGGATTCCCCACTTGTTGGTAGCAGGGAACATCAAGTGAAACAAATTGAGATAGAACTTGGAAGAGTATTAAATATTGATAGTGCATTGACAATTGTTCAAGAAGAAAGGTTGAAAGACATATTAAAAACCCATAAAATTGCTTTCACCTGGGACTATAGAGACATGAGGGGTATTGCACCCGAAGTATGCATGCATAGAATTTACCTAGAAGATGATGCGAGACCAGTAAGGCAACCTCAAAGGTGGATGAATCCAGCCATGAAAGAGATAGTAAAGGCTGAATTGCAAAAAAATTTATCTACTAGATTCATCTATCCCATTTTAGATAGTCAATGGGTGTCACCTTTGGTGGTGGTACCCAAGAAAAATGGCAAATGGAGGATCTGTGTGGATTACAGGATGTTGAACAAAGCCACCAGAAAGGACCACTTTCCCTTACCTTTCATAGACCAAGTCCTAGATACCTTGGCAGGATGAAAGTACTTTTCATTCCTCGATGGGTACAATAGCTACAATCAGATCCAAATAGGGGAAGAGGACCAAGAAAAGACAATATTTACCTATCCTTGGGGTACCTTTGCCTACCGTGTTTACCTTTTGGGTTGTGTAATGCACCCACAACTTTCTAGTGGGCAGTCCTTAGTATTTTTTGGATATGGTAGGAGAGACCGTAGAGGTTTATATGGATGATTTCATCATTTATGGTGAAAGTTTTGAAGAAGCTACGAAAAATCTAGAAAGAGTACTCCAACATTGTCAAGAAACTAACCTATCCTTAAGTAACGAGAAATACTTCATGTTAATGAGGGAAGGGATAGTCTTAGGACACCATATCTCTGTTGATGGGATAAAAGTAGATAAAAGAAAAATAGAGGTCATCAAAGAACTACCTACCCCCAAAAAATAGAGAGATGTTCAAAGTTTCTTAGGCTCTATTGGATACTACCAATGATTCATTCAAGATTTTAGTAAAATTTCCAAACCACTACACACATTATTAACTAAAGATATCAAGTTTATCTAGACAAATGAGTGTGAACAAGCATTCCAAATATTAAAAGAAAAACTGACAATTGCTCCCATGCTTAGGGGTCCAAATTGGAACCTCCCCTTCCACATTTATGTGGATGCATCTAATAATGCTATAGGGGCAACACTAGGATAGAAAGAGGAAAATGAAGTATATGCCATTTATTACATCAGTAAAAACCTTATGGGCACTGAATTAAATTACACTATCATAGAAAAATAATTCCTTGCAGTTGTACATGCGATTAATAAATTCTACCATTATATCATGGGCTATAAAATCTTTGTGCATATTGATCATGCAACCATTAGATATCTGATGAACAAGCCAATGGTAAGTGGTAGGATTATTAGATGGCTTTTACTCCTACAAGAATTTGATGTGACTATTGTAGACAAACCCAAAAAAGATAATGTTGTAGATTTTTATCCAGATTGATCTCTCAAGATAACATTGCAACTGAGGATAGATTCCCAGATGAGCATCTTTTTGCTCTAGATAACCAAACACCATGGTATGCCGATATGGCTAATTACCTAGCAACTGGTAAAGTGTCACCTGCACTCACCCCTTGAGAAGCTCGAACATTAATTGAAAATAGTGCATCCTTCTCATGGATTGATGGTTGCTTGTTTAAAATAGGTCCTGATCAAATCATGTGAATATGTGTGGCAGAAAACAAAACCCAAGATATTTTAAAAGCCTAAAAATTATGTAGTACCTAATAATCCCACTTCCAATGGATCACACCACATGAAGTAGAACATAAGCCAATGATTTGTTGATACATTGAAACCATGTATCAAACAATCTCATTGTATCACCAGGCATCATACACATCGTGTTCTATGAAATTCACCTAGGTATGTACTAATTTTTCTATTATTTAAGTGCTCTCTATGTTGAGTTCCACTACATTCCCATGTTTTTATCATCCATTCATGCAACCCCACATCAAAAATTTACCATAGGGTTCCAATCAAGTATTGGGAGGTTGCAACTAAATCCAACTATATCTGGGTGCATACCTCAATATTAATTACATAGATATCATAATTATTGCTAATTATAGGGGTATATCTGGTCACTACATGTAATAATGCAGTCACATTCTTTGACATGTTATTTATATGGATATAGTTGTTGCTTCAACACTAGAAATGTTAGAAATAGAATGTGGCAACCATGGGGGGACCTTCAAATAATCATGCATAGAAGATAAGTGAACCCACGGATCTTACAGGTATCATAGGATTTGTTCAAGAATAGTTTAAATCTAGGATATGGTTATATTACTATCATTTGGTCAGCCAGGGCCAACACCTCACTACAACAGAAGAATTCATAGCATCCATGGATAATATAGTCTGCATATGAGAGTTCTAATAATATTAGTGGTAGAGGAATACATATCAAAAGTCATTTACTTACCATGCACAGGGGATCGAATGTATAATGGAGATAAAATTAAGCGATGCACTCAACGGTTCTTTTGGAAACCAACGATATGACTAATACAATTTAGGATTGTCAAAGCAATGCATCCTACAAGTATGGAGGCTAGTGTTCAAATAAGTGTGATTCTTCACTTGCACTGAGTGATTTTCATGGCTCAATGTAAATAATTTATGCTACCTAAACCACTTATTGCATGGGAACCAAATAAACATCCCATTTTATCTTATGAGTACCCTATGGGATGAAGCAAGTAGATACAGGGTAGGCATGACAACGGTGTTAGGTCATCATGGGCTTATTTCAGTCCTAATCTAGTACATGAAAAGATAGAAAATTATGCTACCACCTCTTACCACCATAGAAGAGTAGGATGCTTATGAATCATCCGAAGAGCAACATAAAGATATCTTAAATGAGTAAATAGAGGTGCCTACCTCTCGACACAGTCATTTAGATAGGGAGGTAGAGCAACCTGAGTTAAGCCCATTCTAGGAAATATAACTACCTACTTATAGAAGTGGGAATGCCATAGTCACATTGGTTGACTAAGTTCATTGGAGGAAAACAAGAACCACACCATAGAAGATGAACAAATTGCCTAGGTATTGCAGGGTTTGGCCTCTATTGAAGTACCCTATATTGTGTTATCCGAGGAAGAACTCCAAGGCCAATTATGGGAAATTAAAGCACAAGCCTAAAATTGGGAGTAGAAATATAATGTAGTATAGGTATAATTTCAATAATTCCAGTGAGATACTACATTCGAGTAGCAAAAATTAGGCCACACTATGCAACGGTTGATAAATGTTGTGCAGCACCTAGATAATATGATGCAACAACTACTATAATTGATCACCATGAAGTAGAATAGAATTGATGTTTCTATCCAATCAACTGGTCAGCCAAAAGTTGACCATTTTGTGGCTACCCAGTTAGTTGGTTAGCTGGTAGCTAAATACTTTACAGTTAAATCTATGGAATAGCACATGCGAGAAAAAGAAACCACCCATTGTTCAACAATTTTTACTTTAAAGGGAAAATCGGGTGCTTGCTCTTGAAGCACCAGCAGTCACAAATACCCAAAAATAACAAAGAAAAAGAGGTAGAGGGCTACTGCAAGGTAACCATGAGGAAAGAAATGAAATACACAACATAATCCAAACTCTGATGAAGAATGGGTTGTGTCACTAGAAGCTTTTGAAGCCTGTTTATATCAGTTGGTTGAGCTCAAATAAAATTAGAATTAATCCAAGATATCATGATGATCTAGCAAGAGAATGAACATATATTTGGGCATCAATGTTAACCCAACACACTCAACACAATTTGGAGCATTGTATACTTCTTTTGGTGTACATCTACCTCCAATTTTGGAGTATTTCCATCAGATGGGACTGTTTGGGAAAGATCCCATGATGCCCCCACCAATAAGAACAGGTCAACCTCTACCACAAGATTATGTGAAGCCCAATGTTGAGTTCAAATATGAAGTTTAAATGGCACCATTAGAATATCCATAGGCAATAGTTGTGTTGGAAGCCTAACTAATCGATATGTCATAGTTTCAGCCATGGGAGACTTCAGAGGTCATGAAAGTAGAACGTCTACCTAAAGACCATTTCCTCTAGCAATAAGTCATGCTAGCCCTTCAATGTGGTATAGTCACTTTTCTAGACCACTAGAAGAGCAAGCAACTCCTATCTAAACCAACAAGAGTGGTTGATGCTAGAGAAATTAGGAAAAAGATAAGGCCACATCTCGAGAGTGGTATCATTGAAACAAGGTGTATTGGAAAGTTGGTGAAACAAGGGATTAAAAATAGAAGGTAACATGAGTACATATCAATGGTTATGCATTGGGGTATGATGAGCACCAAAATACTCATTTTTATGCATGTTTAAAAGGGTATTGTATGGCATATTTAACACCAAAAATGCATTTTTGTATAATTATTGCATGTATTTAATAGAAAATGAAGTATTATGCTTGACTGGTGTTTTTAGTTGAAAATGTGCATAGATGCAGGTTTTTGTTACTTCTTTTACACTTTTCAATCAAGGTCCCACATGGACCTGGCAATGCACAAAGAATATAATATTTTTGAAGTGTGAAGACATCTTAAAAGAGACTACGATGAATGATGAAGGTGCCTATATTCTGCTAAGGATAGGGTGACTAATTTCCACAAGGAAGTAGGTGCCTACATCCTAGTGCAGGTAGGCACCTATATCCCAACACATGCAGGCATCTATATTTTAGCTATAGGCAGACACCTATATTCTAGTTGTAGGCAGGCACCTATATTCCAGTCGTATTAAGGTGCCTAGATTCCGCGAGTATATAGAACCTATATTTTGTACATTGACTGATTGACCGAAATATCGCATGATTTTTAGAAAGAAGCTGTTGAAAAAAATAGGGAGCATTATTCTTATCTTTCAATGATTAAATTTAAAAATGGATGCTCTTTTAATAGACAAAAATCATATTTATGCATGCACCTGGCATAGAAAAATGGGATCTATGATTAAATTAGGCATTTTGAATATGTTATTTTTATAGTAGGGGTCAACCACATTCTGTATAAGAACACAAGTCATTCCTAAAAATGAATCCACAGAATTTTCATATTCTATACTACATAAATTATCAATAAAATATTTTTGAGTGTTCTTATTCACGTGGACTAAAAGAGTAATTTTTACGTAATCAGTCCAGCAAACCACCTGTAGGATCTTGGGCCCACTCCAAGTAGTAATATTCCCCTATTTTATTTGCTTTAGTTTTTATTATTCCCTAATTTATTATTTACAGTCATGTGTTTATTTCTTGCACTTTATTTTCTAGTAACGTGGGTTTATTTCCTACAGTTTATTTTTAGTTGTGTGCTTTTCTTTCAGTTATCTTATTTTGCAATGTGTTTATTTATTTATATTAGTACGCATTTGTTTTTTGCACTTCCATTTATTTTCTTTATTTAAATTTTTAGTTTTGATATGTTTGGTTAAAACTAAAACTACACAAATAAACAAACCTCCACCAAACCTACTGATATATAGTAACTCATCTCTCACACACTACAGGCATATATTGTGCATAGATACTCATAAGTTTACGGACTCCCAAATTGATATTAAATGGATAGAAATTAACTGTTTTACAGAATACCATTTTTTTCTCACCAAAAATCATGCCTTAACCCACTTCTCTTATGTGTGTGTGCTTGTATAATGTTATTTCTATGCTTTTATATGTCAAGAAGAGGAAGAGTTAACACTAGCACACTACATTTAGACCTATTGTGTAGAAAGATCTTATTTAATATTTGGTGCATCACTACCTTTTTAGCTTAGGTTTTCCTTTTTTTTTCTTTTTTTTTCTTTCTCTCACCCTTCTCCCCTGTTGTTGTTAGAATAGAAAGTGCACCAAAGATATCATCCTATAAAGGATCCATCCTTTATCAAAATCTTAGAGACCCCCAAATAAGTCAAATCCCATGCTCTTGGAACTGGCCTTACTATGTCACTTTGTGTGAGGTACAATCTACCATGTTTGCCTAGTCCACACCATGTCTAATGGTCAAGAAAATAAAATATGATAATAAGAGTAACCCCATTGGCAACAATGATCTCAAATTAATTATAATAATAGATATAACAAGTTTCTTATTTATCTACCCAAGGATCAATAAAAATGTGGGTACTTTCATAATTAATGAGTATGATAAGTCATTGTCCTTTGAAATACACCACCACCTTAAGGGTCTACAAAGTAGATATCTAGCTAATACATATACTAAAATTTTGGATTATGATTCCTCTATCAATTTGGGATATTTATGTTGATCTATATCTATTTGGTACTTCCCTTCACCATGTGGTTCCTTGGTATAAGTTTCTCTAATATCTAGTAAATATAGTTTCCGTTCCATACCCTTCTGGCCTAGAGAATATTTGTCATCATAGTTGTAGCATAGACTATATGCTTGATGTACCTCCATTTCTTTGTGGGTGAGACATTTAACCTAGGGTGGTTTGTTTCTTAATTTTGATGATTTTTAGGATAGAAACAAGGTTTGAACCTGTGGTACTTTAAAAGTATTCCTTTGTGCTATAAATTTATCCTTAATGAACCTAGCCAACTCTATCATTTCCATCATATTATATAGCTTGAACATTTCTACCTCTATCCCCTAATAAAATACTTTGAAAAAACTCAACACTCAATCCCCTATTGTAATTCACCATATTTTCAAATTTTATCTAGAAGATAGATGTTGTTTGTCTTAACTTGGTAAGGGATCCTATAAAATTTTCATACTCATTGGGTCCAAAATAGGTGAATACTTTATAGTAAAATTCAATCCAAGTGAGCCTCAAATTCATATACTCTAACCATTGTAACCATTGGACTACTTCATATTCTAGGTTAAAATATTTGCAAGCTTCTGATTATGGGGAGTGGCATGAAGAAAAAATAATGTTTGGCCTAATACAAGAAACTACTTGGATCATCAGTTTTTATTTGTATTTAGAGGCATGATATTTTGTGATCCTCCATAAAAACTAGCACCTTGATTCCTTGATAATTATTCTACCAATGCGTCTTATTTTGTATTTATTCCAATTAAATGAATTTTGATGTCATCAATTTATTTATTTTTATAATTTTCATAATATGTGGAGGATTTTTTATTGAGAAGCTTCAATTTCTTTTACCTACTTACCTAACGACTCTAGCTCTTGAGTAGTTTTAGTACCACTAGCCATTTTTTATTTTATTTGTTTTCTTTTTTTTGTGGATTTTTTTTGCTTTCTGGTAGACTACTGATAACTAACTACTTTGATTATCAAACTAGATATTCTTTGCACTATTACACTAGATATTGTCTATATTGTTATATCATATATTCTCTACACTATCAAACTAGATATTCTCTACACTATCACACTTGATATTATTTACACTATTAGATTGGATAATCACTATGTAGCTTTAGAGTGTTTATATTACCTCTATCTAAGTTGCAATGTATTTTAGTGTTCTTCTATAACAAATTTTAACTATAACTATAGTAGCCTCATATACAGTATGCTTAGATTTGGTTTTATTTTTAATATAAAAGGACTTAAACAATGTTTCAATAGGGACTACCTAAATCAGGGTGTGTCTAATTTTATGGGATCTCTGATACATAATGTCATTTGTGATTAGTGACCATCCCAATATTTTAGAGCTCTAACTACAAAGGATTCCACCGTATCTATAGTTGCACTATCCATTTTTTAGGGTACTATAAGAGTAATATCTTGGGGATAACTGCTTATTGGTGCACCATAATTTTAGATGGTCAAAGGCTTCCTAGGTATATTTCATTTTAGTTTAACCTAATATTATCTTTTGATATACTTCATAGTATGTGGAAGTTCAAATCTATGGCACATTTTGTCTAAGACTTGGATTTTAATTAACTTTTACTACACACTCTTCACATATTTCTTTATGGATAAATGTGCTCAGTCAAAAATGACAAATCTACACAATTTAAAAACCACCAAAATAAAGTTTCTACCTACACTAAAATACAAAAAAAATGTGCTTTTGTAAAGATACTTTAATGGAAAATTAACAAAATTAGAAATTATAGAATAGAAAATTGATAGAAGTAGTAATCCTACTATAGAATAGGACCTTGGAAAGAGATTTGATACCAGTTGTTAGGAAACTTAATATTAAAATAAGAACAATTGAAGTAGCAATGTTTGAATTAATGGAAATGCTCATGAAACTAAAAATAACTAAATGATCACAAAAATGAAAGTAACAAAAGTGCTCACAAAAAATAATTGAATGAAAATAACAACAAACTTATATTAATCAGGTGAAATATATATTGTAGGCCTCCTCAAGAGGAAAATCCCTTTAGAACCAAATCTTCAATATGAAATGAGAAAATATGAGATGCCTTCGACTCCAAACCCATGTCCTTATATATACTTATTTTCCTAACCCTAATGGTCAAGGGTGCAACCACATGAAAGTGGAGACTTGATCCACTAACTCTAACTTTCAATAAAATTAAAGGTTACATTATAATGGGACCATGCACACTAGGTACCCATGGTGCAAACATAACACTAACACTAGACAAACACATAGTAATAGTTGTGTTAGGATATGGTTCTAACAGCTAGCTAATTTGATCTTTGGTAAAAGTTTCTCAAATTTTCTCCAAATTATTATGCCTATAGCAAAAGTAAATTTTGGATTAGATCTAAGGTCTAATATAATTTTGAGACTATTTGGATTGCTTATTTAATGAAGAATTTAAGATTCTAAATTCTATGCCAACTTCATCATTCACAAAGCACCTCCAAAAATTGGATACAAATAACAAAAATATGTGAAATTCAAGGTCAAATTTAGACTAGGCTTGATAAATTGTCCTTGGCCTTAGTGAATCACTCTGGATTCAAATTGTGTAAATTAGACAGATTCAAAGCAAATCACTAGTGAAATGGAGAGAATCACTCCCTAGAATAGACTTAGAAATATTTCCAAGCAATTAGCTCAAATTGAGCAAATTGATACTTGTGCAAAAACTTGGCAAAAATTCCATTAGTTTTGGTTCAATAACTCCATCCATGATAAATGTAAATTTGGCACCAAAATCGAGATATTCATCCAAATGAAAGATTAGGGTCTGATAGGGTGTGCTAGAAAAGCTTTGTTGAATTAGGGAATAGTCCTAATTTCTAATTTTATCAATAATATACCCCAATTCTAGCATTTCAACAAGTTATTGGATGGAAGACCTTGTGGATCCTTCTAATATTCGAATTTAGGCCCACTCCCTACTATCCTTTCTAATTAAAAATCCAACCTACTCTAATTGCATTAAACTAAATTTTGTAAATTAAAATACATGAAAAGTAAATACTGAAGTTTAAGGGTATGAGAGATTTAAATAAAAATATGATCATAACCATAGTAAGGAAGTATGTGATCAATCAACACATGATAATATAAATAGCAATAATGTTCCCATTTGAATAACATGTAATGGTAACGTAAATGACGATATTGGAAAAAGGGTTGTCTCAATCACCATAAATTTTACAATCCAAGAGGATAGTGCCACCAATGGAAAGTAAAAGTCTTATTGATTTCCTCCCAATTTCATGAGTTACAAAGCACAATATGGGTTTCATAAAGTGTAGCTTTAAATTCTCATAACCAAAATATATTTAGAATGGAGCCCATGGATCCTATTTATAGTAGGAGTTTATCCCTAAGTTACCTAAGATGGAAAACTATTACTCCTAGTAAAAATAAATAATTGGGGGTATTTCTAACAAATTGATACACCTGAAAATACTATATACCTCTAAACATTAATTTAATAGGATTACAAGGCCCTTAAATGAATTAGTGCACCACTACATGCATAAATATTAAATTGCATAATCACTATCTATAGATTATATTGCTCAACACTTCAATAAGGAATGAGGAGTATGAGAGAAGAATTATAGTTATACCAAAACCCCAAATTACATCATAAATATTAACCTAGGCTTTTGATTAATAATCACTATCCATAAATTATATTATACAACATTTATAAGAAATAAAGAGTGTGAGAGGGATATTTGTTGTAATACACAAACCCCAAATTACATCAGAAAGTTTAACCTACGTCGACATAATGATTGGGCTTCAGGTTGATTACAAATATTAAATAAGGTTTGACCATGACAAAGTTAATTATGGTTTATTGGATTTATATAATAAAATTTTAAAAAATATTATATACATTGCAAAATAAAATGCCTTTATGCCTGTCTAATACATCACATAATGTTGGGTCTTGGCCATGAATCAGATTACAAATATAACATCCTCCCATAATATGAACTGAGGGATCAATGAGAGAAGACATTAGTGACAATAATATCTTCCTTCTATAATGGATGCTCTAGTGGTCCCCTACAGATCCATCAAAATCTCGCTCTTCGTTTAAAAGACGTCCACATTACTTCAAGAACATAGCTTCAATATTCTATAGCTTTACCAAGCAATTCTTCATAGGAAATCCCTCCCTTTTATAGTAGAAATTTTCCTTTTCTTTGAAGACTTAGCCTTACCCATGGTTCCATGGGTCTTAGCCTCCTTGGATTGAAATTTCTTTGCATGAGCATGTATGAGAGGAGTTTCACCATCATAATTCTATATTACCACCTAAAAGTAAACTAGAATAGAGAAAAGCTAATCAAGAGTAAGTCATTTGGGATTCTAAGAACATAGGAATCATATAAACTATTAGGTTCAATATCTAAAAGGAAGGTGAGATATTAGCAAGGAAATCTTAATGTGTTCTACCTCGTTTTTATTTCCTCTTAAAGATGCAATATAGTCCTTAACATTATTAAACTTGACTAGATTTGGAAAAAAGCTCTAATTCCAAGAGACTTACTTTATTATTATCAACATTTCTAAAATGCTTATGCAACTCTGACCATAACTTTTGAGGATCACTCTCTTATTTGACATAGAAAAGCAACTCCGATTCAATCAACAAGGAAAATAAACCTAGAGTCTCTCGTATATTTTGGTGCTGAGCTTCATCATCAAGAACCATCACTTAATCCTTCTTAAATATATATCAAAAGTTCTTACTTCATAGCAAGATGATCATTTGAGTTGACCAAATAATATCATTTTAGCCATTATGGAAAGTAACTAGGGCTTCATGGTCAATCTTACACAATTTAACCCATAATTCTATAAAGGTCCATACACTGATGCCACCAATGTATAGATGTCAAAATATAATACAATTTGAAAATAATATTCAAAATGATTCCATATGCAAAAATTATGGCTTCTAAGAGCTTTTTCCTAATGGACCCCAAAAATTAAAAATTAAGTGATCAAAGCTTAGATTCATAAGATCCAATCCAAACCTACCACTTAGTGAATTCTGAATCATTGTTATGGTTAAATTATAGTTTGCCACCTTAGCTTCTATAATTTGTTAGGTTTTCAACACTTATGCTTTTGATTGGTTGGATCATTATAAATATAAATAATAATATTTTTCATGGCATATGAGAATATCGCATTATCCATAAGCTCCATATTAGTCAAATAGTCATTTCTTTCATTTAAGAGCCCAATAAATGCATTATGTAATATTCTAACCTAAATATCACATAGTCTAAGCATATTTTTCTAGTCAAGATGGTGAATCCTATGAGATGCTTCCTTTGAATGAAGCATATCAAGAGAGCTATCTTCATCTTGGAAAAACACATGACAAATTTTTTTCTCAACCAAGAGATTCAAACCAAAGATCTTCTATTGGAAAATGCCTTTGAAATATTGGCATAGCCAATCATCTAGAGCTAATCGATATGATTTAGTTATTGATGGTCTTATAGGTAAAGTATTCTAATTTTATCATCAAGGTTATAGAAATAAAATGTCTTTGTCTAACTCAATTGCAATGCCTCCCATTAGTGCCTAATCCATAGCCTTTATTACTAATGTGTTATACCTCCAATATGCAAAGGATTGCAACTATCTTCTTAACATCCTCTATAAACAATTATAATTGATCTATAAAAATGGTTAGGGCTAATTCAAACCCACAACCTAAGGGATGCTTGATGTTAAACTATGTTCACATGTCCAACTTAGCATACCCTTTATATGGAATGTGCGACATGTCTTCTATGTAGATAAAAATGTCACGTTTATTCCAACAAAGTGCTAAATCTTTATAGAAAATGGTACATACAATGGTAAATTTAAATTCAAAAAATTGGCATAAAAAACCTTCCTTCCCTCTAAATATTGTATCATAGCTTCCTTATTGAGGAAAAAAAGGATTAGACCATTTAGAATTTAAAATTGCACCAGAGAGGTCACAGAAACCTTGTGATAACAAGATAAACTTTGGAGTAGGAAAAAATCTCCAAAAATCTCAAAAAAAGAAATAAGTAGGTAATTGGAATATCATATCTATTTCTTATGGAAAGGATCCTCATGAAGCATTGAGAAAAGCTTTATCCTAAAATTTGAAAGGAAATTTTGAGACTCCAAATAATTTTTTTTCTTGGTCAAGCAATGTCACTCCATACCTGCTTTAATACCAAGTTGGAATTCACGATATTTTCTAGAAATAAGTAGAACCAAGTCATCCACTCAAATATTATACAAAAAACATAAAAGGATGAAATAAAGAGATAGATATACTAGGTTACCATAGGCACCATAAATAATAACTATTCATAGATTATATTTCACAACTCCCCAATAAGGAATGATATGTGGGGGGAGTATTTATTGCAATACTAAAACCCCAATTACATCATAAATATTAACCTAAGATAACATACCAAGTGGGATTTAGGTTAATTATAAAAAATATTTTTAACCATAATACGGTTAACCATATCCCATTAGGTCTACATTATAAAATATTTAATGCTTTGCACAATAATGTATCCTTAGCCTATCCAATAAATAGCATAATATCGGCTCTTAACCATGAATTAAATTATAAATTCAACACATACTTGGGGATACCCATAGGCACCATAAATAATCATTATATCCATGGATAAAATTACACAACACTCCACTAGTAAAATGAGAAGTGGTAAGGGGGTATTTATATCAATACCAAACCCCAAAACATAATAAAGTTTAACATAAGCTAACATAACAAGAGGGATTTAGGTTAATTACAAGTTATAAAGAGGTTTTAATCATAACAATGTTAACCATGGTCCATAGGTGTTACAAAACTAAATATTATAATTAATTAATACATTAAACAATGAAATTCTCTTAGGGCTATCCAATACATCATAAAATATTGGCCTTGGCCATGAATTATATTATAATTTCAAAACCCACCATAATCTGAACTGAGTGTCCAAGGAGAGAAGACATTAGTAACAATAATATCTCCACCCATAATGGATGCTCTAGTGGACCTCTATATTATGAGTTAGACTCATATGGATCCATAATTGTAAAAATATTTCTTACACAAGTCCTCTTAGGATGGATTGCGGTCACCACTACCACTATTAGACACTCCTACCTACATCCAAAAAATATTTTTGCTAGGACTTCAAATGAAGAATAGAAGTCAAGATCACCACCTTCGTTAAATATAAGTTCCTTCATATTCCATTGTCACATAAGGTATGTCTTGAAGGTATAAATTTTCCTCTTATAATATACATCATCCTTTTTGAATACTTCCTCTTGCCCTTGGACCACCTAATTTTAGTCACCAAAAGAGGCTTTGCATGAACCTAATTAAAATAATAGTTGTAATAAACTTCCAAGAGTACTTGCACAAGAAATAGAAGAAGAAAATATCATGAAATATTAGATCTTCATGTATAAGCTAAATCAATCATCCAAAGGAGGAAGAGGAATTGACTAAAGCATATATGAATATTTTCTTGTAACCCTCCAAAAGACTAAAAATCTACTGTAATTGCCATAAATCAATCTATATCCCCCAAACAATTAGGTCAATTGTTCTAATTATATAGAAAAATTAAATCCACCCTTTCAAATTAGGGTAATAGGACTTGATGAATATTCCACACATTTTAATCCTAAACATAAGAGCATGTCTAGAAATTAATATAAACAATGTATAAAGCTCAAAAATTGTGTGATTTGAAAAAAATAGGCTCAAAACATTTTTATAAGCAAAAGTTATGGCCTCCAAATGTTTCCCCTAATAGCCCTCAAAAGATTTAAAATTATAGTCTCAAACCTTAGAAAAAAATCATGCAATTTTTTGTTGTCATTTGGCATCTTTTGATTTATTGGCGTCATCAGCTTATATTTTGCCACATTAGCTCCTTTGAACTTTAGTAGATGTGATATGTTTCCTCTTTTCATTGATCAAGATGATTTAAATAGGAAAATTTTATAATTGTATGATGATAGACAACCATGTTGACAAAAAAATCATTTTATATTTTGCCTTGAGTGGAAAAGAGACCAAAAGCTTTTGGAGAGATTTAAACTAGAGCTCATTTAAATTATGGCCCATCTAATAACTAGCTATCTATAGTGACTGATGGGAATGAAGAAGTAAGCCACCACTTTTGAAGCACTCTATATCCACCTTAGATGCTACAAAATGCGGAAGTGTATGGATTGATCACACGACCTTGCATTCTAAAAATAGCTCCATTGACCAACATGCCAAAGCCTCCATAAGTGATAGTTAGCTAGTGCCTCCATATACAAACATAGATCTAGCTTCCTTTTGTAAAATTAGTGGCATGACTTGAACCCATATCCTCCATATTTCTTGGATTCAATATTAGAGTAGACCCTTCAAATACTATTATGTTTGCATGATCTCCAAACAAGAAAATAGTATCCTTTCCTTTAGAATAGATGATTATGTGTGACTTGAACCTAAAACATAGAGTTATGACCATCTTAATGCATCCTTTCATAGTCACAATAGTGGCATCCATAGATGAGTTATGGTGCACTCCTTTCCCTTGGATAAGGGCATCACTCACCCCTTCTATGAATTATTCTAAGACAAAGTGGAAAAGGCATGCAATTTTGAATTTTAAAACATGTGAAAATCCTTGTTGAATCATAGAACATCCTTCCCCTTTTGGATCTCCTCTTTTGCTAAGTTTCTTTGAGACTAAATTCTATTGAAGCATCTACTAGAGGAACATGGATTTTTTATTTCCAAGGTTTTTGAAAAGATGAAAAAGAAGATAGTAAATTTATCTTAGGATCTAGAAGAAGAATCAGGGGATTTGAATGGTATTTCTATGTGACCAAGTGAGGCATCTCCATACCCACTCTGATACCATGTTGTAGTTCTTGATATTTTCTAAGAAAATATCAAAAGCAACCCATCCACTTGAATCTTATACATAAATAGCAAAAGGATGAAGAAGAGACAAATAAATCTAGGGGTGCCCATAGGCATCATAAATAATCACTATATATATGGATAATATTAAACAACACTTCGATAAAAATATAAGTGGGAGAGGGTATCTATACCAATACCAAACCCTAAAAGCATAATAAAATTTTAATTAAGTTGACATAACAAAAGAGCTTTAGGTTAATTACAAGTTATAAAGAGGGTTTAACCATAATAATGTTAACCCCGATCCATAGGACTTACATAATAAACTATTACAATTAATTAGTATATTATAAAATTAAATGCTCTTAGGCCTATCCAATACATCATACAATGTCATCGTTGGCTATGAATTAGATTATAATTTCAACACAACTAGTGGAAGAAATTATGTTAACTTTATTTATCTAATAGAGTACCTCGCAACAATAATAAGGTGTGCAACCATTGGAAGAGTTGCCTTTAACTTCAATTATCTAACAAAGTACCTCATAACAATAATGAGATGATTATTCCTCTAAATAAAATAACTTTTCAACTTTAAAACATTGAGTAAATATTGTTGGTGCATCAAAATAAAATTAATGGGTTATATGAGATTAAAATAGGACCTCGTTTGTATTACATCATGACCACATAGTGATATTATAATAGCTTGGTAATTATGCATATATCACTTGGAAAGATTAAAACTAGGTCTTCTTAAAAATTGAATAATTTAACCAATTGAGATAGTGTCATTTTATGTTAAAGTATCATCACAATATAGTAATAACTATGCTACTAGTGTTATACAAATCCAATCATATTTATTATACTTTATGGAACCAAATTACACTAAGTCATATGCATGACTTATTATAATATTATACTTAATTAAATTAATTTGTTTGGGTCATTACAATTGCCTCTTCATGCAACATATCGACATAACCTATTTGAATTAGGAAATAGTAGTAGAGTTACATATTCCAACATTATTGGACCTATTTTCTATTGTAATTGTATAAGAAACTATAATGGCTAAGCTACTACCTTCTGATTCCAAGGAATTAGCTATAGATAAATGGATTTTACAAAGCCACAAACAACATTACAAAACAACAATTGATAAATTTTGGCTAAGTCTCTAGGGTGGTCCAACTTACTCAAGTGTTAATTTGCTTAAGATTCAATTAACTCATAAGTTAAATTGGCTTTGAAGTGATCCACATGTAAAATTGACCAATTGGCTTATAGGAGTGATTCACTAGCAAAGTCTAGTGATTCACTTACTTGTGGGAGCAAATCATTTGCAAGCCTATGTAAGGGTAAAAATAGAAGCATGGATCTAAGGAGAATCAATGTAAAGTGAATTTTATCTTTTAGTGGTACACTAACTCATTTTGAAGCCCTTGTAGGCCTATTAGAGGTATGTAACATTTGAAGGTGCATCATTTTGTTAGAGATACCCCCAAGTATTTACTTTACTAGGAGTAATAATTTCTCACCCAGGTAAATCAAGGGTAAAGTTCTACTATAAATATGAGTTATATGATCTATTGTAAACATACTTTGGGCATGAAATTTAAAAGCTACACTCTATGAAACCCATATTGTGCTTTGACCTCATGAGATTATTGATAAATTGGCAAGTCCTTATGCATTCCATCAATGAAACCACCCTTTTGGTTTGCTAAGTGTGTGGTTATTGAGGCATTGCCCTTTTTTCCATCTTACATTCAATTATAAATTTCATACTTAACTAATGGGATAAAATTTATGTTATTTGAATTCTTATGTGTTGATTGATCACTTACACTCTCTTCCTACAGTTTAAACCTATATTAATTTGAATCACTTGCACCCTTAGTCTTTTAAACATTTTTATTTTCTACACTTTACTTCTTATGTAATTAATGTAGATTATCATAGGAGTATTTATATGAGGAGAGTGTAGATTCAACCTCAATATAGAGGTTGGGAGGAGCCATTGGCCCTTTCTTCCAACTTTGTTGAAGCTAGAATTAGGGGACATCATAAAATAAAAGTCAATACAATTCCCTGATTCAACAAAAATATATTACATGTTATCCAAATAAATCTCTTTTCTATATATCAACTTCTTATATCCTTTATTTTTTAGTACAATTATTCATTTCTAAAGGATTCAAGAGCATAAATTATTCTATTGTATTTATTGTAATACACCCTAGTCACAATGCACTCATTCATGGTTATATTTTGATATACAATATTTTTAAATTTGGACATAAGTACATATAATGAAAGATAAAGTCAAATTATGGAGCTTAACTCATTTCTTATCCTTTAAAGTTGTCTTCTATTATTTATTTCTGATTATCAATATCCTAAATGTAGGGTATCTATTGAAATTATTTTCCAAGGTAATATATCATATAGCTAAATGTTTCATAAATATTATATTCCTTAAGATGTATTTCTATAAATGTATCAATTACTTCATAAACCCCTTTATATTCTTTATGTATCTCTTTATCTAGAATTCCACCTCATGTTAACACTAGATAAATCAAAATTTTCAACCAATATTGATATACTCAAGGGATTTTCATCTCAAAAATAACAACTGTGGAAGAATAAAATCATGTTGTATATAATTGGTTGTGTTTCCATGGATATTTCAAAACCCTTACAAAAATCCATTAATATTAAACCTCAATGAGATAAATGATTCAATAAGTGTATTCTTGATCTATTGCATTCTAATGCATGGAAAGAGATTGCAAAATAAAAATGATCAAAAAATGATAGAATTTTTTGGTCGAGACAAACTACAAGATAAAGCAAAGAGATTATACTATAGAAGAATTTGAATTAGATCAAGGATTTCCACTCCCAAAAATTTGATAAATAAATCCCCTTTGCATCACTAGATGGAAAATGCCATTATCGTTCACTTAGATCAACCATTGAAAGAAACCAAGGAGGCTGCAAGGGATGAGGAATTACAATATTAAATTTCCAATTTAAAAGTAAGTAAATACATCAAGGAATATATGAAGATAAATTTTAGAACAAAGAAGGCATAATAGTTTAATTTCAATCCAAGTAAATCATCTTCATTTTCCTTAAATAATAGAAAATCATCTCCCTACAATAAAAATAAAAGTGTTATAGTGAATAACACAAGCTTATACTGAGAGGAGGGGTGAATAGTATAAGAGCACTTTTTACTTTTTCTCTCAAACCAATATATGCAATGTAAAGATAGAAATATCAACAGCAGTAATCAAAGCAATGTACACAACACCACAAACAATAGAGACACAACAATTTATGTGGTTCACCTAAAGATGGCTACTTCCATGGAGAAAATATTTCACTAAATTTTCTCAATCAATATCTTGGGAATCCTTCCCAATTACAATGTTTATGGACCTCTGTCCAAAGGATATGTTGATCCTCTAAATTTGCTTTGTGGATCTCTATCCATAGGAGAACTCTTTATCCTCTGCTCTTGCTAGTGATCCTCTAGAAGACTCTACCTCCACTACGCTTACTCGTGGATCTCTCTCCACTTGAAGATTCTTTTCCTCACTCAGAAGACCTATCCTCAATGTCATGGCTGATGTATATCTATCCACTAGAGACTATGTCGTCACTGCTCTATCACCTCCAAAGCTCTATCTCAATTATGTACTAAACATCGTCAAGTCGGTCTAGCACAACTCTGCTCAATCTCTTGCACTAAACATAGTCCAGTCGGTCTAGCACAAGTCCACTCAAATATGCACTAAACACAGTCCATCCGATCCAGCACAAATCTACTCAATAGGTCCACTCAAAACCTACTCAAATGTGATCAACAAGTCCACACAAAACCTGCACAACTCTGCTCAACAGGTTCATTCAGAACCTACTCAAATATTCTCAACAGGTCCACACAAAACCTGCACAACTCTGCTTAATAGGTCCACATAACCTATCTAAATATGCTCAAAAACCTCACACAGAACCTGCTCAACTTTTCTCAATAGGTCCACACAGAACCTATCCAAATCTGCTCAATAGGTCCACATAAAACATATCCAAATCGGCTCAACAAGCTCACACAGATCTTGCTCAACTCAAACCAATTGTATAGAAGCATAAAGAGAATTGTTACAGACTCAATATGTTCTATACTCAAAACTCAATCTCTTTCTCAACTCAATCTCATAGAAGAATAAAGAGAATTGTTAGAGACTCAATATGTTCTATACTCAAAACTCAATCTCTTTCTCAACTCAATCTCAACTCAAATTAGAATATAAAATAGTTTATTTATAGAACTTGAACAACCACTTAATACATCCACTTGACTAGGCTCAATCAACTCTACTCAACCAATCACTTCAATAAATAACTCTTGCTCACAAACCCTAGTCCAAGCATGTATCATCCAACTCAAAATAATTCCAATAATGCTCAACAAAAAATCTCATATAACAATGATACTCATGATATTTTCAAACCCTAACTCAAGTTCTTTGCACAACTCACTTCAACAACAATGCTCATAAAACAATATTCACATAACAATGATACTCATGTTCTTTTCAAACCCTAACTCAAGTTCCTCACACAATTCAATGGCTTCAACAACAATGCTAATAAAATAAGGTTTTAATCACAACACTTAATTCCAGAAAACCTTGAAGCATTAACTCAAACACTTCACTCAACCAATGGTCTCAACAACAATGCTTATCAAACAAGGTTTAATCACAACTCTCAATTCATAAAACCTTGAAGCATCAACTCAAAAACTTTTGAAAAGGAAACCCTAATCAAATCCTTTTTACTCCAAACTTAATTTTCAATCAAGCCAATCAACCAACTCAATAAAGAAGAATTTTACCCATAACTTTTCTTGAAGAGGATTTGATCTCACAAATCTACCACACTCACAAATTTCTCTTTTCCAATCTCAATAAGGGTTAGAGGATAATTTCTTCAACAAAACATATCACAAAAATAATATCAAAATTACACCTTATCACTCCAACTTGAATAATAATCAATATCCTCACAATAGTCACAAAAACCTTTAATTCAAAATAACATACCATTCACAAAGTCTTAACCTTTCAATATTCCACAATTTCAATTATTAAGACTTTAAAGAAATAAAAACAAAATTCTCCTTATAACTCCTAAAGGTAATTCTCAACTACCACACTATTACAAAGCAACATTTCCAAATTTAAATCATCAAAAACCTTATACCTCCAACTTAGGTATTCAATAAAATAAAATATAAAAATGTTACCTTTGCCTTTGGAGAGTTTCGAACTCTCAACGCAACCCACACAAACATCTTTCCCATGGTGTAAACCACCACATGAGCTACATGGTCGTTGGAGAGGAAGAAGCACCACATGCTTCAAAATGTTATTCCTTCCTTGCCTTGCAAAAAGGTGTGTCTTATGTTTGGTGCTTTCAACACACCCACCAAAGCGCTTCCACCGAGATTCGAACGTTGTCCTCTTGCATACAAAACGTAAGCTTGCAGACCACTTGCCACTAGGCCAAGGTACCTTGTTGTCTTCCAACTAATCAATGCTTTTTATTTTTTTTCCTTTCACCATCAAGAAAAACATGAAATTCGCACATTCGTTTCACGAGCTCTGCATTAATTCGTATGCTATTATTTTTCCAATCGAGCAAGGATGATTTTAATACTAATTTTTCCTCCTTTGCTTAGAACGTCGGTGCTTCAAAACATAATTAACCCTCATGACGTCGGTGAGGATTATCAAGGCCTTTGGTGTTAAACCCAACCTTTGGGTTTATTAGAATATTTTTTGACTTTATAAAATCCACTTTTGCCTTTTAAAACATTATAATAAAAATTATAAATGTTTTAATTGGGTTTTCACCATGGCACATTTTAATATTATAATAACCATTATTATAATATTAAACTTCGATAATGTACCTTTAATATTTATTTATAAAATTTAAATTCATATTGAATTTAAATAATTTATAAAATAAATATTACAACTCATTTTTAACTTTCGTCTTTTGGCCTCGTCGGATTGAACGCTTGTCCCTTTCCTGGTGCTTTCAATGGTGTAAAAGGTTTAAAATGATTGTGGCATGGCGATTATAGGGGTGGACTCCATGAAGATATGTGTGGCGGCTTCCAATGCGGACAGCGCAGAATACTATGGCGGCCATAAAAACTAGACAGCCTTCCTGGATTCGTGGCGGCTACCGATTCTACAATGTTAAAAATAAAAACTTCTGCCTTTTGCACTGTTTCACTTGATATTTGGCCTTCTTTTTGGATATCAAATAACCATCTTTGTCCCCTTTATTTCCTACTGAAATCTTTGGTATTAATGATGACTTCATCTGGTGACATCAATGACAACTTTAACTTAGTAACTCAAAATGTCCAACATATAGAGTTTATCCCGTGCACTTTAGGATTTCAATATAAATATAATTAAGAAAATATTTTGTAGGATATATATATCAATTTAGGATTTTTAGAGTAGCATGAGAAAATAATTCTAGTAAGGATGGTCCTTACACTTAAGGGTTTCTAGGGCAATATAAATAAAAAAATATTTTTGAGGCTATTCCTTACACTTGAGTTTCTTCAATATAGCATAAACCTATAAAAGATATTAATGAAAATAAAATTATTGGTGTTAATTAAAAATGATAGGAAGACCCTCAATGAAATAATTAGGATAAAATACAACTAATAGGAATATCAATTTGGAAAACTAGAAACAAGTATCATAAGTGTTAACAAGAAGTGGTAATGATAAAGTCAAATTATATAACAGAAAAAGTGATAATGAAGATAATATCCTAAAATACAATGGCATGAATAAGAACCCTAAAAAAATATTTATTACTGAATTAATAGTTTGTTATAGAGTTGAGCTTATTTTAATACAACCAAAAAAATAGTGAGGAATATAAGGATTAATTTAAAAATATTTGGAATATGGTAAACTATCTGGAAGTTTCTATAATATGAACTTTGGGGGTTATTGCAAAAATATGTGACAAACATAAATGGGGTATGTAATTACTAGAATAAGTACTCAATTTACTATTTTTTGTAGGAAATAGAAAAATATAAAAGTTGGGCTTGTCAATTTACATGCTCCAACTACAAATACTTTTCACGATAGATTTAACAAGTAACTCAATTCATTTGTCTCAAGCTTAGTGTTGATTCATAGTTGTCATTTATGGATTATTTGAGGGTACCTCAATACATTTCTATCTCTATTTAAAAATAAGGGAAATTCTTATTGGTAGACTATATCAATGGAGTAATTTAATTATTTTTAAATTCAAGTGGTCTTTGGGAAGTTATTCTTTCAATAGTTCAAAATGCATGTGATAATAAATATAGAGTATACAATATCTTTAGACATTTATCACAAGCAATATCATATCACAAACCTATCCTATTGAGATGTGATCTACTCAATAATGGTCATCCAAATCCATTTTAATATTAGTCTTTGCAATTCCAAATTCTTAATTTTATCCAAACGGTAATGTTATTGCAAGATGAAACAAGTTTTTGGGATCATATATGTATAGGTTTGTTTAAAGGATAAAATATCTAAAGTAGAAATGAATATTTAGAATGCCAATTATTTTGGTAACATTTAAATTAAAGAGAATTAAATCCAAGCTTAAAAATTTACAAGAGATAGTAGAAAGCAATGGAATGGCCAAGATACTTATGTGCCAAAAAATAATTACTTTATGAATATCATAATATTGTAAAATGAAGACTCATATTGGTCCAAAAAATCTAGAGATATAAATTAAGTGAATAGAAATACAAAACTCTTTTATGCTATAGCTAAAACATATTTTTCTTTTTAATGAATCAAAAATATGGAAGAAGTATTGAATAAGAAGAAGATATTAATAGAAAAGCAAATAAATATTTCAAAGATATTCTATTAAAAATTGGGAAAGATAAGAATGTTCAAGGAAAGCTCTTGCAAAATAGTCCATCAATTATTCTACAAAGAAAAAATCAAATCTTGATGAGGAATATATCTATGGAAGAGCTATCATGGGCTATTTTCTATTTCCAATACCATAAGGCACCTAGACTTAGTGTATTTCCTAAATTTTCTTTCAATAATTTTAGGATTTGTTGAAGAATGATATGTTGGTTGTGGTTGAAGAGGATAAGAAAAAGAAGCATACAATAATTAAGATCAATGCCACCTCTATTTCCTTGGTTTCCAATAAACAAGAGAAATTATTATGATATTTTTTCTTTCATAAGAATTATTAATGTTAGGTCTGAGGTGTAGATCAATTAGTTCATCCAAACCTAGTAAGGGGGGCAGAGGTCCAAGGTTCAAATCTTGGGCCTTGCTAGACTGAACACTTCTCCCTTTCCTGGTGCTTTCAGCGGTGTAAAAGGTTTAAAATGATTGTGGCATGATGGTTATAGGGGTGGACTGTGCAAAGTACTGTGTGGTGGCTTTCGAGCAGACAATGCAGAATACTACGGTGACCATAAAATACAGATAGCATGATTGGATCATCGTGGCAGCTACTGATTCCAACATGTAAAATCAAAAATATATATAGTTTTAATGTTATTTATAAGATAATTTCAAATATTATGGAAAATAGATTGAAAAATACTATATATTGTGTTATCTCAAAGGAACTAGATGGTTTTTTTTGTGGTAAATAAATTGTTACTAGAATAATAATTACATAGGATGACATAAATTATCTTCAGTCTATAAAATAAAAGTAGATATGAACAAAGTCTTGAAATATGTGTAATATGATCTTGTTAGGCCAAGGTCAAAAGTGTAGAAAAAGTTCTTATGAGCAATATTAATGTAGCCTATAGGAAAGTGTATTTGTAAGCCTATGAGAATCCTTCATGTAAATACTTTGACCATCATCTATTTAAGCCTATGGGCATGCTCATATAAGCCTAAGGGCATATTTCACATTTCACCCTTAATGATATTGGTTAATCCATCTATTTGGATAACCTTGATTAAATGGTTTAATTTATTATTATTTTATTATTGTAAACTTAACCCCAAAATCAAGCTAATGTCAGCTTAAGATTAACTATTCATTGGGGTTTTTGGTATCACTATAAATGCCCCCAATGATTGATCATTTGTATGATAAGTGTGAATAAAATATGAAATATTAGGGGTGCCTACTAGCACCCACTTTCTATCTTCCCATGTTTCTCTTTCTCTACTTCATTTATCATTTCTATATTTAATTTTATCTTGCTGATTTTATGCTTATTTTCTACATATAATCATGGTGGATTTATGTTTTGAAAATTTTCTAGAAAGTATTGTAAATTTTGATATAAAGTATATGATAGGGTTTGTTGGAATTTTATGCATGATATTTTTAAAATTATGGTTTTAATAAAGGCTAATGTGAATGGGCTATATGTTATTGTAGCAATCCAAAATATTCTATTTTTATCAATGGATACCCTATAGATACTTTATATTATCCCATGGACTCTACCAAGATGACTCACTATCTTCTTATATCTTCATTATTCTTGTTGAGGAATTGGGAAGAGATTTCTCAAAGGTAAAAATAGAAGGAAAAAATCAATGATATTTAGGTTACAACAAATGGTCTCTTCAAATATCATATCTAATTTATTGGTGATACTTTTCTTTTAGGCCATACCTTAGTGAGGCCATGGATTTTAAACCAATGTTTACACTACCTGCATAATTCTAATAGGTTATTTTAGATATTTTAGTGTTTAATGTTGGAAAACTACCATCAACATATCTAGGCATTTATTTATCTAATAAATAAAATAAGAATAAGATCTCAGACTATATTTTAGTTAGAATCAAATCTTGTTTGACGGGTTGGAAAATTAAGTTATTAACCATTTTGGAAGGGTACAACTTATAAATATTTCATTTTAATCCATATATATGTGTATGATATTAATTTCAATATTTCCAATGGGTATAGCATTTGAGTTTTAATATATGAGGGGGAAAATATGTTGCCTTTTGAAATTTGGATAGATTTTTCAAAGGAAATAATATTGGATGGATAGGATCACAAAATTGCAGACTTGGTAAAACTTGGCTGGATATTATTTAAATATCATGGAAAGAGTTGGGTAAAAAAGTTACTTTAAAATATATAGGTCTTGTTGATGCTATAAAAATGTTCAAAAAATAAACCATGTCTAAAGGCTTGACAAAATAGAACTTCATATTAAAGATATTACAATTGATAAAGAAGCATATTAGGTGGTCATGCAATGAGAGGGATCCTATATACTTTTGGTTTGATGCTTGATTGAAGCCTTATCCTCTTATTTTCATCCCAAATAAAAACCACTAGATGATAAATGTTTAGCTTATAGAGATTTGAAGGTCAAAAATTATATTAATATGAGCAACAATTTCATGTTAGATATTTTAATTAGCAACCTAGTTAAAGGAGAGGACCTTTAAAAAAGCACAAATGGGCTACATATTACACGTCAATGGTTCTACTTTCTCATTGTTTTATGTAGAAGTATGGGTTGGTTTAAAATCTATCAAAAATATAGTGGATACTCAGTCAAATTGGGATATAACATTTTAAAACAATTAGAATTTTCTACTACTAAAGATATACCTTGAAATAATGTTTGGTCACTTTAGGCCCTTAATGAGCATCAACATTTATTTAGTTAGTCCTCCAAAGTAAAATTCTTACAAATACGAGTCTATAAAAAATATGACATCATGGACCTTTTAACCATACCTTATGTAAAAAGTATCTAGTAACATTAGATCATTTACTTCATTATTGTCCCTTTGCTTACACAACTTGGGGCCACTTTTTTTTAAGAATTGAGATTATATTGGGTAGATCCATCAACATTGGAAGAGTTGATGTAAAGTTGGATTAATTGTTTCAAAGCTAAATCATTATATATTCTGTGTAGGATTAGTCTTGAGATTATTTTTTGGAATCTAACTTGAAAGGAACAATAGAATTTTTAAAAACAAATCTTAAAATCATCCCAAGTTTAGAATCTACTATTGTCTCTCTTGAAAAAAATTATAGGCATGGTTCTCATCATGGGAAGTTTTGACTATGGGAAAAGAGGTGCTAGCCTATTGATTAAAGGATATAGTACAAGGGTAACATGTGACAATAGAATTAACTCAAAAAATATGTGGATATTTATGGTAAAATGAAAACATCTAGAATATGGGTTCATCAAAATAAATCTTGATGATATTTTCAAAGGAAATATGGCTATTGTTGATGGATGTGATGTTCTTTATAATAATGAAGGAAAAGTCCTCCTCAAAATCATATGGAAGTTCAACTAACAACTATGCAAAGCTAGGGAAATTTTTAAATAGATCAAAATTATCATTAAAAAGGATGGGAAAATATTTTAATTGAGGGGTTCACAACTTATTAATAATTCTATCAATAAAATGGAACTCAGTATTTGGGTCAAAACTAATATTATTTCTAATATTCATAATTATTTTGGAAGTAATGTCTTATAAATTTTAATATATCTATAGAGAATGAAATTGGATAGGAGGTAATTTATCCAATCATGGTATTGATTTCATTTTGGCAAAATTTAAATTTTAGATATCGATTGACCAAGGGAAATGTTATCTTTTAATGAAAAATATATCATGGAGTTGATTGTAATAACATAGTTGTTTGAGGAAGATGAAGAATACCTTTGGTAAAAATACAAGTTAGATATGGTCTAATTGATCTAAATAGTAAATTTAGTATTTTTTATTTTAATAGGAGTGGCCCCTAATGGAATCCAAACATAGCTT
Source organism: Wollemia nobilis (assembly GCA_028583015.1). Lineage (NCBI taxonomy): Eukaryota > Viridiplantae > Streptophyta > Pinopsida > Araucariales > Araucariaceae > Wollemia > Wollemia nobilis. The sequence continues at coordinate 2,651,158 of JAQPPZ010002979.1, forward strand.
ATTAAATTTTAAAAAACTGATCAATAAATCATATAAATTTAGAAAATTTTAGAAACAAGAAATACCTAAAGACTTTGTGTCAATTTATTCCTCTCCAAAATTTGCAAACTTTTTAAATAAATCATTCCTCTCCTTCAAACCCTCTTTTAACATGTATTATTGATCTAACAAATTATTTTATATTATACGAAAACATTATGGCTCCTTTGGATGAATAGAAACAATCATATTTTTATTGGAAAGAAGAGACAACTTACATACTTCTCTCTAGAACTCACTTCTTATAAAATTATTTTGCAATTTTGTTGGAGAAGATTACATTATTTAGTACATGCTAATGTACCCCCATGGTACCTTTATGGTATAAATGTAAATATGTAATAGATTAGGGTTTGTATCTATAGTTTAGATGAGTGATTTATATTTCCCATTTATGTAAGTATTTATGTGCAAGAAATGCAAGTGTCATGTAAGAGTGCAATGTGCAGGATATGCACAAGTGTCATTTAAGTAAGAGTGCAAGTGTATATTGAGAGAATGTGCACAAGTGTCATGTGTGTAAGTGTGCAAATATGTAATGTGAGGATGTGCACAAGTGTCTTGTATTAGGAATGCATGTAGGAGAGTAAGATTCATGTAGAAGTAGGCAATTATCATAGAGTTAAAGTATGCATGTAAGAAGAGAGTGAAGAGTCTAGTATACAAGTGGCAATATGAGAATCCAAAGATCAATAATAGGAAAGGTTGCATCTCCTAGATATGTGAGGAGTGCAATAGACAAGTATTGAAGAGTCATATTACTATGTCTATATTATGGATACAAAGCTCCATACAATGTAAGGAAAAATGATCTGTAGCAATCACCATATAGCAAGCATTGATAATAAAGCTTGTATACATATTTTGAGCAATTTTATTGTAAGTATTATTCATGCATGTACATGAATTATTTTTGCCATTTACATTCATATTTGATATTATAAGTGAATGTTATTTTATTATTATATTGGCCTAGATATATATTATTGCTCATATATTTAATTTTACTCTTGATTATTGATATTTCAACCTATAATATTATGGTTTAATTATATTGGGACTTGTGATATTTTGAGATAGTTAGGCTTAAAATCCAACAGTGGTATCAGAGCTACCACTTAAATCTATCCATTTTTTATAGAGTTATATTTCAAAGCCACCATAATATTGGATTCTATCCACTTTGAAAGCAGTGAAGACTTGGACTCTATTTTAAAGGTCTAATTGAGTAGATATTGAGGGGACAAGGAAAATTCATCCTAATTTGGATGTTAGGGTATTTCCACTTGGTTCAAGAAAAAACAATGAAGACTAGGACTCGGCTAGAATTGATTAAGGGCCAACTCAAAATAAATTTGGATGTGGGAACATTCAAAGTCACCTTGATAATATTTTGGATTCCCTAGGGAGAATCATTATTGAATATTGAGAGAGCCCACTCAAGAGAAAGTTGGATGTGGGGGGGCATTCATAGTCACCTTGATATTTATTTTGGATTATATAGAAAATAGGAGAATCATTTTGTTCTTAGGTGCAACCTAAGACATCAAATGTATATTATAGAAGATTGAGAAGCATGAAAGCTTTCAAAGATTGAGAAGCATCAAAGCTTTCCATAGATTGAGAAACATCAAATATTCCATGGATAGAGAAGCATATTAGATTCCTAAGTACAGATATTGAGAAGCAATATAAGCTTCCATAGAGAAAAATAGTACAAAATAAGTATAGAGAAGAAGCCTCCAAGGCTCCTAAAATATAGAAATATAGAGGCATATAGAAGTTGAAGTTTTGGTTGATCAAAAAACTAGAAGCATTAGGTTGACTTCAAATTTATAGTCTTGGCCTTGAATCGTATAAAGTATTTTTTAATAAGTTTTGAATAGCATTATCCTACCATGAGAAAGGAATATAAGAAATCTAGTCTCATAGAAGACAGTAAGAAGCATCAAGGCACAATAAATGTCTAACTAGTGGAGCTATCATCCATCATATAAGCAAGTGGCTAGTACCTAAGCAGTAAACATTTAAGTGATCATCATCCAAGTGGCTACTATCTAAAATATTAAGTAGCAGACTAAGTGACCAACATTGAAGAGACTAAGAAGCTATCATTGAGGAAACTAAGTTATCAACATTTAAGAGACTAAGCATGTAGCATTGAGAAAACTAAGTGACCAACATTGATGAGACTAAGACACTTGAATTGAGGAATCTAAATGACAAGTGTTAAGAAGCATAAGAAGGTAATAATAGAAGAGATAGGAAATTTTGTCTAGAGTGGAAACATAAGAGCATTATCAAAGTAACATTATCCAAAGCAACAACAAGAGAATAGCAAATGACATCCAGTATTTGAGCACTAATAGAGTGCTATCTTGAAGAGATTTGAATGTGTTATCCAACATAAGAGATAGAGTATGCTCTAAGCATGCTATCTAGTAGAATATATTGAGTATGCTCCAAGCATGCTATCCAATAGAATATATCGAGTGTGTTATCCAGAAGAGACCCAAATGTGATATCCAATAAATGTAGCCCAAGCATGTTATCTAGCTAAAGAGACTCTAGATAAAATTTGATAATGCTATCAACTAGAGTAGATTCAAATAGGAACTTGAGCATGCTATTACCTAAGAGTGCTAGAGCATTAAGTGCCATACTCCAAAAATTCAAATACCATCTAATTTGAGCATTATAGAACATTGTAAGCATTGCAGTCAAAATTGAGCATTGGAGGAGTCAACATAGTTGGTAGGTAACATCCATATGTTACAACTTGGAAGCATTAATTAGAGGCATTATTTTGGATTTAAGCAATGCTTCAAAAAATGAAAGGTACATTAAATTACCTTTTACATAACTATTATTTGGATGGAAAGTAATGTGGATTGAATTTGAACTTTATTAAGTGGGAGTTATAAGGTTTTCTACCCTAATAATTTTTAAAATTTATTTTTAAAATTTATTTATTTCAAAAGTTAATTTTTGAAAGATTTAAATTTATTTAAGTTTTGGAGTGAAAATGATTTGTAATTTTAAATTTTTTATTTGAAATAGGTTTTTAAATTTTGAAGAATTGAGAATTTTTTTTTAAAGTTAAGGAGTTAAAAGGTTTGAAATTTTGAGTTTTTTAGTTTTTGAAGTTTTTTGAAATTAGAAGAAATTTGGTTTGAAGTTATTTGAAGATATTTTTTAGATTTTGCAAATTTAATTTTGTAGGGAGTTAAAAGGATTTCTACTTCAAATGTTTAGAAAAATATTTGCAAGTTTCTTATTTGAAGTTTTTTGAAATTGCAAGTTTGGAGATATAAGGATTTCAACCTCAAAGGATTTCAAAAATTTAAATTTGAATGAGTTTCGTTATGTCAAACAATAAAATTTTCCTTTATAAATCTCAAGTCTTGAAAGGATCAAATTTTACATCATGGAAGAACAAAATGAAATCAATTCTTACTGTAGAAAAACGAAGGGATATTGTTAATGGAACAAAAATAAAACCTAGTGAAGATGAAAGAGAAATACAAAAATTTGAAGAAAGTGATACAAAGGTACTCATGTTAATTACATTTGGAATAACTGATGAAATACAACCATATTTAAGTGAATCAAAAACTTCTACATATGCATGGAATACATTATGTAAAATATTCAAAGGAAAAAACAAAGCAACAATTTTGAATTTACAATCTCAATTATATTTTTTAAAGGTTAATAGTGGAGAAAGTATAGAACTCTTTCTTCACAAAGTAGCAGATATAAAAGCTAAAATTTTGACTATGGGAGAAAATATAGAAGACAAATTTCTTGTTCAAGTTACATTGAGAGAAAGTTATAAAAATTTAGTTGCTTCCTTACAAGTACTAAGGAAACTATATTTGATGATTTATTCAATATTATTCAAGAATATGAAGTTGAAAATTTAGTCAATGATGAAATGACTAATAATGCCTTGGTATCTAAATAAAATATACCAAGTAATATTGCTATAACATCCAAGTATATATCTAAATGGAATTCAAGATTTTGTCATATATGTAAGAGAAAGGGTCATAGTACATATTTTTGTAGATATAATCAAAGAAAACAAATAAATAAAACTTTTCAACAAAAGCAATATCAACCTCGATAATGTTATAATCAATAGTGGTAAGCATTTCAGGATTAGTATCAACAACGTCAATATCATCCTCAATATCAATATGGTCATCAACAACAATATTAGCTACAATTTAGAGAAGAAAATAAAAAAGGAAATTTAGTTCAAGAAATTTATGAAATTCAATATTTAGAAGAATCGTTAGAAGGAAATGAATTCAAAGCTCTTACAGTAAAACTCTTAATCAATGAATACATTCATGAAAATTCTTCAAATATTTATGAAGATATTGATGTTGAAAATATTATAGAAAAACAAGATATAGGAGAAAAGACTTTAGAGGTACAACAAGGCAAGATCAAGACCTAGATAGAAAAGAATAGAATAAAGAAACAAAAGAAGATAAGGAAAGTTAAGAGGAAGATAGCCAAAATATATATAGATCAAAAGTAATGTCAGAACAAGAACCTAACGAATCTCCAGAAGGATCTTATACTCAAGATCTAGATAAAATCTTGATTGAAGATGAAGACTAAAGTCTTCAATAATAAAATAATGTAATACAAGGGGTTGTTGAAGAATATTATATTATTTGGTACATGTTAATGTACCCCCATGGTAAGATTATTTTCCAAAATAAAACCTCAATATAGAATTCCCTTTTCTTCTAGATTGGCAAGTTTCCAGTTTTTCTCATACTTTGTTGAAGCCTTCTAGAGCTAATGTGTTTTGGGAAATACCTCCAAAAGGCTAGGTTAAGCTTAATTTTGATGGAGCTTCAAAAGGTAATCTGAGTGCTACTGGAGTAGGTGGGGTAGTAAGAGATGAGACAGGTGATTTTTTATTAGAATATGTTGAACCTCTTGGTAGTCAAACTAATCATTTTGCAGAAGCTAGAGATCTCCTATTGGGCACTCATTTTTTACTGCAAATGAAGGCAGGGGATGTCATAATTGAAGGGGATTCTTTAAATAAATTTAAATCTCTCAAAGAAGAACAAGAAGTGATTTGGACAATAGCAGAGATGATTGATGGATGTAGAGTGAATTTATCACAGCTGAATTTATCAGAACTTAGCATATCTATCAAGAAGGGAAATGGAGTTGCAGGTCTTCTGGCCAACATTGGAGTTTCATTGGAAGAGAGTAAGCCTTGGACAAATAATTTTTCCCAGTCATTACAAGATATAGGGGTAAATAATAAAATAAGGAATGTACCTTTGGAGGAGCAGTAAGGAATAAACAGATTGGATAATATTCACAAATGATGGGAATTAGTTAGATTGAGGCAAGTTGTTGTAGTATGGTCTTGACTGTTTCTTATGGATATTGTTGTTTAAGTTGTACTTGGTTGTGTGTTGCTCAAATTTTAGTTTAATTCACTGCCAGTTTGTGTTTGTACAGGGCAATTTTGTATTGGTCAGCAAGTTATGTAGCTGACAAGTAGTTCTTTGTCAGTTTTTTTATGTTGAACTATATATTTTTCTAGATTTTATAAGGGTTTGGGGACCTTAAAACCCCTTCTTACCATAATAAAATAAAATGTACCCCCATGGTACCTTTATGGTACAAATGTAAATATGTAATAAAATTAGGTTTGTATCTATAGTTTAGATGAGTGATTTATATTTCCCTTTTATGTAAGTATTTATGTGCAGGATGTGCACAAGTGTCATGTAAGAGTGCAATGTGTAGGATATGCACAAGTGTCATATAAGTAAGAGTGCAAGTGTGTATTGAGAGAATGTGCACAAGTGTCATGTATGTATGTGTGTAAATATGTAATGTGAGGATGTGCACAAGTATCTTGTATTAGGAGTGCATGTAGGAGAGTAAGAGTTGTGTAGAAGTGTGCAAATGTCAGAGTTCAAGCATGCATGTAATAAAAGAGTGAAGAGTCTAGTATACAAGTGGCAATATGAGAAACCAAAGGTCAAGAATAGAAAATATTGCATCTCTCAAATATGTGAGGAGTGCAATAGACAAGTATTGAAGAGTCACATTACTATGTCTATATTATGGAGATAAAGCTCCATATAATGTAAGGGAAAACAATCTATAGTGATCACCACATAGCAAGCATTGATAATAAATCTTGTATACATATTTTGAGCAATTTTATTGTAAGTATTCTTCATGCATGTACATGAATATTTTTTGCCATTTACATTCATATTTGATATTATAAATTAATGTTATTTTATTATTATATTGACCTGGATATATATTTTATTACTCATAGATTTAATTCTACTCTTGATTAATGATATTTCGACCTATAATATTATGGCTTAATTATTTGGGGCTGAAGAGAAATAATACCCTGATAAACAAAATCTAGAAAAGTAGTAAATGCATAATCAAAGGAAAAAATAGAGAAGAAGAAACACATTACACAAGAATTTATCCTAGAAAACCCTTTCAAGAAAAAACCCAGCAAGAATATTTTCTTATTGTATAAACTTGATTGTCTCCAATACAATAATATCATTATCCATGTTTTGCTTGCTTTCGCTTATAATTACATTGCTTGCACATTTCACACACCAAAAATTCATTCAAGTGTTGTTTTATATACCAAAAACACAAGAAAGGGAATTACAATACCATGGATGAAAATCCATGCGTTGACTATACATTAACCTAAAATTGCCCATATGGATCTAAAAAATAGCTTAAACCCCCAAAACAATTCTTGAGGGCTACCATCCCCAGATCCCCGAATAGGGGCTACCGCCCCTATACCCCCGCTCAGGGCCTGACCCAATCCCAAACCCCAACGCGTATAGGGGCAGAGTGTCCAATCCTCTCAGAGTTAATCCCACCTAAATATCGTGGAAAATATTCAACACAAATCCAACAATGACTTGTGATATTATGAGATAGTTAGGCTTAAAATCCAACAAATTTTATTTACATATTAGAGTGGCTTAGAGTCGTGTGGCATTTTTTCTGAAGATAGGTATAATAGTTGGGAAACCTAAGACTATGGTTGGTAGCAATAAGTTTCCAAGGATATACAACATACTTGATATTTGTGATGCACCTTCTAAAGAGAGGCATGAAAGTCTCTTTGTTGAGATCAATAGTGATAGAGGTGGTAATGTGGTTAAATGTGTTTATGGTATGAGGATACTCCCTAACATGGTTCTTTATTCCCCAATATTTTAGTGTATGCTTCAATTCAAATAGAAAGACTTACCCATTCACCTTCGTTGATTGCACTTGATATTTAAACGATTTCCATTGGAATTTTTTGGACAACTTTGTGTAATTTATTTAATCTTTGTTCTAGATGGTGCTCACTTAGGCTAGAATTTTTATGAGTTAAGCATGCAATGATGTTTTTAAAAAAAGGTTATATTGTACTTCTCCTTCTATACAATTAACATCAATCCACATGAGAAAAGTACCTAGCATTGATAAAAAGTATTTTAATATTTATTTTGAATTGTCCTTCATGTTCTCTAACAAGAAGAAAATATATTTGGCAAATGATCTTGGGAAAAATTCTGAAAAAAGACTATTCCTAGCAATCTTGTGCTAAACAATATGGCAATGACATATGTGCATAAGGAAAGTAACTATGACAAAGATAATATTTATATATTAGGCAACACATGACCTATGTTGAGGTCACATACAACTACATCCAAGAAAGTAATTTTTACCGATGATCCTCACTAAAAGAGGGATTAAAGCTCACTAAATCCCAAGCATGTTTGTAAGAGAATAAGGGTGTACCTCCAAACTAAATCATCATCTTTGGATGAATTAATAGTATTTTAAGACTTCATGATTGTTTGTATTAATTTTTCATGTTTTATAGTTAGGTGTTTAAGTTTTTAGATATTACACCCATGATAGGACTTGTTATATTTTGGAATGTTGATGTCCCTGATAGGGCATAGGCTCTTCATCCAATAGAAATTATTGGGTTTGATAGGGATGTATAGTTTTTTAATTAACCTTATGTTAGGTTTATATGGTTATCTATACTTCATGGGTACTATTTATTGGTAAAACTCTTTCTTGGAAGGATATCTACTCAAGCATTATTTATGGTGTTATTTAATGTAAATTTTATTGTTTTTTTCGGCTTGTCACTACCACAAAAACTTTATGGCTCTTCTAAAAGGATAGAAACAATCATTTAGCAACTAGTAAGGAGACAACTTGTGAAATTCTCTCAATAAGTATTTTTTATGAAATTGTTTTGTAGGTATCTTTACATATTGGAATGGATCAAAGTGATGTGATACCTTGTTTCAATGACAAGTACACTAGTGGGAAAATATAAGAGGGGAAAAGGTAGGGTAAGTTTCTAAGGATTCACAAAATCCTTGGTCTTTATAATACACTTCTTGAATAGTCTCTCTATAAATACCAAGAATCATAAAGATAATCATTTGATTAAATATGATAGTGGCATGGGGGTAGTTCTTGATGTGGTTCTTCCTTCCCCAATATTTCAATGTATTCTCCACTTCAATTAGATAATCCTACTCATTCACCTTCATTGGTCACACTTGATATTTCAAAGATTCCTCTTAGAACTCCTATTAACTGTGGGTAACTTTGTGAGGTTGATTTAGTCTCCTAATTTCTCATGAGTTAATCTACAATGTTGTTGAGAGAAAAGGTTGTCCTATAGTTTATCCTTTTATATAGTCAAAATAAATTCACATGACCAAAGGCCTTAGCATTAACATATAGTTGTTTAATAACAATTTGAATTCCTCCTTCATGTTACTAGGAAAGAAGAAAAGATGTTTAAAAAATAATCTTGGGAAGATCCCTAAGTAAGATGACTCCTAGTAGTCCTTTACTCAATAGGACAATAGTGACATGTGAGTATAAGAAAAGAAAGCATGATAGAGAAAATCTTCAAATAATAGGCAAGGCAAGACTTGTGTTGAGGTTATATATTGTTGCATCTAAGAAATCATTTTCTATTGATGGTCCTCATCAAAAGAGGTCTCATCATTCATTAAATTTTGGGCATGCTTTTAAGAGTATTAGGAGGCTATCTCGAAACTGGAATGGTCATCTTTAAAGTTAGTGTTGAGATTTCATATTTTGTAGTTAAGATACTATGCTCATGATTGGCAAATGGACTTGCTATGTTTTAGACTATTGATGTTCCCAATAAACATAAGCCCTTCCAAAATTTAAAAAATAAACTATTTTTATTTTAAAAATATGTTTAAAAATCAAATGCTAAATCTTGACTTAATGTAAGATGCACCAAATTATTTTTTAAATTACATCATTTTATTTTATGTTAATATGTCAAATATCAATTTTATAAATATATATATTATTTTACATAAAAACGTACATTAAAAGAATTTAATTATAATTTACTTAATAATCTATATTAGCTTAGAAGGAAACATGGCGTAGCAATACTCTATTAAAAAAAAATGTGCTAGTTTTTGATTCACCAGATCGTATTACACGACAAGTGAAGAGCATACTACTAGTGTTGGAGTATTTTTGGTTCACCAGATCGTGTTACGCGGCAAGTGAAGAGCATAATAACCACAACAAAATGTTTTTTAATGGGGTTTTTAGAGAAAGATAAAAATAATGAGTTAGGAAGGAACAAAAATGCTGAAAAAGAATTTTTATTTTGAAAAAATGAATTATACAACTAAAACCTTCGAAAAACCTCCTAAAAAGGGAGAAAAATTACACAAGAAAAACAATCTTTTAAATGTCAAAACTTCAAATAATACAGGTCCCAATATAGACTCCGTTGAACTCTCTAGTAAAATTTTGGTTGTGTACGAGCATTCTTCAAGGTTAGAATCCATCTCAGATTCAATTGGAATAAGTCAAGAAACAAGGAAAAAAAATTGAAGATGGATTCTAATCAAAAAGTAGGTCGCAAGACCAATCAATATCATATGGTAAAAAAAGGTGAAAAGCTTGTAGAGGAAGGTAAGATTAATGTCCTTCCCAACTTTTTTATCCCTGGTATTAATGAAGATCATCACTTGGAATATTAGAGTACTCAAAGGGAGTCTTTCAAAACAAAATGAAATTAGAAGAATGATTCAGATAAATCATCCACATCTTGTTTTCCTTCAAGAAACAAAGATGTCAATGGAAGATATGGACTCAATTACCAGTAAAATTTGGCCAACTGAAAAAGTGGTTTCCCTCAATTCCCAAGGGACTTCTGGTGACATTGCTTGTATTTGGGACCCAAAAGAGGTAGTTATTCACCATATGGTTGGCATTTGGGGTCTATTGGCTATAGTTATTCAAAGTAGACATTCCAACCAAATTATGTTCTACATTAGTGTTTATGCTTCGACTGCTTTGGAGGAAAAAAGAATACAGTGGAAGGATACAACTCATATTATCTCTCATTTTCCTGAAGCTTGGATCTTTATCGGAGGAGATTTCAATACCATCCTCTCTCTGAATGAGAAAATGGTGGGAAATAGAAATTTGGACAAAAGCACTGACCTCATGAGCGAATATATTGCAAACCTCCATCTTGTGGACATCCAACCGAGATAATGGCCTTTTGACTTGGTCTAATAGAAGGCAAGGCTTAGCTTGTATAATGGAGAGATTGGATAGGTTTTTGCTCTCTGAAAATTTCTTAATCCATGGTCACATTCCTAAAGTGAAGACTCTTAATAATGTTGGTTCAAATCATTGGCCAGTGATGGAAATGTGGAAAACCAATGTGAGTTTCTCTCCTTTTCATTTTCAATTAATGTGGCTTAGAGACATTTCCTTTAGACCTCGTATGCAACAATGGTGAAAGGAAGGTAAACCTAGGCATGGGACTAAGATGTTTTGTTTTGCCAAAAGACTGCAATACATTAAATCCAAAATCAAGACTTTGAACTGGAAAGATTTTGGGGATGTTCATAAAAAAACATGAAGTTATTGCTCATCTTGAAATTTTGAATAATAAAATCCGTGTAGATGGCCTCACAGAGAAGAGAAGTGCAAATGAAATTAAACTCACAACTCAGTTAGAGGAATGGGAAAAAAAAGAAGAAATATTATGGAAGCAAAAATTTAGAATTCAATGGCTCAAAGAAGGAGATCGAAACACAAATTTCTTCCACAAATCTCTTCTAGCTCGAAGATCTCACAACTTTATTTCTTCCCTGATATCATATTCTGGAGATGTTGTTTATACTTGGGATGGCATGAACTCTATTGTTGTTGATTACTTTTCTAATATTTTTGATGCTACTCCTCTTGACTCAGCTTCTCAACAAAATGTTCTTCAAGCAATCCCTTCTCTTATCACTTCTAAGGAGAACTCTATTTTGACTGCTCCTATTACTATCAATGAGCTTCAACAGGTAGTTTGACTGCTCCCATTGAGTTCTACCAAGAGTTCTTATCAATGGCAGGCCTTCTCAGTCGTTCCCATATTCCAGAGGTATTAGGCAATGTGACCCGTTATCCCCTTATTTATTCATCATTCTTGTTGAATGCTTGGGTAGGACTATAACCAAAAAGAGGGAAAACAAAACCCTTGAGGGAGTTACCATTTCTCATGGAGCTAGACCTATTTCTCATCTTCAATTTGTGGATGACTCTACTCTTTTAGGTAAAGCTACAATTAAGGAAGCTTCTAATATTAAGAAAATAATTAGTTTTTTTTCTAAGGCTACTGAGCAGTTGATCAATGAAGACAATTCTAAAGTTATTTTCTTTCACTACTCTGCTAGACAGGAATCCATGGTCTTGGATAAATTAAGATATAAGAATACCTCCCTTCCACTTACTTATTTAGGTATTCCCATAAATTTTCAAAGGTAGAAAAATAAATATTGAAATTGGTTGTTGGACAAAGTCAAGAAGAAAATTGGAAAGTGGACCAACAGGTGGCTTTCCTCTGGGGGTAGAATCACCTTGGTAAAATCAGTCCTTCAAGCTATTCCTATTTATGTATCTTCTGTTTTGAATATTCCAAATGTTGTTCTTCGAGAATTGGATAAAATCAGTCATCGTTTCCTTTGGAGTGGTACTAAGGAGAAAAGAAAATGGGCCTTGGTGAAATGGGACACTTTATGTCTTCCTATGGATAAAGGGGGGTTAGGATTCCGATCTTCTATTAATAACAACAAAGCTTTAGCTGATAAATTATATTGGAGGATGTTGCATAACCCCAATGCTCTTTGGGCCAATAATCTACGTGCTAAATATGCTGAGAACAAATGTCTTGAAGACCTTGTTCGCTATCAACTTCCTACCAAAGGTTATCCTATTTTAACAGTTCTTAAGACTGGTGAGGATATGATAAAGAAAAATTTATTTTGGATCATTCATAATGGTCAACAGGCAATTTTTTGGACAAATTCTTGTGATGGTCACAAGCCTTTGATAACTTGGTTTCCCGATTGGAGGCCTTGTATGGAGGAGCTTCACTGAGCTAATTGGATATAGGTGGCTAATTACTTTCGATACCATACTGGTAATTCAAAGGTTGGTAGATATTGGATCCCTATTAAGGACTGGCCTATTCAAATCCTAGAAATGCAAATACAAGATATTCAAGGCATCCTTCATATGAGATCTCTCTCTTGGTCCCATGAAAAATATTGTTTTGGATGGAACAACACTACTAAGGGTGAGTATTCAGTTGCTCAAGGTTATTTGACCTTATGCCATAATAATCCCAACCATTCTTCTGACATATTTTCTCAATTGTGGGCTCAAAATATTTGGCCTAAGGTGAGGTTCTTTAATTGGCTTTTATTTCATCGTAGGGTGCTTACTGGTGAGCAACTTATGAAGCATGGTTTTCATGGCCCTTTTAGATGTGATATGTGTGAAGAGAATGTAGAAACTCTCAACCATTTTTTTATTGAGTGTACTTTAGCCTCTGAGCTATGGAGGAGAATGGCCACTTTACTTGGCTTACAGGTGGTCCAATTTTTTTACTTTTGAACAGACTTTTGAGGGATTGGCCTAATCAAGAGGGTGTTGATCATTTTATTAGGCAGTTAGTTTGGATGGGTTCTATCATTCTTCTTTGGAATATTTGGATTGAAAGGAATAGTCAAATTTTTAATCAAGATAGGAAGGATATTCACTATATTTGGCAAAAGACCATAGCCAACTTAGTTGAATCAGTCCATCAACTTCTTAATCACCCCCAAAACTCCCACCAAATATGGGATCAAGTGATGCAAAGATTGAAGATTAAATCTTCTAAGGACAACCAACTTAAAGGGAATGTGAGTATTAGTAAGATGGATAGGACAAGAAATTGGCAACCTCCTCCTAAGGATTTTGGAAAAGTCAATACTGATGGAGCCTCTAGAGGGAACCCTGGAAAATCCAGTGTGGGAGGAATTGGTAGACTTTTAGATGGCTCCCTGGTTTCTACTTGTGCTGAGAATTTGGGTATTCTTTCCAATAACCTTGTTGAGGGGTATGGTATCCTCAAAGGCCTTCAGGAGGCTACTAAGGTTGGATGGGAAAAGGTGTTAGTTGAGTCTAACTCTCAACTTATGATTAATATTTTGAAGACTCCTTCCAAGAATCATAAGGTTGATTGGAGAATAAAAAAAATTATTGAGAAGATTCAATTAATCCAGATGGGATTTTTGAAAGTTGATTACAATCATGTGGTCAGAGATCAAAAACAAGAGTTTTGATGCTTTAGCTAATTGGGCTTTGGACAAAGGTGATCATACTTGTTATGGCCACCCTCCTAGATGGTGGGCTTCGCAAATTAGGGAAGCTCTTCTTTCTATCATTTCTTTGGATGGCTCCAGTTACGAAGGTACCTAGTTTCTTCTTGTTTTTTTTTGTTTCTCTTTGGTTCATTCAGGTTTTTTTAGTTCTCTAGCGCACTCTTTTCTTTCTTTTGTTTCCTTTGTTGTTTCTTGCCTTAATAGTCTTCAGGTCTAGATAGGTCTTTGTTATGTTCAATTTTTTTTTTCTTTTTTGTTTAGTTTTTAAGGTGTGTGTTCTTTTGTTTTGTTTTTGTGTTCTTTGTGTTGTTTTTTTGTTGTTCTTGTGTTTTGGTTGTTTTGTGTTTTTTTATGTTTTTTGTTATTGTTCTTGTGTTTTTGTCGTTCTTGTTCTTGTGTTTCTCTTTGTTTGTGTTAATTCGTGTTTTTTTGTGTTAGTGTTTTCTATGTTTTTTGTTTTTGTTTATTGTCTATTGTTGGTTGTTTTTTATTTTATTTTTTTAATATTTTAGGTTTTGGTTGTGTTTATTTTTCATGTTTTTTTTGGGTTATGTCTTTGTAGTGTTATGTTGTTTTTGTCTTGTTTGTGTTTTGTTATGTGGTTCTTGTGTTTTTCTATGTGGTTCGCGTTGTGGTTTCTTTTATCTTATTGTGTGTGTTTGGTTGTGCTTTTGTTTTTGACACACTCAAGGAGCATGTTTTTTATTTTATTTTATTATTTTTGTTGTTATTTACTTATTTATTTACTTATTTTTATAGTGGTTTTGTGTGTTGGTTTACTCCTTGAGTATGTCAAAGGTGGCAGGCCAGGACCGAGTCTTGGGCATTTTTGACAGAATGGATACCCCTGCCTCCTTAGATCTTACCCGAACCGAAAGTGACATCAAAAAAAAAAACTAAATTAATTTATAGTTTATTATCATACAAAATAATTAACTATTATTCATATATCAATTATTTTAATCTTATATAATAAAATTGATTATTTTAATTTTTTAATTCCATCTTATTATTTTCATATTTTAACACATCTAAAACAAATCCATCGTTATAATGAAAAGGTTGACCTTTATTGATAAGATTTTAAATTTTTTATTTCTTTTTACTTTATTTAATAAATTTATAAATATATTTTTAAAAATTAATTTTTTTTTAACTTTTTATTATTAAATGGTGGGATAATCGTGAACTTGTATGAAACCTTTTTCCAACCTCGTATAGAGTGTCGTTACCTTTAAACGTATACTAGGATAACCTCATTGTTAACGTGGCAAATACTTTTATTAATAATGGTTTCTTAAGCTGTATCGGCATCACCATTACACTACCTAGGTGAACAAAATATTGATGGAAAATGCCTCTTAAATTATAGATATGGGTTTTAAATAAGTTATTAATAATCAAGCCCATACCATAAGATTCGTAAAGGTAACATGTAAATAATGTATCCTTGCAACATACATCAGTTCCAATAATTTTAGCCGGTCGAGGAACATTTGGATTTCAAAATTAATTCTTCTGACGCCATCTAATAGTTCGAAATGTTTAAGACTTAACAATTTGGAATTATATTGGAATTCGCAAGAGTAGAATTGTATCTCTTCTTTTCATTTAAGGAATATCATATGACCTTTACTGTGAATAGATTAACACATATTAAATAATAAATATTTTTTTTTAATACATACAAAAAAAGTTAATATCAATGAATGCTTCTATTATAAATCCATATTACATAATAAACATTATTCCATATATAATCTTTGTGAGCGTAAAAAACTATTCACTTCACTTCAACGTACCCAAATCTCTCGCCACCATTTTTTTTTTAAATTTACACCTCGATGAACAAAACCAAAGGAAAATATGATAGTCTACATCCCTTCTTGAAATCCACCGTAGTTTCCATATTTGATGATACTAGAGTTCAAAATTGCAATAGATCACTCCTTAGACATATTGCATTGATAACTATTATTTTTCTATTTTTTTATATTTTCTCATCATGACAGCCAACGTTAGTCATTAACGTGATGAACTTTTAAGGCTGGATCTTAGATTTTTAGAGAAACCAACAATCAAGTCACATGTCTACACTACTGTGACATCATATATCATTGGTTACCACTTTTAGGTTTCCTTATCCTATGAAACACTAAATAATTCAATGCATCTTTGCCAAGATTTTTATAGGGCCCATTCACTAATGGCAACCATAGAAACTCCATCACAGTGTAACAATGTACACTCATGTGACTATTGTCTATTTCAAATGTCCAAGAACAACATCATAGCAGTGAGTGGTTAGGCAATCTCTATCTCACAAGAAATCCAAGGGACAGCTGAATTGAAAAGACTTCACTTCCATCTTGCACAACCAATTCTTAAACATATATTGATGGCAAATCAATCCTTAAACGCAAGTCTTGATGATTCTAAAAGCAGTAATTAATAGATTAAGAATGCTTAGTATTTCGTTGAATATACGTTGAAAGAGAAGTCCACTACCCCTCTGCATCAAACTATATAGACTAAACTGAAAAGATTGAATTTCTAACGCCACTATGGCTATGAGTGGAACAATCAGATAACTACTTTTAGTCTGATGTTGCCTTGCCCAAAGATCAATCACTTCATGCTTCACAAATGTGGAATAAATTAATTTATTTTGGACAGTTGCTTTGATTAATTTATTTTCTTACCACCTTTGATTGACATACGTGATTTGTTATGACTGGACTTTGACCGAATTACCCTACCTAACCACTTTGGATCTCAGGCATCTTAAAGTCAAGGGCGTGGCCTTCTGGAAACCAGAGGCAAACTAGCCGAGAATAGAGAATCATTGTCCATCCGTTCACTAGCAGCCCATGTTCTTTTGACTCGCTGTTTTCAAGTTAAGAGGAACATTCTGGTGAGTATAAAGTGCAGCTTTCAAATAAATACCATTCGTTTGAAAACACTACTTAAAAAACCCTTTGTGGGCAGCGGCTATGGGTTCTAGGAATCGTTTCTGGTTCTGCCTGTACCAACATTATCAATTAGATTTTGGATATCTCAATTCGACTTTTTGGTAGGATGGAGATTCGAAGCTAAGATCTTTCTTGGAGGATTGCCCTCTTCTTTTCAATTCACCTATAACATTTAAGTTAAATATTTTTAATTTTAACTTCAAACAACCATCAATTAAGGTATTGTCAACCTCAACAATTTATCTGATTCTTAGAAATGGTTTCAGTAAAAGGCGAGAATGACGTGAGATAGAGATTAAAAACTTATGCTTCTTTATATTTGTTCGAAAAGTCCTGAAAATTACTAAGAGATTCGATGAAGTTTTTGTTGTCTACGATGATACTTATTAAGACATTACACCCAAACAATAGATTACAAGGCTGGGGACAAATGGGACAGGGATAAACTATTTACCAAGTGAAACTTTTGTTCAAGATAAATGGTCGGGTATGTAAACTATTTTGCCAAGTGAAACTTTTGTTCAGATGTACTATATTGATAAAGGTTTCCCCACTCATATCTCGTAATTTTTAATGTACTATATTGGTAAAGGTTTCCCCACACATATCTCGTAATTTTTAATTCTAGTTTTTGTGCAAAGTGAAAAACTACCATTCACAGCGCTGAATGACTTTTTTCTAAACAAATCTATTAATACTTCGCCACAATGGAATTGTGGGCCTCCGACCATTACTGCCAGTACATTTGCTAGATTTTTTTTTTTTTCTCCACCAAAGAGTTGTGCATTTTAATATCAACGTGCGTTAGCATTTAGACCCTTTACATTCGCATTTTAATATGTACTGGTCAACATTTAGACCCTAAGGCAGAGGCTATAGTTCAGACCCCAAAGTCAGATCTCACCTTTTGCTTGTTGGGTAGAGACTATTATACCCAATTGTGAATTAGAAAGCAAATCTTTGAATCTGAGCTTTTAGAGGATTTGTGAAGACCTAAGGATTTAGAAGAAGTCAGGCCGAAAAACAAGTTGCAAAGGCGACCCTTGAAATTTCAAACTGCATACCTAACCGAAAATTCGAACACGAGGTATGTTATCTCCCGTGAATCACGACAAATCTCTTTCGTCTGACAAATTTTTGAAGATAATGATACCCTCACGGGTCATATTGCAAGCTGTATCTGGCCTGTAATCTAAAGTAGGTGGTGACATACGTCAAATAAGCGAGTCAGAAATATATATATATATATATATGGGTTTTCAGCATTGTGCCTCCAGATGAGCAATCATCACGGTAGGCCAAATGGTGGCTGCTGATTCTCACTAGACCCTTTTTCCTTTATACAGTGTAGAAGTAACGTTAAGTTGTACTGATACAGCCCCCCCAATATGATCCTTGTACAGAAATAAACAATGTCCATTCACAGACCATACAGCTTAATTTCCAAATTTTCAACCAGCATAGTTTGAAACCTAATTGAGGATTATTTCATAACACACAGTCTAATATATGCTCCGAATCAACATGATGAGCTTTTTAACAACATAGTTTTTTAATTCATTCTTCAATTTTATACTCTTCAAAGAGTGTTTTTGTCTTCGAAAGATTAACAATAATCAACTATCCAGAAGTAACTATATAGAATATTTTAACACAGCCATTTTACTTTTCCAGAAGCAAGTTGATTGTAAATTTGTAATCTTGACTTTCAAATGTTTCCAAAGGCTATTCTTTGATGATCAGTAAAATACACATTGAAGAGGCATGAGAGCCGCCATTTTTGGTTGTCATGCTCAAAAGGTTTGACATGTGTAATCAGACATAGGACATACATTAACTTCAGGATGAAAGGTAAGTAATTGAATCAAGTAATTGTTGTTTCATCATCGTTAATATTTTAAAAAAATAAATGAAAATTGTGAATTTCCTCGACTAAAAAAAAAAGGGTACAAATTGTAAAGAATTGTCAACAACCAGAAATGACCTCTCCAATAATAGTGGAAAAGGCTTGAAATTATCAGAGCACTGTATTACAAAGAACCACTGGGTTACAAGAAACCATGGAAATATTATCCGTACAGTTGAAAAGGGCATTTCTTTGTTTTGGTATGAACTTGCCCACAATATTATGCAAAAAGAGGCAAAGTAGGATATGCAACGGAGACTACTGTCACATGGGCACACCATCTACAATCTCCGAGGAAGAGAAAATTTAGGATATTCCGAGGAAGAAATTTCTGCAGCTTTGCTAAGAGAAATACGATACAACCATTTTAGAAATTTTACAATGGTACAGGGTCAATGCCCTTGTAGACATATTTCTAAGGACAATTTGAGCTTTTCCCAGGTCCTCCATAGTAGAAATAGTTGCCCCAGTCACTATTGTACCCTTTCTGAACATTATAACACTTTGATTGCTCAGTGAAGGTGTTTAATCCTTTTGGTGCTCTTAAATTATTGGATCCATCTACTATCTGGATGTTTCGGAAGTAACTGGATTTGCCAAACCCTTCATCAGGGAAATGACCGCTGCCCATCTCAGTGGAAGTGTGTTGACCATCTGGCTCGGAATTAACCACCTCCCCACCCCATTCAATCATGCTGGCACTGTCTGCTAAGTATGAGAACAGAGGTGCTGGCCAGTATCCCAAAACATAGTCATTTCCAAATTGCATCCACCAGTTCCCTTCCTTAGGATCCTGCCAATTCAAAACAGAATTTGTATCTCAGTGGGCATCCTGGAAATGTTAAGAGCAAGAAGTTAATTGGAATAAACCAGGCTTCCATTGATTTTAATTAATATACCTTCCAAATGAGGATGCTGATATCATATTGGGATCCACCATAGTTTGACACAGGGGATATGGTAGCACCCATTGCAATATCACTGCTTATCTGAATAAAGCCTGAGCAGAGAAGGTTGTAGCATCCAGTAGCTTGATAAGAATCACTCTGCATAAGATACAGTCAACTGTTAGTATTTTCAATTAGTTACTTTTTTTCTCCTTTTCTGAAACTCAGACTGATCCAATCACCACACTAAGCAATTGTAACGGGGAAGAAGCATGTCTTATGGAAGCTTACAGTCCAATATGTGAAAAGCCTTGTGTTGTTGTCCCCGTATAGATCTGGACTCACCTGTACATTATAATCAGGCAAGAACGTTAGATTGAAATGAAATTCTAAAACCACTTGTGGGGATTGTTTCCAATGGAATGAGACTAAATGAATAGTTTAATCCTTACTTGCCATCCAGCTTCAATACTGTTTAAATCCCCATCAAATGAACCAGCCAAAATCCAGAGCTGAGACAAGCTGAACTCATTTGAAAGCTGAATGTTAGGTTCCCACACATTTATGGTTGCTTTAGCTCCATAGTATTTGTCCCCTTCAACATAGGTTATGGCATGCTGGAAACAAAACAGAACCAACACGTTTCCATGAGAAAATGGAAAAAACAGGTCATGACAAATCACTTTACCTTCCTCAGAATCAGAGAAAAAGGAGAAAACGAAACTAACCTGATGTCCACTCTCATTCAGCAAGTCAGGATCCGCAGATTTAGGCTGAGCAGGTCTTCCAAATGAACTATTCTTCCTACCAAAATTCTCAATAGAGCTTGCTCTGAGAATATCACGTTTACGAGTTCTGCGGATGGGGATAGTCTCAGAAGGGCACTCTCCATTCTGATGCCACACTTGTGGCATGGCAGGGCCCTTCGACCTTGCAGCCTTGCTAGTAGTAAAAAGCCCATCTGGAAGGACATTAGGCCTCATCTATACAAAAGAAAAAATTCAAAACCCCTATTAGGACCTCTTAAGTAACCCCTTCCAGGAAACCCTCAGAGTAAAAAGACAGCAAAATTCAGTGAAGTCCAACGAAGTGCAGAGTCTGCAGACCTGAATAGTGTGGTTTTGGAGGAGTGGGTGGTCCAAAGCAGGCTGGTGAGAAATGTGGACACAGTCAATGGTGTCTCCATCCGGACTCTGCAGCACATAAACACATCAATACTCACATCAAAAAACTCACCTAGAAGGAGCTATCTTAAACATCACTTTAACTTCCATTATATGAACTCAAATTTACACTAGTGTCCTTAAATAACCACAAAATGCTTAATAATATTGTAATTGGGTTGCAATGAGAAAATAAAAGAATTAAATATACACCCTGAAAGGCACCAGACATTAACAACGTCAAACTTAGATACATAAGAATCAGTTCGAGGCAGCAATGCATTAACCATCTGATGTACCACCTGGACATTGAGACATTGCAAAAAGTTCTGCAGTCTAAGAGTAGGATAGCTGTCACCAAAGGTGCAAATTCAACCCCACAAGTATGGAGCAAACCTGCACACCATTGATGGCCAGCTTCCCTCCTCCTGCAGGATGTATCAGCCCAACTCGGAACCTTAAAAGAGGAAAGAAGACCTATAAATAAAAAGCTAAAACCCACATTGGAAAGATCTTGAGAAAGCAATTCAGGGCCGGAGAAATTTCAGATTAAGAAAAAAAAAAAAAAAAGGAAAAAGAGGAAGCGGCACAGCACCTGAATGCTTTTGACAGCAGGCTTGTTGAGGCGCTTGAGATGCTTCTCTATATTCAGATGCAGCTGCTCCTGCTCCCTCACTCTCTTTACCTCTGCCTCGTCCACTGTAAATGTAGAGGAGGACCTTCCAGCCATAGCCCCACTACCCAAAAATATAATTAGACTAATGATTATGAGCAGCAACCCATTGTCCTGCTGCACTGATGGTGCTGTTCTAGTTCTAGTAGCCATAGCTAGGGATAAATCCTCAATGTGACCAGGGACCCCCCTGAAGCAACTCCTCGAGCAGCTAAACCCCTCTTCTACCATGCATTAAGGCCCATTCCTTCTCCTTCTTAGTCTTGGTCTGTTATGCAAGCCAATAATGATGATTCTTTCAAGCATTGCCAGCCCCCTCTGTGTTGTGTATCACATTACACCCAAGTCAAGTCCAAGCCCAAGCCCAAAGAGGAAGATTGGTAATGAATCTAATCAAAACGCGAGGCAGACAATATATGAATGTGGATGAAGAGA
This sequence comes from Wollemia nobilis, assembly GCA_028583015.1. Taxonomy (NCBI): domain Eukaryota; kingdom Viridiplantae; phylum Streptophyta; class Pinopsida; order Araucariales; family Araucariaceae; genus Wollemia; species Wollemia nobilis. The sequence continues at coordinate 2,673,017 of JAQPPZ010002979.1, forward strand.
AGAGGAGATGGGAGGAGAGAAGAGATTCAAGAGGGGGCCCCTTCTTATCACGATGGGACGTGATGCCTCATCCTCCAACAAGTTTTAGTGCCCCCCAAAAACTATTAAAAGTTGGGCTACGGACATGGATCTACCACTTCCACTTCTCCTCCACTCTCTGTAATTTTTGTCGTTCTCAGTTAAAAAAATTCTCACTTCCCACACCTTTTACAGAGCACTCTTTTTTTGACTAGTGCCTTCCCCAGGGTAAAGAACGGAAAAACTTTAGTAAACCATGGTGTTTGGACACCTTATCTATCTACCCATGGCCTTTACCAACCGTTTTCGCTAGATTTTCTCACATCACAGGACTTTAGAGTTTGGCCTTTGTCTTGTGTGTGTGTTTTTCGACCCCGGTTTTCAACAGCGATGGCCACTCCGTGACGGCGCCGACAACCTCTCCTCGTCATCCCATCGTTCGTGGCAATGCCGGGAAGATCTCGACCGTCCAAGGAGCTTCGGAGCTTCGGGTACCGCCGGACATGCGAGCCCCTGTGCCTCACCGGTCCTTTGGATTTTTCAAATGCTTTTACCAGTTCATCGTTTAGCGTGTTTAATATCTCGGAACTGCTTTCTTTTGTTGGAGATCATTTATTTTTCTTAGTTGTTAATTATTCGTTAAAGATTTCTTTCCCCCCTAAAGCACATGGCCACCCAAAAGAATGGAATCTTTCTCCTCTAGAGAGCGCGTGAGCTTGAGTGTTAGTGGTGGCGAGAGTGTGTTGTCCATTTAGCCCCTTCACATGTGACCTCCCCCTTCACATGCTCTCTATCTAGGGAAAAATATACATCAGTGTATCCGTCGGTAAAACGCACTAATGGAAAGATTTTACTTTTTTTGTTTCACTTTTACCTGTGTCTTGAGTCGTGAAATGATGCATTAAAGGCACTTTCGGTGGAAGAAAAGGCTTATCACGTACAAATCCCACAATTGTTATCTTAATAATTAACTTTTATTTATTTTTTATGTTGCTATCTCATATCTAAGATTGATAGGAGGGAGGTTAATTCTTATGTTTTGTGTAGGCATAGTGTAAGTATCTTATCTTCCGGATTGGGTATTAGTTATATTTGACATCAATCAAGGTATTTATTTCCCCTGATATCAAAACAAAACAAAAAAAATCAAGGTATTTCCCACCATAAATATTTGAAGGGAAGCTCTCTTGTGTGTAGATATAAACAAGGCCATTTAGTTGTGGTAGCGGTTTCAAGACACGAAGTTGTCGACACAACATATTTAATTTAAAAAGCTAAATAATATTGACGGTTGAAATTGTATTTAACAATTATAATAGTTTTTTTTAATTATATAATATTTTTTTATAATAATAATAAAGGGTTGAAGGTTTGGAATTGAAGAGGTACGTTTTTTTTGCAGGATTGTCCAAATTGTCGAACTTGTTTCAGCTATATCTCACTCATCCGGACTTTGATTGAGTTGAAATTTTGAGGGTATATGCTTAGAAAATCCTAGAACGTCGCCACAAATTTTTAGATCATTTGAAGCAACACAGATCCTAGCGCATCCATATGTGTGAATGAGATTTTTGGTAAGCAGTTGTGCGATTGTTCCATCTGGGTTGAGTGCAAGCAGCTACAGAGATAGGTTTTTAGGGCCTTCGGGCCCTAGCGGCCAATATTTTTGTGGTTTATGCTCAATATTTTAGCAGGATATGTTGCAAGGGATCCAATATGGGTTAGAAATTTGTTTTTCAACAGATCATACTGTGAACTTGAGTGACAACGGCTTCCAATTTGCTACACAAAAGAAAAGTGAAAACCATACCTTTCCACGACGTCTAGGGCAAGGATTAAAGAGATCACGCAACAAGTTTCAAGCAGTTGATCAAAAAATGGCTCAAATCTCAAGTGAATCTGGTGCTAAGGTGCCCCCACAAAATAATTATACTGTGAAAACCCCTGTCAAGGGTAAGAATTTCGAAGACTCGGCCCCAAAAATGAATTTTAGGGATGCCCTCCATGGTGGACAACCTCAACCCAATGCTAATATTAATCTTAGGGCTTCCCATAAACCTCTAAGAATGCCTAAGATTGATCCCAGGAAAACGGAGTTAGGATGTCTTAAAGTGGCTGATGGAACTCCTGTTGTTAAACTTTATATGGGTAACATTCAGACTGGCATTGAAGATTTGGAAAAAAGAGGACTAATTTGTCGGTTTGTGGGTTTTCATCCGAGCCTATCTGCTTTCAAAGTCTGGGTTGCAAAAAGCTGGAAAACTAAAGGTGAGTTACAAATCTCTATTTATCCAAATGGTTATTTTCTTGTTTTATTTGCTAATAATGAAGATAGAGAGAAAACTTTTCAAGGGGGTCCTTGGTTATTTGGAAGGGTAGGGTTTTTCATGAAGCCACGACATACTAAATTTAAAGCCGAAGAAGAGATGCCTTCTATAGCTCCCATGTGGGTTAGACTCTTTGGCCTCCCTATTGAATTTTGGAATCCTACTATTTTTTCTTCAATTGGAAACTTTTTAGGAACTTTTATGATGATTGTTGATTGTATTCAAAATTTTGAACATATTATTTATGCTCAAATTTGTGTTTTAATGAATTTTGACAAACCCCTACCTAAAAAGATCACTTTACAATTTGGGGAAGACACTTGGGAGCAAGTAGTGGACTATGATAACATTCCTTTTCGTTGTAGAATTTGCCATGAATATGGTCATTTGGCTAGTGCTTGCCCAAATAAAATTCCTGATCAAAAGAAAGAAGATATAAACTTAGTAGGTTTCCAAATGCCTAAGAAGAAGAACACTCAGAAAAAACTAGTTATGAAGGATCAATCAAAGTCATCTGCTAATATGTTTGAAATCATTTCCACAAATGATGTCCCAAGTGAGGAAGAGGAAATAATGGAAACATAAATCTTAGAAACACAATTTAAAGATGAAGGGAAGAAATCAGAGACAAACCAACAAATCAAAGGTTTTCAACAAAAAAAAGGAGAAATTTTACACAAGAAAAACAATCTTTTAAATGTCAAAACTTCAAACAATACAGGTCCCAATATAGACTCTGTTGAACCCTCTAGTAAAATTTTGGTTGTGTACGAGCATTCTTCAAGGTTAGAAGCCATCTTAGATTCAATTGGAGTAAGTCAAGAAACAGAGAAAACAAATTGAAGATGGATTCTAATCAAAAAGCAGGTCGCAAGACCAATCAATATCATATGGTAAAAGAAGGTGAAAAGCTTGTAGAGGAAGGTAAGATTAATGCCCTTCCCAACTTTTTTAGCCCTGGTTTTAATGAAGATCATCACTTGGAATATTAGAGGACTCAAAGGGAGTCTTTCAAAACAAAATGAAATTAAAAGAATGATTCAGATAAATCATCCACATCTTGTTTTTCTTCAAGAAACGAAGATGTCAATGGAGGATATGGACTAAATTGACAGTAAAATTTGGCTAGCTGGAAAAGTGGTTTCCCTCAGTTCCTAGGGGACTTCTGGGGGTATTGCTTGTCTTTGGGACCCAAAAGAGGTATTCAAAGTAGACATTCCAACCAAATTATGCTCTGCATTATTGTTTATGCTTCGACTACTTTGGAAGAAAAAAGAAGACGATGGAAGGATTAACTCATATTATCTCTCATTTTCCTGAAGCTTGGATCTTGATCGGAGGAGATTTCAATACCATCCTCTCTCTAGATGAGAAAATGGGGGAAATAGAAATTTGGACAAAAGCACTGACCTCATGAGAGAATATATTGCAAACCTCCATCTTGTGGACATCCAACCAGATAATGGCCTTATGACTTGGTCTAATAGAAGGTAAGGCTTAGCTTGTATAATGGAGAGATTAGATAGGTTTTTGCTCTCTAAAAATTTCTTAATCCATGGTCACATTCCTAAAGTGAAGACTCTTAACAATGCTAGTTCGGATCACTGGCCAATCATGGTGGAAATGTGGAAAACCAATGTGAGTTTCTCTCCTTTTCATTTTCAATTAATGTGGCTCAAAGATAGTTCCTTTAGACCTCGTGTGCAACAATGGTGGAAGGAAGGTAAGCCTAGGCATGGGACTAAGATGTTCTGTTTTGCCAAAAGACTACAATATATTAAATCCAAAATAAAGACTTGGAACTGGAAAGAGTTTGGGGATGTTCATAAAAAAAATCATAAAGTTATTGCTCATCTTGAAAATTTGAATAAGAAAATCCGTTTAGATGGCCTCACAAAGAATAGAAGTGTAGGTGAAATTAAACTCACAACTCAGTTAGAGGAATGGGAAAAAAGAGAATAAATGTTATGGAAGCAAAAATCTAGAATTCAATGGCTCAAAGAAGGAGATCGAAACACAAATTTCTTCCACAAATCTCTTCTAGCTCGAAGATCTCACAACTTTATTTCTTCCACGAAATCAGATTCCGGAGATGTTTTCTATACATGGGATGGCATGAACTCTATTGTTGTTGATTACTTTTCCAATATTTTTGTTGCTACTCCTCTTGACTCAACTTCTCAACAAAATGTTCTTCAAGCAATCCCTTCTCTTATCACTTCTGAGGAGAACTCTATTTTGATTGCTCCTGTTACTATCAATGAGCTTCAATAGGTAGTTTTTAAAATGCAAAAAGGGAAAACCCCAAGTCCTGATGGTTTTCCCATTGAGTTCTACCAAGAGTTTTGGGATATCCTTCATGCTAATTTATTAGAGGTGGTGGAAGAAGCCAGGAAAGCCAAAGAAATTTTGAAGGTTATCAATAAAACTTATATTACTCTTGTTCCAAAAGCTCAAGAGGTTGATCATATCTCAAATTTTAGACCTATTGCTTTATGTAATGTTCTTCTCAAAATCATTACTAAGATCATGGCAGAAAGGTTGAAGCCACTTTTGCATAAGATTATTTCCCCTGAGCAAGGGGGTTATGTGGAAGGGCGTCAAATAGTAGATGAGATAGTTCTTGCTCAGGAAGCCATCCATTCCATGGATATGCAAAAATCTCCTTCCATGTTCATTCAATTAGACTTATCCAAAGCTTATGATAGAGTGGATTGGCACTTCCTTATCAAATTTTTGAGGAAATTTGGTTTCTCTAAGGATTGGATGGATTGGATTATGGGATGTATCTCTTCAGTTTCCTACTTAGTTATTATTAATGGTAGGCCTTCTCAGTCATTCCCAACTTCTAGAGGTATTAGGCAAGGTGACCCGCTATCCCCTTATTTATTCATCATTCTTGTTGAATGCTTGGGTAGGACTATAACCAAAAAGAGGGAAAACAAAACCCTTGAGGGAGTTACCATTGCTCATGGAGCTATACCTATCTCTCATCTTCAATTTGTGGATGACTCTACTCTTTTAGGTAAAGCTATAGTTAAGGAAGCTTCTAATATTAAGAAAATCATTAGCTATTTTTCTAAGGCTACTGGGTAGTTGATCAATGAAGACAAATCTAAAGTTATTTTCTTTCACTGCTCTGCTAGACAGGAATCCATGGTCTTGGATAAATTAAGATATAAGAAGACCTCCTTTCGATCACTTATTTAGGTATTCCCATCAATATTCAAATGCAAAAAAATAAAGATTGGAATTGGTTTTTGGACAAAGTCAAGAAGAAAATTGGAAAGTGGACCAACAAGTGGCTTTCTTTTGGGGGTAGAATCGCCTTGGTAAAATTAGTCCTTCAATCTATTCCTATTTATGTTTCTTTCGTTTTGAATATCCCAAAGGCTTTTCTTCGAGAATTGGATAAAATCAGTCATCGTTTCCTTTGGAGTGGTACTAAGGAGAAAAGAAAATGGGCCTTGGTGAAATGGGACACTTTATGTCTTCCTAAGAATGAAGGGGGGTTAGGGTTCCGGTATTCTATTAAAGACAACAAAGCTTTAATTGCTAAATTATATTGGAGGATGTTGCATAACCCCAATGCTCTTTGGGCCAATAATATCCATGCTAAATATACTGAGAACAAAAGTCCTGAAGACCTTGTTCGCTATCAACTTCATACCAAAGGTTCTCCCATTTTAGCATTTCTTAAGACTAGTGAGGATTTGATAAAGAAAAATTTATTTTGGATCATTCATAATGGTCAACAAGTAAATTTTTGGATAGATTCTTGGGATGGTCACAAGACTTTAATAACTTAGTTTCTCGATTGGAGGCCTTGGATGGAGGAGCTTCACCGAGCTAATTGGATAAAGGTGGCTAATTACTGTCGATACCATACTGGTAATTCAAAGGTTGGTAGCTATTAGATCCCTATTGAGGACTAGCCTATTCAAATCCCAGAAAGGTAAAGACAAGATATCCAAGGCATCCTTCATATGAGATCTCTCTCTTGGTCCCATGAAAAATATTTTTTGGATGGAACAACACTACTAAGGGTGAGTATTCAGTTGCTCAAGGTTATTTGACCTTATGCCATAATAATCCCAACCAATATTCTGACATCTTTTCTCAATTGTGGGCTCAAAAGCTCTAGCCTAAGGTGAGGTTATTTACTTGGCTTTTATTGCATCGTAGGATGCTTACTGGTGAGCAACTTATGAAGCGTGGTTTTCATGGCCCTTTTAGATGTGAAATGTGTGAAGAGAATGTAGAAACTCTCAACCATATTTTTATTGAGTGTATTTTAGCCTCTGAGATATGGAGGAGAATGACCACTTTACTTGGCTTACAGTGGTCCAATTTTTTTACTTTTGAATAACTTTGGAGGGATTGGCCTAATCAAGAGGGTGTTGATCATTTTATTAGGCAGTTAGTTTGGATGGGTTCTACCATTCTTCTTTGGAATATCTGGAATGAAAGGAATAGCCAAATTTTTAATCAAGATAGGAAGGATATTCACTATATTTGGCAAAAGACCATAGCCAACTTAGTTGAATCAATCCATCATCTCCTTAATCACCCCCAAAACTCCCACCAAAGATGGGATTAAGTGATGCAAAGATTGAAGGTTAAATCTTCTAAGGGCAACCAACTTAAAGGGAATGTGAGTATTTGTAAGATAGATAAGACAAGAAATTGGCAACCTCCCCCTAAGGATTTTGGAAAATTCAATACTGATGGAGCCTCTAGAGGGAACCCTAGTAAAGCCAGTGCGGGAGGAATTGGTAGACTTTCAGATGGCTCCCTGGTTTTTACTTTTGCTGAGAATTTGGGTATTTTTTCCAATAACCTTGGTGAGGGGTATGGTATCCTCAAAGGCCTTCAAGAGACTACTAAGGTTGGATGGGAAAAGGTGTTAATTAAGTATGACTCTCAACTCATGATTAATCTTTTGAAGACTCCTTCTAAGAATCATAAGGTTGATTGGAGAATAAAAAGAATTATTGAGAAGATTCAATTAATCCATATGAGATTTTTGAAAGTTGATTACAATCATGTGGTCAGAGATCAAAACAAGAGTGTTGATGCTTTAGCTAATTGGGCTTTGGACAAAGGTGATCTTACTTGTTATGGCCACCCTCCTAGATGGTGGGCTTCGCAAATTAAGGAAGCTCTTCTTTCTATCATTTCTTTGGATGGCTCCAGTTCTGAAGGTACCTAGTTTCTTCTTGCTTTTTTTTTTTGCTTCTCTTTTGTTCGCTCAGGTTATTTTAGTTCCCTAGCCCATTCTTTTATTTCTTTTGTTTCCTTTGTTGATTCTTGCCTTAATAGTCTTCTGGTCTAGAAAGGTCATTGTTATGTTCAATTTTTTTATTTTTTTTTGTGTTGTTTTTTATGGTGTGTGTGTTGTTTTGTTTTGTTTTGTTTTTGTGTTCTTTGTGTTGTTTTTTGTTGTTTTGTGTTTTTTTATGTTTTTTGTTATTGTTCTTGTGTTTTTATTGTTCTTGTTCTTGTGTTTCTATTTGTTTGTGTTAATTCGTGTTTTTATATGTAAGTGTTTTCTATGTTTTTTTGTTTTTGTTTATTGTTGGTTGTTTTTTATTTTTTTATTTTTTTTTAGATTTTGGTTGTGTTTATTTTTCAGGTTTTGTTTTGTTTTTTTGTTTTTGTTATGTCTTTGTAGTGTTCTGTTATTTTTGTCATGTTTGTGTTTTGTTATGTTGTTCTTGTGTTTTTTCTATGTGGTTCGTGTTGTGGTTTTTTTTATCTTATTGTGTGTGTGTGTTTGGTTGTGCTTTTATTTTTGACACACTCAAGGAGCATGTTTTTTATTTTATTTTATTATTTTTATTGTTATTTATTTATTTATTTTTTAAATGGTTTTGTGTGTTTGTTTGCTCCTTGAGTATGTCAAAGGTGGTAGGCCAGGTCCGAGTCCTAGGTGTTTTTGGCGGAATGGATACCCCTGCCTCCTTGGGTCTTACCCAAAAGTGGCATCCATTCTGGGATGTTTTCCACAAATAAAATAACAATAATAATAATGAAGGGTTATCGTTTTCCTTTTACATTAATTTAGTCACGTTAAATTCTTTGGTGCTGCCAAAATTTGAACTTTGTATGGGCTACATTAATTATTTGTTAAGTTCTTTGGTGCTGCCAAAATATGAAATTTGGTATGGGCTACATTAATTATTTGTTAAGTTCTTTGGTGCTGCCAAAATTTGAACTTTTTGGAACACCTATGTGGTTAGGGTTTTGGGATTTCTTTCGGGAGACCCAGGTTCAAACCACCGTGGGGGTGTGTGTGCGTGTGTTAATGAGCTTGTGTACAAAAAAAAAAAATTGAACTTTGGTATGGGCTACATTAACTATTTGTCTCAACCGTTGAACCAAGGATCCATATTATAAATTTTATTTTATTTATATTTAATAATAATAATTATTATTTAATATTTAGGTTGTAATATGTAGTTATTGTCTAACAGTGATAAATATTAATCTTTTTATTTTAAAAACTTGTGAGTTGTACAAGAAGTATTATATTGGCTTACAATTATTTTTATAATACTTGAATAGTTTCATTTTGTCTTGTAGAAGGATACAAGCCCTTTCAAAACTCTATATTTATTCTAGTAAAAAATTATTATTATTTTTTATTTTATATATTAATATAATTTGTATTTGATAATAAATAATCAATATTTTTTTTAAAGAATTAAATTATAATTTTTACATTAATTTAATCAATTAAGATGATTAATAAGTAGGGTGTACATATAAGTGGAGAGTCAATTTCATATTTTCTTGTTTCAAATATTTAGAGAAAGTTGGGAGAGAATGTGAGTAAGAAGCAAGTGCAAGCAAAGAACGAGTTTCAACCTTTATTGTTTTAGATCTTTGAGAAAACTCAATAAATAAAGGATTATTATGAGGAAAAGCTGCGTAACATAGAAGGAAAGTCATTTATGAAAGTCCTAACTAGAAGTATGGATGCCCTAGTTGGGGATAAGAGGAAGAGTGATTCTATGATAACCCTTAACGAAAAATTAAATGTACACTGGAAGTGATTATCAAGGATGAGATGACCAAGCATCATATAATGGTTCTTAAAGTAAGGAGAATCAACATGTAAGTTCCATGGATACTAGCTAAGATTTTTGGAGATTCAAAATTGGATCAAGTGGAAGTGGAGATTGAATTCAAACTGCTTTATGACTTTTCTTCCAAAATGATTATTCCTTATTATCTTCTTTAGTTCAAAAACCAAGGATAAAATAATGGGTGTTTGCCCATGGTTTAGGGGATATAGCCCATTGCAATTGTCTCATCGAGTTGATCATTTTGGTATATAACACCCATACACTTTTTAGGAACCTTACTAAAAATAGTAACTACTAAAACTAGTGTTTCTATTTTTAGTAAATGCCCCCTAAGACCCGCTATCAAGCAATGGAGGCTAGAATGCACAAGTTGGAGGAACAACTCTCCAAATTGGATGCCATAATGGAACTCAAGGGTCAAATATCTTCTCTCACCACCATGATAGCAGACTGCCAACATAAGCAAGACCAGATGAGTTAAGACCTTGAAGTGCTTAAAATTAAAAATCTAAATTTTGATGGGTATGCTAAAAAACAACCCAGATGCTCAAAAGAAAAAATTGTTGAACGACCAAAATTTTCCAGGGTCTTTAATAAGGAAAATAATCAACAGACAAGAAATAACAGAGGTATGACTCTGAGAATTCCAAACATAGTCTTTCTAATATTTGATGGAACAAAGCCAACAAGTTGGTTGACTAAGGCTAAGCAATTGTATGAGGTCCATAAAACCCCTTTTGACTAGCGAATATTTATAGTTGCTTTTTATTTTGGTCTTGAAACCTGTTGTGACTATCTCACAATTAATTCCAAAATTGGGGACCCATATTTTGAAAATTTGATTTGTTTTAGATGTTGCTTTCATTTGAGTGATAATCTTAACAGATCTCTACTTGTGAGCTTTTATTCCAAGGTTATTTTTGGGTTGTGCATATTTTCATTTATGTTTTGGTTTATGATTGAATTTTGGGTTTCAAATATGGGTTTTAATGTGGCTTTGCTATTTTGTTTGAAATTTCAATAATTCAAATTTTTGAAATGGATTGATCCAATTTATAAAACATATATATATATATATATATATATATATATATATATATATAATGATAATCAAACGCTTAAGTGATAGACCAATGGATGTATCCAAGAATAGTGTGCAGAGATCGGAGGCAGTGCTTAAGTGATAGACCACCAGTGCAGAAGTTACAAGGAAACAAAAACAAATAGAGGAGAATGTTGGCCATTAGGTGGAGTGAACTGCAGGCTTGCATGAACGAAGAATGGATTTGAGAGTAGGGTTTCATAGCCATCTCTAAATGCAAAGTTTTAGATGCAGAGTAACGATAGGTAGCTAGACGCGAGCATAGATTGTGACCATGTAGCACATAACGATGATGAGCCCTGCACGATGGACTAGTCAAACAAATCTCATCGGTAGTATTGAGATAGCATGGTAAATTGATGTGGTATCCTTTATAGTGTAGAGTGGTTGGAGCTGCGAGAGTAGCTATGATAGAGACGTTACTAAAGGAGAGTTGTTGTGTAGTTATATTTTGATAGGAGGATGCCAATATCGCTTGCATCTCGAGCATTCGAACGGATCTACGTTGAATATATGACCAGGCTCAAATGGTGTCGAAAGATCTTATCGATGCATATTTAATAGTCCAGGTGCTCGTTAGAGTGATCGTGTATGTGTTTCAACTTAGTTATTGTTGAGCAGGTTAGAATGAGCATGGTCCAGTTTGATCCTGCAAGGACGAACAAAAGGAGGTAGTTGTACGTATTTTGCCACCATTATGCTTACATGGCATTGCATTAAACAAGTGAAGAATATAATGGATACACATGGTAAAAGGTTGTCGTTATAATATGGGTCATAACGAGCCAAAAGAAAGCATCTAGGAAGGCCAAACAAATAGAGAAAATGAAGCATCACATCATGAATCCAAATGAAGGGAAAGGAGGAGTCTTTAGAAACTGTTAAATATCCATTTCCATAGGGAATGAGGGCTAGAATTTTTTTGTAAGCAAGGAGATATAATTTTGAGATTTTAATGCATACGAATCTAAAAACTTGCACCTTGTGAGCAAGACTGGAGGAGATTTATTTATGAGGGTTTTATGTTTAATGCTTGATCTTTTTACTACATTTTGTAGACTTATATCTAGTGTTTAATGTTCTTAGGAGGTTACACTACATGAAGGTTTATTTGAATGCAAGATTTATTTTCCTTAGAGTCTAGCACTTGATCTGATCAAATTGTGTTTATGTAGGTTTGTTTAGATTGAGTTACCCTTAGAGTTTCTCACAATATCTGGTTTTGTAGGGTAGGGGAGCATGATGTCGTATTGTGTTTGCACTTATATTTCAGCTTTAGTTTAGTTTAGTTGTAGTTTCTTTTCTGCAAGTTTTCTTTTATTTTTGCAAACCCCACTTGTTTAAGTCTTTCAATCTAAAACTCAAAATCCCAAAAGATCCTATTTAAATCATAAATATGATCTGAAAAATTTGGAGTGTACATAATCCAAATAATTAGTTTCACAAGCACTTACATTTACATTTATTTGGATCACCTTTCAGGATATTAAAAGGAACATTTCTGTACAACTTTTTATTTTGCATAAATAAGATAAAATCAATCTAGAAGGGAGGGTTTCTAACCAACAATTTTACAAATCAAAGATAAGAAATGGAGTGGATAATTCCAAAGCATTTACTGATTTTATATACATAATCAAAGATAAAAGGAATGGCTAACTCCACTAACCCTCAAACTCACATTAAGTGTAGATAAAGCAAATGAACGTTAACTTTCTAACTTTCTAACTTGCTAACCTTCTGACTTCTAACTTTGCAATTAGTAGAGCATTAAATCTGAAGATAAAATTAAACCTACTAACTGCAAAGACTAACTCCAATCTCACATTAAAGGCATAGATTTAAAATGAAGTGGAAAATTCCACAACACTCTAAAGAAGGAATCAACACTCCCATTTTATCAATTCACACAAGCACACATTCATTGCAACTTAAGGAAATCAATCACAAAGCACAAATGAATTAAACCAAACAAACCCTTTGTTAACAGTTACTTGCAAATCATTGGGTTTTTTCTAGCACTTATTATTCTTGATTATTTTATTTTCAAATACACATGTGCAATGCTTATATAGCGAAACCTTGAAGAAGTTTTTTTTATTATTTTAACTTCTTTGCAAGAGAGGGTTTTCAGATTAATACACTGATTATGATGGGGATTTTGCAATTGGGCAAAATATCCACTCAACAAAACCCTACATTGGTACCAATTATTGCAAAAACAAGTCCCAAGTCTTAGATAAACACAATTCAAAAGAGAATTCCTTAGTCAATTTGGGTTTTCAAAATTGAATATTTTTATTGGTGCCCTCACTAAGCTTTGACAAACAAGCATTGTGCCTAAGTATATTACTGCTTTTGAGAAGCTCACCAATAGAATTGAAGCTCTTCTAGATGAATTCTTCAAGAGTTGTTTTATTAGTGGCCTAAAGGAAGAGATAATAACTAAGGTTCAAATGCTTAAGTCAACCACCTACATGATAGTCATAGGGCTAGCCATAGTTGAAAAAATCTGCAAAAAATCTATAGAATCTTGATTTTTTACCAATTTTTAAAAATATAGATGCAATCTGCAAAATCTTGGTGATGCAAATATTTTTTGCTGATTTTTTTAAACAATATGTTTTTTTCTTTTCTTTTTTTTAGGCTGCGATCGATTTAGGGTTTTTTTATGCAAGTCCATTTTTCAACTGTTAATGTTTGAACTTTGAAGTTTAAAGTTTAAACCTTAAACCCAAAACCCTAGTCTAGGGTTTCAGTTTTTTTTCCTCCTCTTTTTAAGTAAATATTGTTGTTTGATAACTATGTATGTAAGCCCATTTTTCAGTTGTTAATGTTTGAAACTTTGAACTTTGAAGTTTAAACCCTAAACCCTAGGCTAGGCCCTAGGATTTTGGGTTTTGTTTTTTTTTCCTCTTTTTAAGTAAATATTATTGCCTAGTAACTATGTATGCAAGCCCATTTTCAGTTTTTAATGTTTGAATTTGAAACTTTGAACTTGAAGTTTAAATCCTAAACCCTGGTATAGGCCCTAAGGTTTTGGATTTTGGGTTTTTTTCCTCCTCTTTTTAAGTAAATATTGTTGCCTAATAACTATGTATGCAAGCCCATTTTTCAGTTGTCAATGTTTCAATTTTAAACCCTAAACCCTAGCCTTTTGGTTTAAGGTTTAGGTTTTTTTCTTTTTTTGATTGTAACTTTGTTCTTACTTATTTCCATGTGCAAGCATATAAAAAATGAAACCTTTTTTCCTTCTTGTTACTTGTAACTTTGTACCTTTTCATATTATAAGCAATACAAGATGTGTTTTATCACTTTCATGTGTACTTAAAGCTTGAGCCTTGTATGATGTCTTGACATGAATTATTGCTTTTATTGCAATATTTGATTTGCAAAATGTTAATTCATTGTAATATGCATGAAACAAAATTCAATGAAAATTATATTTTTCTTCGGTTTTCTTTTTTACCAATTCTTTCCTCGATTTTTTGTCGATCCTCGATTTATATCAATTTTTAAAAATATCGTTTCCAATTTTCTCAACTACGGGGCTAGCTAAACTAGTAAAGAAAAAATGGAATGCTCAGTGGAAGGCTTCTAAACCCCCTATACTTCAAAATAAAACCTTTGCATCCACAATAATTCTCCAAAATATCCAACAGTCAAGAGGCTAATACTAGAGGAGATGGCTAATTACAAAGCCAAGGTATTTTATTATAACTGTGATGAAAAGTTGGCCATAGGACACAAGTGCAAAACACAACACCTCTATATTTTGGATATGAGCAATGCTTCAACTTATTCTATAGAAATGAGGTACAAATTTGTGGATACAGTAGAAAAGCCACTAGAATTAGTGGATGTCAAATCGCCAACCAATAGTCACAAAGAAGATATCCCCATCCTTTCTTTGAATGTCATTGTAGGAATATTAACACCCCAATGCATGATAGTCCAAGGATTTCTCAAAGGGCACAAAGTTTTGATCCTATTGGACTCAAGTAGTACTAATAATTTTATTGACCCTAGTGTTTCCAAAAGAGCATATTGTTTCATTTATGGTCATGATCAAGTCTAGGTAAAAATTGCTAATGGGGATATCATAACTTGTAATGGGAAGTGTAAAAATGCTTATCAATCCATAGGTGACTATCATTGTCAAATTGACTTCTATGCAGTCCCATTGCGTAGAGTGGACATTGCATTGGGATACCCTTGGCTACAAAATTTGAGAACAATGTATTGGAACTTTTTCAAACTTTGGATGCAATTCACTATAAATAGTAGAATCCACACCATTTAGGGAGTGAAATTTGGCAATCCCTATATTATAAGATCCCATAAGATGTAGAGACTGATTAAGAAGGGTCATAGGGCAGTTGTGGGAAGGTTTTTCCAAATGCAATTATGTGTTATCCAAGATGATAGGATGCTTTCAGATTTATCAGTCATCTTAACTAAGAATCAACTGGTCTTCATAAAGCCTAAACAACTACCACCCAATCAGTTGAAAGATCATGGAGTCAACATAGTTCTTAGGAGTCAAACTTATTTTTCATCCCCTGTCTTACTAGTCATAAAGAAGGATGGGCCATGGAGAATGTGTGTGGACTTTTACGAACTAATAATATAACCATAAAGGATAATTTTTCCATATCAATCATCGATGATTTGTTAGATGAACTACATGGTGCTCAATTATCAAATTGGACCTTAGGTAAAGGTATCATTAGATTTGTGTTCAAAAGGATGACATCCCTAAAATAACTTTTAGGAACCATGAAGGGCATTATGAGTTTTTAGTCATGCCCTTTGGTCTCACCAATATAACATAAACTTTCCAAGGCTTGATGAATAGGGTTCTAAAATCCTATTTATAAAATTTTGCATTGGTCTTTTTGATGACATATTGATCTACAACAAAACATGGTGAGAGCACCTACAACATGTTGATAATGTGTTGAATCTCTTACAACAATACCAATTGTATGTCAAACAATCTAAATGCACCTTTGGGGCAACTAAGGTAAAATATTTGAGGCACATTGTGACCAGATATGATGTTCGTGTAGATCTCGTAAATATTAAGGCCATGAAGGAGTGGCCCAAACCTAAAATATTGAAGATCCTTAGCATATTCCTTAGTCTTATAGGATATTATTAAAATTTTATAGCGAATTATGGGAAGAAAGTGACCCCTTTGATATCTATGCTTAGGAAGGATGCATTTGCATGGAATAATGTAGCTGAGCAAGCTTTTTGACTTTGAAGGATGCCATGTGCCCCACACCAATCTTAGCCATGCCTAATTTTTCTAAAACTTGTCATTAAAAGTGGTGCCTCTAGAGTAGGATTGGGGGTAGTACTTCTGCAAGAAGGTCATCCACTTGCATTCATAAACAAGGTCTTATCAGGGATAAATCTTGCCAAATCAACATATGAGAAGGATATGGTGGTTATTGTCTTTGTCATCCTCTCTTGGTGACCTTACTTGTTAGGGTGATACTTCATCATCAAGAAAGATCATCGTAGCCTTAAGTATCTCTTGGAATAGAGAATTTCTTCCCCTATGAAATATAAATGGGTTACTAAGCTATTATAATATGATTATGAGATAGTCTATCATAAGGAGAAAGAAAACATGGTCATTGATGCTCTTTCTAAACTACTTGAAACACAAGATTTGGCAAGAGATACTTAAGTCAAAATGGTAGGTAGACCCTACACTTGCAAATATCATTAAGGATTTGTAGATAATAGCAAGGGACCATCTCAATAACTCATGGAAGCGAGGGAGTTATGCTTTAAGCATCGAGTTATTATTCCACTAACTTCACAACTCAAATAATAGATTATCACAAAGCTTCACTCTTCTCTGATAAGAGGACACATGAGTTTCTTGCAAATCTATAAATGAATAAAGCATAGTATCTATTGGTCTAGGTTGAAGTCAAATGTCAAATAGTTTATGAATAGTTATGATACTTGTTAATGCCAAAAAGAGAAAATGATCAATACACCAGGGTTACTTAAATATTTTCCAATTCTAGAGTCCTCATGGACAGACATCTCCATGGACTTATAGGTCAAAATGAATACATCAAGGGGAGTAAATAGAGGTTTTCTTGAAATTTTACTGAGTATAAAAGAAACATCGTGATCTCACGATATTTTTAAGCTCACAGGTCATGTTAGAGAAAACGTTGCGATTTCACAATATTTTTGAGCTCAGGAGCCAAGTCAGAGAAAATGTCATGATATCACGATATTTTGGAGCTCAAGAGCCAAGTCAAAGAAAAAAATCGCTATATCGTAATATTTTGGAGCTTAGAAGCCAAGTCAAATGAAAACATCGTGATCTCATGATATTTTGGAGCTCAGGAGCCAAGTTAGAGAAAAACATCATGATCTCATGATATTTTGGAGCTTAGGAGCCAAGTCAGAAAAACATCATGATTTCACAATATTTTGGAGCTCAAAAGACAAGTTAGAGAAGACATCGTGATATCACAACATTTTGGTGCCCACAAGCTGCCTCCATAAAAAAATGTCATGATTTTGCAGACCAAAAAACCAAAAGAAAAGAGGTGGAAAATAGCTGGGCCACGACATCCCCAAGAAGATAAATGCAAACATACAATAACAAGAATATCCCAACCATATGCAGTTGAAGATCCCATACTCTCTTAACTGCCTATTTACCAGAATGAGCCTACGGGTATATTATTGTAACAACTTTTAATTTTTTTGTTATATAAAAGATATATATATATATATATATATATATATATATATATAGGATGAGCGACCCAAATAAATGGTCGGCTCTTGGATGTTTACAAGGCAATGTACATAGACTTCTAAAAGCAAATAAAGACTACTCATTTTGGTTTTTGGCTCACTGGTGTTCTTATCAAGTATGTGTGGATTGTTAATTTCTATATAAGTTACGTTGAATAGAAATCGCCTTAATTCTCATTCTAAATTTTTGCGTTTAAAGTTTGGCTAGCTCTAAAATTAACGGTTCCAATAGGCTTATGTTTGACTAAATCTACACCTGAGGATTAGTTATTCTAATTTGATGGTTCAAAGAATGCTTATCTATAAAAGGCTATAGATGTTTCTTTGTTTTTATCTAATCTGCACCATCTAAACGTTCTTAGAAATAAATATATTTCCCTCTCTTTATGCACTTTACTCTTCCCTATTTTCCTAAAATAAAGCAAGGAACCAACCTCCTATAGAGATTGAACCGGGTAAACTTTTTTTTGAAATCGATCTTTTAATGTTGGTAAAGTCTTGGGTGCAAACGTAATCAAAGGTAGATTTTGCACCAAAATTTTTTGGCACGCCCGGTGGAACACAATCCTACCATATATATAGACCAAATTTCTAGTGATTATCTTTGTCTTGTTATTTTTTTTTTATGAATCACCTAGTGACTTCGTCCAAGAGAGAAACCCTAAGAAAATCCTTATCTATTTTCTAGTTGAATACCATTTTTTATGAAAACCAAATCTAAAGCAAAAATTTTTGAAGAACCCATTGAGTTCTTTGAATTACATCTTGGAAGCCTCAGAGCTAATCTTGTATTTTCTAGGACAACTTCTTCTTCTACCATCACTACAAGATCCATAAATCTTTCATCTATAGCTCTCCCTAGTACTGTTTCTAGTGGGATGTTAACTCCATCTACCCATATTTCTATAATATTAGGCAGAATCACAACTATAATGACCATAAATTAGCTACATCTACCGTACCATTTATGGAACCATACAAGCCACCTAAATCTGATAGCTCAGCACTCGATTCCAGTAGTGGCCTTAAAGGCATTACCCTAGTACAACGATATTGGAAAGACGACCTATAAACACTATCAATAGGTGGCCGCACTTACACCAATACATAACATCACTAAGGAGGATGTCATGATAATACTGTTAGTCATTTCCTTAAAAGAGAAAATGCTCTACTGGTATAGAGTCTTCGCCAACCAAACCATATCCACCTGGGCCCAAATTGCCAAAAAATTAGTAGAAGAATTTAATGAACATGTTGACTCATTTTTCCTACTAAATCAGTCCACCGTCATTTAGAAGCACCCTCATGAAGAAATAGTCGACTTCAATATCATATTCAATCGAACTTGGCAAAGAGTACCTGATGGATTAAGGCCAATAGATGAACAATCAATGTATTATTACTTGAGGGATTTTAACTCAGAAATAAGCATGGCTATCAGGCAATCCCAAGTATTTACTTTCCCAAAGATTTTCCAAGAAGCCCAAAAAGCAAAAAGAGATCTAATCACTATTGGAAGGCTCTCTGTAAAGATGATAATGCCTATCTTCTCGGATCTACCACAAGCATCTAGTATTACTTTCTCAAGTCTTGCTTCCACTTCTTATGCAAGTCTCCCCAATGAACTGGTAAGCCTACTATCTCAGTGATACAGGTATCCCTCGCTCCTCTGATGCTTCCTATCATCCCTACACTTACTATAGTAGCAGTTTCATCGACTCCAGATCCTCAACTTGTAGCTCTACAAGATCTATAATCAACCTTGAAAACTCTAAAAAATAAGATGACCTCAATGGAAATAAGATAAGCAGAGTGAAATTTCCAGCCAAGAAGATTTCCACAAGTAAAAAGAGACCAAGCCTCCACGAGCGATAGAAATCATGATAAATCAAATGTGGTTTACATCAATGAAGATAGTGAACTCACTAATACTTCAACAAAATTTAACTTCTGGTGTTCTGCATGTAACGATACACATGATGAAAACTTGTGTATGATCCATCAACATCATATCTAGAAGATATCTATTAAGAAGACTAAGAAAACCCTCAAAGGATAGATTAATATGATCAAGAAAGAAAATCAAAATCTCATGATGCCCTTTGTTGAACAAGTGGTTGTTCTGACCAGATAGGGAAATAAACCTTTATAGGTTGACCCCCAGGAGCTTAATCCCTTGAAAGTGCCTTTGCCGATGAGAAACCCAGTTGAGAGAAGAACCTCCTATAATAAATTTCCCCAAAGTTCATGTCAAAAATAAGTAGAAGTACGTAAAGAAACACCCCTGCATAAGGAAGTGGAGATGCAAGAACAAGTAAGAGATAAATTGAGATACCCCTTATTGACTAAGCGTCAAAGGATAGATGCTACTCAGGGGTATAGAAATAAGTACGACATAGTTGTAAAAGAGAAAAGTGTCAAATCTCTCCCATTCAACATAGTCAAAGAAATGAAGAAAACTCCCTCCTAAGCAACATATGATGCATTGCAGTTTCCAAGATAAATCGACTTATCGCAGGATTCCTTGAGATCTATGAAAAAAAATAGAACTCCTGCTCAGTTGAGTTCTGTGTAAGATATTCTGACATCTACTATATAAAATAACAGACCTCCTCCCTTCTATATTTCTCTATAGATGGAAGTATGGGTGGTACATAACTGCATGATAGACTCAAGAGCTGCAACCACTGTGATACCCAAAGTCATATGTGATATCATGGGGATGGAATATACAAGGATCAACCTTGACATATTGCAACTAGATGAAACCTCTATAAAAATAGTAGGAGAAATTAAATATATCCCAATAGTTATTCACATATTACCTCAACTCACAGTCATACAAGTAGTGGTAGTGGACCTAGAACCTTATTTTGGTATGTATCTCTCCAGAGAATTCACCGCCAAAATATGAAGATATCTATCATTGGATTACTCACATTTAAAAATCCCATTCAAGGGTAAAAGAGTAAATATATTCAATGAGAAACCTTCAACCTTTCATATCGAAAAACTTTAAGAAGAAGGGAAACATGCCATTACAGTAAACATGATGACCGATGAACTGGAAGACTTAAACTTGATGGAAAAATATCTAAATGTACTACAAGAAGAAATCCAGTTCTCTCTCCAAGACTTCAATGCCATGATTGAAACAAATCTTGGAAGATAATCAATTGTGAATCTCAATAAAAGCAATCCCACTCCTCTCCGTCAGGTAGATCCATCTACCGATCAACTATGAAAACTTTTCTTCGACGGTGCCAAATGCAAAAATGGAGCTGGAGAAGGTATTTTTTTAATCTCTCCGACAAGTAAAGAGAAAGTTTTTTCTTATTGGTTAACCTAGAGCTACACTAAAAATGTAGTGGAATATGAAGCACTCTACTTAGGCCTTAAGAAATATGAGAATTTGGGTATTAAACAACTCCATATTTTTGGATTTTTTAAAGTAATAGTGAATCAGGTCATTGAGAAACATGTGTTTAAGCAACATTGCCTTAAATATTACAGGAAAAAAGTCTAGGACTTGCTAGAAGACTTTGAATCTTTAAACCTCAAAGCAATTCCTAGAGAAAAGAACACTCATGCAGATTTATTAGCTTCAGTAGGCATATATTTTTGCCCTATCAACAATGCCATCTAGAAGTCTAAAATAGTTAGATTGATCTACAAGCCTTTCGTGCCAGATAGAGATACCTTTTAGAAGGTATTCAAAAATGATGAGCAGGTAGTGGACTTCCTTGTCCATGAGATAAATTGCTCAAATGATAGTGTCTAAATATGAGGAAGATGTAAGAATGATCCAATTGAAAAATAACCATATCCCAAAAGGATTGATCACTCTCGAAAGCTTGTTTGATAATAATGATAGGTCTACTGGCCATAAGATGAAAGTTGATAAACACAGATACAAGGAGGTCCAAATGGAATCAGAGAAGTTTATCAAAGTAGGAGTGAACACTACAGAGGAAGAATTGGACCAAATTCAAAGATTATGCAAATAATTCCTTGATATCATAGCTTGGACTTATGGTGATCTTAAGGTATACTCTAAGGAGACCCTACATCACATCATCAAGCTCGAAGAAGGTGCAAAATATTTTTGAAAAAAGCAAATATCGATGAACCCAAATATTGAAGCCCTAATAAAGCAAGAACTGCTAAAGTTACTTGAAGCTAAGATTGTCTACCCCATCAAACATTCTACTTGGGTAGCTAACTTGGTACCTGTTAGGAAAAAGAATGGAGACATTAGATTGTGTGAAAACTTTTGAAACCTAAATAAAAATTCACTAAAATATCATTATCCTCTCCCACAAATCGACCAGACTCTGCATACATTAGCAGGAGCAAAAATATTCTCACTCTTGGATGGGATTTTTGGGTATAACCAGGTCTGGGTCAAATATGAAGATCAATTCAAAACCACATTCACCACCAAGTGGGGAACATTCACTTATCAGAGGATGCCTTTCAGATTATCCAACGTTGGAGCTTCATTTCAAAGGGTAATGGATGTGGCTTTTAGAGAATTCATCAACAAGATCATAGTAATATACTTAGTTGATATGACGATGTTCTCCCATCAAAAAGAAGATTACGTTGACCATATTAGAAGAGTTTTCGATAAGTGTAGGGATTTTAGTATCTCTTTGAACCCAAAGATGTCCATTTTTATTGTGGAAGAAGATATTTTACTAGGTTACATAATTTCTAAGGTCGGGTTGGCTATAAATATTAATAGATTGAAAGCACTGCTTGAACTTCCCATACCACCAAACAAAAAAGGCTTGCAATCCTTCTTCGGGAAGATAAAATTTGTACGCAAATTCATATTAGTTTTTGCTCAAATCATCAAACCAATGACTGAGTTTTTAAAAAAGGATGCTAAATTCAAGTGAATGAACTTATGCAATAAGGCTTTCAAATAGATAAAAGAATAGATAGCCCAAGCATTCATCTTAGTAAAATTGGACTATTCCAGAGGTTTCATCTTATATGTTGTTGGTGAACAAGATAGTTATGCTGCAGTACTTACTCAAAAAGGGTCTGACAACGAAGAGAGACCCATAGTATTTCTAAGTCAGACAATGCAGGAACACGAAGAGAAGTGCAACTTCATTGAAAAGCAAGTTTATGTGATAATGAAATCATTAAATAAGTTCTAAAATAGAGTAGGAACATTGTGTATGTGGTCCACCCTGATGTTAGAAATTTCATCATACAAGGGAAGCTTGGCAATAAAAGAGATGGTTGGGTATCAAATATGCAAGAGTACGATGTTGAGATCCACCCGACCAAGCTAGTGAGGGGAAAAGCATTATGTCAAGAACTCGCCAAACAAGCCTCATCAAAATATGTGGCTTGCCAAACACAAGAAGTAGCCCTAGAGGATGATCCACCCTTGGAAATTACTGACTGGACTAATGAACTGATCAAATATTTCCAAATTAGAAGATGTCGAGTAAGCTTGAATGCTTCACAAAGGAGGAGATACAAGATCCAAGCTTTGAAGTACACTTTACTACCTGAAGGATTGTACAAAATAACTTGGATGGGGTACTGCTTCGATGTATAAACGATGATCAAAAGCAAAATATCTTAGATGAGTTCCATGGAGATTCGTTAGGAGGACATCACTCAGGAAGAACCACTGCTTTAAAATTATCAAAAATAGGTGCTAATGTCCAACCATTTTCTTAGATACTTTCAGAGTGACCAAAAATTGTGAGAAGTGCCAGAGGTACGTTGGGAGAAATAGAAATGCTTCAATACCTTTGAAATATATTCAGGTTGAAGAACCTTTTCAACAATGGGGTTTATATTTCATAGGGGTGATAGAACCTAAATCATATGCTAGACATAAATACATCATAACCACTACGGATTATTTTACTAAGTGGGCTGAAGCAGTACCCACTAAGAAAGTAGACCTGGAACTCATGATGGAATTCATTGAGAGTTTGATCATAAGATTCGGTATCCAAAATACATTGGTCACAAATAATGGAACATCTTTCATAGGTACCAAAATGATTGATTTTATGTGTAAATATGGGATCTACTTGAAGAGGTCCTCAAATTATTATCCATAGGGAAATGGATTAGTCGAATCGATGAATAAAAACTTTCTCTGAATATTAAAGTGAACTCTGAAATACAATAAGAGAAGTTGGCACTCTTTGATAAACCAAGCATTATGGGCTAATAGGATCACTGTTAAGAAGTCTATAAACACCTCTCCCTACTCATTAGTCTATGGTAAGGAAATAGTCCTCTCGATACACATATAAATGCCTACTTTAAAGTTGCTCAATCAAAATGTTATAGAAGAAGTAGAACTGATAGAAAATAGGTTGATTCAACTCCTACAATTAGAAGAACGTAAAGAACAAGCCTACAACCATTATCAGAAGCATATAATATATACAAAGAAATGGTTTGACAAAAGGGCTATCCCCAAGAATTTCAAGGTAAAATGAAAAGAAAGTAAAACCTGGAAACCATCAAAAATTTGATGCTTTCTAGGAAGTTCCCTTTGAGATAATCGAAGAAAAACAATAAAATTATTTCCAATTGAAATATGGACAGGGTCAAGTTTAGCCCATCCCTGTCAATGAATTCCATCTAAAGTTGTACTATAAGTGAGGCACTTCCCTTCCCTTCGCATGTACTATATGTAAATATGTTATTTCTAATTCTAAATGTCTTCAAAGAAAATTATCATGATCTCATGATATCTCGCCACTCAAAGGTCACTTCAAAGAAAAGTGTTGCAATATCGTGACATTTTGGCACTCAAAGACCACTTCAAAGAAAATTATTGCGATATCATGACATTTTGGTATTCAGCTGCCACTTCAAAGAAATTATCATGATTTCATGATATTTTGGTGTTCAAAGGCCACTCCAAGGGAAATTATCATGATATTGAGATGTTTTGGCACTTAGTAGCCACTTCAAAGAAAATTGTCATGATATCGTAACATTTTGGTCATCCAACGGTCAAAGTCAAGCAAAACTATTGGTGCAAACTCTGCCTTTGGTTACTTTTGCACCCAAGACTTTGCCAACATTGAAAGACTGATTTCAAAATAGATTTTACCTGGTTCAATCTCCAAATGAGGTTTGTTCCTTGCTTTATTTTAGGAAAAGGGGGGAGAGTAAAGTGCATAGAGAGAGGGAAATATAGCTATTGCTAAGAACGTTTAGATGGTACAGATTAGATAACAAAAAAAAACATCTACAACCTTTATCAGAAGCATATGGGAGATACGAAGAAATGGTTTGACAAAAGGGCTACCCCCATGAATTTCAAGGTAGGAGACTTGGTACTAAGGTGGAATGAAAATAAAGCAAAACCTGGAAACCATTAGAAATTTTATGCTTTCTAGGAAGGCCCCTTCATGATAATTGAAGAAAAACAATAGAATTCTTTCCAATTTAAATATGGACAGGGTCAAGTTCAACCCATCCCTGTCAACGACTTCCATCTAAAGTTGTACTATAAGTGAGGTGCTTTCATTCCCTTCGCATGTACTATATGTAAATATGTTATTTCTAATTCTAAAGGCCTTTAATAAAATTATCATAATATCACGACATCTCGCCACTCAGAGGTCACTTCAAAGAAAATTGTTGCGATATCATGACATTTTAACACTCAACGACCACTTCAAAGAAAATTATTGTGATATCGTGACATTTTGGTATTCAGCTGCCACTTCAAAGAAATTATCATGATTTCATGATATTTTGGTGTTTAAAGGCCACTCCAATAGAAATTATCTTAATATCGTGATGTTTTTGCACTTAGTGGTCACTTCAAATAAATTTGTCATTATATCGTAATATTTTGGTCATCCAACAGTCAAAGTCAAGCAAAAACTATTGGTGCAAAATCTACCTTTGGTTACGTTTGCACCCAAGACTTTGCCAACATTGAAAGACCAATTTCAAAATAGATTTTACCCGGTTCAATATCCAAAGGAGGCTGGTTCCTTGCTTTATTTTAGGAAAATGGTGGAGAGTAAAGTGCATAAAGAGAGAGAAATATAGCTATTACTAAGAAATTTTAGATGGTACATATTAGATAACAACAAAGAAACATCTACAACTTTTATAAGAATCATATGGGAGATACGAAGAAATGGTTTGACAAAAGAGCTACCCCCAGGAATTTCAAGATAGGAGACTTGGTCCTAAGGTGGAATGAAAAGAAAGCAAAACCTAGAAACCATTAGAAATTTGATGCTTTTTGGGAAGGTCCCTTCGTGATAATCAAAGAAAAACAATAGAATTCTTTCCAATTGAAATATGGATAGGGTCAAGTTCAACCCATCCCTGTCAACAACTTCCATCTAAAGTTGTACTATAAGTGAGGTGCTTTCCTTCCCTTCGCATGTACTATATGTAAATATATTGTTTTTTTAAGTCCTCTAAACAAAATTGTTGCAATCTCATGACATCTCGTCACTCAGAGGTCACTTCAAAGAAAATTGTCACGATATCGCAACATTCTGGCACTCAATGACCACTTTAAATAAAAAATTCATGATATCGTGACATTTTGGTATTTAGCTGCAACTTCAAAGAAATTGTTGTGATTCCACAACATTTTGGCATTCAAAGGTCACTTCAAGAAAAATTATCATGATATCATGATGTTTTGGCACTCAACGGTCACTTCAAAGAAAATAGTCGTGATATCATGCCATTTTGGTCGTCTAATGGTCAAAGTCGAACAATAATACTTTTTGGTGAAAAAATCATTTTTCTCAAAAATTTGAATGCGTGCCTCTCAAAGTACCAACGTACAAATTTATTGGCTCTAAGATAGGTGACGTGAAGTTATTGGCTCGAAAAAATGTGTGATACATGATGGTTGGTTTTTTAGAAGGTGGTACACAAAGCGAGGCATCCAACAATGTTCAAAATTATTTATGAAATATGTATCACCAACCATAATTAATGCACGGAACCCTAATGCATGCATGCATGTCTACTTATGCTGCTAAAGCTTTTTCTTCACCATTTTTTCTCTAAAAGTTTTTCTCTACGTCTGGCATTCCTAAATTCTTCTAGGATATTTGAACCTCTTTGAGTCTCTTCCAAATTTTTTTCTTTGCATAAAAAAATCACAGTAAAGAGCCATGGTCGCATCTGCTTCAACTACTAGAGAAAAGCATAGGGTCGAGAAATGCGAGAGTAGTTTCATGGATCCAGACTCCCACATCGCAGATACCATCATAACATGGAAAAATCCAAATAAGATTCGAAGAGATGTGGAGGCTAGAGTGGTGAAAGGTGTCACCCCATCAAATTCAAGTACATTCTCTTTTCACTCTATGATTTCTTGGTATATTTGCATCACTGTCCACCCCTACCCTAAATTAGTTAGAGCTATGGCAACATTTTATGATGTGAAACATAGAGTTGTTAGAAATTCCAAGGGGGATGCCATTTTTACCCTAGATGCTGATACAATTAGGGTCATCTTCACCTGTAACAGAAAACCCACCATAAATCCCATAGCATTCGATCCAATTATTTTTGCTAAATATTATACCCCCACTCTCAATATAAAATTGTTTCTACAAGAGCATATGTTAGAACCCCCTCTCGTAGGAAACCTACCAGAATCATCAATTCCCCTATCAAAATTCAAAAGCAAAGAAATTTTCTTCATAATAGCTATGGTGGTAGGGTTAGAATTAGATGCACTAGTTCATGGATGACATATTACGATGGCATAGTGTATGTCGAACCCTAAATTCTATGATGCTTCCCATGTAGATAAGGACATAGTACCAATTTTCTTTGATTGAATAGCATATCTAGCTCAACATATACATGCAGGCCTGTTCAAATTATAGAGGGGTTCCCAAGAAGCTTTTAGGTATTCTTCTTACCTAATATGGATTTTCTTTTTATTTCAATCAAAGAACCTAGAATTCATTCCTACAACTCAAAAGGACAAAGAAGGAAAGCTTTTGCCCATGTACGAATGGACGATGATGCTTTCAAAGGTCGAATCATATTATTATTTCAACATGGAATTCCTGGGTCCTGCCTTGCGAATCATGTATGGCAAAGTATAGAGACTTTCTCAAAAAGTGTGGGATATGCTGCAACATTCCCATGTAGAAGAAGGATATTGGTTCATCCTAACATAGGGAGTAGTCATCAAGTTATATGGCTTTACAAAGAAGTCTTTATTACTCCCTTACTATGTCACTGAGTGACTGTTCACCTTAGAATATGTAAGACACATAGAATACATCAACAATAAATTTGGCACAGGCATCGACAAAACTGGCACATGCCTTATGCCTTTCCAATTTGGAGGAGTCACAGTATCAAATAAAGGATACCATGAGAAAATCACTCGAGCTCTAAAAAGCCTCAAGTTGATAGAATTACCACAAATATGGAAGTATGATCCCATCGATAGGTTCACAAAAAAACAAGCTACCCTCAATCAGATTCCTTTCAAACAGTTTCATGCGTCAAAAAGACAAATTGACAAGTAGGGTAGAAACAATGAAGAAGACGAGCCACTAGAATGGCATGTAGAAAAAATGTAGCCATTGGCCCCATGGCATGAATTCTATGAACATCTAATATATTGGACCCCCATAGATAATCCGAACCACATGTTGGATGAAAAAACTATCAAAAAAATGAAGAAAAAGGGGAAATACTGGACACATGAAAAGATCCTAGCTTGGTGGAAGATGAGGATTCAAACCGAAATGAGCTCTAGATATGGGATAAAAGTTGATTATGAATTTATCGAGAATATGACAAATATCACAACAAATGGTTTGAGACTCTTGCAAATAAATTCTTGCCAGGCATCAACAACATCTCAATTGTACTCACTAAAAAGGTCAAATCTAGCCAAGATAAAGAAAAAGAAATTATTGTGGATTAAGAAAAAATCCTAAAAAAGGTAGCTCACAAATTCATTCCCCCCTCCATTAGACACAAAATTTTATGATGATGCTTTCTCTCCTCTAGAGAAAGAGAAAAGCAAAATTGGTAGAGGTAGGGAGACAGAAGAAAAGAAAGCAAGATGAACCACATACAGATCCTAAAGAAGGGGACAAAGAAAAGGTTACAGGGGAAAACGTAGAATAACTCTTTGAGTAGTAGGGCACCAACAACCAAGAGTTGAATGAAGCAACTGAAAAGTCTATCCCTAATGAAGAAAACCCTGATGAAGAAAAAGTCCCTGATAAAGATACCCTAGAGACTGGAGACAAGAGCCCACAATAGATAGCGAAAATCCCTATCGAAGACCTGGTCTTTGCTAAATATGCATCGAATACTGGAGGCATAAACCTACAAAAGATAGTAGGTATATATCCTATCAATATTACTACATATTCTTCTTCTTCTCATCCCTAGAGAAATTTTCGTTCCCATTATGTAGGTCAATATGATGCTTCTTCCCCTTGTAATCAGTAACCTCCACCATCACCATTATCAACCCAACCTGACCCAAAAGCATCCTCAACTGCACCCCCAGATACACTCACATAACAACCAAATATTGATGCCTCAATAGCCACCATTCCTTTCCCTTATACCACCAATTTCCCTAACTTCAAATCTATTCCCGCCTCCTCTTTTGAGAGTCACCCTACCATTGCTAAGCTAAAAAATTGAAGAAGGCAACCCTGAATGCTTCAAACTGGTTGAAGTCGTGCAATGCTCAAAGTTCCAAGAATATAACTCACCCTAAGCAAGGAATAGCCCTAGATCCTATCACTATGCAACATTTGACTATGAAGATGATGCTGTTGGTTCAAAATCCTGAAGGAGAAATTACCTTAGAAGATTATCAAGCTGAGATAATCATCAAAGATATCACTTAGCTGCCTATGGAATATGATTGGGGAAAATCCCAAGCTCACATGAGGACTATATACTTAAATGCTTAGTATTACAAGGAGAAATACCTCAGAGCTAAGAAGGCAAGGAAATATTTGGAAGAAGCCTTAAATGAGCAAAAGACAATTGAAAAGGCACTAAAAAATGAGGTAAATAAATGGGAACAAATGTTCAATGAAGTGACACCATATAAGGAGGAAGCAAAGAAAGTCACTGAACAAATCGAGACATTGAATAAGCAGGTAGAAGACCTTTAGAAGCATATCCAAGATGGCACTGGCAAGACCAGTGGGATTTCCAAAGAAAAGGCCAAGGCGGTCAGGAAATAAATGTTTAATGACATCCATAAGGTAGGCTTGAAAGCAAGGCCTATGTTATCATACTTGGCCAATATTAAGGAGACCTTGGGTATAACCAAGATGAAAAATTTGGCCAGCAGAAAGCACACGAGGAAAATTTTAATATAGGGCCCAAGATGAAAAATGGTCCCAAGCCAAAATAGCTACCAAAATTTTCTTCAAAAGGTATAAGCTGGTGACAGTTAAAATAATGCTAGAAATCAATGCAGAAGCCAAAGGGATATTGAAACATGTAAGCATAACAGAGAACTATGGAATGCTAAGCTTCTAGGATAAAGATTCAAAATGCTTGGGGGAAGATGAAATGAAAGCTTCTTGGAAAGCTTTCATAGATGATGAATCGAAAATAGACAACTAGGAAGAGCCAGTCCAAGAAGAACAAATATTTAGTATGGCTCAAGACCTTACCCAGATCAACTCCTGCCTACATGAGCTGTACATGAAGTCAAAAGTCCTGTCCTATGACAAAGTAGAAGAGTTAGAGTATTTATACCTAACTTTCATGGAGACTTCTGACCTAGATGAAGAGGCCTAGAAAAGAGCTTGTGTTGCTTATAATGAGTTTGTTCAAGAGATAGAAAAGTATGAAAAACTTCAACAAGTAATACAGTGACACCAAGGCAAGAAGACCTAAAGAAATCAATAGAGGAAGACACTCTTGATGAATGATCACACAGAGTAAGAAACACAATTTTTGCTCGATATCACTCCCCTTTTTTTTTTTTTTTTTTGTTGTTGTTCTTTTTACTCCGTTCCCCAATGGATAAAGGCTCTAGATTCTAACATTCAACTGGAAAAATTCTCCTAGGAGGCACCAATAATGTAGGTCAAAATGACTACATCAAGGGGAGTAAAGAGAGGTCTTCTCAAAATTTCACTAAGTGTAAAAGAAACGTCATGATCTCACGATATTTTGAAGCTCATAGGTCAAGTCAAATAAAATGTCACGATTTCATGATATTTTGGAGCTCAGAAGCCAAGTCAGAGAAAATATCATGATATCACGATATTTTGGAGCTCAGGAGCCAATCCAGATAAAAATGTTATGATCTCGCGATATTTTGGAGCTCAGGAGCCAAGTTAGAGAAAAACGTCATGATCTCACGATATTTTGGAGCTCATGAGCCAAGTCAGAGAAAAACATCATGATCTCATGATATTTTGGAGCTCAGGAGCCAAGTCAAAGAAAACATCATGATCTCATGATATTTTGGAGCTTAGAAGACAAGTTAGAGAAAATGTCATGATATCACGACATTTTGGTGCCCACAAGCCACCTCCACAAAAAACGTCTCTATTTCATGACATGTCATGATTTTGCAAACCGACAAACCAAAAGAAAGAGGTGGAAAATAGCTAGGCCACAACATCTCCAAGAAGATAAAGGTGGACATACAATAACAAGAAGATCCCAACCATATGCAGTTGAAGATCCCATACTCTCTTAACTGCCTATTTACCAGAATGAGCCTATGGGCATATTGTTGTAACAACTTTTAGTTTTTCTATATATATATATATATATATATATATATATATATATATATATATATATATATATATATATATATATATATATATATATATATATATAATGAGCGATCCAAATGAATGATTGGCTCTTGGATGTTTATAAGGTAATGTACACAGACTTATGAAAGTAAATAAAGACTACTCATTCTAGTTTTTGGCTCACTGGTGTTGTTATCAAGTATGTATGGATTGTTGATTGTTGTATAAGTTACATTGAATAGAAATCGCCTTAGTTCTCATTCTAAATTTTTATGTTTAAATTATAGTTAGCTCTAAAATTAACAGTTTCGATAGGCTTATGTTTGGTTAAATCTGCACCAAAGGACTAGTTATTCTAATTTGATGGTTCAAATAATGCTTATTTGTAAAAGGTTGTAGATGTTTCTTTGTTGTTATCTAATTTGCACCATCTAAACATTCTTATCAATAGTTATATTTCCCTCTCTTTATGCACTTTACTCTCCCCGCTTTTCATATAATAAAGCAAGGAACCAACTTCCTCTGGAGATTGAACCGAACAAACTCTGGTTTGAAGGACTTCCTCTATATGGAGGAAAATCAATTATTAATGGTGATTGTAGATCAATTGACCAAGTATACTCACTTTTATTCTTTAAGTCATCCATATAATACCAAGATAGTGGTACAAATTTTCATGGATTGGATATTTAGACTCCATGGGATCCAACACTCCATAGTTAGTGATTGCAATAAGGTATTCAATAGTAAATTTTGGGAGGAACTCCATCACATTTAGGGGATCTAGTTGAAAAGGATCATATCCTATCACCCATAGACTGATGGCCATATGGAGGTGGTGAATAAATGTTTCGAGATATCTATGATGTTTTCTTGTAGATAACTAATTCAAATGAAATCAATGGATTCCCTTAGCTAAATGATGGTACAATACCATTTTCACACAGCCATAAGGATCACACCATATGAAGCAGTATATGGTCCACCACCCCAACACTCACTTCTTACTTGTTAGGCAACTCAAAGGTGGAAGCAATTGGCACAATCCTTAATCACAAGTAATAAGTCTTATAAACTCAAACATAATTTGGCTATCACCTAGAACTTGTTGGATTTTAAGCCAAACTATCTTAGGTCCCAATATAATTAATCCATAATATCTCAAGTCATAATATCAATAATCAAGAGTAGAATTAAATATATGAGCAATCAAAGATATAAACTAACCAATATAAATAAAATAACATTCACTATAATATCAAATATGAATGTGGGTATGAGGGCTTGGTTCAATGGTCAAAACACTTCTTTAGGATCGTGGAGACCAGGGTTCCAATGCCTTGGGCTCCATAGTACCAGTGGGTATGTCGTGTTAGCATAATCGGCTACATAAAAGGTTTACCCGATGTAACAAGAGGTTATAGTGGTGATAAGGAGCGAGATTCGAACCCATGAAGAGGTGTAGAAAATTGTAACGTGTTACCGATTCCTCTAGTATAATTAAAAAAAATCAAATATGAATGTAAATGGCCAAAATCATTCATGTACAAGCATGAAATATACTTACAATAATATTGCTCAAAATTTATATACAAGCTTTATTATCAATGTTTGTTATGGTGATCGTTACAAACCATTTTCCCGTACATTGTATGGAGCTTTATCTCCATAGTATAGACATAGAAACGTGACTCTTCAATACTTAACCATTGCACTCCTTACATATCCAAGAATTTCAACCTTTCCTATTCTTCTCATTAAGACAAAATTCTCATCTTACCACATATAAATGTGACTATTCATTCTATCTCTTGACAACTTACACTTCCTCTCATATTGACACATACATTATATAAAATGTAAATCATTCTACCAAACTAATATTTACAAGGGGGCAAATAATGTAATACCTCCAAGAGAATAGTATGAAATGGTACACAAAAAAACATAAAACTAAGAGGGAATTTATCAAGGGCGAAATGGTCTTCCTTCATCTTCAACCTCATAAAAAAATGTCTCTAAAAAAAAAGGGTTGACATTAGTTAACACCCAACTTTTATGGACCCTACAAGGTATTGCAATGAATAGGGAAGATTGCTTACAAGTTGGAGTTGTCAACAACATCCAAGATTCACCTAGTTTTTCATGTATCTTGCTTAAAGAAAGTGATGGGCATGCATACTCACGTATAGACAATCATTCCTAAATTAGATCAAGAGGGATCCATTCTTTTACATCCTATAACCATTTTGGATCATAGAAATTAACATCTTTGCTCTTGTGATGTCACTAACATGATGGTGTTGTGGAAAGAGTTACAACTAAAAGATGCCACATGAAAGCTATTGTAGGACTTTCAACAACAATTCCCCACATTTCAACTTTGAGGACAAAGCTTCTTTAAGGGGGTGGCATGTTACATACTTGACACTTGTAACTCATAGGGGCATATGTTATTGTATGTAAAGTGGACCATGTATCAAGTTAGAAGTGGGCCACATATTAAGTTAGGAGAGTGTGCATCATAGAATCATGTATATAACCACTTTGTCATAGAATCTCTTTGTTGTCATAGAATTATGAATGTAACCACTTGGTATCATGAATGTAACTATCATAAATTAGGTAGTCAGGAATATTATCATAGCAAGTTGTCATAGAATATTGTCATAAAATGTCAAGAAATATGCTTGTAAATATTATAAAATGGAAAGGATGTAACCTTCATGGGCTAGTGAAGAATTTGCATATTTTGTAATATGGTTTCCCCCTCGAAGAGCCCCATGATAGTAATATTATT
This sequence comes from Wollemia nobilis, assembly GCA_028583015.1. Lineage (NCBI taxonomy): Eukaryota > Viridiplantae > Streptophyta > Pinopsida > Araucariales > Araucariaceae > Wollemia > Wollemia nobilis. Next base: position 2,706,931 of record JAQPPZ010002979.1, read on the forward strand.
TGTTCTGAATTCCTAAAATTACTGTTAATTATATTTCTATGTTTTCTTTAATTAATGCACACATATTTTCCTCTTAAAATGGTTGAATTTATTTGCTTTCCATTTATGAGGGTCAAAAATTCAATTGATGGAGCTAAGATAAGGGTATCCTAACTTAGGTACCACTTATTTGGGAGGTAAAACACTTTGGTGATGTTCCTCCTCTTTTATCCAACTTTAAATTAAATTTATCCAAACTTAGTTACTCTAGTAATTGATGAGATTATAGTTGATGGATTCATACTATGCTAACGTCGAAGAATACTATATTATACTTTCTTATGAGGGCTTGTAAAAAAAAGATCATGTAAGGAGTAATATTGCATTGTAGAGAGACCTTAAATGCTATTGAAAGCCTTGTGTAATGGTCATATTTGACATGTTGATATTATAATTAATATTGATCCTTATTCAATTTATTTAAATTGATGGTCTATGCACTTGTCATAATTGAATATCATAATTTGAAAAATAAACGTGTTATGTAAAATAAACATTATTTACCCAAGTGTTGTAGGTGAGTTGGAGAGGAGAAGGTGAGTTGGAGAGGAGAGGGCAATCCTCCAAGGGAGGTCCCAGGTTCGAATCTCCACCGTACCAAAAAATTTGAATTGGATACCCAAAATCCAATTGATAATGTTGGTGCGGGCAGGGCTAGGCACAACTCCCGGATGACTTTGATAGTGTAAAACCCCTTGGTCATGGTCTCTCAGACCAAGGTGGCCCCGCAAGGGGTTTTTCACTTAAAAAAAACAAGCATTATTTTTTTTGGAAGTTGAAAGTTTGATAGAAATTGATTGGGTAGAATTTTTTATTTTACTTTAACATTTGCATTAATACTTGATGAAAATTTGATTAAAGAATATATTCTTAATTTTTATGGTAATATTGGCATGACAACTTTGATGGAAATCTACTAAGCATAAAATCTTAACTTTGTTGTAATGTTGACATTATTTTTTGACAAAACTGATTAAACATAAAATTTTGACTATAACATTAGTTATTGGTGAAAATAGATCCTGTACTAATATTAACAATACTGTGTGATGCAAAGTGAAAAATTAACACTATTTCTTAATAAAACTTGATTCTCTATCCTGCAGTAATATTGACAATATTGCCTGACGAAAGTATGATTTCACTATCTTGTTATATTTCTTGAGGAAAAATAAAAATCATGAAATCTATATATTGAAGTAATTGTTGAGGAAGATAGAAATCTATATCTTATTGTGATAATGATAACATTGCTTGACAAAAAATGGGGTAACTTGCTATATCATCTTACAATATTAATCTATGGCTAATGCATTTGTCCTTCTTGTAATCATGTTGAAGCATTTCTTTGACATCTTGAATAAGTATAAAATTATATCTTTTACTTAGTAGGTTTCTTGTCCTAATTGAATAATGCTTATGAAGAATAATAATATGGCATATTCATGATGTGCATGGAAGATATGTTCCATTTAAATATGCATTGTAAAATAAATGCACTTGGCCATATCCAACTACAAAATAAACCTTGAACTATCCTTAAATGAATGCATATTTAAACTTCATTCTTGACCAGGACATTGATGGGATTAAAACATCTACTTGCTTGTATGATGATAGGAATATATGGGCATAAACTAGTGTCAAGTATAGTTGTATCTCAAGCCATGAACAAGATTAGAAAAGAGATGTTAATTTGAACTCTTGAATATTGAACTAGGTGCATTTAATAATATTACTCATACATCTGGGTAAATCTAACCAGTCTTATGAAGGACATAAAAGAGAGTCCAATAAATTCATCTCTTTGGTCATGATCAAGACAAAGAAGGGAGATGATAAATTTTGAATTAAATAAAACTCCTTGACCTTAAACAAAGACATCAAAGGAATTAACACTCACTAGTCTAGTTATAGACATGGAAGGGAATCAAACATTGAAAGGAGTTAATCTTAAGTTTGGGATAAGATTTTAAAAGGAAATCAAACAAACAACTCTTAGTTATAACTAATACATCACAAAGAATTGAGTGATAAATTTTACTTATCACTATAGGAAATAGATAGGGAATGAATACCAATAAAGTATTAAAGCATAGAAAGATGCATCCATTTGGTACATGTGCAATGTTAATGAAAACACATATTTGACTTTTTGGAATGCTTATAAAAAAAAAAGCAACTGTGATGGATTATGCTTTATTTAGTGTTATAGAAAAAAACCATTTCTATTTTAGAATTTTTTATGAATTAAACGAAGTGCCCTCAAGGGCTAGGTGGATGGGTAAGTGCTTGTCTAGTCAAGCATTTACCAAGAAGACATCCAGGTTCAAACCTTGAAGGGCAACCTGTTTGCAAAGGTAGTAGTCTGATCTAAATATTCTGAATGTGTGCCAAATTGATGATGACAATACGAATCCCTAGCAACTGGTGATCCCTTGCATGTTTTTTTTTTGTATTTACATGGTGGAATCGGTAGCCGCGACGAATCCGGGTAGGATGTCCAACTTTTATGGCCGTCACAGTGTTCTGCGCTGTCCACCCCGAAATCCGCCACACTATCCCTTGCATGTTAGGTCAAAAATAACGAAATGAAATAGATTTGATAGAAGCAGCCCCTATAGTTTGAACCTTGCACTTATCAACTACTAAAAATAATATAGTTGTGACCAACTCTATATAACCGAAAAAAATAGTTCTAAACAAGGTAAGCCGGATACAAATTGAACAACAATAAACATGCACGTTTTTATTTAATGCAACAACAATATTTGTATTTAACATGCTAAGGTGATAAACATTATTATCTCCATAATCACAAGTATAAGGTACTATGAAAAAATAACCTTGAAATATTAGTTTGAATGAGGTAAGCCTTTAATATTTAGTAATCATATTGAACAATGATAAACATGAATTGCTTTTGTTTAATTCACCACCATAATAAACACATATCATTTTTATTTAATACATTTATTCATGATCTTGTTCATTATTTTGTAAAATTTTAAACTAAAAAAATTAAATTTTGATTGGTCAGCGTGAAATAAACTAATTATCTTATATTTTGATTGATCAACGTGAAATAAACTAATTATAAAGGAGAGACTTATTGAAAAGACCATAGGTTCCTCGAACAAACATGATATAACATAAATCAATGATTTAATAAAAACATGAATGAATGAATTTAAATTTCTATGAGGTTAATAGGACTGTAAAGTAAGACATATATAAAGCAATGGGAGTGTCTAATGCAGTTCTAGATAAAATAAAGTAAGAAAAATAGTAAACAGGATGACATATGATATACAGGATATGTGGATCAAGGATTACTCCCAACATTCAAGGATGAAGAGAAGTGAGTGATGTAAGAGTTGGATGTTGTAGTAGATGTTCTTTGTTGGAGGCGATGACAAATTGATCTTGTCTTGTCTTGTTGTATCTCTGTGATCATCCTGACGCTTCGTGGTCGTGGCCTCTGAAGGCTGGAAAAATGAAGTGATAAGTTAGGATCCTGTTATCTTCTGCAAATTGTTACTAAATAGTTCTTTACAGAAATTAAATAATTCCTAGATGAAAAGGACGATACATCTTTTATCTTCATAATTAATCCAAGATTTTAGTGTACAAGTATCTCAATAAGCAATAATATACATGAAAAGTCTTTGAATTTAACTGTTCTCAATGGGTATAACCTTTTTAGAGGTGTACACTTCATAAAACTATAGTCCTATAGTCATTTATTGAATACGGGCTAACAACACATTAAATATATTAATTTTTTTGTCATTCTAAAATACACCATTGATGTTCTAGTATTTGTTTTTCAAAAGAAAACTTTATAAGAGACTTGTATAAACTAAAAAAATACTCTGAATAATTTACATGTAAAATTTAATCAATCAATATTCAGAACAAAGAAATATTTACTTAAAAAAAAATTCAAAAATATTATATCATAATTTTTATACACAATAATATTATTATTATGTTTAATATAAATTTAAAAATATTATTTAGATATATAATTTATAAATATTTGAATTAAATATAAATATTTAATTAAAAAATAGTATTTAAAAAATAGTTTTATAAATATATTTATTACAAACTTTAAAAAATCACAAATAATAATATATGATAATGTATATTTGGCTCACTGTGATTTTTAAGAGATCATTTTTTAGATATCCATAACAAAAACTGACAATAATACTTAATAATAAAATTATAACCAAAATGCCAACGTGTCCTTGCAATTGGAACATATAGTTGATGCAGGGCAAACCAAGGTTCAAATCTCGACAACATTAAATAACTCAATGTTTATATATATAAGATTTGGTTAGTGTGAGAAACTCCTATGACCTCTCATAAGGGGGAGAGCTGAACTTATAAATAGGAACCAAATACACAACCATACACACACCCATCCCCTCACACACTCGCCCACGTCGTGGTTTGAACCTTGAACCTTCCAAAGAAGAGCCAAAGCTTGAATCGTTGCATTGTTCCCCTTCTAAATAGCTTAATGTGACTAAATTGATGTAAAAGGGAAGGGAACCCTTTCAAAATCCTGCTTAAAAAAATTATAACCAAAATTAATGAATCAATATTTTAAATAAAGAAAATACAAAATAAACTCTATAACTTTCAATCAAAACTTTTCTTATACTTTAGAGAGTGTGAGCCTCACTAGGTAGCATGGAAGGAAAGCCATATTTGAAAGACCTAATTGGAAGTCAACATGTATTGAAAGCATGGATGTCTAAGTTGGAGATAAGATGAAGAATAAATATATGACAACTTTGATCCAAGGAACAAATGGTACACTAGAAGTGATTATCAAGGTTGAGATGGTTTAGAATGATATAATAGTTTTTTCAGGAGAACGCTTACAAATTACATCAACAACCACCCTCAAGGGGTTTTTCATTATATCATTATATGATATAATGATATAATGGTTCTTAAAAGCAAATGGTTAATATGTAAGTTTCATGACCAAGGTTTTTAAACATTTAAAATTGGATCAAGGGGAAGTGGAGATTGAATTCAAACTACTACTGAATATTCTTACTAAAGGTCTTTTTCTCATCATCTTTTCTAGTTAGAAATCAAGGATAAAATAATGGGTGGTGGTCCATGGTTTAGGGAGAGATCCCTTTTATTTAAGACAATGGAGTGAGAGTTTTTTATAAAAACAAAAATATTAAAAAATTTTCTTTGTGAGTTAGGCTTTTTTGGACTTCCATATCAACTTATCAATAAATATGGTTTGAAAAATAATTGAAAAACCCTAGAGGACTCCATATAGGAGGGATTGACTACTAAGGAGCAAAAACATGCTATATATACTCGGATATGTCTTGTTGTGGATATTTCAAAACCTTTTCTATAATCCATTAAAATTAAATATGAATAAAGAGAATGGGATCAACAAGTGGATTATGAAAACATTGCATTATGACATCTGCGATTGTTGTGAGACTAAACACATAGTAAGAGATTTCAAAGTGAAAATGATAAAGAAAGAGATGCAACTTTTTGGCCATGAGATAAACTTCAAGATGAAGCAAGAAAATCATATTGCAGTAGAAGTTGGATTAGTTCAAAGATATTCCACTTCAAAATAAGAGGTAAAGAAAGCTTGTCTGCAACATCAAATGGCAAAGGCCTCCTTAGTTCACTTGGATCAACAAAGAAGAATACAAGGGATGAGAAAACAAAACGTGCAAGTTAAGATTAAAAAAGAATTAAAGGTGGAAAGGAAGATATGGAGGAAAAATTTAAAACAAATGAGGCACAAGAGGTCAAGTTTACTCTAGGTAAATTGTCTTCATTTTCCTTAAGTAGTATAAAATCCTCTCTTGACAATACAAATGAAAGTAGTGTACAAGTTATCTCTTGTAATTTAGGGTTCCAAGAACAACATAATAAAATAAATGATGAAGGAGAAAATCCATGTCAAATTTAGGTTTTTTAGGAAAACATAATAAGGTAAATGTTATCGAGTGTTTTTGCACTTTAGGGTTTCTAGGGTAACATAAAGAATAAAATGCTTTTGAGGATATTCCTTGCACTTCAGATTTTTTTTAGCAAAACAAACCTATAAATGATAACTCCCATTGTAAACAAATAAAGAGATTGATTAACATGAAAGTTTTGGTGGGAATGAAAAAGGGAGGAAGACCCATGAAGCAATGAGAAAATGAAAATAAGAGGGATATTGATATGGAAAAACAAAAGAAAATCTCACAAGTTTTAACAAGAAGTGAGGTAAAGCCCACAAAAGAAAAAGTGATAATAAAAATGGTATCTTAGTGTAGACACTAAAATCATGTCAATCCGATTAGGCGACCAAGACAAGGTCTAATTGACATCATATGGCCCCCTTGGGCAACCCTCAGAGGTTTAATAGTGGTCCTAACCACTCTAGGAAGGCTCTACCCCACTTTTGGGAGGTTTTGGGCCACATAGGCATGACCGTCCCACCCTGGGATGGTCACAGTTCATGGTCATCCCACCCAGGGATGGTGGCAAAGCGGTCATCCCTGGGTGGGACGGCCACAAGGTTTGACTCCCAAAAAGTCAAATTTGGACAAATGGCACCCAGAAACTACCATTTATCCTACCTATTTGAGCATGCAAGGCTAGAGGGCACAGAATCCTTATGACATGTTGTAGAATGGAGGCCAAAATGGGAGATTCTCTTCCCCCTCCAATGCATGCTCAGTTTTGGACAAGTGGCACCTCTTGCCCTGCATGCCCTTGCATGCCCATTTTTCCAAAGGCCCCCTTTGGCTATAAAGTGGATCCATTTTCCACACAAAATATAGAGAGGAGTTTTGAGACATAGCAATGGAGTGCTGCCAAGATTTCCCCTCACCTTTTTGTGCCCTTTTCCCTCGAAATCTCTACCTAGCGAAGGAGGTTTGCGAGTGATCTAAGAGGCACAATTTGTTTGCAAAACTGAATCAATTGAGTGAATTTCACCACCAAATTTGATGAAAACACTATTGAGGAGGTTCCTAACCAATTCATAGAGGAATTGGTGGTAAAATAAGAGCAGAATTGGTGGTCGTCCCACCCCAGGATGGTCCCCAATCTATGACAGTCACCACCGTCCTACCCAGGTATGGTGGTATATATATGCATTATTTTTTTACTATTTTTAATTAGGCATATTCTAGGGTAGTATATGAACATCCTTTCCAAATTTCATGCATTTTGGAGTTATATTGAGTGAGATATTGTATTTTTAAGTTTTTGCAGGCTTTCGGGGACCATCTGAAGATGCACATGAAACTGTGACTGATTTTGCAAATATGACCATATGGGTCCTCTTAAAATTATATTTTATGCATACTATCCAAGTTTCATTTGATTTGGAGGTGTTTTGGTCCAGAAATTGCTTGTTTTGGGTTTTGTAGGCTTTGTAGGTACACTGCGAATGCGCCACACCATCGGATGCAATTTCTATTCTATTTTTAATTATATCTTCCCAAAATCATCTATTTTACATATCTCTACAATTTCAGATCATTTGGAGTTGTTTTAGATAGGTACATTGCATATTTACACTTTCTAGTCTTATAGTTGCATGTATGGCTTTTGCATGTTTCACATTCTACGCACTTGCTATTTAACAAATCTGGTTTCCTTGTGTGTAGGTGCAGGTTTTACAGTGCATGAGGAAGGAATACAAGATCAGAACATCGAATAACAAAGTGGCGACATCATAGGTTCGCCCACCTCAATTGTGGGTACGAGGAAGAACATTGGAAGTGCACACGAGCTTCTTTGAAAGGACTTGATCCTTGGGCACCCCATTTTTGTAAAAAATTGTATCAATATAGAGCCCTCAAGGGGATATTTATGTAACCATGGTTTTTATCAATAAAAATAATATAAGAAAGCTTCATTTCACTTCATTTCGTGAGTTTTGGTTATCTTTCCATGCTTACTTGAATGCTTCCATTTTGATGCTTATCATTCATTAGATATAGATGCATATTGTTTAGCTTCATTAGGTGCACCATTTTTCCCCTACTTCAGTGGTGATCATGGTGGGACCCTATCCCTATTAATTTAATTGAAGGTTTAACCCTATTTTTGCTTGCTTTCTATTGTAGGTATTAGCCACTTTGGCCTGAAACGACCTCTAGATCGCTGATCGTCCCACCCTAGGATGACCACACAACTATCCCACCCTAGGATGGCCATCAAATTAGCCACCATCCCACCCTAGGATGGTCACAAAATAGGAGCTTTTCTGCTCCAAATTCTAAAAATAATAGGCTTATAGGCCATTGAGGTAAGTACCAAAACCCTCTATTTTCATTTCTACTATTCAAAACTGCTGAAATCTGGTTTTTCTTGCCTCTTTTGATTGCTTGAAAAGTAGAAGATAGGTTTTACTTTTCTATAATTGAAAAAACAACAAAAATAAGAAGAAAAACTAAAAAGGAACTAAGTAGAAATGCACCTCTATGGTTTGATTGCTTGTAGCCTACCTAATGGGTAGGTTATCATTTAGGGAATGCATTTTGTAGGTTGCTTTTTATCTAGATTTTCTAAAAGTAAAACATCATTCTTCTTGCATTTAGTGAAATATCATTGAGTGCTTCATTGTTTACTTTCTTTAAGCTTAAAAGGAACCACACACACTTGCACGTATCACAATAACATTGGTAAGGTTGGATTTCATCACCAACCTCCAATTCAGACCGGTGACATTGGATTTCACCTCCTTCCATCGGCTTGCCCCCTCAACACCTTAGATAGAATAGGGCACTCTCTTAAGATGGAATAGGTCACTAGTGTTCAAACTCCCTCCCACTATTGGAAACACTTGTCATTTTAGAGTGGAAGAGCTAGGTGAACCCTCCACTCATTGTGGGTTTTAAGCGGTGTACCCTAGACTCTTTTGAGGACCTCATGTTTGGCACTAGTGTTCCTAGTCACCACTTTGGTTGAGTTCCCTCATTCTAAGTCCAAAACATGAACAAGAAAGCAAGAGCAACAACAAATCTAAACACACCAAATAACTTAGGGATTCACATCTAAAACTTAAAGGAGATAATCACATTGTTTGCTTGTGTGCTTCTTTGATCATTTGATTGTGTGTTCTTAAGATTTAAAAGAGATAATCATACACATCTAATCCTTAAAAGAGATAATCATATTGTCTACTTTGTGTGTTTCTTTATTGTTTGGGTAATCAACATAAGATCCTACCATCTAGGACCAAACCCTAATTTTTCAAAAAAAAAAATCTACTTTTTGATTCTACATCCAACGGATCGAGAATCATGCAAATCGGAGCTATAACAAAAAAGTTATGTTGGTTTTATGATTACTCTATTTTTGAAGCTGAAAATAGGGAAAAACTACACTAAAATAGTCATAAAATGGTCTAGACAACTCCAAAAATTGCCAAATTTGTTTTGTTGTCTTAGTTAGCTCCTTCTACACCTCTCATAAAAATTTTGAGTCCTAACTCTTCATGCTTCAAAATTTCCCAAAAATTCCTAAAAGTGGGCATTTCCCCATGGGCCCCGATTGGCCAAATATTTCAAAAATACAAATTTTTGACCCAGAAGTCAGATTTTGGAGCCCTAGCCCATTGTGATCAGCTCATCACACTGATCATTTTGATATATAACACTTATAACCTTTTTTTGAAAAGTCAAAATTTTCTAAAAATGGTCGATGGACCCCCTTTTATGGATTTGGTCCAAATGCGGTTGAAAACAAGACCTCCAATTCAGAGAGAGATTCAAGCTCCATAACCAGTGAATATCTCCAAATAAGTCTAGAGGACATGCCCATCCCTGAATGGCATCCCAAGTTTTATCATAACAACAATACCATCCTCAGGGGGCAAACCTTCGTGATACCCCTACTAGGGAAGCACCCATAGGTCCTCTAGGAAACCTTCCTGACTTGGATACCCTGATGGAATTCTATATAGAGAATAATCTACCCATTGAGGGGTCTAGTAGGTCAATATCATGGATTCACATCCCAACTTGCTCTATACATCAATCGGAATATGACCATGAGACTACACCATGGCCTAGCTTGGATGAGCAAACCACCCCATCTGATCGAGCAAGTCACCCCCATACTCCTCACAGAGAGCACTCAGCGTACACACATCATGCTTCTATGCAACCTAAATATATAGAGCTTACATCCAAAACTGAATATGAAGCTTTCCTCATAGATGAGGAAGAAGACCCAAGTCATCCTCCTACTCCTCATGAAGAGTACTTGGTGCAACCACATGATGGCTCTACATCATCGGACTATACAGATCTGATTCATAAACCAGAGTCTCAGGTCAATGCAACCTTTAGGGAGCATGGAAAACAAGCAATAGATCCTACTAGGGGGAAAGACATGATAAACCCATCCGTATTTCAAATACAAGGGCACACAAACCCCATACAACTGAGCAATGAAATCATATTCATCAAGCACTTAGGCCAAATATTAATAGACAACAACATACAGATCAACTCCAGTTGGATCAAAAACAAAGAAATCAATAATGGGTGGACTCACAATGAGCACACCTACAAAGGTTGTATCAACAAAAGATACAAGAACAACAAAAGATACAACAAGAGCAATTGCAATATGCATTACATGAAGTGGTGCTTACACCTAGCACCTATAAGATGCAACAATGTGCAAGGTATCCAATACAATCTCAAATGTTACCCCCTAGACCTCCTAGGCCTAATCGGGACTTGCCTCCTAGGCCTAACATAGATCACCTTCCATAGGCGCTTACCCCTCCTTATAGGCTAGTTCAAGAAACACCCTATGGGGCCTACAATGAGCTTGAACCTAGAGAAGAATACCATGAAGCACCTTATAGAGGCATGGTGGATGACATTCAACCACCATGCAATAGGCTTGGTATTCCTCACCCTCCCTCGTAGGGCCAAAACAAAGATGAGGAGCTCGAGTCCTCTGAAGCATTTAAAGCATTGCTAGAATGCATGGAGTCAATTGAAAACAAGACCTCTGGGTCTGGGTCTCAGAAGCCCACTTTGCACCAGTTACGGAGTCAACCACTCCATCCTTCCATACCTACCCCTTCCTATCCAGAATAATTTAAAATGCCCCACCTGGCTGACTTTAAAGGGGAGGAAGATGCGTAGGAGCATGTCACCAAATTCTTGAACCAATGCTTTGGCATCCAGGATAATGATGCTTTACTCTTGAGGATATTCTTGACTACCCTCTTCGGCCCAACCATGGAGTGGTACAACCAACTCTCGAAGCATAGCATCTACAATCTTGACCAATTCATAGATGCATTCCTGGAATGCTTCACCTTCAACACTGAGTGAAAGGTGACACTGGCTGACCTCGTAGGGTTGAAGCAATATGATGATGAGTCAATCACCGACTATGGCAATAGGTGGTGAATGCTTCTTGCTAAGCTACCATACATACTACCCATGTCTGAGTTGACTGGCATGTTTTCTAAGAGTTACTTAAAGCCTATCTCCTTGTTGTTGCAACTCCAATAGTATCCAACTCTTGAAGATGCTCTAGCGCAAGCTAGAATAATCGAAGACATCAAAATTCAAGAGGGAGAAATTGTGAAGCCATGCAAGGAGTGGACTAAGAATGCCAAAAACAACCTGGTACAACCAAAGCCGACATCAATCAATCAAGTTGCTATTAGTATTCTAAGGCCTATGCAACCCATGTCGCCTCAGAAGCCCAACTATCAAGCCACACCTGGAAACTATGACAACAACAATCAAACAAACCAAAGACAAGACCAACCACATCGGCCACCATGACAATATACTCATTTTTTAGAGCCCTTAGCATCGATCTTCAATCGATTGTATGAGGCACAAGCAATCATGCTTCCCGAGATCCATCCATTGAAACCTAATAAGCGTAGATCAAAGGTACACAAGAAAAATCTATACTGTGTTTACCATCGACAAAGAGGCCATGACATCCAGACATGTTATCCCTTTAGATATGTAGTTCAGGATATGATCGAGAGGCAAGAGCTTCCGATGGGCAATCCTCTTGCTCCAAACAACCAACCAATAGGAGACTTCCAAGACCTCTGGCCCACACACGAAGCAAAAACAACACCTACCAACCACGTTGAGCAACCCAATCAGGTGCATAACAACCCACCTCCCCAAGAGTCTGTGGGAATGATCAGTATTGTAGCAAAGACCAAGAATATCAAAATCGATCTACACAATCGGTGATTTCATCCAATATTTCACCTTCACCCATCTCATCTCATCGAAACATGGGCATTGTTGACTATATTGTAGTGGACAAAATGCACATTGGGGTCCCAAAGGTAGCATACCTTCCCCACCATCCACATCACAACCAATGAAGCATAGTGAGAACTCTAAAGGTATCACACCTTTCTCACTTTCGTTGAGTAGCACACACACTAGGGGTGCCTAAGGTATCATGCCTTCCCCTCACAAAACATTCAAAAATAAAAAAACAATTGAAAACATCAAAATTTCAAACAAATCATAAAATATCAAAATCCAAAAACATTTGAAATAATCAAAATTTCAAAAACAATTTAAAGCACTCAAAATTCAAAAACAATTTAAAACATCAAAAATCCAAACAAATCAGAAAACATCAAAATTTCAAAAACAATATAAAACATTAAAAACACAAAAACATTTGCATTTACATTTTGCATATGCATTCATTTACTTGCATTGCATTAGGCATGTTCATCCATTGCATTTGCATTAGGATAGGTTGTGTTTACAATCTTACAAATGACACCACATTTGTATGCCAATCATGCATCCACAAAATCATCATCATCCATTCACCCTTGTGAGTAATTGTGTTTCTCAACACAACCCCTTCCTATTGCTATAAGGAATATACTAGGGTTTTTCGATCATTCAACCATACCTAGTGATCTTCTCAGATTTTGTAGAAAGCTATCTTCACTTTCAGAAGATGAGGTCTAGTTTTGATAGCACCTAGCATACCTCAAAATCCCATCACTAATCAAACACTAATAAATCCAAGTTTTGCACAAGGAAATATGAAACCTACGAAGTGGTCTAGGTTACCTTAAGTGAAAAGTTTATCTTGCTCATCCCCCTGTGTGAATGGTTCAAGAATGTTGAGAATTGACAAAAGGACAAGCTCCTCCTTACCCAATTCCCCAAAATAAATAGTGGTTTTCACCACTATCAATAAGCAAAATCCCAAAAGCAAAAATCAAAAGCAAAATAAATAATTATCACAAAAAAATAAATAGATATTTTCATCACTAAACAAATCCCTTGCTCAAAGAAAACAAAATACAAAATAAATAGTGATTTTCATCACTAAGTATGAGCAAGTATCCCTAAAATCAAATAAAAGAAAAGAAGGGAGTATTGAACTTGAATCCCTAGAATTCTCAGCATTTGACAAACCATTAGGTGATCCTCATTACAAGTTAGGTGGCATCAAGCCTACCTAGAAATGGTGGTATCCTTACGCATGATGATATGTCTATCACATTAGCATTTTGCGTGTGTATAGACCAATGTTTGCATGTGGATGAGCTAGATTTTGGTAGCCTATACTACCTAGTGGTCTAATCCAACTAAGTACAAAACCTAGGATCATGATACTCATAGGGTGATCTTCAGTACAGATGGGCTGCATCAATCCTATTTGGCACTAGGGTAATCTTATGCTTATCACAAAAATGAACTCACTTGCACACATAGGGATAATGAATATCTTGGTCTTCATAACAAAAGCTTTTATCTTTCAAGAGTCCTGTATAGTCATTATACAACTTTTGATTAATCAACTAGGGTGTTTGAGTCTCATGGAAAACCTCAAAAATTCCCTAATAGCAACAAATCATTACATCAATCATACACATTTTCACATCTCACAATCATCTCATTTCACATATGGATGCTTAAATGATTAATTCTTATGATAAGAGTTATCATTTTCATTCATGATTTTCATACATTCTGTGGTGTCATCCATCAAATTGTCAAAACACATATTACATTGCATTCCTTATGTTTTAAGTGATTAAAGCATACAGGTTCATTTACATTAGATCATCATCATGTAAATAATGCATTACATACATTGCATTCACCATATCATATCAACATAACTTAAGTGCATAAACAATTGAAACAAATTAAACATGCATTCAACATTCACCATTGCATCCATATATGCATACATAGTAGAGCATCTACACATCTAGATCACAACATCTAATCATACATTTATCATCTAGCTAGTGCATGTCATCAGTACATCACATACATATAGCATATTCACATCATCAATAGGTATTACATCCCTTAATGCATCCATAAATCATAACACATAATGCATCTAATGGTCCAAAATCACACAATTGCAAATCACACAAACATTTTAAACATCAACTAGGGCATTATTGGTATCATACCTCCCCTAATCAGCAATCAAACAACTAAGCAATCAACCTCAAAAATCTCCAAGGGTATCTCCAAACCGCTTGGTCAACCCAAAATACTCCTAGGTGGTCTATGACCATCTAGGTCACCCCAAAATGCTCCAAGGGTATCTCCAAACTACTTGGTCAACCCAAAATGCTCCTAGGTAATCTATGACCATCTAGGTCACCCCAAAATGCTCCAAGGGTATCTACAAACCACTTGGTCAACCCAAAACACTCCTAGGTGGTCTACGACCATCTAGGTCACCCCAAAATACCCCAATGACATCCACTAAGCCCATTGGTCATAATAACAACATGTATAATCCAAATCAATAATTGATAACTTAATCAAGTTAATCATGTTCATCTTACAAATCATTACCAAAGACAATCATGCACCCTCCTTGCTTGGGAAAAATAAGCAAAAGATCAAAAGCAAATTCAAGCAAACTAGTAAGCTTGTCTCCTAATCGCCATCAAGGCTAGGATTTGACTTAAGCTTATCTCCTAATTGCCATCAAGGCTAGGATTTGATTTAAGCTTATCTCCTAATTTCCATCAAGGCTAGGATTCAACTTAAGCTTATCTCCTAATTGCCATCAAGGCTAGGATTTGACTTAAGCTTATCTCCTAATCACCATCAAGGCTAGGATTCGACTTAAGCTTATCTCCTAATTGCCATCAAGGCTAGGATTTGATTTAAGCTTATCTCCTAATTGCCATCAAGGCTAGGATTCGACTTAAGCTTATCTCCTAATTGCCATAAAGGCTAGGATTTGATTTAATCTTATCTCCTAATTGCCATCAAGGCTAGGATTTGACTTAAGCTTATCTCCTAATTATTACCAAGGCTAGGATTAGACTTAAGCTTGTTTGCCAATATCCCAAAGATTACCAAAATCAAGTTCCTTAACTTATCGGAGGTAATGATTCTGAGATGCATACCCTTTCCATGATTGGGGCATCAAGAATTGATGAGGTATACATTTCATTTCTTCTATGAAATCTCATCAAAAATAAAAAATTCAAAAATAATTGAATACAATTCAAAAACAACACAAAAATAAAAAAGCACCAAAAGGGTCCAAAACCCACCAAAAATAAGTCAAATCTGATGGAATCCAATAGGATCAAGATGAACCTAAATTTCTCATGGATAAATGGAAAATTCTTTACTTCAATCCCTAAGAAGGCCATTGTGGCTGGACCACCCCATGGGAATGAGGTTTTCAACTCCTTTCTTCCATGAAACATCAAAAAAATCATCAAAATCCTCTCAAAAATGCTCCATTTTTCAATGAGTAAAATTGAAGGAAACCCTAACCAAGTCATATGTGTCAAGTGACTCATCACTTTTATCACTGGTCATTCCCTCATTGACTCATCGCTTGAGGGGGTAGTCATACTTAACAAATTCATAATCAAAATCAACAATCAAACACTCAATCATGCAAATTGTGTTCGTTCAATGAATCATTGACAAAGACAATCACGCCCCTACTTGGGGCAGAAAACAAGCAAAAATTTAAATCAAATAAATGCTTGGCATTATAGAAGCATGAAGGATAATAGGCCTTACCTCCTCATGAAATGAATAATGTCCAAGGTCAAGCCAACCTGAAATACAAGGTTGTACTTGAAGCAAGTTCCTTAGCTCATTAGAAGCAAGGATTCAAGAACACATGCTCTTTCCATGATTGGGGCATCTAAAGTTGGTTAGGTTATTGAATAACCCTAATCATTCAACATTTTAGTCATCTATTTTTGCTCAGTGTTGTGTTGCACACAATGCATCTCAAAAAGGGGCATCTGTAGACACTAAAATCATGTCAATCCGATTAGGCGACCAAGACAAGGTCTAATTGACACCATATGGCCCCCTTGGGCAACCCTCAGAGGTTTTATAGTGGTCCTAACCACTCTAGGAAGGCTCTACCCCACTTTTGGGAGCTTTTGGGCCACATAGGCATGATCGTCCCACCTTGGGATGGTCATAGTTCATGGTCATCCCACCCAGGGATGGTGGCAAAGCGGCCATCCCTAGGTGGGATGACCACAAGGTTTGACTCCCAAAAAGTCAAATTTGGACAAATGGCACCCATAAACTACCATTTATCCTACCTATTTGAGCATGCAAGATTAGAGGGTGCAGAATCCTTATGACATGCTGCAGAATGGAGGCCAAAATGGGAGATTCTCTTCCCCCTCCAATGCATGCTCGGTTTTAGACAAGTGGCACCTCTTGCCATGCATGCCCTTGCATGCCCATTTTCCCAAAGGCCTCCTTTGGCTATAAAGTGGATCTATTTTCCACACAAAATATAGAGAGGAGTTTTGAGACATAGCAATGGAGTGCTGCCAAGATTTCCCCTCACCCTTTTGTGCCCTTTTCCCTCGAAATCTCTACCTAGCGAAGGAGGTTTGCGAGTGATCTAGGAGGTACAATTTGTTTACAAAACCGAATCATCTGAGTGAATTTCACCACCAAATTTGATGACAACACTATTGAGGAGGTCCCTAACCAATTCACAGAGGAATTGGTGATAAAATAAGTGCAGAATTGGTGGTCGTCCCACCCCAGGATGGTCCCCAATCTATGATAGTCACCACCGTCCTACCTAGGTACGGTGGCATATCTATGCATTATTTCTTTACTATTATTTTTTAGTCATATTCTAGAGTAGTATATGAACCTCCTATCCAAATTTCATGTAATTTGGAGTTATATTGAGTGAGATATTGTATTTTTAAGTTTTTGTAGGCTTCTAGGGACCATATAAAGATGCACATGAAATTATGACTGATTTTGCAAATCTGACCATATGGGTTCTCTTAAAATAATATTTTATGCATACTTTCCAAGTTTCATTTGATTTGGATGTGTTTTGGTCCAGAAATTGCTTGTTTTGGGTTTTGTAGGCTTTGTAGGTAAACTGCGAATGCGCCATACCATCAGATGCAATTTCTGTTCTGTTTTTAATTAGATCTTCCCAAAATCATCTATTTTACATATCTCTGCAATTTTAGATCATTTGGAGTTGTTTTAGATAGGCACATTGCATATTTACACTTTCTAGCTTATAGTTGCATGTATGGCTTTTGCATGTTTCACATTCTATGCACTTGCTATTTAACAAATCTGGTTTCCTTGTGTGTAGGTGCAGGTTTTACAATGTAGGAGGAAGGAATACAATATCAGAACATCAAAGAACAAAGTGGCGGCATCATAGGTTCGCCCACCTCAATTGTGGGTACGAGGAAGAACATTGGAAGTGCACACGAGCTTCTTTGAAAGGACTTGATCCTTGGGCACCCTATTTTTGTAAACAATTGTATCAATATAGAGCCCTCAAGGGGACATCTATGTAACCATGGTTTTTATAAATCAAAATAATATAAGAAATCTTCATTTCATTTCATTTCATGTGTTTTGGTTATCTTTCCATGCTTACTTGAATGCTTCCATTTTGATGCTTATAAGTCATTAGAGATAGATGCATATTGTTCTTCATCATTAGGTGCACCATTTTTTCCCTACTTCACTTAGAATATTAGGGGCATGAATAAGACCCCCAAAAATAGAGTTATTATGGAATTGACAAGTTTTTGTAGCCAACATAGATATGTAAATTAGGTAGCAAATATTTTAGTTGTTCATGGTGTTGATTTTCATCTTGGTAAAGTTCAAAATTAGAAGGTAATTTGATGAATGAGATTTTCTCTTAATGAGGAAGATATCAAGGAGTTGATTACAAAAAAATAGCAATTTGAGGAAGATGACAAATATTTCCCCTGTTTCTTCCCATTGTAATATGAGAGCAAGCAATATTTTAATCATACCCTTGTGTATTCGAGGAAAAGCATTGTAAAATGGAGATCAAGGCTCCATTCAAAATATCAATACAAGAATCAATTTTTATTGCACATTTGCTTGTTCATTTATTTCATTATTTGGTGTTGTCTTATTTGCTTACAAAATGGCGATCACGGTGGGACCCCCTAAGGGTTCTATTTGATTTGCCTTGCTATTTTCTATTGTTGATCTGTATTTTTTTGTGTTTGCAGGTTTTTGGAGCTCAATCGCATAAATATTGAGGGTTAAAAATAGACTATTTTAGACATCTTCTCGACCCAAACCTGCACCTGAGAAACCATAGAGTGCATGGTTACATAACCAAACAACCGTGTAATCGATGGTTACGAACCTACACCTGAGAAACTATGGAGCGCATAGTCAAAATCGTGTAGTGGGCATTTACAAACCTACACCTAAGAAATCATAGAATGCATGGTTATAGAGTTGCAGAACCATGTAGTTGATGGTTAGAGTTCTACAAAACTATGGATCCAATGGTTACAAAGTTAGGAAGGAGTGGTGAAAGGATCATAGGTGTGTACATCCGACACTCTCTTTTCATTTTTTGCTATTTTAAGATTTTAGTAGGTTCAATAAGAGTCTATCCTTGCTTGACATTGCTTGCATTTAAGTCTTAGGCTAGGCATATTTAAAAATAAAAAAATAAAGGCAAAATCAAAAGAATCATTTGCATCTTAGTTCAGTTAGTAGGGCATTTGTTGTTGTATGTTTCTTTTTGCTGCATTTAGGCAATAAATAGAATCACATACTAGCTTGCATTACACAATAATAAATGAAGCCATCACACACTCACATGAATGTTGGACAAGGTTGGACTTCATCACCAACCCCCAACATATTTACCCTATTATTTGGCCAAGGTTGGCTCCAAGAACCATCTTAGCCATGGAAAATAGCATGCATTCCTCTTCGGAGGGTGTATCGCTACCCATAGTCAATATGGGTGAGGATCGGTAGGACCTAGGCTCCCTCATCGGATTTGGGTTTCATCTCCAAGTCCTGGTGGGTTTCACAACTCGGACTTCATCACTAGGTTAGTGTGTGAGAGCATCTAGGTGAAATTCATAGATTCATTTTAGGGTAAAATATTTTGCACATCACTTTTTCCTTTTTAAAAAAAACCAAAAAAAGAACAAAAAAATCAAAAACCCTTTAAAAAAAAAAGAAACAAAAAAATCAAACTTTGTGCAAACTTAGGAGCAAAAACTTGTGTGTTTGTTTGCTTTGAGTGTTGTTTGCTTTGTGTTTCCATCACACTTCCACACACCTACATTTTCATTTCACACATCCTCACACCTTAGCGTATGGTAACGACCCATGGTCAAGCTAGAAGGTTAGCACTAGTTTAGAGTCAGTTATCTTCTCCCATGGATCCATCTTAGTCTTATCAGGCCCCTAACACTTCGGTGGTAGGGCAAATTAGTGTAGCCCCTACTATGTCCTTGAACCTAAATGTTGGGCCCTCTAGTGGTCCCCCTATCTTAGACATAGATATTATGCAGAGGGCTACTCATACTGCCATCCCTGAGACTCCTAGGAGTGAGCCACCTACGCCTACGGAAGGTCATGTCACACATCTGAACATGGATGCCATTAGGCTATACCTAATTATAACTAGCTTGGTTTTCCCATTGTTGCCTCCACTTACCATTCCACCCCGCACCATTCCATCATTCCATCAGGAAGCCACCTTCCCGCACCCTTAGCAATCCAACCAAATGTTCATGAATTTACTCTTTGAACTGACTGCTACCACCATGACCCATGATCATCCATCATCATCTAACCAACAACCCTTCATATTGCCAAATCAAAATGTCATTCACATGCAACCCCCTCTATGAAGCACCAATTAGTGTTGCCTCGTAGATCTTTGTATCCATTCCATCCATTGTACCCATGGTCCCATACATCATCACATTCCCTAGTTAGAGGTAATAGCTTTTGCCACTTACCCTATACCAACATTCACTAGCATGGTTACCACTCAACTAGCTTCATCAATAGCCATATACATGACCGTACCATCCTCATCTGATTGCCATGCAACAATACTTCTTGCAATTACAACAAATGATCCTAGATAATGCTAACCGAAGCACCAATCCGGACCAGCATCAACAATCATAGGAAGTTAACCAAAACCAAGCCTCCACATCCTGACCTTAAACCTTATTCATTCAAGATCAGTATTAGGTGTTGCATCCCCCAGTTACCATGGCCACCAATCCATATCATCAGGTGTATGCTAACCATTCAAGTCAGCATGCCAACATACCCCCATCACCCCATCACTATCAAATCTCTCATCAACAACCATTCCATAATTCATTCCATTATAATAGTCCATATCATCCAAACCTCACCAATAGTACACAATATTACCAAATAGCAATAAGCAAACAAGGTTTTAACCCTTTAGAGGATCCTAAGATCTGATTCTTGTAAAGTCAGATTGATAGCCTAGTCATGTAGACACCAAGTTTGCAGTACCAAAAGCCCACATTGAGGTAGCTACTCAATCACCCAATTCATGCTTCGATACCATCATCACCCTATACGAAAGAATTTCAAATACTAAAGTTTGATAAATTCAAGGGGGATGAGGACCCCCAAGAGCATGTGACTAGATTCGTCAATGCATATTTCAAGATCAAGAATAATGATGCACTCATGCTCCATACCTTTCCTCAGACATTTGGGGGAGATGCCCAAGATTGGTACAACCACTTACCACATCAAAGTATTTACACTTTTGAGCAACTCATGGACCAATTCCTAGAGTGATTCTCCTTGAATGTCAGGAAGAAGACCACATTGACCGATTTTCTTAGCTTGAAGTAATATGATGATGAATCAGTCTATGATTTTAGAAACCGTTGGAGGGCGATCATGATCAAATTGCCATTCTCCCTCCCCATGATATAGTTAACAAGAATGTTCACAAAAATTTATGCCAAACCCATCTCTTTATTGCTACAATTGCAATAATATAGAACATTCAAAGAGGCACTCACCCAAGCTAGAGTGATAGAGGAAATAAAGATTCAAGAGGGTGAGATCAAGCCTAGAAAGAAAGAGTGGAAAAATAAGAATCAAAAGGGGAATAACCATGACCAATCCAAGGCCACTCAAGTTAATCAAGTAGTCTTGGGCCAACCTTTATAACAAATCCAACATACCCAAGTCCAAGTACAACAACCCCAACACCAACAATAGCAACCGCAACAACTAAATTATCAAGTGGTTCCACCCCCACAGTAGGTACAGAACCAAGCTCCACCTATGGAAAGGTAACAACGTCAGTTCAGGCCCAAACACAATTACACCCCATTACCTAAACCCTATTAATCTATTTTCCAAAAATTGTATGAGGCACAAGCTTTCACATTACCAAAAATAAAGCCTAAAGATCCAAATAAGCCAAAATAAAAAAGCTACAAAGAGCATCTATACTACATATTTCATCGATAGAAAGGGTATGACATTGAAACTTACCATGGGTTTAAAGGTATTGTGCAAGATTTATTAGAAGTGAGAAAGATCAAAATTAATGACAATCCATTAGCCCAACCCAATCAAAACCTTGGCATATATCAGACACCTTTGCCTCATCATGAGGTGAATCAACAAGCAATGGGAGCATCAACTTCTACAGTCCCTCCCAACCAAGTTAATCATGTGTCGCAACTATACCAAGGTTTTGTAGGGGCTATCAGTGTAGTTACCCATGGGAAAAGAAGAGAAAATCACACAACCCAAGAAACACCAACTCCTATAGCACAACCTAGTGTGCCCATACAACTAGGCCCATCCATTCCACCTCCACCCTTCCATAATCCAAATCATCCATCTCACCCAATCATCACCCTGAGAATCCAATTAATGCAGAGCTTGAAAATGGCATCAACTAAACTATCAATATACGAGCTAATACAATAGTCTCCCCCACATCATGATGCATTGATGGAAATTCTAAAGTCCATCAAAGTGCAATAAGAAGACCCTAACACCTTCAAAACTTTTGTAGGGAGTGTCCAAAAATGCATGGAGCCCTCAATAACATTTTATGACTTTGAGGAGAAGAGCATATCATCAGATCTACTAGATCCTCCATTGCACATTGTGGCTCATATTGATAGAAAACCCTTTAAGAGAGTGCTCATTGATATCAATTCCTCCATAAACCTCATCACCACTCCCACCATCAAACATCTAAACCTACCATCATCCCATATCACATCATCCACCTTCACCTTGAGGGCCTTTAATGATGCTTTATGTTCCACTATAGGGAACGTAGTTCTACCTATCACCATGGGGGTGAAGACTATCCATGTACTCTTCCACATATTGGAAGGGGTAATGCAATATAACATACTTCTTGGATACCCCTAGATCAGGGAAATGAAGTGTGTGCCCTCGATATTACACCAATATCTAAAATATGTACATGAGGGTAAAGTTCATTGCATTCAAGCTGACATTGAGCCTTTCAAGTATTGCAACTTGATCTCAAATCCCTATGAGCCATTGCTTCCATCCACCCACCTTTCAATTCAACCCCTCATCATTCAAACCACTCCAACTAACACCACATCATCCAAAGCACCCATCCTAGAGGCCTTGCCGATAGTGGATCCTACTTTTGCATCCCAAAATGCCAAACCAAATCCACCCTCATCCACCTCATTTTATTTTTCAACCATGCATGATCACCTAGCTAACCAACCATCCACTTCATTAGCTACACCTCCCACTTCACAAACACCTTTCACATTTTTGGCCCAACCACCTTCATCAACCACTAACAATCCCATCAAGCCTAGTCCACCTCAAGCCTCACCACCCATCATCTCACAGATAGGGTCACCTATCCAAGAGGAGCCATCACCAAGTGCACCATCACCACCATCTAAGCCACAAGCCACCATAGAAGCATCCACCTCATCACCTGAACCATCCACCTCATCATTTGAGCCATCCACATCCCAACTAGCTCAAGTTGTAGTTCATCTCACCAATCTAGGTATTGGTGAGTACATTATTGAGAGTGTCACAGTTACACCACCTATCCATATAGTTAGAGATTATAGTCACCCATGCAACCCACCTTTAGCTATAGGTGTAGTGTACACAATGGGTTCCTAACCAAATAGGATCAATTTTGTATATGGGGGAGTGGATTCTTCATCCAATCCACCTCCTCCTAATGAGGAACCCTTACAAGATTTTTGTGCCAATTTAGAATATCTATCCAACCTGGATTTCCCTTTGTGATATTTTCATAGGGTTAACTGGTAGGGATACGGCCTTGGATGACATGAATAGGGTCCACATCACATTATTGAGCCTGAATATCAAGAAGTGCATGATCACTCTAGCTTAGGATATAGGCCATCTACCTCAAACTCTTCTTTTGAGCATACCTTCCAATGACTCACTCTTGAGTGTGAAGAAGAGGATGAGGAGAGCGATGATTGTGATGATAGTGATGATGAATACTTGGACCCCAATTTTATACCTTATCTAAATGAGGATTTTCCAAAGATTATATTATAGACATGACCATGATTGATTATATTTCTAGATGATTATATCTTCGATGAGGATTTTGAGGAATTTCAACAGATGGAAGCAAACCTAGACTAGATCATTCACATATTTGATGGTCCCCAAGAAGATGTGGCCCCTATAGAGCCCATCAAGAGAGATGAGTGTTACACCAAAATATTTTCCATAAATCACACCATATTTCACATCAATAAGGAGCGTGAGTGCCCTAAGCTAGATCCACCACCACCACCTTGGTTGCTCCTGTAGTATCACCATTCACCCACCTTAGGTCAGTTGCAACCTAGAGAGAGTGAGCAAGATAGTTCACTCCTTGAATTGTAACCACCTCATTTCCACCAAGTTAACATGATTTCTGTTGACTTGTTTGCCCCACTCCATAACCCATACGATTTGGCGAAGCCGATTTTGATTGATGCTAGCCTTATCACCATGGAAAAGATTTCATCCCCACCATCCATCACCGAATTTATCCTATTCAAAGAGTTGCTACGAGCTTCAAATGCTTACATCCCACAACAACCTTCACCCTTGTCTACTTCAATTTTTCAAACTGAAGTAGAGGAGGGGTCACCCGAGTCATTTGAGCATGTGGAGGATGATATCCATCTCATCCCAACTCCACATTAGTTGGAAGAAGGTTCTCATATGCTTATCGAAGAATCCATTGATGTGAACCTTAGTCAAGATGCGGATAATCCACAAATCATGAAACTTGCAAAATATTTATTCATAGAAGAGAAAGAGCGTATGATCAATATTTTAACAAGGAAGAAAGAGATATTTGCATGGTCATACAAGGACATGCCTAGCCTTGACCCCAATTTGGTGGTCCACAACCTTACCTTAGCTCCTGAAGCTAAGCCATTCAAGAAGAAATCTAAGGAAACTTCATCCAACCGTAGCATTAATTATCAAGGAAGAGCTACAAAAACTATTAGATGTGGGTTTCATAGTACCCATTGATTATCCAGAGTGGCTCTCCAACATGGTACCCATTCACAAGCCGAATGGGGGGTACGCATATGCATAGAATTTCAAGATTTAAACAAAGCATACCCCAAGGATGATTTTCCTGCTACCCAACATCGATCAACTTGTAGACTCTTGCACAGGCCATGAAATGCTTTCATTAATGGATGGTTTCTCAAGATACAATCAGATTTGAATTAATCCTGAGGACCAACACAAAACAACATTTACCACACCTTGGGGGACTTTCTATTACAAGGTGATGCCTTTTGGTCTTAAGAATGCAGGAGCTACTTATCAACGTGCCATGACATACATCTTCCATGACTATATGCATAAAATCATTGAATATTATGTGGATGATCTAATTGCAAAATCCAAAATACATCTTGAGCATATTGAGGTTCTAGAGAAAGTTTTTGATCGATTGCTTGAACATAAAGTAAGGTTGAATCCTAAGAAGTGCGTATTTGGTGTCACATCAAGAAAAATTCTAGGATTCATTATCTCCAAGCGAGGCATTGAAGTGGACCCTAATAAGGTCAAGGCCATCATCGAGATGCCACCTCCAACAAATCTGAAAGAGTTGCATAGTTTGCAAGGAAATATTCAATCTATTCGATGATTCATTGCACAACTCTCAAAAAAATGCAGGCCTTTCAATCACTTGCTACAGAAGGGGGTGACTTTTTCCTGGACAATCGAATGTCAAGAGGCTTTTGATGACATAAAGAGATATCTAGCTTCACCACCAATATTAATGCTACCTCATCCAGGAGTCCCTTTTCACCTTTACATCTCTGCAATAGATTTTGCACTAGGGATAATGCTTGCACAAAAAATGAGAATCATAAAGAGCAAGCAATTTATTACATTAGTCAAACATTGGTAAGTTATGAGACAAGATATGCTTACATTGAGAAGTTATGCTTAGCAGTGGTTTTTACCACTAAGAAACTCAGACATTATATGCTAAGTAACACTACCTATGTCATAGCTAGAGAAAATCCTCTGTGTTACATGATGACTCACACATACAACAACACCCAAACCATAAAATGGATAATGCTCTTAACAAAATTTGATCTCGAATTCATTAGCCAAAAATCCATCAAAGGTTAGGTGATAGCCGATCAACTCGTAGAAGCTCCACTTCCAAATGATCAACCACTTCTTATAGAGCTTCCAGATGATTCGATATTTTTCATCACTGAACAAGAAGAACTAGTCCCTCCTGAGGATGATGTTGACATCACTCTCTTCTTTGATGGATCAAAGTGCAAAAAAGGACAAGGTGCTAGAGTAGTATTTTATACACCCGAAGGAATTCCAATTCCTTTATCATTCAAACTCGACTTTCCATGCACAAATAACAATGTAGAGTACGAAGCCCTAATCTTGGGGCTTCAATCAGCAATAGCTATGGGCATTAAATGAATAAGCATCTTTGGTGATTCCTAGATTATCATTTTTCAAGTGAAAGGAACTTACCAATGCAAAGAACCAGTCTTGAAACAATATCATGAAGTAGCAATGAAGTTGCTAGAAAAATTTGACTAGTATGAGATTGACAACTTGCCTCATTTGACTAATAGATTTGTGGATGCAATGGCTTCTTTGGGATCCTTGATTCCTAAGAATGAACATGGAGAAGTCCAACCACTTATCATAACAATAATGTCCAAGTCAGCAATCAAACGAGCAGAATCTGAAGGTGAGAAGAGTGTTTGTTTGGTCCACGTGGAGCCATACAATTCTTACCTTGATGAGATAAGAGACTTTCTCAAGTTTGGGACCCTCCCATTAGAATTTATGTGAACTACAAAAATAATGTTCAAACAAAAAGTAGCTCATTACACTCTCTTGGGGGACGTGTTGTATAGACATGGCTATGATGGAGTCCTACTTCGATGTCTAGATCCTGTAGAAGCACAACGAGCTATAACTGAAGCCCATGATGGTACTTGTGGTGGCCACTTTAGTGGAATGGCCATTGCAAAGTGCATTTTATGCATGGGTTATTATTGGCCCACCATGGAAAGTGATTGTTGTCAATATGTCAAGAAATGTCAAAAATATCAACATCATGCCAACTTGACTCATGTACCATCACAAGCATTACAACCCATTCAAAGCCTTTGGCCCTTTTCACAATGGGGCCTAGATTTGATTGGCAAGATTTCACCTGCCTCTTTGGGACAACATAAGTTCATCATAACTACCATGGAATACTTCACCAAATGGGTCGAAGCAATTCCAATGACCACTATGATTGGACCTCGAATAGCGAAGTTTATACTCCAACATATTATCTATCATTTTGGGATTCCTTCCAAAATCATTTTTGACAATGGCAAGTCTTTTAAAAACAAGGATGTTCAAGCCTTATGCAACAAATACAATATCCAACATAGTTTCTTGACTCCTTATTACCCACAAGCAAATGGACAAGCCGAAGCGACCAACAAGACCGTGATAGCCATTCTCAAGAAACTTGTCAAAGAAAATCATAGAGATTGGCATACGCAACTCCCCTTGGCACTATGGGCTTATCGAACAAGCATCAGAATGCCAACTGGGGCAACACCTTTTTCATTGGTCTATGGAACCGAAGCAATCATACCTCTTGAGCTTGAGATCCCTTCTTTACGAGTTGCATTACAAGAATTCATGGATGACGACACAACTAGACAAGCACATCTTGACCAACTTACACTCCTTGATGAAAGGTGAATCAATGCCTTAGAACATCTACGAGTATATCAAGACCGCATCAAGTATGCTTACAATGCAAAAGTCCATCCTCATAAATTCCAAGTGGGAGATCTCATCCTTAAAGAGAATCAACAGAATACCAATGCATTGCCGCACTTGAGAGATAAATTCATGGCTAATTGGTTAGGTCCATACATTGTTAAACAGAAGTTGGGTCCAGGAACGTATAGACTTGCCAACTTAGAAGGAACATTGGAACCTGAGCCACTCAACATAATACATCTAAAGGTATTTTATGCATAATGCAGATTGTAGATATGTACATATACATGGCTAAAAAAAAAGATAAAAAAACACAAAAATATTTCATTTGCATTTCATACATCCATCCATGCATTCCATCTACATTACATACAAATATTTTAGGTATTTTTTCATACCATTCATCATATAAAGGATCATTTGCTTAATTTGGATGATCGCTAGTCTACTATGTCTTGTTACCTTAATCAGGGGCACCTTACATCAAACAACTCATCAATCCATATAGCACTAATTTGTAACTTTCCTTATAATATTTTGATGATTAAGAAGTTCACATAAAGTAGGATAGATACCGTATAATTGTTAGCAATAATGATTATGCGGCCACTGACTATCTTGTGTGCACCTTTTAATCTTCAAAATCTTGCAATGAAGGTATCACAAAACATTACATACCACATCAATCAATAAATATATTCCAAATGTTTTCAATCACTCAACCACTCCTAGTGTCTTGAACAACCTCAATTCAAAGTCAGACAATATTTAGAAGCAATAAGTTATTCCTGGTCAATCAAGTTTCCTCTTGGACCATACACATCAAAACACATTAAACATTGTGAAGCTTAGGGATGACGAAGTCATGAGTTGCTATTGTCATAAAGTGAAAGGTTTTCCTTGTTCATCCAATTATGTGCATGGTCTAGAATGCTATAGAGTTGACAAAAGGACAAGCTCCACCTTCATTCCCCAAAAAATAAACAAATCCCTTGCTCTTCCTCAAAGTGAGCAAGTATCCTGAAAAGTGCCCCAAAAGCAATAAAAATTTCCTTGCTCTTCCTCAAAGCGAGCAAGTATCCCAAAAATATTACAAAAGCAATAAAAATCCCTTGCTCTTCCTCAAAGTGAGCAAGTATCCCAAAAAGCATCTCAAAGCAATAAAATCCCCTTGCTCTTCCTCAAAATGAGCAAGTATCCAAAAAGCAATAAAAATGCATGTTGCTCCATTACAAAAATGAGCAAACTCAAAAATCAAAATCCCAAAATCCAATGCAATAAAAGAAGGAAAAGGAGCTTGAATCCCTGGAACTCTTAGTGTCTCAAAAACCATGGGGTGATCCTCATTACAACAATGGGCTGAATGAATCTCACCTAGCAATGGGGTATCCTTACGCATGGTGCCACATCTATCACATTAGAGACCTTATTTTGTATAGACCTATGGATGCTCATGGATGAGCTAGCTTATTGGCATAAGTTACAATTGATCATTTTGACCTTACTCATAATGAGAAATTAACATTCATTCACACACACAGTTGGTCCTGGAGAAATTTGAAACCACTAGGATAACTTTTGCATCATGAAGATTTGTAAGATCCTAGATAAGTTTGTTTGAGACCACTAGGATGTTTGAGTCTTTGCAAAATAAACCTACATATTTACCCAAATTGTACCATATCATTTCCATTATTACATCTCATAATCCATGTCAGTACCACATATCAATGACCCTGATTAAGCAACAAGAATAAATTTGATCAAGCAAAAGTCTATAACATACCAAATGATCATTAGAAAATATGCATTCATCATTCATCACATCTATCACTAAGACATTTCATATGCATCCATTCATACAATAAAACAAAAGGTGCAACACACAAATAAACACAATAAAATCCATGTATATATATATATATATATTTTTTTTTTTTTTTTTTGTTGTGTGTTTTTGTGTCTGAACTGCATAAGTACAAAATACCCTAAGGTTGTATACATCAGAGCACTAAGGCTCATAATCAAAAATAAAAATACAAAAAGAGGTAATAAAGCGCTACTAGCTAGCACCACCATGACCCCTATAAGGCCCCTGAGTTGATGCTTATGAACCAGATAGAGCATGGGAGCCAAGAACCCGAGATCATGAACCACTAGGCCTAGACTCACTCCACCTACTAGAGCCTAACACTGATGAACTAGGAGGAATAGGTAGTAGAATATTACACTAATCTAAAGTATCCTTGAGCATAACAATATAAGTAGTCTACCTCTGGGTAGTAGCCAAATCTGTAGTATGATGAGTCACTTGCTCAGATACCTCAGCATAGAGAGTCATAATAGTAGCAACATCATCACCTCCACCAAATCTACTTTGCAATCCCTCAATATCCCTCCATAGCCTGTCATTATCCCTCTATAGCTGAGCAACCTCATCCTATAACCTCATGATATCTGCATCACAAGACTTCATAGTCTCATCCAAGCTATCCCACTAAGCCTAGAGAATCTCCCACTCCTCCTCAGTGCGGCGTGGAGGAGCATCTTGGTCTCCATCACCTCCATCACCCCCATCACTATTACCACCACCTCCATATCCACTGAGCCCAACCTCAGTATCTATAGGTTACACCTCAGGCCTAGCTCACTCCCCATCATTGCTACCTTGATGGTGCTTCTACTATCGAGGAACCTGCTCACTAGCATCCTACTCATCCCCACTACCTCCATCATCCATAGCTTGACTAGGTGCCCATGGTGGATATGTAGAAAACCAAGAGTCATACTCTATAGTGGTCCCAACATCATCTATATCTGGGATATCAACTACCACATCATCCACAACATCATCCATGATCCAAAAGTTAGGAGTCATAAGAAGACTCAAATCATCACCCCACTGTTGATACACAACTAGAGCATCTAGAACTCCTTACACCAACCCAAACTACATCATCACCCATGAGAATTAGAAGAACTCCATATCTCATCCAAGACTCCCAACCACCCACCTACCTTACCTCATCCATCAAATATGAGTAGCATCATCATCCCAAGCAAGGCCTTACCATGATCACCAACAAATATCCCTACTAATCAATACATCAAACATACCCCGATACTCTTGTGTTGTACGAATAGGTCGAGTCGATGAAGTCTCCTTGTTGGTCTACCATTGAAGAGTACAAGGTAATGAGTGATCCCACTCATACAATAGACCCTCTAGCTGACCTACACTAAGGTGCTCCCATACCCACAACTGAAGAAGCAAACTGCACTCGAGCCCCTTTTGCTCCTGCCTCTTCACCTCATATAACTCCCCATACAACTGGTAGAGAAGAGCAGGAGCCCATGCATATACTTATGGCTCAGCAATCAAATGTAGCACAAGCTCCACCTGGTTCCATGGGAACCTAGAGCCCATGCTATTAGGCAACAACATGTTGCCTACAATATACATGATGAACGTCTGAAGAGCACCTAGCTTTTCATCCTTGAAAAGTTGAATGTAAGGGATACCTCCAGTCATCACTGTAAATCAGCCTTAGGGCATCCTCCTTGTTGTGGCCCACTCAAATTGGTACACCCTCGATAAGAACATGGAAGATGTGGTAAACATCTTCCAGGGTAATGGTAAGATCCCTTATTGAAAGCTGAAATGACCCCCTATCAGGGTCCCATATCTCCACAAGAGTAGACAAGTACTCATCATCTGCCCTGACGGTCATCACCCACCCACAACCAACCAACCCCACTGCCTCTAGGAGCTTCTAGTCATCATCTGTGAGTGCCTTCCACACTCGAGGAAGGATACAAGGCCATCTATGTCGAGTAGAGACACACTTAACCTACAACCAATGCACAATCAAAAAAAATGAACAAATAAATAAAAAAAACACACATTTTTCATGCATTTAAAAAACAAAAAAAACACACACATTTTTCATGCATTTTCAAAAACAAAAAAAAATACATTTTCCATGCATTTTCACATTTTTCATGCATTCTAAAAAAACATCTTTCATTCATTTAAAAAAAAGAAATAATAACAAAAATATTTTTCATGCATTTACAAAAACAAAACAACAAAAATATCTTCTTCCTGCATTTTTCAAAAGAAAAATTAAACAAACACAACAAAAACATATCTTTCATGCAAAAAATAATTTTTTTTTACCAAAAAACACCATTTGCATCCCACCACACAAATTTGCATAATAAAATATATATATGCCTAAGTCTAAACTTAGGCATATGAAATCCTGCATATAATTATATTTTCTAGATTTTTATTAAATATAGAAAAATTACCTAGGATATCCTATCTCCCCATTATACATATGTCATAGTCACCACTACCCATCACCATGCCACATCTCACACACTCATATCACCCTTGTCCCTTCACATCGGATATCTTCCATATTTCACTCCACTTGCACTCACTCATCAAACCACATCACCCCAGTTGCACTCACTCATTGGGTACATCACCCCAGTTGCACTCACTCATTGGGAATATCACCCCAATTGCACTCACTCATTGGGTACATCA
Source organism: Wollemia nobilis (assembly GCA_028583015.1). Lineage (NCBI taxonomy): Eukaryota > Viridiplantae > Streptophyta > Pinopsida > Araucariales > Araucariaceae > Wollemia > Wollemia nobilis. The sequence goes on from JAQPPZ010002979.1 coordinate 2,739,205, forward strand.
CCTCACTTGCACTCACTCATTAGCCACTTCACCATAGTTGCACTCACTCATCAAGCCACATTGCACTCCATTTACACTCACCCACTTGCCACATCTCCCCAGTTAAGTGAGGCACTCTAAGTGACTCACTCTAACTCTCCCTGCCACATGGTAACCCTATCCTACCACCTATCCTTCCCTCCAAAGCCCTAAAATTTCCTATAAAATAAACATCACCCCATCAAACAAAGGAGGTCAAAAATATACACTATCACGCTGTCATGATCATGCCATAAGCTCACATGCATCTTGAGGAAGATTCGAGATCTGAAATCCTTGGAGTGTGCATCTTGAGGAAGATTCAATATCAATCACCCAGTCCATGGTTATACAGTCACAACTACACAGTTTGTGGTTTCCTAACCGCATTATCCACGGTTAACTAGTCAAAACCACGCACCCTATGGTTACTCAGAACACATCGAAAATGTAAAGCACAAATCAGATCCATAAGGTTTTATTTTATTTCTATTCAACAAGGCATTTAAATTTATCTTTATATATTTTCTACATATTTATTTGAATATTTGATTCACATTTTGATTTCCAATCATATCAATAGATGCTACCGAAACCCTTGTTTGATCTATTTGTGTGTAGGAAACAAACATCTAAAGCGACTACTAAAGCTGGAGTGTTTTTTTGTAGGATATGGAAGCCCACTCACCACTTGGTTGTAGCAGAGAAGACCAGAGGCACCAACATCACTTGTATTTGGTGAAAAGGGTTATTTCCCTTGTTTTTGCCCATTGTAATCTGAGAGCAAGCAATATTGTAATCATACCCTTGTGTATTCAGGAAAAAACATTGTAAAACATAGATCAAGCCTCCATTAAAAATTCAATACAAGAATAAGTTTTTATTGCTAATTTTATTTTTCATTTATTTTGTTATTTGATGTTTTCTTATTTGATTACTATATATATATAATTATTACATAAAAAACTTCTCTTATTTTGATATATAAAAATGGATTATGAACATTACTGGAATATTCAACCTTTAGAGAGGAATCATTTCAATTTAAACTCTCAACGTATCCATATGCAACATGGGTTATCCCATAGGCCTCAACATGCCTTTGGTTAGTAGTCCAAAACAAGATTTTTTAGAAAAATATATCATGGAACTTTCAAGTGTTCCTTATGTGAGAATACTATAGAATTATCATTACACCATCTAGGAATACTTTTTCAAAAACATGAAAATATATTAGATAGCTCCATCAATATTGAAATGTTTGATTAATTATTTTAAAGCTAAAGTAGCCCTCAAGGGCTAGATGGATTGGTAGTTGTCTGTCTTGTTAGGCACTTACCAAGAAGAGACCTAGGTTCAAACCTTGGGGGCATGTTTGTTTGTTTGCAAAGGTAGTAGTCATATCTGAATCCTCTAAGTGCATGTTAAACCGACTATGATGGTACAAATCTTGAGTGACCAATGGTCCCCCTCACATAAGGTCAATAATAACGAGGTGGTACAAGCTTGTTTGTTGGAAATATGTTGAATATTTTCAATGTTATTCTGGTGGGGTTAACACTAAAATGTACTGGATGCTGTGTACAATATACTCACTGCAGTAGCCCTCCAAAAAATAGGGGTCTGGGGGTGGTAGCCCTCGGCCAATTTTTTAGGGTTTTAAGTTATTTTTAGACCCATATGGGCTTTTAGGGTTACTATATTTGAACCCTTGCTTTTTCACCCATGATATTGTAAAATCCATGCATGTGCCTTTGTTATATATATCACACTTGCATTAGGGTTTGAAGAGAGAAAGAAGGAGAATATTATTGTATTGGAGATGGTCAAGTTAATGCAATAATAAGATAATACTATGCTGGTTTTTGCCTGGTTGAGGATTTCCAAGATAAATATTGTGTAATGTGTGAATATGTGATCTTCTTATTTTGATTCTGTTATTACTGCTTTTCTATTTTTGTTTATTGGGGCTCTTTATTTCTCTTCATTTGGGACAATCCCTGTGGTTTGAACCTTGCACTTGGCAATTACTAAAAATAGTGTGGATGTAACCAACTCTCCTATGTATAAAAAAAAATTAAATCTAAAGTACTATGTATTTTATAGAGGTTTGATCTTATAATTATTTGTTAGAATTTATGGTTTAAAAGAATAATAATTGTTTTATTTTATTTTTAATCATATCTAAATTTAAAACCATATTATTACCTTTTTTGTAAAATATTTATAGATATGATGCTTATTATGGGAAGTATTAAGTTGAGATAAATAGGTGCTAGCCTCTTGGTTACATATTTGAATATACAAGGAAGGGTAATTTGTACAATGGAGTTTAACACAGATGTTGCTGTGATCTATGGTAAAATAGAAATATCCATAAATTAGGCTTATTATTAATTTTTATAGCACTTCTAAATAAAATTTTGGAAAATTTGGTGGAGGTGATGTTTTTCCAAATAACGAAACCAAAATTCTCCTCACTTAGAATCAAATGGAACTTCAACTCATAACTATGCAAAGCCTAGGATACTCCTTACATGGATCAAAATCATAATTTTATTTTAATAAGCTATGTGTGGCTTCTATTGGGGGCCACTCCCATTATAAAAACAAAATATTACATTACTCTCATTACATTTCTAAAAAGTTAATTAAAGCATACCCATCTTTGCCTTTCTATCAAACATATTCTCCATCTTCCTCAAACTGCTAAGTTTCCATAATCAACTATTTTTTTTAAGGAACTAACAACAAGAACAACCCTTACATGACACATAAATCCAATAGATAGAAGGAAAAAAAATATAAAAATCATTCATCATAGAGAAAATTAATTCTTCTATAGCAAAGGTTCTTCCTCATTTAGAGTGGCAAGATTTGAGAATGCATTTTTTCACTTCAAGCTCTTGAGGTAATATCTAGTTGTAACACATTTTGTAGGATCTTCATTTTTAGAAAATTGACCATCATCGATTGTTTCATAATTAGCTTCAAGAATACCATATGAGGTGCTAATATTTTCCATGGAACCGTCTGGATGGTCTTTAGTAACCATTTGGTTTTTATCAATGATTTGATTAAAATTCTCTTTTTGGGATTGAGTCTTCTGTTGCTTGCATGATTCTTGTTAGATAATTGGTGCATCTGGAGGATGAGCTTCTTTATTTTGAATTGGAATATTTTAAGGTTTCAAATCATTTATATGTAGGGCCTTCTCCACCAAGGAGGAATTAGAGCATGATCGGATGATCGAGCATCTCTTCTTCAGGTGGCCATATTGTTGGTAATCATAACATCTTAGGGAGAAGTTTTCATACTCAATATTTTGGATCCATTCCCATTTTCTTGAGGAGATAGTAATGGATTGAGGTTAAGGAATTGAAACATCCATCCAAACAACCAATATTGCTTTACTCATATTAATTTTATTAGATAAATTTTCATTAGTTTGGGCATCCATATACTGGAATGCACCAATGGCATTACCAGTTTGGTGAATATCTTCTCTCCCAAAAAATCTATAGGGAGAGCATAAAGATTAATCTAGATTGGGAAGCAATTAAATTCTTCTATAAAGGGATTGAAACTAGGAGTCCATGATCTTATATAGACACCCCTTTGTCCAAAAAACCAATTATATCTATAATTCATTACCCTATATCTATCCACTAAATTAGAAAAGGAAACAAAAAAGAAAACTTTGGGTAGAAGTTACTTGGAATTCTATATTGGTCCACTAGTATTTAATGTATCCTTTGAGCTCCTCTAGGCCTGGTATTTTACCCTTGAGTTTATAGATAATTTTTTGAGCTTTGTAATCAGTTAGATCCAACCCAAATCCATCCTCTAAAATCATTATAGAGGGTTGAAGTTCATCCACCCGCGAACCCAAAGATCCCTGAGAGATATTTCTTCTAACCGAAGAGGCTTTCTCACAAACTGAAGAGATCATCTACGAACAACCCTCTTCCTTCAATGCTTGACTACACCTAGGGTTTGCATCCCTTTTGTGAATATTGTAGCCAAATTTATCACTTTGTTCCATCGCTTGATTGCACCTAGGGTTTACACCCCTTTCACGAATACTGTAGTTGCAACTAAACTCAATCAAAGAGGTTATGGATCAAAATCATAATTGAAAAGGATGAAAAAATATTTTAATTGATGGGGATTAAAAAATTATAATTTATGCTATTAAAAAAATGGATGTAGGGGTTGTATAATAAATAATATTATTGTTGATTCTCATAAACTATTGCTAGAGGTACCTCTTGGAAATGTGAGCATATTTATAAAGAAGAAAATTGAGTGGTTTATAATTTTACTAATTATTGTGTTTATCTTTGTTTTGAGAAATTTCAAGTTTTAGAAGATAATTGGCCTAGTAAGATAATATCCATGATGAAAAATATAAGAAGTTAATTGTAGAAACATAACATTTTGAGAAGAGGGAAGAATATATTTGAAACAAAAGGAAATGAAAAATATCTTTGAAAAAAGATAAGTTAAATATTGTTAAATTGATTCTACAACAAAGGTAACATTTTTGTTATTTTCACCCCAAGGGCTAGGTGGATTGGTAATTGTCTATTTGGCCAGACACTTTTTTATAGAAAATATTTATTTACTTAGCAAAAAAGTATACAACTCTTTAATCAGAGATCAAAGTGAAGAGAGCATTCTAAAAAATAGAACATGGAGACAAAAAAAAACCTCATTATTGGATTCTTTGTCATCCTCGCATACCACCCCTACCCTTCTACTTCTTTATGATTTAGTGGCAACAACTATAGGCTATATTTATTTCCTAATTCGCTAGTGTGTTAGCCTCTTTGTTGAATTGCCACCTTATGTATTTATAGGATATTTTGCCAATGATCCTGCCTAGTTGTCTAATCCTATATTGAATAATATTTAATTGTAAAGATCTAAAATATTTATTTTTGGAAATAGTTGTTATTATCAGTTTAGACTCTCCGTAAACTATGACCTAAGTGATTCCTTGCTTTACCACCAATTTTAATCTGATTTCACATCCAATAGCCTCTACCATGTTGTTAGATTTTATTCCCAAGTTGATCATGTATTTGAGTAGGATATCACGGGGTCCTATAAGAATCAATCCCCCTATTGTTGCTTGACCAGGGTTGGAATTGGAAGCACCATCAAAGAAGAGTGCAAAAAAACATATGTCAGAAAAAGAATTGTTTGCTTTGCATCCTCCCTGTATCAGGAAATCTTGGAGATTAAGTTGGTAGATCATTCTTCTTTCTATGGATGATAGATCTTCTTCATACTACTGTTGAAATAAACTAGATTTTACATTTAGGACTAATTCTTCTTTTATCCTTCGTATTAGAGTTTTATCGTCCTTACCTTTTACTTCAAAAATCCTCTAGTTTATATCCAACCAAATGTGCTAGATGATAAAATATGGTATAGAGCTCTATCGATATTTTAGGAGGGGATTACCTGCTAGTTTACCTTTATATTATTTGTTCCACTTGCTAAAACATGTGTCTATGGTTAACCTTCCATAGTAGGAAATACCAATAATTTAGGTTATTCCTAACCAAATTGAAATTGTCTTTGGGCATTCAAACAAAATATGGAAAATTGTTTCACTGTTCTGCCTGCACCTATAATAAACATGAGGCTCTGCTATACTCCTCTTTTGTAGATTATCACTTGTTAAGATTTTATTTTGAGAAAATATCCAGTTGAATACTTACAGTTTAGGTGGTGCTCTAGTTTTCCATAATATCGATATTTTTTTGTTGGTAGGCCCAATTTGCTAATGTTGGACTCCTAGATGCACTGAGTATTCCCCATTACTGTTGATGCTATCCCAAATAAGTTTTTCTAGCATTGTGGGATGAAGAGGTCTAATGATTTCCATGTGGGACTTAAAATAATACCAATATCCTTGAATATGAGATGGAATGGGAGGGGATATCTAGTTCAAAGTTTCTAAGGTCCAAAAAAACAAGTCACCTAATTTGAGTATTCTTTGGATTTCCAAGTGATTTTGTATTTCAATTGGATTTTTATCTTTTAATGGTGGATTTCCTAGGATCGGGTCCTCCCATAGATAAATTGACTTACCATATCTCGATAGCCAAGAAATTTTATCCTCTATTATGCTCTTTGTAGCCACTATATGTTTCCAAACCAATAAGGCTCTAGGAAGTTTGTCTATGTGTTTGAGCATTTGAATACCTATTTGATTATTTACATACTTGCTGACTAGTATGTGCTGCCATGCTCAATTGTGTTTAAGCATATTCTAGAGAAGTTTTTATCCCAATGATTTCGAAACTATCTCCATTTTTTTGATTCCCAGTATCCTTGAATTTTACTTTTGGTGACCATCTCCCAATTGACCAAATGGAATTTTTTTCTTTCTGATTGCCTACCTCCTTGCCATAGGAAGTTGCATATGATTCTATCTACCTTTTTCAAAATAAACTTGGGAGCATGATATACTTATAGTTGGTAGAATGTAAAAGAAGCTAACATTGATTTGATCAATACTACCCAACTTGGAAGATTGAGCCAACTATTATTCTAACTTTGTATCCTCATAACCATCTTATCCAATATTGGGGTTGAGTAGTTTGAGGCTTTGAGGTGGAAGCTCATGGGCACTTATAGATATCTAAAGTATTATTTTGTACCAAATAAAAATCTTAGGATAGTGCAAAAGAGTTTGAATCTTACTGTTGCAATATTTTGTGTATAGAACTAACTCTTTTGAGTGTTTATATGAGCCTCGATAGCTTGTGTGAACCAATCCAAATATTGCTTGAATTGTCTAAAATTTTTCTTGGTGGCTTCACCTAGAAGAATGATATCATTTACAAATTGGGTATGTATTACAAATTTACATCCTACTGTAGCATCTATCCTTGTTTTTTTTCTTTCTCTTAGAAGATGGTTGATTAGTCTTCCTAGAGTCTCAACTAAAATTATGTAAAGAAATTTGTTGGTTCTCCATCCCTTGTCTAATTCCCCTTGTATCTTGAAAGAAATTTGTTGGTTCTCCATTTATTAAGGGAGATATCCATGGGTTTTTTTGCATGATTTGATCCACTTAATGACCTGATGTGGGAATCCAAACTTTTGTAGGACATATTCTAAAAATTGTATATTAACTCGATCAAAGGCATTTGCCATATCAAATCTTATAACAAATTATTTATTTTTTTATTTTATACTACTGTAAAGGGATTCATACACTATTATGATAATATCATATATTTGTTTTCTAGGCATGAAACCTCCTTGCTCTTCTGATATTAGTTTGTCATGTTTCTTCTTTATTCTATTGGCCAAAAACTTGGTAATAATTTTATAGGAAGAGTTATATAGAGAATTTGGTTTGAATCTAGAGAAAGTAGTGGTATTTTTTTCTTTAGGAATCAATGCTAGAAAGGTGGAGTTGATGGCTCCAAGAAGATTACCTTTCAACCTAACATCCTCAATCATGTGTAGCAAATATTCTCTGATGATGTGTAAGTATTGCTAGTAAAATTTGTTTGTGAATCCATCAAGTCCAGGAGCTTTATCCTTTGGTAGAGCTGCTATAATCTCCTTAAGTTCCTCCATAGTGATTGGCTGACTGAGATCCTGTTTGTCTTCTAAAATTAATATTGTTGGTATATGCTATAGCAGTATTACCTAGGAATGAGGGTTACCATTTTCTTTGGAGAGTAGAGATGAGTAATGTTGATTAGCAAGTTCCTTAATTTTCTCCCTATCTGTATAAGTGGTTCCTTCATGCTCTATCTCTTTGATTGTGTTCCTTTGGCAACATTGTATGGTTTTCATGTAAAAATATTTGGTGTTTCTATCCCCCTTGCTTAACCAAACCATTTAGGATCTAAGCCTCCAATGTATTTCTTCTTCAATGCTTAATTTATTGAGATTCTAAATCAGGCCATTTGTTGCATTTTATTACCATGGTTGAGGACGATCCCCAATTTCTATTTCTAGATGCTCTAGTTATTGCATCAACTACTTCTTGTATGGTTTGACTCTCACTTTTTTTACCAACCATTTTTTTATCACGTGCTTCAATTTTTAAATTTTTATTTTCCACTTTTCTTGGGGGGTTGGTGGATTGGACCTGTTGGTTCCAAGTGCTTTCTACAAGTTCACTGAAATCTTCTTCTATTGCCCATTCAGAGTTGTATTTATAGGGAATATTTTAGGGTTGTAGGCTTTGACCACTATCCAAGAGAATTGGCTTATAATTTGAGATAGAGTTCTGAATGATGTGATTGGAAGTGAGGGGAAAGTGTGTTAGGAGATTTTCACTAATAAAAAATCTATCCAATCTTTCTTTAATATAGTTTACCTCTGCTCTTCTATTTCTCCAAGTATACTTTCCTTTGGTTGATCGAATATCATGTAAGCTTTCATATGCCATAATTTGATTGAGTATATCTCTATTTGTATCCCTTGCTAAACTTTCCCTAACCTTATCCCAGTGGTAGATAATCATGTTGATATCTCCTCCCAGTATTATGTTGTCAAACTTATCATTGTCTAGCCATTGTGCTAAGTTTTTCCATGCTTCTCTTTTATGGATAGGATGATTTGGACCATAAAAATTTATTACTGCTACACTAGTTCCATCTGGTAAGATAAATTTTGTATCTATCTAGTTATTATGCTTATATTGTAAGCTACAAACTAATTGTTGTGGGTTCCAAGCTAAAGCTAGTCCCTTGAAGCTCCCACAGAATCAAAAATTTTTAGTTTTGATTGTACCCATATCTTCTACCATTCTATAGTTAGTGTTGCCTCAATAGTTTTTGTTTCTTTAATACAAACTATTATTGGCTTTTGCTCCTATATTAGAACTTTAAGATAGTTTTTTTATAGTATTTCCCAGTCCCCTATAGTTCCATGACATAATATTCATTTTTTGGATTGCTTCTTATTTTTTATAAATCTCTCCTCAATTTTGACCTACGTTTTGGATTACAAGTCTTTCTGTGCTTGCTCATTTTTGAGTTGTTTATTCAATTTTCTTCCCTTAGCTGTAGATCATGTGGTCAGCAAGCCCCTGGGAATCACTATTTACTTCACTTGTATTTCTTCTACCTCTTCCTCTGAGTTACCATAAGTTTCTTCTCTAGCTATTGTGTTCTCTGGTGACTTGTCATTTTTAGTTGTAACTTCTCTTTATCTTTAGGAGTCATCACATCTAGAGAGGTGATTTCATTTTCTCCTTCATTAAGACTTGCAAATTTATTTTTGTGTTGGAATATTTTTTGATCTTGTGGTTGAGGTTTTCAATTCTTGCTTCTTGATCTGCGCGGTCTCCTTTTGAATTCCTATAATCCTAGTTCTTTTTTTTGTGTTTCTTGTGCTTGTTTAATTGGGTAATTTCGAGAGAAATGCCCATGCTCATGGCATGTTATACACATGAATGGTATATGTTCATAGTCCAAGGGTTTTTTACGTATCCAATAAAACACCTTTATTCCAATATGCTCAAGAAAACCCTTTTTTAGATTGACTTGCACACAGATGTTGGACATTTGGAGTCCCTAAGTCAAAGTTATCATTGATGTCACTGGATGAAGTCATCATTAATGTCAAGGACTTCGTCAAGAAACAAATTTATCAAGGTTGTCATTTGATTTCCAGGAAGAAGCTTCAAATAACACCAAAGGTCAAGAGAATCAGTGCAGAAGTTAAAGGTAAAAGGGCTCCATAATATTTTAATTTTATATGGAAGCTTAGTGTAAAAGGTGTTTCATAAAAACCTAAGGAGGCTTATTGCAAAGTTAAAAAGGAGATATAATATTTATTTTATAAATTATTTAAATTCAATGTGAATTTAAATTTTATATTTAAATGTTACTTATACCAAGTTATGCAATGAGGACTTAATAAGCCCAAAGGTTTCTAAAAGAATTAATTTATAATATTTAAATTCAAAATAATTTAAATAAATTATAAATTAATAAAGTCTAAAGTGCCCACGTTCTATAGTTGGAAGAAATTCGAAGTGCCAACGTCATGTGGTTTAAAGAAAATTCGAAGCACCGACATATTCAAACAAAGGTGGCAATTATTATATAAACCATGCCCAAGGGGCATTAATTTTTCATCCTTGCATGAACAAAAAAATTGCATGTGAATTGGAGCTCGTGAAAAAGACTGTAAAATTTGTGTTTGTGTATGCCAGCGAATAGAGATAAAAGGAAAGGTGCAGATCAATTGGAAACCATCCAGGAAGCATGGCCTAGTGGCAAGAGGGTAGTGGCTAGAGTGCTTGGATGTAAGGAGACCAACGTTCAAAATGTGGTGGCTATGCTTGGTAGTTGTGTTGGGTTGAAGGCACCAAAGGCGAGGCACACATTTTTCAAAATGCAAGGTAGGGATACTTTTGAAGCATGTGGTGCTTCCACACTCCAAGCAAGCGTGTAGCTCATGTGGTGGTTGGAGCCACGACTAAGGCGTTGGTCGTGGGTTGCGTTGAGGGTTCGAATCCCTCCAAAGGTAAGGTAATTAAATTTTGATTATTTTTAATATTGCCTAAAGTTAGGAGTTAAAAGGAGTTGCTAGTTGGAAAGAGTTAAAAGGGTTGCTAGTTGAAAATTGGTGTTTGTTGGAAATTATTTTTAATAAAATTTGGAGTTATAAGCAGTTTGATTTTATTATTATATTTGCATATTGGAGGAGTAAGACTTTACGAGTGTTGATTTTATTTTTAAAGAGAGTTTTGCCAAAGAGATTATTATGAAGGTGTTGGATATTATTTTAAAGTTGGAGTGATAAAGTGTATTTTGTTTGATATCATTTTTTATTGTGATTCATTGAGAAAATTATTATCTTCTAACCTCTCTTGAGATTGGCAAAGAAGTGATTGTGAGTGTGGTAGATTTGTGTGGTCTACTCCTTGTCAAGAAAAAGGTATGGGCAAATTATTCCTTGGTTGAGTTGATTGGTTAATTTTTGAAAAATAAGTTTGGATTGAAAAGGACTTGATTAGGGTTTCCTTTTGAGTGTGTTTGAGTAATTTCTTCAAGGTTTTCTAGAATAAGGAGTTGTTATTAAAACCTTATTTTATAAGCATTGTTTTTGAAGCCATTGGTTGTGTGAAGAACCTGAGTTAGAGTTGTGCAAAAGAACATGAGTATCATTGTTATGTGAAGATTATTTTATAAGCATTGTTGTTGAAGAGAGTTGTTATGCAAAGAAATTGAACTAGGGTTTGAAAAGAACATGAGTATCATTGTTATGTGAGATTTGTTGTTGAGCATTGTTGGAAACATTTTGAGTTGGAGGTTATATGCTTGGACTAGGGTTTGTGAGAAAGGGGTGTTTTATTAAGTGATTGGTTGAGTAGAGTTGGTTGAGCCTAGTCAAGTGGTTGTATGAAGTGATTGTTCAAGTTTCATAAGACAAACTATTCTATATTCTGATTTGAGTTGATTGAGCATTGAGTGTAGAACATATTGAGTCTCTAACAATTCTCTTTATGTTTCTATGAGATTGGACAAGTTTTGAGTGGACTTGTTAAGCAGATTTGAGGCAAGTCTTTGAGAAGACTTGTGGACTAATTTTATGTGAGATTTTTGTGGAAGCTTACAATATAGATTTGGTTAAGTTTTGTGTGAACTTATTGAGCAGATTTGGACAAGTTTTGAGTGATATTTTTAAGCAAATTTGAGCAAGTTCTGAGGGAGCTTGTTGAACATAGTTGAGTTTATTGAGCAAATTTGGAAAAATTATGAGTGAGCTTGTTGAGCAAGTTTAGACAAGTTCTGAGTGAGCTTGTTGAGAAGAGTTGAGAAAGTTCTAAGTGAACTTTTTGAGTAGATAGAGAAAGTTTTGAGTGGACTTGTTGAGCAGATTGAGCAAGTTCTGAATGTACTTGTTGAGTAGATTTGAGCAAGTTCTAAGTGGACTTGTTGAGCAGATTTGAGCAAGTTTTGAGTGGACTTGTTGAGCATATTTGAGAAAGTTATGAGTGGACTTATTGAGAATAATTGAGCAAGTTCTGAGTGGACTTGTGGAGCATATTTTGGTGTAGATTTGAGAATAAGTTTATGCCAGGCCATAGATATATATTGAGCAGATTTGTGCTAGACTAAAGGACCGTGTTTAGTATAGATTTGAGACAAAGCTTTGGAGGAGATAGAGCAAAGAGGACAATAGTATCTAGTGTATAGAGATCCATCAGCTAGGGTAGTGAGGATGGGTCTTCTAAGTGGGGATAAGAGTATTCAATGGAGAGAGATCCACAAGCCAGGGCAGTGGAGGCAGTAGTCTTCTAGAGGATCACCAGCCATAGTAGATGAGAAGGATCTCTCTTGTGGATAGAGATCCATGAACTTGATTTAGGGGATTGGTATCTCCTTTGGACAAAGGTCCATAAATATTGTAATAGGGAAGGATTCCCAAGAGATTGATTGAGAAAATTTTAGTGAAAAATTTTCTCCATGGAGTAGCCCACATTGGGTGAACCACGTAAATTTGATATCTCTATTGTGTGTGGTTATTTATGCATTGCTTTGATTACTATTTTTTATATTGCTATCTATACATTGCATAATATTTATTTGGAAAAAAAGTAAAAATTGGTCTTATATTGTTCACCCCTCCTCTTAGTATAAGCTTGTGTTCTTCAATTGGTATCAAAGCGGGTTCCTTCGGAAGAGTTTAAAAACTTGAAGGAAAAGCTAACAAGAACATAATAGATCCTAAGGAGGTGTCCTCAAATAATTTAGCACCAATATTTGATGGAATTGACTATATGTATTGGAGTGTGATGATGAAGATCTACCTGATGGCACTTGGCAATGAAATTTGGGAATCAGTGGAATTTGGATATGATCCTTTAATAAATCCTCCTACAGATAAGTAAGGTAAGCTTCTACAACACTATAATTCAAAATCAATGAATGCACTTGTGAGAGGTTTGCGTAGAACAGAGTCTATGAAAGTTATGCATTGTAAAACTACAAAAAATATGTGGGATAAATTGCAAAATATATATGGAGATAAAAGTGTCAAGAAAGCAAAGATGCAAAATATCAAAGGATAAATTGAAGCATTAAGAATGAACGAAGAGAAAAATATTAGTGCTTATCTAATTTGAATTTATGAGGTTGTTAATGATATGCAAGGACTTGGAATGAAGATTTATGAATCAGATGTTTGTGATAAAGTCTTAAGAACTCTTCCAAAAAGATTCAATGAACAAGTTTCTGCTATATAAGTATCAATATATGGTGATACTTTGACAGGAGATAAATTGCTTGGTATGCTCACAAATTTTGAGATAAGAACAAAAGATCCTATTCCCCAGAAGGAAGCAACATTCAAAGCAATCAATAAGACAAAGGGTAAAAAGTTAGAATCAAACAATGAGTCATCCAGTGATGAAGAAGCTAATTACAACAAAAGAGATAAATATTCCATAAGATCCAGAGATCTAAGATCTATTAAGTGTTTCAATTGTGGAAAGTTTAAAATTTTTGCAACAGATTGTCAAGAACCCAAGAACAACAATGGTGAAGAAAAACAGGATCACAAGAACAGGGAATCAAAAAGATACAAGCACCAAAATAAAATCAAGGATGGACAAAATAGACAAGGAAAGAAGTTATTCCAAAGGTAAAAGAGGAGCTACTATGCTGATAAGGCAAGTAAGTACTCAAGTTATAGTGATGCTAGTTTTTTAGACAATGATAGAGATGAAGTCTTATTTATGATTGAAGAAAAAGAGCAAGTTAAGAAAAGGACTCTAGTAATTCTCAAGTGTTTTAGATGTGGTAACTTTGGACATCTTGAAGATGATTGTATAAATAATGGTTATAGTTTTAGTGATGATGAATATGAATATGCACTTGAAAGACTGGATGAAAATATTCTAATGGCATTGGAAGAAGAAAGTGATCCTATAGAAGATAAGCCAATAAAAAATAAAGATGAGGATAAATGCAAACACATAGAGGAATATTCAGAAAAGAATGGTTATGATCTCAAGGGAAAACTTATTTATGCCCTTGAAACGGTAAATAATGTAAGAAAACAACACTCTAAACTTGAAATTCAGTTTCAAGAATGTGATGAAGAGAGAAGATTGCTTATAGAGGATTTAAAAAAATCAAAGGCTAAGGCAAAGTGTAGACACCTAAATTGTGTCATGCTTAGGGGAGCTACTTACATAGACACACTCATAAGATCATAAGACATAATCTTGGAATTTCCAAGCACCAACAGTGGTTCTCACCACTCATTTGGGGCCTTTTCAAGCCATCCAAGCTTGGCCGCTCAAGCCAATAGCAACTAGATTCTAGCCGCTCAAGCCTAGAGTGGCCAAATATTAGTCGCTGCAGGTGACATCAGATAGGTCATAGCCACTGCAGGTGATAGTGGGCAGATCATAGCCACTACAAACAATAGCGATTGAGCCATAAGAAGCAGTTTACCAACAAAAAAGCCCAATCTCGGGTGAAAGTGGTAGTTTGTATGGAATAAAGGTGAGCAAGAGTGACTTTACATTCCTTTTCATGACTAGTTCACATAGGAGACTTGAGTTTACATTTAGACTTAAGTTAACTGACCTTCAAGCATAAACAAAGGACAAAAGCTTCTCATGCTAATGAATAGTTTGCATAGAAGACTCAAGTGGGTAGTTAGATTTCAGTTAACTGGCCTTCAAATATAGACAATAGACAAAGGCTTCTCATGCTAACTTGAACTACATATAAGAAATTCATTTCTAGGGCTTGGACATAGACCTAGGGTTTCACACTATATAAGGTGCAAGCTTAAGAGCACCAAAGGGAGACACATGATCGATATATGACATATAGAGACCCGACACACATACATGAGATTATTTTTAGAGAGAGAGTTCTCTTTGGGATCATGTGTGTGATGGAGCTTTGACAAATAAAAGGGGCACAACACCTACTTTCTTCAACATCAAATCATAGTCTTTGACCCATAGATTTTGGGCAAGGAGAGCAAGGTTTTCTTTAGCAGCCATTGTATTGGATAGGGGTCTGTAGGCGTAGCTTAGATATGTCTGGCTCGCAGGCTTAGCTTAGATAGACATATCATCTTTTATCTTATTTTATTATATCATTAGCTTAGATTTACATGATTTCATGGCATTGTTTTATCATAGTTCCGTTACATTCTTTGATTACTAACAACCTTATCCAGGGAGGCAATCTCGGACAGCTAAACATGTATTGTTGTTTGAATTGCATACAGGGCCATTGGTTCACGAGACATAATCCATGACATATGAGAGCAAGAGGATCCGTCCAGGAGACATACCTGGAGAAGGAGGCATTTGTAAGCCCTTAGACATTTTCGTGTGCAGAATCGAGAAGCATTTTAGAGCGCACCACCATTTTGCAAAAGGGGACATCTCTTCATCCACTTGTAAATCATTGTATCAATATGGGTATCCCTAAGAGGGACCGACATGTAATCGGGGTTCAATATTAATGAAAGATCCATTCTTTGTCATTTTCGTGTTATATGTTTTCTCGTAATATTTTAGCTTCATTTTTGGTATAGTAATAACATCGCAAGTAGAGTTAAGAGCGGTGTGTGCACCCCATGGTTGCTACAGATGGTGATCACAATGGGACAACCACTAATTTTTCATTTTTTGCTAGAAAACTGACTTAATTTTGTGTGCAGGTCTAGTCGCTCTTAGCTACAGGGGCTAGAAACTAGATGCTCTATTCTACAGTAGCTAGAAACTAGCCACTCTGAGCTACAGCTGCCAAGAACTAGCTGCTCTAGTCAACAACGGCCAGGACTGGAGTGCAGCAGAGGTTAAAACATCGACTCTTTGATCTAGATCAAAGGTTGGTATAACTTTTTTGATATTTTATAGCTTTATGTCTACTTCTGTGTGTTCAAAATAGAGAACTTAAAGCATATTTATGTTTGGAAATTTAAAAAATAAAGAAGAAAGAATTAAGCATTTCGTATATCTTAGATCTTTTAAATTTTCCACTAGGTTTTGCTAAGAATAATGACTTGTGCCTAAATTTTTTTCCCTAGAATCCAACGTGCTAGATATTGTATGTTGTTTTCTTTTTTTGAGGCTCTACTAGAGGCCATAGTTGCACGAGATAAGGTGTGCTCATACAAATCATAGTAGGTCATGCATATTTTTGAATATTGAAATGTATTTTTGCACTTAGGCATATAGGAAAGACTCATTACTTCTATATGATGCACTTTATGTTATGCAAGATTTAAATGAACACCACACATGCACATATCATTTAAAAATTGGAGAGTTAGATTTCATCATCAACCTTCAATTCAGTCCAGTGACGTTGGAATTCATATCCTTCCACTGGTTTACCCCCTAGAGCTTCCTAGAAATAGATTGGGAAACTTACTTATAGTGACACTAAGTCACTTATGTTAAAATTGTCTCCCACTATTGGAATAATCATTGGTTCAGAGTGGAGGAGCTAGGCGAACCCCCCATTGGGTCTTCGGTGGTGTACCCTAGCTTATTTTGAGAAAATCATGTTTGGCACGAGTGTACTTGATTGTCACTATGGATGAGTCTTCTCATTCTTAATCCAAGAACAAGAGCAAAGAAATTAAGAGAATAACACATCAAAACACAACAAATAGTTTAGGGCACACTCAAATTGGTAATAAAGATAAAAATTTATTTGGAATTGTGTGGTCATTCCTAAATAGCAAACTCAAAAGATCAAGTCATAAAACAACATGGTCAAAACAAGAAGTAAACACCCTCGGTCTGATGTCGAGGGAGAGACAAAAGCAATTCATACCCATAGGCGAAGTCATAGTAATGTTGAATGACCTACCTATAAGACCGTGAGATGTAGCTCCACGAGCCTAAGGGGTGATAACTCAACTCTTGGGGGATCTCCTCGAGAAACCCCAAGTAAGGAACCACATCATGGAACCAAGTCACATAAAAAAAAAAGAGAATTCACAGCCATCCTCATCAAGGATACATGAGGAGACCTCAAGGGCCTCCTCTAAACACACATAAACATCTCAAATACATGAGGAAACTTTGAGGGATTCCTCCTCACATGGAAATAAAGAAGGTTCTAAGACTCATTCTTCACATAGGGATGACGAGGCTACCACATATCCATATACATGGAGAAAATAGGTCACCACCAAGCCCTCTTCATAAAGAAGGCAAACAAGAATTGCAACACCTCAAGACTCACAAGAAACATATGAAACATGTCTACTCATTGAAGGGTAGGAAACTAGAACTACATCTAGTCATGGGAATCATATAGAAGAAATCCTTCACACAAATGGAAATATTCTCGTAGACTATGACCTCATAGGAGTAAATGGCACCCCACGAGACCAACCATGGAGAATGAGACAACTAGACAGGTTGGATCGATTTCCTACTCAACCAACTCAAAGAACTATAGCTATTGAGAACTCTGTATATGGAAGCTCATAAACGATGACTTCTAAACATACCTTCTAGTTTGGGGTACCTCAGAGCGACCTTATAGAATATGCATGGATCCTGATCATAGGGATATTCAATAGTACACTGAACAAGTCACATTAACTAGCAAGAGTACAGATACAACAAAAACCCCCTCGAGGAATTTGTGAGTCAAGACTACAAGAACAGAGTCAGATAAACATGAGTCTTCTACAACAACACAAACTAACTGAATGAGGAAGTTAGAAAATGCATTACGTAAAGAGCGAGAGTTAGTGGAAGCTCTCAAAAAAGAGAAACAAAGAGAAAGACTCTTGCAGCAACATGAGCAGCGTTTAAGAGAGCAATATGAGAAGCTAGCTCTTAACAATTTATAGATAAATGGTGGTGACCACCAAAGAACAAGACATGCTGACTCACCTAAGGGGAGGCACACTAGACAAGATATCCCACAACAAAATTGCCCACCAAATCATGAACAAAATCCAACTAATGGGGGGAGGGCAAACATAAAAAATCAAGATCACAATCCTAATTCCCCTCGTAGGAGGGAGGAAAATAGAACAAGTCAAATGAATAGAGAGTTACCTTCATTTCCAATGCGAATAGGCTTGCACAAATAGGAAATCCATGCATCGAAGGCATTTCAAGAGCTTGCTGAAAAGATGAAAACCTTTGAGAAACAAGAGGCAAATGGGAACTCACCAACGTTGAGCAAGATACACAATCAACCATTATGCCCATAAATCCCTAGCCCTCTATATCCTAAGAACTTTGAGATGCCTAGGTTAGAGAAGTTTAAAGGTGAAGAGGATACACAAGAGCATGTCACCAATTTTATCAACTCTTGTTTTCATCTTGACTACAATGACGCTCTCATGCTAAGAAAATTCATAATGACATTTTCAGGTGCTACCACTCAATGGTTCAACCAACTACCTAAACATAGCATAACCAACTTTGAACAACTAGTAAACAATCCTAATTCCCCTCGTAGGAGGGAGGAAAATAGAACAAGTCAAATGAATAGAAAGTTACCTCCATTTCCAATGCGAATAGGCTTGCACAAAGAGGAAATCTGTGCATCGAAGGCATTTCAAGAGCTTGCTGAAAAGATGAAAACCTTTAAGAAACAAGAGGTAAATGGGAACTCACCAACGTTGAGCAAGATACACAATCAACCATTATGCCCATCAATCCCTAGCCCTCCATATCCTAAGCACTTTGAGATGCCTAGGTTAGAGAAGTTTAAAGGTGAAGAGGATGCACAAGAGCATGTCACCAATTTTATCAACGCTTATTTTCATCTTGGCTACAATGATGCTCTCATGCTAAGAACATTCATAATGACATTTTTAGGTGCTGCCACTCAATGGTTCAACCAACTACCTAAACATAGCATAACAAACTTTGAACAACTAGTAAACACATTCTTGAAGCATTTCTCCTTTGGTGCTAAGAAGAAGGTGAAACTTTCAGACCTGACAAACCTGAAATAGTATGATGATGAGCCAATAATGGATTATGGGAATAGGTGGAGAAAAATCATGGTAAAATTATCATTCTCCATTCCCATAGAAGAGATCATTCATATGTTTACCAAAATTTGTTCTAAACATATCTCCTTCTTGCTACAACTCCAACAGTATCCTTCATTTGAAGAAGCTTTGGCACAGGCTAAGCTCATCGAAGAGATAAAAGTAGATGAGGGAACCGTTAAGATCTGAAAAAAAAAGGAGTGGAACAAGAATGCAAATAATGACAAGTACAAGCAGAAGCATGGAAACCTTGCTCCAATAAATCAAGTCGTATTGGCTACACCCAAGGATGGGGATGCACAACAACCACAGAACTATCAAGCACATCCCCCACCAGCCAACTACGACCAAAAGAACAATCAAGGAAGAAACCGAGAATGCAAGCTACCTTGTTATTTCATGCCTCTGATAGAATCAACGTAATCAATCTTTAATCAGTTGAGCAAGGCCAGGAGGATCATATTTCCTGATATACCTCTTGTAGATCCCAACCATACTAAGCCAAAAGGATATAGGGAAGATCAATTTTGTTCTTATCACAGGATATAGAGGCATGACATTGAAGCTTGCATCGGGTTTAAGCATCAAGTACAAAATATGATTGAGGTGGGAGAGCTCAAAGTTGACAACCCAGTTGCTCATAATAACAGAGACATGGGCATATATAGAAACCCATTGCCCAATCATGAAGCCCCTCGAGAGCAAGGGACCCAAGTAAATCAGGTTCAAGTTGACATACCTACCCATAGATGTGTTGGGATGGTCGAGATCGTTAACATAGCAACAAGGACTAGGCCATATGATCAAACACAACCACCTGTAGCTCCCATGAACATCCCAACCACTCCTAGGCAAAGGCAAGACAACATTCTAGGTCTACCAACAAGGCCTGTGGTAACTATTCAGAGTAGATAGGAGCAAAACCTACAGATGACTCCAGCTAAGTTATCCATTTATGAGCTCATACAATAGTCCCCAAAGCATAGGGAGACTCTAATGGATATTTTAAGAACAATTGAGCTTCAACCGCAAGATGCGAATGCATTCACTCACTTTATGGGACAAGTGCAAGAATGACAGGAACCTGTAATCTGATTCTATGATCATGAGATTAAGACAGTTTTTGTTGCCTTACCAGACCCTTTGCTAAATATTGTAGCGGTCATCAATGACTTACCTTTCAATAGGGTTTTGGTCGATATAGGTTCATCGATAAACATCATCACAACAACTGTAATAGAGCACCTCAAGATACCCAAGACCAATATCGTTCCAAGAACTTACACATTGAGAGCTTTTAATGATGCTTTATGCAATACTATGGGAATAATAGTCCTACCCATCAAGGTGGGGCACAAGACCATCCCCGTGATGTTTCATGTATTGGAAGGTGCTATGCAATACATCCTCTTAGGGTACTCTTGGATAAGGGCCATGAAGTGCGTGCCTTTGATCTTGCACCAGTGTGTCAAGTATGTGCACGAAAAAAAAGTCTGTGGTTCTGGCTAATGAAGAGCCTTTTAAATATGTCAATAAGGTGGACATTCTAGGAGAATTCATGATCCCTTCTACTCACCTATACGTGGCACCTTCATCCCCAACCACACAAGTTGATAACAAAAACAAAGGGGTAAGAAAATACCCAGACACATCAACACCTCCTTGTGCACTTAAGATAATCAATGCTTCTAAAGTACCATCAATGTCAAAACCAAAAGAAAATCAAAAGCTAAATGCCCTCTTAGTTAAGGAAGAAAGGACCAAAGAAATGCCAATTGTAGCCATTACTGAAATGCCAAATCCTATGGAAGAGGAAGATCCTCAAGATCAAGATGAATATAGTGATTATCACCCTACTTATCCAGTATCATCCGTGGGGTCATCCATATTGCATGCATCAATACACTTTGCAAGTACAGGTATAGGGGAATACCTTCTATAAAACATTACCTTTATGCCTATCATTGAGACTGCATAGGACATAGGGAGGCCTAAAGGCTTGAGGTTGCTAGCAGGAATAGTGGTTCCACTAGGAATCCCTCCCAATCAAACCAATTTTGTCTATGTCGGCCTGGACTGCACTCATAAGTCTTCAGATATAGAAGGATATGGTGACGAATTATTCAAAGTCAATGTTTGTTACTTCTCTAATCCTGAGTTTTCTCTAAGCTATTTTGAGTGTTGCCATTGACATGGCTATGGCCTTGGCGTATATGAGCAGGGGTACAGGAGGCCTTACGAGACACTATATCAGCTTCCTTCTGACATATTTGGCTTATGCTATTATAGCAAAGGTCGAGATGATTCGCTTGTAGCAGCATTGGAAAGATTAAGCATAGGGTTGGGGGAAGACATTGATTTCATTCCTTATCACCCCTTGAGAATAGCAAATTTGAGCAATGGAAAAGTAGCCACGATAAACATATCGTCTCCAGAAACTTATCATCCAAACACCGCAATTGATTCCACCCCAACAGGGTACAACTCATGGGATGAGGAGAATGGATATGAAGCAAGTGATGATGAGGTGCAACTTGGCTTAGCATATCAAAGGTCTCACTATTTACAAATGTTCACATGGTCCATCCATGATGAGATTGAATATACATAAGATGAAAGTGACTATGAATCAGAAGACTCAACAGAAAGAGCTCACTTAGGCTTAAGCCATCAACCCCTGACTTTGGGGCGAGAGACAAATGCAAATGGATTCTTCATAAGTGATGAAGAATATGAAGATGAAATAGAGATAGCCTACTTAGGGCAAATACATGAGCCCTTTGTCTCAGGACCGCATACCAATGCTAACGGTTTTTGGATAAGTGATGATGACTTTGATGATGAGACTGAGATGGCTTATCTTGGACCTCACCACTTGCGGTAAGTCAACAAGCTAGTAGAGAGAGAGGTGGTACTTCATGCCATAGACTCTCAAACCCAATTTTTTGGGAGATAAGTGATGAAGAATATGAAGATGAAATAGAGATAGCCTACTTAGGGCAAATACATGAGCCCTTTGTCTTAGGACCGCATACCAATGCTAACAATTTCTAGATAAGTGATGATGACTTTGATGATGAGACCGAGATCGCTTATCTTGGACCTCACCACTTGTGGTAAGTCAATAAGCTAGTAGAGAGAGAGGTGGTACTTCATGCCATAGACTCTCAAACCCAATTTTTGGGGAGACCTATTGACCTAGCTACCATTCATCGAATGGTTAATACCCCTCCATCTACATTTAGAGAGTAGTTAGAGCCCAATGATCCTATTGTCCACCTTGCTCATGGGCCAGATCTAGAAATTCCCATTCCTCCAGAACCTCATCATGAGTATGGAAGTGATGTTAGCGTATGTTATATGGTTTACTACATTATTAGGTTAGTTGTTAGCTTTGTTATAACTACAACCTAATTTGGCTAGTTAGCTTTGTTGGTTACGGGCTAATCTAAGCCACTAATGTACTATTTAACTATTCGTTGATTAATCTAAATGATTGTTATTCCTACATGGTATCAGAGCGGGAGAGCTAGCTCCGCTTCTGATTTGGTCTAAGTTATTTTGGACACTGATCTGAAAGGTGAGCAGCACATCCAGTGCTATCTGAAAGCACTTGGACTGTAGACCAGATCTAGCAGACTCATTATCTCATGAACAACCTATTGGCTGATGGGATCATGACACACTGGAGAGATCAAACTGGCTTACTGGACCGCGAGACCTGACTATCGTGCAACAAACGAAATCGAATAGTTTTTGCAAATTTGTGAACAAATTTCAAAATAGTTGTAGATCAGCATGGATTGGATTTTTTAATCCATTGATCTCCATACAAGAGGTCATGAACTGTTAATGACAACCCATTGTAGTTACTAAAAGGATCGAAAGCAGACAATCACATTTCATGACATCCTATAAACATTCAACCAACTAAGATAATAGTTTTTTTGGTTTTGGTTTGACGAATCCTGGAGGGATTCATTGCAGGAGGAATTTGTGCCGCAGTCATTGAGGATTCTATTGATTTTTTTTTGAAAAAAATTGCAGATGTTGTTCATCTCGTTCGAGGATTTCTAGCGAGGATAATTGCTCCAGGTTTTATCTATTGAGCACAATATCTCTACCAGGATATTTTTTTTCAAATCGAAGCAATATAATCAGATCTGGTGGTGAGTCGAGTAGATCAATTACCAATGGGAGATTTGCAGCATCGACTGCAAAATAACCTGGCTAACGGACCAGCAACGGGGCGTCACAGATTTGCTCCAAGCTAGATAACCATTGCGATTCGAGTTGCTGTTCCAATTTCTTGCTTCGATCAAGACTCCCTGAATGGTTGTAGAAGAGACAGACTGTTGGTGTTTTTACCTAACAGTGAAGGCAAATAATTTTCATACTTTGTTCCCCACCAAGAAGACTCTATCTACTCTCTGACTGACTCACATGAGGAACGTCTGAAGAGCACATCGCGGAGGAGAGCAAGACGTTGTTTCTATTTTTTTCCTTCGGCAGAGCACAAGACCTCCGCCAGTCACTCGGAGTAGTGTTCATTGGGTGAAGATAAGCAGCGGCGGCCAAGTGCACGAGGAGCGGCGCCGTCGCTCGGTGGAGGAAGGGGCAGCGGGCCACTTGCTCCTGTGGGCTCGCAAGGTAAAGAAAGGGGCAAGTTCCCTTCATTAATCACCGAGCTTGGTAGCTCAGTTGGTTAGAAGCTTCATTTTCAAGCCAGAGGTCGCGGGTTCAAAACCCGCCGACCCCCCCTGCCAAGGTAATAATTTTTTTTTAAGTTATTTTTTTTAATATTTTTGTAAGGTTAATAATTTTTTTTTAATTATTTTTATATAGTAAAAAGTAAAAAAAAAAAAAATTCTTTTACTATATGAAATAATTCTTTTTTTATTAACCTTACTAGCAAAATATTTTAAAAAAAAAAAAAGTGCTTTATTGAGAAAAATTTTAGGGGGGGTATTTTTTCAAAGGGAGGATATTTTTTCCGAAGAGGAAGAGTGGGCATTTTTTTTTCAAAAGTCAAGGGGGGAAAGTGAGTAATTTTTTCAAAAGCAAATTTGGCATTATTGTAAAGGTGCATTCTCGGCAGTGCCCGACACCTAGAGGTTTATTTTCTGTGGGCACTTTTATGTTGTATGTTGCATTTTTTTGCTTTGCACTACATCATTAAAAGTTAAAATCAAATTCACTCCCTAAGTCCCCGAAATAATTAAAACCCATCCGTGCAATTTATTGCACTGCAGTGTTCGGTATTTGTGATACCTCTGGCCAGCACTTACAGGTAAAGCTGTCGTGATTGCGCTACTGTATCCGCCGCCTAATATAGCTGCTAAAACGACGTCTGAGCTTGTTCTCTATAAATCGTCGGGAGAGATAAGTTTGCCATTTTGCATTTTTTTACTCCATCCATTACCCTAATAGTTCTTGTGTTTAGGCGTAAATCCTGACGAAAGTTCTGAAATCCAAAGTGTTTAGGGGAAGTTACGCCCCACGCATGAGGATTGCAGACTTTCTATGGTAGGTGCCATCAACAAGACTATTCCCTTTTAGTACTACTTAAGTACCACGTATCGTATGATCTCTAAAAATTACCTAAAGTCTCCCTCACGTAAGGGCGGGTGATTTTTTTTTATCTTTCTAAATACCTATAGTCTCCCTCACGTAAGGGCGGGTATTTTGTATGGTATAATGGCCTAGCATAAGGTATATCGAAAGGGGGACCAATTGGTGTTATAAGGAACCTTCACCATGTCTACAAAATTAATGACTGATTCTCATCAGTTGTTGAAAGGTCCTAATTACACACCATGGAAAAACAAGATGAAGGCAATCCTAGCAATGGATGACTTATGGGATGTTGTATCTGGAACAACAACAAGACCTTCATCTGTTGCTGGCGCTACAGCTCCATCTGCCGTTCAGAAAGACTTTGATAAGAAAGACAACAAAGCAAAAGTGCTCATTTTGCTTGTTGTGTCTGATGAAGTTCAACCCCATATTGTTGACTGTGAACATAGTAAAGAGGCATGGGATGCCCTTAATACTATATATGAGGGAAAGAATGATTCCACTATTCTATTTCTTCAATCTCAATTACATAGTCTAAGCATGAAGCAGGGGGAGACAATTGAATTTTTTCTTTGCAGAGTGTCTGAATTGAAAGCAAAGTTGAATTCTTTGGGAGAACCAATTGATGACAAGCTCCTTACCTCAATTGTATTGAGAGCTTTACCTGATTCTTATAGGGTGTTGATCACTTCCCTTCAGGTGTCACAACGGAAAGTTACTTTTGTAGAGTTGGTTAATATGCTTCAAGAAGAGGAGGCACGCCAACTACAGTGAGATGATTCTTCTAACACTGCCCTCTACATCAACAGGAAAGGGCAGAACCAGAAGAAGGGTAATTTTTAGAAGGGAGGGAATTCACAAAAGGATTCAAAAGGGAAACAAACTCAACAACCTCAACAGAAAAAGAGATATTGCAAGATCTGTGACAAAGAAGGTCATGATACAAACAGATGTTGGCATAAGAATAAACAATCAAAACAGAAAGGCCAGAACAAACCACAAAAGAACAAACAACAAGTGAATGTTGTTGTTGAAGAATCTGACATGGATTTTGAGAGAGCCCACAAAGTTCTCATGACTACCACAGTGTCCAAGCAGATGGATCCTATATGGTATGTTGATTCTGGAGCCAGTAAGCACATGACTGGTGACAAATCGTGGTTTGAGTCTTTTGAGGCCAAAGAGGGCAAACCGGTCACTATTTCCGATGATAAAACCTACAAGGTTCAGGGAGAAGGAACAGTCTCTGTCACTCTTCCTGATGGCAAGTGCCAGATTGAGAAAGTCCTCTATGTTCCAGGACTGGCAAACAACTTATTGTCAGTGACACAAATTTTGGACAAAAATATGGTTGTAAATTTCAGTGTTGAGGGGGGCAAGAAGTGTTGTTCTATCACCAGGAGAGGTAAGAACATTGCAACCGCTTCATATAAGCATGACTTATTTGCCCTAGATACTATCTCTTCTCCAGATGTAGCCATGATTGCTTCTACAAAGGAGGCAACTTCCCTATGGCACAAGAGATATGGACATTTGAGTTCTGGTTACTTACTTGAGTTAAGTAAGTATGAAATGGTAAAGGGTCTTCCTTCCCTTTCTACCACTTTACCAGTTTGCTCTGACTGCTTGGCAGGAAAGCAACATAGAGTGCCTTTTGAAAGGAGCTCTACAAGAGCAAAGAAACCTCTGGAGTTGATTCACACCGATCTGTGCGGTCCCTTAACTCCCAACAGTTGTGGGGGTAAGAGGTATTTTCAGTTATTCGTGGATGATTACTCACGAAAGATGTGGGTATTCTTTCTTCAACTGAAATCTGAAGCATTTGGCTTCTTTCAACAATTCAAGAAATCTGTTGAAAAGGAGTCAGGGACTTCTATAAAGACCCTCCACTCAGATCGAGGGGGGGAGTTCACCTCTAAAGAATTATTTGAGTTCTTGAAAGAAAATGGGATCACACGACAGTTAACTATCGCTTATACTCCTCAGCAAAATGGAGTTGCTGAAAGGAGGAATCGTTCCATCATGGAAATGGTTCGTTGCATGCTCATAGGAGCTAGTCTTGAGCAACTATATTGGGTAGAAGTTGTCACCACAGTAGTATATCTATTGAATAGGGCACCCACAAAGGCCCTACAAGGAATGACTCCACAGGAAGCATGGAGTGGTAGGAAACCCTCCATTTCTCATCTACGCATTTTTGGATGTAAAGCTTTCATGCACATACCAAAAGAGAAAAGGAAGAAGCTAGATGAGAAGACATTGAAGTGTATTCTTCTTGGCTATGATGAGCACTCTAAGGGTTATCGTTTGATTGATCCCTTGACCAAGAAGATACACATTAGTAGAGATGTAGTTTTTGATGAGGCTTTCACATCAGAAAACACATCAGATGTATACCTAGACCTTGTGGAAACTAAGGTTGATAAATCTCCTTCATCAAAGGTTGGAGGTCCTTCTTCATCTTCTTCAACACCTCAGAAGAAGAATCCAAAGTGGTATACAAATACAATCAAAGACTCTAAGCTATCCACTCCACCATATTTGACATTGGATAGGCCTCGTACTCGCAGCATGGCTCGACAGGAGAAAGCTGCAACAGAGAATACTGGGGTTGATGATCTATGTCAATATTTTGAGGAACTTTCTGTAGATCCAGAGAGAGATACAGAAGATATGGATATTGATAATGATAGGGTGTTTATGTCTTCAATAGATGATCTTGAACCCGCATCAGTGCAAGATGCTCTTGGTGAGCCTCAGTGGAAGGCCGCTATGGATGCAGAGTATAAGTCTTTGATGAAAAACAAAACTTGGAAGCTTGTCGATCTGCCATACGGAAAGAAGCCCATAGGCTACAAATGGGTGTATAAAGTTAAGTATAAGGCAGATGGGACAATAGATAAGCATAAGGCCCGACTTGTTGCAAAGGGCTATGCTCAAAGAGAAGGCATTGACTACGAGGAAACTTTTGCACCTACTCGCTCGGATGACAACCATTCGAGTTCTTTGTGCTATGGCAGCACAGTATGGGTGGAAAGTACACCAAATGGATGTCAAGAGTGCTTTTCTAAATGGTGATCTCCAAGAAGAAGTCTACATGACTCAACCGAAAGGATTTGAAGTGGAAGGCCAACAGCAGAAAGTTTGCAAATTGGTAAAATCCTTATATGGTTTGAAACAGGCCCCTCGGGCTTGGTATATAAAAATGGATAATCACCTCCTACAGCATGGATTTAAGAGATGTCCGTTAGATGCAAACCTCTATTTTAAGAAACAAGGTTCTGAAATAGTGTTGCTTGTACTCTATGTTGATGATCTGCTCATTACAGGGAGTTCAAAAACTATGATCTCTACTGTCAAAAGAGACTTGTGTCAATATTTTGAGATGTCAGATCTCGGACTTCTCCATTATTGTCTTGGTCTGGAAGTCAGCCAGAAGGAGCACTACATCAAAGTGTCTCAGAAAAAATATGCCAAGACCCTATTGGAAAAATATCGCATGACTGATTGCAAGCCAATGTCAACTCCGATGGAAACAAGAATTCAGTTATCACGATATGATGATTCACCTCAGGTAGATGGTACTCTCTATCGATAGTTGATTGGGAGTCTCATATATCTGACCAACACTAGGCCAGATATCGTATTTGTTGTCAACTATCTTTCGAGGTTCATGCAGGAGCCTAAGACTACACACTGGAAAGCAACAAAGCGAGTTCTTCACTATGTCCGTGGCACAATGGAATATGGCCTAGAATACAAGAGGAACAACAAATTCTTCTTACAGGGATACACGGACTCCGACTATGCCGGATCATATGATGATCGTAAATCAACTTCAGGATATTTGTTTCATCTTGGATCTGGTCCTATCTCTTGGCACAACAAGAAGCAACAGGTGGTTGCTATTTCATCAATAGAGGCAGAATATCATGCCGCACGTGAAGCTGTGTGCGAAGTGATATGGTTGCGTCGCATCTTGACAAGTATGGGTCTTCCATCAAAATCTCCAATACACTTGTTCTACGACAACATGGGTGTTTTGAATCTTGTCAAGAATCCAGTACATCATGAAAGAACCAAGCACATTGACACACAATGTCACTTCATTCGAGACGAAGTTCCAAGGCACCGAATTCAGCTTCAAGTACATTCCCACAAATGCTCAAGTTGCAGACATTTTCACTAAGGCACTTGCACGTGTCAAATTTGAATTGTTTTGCAGCTCTCTATGTATTTCAAAATAATGTAATGGTGGGATGTTAGCATAGCTAGTAGTTATTCAATTACCCAAATAATGTAATAAGGGGGGATGTTAGCGTATGTTATATGCTTTACTACATTATTAGGTTAGTTGTTATCTTTGTTATAACTACAACCTAAGTTGGCTAGTTAGCTTCATTGGTTACGGGCTAATCTAAGCCACTAATGTACTATTTAACTATTCGTTGATTAATCTAAACAATTGTTATTCCTACAAGAGAAACCCCTAAGACAAGATTGCACCCATGTGGTTCTAGAGATTTCATCCCATCCATCAACATGATCTCCATCGATTTGACCACTCCACTTCATAATATAGCAGATCCTACCAAATCATTGCATCTTGATATAGATGTTATTGATTGGGATCATGCTAGTTCACCCATAGAGCCAAAATACCTCTTCCCCAATGAAGAGATATTACAACCGTTCCATATTGCATCAGGTTGTGCATATGACATCTTCCATGTTGGTTTGGAACCTGAGTCAATAGGTCCTTTGAACCCATTGATGACATTCATTTGATACCCATGCCTCATCAGCTAGATGATGGGTCACATGGCTATAGAAGCAACTTTCAAGGTGGACATCAGTGATGATCCTACCCAACCAAGGAAAGTCAAGTTCAGAGAAATCCTATCTCCACAAGAACAAGCCCTCTTGATTCCTCCTCAAGGAGAGGCCAAATATTTTTGCTTGGACTTACAAAGACATGCTATGGATAGATCCAAATTTAGTAATTCACAACCTTTCATTAGATCCGATGAAGAAGCCAATCAAGCAAAAATTGAGGAAAATGCATCCAACCATTGCTTTGATGGTAAAGAACAAATTGCAAAAACTACTGGATATAGTATTCATAGTTCCTATTGACTACCTTAAGTGGGTGTCAAACATGATACCCATAGGGAAACCTGATGGAAGAGTCTGTATCTGCATAGATTTTAGATATTTGAATAGGGCAACACCAAAGGATTCATTCCTATTGCCAAACATAGATGCTCTTTTAGATGCAACCACAAGTCATGAAATGCTCTCCCTAATGCATGGGTTTTTTGGATACAACCAAATCTGGATTAAGCTCGAAGATCAACATAAAACTTCTTTCATTATTCCGTGGATAACATTCTATTACAAAGTGATTCCATTCGGTCTCAAAAATGCTAGTGCCACATATTAGCAGGACATGACAAAAATATTCCATGACTATATGCATAAGATCTTGGAAAATTACATGGATGACTTACTAGCCAAGTCCCTATTGTGGCAAGAGCATACCGAAGTCCTTAGACAAGTCTTTGATCACCTCATAGAACACAATGTCCGATTGAATCCTAAGAAGTGTGTATTTGGTGTAACTTCTGGCAAGCTTTTAGGATTCATCGTATCCAAGAGAGACATCAAAGTTGATCCTACAAAGGTAAAGGCTATACTGGAAATGGCTGCCCCTACCAACATTAGGGAGTTGAGGAGCCTACAAGGCAAGATTGCATCCATAAAAATATTTGTCACTCAATTATCAGACAAATGTAGACCTATGAATAAGTTGCTATGCAAGGAAGTCCCCTTTCATTGGGACAAAGAATGCCATCAAGCCTTTGCATAGATCATGACTTATATGGCAACGCCACTAGTATTGGATCCACCAAGGCCAGACATACCATTTTTACTATATATCGACTACTTATTTTGCACTGGGCACCATGTTAGCCCAAAATAATACACAAGAAAAAGAGCAAGCCATATATTACATTAGTCGCACATTGGTGAGCTATGAGCTAGGATATGCGTATGTTGAAAAATTGTGTTTAGTAGTGGTCTTTGCAACTCGAAAGTTGTGACACTACATGTTGAGCCATATGACCTATGTCATATCAAAACAAAACCCTTTGCAATACATGATGAGCAATACATATCACAATACACGTATCGCAAAGTGGATCATGCTATTGAGAGAATTTGATCTAGATTTCATAAGCCAAAAGTCCATCAAGGTACAAGTCATAGCAGACCAATTAGCAGAGGTACCTCTGTAGGATAACAAACCTCTCACCATAGAGTTGCCTGATGATGCGATATTTGCATTATTAGATCCACCAGAACTCAAAGAACCTAAGAAAGAAAAAGATATGTCATTGTTCTTCGACAGTTCAAAGTGTGAACAAGCAACTGGAGCAGGGATTGTCTTTATCACACCGTAGGGTGCTCCATTGCCCTTATCATTCAAACTAGACTTCCCATGCACAAACAACAATACATAATATGAAGCAATGATATTGGTACTCCAAATAGCTGTAGCGATGTGCATTAAAATATTAAATATCTTTGGTGACTCCTTGATCATAGTAAACCAGGTCAAAGGACTCTTCCAATGTAGGTGTCCACTCTTGAAGACTTATAAGGAACTTGTTGACAATTACTTAGTCTGGCTTGAATGGTACGACATCGAGGCAATCTCTCGTACATCAAATATATTTGTAGACACTGGCCTCTTTGGATCCTTAATCCCTTAGAATCCATTTGTTTATTTTACAACCGTTCATGTAAAAGTGCTTTCACACTCAGCAATACGCTGTGAAGATTTTGACAATCAAGAATTAGTTAACATGATCAAAATTGAACCAAATAAGGATTGGTCCTTTGTAGCTAGGAGTTTCTTACAAACAACACCTTGGGGATCGTTGATCTCCCAAGGACCCATAAAGTGTGGTGCGACCATATACCATAGAGTTGTTCCTCAATCTATGTTCACTACCTCGGAAATGCAAGAAGAGCAAGATGTCTATTCTATAGAGGTTATGGCCTATCAAGATTGGCTTTCCCAACTGTGGGACTTCCTAAAGCTCAGAATAATACCTTAAGTTTTATCACATACAGAAAGGCAAACATTTAGACAGAGAGCAACAAGATACATTTTACTAGGATAAATCCTCTACAGATGAGGATATAATGGAGTATTGATCCGTTGTATTGAGCCCCAGGAAATAGCTTGGGTAGTTTCACAAGCTCACGATGAAACATATGGAGGCCATTTCAGTGGTATGGCCATCATTAAGTGCATCTTGAGAATGGGTTACTATTGTCCCATAATGGAAAAGGACTGCTATGAGTATGTCAAGAAATGTAGTAAGTGCCAACATCATGCAAATCTAACGCACTTACCATCGCAAGCTTTGCAGCCCATCCAAGCAGCATGGCCATTCTTGCAATGGGGACTAGACTTGATTGGGAAAATCTCACCCCCATCCTCATGCCGACATACATTCATCATAATGGCCACAAAATACTTAACTAAATGGGTAGAAGCGATCCCCTTAACATCAAAAATTGGACCAAGGATTGCGGAGTTTATACTCCACAATATCATAAGTCATTTTGGGGTCCCTTCTAAGATAATATCGGATAATGGGCCATATTTTAAGAACAAAAATGTGTGTGCTTTAATTAAAAAATATCATATTCAACATATTTTTTCAACACCTTATCATCCACAAGCAAACAGGCAAGCATAAGCCTCAAATAAAATAATAGTCTCCATTTTGAGGAAGACAGTGCAAGAAAATCACAAATATTGGCACATGCAATTGCCTCTTGCACTATGGGCATACAAGACTAGTATATGGATGTCCACTGGGGTAACACCGTTTTCACTAGTATATGGCACTGAAGCCATCATACCTATAGATTTGGAAATCCTGACTCTACGCATAGCACTAAAATACTTCATAGATGATGAAGTTGCGCGACAAGGTTGCCTTGATCAATTGATGCTTCTTGATGAACACCGATTCAATGCTTTAGAGCATCTCCATGTTTACCAAGATCGTCTTGTGCAAGCTTACAATAGTAAAGTCCACCTAAGTGAATTCAAGGTTGGAGATCTAGTGCTCAAAGAAAACCAACAGAATTCAAATTTACCACCGCATCTATGAGATAAGTTCGTGGCAAACTGGATAGTTCCATACATGATTTCACAGATATTTGGGCCTGGAGCATATCTCCTTGTATCATTAGATGGTGTTGAATAGCCTGAACCTCTCAATATCATTCACTTAAAGGCATTTTACACAAAATTCCAAAAACATTCAAATATATCAAAAATAAAAAACATTAAAATATGTCAAAAACACAAAAAAATCATAAAAACATAAAATTCAAAAATTCAAAACCAAAGATACGGTAGTTGCAAGCTGCAGTGTTAATGGCTTTGGATTCTCTTTGGAAGGTCAAGGATCAAACCCCACTGACTATGAGGGGATCATGACCCCTCATCAAAACATGTATAAAATCATTGACTAATATTATGTGTTTTTTCAGTGGCGTAAAAGGTTTAAATTGATTGTGGCATGGTGGTTATAGGGGTGGACTGCACGAAGATCTATGTGGCGGCTTCTGGGGTGGACAATGCAGAATACTGTGGCGGCCATAAAAAGCTGGACAACCTGCCCAGATTCGTTGCGGCTACATTCCACCATGTAAATTCAAAAAAAAAATCAAAACCAAAGGCTCCAAGGGTAATTCATACCGCTTGGTCAAAAATCAAACCAAAGGCTCCAAGGGTAATTCATACCACTTGGTCAAAACCAAAATCATCAAAGGCTCCAAGGGTAATTCATATCGCTTGGTCAAACATCATTTCAAAAGGCTCCAAGGGTAATTCATACCGTTTGGTCAAAACCAAAATCATCAAAGGCTCCAAGGATAATTCATACCGCTTGGTCAAACATCATTTAAAAAAGCTCCAAGGGTAATTCATACCACTTGGTCAAAAATCAAACCAAAGGCTCCAAGGGTAATTCAAACCGCTTGGTCAAAACCAAAATCATCAAAGGCTCCAAGGGTAATTCATACCGCTTGGTCAAACATCAATTCAAAAGGCTCCAAGG
This sequence comes from Wollemia nobilis, assembly GCA_028583015.1. Taxonomy (NCBI): domain Eukaryota; kingdom Viridiplantae; phylum Streptophyta; class Pinopsida; order Araucariales; family Araucariaceae; genus Wollemia; species Wollemia nobilis. Next base: position 2,772,957 of record JAQPPZ010002979.1, read on the forward strand.
GTAATTCATACCGCTTGGTCAAAAATAAAACCAAAGGCTCCAAGGGTAATTCAAACCGCTTGGTCAAAACTAAAATCATCAAAGGCTCCAAGGGTAATTCATAATACTTGGTCAAACAATCAAATCAAGAAGGCTCCAAGGGTAATTCATACCGCTTGGTCAAAAATCAAATAAAAAAGGCTCCAAGGGCAATTCAAACCACTTGGTAAAAATTAATAACAAAATCCCCAAAGGTATAATAAGCCCTTTGGTCAAAATAATAAAAAATACAAAAACAACATAAAATCAAAAATACAAAAACAATTGCACTTCACATTTTGCATCCACATCATTGCATTGCATTTTTACATACATTACAAGATATGTAATGAGAGTCTTAAAAGTGATACCATAGTTTGTCGCACAAGTGATTCATATCCATACCTCCATCCACATGTGTGTAATTGTGTTTTTCAACACAACCATAATTTGTTGCTATACATAATTACTAAGGCTTTTCGGTTAGTCAACCAAATCTAGTAATCTTATCAACTTTTGAGGAAAACAACTTTGATTAGTAGAAAATAAGGCCTAGCTATGATAAAGCCTTGGATATTCAAGATCTTGTCACTAATTGAAACACTAAAATCCTAGCTGGTACAAGGAAAAGATAAAAGTTGCAAACCGGTCTAGGTTACCTTAAGTGAAAAGGATTAGCCTTGCTTATCCCCCTGTGCAACCGGTTTAAAGGTGCTGAGAATTGGCAAAAGGACAAGCTTTGCCCTATCAAAATCCCTTGCTTAAATTAAAATAAGCAAAATCCCAAAGCAAAAGTACAAATTCAAAAGGCCAAGCATACATTCCAGATTTCAAAAGCAAAAATCCGATACACAAATCATATATTCAAAATACAAAAAAATCAAGCTCAACAAAAAATAAAAAATAAACAGTGATTTTCATCACTACGAATGAGAAAAATAAACAGTGATTATAATCACTACAAAAATCCCTGCACAAAAAAAAAATCAAATAAAAAATAAATAGTGATTTACATCACTACATATGAGCAAATATCCAAATCCAAAAAGAAGCCAAAAAGAAGGGAATAAAGCTTGAATCCTTGGAATTCTCAGCATTGTACAAAACTAGAAGGAGAAATCCTTACACATGATGATATGTCTATTACAATTGCTTCATGCATTTGTGTAGACCAATGTTTGAATGTGGATAAGCTAGCTTAGGTAACCACATATTGCCTAGTGGTATAGTCCAACTAAGTCCAACATAAGAATGAGATGAACACTTGAGAATCCCTGATCTTAGCAATGGGCTGAAAGAATCCTGCTTGACATCGGAGGAAATTCTTGAGTTCTACCTCAAAATATACAATCACATGCACACACAAAGATCATGAAAAACTAGGTCCATGGTAAAAGCCTTACCTTTGAAACATCTAAGTGGTAAGTAGACAACTGTTTATAGGGTAACTAGAGTGTTTGAATCTCCGAAAAGCCCCAAAAATTCTTATATAGTAACAAATCATAACATCATTCACAACATAAATTTCTTTATAAGATTCTATAAATTAGGGGGTATCAACATAGTAGGACATATACCACATATATATTAGAAATAGTATATAGACGACCACTGACTACTTTATATCTTTTAATTTACAGAAACTTATTAAAAAAAAAACATTACACACCATTACATCTCATATATGAATACTTAATCAATTCTTATGATAAGAGTGATTATTTAAATTCATGATTATTTTTTTACTTTCTGTGGTATCACCCATTAATATTGTCAATATCATATGCATTCCGTATGTTTTAAGTGATTAGAGCATACAAGTTCATTTATACCATTTCATCACATAAGTTAGGTGCATATAATTAAAGCAAAAATTGAACATGCATTTAACAATAACATTCGCATCCACAAATACTAAACATTCATAAACCACATCATAACACATATAGGCAATATCCATTTGCATATCATAAATTCATCATTCATCATCAAAATACATTGCATCATATCATCAAATCATATAAACATATACACATCCATATAAGCATATTCAAATATCATCTATCATCTAACATATCCATCAAATCATCATAATATCATCATCACATCATATCATAAAAAAAAATAACAACAAAAACATAAGCAATAAAAGATACACATAATGAGTCATAAAAGGCAAATCTATCATAAAAATATGTGTGTCAAGTCCAATGGGTATACAAAATTACCCATGGGCTATAGTCATGTAGGTCAGTAGACCTCAAAAATGGATCAAGAACCACGTAGAACATCAATCTAGTGTCGGGCCTGAGACCCTTGCATCACATCCTCCAGTGCCACCTCTCCCTGTGGTGGTGTCACGAGTCGAGTGATGTGAGCCTGTAGGTCTCTCTATTAGAGTCTAGGTCCACTGGCTAGGATGTATGAAAGACGGCCCTGAGGTAGAGCGCTCGTTGACCTGCAAACCACCTACATCTTCTGGATCCTTAGGGATAATCCTGTGCGTCCTAAGCTGCATCTAAAGGAGGGTAACATGATATTTAGGACCTCAAATCTGAGCCTCATGCTCATACAACAAAGAATGAAGTTGTCCCACCTCTACCCCTGAGCCTATTGCTGGAACCTCCTATGGTGTAGAAGTAGGAACAACAAACTGCATCCTCATATTACCACCCTCGATAGTAGCCTGTAGAGCCTGTATCTATGCTGTGAGCTGCTCAATCATAGCATCTCACCACTGTACCTAGATATTAGTAGCCTAGAGCTCAACCTTGACCTCATGTAATTATGCTCCCAAAGGAGAGTCTCTCTTCTCGGGCTCTAACTCCTCCTCCTCATCAAGAACATTAGGATCCTCTATTGCCACCTGCTCTATCGGTTGGCCCCATACCTCGGTCTTGGTTCAAAACATGCGTCCTTCTGGATCTACGCCATCACCCCTTGCCATCATCCTCATGCCCTAGGTTGTCGATGCCATGCCACATCTGATCACCCCACCATTGAGAGTAGGCCTCTATAACTCCCCTAGCCACTATAGGGTCTATGGTTGGGGCATCGTCCTCATTTGTAAGCTCTGTGACCTATCATGGAGGTAGGTCCCTCTCTGCTATGAGGTGCCTATACAAGAATGGTACCAAGGGCACATCCTACTACAATACGTACTGACAAAGAACCTGAGAGTAGAATAAATACTCTCGGATGCCAATCTTATGGTCAACAAGCCATTGCTCATGCTGTGTCCTAGCAGTAAAAATAGCTAGATCATCCCAAATCGAACACTCATAATATGACCATCACACGACATCTCTAGCCAATAGTATGGTAAAAGCATCAGTGTAGTGGGATAGCTCCCCTGTAAAAGTATGGTTTTTATGTTCCTCATGCTCTTGAGCACATCTAGCAGCATAGCACTGTGTCCGAGCCTCAATAGATGTAATCTCAGCTGGGAGACACTTAGGGTGATCCCATCCCTAAACCTGTAAGAGCAAACTATAAGCAATGTTGATGCATCCCCATTGACGAATGTGGTACAACTCATCATAGCACTAAGCTAATAGCGATCTACCCCATGCATGGATGATAGGCTCCTCGCTATCCATTAGGTCCTGCACCATCGCTAGGAGGTTCCAAGAGAACCTCAAACCTGAGTAGTTCAGGATAAGAATGTTGTTGATCACCATTAGCAACACAACATGCCTCACTATGAAAACATAAGCATCATACCAAGTATTGATAGATACTCCCTCAGACCCAGTATCCTGGAGAGCCTATGCAGAATGTGCCCTAAACACCCTATCATAGACGACCACCTGATCTTTAGTGGATGACAAAACAATGGGCATCCCATCGAACAATATCCGAAAGATCATGTACACGTCCTTCGACGTGATAGTCATCTTGTCGGGTGGAAGGTGGAAGGTGTTGATCTGTGGGTCCCAACGGTGGGCTAAATCCATAAGATAAGCCTGGTCGGCCATAATGTGGGGCAACCTGATAACATATTGTAGCCCATAGGCCTTAAACCACTCCCAGTCAACGTCATAAAATCTAGGAAGCAAGTCCAGCAGGAGCTTTGGGTCCCGAGCCTGAGAAGTGAGGATCTAAACAAATTAGAAGAAAACAAAACATAACAAAAATGCATCTAAGGTATAATTCACAATAAACATGAAAACGATGCAAAAGGGTATGATTTAGTCTAAATTTAAGCAAGAAAATTATAAATTGCACCTAAGCAAAGCAAAAATTCAAAAAAAAATCATAAATAATACATAAAATACAAAAAGAAGGCTCAATCTTTAGCCACTGTTGCTTACAACGGCCAAAACCTAGCCATTGGAGGTAGCAGCGACCAAGGCCAAACGGTTAAATTTTTTACCTTTGGGATTCAAGCTTGGCCGCTCTGAGTGATAGCGGCCAAGGGGCGACACGGTAAACCTGTGAACCCTTGGCCATAAAAAAAAAAAAAAAAATACAATTGATAAAATAACTTAAGCAAAACAACAAAAGGGAGGGAAAGCTAACAAATTGGAAAACAAATCCCCTACCCAAGCATCAAAACTAAGCTATGTTTGAGAATACCCAAAATGGTGGTAGCGAGGGAATAATGGAAAATTTTCAAAAACCCTAGGCTAAAGCCACTGACATATTGTCAATTTAGGGACCAACCCACCATGACAAAAAGGAACCTAAGCCTAATTACAGAGTTTTTTCATTGCCAACAGGTTTAGTGATGTTCGTTTTGCTTATTTCTTAGTGAAGTTTAATTTTACTTAAGCAAAGAAAATAGAGCTAGGGTTTTGAAGAGAAATACCAAGAAGATCTGGCTCCTCTAGTAGCTGATGTCTCACCTCATGCAGCCATGTCCTCAGCACCAGCAAAGTTTAAAATTCACAACCATCGCCACTACACTAGAGCTCTGAAAATGAAATCTTCAATAGTGAAAATGATAGGTCAAAACCCTAGAATTACAAGTTTTATATTTCCTTAATTATGCCTTGGTCACTAATGATGTTAGCAGCCTAAGCTTCTTGGCTGCTCAAGGTGACAATGGTCACATGCAAGAAATCAGAGGCCATTGGACCTGACAACGACCAAGCCCATAGGTCAAAATTAAGCAGTTCCTTCAATGAGGGAATAACAAAAACAACAAATAATCACACTTCGATGGTTTAAGATCATCAAAATGTTCAAAACAACAAAAATCCACATAAAATCACAATCTCAAGTAGGCCTCGTATCCAGTTACCTACTCTATCCACTCGACGATTGCAGCGATTTGCACTCCATGTATTTCGGTGAGATGAGTAGGCAACCATAAGGCCACTTGGGGAAAAAGAAACTTATTTTGGAATTACGATAGGTCACCCTTCAAACCCGAAGAAGATCAAGATGGTCGAAATACTCCATGGGTGCGAAGGGGTCATTCTAATTCCCCTATGACATCAAAAATATTAAGTCAAAGTGATACAATCTAAAAATAAACAGAATCACTCATCCTAACTCCCTAAGAAGGCTATTGATAGCCGGACCACTTCTCAATATATGGATGGATGATTATCATAATCAATTGGAATCACACTTGGATGTGGGATTGCCTATTAAAAGCAATAAATGCTAGAAAGGAACTAGATTAGTCATATTGGTCAAGCGACTTATCACTTCATTCATTATCATTTCTTCACCAATCCATTGTGTGAAGTAGTTCAAAAATTCAACTTAATCATAATCAAAATCAACAAAATATCATTTGATCATATCAAAATTGTGTTCGTCCTTCAAATAATTGCATACAATAATCACAAATTTCTCTTGTTTTTTGGGAATGTAAGCATACACGACATCTTCAATTGTAGCTCTCCTACCGATCGAAATTGTTGTAGCAGTTGAAGCTACCTAATTGAGTTTGAGGAATGAGTGCAATTTAACATGCAAAATATATTGGGCTAAGTCCTATGAATGTTGAGGCAATGATTCAAGGTATGCACACCATATTGCATAATTGGGCCATCCGGCGTTTATCAGACCATTGATCACTATACATCCTACAAACAGACCAATCTATGTTTTTGCTCAGCATTATGTTTTCAACACAGCACATCGCAAAAAGGGGCATCTATAGACACCTAAATCGTGTCATGCTTAGGGGAGCTACTTACATAGACACACTCATAAGATCATAAGACATAATATTGGACTTTCCAAGCAACAATAGTGGTTCTCACCACTCATTTGGGACCTTTTCAAGCCATCCAAGCTTGGCCGCTCAAGCCAAGAGCAACCAGATTCTAGCTGCTCAAGTCTAGAGAGGCCAAACCTTAGCCGCTACAGGTAATAGCGGCCAAATCATAGCCATCACAGATGATAATGGCTGAGCCATAAGAAGCGGTTTGCCAACAAACATGTCCAATCTTAGGCAGAAGTGGCAGTATGCATGCAATAAAGGTGAGCGGGAGTGACTTTGCATTCCTTTTCACGACCAGTTTACATAGGAGACTTGAGTTTGCATTTAGACTAAAGTTAACTGACCTTCAAGAATAAATAAAGGATAAAAGCTTCTCATGCTAATGACAGTTTGCATAGAAGACTCAAGTGGGCAGTTAGATTTCAATTAATTGGTCTTCAAATATAGACAATAGACAAAGGCTTCTCATGCTAACTTGCACTACGCATGAGAAATTCATTTCTAGGGCTTGGACATAGACCTAGGGTTTCACACTATAAAAAGTGCAAGCCTAAGAGCACCAAAGGGAGACACATGATCGATATATGACATATAGAGACCCGAATCATATACAAGAGATCATTTTTAGAGAGAGAGTTCTCTTTGGGATCACGTGTGTGATGGAGCTTTGAAAAATCAAAGGGGCACAACACCTAATTTCTTCAACATCAGATCATAGTCTTTGAGCCATAGCTTTGGGGCAAGGAGAGCAAGGTTTTCTTTAGCGACCGCTATCTTGGACAGTGGCCCGTAGGATTAGCTTAGATAGACATAACATCTTTTATCTTATTTTATTATATAATTAGCTTAGATTTACATGATTTCATGGCATTTTTTTATCATAGTTTTGTTACATTCTTTGATTACTAAAAACCTTATGCAGGGAGGTAATATCGGATAGCTAAACATGTATTTTTGTTTGAATTACATACAGGGACATAGGTTCACGAGACATAATCCATGACATACGAGAGCAAGAGGATCCATCCGGGAGACATACCTAGAGAAGGAGGCATCTATAAGCCCTCAGAAATTTCTGTGTGCGGAACCGAGAAGCATTTTAGAGCATGCCACCCTTTTGTAAAAGGGGACATCTCTTCATCTACTTGTAAATCATTATATCAATATGGGTATCCCTAAGAGGTACCAACATGTAATCGGGGTTCAATATTAATGAAAGATCCATTATTTGTCATTTTCGTGTTATATGTTTTCTCATAATATTTTAGCTTCATTTTTGGTATATTAATAACATCGCAAGTAGAGTTAAGAGCAGTGCATGCGCCTCGGGGTCGCTAAACAAAGAGGTTCAAAGATAAGTTAGAAGCAAATATATTGGAATGTGAGACGTTATCATAAGAAGTGATACTACTAAGAGAATATTTAGAAGACTCCAAGGTCAAGATGAAAGGGTTCAAAAATAGCTCAAAGAACTTGGATAAGTTCATCAAGATACAAAAGCCTACATCAAGCAAAACAGGTCTTGGATTTGAACAGGTTCAAAATAAATGGGAAGGAGAGTCAACTTCAAGTTTTGAAGGAGAAGAAACTTCAGATAAAGATAATTCAAAAGAAGATAGTGTAAAATAAAGTTAGACATCAGAGGATGAGTTGGATAATAAAGAGTTCAACAAAGATAGGAACAGTGCATGGAGAAGATACAAATGGAAAAAAAATCAGAACAGGTCAAGAGAGACTAAGATGTTTTTCATGTCACAAGTTTGGGTACATGGCTTCACAGTGCAGGACATGGGAAAGACGGGAATATGGGAACACACAACTTTTCCATGGGTAATATTACTCATGTAATCAATTTGGCCACAAGGCAATGAATTGTAGGGTTCATGATGGAAGAGGATATGGCTTCACTAGGAGAAATCCTAAGACATTTGCACCTCCAAGGAATAATAATATTAAGTGTTATAAGTGCAATAATGATGGTCACACAACAAAGTGGTGTATAGAAGACATTCCAGAAATAGGTATGAACAGGAACAGGAATAGGAACAGGAACATGGACATGAACAGGAACATGAAAAAAAACATGGATATGAACAGGAACAGGAACATGAATATAGATATGGAAGAAAACATGGACATAGATAGAAATAGTCAAAGAAATTAGAAAATTCATATAAGAAGAAAAGAGGATAAATGTAAAGAACAGTGCTTTCTAGGAGTAGAAATATGCCCACCCCAAAATTAACCACATCAAAAAGATGTGGGGGAGGGGCTAAGCTAAGAGGCTCATTCTTAGCGTTGATCCCCAAAGTTGACCCTTTGCCATTGATGTCAAAGGGGGAGAGATTTGAGTAAGGGAGAGAGACTTGATACTTGAAGAGAGCATTGAGCCAAGGGGAGCAATCTCCCAGAGAGAGCAGGATAAAAAGCAAGTCAAGCTTTTGGTAAAAATAATTTAGGTTGCCATCAATGAAAAAGGGGGAGATTGTTGGACATTTTGAGTCCCTAAGTCAAAGTTTTCATTGATGTCACCGGATGAAGTCATCATTAATATCAAGGACTTCGTCAAGAAATAAAGTTGTCAAGGTTGTCATTTGATATCCAGGAAGAAGCTTCAAATAACACCAAAGGTCAAGAGAATCGATGCAGAAGTTAAAGGCAAAAGGGCTCCATAATATTTTAATTTTATATGGAAGCTTAGTTTAAAAGGTATTTCATAAAAACTTGTAGATACAAAAACACAACACTACAACCATTTCTTAAAAGAAAATAACAAATGAATATATCAAACCATAAATGCACAACCATGAAATATATGGATTATATTAATGGGGAGCTTATAAACTCCATTATCACAGATCAATATGATACACAATGCTTTTGTTGATACAATGTTATAAATATATAGGGCTCTCCAAAACCCTAATGGAAAATGCTACAATGTCTTCAATCGTGTCTTTGATCCCATCAGGGTTGAGTGGGCTTTAGATATCCATTGAGCCAGGCCACTCTAGATTCATCAGCTATCCAATGCTTCTGATGTACTATCTAATATTGCACACAAAGAAATACCAAAAAGTTAGTAATAATAATGAGGGCTCCACTATGTGAGCCCTCAAAAATCATAACTAAAACCCTAGCTAATAATAGTATGAAATGTGAACAAAATTAAACAATATGAAATGTAACCAAATAAGTAGATTTACCTTATTGTCTATTGATGAATAGATCTATTGCTCCATTGTAGAATGATGGTGAGGTGGAAAGGATAGATGAAGTGCTGGATAGATATGGGTAATGGCTAGAATTATGGGAGTTATGATAAGCTAAGGTTTTAGATCTGTTCTCACAAGTGGATTTGATGGCGAAAGTCCTCAAAACTTTGCAACCTTCTACTTCACCAGGATCTCTTAAGGGCATAAAATAGTCCAATCACCTTCCGGGGTTGAGCATTATGAATGCTCTTATTTATAATCTAGCTTAGGGTTTACTTAGAGTTTTAGACTTACACTTTTAATCATGTGGCTAAGATTAAATCAGATCCTAAGGCTGAGATTACACTTTAGATGTGGCATGGATTAATGAAGATGGACGATGGATATTAGATTAGATCGGATGACTGTGGTTAATTGGGTTTATAAATACATATTTTATAATAAATATATTATAATATAATATAAAACATTATATTAAATATAAAATAATATTAAAATAATCCTAATTGGGTTAGGAAATGGCGAGAAAGGGCCAAAGTGGGTCTTTTGAAGGCGGGAAGAGCTTAAGTGGGCCTTTTGAAGGTGGGAAGAGCTAAACGTGGCTAAATGGATGGTGTGAAAGGTGTATGGTGGACAAGTGGGTGGTGGGATCACAACTTGGGGGTGTTCAAGGTTTCACACCTTTCCCCTAATCAAACAATATCATAAATCAAGGGTGCTCAAGGTTTCACACCTTTCCCCCCAATCAAGCAAACATCAACACAACTTGGGGGTGCTCAAGGTTTCACATCTTTCCCTTAATCAAACAAACATCAACACAAATATGGGGTGCTCAAGGTTTCACACCTTTCCCTCAATCCAGCAAACAAGATCACAAATAGAGGATGCTTAAGGTTCCACACTTGCTCCACCAATTCAATAAATAATTCAATAATTCAATCACATCACATCACCAAAAAGTCACTTTCTAGTTTTAAAAGACTGCATTATTTTATCAAAGGTTGCACCCTTTGCCTTGCATTCACATCATCAACAAGTCAATTGCTAGGTTCAAAATATTGCGTTCTTTTGTCAAAGGTTGCGCCCTTTGCCTTACATTCAAATCATCCACATCACTGACTAGGTTCAAAATATTGTGTTCTTTTATCAAATGTTATGTCCTTTGTCTTGCATTCACATCATCCTAATAGCAAAAATCCCTTTATATGTTGGGGTAAAAATAGATAACATCCACATTCAACATCATCCATTCATTTATCAGTAAAAGTAAACCTGGTATCTAGTGGTTTATCCTACTTAACCTAGTGGTTGCAGTGATTGGTTATCCATACAATCCGGTACGATGGGTATATCACCATAAGGACACTTACATCATCAAAAACCCCTTTATCCTATTAAGGGTAAAGAACATACACAATAATTTCATTTTCATCATCAAAAACCTCTTTATCTGTTAAGGGCAAAGAATAGACACAATCATTTCATTTTTCATCATCAAAAACCCCTTTATCTGTTAAGGGAAAAGAACAAACACAAATACAAGTGAGCCTTGTATCTAGTGGTTTACCCTATTTCAACTAGCGGTTGCAGCGACTGGTTATCCATGCAATCTAGTAGGATGGGTAGATCACCATAAAGACACTTACATCATCAAAAACCCCTATATCTATTAAGGGAAAATAACAGACACAATCATTTCATATTTCATCATCAAAAACCTCTTCATATATTAGGGTAAAAATAAATACATTCATCACATTTCCAAATTTCAAAAACCCCTTCATATGTTAGGGCAAAAACAGATACACTCATCACATCTTCCAAATTGCAAAAACCCTTCATCTGTTGGGGCAAAAATAGAATCAATCATTTGAATCCACATATGCAACAAGGTAGCTTACCTTCACAAAATCACTCCACATTGCATCCATCAATACATTTCTCATCACCATGTCTCCATGTCACCATCAAATCCATCAACAATTATAATATTTGTCAAGTTCAAGTAGCATGCAAGTGAATCTTGTATCTAGTGGGTTATTCTACAAACTTGGTGATTACAGCGATGAGAATCCATGCAATTCGGTAAGATGAATAGCCTACCATAAGGATGCTTGATCATGATCATCATCAATCATCTCATTGTCCAAGATCACAATCACATTTGGTACTTCACATTTTAAGGGTGAAACCTTGCCAAGAACAAATTGCTCAAAAGTAGTCATTGATGTCCTCTTCCATGGGGTAAGAAAACATGGATAATTAATATCAAAATCACTCATTCATCTGACTATAGTCACAAGATAGGTAAGCCCACCAGGTTGATTGGTTCCATTGTGGAATTGGTGAAGAATTTTCCACAGTCACTATCTAGCCCCTACGTTGACTCAGTCATCCTGCATCTTCATAATTTGCATACTCAATGATGCCAGTAGGCATATTTTTTAAAAGCCTTGAATCTTCCCAAAATTTGGAGCAATCAAATTTGTTTTTGATCCTCCCACAATGGGATACATATTACATAATCATGAAATCTACAATTGATAAAACCCCCTTTCAACTATTGGGGCAAAAACGGTATCACATTTTACATCATTCATATCGTCCACAATCACATTGTATTTCACACCATTCATTCATCACTTACACAAGTTCACCACATCATTCATCATTTGCATAATTTTTTCAATTGGCTCGTGAGATCCATCCACAACTCATTCACCAATTGAGGGGGTAAGCTACGCAAAACTCCAAAATTCTTTAATCTTTTGCCTTCAATGCTAGTGCTCAAATCCAACAAGAGAAGTTGCTTCTATGCCCGCAACCTAGGCAGGTGTCTCGTATTTTTGCACCACATTGTGTTTTATGCAACATGGTACAAAAAGGGGCATCTATAGACACCAAATCACAACAATTAATCCTCCATCCTAACCATCCCACCACCCACTTGTCCACCATACACCTTTTGCACCATCCATTTAGCCACTTTTAGCCCTTCCCACCTTCAAAAGGCCCACTTAAGCCCTTCCCACCTTCAAAAGGCCCACTTTAGCCCTTTACCGCCATTTCCTAACCCAATTGGGCTTATTTTAATATTATTTTATATTATTTAATATTTAATATAATATATTATATTATATTATAATATGTTTATTATAAAATATGTATTTATAAACCCAATTAACCACAATCGTCCGATCTAATCTAATCTCCATCGTCGATCTTCATTAATTCATGCCACATCTAAAGTATAATATCAGCCTTAGGATCTGATTTAATCTTAGCCACACGATTAAAAGTGTAAGGCTAAAACCCTAAGTAAACCCTAAGCTAGATTATAAATAAGAGCATTCATAATGCTCAAACCTGGAAGGTGATTGGACTATTTTATGCCCTTAAGAGATCCTGGTGAAGCAGAAGGTTGTAGAGTTTTGAGGACTTCCACCGTCAAATCCACTTGTGAGAACAGATCTAAAACCCTAGCTTGTCGTAGGACTCCCATCATTCCAGCCATTCCCCATATCCATCCAACACTTCATCCATCCTTTCCACCTCACCATCATTCTACAATGGAGCAACAAATCTATTCATTAACATACAACAAGGTAAATCTACTTATTTGGTTACATTTCATATTGTTTAATTTTGTTCACATTTCATACTATTATTAGCTAGGGTTTTAGTTATGATTTCTAAGGGCTCACACAGTGGAGCCCTCATTATTATTACTAACTTTATGGAATTTCTTTGTGTGTAGATTAGACAGTACATTAGAAGCATTGGACAACTAATGAAGCTAGAGTGGCTCGGCTCAACGGATATCTGAAGCCCACTCAACCCTGTTGGGATCAAAGACATGATTGAAGACATCACAACATTTGCCATTAGGGTTTTAGAGAGCCCTATATATTTGTAACATTGTATCAACAAAAGGATTGTGTATCATCTTGATCTGTAACAATGGAGTTTATAAGCTCCTCATTAATATAATACATATATTTTGTGGTTGTGCATTTTTGGTTTGATATATTCATTTGTTGTTTTCTTTTAAGCAATAGTTGTAGTGTTGTGTTTTTGTATCTACAAAACCTAAGGAGGCTTATTGCAAAGTTAAAAAGGAGATATAATATTTATTTTATAAATTATTTAAATTCAATGTGAATTTAAAACTAATAAATAAATGTTACTTATACAAAGTTATGCAATGAGAAGGACTTAATAAGCCCAAAGGTTTCTAAAAGAATTAATTTATAATATTTAAATTCAAAATAATTTAAATAAATTATAAATTAATAAAGTCTAAAGCACCCATGTTCTATAGTTGGAAGAAATTCGAAGCGCCAACATCACGTGGTTTAAAGAAAATTCAAAGCATCGATGTATTCAAACAAAGGTGGAATTATTAAATAAACCATACCCAAGGGGCATTAATTTTTCATCCTTGCTCAAATGAAAAAATTGCATATGAATTAGAGCTCATGAAAAAGACTACAAAATTCATGTTTGTGTATGCCAGTGAATAGAGATAAAAAGAAATGTGCAGATCAGTTGGAAGCCATCTGAGCAACATGGCCTAGTGGCAAGAGGGCAGTGGCTAGAGTGCTTGGATGCAAGGAGACCAACATTCGAAACATGACGGCTGTGCTTGGTAGTTGTGTTGGGTTGAAGGCACCAAAGGCAAGGTGCACATTTTGCAAAATGCAAGACGTGGATAATTTTGAAGCACGTGGTGCTTCCACACTCCAAGTGAGAGCGTAGCTCATGTGGTGGTTGGAACCACGGATAAGGCATTGGTCATGGGCTGCGTTGAGGGTTTGAATCCCTCCAAAGGCAAGGTAATTAAATTTTGATTATTTTTAATATTGCCTAAAGTTGGGAGTTAAAAGGGGTTGCTAGTTGAAAATTGGTGTTTGTTGGAAATTGTTTTTAATAAAATTTGGAGTTATAAGGAGTTTGATTTTATTATTATATTTGCATATTGGGGGAGTAAGACATTAAGAGTGTTGATTATATTTTTAAGGGGAATTTTACCAAAGAGATTATTATGAAGGTGTTGGATATTATTTTAAAGTTGGAGTGATAAGGTGTATTTTATTTGATATCATTTTGTATTGTGATTCATTAAGAAAATTATGATCTTCTAACCTCTCTTGAGAGTGGCAACTAATTTATTGTGAGTGTCGTAGATTTGTGTGGTCTACTCCTTGTCAAGCAAAAGGTATGGGCAAATTCTTCCTTGGTTGAGTTGATTGGTTAATTTTTGGAAAATAAGTTTGGAGTGAAAAGGACTTGATTAGGGTTTCCTTTTGAGTGTGTTTGAGTAATTGCTTCAAGGTTTTCTAGAATAAAGAGTTGTTATTAAAACCTTGTTTTATAAGCATTGTTGTTGAAGCCATTGGTTGTGTGAAGAACCTGAGTTAGGGTTGTGCAAAAGAACATGAGTATCATTGTTATGTGAAGATTGTTTTATAAGCATTATTGTTGAAGAGAGTTGTTATGCAAAGAACTTGAACTAGGATTTGAAAAGAACATGAGTATCATTGTTATGTGATATTTGTTGTTGAGCATTATTAGAAACATTTTGAGTTGGAGTTTATATGATTGGACTAGGGTTTGTGAGAAATGGGTGTTTTATTAAGTGATTGGTTGAGTAGAGTTGATTGAGCCTAGTCAAGTGGTTGTATGAAGTGATTGTTCAAGTTCCATAAGAAAAACTATTCTATATTCTGATTTGAGATGATTGAGCATTGAGTGTAGAACATATTAAGTCTCTAACAATTATCTTTATGTTTCTATGAGATTGGACAAGTTCTGAGTGGACTTGTTAAGAAGATTTGAGGCAAGTATTTGAGAAGACTTGTGGATTGATTTTGTGTGAGCTTTTTGTGGAAGCTTACAATATAGATTTGGTTAAGTTTTGTGTGAACTTATTGAGAAGATTTGGATAAGTTCTAAGTGAGCTTGTTGAGTAGAGTTGAGCAAGTTCTGAGTGAGCTTGTTGAGCAGATTTGAGCTTATTGAGTAGATTTGGATGAGTTCTGAGGGAGTTTGTTGAGCAGGTTTGGACAAGTTCTGAGTGAGCTTGTTGAGCAGAGTTGAGCAAGTTTTGAGTGAACTTATTGAACAAATTTGAGAAAGTTCTGAGTGGACTTGTTGAGAAAATTGAGAAAGTTTTGAGTGGACTTGTTGAGCATATTTGAGCAAGTTCTGAGTGGACTTATTGAGTAGAATTGAGCAAGTTCTGAGTGGACTTGTGGAGCATATTTTGGTGCAAATTTGTGGATAAGTGTTGTGGCTGATCCACAACGTACCCCAAAATTGGGGACCCACCTTTTTTGCATGTGTTCCAAGAAGACCAAAGTGGCCCATAGGCTAAAGTTCAAAGAAAAAGCAAAAAACCACAAAAAGAAAAGTGTCGCGATATCGCGACATGTTGCTCCATCATGGCAGAAAATGAAAAAGTGTCGCGATATCGTGACATGTTGCTCCATCACGGCAGAAAATGAAAAAGTGTCGTGATATCGCGACATGTTGCTCCATCGCGATAGAAAATGAAAAAGTGTCGCGATATCGCGACATGTTGCTCCATTGCGACAAAAAATGAAAAAGTGTCGCGATATCGCGACATGTTGCTCCATCACGGCAGAAAATGAAAAAGTGTCGCGATATCGCGACATGTTGCTCCATCGCGACAGAAAATGAAAAAGTGTCACGATATCGCGACATGTTGCTCCATCGCAGAAAAAAATGAAAAAGTGTCGCGATATCGTGACATGTTGCTCCATCACGGCAAAAAATGAAAAAGTGTCGCGATATTGCGACATGTTGCTCCATCGCGGCCAAAAATGAAAAAGTGTCACGATATCGCGACATGTTGCTCCATCGCAGCAAAAAATGAAAAAGTGTCACAATATTGCGACATGTTGCTCCATCGCGGCCAAAATGAAAAAGTGTCGCGATATCGCGACATGTTGCTCCATTGCGGTAGAAAATGAAAAAGTGTTGCGATATCGCGACATGTTGCTCCATCGCGGCCAAAAATGAAAAAGTGTCGCGATATCACGACATGTTGCTCCATCGTGGCCAAAAATGAAAAAGTGTCGCGATATCGCGACATGTTGCTCCATCGTGGCAGAAAATGAAAAAGTGTCACGATATCACGACATGTTGCTCCATCGTGGCAAAAAATGAAAAAGTGTCGCGATATCATGACATGTTGCATTTTCACGATTCAAAATGGGCAAACAAGCAGAGAAAGAAAAAGTGTCGCGATATCGCAACATGTTGCATTTTCGCGATTCAAAATGGGCAAACAAGTAGAGAAAGAAAAAGTGTCACGATATCGCGACATGTTCCATTTTCATGATTCAGAGCAACAAAGGAGAGCAAGGAGCCAAAAGTGTCGCGATATCGCGACATGTTCCATTTTCGCGATTCAAAGCAACCAAGGAGAGCAAGGAGGCAAAAGTGTCGCGATATCGCGACATGTTCCATTTTCGCCAAGGTAACGGACCTGCATAGTGACGTGGACATAAGGATAAAATCTAGTGAATAAGGCAAGCGTTACATAAGGAATATTTAATGATTTGAAATCATTTAATATGGTCGTTACACACGAAGGGAAACAGACGCAAAACCATGTGGAGAAATCATAGCGAAGGGCCACAAAATGGAAAGCAAAGCACATGCATACAGGGAAGGTGAAATGAACAGTCAGGGAAGGTGAAACAAACATCCATTGGCAAATGAAATGAACTGTCAGGGAAGGAGAAACAATGTTTTCACAAGTTTAAATACGCAATTCAAAGAGGCCATAAGGGGAAGAGGCGAAACTGTTCAGAGAAGATTGCAGTAATGAAGGCAAGGCCTTAGCACTGGGTTTCTTTGGATATTTTCTTCCACATTGGACTGTTTTTTCTTCTTCATGGACATGGGTTGGAAATATCGGCAAGCAGAGTTGTAGAGATGAAGGCGATAATGCCATTATGGGCCTGTTTGAGTTGTTTTTTCTTCCATGGACTGGTTCGGGAAAACCAAAAATTCTGCTATTGTAAAATGACACATTTTTAATGCAAAAGTGTTCAAAAATTTGCATCTTATGGGCAAGAAAGAAGGAGATTTTCTTTGCATGCTATGGATTTAATGTTTATTCTTTCATCTTTTTAGAATTCGAATTTATAGATAATGTTGATGCCATTTCTTTGGGTTACATTACGCAAATATTTGGAATCTAAATTTTATTTCGTACCCTAGGAACCAACACTTAGCTTATCTGGATTGTGCTTTTTTGCAGGTCCAATAGGTTAGGTTGCATGCACGGAGACCTCACATCTTCGGTTTTGTCGAAATAGGATAGCATCATACTGAATGCATTTTTTTTTTAGTTTTTGCATTTCATTTTCATTTTTTTGCATTTTATATTTTTCCAAAAGTTTTAACTTTTCTAGGAATAAAAATAAACATCTAAAAAATATCAAAATCCAAAAAACAATGAACAATCACTAAAGTTTCATGGTGAAATAAATCAACATTGCCCCTTGTTTACAGTTACTTGCAATCACTAAGGTGTTCCAAGCATTTAAATTGAATTTCTTTATATGAGATTACTAATACACATATGCAAATGCTAAATACAGCGGAGACCTTGGAGAATTCGTTTGTTTAACTTCTTTGCAAGAGGGGATTTGGAACCCAAATCCTAAAGGAGAGTGTACTTTCACAATTGGGTGAAAATACCACTCAACAGATTGGTGCTAGAAGGAGGGCTTGAACCGGTTTATTTCAATGTTATTTAAATGCTATAGGGATTTAAATTTTGAATATTTCATGCCCTATTGATCATTATCTTTAGCCCTCTTTTAACAATACAACCTTGTAGTGTTGAAAGGAGGACAAGAATTACCATGCATTGTTCTAATGCTTTTTGATTGTTCATACAGGAATAATGTGTTTTGATTTAATTTAAAAAAAAAAAAAAAATTTGACTAACGAGGTTGTCTCCATGCAATTACTTTCATTTTATTTTAATGGATACACCTCTTGGTTGATGCTGACATAATTATTCATACGTTACATGTTTGATATTTGCTAGTCATTTCATGCTTATTTGTAATGAATTATTTTGTCTAAAATGTATTTGTTGTTGGTATTATGCTCTTCACTTGTGCGTAATGTGATCTTGTGAATCAGAAAGCCTACAACACTAGGAGTATGCTCTTCACTTGCGCATATGCGATCTGGTGAATCAGAAACTAATTTACATTTTTAGAATACTGCTTTATCAAGGTTCCTTCTTTCATGACTAACAAATTGATTTTGAGGTTATTCTTCGAATTTCATTAACTACAGGATTTTCTATGTGTCACAGGTTTTCTATGAGGTACTGAGAGTTTTATCAAGTTCTTGTAGGGTTATCATCATTGATTTTTGAATCAAATGGCCCAACCTCCACCAGCTCCTTGGTACGGAGCCCATAACATTCCTTTGAATATTACAGGGGTTATTCATGAGATCCCTAGGAATATAGAGAGATTTTTGCCCAAATACAAACCGGATGGCCCAAGGACCGCAGAAGAACATATTCAGGCCTATAGGGATGTTTTGATAAGATTGCAAGTTCAACATGAAGATGTGGCTTGTAGACTCTTCCCCATGAGCCTAGACCCAGTGGCCTACGAATGGTACATTTGCTTATCTACTAGTTCTATTACATCATGGATGCAAATGGAGAATGCTTTTGTCAACCAATTCAGGTCACCATTAGCTCCCACAATCATATATAATCAGTTCATTACATGCAAAAGAGGCCAGGGTGAGCCAATCCAAACTTTTAATCAGAGATTTCAAAAGTTCTATAATAAAGCAATTCAGCATTTTGCAATTGATCCCGCTGTAGCTTTGCAAATATATTTTGTGGCATTGGATCCTATGATGACAATGTTTGCAAGGAAAAATCCTCAAGTTACCACGCTTACTTTAGCCTACAATGAAGCTATGACCATTGAACAACAAATGACACCACAGTATTATGGGTTTTCCCAAATGCCTATGGTAGGACAATATGGTCCATATGGTCAAGCTCCTATGATGAACCAGATCATGGCACCATAGATATTAGACATAAATGCTTTGCCTTATCAACAACCATATTCATCAACACCCGCTTACGCACCCATTCCAATTCAACCGATCACATCCATCCCCCCCATTACTGCATTTTTGCAAAATAGTCAGTAGCCCATGCAAGGAGCTAGCCCAGTTAATTCTCAAGCTATAGTTACTTTTCCCAATCCAATTCCGATTCAAAGTGTGAATCCCTACGAAAATCCAGTGGCTCAAAATCCAACTCAAATTTTAAGTCAAAATCTCACCAATTACGCAAATCTTATCGAAACTAGCAATAATATAGCTCAACCAAAAGAGATTTATTCAAAGGTTGAAGAACTCAAAAATATGGTTCACAAATTGAGTAATTATTTGGTTCAAAAATAGAAGTATGAATCCCATGCCCCTCACCCAAATCAAAATTTCAACAATAGAGGGAGACAGTGGAATACGAAGCCAAACCATGGGGGTGTGCCTTCCCCTATTGCTAATCAGATAGATACTTTTGTAGGACCAAGTCACTTTAGTTCCATTCTTAATATTTCTAATTTTGCATGGGAAAACAGGTGTATATTGCATGATACAAGGGAGTATAATGAAAGGAATTGTCCCGAAATTGCTATGTATACCCATTGTCTCCAAGCTAAAGTGGATGATTTGGAACTTGTGCCAAATAAGGGTCCATCCCAACATCAACAAGGAGAGAACAACATTTTTGTGGAAGAAACTCTATATCGTCAAGAGAGTGAGCATGAGGAAGGTGAATATGAATGGGGTGAGAAACATGTTGATGAATCAGAAGATGAAGAAGAAGTACTTGAGCGTCATCACTTGTTCTTGGAAGACACTCTCGATGAGAAGCTTGGAATTAATGATCAAAAATTTCTTCACCCTCCAAATTATGATAAAATTGAATCATGGGTCACAAATTTGGATTATGATAGCTTTACTAATTTGAATTCAATAAATAACCCACTTTAGGAAATAATTGGACCATCTATGGAAGGTGAAGATGAATCGGATAAGGAACAGGTTGATGAATCAGAGGATGGAGAAGAAGTATTTTCGTTTCACAAATTGAATTTGGAAGGTGACTACTATGATTCATGGAAGAAGTGGGAAGACTACACTCACTCCAGAACTACTAATGAAACTTGTGTGCCAATTGATATACAGGACAACATAATCACCTACTCGAAGGAAGATATTACAACTCCTGTGCAATTTGAGGATGTTTTGGAAGAGATACCAGGGATAGTGAACAAAGAATTGGAATTAAATGACAAAGTGGTTGATCTATTGGAAGCAACAAAAGCGATTGATCATGAAGATGAGTTACTTGACATACACTTCAACCAAGAATATTTGAGGGTTGAAAAGGATGGGCATGTTTTTAATTGGGTGCCCAATTTTGGTATGTTTGATGAACAAGTAATCAATGAAGAATATGAAGACCAAGAGGAAATTGCAAATCCTCACCAAGTTTTCGTAAATGAAAGTGTGAAAAAAGTAAAATCTAAACCTTTATGTCCAAACATCCAAGATTTTGGTGAAAATTTGCATAATTCAAATGATATTTATGATGAAATGCCATTGAAGGTGAATGAAGAACAAGGATTAATTTTTAACCACACCTTTGATAACATTACTTTAATGAATGAAAAGGAGTTTGATGCACTTAAATTGCTAAATCAAATTCATCAACAATTAATTCTTGAATCTAGGATAAAAATTCTTAATGATCCCCATTTAGTAAATATCCTAGATGCTTGTAAATTGTTGCAAAATTTTGATTGGCCTAAGAACATGGAAAATGAATTAGCTTTGAAATTTTTAGAAATAGGCTCTTGCTTACAAAATTTCATTTTGAATAAAGAAAGCCTAGTTCTAAATCATGAATGGGATTATGAAATTTGCACCTTAAAGAATATACAAGAAAGAATTGAAAATCAGCCATTGTCTAATCAATCTGGTAATTTGAATCTCACCTATGAGAATACTAATGGAACTAAATCTAATTGGTGGGGTGAGAGAGGAAAGTTGAAGTTGGTTGCATGGTTTGGTCTAATCTTGTTTTTTTTTATTCCTTCCACATTCGACATGTGTATCATATTATATGTCTTTTGGAATGCTCTAATCAGGTTTGGGATCCGGGAAAATGATAATCCAAATTTTTGCATCATCTTGTATTATATTGTATATACTTTTGGTTTTCATGTTTTTGTTTTGGATTGAATCTTATTTTGGTTTTAAGTTTTGTGTGTGGTCCTTACGAATGTTGACTAAGACTAGGAGAATATGAAACATCAAAATTGTATTGTAGAAAGCTCCATGAATATCGCAAACACATTAAGGAATATTGTTTGGAACTTGTGATGCATGAAATTGTCAGTTTTATAAATTTTGGCAAAGTAGGTGGTTTAGTCCATCCGCATTTCAAAAGAAGCAGTGCATTCATATCTCATGTCACATTTCGCATTGCATATACATTTCATCTCAGTTGCATCTTCATTTCATGTGCAATCATTGAAAAAGTGTCGAATCCTCTTAGGGTCATTACATAACATATATTAAAAGGATCCTAAGGTTGGGAACTGATGCCCGAACTATATTGAACCAAGCACATTCTATGCATATTAAAAAGGATCTTGAGAAAAATGGTCAAAACCATACTTGGAAGAAAAGGTGAGGCGAAAGGAGTATTTCGTGTCTGTCCTATTATGCAACATAATCCTTAAAATAGTGGTTTTCACCACTCCCATAGTGCTTAAAGCCTAAAATCGGAGTAGTAAGGATAGGGTTAAACCCTCATCGAACTTAGGTTGAGGATCCAAATCCCCAAAGATCTGATTTGACCTTCATGGAGTAGTAAGGATAGGGTATAATTCCCATCTCGCTTAGGTTGAGAATCTGATTCCCCAAAGCTCTGATTTGACCTTCATGGAGTAGTAAGGATAGGGTCTAATTCTCATCTCGCTTAGGTTAAGAATCCAATTCCCCAAAGCTTCCATTTTTCCCACTCAAGAACTTGAAATTCAAAAGAAAATATTTTTCATTTCTTTATTAATACTTGGACTGGAAGGATCGTACTACATGTCCCTTGCAAGGATGGGTAGTCATCACCAAGGTCCAAGAAATCACAGTAAAGTCAAATCCTGGATTATGGGGTTAATCTCCATCGGGGCTATAGACGCTTGGCGGGCAGTGGAGTATGCTCATGCATGGCAACATGTCTTGTCTAAAAGCAAGACCACTGACTACTCAAACGGATAGGCTAGCCTGACAGTTTCATCCATAATAGGTTAAATAATTTTGTTCAAGATGAGGTAATGAACTCTAGATCAGAGTAGTAAGGATAGGGTTAAATTCCCATCTCGCTTAGGTTGGGAATCCGATTCCCCAAAGCTCTGATTTCACTTACACCTACACATGGGTTCAAGATGGTAGTGACACATAACCAACTTTGGGATCTAGTAAATTAATTTAGTATACATATTTTTGGTCCTAAGAGGGTTTGACAGTTTTAATATGTTTGTTCATGATGCTAGAATGTCTGAGGCTTTGCAAAGCAAGTTGTTACATCTCTAACATAGTTGTCATCCGTCGAATCCTGCACAAATCATTCATAGCCTTGCATACGAATCATAAGTGAAGCTGACAATGGAAAGCTAAATGAATTTCAAATGATAGAGAATGAAGCACATTGCACACACTGAGCTGATGCTTAATAATTCTAATGTTTCATGTATTTCTCGTCTAGTTTCATTCTTGGGATATTTTCTAACATTTGTATTTGAGTCTGTGTGTTTTCAGGTTGAGTTTTCATCGAAATTCTTAGGAGCATTTCCCAGTAGAGTCGCCATTTGTTGTGGCTGATCCACAACGTACCCCAAAATTGGGGACCCACATTTTTTGCATGTGTTCCAAGAAGACCGAAGTGGCCCATAGGCTAAAGTTCAAAGAAAAAGCAAAACACCACAAAAAGAAAAGTGTCGCGATATCGCGACATGTTGCTCCATCGCGGCAGAAAATGAAAAAGTGTCACGATATCGCAACATGTTGCTCCATCGTGGCAGAAAATGAAAAAGTGTCGCAATATCGCGACATGTTGCTCCATCACGGCAGAAAATGAAAAAGTGTCGCAATATCGCGACATGTTGCTCCATCGCGGCCAGAAAATGAAAAAGTGTCGCAATATTGCGACATGTTGCTCCATCGCGGCAGAAAATGAAAAAGTGTCGTAATATCACGACATGTTGCTCCATCATGGCCAAAAATGAAAAAGTGTCACGATATCGTGACATGTTGCTCCATCGCGGTAGAAAATGAAAAAGTGTCGCGATATCGCGACATGTTGCTCCATCGCGGTAGAAAATGAAAAAGTGTCACGATATCGTGACATGTTGCTCCATCACGGTAGAAAATGAAAAAGTGTCGCGATATCGTGACATGTTGCTCCATCGCGGAAGAAAATGAAAAAGTGTCACGATATCGCATGTTGCTCCATCGCGGCCAAAAATGAAAAAGTGTCACGATATCACGACATGTTGCTCCATCGCGGCCAAAAATGAAAAAGTGTCACGATATCGCGACATGTTGCTCCATCGCGGAAAAAAATGAAAAAGTTTCGCGATATCGCGACATGTTGCTCCATCGCGGAAGAAAATGAAAAAGTGTCGCGATATCGTGACATGTTGCATTTTCGCAATTCAAAATGGGCAAACAAGCAGAGAAAGAAAAAGTGTTGCGATATCGCGACATGTTGCATTTTCACGATTCAAAATGGGAAAACAAGCAGAGAAAGAAAAAGTGTCGTGATATCGTGACATGTTCCATTTTTGCGATTCAGAGCAAAAAAGGAGAGCAAGGAGCCAAAAGTGTCACGATATCGCGACATGTTCCATTTTCACAATTCAAAGCAACCAAGGATAGCAAGGAGGCAAAAGTGTCGCGATATCGCGACATGTTCCATTTTTGCCAAGGTAACGGACCTGCATAGTGATGTGGACATAAGGATAAAATATAGTGAATAAGGCAAGCGTTACATAAGGAATCTTTAATGATTTGAAATCATTTAAGATGGTCGTTACACACAGAGGGAAACGAACGCAAAACCATGTGGAGAAATTGTAGAAAAGGGCCACAAAATGGAAAGCAAAGCACATGCATATAGGGAAGGTGAAATGAACAGTTAGGGAAGGTGAAATGAACAACCATCAGCAAATGAAATGAACCATCAGGGAAGGAGAAACAATGTTTTCACAAGTTTAAATACGCCATTCAAAGAGGCCAGAAGGGGAAGAGGTGGAACTATTCAGAGAAGATTGCAGTAATGAAGGCAAGGCCTTAGCACTGGGTTTCTCTGGATATTTTCTTCCACATTGGACTGGTTTTTCTTCTTCATGGACATGGGTTGGAAATCCCAGCGAGCAGAGTTGCAGAGCTGAAGGCGATAATGCCATTTTGGGCCTGTTTGAGTCATTTTTTCTTCCATGGACTGGTTCGGGAAAACCAAAAATTCTACTATTGTAAAATGACACATTTTTAATGCAGAAGTGTTCAAAAATTTGCATCTTTTTTTTTTTTTTTTTTTGGTGGTGGCCACAAGGGGTAAACAGACTGTGAC
The DNA here is from genome assembly GCA_028583015.1 of Wollemia nobilis. NCBI lineage: Eukaryota > Viridiplantae > Streptophyta > Pinopsida > Araucariales > Araucariaceae > Wollemia > Wollemia nobilis. Next base: position 2,798,101 of record JAQPPZ010002979.1, read on the forward strand.
CACGAGGGAACCATTACATAACATATCCGCAACATGTGAGGCAAGAGATTTGAACCTGGGCCTCTCAGCAACTAGAGAGGTTTAACTACCCACTTGCTCTCCAACTCCTCTACATGGGCGGATAAGAATGTTCAAAAATTTGCATCTTGTGGGCAAGAAAGAAGGAGATTTTCTTTGCATTCTATGGATTTAATGTTTATTCTTTCATCTTTTCAGATTTCAAATTTATAGATAATGTTGATGCCATTTCTTTGGGTTACATTACGCGAATATTTGGAATCTGAATTTTATTTCGTACCCTAGGAACCAACACTTAGCTTATCTAGATTGTGCTTGTTTGCAGGTCCAATAGGTTAGGTTGCATGCACGGAGACCTCACATCTTCGGTTTTGTCGAAATAGGATAGCATCATACTGAATGCATTTTTGTTTTAGTTTTTGCATTTCATTTTCATTTTTTTGCATTTTATATTTTTCCAGAAGTTTTAACTTTTCTAGGCATTAAAATAAACATCTAAAAAATATCAAAATCCAAAAAACAATGAAAAATCACTAAAGTTTCATGGTGAAATAAATCAAAATTGCCCCTTGTTTACAGTTACTTACAATCACTAAGGTGTTCCAAGCATTTAAATTGAATTTCTTTATATGAGATTACTAATACACATATGCAAATTCTAAATATAGTGGAGACCTTGGAGAAGTCGTTTGTTTAACTTCTTTGCAAGAGGGGATTTGGAACCCAAATACTAAAGGAGAGTGTACTTTCACAATCGGGTGAAAATACCACTCAACAATAAGTTTGTGCTAGATCAGAGACAGAGATTGAGTAGATTTGTGCTAGACCGAATGACTATGTTTAGTATAAATTTGAGACAGATCTTTGGAGGTGACAAATTAGAGAGGATAGTAGTCTCTAGTGGATAGAGATCCATTAGCCAGGGTAGTAAGGATAGGTCTTCTAAGTGGGGCAAGAGTATTCAGTGGAGAGATATCCACAAGCCAGTGCAGTGGAGGCAGTAGTCTTCTGGAGGATCACCATCCATAGTAGAGAAGAAGGAGGACTCCTGTGGATAGAGATCCATGAACTTAATTTTGGGGATTGGTATCTCCTTTGGACAAAGGTCCATAAAAATTGTAATAGGGAAAGATTCCCAAGAGATTGATTGAGAAAATTTTAGTGAAATTTTTTCTCCGTGGAGTAGCCCACATTGGGTGAACCACATAAAATTGGTGTCTCTATTGTGTGTGGCGATTTGTGCATTGCTTTGATTACTGTTATTGATATTGCTATCTATACATTGCATAATATTGATTTGGAAAAAAATAAGTAAAAAGTGGTCTTATACTGTTCATCCCCCTCTTAGTATAAGCTTGTGTTCTTCAATAGATGAATGTGCATATAACATTATTATATTTTGGAGGAGCCCAGTCAATGAATGTTCTAATATCATTTCCTATTAATTCCATCGAAGGTTTGATCCATAGGTGCAGTGACAAAAATTGCAACCTCACCCAAATAAAAACTTCGTCAGTCTCCTCCTCTTAAAGATCAAATGTCATGCTCTACAGGGTTATGTAGAGTGGGTTGGATCCCAGAAACTAATGACCTCCATCAAATATAGTGCTATTATCCTCCATAGAGGTAAATGTAATGACAAAGTATCCCCTACCTATCATCATGAATTCATAAGAGGAGACTTTACCCCCCAATGTATGTTAATCCATTTCTGGATTGTGATTGGACTAGACCATATTCCTACAAATTTACATGCAAGAGCTTGGGTGGAAAGCATGAGAAAAGGCTACTGGATGTAAGCTAGAGTTACCTTAATCACAAGAGACTTATCTAACTTGGGTAAAAAGGTACCATTATTAGAGCGAGCAAGTGTTTTGGATGGGGTGCTTTTCTCAATTTTAGCACTTGATGAATATGATCCAACTTCTCCTCATCAAAGGGAAACTATTGTGAAAATATGGAGAAGGCCTCATTACCTTCTTGTTTGAAAAATTAGGTTGCAGTTGTTATTGCAACCAATAGACTACCATATATCACTTCCCAAATAAGAGGTCCCTATTTTTAAAGCCCTAGCCAATGAAATATTTTTAAATCTAAAGCCAAATAAGTACCATACATGAACTGATACTCACAATATCTCCTAGAAAAATTGATCAATGCTAGGATTTTTTGTTTTCCCCCAAATTCGGTCCTCTAGAAAATAAAATATTTTTCCAAAAAATATATTATTTTCACTTGTGTTTTTTTTAATTTTCTCTGTGCTTCACTTTGCAAACCCTATCTTTGCTACATGCACTCCATGATTCTAGCCAAACAAACTTCTTCAAACTATTGTTCACATGCACAAAAAAAATTGTAGATGGATCTTCAACTATCACCATGGCTGCTCCCTGAAAACCAGCATGAGCTCCCTTCACCTCTTAAGATCCCATAAGGACACCTTAGTGGTATATTGTTAAACTGCTATTAGGCTACTCAAATTCAAATTATTTGGCTAGACACTTACTAAGAAGAGACCTAGGTTCAAACCTTGGGGACATGCTTATTTGCAAATTTAGTAGTTTGATTTGAATCCTCTAAGTGCACGTCAGACCAATGACAATACAAATCCCAAGAAATTGATAATCCACTTCACATTGGATCAACAATAATGAATAGGCTTGTTGGAAGCAACCCCTATGGTTTGAACCTTATGCTTGTTAATTACTAAAATTAGTGTAGATGTAACCAAATATCCTATAAAAATAAAAATAAAATAAATTATTTTTTTGTTATTTTCACTAAACTTGACATTTATTAGAAGCAACACAGATTATTAAAAAAATAAGGGTTTTCATATTACTAGTATGCTCAACCCTTGGACATGACTCATTTCAATTTAATGTCTCGTTATACCTATATGCAACCTATACTATTTACCATTGTATACAATTGCAATTCAAAAGAGTTCATTCAAAACAAATAAATTTGTACTTTTAAATAATATAATTTGATTCATTATATATTTTTGGTTACATAGAGGAATATGTAACTAGCAATCATTTTTCACTACCAAATTTGGGTTCAAATCCTAGATTTACCACTACAACCTCTACTTCTCCTCATTATTAGTGATCCAACGTGAGAAAGACCATCGATGGCTCGAGATTGGTACTGTCATCGTCGGGCTGGTGGGCTGGTGCGCACTCAATGGAATTAGGTTAAACTACTATATTTATCCAAACAGGTATACCTCCAAGGTTTGAATCTAGATCTCCTCTTGGTAAGTGTCAGAACTAACCAATCCACTCAACCATTGAAGACTAATTTGATTCATTATAATTAATTAATTATTATTTTTGAATGGATTGAAATGGGTCTTACCCATATTACATCATAACTATATATTGGTATTACAAAAGCTTGGTAATTACATATCTATTGCTTAACAAGATTCAAACCTAAGTCTCCTTAAAAGTTGAAGAATATAATTGATTGAACTAAAACTATTTAATTAAATTATCAACTATATTTTAAAATTAATTTTTAAATTAAATAAATTTAACTTTTTATTTTTTAAATTTTAGTACAAATAAGAAGTTTGATGTTTAGGTGCTCGCATTGGTTGTAAGGGTTTCTCACACTAACCAAATATATATAAAAAAAAAACTAATACTATTTAATTAAATTATTAATTATATTCAATTTTTTTTAAATTAAATAAATCAAATTTTTTTTAAGTTTGATGTTTGGATGCTTGCACTGGTAGTAAGGATTTCTCACACTAACCAAATCTTAAAAAAAGAAGATTTATGTTCAAATCCTACTTGGGGGTAAAGTTTTTTTCAATGAGTTTACACAGGTTTTTATAAGGAGTCTCGATCCCCTCATAATAAGTGGGTTTGAACTCTCAAAGAGAGGCCAAAGCCCTTACCACAGCTATAAGCTTACAATTTTTTTCAATAAGTTTACATAGATTTTTATGATGGATCTTGGTCCCCTCATACGGAGTGAGGTTTGAACCTTAGACCTCTCAAATAGAGGCCAAAGCCCTTACCATTGTAGTAAGCTTACATCTTAACTAGGAGTAGAGTTATATACCATACTTTACTAACTTTACTTTTACTTTATACATCTAAAAAACTATCATTATAAAAGATCATTTATTTTATTTTTTAAAGAAAAAAAAGGTTTGAAAAGGGTTCCCTTTTTTACCTTTTACATCAACTTAGTCACATCAAAATATCTAGCCTATTTGGTGCCATGGGGATTTGAACCTTTGTGTGAGCTACACCACCTATATATCTCAACTACTGAACCATGGTCCCATTGGCCATTTACTTTATATTTATTTACTTTATTTTTATTTTATAATTTTAATTGCAACTTAACTATTTGTGACTTAAATTAATAGTATATCTTACACATATTTACTTATTTGAAAAAATATAAAAGCTAATTAACTTATATTTAATTAGTATTTAGTTATTAAGGTGTTGTGAAGCGATGGAATAAAGTGATAAATTTGGCTATAGTCTTCGCAAAAGGGATGCAAACCCTAGGTGCAGTTGAACGTTGAAGAAAGAGGGTTGTTCATAGACCGTCTCTTCAATCTATGAGAAAGCCTCTTCAATCAGAAGAAATATTTGTCAAGTATCTTTGGGTTCATGGGTGCATGAATCTCTACCCTCTATCAAGATTTCAGAGAATAAATTTGGGTTGGATCTTATTGATCATGAAGCTTGAACAATTATCTGCAAACTCTAGGGCAACAAATCAGGCTTGGAGGATCTCAAAGGATACATTAAATATTGGTGGACCAGTACAAAATTCCAAGTAACTCTCCTACCCATTTTTTTTTGTTTCTTTTTCTAATTTAGCGGGTAAAGATAGGGTAACGAATTATAGATATAATTCAATTTTCAAACAAAGGGATGTCTATATAAGACCTTGGACTCCTAGTTTCAACCCATTTATAGAAGAAGTTAATGGATTCCTAGTTTAGGTGAATATTTATGCTCTAATGGATTGAGGTCTAGGAACTAAAATATCCATGCAAATAACTAATTTTGCTTTACTCATATTAATTCTACTAGACAATTTTTTCTCTGTTTGGAATATCTTCTCCTCAAGCAAAGGGAAATGGATCCAAAATATTGAATATGAAAACTTCTCCCTAATATGTTATGGTTGTCAGTAATATGGCCACTTGAAGAAGATATGCCCGATCATAAAATCATGCTCTAATTCCTCCTTGGTGAAGGAGAAGACCCTGCATGCAAATGATTCAAAACCTTCAAATATCCCAATTCAAAAGAAAGAATCTCATCCTCCATATGCACCAATTGTCCAAGAATCATGCGAGCAATAAAAGACTCAACCCCAAAATAAGAATTTGAATCAGATCATTGATAAAACCAAAATGTTAGTAAAGACCATCTAGACAGTTCCATGGCAAATATTATCACCTCAAATGATATTCTTGAAGTTAATTATGAAACAATCAATGACCTTCAGTTTTTTGAAAATTAAGATCCTATAAAATGTGTTACAACTAGATATTACCTCAAGAGCTTGAAGTGCAAAAATGAATTATTAGATATTGTCACTCCAAAGGAGGAAGAACCTTTGCTACAAAATAAAAATTATTAAATTAATTTCCTCTTTGATGGATGATTGTTATGTTTGTTTTTCTTCTATCTATTGGAGTTATGTGTCATGTAAGGGTTGTTCTTGTTAGTTCCTTTAAAAAAATAGAATTGATTATGGAAACTTAGTAGTTTGAGAAATATGAAGAATATCTTTGATAGAAAGGCAAGTATGGGTAAGCTTTAATTAATTTTCTAGAAATGTAATGAGAGCAATGTAATATTTTGTTTTTGTAATGGAAGTGACCCCAATAGAAGCCACACATAGCTTATTTAAAAATAAAATAAAATTATTATTTAATTATTATAATATTTATTAGTGCATGTGAAGCATAAGATTACACCTTTCTTTTAAAAAACAAATAAAAGGTGTTCATTTCAATTAATAGAAATTATGAATTTTTAAATATTTTGGCTAAAATTATAGTTTAGGAGATAAAATATCTGTTACTAAAAATAAAATGTTGAATATAAGGTTAGTGTGAGAAAACCCTCAGAGCTGGGAATCTGCCTTCATCCTTGTAATGGTTGCCGCTTAGATGATAACTTCAACTTATGCTAAAGCTATCGCAGTAAGGAATGGCACCAAGGAAGAGACCCCACAAGTTCATATCGAAAATTTTCCATGAGGTAACAATGCCAATCTTGTTGTTGAAATTCTTGTTATTGAGTTTGATAATGCATGTAAGTGGTTAGAAGAGCATACCCTAATAGGATATTTCTTGGATCGTATCACGAATGATACTTTGATCCGATCTTGGATTCAATAGTATTAGCAACCTTATGGCATTAAGATAGAAATATCCAAAATTTTTCAAAAGAGTTTTTTATTTTTTGCTTTGCTAATGCTCAGCATGCGCAAGAAGTTTTTAGTCGGGGTCCTTGGTATGTTCGAAGCTCTTTGCTTGTATTTCAACAGTGGTCCAAATATTTCTCTATCAATGATGAGGCTTCTCTGGAAGTGCCTATTTGGGTTGAGTTCCCTGGTCTTCCAATGGCCTTTTGGCCATTCTTAGAAAGTATTGCTTCCATCCTTGGGAAGGTGGTCTGCTTAGAACCAAATAAATTCTATAATATATAGCCTAACAGGCGTGTGTGTGTCAAAGTCGATCTTTCCAAGGACCTTATTGAGTCTATTGATCTAAATATTGGTGATAAGGTTTTTATGCAGTGTGTTGTGTAGATTAATTTACCCAACACCCGCTACTATTATCAATTTGCAGAGCACAAAATTAAAGATTATCCACTTATGGATGATAAATTCAAATCGTACAATGTTGTTGTTCCTCCCTCTGCATCGCCAATTCTAGCTCCAAGAGCCAAAAATCATCCATATGAATGGACTACTGTGATAAATAGAAAAAATCATCAACCTAAGTAATCAATGTTGTAAGGAGGTTCTAGTTCCAACCCTCTGGTGTAACAACCCTCAACATAATGCATGTTAGCCCTTTCGGCTCCCACTGCTCTGGTGCAACCGTCTCCCTCAACACCAGGAGGTTCCTATTTTGTACCTGATTCAGATGGAGTTTCACCATCGCTAGTATCTTCTTCTTCTAATGATATTTCTACTTCCATTCTTAAGAAATCGTTACTTGAGAATGTGTTATTCTCCAGGTCCCACCGTTCACGTAGTCCGACTCGTGATGAGTTACATCAAGAAAAGAGACATCAAACTGACTTTCTTAGGGAAAATCATGAATGATTTCTTATCAATTCATTCACTTCCCTAGGAGAGTTGGGAGATACTAAAGATATTCCCGAGGGAATGAACCTCGATTGTCCTCAATGATTTTTTGTCCTGGAATGTAAGAGGACTGATGGACCCAGTCCAAAAATATCAGGTCCGCAAAGATATTTAGAATGTTGCTCTCTTGCATGGTAGTTTGGATTTTCTGTGTTTGCAAGAAGTTAAAGTTGCTGACTTCATTTTGGATAGTACCTGTACCTTTTTATGGCTGGTAAGTAAATTTTTTGTTCCTATCATACTCATGGCAGAGGAGTTGTCACTTTCATTTCTCCTAGGAGGCATTCTCACAGCCACATGGGGGGTGGACCCCTCAAATCAAGTAGTTTGGATTCTTTTTGAATTTGGTGGTATCTCTTTTGGTTTGATTAATGTGTATGATTCTAATAATGCATCAAAAAGGTGTACTTTATGGCAATGGATTACTCTTCCTTGCCTAAAGTAGTTTGGATGATGTGTGGTGACTTCAATATGGTGGAGAAATTGGTTGACAAACTTGGTTTGCTCCCTATGCATTGGAATATTGGAGATCGAAAAGCATGGTTTTTTTCAAGAATAAGCTTGGTCTAAGTGACTCTAATTATTGCTTTATACCCTCTGATTTTCCTAAGTTGGTGTGGTATACCTGGTCCAAATTTCAAGCTGGCAATATCCATATTTTGAAGTGCCTTGATAGAGCTATGCTATCTGAACATTCTCATTTTTTATTTCCATCACTTGTTGGCTTCTATACCCTTTGTTTCAACTATTATGATACCACCCTTTATTATCATGCTCCCATTGTGTTTTCCATTTCTTCTTCTTCGCCTCTGCCTCATAAATTCAAGTCTTAATTCTATTTGAATTTTTCTTTTTTGAAACATCAAACTATGTCTGCTCATATTCATAGTATTTAAAATCTAGTTTCCAGACCAGCTAAAATTTATGGTAGAATTTCTTGGTGGAATGCAACTATCTCTAGAACAACTGTTCTTCTCAGGAATTTAGGAGTTGAAGTTGCCAAGCGAAGATGAATCTCTAATGCAACCCTTAAAGCTGAACTAGCTCGATCTTTTGTCAGACTAGAAGTAAACCCTATAAGATCTATTCTTCAAGTCCAAGTTGTAATTCTTAGGCATGAGCTTAAAAAAATTGAGCTTTATGAAGCAAGGGGGGCTTAGCTTCGTGCTCAACTTCACTAGCTAAAAACTGGTGATAGGGTTTCAATTTTTTTTTGAGACAAGCCATTCATTTCAATGCTATTTAGGATGTATGGATTCATTGGACATCGCTTCCTGATATTATTAAAGTTTTTTTTAAGCATTATCAAAAAAAATTTTCTTCTCAAGAGTTAACTCCTGAACGGTATACTGCAATTCAAGCTTGTTGTGTAATTGTTCTTGAGAATATTTCAACTCTTCAAGAGAAATCTTGTGAACATCTTTTGTCATTGGATGATCTTGCTGAAGCCCTATCCAAGATGGCTAATGATAAAGCTCCAGTATTAGATGGATTTCCTTATGAATTTTATAAGGAGTACTGGAATATGGTTGGCCCAAATTTATTGTATGTTTATCAGGAAGTAGTGGCTTCTAGCTCTTTAGGTTCTATAATTAATAAGGGCAATATTAAATTCATTCCTAAGTAGGGGGATCTAGAAGTGCTCACCAAATGGAGGCCTATTACTTTAATCAATGTGAGTTACAAAATTATTGCTAAGGCTTTGACCTTATGCCTTAGACCTTTGTTGCCACTTATTATCCACACTGAGCAGACTAGGTTTGTGTAGAGTAGATACATTTTGGATAATGTAATTACTGTTTGGGAGGATATGGAATGGGATAGAGCCACTCAATAAAATACTCTTTTCATCAAGATTTATTTTGAGAAAGCCTATGATAGGATTGAATGGAATTTCATCCTTACCATGCTTCGATATCTTGGTTTCAGGCCACATTTTTTTAGGTCAATTAGTATGCTTTTTGTGGATGCTTCAACTGTGCTTACTTTGAACAATTGTTAGTCCGAATCAATTGGATTGTTTAGATCTATTATACAAGGCTGTCCTTTAGCTCCTCATATTTTCATATTGGTAGTTGAAGCTTTTGGATAACTTCTTGCTAACCAAGTGAGTCAAGGTAATATTAAGGGTATTTCTTTACCAGGAGAATATTCTCAACTCATAAATGGATATTTTGTAGATGATTCTTTTTTGACACTTCATGAGGATGAACACTCTGTCAAACAAGCACTAGATTGCCTGGATATTTTTTGCAAAGCATCAGGATCTAGCATTCAATGGAGGAAGACCTCATGTTTAGATAATCCTCTTTGGACCTTCCAAGCTGGCTTGAAAGCTTCCAATGGCATTGGATCTAGCCAAGGGAGATGTTTAAATTCCTTGGCATCCCATTTGCATTCCAGAGTCCCCCTACTGTCTTGTAGAATTATGTTTTATAAAAAGTAAAGAAAAAGATTTCCTTTTGCATCACTAAAAAACTTACTCTAGCCTAAAATTTTTAGGTGTGTTCCAAAATCATTGCTACTAATCATGTGTATTATTCATCATGTTGGGTCCCTTCTCAAGCCTTCTATAAATAATTGGAAAAGCTTTTAAGGGATTTTATTGGGGCTAACTCATCACATAAACAAGGGTTTCATCGATTTGCTTCGGAGATTTGTTGTCTTCCCTAAAAATCAGGAGGTATGGGACTACATGATTTTCAAAGACAAGGTTTTGCTTTTTCTGCTAAATGAATTCTTCGATCCTTAAGTGGTTATAAAGCTTAGAAAGTTCTAATTTGGTATTGCATTTCTACTGGTTCACCTCTTGGCAGGAAGGCTTGGAAAGACATAAATTTTCAATCCCTCCTGGTTGCTCCTATCCTAGTTAAAATTCAAGGCTCTTTTGTCATTCAGAGCATATGGAGGGCTTGGGAGAAAATTAAGCCCTGGTTGTGTTGGCAAGGGGATGTGCATCGAAAAGGTGCTTCTATTTCCACTTATAATGTTTGGTGGTCACCTTTTATTACTTTTCAAGGTTCTCCTCTTGCTTCCGTGCAATGGATTCATGCTCAACAATTCTTTAGGAAAGGGATTTCAACAGTGGTAGATTGTTTTTCAAGATATTCCAAGGATTGGATCCCATGGGATGATTTCAGGAGATTGTTTGGTCTACGACCAGATGATAAGAATACTTATGACATCATTTTGGATTGTATTCCTTTTTCTATTTGGCCCATTATCTATATATTCTCAAAATCCTTGGTGGTCTGACTATGGATGGTTTAAGAAAACCTTGCTTCTTACTTAAAAACCTAAGTTAGGGTATGCTTGACTTACACCCAATGTCCCTATAGTTCAAAGATTCAATGAGTGGTGGGATTTTCTTTCCACTCAGACTCGTTGGAGTGTAAGATTTGAAATAGCTTGGGCAGGATATATTGAACCCAAACATGATTTCTTTGCTTGGAGCTTATTATCCTATGGTCTTTATCTTGGACAAAGATTAAAATATCTTGGAATAGAGAATCCTTCTTGCCATTTTTGTGGTGCTCCAGAGGATCCCCTTCATATTTTTTGGTAGTGCAAGAAAGCTCGAATGGCCTGGGATTGGCTTGAGTCCTTCTTTCGGCCTCATATGGCTAGTTCATTCACCTGGCATCATGCTTTACTTGGCGACCCACCATATTTTTCCTTACCCTTGTTGGAAGTGTGGAACATTCTTTGCATTAGTGTTCTTTTTCATATTTGGAAAACTCGTAACAAAGTTCTCTTTTCTCAACAACATAGTTCATATGAGTTTTTAATTTCTAATAAGTGTACAGTTTATTCCAATTTTTGGCTCCAAATTTTAGTTCTAGTGGAGAAAGTTATATGGAGGTGGAGCATCTTCGCGCTCGTATGCAGCACTGGGGTAATGCCCCATGTATGATCAGTCGAATACCTTCTAAAGAGCCTTATCAGTCTCGTAAATTTTCTCGATTACGTTGTCGTCAATGAATTCCCTCTCAATATATAGAAAGACATTGGTCTCAATTGTCTCCTGTTCGTCAACCCCAAGGTAACATTGGCAATAATACATCTCATCATGGCAGTGACTGGGAGGTTTTCCAGATGGAGCTAGACCTAATTGTTTGTTGGGGAGATCCCATTCCCACATGCCCAGTCACTCCAGCTAATGTGGTGGCTTGGATGTATCTGATGGCATTGATGGCTCTGATACAGGTGATAATGTTCGCATGCTTAGGGAGGATGAGTGGCTTATTTACATTCCTTCTAATACTAGTTGACAACGTATGGAGAGTGAGGGACATTCACTTCGTGAGCATACCCCCCATGATTGACATGATTTAATGCATGCTTTTTGATAATGTGGTTGGTGACGGGTTTAACCCTATTTTTGTTGTTTTGAGTAACCACTTTCTAACTCAAACTGAGTTAGTGTGACTACCTATTGGGTATGTCTATCCACCATTTTTTTGTTGTAAAGAGTTGTGTTTTTAAATTAATTAAAAGTTAGGCCTTTGCATTAAAAAAAATGTTGAGTATATACTTAATAAATTTTATTTTTCTACATTAGAACATCATTTGTATTTAATAGATTTAAAAGACAAATGGAAATAATTTATAACTCTATCTCAAGCTATCCACCTAATTTACTAAAATAAATAAGGATATTCAAATTCAACTAATAAAAATTATAAAATTTTAATAATAATTATTACAAGCTAAAATAAAGCTTAATTATTTTTAATTGTTCATTGTAGGAAAGATGTTAAAAACAATATCCAATAATTTTTAAGTTTATTTATTTCTATGTATCCATTTGAGTGAGCAGATTCAAGGTTTCAAAACTATCCAAAAGAATATTGGATTATACACCACGATGAATAAACACTACATAACCTATGGTTTCTTAGACATTAAAAACTACTTTACTTTTTACTATTATAAAAATATAAGTAAAACAAAAAAACAAAATCCTATTTAAACAATGTTATCTGCATAACATTTAACAAAATTTAATTTTTATAATATAATATTATTTATATTTAATAAATTTAAAAGATAAATGTAAATAATTATTATTTTTTTTCAACTCAAAGTGAGGAAGGGAAAATTGATATGGGACCAGAAAAATTAGGTCCAATGCAACTTGAGCGTAGACAATTTCAATGTCCTTTCATCTTCAAATTGCATATCTATTCACCTAATTTGTTTTAACTATAATCTTTTTAATTTTTTAAATTCTTAATCTTACCCTTCCAAGCAAAATATTATTCATTCATACAACAGAGAGAGTTGTTTATAAATTTAACCTCCAAAATTAATATTACTCGTAGGTATTTCATTGATAATGATCTGTTTCCTGTTTGTCCGACGGTCACTTCATGCCACGTGTTGAACCAAACTAACAAATATGGTGCGAACCTCGTATTTCCATTAACGAAAAGGTGGATGTGTTAAAAGCCTTCGCTGATAGTTTGAACCGTGCCAACTGCGTTGAGAGTTACTAAAAAATTGTGATTGTAACCAAAAAAAAATATTAGACCTCTTTAGATTAAATTAAAATTTTAATATTATTTAATTATATTCAAAAGTTAAAAGTTAATTATTATGTTGAATTAATTTATAAATATTTTTAATTTATAAATTAATTTAAACGATTTTTAAAATATTAATTTATTTTCAAAATAAAAATAAAAATAAAAATAGTAATATTATTTAATTATATTAAAATATTAAAAATCAATTGTTGAATTAATAAACTTGCAAATATTTTAAATTTATAAAATAATTTATATGATTATTAAAATATTAATTTATTTTTAAAACAAAAAATATTTAAACACATATTATCTTAATATTAATAAAATTTTAAATTTTATTTTACATTAAATAAAAATCAAAATTATATATATATATATATATATATATATATATATATATATATATATATATATATATAATTTGTTCGATTAAATACTTCCTAGATGGAACGCCTCTTGTATATAACCCATATGTTGTATGGTAAGGAATATTTAATTGTCACCAAACATTATAATTATAGTATAATATAACCAACGCCTCTTATATATAACCCATACGTTGTATGGTAATGAATATTTAAATGTCACCAAACATTATAATTATAGTACAATATGACCACCTTTTTAGCAATCACGGACTCATATGGAGGTTGGCGTTTCCATAATAGATCTTGTCACGCCTCTTGTATATAACCCATACGTTGTATGGTAGGGAATATTTAAATGTCACCAAACATTGTAATTATAGTATAATATGACCGCCTCTTTAGCAATCACGGACTCATAGGGAGGGTGACGTTTCCATAACAGAGCTTGTCAAAACCATCACGACATTATGGCATTCGACTAGTGAGGGTGGCGTTTCCATAATAGAACTTGTCAAAACCATCACCACATTATGGCATTTGACTAGTGTTTTTGAAGGGTTGGTGTCTGTAAAATTTGAGCATTTATTAAGAGGAGATTTTGATTTAAATTTTGGAGGCATCTCTAAAATGGGTAAAAGTAGTAGTTTGACTTGAATCTGTTGAGTGTTAGCTTGACAACGATGTACCAACCCTGAGTCAAAGGGGTCTCCTTCACTCCGTACCGTGTTTACTAAAAGGAGGCCAGGGTTATAAAGACATCTTCAATAATTTAATGTGTTCGAAGACAAAAACCTTGGAAAGAATATCTAACCGTAACTATTAAAAAGAAAAGATAAAAGTACGAAAAGCTGGGAAGAAAGATTGCAATAGGCACAATGATATATGGTATTTTATCCTATTGAATTGGTGCTGGATTCAAATATGTGGGTGAAATTGTTTATTTTTATTCTTTATTTAAATAAAGTTGAAAGTGTTTTTAATATCATATATATATATATATATATTATTATTTTTTGATGAGGAACCTTTTATATACAACATATCTCCAACATGTGAGGGGAGAGATTTGAACCTGAGCCTCTTGATAACTGGAGAGTTTTAACTACCCACTTGCTCTTCAACTCCTCTGCGGATATATATAATTATTTTTTATATACATAGGTTTTTTTATCAGGGTGTTTTGGAATTGCGGATTGGTTTACTACCATCATTCGGAAAAACCACCGATTGGTCTACTATCTTTACCAACATTTATAATATTATAGTTTATATAAATTATAAATAAATTATAAAATTGGGATTGGAATCAGTAAAATCAAGTTGGCAAACATTCAACGGAAAACCGATCTGTCTACTACCTCACCCAACATTTATAATATTATAGTTTATATAAAATTATAAATAAATTATAAATTAAATGTTTTAGTATATATGTATTTTTAAAACAAATTATATGTGACTTTTATTAAGGGCTATTCTTATAACAATATTAAAATATTACATTTGTTGTTAAAGTTTTTTTTTTTTATTTGGTTAGTGCGAGAAACCCCTATGACCTCTCATAAGGGTGAGAGTTGAGCTTATCAATAGAGGTCAAACACACAACCATACACACATCCACCCACATTCACCCACACTGTTTGAACCTTGGATCTCCCGAAGAAGATCCAAAGGGTCGTTGCTACATTTATTGTTAAGTTAATTAAACCATATTTAACATGCTATTTTATCACTAATATTTTTCATTTTTTGAATGAAATATAATCTTCAACTTTCTCAAAGTGCTATGTTTTTATGTTTCTATAATCAACTTCTTAACATCATTTTTATTAAGAGATAAAATCTCATTTGGCTAGTTGTATTCTAAAATTCAAATTTCACCAGAATGAAGATCAACATCACCATTGAGTAAATTATTTGTTACCTCAATTTACTTCTCTATAAATATGCTTATATTTCCAAGAGATTGCCTCCAATATTGATAATGAACATCAACAATAATATTATTTTTAATCCAATCTCCACATCACAGTAATTTGTAAATCCTTCTCAATTGAAATATATTTCCAGCCTTCTTTGTCGCAATTTTAATCCCTATAAGAAGTGCCTTAGCGTTTGCATAGTTGTTAGTTGAAGTCCAATATGATTTTGAGTAAATGAAAAGAATTTTCCCTTCGTTATTTCCAAAAATACCATCTCAATTGTCATTTCCCAAATTTTCTTTAGAAGCAACATTTTTATTTTACCCTAGATCAAAGTAGATATTTTGTTTTAATACCATGACTCTTCTTTGTATGTTCAAATCTTGTAACCAAGTTGTTACCACCTCTTTTTCTGCACTTGATACTTCCCATGATGAGCACCATATATGTAAACATTTTGAAAGAGAGGCAATAATATGGTTTCAAAATTGGGCATAATTTTGAGTTTTATTTTTGAGTTGCAAACTTATTGCAATGGTAAGGGTTTTGGCCTCTCTTTGAGAGGTCTAAGGTTCAAACCCCACTTAGTATGAGGGGACCAAGACCCCTCATAAAAATTGAGATTTATTTTTAAAAATTCTATTATTCCTTTCAAGCCATAAATTCCAACAAATAATGGTAGGGCCAGTCCTCCACAAAATACATAATGCTTTAGCCTTGAAATAATTAATTCGATATTTCAATAACTCTTGTAATGTTGATGGAACTACCCAATATATTTTTATATTTATAAAAAAGGAACCCCAAATAGTGCGAGCAAAGGAACAATGAAGAAGTAAATGATTTGATATTTCTAAATTCTTCTTACATAAGGCACATCTAAAAAATCCATGATATCCTCTTCTTTGTAGTCTCTCTCCTATAAGAATCTTACTCTAAATTGCTAACCAAAGGAATGTTGAGGTCGTAGGAAGAGCCTCTAGTGACCAAACATTCTTTGAAAGAAAATCTTTGGGAGTAGGAAATTGTGATTGCTCTAAATATTTATATCCCAACTTGACCAAATATCAACCATATTTTGACAAATTCTAAATCAACTTTTTCTTTCATGTAAAAATCAGAAAAATAAAACTCTTGAAACACCTTTTGAAGTTCATTTGCAATTTGTTTGAGTTGCTCTCCTTCAACCAGGTTACTAATAGAAATCTATGATTTGGAGTTGGTGCTCATATTACTATAGTCTTTGACCTTTTTTAACAAGAAAGGCATGCTTGAGCCAATGGTTACCATTTTGAGTCAAAGATAAGATGATAAGGCTTCAACCAAGCATGAGACCAAAATTTGCATAATTCCCCTCATTGTATGACCATCTAATATGTTTTTTCTTTATCAATTGCAAACTATTAGATATGAAATTTCATGTTAACAATTCTTTGGGTAGGGTTATTTTCCTAAATAGTTTCATTGCATCAAGAGAACCTATATATCTTTGAAATAATAAATTTTGCAATTCTTTCCTTGATCTCTAAATAGAAATCCATAATTTGGAGTTGCTCATATTATTATAATCTTTGACCTTTGTTAACAAGCTAGGCATGGTTGAGCTAATGATTACCTTTTTGAGTCAAATATAAGAGAATAAGGCTTCAACCAAGCATCAGACACCAAATTTACATAATTCCCCTCATTGACTGGCCATCTAATATACATTTTTTATCAATTGAAAACTATCAGATATGAAGTTTCATGTTGACAATTCTTTGGATAGGGTTCTTTTTCTAAATAGTTTAATTTTTTAAAGAAAATAAGTTATATATTGATATTTAAATTTACAAAGAATAATTAGGTCACAAGATTGTTGGTCAAAAGGAGGAACACACAACAAAGCAAATTTAAAAACTCCAAAAAGTGCAACAATATACCAAAAGTGCTCGAGATGTAAAGGGTACCATAATCACTGAGAAAAATTGAAAATTCCAAAAGCTCCAAAATCATGCAATTTTGTAGGATTTTCTAAAGGCATCAAAATCTCTAGAGGCACCAAAATATTTAAAGGATCCAAAATCTCCAAAGGCTCCAAAATTACCAAATGTTGGAAATATGAGCAAGGTTTGTTGTCCTTGATGTCAATAGGAAAGCAAGGTTTATCATCATTAATGTCATGAGGATGATGATCAAGTTTCAATGCCATCCATGCATTTATGTCAAAAGGTTGATGTCCAAATTCTGTTGTTATAAATGTCCTCCAATGGTTTTTCCGGCAAGGGAAGAAACAGGTTAATAAAAATAATATTATTATAATATAATATTATAATATTTTCAGGTTATAGTTTGACATGAAGAGAAACAAACGTTGTGGAGTGATAAATTTATTATTTTCCAAAATACCTATGTGAAATTTTATAATGCCCTAAGTTTTAAATTATTTAAATTTAAAAATTTTACCTAAAGGTAAAATTAAAATTAAAATTAATTTAAAGTGCCATAATTCGAATTAAATTCGAAATAAAATTATTTCATCCGTCGATGTGTTTGAATATACTGCCATGCATATAAAAGGGGGGTAAGAACCCACCTTAGAAATTCATCGATGCGATCAATTTGAATGTGAGATGAATTTGTGCGCTACAGGTCTAAAGGAAATCACGTGTGTTAAAAATATTTAAGGAGAAAGACGAAGGCATAAGTTTTAGTGGGGCACACTTCTCAAATGCAGAAGTGTTGGTAGCACAGTTGGCAACAAGGGTAGCGTTAGGTTGCTCACAGGTGATAGGTCATGGGTTCAAATCCGTACAATAGTTCTTTGGGTAAGGCAAAGTTGGTTTTCATTTTTAGTTCACACCATTGGAGGAAACTTAAGAGGGAGGCATGAGCCTCGTTTGTTGCGTGTGGGTACGCAGTCCACTTGGTGGACGTGCACTGTGAGGAAGCACTTGGGAGAAGGGGATCATGAGGTTGAAACCCGTTGTGCTTATTTTTGTTGTAAGTATAAGGTATGCGCTCATTTGCTAAGGTTTGATATTGCACGTGAAATGCATAAAGGTGGAAATTAAATTTTTAATTTCTTAAAGGTTTCAGTTATTAAAATTTGAATAGTTAAAAGGGTTTATAAGTTATAAAGGGAGATAAAAGGGTATGCAAAATTTTAATAAGGTGTGCCAAGGGTGTTAGATATTTTTGTTGAAATAAAGTTATATTACAAAAATTGATTTGAAAGGAGAAATAAGGTATAGTTGATATTTGATATTTTGAATTGGTGAAATATTTTTTGAAAGAAAATATTAAGAAATTTTTTTTGCTAACCCTTGAGATTGGCAAAAGAGAGTGAGTGTGATTGAGATAGGTTTGGAGAATCAAATCTTCTTCAAAACAAAGGTATGGGCATATCTTCCTTGTCAGTAAAATATTGTTGGATGTTGCGAATGCTAAGTTGGAGTGAAAAGGTTTGTTTGATAAACATTGTTGGAAATATTGAGTATCATTGTTATGTGAGATTAATAACTATCTTGAACTAGGATTTGTGAAATATTATGAGTATCATTGTTATGTGAAGTTGAGAACTATCTTGAACTAAGGTTTGTGAAAGATCATGAGTATCATTGTTATGTGAGATTTGTTTGATAAGCATTTTTGACTAAGATTTCATTGAGTGATTTATTGAGTGGAGTTGATTGGGCTTAGTTGATTGGAAGTGTTGGAGTGATAGTTCAAGTACTGTGAAATAAATTATTCTTTATTCTTAATTTATTTGAAGAAAGTTTGGAAGTAATAGAGTGTTGTGTGAGAGTGAAACATATTGAGTCTCTAACCATTCTCTATATGTTTCTGTGACAAAACAAGAGAGATTGAAAGTGATTGAATATTGTTGTGAGTAAGAAGCATATTGAGTCTCTAACCATTCTCTATATGTTTATGTGAGATTAAAACAAGATTCTGTGTGAAGCTTGTTTGTGTGATTGAAGAGGTTTTCTGTAATAGAGTGAGTTGAGTTGAGTGAGATTTTGTGGAAGCTTACAATCAGATTGGACAAAGTTGAGGTAAGTCTTGGTGAAGACTTGTTGGACAAATTTGTGTGAGCTTTTGTGGAAGCTTACAATGCAGATTTGAGACAAGTCTTGGTGAAGACTTGTTGAGTAGTTTGGACAAGTTCTAGTGAGGACTTGTAGATCATATTTGAGGTAAGTCTTGGTGAATAATTGAGAGCAGTGAGAGCAAGTTATAGAGAGGACTTGTGGATATATTTGAGGTAAGTCTTTGAGAAGACTTGTGAGCAGATTTGATTGATTGATTTTTTCAAACCTTGAGTTAAGGTTTGGGACAAATATAGTAGAGTTGATTTGTGATTGGATCAAGCCTTGTGTTAAGGCTTGAGGATATATTTGAGAAAAAATATTGAGAAAATTTATACTAGACCGAAGGACTATGTTTAGTGTATATTTGAGGACAAAGATTGAGCAAATTTGTGCTAGATCGAAGGACTGTGTTTAGTACAAATTTGAGATAGAGTCGAGAGCAAGATTTGGAGGTGACAAAGAAGAGGAAAATAGTCTCTAGTTGATAGAGATTAGTTATCCAGGGCAGTGAGGATAGGTATTCTAAGTGAGGACAGGAGCCTTCAGTGGAGAGAGATCCACAAGCCAGTATAGTTGAGGCAATAGTCTTCTAGAGGTTCACCAACCAGAGTAGAGGAGAAGGCGTTCTCCTGTGGATAGATATCCAAAAACTAGATAAGGGTATTGGTGTCTTCTGTGGATAGATATCCATGAACTTGATTAGGGGATTGGTGTCTCATTTGGATAGAGGTCCATAAAAATTGTAATAGGGAAAGGATTCCAAAGATATTTGTTGAGAAAAATTTAGTGAAATATTTTCTATGTGGAGTAGCTCACATTGGGTGAACCACGTTAAATTGGTGTCTCTATTGTGTATGGTGATTTATGCATTACTTTCAAAATTGCTATTGACATTGCATTGATATATTGGATTATATAGCTTGAGTAAAGAAAAGTAAAAAGTAGTCTTATAATGTTCACCCCCCTCTTAGTATAAGCTTGTGTTCTTCAATTGGTATAAGAGTGGGTTCCTTCAAAATAGTTTAACAACTTGAAGGAAAATATTACAAGAACACAGATGGATTCTAAGGATGGATCTTCAGGGAATTCAACACCATTGTTCGATGGGAAAAATTATGTGCTTTGTAGTATAAGAATGAATATTCACCTTATGGCACTTGGAAATGAGGTATGAGAAGTAGTTGAGAATGGATACATACCACCAACTACTCCACCTACAGATAAAGATGGTAATATTCTATATCATTACAACTCAAGAGCAATGAATGGAATTTTGAAAGGTTTGCGTGAAACAAAGTTTATAAATGCTATGCACTACAAATCAGCAGAGGAAATTTGGGATAAATTGCAAGGCATATATGAAGGATATTAAAAGGTCAAAATGATAAAGTTGTGAAATTACAAAGGAATATTTGAAGACCTAAAGATGAAGGATGAAGAAAACATTATTGTATACCTACTTTATGTAGACAAGGTTGTTAAATCCATGCAAGGACTTGGGATTGAAGTTCAAGAAACTGATGTTTGTGATAATATTTTAATGTCACTCCCAAAAAGGTTTAGTGAAAATATTTTAGCTATAGAAGAGTCAAAAGATATTGATATTTTGACAAGGGATGAATTACATGGCATTCTCATAGCTTTTGAGATGAGAATAAAAGAGGAACCTATTTCTAAAAAGGAAGCATCCTTCAAAGTTACTAAGAAGTCAAAGGGTAAGAAGTTAGATTCAAGCATTGAGTTATCTAGTGATGAATAATCAAATTATGGCAAAAGAAACAAGGACTCAAGAAAGTATAAAGGTTTGAAATCAGTTAGATATTTTCATTGTGGAAAGTATGGTCATTATGCATCTAATTTTCCAGAATCTGGAAATAACAATGATGAATAAAAATAAAATCATAAGAATAGGGAAACAAAAAATACAGGTACCAAAAAAAAAGTAGGATGGACAAGGCAAGCAAGGAAAGAAGTTTTTTCAAAGGCATAAGAAAAGTTTCTATGCAGATAAGGCAGGTAAGAGATCAAGCTATAGTGATGAAATTTCCTTAGATAATGATAAATATGAAGTACTATTTCTAGCAAAAGAAAAAGAAGTGATTAGAAAAAGGTCACCAATGATTCTCAAGTATTTTAGATGTGGTAACTTTGGTCATATTAAAGATAGTTGTAAAAGGAATGGATTCAGTTTCAGTGATGATGAATATGAAGATACACTTGAAGGACCAAAAGAAAACCTTCTTATGGCAATAGAAGAAGAAGGGAGTACTTCTAATGCAAATTAGTCAAAAAGGAATGAAGATAATCCTAAAGGTAAACAAATAGAGGAAGAATCAGAGAAAGGATAAGTTGATATTGAAGGTGAACTTATTTTTGCCCTTGATACACTAAGGGAGGTAAGAAAGCAAAACTTAAAACTCAAGCTTAAATTTAAAGAATGTGATGAAGAGAAAGGAAAGCTTATAGAGGATCTAACCAACTCAATAGCTAAGGCAAGGAGGTTTAAAGAGAAGTTACAAGCTAAGGTTTTTGAATGTGAAAGGTTAGAGCAAGATGTAGCTTCACTAAGGAAGAAAGTAAAAGAGTCTAAAGATAAGCTACACAAGTTTAGAAAGATCTCAAAAACCATAGACAATATTATCAAGGTATAGAGGTATTCATAAAAAAAAATAGGACTTGGATTTGAACAGGAACAAAGAAAACAAGGAGAAGTGTCAATCTCAAGCTCTGAAGAAGAAGAAACTTCAGAAGAAGAAAATATAAGAGAAAGTGAGACTTTTGAGGATGAGTTGAACAATAAAGAGTTCAATAGGAAAATGAACAATGCACAAATGAGGAATAGATGGAATAGGAAGCAACACAGGTTAGAAGAGACTAAGAGACCAATGGGGTCATGGCAAGGTAGTTTCAATGGACGATGTTGCTTATGTTACAAGTTTGGACACAAGGCTTCACAATGTAGGACACATGGAAAACAAGAATATGGGAATTTCAGATTAAAGTATCTTTTTTAAGGGTATTGCTTCTCTTGTAATCAGTTTGGTCACAAGGTAGTAAATTGCAGGGTTCATGATAAAAATGGATATGGCTTAACCAGAAGAAACTTCAAGATAGTTGCACCTCCAAAGAATAACAAAATTAAGTGTTATAAGTGCAATAATTATGGGCATACAACAAAGTGGTGTAGAGTAAAAATTCTAGAGACAAGCAAAAACAAAAATAGTCAAAGGAATCAAAAGGATCAATTGAGGAAGAAAGTGGACAAAGGTAAAGATTAGTGTTTTTTTGGAGTAGAAATACTCCCACCCTAGAATTAACCACCTCAAGAGGATGTGAGGGAGGGGCTAAGCTAAGAGTCTCATTTTTAGCCTTGATCCCCAAAGGTGACCCTTTGCCATTTATGTGAAAGGGGAGAGATTTGAGTTAGGGGGAGAGAATTTAGCCAGGGGGAGCAATTTCTCAAGGGGAGTAGAACAGAAAAAGTTAAAGGAAATGGTAAAAGAAAAGTGGGTTGCCATCAATGACAAAGGGGGATATTATTGGAAATATGAGCAAGGTTTGTTGTCATTGATGTCAAGAAGAAAGTAAGGTTTGTTATCAATGATGTCAAGAAGAAAGCAAGGTTTGTCATCATTAATGTCATGAGGATGATGACCAAGTTTCAATGTCATCTATGCATTTATTTCAAAAGGTTGATGTCCAAATTTTGATGTTATAAATGTCCTCCAGTGGTTTTTCCAACAAGGCAAGAAGTAGGTTGATACAAATAATAATATTATACTATTTTGTAGTTATAGTTTGGCATGAAGTGAAATAAAGGTTGTGGAGTGATAAATTTATTATTTTCCAAAAGACCCATGTGAAAGTTTATAATGCCCTAAGTTTTAAATTATTTAAATTTAAATATTTTACCTAAAGGTAAAATTTAAATTTAAATTAATTTAAAGTGCCATAATTCAAATTAATATCGAAATCGAATTATTTCATTCGTTGACGTGTTTGAAGATATTGACATGCATATAAAAGGGGGTAAGAATCCACATTATAAATTCATCCATGCGATCGATTTGAATGTGAGATGAATTTGTGCACTAAAGGTCTGAAGGAAATCACATGTGTTAAAAAGCTTTAAGGAGAAAGGTGAAGGCATAAGTTTTAGTGGGGAACACTTCTCAAACACAGAAGCACTGGTAGCATAGTTGGCAGCGAGAGCAGTTCTAGATCACTTGCAGGTGATAGGTCGCGAGTTCAAATCCATGCAATAATATTTTTGGTAAGGCAGAATTGGTTTTTGTTTTTAGTTTACACCATCATAGGAAGCTTAAGAGAGGGGCATGAGCCTCGTTTGTTGTGTGTGGGTACACAACCCTCTTGGTGGGCACGTTCTTTGTGAAGGCACTTGGGAGAAGGGGATTGTGAGGTTGAAACCCATCAAGATTCTTTTTATTGCAAGTATAAGTTATGAGCTCATTTGCTAAGGTTAGATATTGCACACGAAATGCATAAAGGTGGAAATTAAATTTTTAATTTCCTAAAGGTTTCAATTATTAAAATTTGCATAGTTAAAAGGGTTTATAAGTTATAAAGGGAGATAAAAGGGTATGCAAAATTTTAATTTGGGTGTTTTATTTTTAAGTGGATAAAAGGAGTAATAAGGTGTACCAAGGGTGTTAGATGTTTTTGTTGAAATAAAGTTATATTATAAAAATTGATTTGAAAGGAGAAATAAGGTATAGTAGATATTTGATATTTTGAATTGATGAAATATTTTTTGAAAGAAAATATTAAGAACAAATTTTTGCTAACCCTTGATATTGGCAAAAGAGAGTGAGTGTGATTGAGATAGGTTTGGAGAATCAAATCTTCTTCAAAAAAAAGGTATGGGCATATCTTCCTTGTGAGTAAAATATTTTTGGATGTTGCGAATGCTAAGTTGGAGTGAAAATGCTTGTTTGATAAATATTTTTGGAAATATTGAGTATCATTGTTATGTGAGATTGAAAACTATATTGAACTAAGATTTGTGAAATATTATGAGTATCATTGTTATGTGAAGTTGAGAACTATCTTGAACTAAGGTTTGTTAAATATCATGAGTATCATTGTTATGTTAGGTTTTTTTGATAAGCATTGTTGACTAAGATTTTATTGAGTGATTTATTGAGTGGCGTTGATTGGGCTTAGTTGATTGGAAGTGTTGGAGTGATAGTTCAAGTTTTGTGAAACAAATTGTTCTTTATTCTTAATTTATTTGAAGAAATTTTGAAAGTAATAGAGTGTTGTGTGAGAGTGAAACATATTGAGTCTCTAACCATTCTCTATATGTTTCTGTGACAAAACAAAAAATATTGAAAGTGATTGAATATTGTTGTGAGTAAGAAGCATATTGAGTCTCTAACCATTCTCTATATGTTTCTGTGATATTAAAAAAAGATTCTGTGTGAAGCTTGTTTTTGTGATTGAAGAGGTTTTATGTAATAGAGTGATTTGAGTTGAGTGAGATTTTGTGGAAGCTTACAATCATATTTTATAGAGTTGAGGCAAGTATTGGTAAAGACTTGTTGGACAAATTTGTGTGAGCTTTTGTGGAAGCTTACAATGTAGATTTTAGGCAAGTCTTGGTGAACACTTATTGAGCAGTTTTGACAAGTTATAGTGAGGACTTGTAGAGAAGATTTGAGGTAAGTCTTGGTGAAGACATGAGAGCAATTAGATCAAGTTATATATAGGACTTGTGGATAAATTTGAGGTAAGTCTTTACGAAGACTTGTGAGCAGAGTTGATTGATTAATTTTTTCAAACATTGAGTTAAGGTTTGGGATAAATTTGAGGATAGATATTGAGCATATTTGTACTATAATGCAGGGCTTTGTTTAGTGTAGATTTGAGACAAATATTGAGAAAATTTGTGCTAGATCGAAGGACTATTTTTAGTGCAAATTTGGTCTAGAGTTGAGAGAAAGCTTTGGAGGTGACAGAGTAGAGGACAATAGTATCTAGTGGATAGAGATCCATTATCCAGGGCAATGAGGATAGGTATTCTGAGTGAGGACAAGAGTATTTAGTGGAGAGATATCCACAAGTCAATGTAGTGGAGGCAATAGTCTTCTAGAGGTTCACCAACCAGAGTAGAGGAGAAGGAGTTCTCCTATAGATAGAGATCCACAAACCAGCTAAGGAGATTGGTGTCTTCTGTGGATAGAGATCCATGAATTTGATTAGGGTATTGGTGTCTCATTTTGATAGAGGTCCGTAAACATTGTAATAGGGAAAGGATTCCTAAGATATTTGCTGAGAAAAATTTAGTGAAATATTTTCTTCGTGGAGTAGCCCAAATTGGGTGAATCATGTTAAATTGGTGTCTCTATTGTGTATGGTAATTTATGCATTGCTTTCATTACTGCTATTGACATTGCATTGATATATTGGATTATATAGCTTGAGTAAAGAAAAGTAAAAAGTGGTCTTATAATGTTCACCCTCCCTCTTAGTATAATCTTGTGTTATTCAATTGGTATCAGAGTGGGTTCCTTCAAAAGAGTTTAACAACTTGAAGGAAAATCTTACAAGAAAAAAGATGGATTCTAAGGATGGATCTTTAAGAAATTCAGCACCATTGTTCGATGGGAAAAATTATGTACTTTGTAGTATGAGAATGAATATTCACCTGATGGCGCTTGGAAATGAGGTATGGGAAGTAGTTAAGAATGGATACATACCACCAACTACTCCACCTACAGATAAATATGGTAATATTCTATATCATTACAACTCAAGAGCAATGAATGGAATTTTGAAAGGTTTGCATGAAACAAAGTTTATAAAGGTTATGCACTACAAATAAGCAAAGGAAATTTGAGATAAATTGTAAGACATATATGAAGGAGATAAAAAGGTCAAAAGGCAAAGTTGTAAAATTACAAGGGAATATTTGAAGACCTAAATATGAAGGATGAAGAAAACATTGTTGCATACCTACTTCATGTAGACAAGGTTGTTAACTCCATGCAAGGACTTGGGCTTGAAGTTCAAGAAACTGATGTTTGTGATAAGATTTCAATGTCACTCCAAAAAATATTTAGTGAAAATATTTTAGCTATATAAGAGTCAAAAGATATTGATATTTTGACAAGGTATGAATTACATGGCATTCTCACAACTTTTGAGATGAGAATAAAAGAGGAACCCATTTCTTAGAAGGAAGCAACCTTCAAAGTTACTAAGAAGTCAAAGGGTAAGAAGTTAGATTCAAGCATTGAGTTATCCAATGATGAAAAAGCAAATTATGGCAAAAGAAACAAGGACTCAAGAAAGTATAAAGGTTTGGAATCAGTTATATATTTTCATTGAGGAAAGAATGGTCATTATGCATTTGATTGTCCAGAAGCTGGAAATATCAATGAAGAATAAAAACATGATCATAAGGATAGGTAAACAAAAAAATATAGGTACCAAAAGAAAAGCAGGGATGGATAGGGTAAGCAAGGAAAGAAGTTTTTTCAAAGGAATAAGAAGAGTTTCTATGTAGATAAGGCAGGTAAGAGCTCAAGTGATAGTGATGAAATTTCCTTAGATAATGATAAATATGAAGTATTGTTTCTAGCAAAAGAAAAAGAAGTGATTAGAAAAAGGTCACCAATGATTCTCAAGTATTTTAGATGTGGTAACTTTGGTCATCTTAAATATAGTTGTACAAGGAATGGATTCAGTTTCAGTTATGATGAATATGAAGATACACTTGAAGGACCAAAAGAAAACCTTCTTATGGCAATAGAAGAAGAAGGGATTACTTCTAATGGAAATTCGTCATAAAGGAATGAAGATAATCCTAAAGGTAAAAAAATAGAGGAAGAATAAGAGAAAGGAGAAGTTGATCTTGAAGGTGAAGTTATTTTTTCCCTTGATACACTAAGGGAGGTAAGAAAGCAAAACTTAAAACGCAAGCTTAAATTTAAAGAATGTGATGAAGAGAAAGGAAAGCTTATAGAGGATATAACCAACTCAATAGCTAAGGCAATGAGGTTTAAAGAGAAGTTAGAATCTAAGGTTTTAGAATGTGAAAGGTTAGAACAAGAAGTAGCTTCACTAAGGAAGGAAGTAAAAGAGTCTAAAGATAAGCAATGCAGGACACATGAAAAACAAGAATATGGAAATTTCAAATTCAGGCATCTTTTTCAAGGGTATTGCTACTCTTGTAATCAGTTTGGTCACAAGGTAGTAAATTGTAGGGTTCATGATAGAAATGGATATGGCTTCACCAGAAGAAACTTCAATACAGTTGCACCTCCAAAGAATAACAACATTAAGTGTTATAAGTGCAATAATTATGGGTATACAACAAGGTGGTGTAGAGTAAAAATTCTAGAGACAAGCAAGAAAAAAAATAGTCAGAGGAATCAGAAGGATCAGTTGAGGAAGAAAGTGGACAAAGGTAAAGATCAGTGTTTTTTGAGAGTAAAAATACTCCCACCCTAACATTAACCAACTCAAGAGGAGGTGGGGGAGGGGCTAATATAAGAGTCTCATTTTTAGCCTTGAGCCCCAAAGGTGACCCTTTGCCATTGATGTCAAAGAGGGAGATATTTGAGTTAGGGGGAGAGTGTTCAGTTAGGGGGAGTAGTTTCTCAGGTGGATTAGAACAGAAAAGGTAAAGGAATTGGTAAAATAAAAATGGGTTGCCATCAATGACAAAGGGGGATATTGTTGGAAATATGAGCAAGGTTTGTTGTCATTAATGTCAAGAAGAAAGCAAGGTTTTTTGTCATTGATGTCAAGAAGAAAGTATTGTTTGTCATAATTATTATCATGAGGATGATGACCAAGTTTCAATTTCATCCATGCATTTATGTCAAAATATTGATGTCCAAATTTCGGTGTTATAAATGTCCTCCAGTGGTTTTTCCAGCAAGGCAAGAAGTAGATTGATAAAAATAAAAATATTATAATATATACTATTATAATATTTTCTAGTTATAGTTTGGAATGAAGAGAAACAAAGGTTGTGGAGTGATAAATTTATTATTTTCCAAAAGACACATGTGAAACTTTATAATGCCCTAAGTTTTAAATTATTTAAATTTAAATATTTTACCTAAAGGTAAAATTTAAATTTAAATTAACTTAAAGTGCCATAATTCTAATTAATATCGAAATCAAATTATTTCATACGTCGAAGTCTTTGAAGATATTGCCATGCATATAAAAGGGGGTGATGCAGGAGCATCCGGTGGCGAAGTTGCAATCTTGCATCACCCAAAATGTGTTTTTTTTCTTAAGTACTAAAACTGTCGCGATATCGCGATGCTTTTTGAAGAAGGGCACTAGCGGGCCAATCTGTCACGATATCGCGACGTTTTTTTTGAAAAAGCACGGTCGGGACGCCAAACTGTCGCGAAATCGTGACATTTCTAAAGCAGCGTAGTCGGGACGCCAAACTGTCATGAAATCGTGACATTTCTATAGCAACATGGTCTGGACGCAAAATGGTCGCGAAATCGTGACACTTTCGAAAGCAGGATTTGAAAGCACAGGGACATCTTTGGCAAAAATGCTCTAAGGCACAAGAATGGTCACGAAATCGTGACACCTTCGAAGGCAAGCTTAAAGGACGTCGTGAAATCACGACACCTTCAAAGATAAAGTTTAAAAGACGTCACAAAATTGTGACACTTCTGGGAGGCAAGACTTGGAAGCATAAAGACATCGCAACACCTTCGAAGGCAGAGCTCAAAGATGTCGCGAAATCATGACATATCCGAAGGAAAGGTTCCACAATGCAAAGATGTCACGAAATCGTGACATATCCGGGGGCAAGGTTCCACAATGCAAAGATGTCGCGAAATCGTGACACTTTCAAGCCAAGACATACGAAATGCAAAGATGTCGTGAAATCGTGACATGTCACGATTTTGCGGCCCAAAACGAGGTAGCAAGTACGGAACACAAAGATGTCACGAAATCGCAACATGTCACGGTTTCGCGGCCCAAGGGAGGAAGGTGAGTAAGAAAAGCCTAGACATCGTGATTTCGTGACGTGTGGCAGAATCACGGCCCTAAGGAGGAGAGAGAAGCCTAACACCAAAACGTCGCGATATCGCGACCAAAGAGGAGAGAGAAAGTATTGGAGCAAAAACGTCGTGATATCACGACCAGAGCTCTCACGACGTTGACCAGCCGATGATTATAGAGACTAGTGCAAAGGGACACGTGGCATGAAGTTATAGGTGGCTCGAGAGTATGAAGCGGTTACAGGGGGAATGACAGTAGGAAACATGGCATCAACTGCAAGTGGCCATGGCGCATTCTTATGAATGATGACTTGGCAGAGGATTGACAGGTGGATGTAGGGCATACCGCCACTACAGGCCATGATTTTTTTTTGATGCACCTGGCAGCATCATGCAGGCGGGACAGAGCATTCGTGCGGGTGGTATGGGGAGTCTCGCATTCAAGGTAATGATGGTCCAAAGAGATTCGAGCCTAGGGATAAAAAAAAAAGGCCCACACTTTGCGTAATGATGGAGAAGGAGGAGGTCGATCTAAGAGCCCTACAGAGGCAAGTTGAGGCCATGCAAGAGGAAATTAGAAGAGGAGTCGAGCTGAGAAGGGAAGAACCCAGTGAAGATGAAGTGTGGGAAGAAGAAGTTCCATCTGATGAGGAAGAGGCCTTGGATCCAGCAGAAGCTAGGTTGTATCGGGCTATCTCCCAGATCGGGAAGAAGCCAAAATTTGACGTCTCCACTTACTCTGGGAACCTCAACCCTAAGGAGTTGATAGACTGGATCAACGATATGGAGGAGTATTTCGAATATGAAGAGATATCAGATCCAAATCGGATCAGGTTCACGAAAACCAAGTTGAAAGTACATGCTAGCATCTGGTGGAAAGGGGTGCAGTTGGAAAGGAACAGGAGGGGAAAGGAAAGGATCATCAGGTGGGATAGGATGGTAGAGAAACTAAAGAGGCAGTTCATACCTGCAGATTATGAGTTGGACTTGTTAAAAAAAATGTAGTCTTCGACAGGCTAGTAAGACTGTCAAGGAATATACTGAAGAGTTCTATCAAATCTCTATCAAAACTGGCCATTCGGAGGTGAACAAAGAGAATGTCACACGTTACATAAATGGATTGCGAACCAGCATTCAAGAAGAGCTAGGGCTGGTTAGAATGAGCACGATGGAGGATGCATATCAGTTTGCATTAAAAGTGGAAGAGAAATTAAATAGAAGGTTTGATGGCAAGCAGAGAGGGAAGGACAGGGGTGGAAGAGCTGGTGGAAGAGGCAGTGGTGGAAGATACAAAGATTTTGGGAAAATTGGTGAAGCTAGCAGTAGACAGAAATAGAAAGAGGTGAAAGAGGAGGATGACCAATGCCCACACAATCAGAGCAACAACTACCCAAGAGGAAGAGGTAGGTCTGGGCGAGGGTTTGGAAGAGGTGTTTTTAGAGGAACCTGCTTCAACTGCGGAGAGGAAGGACATAGGGCATACAACTGCCCGTAGCATCAAGAGAGGCCAAATCAAAGACCTGAGGGTCAGGCCCGAGCTACTGTAGCAGATGAAGGTGTAGAATCTGAGCACTCAGAGGAGGCAGAAGGAGGAGAAGCGATGATCATCAAAAGAGTCCTGTTAAACAAAGAAAAGGGAGACCAAAGGAACAACCTGTTTCGTACAAGATGCAAGTGTGCAGGCAAGGTATGTAACATCATCATAGATAATGGAAGCACTGATAATTTGGTTTATGAGGAAATGGTTGCCAAGCTGCAGTTGGAAAGGAGAAAACACCCACACCCTTATTGAATTGCATGGTTGCAAAAGGACCATCGGGTGCTGGTGAGTGAGCAATGTTTGGTGAAGTTCAACATTGGAACTTACCAAGATGAAGTGTTATGTGACATCTTGCCCATGGATGCATGTCACCTGCTGCTTGGGAGGCCATGGCAGTTTGACCGAAGTGCTGTTCATGATGGTCGAGCCAACACATATTCTCTATCAAAGAATGGAGTTCGCCATAAGTTAAAACCCCTAAAGGAGGCGAATGAGAAAGTATGCAGCAGTGCACAAGTCTGTCTAGTTGATGGCAGAAGATTCTTGGAAGGCCTGAAGCTAGATCATATGTGCTATGCTATAATCCCCAGGGTTAGGGAAGAAGGATGCAAGGAGATTCCAATGGAAGTCATGGGACTGTTAGAAGAATTCCCTGATATCATTTTTGACAATTTTCCTGAAGGTTTACCACCTGTTAGGAAGATCAGTCACCACATAGATCCGGTGCCCGGATCGAGCTTGCCAAACAAGGCCGCACATCGAATGACACTAGTGGAAACTGAAGAATTAAATCGGCAAGTTCAAGATCTATTGAAGAAAGGCCTGATAAGGGAGAGTCTTAGTCCATGTGCTATACCAGCAGTACTAGCACCCAAGAAGGATGGAGAATGGAGGATGTGCACCGAATCTCATGCAATCAACAAGATCACCATTAAATACAGGTTCCCCCTACCGAGAATGGATGATATCATGGACTGCTTGGGTGGAGCTGAGTACTTCACAAAAATTGATTTGAAAAGTGGATACCATCAGATCCGCATTAGAGAAGGGGATGAACGAAAGACAACTTTTAAAACTAGAGAGGGGTTGTATGAGTGGTTGGTTATGCCATTTGGATTAACCAATGCACCTAGTACCTTCATGAGGTTAATGAATGAAGTTCTGAAGGAATTTTTGGGCAAATTTGTTATTGTTTACTTAGATGATATACTGATTTTTAGCAGAACCTTAGAGGAGCACCTGATGCACATCAGGAAGGTTTTTGAGAAACTATGGGAGGAACAGTTACTGATCAATCTGAAGAAGTGCAACTTCGTGAAGGAGCTGGTATACCTGGGATTTGTCATATCAGCAAATGGTCTCAAGATGGACCCCAAAAAGGTGAGGGCTATTCTAGAATGGCCTGTCCCAAGAAGTGTGACCGAGGTTAGATCATTTCATGGTCTGGCCAGTTTCTACAAAAAATTCATTAGAAACTTCAGCAGTATTTGCTCATCTCTTACAGAGACAATGAAGGGGAACAAGAAGGAATTTCACTGGACAGTTGGAGCAGACAAAAGCTTTGATATGCTAAAGAAGAAGGTCACTGAGCAACCCATCTTAGCACTTCTAGATTTCAATAAGGTGTTTCAGGTAGACTGCGATGCAAGTGGCAATGCCATAGGAGTTGTATTGAGCCAAGAGGGTAGGCCTGTTGCATATTTCAGCGAAAAAACTCAATGATACTAGAAGGAAGTATACGGTGTATGATAAGGAGTTCTACGCCATAGTCTAAGAGCTTAAGAAATGGAGGCATTATTTGTTGCCCAAGGAGTTTGTTCTTTACACCGACCATCAAGCGCTGTAGTATATCAATAGTCAAGGCAAATTGAATCAGAGGCACCTGAAATGGGTAGAGTTCCTGCAGAGCTATACCTTTGTACTGAAGCATCGGAGTGGAAGATCCAATAGGGTGGCAGATGCATTGAGTAGGAGGCAATGTCTCATGACAGAAATGAGAGTGGAGGTTGTAGGGTTTGCTGAGCTCAAGAACTTATACCCTACAGACCCCGATTTCGCAGAAGCTTGGAAATCCTGCACTGCGCCTGTTGCGTTGGACAAGACTAGATGGTTGGATTACCTGATTCAATATGGAATGCTGTTTAGGGGGAATCAATTGTGCATTTCGAGGAGCTCAATGAGAGAGAACCTCATTAAATAAAAGCACAGTGGGGGTTTAGCTGGACACTTTGGTCGTGACAAGACCATCTCACTGGTTAGTGAAAATTATTGCTGGCCACAATTACAGCAGGATGTGGCAAAGTTTATGCAGAGTTGTAGGATTTGCTAGATGGCAAAGGGTATGAGGCAGCCTACTGGTTTGTATCAACCGCTACCTATAGCCGAAATGCCGTGGGAAGATATTAGTATGGATTTTGTGCTTGGTTTGCCTAGGACGTAGAGGGGGCACGATTCCATATTTGTGGTAGTGGACAGATTTTCAAAAATGGCACACTTTATCCCATGCCAGAAGACTAGCGATGCGGTCCATGTAGCTGGTTTGTTCTTTAAGGAAGTGGTACGCCTTCATGGGCTGCCAAGAAGCATTATGTCGGACAGGGATACCAAGTTTGTAGGTTATTTTTGGAAGACCCTGTGGAAGAAGCTGAGGACGGAGTTAAAGTTTAGTTTTGCATACCACCCCAAAATAGATGGACAAACAGAGGTGGTTAATAGGATTTTGGGCAACCTACTGCGATGCTTGGTAGGGGACAAGCCCAAGGTATGGGATCTAATTCTACCGCAAGCTGAGTTTGCGTATAACAGCTTGGTCAATCACAGTACCAACAAGTCACCATTCCAGATTATCTATGGGAGCAGCCCAAGGAATGCTTTAGAGTTAAGAAGGCTAGATACAAGGGAGAAATGCAGTGCTGAAGTAGAAGACTTTGCTGAACACCTGAAGGGAGTGCATGAGGAAGTGACAAAACACATTGCCAAGATGAATGCTTAGTACAAGAAAAGGGCGGATCAAAAACGCAGAGCTAAGGAGTTCCAAGTAGGAGATTCGGTCATGGCCCATCTGCGGAAGGAACGGTTTCCTGCCAAGACCTACAACAAACTAAAAATGAAGAAATTTGGACCATGTAAGATCATTGGCAAACGAGATTCGGGCAATGCGTACGAGGTGGAGTTACCAAGCGAACTCAACATCTCCCCCATGTTTAACATCTCGGATTTGGCCGAGTATCATGAAGGAGAAAGCAGTGAGATACCCAATCCAGATTTGTGGAGCATTCCAGCAGCCATCCTAGTTGTGGACGAGATAGAAGAAGTTCTGGATATGCGTGAGGGCCGGAGTACTAGGAACAGGAGTTACCCGGAGTACTTGGTCAAGTGGAAGGGTAGACCCATTGAAGACATGACCTGGTTATCAAAGGCTGAGGTTGATCACCTGGGTCTACCTCGGACAGATCAGAAGTGAGGTCACTTCTCAAACTCACCCCGGGTGTCTGATGCAGGAGCTTCCGGTGGCGAAGTTGCAATATTGCATCACCCAAAATGTGTTTTTTTCTTAAGTACTAAAAATGTCATGATATCGTGACGCTTTTTGAAGAAGGGCACCAACGGGCCAATCTGTCGCGATATCATGACGTTTTTTTTGAAAAAGCACGGTCGGGACGCCAAAATGTCACGAAATCATGACA
Source organism: Wollemia nobilis (assembly GCA_028583015.1). Lineage (NCBI taxonomy): Eukaryota > Viridiplantae > Streptophyta > Pinopsida > Araucariales > Araucariaceae > Wollemia > Wollemia nobilis. Next base: position 2,832,620 of record JAQPPZ010002979.1, read on the forward strand.
TTTCTAAAGCAGCACAGTTGGGATGCCAAACTATCGTGAAATCATGACATTTCTGTAGCAACGTGGTCTGGACGCAAAATGGTCACAAAATCATGACACTTTCGAAAGCAAGATTTGAAAGCACAGGGACATCTTTGGCAAAAAGGCTCTAAGGCACAAGAATGGTCGTGAAATCGCGACACCTTCGAAGGCAAGCTTAAAGGACATCGCAAAATCGTGACACCTTCAAAGATAAAGTTTAAAAGATGTCGCGAAATCGTGACACTTCTAGGAGGCAAGACTTGGAAGCATAAAGACATCGCAACACCTTTGAAGGCAGAGCTCAAAGATGTCACGAAATCATGACATATCCGGAGGAAAGGTTCCACAATGCAAAGATGTTGCGAAATCATGACATATCCGGGGGCAAGGTTCCATAATGCAAAGATGTCGCAAAATCGTGACACTTTCGAGCTAAGATGTACGAAATGCAAAGATGTCACGAAATCATGACATGTCACAATTTCGTAGCCCGAAACGAGGCAACAAGTATGGAACACAAAGATGTCGCGAAATTGTGACATGTCACGGTTTCGTGGCCCAAGGGAGGAAGGCGAGTAAGAAAAGCCTAGACGTCACGATTTTGCGACGTGTAGCGGAATCATGGCCCCAAGGAGGAGAGAGAAGCCTAACGCCAAAACGTCATGATATCATGACCAAAGAGGAGAGAGAAAGTATTGGAGCAAAAACGTCGTGATATCACGACCAGAGCTCTCACAACGTTGACCAGCTGGCGATTACAGAGACCAGTGCAGAGGGACACGTGGCATGAAGTTACAGGTGGCTCGAGAGTATGAAGTGGTTACAGGGGGCATGACAGTAGGACACGTGGCATCAACTGCAAGCGGCCATGGCGCATTCTTATGAATGATGACTTGGCGGAGGATTGACAGGTGGCTGCAGGGCATGCCGCCACTACAGGCCATGATTTTTTTTTGATGCACCTGGCAGCATCATGCAGGCGGGACAGAGCATTCATGCGGGTGGTATGGGGAGTCTCGTATTCAAGGTAATGATGGTCCAAAGAGAGTCGGTCCTGGGGATAAAAAAAAAGGCCCACACTTTGCATAATGATGGAGAAGGAGGTGGCGGCCGAGGATAAAAGGCGCACATGCATTGTATTGACGACTCTTGGCCATTTATTTTCGGGGATAGCTGTGTATTCGAAGAGAGACCTCTGTTTTAATGAAGCTTGCTCGAATTTTGCCGGTGCATTGTTGATTTCTGCATTCTTGCTGTGTGTTGTGTGTAGCTCTATATCAGGGGGTAAGAACCCACCTTAGAAATTCATCCATGCGATCGATTTAAATGTGAGATGAATTTGTATGCTAAAGGTCTGAAGGAAATCACATGTGTTAAAAATATTTAAGGAGAAATACGAAGGCATAAGTTTTAGTGGGGCACACTTCTAAAATGGAGAAGAATTGGTAGCACAATTGGTAGCGAGAGCAACGCTAGGTCGCTCATAGGCAATAGGTCTCGGGTTCGAATCTGTGTGATAATATTTTGGGCAAGGTAGAGTTGGTTTTTATTTTTAGTTTACACCATCGGAGGAAGCTTAAGAGGGAGGCGTGAGCCTCGTTTGTTGTGTGTGGGCACGCAACCCACTTGGTGGGCGCATGCTGTGCGAAGGCACTTGGGAGAAGGGGATCGTGAGGTTGAAACCCACCGATCTTATTTTTGTTGCAAGTATAAGGTATGCGCTCATTTTCTAAGGTTTGATATTGCACACGAAATGCATAAAGGTGAAAATTAAATTTTTAATTTCCTAAAGGTTTCTATTATTAAAATTTGCATAGTTAAAAGGGTTTATAAGTTATAAAGGGAGATGAAAGGGTATGCAAAGTTTTAATTTGGGTGTTTGATTTTTAAGTGGATAAAAGGAGTAATAAGGTGTGCCAAGGGTGTTAGATGTTTTTTTTGAAATAAAGTTATATTATAAAAATTGATTTGAAAGGAGAAATAAGGTATAGTTGATTTTTGATATTTTGACTTGGTGAAATATTCTTTGAAAGAAAATATTAAGGACAAATTTTTTCTATCTAACCCTTGAGATTTGGCAAAAGAGACTGAGTGTGATCGAGACAGGTTTGAAGAATCAAATCTTCTTCAAAACAAAGGTATGGGCATATCTTCCTTATGAGTGAAATATTGTTGGATGTTGTGAATGCTAAGTTGGAGTGGAAAGGTTTGTTTGATAAGCATTGTTGGAAATATTGAGTATCATTGTTATGTGAGGTTGAGAACTATCTTGAACTAGGATTTGTGAAATATCATGAGTATCATTGTTATGTGAAGTTGAGAACTATCTTGAACTAGGGTTTGTGAAAGATCATGAGTATCATTGTTATGTGAGGTTTGTTTGATAAGCATTGTTGACTAAGCTTTCATTGAGTGATTGATTGAGTGGAGTTGATTGGGCTTAGTTGATTGGAAGTGTTGGAGTGATAGTTCAAGTTCTGTGAAACAAATTGTTCTTTATTCTTAATTGATTTGAAGAAAGTTTGGAAGTAATTGAGTGTTGTGTGAGAGTGAAACATATTGAGTCTCTAACCATTCTCTATATGTTTTTGTGATAAAACAAGAGAGATTGAAAGTGATTGAGTATTGTTGTGAGTAAGAAGCATATTGAGTCTCTAACCATTCTCTATATGTTTCTGTGAGATTAAAACAAGATTATGTGTGAATCTTATTTGTGTGATTGAAGAGGTTTTTCTATAATAGAGTGAGTTGTGTAAAGAAAGGTGAAAAAAACAAAAAAACTTGTTTGTGTGATTGAAGAGGTTTTTTGTAATAGAGTGAGTTGAGTTGAGTGAGATTTTGTGGAAGCTTACAATAAAATTGGATAGATTTGAGGTAAGTCTTGGTGAAGACTTGTTGGACAGATTTGTGTGAGATTTTGTGGAAGCTTACAATGTAGATTTGAGATAAGTCTTGGTGAAGACTTATTGAGCAATTTGGACAAGTTCTAGTGAGGACTTGTAGAGTAGATTTGAGGTAAGTCTTGGTGAAGACTTGAGAGCAGTGAGAGCAAGTTATAGAGAGGACTTGTGGATATATTTGAGGTAAGTCTTTGAGAAGACTTGTGAGCAGAGTTGATTGATTGATTTGTTCAAACCTTGAGTTAAGGTTTGGGGTAGATCTAATAGAGTTGATTTGTGATTGGATCAAGCTTTATGTTAAGGCTTGAGGATAGATTTGAGGATAAATATTGAGTAAATTTGTGCTAGATTGAAGGATTGTGTTTAGTGTATATTTGAGATAGAGATTGAGTAGATTTGTGCTAGACCAAAGGACTATATTTAGTGTATATTTGAGATAGAGTTGAGAGTAAGCTTTGGAGGTGACATAGTAGAGGATAGTAGTCTCTAGTGGATAGAGATCCATTAGCTAAGGTAGTGAGGACAAGTCTTCTGAGTGAGGATAGGAGTCTTCAGTGGAGAGATATCCACAAGCTAGTGTAGTGGAGGTAGTAGTCTTCTAGAGGTTCACCAACTAGAGCAGAGGAGAAGGAGTTCTCCTGTGGATAGAGATCCATGAATCAGCTAAGGGGATTGGTGTCTCCTATGGATAGAGATCCATAAAATTTATTAGGGGATTGGTGTCTCATTTGGATAGAGGTCCATAAACATTGTAATAGGGAAAGGATTCCCAAGATATTTGTTGAGAAAATTTTAGTGAAATATTTTCTCCGTGGAGTAGCCCACATTGGGTGAACCACATTAAATTGGTGTCTCTATTGTGTGTGGTGATTTGTGCATTGCTTTAATTATTGTTATTGATATTCCATTGATATATTGGATTATATAGTTTGAGTAAAGAAAAGTAAAAAGTGGTCTTATACTGTTCACCCCCCTCTCAGTATAAGCTTGTGTTCTTCAATTGGTATTAGAGTGAGTTCCTTCAAAAGAGTTTAACATATTGAAGGAAAATCTTACAAGAACACAGATGGATTCTAAGGATGGATCTTCAGGGAATTCAACACCATTGTTCGATGGGAACAATTATGTACTTTGGAGTATGAGAATGAAGATTCACCTGATGGCACTTGGAAATGAGGTATGGGAAGCAATTGAGAATGGATACATACCTATAAGCTACTCCACCTATAGATAAATATGGCAAGCTTCTACATCATTATAATTCAAGAGCAATGAATGGAATTTTGAAAGGTTTGCATGAAACAGAGTTTATAAAGGTTATGCACTACAAATCAATAAAGGAAATTTGGGATAAATTGCAAGGTAGGATAAATTGCAAGGTATATATGAAGGAGATAAAAAGGTCAAAAGGGCAAAGTTGTAAAATTACAAAGGAATATTTGAAGACCTAAAGATGAAGGATGAAGAAAACATTGTTGTATACCTACTTCGTGTAGACGAGGTTGTTAACTCCATGCAAGGACTTGGGCTTGAAGTTCAAGAATCTGATGTTTGTGATAAGATTTTAAGGTCACTCCCAAAAAGGTTTAGTGAAAATATTTCAGCTATAGAAGAGTCAAAAGATATTGATATTTTGACAAGGGATGAATTACATGGCATTCTCATAGCTTTTGAGATGAGAATAAAAGAGGAACCTATTCCTCAGAAGGAAGCAACCTTCAAAGTTACTAAGAAGACAAAGGGTAAGAAGTCAGATTCAAGCAATGAGTTATCCAATGATGAAGAAGCAAATTATGGTAAAAGGAACAAGGACTCAAGAAAGTATAAAGGTACAAAATTAGTTAGATGTTTTAATTGTGGTAAGTATGGTCACTATGCATCTAATTATCCAGAAGCTGGAAATAGTAATGATGAAGAAAAATAGGATCATAAGAATAGGGAAACAGAAAAATACAGGTACAAAAAGAAAATTAGGGATGGACAAGGCAAGCAAGAAAATAAGTTCTTCCAAAGGCATAAGAAGAGTTTCTATGCAGACAAGGTAGGTAAGAGCTCAAGTGATAGTGATGAAATTTCCTCAGATAATGATAAAGATGAAGTACTATTTCTAGCAAAATAAAAAGATGAGATTAGAAAAAGGTCACCAATGATTCTCAAGTGTTTTAGATGTGGTAACTTTGGTCATCTTGAAGATATTTGTACAAGGAATGGATTTAGTTTTAGTGATGATGAATATGAAGATACACTTGAAGGACCAGAAGAAAATCTTCTTATGGCAATAGAAGAAGAAGGGAGTACTTCTAGTGGAAATAAATTAGAAAGGAATGAAGATGATCCCAAAGGTAAAAAAATAGAGGAAGAATCATAGAAAGGAGAAGTTGATCTTGAAGGTGAACTTATTTATTCCCTTGATGCACTAAGGGAGGTAAGAAAGCAAAACTCAAAACTCAAGCTTAAATTTTAAGAATGTGATGAAGAGAAAGGAAATCTTATAGAGGATCTAACCAACTCAATAGCTAAGACAAGGAGGTTTAAAGAGAAGTTAGAAGCTAAGGTTTTAGAATGTGAAAGGTTAGAGCAAGAAGTAGCTTCACTAAGGAAGGAAGTAAAAGAGTCTAAAGATAAGTTACACAATTTTGGAAAGAGCTCAAAAACCATAGATAAGATTATCAAGGTACAAAGGTATTCATCAAAAAAAATAGGACTTGGATTTGAATAGGAACAAAGAAAACAAGGAGAGGAGTCAATCTCAAGCTCTGAAGAAGAAGAAACTTTAGAAGAAGAAAGTGTAAGAGAAAGTGAGACTTCTGAGGATGAGTTGGACAATAAAGATTTCAATAGGAAAAGGAACAATGCACAAATGAGGAACAGATGGAATAGGAAGCAACACAGGGTAGAAGAGACTAAGAGACCAATGGGGTCAAGGCAAGGTAGTTTCAATGGATGATGCTTCTCATGTCACAGGTTTGGGCACAAGGCTTCACAATGCAAGACACATGGAAAATAAGAATATGGGAATTTTAGAAACAGGTATATTTTTCAAGGGTATTGCTACTCTTGTAATCAATTTGGTCACAAGGTAGTAAATTGTAGGGTTCATGATAGAAATGGATATGGCTTCACCAGAAGAAACTTCAAGATAGTTGCACCTCCAAGGAATAACAACATTAAGTGTTATAAGTGCAATAATGATGGGCATACAACAAAGTGGTGTAGAGCAAAAATTATAGAGACAAGCAAGAACAAGAATAGTCAAAGGAATCAAAAGGATCAATTGAGGAAGAAAGTGGACAAAGGTAAAGATCAGTGCTTTCTGGGAGTAGAAATACTCCCACCCTAGAATTAACCACCTCAAGAGGATATGGGGGAGGGGCTAAGCTAAGAGTCTCATTCTTAGCCCCGAGCCCCAAAGGTGACCCTTTGCCATTGATGTCAAAGGGGGAGAGATTTGAGTTAGGGGGAGAGCATTTAGTCAGGGGAGCAATTTCAAGGGGAGTAGAACAGAAAAAGGTAAAGGAAATGGTAAAAGAAAAATGGGTTACCATCAATGACAAAGGGGGAGATTATTGGAAATATGAGCAAGGTTTGTTGTAATTGATGTCAAAAAAGGAAGGTTTGTTGTCATTGATGTCAAGAAGAAAGCAAGGTTTGTCATCATTAATGTCATGAGGATGATGACCAAGTTTCAATGTCATCCATGCATTTATGTCAAAAGGTTGATGTCCAAATTTTGGTGTTATAAATGTCCTCCAGTGGTTTTTCCAACAAGGCAAGAAGTAGGTTGATAAAAATAATAATATTATAATATATAATATTATAATATTTTCTAATTATAGTTTGGCATGAAGAGAAACAAAGGTTGTGGAGTGATAAATTTATTATTTTCCAAAAGACCCATGTGAAAGTTTATAATGCCCTAAGTTTTAAATTATTTAAATTTAAATATTTTACCTAAAGGTAAAATTTAAATTAATTTAAAGGGCCATAATTCGAATTAATATCGAAATAGAATTATTTCATCCATCGAAGTGTTTGAAGATATTGCCATGCATATAAAAGGGGGTAAGAACCCACCTTAGAAATTCATCCATGCGATCGATTTGAATGTGAGATGAATTTGTGTGCTAAAGGTCTGAAGGAAATCGCATGTGTTAAAAAGCTTTAAGGAGAAAGATGAAGGCATAAGTTTAGTGGGGCACACTTCTCAAACGTAGAAGCACTGGTAGCACAGTTGGCAGTGAGGGCAGTGCTAGGTCACTTGTAGGCGATAGGTCACGGGTTCGAATCCATGCGACAATGTTTTGGGTAAGGCAGAGTTGGTTTTCATTTTTAGTTTATACCGTCAATAGGAAGCTTAAGAGGGAGGCGTGAGCCTCATTTGTTGTATGTGGGCATGCAGCCCACTTGGTGGGCATGCACTATGTGCAAAGGCACTTGGGAGAAGGGGATCGTGAGGTCGAAACCCATCGAGCTTCTTTTTGTTGCAAGTATAAGGTATGCGCTCATTTGCTAAGGTTTGATATTGCACACAAAATGCATAAAGGTGGAAATTAAATTTTTAATTTCCTAAAGGTTTATGTTATTAAAATTTGCATAGTTAAAAGGGTTTATAAGTTATAAAGGGAGATAAAAGGGTATGCAAAGTTTTAATTTGGGTGTTTGATTTTTAAGTGGATAAAAGGAGTAATAAGGTGTGCCAAGGGTGTTAGATGTTTTTGTTGAAATAAAGTTATATTATAAAAATTGATTTGAAAGGAGAAATAAGGTATAGTTGATTTTTGATATTTTGACTTGGTGAAATATTTTTGAAAGAAAATATTAAGGACAAATTTTTTGCTATCTAACCCTTGAGATTGGCAAAGAGAGTGAGTGTGATTGAGACAGGTTTGGAGAATCAAATCTTCTTCAAAACAAAGGTATGGGCATATCTTCCTTGTGAGTGAAATATTGTTGGATGTTGTGAATGCTAAGTTGGAGTGAAAAGGATTGTTTGATAAGCATTGTTGGAAATATTGAGTATCATTGTTATGTGAAGTTGAGAACTATCTTGAACTAGGGTTTGTGAAAGATCATGAGTATCATTGTTATGTGAAGTTGAGAACTATCTTGAACTAAGGTTTATGAAATATCATGAGTATCATTGTTATGTGAGGTTTGTTTGATAAGCATTGTTGACTAAGCTTTCATTGAGTGATTGATTGAGTGGAGTTGATTGGGCTTAGTTGATTGGAAGTGTTGGAGTGATAGTTCAAGTTCTATGAAACAAATTGTTCTTTATTCTTAATTGATTTGAAGAAAGTTTGGAAGTAATTGAGTGTTGTGTGAGAGTGAAACATATTGAGTCTCTAACCATTCTCTATATGTTTTTGTGACAAAACAAGAGAGATTGAAAGTGATTGAGTATTGTTGTGAGTGAGAAGCATATTGAGTCTCTAACCATTCTCTATATGTTTCTATGAGATTAAAACAAGATTCTATGTGAAGCTTGTTTGTGTGATTGAAGAGGTTTTTTGTAATAGAGTGAGTTGATTTGAGTGAGCTTTTGTGGAAGCTTACAATCATATTGGATAGAGTTGAGGTAAGTCTTGGTGAAGACTTGTTGGACAGATTTGTGTGAGCTTTTGTGGAAGCTTACAATGTAGATTTGAGATAAGTCTTGGTGAAGACTTGTTGAGTATTTTGGACAAGTTCTAGTGAGGACTTGTAGAGCATATTTGAGGTAAGTCTTGGTGAAGACTTGAGAGTAGTGAGAGCAAGTTCTAGAGAGGACTTGTGGATAGATTTGAGGTAAGTCTTTGAGAAGACTTGTGAGCAGAGTTGATTGATTGATTTGTTCAAACCTTGAGTTAAGGTTTGGGATAGATCTAGTAGAGTTGATTTGTGATTGGATCAAGCTTTGTGTTAAGGCTTGAGGACAAATTTGAGGATAAATATTGAGTATATTTGTGCTATATCGAAGGACTATGTTTAGTGTAGATTTGAGGATAGATATTGAGCAGATTTGTGCTAGATCGAAGGACTGTGTTTAGTGTAGATTTGAGATAGATCTGAGAGTAAGCTTTGGAGGTGATAGAGTAGAGGAAAATAGTCTCTAGTGGATAGAGATCCATTAGCCAGGGTAGTGAGGATAGGTATTCTAAGTGAGGATAAGAGTCTTCAGTGGAGAGAGATCCACAAGCCAATGCAGTGGAGGTAGTAGTCTTCTAGAGGTTCACCAACCAGAGCAGAGGAGAAGGAGTTCTCCTATGGATAGAGATCCATAAACTAGCTAAGGGGATTGGTGTCTCCTATGGATAGAGATCCATGAACTTGATTAGGGTATTGGTGTCTCCTTTGGATAGAGGTCCATAAACATTGTAATAGGGAAAGGATTCCCAAGAGATTTGTTGAGAAAATTTTAGTGAAATATTTTCTCCATGGAGTAGCCCACATTGGGTGAACCATGTTAAATTGGTGTCTCTATTGTGTGTGGTGATTTGTGCATTGCTTTTATTATTGTTATTGACATTGCATTGATATATTGGATTATATAGCTTGAGTAAAGAAAAGTAAAAAGTGGTCTTATACTGTTCACCCTCCCTCTTAGTATAAGCTTGTGTTCTTCAATTGGTATCAGAGTGGGTTCCTTCGAAAGAGTTTAATAGCTTGAAGAAAAAGCTTACAAGAACACAGATGGATTCTAAGGATGGATCTTCAAGGAATTTAGCACCATTGTTCGATGGGAACAATTATGTACTTTGGAGTATGAGAATGAAGATTCACCTTATGGCACTTGGAAATGAGGTATGGGAAGTAGTTGAGAATGGATACATACCTCTAGCTACTCCACCTATAGATAAATATGGTAAGCTTCTACATCATTACAATTCAAGAGCAATGAATGGAATTTTGAAATGTTTGCGTGAAACAAAGTTTATAAAGGTTATGCACTGCAAATCAACAAAGGAAATTTGGGATAAGTTGCAAGGCATATATGAAGGAGATAAAAAGGTCAAAAGGGCAAAGTTGTGAAATTACAAGGGAATATTTGAAGACCTAAAGATGAAGGATGAAGAAAACATTGTTGCATACCTACTTCGTGTAGACGAGGTTGTTAACTCCATGCAAGGACTTGGGCTTGAAGTTCAAGAATATGATGTTTGTGATAAGATTTTAAGGTCACTCCCAAAAAGGTTTAGTGAAAATATTTCAGCTATAGAAGAGTCAAAAGATATTGATCTTTTGACAAGGGATGAATTACATGGCATTCTCACAGCTTTTGAGATGAGAATAAAAGAGGAACCTATTTCTTAGAAGGAAGCAACCTTCAAAGTTACTAAGAAGACAAAGGGTAAGAAGTCAGATTCAAGCAATGAGTTATCTAGTGATGAAGAAGAAAATTATGGCAGAAGGAACAAGGACTCAAGAAAGTATAAAGGTACAAAATCAGTTAGATGTTTTAATTGTGGAAAATATGGTCACTATGCATCTGATTGTCCAAAGGCTGGAAATAGCAATGATGAAGAAAAATAGGATCATAAGAATAGGGAAACAAAAAAACACAGGTACCAAAAGAAAAGTAGGGATGGACAAGGCAAGCAAGGAAAGAAGTTTTTCAAAGGCATAAGAAGAGTTTCTATGCAGACAAGGCAGGTAAGAGCTCAAGTGATAGTGATGAAAGTTCCTCAGATAATGATAAATATGAAGTACTATTTCTAGCAAAAGAAAAATAAGTGATTAGAAAAAGGTCACCAATGATTCTCAAGTGTTTTAGATGTGGTAACTTTGGTCATCTTGAAGATAGTTGTACAAGGAATGGATTTAGTTTTAGTGATGATGAATATGAAGATACACTTGAAGGACCAAAAGAAAATCTTCTTATGGCAATAGAAGAAGAAGGGAGTACTTCTAGTGGAAATAAATTAGAAAGGAATGAAGATGATCCCAAAGGTAAACAAATAGAGGAAGAATCATAGAAAGGAGAAGTTGATCTTGAAGGTGAACTTATTTCTGCCCTTGATGCACTAAGGGAGGTAAGAAAGCAAAACTCAAAACTCAAGCTTAAATTTCAAGAATGTGATGAAGAGAAAGGAAAGCTTATAGAGGATCTAACCAACTCAATAGCTAAGACAAGGAGGTTTAAAGAGAAGTTAGAAGCTAAGGTTTTAGAATGTGAAAGGTTAGAGCAAGAAGTAGCTTCACTAAGGAAGGAAGTAAAAGAGTCTAAAGATAAGCTACACAAGTTTGGAAAGAGCTCAAAAACCATAGATAATATTATCAAGGTACAAAGGTATTCATCAAACAAAATAGGACTTGGATTTGAACAAGAACAAAGAAAACAAGGAGAGGAGTCAATATCAAGCTCCGAAGAAGAAGAAACTTCAGAAGAAGAAAGTGTAAGAGAAAGTGAGACTTCTGAGGATGAGTTGGACAATAAAGAGTTCAACAAGAAAAGAAAAATGCACAAATGAGGAACAGATGGAATAGGAAGCAACACAGGGTAGAAGAGACTAAGAGACCAATGGGGTCAAGGCAAGGTAGTTTCAATGGATGATGCTTCTCATGTCATAGGTTTGGGCACAAGGCTTCACAATGTAAGACACATGGAAAATAGGAATATGGGAATTTCAGAAATAGGTATCTTTTTCAAGGGTATTGCTACTCTTGTAATCAGTTTGGTCACAAGGTAGTAAATTGTAGGGTTCATGATAGAAATGAATATGGCTTCACTAGAAGAAACTTCAAGACAGTTGCACCTCCAAGGAATAACAACATTAAGTGTTATAAGTGCAATAATTATGGGCATACAACAAAGTGGTGTAGAGCAAAAATTCTAGAGACAAGCAAGAACATAAATAGTCAGAGGAATTAGAAGGATCAGTTGAGGAAGAAAGTGGACAAAGGTAAAGATCAATGCTTGCTGGGAGTAGAAATACTCCCACCCTAGAATTAACCACCTCAAGAGGAGGTGGGGGAGGGGCTAAGCTAAGAGTCTCATTCTTAGACCTGAGCCCCAAAGGTGACCCTTTGCCATTGATGTCAAAGGGGGAGAGCATTCAATTAGGGGGAGCAGTTTCTCAAGGGAGTAGAACAAAAAAAGGTAAAGGAAATGGTAAAATAAAAATGGGTTGCCATCAATGACAAAGGGGGAGATTGTTGGAAATATGAGCAAGGTTTGTTGTCATTGATGTCAAGAAGAAAGCAAGGTGCAAAAGAACAAAGTTTGTCATCATTAATGTCATGAGGATGATGACCAAGTTTCAATGTCATCCATGCATTTATGTCAAAAGGTTGATGTCCAAATTTTGGTGTTATAAATGTCCTCCAGTGGTTTTTCCAGCAAGGCAAGAAGCAGGTTGATAAAAATAATAATATTATAATATTTAATATTTTATGGTTATAGTTTGGTATGAAGAGAAACAAAAGTTGTGGAGTGATAAATTTATTATTTCCAAAAGACCCATGTGAAAGTTTATAATTCCCTAAGTTTTAAATTATTTAAATTTAAATATTTTACCTAAAGGTAAAATTTAAATTTAAATTAATTTAAAGGGCCATAATTCGAATTAAATTTGAAATCAAATTATTTCATCCATCGATGTGTTTGAAGATATTGCCATGCATATAAAAGGGGGTAAGAACCCACCTTAGAAATTCATCCATGCGATCGATTTGAATGTGAGATGAATTTGTGCGCTAAAGGTCTGAAGGAAATCACATGTGTTAAAAAGCTTTAAGGAGAAAGACGAAGGCATAAGTTTCAGTGGGGCACACTTCTCAAATGTAGAAGCACTGGTAGCATAGTTGGTAGTTAGGTCGCTCGTAGGTGAATTGTCACAAATTCGAATCCGTGCGATAGTGTTTTGGGTAAGGCAGAGTTGGTTTTAGTTTTTAGTTTGCACCATTGAAGGAAGCTTAAGAGGGAGGCATGAGCCTCATTTTTTGTGTGTGGGCATGTAGCCCACTTGGTGGGTGCATGCTATGTGAAGGCACTTGGAAGAAGGGATCGTGAGGTCAAAAACCTTCAAGCTTATTTTTGTTGCAAGTAAGGTATGAGCTCATTTGCTAAGGTTTGATATTGCACGTAAAATGCATAAAGGTGGAAATTAAAAATTTAATCTCCTAAAGGTTTCTATTATTAAAATTTGCATAGTTAAAAGGGTTTTGACATAACCAAAAAAAATTGCTCCTATCCACCGTATTAGTCTATAGTCATCATAAAAGTGTAAAAGCTTGACACATTGCATAAATTCAACAAAATGATATTTCTTGTATTGATTATGAATGAATTTCTATTACAAATATACCCCTCTTAGGGTCACTTGAATGATGATATAGTCTATACAATTGCCAATGCCCTCAATAGGGTAGGCGTATTAATATTGCCCTTTGATTAGTCACAAATTGCCCTGGGGTGGAGTTGACCCCCTTATTCGTGATGTGGAAGGATTATGATATAGAATCCTCTTGTATTTGTCTTCCTACGATCAAGAAATAACAACACACGATAAAAAATATAGATAGGCTCTCATGATGAGGCCTTTTAAGGAAACATACATGATAATGACATTAAAATAATGATCAAGAAAACATAAATAAAACCTTTAAACTATTCTAATTGAATCAAGATTTGTAATATAGCATAAAGGAGATCATTAGACAAATAATGCATGGATCAGATATAAAAATAGAAGCATAAAGGTGCATAAAAGATCCATAAATTTTGTAATTAATACAAAGCATAAACTATCTATTCTAAGCTAATTACCACAGTCAGAATTCTTCTAAACTACAATTAAACCTAAGAAAAGATTAATCTAACCTATTTAACTAGACAAAAATGAAAAGAGTACGGTGATCTATCACCTGTTGCAAACTACAGCTCTAGTGAGCAGTCTGCACTGTGAACTATGGCTAACAACAACAATTTGACCTCTGATAGGTTTACCCTCAAAATTAGGGGCAGTGGGTTTGATCTCCTTGTCCAAATTGATGTTCAAGGGTCGCCTTCGTTGTCATCAAACTTATTTGGCGATAAATTTGATATGAAGGGCCTTCATTTTATTGAATTTGTGCTTCTTGACTCTTCTAGGCTCCTAGGGCTTCCATGGCAAACTGATCGTTGGATGAATAACAAAGTAGCCTTTGAATGCACAAATTTAGTATGCAATACGACAGGGCTTCACTGCTCGCTTGATCACTTTACACTCACTTGATAATTCGTTAGCGCTTCGCTATACAAATCATCCATCATTTTCTCCCCATTTGAAGGGGGTATTTATAGCATGCCCCTAGGGCTAGGGGTGGCTTCATGGAGAAGCCAAGACCAAGAAGGGTGGTTAAGACGGTTGGGATGAAAGCCTCTGGAATGTTCTGTCCTCCAAATACCTTCTTCTAGATATTTTGGCCGTTCCAACCAATTTGGCTCATGTGGAAGACATAACTAAACTTTAGTTAAGATCGTAGGTCACAGTTGCGGTCCAGAGTTAGATCGTAGGTATCATCCATGGTTTAGATTGGAGACCGCAATTCTGGGCTACGGTTCAGACTGATTAGGCCAAAATGCCTAAATTGAGTGGTTAGAACCACTGCTCTATCTTGGAGTCTATCCAAGATCCTCCATATGGTCTTGTAGCATGTCCATATGAGTAGTCACCCTCGACATAACATGTTTTAGGTGTCTATAGATGCCCCTTTTGAGATGTGTTGTGAGATTGAACAATGTTGAGCAAAAATATACATCCTAAAATGATGCCTAAGGTTCTATGATGATCATTAGTTGGGTCACCATTAGATGTCCTAGGTCCAAAAAAAGGATGCGCATCTTGGAATCATTGCTTCGAACTCATGAAAGACTTACATTTTGAAAAGTCTGCACTCGTCATCAATCATTCGGATAACATCAATGCCAAGTATGGGTATATTCTGACCCATAAATCTGAAGGATTAGAGTTACAAATAAATTATCATATTTTCTATTTACCCTAAGAAAAGGGGGAAGCTTATGATAGCTATTGACAATGATTCACAAGAACGAACACAATTTTGACAAGATCAAGGGATCTACGATCTCAAGGATCTTCTACCGATTTTGATTATGATTATGAAATTATGACTACCCCCTCAAGTGATGAGTCGATGAGGGTAATGACAATGTATGAAGTGATGAAATTGCTTGACCATAATGAATGATCATGAAAAAATTTAGATTTGAGTTTTTTAATGCCTTGACTAGGCCTAGTTCAGCTTATGATTGCAACTCTTAGTAGTATTTGCACATTTCTATCCCATGGAGCAGTCAGGCTACAATAGCCGTATTAAGGAATCAAAATGATACAAATGCAATTAGACTTGTGTTGAATCATATTTGTCGATGATTTGCAAAAAGATGTCATAAAAGAAATGAATTTTTTTCCCTAAATATCCTTATGGTGATTTCCTCATCTTACCGGATTGCATGGATCGCAACTCGCTGCAACCGCAAAGTGTATAGGATAAATCACTAAATACGAGGCGCATTTGGTTTTTAACAATTTGATTTTTTTTTTTTAATTTTGCATTTATTTGATTGATCTTGGTGCTTTTAACATCACCAAATTTATAATTTTGATCATTGATTTTGAATTTTTATCCAATGGGAGTCATTAATATATTTTTTAGACCTTCCCACGGTGGGTTTTGAGTGCATTTAATGCTAGCTACGGACCGTGGGTATGATATGCGATTTAATTTTTCAAATTTTGGGAACCGTGGGTCATACCTACAGGCGAAAAACCCTAGTTCAAGAATTGCAGGTGTCAGCTACTGTTCCCCGAGACTAGGAGAACTTATAAATTGAATTCCCATTTGAAATTTTTCATTATTTTCTTGCAAGCACTAGAAAATTGAGAGCTCTAAGAGTGAGAAAACATTCCTTGGTCCGAAAAACTACCACACTCTACCATAATTACACTCGTCTACCTCGATGGCAGATCCTGATCAACCATATACTAGCTGAGGCTAGGGCATGAACAAGGTAACTCAAAACTGAGACCTCACACTCAATACCAGTAAAATGAACCACATTAAGTAATACGGATAATGAACCTCACTAAATTGCTAGTAATGAACCCCACTAGTCTAGGTTAGCTTAGGTTTTTAATTTTTAGATTTAGTGGACTAGGAGGGTACCCAAAATAAGTGCCTCTCCTAAACCACAGCTGGTATCTACGATTACCAATTGGAAAATTGGAGACCACAAGTTTCAGCTACGTTTAGGATTCAAAAATCGCAATGGTCAAAATTGACTGCATGCGAACCATAGGGTTGACCTACGGTTCGACAAATTTAGAAAATTTTGAAATTATTTATTTATTTTTAGATGTTTTTGTCATTTTTAGCATTGTTCTTAGCTTTGTTTAGCTATATTTTGTCTTACATTATGCTTTTTATTTTAGAGATTGACTTCTAGAGCCCGGGAGCCTAAAATTCTAAAGAATCTCCATGAGGCTCTCTCTAATGACGACTGAGATTGGTTCTAAGCTATCGGGTTCGACTATGTCATGGATCTGCCCACTATTAGGGTAGATCAAGCCTACCTAACTATGTTGGCCCGATGCTAGAATGCATGAACTAACACATTTCACCTTCCTATAGGTGAAATAACTATTACCCTAGAGGATGTCTACATGATATTTAGGATCCCCATCGATGGTGAGGCCATCGTCTCCTCTACCTCCAAGGTAAAGGAGGATTTTTTTGATGCTATCTTTGATGGCTAGAGCGAGGATGCTCAGGATGTGATTGACCATGGAGGGGTACACATCGATGACTGGTATCATGAGGATGTATTCTATGCATGGGAAGCCCTATTCATGCACCTAATAGTATAGATTGTCCTTCTAGACTCTTCGGACGTGAGGAATCCATTGAACCTCTTGTCCACTGCCTGTAGGGTTCTTCAAAGTTCTATAGAGGAGCCATTACTTCTATCATGAGCGATCACCCTGCTATGTTAGCTCTATAGAGAGCTATATCGGATTACTAAGCATAACCGTAAGGGCATCAGTTGTAGTATTCTATTGCAGATCTGGGGGTGGTAGCATATTCAAATTGAGCATCCTATAGTTCTTCCACTATGCATTGTTGAGATAGATGCTGATCATCAGTTCTATAGTAGGATCTATGTTGGTGACATCAAGCATTACATTACTTGATTTACATCACTCAGGTCGGGGGATGTTGTCTAGTGCCCCTACATGGATTGCCCCACATGGCTTGAGGCAAATGAGAGGCTTCGATGGGCTCACCGAGATAGGTGGCTTATCGATCAAAAGGCCAAGATTAGAGAGTATCAGTTCTACTCTCATGTCCTACGATAGTTTGGCATGGTGTAGGATATTCTAGATATCCCTCTCAGATATCGATGCTTGGTCATATAGACTAATCTATAGTGGATCATTCCTTAGCCTTTTGCTCTTTATGATTACCAAGATACTGGAGTTGATACTGCTAGGACCACTCTAGAGTATGATCAGTGGTGGATGCACCAGTAGGTAGAGGGTAGCTGGGGTACAGAGGTTACCATCAAGGAGACTCCCAAGATTAACCTAGATGAGGAGGCTCTAGAGGAGGGTGAGGTCCCTCCCAATAGCGTAGAGGGTCCGCTCTTAGCTCAGGTGGCTGACTTGCAGAGTTAGATTAGATGATTTCGTACACAACAGTTGGAGCGAGATACTACTATCACCACTTTGGAGGTGAAGGTAGCTAATAGGGATAGGCTCCTGACTAAGGTGCAAGATAAAATATAGGATCTCACTACGTGGGACACAGATGCAGAGGCCCAAGTTTAGAGACTGCAGACTACACTAGAGTTAGCACAGGCACAATGCACTGTAGCGGAGGCAGAGAGGGATCTCCTCTAGGTATCAAGGGGGGCTATGCTACCTCCACAGGTTACTATGGGGCCTCCGATAGCACCAACGGTAGATTTAGTAGGTGGTTAGGATTCGATGGCCAAGGTAGAGCAACTGTGTAGCATGGTCATGAGGACCAATGAGATGCATGTAGCCTAGCTTGCTCATGTTGATCAGCTAGTTGGCTACATTGAGATGCATGGGCTATAGGTTCCTGAGGATCATTTCACTTTAGAGTCTCAGTGGACCAGGTATAGGACCTCCAGATAGTCTATGGCAAGCTCAAGTCACAGGACTCATAGGACTAAGAGGATGCACAGGTCCTCTAGCACACATGGTACAATATCGCATGCCAAGACTAGAGATGCAGGGCAGACTTTAGGGAGCACTAGTCAAAGGACTAGCCTAATTGAGTTACCAATTTCTCATGTCTTTGGGTGCCTTAGGATTTGGAGGCAGGCAAAATCCACAACAAGACCCACCACAGGTGCCAGAGTAGACAAGAGAGTAAGCTCCAGAGCACAGTGCTGAGGGAGGTGACGAGAGCTCTAGTATGGGGGGAGCAAACTAGATCTAGGCTCTGCTAGATGTAGACTACATTTTTGATATGCCATATTTATTTTAGGTGTAATGTCGAGGACCTACACACTTTGTAGTCTGCGGGCATTTTGATACACTCCCTATGTACTCTTTTATTTATTATATTCATGTGGTATCTATCCTATATGTTTGATTGTGCTTTGTAAAATGCATTATGTTGAATGAATGACTCGTATTTTTGATGTCTAATGATATTTGGTATTTTTTTGCTATTAGAGAACATTTTCAGGTTTTCCATGAGACTCAAACACCCTAGTAGACTTCTCCAAAATCATATACTAACTGTAAAAGGCTTTTATTGGACAATGCTTTTGCTATGACAGGCCCAACTATTCATTATCCCTATGTGTACATGTGAGTATTTTTAGATAAACCATAAGCATACCCCGTATGTCAGTCAAGACACTTTAAACTCATATGTGAGATAGAGTTCCTCATATGATCGTACCATCCTTGTTTTAGCTTTGATTAGAATTATACAACTAGACAAATCTAGGCACCTAGATCTAGCTCATATTGCAATTTGATCAGGGCTACCCCTCCAAATGCAGGCATGACTCTTTCAACTGATTGCTATGTTTGGGGATCACCCAATAGAACTACCCCTCCGATTACATGCGAGACTATTCTAACTCATTACTGTGATTGGGGATCACTTTATGGCTTTCAAAAGGTGGACAATCCAGGGATTCAAGTTCTCACCCTTCTTACTTGCTCATATGTAGTGATAAAAATCACCGTTAGTCCATGTATTACCATTTTCTTTGAGCAAGGGATTTTTATAGTGCTTTTGATTCACTATGTCACTTTACATTTGATTTGAACTTTGTACTTTGAAATTTGAACTTTGTAACATGGAATTTAAACTTTGTAAATTTAGTATTTATAGGGAAAATTCTTGTCCTTTTGCCAAAGTTCATCTTTCTAGACCAACTATTTGCAAGACAAGCAGGTCATAAAACCCATATCTATAGATACCTAAGACCGATTTCATAGATTTCATCATCTCTTGTCTTAGCAGGATTTTATATTGTTTTGCTTAGTGACGGGATCCTGATATGTTGAAGCACTATCTCAACTAATGACCTCATTTATAAAAGCAAAGTAATATTTCTACAATATCTGAAGAACCCACTAGGTATGTTTGAGTGACTGGAAAACTTAATATACATACATATTTCTCCACAATAGGTATCGTGTATGAATGTAATGAATTATGATAATGCAAGGGTGCATGATTGAAACACAAACGTACAACCATTTGTAATAATTTGATAGACACATTACACTTTACTGTGGAATGCAATGGGTGAAAAATTCCTAAATGCGATATGATGAGGTGAATGCATGTATGAAAATGCAAACTGCAAAAGCAAATGTTTTTTGATTTTATGCTTTATCAATTTTTTTAGGAATTTTATATATTTTCAAATTTTTATGAATTTTTGGGCTTTCATATTTGACCAAATGATGAGTATATATGCCTTTGGAGATTTTTGGGGTTGACCAAGCGATTTTTAGAAATCCTTGGAGCTTTTTGGATTGACCAAAGGACTTACAAACACCTTTGGAACCTTTTAGTTGACCAAACTCTCAACAAGAGAGCTTGGAGTCCTTTTAGGATGATCGAGAAGCTATAGGAACTCTCGTAGCCTTTGGGTTGACCAAGCGATTTTTTAAAAATCATTGGTGCCTTTTTGGGATGACCGAGTGGCTTTAAGTAACCCTCAGAGCCTTTGGTTTGACCAACCAATTTTTAGAAATCTTTGGTGCCTTTTTGACTGACCAAAGGGCTTACAGATGCCTTTGGAGCCTTTTCTGCTACACTCTCTAAGCATAGAATGTCTTAAGATGTATGATGTTGAGAGGTTCAGGCTCTTCAACACCCCCTAGCGACGTCAGACAATAGGTACCCAGACCAATATTTTTAGATATGATATAGGGTCCTAGCCAATTAGCTGTAAATTTGTCTCGCATATTAGGCGACAAATTCGAGTTCTGTTGGTTTTATTTCATCACAAGATCCCCAACTTAAAAGTCTATCTGGTGGAATTTGATATTTTAAGTTTGTTTTAATCACTCTTGATAGACACGAAGATGCTCCAGGGAATTCACACGATGTTCATCCAGTAGCATCAATTGATCTAGTCGAGCTTACCGTGTAGTGTCGTCATCGATGAACTCTTTCAATGCGATGCACATTGTTGGAATTTCCAACTCTAAGGATATAATGGCCTCAATACCATATACTAGTGAAAACTGAGTTGCCCCAGTGGGAGTCTGAATGCTAGTCCTATAAGCCCATAATGCAAGGGGCAGTTTTATATGCCAATCCTTGTGGTGTTCTTACATTGTATTTTTCAAGATGGCTACCACAGTCTTGTTTGAGGCCTTAGCTTGCCCATTTGTCTGTGGATAATATGGAGTTTCAAAATTGTGTTTGATGTGATACTTAGATGTTAAAGCTCACACAGTTTTGTTCTTAAAAGAAGTTCCATTATCTAAAACTATTTTGGATGGTATCCCAAAATGACTTATGATATGCTCCATTATGAACTCTACTATGCGAACTCTAGTGGTCATTGTTAAGGAAATGGCTTCCACCCAATTTGTAAAATACTCAGTAGCCATAATAATGAATGTATGTCAACCTGATGACAAAGGAGAGATCTTGCCAATTAGATCAAACCCCCATTGAGCAAATGGCCAAGTCGCTTGGATGGGCTGTAGGGCTTGTGATGGAAAGTACGTAAGATTAGCATGATGCTAAAATTTGATGCATTTCTTGACATACACATTGCAATATTTCTCCATAGTGGGCCAATAATAACCCATTTAAGGTATGCGCTTGACGATGGCCATGCCACTGAAATGGCCACCGCACGTACCATCATGAGCTTCTAAAATTGCCTAAGATGACTCTTGGGTCTCAAGACAATGAAGGGGAACTCCATAGTAACTTTGGCTGTACAAAATGTCTCCTATCAAGACATATTTAGTCACTTTCTATTTAAATGTGCATCTTGCGACACGCAACAGTCCCTCCGGGATAAAACCAAGTCTTAGGAAGCCTTGAATCTGTGATATCCAATTCTGATGAACCTCAGCTTTGACTGCTAAGATGACTTGCTCCCCCTACGTATTTATATTTGCAAATGTAGACTGGGAAACAACCTTGTGGTGAATTATGGTGCCACTCCCCACAAGACTCTGGGAGGTTAAATACCCCCAGCGTGCCTTCTTAAAAAATTCTTCAACTTTGCAAAACCAATCAGCTTTTGGCTCCACACTAATCATGTTGACTGATTCTTTGTTATCAAAGGTTGTACGCTCTACTATAGGATGTGAGAGCATCTTGACGTGGATGGTAGTGAAGTCGACAGACAAATTCTGAGGGATTAAGGATCCCAAATATGCCATGGTGTCTATGAATCTATTTGATGAACAAGGGATTGCCTTGATGTCGTACCATTATAGTTTAGCTAGATATGTGGCAAAAATATCTTTATAGGCTTTCGATACCGAAAATCGACAATAAAATAGTCCCTTCACTTGGTTAATTATGAGCAGGGAATCACCAAAGATGTTTAGTTTCTTGATATTCATGGTGATGACCGTATGGAGGCCCAAAAGTAGGGCTTCATATTCAACATTATTTTTGGTGCATGGGAAGTATAGTTTGAATGACAAGGGCATTAGAGCTCCTTGCGGTGTGAAAAACACTATCCCTGCACCAGCTCCTTGCTCGCATTTCAAACCATCAAAGAATAGAGTCATATCAAAATTGTTCTTTGGTTCTTTGGGTTCGAGAGATTCGGATACTACAAACACTGCATCATCCAGAAGCTGAATTTTTAGAGGCCTACTGTTAGATAGTGGTGCCTCAGCTAATATATCTTCTATGACCTATCCCTTAATGGGCTTCTGGTTTATGAATTCTAGATCGAATTATATCAATAGCATGATCCACTTTGTAGTACGTGTATTATGATGTCTTGATCATCATATACTGCAAAGGATTTTGTTTTGATATCACATATGTCGTATGACTCAACATGTAGTGCCGCAATTTCTTGGTAACGAAAACTATTGCTAAACATAGTTTTCCACATATGCATATCCTAGCTCGTAACTCACCAAAGTTTGGTTAATGTAATATATGGCTTGCTATTTGCCTTGTACATTATTTTTGGCCCGTATGGTCCCTAACACAAAGTTTGTTGCCGATATATAGCAAAAAAGGCTCTTCTAGCCTTGGTGGATCTAACACTGATAGTGTCACCAGGCATTGCTTTATCTCAATGAATGCTGCCTTGTAGTCCTCATCCCAGTTGAATGAGACACCCTTATGTAGCAGTCGATTCATGGGTTGACATTTATCTGATAGTTGGGTGATAAATCGCTTTATCGAGGCTACCTTGCCCTGAAGGCTCCTTAATTCCTTAATATTTGTGGGAGGATGCATTTCCAAAATGGCCTTGACCTTTGTTGGGTCTACTTCGATACCTCTCTTGGAGATGATGAACCCTAGTAATTTTCTAGAAGTTATGCCAAATACACACTTCTTAGGATTTAGCCTGATGTTCTACTCTATCAGGTGATTGAAGACTTTTCTTAAGACCTTCACATGCTCTTCTCATAGCAATGGCTTGGCTAGCAAATCATCGATATAATATTCAAGAATTTTTTGCATTTAGTCATGAAAAATGTATGTCATGGCCTGTTGGTATGTGACACCAATGTTTTTGAGACCAAATGGCATAACTTTGTAGCAAAATATTTCCCATGGCATTTGTATCGCTCCAAATTTTTTGCATCCTTACCCTCAGGCTATAGGATCCGTGCCCAGAAGGAGGATGCGAGAAGGATGGGACAATACCTCGAACTGAGAGGCCCTTTGAAGGTCCCGCCTCTCGGGGGAGGAGTATAAATGTGAATTTTCGACGGATGGTGGGTTCACCAGGAAAATTTTGAGTGGCAGTTTCCACGCCTAGGTTGATAGTGGGTTTGATGTGTTCATTTTTATACTCGATCATTCAACTCCTAGGTTTGGCCAAGATGAATCTAAACTATTTTATCTACCAATGATAATTTAAATGGATACAAAAAATAGGAATGAGTGCTAATAATAGAGAATATGCTAATTAGAATGTGTCATACCTGATTTTGGATGTTTGATGAAGATTCTAAGTTTTGTAGCAGTCCAGATCACCTCAGTTCGTACGTAATCATCTGAGATCAGATAGGATCGTCTGATATCTGACAAATTCATCAAAAACCTACAATCATAGAAATAGATGCGAAATACCAAATATGCAAGCGCAGAAGCAAAAGACAATGGTAGAAATAATAGCAAACATGCCTAAATAATGGATTCCAATAACAAATAAGGAAATGTAGTAGATTTAATGATTTATTTTAACCTTACCATGCGATTACACTAAATGAGGTGAACTCCAAGATGCAAAAAACATAATAATTCAAGACAATGTAGAAATACAATATGAAAAATGCAGAGAAAGCTAAGGGAATGCAAACTCTGGACTTGGATTACCCCTAATATGGACTACAGTCAAGATCACCTCCAATCGTACAAGATCGTCCGTAATCATCCGAGATCGTTGCACCGATCCAAGCTATCTTCGACTGCAAAAAAAGTAGAATTCCTGCAAGAAAATGCAAAATATAGAACATAGACAGTAGTGTGAGGGAATAAGGAATTAAATCTGTCAGCTAAGGGGTTCAAGGAAATCAGAATCAAGGGGGTCATGTAGAGTCAGGGGGGGTAAAATAGAAAATCCTAGTTTATATAGGCTTAGGAAGAGGTTTAAGAGGTTGGGGATCATCCCAATATGGGAGATCTCCAATAGGGCAATCTCCAACTATGCAGACGTGCTTTTGCCCAAGTTGGAGAGGCTGTTGAAACATAAGCTAATTATGAAAATTTGATTTTTGGACAAAATCGTTTGGACGTTCTGTCCATGAAGATTTCATCAGATCTGGGATGATCGCGTCTAATTTGCGACGATATCGTCCAACGGTCAAAACAAATCCTAAAAATGGCACAAAAAATGAGGAAACAGGTAGCAGGCGATTTTGGAGCGATTTTGGGGCTAAAATTCAAATTTCTATCTTTTATCTTTTACTAAGGTTTTTAACCATGCCAATTTTAGGATGCTATAGCATTATAAACACGGTTTTGTGCTGGTCTTTGGGCTTAATACGAATTTGATTGTAACTAGAAAAACCGTCCATTAAGTAGAGCATTTCGTCACCTACAGTAGAGTCTACTAGAGCATCAATATTGGGAAACAAAAATTAATCTTTGGGTGTTGCCTTGTTGAGATCTCTAAAATATGTACAAATATGGATCCTTCAATCTGGTTTTTCTACAGGTACCATATTGGATACCCATTCTAGATAGTCGATGGAAATGACAAATTCTACATCCAACAACTTTTGTAATTTGTCTTTCACCATTAGGGCTACTATTGGATGCATCTTTCTGAGCTTGTGCTTGACAGACTTCTTGGATGGATCTAGAAAAAGGTTATGAGTAACCAATTTTGGGTCTAGACTGGGCATATCTTTGTATTTCCAAGAAAAAAGGTCAGGTCTCTCTTTTAGTAGAGGAATGATGCTAATACACTCATCTGGAGTGAGACTCATTCTAAATTTAACCTTCATTGGATTGGTGGGGTCGTTACCGATATCCACTTCGAAGGTTTCCTCTACTAACATATGGGATCCCTCATCAAGATGATGAGGCGTAGGGATCAAATGGATGTCATTAGCTGGATTTATATGTTCTTTATTGGAAGCATGTTTAGCATGATAGAAATCATAAGCACAACATGGTATAAAATGAAATGGTTGCAGCATCTCTTAATTCAGGAGGAAGTATTTAGGCTCTACTGGCGAATTAGCACGATCCCAATCAATAGCATCCATGTTTAGATGCAATGGTTTGGACAGATCTACTAGATTGTAGAGTGGAGTGGTCAAATCAATGGAGACCATGTTGATGGAATGGAATTGATCTCTAGGACCACACGGAATGAACTCTACATCATCTGTGTAGCTTTCATACCCAAGATCTGGCTTAGATGGTATGAGGATGAATGGGTCCTCCCTGTGGGATGCCTAGACAACTAGATCCTCCCTATGCACTAACTATAAAATGGGGTCTCTCGTCTCAAGTAGCTCAGCATAAGTAGGTAGATGGGGAAAGAGTCTTTGATATTCCTCTTCTAGATTTATTCTTTCCCTGAGACGACATTGGAAATTAATCTCTCGATGTAAACCTGCAGCTGTAATAGGTGGTGGATCCTGAGGTGGATTTTGATTACGTAGGTGATGAGGCCCCAAATAGGCCATATCTAATGAATCCTCATCATCACTATACAAATATAATGCTTGACTTTTCCCCATATGAAAGGGGTAATCTACCAGATGTGGCCCCATGTATCTAATTCTGCGGTCACTATCATCACTATCTAGATAAACTAGATAGAATGATCATATATATGATACCAGCACAAAAATTGGCTTTACTTCCTCTTCAAAGAGATCAATGTTAAGAGGCACGTCTTCTATAACATACTTTGACTCCGTAGGAAATATATGTAGCAGGTATACAAACCTTGAATTGGTCATCTCAACCTCATCTCTACGATTGCTATTATGAGCAGACCACTCTATCGTGTCCACAAATATTGGGAGATTAGCTAGACGAGGCCTTAAGTAGGCCTGCTTTGTCTCATATTCATAATCACTATCAACTATAAAATGCTCTTGTATCTCATATAATTGCTCTCTAGGCAGTAAATGGCATAGAAATTCTAAAACCACAAAGGCTCATTCAACTTCCTCTTCATATTGATCATTGTTCAAGGAATCACCATCTACATCATAACTCGGTCCACTTATTTCAGAGGTGGACTCCTCTTCATCTTCACTACAAAGATATCCTGAATCGAGATCACCTAGAATGGTGGGGTTATGCCCCTGCATGCCAGTACCATCGGTTGTGATACGATTTTGATGACCCAGGTTGACTCTAGGTTCTACTCCGAGAACTCTTCATGTTCAAGCTCTGATCTCTTAATGGTGATGACTGACACCATTGGGTTGCTACCTCGAAGACTAGACATGTTAGGATGATATGGATTAAAATCCACGTCATCCCCCAGACTTAGGTATAAATGTTCCAATGATGCAACGAGTAAATTATCATGTCCCTGAATCTACAATCTCGATCTAAACCTATCAGTTACCAACTGATAACGTAGTTTAAGATGGGTTATTTGTCCTTATTCAAAAAGACCAAAGCTATAGCCATGCCAATGATAGAGCTAAAAAATGTACATGGTGTACTCTGGGTTGGACAAGTACCGAACGTTCATCATGAACTATTCCTCATAATCCATCTCCATGGGTGCTCGCATTGGAACTTGATCCAACCCGACATAGATGAAGTTTGTTTGGTTTGGTGGCTTGTTGAATGGTACTATGGATCCACATGGATATAAATGGGTTATCGGTCATCCCATGTCTCATGCAGTCTATAAAATAAGACCAAAGGTCACATTTTGCATAAGATACTCACCCAAACCTGTACTGGCTAGGTGAACAGTCACCCGTGGTGCGGATGACCCTAATGATGATGCAGGAGAAGCAGGCTGAGGTGCCTCCTCGAATTGATCTTGGGCTTCCTCCACCTCCATGGGAGTGGAAGTGTCAGTGGTGACTGGTTCGGGTGCATTCTTTGCTTCTTTCCTTCCCAATTTTACCTTTAATTTTTTGTCATCTTGATGAATTGCTAGTGCACTTGATCTCAGAGAAGTTGCAGTGGTATGTTCAGATTTGTTTGATATAGATACCGATGGTTGGACATGCACCACCTATTTGCCTCTTAGAACCCTTACTGATGACATGGGCCGTATGTCCAAGTGTATTGATGAGAGTACGAATCCCCTTGGCAAATATTCTAAGTTCACAAACTTGAATGGTTCTTCATCTGATGAAACCATGTGAACTTGTCCCTCATGTATATCCTTGACACACTGATGCAATATCGAGGGAACACAATGTATTTCACAAATCCAAGGCCTCCCTAGTAGGATGTTATACTACAAAGTGCCCTCTATCACATGACACATTATAGGAATGGTCTTTAGTCCCACCTAAATAGGTAGGACAATATTGCCAACCGTAGAGCATAGTGTGTTGTTAAACATTCTCAATGTAAAGCTGGTTGGTACGATGAGAGATTTAGGCAATTTTAAATGGTGCAGTGCCTTAGTCATGATTATACTGATCAACAAACTAGTGTCAATCAAGACCCTTTTGAACGACATGTGGTTAACACATGCAATGATATGTAATGGTGGGTCAGTCATGCTTGCAAAAACCATTTTCACTTCATGATCATAGAATTGGATCATTGGTTACTGGCACTATTGTACGTGCCCCAAGAAATTTGTGAATGCTTGTGCATCCTAGGACTATACCTCAATGGACCTCAAAATGTCCAAAAGAGTCTCCCTGTGCCTAGGGAATTGCTGTATAAGCTCATATATCGACAACTTCATAGGAGTCATCTACAGGTTTTGAACAAGCCTGCTCCTAATGGTCACCACCGGTCTCGTTGGTGGGCCCAAAATATTTTATGCCTGTTGCTACTGGGGTGTGGCCTGTATTTGAATGGGAGCACGAGGTTTATTTGGTTGTTTGTACCTCCTATGTTTGGTAACAACATTGACCATATCGATGAACCCCTGGGTAGGTGGTTTGACTCGCACTTGATTGATGTGACCAACATGGTTATGGGGTGGCTCATGGTTTGGTAACAAAATTTTAAAAATACCCATGTTTTTGTTGTTCGACACCTGGGGATTACCTGGTACCACAAGCTCTCCCTTTTCTATCATATTTTGCACAATATGTTTGAAAGACCAACATACCTCGATGTCATGGCATTTTGCTCTATGAAATATGCAAAATAGATCTTCCTGATAGTCTTTGGGCTTGGGCTGATTAGGATCAACCATATTGACTTCGGGAAATCTTATTGCCTTGGCCTCGTAGAGCTGACAAAAAATTGATTTTAATGATTCTGTCAATGGCGTGAATATGCGAGGTGGACGTTGCTCTTTGTTCTTGCCCTTGTAGTTATTCTTGCACTGGTCGTATTGCATAGGAGGATGGGCTTGATAATTCTATTTCTTTTGTCCCTTATCCTCATTTTGAAGATTTAGTACCACCTAATTCACATGGGCCTGTTTGTCTTATTGCTTTGAGGTACTCTTCTTATATCCCTCTTTCCTGGTTTTGAGCTTCAAGTTGCGTTCCTACACCTTGATGTCCTCAATTACCCTGGCTTGTGCCAAAGCTTCTTAGAATGTAGCATACTACCACAACTGCAAAAATAGAAAGATGTGCTTGACACAACTCTTTGTAAACATCTGGGTTAATTCTATGGCAGGAATTGGGAATGACAACTTTTCCATTAATATCCTCCACCTCTTCCCATACTGTTCTATTGGCTTGTCGTCGTGCTAAGCTAGCATAGCCAAATCAAAAAGGTTGGCCTATTTATTGATGCCAAAGGAATAGTGAAATATTGAATGCAGGGTGATGACATGCCAGACCAGATGGTGCAAACGAAATTGATATAAAACAATGCTAAGTCCTACGAATGTGAGAAAGCAATGCACGAAGGAAACGATGCATAGACGAGATGTAAGAAAACAAAGACAAATAAAGGCCTCTTTTATTAATGTTGCTTTCAATTCGGTTACAATACATCCCCCCTTTAGGGCTCAAAACATTTGATATAGTTTGTTACATCACCAGATGGTACGCTTCCAGTGCCTTTCGCGTGCCTCACATTTGAAATGGGTAGGCCAAAGGTTGTCACTGCTTGCATCCATGTGTTCATGTGTTCCTTGATGCCCATAGGTTTTCTTGTTAGTTAGATACTACGCTCAGAGAAACAATAAATAGTTAATAACATATGTGGATAGAGGGAAAAACATGCAATCCCCAAGGCCTCCGGCTAGTGAATACATAACATAGCAAAAATATGGTCAGAACATGTCATAATAAATTCAAACTTTGATAGAAGCATAAAAACATCATCAGAGACACATTGCAAAAATAACATTCAGGAAATCATGCATGGATTTCTAATCACTCCGGGGTGGGCCGATTAGGACTGTCATAAAACATGGAGAAGCAACCTTGCAAATGTACAACCCATAGGCCTCCAAAAATCTTGAAAACTTGGGGTTAGGCTAAAAAGGACATTTTGGGATGACCCAAAATGTCAGATTTGGCAGATTTGGCCCAGATTGTCCTGTATCTGAAAGCGCTCCCTATATGTTAGTAAACACGTAAAACGATAAAAACATGGTCAAAACAGGTCATAATGCAATGAAACTTGAAAAAAAACATAAGTAAAACAAATAGAACATAATGAAAAAAAAAATTATAGAGAAATTCGTCATGGATTTCTAATCACTCTGGGGTGAGCCGATTAAGACTGCAATAGTTTGGGGGGTGCCTAGGGGCAGGACGCCCGCCGTTTGGGGTTTGGTTTTGACACCAATCCACTTGGGATGGGTCCAAAATCTCCTATGGGGTTGTGTTAGCAAATTTTGTGTGGGATTGTGGTCGATTGCTTGGGTTTTGGGTCGGAATTGCATTCCTAGTGTTCACTCGATAACATCTCTCCCAAAAGAGAAATTATGGATGTAAGAAGCACAAAGGGGAATGGGGGCACAATTTGGCAGCACTCTGTTGCTCCAAATGCTCTAGCTCTGTTATTTTTGGGGTGAGAATGCTCACCCTTTTATAGACCTAGGGTCTCTCTCTTTGAATGTGCATGCGAGGGCACAACTTGGCTTGCCATGCATTTTTTGGGAGAGAATATTCCTCCCTGATTTAGAGTCTCCTTGCATGGGGCCTCCATGATCAGGGCATGCTTGACTAAAGTCCCTCTCTCTTATTTGAAGTCGTTCCTCACAATTGCATGCCCTAAAGGCACAGTTAAGTGGTAGACCTATTGAGGTTTGAATTTTTGCTAGTCAAAACTTCTACTCGTCCCACCCTGGGACGATTGCTGCTAATCATCCCAGGGTGGGATGAATAGGATTCTAATCATCCCAGGGTGGGACGAGTAGGGAGCAAAGTGCTTAAAAGGTGCCAAATTGACCTCTAACCTTCCAAAACTAATTTTGGAGTGGTTAGGACCACTGTTTAACCTCTGGAGGTTGCCCTAGGGGGTATGTATACCAAATCGATTAGTGCTTGTAGCCACATAATCGGGTTGGTGCTATTTTGGTGTCTATAGATGCCCCTTTTTGGGATGCGCTATGTGTGGCACAGTGCTGAGCAAAAATAGATAACCAAAGCACTTAATTATTAGGGTTTCTCAGTAACCTAACCAAATTTTGATGCCCCAAGTATGGAAAGGGCACACATTCTTGAATCCTTTCTTCTGACGAGCTAAGGAGCTTACTTCAAGTGTTAACCTTTTTCGGTGAGGTGTTACTTGATCTTGGACATTGTTCAGTCATGAATAGGCAAAGGGCACAACCTTTTGTCTGAGGGAACCTTGAGTTCATGATTCCAGAATGCCAAGTGTTTGATCAGCTTGTGATTATTTCTTGTTTGCTGCCCCAAGTAGGAGCGTGATTGTCTTTGTCAATGATTCTTTGAATGCATGCCATTTCCTTGATTGGGTGTGTATTTATTGATTTGGTGACTAAGTGTGACTACCCCCTCAAGTGACGAATCGATGAGGGAATGACCAAAAATGAGAAAAGCGACGAGTCGCTTGACCCAAAATGACATTTGTAAGGGTGCCTTTAGGTGTTTTCCATTGAACGTGTGTAGTTTCCTAGCAATCGAACCTATTTTTGGTGGGTTTTGACCCTTTTTGTTGATGCTTATTGGGGTTGAAATTGTCGAAAATCCATCCTCCCATGGAGCGGTCCGGCTATGGTAGCATTATGAGGGAGTAGGATAGTGATAATTTGTGGTCTCGACGTTAGTTTTTCATGCCAATATTGTCAGGTGTAAAGACACCTTTATTCGATAGAGTTATTTGTTTTTTGGTGGGTTTTGACCCTTTTTGTGATGTCGATTGGGGTTGAAATTGTCAAAAATCTGTCCTCCCGTGGAGCGGTCTGGTTATGGTAGCCTTCTTAGGAAGTAGGATAGTGATAATTTGTGGTCTCAACATCATTTTTTCATGCCAAGAATATCAGGTGCAAGGGCACCTTTGTTTGGCAACTTTATTGCTATTTTTGGTGCATTTTTTGGATGCAGTTTGTTTTTGTTTTAATTTTTTTGCTCTATAATCGTCCCTAGGTGGGACGAATACCAAGTTGGTAATCATCCCAGGGTGGGACGTGCACCGATTAGGGTGCTCATCCCAGGGTGGGACTATTACAGGCTTAACAGCCTATAAAAGGGCCAAAACTAGGTTATGGGCTCATTTACAACATTTTTTTCTTAGTGTTTTGGAGCTATGGGAAGGAGTGTGAGTTTGTGTAGCGGAGTGCTGTCAAAATTTTGCGGACACCATGAGTGCAAGGACTGGATCCTCAAGTGGGGGAGCCGAGGCGAGACTGGTAAGTGCTCCTTCCTTTTGCTTGTTATTTTTTTTTTATATGATTTTTTAAAACACAGATGAAAATGCCTGTTAGCATTATTCGGCTTGTTTTTTAGTTCATATTAAGGTTAAAAACCCTAGTATGAATTTTATGTGTTGTATTATGTTTTTGTTTTTTTATTCACCATAAGGTCGAAACCCTAGTTCGATTTTTTTTGTTTTGTTCGATTTTTTTTTTGTTCACCTTAAGTTCGAAACCCTAGGTTAATTTTGGTTGTGTTGTTTGATTTTTTTTTGTTCACATTAAGGTTAAAAACCTTAGGATGAATTTGATTTTTTTGTTTGACTTTTTTATTTGTTTTTTAGTTCACAGTACGGTTAAAAACCCTAGTATGATTAGTTTTTTGTTTTATTGTTTGATTTTTTTGTTCACCTTAAGGTCAAAACCCTAGGTTGAATTTGTTTTATTGTTTTGTTCACATTAAGGTTAAAAACCCTAGGATGAATTTGATGTTTTTTGTTTGATTTTTTATTTGTTTTTTGTAGTTCACATTAAGGTTAAAAACCCTAGTATGATTTGTTTTTGTTTTATTGTTTTTTTTTTTTTTGATTTGTTTTTTTGTTTAGACTTAAGGTTAAAAACCCTAGGATGATTTTTTTTTATTGTTTTAATTTGTTTTTGTAATTCACACTTAAGGTTAAAAAACCCTAGTATGATCAGTTTTTTGTTTTATTGTTTGATTTTTTTGTTCACTTTAAGTTCGAAACCCTAGGTTGAATTTGTTTTATTGTTTGATTTTTTTGTTCACATTAAGGTTAAAAACCTTAGGATGAATTTTATGTTTTTTGTTTGATTTTTTATTTGTTTTTTGTAGTTCACATTAAGGTTAAAAACCCTAGTATGATTTGTTTTTGTTTTATTGTTTTTTTTTTTGTTTTTTTGTTCAGACTTAAGGTTAAAAAACCTAGGATGAATTTGTTTTATTATTTTAGTTTGTTTTTGTAGTTCACACTTAAGGTTAAAAAAACCCTAGGATGAGTTTGTTTTATTGCATTGTTTGTTCTGGATTGTATAGTTTATTTGATTAATCTGTACTTTGGCTATACAGTTCTGTACTTATGTTTTTTTGTACTTTGTTTTTTTTGTTCATACTAAGGTTGAAACCCTAGGATGAATTTGTTTTATTGCATTTTATGTTCTTGACTATACAGTTTATTTGATTGATCTGTATTTCGGATGTATAGTTTTGTACTTTTGTTGTTTTGTACTTTGTTTTTTTTTTTTTGTTCTACACAATTTATTTGAATGTTTTTGTTTAAATTAAGGTTGAAACCCTAATTTGTTTTGTTGTTTTATTGTGTTTGTGTTTTGCAGGTTTTTAGGAGTTGACACCGCTAGCCGAATGTGTTCTCTGATGCCTGGGAGGCACTGACAGTTGCGAATTGGGAGTGGCTTGATGCCCTTGGGCTCAAGTAGGTGACACGTTTGGAGCCTGTGGTGGGGGATCGGGCATATCTGATTGCCTTGATCAATTTGTGGGATCCCCAAACTAACACCTTTCATATCCTAATAGGGGAGATGACAGTTACTTTGGAGGACGTGTATCAGATTTTATGAATTCTGATAGATGGATTGCCCATTCGGATGACTCCTCATGATAAATGGATGACGATGCTAACATGGTGCTTTGGGCAGGTGACGAAGACGGGGGTGGATAGGGATATGGAGAGGATAGAGGTGGACTGCCTGATTGGCAATATTCTAGTGCGATGGTGGCTGGAGAGGGGCATGTTAGGGGTGAGGCATGCTCTGATGATGACCCTTATCTCTAATATGCTAGTTCTCGACTCCTTAGGTATGAGGTTCCCTTTGAACCTCCTCGAGGTGGTATTCAAACTGGTGGAGTGTCTGATAGAAGTGCCACTTATTATGAGGTGGGGTCAGACACTATTGGCACAACTTTACGACAAGCTATATGAGATCCGTTATCGAAGGCAGAAGGGGATTGGGTGTAGCTATCTTTTATAGTTCTGGGAGTGCCAGCACATAGCTATGGAGCGGCTACAGGGGTTGCATTGGACCACTCAGGGTGAGATGGTGGATAGGGAGATTGGGTACACTGCTCTATGGTAGAGGTCAGAGGAGCATGGGCAGAGTCGATGGTGGGCAGGTGTCATAGGGAACTATACTAATGCCTTCTCTTGCTTAGCTCCAGGGGAGGTATTTTGTCGGCCATACCAG
This sequence comes from Wollemia nobilis, assembly GCA_028583015.1. Lineage (NCBI taxonomy): Eukaryota > Viridiplantae > Streptophyta > Pinopsida > Araucariales > Araucariaceae > Wollemia > Wollemia nobilis. The sequence goes on from JAQPPZ010002979.1 coordinate 2,866,877, forward strand.
GACTGTCCAACCTGGCCTGAGGTTGGAGAGTGGCTTCGATGGGTGCATAGGGGAATATCATTGATCAGGTGACATGGGACAGATCAGGAGTAATTCCCATACATCTTGGTGACTCGATAGTTTGGTGTGCACTAGGGATTGCCTTGGGAGCCCTTGATCTATCGACATCGGGGCAACAAGAGGACTCTATCCTGGATTATTATTGAACCATTGGGTGAGGAGTCTAATGCAGTGATTGATGTTCCCAATATGGACAATGTCAGGGTGACTATAGAGTATGACCAGTGGTGGATGATGCTGCGATGGTGGGATGAGGGGCCTCTAGGAGGTCCAAATGTGATAGCAGCAGGCGGTGGGGGTGCGGAGGCACCGATGGAGGGTTGGGGGGCTCTGCTCAATGATGTAGATATGGTGGAGGTAGATGACTTGACTAGGGATGATTTAGGGGTTTTGAAGTAGCCGGATACATAGGACATCCCATAGTAGTGGGTGCTGGAGCAGCCTATCGTCCTAGAAATGCCCATGCCTCAGGCAGTCCTAGGGGATATGGAGGCTAGGTTTTGTGTTGGGATAGCATGATTGGAGGACCTACTACAGAGGCAGGATGAGGAGCACAATGTCAATAGGGATCGCCTATGGGCTCAGTTGGCGCAGTGGGATGATGCATTGGCTACGTACCACCGACGGGATGTTGAGTGGGTTCGATGTCAGATGGAGTTGGAGGTCGAGATTATATGCCTTGGTGGGTAGTTACCTGAGCTCACTAGAGGTGGATCATCGCACCGTATGAGGGGCAGTGATACTGAGCAGTCTATATCCTCTCAGCGTAGGCAGGTGGGTGAGGGTAGCATTAGTGGGCATGATGCGACCCACACCACTGGGGGTAGTTCCAGTCACACCAATCCTGCATGATCATGGTGGTTGACTCCCTAGGCTTTATAGATTTTGAGTTTTTGATTTTTTTGTGAGGTCAGAGGATCGTATTATTGTAGCCTGAGGGCATTTTGACTTGATATATACATGACTCTCTTTTTGGATTATTTACTTTGTTATGATTTATTATTCTTTTTATGCACATTTATTTATGTTTATGTATGCAAATGGAATGGATGAAATGATTTTTTGGTATGCAGGTGGTGGCACCATAGACTATACATGATTAACTGGCTTTCTATACTATGTGATTGCTTTATGAAATAACTGTGTATTTGTAATTTTTGTTTTGTTATTTCTGATGGTGATAATGAAATGTACGAAAATTGTTTTAAAATGTAGTTAAGGTTTTTCTGAGACTTAGTTGCTTTAACTAACTAATCAAGACTGTACATTATCTTACAAGACTTTTGAAAAAGGTACAAATCAGACTTGATTTTGACCAAGTTATTTCACATCACTGTGTGTGCGATTGAGTTCGTTTATGTAGCATTCATAAGGATACCGCCAGTGCCAGGTAGGCTGTCCACTGAACATGTACTGAGGATCACCTAATTATCTCCAATAACTCCTTTACTGTATTTAGTAAGATTAATCCACGGGATAATCTAAGGTACCATAAGCTAGCTCATCCACATGCAAACATTGGTGTACACACATGCAAAGACAATGTGATAGACATATTGTCATGCATTTAGGATACCACCATTGCTAGGTAGGCTATCCACCAAACTCGTAATGAGGATCACCTAAATGGTTCTTCAAATGCTAAGAATTTTAGGGATTCAAGCTCAGGCATCTTTCGGTTGCTCAACTTATTGGGATACTTGCTCTCATACATAGTGATGAAAATCACTGTTTATTTTTCTCTTTTGTTTATTTTTTTCTTGAGCAAGGGGTTTGAGTAGTGGTGATAACCACTGCTATTATTATTTCAAAGTTGAGCGCATGGGTTTTTGGCTTGTGAATGACATTGATACCTTTGGCCTTGGGGATGACTACCCATCCTGGTCAGGGACGTGTAGTATGAATCCTTACAAATTTTGGAATCAAAGGTGGTTGGGAATTTTTCTTTGAAATGGCATTGATATTTTAGACCTTGGGGATGAATACCCATCCTTGTTAGGGGCGTGTAGTATGAATCCTTACGAATTTGGGGATCAAAGGTGTTTTGGGGATTTTTGACAATGGTGAAAACCACTATTTATTGTGGGGAATTGGATAGGGAAGAGCTTGTCCTTTTGTCAACTCTTAACATTCTTGAACCATTCGCACAGGGGGATGAGTAGGATAACGTTTCACATATGGTATCCTAGACTGCTTTGTAGGTTTCATCTTGCGTTTACACAACTTGGGAATTTTTATGTGTTTTAATCTTGTGTTGGGATGCTATGTAACAAGGCATGATCCAAGTAAAACTCTACCTTGTAAAAATTGGTCTGACGTTGTACATCATTTGACTAGAAATCTAAAGACGGTTGAATGATGAAAAAATCCTAAAGACATTAGTAGACAACTGATTATGATATCACAAAAATGCAAAGGGCATTATTTCTGATGGATCATTTAAAAAATGGATTGAATTTGAAAAATGATGGAATTTTCGAGCAATTACAGTCTATGGTGCTTTTGACAAGTATGACTAGCAAATATGCAATGTATGTATGCAATGCCTAATGCAGTTTTCATTTTTTTTTTTTTTTGATTTTTAAGAATGTGCATGAAAGTGAGATGCAATTTTTTTGTTATTTTTTTGTATCTTTTCTTTTGTTTTTTTGTTTTTTTTTTAATATTCGTTTTTGACCAAGCGATTGTGGGAACCCTTGGAGATTTTGGTTTGACCAAAGGGTTTATGGATACCTTTGGGGCATTTTAGGTTGACCAAGTGATTGCGGGATTCCTTGGGGCTTTTTAGTTTGACCAAAGGGATTAGGGATACCTTTGGGGCATTTTAGGTGACCAAGCGATTGCAGGATACCTTGGGGCTTTTTAGTTTGACCAAGCGATTGTGGGAATCCTTGGGGCTTTTTGTTTGACCAAAGGGATTATAGATACCTTTGGGGCATTTTAGGTTGACCAAGCGATTATGGGAACCCTTGGAGCTTTTGGTTTGACCAAAGAGATTATAGATACCTTTGGGGCATTTTAGGTTGACCAAGCGATTATGGAAACCCTTGGAGCTTTTGGTTTGACCAAAGGGATTATAGATACCTTTGGGGTGTTTTAGGTTGACCAAGCGATTATGGGAACCCTTGGAGCTTTTGGTTTTACCAAAGGGATTATAGATACCTTTGGGGCATTTTAGGTTGACCAAGTGATTATGGGAACCCTTGGAGCTTTTGGTTTGACCAAAGAGATTATAGATACCTTTGGGGCATTTTAGGTTGACCAAGCGATTGCGGGAATCCTTGGGGCTTTTGGTTTGACCAAAGGGGTGATAGATACCTTTGGGGCATTTTAGGTTGACCAAGCAATTATGGGAAACCTTGGAGCTTTTGGTTTGACCAAAGGGGTGATAGATACCTTTGGGGTGTTTTAGGTTGACCAAGCGATTATGGGAACCCTTGGAGCTTTTTGGGTGGGCAATGGCTCTCTAAATGTGGAATGGCCTCAAATGACTGATGTTCAAGGGTTCTAGTTCCTTGATTCCTTCAAGAGAGGTGAGCCGGTATGTTCCAGGTCCTATTCGACTGTCGATTACATAAGGACCTAACCAATTTGCCATAAACTTATCCCTTAAATGGGGTGACAAGTTAGAATTTTGTTGGTTCTATTTTAAGACCAGGTCACCAACTTGAAAGTCCCTTAGGTAAAATTTCATGTTATATGCTTTCTTAAGTCGATCTTGATAGATACGCAAATGCTCGTGAGCATTGATGCGTCTTTCGTCGAGTAATGTAAGCTGGTCTAACCGGGCCTGCCACAGAGTGTCATCATCGATGAACTCTTGCATTGATGTGTAGGGAAGGTATTTCCAACATGAGAGGCATGAATGCCTTGGAGACATACACCAAAAAAAATGGAGTGGATCCAGTGGGCATCCAAATGCTAGTGCGATAAGCCTACAGGGCAAGTGGTATTTGGATGTGCCAATCCTTATGATTATCTGCGACCATATTTTTAAGGATGGCAACTAGCATTTTGTTTGACACCTCTGCTTTCCCATTTTCCTACGGATAATAGGGTGTTGAAAAACTATGCTAAATTTTGTACTTTGTTGTCAAAGCACACACATATTTGTTCTTAAATGACATCCCATTATTCGAGATGATCTTGGATGGAATACCAAAACAACATATGATGTTATGTAAAATAAACTCCGCAATGTGGGGCCCAGTCATATAGGTAAGTGGAATTGCTTCCACCCAATTGGTGAAGTACTCTATGGCCATTATGATGAACGTGTGATGACCTGACGATGCAGGGAGATCTTTCTGATGATATCTAGGTCCCACTATAAAAATGGCCAAGCCGATTGGATCGGCTACAAGTCCTGAGAAGGTACGCGTGTCAAGTTAGCATGGTGTTGAAACTTCATGCACTTTCACACATATGCACAACAATCTCACTCTAAATATGGCCAATAATAGCCCATGCAAATAATGCACTTGGCGATGGCCATACCACTGAAGTGGCCACCACACGTACCATCGTGCGCTTGGGTGATCACCCAAGTGGACTCCTGTTGGTCCAAGAAACAGAGGAGGATCCCTTCATAGCTTTGACGATACAAAATGTATCCTAACAAGACATGTTTTACCACTTTCTATTTGAATGGTCTTTTCATGGCATGCGATAATCCAAGTAGGAGGTTACCTAACTTGAGGTAGTCTCGTATTGGTGTGTACCAATCCTACTGATCAGAAACCTTGATGGTATGAACAACCAATTCCTCTTGAAGTTCATACCTAGAAAAAGCTAAGTGGGAAAGAACTTGTAAGAATAGCATTGTGTTACTATTAAGAGGGCTTAGGGAGAACAAGGACCCCCAGTTGGCATGATTCAGACTATCATGGATTCGAGAGAACCTATCTTGGGATGGTTCAATCTGGATCAAGTGGATTCCTGGCATTATGTCAGAGCTTGCACACTCCATCATGGATTGTGATAATGTTTTGACTTGAATGATTGTCATCTCACCAGAAGGGTCTTGCGGGATTAGTGACCTCAAGGAGGCCATAGTGTTTGCAAAATGATTCGATGATCAAGGGAGTGCCTCGATGTTGTACCATTCAAGCTTTGCCAAGAATTTGTCCATAAGGGCTTTGTAGGCCTTTAGAACTAGGCATTTGCATTGGAATACCCCTTTTACTTGGTTGACAATTAACAGTGAATCACCAAAGATATTCAAATGTTTGATGTTCATGGTGATGGATGTCTGAAGACATATGAGCAAGGCTTCATATTCAACATTGTTATTGGTGCACGAGAAATAAAGTTTGAATGATAAAGGCACTAGAGCCCCTTGCGGTGTGAAAAATATGATTCCCATGCCATCTCCTTGCTCACATTTAGAACCATCAAAGAATAAGGTTATGTCGATCGGTGAGTCAGGCTCTTCAGAATCTGGCGATTCTGAGACATGGAAGACCCCATCATCGGGTAGATCTATAATTAGAGGCTTATCATCTTCGAGAGGAGCCTCTACTAGTTGATCGGTGATGACTTGAACTTTTATGGAATTTTTTCCAATGAATTTGATGTCAAACTCCATCAACAACATGATCCATTTAACCGTGCGACTACTATGATAAGTATGACTCCTCATGTACCGCAATGGATTCTCCTTAGACACAACATACGTCGTATTGCTCAGCATGTAATGGCATAGCTTTTTGGTGAAAAATACCATCGCTAAGCATAGCTTCTCAACATATGCATAGTTAAGTTCATAACTGACTAGGGTGCGACTAAGATAGTAATTAGCTTGTTCTTTATGTAATTCATTTTTTTGGGCTAGCATGGCACCCAGTGCCACCTCAGTAGCTGAGATGTATAAGTAGAATGACACTCCTGGTCTAGGTTGTGCTAATAATGGTGGTGAAGCGAGGTATTTTTTGATGTCATCAAAGGCAGAGTGGCACTCGTCATCCCAATGAAATTATACCCCCTTGTGCAATAATTTATTCATGGGTCAACACTTGTCAGATAACTGTGCTATGAAGCGCTTGATCGACGTGACCTTACCCTGTAAGCTTCTTAGCTGCCTGATGGTGGTTGGAGGAAGCATCTCAAGGATTGCCTTGACTTTGTTTGGGTCTACCTCAATGCCTCATTTTGAGACTATGAAACCCAAGATTTTTCTAGATGTGATGCCAAATACGCACTTCTTGGGGTTTAGCCTAACTTTGTGTTCAATGAGGAAATCAAGGATCTTGCGTAAGTCATTGAGATGAATTTGGTGCAAAAGATATTTGGACAACATATCATCCATATAATCTTCCAAAGTTTTATGCATGTGATCATGTAAGATGTATGTCATAGCGCGTTGGTAGGTAGCGCTAGCATTTTTAAGGCCAAAGGTCATGACCTTATAACAAAATGTCCATAAAGGCATCATGAATGTCATTTTTAGTTGATTGTTGGGATTGATACGAATCTGGTTGTATCCCAAGAAACCATCCATAAGGGAAAGCATTTCATGGCATGTTGTAGCGTCTACCAATGCGTCGATGCTAGGCAAGGGGGAATTGTCCTTGGGAATTGCTTTGTTTAAATCTTGAAAATTGATGCATATGTGAATCCTTCCATTAGGCTTTTTAACGGGTACCATGTTGGACAGCCATGGTGGGTAATCTACGTAGATGACAAACTATGCATCCAACAACTTTTGTAGCTCATATTTTACCATTAAGGCCACTGTTGGGTGCATCTTACGTAAATTTTGCTTGACTGGATTGACTATCAGATCAAGCATTAAATTATGCATGCCTAGTTGTGGGTCTAGCCCTGGCATGTCTTTGTAGGTCCATGCAAAAACCTCCTTCTTCTCTTTGATAAGGGCAATGTAATCGGCTTGCTCTTCGAGGGACATACTTACGCCTAGCTTGATGACTTGCAGATTCGTTGGATCAGAACCGATGTCTACGTCAATCATCTCTTCGAATGACATGTGGGATCTGTATTCCAACTGGTGTGGAGTTGGGATCAGGAGGATATCATTTGCTGAGTTTAGATCTACGTTGGGAACGTCGATTTCCTCTTCAGTATGGAAGATATCCAGAGTCTGTCCTGGGGTGAAATAGAACATCCCACTGCAAGGCCAGTACTCTAATGGGGATGGTGGTGAGTCAGTGTGATTCCAGTATATGGAATCTAGGTATAGATACAATGGTCATGTTGGATTAGTTGGGTTATGTATGGGGGCAGTTAAATCAATGGAGATCATGTTGATGGAATTCATTTGGTTTCCATTATCATGCGGGTGTTGGCTCAGACATCCTTGGTGATCCTTGCAACCCAGATCTAGATCTATGGGTACTGGCACAAAAGGATTAGCCCTCTATGTGGATAGAAGGATAGGTTATGCCCTTGGCATTGATGGCTCTATAGGGTCTCTGGGTGGGAGGTGCTCTCTGTATGATCGAAGTGGTGGATGAAGCACTTGGTTTAACTATTCTTGATTTAAATGCCACTTATGCCTTGGTCCCATATTTAGCTATTCAAAAATATCATCAATTTCCATAGGGTGTTCTTGTTGCCTTATATGATTGAGATATGCCATCTCAGTCTCATCCTCATAATCACTATCGAAGATCCATAGTTCTTCATTAACTCTGACAACTATGTGTTCTTCTTGTTGGTATAGCCTCCCACTAGGTGTTTCATGATCACTTGGCCTTATGGCCAGAATGGGAGGTTTGTTTTGTTTGAGCAAGTTGATTTGGTCCCATCCAGGTTGTTACACTCTTTATGAGGGGGTTGGATTCTCTTGAGGTGGCAATTACCCGATGGAAACATTAAAGGGGAACATGGCCATGAAGTCCTCCTGATAATCATCAATGGGAGTTACTTGTGAATGACTACTATCAGATTCAAAAGGGTCCCATGGTGCTACCTCGTAAGCTGACTCATATTCAGAAGACTCTCCTTGATCTTGTTCATAACCCTCTTGGAGGTTATCCCTTGAACTTTCCTCTTTCTCGATCAAATGGGAAGGGTTATTGGGGTCAACAAGGTTTGTTGTTAACCATGGGAGATAGTCCCCCATTGTGTACATTGTGTTGGGTTTGGCATATGGATCTTGTGCCAACCCATCCCTATTGCCTAGACCTAGGCCTTACATGGTTTCTACCAAAATGTCAAGGGGCAAAGGGTGGTTGAACCCTACTCCTAATTTATCATATGGCATCTGGTATCTTGGTTGACAAATAATGCACATTCCTTGTTCATATCTGCCCAATCCATATCCATGTCAATTACATTGGTTAAGGTATTTCAAGGGAAATTTTGGGTTGGACAGATAGTCAACATTCTCAGCAAATGGCTCTTCGTCCTCTTCCTCTTGTAGGTAGGGTTCCAAGCCGTTCTCGATGCCCCCATATACAAATTTTGTCTTATTTGACGGGTAACCTAAGGGAAGATAGTGTCGATGGGGAGGTGAGGTCTCCCCATGTATTGCATGGATTCGAGTGCGGGTGTTGCCACTATGTTATACACTAGGTACTCCCCTAGGCCCGTATTGGCATTTTTGATAGTAATCGTCATTGGTTGAGGGGGAGGGAATGGGAGTTCTCCTTGAGTCCACTCCATGTGGGGTAAATCAGGTGTCTCCACTTCCATTCAGCTAGGCACCTCTTCGTTAGAGATGGTTGAGACTAGTGGTGGTATCTCTTCCAAGGGCTTCTTCCCATTGTCCTTCGATGTGGCCACCATAGGTGGCATTGTTGGTCAAGGGATAGATGATGAATATGGGCTGGGTTGGTTACTTGAGGGACTCAATAATGGGGATGTAGGTGAAATCGGACCCTGAGTAGACAGATTCAATTGAAAGTCCAAATGTATCGATGTGATGGTTGATTGTGGCATCAACTGCACCGCATTGCAAAACTTGAAGGGCTCTAAGTTTGTTGGGACTACATGTACTTGCCCTTCATGTGTGTACTTGAGGAACTGATGGGCTATTGAAGGGACACACTTCATGTCCTTGATCCAAGGACAACCTAGCAATATATTGTAGGCCATATCACCCTCAAGGATGTGACACAATGTAGGAATGGTCTTTTGTCCTACTTGGATGGGTAGGAAAATTGTGCCAACCGTCGAGCATAACATGTCGTTGAATGCTCAAAAAGTGTAGGTGGATTCTAGAGGGATGCTAGAAACTTAAGATGTTTAATGCCATTGTTGTTATTATGTTGTTGTATGAGCTAGTGTCCACCAACACCCTCTTGAATGGAATCCCGTTGACCCACGTGATGACGTGCAGGGGTGGATCCACCATATTACTAGTCACCGATTTTAGTTCGTCTTCCCTAAAGGTTATGACTGGTTCTGTGCATTGTCTCACATGTCCCACAAAGTTGTTGAAAGAATTTGGTTCTTGGGGTTGTAGCTCAATGGCTTTGAGTATCTCCATTAGAGCCTCCCGATGAGGCAGTGATTATTGGATGAGCTCATAAATGGAGAGCCTAGCTGACATGGTCCTTAAAATATAAGTAAGCTTAGTCCAAATCATGGCCACTGGTCTAGGTGAGGGAGGTTGTGTAGGGTGTTGTGGAGGTTGTGAAGGTGATGGAACATTTACTATAGCTACAATGGGTGAGACCGTGTTTGGGTATCTTTTGTTCCATGTCACAATGCTTATCATCCCTACGTATCCCTGCATGGGGAAGTTTTGTGTCACCTCATTCACCTGTATAGTCTTTGCCTACATCTAATGGGTATGTAAGGGGTCTTTGAAGATGTCCATATGTTGGTTGCTCTGTGCTACGGGATTATCCATCATGAGCATTTTGTTGTCTATCAAGTCTTGCACTAAGTTTTTGAATTTCCAAAAACTAAAGATGTCATGTCCTTTCTATCGGTGGAATCTACAATATAAATCTTCCCTATAGCCCTTGGGTTTTGGTGTGTTGGGGTCTATAGGTCAAGTTTTTAGCAAGTTTATCAGGTTTTCCATGAACAAATGATCAAACAAGCAGTCTCTAGACTCTGTGAATTGTGTGAATTGTTGTTTAGGGTGACACTGCTAATTTTTCTCTTGCTTGTGGTTTTTATTTTCATAGTTATCGAGAGGAACTACCTGATAATTAACCTTTGGGGGCTATGTCATTTGTGTAGGCGGTGGTATAGTTATGGCAACCTAATTGACCGTGGTGGGTTTCGGTTGCATGGGCCTAGTTTTGGCATTTTTGGTCCACTCTTTCTTGCATGGCTTGGTAATCTCATCATCTTGAATTTTGATCTCCTCAATTGTCCTGGCTTACGCCAGGGCTTCTTCTAGAGTGGCATATTGCTACAACTACAATAACATGGAGATCGACCTTATGCAACTCTTTGAAAACATCTGAGTCATGTCGACCATAGGAGGGAGGTAGGGTAGCTTTGAAAGAAATGTCCACAAATTCCCATAAGCAACTATGGTCTCTTCCTCATACTACTTAAGGCCCACTAGGTAACTTAAGGATACCTTCTTCTTGGTGTTGTGGGCAAAAAATTCAAGGATCGCGTCCACTAGCTGGTCTAGATTATTGATGCTATGCTTCGATAATTGGGTAAACCAGACCGAGGTAGGACCTACGAACATGGTTATAAAAATTCTTAGAAGCAATGTACCATTGTCCTGAATGCCAAAGCATTGACTTAGGAATCATGTTACGTGCTCTTGGGAATCCTCATCCCCTCTAAAAATTACCAATTGAGGTATTTTGAAGTGGTTGGGGTATTGGGGTGCCAGAACTGAAGGATGTACAGGGTGACTACAGAGCTGGCATAAGGTGGAGTTTTGGGGCCCTGAATTCTTGGTCTCCATAGACTCTAAGCGTTCTAAAAACACTTTGTATGCATCAAAGGATTTTATTTCCTCTTCTTTGGTTTGTTCCCATTGTACATTGCAAGGAAATTGAGGCCTATAGAGGGGTAGACGAGTAGCGCCCCCCCCTACCTTGGTGGTGTGTTTCAGCCCGCTCTTCTTCTTGCTCATATTCCTCATAGGATTCCTGAGGAGTTTTTGGACATGACCTATAAACATGAACATGTGCCCGAGGATGACACCCATCATTTGTTCTAGAGGTGGCTTCCTGCTCAGGTCTCAGAGGTCTTGGAGGCGACACTTTATAAGGTCATGGAGCCCTATCTCGCACCAAGGGGTTGTGCCTCTCATAAATCTCTATCCTATGTGTGCGAGGGGTTAGAATCCTCTCATGCATATTGTTCTAGAGTAATTCATCTATCTGGAATTGAATGCGCTTTTTGTTAAGATGATACAGTTGCTCTAACTACTGCTGATCTTGCCTAAGCTGCATGATTTGCACTTGGAGGGTGGTATGTTTGGAAAATGCCAAGTCAATTTTTTTTGCTATCCTATGTTTAGGAGGCCTAAATGCCTCCCCTACATGTCTATCTTGGTCATGGTGATCTGAGATCTCTATGGGTCACTTTCATTTTTTGAGGTTAGAAACATTCACCTGAGGCTCTAGCATCAATAGGTGATCTTGACAATTAGCAGGTGCGGAGGCGCATTGTTACCATGTGGTGTATTGCTCTTGAGGAATGTACTAGTTTTCCTCATGCTCCCTTTCATACATGTGAAAGGGACGGGTGGAGTTGGCTCACCCCATATGAAGAGCCTTGAGCTCTAGGTTTGGTCTATTAGTTCTAACAATAATGAAGGGTAGAGAGGGGATGATATAATCATGTGATCCCTCCTTGTGAACCCTATGCTGTTCTAGCACTTCATCACATAGTGGCCACTCATAATGAGCATCTAAGGGAGCCTTCCCATGTATGTACTCCTCCTAAAAGGGTCTGTGTTGAATGGGAGTGCCCCCCAAAGGGGTGCCTCTATAGTCATTTTTTGTAGTGGCATAGTGTGGGCCACGTTGTGGTTCAGGCTACCAAGGTGGTATAACCAAGTCCTTGGGGCTATAACGAAGGCGACTGGTGCCTCCTTGTACATTTTTTGCAGCTTCTGCCCCTGATTGGGCTTGGTTATGGGTATACATCATGGTGGTGGTTATCTACAAGGTATGTATATTTTTATCTCCTTTACGATTATTTATGCTACACCAAACAAAAGGGACCACACAAACAAAGAAATGATTATCTTGTTTATAGATTAAATGTGTGTCCTAAATATGGTTCAGTGTGTTTTGATTTTTGTTGTGCAAACCATGTAAAGAAAATTTTGTTATTCATGAATTATGAGGGCTCTTATATCTCCACAATGGTTGCCCCTTAAATATACCATTTCTAGGCCATTATACCGAACCTCTCAATATACCCACCCTTATGTGAGAGAAACTATTGGTACGCGAGAGCAGAACAGTACGTGGAACATAGGTGGTATAGAAGGGGAATCGCTCTATTTTTGAAACCTACCATAGAAGAATTATCCTCATGTGATGGGAATCACCCCCAATACACTTGGTCAACTTTCATCAGGATTTACATCTAGCAACAGTCGCGATTAGGGTTATGTATGCAAAAATCCAAGCCAAGGTGGTGATGAAATCCACCGTTGGTCTTGATCAAGTGTTGGGGTATTAAGACCAACTCCTTGATGTTAATATTATTACGTGGTGTGTGTGGTTCCTTTTAATTGCACAAAGAAAGAAAACATGCAAAAAAATTCCCTATGCAAGCAAATAAAACAAAAAAATTGTAGTGACAGAAACAGAAAAACACAAAGGATGTTCAAAAACCCTACTTCTTCTCTGCCCAAACTCGATGCCTTCGAGTTTCTGCTCAAAAAATGTATAGAGAGCTAATCATCCCAGGATGGGATGAATAGCAAGTCTATATTCATCCCAGGGTGAGACAAATTTGTATTCGTCCTAGGGTGGCATGAATTCCTAGTCTATATTCGTCACAAGGTGGCACGAGTAGCAGTCCAGCGCCCTAAGGATTAACACACCTACAAGAAAAACACAAAATTTTGATCAAAAAATTGATCCCAATAGTAGGGGATAGGGTCCCATAATTATCACCACTGAAAGCTCGAACGTGGGGTGACGGCATGCCATACCAAATGGTGCAAACAAAATTGATATAAAACAATGCTAAGTCCTACGAATGCGTGAAAGCAATGCATGAAGGAAATGATGCATAGACAAGATGTAAGCAAAAAAAGACAAAGTAGGACATCTTTTATTAATTTTTATTTCAATTCTATTACAATATATCCCCCATTTAGGGCTCAGAACGTTTGATACAGTTCGTTACATCATCGGATGGTACGCTTCTAGTGTCTTCCGCGTGCCTCACATTCAAAATGGGTGGGCCAAAGGTTCCTACCACTTGTGTCTATGTGTTCATGTGTTACTTTTTTCCCCTCTGGTTTTTTTTTTAGTGAGATCCTATGCTCAAAGAAACAAAAAATAGTTAATAGCATATGTGGATAGAGGGAAAAACATGCAATCCCTAGGGCCTTCAGCTAGTGAATACATAAAATAGCAAAACAATGGTAAAAAAATGTCATAATTAATTAAAAAATTTACAGAAGAATAAAAAAATCATCATAGAAACATTGCAAAAATAATAGTCAGGAAATCATGCATGGATTTCTAATTGCTTCGGGGTGGGACGACTAGGACTGTCATAAAACATGCAAAAGAAACCTTGCAAATATCCAACCTAGAGGCCTCCAAAACTCCTAAAAACTTGGGATTAGGTTAAAAGGGGCATTTTGGGATGAACCAAAAGGTTAGATTTGGCATATTCTACCTAGATTGTCCCATATCTGAAAGTGCTCCCTGTATGTTAGTAAATGAATAAAATGATAAAAAAATGGTCAAAATAGGTCAAAATACAATGAAACTTGAAAAGAAGAATAAGTAAACCAAATAGAAAATAATACAAAAATAATAGTAGAGAAATTATTCATGGATTTATAATTACTTCGGGGTGAGCCAATTAGGACTGTAGTAGTTTGGGGGGCACCCGGGGGCAGGACACCCGCTATTTGGGGTTTGGTTTTGATACCAATCCTCTTGGGATGGGTACAAAACCTCCTATGGGGTTGTTTTGATGAATTTGGTGTGGGATTGTGGCCGATTTCTTGGGTTTTGGGTAAGGATTGCATTCCTAGTGTTCACCCGATAACCTCTCTCCCAAAAGAGAAATTATGGATGTAAGAAGCACAAAGGGTAATGTGGGTAGAATTTGGCAGCACTCCATTGCTCCAAATGCTCCAGTTCTATTATTTTTGGGGTGAGTATGCTCACCATTTTATATACCTAGGGTCTCTCTCTTTGAATGGGCATGCGAGGGTGCCACTTGGCTTGCCATACCTTTTTTTGGGAGAGAAGATTCCTTCTTGATTTAGAGTCTTCTTGCATGAGGCCTCCATGATCATGACATGCTTGATTGAAGTCCCTCTATCTAATTTGAAGTCGTTCATTGCAATTGCATGCCCTAAAGGTGTAGTTAAGTGGTGGACCTATTGAGGTTTGAATTTTTGCCTGTCGATTGCTGCTAATTGTCCTAGGTTCGGACGAATAGGATTCTAATCATCCCAGGGTGGGATGAGTAGGGAGAAATTGCTTAAAAGGTGCCAAATTGACCTCTAACCTTCCAAAATTTATTTGGGAGTGGTTAGGACCACTGTTTAACCTCTAGAGGCTGCCCTAGGGGGTATGTATGCCAACTCGATCAGTGCTTGTAGCCACATAATCGGGTTGGTGCTATTTTGGTGTCTACAAATAGCATTCAAGAAAGGCATCAACTAATTGCTCAAAATTTATTATGCTATGTTTCTTTAGCTGATTGAACCACTCTCGGGCTGTACCAGAGAGAGTCATGACAAACATATGCAATAACAGTGCATCATTGTTCTCTATCTAAAAGCAAGCATCTAGAAAGCTTGTGACATGTTCTTGTGCCTCTTCATCACCCTTGAATTTGTCAACCTTGGGCATATAAAAATGCTTAGGGTATGGGGGCATAGGCACTAAGGGATCTAAATTTTCATTGTGAATTTTCCTTAGTGTCAAATTTTGGACAACCGCATCTTATTTCTGTGGACTGAGAGCAGGTTAAGGTCAAACCAAAAATGCAACGAAATATTAAAACTTAGACTTTATTAAATTATTCTCCAACCAATACAACATTGCAAATGAAGATGGTTATATAGGTAGGGGATAGAGAAGAAGTCGACGAAGAGAGTTGGAGGGATAAGGGGAAAGGGAGTTGGAGGGATAAGGGGGAAGAAGGAATAACGGAGGGATAAGGAGGAAATGGAGGGATAAGGAGGAGGGAATATAGGAGGGGAGTTAGGAAGAAGGACTTTTGCCGACAACTCCTGTCGACAAAACAGAAGGAGTTTCACACTTAGGCTTAGAAAAATATTTTTCTAAGCCACTTTCAAAGCAACCCTATTCACACTTGCAACATTCTCCCCCTTAAAGTTGAGAGGACTGACTACACAGTCTCTCAGCTTTACAAATTGAGCTTTAGTCATCGCCTTGGTGAAGATGTCCGCGACGTTCTCCAAAGTGTGACAATATTGAAGCTCAACAATTTCATGTTCCACCATATCTCTGATGAAGTGGTACTTCATATCAAAATGCTTTGTTCTGCTATGGTGGACAGGATTATATGCCAATTGAATGGCACTGATGTTGTCACAGTAGATTCTGGTCGGACCACTTTGCTGTTCTCCAATCTCTTCTAGTACTTTCCTTAGCCACAAGGCTTGAGTACTAGCATAAGTAACTGCTATATACTCAGCTTCTGTTGAAGATAGCGCTACTATCGTCTACTTTTTTGAACTCCAAGTTATTAGTCCTGATCCAAGACTAAAACAGTTTTCTGATGTTGACTTCCTATCATCAATATTGCTACCCCAATCACTATCACTGAAGCCTACAAGCTTGATAGTGTTACATTTATGGTATCGGATTCCAAAATCCAATGTACCTTTCACATATCTCAAAATTCTTTTAGCTGCCTGCAAATGCAACTCAGATGGGTTAGCCATAAATCTAGAAACAAGAGATACAACATACTGAATATCTGGTCTGGTGTTGGCGAGAAACATCAAACTCCCAACCATGCTTCTGAAAGTGGTCACATCAACTTTTGGTGCTCCATCATCTTTGCTTAATTGGATCCCATGTCCAATTGGAGTTGCAACTGGTTTGCAATGCTCCATAGCAAACTTCTTGATCATATCCTGAGCATACTTATGTTGACAGATGAAGATCCCCGTATCTGATCGATGAACCTCCATTCCAAGGTAGTAGTGCATTAAGCCAAGATCCTTCATCTCAAATCTGCGTCATCATGGAGTGTTTGAACTCCATATTCATTTTTTCATTACTACCCATAAAAATGAGATCATCCACATACAAGCAAACTATGAGGATGTCTTTACCTTGCTTTAGGTAGTAGAGTGTGGGTTCATTTTTGCTCCTGGTGAACCCATAATCTTTGAAGTACCCATCAATGCGTGAGTACCAAGCTCTTGGTGCCTGTTTAAGACCATAGAGTGCCTTCTTCAATCTGTAAACAAGGTGTTCCTTACCTTGCACTTCAAATCCCTGTGGTTGCTCAACGTACACTTCTTCTGTCAAGTAACCATTGAGAAATGCACTCTTGACATCCATGTGTTGGACTTTCCATCCTTTGTGTGCAGCTAAGGCAAGAACTGTTTTGATAGTCTCCTGTCTGGCTACAGGAGCAAAAGTCTCTTCATAATCTATTCCATATTTCTGAGTAAAACCCTTTGCCACTAATCTTGCCTTATGCTTCTCAATGCTTCCATCAGCATTAAACTTGGTCTTGAAGATCCATTTACAACCAACACATTTCTTTCCTTTAGGAAGCTTCACGAGCTCCCAAGTGTCATTGTTTTTTATAGAGGTTATCTCCTCTTTCATGGCATCTTGCCAAATCTTCTGAGTACATGCCTTCTCATAACTAGAAGGTTCAAGCTGTGCACTAGTTAACAAAGCATAGTTAACTTGATCTCCCCTAGGTTCCTGCTGGGATTCATCATCACCATACAAGTGCATACTTTCTAATCTGTGTAAAATAGATTCCATTTCACTAGCTTGACTCCTAGTGTATCTTCTTGAAAATTTTTTATCCAACATCTGAGATGATGGATGATACTGTAGAGTTCTCTTACCTTTGGATGGAACATCAATGTCCATTGGTGAGGAACTTACTGATCGCTGTGGAGAAGGACTTGGTGAAGAAGTTGAATCAGAAGATGGACTTGGAGGATGTGTGGGAGGAGACTACTTTCCTTTCTGTGGGAGCTACGGTTGCACTTGCTGAGCAACTATATCAATGGCTTCAACATCACTGAATATTTGGGGCTTACCCCACTCTCCCCCTTCATCAAAAATCACATCCCTTGAAATCACTATCTTTCGAGTTGTAGGATTGTAGAGTCTATAACCCTTTGTGTTTTCACAATATCCTACAAAAATGCATGCCTGACTCTTTGGATCCAGCTTCTTTCTTAGCTCATCAGGAATGTGAGCATATGCCAATGAACCAAATACTCTGAAATACTTCACATTTGGTTTCTTACCATACCAGGCTTGGTAAGGTGTCTTTCCTTTCAAACTTGAAGTAGGACTTCTGTTCAAGATGTGAACACTAGTCCTTGTTGCATCTCCCCAATATGAATTACTCAAATGCTTTGTCTGAAGCATTGATCTTGCCATCTCCACAATGGTGCGATTCTTCCTTTCTGCTACACCATTTTGTTGTGGAGTGTAGGCAGTTGTGAACTGCCTCTTGATGCCATGATGTTTACAAAAATTCAAAAACTGATTAGAGGAGTATTCTCCTCCTCTATCTGATCTAAGACATTTTATTGAATATCCACTCTCACTTTCAACTTTTGCTTTAAAATCAACAAAGCATGCAAATGCTTCATCCTTATGCTTCAAAAAATATATCCAACACATTCTTGTGCAATCATCAATGAAAAGTAGGAAGTAAGAGTGGTTACCTAGACTCTTGGTCTGCATCGGACCACAGATGTCTGAATGCACTAATTGAAGTGGATAGCTGGCCCGCCATGCTTGTCCATGAGGAAATTTCGATCTGGCATGCTTGCCCAAGGCACACCCTTCACAGACTTCCTTACTATCTTGAATTTTGGGAAGTCCAGTTACCATTGCTTGTGAAGTTAGCATTTTCAAACTTGCTGAATTCAAATGACCATATCTCAAGTGCCATAGGACACTTGGATTGGTAATAGCAACATTTGCTAACTTATTTCCTCCTGGCTGGCCAAACTTCAAAGGGAATAATCTATTCTTTGACATTGGCACTTGTGTAATGATTCTATTACTATTGTTCTTGTCAAAAATGGTGCATTTACCCTCATCAAAAATCAACTTGTAATTCTTTTCTAGCATTTGACCAACACTTAAAAGATTGTGTTGAAGATGAGGTGTGTAATAGATATCACTTACTTGCTTGATGCCTTCTTTCGTTGGAACCTCCATGGCTCCAATGCCTTCAACTGCCAATGACTTGTCATCTCCCAATCGGATGCTGGATTTGTATGAGGAGTCTAAAGTAGCAAAGAGTTCTTCTTTGCCACTCATGTGATTTGAACACCCAGTGTCCAAAATCCATGTATCATTCATATTTTGCTCTGTCTGGCCATAAGAAAGAAAGAGATTTGTGGACTCTTCCTCTTCTCCAAAATTTCCAAATTGACTGCTCTGGTTGCTGCTGCTTCCTTGCGAAGTCTTTGACCAACAATCTCGAGCATAATGGCCAGGTTTGCCACAATTGTAGCAAACTTGTTTTGATTTATCTCCTCCTTTTCCTTTGCTAGATTGTTTCCCTCTATATTGCTGCTGTCCTCCTCTATTCTCGATTTCCACCTCTCGTTGGATGATCCTCCTCTCGTTAGGAGTTCCTCCTCTTTGATTATTCCTGCCTCTCGCCTCTTTGTTGTCCTCTCGCCATGGCCTCTACCTCTTCCTTCATGTGTGGCAAAAGCTTTATCATCTCCTCCATAACTGGTGGTAGGAGTTTCCTGTAACCTCTCTTCATGTGAGAGAAGTGAACCAGTTAGTGCATCAAAAGACAATGAGGTTAAGTCTTTGGATTCTTCAATAATTATTGCAATAGAATTCCATTTAGGAAGAAGTGTTCTCAACACTTTCTTCACCATAACCTCTGGCTTAATATCTTCCCCTAGTGTGACCATTTTATCAACTACGGCTTTCACTCGCACGTAGTAATCTCCCACTTTTTCATTTTCTTGCATCCTGAGATTTTCAAAATCTCGTTTCAATGTTTGCAGCTTTACCTGTTTTACTTGGTCACTACCTCTATAGCTTTCTTTTAGGGCATTCCAGGCATCTTGTGCAATTACATAAGAGGCAACTCTAGGGAAGATACTTTTATCTAGGGCAACATGTATGTGATAAAGGGCGAAAGCATTGTTTTTCTGTGCTTCTTTTCTAGCCTTTTTATCAGCATTAGAGAAAGCTGCCCATTCAGCAGCAGTAGGTTCAGTATAGCCCTCTTCGACTACATCCCATAAACCTTTTCCTATCAAAAGGGTTTTCATTTTAATAGACCAATATTCATAGTCTCCTCCATTGAACTCAGGAATCGAAAGACTAGTATTGGATGCCATTGCAGAATAAAAACAAACTTTATTTGAAGCAAACAAGTACTATAAAGCAATACAAAGAGATTAATGATTCAAATCAAATCTCGCCTTTTTAGTACATTCAAGTTCTGCTTCGGAACTGTTGCTGATGACAATGACCTCAGGTTCTTTAGGATCCACTTCCTCTGGATCTTCTTCTTCTTCTTCAGCTTCTTCTTCTTCATCTTCTTCTTCTTCTTCTTCTTCTTCTGCTGCTTCGGGTTCAGGAGAGCGTGGTGAATAGCTCTCACTTGATTCTGCTACCCGTACACCAGGTGTATAACTGGCACTTGCTTGATCCTCTGGAACAACTTCCTCTGGTACAACTTCCATAGTTTTGGACTCTTCAATTCTTTGTCCAAAAATGTTGTCTTCTGAATCTGCCTCGTACCCTGAATCCGGCTTCCTCAGATGATCAATCACCTGATTTTCCAGCTGACAAAACACTGTATGGAGACTTGTTCGTCGAACCCTTTCATCAAAGGATTTCGGTGTCTCTCGTCTCAAAATCGAGAGAAGTGCATTATAACACCCCCCAGACCGGATCATCTAACATTTCACGGGCACATTATTTCTCTTTTTCACAAAAAACTCTTCTAACAAGGTTTTTTAAAATTTTTATAAAGTCTTTTTTTTAAAAAATTTAATAAAGTTTTTATATTTTTTAAATTACCTTTTAAATTAATTATTAAAAAGATAATATTAAAAAATATAATTTAAACTTATTAAATAATTTAATAAAAAAAACTTTATAAAATTAATTTTTTTTAACAAAACTTTTACCTTTTGCAAAGCGGGCGATTCGATCCCGCGACCTACCAACAAGCAGCGAGCGGACTTTGCCGCTGCACCAAGTGGCCAAATTAAAAAAAAAGCGGATGGCCGCTTAATTAAATCTCCCGATGACGGCGAAATTATAAAAAAAAAAAATTTTTTTTTGTTTTTTTTTCTTCTCGACGGGAATCGATCCCGAGTCCGCCTCCCTGCAAGCAGACCACCTTGTCCGCTGGGCTACGTCCCTCGGATGTGCCTCAAAGGTGAGACGAAGCAAATTAAAGATGAAGGGCGGATGATTTAAAAAAAAAAAAAATTCGTTATTTTTATCCCACATGCAGTGGGAGCCGAACGTGCTGAGGGTTTATCAACCCGAAGGCACAGAAGGAATATCGACTGCCTTCGGGCAGTTTGATGTCGTGTTTTGTTGCCAACACATCCAATCACTAACTGCCATGTTTGCACACGTTGACCAATGCACACTTGCCACGTGGCACACTTTTTGACAAATCGCACATTGCCATGTTAGCTCGATCACCGCCACGTCAGCCAATCGCACGCTGCCATGTCACATGCTGCATTGATCCACATGTCATCCATTGCCAATCGATCACTGCCACATCAACTGTTGCCTCGATTTGCATGCTATCCAGTCAGCACCTTACTTGCCACCACGTGTCGCCTTAGAATCCGTGTCGCTGCCACATGTTGCCTCGAAAGTCATGTCACTGCCACATGTTGCCTTGAGATTCATGTCGAGCCTGTGCATGATCCGCCTTGGGATCCATGCACAAACTGTCTCATGATCTACCTCGAGATCTAAGCCCTACTGGCTCCTACCTCAAGATGCATGCCTACCTAGCCTCGCCTCAGGAACCGTGCTCGACTACTGTCGAAATCTGGCTCTGATACCAGATGTGGACCGAGAGTAGGTTAAGGTCAAACCAAAAACACAGCAAAATATTAAAACTTAGACTTTATTAAATTATTCTCCAACCAATACAACATTGCAAATGAAGATGGTTATATAGGTAGGGGATAGAGAAGAAGTCGACGAAGAGAGTTGGAGGGATAAGGGGAAAGGGAGTTGGAGGGATAAGGGGGGAAGAAGGAATAACGGAGGGATAAGGAGGAAATGGAGGGATAAGGAGGAGGGAATATAGGAGGGGAGTTAGGAAGAAGGAATTTTGCCAACAACTCCTATCGAAAAAACATAATGAGTTTCACACTTAGGCTTAGAAAAAGATTTTTCTAAGCCACTTTCAAAGCAACCCTATTCACACTTGCAACAATTTCTTAATTGCTTTGACCTTCTTAGCCAAAGCTTTGTAAGCCTCAGAAGATAGAATGTCCTCCTCCCTAAGTCGGTGCAGAGGTAGTTTGGTAGATACAATTGTCTTCTGTCGAGGTGGAGGGCATTGCTCTTCCTCCTCCTCAGCTCAGGAACTCTCAGGATATTCCTAGTTGTATCTATTCCCCTCTTATTCCTCATAATGTTACTTTCTCTGATTTTTGACCGAAGGCAATCGCTCTCTCTGATGGGTAGTGATATGAGTGTGAATTCTTACGCGCTCATGGTGCATGTCATCTTGTGAAATAGCCTTCTTGTGCACCTACTCTCTACGCTCATCCTAAGAATATAGGTCTACCCTAGCCAACCTATCTTCCTACTCTACACACTCCTTCTAGATGAGGATGCACTCCTTGTACAAGCACTACTCATACAACCTCTATATAGTAAGTCTCTATGCCTGAAGATATTCATCTTCAATGTGTTGCCTCTCTAGGTGAGCATCCTCCAATTTATCTTGGAGTAGTTGGCATTTCTGTTCAGAGGCCAGTCGATATGATCTTTTAACCTGGTCAGTTGTAGGAGGCATTTGGTATGCTTGCTCTGTATGAGTGACCTTGTGGGTTATGTACCCATTGAATTGATGTGTTGTACCTTTACCTCTATCTATGAATATGGCATCAACATCATGCTATGTCCTATGCTACATGCCACCATGCGTGGATGGTGGACGTGAGACATGAGGGCACTTAGAAGCCTCTCCATGCTCTCTAGTAGTTCTAATGGTGCTCTCGCTATGCTCACTTAGAGCACGAGTGGGTAGAGCTAAAGGCTTGCAGTATAGCTGCTCTAACACACTACCTAGACCATTTAGCTATCTAGACCTCCACGTCTCATGGGGTGGAGTTCCATTAGCTCCCACCTTTGATATATCGATGGTGATCTTGCATGCTATAGTATGCATGGGAGTATGGGTAGACTTGTGCTCAGTAGGGAGCCCATCTACTTACCCTTGAATGGGTGGATCTCTATTCCTTCTATAATCAGAATGTGGGGGTATAGTACACCCTATAGAATTAGTGTGAATGGGTATCAATCTGGTCCCTTGCATGACATACTCTTTAGCCAATCCTGTGGACGCACGTGCAATGCAGTCTTGGTAATGGATTTTGAGTGGAGCACCCTCAAGCTAAGAAGCTCCATGCTCTAATATATGTCTAGCAAAATGAAATGATGCTAATATATGAGGGGTACGCTCAATGGGATCTCCTCATGTCGAGTTGTCTCCTCTAATGCTCATCGAACGATGTTTGGTTTGCTCATGTGGTTGAGGACTAGACACGTATATTTGTGAATCGATTGGGACTTGGTCATTGGCTTTAGGCTTGCACCTTTTTCGACCACCCCGTGTATCCACCATAGTGTACCTAAAATCTAGATGTATATTTTATTATCAAAAAAGGTATACAATGATGCTTATATTATTTTTAAATTTTAAAATGAGCCCTAAACTGTTTGATGTTTCAAAATGTGTTGTATCAGTATGAGAAACTCTCATGTGTTTTACAAAATCATTGGATTTTATTATCAGTTTAATTGGATTTCACCTATAAACTCGCACAAGCCAAATATGGGAGTGAAGTCCATACTCAATGAGGTAGCATAGGTACTACCAACCCTCACCCAACACACTGTGCATAGCGATATACTCTTCCAAATATGAGTGCATGCTATTTTGAAAGGATAGGACAATTCTTGGGTCGGCCTTGGCCATGAGTGGGTCCTAATAATACAATTTCAAATGAGCCAACCAAGGGGTAATGAAATCCACTATTGGTCTCAATAAAATGGGTTGGATGTGAGAGCCCAATGCCATTGATGTTTAAATGAAATGTGGTGTGTGTGGTTCGTTTTACTTTGCATAAAGACAAATGTATAAAAGAGCATTCATATGATCATTCCTACATGATATGAATAAAAAGAAAAGCAACATTTCAAATTCAAAAAACTATGCATGCTATGTCCTACATGATGTTATGATAATGCGATTATGATGACATGGCCTCTAATTAGGCCTCAAGCATGAAAATGACCAATCAATTTTTATCAAGGTCACTGTATTCTAGGGTGGACTGCAATCAGAGGTCCGTTGTTCCTAGAAACGCCTTTGTAATGGAAGGAATGCAAAAGCAAACTAGGACTATTCATTCATCCTTTTTCTTTAGTGTACCTAATTTGCAATAGATTTAACACTTATTGTAAAAACACAAAGAAGAAAATACATAATAGAGAATAAAAATAGAGTCTACCTTAGCTCCTGACCTGATGCCAAGTGGTTTCTCTACTGTCTACTGCTTCTGCTATAAATCACAACTCTAGTCTGTGGGTTGTAGTATGAACCATGGGTGAAAGCCATGGGCCAACAAATAACCATAACTATTAGCTACGGTTAGCACCTGAGATAAGAAAATTTAAGAATATCAGCACTCAGGGGCTACAAATGCAGAGTCCCATTGTGATCACCTTTCGACATAACCAAAAAGCATGCTCCTATCTAACGTATTAGTCTATAGTCATAATAAAAGTGTAAAAGCTTGACACATTGCATAAATTCAAAAAAATTATATTTCTTGTATTGATTATGAATGAATTTCTATTACAAATATACCCCTCTTAGGGTCACTTGAATGATGATACAGTCTATACAATTGCCAATGCCCTCAATAGGGTAGGCACATTAATATTACCCTTTGACTAGTCGCAAAATGCCTTGGGGTGGAGTTGACCCCCTTCTTCACGATGTGGAAGGATTATGATATAGACTCCTATTGTACCTATCTTCCTATGATCAAGAAACAACACATGATAAAAATATAGATAGCCTCTCATGATGAGGCCCTTTAAAGAAATATACATGATAATGCCATTAAACTAATGATCAAGAAAACATAAAGAAAACCTTTAAACTATGCTAATTGAATCAAGATTTGTAATATAACATAAAGGAGATCATTAGAAAAATAATGCATGGATCTGATATCAAAATAGAAGCATAAAGGTGCATAAAAGATCCACAAATGTCCTAATTAATGCAAAGCATAAACTATCTATTCTAAGCTAATTCCCATGATCAAAATTCTTCTAAACTGCAATTAAACCTAAAAAAATATTAATCTAACCTATTTAACCGGACAAAAATGAAAAGAGTAAGGTGATCTATCACCTATTACAAATCGTAGGTTTGGTGAGCTGTTTGCATAGTGAATCATGGCTGACAGCCGTGGTTTGACCTCTGATAGGTTTGCCCTCAAAATCAGGGATAGTGGATTTGATATCCTTGTCCAAATTTATGTTCAAGGGTCACCTTCATTGTCCTCAAACTGATTTGGCGATCAATTCGAATGAAGGACCTTCGTTTACCCAGATTTGTGATTCTTGACTCTCCTAGCCTCCTAGGGCTTCCATGGCAAACTGATTGCTGGATGAATAGCAAAGTAGCCTTCGAATGCACAAATTTAGTATGCAATCCAAAAGGGCTTCGTTGCTCGCTTGATAACTTCACACTCACTTGATAATTCATCAGCACTTCGTTATACAAATTATCCATATTTTTCTCCCCATTTGAATGGGGTATTTATAGCATACCCCTAGGGCTAGGGGTGGCTTCATGGAGAATCCAAGACCAATAATGGTGGTTAGGAAAGTTGGTATGGAAGCCTCTAGAATCTTTCATCCTTCAACTACCTTCTTCTATATATTTTGGCTATTCCAACCAATTTGGCTCGAGTGGAAGGCCTAACTAAACTTTATTTAAGACCGTAGGTCATAGTTGTGGTCCAGAATACAGATGATAGGTGTCATCCATGATTTATACTGGAGACCACAAGTCTGGGATGCGGTTCAGGCTGATTAGACCAAAAAACCTAAATTGAGTGGTTAGAACCACTACTCTATATTGGAGTTTGTCCAAGATCCTCCATATGGTCTTGTAGCATATCCATATGAGTAGTCACCCTCAACATGATGCATTTTAGGTGTCTACAAGTTTATAATTTATAAAGGGAGACAACCACTTAGGATACAAAATAAAATAATAGGCGGTTGCATCCACTATGTATGTGAGAAGAAAATTATTCAAAATATGGAGGGCAGGAAGACCCAAATTCAAAATTCTATAACCAAGGATATCCTCGACTGTGGTCAATATAGTAGAATCCCTAAGTATGGGGAATATGAGAATCTATTATTGTTAATCCGATCGATTTTTGGGGTGATGAACCCCCAAAAAAGGTGATCCCCATGGGCCCCATTCTGTTGAGGGCCCCAGTCCAGAAAAAACATCCTTTGCCAAGGTGGTAGGAGGAGGAAAACATTGCATACCTAAGCTTCATTATAATTTACAACCTACTAGGTCAAAAGTAAAAAAATTTTGATAGCCTGATTCAAAAATATTTGTCTTTTGAATATTTTAATTTAGTTGGTAAATTGATAGGAGGACATCCTAATCTTGAAGTCATTCGAAGATGGGCTCTTTCCAAATGGAAGACTACTAGGTCCATGGATATTTTTTGCCTGACCAAGGGTTTCTTTGGGATTCATTTGAGTAACCATGATGACGCTAATAGAATTCTCATTGGTGGTCCTTGGTTTCTAGGGTGAAAGAGTCTTTTTCTTTGCAAATGGGATCCTGATTTTGAACCTGAAACCCAAAGTATAAATTTTGTATCTATTTGGGTTAGACTTCCTAATATTACTTGGTACTTCTGGCATCTGGAAATCCTTTCTGCTATAACCAAAAACCATAGGAACTTTGGTTTCTATTTATTATGCTACCTTAGCTAGAACTAGGATGACCACAACTAGAATTTGTGTCAATGCTAATATTGATTTAGAACTTGCAACTTTTGTGGAGCTCGAATACAGTGACTACTATCACAAGCAGGCTATTGTGTATCAAAATAAACTAGATTTTTGTATGGAATATCGCACTCAGGATCATATTCATATCCACTATTCTTTGCTAAAGACTAAACATACATATGAACCAACTCAGATGCTTGAGGTCCCTAACCGTCAAGTGTAGGGATGGAAGAAAGCTGGACCTGAAGTTCCAAGTCATAATACTCAAGGTTGGAAGAGTGTAGGTACCAAAAAGAGTTTCAAGTAGTCTAAGCAAGGGCAACATCATGGCAATAAAGGTATTGTCATTCATGAGCCTGAAAACCTACAACCCCTGCCTAATCCTCTAGATGCTATTGGAAAGGGTAAGCATATGGTTACTTCTCCATACCCATCTCTGGAAACCAGCAAAGAGGTATGTCCTGCTCCTCATAGCCCTAATAAATTTTTTGTTCTGGTTGACTCCAACCTGTTTGATCAAGAAAATCAACAAATCATCCAAAATAATGAGCTTCATCTTCCTCAAAATCTTGATTCCCCTACAAAGTCTGGACCATCCCTTCCCCCACATGAGACTTTTAGCCCCTCCAAAGTCTCAAATATCTTAATATATTTAGGCTCTGTAGTCGAGCGAATAGTTATATCAAATTTTAGTCCCAAGCACACTCGTAGTTCCAAAAAATTCCTAATTGATTATGGGAGTGATAAAAAACAAGGACAACCTTCTACAAATGAGCAATGGAAAAATAGAGTTTAGGATGACATAGGTAATGACATCTAGAAAACCTTATTCTCCTTCATCAGCTCTCAAGCTAGGGATGAACCAAAAAGCACCAAACCTTCCCAAACCGCTAGTAAGGGAGGCAAGAAATCTTCCAAGGTTTCCAAATGAAGCTCCTCTCATGGAATGTGAGAGGTCTAAATGGGCTAACAAAAGGGTTGTTAGCTCATTATGAAAATAAATAAAACCTACTATTCTCATTTTACAAGAAATAAAACTTGATATAAACAATTCTGCCTCAGCTATGATTAAAATATGGAGTATAGGAGAAATTTTTTTCAGCCCGACTATAGTTGCTTAAAGTGGTCTCATCTATTTATGGGATCCAAGAAAGGTGGATGGAGAATTGGTTCAGTCCAGTGAAAGGATTATCAGTGTTATGTTTCAAGAAAGAGATTCCAATTTTTCTTGGATTCTGTCAAATATTTATGCTCCAAACTATTTAGCTAAAAGAGCCCTTTTTTGGAACATGCTCAGTAGCCTTAAATACTCCTTCAATAATATCCCTTGGATTATTTTTGGATATTTCAACACACCTCTCTACCCCTCAGATAAATTTGGGGTTCGAGGTGTACTGAGAAAATCATGGAAGATTTTCTTGATTTTGTTAACACCAACAACCTTATGGATGTCAAGCTCAAAAATGCAAAGTACACTTGGAGCAATAGAAGATCAGGGAGTCAACTCATTCAAGTAAAATTAGACAAAAAAAATTTATCCCAAGAAGTTGTTCAAGCCTTTGGGGATGCCAACCTTCTTTCTCTCCAAAAATTTGGATCTGATCATAACCCCTTCCTTTTGGATATTATCAAGGATAACCATTTTAGAAGACCTTTAATATTTGAATCTATGTGGATCCAACATCCTGATCTAAGGCTCAGAATTTCTCAATGGTGGCAATAGGCTGGCCAAGGTTGTCCTTCCTTCTGCCTAGCACAAAAACTAAAGCATGTTAAGGAAAACCTTAAAATATGGAATAAAGAAGTGTTTGGAAACTTGTTTGAGATCAAAAAATATATTAAATATAGTGAATTAGGGAAAAAAAATGCACCAAATAATGATAAACAATATGCGTATCTATATCCTATTCCTTATGAGCATCAATCGGAAGCATGCAAGTAATATGGAAAATACGTCAAATAACAAGAAATGAGGTGAGGTAAATTGATTTATTATTAATAAAATGGATAAAATATAGGTTATAGAATATCCCCTTTGAGGGCTTAAATTACTGATATAACTGTTTGCAAATCGGGTGTCCAAGGATCAAAATCCTTCAAGTAATTCGGGTGCAAATCCAATGTCTTTCCTCGTACCCACAATCAAAGTGGGCAAGCCAAGGTTGTCACCACTAGTATCTCAAATATTAATGTCCTATTATACTTAATAATGTATTTTAGAGACCTACATCTACACACAAGGAAACCAAAGGTGTCAAATAGCAAGTGCATATGATGTAAAACATGCAATCCCCATAGGCACTAAAATATTAGTAATGGGCGTGTGCATAGATATTATATAAAATAAAATCCAAATGACTTGAAATTGTAGAGGGATGTAAAATAAAAGGTTTTGGGAAGATCTCACCAAAAATTGCACCAAAATTGAGTCTGATGGTGCCTCGTAATTGCGATGACCGTTCACAACCTGCAAAACCCAAAGCAACCAATTTATGCCCCTACATATATCCAAAACACATGAAAATTGGGAAGAATGCATAAAATAACATTTTAAGAAAATAAATATGATAAAATTTGTAAAATAATTTAGGCATTTCTCCAGATGACCACCATAGTCCTGCGTGAGACCATGTAAAACACTAAAATTGTGATATCTCAGCCAATATAACTCAAAATGATCTAAAATTTGAACTGAAGCATAATATGAAAATTTAGAAAATAAATAATTAGAAAAATTCAGAAAATTGTTGACATATTTCTATTCATCATAGGGTGGGACGAATAAAATTGTCACAAATTGGGGAGCGTCCGGGGTGGGACGCCCACCGATTCTGCCTAAATTTTACCACCACTTCCATTGGGGATTGATGAAAAATATTATGGGGGTTATTTACATCAAATTTTGTGAGGAAATTAACTCAGATAGGTTGGTTATGTGAGAAATTGCACCTACTAGTTCACTCGCAAACCTCCTTTTCTAGGTAGAGATTTCGAGGTAAAAATGGGCACAAAAGGTGAAAGGAAATCTTAGCAGCACTCTATTGCTTTGTCCTAAAACTCCTCTCATTTTATTGTGTGGAAAATACATCCACTTTATAGCATAAGGAGGCTCATGTGCAAAAGGGCATGCATGGCAAGAGGTGCCACTTGGCCACCGGGGCGACATGCATTGGAGGGGGAAGAGAATCTCCCAATTTGGCCTCATTCATGGAGCATGTCATAGGTTTTACTACATGATTTGACTTGTGGTTGAGAATAGGTAGGAATATGACCGTTGTCATGTGCCATTTGTCAATATTTGACTTTTTACTAGTCAAACCTGCTATTCGCTTCACCATAGGATGAATGCTGCTATTTTCTCCAGGGTGGGATGAATAGAAATAGGTTGTCAAAAAGATATCAAAATTGGACTAAAACCTTTCAAAACCTTGCATAGAGTGGTTATAACCACTGTATACCTGCTGAGGGCTACCTTAAGGTCCTAGGTATATCATTTTAGCCCTTAATTTTGGTAGCATAATTGTATTGACCAGATTTTAGTGTCTAAAAATGCCCCTTTTTGGTATGCGTTGTGTGTAGCACAACACCAAGAAAAACTAAAATGTTCAATGATTAGGGTTACTCAATAACTTAACCAACTTTAGATGCCCCAATCCTAGAAAGAGCATGCGTTCTTGAATCCTTGCTTTTGACAAGCTAAGGAACTTGCTTTATCTTGGCTGTCACTCAGTCATGATGCGGGGGTTCCCAATGTTACACATGCTTACTAGATACCAAACATTTTGATTTGATATTGTGTGCTTGTTTGTTGCCCCAAGTAGGAGCGTGATTGTATTTGTAATTTATTTGTTGAACGAATGTAATTTCCCTAATTGAGTGTGTGCTTGTTTATTTTAAACTAAGTATGACTACCCACTCAAGCAACGAGTCGATGAGGGAATGAATCATGAGAAAAGTGATGAGTTGCTTGACCCAGATAACTTTTGTTAAGGTTACCTTTAGTTGTATCCATTGTAAAATGGTATAGTTTTGAAAGGATTTTGATGATGCTATGGAGGTTTATTGGAAGAAAAGAATTGAAAATTGCATTCCCATGGGGTGGTCCGGCCACAATGGCCTTCTTGGGGAGTGAATTAGTAACCTGTCCATGCATCCATGAGAAGTTTGCATTCCATCTTGACCTTGAATGAATTCCATCAGATTTGACTTGTTTTTAGTGGGGTTTTGGACCTGTTTTGGTGCTTTTTAAGTTGTTATTCATCCCAGGATGGGAAAAATGCAAATTTGGTATTCATGCTAGGGTGGGTCAAATGTCCAAAAGTGTGTTCATCCTACCCTAGGATGAATAGAACTACCGTAAAATTATATAAACCTCAAATGTGAGTTTTGGGCTCATTATTGCATGTTTTCTTTGGCAATTTGAGAGGTGAGGAGGAGAAGAGTTGTTTTTATGTAGCGAAGCACTATCAAAATCACCCTACAACCACCATGAGTTAGCAAGCAGAGGCATCCAACATTGGACTCGGTGCGAGGTGGGTATGTGGTGACTTGACTTCCCCATTATTTTTGCTTTTAAAGTTGTAGTTTTGTTTTGCTGTTATATGATTTGTTCATAATAAATAATTAATCCTAATTTACCCCGAATACATTGTATTTTGAACTTGTTTTGTTTTTGAGGCATATCACATTATCGGATAGGTAATTAAACCTAATGTAGATGTAATATACCAAATTTTTATTTTTTGTATTTTGTTTTAGGCACATCACATTACAGGATAGGTAATGAAACCTAATGTAAAGAAAATATGTCAAATTTTAAATTTTTGTATTTTGTTTATGTTTTTGTGCAATTAGATTGTTGTAATAGGTTAGTTGTGCATTTCTTTTTGTTTTTATGTTTGGGCCTTTTGGAGGCCATCTTGGAGCATGGTGAATTTCTGCTTATTACTTTACCTATTTTTTTTGTTTTTCCTTTTTATTTTATTTTTACCAAGTGGTGAAGAGTTGGTACCACACAACAAAGCTCTTCAAGACCACCCGAGATGCCTTGAATAAGTCTTATTAGGAGTGGCTTGACACCATGGGGCTCAATAAGGTTACCCGATTGGAGCTTGTGATAGGTTACTGGACGTATTTAATCACTCTAATTATATTGTGGGACTCACACACCAACACCTTACACCTACCCATGAGGGAGATGATAGTGACACTAGAGGATGTCTACTAGATTCTATAGATTTTGATAGAGGGGCAACTGATCCAATCGATGCACCACGATCAGAGAGGTGTGGTTCTGATGAGGTACTTTGGTGAGGATTCTAATGTAGCAAAGTTAGAATGCCAGAATGGAAGGATACTAGTGGGGTTATGATATGATAAGGGGGTGTTGCGGGTGAGGCATGCACTACTGATGACCCTCATCTCCAATATGCTCCTTCCTGATTTCTCAAGATCCAGGTTCCCTTGGAACCTATTGGAGCTAGTGTACACCCTTTCAGGGTGCACCAAGGAGGAGCCTCTAGTGATGGCTTGGGGTCCTACCCTATTGGAATAGCTCTATGAAAAGATATAAGAGATTCACTAGCATTGGAAAAAGGGCTTAGGATGTAGTTTCTTGTTGTAGTTTTGGGGGTGGCAGCACATAGCTGTGGGATGATCACATGGACTATCATGGATGACCCAAGTGCAACTAGCCAACAAGGAGATAGGATATGGTATCCTATGGCAGAGGGCATAGGAGAGAGGGAAAATTCATCATAATGCAAAAAAAATAGAGCACTATGTCAATGCATTCTCATGACTGGTTCCGAGGTAGGTGATATGGTGACTGTACAAGGACTATATGGATTGGGTGGAGGTTGGAGAACAACTTTGAAAGGTGAGGCAGGATAGATGGTTGATTATGAGGTATTGTATCAATTAGGAGTACTTCTATTTTTCTTGGGTTATGTGATAGTTTGGGCTACGATAGGGGTTGCCCAGGGATCTAGTAGTATATCGGTACCATGGGGACGAGAGGACACTAGGTTGGTCAATAGTGGAGTATGTGGGAGAGGAGGCCGATACTGCAGTATATGTTCTTGACGTGGATGACACCGAGACTACAAAGGAGTAAAACTTATGGTGGGTGATGCGATAGTGGTGAGGTGCAAGGGCCCTAGTGGGTGAGGTGACTAGGGTAGTATATGAGGTGATTAATATTCTCACAATGACACTAGGAGGGGGGGTGAATCAGTGAAGCTATTAAAATTCAAATCTACAACACTTAATGCTGAAGCAAAGAGAACTTAAAAATAGGTAAAGCAATTTTCACAAGAGAGCACACCACAACACACAATGTAACGAGGTTCACCAATTTGGCTACTCCTCAAAAATGACTGCTTGGACTCCAATCCAAATCCAGCCTTTGCAAAACACCAATTTTACAAACACTTTACCAACACCCACTAGAAGGAGCACCAACCCCTTATTTTTTTGTTGCAACAGATAGGAGCACCAACCCCTAATGCCAAGCACCAACTTGGACTGCAATTCTGAATTATCTTAATGACATAAAAATGCCTTCGTTGTTTACACGACCCTGACTGGTCTGCAATTAATCAAACTCTGCACGCTCTCACGACTCTGCTTATCTCTCTCTCGGCCCTCTTCTAACCCTCTTTACACAGCAATTTCTCACATACAGCAACAACCTTATTCTTCACGTAGACCTGCTTTTATAACATATTAGTCTCTATTTTTAACTTCCATATTTACGCATGCAACCCGTAACTGTTCCTTTAATATTCTCTTCTGCCACTTGTCAACTGTAACTACTTCTTTATGTAACTCCTTTTGTATTTATAGAGTGGGCATTTCGTTAAACATGTTACATGCAACATATACCTCTACCATGACTGTTAGTCTTCTTGGTCATGACTGTTCGTATTCTTTTCTGTGCATGCATGCATTTTTTGATTCTATTTATGCGACTGTTCGATTTCTCCTTCTTCGACTGTTCTTAAAATAGCTGCATGCTTTTCTTTTGTAATTGCTCCTGTAACTATCGCATTGACTCCAGTTAACTCTTCTTATTTTGGCTGCATGCTTTTCCTCTACAATTGCCCCTTTAACTGTTGTTCTGCTTCAGTTAACTGTCAGTGATCGTGCTGTTGTGACCTGTCACGAAATCGTGACACTTCTGTCTCTTTATGCTCTTCTCGCATTTTACCCATGAAAACTCAACATGTCACGAAATCATGACATTTTTTGCCTCCTTGTTCACCTCTTGTCTTGCACCCACGAAAACCAGACATGTCACGAAATCGTGACACTTTTCGCTTCCTTGCACTTCTCTGCCTTTCGCCCGTGAAAATGGAACATGTCACGAAATCATGACACTTTCGCTACCTTGTGCCTTTTCTATCTTTGGCCCATGAAAACACAACATGTCATGAAATCGTGACACATTCACTGCCTTGTGCCTTTTCTATCTTTGGCCCCGAAACACATGTCACAAAATCGTGACACATTCCTTCCTTGTGCCTTTTCTATCTTTGGCCCGAAAACACATGTCACAAAATCGTGACACATTTTCTCCTTGGCGCTTTCTCTTCAACCTGTCATGAAATCGTGACACTTTTTCTCCTTGGAGCTTTCTCTTCAAACCTGTCATGAAATCGTGACACTTTCTCTCCTTGGCGCTTTCTCTTCGAACCTGTCGTGAAATCGTGACACTTTCTCTCCTTGGCGCTTTCTCTTCGAACCTGTCGTGAAATCGTGACACTTTTTCATCCGTACAGTCCTTCTTGCAAATTGTCACGAAATCATGACACTTTCCTTTGCAAGCTCCTTCTCTCCGAACATGTCACGAAATCATGACAGTTTTCTTTGCCTGTGCCTTCTCTCCAAACATGTCGTGAAATCGTGACAGTTTTCTTTGCTTGCGCCTTCTTTCCAAACATGTCGTGAAATCGTGATAGTTTTCTTACTTGCCTTCTTTGCTTCCAACATGTCGCGAAATCATGACAGTTTTTCTACTTGCCTTCTTCTCTGACAACATGTCGCGAAATCATGATAGTTTTTCCACTTGGCTTCTTTGCCTCCAACATGTCGTGAAATCGTGACAGTTTTGCCAACATTTTCTCTCTCCTCCGATATGTCGTGAAATCGTGACAATTTTGACAGCATTTTCTCTCTCCTCCGAGATGTCATGAAATCATGACAATTTTGACAGCATTTTCTCTCTCCTCCGAGATGTCACGAAATCATGACAATTTTGACAACATTTTCTCTCTCCTTCGAGATGTCATGAAATCGTGACAGAAAACATGTCGCGATATCGCGACAGTTTTCTTACTTGTCTTTTTCTTTGATTTTCTGAATCTGGGCCACTTCTGTCTTCTTGGAAATTCACTATACATGTTCTGACTGACCTCTGAACTCCTGTCCACTGCATCAATTGCATCAACTGATCTATCTGTCTGTGTTGACAACAATGACAATACTTTTGCTGCACCTTGCTCAACAATCTCCCCCTTTGGAATTGTTGGCAACACTCATGCACTCTCCTGTAATTCTTCTCCCCCTTTGACAATAATACCAAAGGGCTACTGCAGACTCCCCCTGAGTCTATGCACACCATTCTTAGACAAACATTGTTATAGTTAGCAAAAATCATGAATATGAGCAAAACTATAAGCATAGGCATAAATGCTCCCCCTGAGAATGTGATCCCAATTGATAGTCAGTTCTTGGGAAACGTGACCACTCCCAACTTACTCCGAAGGTACTCAAAAACTTCCTTGGGTAATGGTTTGGTGAATATATCTGCTACTTGCTCTGTAGTTGGAACAAAATCCAATTTGACCTCACCTTCTGCAACTTTATCCTTCAAGAAGTGATACCGGATTGCAATATGTTTGGTTCGAGAATGCATAACCGGATTCTTTGATATGTTAATAGCACTAGTGTTATCACATTTAACTGAAATTGGCTCTTTGAAGTGAATACCAAGATCTTTCAGGGTTTGTCTCATCCATAATATCTGTGTACAACATGTTGTTGCTGCAATGTATTCTGCCTCTGCTGTGGATAGAGAGACTGATTCTTGTTTCTTGTTGTGCCATGCTACCAGTCTGTCTCCAAGATAAAATGCTCCTCCACTGGTACTCTTTCTGTCATCAATACATCCCGCCCAATCTGCATCAGAATATGCAATAAGAGTGAAGTCCTTACCTTTTGGGTACCATAACCCATACTCCATAGTACCCTTGAGGTACCTAAAAATCCTCTTCACTGCTGTCACATGAGTCTCTTTGGGACTAGCCTGAAATCTTGCCACCATGCATACTGCCTGTAAGATATCCGGTCTGGTAGCTGTCAAATACAACAAGCTTCCAATCATAGACCCGTACATGGTTTGATCTACATCTGGAGATTTGTCATCCTTGCTCAACTTGCAACCTGTTGTCATGGGAGTGCTAACAGGTTTACTATCCTCCATTGTGAACTTTTTCAACATTTCTTTCACATATTTAACTTGAGAAATAAAAATGCCCTTTTCACTTTGATTGACTTGCAGTCCGAGAAAATAAGAAAGTTCACCAATCATAGACATCTCAAATTCTTTCTTCATTTTATTTGCTATGTCACTACAGGACTTATCATTGCTGTTGCCAAAAATGATATCATCTACATAAACAACAAGGACAATAAGATGGCCATTCTCTATTTTGACATACAGATTGTTGTCCACCAAACCTTTCTTGAACCCCTGTTGAATCAGATAGTTATCCAGCCTTGCATACCATGCTCTGGGTGCCTGTTTCAAGCCATACAAAGCTTTCTTCAACTTGCAAACAAAGTTGGGATTATCACCGAGTTGGAACCCATCTGGCTGCTCAATGTAAACCTCTTCTTTCAGTTTTCCATTCAGAAATGCTGATTTTACGTCCATTTGATATACTTTGAAATTTTTATGAACTGCTAAGGCCAAAAACATTCTGATTGCCTCTAGTCTAGCTACTGGTGCAAAGGTTTCCTCAAAATCAATACCTTCAACCTGTGCATAGCCTTTATAGACCAGTCTTGCTTTATTCCTTACAACTCTGTCCATCTTCGTTCAATTTATTTCGAAAAATCCATTTAGTACCGATTACATTTTTATTTGTCGACCTTGGTACTAACTCCCAGGTTTTGTTTTTCTCAATCTGATCTAGTTCTTCATTAATTGCCTTCATCCAACTTTCATCTGTGCTTGCTTCAACAACATTTTTGGGCTCAATGTTGGATAATAGAGAGTAGTTCCGTACTACTGCTCTTCTTGTCTGAATACCAACTGTTGGGTCCCCAATAATCTGTTCTCTGGGATGATTTTTTTGCCAGCTGCCTGTTTTGAATTTCTTGTTTTCTTCTTCTTCTGAGTCAATTCTTAAATCAGCTGGGTCAATTTTTTGATTCTCTTCTGTTTCCATTTCTTCATCTCCTTCAATGACTTCTTCATAAATAGGGTAGTTTTCTTGATAAGTAGTTTCTCGATCTCTACCTTCATCAACTTTAACATCTGCACTCTCCACAATTTTCTTTAGCCTCTTGTTGTAACATGTGTAGGCTTTGCTTTTTGTTGAGTAACCAAGAAAAATACCTTCGTCAGCTCTATCTTCAAATTTATCGAGATTATCTTCAGTTCGTTTGATGTAGCACTTGCTGTCGAACACTTTGAAATATCTTGTTGTTGCCTTTCTGCCGAACCACAGCTCATACGGTGTTTTGCTTTCATGCATTCTTAGCATGCACCTATTTTGGATGTAAACCGTAGTATGGACTGCCTCTTTCCAAAATCTGTCAACTATTTTGTTCTCAGCCAACATTGTCCGTGCCATTTCCTGCACTGTCTTGTTCTTCCTTTCTACAACACCATTCTGCTGAGGTGTTCTTTCTGCTGAAAACCTGTCTTCTGATCCCATATTTTTGATAGTATTCTGCAAATTCTTCTGAGATAAATTCTCCTCCTCTCGTCTGATCTTAGGCATTTAATTCTTTTTCCTAGTTTGATTCTCAACCTATTTTTTAAAAATCTTGAACATCTCAAAGACATCTGATTTAAGCTTTAAAAATAGTACCCATGTCATCCTGGAGTAGTCATCTATGAACAACATAAAGTATTTGTCACCATTTATGCTTTGTGTTCTCATGGGTCCACACAAATCAGTATGTATTAGATCTAAAGGCTTACTGGTGAAGTATTCCTTTGATTTAAATGTGGCTCTAGTTTGCTTCCCTTTTTGGCATGAAGCACAGATGCTATTTACTTGTTTGCCAATGGTGGGTATATCTCTTATTGCCCTTTTTGAACTTATTTTTACCAGATTGTCAAAGCTAATATGACCGAGCCTCTTGTGCCACAGCCAATTTTCATCTTCCTGTCCAATCAAGCACGCTCCTTCTAAAGTTTCTGAGAGAGTATATAGATTTCCAGAAGTCCTTAATCCAGTAGCTATCGGCTTCCCACTGTGTGCTTTTCTGACTTCATAGCCCTGCTTCTTAAAGATGACTTCATGACCTCTCGTCATAGATTTGACTTACGCTCGTAAGTTGTGCTTCAAACCAATCACAAACAGAACTTCTTTGGAATTGATCTGTCCATCACTTATCTTGACTGATCCTTTGCCAACTATCTTGGCTCCATCATTATTTCCAAACTTTATAGAGCCCCCTTCATATTTCTGTAATTTTTCAAATTTTTGTTTATCTCCTGTCATGTGACTGGAGCATCCACTATCCAATATCCATGGTGCAGATTTGTTCTATGCTTTGAAAGCTATCTGAACAATCAAGGATTCCTTTTCTTCCTTGGGTCGCTCCTTTTCTTTCCACTCTGGTTTGGCTACAGTTTTGGTCACTTGTTTAGACTTTTCTTTGTCAGTAGCCTGTGCATGTTTTTCTAGGAATTTTTTGTTTTGCCTTAAACTGTTTGGTTGAGATCTTCTTCCCTGATATCTGTTTGCTGCATATGTGCTTCTACAGTTTCTTGCAATGTGTCCAAAGTTATGACAGTTATAGCATTCTACTGCATAATCCATCAAGGGTGAAAAGACATTTCTACTGGTGAAATTTCTTTGTCCTATATTATGAATGCAATCTGAAATCTTATGACCGTAAGCATTGCATTTAAAACAATAACCAAAAAAGGAATGATTGAACCTGGGAATTGGTCTTTGCCATTTTGTAGTAGGAGCCACAAATTTTCTTCTCCTTTGATGTGTGACTTTTATGAATCCCTCATTGTCAGCACTCTTCTCGTGCCTAGCACTGTTGCTTTCTTTTGCCCGATTCATTTTTCCTTGATCAACCTTGATCTTATATTCTTTCTTTACTTGTTCTATAGTTATGGCCTTTGATCCACTTGACGATTCTCCTTCGACAAAGCCCAAGCCAAATTTGATGCCCGTAGTCCTCTGACTATTTATAATCTTTTCAAGCTTTGCAGAACTTCCTTCAAGTTTGTGATAGCAACTTAATTTTTGATTCTTTTCTTCTAGCCGCATTCTTAAGACAACAATCTCTTCTTCCAGTTTGCAGCACTCATCTATTTTCATGGTTAATTGAACTTCGAGTTCTTCAGACATTTTCTTAAATTCTTTTGTCTCGTACTTTCAAACTGCTTATTATGTCATTCGCATCCTCTAGTTTTCTTGAGACCTTTTTATTCTTTTTCCTTTCTGTACTCAACTCTTTAAGTGCAGCAACCAACTCTCCTTCCAGATATACTTCAGCCTCATCCTTACTTTTTGTGTCACCTTCCTATTTTTCTTCTATTTTTGCTTCTTCAAATGCCATGAACAGAGCTTCACCTGTTTCTTCTTCAGAATCTTCACCTGAGCTATCTTCAGAAGAGCTGACATTCTTTGATATGAAACTTTTCTTTTTGAAGTTGCTTTTCCTAAAATTTGGTTTCTTCTTCCAGTCACTTCTTTCTTGGTGTGACCCTTCATCACTTTTGGTTTTCTCATTCATTGGACACTTAGCTACAAAGTGACCGACCCCTCCATAATTGAAACACTTAAACGGTAACTTTCCTCTATACTTTCCTTTTCCCTTTGTAAGTTTTCGAACAAAGTTGGCTTCCATTTCATCCGATGTCTCTTCATCCTCAGATTCTTGTTCAGCTTTTGTATTCTTGTGTGCTTTAAAAGTAGCTTCTCTATCTATGGGCTTAGTTTGTCCTATTCTCATTTCGTATGCAGTCAAAGAACCATGCATCTCATCCATGCTAAAATTATTTAGATCTTTAGCCTCTTCTATTGTAGAAACTTTAGAATTAAATCTTTTGTGAAGAGTTCTAAGTACCTTTTTCATGACAACCGCATCTTCGATTTCTTTGCTGAGTCCTCTGATTGCATTAATGATTCCATTGACTCTCAAGGATATAGGCCTCTATGTTCTCATCGTCATTCATTTGTAATGCTTCGAACTAAGCTCGATGAGTTTGCAGTTTGGCTTCCTTGATCTTGTTGTCTCCTTCATGGATGCTCTTCGATTTGTCCCACATGTCTTTTGCTGATTTACAGCTCATGATCCTTATCAGTTCATTGTCTACTAGCCCACACATTATGGCATTCTTTGCTTTGGAGTTATTCTCAAACTTCTTCTTCTCAGTAGTATCTGTTGGAGGAGTAGCGGGTACTATGTATCCACTTTCTACTGACTCTCAAATGTCGTATCCTAACGCACTCAGATATGTCTCCATCCTGAGTCTCCAGAATGAGTAATTAGTTCCATTGAACAAATGAGCTTTGTTTGATGAGAATCCTTCATTACCTGCCATTGTGTTCCTTCCAAGATCACCTTAGCTGATTAAGCTTGTTCAAGAACCTTGCTCTGATACCAATTGATATTCTCACAATGACACTGAGAGGGGGGGTGAATCAGTGAAGCTATTAAAATTCAAATCTACAACACTTAATGCTGAAGCAAAGAGAACTTAAAAATAGGTAAAGCAATTTTCACAAGAGAGCACACCACAACACACAATGTAACGAGGTTCACCAATTTGGCTACTCCTCAAAAAATGACTCGCTTGGACTCCAATCCAAATCCAACCTTTGCAAAACACCAATTTTACAAACACTTTACCAAGCACCCACTGGAAGGAGCACCAACCCCTTATTTTTTTTGCTGCAATGAGATAGGAGCACCAACCCCTAATGCCAAGCACCAACTTGGATTGCAATTCTGAACTATATCAATGACATAAAAATGCCTTCCTCTGTTTACACGACCCTGACTGGTCTGCAATTAATCAAACTCTGCACGCTCTCACGGCTCTGCTTATCTCTCTCTCGGCCCTCTTCTAACCCTCTTTACACAACAATTTCTCACATACAATAGCAACCTTATTCTTCACGTAGACCTGCTTTTATAACATATTAGTCTCTATTTTTAACTTCCATATTTACGCATGCAACCCGTAATTGTTCCTTTAATATTCTCTTCTGCCACTTGTCAACTGTAACTACTTCTTTATGTAACTCCTTTTGTATTTATAGAGTGGGCATTTCGTTAAACATGTTACATGCAACATATACCTCTACCATGACTGTTAGTCTTCTTGGTCATGATTGTTCATATTCTTTTCTGTGCATGCATGCATTTTTTGATTCTATTTATGCGATTGTTCGATTTCTCCTTCTTCGACTGTTCTTAAAATAGCTGCATGCTTTTCTTTTGTAATTGCTCCTATAACTGTCGCATTGACTCTAGTTAACTCTTCTTATTTTGGCTGCATGCTTTTCCTCTACAACTACCCCTTTAACTATTGTTCTGCTTCAGTTAACTATCAGTGATCGTGTTGTTGCGACCTGTCACGAAATCGTGACACTTCTGTCTCTTTATGCTCTTCTCGCCTTTTACCCGTGAAAACTCAACATGTCACGAAATCGTGACATTTTTTGCCTCCTTGTTCACCTCTTGTCTTGCACCCACAAAAACCAGACATGTCACGAAATCGTGACACTTTTCGCTTCCTTGCACTTCTTTGCCTTTCGCCCACGAAAATGGAACATGTCACGAAATCATGACACTTTCACTGCCTTGTGCATTTTCTATCTTTGGCCCACGAAAACACAACATGTCACGAAATCATGACACATTCACTGCCTTGTGCCTTTTCTATCTTTGGCCCATGAAAACACATGTCACGAAATCGTGACACATTCGCTGCCTTGTGCCTTTTCTCTTTGCCCGACAACATGTCACGAAATCATGACACATTCACTTCCTGGCGCTTTCTCTTGAACCTGTCATGAAATCATGACACTTTCTCTCCTTGGCGCTTTCTCTTCAAACCTGTCATGAAATCATGACACTTTCTCTCCTTGGCGCTTTCTCTTCGAACCTGTCACAAAATCATGACACTTTCTCTCCTTGGCGCTTTCTCTTCGAACCTATCATGAAATCGTGACACTTTTTCATCCGTACAGTCCTTCTTGCAAATTGTCACGAAATCGTGACACTTTCCTTTGCAAGCTCCTTCTCTCCGAACATGTCACGAAATCGTGACAGTTTTCTTTGCTTGTGCCTTCTCTCCAAACATGTCATGAAATCGTGACAATTTTCTTTGCTTGCGCCTTCTTTCCAAACATGTCACGAAATCGTGACAGTTTTCTTACTTGCCTTCTTTGCTTCCAACATGTCACGAAATCATGACAGTTTTTCTACTTGCCTTCTTCTCTGACAACATGTCACGAAATCGTGACAGTTTTTCCACTTGGCTTCTTTGCCTCCAACATGTCACGAAATCATGACAGTTTTGCCAACATTTTCTCTCTCCTCCGATATGTCACGAAATCATGACAATTTTGATAGCATTTTCTCACATTTTCTCTCTCCTTCGAGATGTCGTGAAATCGTGACAATTTTGACAAC
This sequence comes from Wollemia nobilis, assembly GCA_028583015.1. Taxonomy (NCBI): domain Eukaryota; kingdom Viridiplantae; phylum Streptophyta; class Pinopsida; order Araucariales; family Araucariaceae; genus Wollemia; species Wollemia nobilis. The sequence goes on from JAQPPZ010002979.1 coordinate 2,909,437, forward strand.
ATTTTCTCTCTCCTTCGAGATGTCGCGAAATCGCGACAGAAAACATGTCGCGATATCGCGACAGTTTTCTTACTTGTCTTTTTCTTTGATTTTCTGAATCTGGGCCACTTCTGTCTTCTTGGAAATTCACTATACATGTTCTGACTGACCTCTGAACTCCTATCCACTGCATCAACTGCATCAACTGATCTATCTGTCTGTGTTGACAACAATGACAATACTTTTGCTGCACCTTGCTCAACAATGATGGAGGATGTACAAAAGGATGACTAGGTAGAGGTGTATGAGCCACATGGGCATCACCAGTCAATGGATGGGTAGGTAGATCTCCTATACTTGGGAGATTAGGGTGATGATAGGGAGGCCAAGTATTAGGGGGTGCAGATGCAGTAGGGTCCATAGGATGACCGATATATGGAGATGCAGGTTAAGCTAAGTAGGGTCAGACAGGAGAGAGATCTCCTTTAGGTGTAGACGCAGGAGGACAAAGCTAAGATATTCTACCTATGGGTACAGTTGAGAGTACACGGTCCTAATTATGAGGGATCCAACATTGGGGAGGTAGAGAGGCTACAAGCATAGGTGCTACAACTGTAGTCAGTGGTGGAGATGTACCAGGCACAAGGGTAGTGGAGGCAGGCTTATGTGGATCAGTTGGAGATGGAGATAGTGCACCTTGAAGGGCATCTTCATGATGATGGGAAGACTAGTGGATCACACCAGACTCGATAGAGCGAGACTGTGTAGTCTTCTTCTAGGAGAATGATTGAAAAGGCTGGTGGTAGTAGGCCTGGAGGATCATAGTGGACCCAGACGATAGGTGGTAGTGCGAGTCGTAGCACTGATCCTACGTGACCATAGTGATGGAGACTCTTGGTATTATTTTTGGGTTTTGGCTTTTGGGTATTGGTGAGGTCTGAGGACCCACTTCATTATAGCCCATGAGAATTTTTGGAAACTATGATATATATTTTTACCCCATATATATGAGATTTTGTTATGGTTATCATATGTCTCCATTATTTATGAGATGGATGCAAATGTATGTATGTCATTTATGATGGTATGTTAAATGCTAATGATGGATGTAGATGGATACTATTATGTGATTACTGTAGTGCTAATGGATGTTGTACCATGTATGCATATGTATGTTTTATGATGTGATGCAATTTTGATTGATGCTTACCATGTATGCATATGTATGCTTTTATGATGTGATGGCATATTGATGGATGTTTATTATGGATGTCTATGTGTTAATGTGGTGTAATTTGATGCTATGCATATGAGTGTATGTACAATGATATGGATGAATTGAGTGCTTTGATATGATGAACTGTGATGGATGATTTGACACACTATTTTAACACCATATATTATAGTAAAATGCATTACTACCTTATTTGTATTTTTAATTTTGTTTTTGTTTTCATTTCTATGTAATGTATTATTGCAATGTGATAAAATGAAATAAATGAAATGAGATGTTAGAGAATGTAGATGAGGTTTTCCTAAGACTCAAACACTCTAGCTAACTTGATCAAAGATTTTCTACTGACTATGCAAGGCTTTTTGATAAGGTATGAATTTGCTAGGACGACCAAGATACTTCATATGCCTGTGTGTGCAAGTGACTTCATTCCTGTGAGACACAAAGATACTACCATTTCCAGATAGGCTATCCACCAAACCTATAATGAGGATCAACCTATGAATGCCACAATCCTAGGTTCTATACTTAGTAGGATTATATCACTAGGTAGTACAGTCTATCAATAGCTAGCTCATCCACATGCAAACATTGGTCTACACACACACCAAAGCTAATTTGACAGACATATCATCATGCGTAAGGATACCGCAATTTTTGAATAAGCTATCCACAAAATCTAGAATGAGGATCACCTTATGGATGTCCAAATGCTAAGAATTCCAGGGATTCAAGCTCAAGATCCCTTCTTTTCTTTAATTTTACTGGGATACTTGCTCATATGTAGTGATGCAAATCATTGTTTATTTTGTATTTTGTTTTCTTGGAGAAAGGGATTTGAGGAGTAGTGATGACCACTATTTATTTTTATTTTTCTTCTTTTGATTTTTATGGGATTTTGCTTTTGACTTTGGGGATTTTGATTTTTGAACTTAGGGATTTTGATTTTTGAACTTTTGGGATTTTGGGAATTGGGATTTTTGATAGTGGTGAAAACCACAATTTATTTTGGGAAATTGGGTAGGGAAGAGCTTGTCCTTTTTATAATTCTCATCATTATTGAACCATTTGCATAGGGGGATGAGTAGGATAACATTTTCACTTAAAGTAACCTAGACCACTTCATGGGTTTCATATTTCCTTGTGCAAAACCTGGATTTATTAATGTGTAAATATGTTGGGATTTGTTGTATATAAGGTATAATCTAAGAAAGACTCTACCTCCTAAAAAGCATGATAGCTTTCTACAAAATCTGAAAAGAAAACTAGAGGTGGTTGAGTGACTAAAACTGTGAAGGTATTCTAGAACAAATGACTATGTGATGGGATACAAACACTATTATGACCAATGTAAAATGTAGGTGAACATGATAAGTGGAAAACTAAAATGATGCGGATAATTATTTTGACATAATTGTTTTCTTTGTTTTTTTTGGACTAATGAAGGATGTACAGTATTAGTGCTAGACATGTATGAGCAACTCTATAATACAAAGTGCAATAATGAGCATACCTAATGCAGAAAATTTTGAGAATGCAACGAGATGCGATGTAATGAAATGCAATATGATATTTTTGTGTTTTTGATGTTTTGATGATGTTTGAGGATGCAATGCAATGCAATGCAATATTTTTGTATTTTTTATTGATGTATATGATGTTTTTTATTTTTGATGATGTTTGAATATGGAATGCAATGCAATATATTTGTATTTTTTATTGATATATATGTACATGTGACCAACAGGCTTATTGGGGGCCATTGGGGCATTTGGGGTGACTAAAGGGCTTATGGGTGCCTTTGGGGCTTTTGAGGTGACCTAGACAGTCATGGACCACATTGGAGAGTTTTAGATTGACCAAGTAGGCTGAAGGTACCCTTGGAGCATTTTGGGGTGACCTAGATGGTCATAGACCACCTAGGAGAATTTTAGGTTGACCAAGCGGGTTGTAGACACCCTTGGAGTATTTTGGAGTGACCTATACGATCATAGACTGCCTAGGAGCATTTTAAGTTGACTAAGAACTCTAGGCATGGAAAGGCCACAAATGAAGGATGTTCAAGGGTTAAGGATCCTTGGTTCATTCAAGGGAGTCTATGTGGTAAGTTCCAGGTCTAATATAACTAGTAATGACAAAAGGACCTAACCATTTTGCTATAAAATTATCCCTTAGATGAGGTGGCAAATTAGAATTTTGTTGGTTTTCTTTTAGAACAAGGTCACCAACCTAAAAATATCTAAGATGGAATTTCATATTGTAGGATCTCTTAAGTTGCTCTTGATAGATGTAGAAGTGCTCAAGAGCATTAACATGGCATTTATCAAGTAACATAAGCTGATCTAGACGAGCCTGCCATGCAGTGTGATCATCAATGAAATCCTACATGGATATGCACAACGATGGGATTTCCAGCTCTAGAGGCAATACTACCTCGGTGCCATACACTAGTGAAAATGGAGTAGCCCTAGTGGACGTCCAAATTCTAGTGTGATAGTCCCATAGATAAAGGTGCATTTGCGTGTGCTAATTGATGTGATTCTCTTTGATAGTTTTATTGAGAATAGCAATCAATGTTTTGTTGGAAGCCTCTACTTGCCCATTTACTTGTGGATAGTAGGGCATCAAAAAGCTATGTTGGATGTTATACTTAGCTGTCAAAGCACATACATCTTTATTCTTAAATGATGTCCCATTATACAAAATGATCTTGGATGGAATATCAAAATGACAAATGATATTGTGTAATATGAACTCCACGATGCGTGGTCCGATCATAGTGTTAAGTGGGATCAATTCCACCCACTTTGTAAAATAATCAATAGCTATAATGATAAATGTGTGATAGCCTGAGGATGCGGGGGATATTTTATTGATTAAATCCGACCCCTATTGAAAAAATGGCCAAGCCGATTGGATCAGTTGTAAGGCCTGAGAAGGCATGTGTGTCAAGTTAGCATGGTGTTGACACTTTATGCACTTCTTCACATATGCACAACAATCTCACTCTAAAGTTGGCCAATAATAGCCCATGTGAGAATGTGCTTTCTGATGGCCATGCCACTGAAATGGCCATCGCATGTAACATCGTGTGCTTGGGTGATTTCCCAAGCCAACTCTTGATGCTCTAAGCAACGAAGGAGAATCCATTCGTAGCTCTTGCAATATAGAATGTCTCCTAGCAAGACATATTTCATATTCTTCCATTTGAATGTTCTTTTAGTGGCGTGTGACAATCCAGTAGGAAGATTACCCAACTTTAGATACTCGTGTGGACTAGTCCTATTGTGAGGAAGCCTCGAGTGCATGAACTTCCTATCCCTCTTGAAATTCATCCTAAGAAAATTTTGAATGGGAAAGAACTTGTAAGAATAGCATTGTACTACTATCAAAAGGGGCTTGAGGGAACAAAGTCCCCCAATTGGCATGATTCAAGTGTTCGTGAATGTGTTAGAATCTCTCTTGATGAGGTTCAATTTGAATCAAATGGACTTTCGATGTGGCCTGAGTGTTCTCATGCTCAACCATAGACTGTGAGAGTGTTTTGACCTGAATGGTTGGCATATCATCAATAGGGTTTTATGGGATCAAGGACCCTATGGAGGCCATCGTATCCACAAAATGATTAGATGATCAAGAGAGTGCCCCAATGTCATACCATTCAAACTTTTTTAGGAATTTATCCACAAGGGCTTTGTAGGCTTGCAGAACTGGGCACTTGCATTGGTATATCCCTTTGAACTTGATAAGAATGAGCAAGGAGTCATCAAAAATATTAAGATTGGTGATTTTCATGGTGATATCCATATGAATACCTATGAGCAGGGCTTCATACTCGACATTGTTGTTGGTGCATGAGAAATCAAGTTTAAATGATAGGGGTATGAGATCCCCATATGGTGTGAAAAAAATGATCCCTACACCACCCCTTGCTTGCATTTGGAGCCATTAAAAAATATAGTCATCTCTGCCTACAACTTAGGCTCATTAGAATCAGGCAATTATAATATTTGGAAGACTCCATCATTGATAAGCTCCATACCAAGAGGTTGATCATCCTAGAGAGGAGCCTCTACGAATTGATCGGCGATGACCTAACCTTTAATTGATTTTTATTTGATAAATTCTAGGTCAAACTCCGTTAATAACATGATCCATTTCATCGTGTGACTATTATGATAAGTATGGCTCATCATGTATCACAATGGATTCTATTTCGATACAACATACATGGTATGTCTAAGCATGTAATTCCATAGCTTCTTAGTGGTGAAAACCACCACTAGGCATAACTTCTCAATGTATGTGTACTTGATCTCATAGCTAACCAAGGTGCAGCTAAGATAGTAAGTAGCCTGTTCCTTATGCAGTTCATTATTTTGGGCTAACATGATGCCTAATGCAATCTCAATGGCTGATATGTATAACCAGAATGATACTCCTAGTCTAGGCAGGTCCAATACTGGTGGTGAAGCTAGGTACTGCTTTATTGTGTCAAAGGCCTCCTAACACTCATCATCCCAATGGAATGTGACCCCCTTGTAAAATAACTTGTTCATGGGTCGACACTTATCTGATAATTACGCTATGAAGCATTTTATGAACTCGATCTTGCCCTGCAGACTTCGAAGCTACTTAATGGTAGTCTGGGGAGGCATCTCAAGGATGATATTGACATCATTGGGATCCACTTCGATGCCTCATTTAGAAACTATAAATCCCAAGATTTTTCTAGATGTGACACCGAAGACGCACTTCTTGGGGTTCAATATCACATTATGCTCAATAAGGTGATCGAGGAATTTGCACAAGACATCGAGATGATCATGGCATAACAAATATTTAGCCAGTAAGTCATTCATGTAATATTCCAAAATGTTATGCATGTAGTCATGGAAGATGTATGTCATGGCACGTTGGTAGGTGGCACCGACATTTTTATGGATAAAAGGCATGACCTTATAGAAAAATTTTCCCCAAGATATTGTGAACGTCATTTTGAGTTGGTCCTCTGGGTTGATACAAATCTGATTGTACCCAGAGAAATCATCCATAAGGGGCAAAATTTTTTGGCCCACTATGGCATCTACCAGGGAATTAATGCTTGACAAAGGAAAATCATTCTTAGGACTCGCTTTGTTTAGGTCTTGAAAATTGATGCAAATATGAATCCTCCCATTGGGCTTCTTGATGAGAACCATGTTGGAAAACCATGGTGGATAGTCTATAGAAATGACAAACCTAGCATCCAATAACTTCTATCACTTATCTTTGGGAATCAAGGCCACTGTCAGATGCATATTTCTTAGCTTTTTATTGACAGGCTTGGCCTTGGGGTCAAGCTTTAGATTGTGGGTGACTAGATTTGGATCCAGTCTTGGTATGTCTTTATAAGACCATGTAAAAAATACCTTCTTCTTTGTGAGAAGGGCTATGTAATCAGCTTGCTCTTCAGGGGATAGACTTTTCCCTAGCTTGATACATTGTGGAATTTTAGAATTTGAGCTGATATCTTTTTCAATCGTAGGCTCGATTGACATATGTAAACCCTACTCCAACTGGTGGGGGGTAGGGATCAAATGGATGTCATCAATTGGATTTAGATCATCAATGGGAACATCAGGTTCCTCCTTAGCATGGAAGATATCATGAGTTGGCCCTGGAGAGAAATGAAATGGTTGTAGCATCTCATCGCAAGGCCAATACTCAAAGGAAGAGGGGTTTGAATCTCCCTGATCAAAGTCAATTACCCCCAAGTCGAGGTGCAATGACTATGAGAGGTTATTAGGATCTTGCAAGGGCTAAAACAGGTCTATGGAAATCATATTTATGGATGGATGATTTATCCTATGTAGCTGGTGGTGTTCATGAATATCAAGATGTCACAAGACCTGAGGAGGTGGTGGAATGATCAGAGGTGGTTGGTGCGGCTACGGGTAAGCTTGCTATTCTAAAGGTAGAAGTTATCACCAGATGGGGTGGTGTAATAGGAATATTCTCATATAGAACTCATCCTCATCATCCATAGGGATGACCCGTGGGCCTTGTCCATTTAAACTACCAAAGTCAATGGGCGCTATCCCATAATCTAACTCATTGTTGATCGTCCACTTATACAGGGGTCCCTGATCTTCTTCCTCATTATCGTGTGGAAGAATGTGTGAACCTTCACCTCTCTTGTAAGATCGAATATCATTATGAGGTGGTTCATCATCCCCTAAGGGCATAGGGAAGTAGTCCCCTAGTGAGTAGGCATGATTAGGGTTGGAAAATAGATCTCATGCCAGTTCATCCCAAAAGTTGAGTGTCATGCACTCCAAGTTATCTTCTAGGACATCAAGGAAAAAAGGTATGTTATACCCAAAACTAGACTTGTCATAAGGCATTTGATAGTATGATTGGTAAGGGATTATAGTGCCTTGCTCATATAGACCTAACCTAAAACTATGCCAATTGCATAGGTCAAGGTACTTTAGGGTGAAGTTAGGGTTAGAAAAGAAGTTAATGTCTTCTTTGAAGGGCTCTTCATCTTCATATTGCTACTTATAAGGTTTTATGCCATAGTAAAGGCCCCCATAAATAAAATTAATTTGATTAGGGGGAGGCCAAGAGGTATGATAGTGCCTATGGGAATATGGGGTCAACCCATGTCTTGCACCGACTCTATAGGAGGGGTATTTGTAACATTCTTAACCATGTACTCTCCCAATCCAATGGAAGTCAAGTGCATTGTGACATGAGGCTACTAATAAAAGAGGTATGAGAGCAAGACATGGTCTGATTCATCATTTGTATCATGTGGTGGCTCATCATCATTTGGTCTAGGTATCTCTTCTATGGAGATGGTGGATATGGTCGGCTGGGCCTCATAAATAGGTCACTTCCATGGGTTCCTAGGCAAAGGATCCACAGGTGCACAAGGCATCTAGAGGGTGTTGATGATGAGGATGGTACAACATGGAATGGCGATGGAGTCAAACCTTGGCTGGATTTATTTGGTTGGAAATATATATGGGTTGATGGAAAGGTTGAATCAGGGAGTTGTTGCACCATATTGCAATACTTGAAAGGCTCTAGGTTCGTAGGGATGACATGAACTTACCCTTCATGAGCGTACTTGAGGCACTAGTGAGCGATGGAAGGGACACACTTCATGTCCTTGATCCATGGTCTACCTAATAGAATATTGTATGTCATCTCACCCTCCAAGATGTGGCAATGTGTTGGGATGATCATTTATCCTACCTAAATAGGTAGGATGATCATGTCAATCATTGAGGATATGGCATCATTGAATGCTTGAAGGATGTAGGTATATGCGATAATGTGGGATGTTGGGAGCATCAAGTGCTTGAGAGCTATTATAGTGATGATGTTGCTAGAACATCTAGTGTCTATCAATGCTCTCTTGTATGGTGTTACATTCACACATGTGACGATGTACAAAGGGGGATCTACCATATCATTCAGAACCAGTTTAAGCTCATCTTCTCAAAAGGTAATCATTGGTTCCATGCATTTTCACACATGCCCCATGAAGTTGTTGAAGGAGTTGGACTGAGGCAAAATCTTGATTGCCTTAAGGATCTCCATAAAGGCTTCTCTATGAGGAGGCAATTGCTAGATGAGCTCATAGATGGAGAGTTGGGTAGATATCATTCTCAACCTCTTAGCAAGCCTACTCTTAATTATGACCATCGACCTAGGTGGGAGGCTCAACCTAGGAAGTGATAAAGGATGTGACATAGAATAAACATCACTCTAAGTTGTAGGTGGTGTAGTTGGACTTGGGTACTACCTATTCCTCATTACAATGTTGAAAATGCTGATATACCCATGCTTAGGGGGGACATGGTGTACCTCATTCACCTGGGGCATAGGTGTGGCTTGCTCCACATGGGTGGGTAAAGGGTATTTTTGTTAGTGTATATACCTTTTATGGTATTTAGCATGTGTTAAGTTCACTAGGTAAGTAGGTGTGTCTAGCATTTAATAATTAAGGCATGCTTTGTCATCCTTATCTGGTTGTTATATTTTGACGGTTGAGATCTTGATCCTCTCCAACCGATCGTGTGGTTGTCATTTGTTCACCTTGCTTATTTAAGCAAGTCTCTTTTGCTCATTTTATCATAATAATGCAAGCAATCATTTCGGCTCATTGTGATTTTCTTCATGGCTCTTTGATCTTGGCTTTCGTTTCTCTCTTCATGGTACCAGAGCTAAGGAGTTTTTGAAGATTTTCCATTGGCTTGCATTTTCTCTCGACGGATCACGGTCTTCGTCTCTCGTAGGTTTCGTTGCGGCCCCTTAAGTACCCTTCGCACTTTTGTGCTCTTGTGTGGCATGAGGGATCTCTCACCTTGCATGATTTCGTTGATCCCCGTAGACCTCCAATGCATGGCCCCTCTAGCTACGGTGTGTCCACACGGATCTGCTCACGGTCCTCTGTCCAACTCTATTTGCCCATAACGGCTCAAGACAACACTGCGTACCATACTTGATGATTCAAGGCACTACGAGGCGTGGAGTTTATCAGATCTGGTGATAAATAATTTTTTTTCTTAAAGTTTGCTCAAAAACATCACTGAAACTTGCAGGCCTATTTTTTGTGTCTTTCGTCGACTAAATCTCAATTTTGAGGGCATATTCAGATACCCTTTTTCGAGATGATAATTTTTTTTTTGGATCACTCGAATCCGAGGTCGTTTGAAGAAGTTATGAGCATTTGAAGATCTGGTGTTCTCGTAGATTTTTGGCAGCCTATGTAACAGTCACGTTTTTCGAGACTGCTCCTTGACCGGGCCCTATTTTTTGAAATGGATAGTTTTTGGACATTCCTCATTCCATGCTGGTCGAAATGGGTAGCTGCACGACCCACTTTCCCCTCACCGTCTGCCCGAAATCTCTTTTTGAAGTTCTGCAATTTAGTTCATTAATTAAATTAACTAGTTTTAATTTAATTAATTTTTCTAAAGTTTGGGGGGCCAAAAAATTTAATTTTTGCCCTCAATCAAATTAATTGCATAGAATCCACATACGGACTCTGATTCACATGATTCTTTTTGCATTGGAATATTTTTGCGTTGGAATCGTGACTCAGTCCTCTTTGTCTTGGATCAATCGCATTTTGTCTTTCTATCTTGTAAAGTGGTGAATAAGATTTTTTCTGAAGGGATTGTGTCAGTGTTGATTGAGAGCACCTCCTTGTGTTGCTTGGTTTTCTTGTTGCTTTGGTGATTCTTGGAGATGGATTCAGGATTTAAGATTGAGCCCCTTACACCTCACAACTATCATACATGGAAGCCACGCATGTTAACACTATTGGCACAAAAAGGCTTAAATTCACTTATTAAGGAGCAACACTTCACTTTCAAGACAAATTATGAAAATTGGTCTTTCACAAAAGCACTTGGTGAAGCACTTGGGTTAATCAAAGCAAATACTAGTGAGAGTTTGTGGTTCCATTTTGATAATGTTACTACTCCACATGAGGCATGGGATAAGCTTGAAGCATTGTTTGGTAAAGTTGATCAATTTAGGGCAATGCAATTGGATGCACAACTTACCTCTTTGTCACCTGATGATTATCCCACCATGGTTGATTTTATCACTAAGTTTAAAGAGATTTATACTCTATTGAAAGGTAGTGGTAAATGCAAAACTGAATATGAATGTGTATTTTTGATATTGTCAAAATTAAAAGGACATTTTCATGTCTTTGCTTCCACATTCCTCTCTACTATGGATGCTTTGGGTGCTACTTTCAAAATGCCTAGCTTGGAAGAGTTTTGTGATCGTCTTACGAGGGAAGAGACCAAAATTTCCACTCTTGAGACCTCTTCATCTTCTTCAACTAAGGCATTGACAACATCACATTCTAAAGGCAAAGGCAAGCCCAAGCCTAAGCCTAAGACCACTCCACCTTCACAGACAACTCCTAAACCCAATCAGAGAAATCCTTCTAAGGAGAGGCCTACTTGTACTTATTGTGGGAAACTTGGTCACTTGATTGAAAAATGCTAGAAAAAGGTACATGATGATAAGAAGAAGAACACTGTTGATGGCATGGGTAAGGCTTTGAATGTCCGTGGACAGTTTCATTCTAATTCAGAGATTTGGGTTATGGATTCAGGTGCTACTCATCATATGACTTCTTCCAAGAAGTCTTTTGCATCTCTTGGTTCTAGTTCTATTTCTAGGATTGAAGTTGGTGATTCCTCTTTCATTTTTGTTAAAGGGAAGGGTGACATTCTACTTGATGGTGGTCACATCAATGATGTACTCTTTGTTCCAGAAATCATCACCAACTTGCTTTTTGTGTATCAGATTTGTAATTTTGGTATTGGTCGGACTATTTTGTTCACACCATAGGGATTTGAGATCCGCAGTTTGTTGGAGCCACCGTCATTGATTGCACGGGGTGTTGTTGATCACTCTTCTAGACTCTATCACTTTGAGAGTTTTGATGATACTATTTTAGGTACTGGGTTGGTTGCTCATGCAGATTCAGTGAGCAGACTTTGGCATGAGAGATTTGGGCATCTCAACTACCGGTATTTGCAGCAATTGAGCACTCATGATATGGTCACTGGTTTTCCTAAGGTTTCTTGTTTTGATGGTGTTTGTCCTGGTTGTGCCCTTGGAAAGCAACACCAATATCCTTTTCCCAAAGGCAAATCTCCTCGTGCATCATCCCCCTTGGAGCTTGTTCATAGTGACTTGATGGTCTTTCCTCATCTATCTTTCACTAGAGCTCGGTATGCACTTACCTTCATTGATGATTTCTCAAGGCATACTTGGGTGTACTTTCTCAAGTACAAGAGTGAGGTCTTTTCCCACTTCAAAGTCTTCAAGGCTTTGGTCGAGAATCAGGCTTCACGTTGCATCAAGAAGCTTCACATAGATAATGGGAGGGAATACTTCAGCAAAGAGTTCTCTGATTTCCTTGTGGCACATGGTATTATTCATCAGCATTCAATCCCTCATACTCCACAACAGAATGGGGTTGCAGAAAGAAAGAATAGAACTTTGAAGGAGATGGCTAACTGCATGATGCACTCTCAGGATTTACCTCCCATATTTTGGGTAGAAGTAGTTAATTGTGTGAACTACATCCAAAATCATACTCCACATTGTGCACTTGCACACATGACTCCTGAAGAGGCTTGGACTGGAAACAAGCCGGATGTGTCACTCTTCAGGGTCTTTGGTAGTCATGCTTGGGCTCATATTCTAAAGAAAAAATGTAAGGCTTTGGATAGGAAGAGTAAGCCACTCATATTTATTGGCTATAGTGAGGACATGAAGGCTTATCGATTACTGGATCCTGACACACATGATGTTTTCTTTCGCACTCATGTTTAGTTTGATGAGCGACTTCCTGATCCTCCTCCTTTTTCTTCCTCTCCTTCTTCAATTTCTCTTGATGATCCACTTGACACCTCTCATGATATTTTGGATGTTGAGGATACTCCTGCTATTGGTGCTCCTCCTCCTCCTATTGTAGATCCTCCTGTTGCGGCTGCTCCCATATCACCTACCTTGCCTAGGTGGGTCCATACTACACTTGAGGATGCAACACCTTTCATTCAGGATCTTCCTCCTTCTCGTCATCCTTCTACCAGTTCTGGACTGGTTGGTCAGGCAGTTTCAGGTGACCCACAAACATTTTTAGAGGCTCATGGGATACTAGAGTGGGATGATGCTATGGCGGTAGAGTATTCTTCCTTGATGAAGAATCATACTTGGGAGCTTGTGCCTCTTCCCAAGGGGAGGAAGTTGGTTCGATGTAAGTGGGTTTACCGAACCAAGTTTGCAAAAAATGGATCAGTTGACAAGTACAAGGCTTGTCTTGTTGCAAAGGGGTTTTCTTAGGTTGAGGGTATTGACTACTCTAAAACCTTTGCTCCTATTGCCAAGATGGATTTTGTTTGCCTAGTACTTGCTCTTGCATCTTCTCAGAGTTGGCTTGTTTATCAGATGGATGTGAAGAGTGCCTTCTTGCATGGTGATTTGTAGGAAGAGATCTACATGGAGCAGCCTTTTGGATTCATCCAAGATTCTTCTATTGTTTGTCATCTTAGAAAGTCTCTCTATGGCCTCAAGCAAGCACCTCGGGCTTGGTATGAGAATATGGATTCTTTTCTCCTCTCTACTAGTTTTGTACGGTGTCATTATGACCCTACTGTCTACATTTGGAGAGATGGAGACCACATCACCATGATTGTGTTGTATGTTGATGATTTGCTTCTCACCGACAACTCCCTTTCTCACATTCAGTCTGTACAACAGTCACTCTCTGCTCACTTTGATATGGTCGACCTTGGACTTGCTCATTACTTTCTTGGTTTTCAAGTCACTCAGACTAATACCAGGATTTCACTATGTCAGAAAAAGTATACCTTGGACCTACTTTAGAGGTTTTGGATGGCTGACTGCAAGCCATCTCTGACACCTTTCCAGATGGGGGTTACTTTGACTTCTTCTTGCACTTCACCTTTGTGCGATGCTACTTTGTATCGGTAATTGGTTGGAAGTATTTTGTACCTCACGCATACTCGTCCTGATATCTCCTATGCAGTTGGGCTTGTTTCTCGGTTTGCACAGTCCCCACATGAGACTCATTGGAAAGCAACCAAGAGGATTCTTCGCTATGTGAGGGGCACTACACACTTTGGTTTACATTATACCAAAGGTGATCCAGTGTTGGTTGGCTACACTGATTCTTATTGGGCTAGTTCTTCGGATGATCGTCGTTCTACCTTTGGCTATGTGTTTTGTCTTGGCACTTATCCCATTGCTTGGTCTTGTAAGAAGCAATAGGCTATTGCACTATCATCAACTGAGGTAGAGTATAGGGTAGCTATTACTGTGAGTCAAGAGGCTCTTTGGCTTCGACAGTTGATGGAGGAGTTTGGTTTCCCATAGGATCAGGCTATAGTTATTTGGTGTGACAACCAAAGCGCCATCCACATTTCACGCAATCTTGTTGAGCATCAACATGCCAAGCACATCGAGATTCACATGCATTTCATCTGTCAACGCATCCACGATGGTATTCTCGGCTTGGCGTACATTTCTACTCAGCAAAAAATTGTGGACATCTTCACTAAACCTTTTGCATCGCCTCATTTTCTTGAGTTGGGTGACTTGCTTGGGGTGAAGGAAGTTGTCCTTGGGAGGTGTTGATGATGAGTCCTTCCTCTACACCTTCTTCACTCTCTTCTGGCAAATGGTTTTTTCCCATGTGGTTTTTCATCATCTACATGAGAGTTTCATATTTGTGATAGCCATTGTACATGAGTACCTTATCAGGCCTTGTTGTTGGGACTCATATTTGTGGATCTTACCACTTTGTTTTTTGTTGGTGTCCACACTCCTTCCTAGTATCACTTAAGGGGGGTGTTAGTGTATATACCTTTTATGGTATATAGCATGTGTTAAGTTCACTAGGTAAGTAGGTGTGTCTAGCATTTAATAATTAAGGCATGCTTTGTCATCCTTATCTGGTTGTTATATTTTTACGGTTGAGATCTTGATCCTCTCCAACCGATCGTGTGGCTATCATTTATTCACCTTGTTTATTTAAGCAAGTCTCTTTTGCTCATTTTCTCATAATAATGCAAGCAATCGTTTTGACTCATTGTGATTTTCTTCATGGCTCTTTGATCTTGGCTTTCGTTTCTCTCTTCACTTTAAAGACCTCCATCTTTTGGTTTTTTGGCGCGATAAGTTTATCCACATGAAGGGCATTCCTGTAGATCATGTCTTACACCAAGTACTTGAAATTTTAACACATTTGCACATCATACCTATTTTACCTATGAAACTTGCAATATTGGTCTTATCTGTATCCTTTGAGCTTCAGTGCATTTGGGTCAATGGGTTGACTCTCAGGTAAGTGTATTGTATTTTTCGCTAAGATGTGCTCAAAAAATGAGTCCATAGACTCTACAATGGGCGTGAACTATCACATGGGATGACATTTCTGATTTTGCCCTTGATTATTTCTAGGTTATCCTTGGTATAGTTCCCAAGAGTGGCCTGATAATTAGGCTTTTGAGGTAGCACGACTTGCATTGGCCCTAGGACACTAATGGCAACTTGATTCACTGTTGTTGACTTAGGCTGCATTGGGGTGCTTTTAGTGTTCTTGTTCCACTCCTTATTATGAGGCTTCGCAATCTTGCCCTCTTGAATCTTGATTTCTTCAATGATTCTAGCTTGTGCTAGGGCATATTAAGGAGTTGCATATTGTTGTAGCTGCAACAACAAGGAGATTGGATTCAAGCAACTCTTGAGAAAATTTGAGTCAAACCTGACATGGGGAGAAGATAAGGCATCTTGGAATGTAAGGCTCACCACCTATTGCCATAGTTTGTTATTGACTCATCGTCATACTATTTTAACCCAACTAGATCGACCAACATCGCCTTCCTCTTGGTATTGAAGCTGAAGCATTATAGGAAAACATATGCAAGTTTTTCCAAGTTGTGGATGCTATTCTTAGGGAGTTAGTAAAACCATTCCGAGGCTAGGCCAAAGAGGGTAGTTATGAATATTCACAACAACAAAGCATCATCATCATGAATGCCAAAGCATTGACCCAAGAATTTAATAACATGTTCCTACTCATATTCCTCTCCCTTAAACATAGCCAATTGAGGCAATTTGAATTTCTCTAGATAGGGAGGCACAGGCACCAAAAAATGGATGGGATGACTATGCAACTGGTGCATATTGAGCTTTTGAGATCTAGACCCAGAGGTCTTATTCTCTACTAACTCTAGATGCTCTAGCAATGCTTTATATGGGCCTGAGGATTTAATCTCCTCATATTTGCTCACATTCTATGGTGGAGGTCTAAGATCCTCCAACCTATTACGGGGTAGTGGCATGCCACCCCCTACCTTGGTAAGGTGTCTTCAAATATTTTACCTCTAGCTCATGCTCATTGTAGGTCCCATAGGGTATTTCTCGAGTCGGTCTATAAAGAGGGGTATTTGCCCACTATGGGCACCCCATGTTTGGCCTGGGAGGCACATCCCGATATGGCCTAGGAGGTTGTGGAGGTAACATTGGATAAGGCCTAGGAGACCTATATTTAATGAGTGTGGGTGTACTTAGATGGAATTACTATCTATGTGTCTTAAGGGTAGGAACCCTCTCTTGTAAAGTCTTTTGGAATAGCTCGTTGGTTTGTCGATCGATTCTTTCTTTCTCAAGATGATGCAAGAGGTCTAGTTATTTCTAGTCTTGCTGAAGCTATTTGAACTAAGCTTGGTGCTCTACATATATTGCAACTACCTGCTTGAATTATTCCATAGTATGGGGCCTAGGAGGCCTATGAGTCTCACCTTGATATTGACCTCGTTCAATATAATCAGTGATATCTATCGGGTTCTTCCCTCGATCGAGGGCCACCAGATTGACTTGAAGTTTGGGTTGGAGTATATGTTCATTATACTCAGTGGACATGGAGGCACATCGTGCATGCACATAATACTACTCTTGAGGAAATTATGGGATTTCCTCAAGCCTTCCTTTATGTATGACTAAGGGTGGGGTGAAGTTGGCTCACCCCGAACGATGAGTATCATACCCATTAGGTTGCCTATGCTGATGTACCCTATCAAGGTGATGTGTAGGTAAGGTTGTATCAACATGCTCTACCCAGTGTGTGAAGTCATGCTATGGTATATGAACAGACATGTCAAATGTAATAGGTAAAAGGATGTGTGGCACCACTCTATCTATTAGCGCCCTATTGTGTTGTTGCCTTTCACCAAAGAAGGTATGTGATGTATCTAAATATCAGGAACACTCTCCCAAGTAAAGATCATCACCCCTCGGGGTGTCCTGCATAGGGCTCCCTCATAGGTGTGGCTCATGCCACACTATCTTAGGGATAGGGTGAGTAGAGGCTTGCCATGGAGATATGCCCAAGTACCTAGGGCTATAGCAGAGATGACTCATGTCTCCTACTCCACTCTCTACAGCTTTCACCTGTGATTGGGCTTGGCTATGGGTACACACCATTGTAACTATCTACCAAACCCTGAGTGATTATCTTATTTATAAATTCTTAATTAAATAGTAAAAACAAAAAGGAAACACTCAATAAGATAGATGATTATCTCTTTTAAGTTTTAAATGTGAATTCCTAAACTATTTTGTGTGTTTTATATGTGTTGTTTGTAAAGAGTGACCTTGTATCATGTGTTTGAAATCTTATTGGATTATAATATTTGTGTTTGATTGGATTTCACTTGTATACTAATAGCTCAAAAACCTAGCTATGAACTCTAGGTCATGTTATCCCGCCTATAATATGTGGTGATGAGGTCCACACATAGCCAGGGAGCACAGGTCTTACCATTTCCTCACCCAGTTCACTTGTAGTCTATGATATACCTCTATGAAGAGAGATACGTGCTATAACCCATAAGCTATGATGGATCTTAGAATCGGCCTTGGTAAAGAACAAGGTTCATAGGATTTGAGACAAAGGGTGGAGATGAAATCAACTCATTGAACTCTACTAGTGGGTGGTGATGAAATCCACCTCACTAGCATTTAAGTGAATCATGGTGTGTGTGGTTATTTTTAAGCCAAATAAAGTAAGCAAATAAGCATTCGATGATAATTCACTAAATGCATGCAAAACGTGCATTTTAATTTCATAAATTAGTGTAAAAATAACTCATAAATGTATCTAGAAATGCCAAACCCTAAATGTTAGCCTACCCATTGGGTAGGCTACAAGCAAGCAAACCATAGAGATGCATTTCTACTTTAAATTTCTTTTTATTTTTATTTTTTTATATGTTTTGTTATTTTATGTTTAATAAAAAGGAAAAATAAAATTTAACCTTTCTAAACAAGCAAAAGATGTGAGAAAAACAAAATAAAAACAGTTTCTGAAAATGCAAAACAGAGATGGAAGATTCAAATGCCTACCTCATCACTACCAAGACTTGCTATTTATGGAATTTTGCTTAGAAAGCTCTCTAGTTTCTATTTTATATAGTATGGTATGAATAGAAGGTATGCATTATTTCTAGGGTGGGATGAATTCACATTCGTCCTAGGGTGGCACGAATAGCAGGTCAAATTTCGTTTCAGTCTAGAACAAATAACACCTACAACATAAAAAGGTAAAAAATGAGCTCCAAAAATAACCTAAGGCAAAAGGGAATAGGTCCCACCGTGATCACCACTGAAGTAGGGAAAAATGGTGCACCAAATTATGATAAAAAATATGCGTATCTATGTCCTATTGCTTATGAGCATCAAATGGAAACATGCAAGTAATATGGAAAAGACATCAAATAACAAGAAATGAGGCGAGGTAAATTGATTTATTATTAATAAAATGGATAAAATATAGGTTAAATAATTTCCCCTTTGAGGGCTCAAATGATTGATACAAATTTTTACAAATTGGGTGCCCAAGGATCAAAATCCTTCAAGTAACTCGGGTGCACATCTAGTGTCTTTCCTCGTACCCACAATTGAAGTGGGCGGGCCAAGGTTGCTGCCACTCGTATCTCAGATATTGATGTACTATTGTACTTAATAATTTTCTATAGAGACCTGCACCTACACACAAGGAAACCAAAGGCATCAAATAGCAAGTGCATATGATGTAAAACATGCAATCCCCACAAGCACTAAAATACTAGTAATGGGCGTATGCATAGATATTATATCAAATAAAATCCAAATGACTTTAAATTATATAGGGATATAAAATAAAATGTTTTGGGAAGATATCACCAATAATTGCACCAAAATTGAGTCTAATGGTGCCTCGTAATTGTGATGACCATTCACAACTTGCAAAACCCAAAGCAACCAATTTGTGCCCATACATATATCCAAAACACATGAAAATTGGGAAGAATACATAAAATAATATTTTAAGAAAACCCATATGATAATATTTGCAAAATCAGTGAAATTTTATGCGTTTCTCTAGATGACCACCATAGACCTGCATGAGACCTACAAAACACTAAAATTGTGATATCTCGGTCAATATAACTTAGAATGACCTAAAATTTGAACTGCAGAATAATATGAACATGTAGAAAATAGATAATTAAAAATAGTCAGAAAATTGTTGATATATTTCTATTCATGATAGGGTGGGACAAATAAGACTTTCACAAATTAGGGGGCACCCAGGGGTGGGATGCCCACTAATTTCGCCTAAATTTTACCACCAATTCTACCATGGAATGATGAAAAATAATATAGGGGTATTTTAATTAAATTTGGTGATAAAATTCACTCATATAGTTTTGTTATGTGATAAATTGCGCCTACTAGTTCACTCGTAAACCTCCTTCACTAGGTAGATATTTCGAGGTAAAAATGGGCACAAAAGGTGAAATAAAATCTTAGCAACACTCTGTTGCTTTGTCCTAAAACCCCACTACTTTTTTTGTGTGGAAAATTCATCCACTTTATAGCCTAAGGAGACTCATGTGCAAAAGGGCATGCAAGGGCATGCATGGCAAGAGGTGCCACTTGGCCACTAGGGTGGCATGCATTGGAGGGGGAAGAGAATATCCCAATTTGGCCTTATTCATGGAGCATGTCATAGGTTTTGTTGTGTGCTATAACTTGTGCACAAGAATAGGTAAGAATCTAACCATTTCTAGGTACCATTTGTCCATATTTGACTTTTTACTGGTCAAACCTACTATTTGCTCCATCCCAGGATGAATGTTGCTATTCACTCTAGGATGGGACGAATAGGATATGTATTCATCCTAGGGTGGGATGAATAGAAATAGGAATGCCAAAAATATCTCAAAATTGGCCTAAAACCTTCCAAAACCTTGTACAAAGTTGTTAGAACCATTGTATACCTGCAGAGGGCTGCCTTAGGGACCTAGGTATGTCATTTTAGTCGTTACTTTCGGTAGCATAATCGTATTGACCAGATTTTAGTGTCTACAAACATACTTCTTTCCATTGAGAAAAAAATCCAAGCAGGTCAGTGTGATAATCAAACCCATGTTGAAGAGAGAAACATCCTGGCTGAATATCACAATATTCTAGCTCATGAAGAAACCTTCTGGAAATAGAAATACAAAGCTTTGTGGCTTAAAGAAGGATATTTGAGTTCAAATCTCGGGCCTCACCAGACTGAATGCTTGTTCCTATCCTGGTGCTTTTGGTGGCATAAAAGGTTTAAAATGATTTTTGCATGGTTGTTATAGGGGCGGACTGTGCAAATATCTGTGTGGCGACTTTCGAAGTGGACAATGCAGAATACTATGGCGGCCATAAAAGCTGGACAGCCTGCCCAAATTTGTGGCGGCTATCGATTCCACCATGTAAATACAAAAAAAAAAAAAAAACAAAAGAAGGATATTTGAACACAAGGTTTTTTCATGCTTACACCATGCAAAACAGAAGCCACAATATAATCAAATAACTAACAAAAGATGATGTCTCCACTACCTCTGATATGCAGGAAATCAGAAATGAGGTTGTCTCTTATTTCACCAACCTCCTTGGTGAGAATAGGGTGCCTTCTAACCTTGATCTAAATTCCATGCTTTATCATATACCCAAGCTGGTCTCAAATGATGCCAATTCCAAACTTTTAGCCCCTTTTACTGATGAGGAGATCCACTCAACCCAGTTGTCAATGCATCCTGATAAAGCCCCTGGTCCTGATGGATTTCCTCCTATTTTATTTCAAAAATTTTGGGATATAGTGGGCTATGATGTTTGTTATACCATTAGAGAGTTTTAGTCTACAAAATTTATCCCTCAAGGATTCAATTCAGCCTTTATTACTCTCATTCCCAAAAATTCAAATGTTAAATCCATGACTGATTTCTGACCTATAAGCTTGTGTAATGTGGTTTACAAAATCCTCACAAAGGTTGTTGCTAATAGAATGAGAGACATCCTTCCTTCCATTATTGATCCTTGTTAGGGAAGCTTTGTTCATGGTAGATCCATCCTTGATGGAGTTATTACTATCCATGAAGCCCTTCATTCTATTCACATGTCCAAAAAACCTGCTTTTGTTTTAAAATTGGACATGAATAAAGCTTATGATAGATTAAACTGGGATTTCCTTGTGTCAATTCTCCTAAAGTTTGGCTTTCATTCTGACTGGGTAGATTTAATCAAAGGGTGCATTTCCACTCTATGGTTTTCAGTTCTTGTCAATGGATCCACTACTGGTTATTTTCCAAGAAATAGAGGCATTCGCAAAGAAGATCCTATATATCTCTTACTGTTCATAATTGCTACTAAAGCTTTTGGAAGAACCATAAAAGCAACATGTAATATCAACCTCATTTCAAGAATAAAAGAAGCCTCTCAAAACAGACTAGTTTCTCACCAATAGTTTATGGATGACATAATCATCTCTTCTAAAGTGTCTGTCTTTGAGGCCAGAGTTATCAAATATATTTTACTGTTATATGAAAACACTATTGGGCAAAAGATCAACTTCCACAAAAGAAAAATCTATTTTCTAAATATGCCTATCTAGAGACAAAGTAAAATTTCTACCATCCTTGAATGCCCAATATCATCTTTCCCTACTACTTATCTAGGGCTTCCTCTATTTTTGGGACATCCTGATGCTTCAATGTGGAATAATGTGATTGAAATACTACAAAAGAAATTAGCAGGTTGGAAAGGCAATATTTTGTCTCAAGATGGTAAATTTACCCTAACACATGCTTCTCTTCAGAGCATTCCTATCTACTTCATGTTTGTATTTAAAGTTTTGATAGGGGTTTATCATAAAATAGAATAGATTCAAAATATTTTTCTATGGTTAGGTTCTAAAAATAAAAATCAGTTTCATCTTGTTGCCTGGGATAAAGTTTGTTGACAAAAAAATTCTAGTGGGGTTGGACTCAAAAGGGTTCACCTTTTCAACTCAACTCTTTTAGCAAAGCAGGTTTGGAAGTTAATTTTAAATGATAGGTCTGATTGGATTTCTATAGTCTATCGCAAATATCTATAGGAAACTAATTTTTTCAATGCCATCCCTTCCCCGAGAGGGTCTTGCTTCTGGAAATCTATTTTGCAAGTTAGATTTCTTGTTAAATGGGGCCTTAGATGGATATTAGGATATGGGCATCAAATCAAATTTTGGTAGGACAAATGGCTTCTCAATGAACCACTCATGAATAATCCCAGCTTGGTTGTCCTCAAAGGATATACTAATATTGCCTTTGGACCAAAAGTCTCAAATTTTATCTGCTCCCAGGATAATAGGAGAACATGGAAGCATATCTTCAGTCTTGCTCATCCTGAGGAAGCTAGAGAATTGTAGTTTCTTCTAAGATCTTCTATCATCCCTTCTGGGAATCCTCATGATCAATTGGTTTGGGAACTTACTGAATCTGGAGAATTTTTTGTTAAAAATTCTTATCAACTTCTTTTACCTCATGATGAATCCTTAATTCCTTTTAATCTTGTTTGGATCAAGCTGTTGATTCCTAAAATTGCCACCTTTGCTTGGGTAGCTATCTAGGAGAATATCCTTACAATTGATAATCTTTTGAAAAGAGGCTTACCCATTCCCAATAGATGTTTTCTATGTTTATCTGATTGGGAATCCCCCCACCACATTTTCCTTGATTGTCCATTCACTTTTTCCATACTCAATAGATTGTTTGATTGCTTCCACATTTCTTGGGTTGAACCTTTCTCTATCTGTAGATACCTAAAATGTGTCATGCCAAGGCGAGTACTCATATGGGACATGCTAGAATACCATATGGAATACCTTTGGAAATATCCAAGGTATACAAGTTATTTTTACCACTAAATTGGGCACTTTTGCCTAGTCAGTGCTAGCCACTAATGACACCCACGGTTAGCAATGCTCACCGCACATGTCAGCCATGGTCAACACTCAGAATTAGTTGGCATTCATCCAACCCAAAGTTGGTTGCAATGACCAATTTGTTGTATATTGGAGTGATTTTAGTGAGGAAGTTTCTCGCTCAACTGCCCAATATTGAACTTGGCTTCATGAGGAAGCCACCCCTAGCCCTAGGAAATTTCTATAAGATCCCCCTCTGAATTGCGAATAAGTCTAGAAAGAAGGATAGTCAATTGAGCAGCGAAGCCCTATCAAATTGCATAAGCAACTAAATGCATTGAGAGGGACACTTTTGCTACCCAATTGGAGATCAAATTTCCATGGAAGCCCTAGGAGCCTAGGAGAGCCAAGAAATGCAAATTCATGCAATCCATGCACCATTTGAACAATTCAACCGCTAAACCTATTAGAGGACATAGAGGCAACCCTTGAACATCAATTTGACAAGGTTTATTAGAGAGAAATCCCTAATTTTGAGGGTAAGTTTACTTAGAGCTCCATCGCGGATGTCAACTGCGATGAACAATGTTGATCACACATCAGATCCATGGTGAGCAAATGGCTATAGATCCCCTTGTGCTATTTTTTGTAGATTAATTGATTAGATAATATTATTATTAGTGTAGGTTCAATTAATATTTTAGAGACATATGACTGGTGGAATTAAGCATTTAAAGTAGATTTACCTTCATTTTTTTAATTTGGTAATTAGTGCAATTGTGGGTTATTTCATGCGTTCATGCTTTCTATTTGATAAACTAACCCAATAGATAGATAGTATTTGCTTTCTTACACATGTTTGATGGCAATATTTCATGACTAATATAGGTTTACCATGTTTTATCTATTTTATTTATTACATGCTTGTTATGACATCCTTTTATGAAATATCCTTTTAAAGCCTCATCAAGAGAGGCCTCCTTTATTTTTAATGTTTCTTGTTGTTTATTGCATGCATTACTAACAAGGTTTTGGAATGCAAGGTAGCCAATACCTCTAAGCATGGAGAAGAGGGTCATTGACACCCTAGAGCAATTTATGTCACCCTAAAAGGCATTTGATTCACATCTACCCTTGAGAGGGTTAGATCTATTGTAATTGAAGTATCAAAATGGGTATCCCTAAGAGGGACGAATATGTAACTTGAATCAATTGGAATTAATAAATATTCTTACATTCTATTTCCTTTTTGTTGTCAATTGGTGCATGTTCATTTGTTATATTTTATCAATTACAATAGATCACATTAGGTATGACCCATTTTTTGGGGTTACAGTAGGCGATCACGGTGGAACTTTGCATATCTAGCCATGATTAACTAACTGTGTTTATGTCTTTTTATGGTAGGTGCTCCTTGTGGCTGATATCTATGGTCAAACAGTTAGCCCATGGTTGACAGGTGTAGGCAACAATCACAGTCATGCATCAGAGCCATGATCAACAACAGACTAGTTAGAGAACAGGGGGATAAAGCTTAATCAAATGTGGACCTAAGGTAGACTTCACTGTCATTTTCCTTTCATGTCTTCTCTATTTATATTTTTCTAGCAAGCATGAAATGTTAACCTAAGTAGGAAAACACTAAAAAAATGGTGAAATGAATTAGTTCCATTAGGTTTTTCATTCTAGGGTTTCATTAGGCACTACTAGGAACATCGAACCTTTGACTATAGTTCGCCCTACAATATAGTGTGCTAAAGTGTCCTTGTATATGGGATTGCTTGCTTAAGGCCCAGTTAGAGGCCACTTCATCATTAATATGCATTATATAAATATCATGTAGATTAATAATACATGTTTCTAAAATACCAAACATTATTTTTATGCATATCATGTAGGAAATGATCATGTGAGTTCTATATTATGCATATTTCCTTTTATGCAAGTTAAAAAGAACCACACACCACATTTCACAGTAAACACTAGTGAGTTGAGAGTCACATACAACCACTAGTAGGGTTTCAATGAGTATGGAGGTGATTTCCATCCATTGGTCCAACTCCATCGTACCTTCTTGTTACTAGACCAATACTGGATCCAAGAACCATTTGTAGCCTAGAAAATTTGCATGTACTTCTTTTCGAAGGGTATAACACTGACTGAGTGAGATTGGGTGAGGATCTTGGAGGACCTGTGCTCCCTATCTAGGTGTGGGATTAATTACCACACTTTGGGGGGATTACATGGCCTAGAGTTCATAGCTAGTTTGTCAAGCTACGAGCATATAGGTGAAAGTCATTAAACAATT
Source organism: Wollemia nobilis (assembly GCA_028583015.1). Classification (NCBI taxonomy): domain Eukaryota; kingdom Viridiplantae; phylum Streptophyta; class Pinopsida; order Araucariales; family Araucariaceae; genus Wollemia; species Wollemia nobilis. The sequence goes on from JAQPPZ010002979.1 coordinate 2,934,775, forward strand.
GAGAGAATCATCAACGCATTGCAAAACATGACAAGAGTTACTTTATTGATACAACAAACTAAAACCACATCAAATAGTTTAGGGCTCATTTTAAAAATTGTAAAAGGAGATAAACATCATTGTATTCTTTGCGTGCTAATAAAATTTAAATCTAGACATAGGATACATAATGGTGAAAACACAAAGAGGCCGATCCAGGCATAAAACCAATATCGAAGCCCAAGCTCCACCTAGCACACAACACGATGTGGAATACCCTCAATAACTTAATCCTCCTGGACGATGTTTAACAAGCATTAGAGTGGATAACTCCACATGAGGGGATTTCGTAGAGAAGACCCCGATTAGAGGAAACACTAGACATCCATCTATACATAGATCAGAGCATGGGATATCCCAGCATGGGGGTTCCACATATGGTAGAATATATCGTGACCACATTCTATGGGAATACATGGGTTCAACTAAGGAGTATGTCATCAAGAGATCTAGATTGGTACCCCTTCAACCTGTATCTAAGGGAGGTTCATGACCTCCATCATAAGAGTCTAGAAATATCTAAGATCCATCCATTCAGGGGTGAACCGAGAGGGCTACTTTCGAGCACAGACCCACATATACTCCCAATAGGGGTGAACCCACCACATTCGCCATAGATATATCCAAAGTGGGAAAAAATGGTACACCACCTCATGAGCTATGGCATAGAAAATATTTGGATGGTATAGACAGAGTCCTAGGGAATTTAGGATATAAGCCTACGCCTACACCATCTCGATCGGTAAGCATGTGTAGCAAGAGCATCATTAGGACTTCCTGAGAACATGGAGAGTTTTCCAAGCATTCTTGAGATATGTGTGCTCTGGAATCACATGCAAGTACTGAGTATAAGAGATAGCCTGACATGAATGCCATATTTATAGACCAAGGCAAGAGTGTGGTGAATCAGTACATTGGAGGACATACTCATAAAGTTACTTTAATAGAGTGCATCCCTCAGAGGCCTCAGAGGGCTTATCATGTTGATATAGCTCATAGAATGATGTTAGAGTAGAGATAGCAGATTCTCCAAGATCATTTTGAGGATGTTTGGGTAGATAAAGAGTGCCTATGTTAGGACCCTCCTAACATGTCGTAATACTTATATTATTTATTAATTATATTCTAGGGTCACAACCCTTCACTCTTACAACTATTAGACTAGGTATTTAAATGCAATCCAAATATGATAATAAGGCATCATCGAAAAAATATATTAATTAAGTCTATTGTGGGTTTTTCTACCTTACAATCAAAAAGTGATTCAATATAAAAATGATTCCTCCTTCCACACTATTTAGTTTCATACCTCTGGATCAGAGCTAGATCAAGGAGAAAATTCACCATTAATTTTTTTTTTTCTCGCCTGCCACCCTACCCGTTTGCCTTCCTGCCTACCGCCTTTTCAGTCTGCCTTCCGCCTGCCGCCCTGGCAACTGCCGTGCACTTTTGAGCCTGATGCCTCTACAAGATACTTGTTAAATAATAGAGAGAAAAAAATTCAAAAATTTGATAGGGCATTGCCCACCAAATTTTTGACAAATTTTGAAAAAAAAAAAAATTGCTAAAATAACTTATAAAGTTGTTAAACAAATTTTTTTTGCTAAAACAACTTATAAAGTTGTTAAAAAATTTTTTTTTGCTCACTTGTACCAAGTCATATTGATCATTACCTACACCAACCATAATGGCTGAAGGACGACGATCACTGGATTCCATTCATGAGAAACACGAAAGGCTCACTGAAGAAGTTCAATAGGAAAGAGAGGAGAATACCCATAACACAAGAGAACTCTTTGAGAAAATATTTGCAATGGATGTTAAACTTGATGCCATCAGTCAAAATCAGGCAACAACACATGCAAATTCAACCAACAATGGGTCATCAAACAGAGCAATGTTAGGAGGTCCACAAATTTCCATTCTACCATGAACGACCAAATTAGACTTCCCAAAATTTGAAGGAAGAGACCCTACAAATTCGATCTATCGAGCAGAGCAATATTTCTCACTAAATCAAATTTTAGAAATGCAAAAAGTGCATATCGCCTCCTTCCACATGGAAAATGATGCCATCCAATGGTACCAATGGTTCGAGAAAACTAATGGCACTCCGATGTGGTCAACCTTTACACAGAATATATTAGTGTGATTCGGCCCTAGCAAGTTTCAAAGCTTTACAGGGGCCCTCACTAAATTATGCCAAACCACTTCGGTAAGCGAATACCAAGAAGAATTTGAAAGGCTAGCTAATCGAACATCTAGATTAGAGGCTGCTTTCTTTCAAGAATGTTTTGTCAGTGGATTAAAAGAAGAAATTCGAATAGAGGTGCAAATGTATAACCCTACAAACATGTTAGAGACCATTGGCTTGGTGAAATTAGTAGAGGACAAAATCAAGGCACGAAATCGGTTCACAAAACCAACTTGGGGGAAACCATCAAACACTTATACCAACCCCAAACCAATGCAAAATGGACGAACCCAAAACTCCTACACAACCCCCAAAATTAACCCTACTCTACCAATTAAGCATCTGAGTTTTGAGGAAATGAAGGAAAGGCGAGCTAAGGGTCTTTGCTACCATTGCGATGAGAAATTTGATAGAAATCATAAGTGTGCCTCATGGAAATTATATATTATAGATGTCACAGAGGAATGGAATTCTATTGAAGAGGAACCTAAACTTGAAGAAGAGGTATTATCCAACACACTTGAAAGTGACAAATAAAATGCACCAAAGGTTTCCTTCAATGCCCTTATCGAATTTTCTACCCCTCAAACAATGCGAGTATAAGGGTATTTTAAGAAACAAAACCTTACCGTGCTCCTAGATTCTGGTAGCACACACAATTTTATCGATCCAAAGGTGGCTAAACAAGCAAATTTTTTTATATACCCTTGCAATAACTTTGAAGTGATGATTGGAAATGGTGGAAAAATTGCATGCAAAGGAAAATGCAAAAATATAAAACTAACTATGGGGGTTTATAACATGAAAGGCAACATGTACGTCCTAACCCTAGGTGGGTGCGATATTGTACTAGGCGTACAATGGTTACGAACCTTGGGTGTAGTCCAATGGGAATTTGATGAACTATGGATGAAATTCATAGCAAAGAACCAAACCTATATTATCCAAGGCCTAAAATCAGGACCTTCCCAAATCATCAGCTCACATAGAATGGAGAAAATTATCCGAAAAGGAAACAAAGGAATGGTCGCCCAATTATTTTCAATTCAACCTAGTCACAAAGAAGACAAGACACTAGAGTTACAAAAGATTTTAGACCACCATAAGGCAGTATTCAATGAACCAAAAGGACTACCTCCACAACGAAGTCACGATCACACTATTCCACTATTTCCAGGGCATCAACCTCCTAATATTAGACCTTATCATTATCCATACCTCCAAAAGACCAAAATAGAGAAATTAGTACAAGAGCTTCTTAAGGCAGGAGTCATTAGACCTAGCAAAAGCCCTTACTCCTCTCCAATTATTTTAGTTATAAAAAATGATGGCTCATGGCGTTTATGTGTCTATTTTTGAGTGCTTAATAAAATGACCATCAAAGAAAAATTTCCTATTCTGATCATAGATGAGCTATTAGATGAAATCCATGGGGCAACTTATTTTTCCAAGTTAGACTTATGGTCAGGCTACCACCAAATACGAGTCAATGAAAAGGATATTCCTAAGACGAACTTTTGCACTCATGAAGGGCACTACGAATTCTTGGTGATTCCATTTGGCCTAACCAACACTCCTTCTACCTTTCAAAGTCTAATGAATAAGGTATTTCACCCTTTTCTTCGTAAATTTATATTAGTTTTTTTTATGACATTTTGATTTATAGAAAAACATGGGAAGAACATTTGGACCATGTTAGACAAGCGTTCCAAATATTGAAGGAAAATCAACTTTATGCAAAAAGATCAAAGTGTTCCTTTGGAAAACAAGAAATTGAATACTTAGGGCATATTGTCTCAAAGGAAGGAGTTATGGTAGATCCTTCCAAAATCGAGGAGGTGAAAAATTGGCCTATTCCAAAAACCTTAAAAGCTCTACATGGGTTTCTTGGACTAATGGGATATTATAGAAAATTTGTCCAAAATTATGGTTAAATCACTGCTCATCTAACAACATTACTTAAGAAAAATGCTTTCAAATGGTCATCTAAAGTGGATGAGGCCTTTATCACATTGAAAACTACAATGTGTACCACCCCTGTTCTAGCCATGCCCAACTTTTCTAAACCGTTCGTTATTGAAAGTGACACTTCAGGAATAGGAATGGGATCCGTACTCATGTAGGATGAAAGGCCTGTAGATTTTATAAGCAAATATTTTTCTCCTAAGAATTTAGCTTGCTCTAAATATGAAAAAGAGATGTTGGCGATTGTCCATGCTATTCAACATTGGAGGCCTTAGATTATTGGCCAACATTTCATTATACGCATTGACCATCATAGCTTGAAGTATTTTTTGGAACAAAGGACTAATACCCCGGAACAAAAAAATGGGTTACTAAACTTCTTGGCTATGATTATGCAATTACATATAAAAAGGTAAAGGACAACATGGAAGCCGATGCACTTTCTAGAAAATTTGAAGATATGCCTCAAGTCTATGCTCTTTCCTCCCTTATTCCTAAATGGGTAGATGATGTGCATGAAGAATGGATAAATGATCCTACTATCCATGCCTTAATTCAAGAACTTCAACATAATCCTAGTAGCAAACCTCCATACACTTGGAAGGACAATATATTAAGATACAAAGGGAGGATGGTCCTCACCCCCAATTCAACTTATCATGAAAAACTTCTTCATGAGTTACATACCTCACCCACTGCAGGCCACTCAGGGTTCTTAAAAACCTATAAAAGAGCCACTACCTCCTTCTATTGGGTAGGAACGAAAAATTACATCAAAAAATTTGTAAAAGAATGTGAAGTTTTCCAAAGACAAAAGGGGGAGACCCTCGCTATTCCAGGATTACTTCAACCTCTTCCTATACCCACAAAAACATGGGTAGATATTTCTATGGACTTTATTGAAGGATTACCAAAATTAGGAGGAAAAAAAAACATTTTTGTAGTCGTTGATCGTTTATCTAAATATGCCCATTTTTGCTTCGTGGCTCATCCTTATACCACTAGCACTATAGCCCACCTCTTCCTAGATAACATCTTTAAATTACATGGTATGCCCTCCACAATTGTTAGTGACCGTGACCCAACTTTCACTAGCACATTTTGGAAGGAATTGTTCAAATTACAAGGTACTCAACTTCGTATGAGCTCCGCTTACCATCCTCAAACCGATGGCCAAACAGAAGTTGTAAATAAATGCTTGGAAATATACCTTCGATGTTTTGTTTCTACTCAACCACTCCATTGGGTAAAGTGGATTTCATTAGCGGAATGGTGGTATAACACTTCATACCATACGTCCATAAAAATGACTCCTTATGAAGCACTATATGGTCAAACACCACCATCCCCCACTTCCTATATTCCAGGGACAAAAAAGTCCATGCGGTGGAAACAGAACTTGCTAATAGAGATGACATACTATGGATCCTAAAAGAACCTACACACCGCCCAGCATTGCATGAAGTAGCAGGCCGATCAACATAGAAGTGAATGTAGTTTCCATAAGGGTGATATGGGCTTCTTACATATCCAACCTTACCGTCAATCCTCTCTTAAACAAAAAGGTTCTCAGAAGTTAGCACCCAAATTTTACAGGCCGTATAAAGTTCTCCAATGTATTGGGACCGTTGCTTACAAACTAGAGCTTCCTTCCTCTTCCAAAATTCACCCCGTATTTCATGTATCTTGCCTTAAGCTCATAGTTGGATCCCATATCACGACACAAACCACTCTCCCTGAATTCTATGATGCTGGAGTACTTCTAGTTGAGCCAGAAGCTATCTTGGATCGCCGCTCATGTCACCTTCATAATCATGATATCACGAAAGTTTTAATCCATTGGAAAGGTCTACCTTTAGAAGACGCAACGTGGGAAACTTTTCAAGATATCCAATAGCAATTTCCAAATTTCCAGCTTTGAGGACAAAGCTCCTTTTAGTGGGGTGGCATGTTAGGATCCTCCTAACATGTCCTAATACTTATATTATTTATTAATTATATTCTAGGGTCACAACCCTTCACTCTTACAACTATTAGACTAGGCATTTAAATGCAATACAAATATGATAATAAGGCATCATCAAACAAATATATTAATTAAGTCTATTGTGGGTTTTTCTACCTTACAATCAAAAAGTGATTCAATATAAAAATGAATCCTCCTTCCACACTATTTAGTTTCATACCAGCCTAAAAAATGAGAATACTCAGAGGTAGAGGTTCATAAGATAGAAATTATATGAACAATGCATGCATGAACAATGTATCCTTAATCAGGAGTGTGTAGAGAGAGAGGATCGATTGGCTAACACTGGTTTTCCTCCTCATAGTGAGATCAAGAAGCATGTCGATAGACGAGTGGCTTCACAGCCCAAGTTACATCCTAAGAACATTGACACACATACTCGTCATATGACTCAACACAAATATCAACGTCCAACATCTAAACAATATGAGCATAAGCAATATGAGAGTGAAGTGGGAGAGAAATTAGAATAATAATATCCAAAAATATCCCAATTCAAGGAGGAGGGTGAGCCTAGTCCACCACCTTGACTGAGGAAGAATATACCTATGAAGGTGCCTCCAAGGCAATATCGATAGGAGTTTCTTTCCTCACAAGCCTACAAGACCTTAGCAAAAAATGTCCAAGCCATAGAGAAGCAAGGGATGGCTTATCAGAAGCCTACCTTGAATAAAATTTACAATGAATGTCTATGCATGTCACTGCCTATTCCAACATATCATGAGCATTTAAAGATGCCTAGACTGGAAAAGTTTCAAGGAGATGAAGATGCACATGAGCATGTGACTAGTTTTCTAGATATGTGCTTTCAGATTGAGAGCAATGATATTTTTATCCTACACACCTTCATAACGACCCTCTCAAGCCCAACTCGAGAGTGGTTCAATCAACTAAAGAGGTAGAACATCACTAGTTTCAAATAATTAGTTGATGCATTTCTTAAATTCTTATACTTTGGCATCAAGAAGAAGGTAAACTTATCCGACCTGGCAGGTTTAACACAACATGACGATGAGCCAGTGATAGATTATGGAAAATGATGGAGGAAAATTATGGTAAAGCTACCATTATCCATCCCATCCTTTGAATTAATGTGAATTTTCAGAAATAGTTGTGCCAAACACATTTTGCTATTGCTACAACTGTAACAAAACCAGACATTCAAATAGGCTTTGGCACAAGCTAAGGTAATAGAGGATATCAAGTTACAGGAGGGTAACTTGAAGCTTAGGAATAGGAAGGAGGGACACAAGAAAAGCACTAAGAGACATCATGCCAAGCTGGCCCATGTTAATCAGGTAGTGTTGAACCTTCAAAAAGAGGACAAGGGGCAACAACAATGAAACTATCAGGTCCAACCTCCTCCTGCACAATATGAGAATTGCAAAAATAATTATAAGAATAAAAAGAAAAAGAAAAATCCACCTCATATATGCATGCAATTATCAGAGTCCTTGGATTCAATTTTTAATTAGTTATGCAAGGTGAAGGCTATACGCTTACCTGAGGTCAAGTTAATGGACCCAAATCAGCCCAAGCCTAAGGGCTACAAGGACGATCATTATTACATCTTTTACCAATTGAAAGGCCATAACATCGAGGTATTTTGGTATTTCAAACATCTTGTGAAAAATATGATTGAGAGAGGTACGCTTCTTATCAACAACCCACTAGTGTCTGACAATCAAAATATGGGGATTTACAAAAATCCTCTACCAAATCATGAGGTGCCAAAGAATAATGTTGGCCAAGTTAACCAAGTTCACATCAAACCACCAACCTATAATTTCATCAGAATGGTCAACGTTATCACAAGGAACATGAGGTATGAACAACCGAATCAAAATATAGTGCCTATCAAAGTCCAAGCTGCACATGCTCTAAGGCCAGCCAAACATGTACCTGGCCGACCAACCACATCGGTGGTGATCATCAAGAGTAGGTTAGTCCAAACCTATAGACAACTCCAATGAAGTTGTCAATTTACAAGCTAATTCAATAGTCTCCTAAGCACAAGGAGATGCTCATGGACATCTTAAGGTCCACTGAAGTGCAGCCTCAAGATCCTAAAGTATTTACATACTTCATGGGGTATGTGCAATAGTGTTAGGAGCCGATCATTCAATTCCATGACCACAAAATCAAGATGGTTTCCACTATTATAGCATACTTACCGCTACATATCATCGCGTGCATGAATCATAAACAATTCAATCAGGTTTTGATTCACATAGGATCATCAATCAATATTATAACTACCAAGGAATTAACTCACCTAAAGTTACCCAAGACGCATATCATCCCTTCTACCTTCATGTTGTGATATTTCAATGATGCATTATGTTCATTGGTCGGTACTATAGTTTTACCTATCTAGGTGGGACTGAAGACCATCTGATGATGTGTGACATACTTGAAGGAGCTACGCAATATAATATACTTCTAGGGAGGCCTTGGATCAGAGAAATGCATTGTATCCCATCTATTTTACATCAGTGTATCAAATACATTCATGAGGGATAGGTTAATGTGGTACCTTCATATGAAGAACCCTTTAAATACGTCAATCTAGCTTATTTACCAGGGGAATTTATGCTCCCCCCAATGAACCTAGATGTGTGACAAATATTGTCAATCAAAAATCTAGGAGGTAAAATCAAAGTGTGTGCTAAAACCGCAACATCCACATCTCAAATATCGGAGTACATGACAACTACTTCCATTAGACCGACTGCATCTACGATACAATGAGATTATAGGAAGTTGAAAGAAAAAATGGGTAAAAAAAGATAAAGCAAACGCCTGAGCTAGCCATCGCTATAGCCCCTACTCCCATGGAAGTAGAGGAAGTTCAAGGAGGAGTCGAGGAGGCACCTTAGCCTACCTCGCCTGTGTCTTTTGTAGGGTCATCTACATCGTAGGTGATCATCCATTTGGTTAATCCTAGATTAGGGGAATACATTGTGTAGAATGTGATGTACATACCAATTATTGAGACTGGACACGACATGGACCAACCGTGATCCCATCGCCTTCCCATAAGGATGGTGGAACCATTGGGGGTACTACCTAACCAAAACAACTTCATATATGAAGGGCTAGAACAATTTGCATCTCCCATACCCATGTATGAGGATGATGATGAACCATTCACTGTAAACATTCATTATATTTCTAACCTAGAATATGCCATACGATAATTTGAGTGTTACCATTGGCATGGTTATGGTATTGGACTATTTGAGCAGGGGTGTACGAATATTGTAGAGCCATAGTATCAGTTACCTAATGATAGGTTTGGGTTGGGATTTTAATGTGGAGGATAGGTTGAACTCTTCACGATATCTTTAGACCACCTGTACCTTAGTTTGGGGGGTGAATTTGATTACAATCTGTATCACCCTAATCCTTCTACATTTTATAGGGATAACCGGCTAGTAACTTATGTCACTGTAGATCCCCTTGAGATATAACATGCAAACTTCTTGGGAATATTGGTCCAAAATCCATTCCAAGAGCCAAATTGGAAAATCAAAGCCATGGAGCTATCGATGACATTGGTGTGCAGATCTAGAATTTAGATATAGTTATGAGTACCGAATAAAAAGTTGATTTTGAGGATGTTCATGTAGTATACATCATAGAAAGTGATGGAATAGACTACCATTTTGGAATAGATGATGCTGAGTTATCCTCACACAATGATCAATATGAGGATGAAGCTAATCCAGTTTACTCAACACCTTCATATTTGTAGCACTCATATATGGTTCTACCAGATAGTGATGATAGTGATAAGGAGAAAACCTATATGGGGCCATATTTTCCAGAGCATCCCATTCCAGTGGGTAGCAAGGAAGGCCTATATTACAATAGTAATGAGGAAGATGATATAGAGAGCCTAATTAGGACCTCCCTACTTATGCTATCACAATGCATCTTATACGACTGAGGATATGCATAGAGAGATCAATATCCATCCTCGCCTTAGGGGGAGACAATTAAATCTTAATATGATTTATCACATGGTGTTTTTTAATTTATCGATGTACATAGAGCTCCTTGAGCCCAGTGATACCATTCGATAGTCCGTTCATGGATCATATCCAAAGATCCCCATACCCCCTGAACCACATCTTGAGGATGGAAGCTTTATTAATGATAAGTCACTTGTACATGGTCTTGGAGACATGATAAATTTCATCAACATGATCTCCATTTATTTGACCACTCCACTCCACAATCTAGTCGATCTATCCAAACCATTGCCTCTAAATATAGATTCTATTGATTAGGATCATGTTGATTCACCACTAGAGCATGAAGATTTCTTCCCTAATGAAGAAATGCTACAACCTTTCTATTTTATACCAGACTATGCATATGATATCTATCATGCTGAGGATGCTTCTAGTGAGGAACCTATAAACCCAATAGATGACATCCACTTGATCCCTACACCTCATCAGCTTGAGGATGGATCTCATATATCAATAGAGGAGACCTTCGAAGTGGATATCAGTAATTATCCCACCAATCCAAGGAAGGTCAAATTTGGGGAGACTTTGACTCTTCATGAGTGTGCCAACCTCATCCCTCTACTGAGAGAGAGACCTGATATATTTTCTTAGAATTATAAAGATATGTCGGGTCTAGATCCAAAATTGGTTACTCATAACCTTTCACTAGATCTATCAAAGAAGCCAATAAAGCAAAAACTCAAGAATATGCATCCAACAATAGCCTTAATGGTTAAGGATGAGTTGCAAAAGTTGTATTTCCATCGACTATTCAGAATGGGTATCCAATATAGTGCATGTAGGAAAACTTGATGGAAGGATTCATATTTGTATATATTTTAGAGACCTAAATAAGGCAAAAAAAAGGATTCATTTTTGTTGACGAATATCGATGCTCTTGTAGATGTAACTATAGGTCATGAGATGCTCTTCTTAATGGATAGTTTTTTTGGTTACAATCAAATTTGGATTAAGCTTGAAGACCAGCATAAAACCACATTTATAACACCATGGGGGACATTTTGCTATAAAGTTATGCCATTCGGCCTTAAAATAGTTGGTGCCACATATCATTAGGCTATGACATACATTTTTCATGACTATATACATAAGATCCTCGAAGATTACATTGATGACTTGTTGGCCAAGTCATTATTGCGTTTTGAGCATGCAGAGGTCCTGAAGAAGGTATTTGATCGCCTGATAGAGCATAATGTCAGGTTGAATCCTAATAAGTGTGTATTTGGCATAACTTTAGGAAAGCTCTTAGGGTTCATAATTTCAAAATGAGGCATCAAATTTTACCCAACAAAGGTCAAGGCTATTCTATAAGTGCGTCCCCCCATAAACATCAAAGATCTAAGGAGCCTACAGGGCAAGGTAGCATCCATAAAGTGATTTATCACTCAATTATTAGATAAATGTTGACCCATGAATCAACTGCTACATAAGAGGGTCCCATTCAATTGGGATGAGGAATGTCGAGAAACCTTTGCTAAAATTAAGTAATACCTTATGACACTACCAGTGCTAGCTCCACCCAGGCTATACGAGCATTTTATGTTATATATATCGACAACCAACTTTGCATTGGGAACCATGCTATCCCAAAATAATGTGCAAAGCAAGGAATAAGCCATATATTACATTAGTAGAACCTTGGTGAACTATGATATCGGATATACATATGTGGAGAAGCTATGTTTAGCAGTAGTGTTCGCTACCAAGAAATTACGACACTATATGCTGAGTCATACGACATATATTATATACAAACAAAATCCTTTGTAGTATATGATGAGCAAAACATATCATAATACACATACTATAAAGTGGATCATGATACTGATAGAATTCAATATGGAATTCATAAGCCAAAATTCCATTAAGGGATAAGTCATAACATATCAACTAGATGAGTCACCTCTCAAAAATAGTAGACCCATCACCATAGAGATTCCTGATCATGCAATTTTTGCCTTATCAGAAGCACCTAAACTTGAAGAATCGAATAAAAAAGCTGATATGACCTTGTTCTTCAATGGTTTGAAGTGTGAGCAAGGGGGTGGTGCATGAATAGTGTTGTTCACATCACAAGGAGCTCTAATTCCCTTGTCATTCAAGTTAGACTTTCCTTGCACTAATAACAATGCTTAATATGAAGCCCTAATTTTGGGTCTCCAAACAACTATCATCATGAAGATAAAAAGCCTAAATATCTTTGGTGATTCCATTATCATTGTAAACCAAGTTAAGGGATTATTTCAATGCCGATGTATGATATTGAAAGCTTAAAAGGATCTTGTTGACATTTATCTAGCTTGATTGGAATTGTATGACATTGAGGAAATCCCTCATTCATCCAATAGATTTGTAGATATAATGGCATCTTTAGGATCTTTAATATCTCAGAATCTATCTACCAATTTTATGACCATCCATGTAAAAATGTGTCACACTATGCTATGTAGTGTGAAGCATTGGATAACAAAGAGTCAATCAACATGATTAATGTAGAACCAAATCATGAATGGTTCTACATAGCTAGATACTTTCTCAAGAGAGCATCCTGAAGATCTTTGATCTCACAAGATCAGACGGGGAGTGGTATTACCATTCACCATAATATTGTTTCCTAGTATGCATTTGATAATGTAGAACCATAGGGGAAACATGATGTTTTATCAATCGATGCTGAAGCTTATCATAATTGGACATCATAGATATACAAATTTCTTAGACTTGGTGTAATATCTTAGGGATTAACGCGTGTCGTAAAGCACACATTTAAACAAAAAGTGATAAAATATATATTTTTAGCAAACATCCTATACCAAAGAAGCTACGATGGACAATTAATCTCCAAGAGTTATCTTGGGCAATTTTGCAAGCTCACGATAGTACATGTGGTGGACATTTCAACGAGATGGCTATCATCAAGTGCATCCTTTGAATGGGTTATTATTGGACCACTATGGAGAAGGATTACAATGTGTATGTCGAGAAATGCATTAAATATTAGCATCATGCTAATCTTATGCACCTACCATCATAGGCCTTATAGCCCATTCAAGTGGCTTGGCCATTTGATCAATGGGGATTTGATCTCATCGGTAAGATCTCTCATCCATCATCGGGTTGACATAACTTTATTATCATGGATATTAAGTATTTCACTAAATGGATGGAAGCCATCCCCTTAACAATGATAACTGGAACACGTATTGCTAAGTTTATATTCACCAATATCATAAGTTATTTTGGGATACTATCTAATATGGTTTTGAATAATGGAATGTCATTTAAGAACAAAAATATGAGAGCTTTGATGTTTAAGTATAGAATCAAACATAGTTTTCTGACTCCATATTATCCACAAGCAAACGGATAAGCTGAAGCTTCAAATAAGACAATGGTTTCCATCTTGAAAATATGGTACAAGAGCACCACAAAGATTGTCACATCCAACTTCTCCTTGCTTTTTGGGCTTATAGGACTAGAATTTGAACTTCCATTAGGGCAACTCCATTTTCACTGGTATATGGCACTGAGGCCATTATGCCCCTAGAGTTGGAAATTCCAATGTTGTGTGTCGCATTAAAAGAGTTTATTGATGATGACACCATGCAGTAATCTCATCTAGATCAATTGACGCTACTTTATGAACATCATGTGAATGCCCTTGAGCACCTTTGCATTTATCAAGAGTTCTTAAAAAAAGATTACAATAGCAAATTTCATCTGAGATACTTTAAGGTTGGTGATCTTGTGCTGAAAGAGAACCAAAAGAACTTAAATTTGCTGCTAGAAATGCAATACAAATTCCTAGCTAACTAGTTAGGTCCTTATAAAATCTCAAAGAATATTGGGCCTAAGACATCGCTTGACATCACTTGGAGGAGTTGAAGAGCCTGAACCTCTCAATATCCTTCATATTAAAGTGTTTTATGCCTAAACCCCTAAAAAGTCTCCAAAGGCATCTGTAAGCCCTTTGTTCACCCAAGTCAAAAAGCCCAAAAGGCATATGTAAGCCCTTTGGTCATTCAAAAAAATTTGCAAAGGCATCTATAAGCCCTTTGGTCATCCCAGTCAAAAGGCTCCAAGGGTTTCTCAAAATCGCTTGGTCAATCCTAAAAGGCTCCAAGGGTTTCTCAAAACCACTTGGTCAATCCTAAAAGGCTCCAAGGATTTCTCAAAACCACTTGGTCAATCCTAAAATGCTCCAAGGATTTCTCAAAACCACTTGGTCAATCCTAAAAGGCTCCAAGGGTTTCTCAAAACTACTTGGTAAATATCAAAAAGTTCCAAAGGTGTATGTAAGCTCTTCGGTTAAACCAAATGTCAAAATCCATAAAAATTGGAAAAATATCAAATATAAAAAACATTTGCATTTCATTTGCATAATTGCATTGCATTCTCCACATGCATTTTCATTTTGCATTGCATTAGGCATAATCATCCACTATGCTTGCATTAGAAAGAATTGTGTTTACAATCTTACAAACGATGCCACATTTGTGTTTCAATAATGCATCTATGCATTATATTTTTCATCTATTTATCACCTTTGTGAGTAATTGTGTTTATCAACACAACCCAAAATGTTGCTATGAAGAATATACTAGGGTTTTTTGGTCATTCAACCATACCTAGAGGTCTTCTCAAGAGTTGATAGACAACTTGCTTTGATTTTGTAGTTGAGGTCTAGTTAGTATAGCCTTTAGCATATCAAAATTATATCATTAATAAACAAATTAAACAATCCTAATAAGGACTAGGGGAATATGAAAGCCACAAAGTAAAACTAGGTATCCTGAGGCAAAAATATTTATTCTTTCTTATCCCCCTGTGTGGATGGTATGGAAAATGTTGGTAATTGGAAAAAGGACAACTTCGTTCCCTACCCATAATATCTTGCTTATGTTAAAATGAGCAATATACCAGAGTGGTATCCCATATCAATCCTCTAGATTGATACCCTATATCAATATCATAGATCGACATCCCATATTGATATCCCATATTGATATCATAAGATTGATATCCTAGATCAATATCCTAGAAATAGTTCCCCAAAGTAAAATCCCCAAAGGAAGTTTTTGAAGCAAATTATCAAATGTAAATTCCAAAAAGTCAAGTCAAATGAAGACAAATTGTACAAGGAAATTCAAATCAGTATTAAATCCCTTGCTCAAGAAAAAATAAATAAAAAATACAAAGAAGAAAGAAAGATAAGAAAGAAGGAAAGAAAAAGAAAGGAAATTATGAAATAAACAGTAATTGTTGTCACTAAAGTATATAAATAAATAGTGATTTTTATCACTTTATATGAGCAATTATCCCAAAAAATTGAAGAAAAGAATGGAGTGAACTTGAATCCATGGAATTTCCAGCACTATTATACCTTACGAATGAGGATATGTCTAATGCATTAGCATTTTGCTCTTTTGTAGACCAATGTTTGAATGTGGAAGAGCTAGCTTCATGTGTCCTGTATCATCTAGTGGTCTAGTCCAACTAAAATATAAACCTAGGATTGTATAAACATTTGCGGACCCCCAATATTAGCAATGGGCTGAAAGAATCCCACCTAACATAGGGGTATGCTTATGTCTTATCTTAATATATTCATTTGCACACATAGGGATAATGAACAGTTAGGGCCTATCCTAGCAAAAGCCTTATGTTTCAAAAGTCTAGTATGGTTAGTATACAACTTTTGATAAGTCAACTAGGGTGTTTGAGTCTCATGGTAAACCTTAAAAATTCCCAAATAGCAACAATCAAAATTTCAAATGCAATCATCAAATATAAAGTCTCATTTATGAGAGTTTGTTTATTAGAACTATTTGTGATATATTTTATATACTGGATGGATGTCAGAAATTATATTTAAATGGCCACTAACTATGTTATACATATATTTTAGTTTACAAAAACTTATAAATAGAAACAGGGCATTGCAACTCACATATGAGTGACAAATCAATAAAGATTCATAATCAAATATAACAATTATCATGCATGATTTTTATAAATTCTATGGTGTCATCCATTGGATTTTTAAAACATCATATAATTTTGCATACATTGTGCTTTAAGTGATTAAAATATACATGTCGATTTACAATAAATCAATATCATCAAAAATACATGCAGTACATACATGGCATAAAAATATGTCATAGCAGTGTAAAGTAAAAGCATACAAGTGAAGTAGATCAAAACTACATTAAAAATAAAATATTACATTCATATACATAACATCATAAAGTAGTCCATCTACACATGTATATCACTGCATCCACATCATATAGATAGTGCATGTCATCCATACATCACATCATATAGTAATAAATTAAATATCTGCATTACATCCATGTGCATAACATGAACATCAAGTACCAAAAATAAAAATAAAATATACATATAATGAGATGAACTATCATATCATATAAATATATGTGTCCAAGAGTACATAGTATCAAGGTATGTCAAAATTCCCGTAGGCTACATATGTGAAGGTCCTCGACCTTACACTAAAAAATGGTACAAAAAGAGCATATGTAAAGATATGTACTAAACAGTGCCTAAACCCCCAGTATGTGAGGAACCTCCATCACCTCCACCATTCCTGTGAGTCCTCTATGAGCTAGCACCATGATTACTCAAGGACCTACGAGTCCTCTCAGTCCTATGCATCCTTTGGCTCGAGTTGGCAAAAGATTGCCCTATCTCCTTGGTCCTAGACCTGGTCCACTAAGTCCCTGTAGTGTGGTTATCCTATGGTACCTCCCCACCTATCAGCCTAATGTAGCCCTCCATCTAGGAGATACAAGCTATGTGTGTTGTATCTCACTCATTATCCTCCTCCATGAGGAAATGAAGCCTCATGATCTTAGACATGGGATCGCGACCTCCTGGTAGAAAAGTCGAGGGCACTACTAGAGGTGGTATGATAGCCTATGAAGATGAGGTATCTCCCCTTGTTGCCTTAAGTAGGTTCCTCTCAATAGTCATGACACTCAACTATGCATGTGTCAAATCTTATTCGCTAGTGAGATGGGTGATCTAGATGCCTATAGTGGTAGCCTATGCATGGAGAGCTATCCTATCCTCCTCATATCTCTGCCACTACCTCTCCCTATGTGCTAGATTTACCTCTAGAGTGGTGATAGATGTATCCATGTGTAGTAGCTACATATTCAGTCTTCCAACTTGGCTTTGGAGATCAGAAACCTAGGCTCTCAACTACCCATTCTCGTCGTCTAGAGGTACCTTACCCTCCTCTAATGCCTCCTCCTCTACCTCAACCTGTGGGCCATCCTCTTCTATGGCCCCTATGACCCATATGCCTTCTATCCTTTGGTAGGTCTTGTGACCCTAAGGATAAACATTTATGCCCTCTACTGTAAATCCTACAACTAATTAGCCTAGATGACCCTCTCCATGTCACTGGAAGTCAGTCCACTAGCCGTCATAGTTAGGAGTAGTACCTGCATATGTTTGGCTTGACTCCTAAAAGTCATTGTCCTAATCCCTTAGTGGATCCACCTAGGTCCAAGTTAGGTCCTTCTTGAGGACCAGGCATCTGTAGATGAGTGGTAGCTCTGGGACATCATGCCTAATCCCAAACTACCTCAACACATGAGAGTAAAAGTGATACTCATGTATATCAACCTTCTGACCAATGATACATCTATCTCTATGTGCTTAGTGTAGGTACCTATCTTCCTCTATCTATGTTGGACAATCCATATATGGTCACCACCATATGTGCATAGGGTAAAGCTATGCAAGTACAAATGTAATACTCTAGGTATCTTGCATGAGACCTACTTTTGAAGCCCTCTCGCTCCTAGGGCCAGTAGGCTATGTATCACTGACTCACATTATAAATATTAGTGATCATCATAAGCAAATAGATAGGGTGCTCAATCAAGATGTGCTACCATTCCCAAACCTAGAGGAGAATGCTGTAGCTAATGTCGACTCTGCTTTAACATGTAATATGATATAGCTCATGGTAGAGCTATGCTAGTAGGGTGCTCCCCTATGATAAAATGAGAGGATCTTGATTCGAGATGGCCATCACCTCTCTGGTCCAAGCCAGAAGGTTCTAAGGGAACCTCACACCTAAAGAGTCTGGGAGGACTAGCTAGATAATTAAGAGCATGAACACAGTCTCTCATTGTGAGAAGAATCAGGCCTCAAACCAGTCTTTGATATGGATGCCCCCATGGGTATTATGGTCTTGCACCTTTGCACTCCATCCATAAATTATGGAATCCAATACAGCCCTCTTAGCCAAAGTAGGGGAAGACATGACAGACACACCATAAACTAGTAGACGGAATATGATGTACACATCCTCCAAGATAACAATCATTTCACCCATTAGTAGATGAAATGTTATGGTCCATGCATCCCAACAATGGGCCAAGGTAGTCAGATATCATTGATCTATCCAGATGGTGGGGAGGTCCAGGATGTAGCCAAACCCCACAATAGCAAACCAATATTTCTCTCCATAAATGAGGTCACCTTAGAGGTCACGAAAGAGATCGGTCTCCCTCACTCTGTTGGTCAAAGTTTGAGTGGCAACAAAAATAATAAACAATAAAAAAAATAAAAAAAAATTCTAAAATGTTAAAACAAATCAAAAAACACATAAAAATACAAAAACATGCAAAAACATGATCACAAATTTCAAAAATATCAAAAAATAATTCCAAAAATGCAATAAATGACATTAAGTGCCCTAAAAAATTCAAGAAAAATAAAAAATTTAAAACAATTGACAAAAATTGCAAAATTTGGGCATCGCGGGTCGGAACCGCGGTCGACCCAATGGTCAAAAATTTGATTGTTGGGATTTTAATACCATCATGGCTAACATCCATGGTCTCCAATATACCAATTGGGGCCCGTGCCTACCACCTAAAGCTAGGGAGTGAAACCCTAAATGGGTCTACCCTTCTTGGAAAAACCCCATAAAATTAAAAATAAACTCACCCATCTAACTAACTTATGCTAACCCCTAACTATAGTGAAGTTCGTTACCAATGGTTTAGTGTAGTTCATTTATCAATTAATTAATGAGGTTAATTTTACATTCGGTAATGATAACTGAGGTCTCAGTTTTTGAGTTACCTTAGAAGCACCGACTCCTCTGCTGGTAGATGATTCAGGCTGATTGACCATCGATGCAAAAGACATGAAGTGTGTCAGATTTTCGGTAACCTTTTGTGTCAAATTTTTGTTTTACCTCTTAGAGCTGTTAGTTTCACTGGTAGATGCAGGTGAATAATGAAATTTTACAAAGTGAAAAACCCTATATAATTTTCAAATTTGATGCAGCCTGCAATTGACATGCGCGGTCCCCGAATTAGGGTTTGCACTCGCGCTTGACATTCGCGATCAAGGAATTGGTCCACATTTTATACGCATGGTTAGAAAACCATATTAATTGCTCCAAATTCCCTCTATAGAGAGCCTTAAAAGGTCAATATAAAATTGTGCATCAGACCAGAATTGCACTAGAAAAATAAAATAAGCTAAATAAGCCAAACCAAGCATGACATTGGAAAATGTCATCATAAGGTAAAACAAAATAACTGGATGAGACTACAAAGTACATTAAAATGAGGTCATCGCTATGAAAATCCTTTCATGGAGCACCAAACCTCCCAACAAAATAAACAAATTCAATTAAAAAATAACAAAAAAATTAAATAAATCAAAAGCTAAATGCACCTCGTATTAAGTTATTTACTCTCTACACTTGGCAGTTGTAGTGACTTGCAATCCATGCAATCCGATAAGATGAGTAAACTACCATAAGGTCATTTGGGGTAAATTTTATCAATTTTGAATTGCTATGCTTCATTTCAATCCCTAATAAGGCCTACATAGTTGGACTGCTCCATGAGAATAAGATATTCATCGTAATTCTCCTATGAAATTTTTAGCATATCATCGACATTATGATTCACTACAAGCCTAATAGATATTTCTATCATTTTGATTCCCTAAGAAGGCCTTCATGGCTAGACCGCTCCATGGGATAGAAATGGGTAATATCTCTAAATGGTGTAATCATAGATGATTAGGCCTTGCCAATTATTCAAATGCAAAATATTAATTTGTGCAAAGATCATTCATAGTGGTCAAGTGATCTCGTCGCTTCATTTAATTGTCATTACACTCATCGACTCGTTGCTTGAGGGGGTAGTCATAATATCAAATCATAATCAAAGTCAAAAAAATATCCCTTGATCGTAGATCCCTCGATCTTGTCAAAATTACATTCATCCTTGTGAATCATTTCCAAATACTATCATAAGCTTATCCCTTTGCTTGGAAAAAATAGCAAATATGATAGTTTGTAATTCCCATCCTTTCGGATTGACAGGCGCAAAATCCTACTTGGCATTGATGCTATCTAAATATTTGATGATGAGTGCAACATTTTTCAAATTTAAGCCTTCTATCGAGTTAGAAGCAATGATTCAAGGATACACGTCCATTTTCTGGACTTGGGGCATCTAATGTTGATCAGATCAATGATCATCATCCAACCTATGACATAGTTTTAGGAGGTCTAGTTTTGCTCAATGTTGTTTAAAATCACAATGCATATCGAAAGGGGCATATGTATACACCTAAAAAATGTCATGCTGAGGTGACTACTCATATGGGACATGCTAGAAGACCATATGGAAGACCTTTGGATAGATCCAAGGTATAGCAGTGGTTGGGTGCTTTTGCCTAGTCAGTGCTAGTCACTTATGACACCCACAATTAGCAGTGCTGGTAAGACCCCAAGGTCTTGTTGTAAAATTAATAAATAATTTAATATAGATATAATAATAGGCCACTCAAAAGGGGGTTCCCTTGTAATCACTTTGCCACTATAGGGGGCTCCCTCCTTTGAATATTTACTATTACTTTTATTCTTCATATTTGGATGATTTGTGTGAATGGCCAACCTAATATATATATCTACCCTAAAGCTACGTTGGTGAAGAGACGTGATGGTTCACGTTAGGAAGAGACATGATGGTTCATGTTATGAAGAGACGTGATGGTTCACGTTATGAAGAGATGTGATGGTTCACTTTATGAGTTAATAATATAATAATTAAATGATTAATAATACTAACTAATAATGTTAGGATTGAGGATCCTAACATTCCACCCTCCTTAAAAAGATCTTTGTCCTCAAAGGTCAAAGTGAGGAGATTTGTCTTTTATTTTCCAAGAAGAATTTTTGCAAGTTCTTGTACCATTTTAATCACTTTTCTAAAGGCAGGAATATCTTGAAGGTTAGAGTGTTAGTGGGGGGTTTCCAAGAACAATAGTAGAATCTTCCTTAGGATAATCATGATGATGATGGGAGGGCAACCCTTGGGGTTCCTCAAACACTTTAGAAGGATGCATCAAAAGTGGTGGTAATGCTTCCATATCCTTTTCTTTTTCCCTAGGAGAGCCAATGGAGAATGAGTGTGTAATCATATTTTGCATTGTTTTTTAATAGGTTTGGTTATGTGGCAAGAACTCACAATTGGGGGGAAATTTGAGCATAGTTCTTGTAGAGTGTAAGTTTGGCCATAATGGGTCATTTCGGGAATGTCAACCTCATCCTTTTTTGATGGATCGATCACTTCTGGTATACCAACCGTATTTCCTTTTTAATTGTGATTAGGTGTTTGGGATATTTCTTGCTCATTATCCTTGTTTTCCACATCTTCCTCATCTTTCTTAGCTTCCATGGCTTCCTCATATTCCTTACCTTCCTCATTATTTCCATATTTAGTGCTATCTTCAAGTGTATCTATCACTATGTTTACCTCAATTCCATTTTCATCGTTGGGAGAACTACAAGGAATAGTTACATCTAAAATATATAGTGTAGGTGTAATACATTGATGATTGTGAACAAATTTCTCATCGCAATGATAGCAGAGACCTTTTGCTTGTTGTTCTTTCATTTCTTCAAAACTAAGATGTTTAATTGGTAGGGTTGGGTTAAGTTTGGGGGTTGTGTAAGTGCTTTGTGCCTTTCCATTATGCATATATTTGGGGGTAATATAAGTGGTTTGAGATTTCCCCATATGTGGTTTCCCTAATTTATGTTGTGCATTGATTTTGTCTTTAGCTAATTTGGACAATCCAATAGTTTACATCATGGTATAGGGTTTGAACTTTGTCACCTCTATTTTAATTTCTTCTTTCAATCCTGAAGCAATATATGACAAATGCTTCACCCCACTCTGTGTTGTGTTTGGTGATATCCTTAAATCAAATTTCATACTCATGCACGGTAGTGTTTTGACAAATATCTTTGAGCAATTCCCACATGATTGGGTCCCACATGGCTCTGATACCAAATGGTAAGACCCCAAGGTCTTATTGTAAAATTAATAAATAATTTAATATAAATGTAATCACATGCCACTCAAAAGGGGGCTCCCTTATAATTGCTTTGCCACTATAGGGGGCTCCCTCCTTTAAATATTTACAACTACTTTTATTCTTTGTCTTTGGATGATTTGTGTGAATGGCCAACCTAATATATATATCTAACCTAGAGGTACGTTGGTGAAGAGATGTGATGGTTCACATTAGGAAGGGACGTGATGGTTTACATTATGAAGAGATGTGATGGTTCACATTATGAGTTAATAATATAATAATTAAATGATTAATAATACTAACTAATAATTTTAGGATGGAGGATCCTAACAAGTTATCATTGTGCATGTCAACCATGGTCAACACTCAAAATTAGTTGGCCTTCATCTGACCCAAAGTTGGTTGCAATGACCAATTGGTTGCAGATTGGATCGGTTTGAGTGAGGAAGTTTTTGGATCCTTTCGTCCAATAAGCTCAACTGCCCAATATTGATTTTGGCTTCATGAGGAATCCAGCCCTAGACCTATGCAATTGATATAAGAACCCCTTTTGAATTGGGGATAAGTCTATAAATAAGGATAGTCAATTGAGCAACGAAGCCCTGTCAAATTGCATAAGCAATAAATGCATTGAGAGGGATAATTTTGCTACCCAATTGGAGATCAAATTACTATGGAATACCTAGGAGCCTAGGAGAGCCAAGAAACACAAATTCATGCAATCCATGTACCATTTAAACAATTCAACCACCAAATCTATCAGAGGATACAGAGGTGACCCTTGACCATCAAATTGGCAAGGTGGATCAGAGAGAAAAACCTAATTCTGAGGGTAAGTTTACTCAGAGCTCCACCGAAGTTGTCACCCATGGTGAACAGTGCTGACCACACATCAGATCTGGGGTGAGCAAATGGCTATAGATCCCCTTGTGCTCTTTCCTGTAGATTAATTTATTAGATTATATTATGCTTAGTGTAGGTTAAATTAACATTTTAGAGATATATGATCGGTGGAATTAAGCATTTAAAGTAGATTTACCTTCATTTTGTCAATTTGGTAATTAGTGCAATTGTGGGTTATTTCATGAGTTCATGCTTTCTATTTGATATAATAACCCAATAGATAGATAGTATTTGCTTTCTTACACATGTTTGATGGTAAAATTTCTTGACTAATATAGGTTTACCATATTTTATCTATTTTCTTGATTACATGCTTGTTATAACATCCTTTTGTGAAATATCCTTTTAAAGCCTCATCAAGAGAGGCCTCATTTATTTTTAATGTTTCTTGTTGTTTATTGCACATAGAACTAATAAGGTTTTGGGATGCAAGGTAGAAAATACCTCTAAGCATGGATAAGAGGGTCATCGACACCCTAGAGAAGTTCGTGTCACCCTAGAAGGCATTTGATTCACATCTATCCTTGAGAGGGACTAGATATGTTGTAATTGAAGTATCAAAATGGGTATCCCTAAGAGGGATGAATATGTAAATTGAATAAATTTAGAATTAATAAATATTCTTGCATTATGTTTCCTTTTTATTGTTAATTGGTGCGTGTTCATTTGTTATCTTTTATCAATTACAATAGATCGCATTAGGTGTGAGCCGGTTTAGGGGGTTACACTATCCCTGATCTTTTTATCTAATGGCCCAACCATTTTAGGAACCTCCATATCAAAGCATTGTGGAAGTTTTACCTTCATCATTTCTTGTGGTAGATCTGGTTGGAAAGAAATCACAGAGTGTTTTCCAACACTAGTCAAAACTTTGATTTAGTTTTGAATAAAATCCTCTCATTTGCTATTGAGAATGCTTCCCTTTGTCCTTTACCTTCTTAATCTGCTTCTCGTTTTGCAGTTTTTGTAGGGCAGGATCTCAATTTCCTTATTATGGATAATACTTGACTACAACCTATTATCAACAAGGCTCAGTCACATTGGATTCCTCCTCCATCAAGGTGGCTTAAACTGAATGTTGATGGTGCTACAAAGGGTAACCTTGGTCGGTAGGAGCGGGTGGTATCCTCAGAGACAATAAAGGTAGGGTTATCCTTACTTTTGCTAAATTTTTAGGGACTCAATAAAATCAAGTTGTTGAAGCCCATGCTCTATGGCATGGTTTAGTGTTGGCCAAAGACTTTTCTGACAAAATTTTGGTTGAGGGTGATTCCCTTACTATCATTAAATACCTTAAAAATTCTAAAGTCCCTTCTTGGAAAATAAGAAGTTGCAAATCTTAGCAGAAAATTCCAAGATATAATTTTCTAGCACACATTCAGGGAGAACAACAAAGCTACTAACATATTAGCAAATTTTGGAACCCGGATTACAAATTTGATGACATGGACCACTGACATTCCTCAGTTTTTGACTCGGGTTATTAATAAATAAACTTCATCTTCAAGCATCATTAACGCTAACGTGGAGCAAGTCAGCCATATTTTGAATGAATCTAATGTTAGCGTGTCCTAATTTTTTTATCAATCACTCCCATGCTACCTCGGTTCATGGGCATCACATGCTACTTGGTCTTGTCAACCTTGGATGTCGATTTTCCACCTTTCAAGACAATACCTTTGCTATTATCACTTATCTCAAAAGTCTCCATTTTTTCAACTCCTGATCCATAGCTTTTCTCCTCACCGTTTCTCCACCATCCTAATATATTATAGCTTCATTGACCCTTTTCAACCTTTCATATTTTCCATCCACATCATTCTCTTCCCATGTGTCTTACCTTATGTTTTTTTTCTCCACTTTGTTCTTTCCCTTATATGGGATTTTGGTTTATATTCTCACACCATCCTCTTTAGTGATTGGAATTACCTTGTCTGCTAGGATTGCCTTGGGTCATGTATTCTTACTAATCACCATTCTATGTGGAACTTTTATCGATATTTTTTTTTATTTGTTATTACTTTTGCCTTCATGGATGCTTCCTTTTATATTGATAAAGTCTCGGATTTCCTCCATTGTTGTGCTCTTCAATTGTTCATCCAAAAGTGGTCTCATTTTTGTGTGGCCATCATGAGTTTTGTTGAACCTTCCAAGGTTTTTTTGGACTCCATTATTGAGGGAATCCTTTCAGGCAAAGGTTTCCTCCCATTCTTCCACAAATTCAAAGGCAAGGACCCTAAAATTACTCTGGCATTTATGGAGATGTGGGAAAATGGTAGGATCATCATCCACAACAAGACTTATATTTTTGACATCAAAGTTTTAGGTAAATTGACTAGGCAACAACGTAAGGGATGATCCATTAGAAGAGAGAAGCATAACTGGGATGCCAAATTGAAGGATGTCAAGGACAAGAATATTTGTAAAAAGGCTTATTTGGGTATGCAACGTGATGAGCTACCTTTTCCATGGGGGAGTGTCTTAAAGCCCATTATGGAGTATGTAACTATTGATGATCCAGATAAGCCCCTCTATAGTTTTCATTTTACATTTTACATTTTACAATCACTTTTGTGATGCAAGTGCAGTAAATATACCTCGATTTTTATTTAACTCTATTAGTTATACCATTGAGCATTATAGAGAAAGAAATGAGTCAGAATTACCCATCAACAGTGGCCTTTTTAATATCTTGTTTAAATACTGATTAATTAATTGCCCTAAGAGCATTGTTGTGACCCATTCCCAAACCAAAGTAGATTCCATGAAACCCAACTCTTCTTAAACCATGCCTCAATCCTCATGCACCCCTAGGCTGTCCACCAAAAAGCACAAAATTATTGAGGCTTTCATCCAATTAAGGAAAAGACCCTATAATGCCTCCCCTAAATGTATAATAGATCCTAAGCATAAACCTTTGCTCTCCTTTATGCATCTGAAGAACAAAGCTATGCATAAAGAATCACTGGTCATTGAGTCTGAAGATGAGGACAAGGACAACCATGATCTTTGTATGCAGATGTTCATCATCAAATCCATAACAAACTGCATTACCCAACTTGTTGATCTATGTAATACCCTTAATTTGTGGTTCTTTAGGAAGTCCTTTACTGAGGGTGTGGGAGGTGTTCCTACTAAAAATATAAAGGTGACTAGTTTTCATGATGGACTCCAAGATGTTGTTGTTGAACCTGGCATGGATATTTAAGTGTTCCCCTTCCATTTTGGAAGGTTGTTGGTCGTATTTTTGTTGTTTAATGCCTTCTATTGTTTTTTGGGTCTTTTCAATAGCTTCTTTTGTTAAGTCTTGTTGTTCTTGCTGCCTACTAAGGACAACCTTAATGTATGAGAATTTTAAAGCTTGGAACCATGTTATGAACTTTTCTACCTTTATGGTACCTATTGCCATTTTGTAATCAGGTTTTGAGGCCCTGTTAAAACTTGTATGAAATCTAATATCTTTAATCGATAAATTTT
Organism: Wollemia nobilis; assembly: GCA_028583015.1. Taxonomy (NCBI): domain Eukaryota; kingdom Viridiplantae; phylum Streptophyta; class Pinopsida; order Araucariales; family Araucariaceae; genus Wollemia; species Wollemia nobilis. The sequence goes on from JAQPPZ010002979.1 coordinate 2,961,815, forward strand.
TTTTTATAAAGGAAGATAAAAGGGTATGCAATGTTTTAATTTGGATGTTTGTTTTTTAAGTGGATAAAAGGAGTATTAAGGTGTGCCAAGGGTGATAGATGTTTTTGTTGAAATAAAGCTATATTATAAAAATTGATTTGAAAGGAGAAATAAGGTATAGTTGATTTTTGATATTTTGACTTGGTGAAATATTTTTTGAAAGAAAATATTAAGGATAAATTTTTGGTATCTAACCCTTGAGATTGGCAAAAGAGAGTGAGTGTAATTGAGACAAGTTTGGAGAATAAAATCTTCTTAAAAACAAAGGTACGGGCATATCTTCCTTGTGAGTGAAATATTTTTGAATATTGTGAATGCTAAGTTGGAGTGAAAAGGTTTATTTGATAAGAATTGTTGGAAATATTGAGTATCATTGTTATGTGAGGTTGAGAACTATCTTGAACTAGGGTTTGTGAAAGATCATGAGTATCATTGTTATGTGAAGTTGAGAACTATCTTGAACTAAGGTTTGTGAAATATCATGCGTATCATTGTTATGTAAGGTTTGTTTGATAAGCATTGTTGACTAAGATTTCATTGAGTGATTGATTGAGTGGAGTTGATTGGGCTTAGTTGATTGGAAGTATTGGAGTGATTGTTCAACTTCTATAAAACAAAATTGTTATTTATTCTTAATTGATTTGAAGAATGTTTGGAAGTAATAGAGTCTTGTGTGAGAGTGAAACATATTGAGTCTCTAACCATTATCTATATTTTTCTATGAAAAAACAAGAGAGATTGAAGGTTATTTAGTATTCTTGTGATTAATAAGCATATTGAGTCTCTAACCATTCTCTATATGTTTCTATGATATTAAAACAAGATTCTGTGTGAAGCTTGTTTGTGTGATTGAAGAAGTTTTCTGTAATAGAGTGAGTTGAGTTGAGTGAGCTTTTGTGGAATATTACAATAAAATTGGACAGAGTTGAGGTAAGTCTTGGTGAAGACTTGTTGGATAGATTTGTGTGAGCTTTTATGGAATCTTACAATGCAGATTTGAGATAAGTCTTGGTGAAGACTTGTTGAGCAGTTTGGATAAGTTCTAGTGAGGACTTGTAGAGTAGATTTGAGGTAAGTCTTGGTGAAGACTTGAGAGTAGTGAGAGCAAGTTATAGAGAGGACTTGTGGATAGATTTGAGGAAAGTCTTTGAGAAGACTTGTGAGCAAAGTTGATTGATTAATTTTTTCAAACCTTGAGTTAAGGTTTGGGATAGATCTAGAAGAGTTGATTTGTGATTGCATAAATATTTGTGTTAAGGCTTGAGGATAAATTTGAGGATAGATATTGAAAATATTTGTACTAGATTTAAGGACTATGTTTTGTGTAAATTCAAGATAGATATTGAGCATATTTGTGCTATACCGAAGGACCATGTTTAATCTAGATTTGAGACAGATCTGAGAGTAAGCTTTGGAGGTGACAGAGTAGAGGATAGTAGTCTCCAATGGATAGATATCCATTAGCTAGGGTAGTGAGGATAGGTCTTATAAGTTAGGTCATGATTCTTCAGTGGAGATAGATCCACAAGCTACTATAGTGGAGGTGGTAGTCTTCTAGAGGTTCACCAACTAGAGTAGAGGAGGAGTTCTCTTATAAACTGATATTGATAAACCATCTAAGGGGATTGGTATCTCCTCTAGATAGAGATACACAAATTTAATTAGGGGATTGGTGTCTCCTTTGGATATAGTTCCATAAATATTGTAATAGGGAGAGGATTCCCAAGAGATTTATTGAAAAATTTTTAGTGAAATATTTTCTTCGTAGAGTATCCCACATTGGGTGAACAACGTTAAATTGGTGTCTCAATTGTGTGTGATTATTTGTACATTTATTTCATTACTTCTATTGACATTGCATTGATATATTATATTATATATCTTAAGTAAAGAAATGTAAAAAGTGGTCTTATAATGTTCACCCCCCTCTCAGTATAAGCTTGTGTTCTTCAATTGGTATTAGAGCGAGTTCCTTCGAAAGAGTTTAATAGCTTGAAGGAAAATCTTACAAGAATATAGATGGATTCTAAGGATGGATCTTTAGGGAATTTAGCACAATTTTTTTATGGGAAAAATTATGTACTTTGGAGTATGAGAATGAATATTCAACTGATGGCACTTGGGAATGAGGTATGGGAAGCAGTTGAGGATAGATACATACCACCAGCTACTCCAGCTACATATAAATATGGTAAGCTTCTATATCATTACAATTCAAGAGCAATGAATAGAATTTTGAAAGGTTTGCATGAAACAGAGTTTATAAAGGTTATGCACTACAAATCAACAAAGGAAATTTGGGATAAATTACAAGGTGTATATGAAGGAGATAAAAAGGTCAAAAGGGTAAAGTTGTGAAATTACAAAGGAATATTTGAAGAACTAAAGATGAAGGATGAATAAAACATTGTTGTATACCTACTTCTTGTAGACGAGGTTGTTAATTCCATGCAAGGACTTGGGATTGAAGTTCAAGAATATTATGTTTGTGATAAGATTTTGAGGTCACTCCCAAAAAGGTTTAGTGAAAATATTTCAGCTATAGAAGAGTCAAAAGATATTGATATTTGAGAAGGGATGAATTACATGGAATTCTCAAAACTTTTGAGGTGAGAATAAAATAGGAACCCATTTTTCAGAAGAAAGTAGCCTTCAAAGTTACTAAGAAGATAAATGCTACAAATTTAGATTCAAGCATTGAGTTATCTAGTGATGAAGAAGCAAATTATGGAAAAAAGAAAAAGGAATCAAGAAATTATAAAGGTACAAAATCAGTTAGATGTTTTAATTGTGGAAAGTATGGTCATTATGCATCTGATTGTATAGAAGCTAGAAATAGAAATGATGAAGAAAAATAGGATCATAAGAACATGGAAACAAAAAAACACATGTTCCAAAAGAAAAGAAGGGATGGACAAGGCAAGTAAGAAAATAAGTTTTTTCAAAGGCATAATAAGAGTTTCTATGCAAACAAGGCAGGTAAGAGCTCAAGTGATAGTGATGAAAGTTCCTCAGATAATGATAAATATGAAGTACTATTTTTAGCAAAATAAAAATAAGTGATTAGAAAAAGGTCACCAATGATTCACAAGTTTTTTAGATGTGGTAAATATGGCCATCTTGGAGATAGTTGTATAAGGAATGGATTCAATTTTAGTGATGATGAATATGAAGATACACTTGAAGGACCACAAGCAAATCTTCTTATGGAAATAGAATAATAAGTGAGTACTTCTAATGGAAATAATTTAGAAAGGAATGAAGATAATCCTAAAGGTAAACAAATAGAGGAAGAATCGGAGAAAGGAGAATTTGATATTGAAGGTGAACTTATTTATGCCCTTGATACACTAAGGGAGGTAAGAAAGCAAAACTCAAAACTCAAGCTTAAATTTCAAGAATGTGATGAAGAAAAAGGAAAGCTTATAGAGGATATAACCAACTCAATAGCTAATACAAGGAGGTTTAAAGAGAAGTTAGAAGCTAAGGTTTTAGAATGTGAAAGGTTAGATCAAGAAGTAGCTTTGTTAAGGAAGGAATTAAAAGAGTCTAAAGATAAGCTACACAAGTTTAGAAAGAGCTCAAAAACCATAGACAATATTATCAAGGTACATAGGTACTCATAAAAAAAAATAGTACTTGGATTTGAATAGGAACAAAGAAAACAAGGAGAGGTGTCAATATCAAGCTGTGAAGAAGAAACTTTAGAAGAAGAAAGTATAAGAGAAAGTGAGACTTATGAGGACGAGTTGAACAATGAAGAGTTCAAAAGGAAAAGAAAAATTGCACAAATGAGGAACATATGGAACATGAAGCAGAACAAGGTAGAAGAGACTAAGAGACCAATGGGATCAAACCAAGGTATTTTCAATGGATGATGTTTCTCATGTCATAGGTTTGGGCACAAGGCTTCACAATGCAAGACACATGGAAACCAGGAATATGGGAATTTAAAAAATAGGTATCTTTTTCAAGGGTATTGCTACTCTTGTAATCACTTTGGTCACAAGGTAGTAAATTACAGGGTTCATGATAGAAATGGATATGGCTTCACCGTAAGAAAATTTAAGACAGTTGCACCTCCAAGGAATAACAACATTAAGTGTTATAAGTGCAATAATGATGGGCATAAAATAAAGTGGTGTAGAGCAAAAATTCTAGATACAAGCAGGAATAGAAATAGTCAGAGGAATCAGAAGGATCATTTGAGAAATAAAGTGGACAAAGTTAAAGATCAGTGCTTGCTGGGAGTAGAAATTCTCCAATCCCAAATTAACCACCTCAAGAGGAGGTGGGGGAGGGGCTAAGATAAGAGTCTCATTCTTAGCCCCGAGCCCCAAAGGTGACCCTTTGCCATTGATGTCAAAGGGGTAGAGATTTTATTTAGGGGGAGAGCATTCAGTTAGGGGGTGCAATTTCTTAGGGGGAGAATAATAGAAAAAGGTAAAGGAAATGGTAAAATAAAAATGGGTTACCATCAATGACAAAGGGGAGATTGTTGGAAATATGAGAAAGGTTTGTTGTCATTGATGTCAAGAATAAAACAATATTTGTTTTCATTGATGTCAAGAAGAAAACAAGATTTGTCATAATTAATGTCATGAGGATGATGACCAAGTTTCAATGTCATCCATGCATTTATGTCAAAAGGTTGATGTCCAAATTTTGGTGTTATAAATGTCCTCTAGTGGTTTTTCCAGCAAGGCAAGAAGTAGGTTGATAAAAATAATAATATTATAATATTTTCTGGTTATAGTTGGGCATGAAGAGAAACAAAGGTTGTGGAGTGATAAATTTATTATTTTCCAAAAGACCCATGTGAAAGTTTATAATGCCCTAAGTTTTAAATTATTTAAATTTAAATATTTTACCTAAAGGTAAAATTTAAATTTAAATTAATTTAAAGGGTCATAATTTGAATTAAATTCAAAATCAAATTATTTCATCCACCGACGTGTTTGAGATATTACCATGCATAGAAAAGGGGGTAAGAACCCACCTTAGAAATTCATCCATGCAATCGATTTGAGTGTGATATGAATTCGTGTGCTAAAGGTTTGAAGAAAATCATGTGTTAAAAATATTTAAGGATAAAGATGAAGGCATAAGTTTTATTGGGGTACTCTTATCAAACACATAAGTACTAGTAGCACAGTTGGTAGTGAGGGCAGTGCTAGGTCACTTGTAGGTGACAGGTCATGGGTTCAAATCTGCACGATAGTGTTTTGGGTAAGGCAGAGTTGGTTTTAGTTTTTAGTTCTTGATGTTAGAGGAAGCTTAAGCGGGAGGCATGAGCCTCATTTGTTGCATGTGGGCATGCAACCCACTTGGTGGGCATGCACTATGCAGAGGTTCTTGTGAGAAGGGGATCGTGAGATTAAAATCCATCTTGCTTCTTTTTGTTGCAAGTATAAGGTATGCACTCATTTGCTAAGGTTTGATATTGCACTTGAAATGCATAAAGGTGGAAATTAAATTTTTAATTTCCTAAAGGTTTCTATTATTAAAATTTGCATAGTTAAAATGGTTTATAAGTTATAAAGGGAGATAAAAGGGTATACAGATTTTTAATTTGGGTGTTTGATTTTTAAGTGGATAAAAGGAGTAATAAGGTGTGCCAAGGGTGTTAGATGTTTTTTGTTGAAATAAAGTTATATTATAAAAATTGATTTGAAAGGATAAATAAGGTATAGTTTATTTTTGATATTTTGACTTGGTGAAATATTTTTTGAAAGAAAATATTAAGGACACATTTTTTCTATCTAACCCTTGAGATTGGAAAAATAGAGTGAGTGTGATTGAGACAGGATTGGAGAATAAAATCTTCTTAAAAATAAAGGTATGGGCATATCTTCCTTGTGAGTGAAATATTGTTGGATGTTGTGAATTCTAAGTTGGAGTGAAAAGGTTTGCTTGATAAGCATTGTTGGAAATATTGAGTATCATTGTTATGTGAGGTTGAGAACTATCTTGAACTAGGATTTGTGAAATATCATGAGTATCATTGTTATGTGAAGTTGAGAACTATCTTGAACTAAGGTTTGTGAAATATCATGAGTATTATTTTTATGTGAGGTTTTTTTGGTAAGAATTATTGACTAAGATTTAATTGAGTGATTTATTGAGTGGAGTTGATTGGGCTTAGTTGATTGAAGTGTTGGAGTGATAGTTCAAATTTTGTGAAACAAATTTTTCTTTATTCTTAATTAATTTGAAGAAATTTTGGAAGTAATTGAGTGTTGTGTGAGAGTGAAACATATTGAGTCTCTAACCATTATCTATATGTTTCTGTGACAAAACAAGAGAGATTGAAAGTGATTGAGTATTGTTGTGAGTAAGAAGCATATTGTGTCTCTAACCATTCTCTATATGTTTCTATGAGATTAAACCAAGATTCTATGTGAAGCTTGTTTGTGTGATTGAAGAGGTTTTCTGTAATAGAGTGAGTTGAGTTGAGTGAGATTTTGTGGAAGCATACAATCAGATTGGATAGAGTTGAGATAAGTCTTGGTAAAGACTTGTTGGACATATTTGTGTGTGCTTTTATGAAAGCTTACAATTTTGATTTAATATAAGTCTTGGTGAAGACTTGTTGAGCAGTTTGGACAAGTTCTAGTGAGGACTTGTAGAGCAGATTTGAGATAAGTCTTGGTAAATACTTGAGAGCAATGAGAGAAATTTATAGAGAGGACTTATGGATAGATTTGATGCAAGTATTTGAGAAGACTTGTGAGAAGAGTTGATTGAATTATTTGTTCAAACCTTGAGTTAAGGTTTGGGATAGATCTAGAAGAGTTGATTTGTGATTGGATCAAGCCTTATATTAAGGCTTGAGGATAATTTGAGGAAAAATATTGAGTGGATTTGTGCTAGACTGAAGGATTGTGTTTAGTGCATATTTGAGATAGATTTTGAGCAGATTTGTGCTAGACCGAAGGATTGTGTTTAGTGTAGATTTGAGACAGAGTTGAGAGTAAGATTTGGAGGTGATAGAGTAGAGGAAAATAGCCTCTAGTGGATAGATATCCATTAGCCAGGGTAGTGAGGACATGTCTTCTAAGTGAGGATAGGAGTCTTCAGTGGAGAGAGATCCACAAGACAATGCAGTGGAGGTAGTAGTCTTCTAAAGGTTCACCAGCAAGAGTAGAGGAGAAGGAGTTCTCCTGTGGATAGAGATCCATGAACCAACTAAGGGGATTTGTGTCTTCTGTGGATAGAGATCTATGAACTTGATTAGGGGATTGGTGTCTCCCTTGAACATAGGTCCATAAATATTTTAACAGGGAAAGGATTCCCAAGATATTTGTTGAGAAAATTTTAGTGAAATATTTTCTTCGTGGAGTAGCCCACATTGGGTGAACCATGTTAAATTGATGTCTCTATTGTGTGTGGTGATTTGTGCATTGCTTTCATTACTGCTATTGACATTGCAGTGATATATTGAATTATATAGCTTGAGTAAAGAAAAGTAAAAAGTGGTCTTATACTGTTCAACCCCTCTTAGTATAAGCTTGTGTTCTTCACCATATACTTCCTATCATCTGTGCCACTCATGTTGTCTACTTTTATTTTTTCTTATTACTCTGATATGTAAAAAGGCTATGTTTATGGCCTCATTTGTAATGTTATTAACCACCATATTATACCTCTTTACAATGTGGGAGTGTTGGATATATTTAAAATTTTGATCCAATTCTCTTAGTCTTATTTGAACTATTTGTAGTTGGACTGATGATAAATTCTTCCCCTTAGATAGGGTAGAGATCACAAGTCTTGAATCACCATACACATGGAGTTGTTTAAAGTGTTGTTCTTGAACCAATATTTGTCCCATTTTACAACCTATCAATTTTGCAATATTATTAATTGTTTTCCTCAAATTAATTTTGAACTAAAGCATTTCATAGTGTGGTGCCACTAGTATCACACCACCAATCGTTGCATGGTCTGGGTTTGATTTAGAGGCTCCATCAAAGAAAAGTTTAGGGAAATTTATCTCTAGAGATTTGATTTTTCTAACCTATGGCCCAAATTTTAGGATATTTTGGAGATCCATTTGGTGTAATAGTTGTATATATTTTTTTATTAATATCCTAATGTCTTGTTGTTTATGATATATAACTTTTGTTTTCGAGACTATATCCTTTAACACTCTATTGGTTTACACATGAAAATTGGTTCTTTTGTCATCAAATATTATCTTGCTTTTATCCTTTCATATGTGCCAAATAATGAATATTAGCACTCAATACCATATCTGCCTGATAAGATGCTTGTCCTTCAGTCCCCATTTGTATATTTGGCTCCAATTAGTTAGGCAATTTTTTGAGTTGAATATTCCTAATAGTGTCGATCCTAGCTATTGGGTTGTTTCAATCTAAAGTTTAATTGCTTATGTACACTAAAATAATATATGTGATATTGTTTCATTGTTCTTATGATACCTATGGAAAATATGAGGCCCCATTATATTCCTCTTAATGAGGTTATCTCCAATAAGAATCTTGTTTTCAAACACCAACTAAAGAAAGACTTGAAGCTTAGGGGGAACCTTGTAATTACATACCTTAGCTATGGTTGAGTTCTGACCCTGTTGTTGTAATAACACCCCTTGTCTGACTATGTAAACACCTGACCCACTAATAGAGCCCCATATAAACTAATTTATTGGCGAGAAATTTTAATCCCTTCAATTTGGATGTGCATTTGTCTCCATGAGTCTTGATAAATATGTGGTAGGGGTGGGTCTCTCATCCATTCAATTAAGCTTGTAAGAGAGTTAACATCCAACTATTGTAGGTCTGCTTTTATTTCTAGGAAATAATTCTTAAATATTGGAGGTCCTCCCAAAACTAGATCATCCCATATATTAATTTTTTTTACCATCCCTTAGAAACCAAGAGGAATAATTTAATATAATATCTTTAGCTTCCACAACATATTTCCAAATTTATATGGTTCCTACTATACTTTTTATATTTTTATGAGCCAAAACCCATTAGAGTTGTTTAGATATTTGCATTTTAATATTTGCTTCCATGGAGAGTCTGGTGGAGTGAGTAGATTCCAAAGTATCTTAGCACTTAGTGCCTTGCTAACAATTACCATTTTTCTAATTTCTTGGCCTCTCTTCTCCGTTGGCTTGGTAACAGTCTCCTAATTGACCAAATAGAACTTTTTCCTATCTTATTACCTTCTCCATTGCCATAGGAAAGTTCTTAACATTGCATATAACTTCCACAAGATATATAAGGGTGCATGATACACCAAAAATTGATATATGGGAAGACTTGCTAATATTGATTTGATTAAAATAATTCTTCTAGTCAAACTCAACTAATCATTGCTATACTATTGTATTCTCCTTGACATCTTTTCTAGAATTACATTCCAAGTTTCTTATTTTTTTATGGAAGCCCATAGGAACACCTAGGTAGTTAAAGGTATCACTATCTTTGTGAAATCCTAAAATCTAAGAGAAACCTCTATATTCTACTATTGAAGTATTTATAGTGTAAAATATGCTCTTTTGGGTGTTTATCTCTATCCTTGTGGCTGAAGAGAAATAATCTAAAACTTATTTGATTAACTTGAAATTTAGTTTTGTGGCTTCCCTAGTAAAATAGTGTCATATACAAATTAAGCATGAGTGATTATTCTATATCCTATAACTACTCTAATTCCCAAGATTTCGTTCCTTCTTCTCAATTTGGTCAGGATCCTCCCTAAGGTTTAAGCTAGAAGTATATAAAGGTAAGGGGAGAGAGGACACCCTTGCATTAATCCTCTAGTGGATTTAAAGAAGTTAGTAGGTTCTCCATTGATTAAAGGGGCTATCCAAGGTCCCTCTATGCAAAATATTATCCAATCTATCATTTGAGTTGGAAATCCAAATTTGGCTAACACTTGTGTTAAAAATCCAATGTCTACTTTGTCAAAGGCATTAGCCATATCAAGTTTAATGGTTATTATTTTATTTTTGGACTTAGCACTTGATTTTAGGGCTTAATAAATCATTATAATGTTAACATATATTTGTTTCCTTGGAATAAAACCCCATTGATCTCTATCTATGAAATAATTCATCTTCCTTTTAATTCTATTTGCTATTATTTTAGTCATTATCTTATAAGAGCAATTGCACAAATATATGTTTCAAACTATCAAAAGAAACTGCATTTTTTTTCTTTTGTAATTAAAGCTAATAAAGTGGAGTTGATTACCTTAGATAGCTTACCTTGTATACTTGTTTCTTATATCATTTCCAAAAGGTCATCTCCTCTAATTTCATAAAAATATTGATAAAAATTATTGGTGAAGCCATATGGTCTTGGAGATTTGTCCTTGGGTAGTGAATGTATAACTTCTTCCATATCTTCTTTGGTTATTGCTAATGAGAAATATTCTCTATTTTTTTAACAAAGGATGAATGTTATTCAAGAGAGTTTTGATCCTATTTATTTACTATTATATTTGTCAGAAGGGTTGAGTAATGATCTCTTGCTAGTTACTTTATGACTGCCTGATTAGAATAAATTTATTTAGTTTTGTGAATCTCTCTGATTGTATTTTTTTTGTAGTGTTGAGATGAAAGTAATTTAAGCCAAATAATTCTTGATCAAATTCTCCAATGTGCTTCTTCTTCTCTAAAATCTTGATATATTTCTCGGTTAAACCAGAGTCTTATCTCTTCCTGTTGATGGGTTGGAGGTTGATCACCTGTCTCTTACTCTATTTCCTCCATATATTGTATTAATATGCTTGACCTATTTTGAACTTTAGTATTATTGAAAATCCAGTCCCTAATGGATTTATTAATATTATAAATTTTCATTTTCCATACCTCTTGGGGACTATTTGCACAAACATGCTACTTCCAAATAATTTCTACTAAAGGTGCAAACTCTTCATGCTCCATCCATTTTGGATTGTATTTGAAAGGAATCTTCCTTTTTCCAAGAGCACTATCACTTGTATCCAAATATATAGGATTATGATTTGAGACCAAACTTTTAATTATTCCACTTGATACAAGTGAATTCCTGAATAGTATATCTTCTTTTTTTTATAAGAAAAAAAATCGTAATTCTATTTCAAGAATGAAAGAAAATTACACTTCTTAGGTGCCTTAGCACAAAAAAAAATCCATATAAAATCAGATTACTAGGAGTCAAAATATAATTACAATCAGGTAGATCATAGAGGAAAAAACCCATATTAAAAATAGCATGGGGATAATAAGGATAAATATCCTTATATATCAATACTTAATCATCCAAACAACCTCCATGTCTAAAACCTAGATAGAAATTAGTAAAAAAGAAACTAGCAGAAAGAAAAAAAATAGTTAAAATCTACCATAAAGCTCTAATAAAATGAATAGGCCCATAGTAAAAATGAGAGCTAGCATAGAAACTAGGGGTATGATATGTGGGTGAAAGAAGAAACTCCATCCTTGTTCTCTTCCATTTGAAATAAACCTTCTGGAACTTGTTGACCTTCTTTTGATAACCTATCCACTTCTTGATTTAATTCCCTATAAACATGAGTAAAATAGATATTTTCAAAAATAGAAATTACCTCCTATAGTTCATATCTTATTGGTCCAAGCATATTATTTTTTAATTGATTATATCTATTCATCATGTTGATGACTAGAGTAGAATCTCCAAAAACTTGTAATTTTTCACATTTCTCTCTATGACACACTTCATTAGCAATATCAAAGCATGAAAATCAAAAAAATTATTGGAACATATCCCAAGACCTACCTTAAATTTGATATATTGGGTATCTGAGAAGTACATAATACCTCCCAAGCTACTAAAATTTGATTGTCTTTGATTGACCCCATCAAAAAAATCCCATGGTTGAGAATTTTCAATGAATAAATTGTCTACTTGTCAAGGGTTTTTATGTTTTCCAAGCCCTTTATTAATTGAGAGCAAATTCCTCACCTAAAATATGACCTGAAATGGGGCATTAAATTCCCTTCAAAAATGGCTGCATTCAGTGCCAACCATATACCCCAACATATAAGACATGGTAAAGAAAGAAATTGTTTCAACTATTTTTTTCAAAAACCACTATCTTAAGCATACTTCCACTGTTTCTCCTTCCCAAATATTTTGTACTCCAGTTATCTGTTTGACTTCTAACCAAACCTATTGAGAAAAAAAGTATTTGATTAATAAATGTGTGATGTTTTCCTCCTCTAACCGACACAACATATAAATACTTGGACCTTGTTTGCTTCTCCTCTGTAAAACTTCCCAAGTCAAAGCCTTATTTCTCAAAGATAACCACATGAAAATAATTGTCTTTTTTGGGGCAGATAATTTCTAAATTTTCTTCCACCACTAAGTAGGCCTTGAGGATGAGGGTCAAATTTTACTTTATAACCAATTCTAGTCAAAAATAGACCCCCAAATTTATTGTATGTCCAATCAATAGTATCTAATTCAACTCTCAGCTTGATATGATTCTTATTAAGACTATCAGTATAAGCCTTTCATAAAATAGCCTGCTCATTAGAAAAACCCAAGTCTTGAGCCTACTTCCAACCTTGGGTCCAAAGACTAGAAGAATATGATTGCCCCACTTGATGAAGAAAGTAAAAAACCTTGTCTTGTAAAGAACTTATCATAGCTTCCAACAACAAAATTTTTTCTTCACATCCCAAAATATAATCAAATCCTATTCTAACTTGTTCATTGTTGTTCACTTTCTAAGCCAAATATTTCCCAATCATAGAAAAATCATGTACAAGTGCCTTCCATTGAATGGAAATATTTTTAATGCTTTTATATGGACTTCTCATCCAATCCATAAAGGTACCTGGATGAATATACTTCTATTCAATAATATTCTTCCATAATCCTTTTGTAGTCAAAATCCTCCATGATGTTTTTGCTGCCAAAGAAGAACAAAAAATATGGATATTTTAAAGTTCCCAACCACCTTCCTCCTTTATCATAGCAATACTCTACCACTTAACTAAAGTAATACCTTTTTTGAAGCAAAGTTTTCTTATTTTATCTAGAACCCCTTTGGTAATGAATGCCAAGGAGTGCCAAAACATTGGAATTGCCTCAAGAAATGACTTTACAAGTGTTAATATTCCACCAATAGACAATAATCTATTACACCAATGGTTAATATTAACTTCAATATTCTCTGAAAGACATCCCCAGTCTCTCTTCCTGTAAGTATTTGGCTTCAATACAAAATCCAGATACTTAAATCCTTTATGAAATATAAGATATTAAAAGGAAAAAATTTGATCAGACCCTATTCAGTCTCCTTCTCTAGACCATTAAAGAAAATAGAGGATTTTTGAAAATTTATCTCCATGTCAGTATCAATACTGTAAGTGTCCAATATTTCCTTCAATTTTCTACCTTCCCTTAAACTACCTTTTGTGAATAATAATACATCATCAACAAATAATAAATGAAATAAATAAAGGACCCCCACTTTGATCTTAGATAAGGATCCTACCCTCTTTGCATCCAAAATAGCTTTGCTCAATCCTTCAACAACAAGGAAAAAAATTAAATGAGATAAAGAACATCTCTATTTTAGTCGTCTCGAGGGTCTAAAGAATTTGGAAGCTAATCCATTGATAAGAATAATAAAATATACATAATAAATACAATCCACTTTACTATTGGATAGCTAAAATCCACATGTAATAACATCAATTTGAGATACAACCAACTAGTTTTATCATAAGTTGTATATAGATCTAGTTTAAGTACCATTGCAGGAATATTTTTAGTTTTAGTAGAGTGAAGGACCTATTGTGTAGCTCCTATGGCTTCAAGAATTTGTCTACCTGCTATAAACCCAAATTCCTCCTAGGAAATAACTTTAGAGAAAATATTCTTCAATCTAACAACTAGAATATTTGCAATTATTTTATAAATACAGTTACACAATGAAATAGGTCTAAATTTATCAAAGGTTTTAGGATTCTCCATTTTGGGAATAAAATCTAAAAAAGTGGAGTTAAAATCCCCTAGAACTAGTATTGTTTTTTCCTCTTTACACAAAGCAGCCTCATTCTTTTTATGAATTTCTAGAATTTCCTTCTCCACCAACTTAAGATCTCTATCCATACTCTCATTTTTAACTGCAATACAATATGACACAACTCCTTTTAATTTTTTAAAGTAGCAACAAATTGAAAACTCACTGATGACCTAGAATTTTGGTCATAACCAATTCATTCTTTTTTAATCAGTTTTTGAAAATCTTCTTCTTCTAACCAAATTGGATTGAGCTTAAAAGTATCGATAGGTTTTACCTCTTGAATTTATAATTGAATAAGTATGGGATAATTATCTGAGCCATATCTAGTCTCAAACCATGGCCATTTTTTGTCTATTTCATTGTATAATGACTCTAGATCAAAAATTTGTCCAATCTCTTTAAGATCCCAGCTTCCCCAACTCTATTATGTCTCCATGTAGGCTTAATTTTATTTGTTACAAATCAATTAAACCAACTTCTTTAATATTATGTTTAAAGAAATATGCAAGTCTATCAAGTCTTGCAGATTCTCCCCATATCTCACTTCTATTCATAGTAAGTCCCCACCAATGATAACTCTTTTATCCCTAACACACCTTTGGGAGAAAAAATCATCCTAGAAGACCTGCCTATCTTCATATGGATCATAATAATTAATAGTTGATAACCTCAAACCCAAGTCTTTAAGAAAAAATTCTGTCCACAAGATTGAAACCATAGAAGAATAATTAATTAAAGATATTTAGTTCTTCCAGCTAGTCAAAACACCCCCTGAATTTCCAGTAGCATCTATAGCCAAGAACTCCTAGTCCATAAGCAATTTACTTAACCCTTAAATGACTTTTGTACTTGCCCACATGGTTTCTTATATAAGGATAACATTCGAATTATGAATTTCCACTAGCCTGGCCAAGGTAAGTATTTTAGAGGGACTGCCAAGACCTTAAATATTAAGGGATAACAAGATCATTTAAAACTCTTAGAGGGGTTTTATCCTGCTTTAAGGACCCCTTTGATAGATTTTTGTTTACCCTGCTGAATTTCCCTCAATACCTTATCCTATGTAGGAAACAAAAAATATTTCTTACTTGTTGAAGAAGTGGAATATTCCTTTATAAGGTCCAGACCTAACCCTAGCCTTCCAACAATTACACAAGTTCTCAATTTAGATTTATTTTTCCTAGAATGTAAAAAATATCTACGAGATGATTCCATCTCCAAACCACATCTTGAAATAGATACATCCCTAGAAGATTCACTTGATAGGTCAAAGATACTTCCCCTAATAGCATAAATATTTGTATCACAATCCCTATTCATTATGTTTGAGGTTTTTGGACCATTGTACAAAATCCTAGAAAATTCCTTGTCCTTGGGACTTCTCTTTGAAGATTCATAAGGAATTGTACAAACTTCTTTATTACCTAAGTCCAGATTATTCTCCACATGTATTGGATAATAATTGTCATAATGCTTAGATGTCTGACCAACAAACATAGTATTATCAGGTTCCAATCCTTTCATAGTTTTCTTTATGATTTTGTCTCCTTCTCTAATAACATATGAACAGTGAAATGGAGATAAAGCTAGACCCAAAATTTTTGCCTCCTCTAGAGTTTTGATTCTAAGTTCAACAATATTTTTTTTTCTTGTTTATGATAAATTAGGGAGCACTATTGAGCTCTAAAAAATAGGTATCTCTTGTTTGTTGTTATCTGACTTGAAATCCCCACTAGTAATTTGTTTTCTTCTCCATACTTTATGTGTGAAATATTAATAACATTCCTTATTAATATGTCCATAAACATGACAACAAACACATATAACAGGAATATTTAAATAGTCCAAGATTTAATTTTGAATTGTATTCCCCACAACTATCTCCATAAAATCTGATAAGCCTTCACTGATATCCATCTCAACCAAATCCCAGGCTATAGACAAAAAAAAACTATATTTAAAAGAAATATCTATATCCAAGGTTTTACCTAATGAATCTCCAATATCTTCAAAGCTCTTTCTGATCATAAATCCATTGGTAGACCTAGAGGTTTTATCCAAATTGGGGTTCTCCTAGAAAATTTAGTCCTAGGATCAAAACAAGTCATCCAAGCTTTCAAAGAAAAAAAATAAGACCCCCAATACCAATGACCTCCCAAATTTTTTTTTGCATCTTCCTCATATCGAAAAAGGAAACCTATCCATCCTATGGTAAGTAAGTGAAAAATTGATCCATATCCTAAAATTGGGACCCATACCTTCTACAACCACTCATTTAGTGTATTATCAACTATTTGATGTCCATGAAACTTTCCAATAAGGGCCTTCCTTGAAAACTCCAAAACTTATTCCATCCTTAGGTCTTCCCCAAGTACCATTATAATCTTTGACCTTCTCTTTTTAACCAATTTATGTGCCTTATGCACTTTAGTAATCAGAGTTGAAGTTTGTGCTGATTGAAAGTTTGAACCCACTCCACGTAGAGCCTCTCAATCAAGAGTTTTATCAATATAACTAGAACCAAATAAAGGAAACTCTATCAAACAAAGTGAGTTTAGGTTGTTTGTATCCTTCTCAAATTTTTCTTCTCCACAATGAAATGCTTGCTAATTCATTAAACCCATTACTTGAGTAGAGTGTTTTGAGACACCTGAGAGTGAGTAGTAAATAGGACAACCAATCTGATTCAAATTTTTTGACATAGATCCATTAAAGTATAATAACCTATAATATTGTTATGTCCACTCAAAAAACTGAAGGACCCCTAATTCTCAACTATTGGTCAGAATCATCCATTGTTCATTAATCAATATGATAATTTATACAATGAATCAGGCTTAGATTAGCTCATAATAAACAAAGCTAAGATTAGCCGAGCAAAAAATATGCTAACAATATCTAATCTAAGCATATGCTAACAAATTAAGTTGGCATATTAACAATAATGTAATAATAGATTATATGCTATATCCTATAGTCTAACATCCCCCCTTATTACATTATTTGATGTACATAGAGAGTTGTGAAACAACTCAAATTTGACACGTGCAAGTGCCTTAGTAAAAATATCTGTAACCTATTCATCAGTGGGAATGTACTAGAGTTGAATCTTGTACTTTTGAACTTCATCTCGAATAAAGTGATATTGAGTGTCAATATGCTTTGTGCATTCATGGAACATTGGATTCTTGACAAGTTTTAAAACACCTTGGTTATCATAATTCAAGTGTATTGGAAGATTTTTTGAAAGACCCATACTTGAAAGAATGTGTCGTAACCATATTGCTTCACACACTGTTCCTCATGCTGCACGATATTCTATCTTTATAGATGAAAGTGCAACAACTTGCTGCTTCTTACTATGCCAAGAGATAGGACCAGATTGAATATTAAATATGAATCTTGACATTGATCCAGCATAATCTATGTTCGTGTATCCTTGCAAGAAATTATCATTCTTCTTGTAATCTAGGCCATATTATGGTGTGCCAAGAACATATTGAAGAACTCACATTATAGCCTTCCAATGACTGAAATTAGGTTCCTACATGAACATTGAAAGATAGCTTACAATAAAATTGATATCTGACGTCGTATTTGTCAGATATATGATACTCCCAATAAACTATCGATAGAGAGTTCCATCTACCTATTAAGTGTATATTTTTCCCAAATGCAAAATACCACCACATGCAGAGTATTGAACAAAAAACTCTCTCTTGAAAAGAAACCAAATGACAAACATTCAAATTCTCCAAGGTTCTCGTAAAATATCTAAAATATTACAATAATGCTAGAAATAATTCAATGATGCATGTGAACATAAACAAGGGGCCTTTGTTGGTTCTAAACAATGCTTAGTGATTGAAATATCTAACTGAAAAGCCAGTGTAAAATAAATTCAGTTCTTTTTTAGGGTTTTTTAAATTGATGCTACCCTGAATCCTTGTTAGTAAAGTATTTTATCTTCACTTAAAAATGTTTCAAATGATAAAATGTGGAATTTTCCACTTCATTTTAATGTCCGTGCCATTAATATAAAGTAAATTTTAGATAGTTGGGTTCATTTGATCTTCCTTATGTTGATGCCACTACCCTAATAGTAGTTAGTAGAATTTAGTGTGTTAGCAATGTTATATTTCATTTCTTATCTTAATTTAATGTGAAATAGCAGGTTAGTATCCCTCTTGAAACATGTGTTTTATTTGAAAGCTTAGATTAATGAATTTTGGAGGTGCAAAAATTCTGGAAAATGACCATAATAGAAATAACTTGAAAGCTTAACAATTATGGAATGGACCAAAATAGAAATGAAACTAAAAGGAAATTAGTAGAAATTATGGAAAAGGACCAGAATGGAAATAAAAAAAATTAAATTCTGGATGGACCATAATGAAATGATTGAATGCTTGAAATAAAATGAACTTAATAAAAATGAATGAATAAACAATGCAGATTTGGTTAGCTGAAAAAGTCAAATTGTGAATTAGTTTAGCAAGATCCTCCCTAAAAAATTCCAAGTTATGAGGTAATAATAAAACAACCTGAATTAATGGACCTGCAACATAAGCACAATACCATTAAATCAAGTGCAAGACTCAAAGGAAATAATAGAGAAACTGCATCATTTTGACCTTCGTCTATTGCAACCCATTTCATGGCATAAGGCAATGGCTAAAAGTCACTAAAATGCGGAAATGATAAGACACTAAAAACATTAGTTTTATGATTAGAAACCCTCCTTTTAATTTTTCTCACAAAATTTTGCTACCCTCTCAAAATCTACAAAATGCTCTTTCTTATTACTTTTTGGAATGTTACATAATTTGCAGCCCCCCTAAACAGGGAGGATATCAAAGTATAAATAATGCTTAGAAGTCCTTTCACTTCAACTTATTTCACAATTAAAATAATAAATGGATATAAGAAAATAATCCATCATCATTTTTTGTTATTTAATACAATAAAATAACACTTCTAAACATTATTTTAAACAATAGCAAAACCAAAAACATAATCTTACGTAACTCCTTATCTCTACCCTTTCTCTTATCACATAGGCATTCTACCCAAGAACACCCCTTTGCACCCATAAAAATGAATAATAAAAAACATTTAACTATACCTTATAACCCCTCTGATTTTTGGCCTCCTTTAAAACATTGAATATAATCAAACAACATTCACATTAAAATAAGGTAGGTCAATCTCATTCAGTGAGATTTTTGCTATGCTCTTCAAAACCAAGGCCCGATGGTATCTCTTCAAAGCTATACCAAACATGCCCAAGGATTGGGATGACATACCCCATCCTGGACACTTTGGTTTCCATATAACCCAGTGAGGCCATCACGCCATCGACACAGCCATGGCACTGTCAACACAACGCCATTATGCTATGATAGATGCAACCATGGCGCTATAAAAAAAAAATTACCATGGTGTTATGTTCGATTGTAGACATGGTGCTATCAACACCACGTCAGGGGGCTACCCTCAACACAGCCATGGCACTATCAACATTTCGCCATGGTGCTACCATCGATTGCAACCATGGCACTATCAACCCTTCGCCATGGTTGTTGAGTTCCTTGCTCTCGCACTCACTTTGTGCAATACCAACAAAATATTTTTCATGCTCTCGAGTTAGAACTTTATCTCCATTGATTAGGGTTATGGTTTGCACTAATAATGTTTCTTTGTTCACTTATTTTATGGCATGCCTCTGGTTTCAACTGAAGAACATGGACTTATACTGAGAGGGGGGGTGAACAGTATAAGACTTAACCAATTAATAATTTTAACTTTAGATAGCAGTGGCATCAACACAACATTAATCAAGACAGAAAGCATCACACATTGAAGACCCATTTTTAACGTGGTTCACCCAAAATGGTTGGGCTACGTCCACAAAAACTTTTCTCTAAAAGTTATCTCAAAGTTCTTTGGGAATCCTTCCCAATTACAATGTTTATGAGCCTCGGCCCAAAGGAGATACCTTCCCCTCTGCTCCAGAAATGATCCCTCGGAAGATCAATCGCCTCTACCTCTTGCCGGCACGTGGAACTCCTTTCCACCGAAGACCTCCTGTCCTCAATGCTTAGCCTAAGAGACCTCCGCCTTCTATGATCACGTCCACAGTAGCTCAAGCAACTCCGTACCAAACATAGTCAGTCGGTCTAGTACAAGTCTTCCTCTCGTCTGTCGGATCTGTCCAACTCTTGAACAAATCAATCCTCTGCATACAAGCCTTCTCAAAGACTTGCCAAATCTGTCCTCGAGGTTCTTCTCATAGAACCAATGCACCTCTGTCCTCAAGTTCTCTGATAGAACTATCAAACTCAGCTCACAAGTCCTCTGCTAGGACCTGTCCAAATCTGCTCACAAGTCCCCACCGGAACCTATCCAAAAACTGCTCACAAGTCCCCACCGAAACCTGTCCAAAAACTGCTCACAAGTCCCCACTGGAACCTGTCCAAAAACTTATTGGAGTAGAAGATAATTGAACCTTCAAGCTGTCACCACACACAACTCTCAAACTTCCAACCAAGTTAGGGTTAGAATAAAAAGAAATGAGCAATAATATAAACTTCCTTTATTACACCTTTTAGCTCCACTTCTTTAAACACAACCACCATAACATGCCAATAAATCAACAATCACAGACTCACACCTTATACCTCCATTTTTAATTTTAGCATAGCAAAGAATAATCTTAAAAATACATCCAAAGAAATATGCCCTTATTTCTCCTAAGATTTTATTCAATGCTAATCACAAAAGCCAAAACTCATAAAATTTAATCACACCTTATAAATCGTTGTCCAAGAAACTCCGAATTTCGTGGCATAAAGACGTTTTAATAAAAACGTGTGTTACTCTAGCAAAGCACCCCCGCGAGACTCGAAACGGTGACCTCCGCCAATGCAACGCCCAACAACAGCCTTCGCTGCCACTAGCCCACACGGGCTACGAAGTTCACAAGTGAACTTCCCTCCACTTCACCCTCGAAAAAACTCCCGAAGACTTTTCAACCGCACGTGCTTCTAAGTCTTCCTTCGATCGTAGCGAATACAGAGCACAAACACCGCAAATTGCATTTGGGGAATTTCGAATTAATTAGCCTTCCAACCTTAGGAGTTGGAGAATAAATAGTCTCTTCGAAGACACCTTGACGTCGGCGAAAATAAAGACCATTTCGAAATTAATCAAAAGTCTTTTCAAAAAGGGTTTAAAAACCCTTAAATAATTTTAATAAATTAAGAATAAAAAAAGGTTTAAAAACCTTTAAGTATTTTTAATAAATTAAAAATAATTTCTCCCTTAATTAATTAAATAATTAATTAATTAAAACCTTGAAGGGTTTTAAATAATAATTAAATAAATAATAAAGAGAACCTCCATTGGTTTTAATAAAAACCATTTAACTTGGTTTTAATAAAAACCCTATCCAACTTGGTTTTAATAAAAACCGGTTTGGTTTTAATGAAAAACCCTTGCCAATGGAATCTCTCCGGATTCTCTTAAAAATATTCTCTTGGAATCTTCCACCTTTGAAGCCAACACATCCTCTTAACATTAATGCCATTTCCTTTTGACATCAATGACAACTCATAGACAAGAAGCTAGGATCTCAAACCCAAAATTGCCAACAATCTCCCCCTTTGTCATTGATGGCAAACCATGCTTCTCAACTACATAGTTCACTCCTCTTGAAACCGTAACTCCCTATCTTTGAGCTCCCCCTTACTCTCTCCCTCATTGATCAAGGCATTGGCAGGGTCGGCCTATGGGGACCAGGGACAAAGAATGAGCCTCTTAGCTTAGTCCCTCCCCCACCTCCTGAGTGAGGTTATGAATTCGGGGAGTGTGGCAACTCCCAATTTCTATCCCTTAGATACTCAAACGTATCTCTTGGAAGAGGTTTGGTGAAGATATCTACAATACTACTCTTTAGTAGACACATACTCTACCTTGACTACTTGTCTTGCACTTTCTCCCTAGATAGTAAAGTAGATGCTTGATGGAAATATGCTCTTGTCCGTCCTTGAGTGCATTACCGGATTTTAGAAAGCATACTAATATGGCAACTTGTATAATAATATCACAAAGTAAGGAGATGGGTTGTTCATGCTTGACTTTGAAATCCTCCAAGGTGGTTTTCATCCATAAAACCTGTGTACACCCGACCACTGCTGCTATGTATTCAGCCTCTGCTGTAGATAAGGAAACTGAAGGTTGTTTCTTACTTAGCCAAGAAACCAAACTCTTTCCCAGAAAGAATGCTCCACCACTAGTGCTTTTCCTGTCATCAATACTGCCTGCCCAATCTGCATCTGTATAAGCTATGAGGGTGAAATCATCACCTTTGGGATACCAAAGCCCAAAGTCCATAGTGCCCTTCAGATATCTGAATATCCTCTTAACTGCTATAACATGAGAATATTTTGGAGCTGCCTGAAATCTTGCTACTAACCCAACCGCCTGCATGATATCTGGTCTGGTAGCTGTAATATATAATAAACTGCCAATCATAGATCTGTACAACCTCTGATCTACCGCTAGAGATTCATCATCTTTACTCATCTTGCACCCTGTAATCATTGGAGTACACATTGGTTTGCTGTCCATCATCCCAAATTTCTTCAACATTTCTTTGATATACTTTCCTTGAGAGAGAAATATACCATCCTTTGATTGAGCAATCTGAAGACCTAAAAAGAATGACAGCTCTCCAATCATAGACATCTCAAATTCCTTCTGCATGGTGTTAGCAAAAACTTTGCACATCTGAGTATTATTTCCCCCAAAAATAATATCATCAACATAGACAACCATAATCAACATATCATCATTTTCATTCTTAATATACAAATTGCTATCTGCCACGCCTTTCCTGAAGCCTTGCTCATGAAGATACCTATCAAGTCTTGAGTACCAAGCCCTAGGTGCTTGCTTTAACCCATACAAGGCCTTTTTTAGTTTACACACATAGTCTGACTGTTTCGAGAGAGACACTCCTTCTGGCTGTTCTATGTAGACTTCTTCTACCAACACCCCATTTAGAAAAGCTGACTTTACATCCATTTGATATACCTTGAATGATTTGAAGCTTGAAAGGGCCAAAAATATTCTGATAGCTTCAAGACGAGCAACAGGAGCAAACGTCTCTTCGAAATCAACACCTTCTACTTGAGCATAACCTTTGCAGACTAACCTAGCTTTGTTTCTGACAATATTTCCATCCTCATTGAGTTTATTTCTGAATATCCATTTTGTGCCAATGACATTCTTGTCCTTAGGTCTTGGAACCAATTCCCAAGTTTCACTTTTCTCTATTTGATTTAGCTCTTCATCCATTGCTTTTACCCAAAACTTATCTGCACATGCTTCACTGAAATATTTTGGCTCAATCTGAGATAATAATGAAACATTTGTAGAATCATGTGAAGGAATGACTCTTCTTCTTGTTTGCCTGCTATTTGGATCACCAATGATCAAATCTTTGGGATGATGTTTCTGAACATATCGTGAAGGAGTTTTGGGAAGCAGTTGTTGTCTTTCCTCTTCTTCATCTGAAACCTCTCTGAATTCTTCTTGACAAATTTCATCACTGAGTTCCTTGACTGGTTCTCTTATCCCCGTCTTTTCATCAACTGTTACATTTATGCTCTCTACAACTGTATGAGTTCTTTTGTTGAAGCATCCGTAGGCCTTGCTTCTGCTGGAATATCCAAGAAAGATTCCCTCATCACACCTAGGATCAAACTTACCCAAATTCTGATCTTCCCTTCTGATGAAGCACTTACTCCCAAACACTTTGAAGTATTTTACTGTAGCTGGTCTTCCTTTCCACAACTCATAAGGAGTTTTATGATGATTGACTCTAAGTTGGGCCCTGGTGATAATGTAGACTGCTGTACTGACTGCCTCTTTCCAAAAACCATCTGAAATTTTTGACTCATTTAACATAGCTCTAGCCATATTTTCAATAGTTCTATTTTTCCTTTCAACTACTCCATTTTGTTGAGGAGTTCTTGCTGCTGAATATTCTCTTTTGATTCCTTGTTGCTCATAGTATTCCACAAATTCATTTGAAGTGAACTCTCCTCCTCTATCTGATCTTAAGCATTTGATTCTCTTGTCAGTCTCATTTTCAATCATTTCTTTGAAAGCTTTAAATTTTTCAAAAGCTTCAGATTTTTCTTTGAGAAAAGTAACCCAAGTCATTCTAGAATAATCATCTATAAACAACATGAAGTAGCTTTCTCCCTGAATGCTCTGAGTTCTGGTAGGGCCACATAAATCAGTATGAATAAGATCCAATGGTTTTGAAGAAGTATACCCTTTTGATTTGAAACTAGTTCTGGTCTGTTTTCCATGTTGACAAGGACCGCAAATGATGTTATGGGGCCTTTTTATTTTGGGCAAGTCTCTAACTGCTTCCTTGTTACTAATATTGACAAGATTATCAAAGCTCAAATGCCCCAATATTTTATGCCATAACCAACTCTCATCTTCTTGAGTTAGAAAACAC
Organism: Wollemia nobilis; assembly: GCA_028583015.1. Taxonomy (NCBI): domain Eukaryota; kingdom Viridiplantae; phylum Streptophyta; class Pinopsida; order Araucariales; family Araucariaceae; genus Wollemia; species Wollemia nobilis. Next base: position 2,986,425 of record JAQPPZ010002979.1, read on the forward strand.
TTTTCCTTTTTTATCTCACTTAGCATGTAAAGATTGTTTGGAGTCCTTGTAGCACTAGCAATGAGTTTTCCATTTTTTTCTTTACTTATCTCACATCTATCTGAAAAGAAAGATACTATGTGCCCTTGATCACAAAGTTGACTCACACTTAGAAGATTATGTCTTAGGCCTTCTACATAAAGCACATTTTCTATTTTGGATTTCCCATCCAAACTAAGAGTCCCTTTACCATAGATTTTAGCTGACCTGTTATCTCCAAAACTGACTGTTCCTCTGTTTGTTTCTTTTAAGACCAAAAACTTTTCCTTTTCACCAGTCATATGTTTTGAACAACCACTATCAAGATACCATTTTTCTACTTTGTCTTGAGCATGAAAAGCAGTTTGAACTATCATTGACTTAGATTTGATCTCATTTCTCTTTTTAGTGAACTCAAGGCTAGATCTATCCAAACCGCACATCCTTGCTATATGCCCAAAATTCTTGCACTTGTAACACATGACATTTTTATTCATAAGAGGTGCAAAAGAGTTAACATTTTCCTTACTATGGCTATTCAAAGACTTATTGCAATGCATAGCTTTGTGACCAAATTTCTTGCAGGAAAAACAATAGCCATGGAAAGTATTATGTAACCTGTTTTGATGCCTTGGATGATTGTTCTTCTTGTGACCAACTGGAATCCACCGCTCTTCAGGATGAAGATTGATCTTGCTCGAAGACCCTGTTTCATGAATGGTGATACAATCCTTCTTTTGCTTTTCACACGGAGTATTCTGTCTGAGAGCCAACTGTTCCAACTTCACTCTAAGAGACATAACCTCTTCTTCTAGTTTCTCGCAATCAGCTTCCTTTCCTTTGAGAGCCTCTGTCAGAACCTGTTCAACCTTCTTCCCTTCTTCAGCTAGAATTTTGAAGTCTATAACACTTTGAGACAATTCTGATCTTGCTATCTCTTCTTCCTGACATTGATGCTTGAGAACAAAATTCTCTTCCCTGAATTTCTCAAGCTTTCTTAAAGCCAAGAAGAATTCACCTTTGAGATCGAACTCAACCTCTTCATCTCTTTCTGAATCTGTATGTTCCTCTGATAGATCCTTCTCCAAGCTGTTAGGCTCTTTCTGGAGAGACCGACTCTGATACCAATTGAAGAACATGGACTTATACTGAGAGGGGGGGTGAACAGTATAAGACTTAACCAATTAATAATTTTAACTTTAGATAGCAGTGGCATCAACACAACATTAATCAAGACAGAAAGCATCACACATTGAAGACCCATTTTTAACGTGGTTCACCCAAAATGGTTGGGCTACGTCCACAAAAACTTTTCTCTAAAAGTTATCTCAAAGTTCTTTGGGAATCCTTCCCAATTACAATGTTTATGAGCCTCGGCCCAAAGGAGATACCTTCCCCTCTACTCTGGAAATGATCCCTCGGAAGATCAATCGCCTCTACCTCTTGCCAGCACGTGGAACTCCTTTCCACCGAAGACCTCCTGTCCTCAATGCTTAGCCTAAGAGACCTCTCGCCTTCTATGATCACGTCCACAACAGCTCAACAACCTGTACCAAACATAGTCAGTCGGTCTAGTACAAGTCTTCCTCTGTCTATCAGATCTGTCCAACTCTTGAACAAATCAATCCTCTCGCATACAAGCCTTCTCAAAGACTTGCCAAATCTGTCCTCGGGTTCTTCTCATAGAACCAATGCACCTCTGTCCTCAAGTTCTCTGATAGAACTATCAAACTCAGCTCACAAGTCCTCTGCTAGGACCTGTCCAAATCTGCTCACAAGTCCCCATCGAAACCTGTCCAAAAACTGCTCACAAGTCCCCACCGGAACCTGTCCAAAAATTGCTCACAAGTCCCCACTAGAACCTGTCCAAAAACTTATTGGAGTAGAAGATAATTGAACCTTCAAGCTGTCACCACACACAACTCTCAAACTTCCAACCAAGTTAGGGTTAGAATAAAAAGAAATGAGCAATAATATAAACTTCCTTTATTACACCTTTTAGCTCCACTTCTTTAAACACAACCACCATAACATGCCAATAAATCAACAATCACAGACTCACACCTTATACCTCCATTTTTAATTTTAGCATAGCAAAGAATAATCTTAAAAATACATCCAAAGAAATATGCCCTTATTTCTCCTAAGCTTTTATTCAATGCTAATCACAAAAGCCAAAACTCATAAAATTTAATCACACCTTATAAATCGCTGTCCAAGAAACTCTGAATTTCGTGGCATAAAGACGTTTTAATAAAAACGTGTGTTACTCTAGCAAAGCACCCCCGTGAGACTCAAAACGGTGACCTCCGCCAATGCAGCGCCCAACAGCAGCCTTCGCTGCCACTAGCCCACATGGGCTACGAAGTTCACAAGTGAACTTCCCTCCACTTCACCCTCGAAAAAACTCCCGAAGACTTTTCAACCGCACGTGCTTCTAAGTCTTCCTTCGATCGCAGCGAATACAGAGCACAAACACCGCAAATTGCATTCGAGGAATTTTGAATTAATTAGCCTTCCAACCTTAGGAGTTGGAGAATAAATAGTCTCTTCGAAGACACCTTGACGTCGACGAAAATAAAGACCATTTCGAAATTAATCAAAAGTCTTTTCAAAAAGGGTTTAAAAACCCTTAAATAATTTTAATAAATTAAGAATAAAAAAAGGTTTAAAAACCTTTAAGTATTTTTAATAAATTAAAAATAATTTCTCCCTTAATTAATTAAATAATTAATTAATTAAAACCTTGAAGGGTTTTAAATAATAATTAAATAAATAATAAAGAGAACCTCCATTGGTTTTAATAAAAACCATTTAACTTGGTTTTAATAAAAACCCTATCCAACTTGGTTTTAATAAAAACCGGTTTGGTTTTAATGAAAAACCCTTGCCAATGGAATCTCTCCGGATTCTCTTAAAAATATTCTCTTGGAATCTTCCACCTTTGAAGCCAACACATCCTCTTAACATTAATGCCATTTCCTTTTGACATCAATGACAACTCATAGACAAGAAGCTAGGATCTCAAACCCAAAATTGCCAACATCAACTATTTCACTATCAAATCCGGTGCCTTACGTGTTGTCCTCCTGAAACCGTAACGCTATCTTTGGACCGCTTTCTCTTTTGTCAACATTATGTAGCCTTGAATGTTTTGGAATATCCACCCTTACCTTTGATCATTATGAATAGTTGCCATCGCATTCTCTTGCAATTAAACGTAACATGGTCAAACATATTATTATCACATCGTTTGTAAAGTATATTATAATAATATTATTATATACAATATAATAATAATATTTTAGAACATTATGATATAATCATAATAATATTATTATAATAACATTTTAGAACATCATAATAATATTACTATTATATACATAATATAATTAATGTAATTATATTAGGTAGATAATAGCATATTATTTTCTATCATAATTTCTTTGTACCTTTTGTATCCTCTTCTTGTTTTAGGTAATGTTTTTGTCAGGCCTTGCTTTATTAAACACATTCCATCACCTTAGATAGTATGAATAATATTAAAATCTATTTATCAAAATGGATTTTAATTAATATAAGCATTAATGCCTAGATTAATTAATCATTAAATATCAAATAACTAAAGCAATTAAAATCATTAACGTAAACGGTAAAACATCACTATTCTTACAAGCCAAAGAAAACCAAAAACCTCTAATACCAAAACATGACAAGTGGGTCCCCAAGAAGCTTGGGTGGTTGTGGAAACTCCACAACAAAATGGTGACTCTACTGGGAAATGCTCCTGAGCATTTTGGTGAGAACCCAAAAAGAAAATCTGAAAACACACTCCAAACTAGGAAGCAACAAGTGTCAGCAAATGCATAAATAATGTCAATAGACTCATAAGAACAACAAAATATTAGAATCATGCAATATTAACTCTGTGTGTGTGAAGTACTCCACACCTTATTGTTTGTAACTTTTCCACATTGCATCACCAATTTTACTTGACTAGAATTATCGCAATAAATATGGAGAGCTTTGAGGGTAAAACTTTTATAGCATGGGAAGCACATTCTATGGTGGCTTGGGCAAACACCTCAAAAATTTCTAACCATATTAGGATCAAATGTGTGTGTGATGAATTCATTGACCAGATCTAGATCTTGGTTATGAGCTATCATCATCAAGGGTCAGTGTGTGCAAGTGGACCTTAGTGATTTAGGGAATCAGATTCTCAACCAAGGTGTGATGAGAATATAATCCTATCCTTTACTGCTCTCGTATTTGACCAAAACAATTAAATCGGTTATGGATGAGGTCATAAGACTAATCTATCCTCATGGTGGACATAAATCTCAACCTTATAGGAGTCATGTCACCAGGCATGAGTGTACTCCACTACCAGTCAAGCATCTATAGCCCCGGTGGAGGTTAACCCCATAGTCCAGTCTTCTTTGCTTGGCTTTGCTCTATATTTTTTTTCTTAAAGAATTTTGGGGATGACTACCCATCCTTCTGAGGGACAAGTAGTATGATCCTTACAATTCAATTTAGAGTTTTGGAGAATCGGATTCTCAACCAAGGTATGATGAGAATTTGACCCTATCCTTACTACTCTGGTTTGTAAATCATGCTAGTGGTGATAACCACGGTTTTATGAGCATAAATATTGTAGTAGTAAAAACCACTATTCATGGACTATGTGCAGGGTGGTATAGACCAAAATTATCTTTTCACCTCACATCCCCATCCAAGTATGGTTTCATATTATTTTACCCAAGATGTTGGACATGGAAAAAAATATGATAGACCCATGAGAACTTCGACAACAGCTTCCAAACCTAAGATATTATTAGTGTTCTTTGTGCCTTTAATCCCAAGATAATTGGACTTCACTTTCAGTGTTTGGGTTTAGCATATGGAGGTCGATTGGTCATGATGTTTATGTGATAAGAATGTGCCCTTGAGACATGGGTTGATGATATGCAAAAATCAAAGACTTCATGCTTCATGAGCTGCAAATAATATTCATATTTTCAAGCTCTTTTGCCATATGATTCCAATGTTTCACATCCTTTTAGTCTTGGTTGACATTCGTATACACATAGGATGACCTCTTACTCTTACAATCAAATCCAAAACTGGACAACCTTGACACACTAAAAACTCCTAAATCAAAGAAAACAAAATAAATAGGAAATAAAATTGATAAGACAAACACTCAAGAAAGCTGATTAGTGTACATATAATACAATGACTCTACCCTTAGGCCTGAAAATAATGCTTTAAATGAAGGCCATTAATGGTTAAGGCCAAATCATTTCCATCCAAGTTTTTTAATCTGAAACTATTTTCACCTAGGACTTCGGATATTAGATAATGTCCTAGCCACAAGCAATCAAATTTTTCATGTTCTCCTCTTTTCTCATGCCTTTTATCCCACAACAAAACTAAATCTGAAGCTTTGAAGGCCTTAATTTTTGATCGTTTATCAAACCATATTTTTATTGTCTCGATATTTGCTAAAATGAAGCATGGCTCCCTCCCTCTTCTCATCAAGATGCATTAATTATGTTAATCTGGTTTCAATTTTATTATCAGTCCCAATATAGTCTTTTATAAAATGTAAAGTTTGCAATTTTAGATTAGTGGGAAAAATAGGATCTTGCCCATAGACTAAATGATAAGGAGATGTCCCAATTGACTCCTTGCTTATGGTCCTATCTACCCAAAGGGAAAATTTTAACTTACTATGCCAATCTCTAGGGTTCTTTTCAAGTAATTTTTTGATTATGCATAATACATTTTTATTTGATGATCCTGCCAAACCATTGCCTTGGGGGTAATAATTGGAAGAGAATTTTAGACTCACCTTATTTTTGTATGCCCAATTTGCAAATTCTAAAGAGGAAAATGCAGAATCATTGTCACTTACTATGGAGTTAGGCATTCCAAAATGAGTGACTATGTTTTCCTCTAGAAATCTAATCACAACCTCGGAGGTGGCATTCTTAGTAGGTATAGCCTCTGTCCACCTTGTGCAGTAATCAATAGCGATGAGGATGAACTTATGGGAATTAGATGAGTTAGGATTTATCACCCCAACAAATTCTAATCCCCATTGTGAAAGTGGTCTCATCTCTACCACTGACTGCAACAACATTGCTACATTTGGCTCTCTGTTGGCTGCCACTTGGCATATGTGACATGTTCTTACATGTTTATGTGCATCTTTAAACAAGTGGGGCTAGTAATACCCAGCTCTAATAATCTGGTGTGTTGTCACATTTTCTGACCCATGTCCAATTCCATACTTACCATGGAAGTCTTTGATTACTTGGGTTGCTTCCTCTTGAGTAATGCAATGAAGAAAAATTCCTTCGTGATTCTTCCTGTACAACACACCAGATTTAATAAAAAATCTAGCTAATTTTAAACGTAGTTCCCTATGCTAAGTGGAATTTAAATGAGAAGGGCACTTACCATACAACAAAAAATATACAATATCTACGTACCATTCCTCTATAGTGATATCATTAACCTCATAGTTTTGGCACGTTATTGAAGGGTCAATTTTTGTGATGGCCTTGACCAAACCTTTTCCATGCACTATCTTCATGGGCTTTATCTCTAAGTAAAATTCTTGAAGGGTAGAAAGCCATTTCCCCATTCTTTCACCTAGCTCACTCTGTAAGAACATGGAATTTACTGTAGGGTCATGAACTATAGCAAAAACTTTACTATGTACAATGTAATGCTTGAATTTTTTTACAGTTTTAAACCAGGCATACATTTGCTTGTCTAAGACATAATACCTCAGCTTCGCGTCCTTCAAAGGAGAACTAATAAAGGCTCAGTTTAGCATAGTCTAGACTAATTAGAATAGGGTCTTTGGAAATAGCATCCTTGATGCTTGTGAAGGCATCCATTTTCTCACTAGTCCACTTTATCGGAATATCCTTTTTTAGCATATCATGTAGGGGCTTGGCAATATCGAAAAAACTTGAAATGATTTTTCTCACAAAGTTAATCTTACCAAAAAAGGACCTAAGCTCTTTTTTTCTATTGGGATGAGGAATATCCTAGATAGCGGCTATCCACTCTAGGTCTACAACAATCCCATATTTTGAAATGATATGACCTAACAACTTACCCTCTGTTACCCCAAAGATGCACTTTTTTGGATTTATGGAAATTCCATGTTCCCTGCACCTTTGGAGTACTTTCCTCAAGTATCTAACATGATATTCCCTTTTCTTGGAGAATACAGGGATATCATCCACATAGACGATAATGCACTTACCAATGAGACCCTTGAATGCAAAATCCATGGCTCTTTGGAAAGTGGCTTTAGCGTTCAACAAACCAAATGATATCCTCTGGTAGGCAAATGTTCCCCACTTCATGGTGAAGGTCATCTTCATCCTATCATTTGTATGTATGATAATTTTATTATATCATGTGTATCCATCCAAAAATGACATCATTTCAGACCCATTTACCTTTTGGAGTATCTCGTCAATGGTGGGTAATGGGTAATTGTCTTTTTGGCAAGCTTTGTTCAAATTTCTAAAGTCTATGCACAACTGAATTTCTCCACTCTTTTTCCTAATAGGGACAAGATTAGCCACTCATGTGGAATGCCTAATAGGGAAGATGATTTTGGCTTCCAGAAGCCTCTTCACTTCCTTCTATATCAAGGGCTTTAGGATTGGGTTAACCGTTCTTTGCCTCTATCTAAAAGGCTTGGAATCAAGCTTTAGAGGAATAGTATGCATGATTAGATTCTGGTCATATGTTTTCATCTCTTCATAGCTCCAAGCTATGCAATCAATTTACTCTCCTAAAACTTGAGCTATTGTCTTCTTCTCTCATTGTGTGCATGACTTTGCAATGAACACTTCACACGGATCTACTGCACTCCCCAAATTTATTGAATTGCATGTTTCCTTGGGGGATGGTATTTTTCTTTCCTTTTTCTTTTGATATCCAATATCAAACAACTTTTCAAGAGAGGCCCTATCACTTGGCATCTCGTTCCATAATCCAGTTGTTCCTACTTCTACTTGCCTCCTCTCTTCTTCGTCTATAACATGATTTTCAAATATACCAGAATTAGTAACAAAACTAAAAATGTGTCTATCACTATCAAAGACCTATAAATTCATGACATTGTATGGTATGGAGGGGCAAGGCACTAACTCTATGGATTTTTTTTTACATTTTTTATGGTCAGCAGGCAAAAGCATGTTGGCCGCTATGGCTAACGAATCAGCCATTTTATTATTTTTTCTTGAGATGAGAGAAATATTAAAAGCATCAAACTCATTAATTAATTCCCTCACTCTATTTTTATAAAGGTTCAACCTCTTGTCTCTACATGTATACTACTCCCTGATCTGTTTGAATACTAAATTTGAGTCTCCCAATACATTAAGGCACTTTACCTTTTCTCTTAGGGCTAACTGAAGTCCAAAAATTAGGGCTTCATACTCCACCACATTATTGGTGGCCGGGAATTGTAGTCTGTAGGCAACAATCAAAGGCTTACTAGAAGGACATGTGAGCTCTACCCCAAATCCCATACCTTATTTTGATTTGGACCCATCAAAATTTAGGGTCCACACTCTCTTGTTTTCTTTTGAAGTACCATGGTAAAGATTATCGTTTTGGGACCCTTCGGCTATGTCTTCTATGTCAAAATTGTAAACCCCTAATTTTGTTTTAGTAAACTGAATCTCATTAGGTTTATTATACTCTGTAATAATTTCCCTAAGTTTGGGCTCTTTATCTACCTGGATTTGGTGTGCAACTCCTCTCCATGGCAACCACATATGGGAGGAATCAGTCACCACATAACCATTAAAATTTCTACTCTAATCTCTACCCAAAACCATGCCATACTTGGTAATAATATTTAGCACAAGTATATCCATGTAATATTGGACCCTAGGCTCTAAGTTGGTCTGAACTAGGACATATTTTACAACACCTACTACATCCACCATAGATCTGTCCAATTGGACCACCTTATTATTTGAATGAATAGGCTTAAGTCCTAGCTTTTGGCTTATCTCAAGAGGCATGATGTTGGTCGAGGCACCAAAATCAATCAAAAAATTATGTAAATTCTTTGTTGTGATCCTAATGGTTATGAGAAAAGGGGGTACCTCTAGTTTCTCTTTCCTCATAGCAAGTTGGGGTTCTACAGATTTAACCTCATGAATTTGACTCAGGGAATTCAATCTCTTCCCCCCAATTTTATCCTGCCCCAAAAATTGAGAGACCTTATACATTGAGATATTGGCCTTGGTCCTTTTCATGTCTTCTTCCAATTTATAAGTGGATGTTCCAAGATTTGACACTTTTGGCATTGTCCTAGGTGCTTCCAAAAATTGAGGTGGTGGATTCACATCACCTTTTGTATTAGGAGGAACTAAAGGATTTTTTGGGGGAGTAGATGATGTTTTGGGATCCTTAGAACTCCTAGCAAAATACTTGTGATTGGCTTTCCAAAAATGTCTAGCGGCCTGAGCTTCCAAGGCTTCATCCTATTCCTCTCCTAAAAAATTCATATTTTCCTCCATCTCATCGTTTTCAAAATAATGAATAACTTCAAACACCAAAGCATCTAACTTTCTATGGCAATAGTGATGCATTTCCTCATCACATGACTCTGACTCATCATAATACCCTAACGCATCAACCTTATTGGCTACCGAATTGGTTATGCACCCATTTTTAGGCTACGTATTGTATGAAACCTATTCTCCTATGGTCGTGGTTTCGATTGGGCATGGGATTTTGGGAAACTTGTTTTTGTAACCGAATGATGTCATTGCCCTATTTGATGGTCATTCTCTTGAGCTCTTCCAGCTCAAAATTGGAACCTTATGGCTGAGACATGACAACCCCAGATCCACTAATATTTTTGACATTAACAACCTCTATATTAGGCACTAAGGTTTGACTCTGGGTGTTTTGGGTCCACCATGGAACCTTGGCCTACAGAGACGCAACCATGGGATACACATTTGAGGCCTGAGTACTACTCACCTCAAATATTAGCAATGTTATATTATTAGCAACCATCATTTGTGGAGTGGGTGGAATGGCAACATTAGGATATGTCATAAAATATGGAAGCATTGGAGTGAATGGGTATGACTGATGATATGGAAAAGTATTCATCATGGGAATTTGAGGTGTCACAACTTGATTCATCATTGCAAATTGATTTTAAGGTCCATATTACCCTAACACAAGAAATAGAGGCATATTGCCACCTTACGGTGTCATTTGTTGCTCAATAGTCATGGCTTCAGCATAGGCTAAGGCCAACGTTGTAACTTGAGGATTTCTCTTGGTAAACATGTCTGTCATCGAGTCTAAGGTTGTGAGGTATAATTGCAATACCACAGTAGCATATATTGCAAAATGATGAGTCACATTTGTGTAAAGATTTTGGAATCTGGCATTAAATGTTCTGATAGGTTCATTAGGATACCTCTTGCATGATACAAATTGGTTATACATGATGGTAGTATCTAGCAATGATCTAAATTGATTAATAAAGGCAACTTCCAACTAGGACCAAGATGTAATGGACCCTACAGGAAGATTCCTATACCATTCATGAGCCATTTGGTCAAAGCTATTAGGGAAGAGTCGACAACCGACGTCTTCATGACTGACTCCCTACCTAATCATATGGTTCTTGTAAATTTGAACATGCTCTTTAGCTAAAATGGGACCATCATGGAAAAACTTAGGGATAGACCTCTCAAGGTGCCCAGGTATGTCATGGACATCCCCAGGTATACTTAACGGAGAACTTTGGGTACAAAACCAGGGAACTGGTTGTTGCTACTGCTATTGTTGGGCCATATTAACCAAATATAATGGTCCTACTAAAGCATTTGACACAGTCGGGATGATGGAGATGGGTACACTTGATGTAGCTCTTGCGGTGAAACTAATGGGTGCACACCCACTAAAGGTATTCAGATTTAGAGGTCTGAGAGCTAGCCTTTCCAAATATTGGCAAAACATATCTAAACCAAATGTATCAGAAGGCTCATATGGGATTTCTATCCCCTGGATTTTGTATCTTGGTTTTCTAGGTTTGGGAGAAAGACTTTGAAAAATGGTTTCCTCAGTGGTTTTAGACCTAGTAGCAATGCATCTAGGCGGGTCCAACCTGAGAAACTTAAATCTATTCTACTAATATTTCTCACAAACTAGTCAAGAGTAACATGTTTCACCTGCAAACACAATATTGTTGAACCAAAACTGACCACATTAGCATTAGCAAAAAAAAAAACTAAATCACAAAGTATAAAATAAGCCCTCATTCTAGTGCTAAATATGTTGAGTGTATATTTTTCCCAATTGCAAAATACCACCACATGCAGAGTATTGAACATAAAACTCTCTCTTGAAAATAAACCAAATGACAAACATTCAACTTCTCCAAGGTTCTGGTAAAATATATAAATATTACAATAATGCCAGAAATAATTCAATGATGCATGTGACCATAAACAAGGGGCCTTTGTTGGTTCTAAACAATGCTTAGTGATTGAAAAATCTAACTGAAAAACCAGTGTAAAATAAAAATAGTTCTTTTTAAAGGTTTTTTAAATTGATGCTACCTTGAATCCCTGTTAGTAAAGTATTTTATCTTCACTTAAAAAGGTTTCAAATGATAAAATGTGGAATTGTCCACTTTATTTTAATGTTTGTGCCTTTAAGATGAAGTAAGTTTTAGATAGTTGGGTTCATTTTATCTTCCTTATGTTGATGCCACTACCCTAATAGTAGTTAGTAGAAGTTATGTTAGCAATGTTAACTTTCATTTCTTATGTTAATTTAATGTGAAATAGCAGGTTATTATCCCTCCTAAACCATGTGTTTTATCTGAAATATTAAATTAATGAATTTTGGAGGTGCATATATTCTGGAAAATGACCAAAATGGAAATAACTTGAAAGCTTAAATTTTTTGAAAATGGACCAGAATAGAAATGAAACTAAAAGAAAATTAGCAAAAATTCTAGAAAAGGACCAGAATGGAAATAAAAGAAACTAAAATTCTGGATGGACCATAATGAAATGATTGAATGCTTGAAATAAAATGAACTTAATAAAAATGAATGAATAAACAATGCAAATTTGGTTAGTTGAAAAAATCAAATTCTGAATTAGTTTTGCAAGCTCCTCCCTACAAAATTCCAAGTTATGAGGTAAAAATAAAACAACCTGAATTAATGGACCTGCAACATAAGCACAATACCATTAAATCAAGTGCAATACTCAAATGAAATAACAAATAAACTGCATCATCTTAACCTTTGCCTATTGCAACCCATTTCATGGCATAAGACAATGGCTAGAAGTCACTAAAATGCAGAAATGATAAGACACTAAAAACGTTAGTTTTATGATTAGAAACTCTCCTTTTGATTTTTCTCACAAAAGTTTGCTACCCTCTCAAAATATGAAAAATACTCTTTCTTATTGCTTTTTGAAATGTTACATCATTTATAGCCCCATCTAAACAGGTAGGATATTAAGGTATAAATAATGCTTAGAAGTCCTTTCGCTTCAACTTATTTCACAATTAAAATAATAAATAGATATAATAAAATAATCCATCATCATTTTTTGTGATTTAATATAATAAAATAACACTTCTAAACATTATTTTAAATAATAATAAAACCAAAAATATAATCTCACGTAACTCCTTATGTCTCCCCTATCTCTTATCACATAGGTATTCTACCCAAGAACACCCCTTTGTACCCATCAAAATGAATAATAAAAAGCATTTAACTATGCCTTATAACCCCTATGATTTTTGGCCTCCTTTAAAACATTGAATATAATCAAACAACATTCACATTAAAATAAGGTAGGCCAATCTCATTCAATGAGATTTTCGTTGTGCTCTTCAAAACCAAGGCCCGATGGTATCTCTTCGAAGCCATACCAAATATGCCCAAGGATTGGGATGACGTCCCCCATCCTAGGAACTTTGGTTTCCATATAACCTAGTGAGGCCATCATGCCATTGATGCAGCCATGGTACTGTCAACACCATGTTGTGGTGCTACAATCAACGTAGCCATGGTGTTGTCAAAACAACATTTCCATGGTGTTGCATTCGATTGCAGCCATGGTGCTATCAACACCATGTCAAGGGGTTGCCATCAACGCAACCATGGCACTGTCAACCCTTCACCATGGTGCTATCATCAATCATAGCCATGGTGCTGTCAACCCTTTGCCATGGTTATTGAGCTCCTTGCTCTTGCACTCATGCTATGTAATACCAAGAAAAAAAATTTGATGCTCTCGAGGTAGACCTTTATCTCCATCTGTTAGGGTTACGAGTTGCCCTAATAATGTTTCTTTGTTGGCTTGTTTGATGACATACCTCTAGTTTCAACCATTTCACTATCAAATCCGGCACCTTATGTGTTGTCCTCATGAAACCCTAATGTTGTCTTTGGACTGCTTTCTCTTTTTCCGACGTTACGTAGCCTCGAACGTTTTAGAATAGCCACCCTCGCCTTTGATTATGTTGAATACACTCCATTGCCTTCTCCTACAATCAAACGTAACATGGTCAAACATATTATTATCACATCATTTGTAAAGTATATTATAATAATAATATTATATACAATATAATAATAATAATATTTTAGAACATTATGATATAATCATAATAATATTATTATAATAACATTTTATAACATCATAATAATATTACTATTATATACATAATATAATTAATGTAATTATATTAGGTAGATAATAGCATATTATTTTCTATCACAATTTATTTGTACCTTTTGTATCCTCTTCTTGTTTTAGGTAATGTCTTGGTCAGGCCTTGCTTTATTAAACACATTCCATCACGTTAGATAGTATGAAGAACATTAAACTCTATTTATCAAAATGGATTTTAATTAATATAAGCATTAATGCCTAGATTAATTAATCATTAAATATCAAATAACTAAAGCAATTAGAATCATTAACATAAACGGTCAAATGTCACTATTCTTATAAGCCAGAGAAAACCAAAAACCTTTAATACCAAAACATGAAAAGTGGATCCCCAAGAAGCTTGGGATGGTTGTGGAAACTCCACAACACTACCTAAGGAGAGTTTTTGTATCGAGACAATTGTAACCCAGTTTCCATTGGAGTTGCTTTGGGCTTACAATTTATCATTCGATATTTTTCAATTAATGCCTTGACATACTTCATTTGTGTAACCCTGATGTGGTTATTTCTCTGCATAATTTCTAAACCAAGACAATAATGGAGAAGTCCTAGATCTGTCATTTCAAATGTATTTTTCAAGTCACCCTTCACTGCTGCAATCATATCTTCTGAATTGCCAGTGATGATAAGATCATCTACATAGAGCACAAGGATCACTATTTCAAAACCAAATTTCTTGAAATAGATATTGGCATCTGATGGAATTCTCTTGAATCCATGCTATAGAAGGTGATTATCAATATTTATGTACCAAGCTCTCGAAGCTTGTTTCAACCCATATAAGGACTTGATCAGTTTGTAAACTTTTTTTTCTTGTCCTTGTATAACAAATCCTTCAGGTTGATTCATGTACACTTATTTTAAATCACATTTAAGAAAGCACTCCTTTTCATCTGATGAAGCTTCTATCTGAACTGTGCTACCATTGCATAGAGTACATGAATGGTAGTCATTTTTGCAGTTGGTGCAAATGTATCTTCATAGTATATACCTTATTTCTAAGCATATACCTTGGCAACAAGGTGGGCTCTATGCTTATAAATAGTTCCATCTACCTTATACTTGACTTTGTATACCCATTTGTAGCCAATGGGTTTATTACTAGTAGGTAGATCAACTAACTCCCATGTTTTATTCTTCATAAGAGACATATTTTTAGCATCCATAGTTTCCTTCCATTGAGGCACACTAAGGGATTATTGCATTGAAGTTGGTTCATGCTCCACAATTATAGTTATGAAACTATAATATTTTGATTCACTTCTATCTTCTTCTTCATCATTTACATATTATACATATTTGGCTTCTTCTCTTTCTTGATGAGACATACTTTGAGTACATGGCTGATCTAAAGTGAGATCAGGTGGTGCATCCAATTTTACATCTCTCATAGTGCTAGTATACCATTTTGGAGTTTTCTTTTGTTTTGGGGGAGTCCTTACCTTAGGCTCCTCAAAATATAGGTATATAGCAAGATATGTGTCTTTGCTAGATTTTGGTGTATCCAACTTGGGAGCTTCATAAAATACCGCATATTGAATTATATGAATCTTCTTGATTTTAGGGTCGATCAACCTATATCCCTTGGATTCTTCATCATAACCAAGAAATATATGTTGTAAATTTTTCTCATCTAACTTGTGCCTTTTCATATTTGGAATGTGCATGAAGGCTTTGCATCCAAACATCCTTAGATGATAAATAGAGGTCTTTATTCCACTCCATTCTTCTTGTGGTGTGACTCCTTGAAGAGCTTTTGTTGGTGCTCAATTCAAGAGATAAATTGTAGTAGTGAAAACTTTTGCCCAATATTGTTGCCCAAGATGTGCACCTTTGAGCATACATAAAATGATCTTCATGATGAAATGATTCCTCCTTTATATTTCTCCATTTTTCTTAGGGGTATAGGTAGTAGTAAGCTATATTTTTATTCCATGTTTAGTGAGATATTTTAAAAATTCATTGGAGGTAAATTCCCCCATCGATTTGAGCGAAGGGCTTTGATTGAACATCCTGATTCTTTCTCAAAAAGCTTCTTAAAATTTTGAAAATATGTGAATGCATTTGAATTTAGATGTAGAAAGAAAACCCACATAGTTCATGAGTAGTCATAAAAAAACAACTGAAAGTACTTCTTTCCACCATAAATGTTTGTCATTGGTTTGCACAGATTGATGTGTATCAACTCGAATGGTCTTTTGGTTATTTAAGAGATCAATTCAAATGGTAATTGGTGTTGCTTTCCTACTAAGAAATCCAAGAAAACATGAAAAGTATGGGAAATGTTATGATGAAATGATTCCTCATTTCTATTTCTCCATTTTTCTTAGGGGTATAGGTAGTAGTAAGCTATATTTTTATTCCATGTTTAGTGAGATATTTTAAAAATTCATTGGAGGTAAATTCCCCCATCGATTTGAGCGAAGGGCTTTGATTGAACATCCTGATTCTTTCTCAAAAAGCTTCTTAAAATTTTGAAAATATGAGAATGCATTTGACTTTAGGTGTAGAAATAAAACCCACATAGTTCATGATTAGTCATAAAAAAACAACTGAAAATACTTCTTTCCACCATAAATGTTTTTCATTGGTTTTCACATATTGATGTGTATAAACTCGAATGGTCTTTTGGATCTTTAAGAGCTCAATTCAAATGGTAATTGGTGTTGCTTTCCTACTAAGCAATCCAAGCAAACATGAAAAGTATGGGAAAGGTTTGGAAGACCTAACACCATCTCATGCTTACTCAATTCAAGTGGATAGCCTAAAATTAGATGCCCATATCATTTGTGCCATAAGGAAGTAGCTTATTTTGAGTTGGAAGCCATGGAAATATGAGGAGTATAGATAGCATCTAATACAAAAAAAAACATGTTTTTAGGAATCTATTATGATATGTTTACCATTATTGGTAATATAGCAACGCTTTTGTCCATTAACAACTTTGAAGTCAACTACCATATGTTTATCCAAAATTTGAGGCACTGACAACAAGTTGTTGGCCAATCCCGATACATATAGGATCTTATCAATTTGGCATTTTCCATTGGGAATAGTTACTAAAACATTACCTTATCCTTGGACTTGATAGGTCTTATCATCGGTTATTGTTACCAGTTTGCCTTCTTTTTCCTCAAATGAGTCAAACCACCTTTTATCACTAGTCATGTGTTTACTGGTACCAAAATCAATATACCAAATATTATCTTTCTATTTGGGATTTGTTTGAGTCATGAGCACCTTTTGTGCCCTCTCAAAATCTGAATCTAATCCTTCTATAGCAACATTTCCCTTCTATTGTCTATTTCTTCTTCGTGGTTTGTTTTGGCCTTTTTTTTTAATTGTGGTTTCCTATTATTGAACCAACACTTATTGGTGTCATGATTGTCCATCTCATAGATATTGTAGTATCTCTTCTATTTTTGAGGTGTCTTTTGTGAGGAATTGGTGTTTGAACCCTTCAAGAAAGATCCCTTCTGAAAGTAGCCTTTTGCTTATTTCCAAATTTCTTAGAAAATAATGCATTGTTGAACACTTACTCTTTGGTTGTTATTTACTTCGTGTTGTTGAAGCAAACTAACTAACTCTTTAAAAGTGACTTGTCTATTAGACACTTGAAGGGAAGTGACCAATATTCTAAATGAATTTGGTAAAGCTCTAAAAATTATTGATATAAGAGCTTATCTTCTACTTTCTCACCCATCGCATGCATATTAGCTCTCAATTCTACAACTCTACAAAGAAACACTTCTACACTTTCTCCATTTTTCATGCTAAGAGTGTGAAGTTGGGATTTAAGGTTAAGAATTATGGTTTTATTTCTTCCCTCATAGATTGTGTACAATGTATCACATGCATCTTTTGCATGCTCTTTTTCATAAATGTGTAGTTGAACTTCATCAAAAGTGGAAATAATTATGATCATCAATGCTCTCACATCAACATCATCATATAATTATTTTTTATCATCTACTATAGTGGGGCATTTGACTTTTCCAATCACAACATCCCACATATTTTCAACCTACAATATTGCTCTCAATTTTTTTTTCCATGGAGCAAAATTTAGATCTTTGAGAAGCTATGAATCTGACAAGTATGCTTTAGCAATGACCATTGTGAGGGTTCCTTATAACACCAAATGGTTCCCCTTTATTTATACTTGCTAAAGCAATACTGAAAGGGATTCACTACTATATTTGACACCTACTTAAAAAACCTTCTGCATATATAGGGTTCCAAGTCCCTTAAATACTTGGAAGATGATTTAGTTGGAATATTTATGCCGAGCAATAGTAATAATTGGGGTAATAATGGAGTGCATATCAAACAAATTGGATTTCCTTATTTCTCCTCAATTATTTATAGAGAACAATAACTTAGACATCATTGTTTCAACTATATTAGGCATTAGATATAGTAGCCCAGAGTATGACAACATCACCTATAAGTGTGGGCTAGAGGTACTGTAAACATTGAACGTTGCTTTGTGCAATAAATTGCACAAAAACTAGGTATAAATTTTGGGTCTTATTGTTGTCAGAACACAAACATGTTAATGCATAAAATAGAATATTAAATACATTTTATAACTTTTTATCATTCCCACAAATTTATATTTTTGGAAGGTGTTGGATTCAACCAAAAATGCACCTTTTACAATGCCAATCAGGTGTCGGATTCCATTGAAAAATACACCTTTTATGAAATGTTTGAAATAAATTTTGATTTACAAAATGGTATTCAAAGATTTTGCTTTGCCCTTGTTTTTAATTTTATTTGCAAAAAAACAAAAAAAAATTGTGGTCTCCTCCCCTTGTGTTTTTGTTTTGCAAAATAAATTTGTGCCTCTTTTGTTTTGTCTCAATGTTTGCAAAAAATCAATTCAATGTTTGATTTTTGTTTTGCAAATAACTTTGTGACCTTATTTGAGTTTGGTTTTGTAACCCTTTTTATAAATGATGCACTTCAATTTTAATTTAAATAAATAAATTAAATTAAATAATTAATTGTATTAATATAATTAATTAAAAAATAACTAATTAATTTAATTAATTTAGAAAAATATAATCAAAAAATTATTGAATTTATTAATTTCAATAAAAATAAAAAATAATGCATAAATTTAAATAAAAAATGGTTTTTTTTTTAATTACTAGATAGCTTCACCTCCTCCAAGGTATGATTTTCAAGGTAGTCAACAAATCCTCGGATGTAGTGTGCATGCACGATAAATGAGGCCATCAACTATGCATGCTTTCCAATGACAAAATCGATAGCAAAGTCATTGATCAACCAGTGAACAGCCCCATACAAGGGCTTTGTGAACAACTCATCACAGAGATATATGCACCCTTGTGCATATACAACACTACATGTGCCTTCCCACAATTAATGTGGGATAAATTGTGCATTCAAACAACAAAATAATACCTCCCCACGCTCTTTGTTAAAAAAAACACTCATGGGGTTTTGAACTCATGACCTCCTGGTTGCGAATGACTTAGTTGGCAAGTGCAGACCGATTGGGATGAGAAACTTGTTGAAAGCAAAGGAACATGATGTTATATTTAAACTAAATTTTTTTATTCTTCCTCCATGCACGGTAAGAAATACCCCATGTGGCTGTATTTGATTGGTTGACACTCCGTTGCATTCGATTGGCTATTTGAAAAACCTTTGAGGGAGATCTAATTTTTTAATTTTCTCCAAAAAAAAATTTGCACGTAGTGATTCCTTCTGTGTGCTACAACCAAATTTGTTTTGTTAGCCTACATGCAATTTGAAAATGACCTATGATATGGAATTGAAGTGCTAGATTCGATCAATGGCTCACATTATATCAAGGCCTGCACTAAAAACCTTTTAAAAATAAAGTTTTTTTAATTTCTTGCTCTATGTGCAATGATTTTAGGTTGCATCCTATTTTTTTTCTTACAGAAGTCATTGAGCAAATCGATCTCAAGCACAATATGGATCAAGATACTATGGCCTTTCTACACTTTAGGAGAGACACTTTTCTCTATGATCTACAATGTATTTCTTGGCATCACGTTTGTGTTAAGCGATTCAGTGCTCTGTTGCCTATGTGTAGACTTAAGTTTTAGGCTACACAAGCTTTGTTGGGATGCACAAGCTTGAAGTGGTGTTCCAGGCTATACAACTCTAATTCGAGGGCTATACAACTGGATCTGGGGTGTGTAGGATCTATCTAGGCTGCATGACCCTATCTAGGTCCTGAGATTATGTAGTCGAATTTGGGGTTGCTCTACTCTTTGGAGTAGCAACTTCTCTCGGTTGCACTGTTGCATGGCGGTAACATGGCCTAGGGTCAATTTTTCTTAAAATAAAAATTTACCCTTTTATGAAATAGGGATACTAAAAATAGAAAATAGAGGTTGCTATTAGGAATTTTTTTTTTGAATAGGGGCTGCACACAAAAAGGCATTTTTTTATCTACATAAAACAATAACTAATGTGCCATTTTCTACACAACTACATGCTCACCAATATGAGCTCATAGTTAGCTATTGGCAAAGGTCAAATCAACATAAAAAACCATTGCTTTGATACCAATATTGGTTAGAATCAACCATTATTCATTAATCAATATGATAATTTATACAATGAATCAAACATAGATTAGCTCATAACAAACAAAGCTAAGATTAGCCGAGAAAAAAATATGCTAACAATATCTAATCTAAGCATATGCTAACAAATTAAATTGGCATATTAACAATAATATAATAATAGATTATACGCTATATCCTATAGCCTAACATCAACTTCTAAGTCTTATCCAGGAATGGGACCCTTGGCCCTTGGAGTTGAAAAGATGCGTTTTCCCTCAAAGGGATCCTATGAAAAGTTCAAACATTCCTCTTCATTATCCATCACAACATAAACCAATTTTCCAAACCACATAAAAAAAGTTAATATTTTCCTTTTGCAATCCTAGATTTTCTGCATGAAATTCATGATTGCAACTGGTAAACTTCTTCAAATAACCATTCACATGAACAAAAATTTTCCTCCCTTTCAACATAACTCCTTTCACATTTTATATGCTTTGAACCTAGAAAGTAAGTTGTCCAGCCTTCATTTTCTTCACATGAACAGATCTGATCGCACTTCTATTTAAAAAAAATGATGATGCTTATTGTGTTAGTTTTTTAAAGATATTAGTCAATAACTAGACCTACCTTAATTTTATTCACATGAATATATCTGAGCACATTCTAGTTTCAAGAAAAATAAAATACTATCACTTCTTGTATTTTTTTACTTTTCTCTATGCTTCACTTGTAAATACTAGCTTTAATACATGCATTCCACAATTATAGCCAATAAAATTCTTCAAACTATTGTTCACATGCATATAAATATTCCTCCCTAGAAAATTAAATCCTTTCACCCCTTCAATTTAATTCCTCTATGCTTCACTTTGCAAACCCTAGCTTCATTGCATGTACTTCATGATTTTAGCTAATAAACTTCTTCCAAAGAAAATTTAAATATAAGAAAGAGGAATGCTTACCTCCTTCATAGTCCAAGCTTTCATCAAAATTGTAGATGGGTCTTTAGCTATCATCGAGCAGTAACAATGGTGGATCTTCAGCTGTCACCAAGCAACGATGATGATGGATCTACCACAACCTACTACAGCAGTGATAATAAACTTTCAGATCTAATCAAAGAGCACCAATGGATCTGGTTCTTGAGCCTATTGTTGCCTCACACCCTAGATGAGAGTAACTTTTTTTGATATAGTATATCTTCTTCTATCAAGAATCTATCTAATATTTTTACAATGAATTTAACCCCAACTCTTCTTTTTATCCATGTAAATTTTCCATTTTTGGGGATTATGTCTTGAAGTTTTTGCTAAGTTATAATTTGCATAACTAGGTCCTTAGAAGGGTCTTTTGAAGGAATACCTCATTTTTTCTCCCATTGGGATAAATTCACATTCAAGTCCCTTGATATAATTAAATTTGGGGGTCTTTCCTAACAAATCTATTGCTAAAGAATTTTCCAAGCCTCTTGTTTTAAGACTAAGTTATTTAGTCCATAAAAATTGACTATGGATTAAGTTTGTCCCTATGAAGAGGAGAAATAAGCTAATATCCAATTTGAGTATATTTATTTATTAATACATATTAGGACATGTGGATCCCATGCAAGGAGAAGCCCCCTAAAGTACCTGATGAGTCTATTGGTTTTAGGTCTAAGGATTGCATTAAGATAATCTCTTTATTTTTGAAATAACAAAATTTCCCAATTCTTTCCTTGATCTATAAGTAATCTCCACCCAATATTGGACCCTAATTCCAAACTCATAAGTTTGTAATTCCACAATCCTACTTATCTAATAGTTTTACCTTTGTAAACCCTATCCCACTTACGGAGAGGAAATCTAATTTTTTACTCACATCCTTTCGAAAGAAAATCTCTTTAACTTTGATCATTTTTTGATGCTATACCTACAAGCAATCATAAAACTTACATCATATAAATAGGAATGGATTGCAATGTAGTCTTTATGAGTTATAGCCTTATTGCCATGGTTAATATCTTATCTTTCCAAAATGCCATTTTTTTTTCATTCTGTCCAAATAAGAGATCCAAAGATCCTTTTTATTTACTTCATGAGATAAAGGAATATCCAAGTAGGTTGATGGCAATTTTTTAATTTAAAACCTAAAATATTCACAATAATTCATTATAAATCTAGGGAAGTATTAATAAAAAATCTTGTAATCTTAACCAATTGTCTAGTAGCCTTCTTATAGCATGATAATATTGATTTAAACTCCATGATTGGATGAGGGATGGCCTAAAAGAAAAGTGACATCAAAAAATTGGAGATGAGATTCAAAGGGATAGTTTTTTGCAACTTCAATACCTTTTATTTTTACTTTGAGAAATCTCTCCCTAATGCCTCTACAAGAATAATGAATAGATAAGGGGATAGTAGATTAGCTTGCAAAGTCCACAAGATGACTTGAAGTACCAACAAGAGAACCATTGATTGAAATGGAATCTTTTGTAGTTCTATAGCAATATTTAATCCATTCACACCAGTTGCAATAAAAATCAAACTTTTTAAGAATATTATGTAGAAAACTCTAGTAAACCCTATCATATGCTTAGTTCATATGTGATTTCATAATCATACCTAGTTTTTCATAGAATGAAGAGAATGCATGGCCTCGTGTGCAATTATTATACCGTCAAGAATTTGCTTACCATGAACAAAACCACTATATTCCTCTAAGATAACACAATCTAGAATGCATTTCAAACTTCTTGTTATAAATTTTAAAATAATATTATAAATCATATTATAAAGCCTTATTGGATGAAAATTATTAAAATATTTTTTTTCTCCTTTCTTGGAAACCACTATAATAAAAGTGGCATTTATCTCACTTATTATAGCCTTCCTTTTTTGGGCCTCTTTAATAACAACTAACATATTAAACATTTATAAATCCTAAACTTCTTGAAAGAAAATTGTAATAAATCCATTAGGGCTAGGTACCTTATTAGGGATGGAAAGAAAAAACTACTTCACATAGGTCCTCTATATATATCTTCATCAATATTTCATTTTGTCCTTGTGTGATAATTGAAGGAATATTTTGCAAAAGCTTATCTTATGCCTCCTTATATTGCATGTATCTAATAAAATATTTTTGAAACAATTAATTGCTTCCTTCCTTATGTCTTCTTATTTGTCAATATTTCTTCCATCTAGAGTTAAATTATTTTGATGTGACAAAAATAAAATTTTGCTTTTATTGTAACATGATTTTTTTTATATTTCTATCTCCTTGAGCCATTTATCCCTAGATTTTTGGAACCAATATGACTCTTTTTTCAAAGCATTATTATAATCACAAAGTAATTTTTTTTCTTTCACATAAGAATTGTCATCCATTCCACTAGTTTCCATTATCTCTTGTAAAATTCTAAGCTTGGATTCAATTTATTTCTTTTATTTAAAAATATTACCAAAATATTTTGTATTCCAAATATTCATTTGCTCCTTTAAATATTTAATATTTTGAACAAACCTATACATATGCGATCCTTTAAAAATTACTTCATCCCACCATAACCTAACCACCTAGAAGGAATTAGGGTATTAGATCCACATAGACTAAAAATAAAATGACTTTGGATGACCGTTATTGGGTAATTCACAAGTCAAGAGAATACGATTGTGATTTGATCTTGCTCATAATAAAACATCTAAATAGACTATATACTTTATTTAAAACCATTTGTTGGATTGAAAGAATTTATACAATATTTTTTCTATATGATTTTACCCCATGTATATTGAAAACTTAAAGGATTAACATCCCAAAGGCCATTTGAATTGATAAATGAAGTAAAATATTGCATTGATTTAGACCATTGTGGAATACCATCATTCTCTTCCAAAGTAAATCGAAGACCATTGAAGTCACCCCCAATAATCCATAGATCACAATATATCATCATTGTGTTTGAAAAACATATTCTAAGGTCCTTCCAACACCTTTCATGAGGAGTAACTCTAGTTGGACCATATACATTTATAACCCCAACTTTGATGTTTTCCTATTTCGTGCAAAATAGTCCAACAACTCAATTAATTTTTTCTTCTAATAAATTATCATCCCATTTGTGTTTATCCCATATTGTTGCAATAATGCATGAATCTCCTATAGAAGAAATTTCTAGACAATCACCCATATTCCAAATATTTTAAAAATAATCCTTACATTCTCACTACTTAAGTTTGTTTCTTGTATTAACATAAATCTAGTATTATAACAAACTATTAATTCCTTAATAACTCTTTTTTGAGGGGTATTATTTTTTTTTATTAGGTGGAAGAAAAGGTTTTGAAAGGATCCCTGAGCCTTTTACAATCAATAAGGAAATAGAAACATCAAAAAGAAATAAGTAGAACAACAAAAGACACTTCAAGATACATCAACCAAAAAAGGATCCAAGCAGAGGAAATAAAGAAACTAAAGAAGAGGCTAAACCAAATCGAGAAACCCCATATAGGGAATAGAGGAAAACCCATCAAGAATCAATTAAACATCATCTATCTCAGCCTCTTTGACTTGAGAGTCCTAATCTAAACTAGAACTCAAAACTTTTAAATTTCTTCTTTAAGTTACCTAGGAGTAGAGAGGCTTCATCCACATAAGTCGCTATAATTTTATTCACCCTTTGTATAGATGTAATCAGATACTTTAGGCCTAAGAAGTAATTCTTTAGGTCCAAGTGAGGATTTAGATACTCTACAATAACTTTCTTCCTCACAAAGGAACTAAGGTGATGCAATGAACTCAATATGGTGTTAGCAGACTATATAGGATAAGGGATAACATCCACCACCCTAAATTACCAATTAAGAACCACAAGAGGATAAAAAAATCCACCATCAGTGGGAGCTATCACTAAATTCCTCAACTGTGATTTGATTAAGTTTCTAGGGTAACCTTTCTCTCCAAACTATGAGAGTTTCCTAGTGAAGACCAAGATTAGCCATAGAGTCAACAACCCTATTTTCTTCATGATACACATGGTTGAATTGATAGTTCTCCAAAAATTATATATATTTTTTAGTTTCATGTAAGGAATATTCAATAATCTGGGTAGGTGTACTAGATTCTTTCATGATATTTATGATATCCAATGAATCTCCTTCAATATTGACCTTGTTATCCAAACTTTTTAGAAAATTGACACCTTGAAAAAGGGATATGGCTTCTACAATGTGGCTAGTTTAAAATATTAGGTTTTCTACATAAGCAAGGAGAATTTCCTCTTTATTGTTTCTAATCACCCCCTAACACATGATATTCTAAGATTTAAATTTGTCACTTCATCAAAATTTAACTTTAACTAGCTAGGAGGTGGGGGTTCCTATCTAACTTGGGCATGATCAAGCTTCCCCTACTTCAACATGTGATTCTTCCTCTTAAGAAGGCCAAGTTTATTTGTAATTTGGGTTTTAGCCTCACTTTACCACTTACTATAAAGAGGGATAATGGAAACATTTTCAACTAGAGTGTCAAGTATTTTGAAACTAACTTGGGTTATCTTTTTAAATTTTTGAAGTCTCTATTATTTTGTTCCATCCAAACTCCCCAAATGAAATGCAGGTAAATCAACTTCCATAGGGTTCTCATCTAATCACCTTTGAAGGGATAATACCATTGGATACACATCTCAATCATATTTTTAGACTTCACCTAGAAAACTTCAAAGCTTATAAGGAGGAAATTAAAAATCTCTTGGGATAAGGGGCACTCCAAGAAAATATAATTCATAACCTCTCTATTGGATTCACAAAGGTAGCACCTATTAGGAATGGCTAGGTATATTTTTTAGAGATTATCAATTGTAAGGATATTATTTTGAATAGCTAGCCAAAATAAGAAATTAATTTTGGGTGTGATATTTTTGACCCAAACCCGATTCACTGAGATCTAACCCCAACAATATTCCTCCTTTAAATAGTATGTTGATTTAACCGAGAATAAATCATTTTTTTCATTTTCAAGGTCAAAGAGTCCTCCACATCATAGTTATTTATATATTGGGTCCTTAGCATATTGGAGAGCTCTTTACTAGCCTGCTTCTTTCTTTGGACAAACCTGCTCCTAAGCCACTAGGATGAATATATTTTTATATTCAAATCTAGACCATAGAAAGGTCTTCTTAAATTGTTCTACCTTTTGATAAATTTTTGATAGAATCTTCAATAAAGATAAGAAGAACATAAGGATACTCTATAGATTGTATTTGACTAGTTGGGATTTACCTACTTGACTAAGGAGCACCCCCTTATAGCCCACTAGCTTCCTTTGAATTCTTTCATGAACCAAGTTTTAAAGTTCATCTTCTTCCCTTGAAGAGGGGCATCCACAGGTAGACCAAGGGAAACTATGAAATCTCACATTCAAGTATCTAAGCAATTCTTTCCTACCTTCTAAGAGGAGTGTTGATGATGAAAATTTTACTCTTCAAGAAGTTGAATTTCTGCCCTGATACTTTCTCATAAATGCCAATGATTTTCTTGATTTATTTAGCTTGTGGAACAGAGGACCTAGTGAAAAGGATAATATCATCCATGAATTGGTTATGGGAGACTGGATTGAGGGAGGAAGTAGGTCTGATTCCATCAATAGATCCCTAGATAGAGATAATTTTAATATTTTTCTCTAAGTCTTCCACCATAATTATAAAGAGATATGGGGACAGAGGATCCCCTTTGTGAAGCCCTCTATGGATCTTGAAATACATAGTGTCTTCTCCATTGAAAATGATAATAAACATTGTCAAAGAGAAATATTCCTTGGAGAGATTTATCCAATTATGGTAAAAATAAAATTTGGTTAAGAATCTAAGAAAGAAATCCCAAGAGACCCTATCATAGGCTTTGTTCATGTCAAGTTTCAATAAGAGACCAACCTTTCGACTCTTTTCCACTAAGTGAATGACCTCATGAATAGTGATGATGCCATCTATGATTTTACTACCAACAAACAAACCTCCTTATCTAGAATCAATTATAAATAAAGGATATTTTTTAATCTATTTGCTATCACCTTTATCAATATTTTATAGAGGGTATTACAAAGACTTATATGTCTAAAATATTTGAAGTATTTTGCACATACCACCTTAGGGATGAGGACCAAAAAGTTTGAATTAACATCTCTAGGAATATGACTAGATTTATAAATATCACAAATGGCTGCAATCATATCAACCCCAATTATGTGCTAATTTTTTTGGAAAAATAGGGTAGGAAAACCATTCGGGCCAAGGACCTTCTCACCTTCCATTGAAAAAATTACTTTCTTAAATTATTCCTTATTGAAAGGGCTGATTAGATAGGGATTCATATCTTTAGTGAGGAGAGTAGGGATGTTGAAGAGAAGCTTGGAGAAATCCCACTTTTTCTTGGATTCCCTAGGTCCCAACAAGTTCTCAAAATAGCTAACCACTTCAGCCTGAATTTCTAAAATATCTTCAGTAATGAATCCATCAATCTTCAACACTTCTTTTATTTTAATGAATCTTCTATGTTTTAGGGTGGATACATGAAAGAATTTAATGTTACGATCTCCATCCGTTAGGCTAAAATGATGCTTCCCTTTCCAATGTGTTATGATACTTCGCTAAAATATTTTTCTCTCTAGTTTTGGAATCAATTGATAGAATACATTTCTCCATGGAAGTTTCAATATCTATTAATTTCCTCTTTAGGTCAACTTGTAAAAGAGGTTACCAAAGATAGTTCTATTACAACCATTCAAGTTTGCTTTGAAAAATCCAAGTTTCTTAGCAATTTTGGAAATCAAGGGCCCTAAAAATTGATGTTTCCACCATCCTACAACCTTTGTTTCAAGGTCCTCATGTTGGAGCCACATGGATTCAAACTCGAATGGACTAAGAAATTGTTTGTTTATAGAGAAATCCTCCAGAACTAATAAATTGTGATCAGAGCCTATCTTAGGAAGAGAACACATGGTAGCATCTCCAAAGGGAGCAAGACCTTCCTTTGAAATTAGATTTTTGTCCAGTCTAATATAGATAAAATGACTTCTAATTCTTCTATTGCTCTAGGTGAACTTGCTCTATTTCAAGTTCATATCCATCAGATAATTTTTATTCACAAATGGAACAAAATCGTCTACACCCTTATGTAAGATATGATTACCCAATTTTTTATCAAATGTATAAAGAGGGAAATTAAAATCTCCCATCAACATCCAAGATTTTACTTTGAAGGCTTCTCTCATATAACTGAGAGTATTCCATAGAGAACTTTTCCTAAAAATTGAGTTTGGGACATAAATATTAGAAATAACCCAACTACACTTTGAGTCTTTGCAAAAAAAGATGTTTATCAATCTATCCGAGGAAGAAGTCACTCTACCTTCCACTTCCAAAGGATCCCAAAGGTAAAATAATCCTCTAGAGGTACCTTGAGCATGGTTGGTATAGAAACTAGAGTCCTTCCATAAAACCTTTTTTAACTTTTTCAAAATTGGGCTCTTCTATCTTTGTTTCTTGGAGAAGGATAATTTGAGGGTTTAACTCCTTCCTCATTTCAACAAGCAATATTTGTTTTGACTTGCCATTAAGACCTACCACATTCAATGATATAACCTTCATTTGTGGGGTTTATCATTTTGATTCTTACCACCTTTAAGAGTAGTTGCCAAGTGATTTTTGAAGACTTCCTCATTTATAGATTCAACTTGCTATTTTTTCCTCCACTCATCTTTAGGACAAATTGTGAGCCATTAGCAATTTATTCTATTTCTCTTCTAATTTCCTTGTTTGAGAGTTTACCTACTTTTCATTCAACACCAATATTTAAAATCCCTTTTTTTCTAGTTTTTAGTATTTGGCATTGGAGTGGTTGATAAATTTCCACCTTTTGAGTCACAAAAAGAGGGCTTCAAGATCTTAATTCCTTATGAGGACTGTTCAACCAATACTGCTTCATTAATAGCTTCCAATTTGATTTATATACCATTTTCCCTTCCTAGGATTCCAAAATTTCTTTTGTCAGATCTTATAAAACTTCTAATAAATAATCTAGAGAATTTATCTAAGTGGAGTAAAAATAATTACTTCCTAAAATAGGAAATAGAGAGCTTACATGGGTCGTAGACCCCAAAATCTCTCCCTCTTTACTTGGATTGGGATCTTCATTCTCTTGTGTAACTGCTTTACCTTCCTGAATAGTATAATAATTAACCATTGGTGGATCAAATTTATCCTTTAGATAGGACGAGGGAACCAAATATTCCTTTTGGAGCTAAAATTTCTTATGGATGGGAATTTTTATTAGACAAGTAGAGACCAGATGAGTACCCCTACTTTTTACATAAAGAATAAAAGGGGGTTTGTTTTCATTATCAATCTCCTAGACCTAGGAGTATAAATATAAAACTAGATCAATGTAGCTTAGAAGATCAACTTCAAGATCCACATTTACACACATTCTAGCATAAAATATTCTTGATTTGGCCCTAGTAGCCAAGTCAATCATAAATCACCAATCCCTCTTACAATTCCTAGCAAGATGTCCTCATGCCAGAATTGGAATGGAAGTCATAAGAGCTTGACCCATAATGATTTTATGTTGATACTTTAAGAATTTGAGTTGAAGTTAGGACCCCATTTGCTTAGAAAGAGATCACATATTCCAAAGAACTAGGGTCCTCCCCATAGGTTTCTATCCATATCTTCATCATAATTGAGTTTGATGAGAGAAAGCCCTTTGGGAGCACCACAATCTCTAGATGACCCTATGGATTCTATTTGGAGAAGGCCCAATGGTGGATAGAGTCCAGGTCAGGATGTGGGCCCATAAATTTCCCCACTAGGTTGTAGGCACCCTGGTTCATAGTTAGCTTCAGGAGAACATTAGGGACTCAAAGCTTACCTTGGTTAGGTCTAAGGTCAAAATTACATTTGGGAGCTTTTATTGCTCTTTCCCTCCACTTAACCTATGAATAGGAGCACACTCATGGATTAAAGTGAACCTAAATATATAGGGGACACTACACTGGGTCCACTTCCCTTGTTTGGTCTAGGCCTTAGGACCCCACCTCACTGCCATCTATTGACTTATCTTCACACATGTGTGCACGATATGCCTTACGACTTTCACTCATTTCAAATATTTTGTAGGGGTCTTATTCATACCCCTATGATTCCATGATATCATTTTATTCATCAATTTTTATTTTTAGTATTGGGCTTAGCCCCACTTCTTATTAACAATGGTAAAACTTTTATTTGGCTTCCCAAATCAATATCCCTTTGAGGTTTTTTTTCTCTTTGTTCATGCTTTGATGGCCTTCCCATCCTTTTTCCATTTCTATCAACACTCTCATCTTCATCAATCTCTTTTTTTTATTTATATTTTTCATAATGAGACTTATCTTCTAAAGATTTATGTTGCTCTAAAGAATCTAAAATGTAAGGAATAACCTTATAAACACTTCCTTATATTCCCCTAAAATATTAAATTACATGGATGATCCTCCATAGTCATTACTTTCTTATGATACCTTGAAAATCCTAATTTTTCTTTTATATCTTCCATTTGCTTTTCTTTATTGTGCTACTCTTAAAACCCTAATGTGCAACAAATACACTCTGTACTACTTTTTTTTATTAGAAGAATATTTTATGTTGCTTGAGAAAAATGAAGATGATTCCCTAGATTAACTTTGGCCTCATTCACCTCATTCACTTTCAAATTACCCTCCCCATATTCCTTTGCACCATTAACTCCTTTCATATTTGAACTTGCACATTTTAATTCCTCATACCTTGTCATTTTTTCTTCTAATGGTTGTTTTGAGTGAATTATAATGGCCTTTGCTATTTGATGACACAAAGGTGTTTTTATTACCAATTTATTAGGAGTGGAAAATACTTAACTTGACCTAGATTCTCCTATGATATGAGCTCCTTGTTTCAGATTAAACTTTGCCTCATGACCAAAAGTTTGCATTTCTTTTTCCATTATTTTTACTTTGCAATCCCTTGCCATGTGTCTATTTTTATGACATTTGTGACATTGGAATGTAATTTTTCAAAATCAAGTTTTTGATCCCATTCTCTTGATTCAAATTTAATCCTAGTACATTGCAATACAGGTTTTGAAATATCCATGGCAATATATATTCAAGTATATATAACATGCCTTCTTAGTAGTTGGTCCCTCTTGGATGAATGTGCCTAGATTATTTCTAATATTCCTCAAAACCTTCTTACTGATAAGTTGATAAGTTCAAAAATCCTAATGCACACCAAAAACATTTTAACAATCTCTATCTCAACAAAAAAATCTCTCCATTTTCTTAAATATAATTCATATTTGCTCCTAAACAAAGGGCCTCCATCCATTATTTTATTATTTATTTTTGATATGGAGAAGATAACGAGGAAAAATACTTTGAGAAGAAAATTCATGGAGTAATTTGAATCTAATCACCACTTCCACTTGATCCAATTTTAAATATAAAAAAAACCTGGTCAGTATCCATGAAACTCATGGGTTAACCCTCTAGTTTTAAAAATCATATATCATGCTCAATCATCTCATCCTTGATAATCACTTTTGCTATAGTATATATTACCTGGATAGGATTTACCAGAGATTTAATATTCCTCTTAATGCTAACTAGGGCACCCATACTTCCATCTAAGGCATCCTTACTTTTAGTAAGGAATTTAAAAAATAAGTTTCTTGCCATGTTACCTAGATTTTCTTCATATGAATCCTTTAGTTTTTGAGTTTCTTCTAATATCTAGAATAAGAAGTGATACTCAATTCTTGATCACACTTTGCTTCTGACTTCTTACTCATGCTTCCTCCTCTATCCTAGCTTGCAATTACTCCTTTGAGAGAATGTTACCATTTTTGATACAAATGCATTATTACATTTACATTAATCAAAATTTTCATATGAACAATATAAGAATATGCTATACAATCCTACCTCTAAAATTGAAATGTTAAATGTACTATTACATTTAGATTAGATTTTTATTAGAACATATTAAAATATGAGATATAAATCGAAACTTAAGATTAAAACTTACATTCTATTAAATTTTTAAAATCTAATCATTAAACCTGAAGATATTCTATATTTTCATATAAAAATATATAAACAATACATTAATATGCTATACAACCTACCTCAAACTAAAATTTTAAACATACAATTACATTTAAGTTTCTAGTAAATTATATAAAAATATGATATAACCCTAAACCTAAGATTAAAACTTCAAACATTCCATTCAAGTTTTAAAATGTATATCATTAGACCCGTCAAGGTTGTAAACCATTAAAAATAGAGATAAACCCTTATAATATAAGTATAATAATTCCTTGTTTTTCTATACAAGTTTGGGTCCAATTAGGTTTTTTCTAACAAATATTTTTATAAAATAAAAATGACATTAGTTTTTTTTTTTATTAGGGTAAGAAGGGGTTTTATGGTCCCCAAAATCATACATCAAGCTATGTAAGATAGTACAATGTGATGCATCAGCCTAAAAAAAATATTATCATCCACCTACTACTACAATTGAACCTTAGAATACCACATATCAACAAAACAACTTCCAAAACAAGACAAATTACTAGACCACTTCTAAAACATAAACTTAAAATAATTGTAGCTACAAAAATAGCCATTGGGACTATTACAAAGTTTGTGGCCTTTGGGACTATTACAAAGTTCATAGCCTTTGGGACTGTTACAAAGTTCATAGTTGTTGGGCCTTTTGATTGTTTTTATTCTATAGTAGAAGTTCTTCCTCTTTAAGAGTGGCAAGATTTGAGAATGCATTTTTACACTTCAAGCTCTTGAGGTAATATCTAGTTGCAACACATTATGTAGGATATTAATTTTTAGGAAAATGACTATCATCATGTAGACACCAAAACCTAGCCACTTATCCTCCATATATGCTTTCCTACCATTTCCACCCATTATTCATATATATTTATATATTTATTATATATATATATTTAAATATTAATATTTTTATATTATATAATATATATTTAATAAATATATATTTATATAAGTAATTTAATCCTAGACACCCAATTTTACTTAATCCTATCCATCCATCCATATAAATCCATGCCACACCCTAGATTTAATATCCACCCTCCGATATGCTTTCATGTTAGCCACACCATTAGAAACCCTAGCATGCCCTAGGATGGATTATTAATAGGAGCCATTTTTATGGCTCAACCCCTAAATCCCGAGTTTTCCCTAAATCTAGAGTTGAAGTTTACCATAGCACCCACATTCATCATTGCCTCCCTTGCTTAGCTAGATCTGATTCCGTAAACTTTCCATTTAGTCGTTGAACACCTTTGGGCACCTCCTGTCATTCTCGAGTGCCCTTGGGTGGGTTCCCTCCACCACTAAGTGCCTATTGGCATCTTACATTATTCATGAGAACCCACATGTATTTCTTAGTAATCACCAAGCAATCATGGGCATTTTATGCCAGATTTCTACAACCCTTCTAGCCCTCAGGCAACCCTAGGGCATCGTTGTACCAATCCACTACAACGAATTACATCAGATCAAAGAATTATAGATAAGCAAGGTAAATATTTTTATTTTTATTTCATTCTATGCACTTTCAATTTTGTTCATGCTATTTACATCATATAGCTAGGATTTTTGTATTGATTATAGAGGGCCTCACATTGTGGAGCCCTCACAATTGCTACTAACCTACTTGCTATTTTCTTGTGTGTAGATCTAGAAGTGTTACATTAGCATTGTGCAGATGCTTAAGTTGGAGTGACCCAATATCAAATAATCAAAATCCCACTCACTTTTTTTTGGAGAAAGAACCCATTCTGAAGACACCACTAACATTATTTTTATAGTGTTTTGGATAACTTTAGCTATTGTAAAATTTGTATCAAAGGATTCAAATATCCTTATTGTGACAAAGGATTTTTGAGGCTCCTCCCTCATTAATATAAAATCATTCATTGTGTAATATTGGCTTTTGAGTTAAATTTATATCTTGTTATTTGGTGTTAAATTTTTGTCTCCTAAAATGGTGATCATGGTGGGACACACTAAGGGTTTATTTTTATGATTTTATTTGTTAATTTATTTGGTATTTTCTATAATCTTGCAAGGTTTTCAGAAGCACAGATTTCATAGTTTTCACTAGGCTTAGGATTTTTGGAAACTTGTAAAAGGTTTTAGAAGATGCACGAACACCCGACGGTGATCGAGGAACATCCAAAAATGCCTAGGTGCATTCTAGAAATTCCCAGGTTCATTTTAGAAATGCCCAAGGGCATTTTACAGAGAGAGTAGAAGTGTAGGCTATTTTGTAAGTTTACAACTAAAACCCTAACTTTTTTCTTTATGTATTATGGTAATCTTACATTTTTTTTTCAGATTTCTAAGCTAAAAAGAACATCATTAATTAATTTGGGAAAAAAATCATACTAGATTGCATATTAAGTTTCATATTAGTCATTTGCATCCATCCACACTTTATGTTTGAAGTGTCTAATTTTATGTTGTATTCACAAATTGAAAATATTGCATTATAATTTCATAAGAAATGAAAATTTGCATAATTAGTTTACATTATAGGGTTAGGGATTCCTATTTTTGTAGGGCTAAGTAGGAACATTATTCAGATACCAAAAGTATCCCCATACTTGGAAGATTCCATACAGTGGAGTAGATGAAACCCCTAGCTATCTAGAGTAGGCCTTAAATGGTGTACTCTTCATCCTTTGGAAAAATTGGTTTTCTGGGTAGTGGCTTCTGATTTAGACTATTGAAAGTAGTTATCTTACTAAAATTGTATGTACACAATAGTAAATCATAAAATTTAAAAAGAATCACACACTGCATGCTTCACATTTAACATTAGTGGTTGGATTTCATCACCAGCCATTATTTGAGATTTTGTGATGGTGGATTTCATCTCCATCCACTAATATCTATCCTTAAAAACCTTAGGTCACCCATGAGAAAACTTTTTTGATTTAATCACCAACAATAATCTTGTTGGATCGTATGGATTATAGAGTGGGGTGAATAAGCCAACAAAATTCATGTTGACTTATGGGCAAGGTGGATAAGGTTGGGTGGAATTAATGGAACCTAAGAATTGGTGCTAGGAGCTTGGTAAACCTGAATAGTAACAAACAACACAAATAAATGTATTTTAACTAAATGATGTGCAATGCTAAAAAAGAAAACATGTTTTTTGTTTGATTTTTGATTTTTTTTTTTAGTAGTGGTGAAAACCACTATTTTTGTTTTATGTACATATGTTACAAGTTTGGGTTATGAAATGTCTTAATGGAATGGAGGTGGTGGCTCACCAGTAGAATCGACTCACTCTTGTGGAAGAAGAAAGTGAAGTATGGGCTCATCGATGGGGAACTTGTTGAGATAAAACTCATATTTTTTGGTATGGGAAATAATGGGCTCTAATTCTTCTTCAGATTCATTCAAAATTATCAATAAAGCTCAAATTATTCATGGATTTCATCATCAGAATCATTAGGATGGAGGTCTTTTGAATTTAGA
The DNA here is from genome assembly GCA_028583015.1 of Wollemia nobilis. NCBI lineage: Eukaryota > Viridiplantae > Streptophyta > Pinopsida > Araucariales > Araucariaceae > Wollemia > Wollemia nobilis. The sequence continues at coordinate 3,022,396 of JAQPPZ010002979.1, forward strand.
TTAAGCCTTTGGAAGGCCTGTTCAAGAGAAGAGGTGGTGGAAAGTGAATTATAATCTAGACCTAAATGGTAATGCACTTCTTGATATGGAATATCAATAGGCTGAATCACTCCTTGTTCATGCAATTCTAGGCCATGACCTTGCCAATTGACTATGTGAAAATAGTGGGATTGAAATGCTAACATGTTTTGAATATTGGCAAGTGTTGGTTCCTTGGGTTCCTCTAGTGGAGTTAGATTTGATGAAGAATAAATCCTTCCATACACAAAATTTATGCTATTTGGAATTGAACCCATGTTATATACTAATCCTATGGATAAAGGTGGGTCATGTGGGTGAATGAAATCCTTAGCATTAGGAATGGTGAGCGGTGTGATGATGATGTCTTGGATGACATATTCACCAATATCAGGATTAGTGAGGTGGACCTCAACTTGGGATGACATGGAAGGACTATGGTTGGATGATGGCTCAGGGTATGGTGATGGTGAAGATGTCTCACAATCTATCAATTCAACTTGTGAAACATTAGGTGATGGAGATGTATTGGATTGGGTAGGTTATTGAATGAATGATGATGAAGTGGATGGCAAGGATGTTGATAATGTGGACTGAATGTGACCACATGTGCATGTAGTCAATGGTGAATATGATGGGGGTATGGTATCTTGAAGGGGATTGATGATAGGGAGATCCTCAAGAATGGGAAATTTTGATGAGGAATTTTGTGGAGTGGTAGATGGATTGGATGATGGTGATAGGAAAATGTGGATGGAAGGAACCATGGACTCATAAAAATTTAAAATATAATTACAATACTTAAATGGTTCGACATCTGCTAGTTAATTCATATTGGCACATTTGAAACACACAAGATCAAAATTTGAAAGAATGAACTTACATTAAAAGAAGATAATCAATGAATGAGGTAAGACACATATGTTAAACAAACTTAGCATTGATTATTTATTTTTCTTGTGAAATTTAAATTCTATGTTTCATTTTACTGTGTAATTTGTATTTTGGTTTAATTGCTTATGGTATTAACTAGAAAAAAAAAGAAAGCATTAAATCAAGATAATTCAATGGAACCTTCATCCACCTACCCTACCACTTATGTGGTAGATTTCCTAAATGTGACATAGGTAGATTTATCTATAGGTCCCTCATATTCCTTGTTACCCATGACCTCTCATATGGTTGTTCCCCAAGTAGAGTCAATATCACCAACCATTGATCGCCACATTACCCACATAGATATGGCACAAGTAGAATCTCTCATGAAGTCTTCTAACTATACCTTAGAGTTAGTTCCCACCTCACCTAGATAGGATCCTACTTTACAATAGGAACTTGTTTATTCCTAACCACCATCCAACTTTACCTAGGTGTACACTAATCCTCTTTTTGAGGCCTCAATTGTACCTTCCTCTTATATATCTATTCCTTAACCCTCATGTGCTGCTAGCACTTCATACACTTCCACATACACTAACCCCTTGTAGGAAGCACATGTAAATGCTACTGCACAAGTTTCAGCCTCACAAGTTACCATACCAAGTGTAACTTGTTCCCAAAAAAATTCTTCCATACCATCTACCTCCATACCTTCCACTTTTGATAGAGATATTAATGAAGCATGGAAACACTTGAAAAAATTTCTTAGACAACATCAAAATGCTCAATAACAAGTACAAGTGAACCCTAAGACTTTACCAAACTCTACTTATACTGTCCTCATCAACCAAGGTCCATCATGGACACCATAGTCTTCTATGGTTTCTATCATTGTTCGTCCACCAAGTCATACCCATACCCATATTATTCCCATTGGCCAACCCAACCATAACCCTCATGCATCAACCCCATTCCAAAATTCTCCATATTTTCATCATCAATATCCCATTCATCAATTTCCATAAAATTCACCTAGTCATCATCACCAACCTCATCATCATTTGGTCACCCTGCAACATTTTTACACCCCACCTCAAAATAATCAGGTAATTTAGGGCTTCCACATTCCTAAAGAAGACACTTGAATTAAGGCTATGCAAAAAAAAATAGATAAATTAATACAATATACTCCTGGTTTGATAAATCAGAAGCCAACCTTACGTTAATTGATCAACCAACCTATTCATCCTTCGGTACCATCACTGCTATATCCAAAATATTTCACAGTGCCTAAGTTTGAAAAATTCAAGGGAATTGAGGATCCCAAAGAGCATGTGTCACATTTGTACATGCATATTTTAGAATTCAAAATGAAAATGCTCTCATGCTCAAAATATTTCCTCAAACATTAGGAGGAGATGCCATAGAATGGTATAATCAATTGTCTAATCATAGTATTTATACTTTTGAGAAAATAATTGACCAATTATTTGATCATTTTATACTAAATGTTAAAAATAAGGTTTCATTGTCTGATGTCTATGCTTTGAAATAACATGATGATGAGTCTATATACAATATTAGAAACCATTGGAGGGTTGTCATCACCAAGTTGCCATTCACCTTGCTAATGGATGAGCTAATAAAATTATTCACCAAGAGTTGTCTAAAATCTATCTCTTGGATGCTTCAACTATAGACTTATCATTCATTTGAGGAAGCTCTAGCATAGGCTAGTGTTATCGAGGAAATACAAATCCAAGAGAGAATACTTAAGCCTAAGAAAAATGAATGGCAAAAAAAGGGGAAGTATAAAAGCAACTATTCTAGCCAATAAAAATCAACACAGGTTACCCCATACAGTTAGCCCAATCATATTAATAAAGTGGTCATGAGCCATCTGGTAATGGCTTAACAAAAACCGATGCAACCATCACCACAAAAAATTGCTTATCATATGGTACCCTTGATAACTCAATCTATGCAAAATATAATTCCAGTTGTAGAAAACCATCCCCGATGATAGTATATCAGACAAAATCACCAATACACCCCCTTAGTCGAGTCATATTCTTCCCTATTTCGAAGGTTGTACTACACAAACAAATTTTATTTGCTCTAAATCAGACCGGATTATCCCACTAAACATAGTAAACACTATCGAGAACATTTATTTTGCCATTACCATAGGTAAAATGGGTATGGTATTAATAATTTCCATACATTTAAAGACATAGTGCAATAACTTATGGACTTGGGGGTGATCAAGCTTGATAACCCCCTTGCTCAACAAAATCAAAACCTTGGTATTTTTCAAACACCACTTCCTCATCATGAGGAGATGCAACCAAAAATTCCTCCTAATAAATTTAATCACATCCAACAATACCTAGGGTTTGTAGGGGCCATCAATGTGGTCACTAGAGGTCAAAGAAATAATCAACAAAATGCAAGGCAACAAACTCAAGCAAGTGTGTCACAACCTCCCTCATCGCCTCCCATTCAAATTTCATCCAATCCTTCATTACCAATACACATTCCTAGCCAATAAAATCCTCCAATTCCATCCATCAATCACCCCCATGACCATTCATATCATTGAGTAGTTGGTTAAAAACAAGTCTAAATATAGCTTCCACCAAATTTTCAATATACAAGTTAATACAACAATATCCCCCACATTGTGAGACATTAATGGATATTCTCAAATCCATTGAACTACAATCTCAAGATTCTAATGCCTTCAAAAAATTTGTAGGGAGAATTCAAATATGCATGGATCCTTCCATCACATTCTATGACTTTGAGATCAAGCCAATCTCATCAGACTCAGTAGATCCTCCATTGCATATTATGGATCTAATTGATAAGAAGTTGTTTAAAAGAGTCCTAATTGATACCGATTCCTTCATTAATATCATCACTACATCTGCCATTCATCATTTTAACCTTCCTCTATTTCATATAACCAAGTCATCATTCACCTTAAAAGAATTCAATTAGGCTTTGTGTCCCACAGTTGGCCCTGTTGTTTTTCCTAGTGAAGTAGGGAAAAAAATGTTGCACACTATGTTTCACATATTAAAAGGATCTATGACATACAATGTACTCATTGGAAGACATTGGATGAGGGAAATGAGATGTGTTTTGAAGACGTGAAATTTACTACAATGCCTTAAGGACATTCCATTGCAATGTAAAGCATTTATAAAGCATTCAAAGGAAATAACATATAAACTTGTAATATATTTAGGTGAAGCAAACGTATAACCAAATGGTGTATTTATCCTTATATTTAATAAATTTATAGATTCAAATATGAGATTACAAATATCCTCTTGAGGTCTTTTACAAATTGATACAACTTCCATTACAATGTTCAAGGGATCTAGTCCCTTGAAAGGGGCCTCAAAGTGGTGTAAACTATGGCGTTTGATGTAAATATCACATCCCACAATTGAGAGCTATACTTAAAACTATTATTATGGTCTTCTTAGCTCCTTACTTCTGTGTAGAATACCTGCACCTACAAACAAGGGACTAAAACGGGGTTAATAGCATCTGTTTCATAAGATAATGAAAGCCTTGAAAACATAGAAAAAGCAACATATACTATGACTAAACAAAGAGATATACATATGCAAAAACCAATATAAAATAAGCATATGCATATTATAATATAATATAAATGCAAATAAGAAACTTTGGAGGCAATATTAAAGGTGAAACAATGCATAACTGTTGGTCATCCCGGGGTGAGCCAACTAGACCTGCAACATTGGGGATCACCAAACTTGCATCAAAACTCCTCCAAACTACCTCAAATTTGGGCCATAGGTTCCTATAGACATTCTAAAGGGGACTACGAAGGAATTTCTCTAGAATTACAAATTTTTTTGTGGCCATCCCTAGGTGTGCCATGGGTAGACTACTGGTCATCCCCAGGTGGGGCGGTCACAAAACTACCTTGGTTTTGTTGCCTATGGCCTTGGTAATTGGTCCAAAATGGTATGGAAGTGTTTTAAATAGATGGTTACAAAATTTAATTTAATTTGTCCAGTTTTGGTTCAGTGGATTGAGCCTCTTGCCCCTAAAAATGCCTTTGAAGCGAAGAGGGTTTCAAGGTTAGGCAAAGGTGAGTTTTGGTTTGCAATTTATGGGGTTCAATTTGGGCAGCACTTCATGGCTTTGATTTCCAAATTCTCCTCTCTAAAATTGGGAGTTTGGAGCTCCTTTTATATCCCAAGAGGGAACTTAGGGCAAAAGGGCATCTTTGCCATGTGAGGCAGGTGGTGCCATGTGTCCTAATCGCCTCATGGCATGATTGGGAGAAGGTTTCCCATTTGGGTGCTCCCAATAAACTATCCTACTGTCCATCAGCAGGTCCCCAATAAATTTGTGGTGATTGGATGCACTAATGGTAGTATTTGATTTCCATTTAGCACATCCTTTGACTTTTTTAAAGGTCAATTTAGGGACCATCCCACCCAAGGATGGTTGCTGATGGTTGTCCCTGGGTGGGACGGTCACCAACTATGGTCATCCCTGGGTAGGATGGCCACTAGTAGGAGTACCAAAACTTCCCCAGACTGCTAGGAACCCTCCAAAATGAGTTTTGGAGGCTTTCAAAAGTCTTTTTATAGCCTAGAGGAGTTCCTAATAGGGCCATATATTGTCTATTAGAGGGCATATGCAATGCGTTGATAGTATTATCCAATTTACGCAATTTGAGTGTCTACAAATACCCCATTTTTGGGACGCATGATGTGAAATAAAATGTTGAATAAAAATAGATCACTAAATAATTGAATGATAAAGCTTTCTCATTAACCTAATCAACTTTGTATGCCTTAATTTTGGAAAATCATACATTCTTGGAATCCTTTCTATTGATATAGTCGAAGTATTGATTGCAGGTATACCTTTCAGCCGTGTTATAGTTACAGTCTTATGGGGTTTAGGGAATACTAGGTCTTGGTGCCTTGTATCCTTGTAAACATTCACTTGGGTCAATTCCTGAGGTTTCAAGGAGGTCAAGACTATTTAATTTACTTCTTATGTTGATTCTTTGCCCCAGCATGGGCTTTTATCTTTAGCCAAGATTCTTTTGAATGCATGGAATTTACACTTCTAAATTTTTTAATGTTGATTTGATTTATGAATTCATGATGATTACTAAACCCTCAAGTTATGAGTCAATGAGGGTATGACAAATGCTAAAATGATAAGTTGCTTGAAACATATGACTTAATTAGGGCAACTCTTTATTTTACCCATGGTACTATATACCTGTTCGGAGGTGATTTTTGACTATTTTGATGAATAGTTTTGGAATCAAAAGGCTGAATATCTCATTACCGTGGAGCGTTCCATCCATGGAGGCTTCTTGGGGACTAAAATAGAATATTTTTATGCATCCAAAATTCTTATAAGTTCAATCTATATCCCTCTCATTTTCTTGCCCAATATGCCTTGTTTTTGGTGGGTTTTTGGCCCTATTTTTGATATTTTTTATGTTTTTAAGTGCAATTTTCTTATGACCATATGATGGGGGGATGGGGAAAATATCTATGACAATCCCAGGGTGGTATGAGCTAGCCAAATATGCACTCATCCCACCCAGGGGCGATCGAATTGTTTTAAAGCTATAAAAGGCCAAAAAGGGCCATTTCGGCTTGTTTGTGCATGGTACTTGGAGAATTTGGAGAGGAGAGGATGTAGGAGGGAGTTTTATGAAGAAAAGTTCTGCCAAAATTTCACCCACAATGTGATACAATCAGCGCATGCATTGGGTGGTGGAGCTAGTGCAAAACGGGTATGGATTACATGCTTCCTTTGCTCTATTTTATTGAGTTTTTGAAATTTCTGCTCTAATTTCATGACTAAAGTAACATCCATGATTTAAGAAACCATAGTAGGACTTAAATACATAAAATTTAACCTTAATAATGCTTTATTTGCAAAAAATTAGGGTTAAAAACTATTTTTTAATGTTTTTTAAGCTATTTAGGGCATTTTTAAGGGTCAAATTGACCTTATTTTACCCTTGTTTGGGGACCGTCCCTATGATGGAAGGTTACTTGTGGCCATCCATAGGTGGTAAGGATACAAAATTAGGGTCCATCCTTGGGTGGGACGGCCAAAAAATTGGCCAAAAAAGGCCCCTTTTTATGTGATTTTTTAGTGTTTTTATAGCAAAATTTTGCATTTTTAGGGCCTGTTTGACACCCTGATTTGCATGAGCAAATAGTTAGGAGTCGATATAGGCTACCAAGTCTCTTTAAAGTAACTAGAGACCATTTGAATACTATATTCTAGCGTTGGCTTGATGCCATCAGTTTGAAGCAAGTTACGTGGTTAGATTCCATGGTGGGAGACCACGCCTATCTGACTGATTTGATAGACCTATGGGACCCTAGCACTAATACTTTCCATTTAGCTATAGGGGAGATTATGGTGATACTAGAGGATGTGTATAAAATACTACATATTATGATAGAGGGGCACCAGATAGTATCTTCTCTGACAGAGTGATGGGAGGTCGTAGTGTGAAGGTACTTCGACGCGTGTTGGGAGGATGTCTTGACTGATATGATCAACAGAGGGATTTTAGTGTCTATATGGTACCAGGAGGGTGTTCTTGGAATTAGGTACACTTTTGTGATGACCTTGATCAATGACATACTACTACCCAAATCTTCAGGAGATAGGTTCCCATGGAACCTAATAGAGCTAGTCTTTACTCTAGTTGACTGCACATAGGAGGAGCCGATAGTGATGGCTTGGGGTCCTACTTTATTGGCATAGTTATATGGTGAGTTATATGAGATACACTCTCATGGGTGGAAGGTTTTGGGCTGCAAATTTATACTATAGTCTTGGGCTTGGCAAAATATTACAGTGGAGAGATCACAAGGACTATCGTGGACCACTCGAGCAGAGCTACCAGATAGGGATATTGGATATGGAGAGCTATGGATGAGGTCGCATGAGTCAGGGCATAGTCAATAATACACTGGGGAGGTAGAGCACTATGTAGAGGCTTTTACATGGCTCAGGGTAGCAAATATTAAGTGGAGAAACTACAAGGATTATCCTGATAGGGATTAGGCTGAGACACATCTATGTTGAGTTCGATGAGGTAGGTGGCTGATAGGGTGATATGACACAGAGCGAGAGTACTTCTCTTATGATCATGTGCTATGATAGTTCAGGATACACCAGGGATTTTTTGGTGAGCCGATGGTCTATCATCATCGTGGGAATGAGAGGACTCTAGAATGTCCTCTGGTAGAGGAGTTGGGAGATGAGTTAGATTTTGAGGTGGTAGTATCAAACTCAAATGATGTAGGCACTATAGAGGAGTATGAAGCATGGTGGGTCATGCAGTAGTGTCGAGGGGAGGGACCACTAGGAGAGGATGTAGCTGCTATAGTAGCGAATGCAGATAGGGGTGCTCCAAATTATGAGGGTTTTGGTGAGTCTCCAGATGATGAGGAGGAGGACACAGGTGAGCGAGATGTGCATTAGTGTGTGTCAGTCGATAGGGTGGAGCTGATAGATATTCAAGATCCAATAGGTTTTGATGAGGAAGACTTGGGAGATAAGGGTCTGTAGGTAGAGTTAGTAGCATGAGATGCTAGGATCATAGAGCTATAGAGTGATTAGGATTTACTACAGGCACAAGTGCAGAGTGCATATGAGGAGATGGAGAGGCAAGTAGCAATGATAGCTATATTTTAGGAATAGGTTGGTAGATAGGGCCCTAGCCATGGGGATTCCAGTAGTGGTGAGCTAGCCAGGATGCAAGAGGAGATAGCACATCTCTAGGGATTGGTAGTGACCTATTAGACTAGGTTTTTTGAGGAGTGCACCTACATGGATATGATGGATGATGCGATAATATGTTGTAAGGGGCACATATCAGATCAAGAATTAGCTATTGGATCATAGTGTAGCTAGGGGAGTAGGACAAGACACTCATATGCTCGGATGAGGACTTTGAGCACTTCTCAGAGGATGGAGATATCTAGAGGCAGCAGATTAGGGGGGAGCAGGTATGGGAGCTCATGATGGACTCATACTAAGAGCAAAGGAGAGAGTCAAGGTACTGGTCCTATGTGACCATGGTTAGTGGACTTTGATGGTTCTTTTTGGACTTTTGGGTTGCGAATTCAGATGACTCACTTTTATTGTAGCCTATGGGTAGTTTATGGACTATGATGTTGCTTTCAAATTTTACATATATGGATATATATATATATATATATATATATGAATTAGCTTTGATCATTATGTCATTTAACTTCTTTATGATATGAATGCAATTTTATCTTTGCTATATGATGTTATGATGGATTTCTAACATGGATGCATGTATTTATCCAATGATGTGATTTGATGATATGTATATGTGGATGTTTCATTTTATATGCTTTTGTAAATTAAAAAGGTATGCATAAAATAGTCAGTGGCCGTCTAAATATTATTACTAATATTTAACTGGTATCTATCCTAGATCATGAATACCACTTTAAGAAACAAAATATTTAAATGTGTATGATTGAAAGTAATGATTGATTAGTTTTAATTTTGTATGATGGATTTGCAATGACTATTTGACACATTATATGCTAGCACCATAGACTATACAAAATGTATCTTTGCGATTTTCATGTTATTATAACACTTTATTTAATGGAATTTTTGTAACTTTGACTAATATGTGACAACATAATGTAAAATGAAATGGATTTTGTAATATGATATGATATTATTGAGTGGTTTTGCAGATACTCAAACACTCTAGGTACCTAATAAAAAATCATATAATAACAAGACAAGATATTTTGACAAAGTATGCACCTACTAAGATAACCAAGATAATCAATATCCCTGTGTGTGCACGTGAGTTCATTTCCATAATAATATATAAGATTACCCTAGTGTAAATGAGATTTATTCAGCCCATCGGCACTAGATATCATTCTATGAGTCTCATTATCCTGAGTTTTGTACTTAGTTGGATTAGACCACTATATAAAATAAATTACAACAAGCTAGCTCATCAACATTCAAACATTGGTCTATACCTAAACAAGTTGCTTAAGTGATAGACATATCGTCATGCGGGAGGCTACCACCATTGACAAGTAGGCTATCCACCAAAATTGTAATGAGGATCACCTTATGGTTCTCTAATGTTGAGAATTCCAAGGATTCAAGTTTTGGAGTCCCTACCTTTCTTTGATTTTCTCAAGGGAATTTGCTCGTTTTGATTTGTTGAGCAAGGGATTGTAATAGTGATGAGAACCACTATTTATTTTGTTGCTTTTTCTAGTTATAATAATCACTATTTATTTATGCATATTCACGAGTGATAATAATCACTATTTTCTTTGGAATATTTATTTGATATACTTGCCTCAGTGTAGGGCAATATATTTTTTCAATATTAGGGGGATAATAATCATTACTAATTTTCTTTCTTTGGGATACTTACCCCAGTGTAGGGTAAGGGATTTTGGGTAAGGAGGAACTTGTCCTTTTGTCAATTCTCACAATATTTGAACCATTCACATAGGGGGATGAGCAAGATAACCTTTTTTCTTGAAAGTAACCTAGACTACTTTATAGTTTTCATATTTCCTTGCGCTAGACTTGGATTTTTAATGTGAAAAATGTGTTGGGATTTTTATGTATACCAAGCATTATCTAAGTAGGATTCTACCTTCTAAAAATCATGCTAGCTTTCTACAAAATCTAAGAAGACAACTAGATATGGCTGAGTGATCGAAAACTTTAACTATGCTTTACTAATAATGGCTAAGTGATGGGAAACATACATATAATGTAAAGTGTAAATGTAAATGTACTGTATTATACATAGGTGGAAATAACTTGTCATATGATAACAATGAATTTTTACCAGATGCCTAATGTACAGACCTGGTGCTAGGCATATATGATCAATTTGGAATGATGCATAATGCAATTATGAGTATGCCTAATGCAACTATGATTATAATGCAAGTGATGAGAAATGCAATACAATGCAATATTTTTGTATTTTGATGATTTGTTTTTGTAATTTTGATATATATATATATATATATATATATATGTACAAGTTGACCAATGGTATTATGGAATTCCATTGGAGCATTTTGGGTGACCAAGGGGCTTATAGATGCCTTTGGAGCATTGAGGTTTGACCTAGATAGTTGTAAATTGCCTAGGAGTGTTTTAGCTTGACCTACACGGTCATAGAATGCCTAGAGGCATTTCAGGTTGACCTAAATAATAATGGATTGCCTAGGAGTTTTTAAGGTGACCAAATAGATTATATATGCCTTTGGATATTTTTGGATTGACCTAGATGATTTTAGATAGTCTAGGAGATATTTTTTTTATGTGACCCAAACGGTCAAAAACCGCTAGGAGCCTTTAGGGTGACCTAGGCTGGCAACGACACTTAGAAAGTGTCTACAACTTCCTAGGGGTATTTGGTTGTGAAAAATGGGCTTATGTATACCTTTGGAGATTTTAGGGTTGACCTAGATGATCATAGATAGTCTAGGAGCTTTTTTTATGTGACCTAGACGGTCAAAAATTGCTAGGAGCCTTTAGGGTGACCTAGGCAGGAAATGACACTTAGAAAGTGTCTACAACTACCTAGGGGTATTTGGTTGTGACCAAAGGGCTTATGAATGCCTTTTGAGATTTTATATTTGACCTAGATGATCTTAGATAGTCTAGGAGCTTTTTTATGTGTCCTAGATGGTCAAAAACCACTAGGAGCCTTTAGGGTGACCTAGGTGGGCAACAACACTTTAGAAAGTGTCTATGACTACCTATGGGTATTTTATTGGTGCTATAAGCATGAAATGGCTGAAAATGACTTATCTTTATGGTTTTAGACTCTTCATTTCCTTTTATGGATGCTAGGTGATAAGTTCCAGGTCCAATTTGATGTGTAATTATGAATGGACCTAGCTAGTTTGCTGCAAATTTGTCTCACAAATTGGAGGGCAAATTTGAGTTTTGTTGGTTTTCCTTTAGAACTAAATCACCTACTTAAAAGTATCTCTGATGTAATTTCAAGTTGTAATATCTCTTAAGATGCTCTTTATAAACACGTAGATGCTTAAGGGAATTCACACATCATTCATCAAACAACGTTAACTGATCTAACTGAGCTTGCCTAGTTGTATCGTCGTCAATGAATTCCTGCATGGAAATGCACATCGAAAAAATATATAACTCAAGAGGCATGATGGCTTCAGCACCATACACTATTGAAAATGGAGTTGTCCCAATGGGTGTCTAAATGCTAGTGCGATAGGCCCAAAGGGCAAGAGGTAACTAATTATGCCAATATTTATGATTTTCCTGAATAGTTTTCTTCAAGATGGCTACTACTATTTTATTTGATGCCTTTTCTTGCCCATTGGCCTGTGGATAATAGGGTATGGAAAAGCTATGCTTTATGTTATACTTTGTTGTTAACACATGCACATCCTTATTTTTAAAGGGTGTTCCATTATCCGATATTATTTTGTATGGAATGCCAAAATGTCATATAATGTTATGTAGCATGAATTTCGCAATGCAAGGTCCAGTAGTTGTGGTAAGGGGAATTTCTTCCACCCATTTTATGAAATATTCAGTTGTCGTTATGATAAACGTGTGATGGCCCAATGAGGTAGGTGATATTTTACCAATTAAATCAAACCCCCATTGTGCAAATGGACAGACCGATTGAATCGGTTGTAAGGCCTGTGAAGGTACATGTGTTAAATTTGCCTGGTGTTAACACTTCATGCACTTCTTGAAATAAGCATAACAATATTGCTCTAAAGTTGGCCAATAATAGCCCATGTGAAGAATGCTCTTGGTGATGGCCATACCATTAAAGTGGCCACTACATGTACCATCATGTGCTTGGGTGATGGCCTAAACTGACTCCTATGAGTCTATGCAGTGAAGGAGGATACCTTCATAACTCTGATGATACATTATGTCTCCTACTAAGATGGGACATCGACACTAGAAAATCCCTTTTACCTGATTAAATATGAGCAAGGAATCATTGAAAATGTTTAATTTTTTTATTTTCATGGTGATTGTCGTCTGAAGTCCTATGATGAGAGTTTCATACTTGACATTGTTGTTGGTACAAGGAAAATTGAGTTTAAATGAAAGAGGTATGGGAGTCTATTGCAGTGTGAAAAACACGATACCTACACCACCACCTCACTTGAACTTGGAACCATTGAAGAATAGAGTTATGTCCGCCTGTGACTCAAGCTCTGTAGAATTAGGTGATTCTAAAATTTAAAATACTCCATCATTGGGAAGTTCTATATTTAGAAGTTGATCATCCTATAGAGGAGCCTCTACTAGTTTATCGGCTATAACCTATCGTTTGATATATTTTTTTCCAATGAAATCTAGGTAAAATTCTGTCAAAACATTATCCACTTCACCATGCGACTATTATGATATGTTCTACTCATCATGTAGTGCAATGGATTTTATTTAGATACAACATATGTGGTGGGATTTAACATATAATGGTGTAGCTTTTTGGTGGTAAAGACCACTTCTAAGCATAAATTCTCAATATATGCATATCTAACCTCATAACTGACCATTGTGCGGCTAATGTAATAGGTAGCTTGTTATTTGTGAAATTTATTATTTTGGGACAACATAGTGCCCAAAGCTAACTCAGTAGATGAGATATATAAATAGAACGACACTCCTAGTCGCGGTGGAGCCAATACAGGAAGTTAAGCTAAGTATTTTTTTATCTCATCAAAGGCATTTTTACATTCTTCATCCCAATGAAATGATACCCCCTTGTGTAGCAACCTATTCATGGGTCGAAACTTATCTGATAATTGTGCCATGAAGTGTTTTATGGATGTGACCTTTCCTTGCAAACTACATAGTTGCTTAATGGTTGTGGGGGGAGGCATTTCTAATATTTCCTTTACCTTGTTGGGATCTACCTTTATGCCCCTCTTGGAGACTATGAATCTCAAAAGTTTACCAGATGTGACACCAAAGACACTTTTTGGGATTAAGTCTGACATTGTGCTCAATGAGACAATCTAGGATCTTACACAGTACATTGTTCATGGCGTAATAAATATTTTGCCAATAAATCATCCATGTAATCTTCCAAAATCTTGTGCATGTAGTCATGGAAGATATATGTAATGTCTCGTTGGTAGGTGGCACCAACATTCTTGAGGCCAAAAGGCATGACCTTGTAACAGAATGTCCCCTAAGGTGTTGTGAACACCATTTTTATTTGGTCTTCTAGATTAATATGAATATGATTATATCCAAAAAATACATCCATTAGTGATAGCATTTTGTGTCCTGTTGTTGCATCTACCAATGTGTTGATGTTAGGTAAGGGAAATTCATCTTAGGACTCGCTTTGTTAAGATCTCAAAATTTGGTGCAAATGCAAATCCTTCCATCAAGATTTTTGATGGAAACAATGTTTGAAATCCATGGTAGATAATCTATTTATATGATGATATCAGTGTCCAACAACTTTTGTAATTCATCTTTCACCATTAAGGCTATTGTTGGGTGTATTTTTCGTAACTTTTGCTTAACAGGTTTGATCTTGGGGTCTAATGTAAGATTATGTGTGACTATATTTGGGTCTAGTCCTGGCATATCTTTATAAGACCAAGCAAAATATTTAATCCTTGCTTTCAAAGTAGTTGTGAAATCATCTTATTCACTTAGGAAGAGACCTTCCCCTAATTTAATGGTATGGGGATTATCAGAATTTGTATCAATATCCTTGTCAATTGTTGGCTCAATTTACATGTGATACCCATCCTCCAACTGATGTGGGGTGGGAATTAAGTGAATTTCATCAGCTAGGTTTACTTCTTCCATAGGAAATTCAAGGTCAACCTCAGCTTGAAAAACATCCTGAGTAGTTCTTGAAGAAAATTTAAATGGTTGTAACATTTTCTCACAAGGCCAATTGTATCACTCCAAATTTTTTGCATCCTTACATTTAGGCTATAGGATCCATTCCCGGAAGGGGGATGCGAGAAGGATGGGACAATACCTCGGACTAAGAGGCCCTTTGAAGGTCACACCTCTCGGGGAGGGGGTATAAGGGTGAATTTTTGATGGATGGTGGGTTCACCAGGAAACTTTTGAGTGGTAGTTTCCATGCCTAGGTTGAGAATGGGTTTGATGTGTTCATTTTGTACTTTAATCATTCATATCCTAGGTTTTTCCAAGATGAATATAAGCTATTCTATATGCCAATGATGATTTATATGGATATAGAAAACATGAATAAGTGCTAAACATAGAAAGTGTGCTAAATAAGACCTAATGTACCTAATTTTGGATGTCTGATGAAGATTCTAAGGTTTGTAGAAGTCTAGATCATCTCAAATATTACATAATCATTTGTAATTGCATAGAATCATATTAGATCATAGTCGGTCGTTTGAGATCAGACGCGATCATCGTCGACCTGACGAATTCGTCAAAAACCTGCAATTACAGAAACAGATACCAAAAACCAAAATACAACTGCAAAAGCAAGGGGAAATGGTAGAAATAATAGTAAACTTGACTAAATGATAAATCCAGATAACAATTAAAGGAAATGCATTAATTTAATAATTTATTTTAACTTTATCATGCATCTATGCTGAATGAGATGAACTCTAGAATGTAGGAATAAAATAAACTAAGTTAATGCATAAGAAAATGAAGAAATAAGATAAATAAATACAAACTCCAGGCTTCGATTGCCCCCAATATGGACTATAGTCGATATCACCTCCAATCATACGATATCATCGATGATCTGCAATAGGATCGTCCAAAATCATCTAGAATCACCAGCGACAATCCAAGCTTGCTCTGGCTGAAGAACAGTAAAAGTCCTATAAGAAAACTTGAAATACACAATGCAAAGGATGGTGTGAAGGTGTTATAATGCACAAAAAGTTAAAGTTGCAGGGAAATCAGTCAGCCAGGGGGATAAACTGAGAAAATCCTAGTTTATATAGGATTAGGGGGAGGTTAGGAGGTTGGAGATCATCCCAATTTGGGAGATCTCCAACGGGGGAGACTCTAACCGTGCAGAAGCTAATTATGAAAATTAGAACCTATTGAAATAGAAGCTAATTATGAAAATTATTTTTGGGACGAAATTGTCTGGACGTTTGGTTCCAGATGAATTCGTTAGATCTGGGATTATTTCATCTAATCATCGACGATATAGTCCAACGATCAAAACAAATCCTAAAAATGGCATGAAAAACAAGGGGAGCGGGTAATGGGCGATTTTGGGGTTAAAATTCAAATTTTTATCTTTTTACTAAGGTTTAACTACACCAATTTTAGGGTGCTACATTTTTCCCCCTATTTAGTAATTTTTTTGAAGAAAATGCATTAAAGACCAGTTCTTCCCGTTTTACGAGAAAGCAAAAATTTACTCAATTCTTTGGACGACGATTCTAGGTCGAATCGTATGATTGCTTACTATGGTGCCCCCTCCGTGTTTTTACCCAAATCGAATGTTTGAGGTAAAAGCATGGAAAAGAAAAATTAAAAATGTTGTTGTTTTTAAATAAAATTAAGAAAAATAGGGTAAAACCCTAATTCATTTTTATTGTTCATTTTTCACTGTTTTTAGAGCTCTACAGACAAAATGGTTGAAATAGCACACAAATCGACAGAGGTCCGACGTGGGCTATGGGTAAGAATCTAAACCTAGTGAATTATATTTTAATTTGATTTGTGTAATTTTTGATTGAAATTTTGACTGTTTTGGGGCATCGCGGCCGTTTTTAGGCCGTTGACGATGTCGGGATGAAATCATCCCAATTTCATCGAAATCGTCCCTAGATCGTCGATTTCGTCTTGGGGAAAAATCGACGGAATAGGGGCGATCCCATCCAATAGGAGGTGATCCCCAAGTTGAGAAATTGGACACAATTTCGTCCTACTAAGGATGATTTGAATTAATTTAGGATGATACCATCCAATGGTGGACGATATCATAATTTTTATGAAATTAAGCTTGTTTGAATTGCATTAAATTGATTGTAATAATTGTTTTATTAATGAATTTTGTTGCTTTATTATTTATTTTGTAGAGGGGATTACTAAAGAGTTGGAAATAGAAATACAAGGACTGAGGGATGATGTGGCTGCGCTCAACCAGGTGGAGCGATACCAATTGGTAGAGGTCAGACTCTAGCATGTGGAAGAGATGCCACAAATATCGACGGACATGGGGCTATTGACAGCCCTAGCAGAGAGGTGGTATCCGGGGTCGTCCTGCTTTTGGTTATCGATAAGGGAGATGGCTCCCACACTAGAGGATGTATGGAGGATCTTGAGGATCTCCATACAGGGATGGTTTATGACTCTTATGGCCAATCAGGGCTAGGCTATGATGAGGCTATGTGGAGACCCGAGCTTCACCTTGGAGAAGGGTGGAGTGAACAAGTCTCTAAGGTAGATGCCTGGGGCATCTAGGTTGACTTAGGTTTTGGCAGGGATAGTGGGTGGCCTACTATTGTGCCACCAGAGTGGGTGTAGATTACCATGGCTCTTGTCAGATGTGGTCTATGACATGAGAGACCATGGGTACAGATTTGCATGGGGTAGCTTTGTACTGTGCCGCTTGTATAGGATCCTACATGGGGTCATATACAAGGGAGGCCGATGTCTGGTTTTGACATCACTACTACAGGTTTGGTGCTAGGAGCACATTGTGGTGCAGAGTTCGATAGGACTCCCACTGATAGGGGTTGACCGAGAGAGACCTTGGGTTTTCTATTGGTGGCTAAAGAGAGGGTCACAATGGCAGATAGATCTACTGATGTCACAGAGGTTGCTAGATGACCTCATATCAAACCAGATCACCTGGAGGCCATGGAGAGAGCACCCAGTGTGGGGAGAGGATGGACAAGATCTGGCTTGCATCAGGCAAGTCTACTGGTTGAGGATGGAGTGGGGAGAGGTAGAGCTCCACCACTATGACCAAGTTTTGTGATAGTTCGGTCTACAGCAAGGGATCCCTTCTCTCAGGGACTATGAGATTCCCAGACTATTTGGTATAGTACTACACTGAGTGGGGCTCCAGATATACAATGATTCTAGAGCTAGGACATGGATGATGCCTCCATATAGCTAGTGGATAGGGATGATGCTAGGGTTGTAGATAGATATGATGCCTGGTATGTAGGCATCTACCCTCCTCAGATGACGAGGGCACAGGGTTTGATGCACATGGTTGTGTGACAGATGGGGAGGTAGTGCCAGGATACCATTTAGGTAGCATAGGGTCACAGAGGGAGAGAGTAGCAACGATCTCTGAAGGAGAGAAGCCAAAGGATGCCATAGGCTCCGTAGAGACCACAACGGACAGGGAGGAGGGAGGAGGGATTCCATTATTAGAAGGGGGAGAGGCCACCATCACTCGATAAGGGCAAGGGTGTCGAGGTAGGGGAGAACAATGATACGGTGCCTCTCCAGGCTGAGGTTTTCCACCTTCGGGCTTAGGTGCAGACCCTACAAGATGAGGCTACATAGCTTAGGGCTTGGAGTAGAGGGTCAAGCATGCAGGAGTTGGCATGGTCTATGGCTCAGACCGCATTCTATCTGGGAGTATACTTCCAGCTAGTTCCAGAGGGCTAGAGGTTACAACTGCCAACCGACATTGCAGAGCCAATCAGGGTGGTATCATCAAGGACATCCTCACGATCGACGATGAGGACCCGAGACACAACCCGGACCTCTATGGGACCACCTCCTCCATGTCAGGGTGGGGGAGGAGATGAGGCCGAGAGCTCAAGGACTTCTCGAGGCTAGCTGCTATAGACTGTAGATTGCATATATTATTATTTTTTTAGAGGATTGAGTATTCCAGGGTATAGATTGTGGCATACCAGTCCAGTTTTGAGATGATGTACATAATTTATTGATATATATATATATATATATATATATATATATATATATATATATATATATATGGTCTTTTTGATGATATGACTTGTGTATATTTTGTATGATGCTTTAATTTTGGATTTGTTTGGTTGTTGATTAATGATTCATGTAATTATGTCATTTGAAATAAATTATAATTTTATGTCATGCCATAAAATTTAAATGAAATAATCTGATGTAAACAATTGGTTGTTTTGGTGTGATTTGATGAAAATAAAGGGACTTCTAACAATAATTGCAAAGGACATTGTTGCTATTATAGACCATTTCATGGAGTCACCGCTCACTAGGTCGTCAAGCTAATCCCAGTATAGAAATATTGCTAAAAGTAAAAGAGTGCTTAAGAGACTGTCTTAAGACTTTGTGTTGTGATGATGAAAATGATGATGGTGATGATTTGTTTTCATATTTTCATAAAAATATTATGCATGAAATATATTTTTTGAAAAAAATGATTTTTGCTAGGCATAAATTCCTAAGTGTGATAAAATTTTGAACAATTCCTTAGAAATTATACCATGGTTGCAAAATGGAATGTTGACATAATGAAATGAAATAGAAAAAGTGTTCGTTCTTTTTAAAGCACAATTGTGTAACATAATGATGTAAGCCATATGTTTTTATGAATTAAAATGAATGGGAAAATAAAATTAGAACAATGGTTTGCGCTAGGCATAGAATTATAGGTATAGAATTATACCATCATCGCGACATCTAAGAAAAGGAAATTGATATTTTAGTTTTATTGCATGATTGATTTTTGATTTTTGAGATAAACAGAAAAAATATAAACATGACTTTATTTCCTATATTGTTTAATATGTTGTTTGAAAGAATTTTTGGATTTTTGAAAACAATGTATGTAATTGTTTTTATACTAAACAAATATTCTCAAGTAAGAAGATGAAATTATTCCAAAAAGAGTTGTAGAAATATTTTAAATTATCTCAAAGACAAAATGTAGATTTATAAGGAACCCTCATGACCATATGTGAGTTCATTTGTTGATCTTGATTTATCATAATGATACAAAAAATCTCTCAAATACAATGAGTCGGATAAGATATTCCCTTAACCGATCAAATACTTTTTTCAAGTCATCTAAATGATCAAATTATTTGATGGAATGAGCTAAAATATCATCTACATAATCATGTAGAATATCATGCATCATATCATGAAAGATATAAGTCATGGCTCTTTGATAGGTTGCACCTGCATTCTTTAAACCAAATGGCATCACTTTCCAACAAAATGTCCCCCAAGGGGTAATAAAGGTTGTTTTAGTTTGATCTTTAGGAGCTATCCTGATCTGATTATAACCAAAAAATCCATCCATTAAGGATATGATTCCACTCCCAGCAGTAAAATCAATGATCTGATCCATGTTGGGAAGAGGAAAATTGTCTTTAGGGCATGCAACATTAATATCTCTAAATTTTGTGCAAACCCTAACTTTGGTAGCTTCTTTCTTAGTTACTAGAACTACATTCGAGATCCATTTAGCATAATCAATGGCTTGTATAAAAATAACCTTCAGGAATTTTTCTAATTCCCCTTTGACTAGTAAGACCACTTTAGGATGCATTTTTCTAAGTTTTTGTTTAACATGTTTAGCATCCATATGGACTACTAGGTGATGCATAACTACAAAAGGGTCTAATCCAGGCATATCTTCATATGTCTAAGTAAATACATCTTCATATTCCTTAAGAAATGCAATGTACTTATCCTATTTTTCTTGAATCAATTTTGATCCAATGTTGATTATGTGAGGATTATATTTGGTTCCAATGTTAATTTTTATGACATTTTCTACTTCCATGTGTAGATATCTCTCAAAATGATGTGGGGTGGGTGAAACACCCAATTCTTGTAATTATTTTGAGGTTAACTTGGGTAATTTGTCTTGAGGAGTCTTGGCCTCAAGCTGGGCTATACTAGGTATAGATCCATCAAAATAAAATTCATGATGTAATAGTTCCTCAATGGAGACATCATGGAAGATGTCTCCCTCCAACTCATCGACAAATTCAACGATCATCTCAGGGTAGGCTATAGATAGCATATTACATGTAAATGGCTTATTCATTAAATGCAATACATCATGTTTATCCAAATAATATTGGTAACATATGAGATGGTTATCATCCTCAAATGGGAAGGGCTGAACTTTACTAGGAAATAGGCCCACACCACATCGGGTGGGCCATGGTTCTACCTCAAAATGTTCTTTCATACCATTTTGTAAATGTCCCAAACCTTTCCCTTTATATCCCAATTTAAGCATTATAGGCTTAGCTTTAATATACTCATTAGTAAAATAACATCGAGCATATCCATCATAATGTGTCTTAATGTTTCTAGGCATTCTTCCCCAGTCATATCCCTTATAAATAAAAGCACAACTCTTGACTTGGTAAGTACTTTCGATAGGTTGTGGGAGACCCAAGGTACGAGGAGAGGGCAAGAAATTATTTAAAATAAGGGAATCTTGCATAGCAACGTTTGTCTCTTCTCATATAAGAATTTTAGATAAATCAGGTAAGAGCTCGTCAATAAGAACATAAGAAGTAGAAGGAACATTTCCATATCTTCTGATGCAGAAACCATGCCTTTGGTGTATGTAGATGGTGTAGAGATGTCGATGGATGATTCTATAGGTATGGAAGTTATAGGAGTAAAACAAGAAGCATTAGTTGTGGGTTTAGGATATTTTTGAGGTCCTAATGTAGTTTGTTCAGAACATGATTGAACTATATGTAGAGGTGGAGTTGATGGAGAAAAAGTAGATGATGTTGTGGGTGTGTGTTTCAAAAATTTAGATGGATAATGAGAATTATGATGTGTGGATGACAGAGTAGGGCAAAATTGAACTCCAACAGGTTCTGCCAAAGCACACATATCAAAGGGTCTGGGATCACCATGAATGGTAACCAACTGATTTTTAAATTCAAATTTAACACATTGATGTAAATTTGAGGGAACGGCTCGCATCGTGTTGATCCAAGGGTGACCCAAGAGTATATTATATGATGCAGGGCAATGTACAATAAACACGGTCATGTCTAAGGTTCTTGTACCAACTTGCAATGGGATAGTAATAACTCCACACGTTTCTTGTGTTTTGTCATTGAAGGCTTTTATGATCATATCAGTTCTTTTCATTTCATCACTTCTAAACCCAAATATTTGGTAGAAGTCAAAAGTACAAATGTTTAAAGATGAACCATTATCAATCAAGACTCATTTAACTGCTACATCTCCAATTAGGGCAGTAATATATAAGGGGTTATCCTTATGTAAACTATGTTGTGGTATATCTCTATCCTAGAAGTCAATACAATCGACTTCTCAAGTTATGATAGTATTGGCCATGGATTCAGGTTGAATATTTTGTGGTACCATAATTTGGCTTAATGTGTGCATTAATTCATCCCTATGTGTAGGAGAATATCTTAAAATGTCCAAAAGGGAAATTCTAGTTGTAGTATTTGATAATTGTTCATTAATATTATAAGGAGGTTTAGATTGAACATTAGGCACATGATTCCCTTTATTAGGAAATTTCAAAACAAATGGAGCTGATCCATCATTCTGAGTTTGATCTTGTTGAGAATTTTGAGCCTGTTGTCTAGTAACAGCTCTGATGGTACCTATAATATTATTTGGATGATGAATGGGTATTGGTCTAGCATTTATGGCTTGTTCATTAGAAAGTAATTGGTGAGACGATGGTCGAGTAGTGACTCTTCTTGGAAATGGTTCTTCTGGAACCATAGAACTTGTGATAGGTTGAATAGGATATGATTCATCTTCAGAGCTATTCGATTGATTTGAAATGATTTCCATGTCACTTTCAGTCTCATATTCTGTATCACTAAGACCAGGTGTCTGAATATTATATAGAGGCCTGGTTGTAACCATGGATAAAGTTGTGTCAAATATTTCCAAATCATGAGTAGGTAAATGCCCACTAATAGTTCCTACATATCAGGTAGGAGGGGGAACATTATGATGTTCAATTTGATTAGCCACTTCTTTACCGTGCTTTGGTAAAGGATGTTGAAATATGTCCAATGATTGATTGACATTCTGATTCTGATTTTGGGGGATGTTCTTTTGAGAATTATTGGGAGGATTTTGTTTAGGTTGAAAGGCTTGCACCTCCATCTCATTGTTATCAATTAAGTCTTGTATTTTATGTTTTAATATTTTACAAGAGTTGGTAGCATGTCCAAGTCCTCTATGGAAATCACAGTGTAAATCAGCTCTATATCCGGGTATAGTAGGATCAGGTTACCGGATATTTTGTAATTGGATCAAACCTCATGCTAATAATTATGGGAGAATGGTTGATAGAGGTTGATTTAACCTAGTAAATTCTCGAGGTGGTTTATCAGGAGGTTTCAATATAAACTTCTCCGTTGTTTTCATAGTATTAACATTAGCAATGTTTTTGCTATCAGTGACTCCATCACCCACAACTTGTTTATTCTTATATTGATTTTTGGATGTTTTCTCATCATCTTTCTTTTTAAGCTGACCTCTCCTAATGAGAGCATCTTCCCCTCTTCGAGCTAAGTCTATAGCTTGATCGAAGGTGGTCAAGGTAGCAGTTGATAACTCATAGGATAGTTGTTCTTGTAAATTATTGATAAATATATCTAGCATTTCCCGATAAGGTAACACAAAGTGTAATTTTCCTATTAATTGTCTCCATCGAGCTAGGAAATCAGCAAAACATTCATATTTGTATTTTTTTAAGTTGTACAAATATTTAATAGTTACATGCCTTTCGATGTAGGCACTAAATTGATGAACAAAATACTTGGTTGTTTCTTTGAAATTCCTCAAAGAATGAGTGGGTAGTTGATAATACCACTCCAATGCCATCCCTCCTAAACTTTTTGGGAACATTTTTAGTAATAACAAGTCATCATGTGATATATCATGACATGCTATCCTAAACATATGAAGATGCTCTATGGGATCTTTGGTTCCTTTGTATATAGGTAGGACAGGCATAGGAAAGTGTTTAGGATATGGCTATGCTACAACTATAGGATCTAGAGGCTGACTACACATCTCTCGATAATTGTATGAGGGATGGTAGGGATCTATCTGGTCCATGCGGGAAACTAACTATTTCACCATGGCTTCTAGATTACTAGTTTGTCCACCATATTGGTTCGGTGGTATGTGAGCGTATGATGGCGTGACGTAAGGATTAGATGCTATATTGTTATTATGCAAATGGTTGGTAGGGAGAGTATTATGAAGAAGATTTGTAGTAGCATTATGTTGTATCCCAGATTGTTCTAAATTGGTTTTTGGTTTTTTTTTGGGCTTTTATTGATTTGAGGTATGTTGATCAATAGCTTGGCAAAATAGAGCAGTGAATGAAGGTTTCTTTTGTGTGGGAATAACTCTAGTCTTGGTAATAGGCAATCTAGGTGGTTGGGTAACCTGTCGTTGTTGCATGTTCTAGATTATAGTGACCATATCCAAATTGGATGGTCCAGCTTGATCACTTTCTTGATCAATGAAGGACAAGGGATTAGTGCATGTGTGATATATTTCTTCTAGGGTTGCTTGAGTGTCACTAATTTTATCCTTGTCCATATGGACTACTCTATTAAGAGTGCCAATATTAGTATTGAGGAACTTCCAAAAATGTTCCATGTTCTCAAAAGTAACAGCTCCTTTCGAAGACACTTTAGGGGATGAGGATCCTTCCTCTCTAACAGTTTATTTTTGTTCATTTACTACAACAAACTCTTCTTCTTGTTGGTCTAAGGTTCCTTCTTCCTGAATTGGGTCTTCAGGAAGGACATCTGATTTATTTAATGGTCTTCCTAACCAATCTTCTTCTACTTCAGTCTGTTTTCCATTCCTAAGTCTAGTCATTATGCTTAAACTTAGATTTTAGCATATATATATATATATATATATATATATATATATATATATATATGTGACAAGTTTTGGAGGTATATATTTTAATTATATACCTACTATAATACTTAAAAGAAAACGTTTTAATTTTTTTGTTATATTTTTGTTTTGTTTTTTTGTTTTTTTATGATAATATTATAAATACAACAAACAACATACTAAATGCAAGAAATAATAATAATAAAAGAATGGCTTAGTTTTCTATAAATAGTTTATGGATATCATTAATAGGATCAAGTTCATCAGGAGTCATGAAATGCTCCTCTTCAAATTGGAAATGGTTTTTCAAAAATTTGACAAAGTGTGCTATGGTGATATTATCTATCTCAGATTCTGACCTGTAGAAATAAATTTCATGGCAATACTCTCGATATAACACAACTCTAGGAAATCTATTCCATCTCTTTCTATCCGTAAAAATGACTTCTTGATCCTCTATACAAGATAGAAATTTATGTACTACAACTGCATTGTCGAGGTATTCCTCAAAGGTGTACAATTCGAAAGACATAAGGGCTCTTTATCTGCTAACCACCTATGGAAAGCTCTCTGAAGTTCATGATATAAGGTTACTTGGTCAGGATCCAAGATTCTATCTAGGACAAACCTCTTAATTTGCCTAAGTTCGATCGACCTAGATGAAATAATACCCAATATCCTATTAAGTTTGTCCCATAAAGGTGGGACTCTATATGTTTGAGATACTCTAGGCAAAGAGGTAATATCTATGGATGCTAATTGATTTTCAAAATTAATGGTGACAACTCATATTTTATTATAATCTACCATCTAAATATGATATGCAATCTTACTTGTTTGTCTGATGATTCTAAATGCATTTATTATTTTTATGTTTTTTTGGATTGTTTTCAAAAGGTTTTAGTTTTCACGTCGGGTTCACCAAAATGTATCGCTCCAAATTTTTTGCATCCTTACCTTCAGGCTATAGGATCTGTGCCCGGAAGGGGAATGCGAGAAGGATGGGACAATACCTCGGACTGAGAGGCCCTTTGAAGGTCACGCCTCTTGAGGAGGGGGTATAGGGGTGAATTTTTGATGGATGGTGGGTTCACCAAGAAAATTTTGAGTGGCAGTTTCCATGCCTAGGTTGAGAATGGGTTTGATGTGTTTATTTTGTACTTTAATAATTCATATCATAGGTTTGGCCAATATGAATCTAAGCTATTCTATATGCCAATACTGATTTATATGGATACAAAAAACATGAATAAGTGCTAAATGCAGAAAGTGTGCTAAATAAGACAGAATGTACCTGATTCTGGATGTCTGATGAAAATTCTAAGGTTTGTAGAAGTCTAGATCATCTCAAATATTACATAATCATCTACAATTGTACAAAATCATCTCAAATCATAGTCGGTCATCTAATATCAGACACGATCATCATCGACCTGATGAATTTGTCAGACAAATTCATCAGAAACCTGCAATCACATAAACAGATACCAAAAACCAAAATACAACTACAAAAGTAAGGGGAAATGGTAGAAATAATAGTAAACTTGATTAAATGATAAATCCAGATAACAATTAAATGAAATTCATTAATTTAATAATTTAGTTTAACTTTATCATGCATCTATGCTAAATGAGGTATACTCCAGAATGCAAGAATAAAATAAACTAAGTTAATGCATAAGAAAATGAAGAGAGAAGATAAAGAAATGCAAACTCTAGGCTCTGATTTCCCCCAATCTAGACTACAGTTGAGATCGCCTCCAATCGTATGAGATCATCGATGATCTGTGACAAGATCGTCTGAAATCATCTAGAATCGCCAACGACAATCCAAGCTTGCTCCGGTTGAAGAACAGTAAAATTCCTGTAAGAAAACTTGAAATGCACAATGCAAAGGATGTTGTGAAGGTGTTATAATGCACGAAAAGTTAAATTTGTAGGGAAATCAGTCAGTCAGGGGGATAAACTGAGAAAATACCAGTTTATATAGGATTAGGGGGAGGTTAGGAGGTTGGAGATCATCCCAATTTGGGAGATCTCCAACGGGGGAGACTCTAACCGTGCAGACATGCTTTTTGCCCAAGTTAGAGAAGTTGTTGAAATAGAAGCTAATTATGAAAATTAGTTTTGGGACGAAATCATCTGGATGTTTTGTTCTAGAAGAATTTGTCAGATCTGGGACGATTTCATCTGATCGTCGACGATATTGTCCAATGGTAAAAAAAATCCTAAAAATGGCACAGACAACAAGGGGAGTGGTTAATGGGCTATTTTGGGGTTAAAATTTAAATTTTTATCTTTTTACTAAGGTTTAACTATGCCAATTTTAGGGTGCTACACCAATACTCTGAGGGTGATGGAGAAGAATCTCTCCGATAAAAGTCAATTACCTCTAAATCAAGATGTAATTGCTTAGATGGGTTATTTGGATTCACCAATGGTGTCATTAAATCTATGGAAATCATGTTGATGGATACATGATCTCCTACTCTAGGGTGAGTGGGTCTAGAGACTGGATGTTGTCTGATAACTCACGGGTGTGGCTCGAGTGGAAGTAGAATAACTGGTGATGGCTTATGCAGAAGAGGGTGAGACTACTCTTCATGAGGCAACAAATGGCATCAGATGGATCCTTGGACGAGGAATAATATACAAAGATAATACTCATCCTCATAATCCAAGGGGAACATGCAATTGTATTCATCATCTAAGCTATGGTAGTTAATGGGTGTGACACCATAATCATCTTTGTCATCACTCATCCATTCATGAGGAGGACCTTGGTCTTGTTCCTCACTATCATATTGCAAGGTGTGTGAGCTCTCCCCCACTTCATGGGGTTGGGTGACATCACTAGAAAGACCTTGATCTATAATTTCTATGGTAAAATGATCTCCCAAGAAATGAACATGATTCGGATTAGCATATGGGTCACGGGCGAGCTTAGCTTGATGACTTAGGCATAGGTATTTGAGACTCTCGGTGAGGACATCCAACGGTACCGGTTTATTGTTTCCCAACCTGGATCTATCATATGGAAGTTGATATTGGGGTTGAAAAGGAACATGGTTACCCTAATCATACAAGCCAAGACCAAACCCATGCCAATTACAGTGGTCTAAGTACCGCAATGCATAGTATGGATTTGAAAAATAATTTACATCCTTAGAAAAGGGTTCATCATCATATTATTTTTGAGGAATGGGTAGAGCTCCATACTTTACACCTCCATATATGAAATTTGTTTTATTAGGAGGTATACCAAGAGGTACAATGATATCTATGGGAAGACAAGGTCTTCCCATGTCTTGCACTGTCTCCAGTTATGGAACTATCATGATATTTCTCACCAAGTATTCCCCTATCCCTGTGCTAGATATCTGGACTGTGACGTGGAATGGCAAATATGGATAATATGGAATGGCAATTTGAGGTGATCCAGTGTTCATCTCTAGAGGTAATTCCTCATTAATTAAATAAGGAACCTCATCTGTGGATATGGTAGAAACTAATGGTGGGCTCTCATCAATAGGCCTCTTCAACATGTTCCTCGATGGAGGGTTTGATGATGTCGAAGCCTTCTCTGAAGGTTGCGATGATGAGGATGGAGTAGATGATGATTAATGTGGTGGAATGGGTAGAATTTGACCAGGTGTATTTAATTGAAAGTCGGTGTGATTCAAAGTTAATGTCGACTCTGGCATTTACTACAACATGTTGCAGTATTTGAAGGACTCTAGATCGGTAGATACTACATGTACTTTGCCTTCATGAGTGTATTTAAGACATTGATGTGCTATGGAGGGGACACACTTCATATCCCATATCCAAGGTCTTCTGAGCAAAATTTTATAAGCTATATCACCCTCTAACACATGGCACAATTTCGATATAGTATTTTTCCCCACCTGAATGGGTAGAACTATGGTACTGATAGTAGAGCATATTGTGTCATTAAAAGTGTGAAGAGTGTAAGTTGATGCCACAAAATGAGATGTTGGAAACTTAAGGTGCTTTAGTGCTTTAGTTTTTATGATGTTACTTGAGGACTCAGCATCTATAAGCACTCTCTTGTATGGTATCTCATTTATACATGCAATGATGTATAAAGGAGAATCTACCATATCATTGGCTATTTATTTTAGCTCATGCTCATGAAATTGTATGACTGGTTCTTTACACTGTTACACATGTCCCACAAAATATATGAAGAATTTGGACTCCTACGGCTGCAACTATATGGATTTTAAAATGTCTATCAAGGCATCCTGATGTGGAGGTGATTGTTGGATCAACTCATAGATGGACATTCATGTTGATGTGGTCCTCAAGCTTTGTGCAAGATTGCTCTTAATTGTCACTATTGGCCTAGAAGGAAGACCCTATATTATATGTGGTGTAGTTTGTGACATAGTTGGAACATCATTCAAAGCCGTAGGTTGTATGACTTGACTTGGATATTTCTTTTTCATGGTCATAATAATCACCATCCCAACATACCCTTAAACAGGGTGTTTTTGGTTCACCTCATTCATCGATTTAGTAGGCGCTGTCTGTACCTTGTGAGTTGGTAAAGGGTCTTTTAAAATACCCATTTGTTGATTGGTAGGAGATATTGGAGCATCTATAGTAAGCTCATTCCTCTCAATCATGTCTTGTACTACTTGTTTAAAGCCATAGAATGATTGTAAATCATGGCCACCTTGCCGATGAAACTTACAATATTGATCCTCTTAGCATCCCATATGCTTGGGTTTGTCTATTTCTATATCATTGGGTTTAATATCTAGTAAATTAACCATCTATGTAGCCCACGAATGATAAAAAATGGAATCAATGGATTCAACGATGGGAGTAAATTGTCGTTGAGGGTAATGTTGTTTTTGTCCATGGTTCGCTATACCATTATTGTTATAATTCGCAGGAGGAGGTTGAGCCTGATAGTTCACATTTTGGGGATGTGTAACTTGAGGTGTAGGAATATCTATGGCCACTTGATTGACCATAGCTGGATTTGTAGGTGCTGAGCTATTATTAGTATTCTTTTTCCACTCCTTACGAGGTTTTATTATTTATCCTTCTTGGATTTTTATTTCTTCTATGTTTCTAGCCTGTGCTAGAGTTTCTTCCAAGGTAGGGTATTGTTGTAATTGCAATGTCAAAGAGATAGGTCTCAAACAACTCTTTGAAAACAAGTGAGTTAATTTATTCACTAGCAATAGATAGGGTAGCTTAGCCAAAAGTGTTTGCCACCTATTTCCATAGTCAGTGATCATCTCATCCTCGGTTTGTTTCATTCCTATGAGGTTGGTTAATGTCACCTTTATTTTGGTTTTTAAGGTGAAATGTTCCAAAAATGCATTAGAAAATTGTTCAAATGTGTAGATGCTATGTTTTGGAAGTTGGTTGAACCACTCAATGGCAGGACCAGTGAGGGTACTCAAGAAAGTTATTAGGAGCAATGCATCATTGCCCCGTATGTTAAAGCACAAATTTAAAAATCTTACGATGTGATCTTCAGCATATTCTTCGCCATTGAATCTATCAAATTTGGGCATTTTGAAATGCTAAGGATAGACCAGGGAAGGAATGGATGAGTTTAATGGCTGGTTCTTTACCTAAAAAGTAGGCTTTTGAAGCCCATTTCCAGCTGTCTTACCTTTTATATTTTCTAAGTGTGTAAGAAAAGCTTGATATGCATATGAGGATTTGATTTCCTCTTCTTTACTTTAAAATTGTATATGTGGATAAGGAATATTAAGCCTAGGTTGAGGTGGTTGATTAACATCAGCCACACCTCCATAAGGTGCTTCTACATAATCCTCATCTTGTTCCAAATCATCGTAAGCCCCATAAGGTGTTTCAGGTATGGGCCTACAAGAAGGAACTAATGCCTATTGAAGGGGATCGATATTTGGCCTATCATATGCATTCTGTTCAAGCCTACGAGGTCTAGGAGGAAACACAATATTAGGTCTAGGAGACCTATCTTATTGGAAATTTGGTTGCCTCAAGTGAGCCTCTTGTCTACGTGTACTTGGAATTACAGCTTCATGACACAAAGTTTCTTGAATTTTGAGTTCAAGATTTTATTTCTCTATTTGCTGTCATTGCTATAAGATATCTAAGTGATGTTTGTCTAACCTAAGTTGATTAAACTCAGCTTGGCAATCAACATATCTCTAGACAAAATTATTAATTTGATCAACTGTATGAGGTCTAAGTGCCTTAGCACTATTGCTTTGCTATCTATCTTATTCAAGAGGATCTATAAGATCAATTATGCGCTTCCCTATATTGAGTGCAATCACATTGACTTGAGGTTATCTCCTAAACAAGTCTTTCTAAGAGACTACTGGCACAGAGGCACATCATGCTTGTGTTGACACATTTTCATGAGGATAATCTAGGTTTTTCTTAGGTCTTCCATCATAAATAAGGAAATGTAAGGCAAAATAAGTTCACCTAATTTGATGAGTATCATACTCATCATGATTTTGATACCTTGGAGTAGGGTGAATTGAAATCTTGATATGATCATTCAACCCTACTCGAGGTGTGAGCCCCTGCTCCTGTGTATGAACAGGAGTATAAGATTGAGCAGGCATGTGAACACGTGGTATTGCTCTATGTGGAGGCACCTCATTGTGTAGTGACTCTTCTCTAAATAAGGTATTTGTAGCATGTGGATTAGGGAGATATTTTCTCAAACTAGGACTATGACCTATAGGAGTACCCTGTGAAGGAGTCCCCTGTAAGCTAGACCTTCTAGTTGACTCTCTAGGAGTAACCATCCACTCATCAGTCAATCTACAACTAGGAAGAGTAGCTGATTGCCAAGGAGGAATGATCCTATCCCTAGGCTCAACACGAGGACGTTCTATATCATCTTCTTTATTACCCATAGCTTCTACCCCTGAATGGGCTTGGCTACAGGTATGTACCATAGATATACTCTAACTACTATGTGTTTATCTTCTTTACAATTTATATGAATTTGAAAAAAACAAAAAATAGAGACACACATGTTTAAAATTGATTATCTTGTTTTAAAATTTTTAGATGTGAATCCTAAACTGTTTGTTGTGTTTCAATGATGTGTTTATTTTTAAAGAAAATCCTTTTCTCGTGTTTGATATTTTGTTGAATGATATTATCAAAGTTTAAAGGATATCACCTATATACTCGTACAAGTCAAATATGGGGATGAAATCCATATCCAATGAGGTAGCATAAGTACTACCAACCCTCACCCATCACCCCGTGTGCAGCGATACATCCCTCCAAAGAGGAATGCATGCTATTTTGTATGGTTAGGATAGATCTTGGGTTGGCCTTGGCCAAAAATGGGTCCCGATAGTACTTCTCATGAGCCAATCGAGTGGTAATTACTTCCACTATTGGTCTCGATCAATGGGTTGGATGTGAAAGCCCAACTCCATTGATGTTTAAATAGAACTTGGTGTGTGGGGTTCCTTTTAAAATATTTGAAAGAAAACAATACAACACTCAATGATTTTTGACTAAATGCATGAAGATGTGTTTTTCTTTCAGATTCGTTAGTAGCATAAAAGGGAAACCAAAAAATGCACACCTATATGACCTTAACCTTCGTGGGCAAGGTTCCAATAGGTAAACTAGATAGGAAATAGAAACTCTACTGTTATTTTCTCTATTTTTCAGAACTAATTAATGCATGTTTTTGGGAAGAGAAACTCTAACCTTTCTATGCAAAGAATAAGCGAGAAAAACATGAAATTTTGCAAATTTTAACAGTAAAATTTCAAATTGACTATGCAGAGGGGTATAAAATGGACCTAAAAAGTTGTTATTTCTATAATTTTTTGTAGAAACCCTCTAGTTTTGTGGCCATCCCAGGAAGGGATGATCACAGATTGGGGTTCATCCCACCCAGTTCCATGGATATGGCCATCTCACCTAGTGCCATGGAGCAGTAAAGAGGTCATTTCTGATCAGAACGGTCACTACCTGCAACCTACAAAACCAAAATTTAAGGTCCAAATTAATATCATCCAAGGGAGAGACTTAAAAATCTTGGATACCGTGATCATCACTGAAGACATTAAATTTACTACACCACCTTAAGGGCATTCAATTGCAATGTAAAACATTTATAAAGCATTCAAAGGAAATAACACATAAACTTGTAATCTATTAAGGTGAAGCAAACGTATAACCAAATGGTGGATTTATCCTTATATTTAATCAATGTATAGCTTCAAATATGTGATTACAAATATCCCCTTGAGGGCTTTTACAAATTGATACAACTTCCATTACAATATTCAAGGGATCTAGTCCCTTGAAAGGGGCTTCAAAGTGATGTAAACTATGGCGTTTGATGTAAATATCGCATCCCATGATTGAGAGCTATCATTCAACCCATTATTATAGTCTTCTTAGATCCTTCATTCTATGTAGAATACCTGCACCTACACACAAGGGACTAAAATGGGGTTAATAGTACCTGTTTCATAAGATAATGAAAGCCTTTAAAATAAGGCAAAAGCAACATATACTACGACTAAAAAAAATGATCTACATATGCAAAAACCAATCTAAAATAAGCATATGCATATTATAATATAATATAAATGCAAATAAGTAAATTTTGAGGTAATATTAAAGGTGAAACAATGAATAACTGTTGGCCATCCCGGGGTGAGCCAACTAGACCTACAACATTGGGGATCACCAAACCTACATCAAAACTCCTCCAAACTATCTCAAATTCAGGCCATAGGTTACTTTAGAAATTATAAATGGTATTATAGAGGAATTTATCTAGAATTCCAACTTTTTTTGTGGTCGTACCTGGGTGTGCCATGGGCAGACTGCTGGTTGTCCCCATGTGGGGTGGTAATAGAACGACCTTGGTTTTTTCACCTATGGCCTTGGTAATTGGTAAAAAATGGTATGGGAGTGTTTTATATAGATGGGACCAAAGTGTACTTCAATTTTTTTGGTTTTGGTTTAGTGGATCGAGCATCTTCCCCTAAAAATTCCTTCAAAGCGAAGAGGGTTTCAAAGTTAGGCAAATATGAGTTTTGGTTTGCAATTTGTGGGGTTCAATTTGGGTAGCACTTCATGTCTTTGATTTCCAAATTATCCTCTCTAAAATTGGGAGTTTGGAGCTCCTTTTATAGCCCAAGAGGGCACTTAGGAAAAAAGGGCATATTTGCTATGAGAGTTAGGTGGCGCCATGTGTCCTAATCACGTCATGGCATGATTGGGATAAGGTTACCCATTTGGGTGCTCCCAATAAACTATCCTACTATCCATCAACGAGACCCCAATAAATTTTGTGTGATTGTATGCACTAATGGAAATCTTTTTATTACCATTTAGCACATCCTTTGACTTTTTCAAAGGTCCAGTTAGGGGTCGTCCCACCTAGGGATGGTTGCTAATGGCCATCCCTGGGTGGGACAACCACTAGTAGGAGCCCCAAAACTGCCCCAAACTACTAGGAAACCTCCAAAATGAGTTTTGGAGGCTTTTGGAATCCTTTTGCTAGCATAGAGGAGTGCCTAATATGGCCATATATTGTTTATAAGAGGGCATATGCAATGCGTTTATAGTCTTATCCGATTTATGTGATTTAGGTGTCTACATGTTCCTTCAATATTACACTAATGTTTGAAATATGTGCATGATGTTCAAGTACATTGCATACCAACACATGCCAAACCATTTAAGTATTGCAATTTTATTTCAAATCCGTATGAGTCCATGCTTCCTTCCACCCACATTTTCCTATCACCATCAACCAATACATCTACCACTACACCAATTTCCTCATCAAAAGTTCCCATTCCTAAGGATATTCCTATCACTAATACCCATCAAGATTTCATACCCCCATCATCTTCACAATTGACTACATGCAAATGTGATCATTATCAGTCCACATCATCAACATCCTTACCATCCATGTCATCATCTTCATTCATTCAAAAACATACCCAATCCAATCCATCTCCATCACCTAATATTTCACAAGTTGAATTGACAAATTGTGATACATCTTCACCGTCACCATGCCTCGAGCCATCATCCAACCATAGTATTTCCACATCATCCCAAGTTGAGGTCCACCTCAAAAATCCTAGTATTAGGGAACATATGGTCTAAAACATCACCATCACACTGCTCACCATTCCTAATGCTAAGGATTTTTGTCACCCATGTGATCCACATTTATCCATAGGAGCAGTATATAACATGGGCTTAGCTCCAAATAGCATAACTTTTATGTATGGGGGGATTGATTATTCATAAAATATAGATCCCCTAGAGGAACCCAAGGAACTAACACTTGCCAATATTCCAAACATATTGGGATTTCCATCCTATTATTTTCACATAGTCAATTGGCAAGGTCATGGCCTAGGATTGCATGAACAAGGAGTGATTCAGCCTATTTATGTTCCATATCAAGAAGTGCATGATCATTTAGGTCTAGGTTATAATTAAATTTCCACCACCTCTTCTCTTGAATAGGCCTTCCAAAGGCTTAATATAAATTTAGGAGAAGAAGCCCTCCATCCCAACTATTTTGATGATGAAATCCAGGAAGAATTTGAACTTATATCTATAATTTTAGATGAATCTAAAGAAGAATTGGAGCCCATTATTCCCCACACCAAACAAGATGAGTTTTATCTCAACATGTTCCCCATCCATGAGCCCATATTTTGCTTGCTTCTTCCACAAGAGTGAGCTAACCCTATCAGTGAGACAACACCTCCATTCCATTAAGCCATTATATAAGACAAACTTGTAACATATGTACATGAAACAAAAATAGTGGTTTTCACCACTACCACAAAAAATGGTAATAATAAAATAAAAAATCAAACAAAAAACAAGTTTTCTTTTTTAGCATTGCACATCATTTAGTTAAAATACATTTATTGTGTTGCTTGCTACTATTCAAGTTTACCAAGCTCCCAACACTAGTTCTTAGGTTCCATTCATTCCACCTGACCTTATCCACCTTGCCCATAAGTCAACATGAATCCTATTGACTTATTCACCCAACTCTATAATCCATATGATCCAGCTAAACCAATTCTAATTGACATGAATCTCATTGATATGGACCATATTTCCTTGCCTCCATCCTTTTCCAAGTTTATCTTATCCTAGTAATTATTAAGGGCTTCAACCAACTACATTCGTCCATCCCCTCCAACTTCACCTTCACCCTCACCTTAGAATCGTAAGGTTTTCCAAGAAGATATATAGAATAAGCCACAAGAATTTGATGATATATTAGACGACATTCATATGATCCCTATGCCCTATGAAATTGAGGAAGGTTCTTATATGTCCATTGAAGATACCATCGATGTGAACCTTAGTTAAGACAAAGACAATTCCCAAATTTTCAAGCTTGGAAAAAGCTTATCTAACATTGAACAAGAGCAATTAATTGCTCTTCTCAAGAGGAAAAAGGGTATTTTTGCATGGTCCTACAAGTACATGCTTGGTATTAACCCTAGTTTGAATTTCCATAATCTCACCTTACAACCAGATGCTAAGTTGGTTAAAAAAAAATGTATAAGGATGCATCCTACCATTGTCATATTGGTCAAAGATCTCTAAAAGCTTCTAGATGTGGGTTTCATTGTAATATTTTATTATCCTGAGTGGCTCTCAAATATGGTACCTATTCATAAGCCTAAAAGGATGACACATGTTTGCACTAACTTTTGGGATCTTAAAAAAGCATGTCCTAAGGATGAATTTCCTCTCCCAAAAATTGATACTATTATCGATACTTACACTGACCATGAAAAGCTTTCACTCATGGATGGCTTTTTAGGATACAACCAAATTCAAATAAATCTTGATTACCAACACAAAACAACATTCACTACACCTTGGGGAACATTTTGTTACAAGGTGATGCCCTTTGGCCTAAAAAATGTAGGTGCCACTTATCAATGTGCCATGACATACATTTTCCACTACTACATGCATAATATTATAAAATTATATGGATGATCTCTTGGATAAATCTAAAACTTGACAAGAGTACATTGGTGTATTGGAGAAAGTTTTTGACAAACTTCTAGAGCATAATGTAAAGTTAAACCCCAAGAAATATGTCTTTGGTCTTACCTCGGGAAAGCTTATAGGATTCATTATCTCCAAAAGAGGCATTGAGGTGGATCCAAACAAGGTCAATGCCATCATGGAGATGCCTCCCCAAACTAACTTAAAGGAATTGTGTTGTTTACAAGAAAATATCCAATCAATTCATCGTTTCAGTGTGTAACTTTCTAAAAAATGTAAGGAATTCAATAACCTACTACAAAAGGGGGTGCCATTTTCTTGGATAGATGAATGCCAAAAAGCCTTTGATGACATTAAGCAATACCTAGTTTCTCTACCAGTCTTAGCTCCTCCTCATCTGGGGGTCCCATTCTAACTTTACATTTTAGCAATAGACTTTGCATTAGGGATAATGCTTACACAAAAGAATGAATAAAATTGAGAGCAAGCTATCTACTATATTAGTCGAACATTGGTAAGTTATGAAACTAGATACGCTTATATAGAAAAATTATACTTAGCAGTGGTTTTTACCACTAAGAAACTTTGACATTACATGCTTACTCACACAACATATGTCATAGCTAGAGAAAATCTTCTATGTTATATGATGTCATGCACTTACAATAGCACCTACACTGCTAAAAGGATAATTCTCCTTATTGAATTTTATCTATAATTCGTTAGCCAAAAATCCATTAAAGGTCAGGTAATAGCCGATCAACTCATGAAAGCTCCACTACCTAGTGATCATCCTTTGATTATTGAGCTCCTAGATGATTTGGTATTTTATGTCACTGAACAAGAGGAAGATGTCATTCTAGAGGAAGACATCGACATCACACTTTTCTTTGATGGCTCTAAGTGCACAAAAGGTCAGGGTGCTAGAGTCATGTTTTATACACCTCAGAGGGTATCAATCCCCTTATCATTCAAACTTAACTTCCAATGCACAAAAAACATTGTAGAGTATGAAGCCTTAATATTAGATCTTCAATCAGCTATCTCTATAAGCATTAAATGTATTAGGATATTTAGTGATTCTCAACTTTTCATCAAGAAAATCAATAGAGAATACCAATACAAATAACCTACCATTAAGCTTTATCATAAAGTAGCAATGAAATTTCTCTCTAATTTTGATTGGTATGAAATCAATAGTTTACCACGTTCAACTAATAGATTTGCATATGTGATGGCCTCCTTTGGATCATTGATTCTAAAAGATTCCTTTGGGGAGGTACAACCCCTTATAATTTCAATAGTCCCTAAATATGCAATTGTTCATGCTGAATCTAAAGATGAAAAGGATGTTTGTTTTATCTAGTCAAATTCATATGAGCCTTGCTCAAGCCAAATAGTAGCCTTTATCAAGTTTGGAACACTCCCATATGACATGTATTGAACCGCAAAATACACATTCAAGCAAAATATAGTTTGTTTTGTTCTCTTGGGGGACGTGTTGTATAAATGTGGTTATGATGGACTCCTCATTCGTTGTATCGAGTCTAGTGAGGCATAATGAGCCATAGTTAAAGCTCATTATGGTACTTGTGATGGTTATTTTTGTGGAATGGCCATTGCAAAGTGTATCTTATGCATGGTTACTATTGGTACACAATGGAATGTGATTGTTGCACTTATGTTAAATATTGCAAGAAATGTCAATAACATGCTATTTTTTTTTGTTCAGTTAATAATTAAAAATGGGTTTTTATCAAGGATCCAAAAACTTGATTACAAAAATTCATAAGACTAAAGGCAAGGCCCCAAGGCCAAAGAAAAAGAACCCCAAAAACCAAAGGAAAGACATAAGCCTTTCAGGACAGGCTAAGGACAACCTTATAGAAAGGCTAGAGGATAGCCTTAAAGGACAAAAATAATAATTTTTTTTTGAAACATTGCATTGAAGATAGGGATATCACCATCCCACCTAGAAAAGCCCAAAAATACACAAGAAAAATTACAACCTAACGGCACAAAGAAAGGAGAAGAGGGATAGGGCCATCCCACCAAAACAGAAGTAGGGCTGACCCACCTAGAAAATTTTGAAAAATAATACACGTGATATAAAGCACTAAAAGTGGGAAAAAGACAAACCAATCCTGCCTAAAGGAAGGAATGAATAAAACAGGGCCATCCCGCCCACTATTAACATTTAAAATTTAAATTCAAAATGAAAAATTCCCACTAAGGACAACCCTAGGCATAGTAAGAAGATGTAGACCAGGAAGCATCAATGAGGATGTAGTAGCATGGTTCAAAAAATAGCTAAAAAACTAGAGAAGAAACAACACCAGGCTTGGAAAATCTGATGCAACAAGGATAACTATCCAGGAGCCAAAGGAGACAGAGAGAAAAATAGTGTAGAATAACAGGCCATGGGAAAGAGGTGGGGAGGTCCCAGAAAACCTCAGCAGAAGAAGCCATGAAGCACAAGATGCCAATGAAAAGCATAGGACCACCCTCAAGCCAAAAAAATATAGCAAGAACTCCACAACAACCTTCAACACCACCAAAAAATAGCTTTAGGGATACATAAGAGGATGACAAGTAGGATAAAAATAAAATTCATCATAGAGGCTCATCCCAAGCCACAAAAAAGCTAAAAAACTACCACAAAACCAACATTTGGAAACCCAAAGAGTATCACCAAAGGAATAAGCATGAGGTCTCTCACCAAAGGCAAAAATAAACTATGAAGAGCTGCAAATGAAGCCAAAATCCCAAGCCATGAAGCACTACACCAAAGACCCTCCAATCCTTAGCTCTAAATAGAACCCTGCAAGAAAATGAGACAAAGAAAAAAGCTCCAAGGAAAAATAATATAGAAGGAACACATGACTCCTAGGGGAAAACCTAGGAAAAATCTAGGGATAACTCAGAAAACCCTAGGGACGTACCAGTTTACAAGTATGAGAGGAAAACCTAGCCAAAGGGTATGGAAAGGGGTAGATAAGTGAATCAGGGATCTCCTAACCCAAGGAGATAATCTACAACACCATACAACTAAGGAGGAGGGTAAATGAGTGCTAGGGAACTGGAACAGACCCTCAAGACGTGCCGAAAGAACCCAATGAAATCCTAGATGATAAGCACTAGCAAAAAACCCCACAAAACAACAAGAAAAAGGGCAGACAAGTGGAATAGTGATCTCCCACCCTAAGGAGATCATCTACAATGCCAACCAGCTAAGGAGGAAGGGCAAAGGAAATTCCAAGGATCCAAGACAAGGCCAGGGATCTAGGATAAGGCCAAGGATGGGCTGCAGGGAAGTGGTGCAAGACTTCCCAAGGAGGACTTCCTAGGGAAGTCCCCTATAGAGCCCATATTTATCAAACTAAGAACATGCTAATTTAACTCATGTACCATCACAATATTTATAGCCTATTCAAAGCCTTTGGCCCTTCTCACAATTGGGTCTAGATCTAATTGGAATTTTTTTGCCTCCTTCAATGGGACAACATACAATCATCATCACAACCATTGAATACTTCACAAAGTGGGTTAATGCAATTGCTCTTACCAGTATGACAGGACCTAGAATTATTGAGTTTATACTTCATCGTAACATTTTTCATTTTGGTATCCCCTCAAAAATTATCTTCTATAATGGCAAGTATTTCAAGAACAAGGATGTTAGAGCACTTTGCTAGAAATATAACATTCAACATAGTTTCTCAACTCCTTATTACCCACAATAAAATGGATAAGCTAAAGCTTCCAACAAGACCTTAATTGCTATTCTAAAGAAACTTGTTAAATAAAATCATAGAGATTGGAATACACAAATTCCCTTGGCATTATGGGCTTATTGAACAAGCATCCACATGCCTACAGGGTCAACACCTTTTTAATTGGTCTATGGAGTAGAAGAAATCATGCCTCTTGAGCTCGAGATACTCTCCTTGCAAATTTATTTGTAGGAATTCATAGATTACAACACTTCTAGATAAGCACATATTGATCAACTTACACTTCTTAATGAGAGCTGATTCAATGCGTTAGAGCATTTATGAGTTTATAAAGATTGCCCAAATTGTTCTTACAACACAAAAGTTCATTTCCATGAATTTAAAATAGGATATCTTATCCTTAAAGAGAATTAGCAAAACACCAATGCATTATCGCATCTTCATGATAAATTCATGGCTAATTGGTTATGTCTATACATTGTTACTAAAATAGTGGGTAACAATACTTATAGTCTTGCCAACCTAGAGGGAGAGGAAGAACCTAAAACACTTAATGTTATACACTTGAGGGCATTCTATGCATAATTATATATATATATATATATATATATATATATATATATATATATATATATATATATACATGGCTAATACACAAAAACATTTCGTTCCAAAAATATTACATTTCATTTGCATACATTGCATTTCAAACATTGCATTCACACACATTTCATTTTGCATTTCATACATTGCTTTCACATCCACATTTCACATTTCATATTAGGGATAATTTATTTAGTTGAAGATTTTAATTGGTCTAATAAAGTCATCTTGCCTTAATCAGGGTCACTTTCACAACATCATTCACACCATTCCACCAAGCCAAAATTATCATTTGCAAAACCACATTTCCATAATTTCTAGGTGTTTTCGGTCACTCAACCACTCCTAGTGTGTTAAGCAACCTCCAAAAATATATGTCAAGTTAATTTTAGGACCATCACACATATACATTAAGAAAATATTGAGTTTTGGGAATTGAATCTAAAACATTCTTGAACCAAACACAGTTTCACTTCTTAAAAACATCTTGTGTCAAAGAGGGATAACACCATACTTGGTTTGCACCTCGAAGTGAAAGGGTCATCCTTGCTAGTCCCATAATGCAAAATAGTCCACCAAAACAATGGTTTTCAACACTATCATAAATTCTAAAATAAAAGGAGTAGGAAAAAATCCCTAAATACTCTAAATATTTTACATCACACACCACTGATCATTGGGTTGAAAGGATCATACTACATTTCTAGTTAGATTGTTAGGTAGTCATTCCCAAAACTTAAGAGATAAAAAAAATTATGGACTATGGAATTAGCCTCCATTAGAGCTATAGACATTTGACTGGTAGTGGAGTACACTTATGCATGGCAATATGTCTCTTTTAAAGAGACCTTTGACTACACATAAGGATAAGCTAGCTTCTTGGATTCATCCATAATAGGTTTACCCAATTTACTCAAGATGATTTAATGAACTCACTTGCACACACATTGGTTCTTGATTTCCTTGATTCATTACCATGCTCCTGATTCAATTAATAAATGCATTGCACACACATTTGGTCCTAGAGGGATTAGGCAAATTTAGTGAGTTTGTTTGATACCACTAGTAGGTCTGAGTCCCTGTAAAATAGTTAGTTTTCCATATCAACATCCATATATTCTTCTATATAAACATCCATATCTTCTTTCATGTCAACATCCATGTTAGTTCATGAGCCATTCACCCCACATACCACTGATTTTGGTGCCCTTGATTAAACAATAGTGAAACACGGTAAACCAAGATGTAAACTATGAGTGATCCTTAGAACATATACATCCCATACATTGCATTAATAATCCATAACATATCATATATTCATCATCCATATACACATGCATTACACAAAAGCATTTCATAAAAAGAATTCATCAAAAATATATAACATAAAAGGTAAAAACCATGTGTATATATATGTATGTATGTATATATAAATATCACATGTACAATGAGTGCCAAAAGGTTACATACAATGGAGCACCATGGATCATATACAAAAAGTGCATCTAAGCACTAGATAAGCCATCCAAGAGGACCCCTATGATATAGAAGGAGCCGTAGAACTAGAGCTATGCCTATAATCGCTATGCCTGGAAACCTTAGATACATATGAGGTTGGAGGATCAGGAAGTGAAATATGATGCTCCATCAACCTATCCTCCAATACTTTGATATACCTATTTCAAGACCGAAGGTGTACTATGTTGACATTATGCCAATGATCCCTCTCTAGTAGCTCTTCTTGGAGCCTTGTGGTCCTCACATCCTACTATGCTACCTGCTACTCTAGCCTTGACCAATCCTCTTGCTTTAATCTGGAGGTCCATCTGGAGTCTCCTCCACATCGTCCCCATCACCACCATCTCCTCCAATCTTAGAAGCCTATCTGACCACAACCCTAGTCCTAATCCTTTGACTACAATGTGTGGTTATCACTTAGCGGCCTTATGGCTCCCCTCATCCTTAGCCCTACCTCCATCTCCATCTGCTGCTACTAGAGTGGGTGTCCATGGTTGTTGTGTATCAAACCATGCATTGTACTCTAGATTAGTCCTCGCATCATCTACATAGAGGAGGTCCATCTCTTCATAATCCTTGTACACCTCCCTCCATGGGTCAACACATGGTAGTCTGTTCTCCTTATAATACCTCCTATAGAGTATAGACTCCTTCATAATCCCCTACCTCAGGTCAAAAGGTCAAAGTACTCATAAGAACTAAAAATACTCAGCCTCACTCCGAGTTCTCCAAACCAACCACCTAGCCTATCGTACCCATCATAGATGCCCTCCATATTTGATCCACCTGCTACCCCACCATGGCCTCCATATCACTTGGGTAGATTAAAACCCATAAATACTGGTACCACTAGCTCATCTACATAGGCTGACTTGATTGCACCTCCTCATCCACCACCCATCTCCTAGTGTAGGGCTCCTCCCTACCTAAGCCTACCACTAGTAAGCCCTTCGATCAAGCCATGTTAAAGTGCTCCCATTGCCAACATTGTAGCAACATGATTTATCCTAAGCCCTTCCTTCCCCACCTCCTCACCTCAAAAATATCCTAATACAATTGCACCAATAAGGTAGGAGTAAATGCATACACCTACTGCCTAATGAGCATATCATTCACTAACCTTATCATATTCCAAGGGGACCTACACCTAGTGTTATTCGAGGCCACGATGTTGACCAACACGAACATCACAAAAGCCTAGAGGGCATCTAACTCCTTGTCCACATACATGGAAAAGTAGG
Source organism: Wollemia nobilis (assembly GCA_028583015.1). Lineage (NCBI taxonomy): Eukaryota > Viridiplantae > Streptophyta > Pinopsida > Araucariales > Araucariaceae > Wollemia > Wollemia nobilis. The sequence continues at coordinate 3,066,395 of JAQPPZ010002979.1, forward strand.
TAATACCCCCACTCTCCACCCTCACACCCTGCCAACCATCACAAAACATCTTTTTCATCTCTACACCTTGATCACATCCAAAATCAATGTGCTCTCCTCCACTGGCATCTTTAGGATGTGATATACATCCTCCAAGATTAGGGTCATAAAGACCCTATGATCCTCAGCTCCAAATAGAACCCTAAAAGAAAATGAGACAGAGCAAAAATTTCCAAGGGAAAATAATCTAGAAGGAACATAGGAATCCTAGGGGAAAACCCATGAAAAATCCAAGGACAAATAAAAAAATCCCAAGGACGTCCCATTTTATAGGCATGAGAAGAAAACCTAGCCAAAGGGCATTGAAAGGGCTAGATAAGGGAATCAGGGATCTCCCATCCCAAGGAGATCATCTACAACACCATCCAACCAAGGAGAAGGCTAAAGGAATGCCAAGGAACTGGGACAAAACCTAAGGATGTGCCAAAAGAACCCAAGGAAATTCCAGATGATAGGCACCAGCAAAAAATACCATAAAACAAAAAGAAAAGGGGTAGACAAGTGGAAAAGTGATATCCCACCCCAATGATATTATCTGCAATTCCAACCAGCTAAGGAGGAAGGGCAAAGGAAATACCAAGGATCTAAGACAAGTCCAGGGATCTAGAATAGGGCCAAGGATGGGCTGTAGGGAAGTGGTGAAAGACTTCCCAAGGAGGACTTACCTAGGAAGTCCTCTGTAGAGCCCATATTTATCAAACTAAGAACATGCTAATTTAACTCATGTACCATCACAATATTTATAGCCTATTCAAAGCCTTTGGCCATTATCACAATAGGGTCTAGATATAATTGGAAAATTTTTACCTCCTTCATTGGGACATCACAACCACTAAATACTTAACAAAGTGGGTTGATGCAATTCCTCTTACCAGTATGATAGGACCTACAATTGTTGAGTTTATACTTCATCATATCATTTGTCATATTGGTATCCCCTCAAAAATCATCTTCGATAATGGTAAGTATTTCAAGAACAAGGATATTCGAGCATTTTGCAAGAAATATAACATTCAACATAGTTTATCAACTTCTTATTACCCACAAGCAAATGGATAAACTAAATCTTACAACAAGACCTTAATTGATATTCTCAAGAAACTTGTTAAATAAAATCATAGATATTGGCATACACAAATTCTATTGGAATTATGGGATTATTGAACAAGCATCCACACACCTACAGGGACAACACCATTTTAATTGGTCTATGGAGTAGAAGCAATCATACCTCTTGAGCTTGAGATACCCTCCTTGCAAATTTCTTTACAGGAATTCATAGATGACAACACTGCTAGACAAGCACATCTTGACCAACTTACACTTTTTAATGAGATATGAGTCAATGCTTTAGAGCATTTACAATTTAATAAAGACCACCTAAAGTGTGCTTACAATACCAAATTTCATCTCCATGAATTCCAAGTAGGAGATATTATCCTTAAAGAGAATTAGCAAAACACCAATGCATTATCGCATCTTCATGATAAATTTGTGGCTAATTGGTTAGGTCCATACATTGTTACTCAAAGAGTGGGTAACGATACTTATAGTCTTGCCAATCTAGAGGGAGAGAAAGAACCTAAACCACTTAATGTTATACACTTGAGGGTATTCTATGCATAATGATATATATATATATATATATATATATATATATACATGGCTAATACACCAAAACATTGCATTACATACATTTCATTCCAAAAATATTGCATTTCATTTTCATACATTGCATTTCAAACATTGCATTCACACACATTTCATTTTGCATTTCATACATTGCATTCACATCCACATTTCACATTTCATATTAGAGATAATTTATTCAGTTGAAGATTTTAATTGGTCTAATAAAGTCATATTGCCTTAATAAGGATAATCTAGCTTCTTGGATTCATTCATAATAGGTTTACCCAATTTACTCAAGATGAGTTAATGAAATCAGATGTACACATACTGGTTCTTGATTTCCTTGAGTCATTACCATGCTCCTAATTCAATTAATGAATGCACTGCACACACATTTGGCCCTATAGGGATTAGGTAATTTTAGTGAGTTTGTTTGATACCACTAGTAGGTCTGAGTCTCTGCAAAATAGTCAATTTTCCATATCAACATCCATATCTTCTTCCATATCAACATCCATATCTTCTTCCATGTCAACATCCATGTTAGTTCATGAGCCATTCACCCCACATACCACCAATTTCGGTGCCCTTGATTAAACAATAGTGAAACATGGACAAACAAGATCTAAACTATGAGTGATCCTTAGAAAATCTACATCCCATACCTTGCATTAATCATCCATAAAATATCATGTATTCATCATCCATATACACATGTATTACACAAAAACATACTATAAAAATAATTCATCAAAAACATATAACACAAAAGGTAAAAACCATGTGTATATATATATATATATATATATGTATGTATAAATATCACATGTATAATGAGTGCCAAAAGGCTACATACAATGGAACACCATGGATCATATACAAAAAGTTCATCTAAGCACTAGCTAAGCCCTCCAAGAGGACCCTTGTGACCTTGAAGGATCCCTAGACCTAGAGCTATGCCTATAAACCTTAGATACAGATGAGGTTGGAGGATCATGAAGCGAAATATGATGCTCCATAAACCTATCCTCCAATACTTTGATTTACCTATTTCAAGACCGAAGGTGAACTATGTTGATATTATATCAATGCTCCCTCTCTAGTAGCTCTGCCTAGAGCCTCTTAGTACTCACATCCTACTCTACTACCTATTACTCTAGCCTTACCCAATCCATCTTGCTTCAATCTAGAGGTCCATATGGAGTCTCCTCCACATCGTCCCCATCACCACCATCTCCTCCACTCTTAACCCTAGTCCTCCTCCTTTGACTACAATGTGTTAGGGGCCTTATGCATCCCCTCATCCTTAGCCCTACCTCCATCTCCATCAGCTGCTACTAGAGTGGGTGTCCATGGTGGTTGTGTATCAAACCATGCATCATACTCTATATTAGTCCTCGCATCATCTACATAGAGGAGGTCCATCTCTTCATCATCCTTGTATACCTCCCTCCATGGCTTCACACATGGTAGCTTGGTCTCCTTATAATACCTCCTATAGAGCATAGACTCCTTCAAAATACCCTACCTCAGGTCAAAATATCATAGTACTCATGAGAACTAAAAATACTCAGCCTCACTCCGAGTTCTCCCAACCATCCACCTAGCCTATCGTATCCATCATAGATGCTCTCCATATTTGATCCACCTACTACCACACCATGGCCTCCATATAACTTGGGTAGAGTAAAGCCCATAAATATTGGTACCACTAGCTCATCTACATAGGCTAACTTGATTGTACCTCCTCATCCACCACCCATCTCCTAGTGTAGGGCTCCTCCCTATCTAAGCCTACCACTAGTAAGCCCTTTGATCGAGCCATGCTGAAGTGCTCCCATCGCCAACACTATAGCAACATGTTGTATCCTAAGCCCTTCCTTACCCACCTCATCACATCATAAATCTCCTAGTACACTTGCACCAATAAGTTAGGAGTACATTCATACACCTACTGCCTAATGAGCATATCATTCACTAATCCTTTCATGTTCCAAGGTAAACTACACCTAGTGTTGTTCAAGGCCATGATGTTGACCAACACGAACATCACAAAATATTGAAGGGCATCTAATTCATTTTCCATGTACATGGACAAGTAGGGAATACCCCCACTCTCCACCCTCACACCCTGCCAACCATCACAAAACATCTTTTTCATATCTACACCTTGATCGCATCCAACCTCAATGTGCTCCCCTCCACTGGCATCTTGAGGATGTGATATACATCCTCCAAGATCAGGGTCATAAAGACCCTCTGATCCTCAACTCCAAATAGAACCCTTAAAGAAAATGAGACAAAGAAAAAAGATCCAAGGAAAAATAATCTAGAAGGAACATAGGACTCCCAAGGGAAAACCCATGAAAAATCCAAGGACAAATCAAAAAATCCGAGGGACGTCCCAGTTTATAGGCATGAGAGGAAAACCTATCCAAAGGGCATGGAAAGGGCTAGATAAGGGAATAATGGATCTCCCAACCCAAGGATATCATCTACAACACCATCCAACTAAGGAGGAGGTTAAATGAGTGCCAAGGAACTAGAACAAAACCTAAGGATGTGCCAAAAGAACCCAAGGAAATCCAAGATGATAGGCACCAACAAAAAATACCATAAAATAAAAATAAAAGGAGTAGACAAGTGGAACAGTGATCTTCCACCCCAATGATATTATATGCAATGCCAACCAGCTAAGGAGGAAGGGCAAAGGAAATACCAAGGATCTAAGACAAGTCTAGGGATCTAGGATAGGGCCAAGGATGGGCTATAGGGAAGTGGTGAAAGACTTCCCAAGGCGGACTTCCCTGGGAAGTCCTCTGTAGAGCCCATATTTATGAAACGGAAAACATACATTCATCATCACAACCACTGAATACTTAACAGAGTGGGTTGATGCAATTCCTCTTACCAGTACGATAGGACCTAGAATTGTTGAGTTTATACTTCATCATATCATTTGTCATTTTGGTATCCCCTCAAAAATCATCTTCGATAATGGCAAGTATTTCAAGAACAAGGATTTTGGAGCACTTTGCAAGAAATATAACATTCAACATAGTTTCTCAACTTCTTATTACCCACAAGCAAATGGATAAACTAAAGCTTCCAACAAGACCTTAATTTCTACTCTCAAGAAACTTGTTAAATAAAACCATAGATATTGGCATACACAAATTCCCTCGGCATTATGGGCTTATATGAACAAGAATCCACACACCTACAGGGACAACACCATTTTCATTGGTCTATGGAGTAGAAGCAATCATACCTATTGAGCTTGAGATACCCTCATTGCAAATTTCTTTACAGGAATTCATAGATGACAACACTACTAGACAAGCACATCTTGACCAACTTACACTACTTAATGAGAGATGAGTCAATGCTTTAGAGAATTTACAAGTTTATCAAGACCACCTAAAGTGTGCTTACAATACCAAAGTTCATCTCCATTAATTCCAAGTAGGAGATATTATCCTTAATGAGAATTAGCAAAATACCAATGCATTATCACATCTTCATGATAAATTCGTGGCTAATTGGTTAGGTCCATACATTGTTACTCAAAGAGTGGGTAGCGGTACTTATAGTCTTGCCAATATAGAGGGAGAGGAAGAACCTAAAAAACTTAATGTTATACACTTGAGGGTATTCTATGCATAATCATATATATATATATACATGGCTAATACACCAAAACATTGCATTACATACATTTCATTCCAAAAATTTTGCATTTCATTTTCATACATTGCATTCCCACATATTTCATTTTGCATTCACATCCACATTTACCATTTCATATTAGGGATTATTTATTTAGTTGAAGATTTTAATTGGTCTAATAAATTCATCTTGCCTTAATCAGAGACACTTTCACAACATCATCCACATCATTCCACCAAACCAAAATTATCATTTGCAAAACCACATTTCCATAATTTCTAGGTGTTTTCGGTCACTCAGTCACTCCTAGCATGTTAAGAAACCTCCAAAAATATATGTGAAGTTCCTTTTAGGACCATCACACATATACATTAATAAAATCTTGAGTTTTGGGAATTGACTCTAAAACATTCACTTTACCTCATTTCACTCCACTCTCCCAAACATAACTTCTCAACCTCACAAATGCACAAATGAATTTTATTTCTCGTCCTTATAGCTATTTATACCTACTTGAGGTACCTATAAATTCCCATGGGAATTTATTGGTGCACTAAAGCACACTAGGGCATTTTAAAAATGTCCAAAAATTGGTGGGCATTTTTGTGTGCCAAAAGCGCTAATGGGTGTTTGGCATCAATTTTGACAAAAATAATTTTTTTTAAAAAATAGTGGTTTATCCCCACCAAATCACTACATATTGCATCCACACATCAGTTTCATCATATTAAAAATTTTTGTGATGATTCCAATTGATTTGAATACATAATTCTCGTTTGCAACCATAAATTGCAAATCCTCTTAACAAGTTACAAAAGTACTCCAAAATGGTTCAAATATTCACAAAATGATTGTAGTCATCATTCTAATCATTAATACATCATTTTCACATCATCCATATCATAATTTGTATATTTACCAAGGTGTAACAACATTTAAGTGAACCTTGTACCTAGTTGGTTATTCTATATACTTGGTGATTGTTGGAATTTGATAGCTAAGTTTGGTTAGCATATATCTTTGTATTCCTACGTAGCTATGTTAGATGTTATTCTAGAATATGTTAGAGAGCATCTAGGATATTTTTTAGTATTAGCTATGTGAGTAGGGTGAATCATATAACTAATATTGGAGATTTTTTTACGTGATTTATGTAGGTCCAAACAATATTGTACTATATTCTACACTTGGTGAGAAATACAAATGTAACCTTTGGCCAGCATATGGAATATAATGAGTAATAATTCTAATTTTGATATCAGAGATTGAGAAAAAATAGCAGATTAAACATTAAAATTGTTGCATTGGTGAGTTTATTCTACCAAGAGAATCTGATCTGCGTTGATGTATTGAAGCCCACATCAAATAAAAAGTTGTAGTAGCTTTATAAATGAGAAAAGCTTCACGTTTGACACATTTGATATAGTGGAGTCAATCACAATGGAGAAAGATAGTAGTCACTCAATGGATCGATGTTCCATATTGCATTTTGAAGGTATAAATTGGTTGTTTCCAGGAGCATGGAGAGACGCACAGTGTCGAGGATCACGCAGTGTCTAAGGAGGTAGAGAAAAGAATTTCGTTGTTGTTAGAAGAATCATGCAGTGTATAAAATGAGATCTGTGCATAAGGTATTTTGTTTTTGGAGCATGTAAATTCAAAAATGGAAGACACTACAAGAGGATTTGATTTTCCTATAGAAAAGGTAAACTATGGGAGATAATCATGATATCTCATGAAATGATGATCGAGACCTTTTGAGTGCACTATTTTTTGTATTATCTTCTATGGGAGGCCACAGTTAAGTTTTCTTTTAAGATCTACACTACTAAGGATTATGGTCTAATTTTTTTAAGGTAAAAAATAAAAAAATATGACAGCCGATAGTTGACGAAGATGACAACTCTTCATCTCCATGCCAGTCGCCTGCAGGACACATCATAGGACATGTGATCTGGTGATAGCATCGTGAACTCTCCATCATGGAAGTGGGGTGTCATGCTTACATTTCAAACATTCATGGTGGTGTGTACTCTACATAAGGGCTTGGTGATGAGAGGTAATTTGAATGAGATATAGTTGAGACTTGAAAAACATTTTGTAGAAATTAATGTGTAGAGACATCCTACAAATTCTATTTGGTTCCACACTAGATGTGCATATGGTGTAACATCATGGATGTCATGTTGTATCATGTATGGAATAATTGTAGACATCATGGAAATTATAGCATGGATAAAGGCCACTAAGGACCATTTTCATTATTGTTGTTGATGTGCATTGGTTGTTACATAAGACAAAGGTAGATGCACATTGTAATATGCTGAGTAGATTGTAATCTACTTCACCAATTGGTAATTGGCTATTACAAATCAACTTTGTGTTTCAAGATGTTTCAAGAGTGAGGAGGACCGCGTAAGGTGAATATTGTACAGAACACAATGATGTTTTGTGAGTGCTATTGATACGTTGCATGGAGACAATGTTTGGGCTAATTATAATGAGCATAGAAACCACTATTGCAATTTGTGACAAGCAGTAGAAGCGACACTACAAAATTAGTAAAAGCATAGTTTTTTTTAATTCTAATAATTTCCCATAGTAGAGTGTTGTAGAAGAGTAGATAGTGTTGTAGCAGATACTTACCTTTAGTAAAGTTGTAAGGCAATTACGAATGAAAAATTTTCATCAAAAGAAGTGCACTAAAGATGATGGCCTACATTTTAGCCATTTTTTTGGTGGTTGAACTTTATCATTAATAATATCTTGGATGTGATAAGGAAGGTTGTAATTTATGCTATATATGGCTATGATTTTTAGATACAAGGAGGGACTTGCAAATAGTATTTACACAACATGGAGAGGCTACTTTCATAAAGAAAAAATACATGTTTCGAGGGCTATATGCATGAATATTTTACCAAGCTAAGGTATATGCTGAATTGTGTTTTTCTACTATTCCTAAATTTGTTTCAATAGAGATCTGTATTACTATTATTTACTGACAATAGAGATAATTTTTTGCATCAAATTTTTTCTAAGTCTTGTTGATTAATTAGTGAGCAATGGCTGCCAATAATAACCTACCTATTCCTAAGTTCAATGGTTTGTATTACGAGTATTGGTCTATCAATATGAAGACCTTACTCATAGGAAAAGGGTTATGGGATATTGTAGAAGAAGGCTACACTAAACTAGAATATTGGAACACCTTGAGTGTAGCTGATAGAACTACTAAGAAGGATGCCCAAAAGAAGAACTCTTTTTCTCTCTACCATCTCCAAAAATATTTGGAGAAAAATATATTTCCAAGGATTGCTTATTTTTTAACAAAACTAGAAGCATGGGATGCCTTGAAAGTTAGCTATCAATGGAGTAATCAAGTTAAGCAAGTGAGGCTTCAAACTTTGAAGAGAGATTTTGAGAATCTCAAAATGGAAGAAGATGAAAGAGTAGGAGATTATTGTGTGAGAGTCAAAGTAATTGTTAAAAAAATGGATACCCTTAGAGAAGATGTAAAAACTGAAGTAGTTGTGAAGAAAGTGTTGAGAACACTTCTTCATAAGTGGAACAATATTGCTATTATTATTGAAGAATCTAAAGATCTTTCTACTCTAAAATTTGATGCACTAATTGGTTATTTGATGTTCCATGAAGTGAGACTCTAAGGTTTTACATCATCAAGCTTTGGAGGTGATGAAAAAGCATTCTCATCCAAGGAAGGTGAGACTCATGGCAATATACAAGGAAGAGGACAAATGACAAGACAATATTAAAGAGGAAGAGTAATAGGTAGATCAAGAGGTGTCTACCAAGGAAAATAAAGAGGAAGAGGAGGTGATAAATCAAATAAGTATTGTTATCATTGTGGTAAGCTTGGTAACTTTACTAGATATTGTAGACTAAAGGCTTCTCAAGAAGGTAGAAGTAATAATTATGGAAAATATGGAGAAGACGAAGTAACTTCTTCAAATTTGTTCCTCACATATGGAAAACTAGATCAAAAACTTAATGAAACTTGGATTTTGGATACTGGTTGCTCAAATAATATGAGTGGTAAACAAGAGTTATTTGCTACAATGGATTCCACATACAATTCCAAGATCAAATTGGGAGATGACAAGGCACTACAAGTTGAAGGCATGGGAGCCATGGAGGTTCCAATAAAATAAGGCACAAAGAAGGTGAAAAATATCTATTACACTCTTAAACTCCAACATAATTTGCTTAGTGTTGGACAAATCATGGAAAAGAACTATAAAATTGTTTTTGAAGATGGAAAATGTATAATTTTTGACAAAAATTATTGTAATAGAGTTTTCACAAATGTAGCTATGACAAATAATAGGTTATTTCCTCTTAAGTTTTGGGAACAAGGAGGTGATCAACTTGCTAGTGTGGCCATAGAAAATCCAAGTGTGATTTGGCACTTGAGATATGGTCATATTAATTATTTAAGCTTGAAGTTGTTGACTTCACAAGCTATGGTGTGTGGCTTACCAAAATTTGAAGAGCACAAGGAGGTGTGTGAAGGATGTGCTTTGGAAAAGAACTCAAGAACAAATTTTCCAAGAGGTCAAGCATGGAGAGCAAGCCATCCACTGCAAATGATACATTTGGATATTTATGATCCAATGCATACCAAAAGTTTGGGTAATAATTCTTACTTCCTTACTTTCATTGATGATTTCTCTAGAATGTGTTGTATTTATTTTTTGAAAACTAAATATGAAGCTTTTGAATGTTTCAAGGATTTCAAAAATAATGTAGATAATCAAAGTGAGTATGTTGAAAAAAGATTAAGGACTGATAGAGGAGGGGAATTTTGCTCAAATACATTTCTCAAATATTATAAATATTGTGGGATCAAAATGTAATTCACTACTTCCTACACCCCACAACAAAATGGTGTGGTTGAAAGGAAGAACTGCACTATTGTAGAAATGGCTAGATCAATGCTTCAAATAAAGAAACTCAATAACATGTATTGGGATGATGTTGTTAGGACAAGTGTTTACATTTTGAATAGGAGTCCCACTTCTATTTTATATGGGATAACTCCATATGAGGTATGGTATGGAAAAAATCCAAATGTAAAGTACTTTAAATATTTTGGTTGTCTTGCATATGCACACATTTCTGATGAGACAAGAAATAAACTTGAACCCAAATTCAAGCATATATGTTCATTGGGTATTGTGAGTCTTCAAAAGAATTTAGGCTCTACAATCCAAAAGCACACAAAGTTTTTATCTCAAGAGATGTATTTTTTTATGAAGGGGGAGAATGGGGTCATATTTTTTTTTTTGTTGATGATGGATCTCAAGATGCAAGCTCCTCTCAAGTGCAACCCATTAACAAGAATAGCCATGGAAGTCCTCCAAGTCCAAATAAGAGTTCTACTTCAAGTACAACAAGTGCTACTCCAAGTCCTCCACAAAGACCACCAAGATCATCAAGTTCTTCTCCAATGCCAATGTAAGAAGATACACCACCAAGAGGTAAGATAACACTTCAATACCATCCTTCTTTTCAAATGATGGAAAAGAATTTTCAAAGAAGGCACACTAGAAGTCAAGCTAGTGAGATGAATGAAGTCTTAAAAAGACTTGAAAATTTACACATGTATGATGATGAAGACACCCAAGAGCCTAAGGGAGATGTTGTAAACTATGATTTAATGACTAGTATACAGCTAGAGCCATCTAGTTATGAAAAAGCATGCACTCATGATATATGGCAACAAGCCATGAAATAGGAAATGACCTCTATAAAAATGAATGACACATGGGAGCTAGTGGAGCTTCCTAAGAGAAATAAATGTATTGGATGTAAATGGGTCTATAAGATCAAGTTCAATGCTAATGGGAGCATTGAAAGACATAAGGTAAGGCTAGTAGCAAAAGGGTTTACTCAAAAGTATGATATTGACTATGAGGAAACCTTTTCTCTAGTTTTTAGACAAGAGACCATTAGACTAGTACTTTCCTTGGCTGCCCATAAAGGGTGGAACATTCAACACATGGATTTTAAGAGTGCCTTCCTTAATGGGTACTTGAATGAAGAGGTTTTTGTGCAAAAATATTAAGAATTTGAAAAATAAGGTAAGGAAAACCTTGTCTACAAATTGAAGAAATAATTGTATGGACTAAATAAAGCACCAAGGGCATGGTACTCACATATTGATGGCTACTTTCAAAAATATGGATTCACTAGGAGCAAAAGTGAACATACTCTCTAATACAAGAAATAAGGTAAAGACATCCTTATTGTGTGCTTATATGTGGATGATCTAATATTCATGGGTAGTAGTGCTAAAATGAATGAGGAGTTCAAAAAATCCATGATGAAAGAGTTTGAAATGAAGGATCTAGGTTTGATGCATTACTTCCTAGGAATGGAGGTACATCAAATAGGAAATAGGATCTTCATATGTCAACATAAATATGCTCAGGACATGATAAAGAAATTTTCTATGGAGCAATGTAAATTTGTTGCAACTCCAATAGGTCATGGGATACAATTAAGCAAAGAATATGGAGCACCAAAGCTTGACAAGACCACTTACAAGAGCATGGTTGGGAATCTAATGTTCTGCATCAACACAAGACAATATATTCAATATGTTATCTCTCTAGTATCAAGGTATATGGCTGATCCATCTGAAATTCATGTACAAGAAACTAAAAGAATTTTGAGATATGTAAATGGTACAATGTATTATGGGATCCATTACCATAAAAATGATGATGTAAAATTAGTTTGCTTTAGTGATAGTGATTGGGGCAGCAATATATATGATAGGAAATCTACTTCAGGGAATTGTTTTAGTCTTGGATCAGGGCTAAATAACTTGAATTTCTAAAAAGTAAACTATGGTAGCACTATCATCTACTAAGGCTGAGTACATAGCAATCACAAATGCTAGTGCCCAAGCCTTATGGTTAAGAAAAGTACTAGAAGAAATAGGTGAAAGACAAAATTATCCTACCATATTGTATTGTGACAATATAAGTTCTATACAGTTGGCACATAATCCTATCCACCACAATAGGTCAAAGCACTTAGACATGAAGTATCACTTCATTAGAGACATGGTGGAGAAAAATGTGGTTGAGCTAAAACATTTCAACACTTTGGATAACACATCTTCACCAAAGGAGTTGCTAAAGCTCAGTATATAATATTGAGAGATTGTCTTGTCAGCCCTCTCAACTTTAAGGGGGATAATGTTGGACTTTGATAGCTAAGTTTGGTTAGCATGTATCTTTGTATTGCTACGTAACTATGTTAGATGTTATTCTCAAATATGTTAGAGAGCATCTAGGAGATTTTTTAGTATTATCTTTGTTAGTAGGGTGAATCATATAACTAATATTGGAGATTTGTTTGCATGATTTATGTAGCTCCAAAATATATTGTACTATGTTCTACACTTGGTGAGAACTATAAATGTAACCTTTGGCCAACATATGGAATATAATGAGTAAGAATTCTCAGTGATCGCAGCAATTTGTATGCATTTAATTTGGTAGGATGAATAACTTACCATAAGGACACTTGGTCATTTTCATCATTCCATATCTCCTTGTTTAAAATCACAATCACATTTAGTACTTCACATTTTGCATGAAACCTTGCCAAGAATAATTTGCACAAAAGCTATCATTGATCGCCTAGTTTGTGGGGCTTAAAACATGGAAAAAATCACATTTTATCATTTCACATCTCCTTGATAGTCATCATGGTGACTGGTATTAGATAGGGTGATTGGTTTCGATCATATGGATTATCTGATAGTCACTAGTTGGCCCTTCAAAGTTGACTACTTTTCTCTTTGCATATTCATTCTTGCATATCAATGATGTTGGAAGGCACATTCTTCAACAGCATCGAATCACCCCAAATTTGGGGTAACTACATTTGGTTTTGACTTTTCCACAATGGGATACATCTTACATGATCATGACATCTACACTTGGAAAAAATCCCTCTAGCTATTAGGGCAAAAATAGACACAAATTTCATCACATTTTTCAAAAATACCTTCATATGTTGGGGCAAAAATAGATGCAACCATTTCACATTTTTTCACCAATCCCCTTCCCACAATTGGGGCAAAAATGGTATCCCATTTACATCATTCATATCATCCATCATTTAATTTGTACAAATTTTTCAATTAGATCGTGAGATTCATCCACAAACTCATTCACCAATTGAGGTGGTAAGCTATGCAAAAATCCAAATTCTTTTATTCTTTTGTCTTCAAGCTCATGTTTCACATCCTAAGAGAAAGTTGCTTCTACACCTAGCCAAAACAGGTATCTTGTGTTTTTGCACTGCATTGTGTTTTATGCAACGCGGTATAAAAAGGGGTATATGTAGACACCAAAACCTAGCCATTTGTCCTATATCTATGCTTTTGCACCATTTCCACCCATTATTCATATATTTATAGATATTTATTTTATATATGTTTAAATATTAATCTTATATATATTTAATAAATATATATTTATATAAGTGATTTAATCCTAGTCATCCGATTTCACTTAATATTATCCATCCATCCATATAAATCCATTCCACACCCCATATTTAATATCCACCCTTGGATATGCTTTCATCTTAGCCACACGATTAGTGTCATTAAAACCCTAGCATGCCCTAGGCTAAATTATTAATAGGAGCCATTTTGATGGCTCAATGCCTGAATCCTGAGTTGAAGTTTACCTATGAGTTCCTTAGAGTATACAAGCGATCTCACATTCCATCCTCTCTTTCCATAGCCCTCGCATGCACTATCACCTCCCTCGCTCAGGTAGATATTCTTCTACAAACTTTCCATTTAGTCAATGAACGTCTTCAAGTGCCTCCTGTCATTCTTGAGCACCCTCGAGTGCCTCCCCTCTTACACTAAGAACCTCTGGGCATCCTCCATTATTCCCAAGCACCTACAAGAATTTCTTGTAGCTACCAAGCACCTGTTGGCATTTTATGCTAGAGTTATGTAGCCCTCATAGCCCTCAGGCGATGCTAGTGTATCACCACACAAATCCACTACAATGGATTACATCAGATCATAGAATAATAGATAAGCAAGGTAACTCTTTTTATTGTTATTTCATTCTATGTGCTTTCAATTTTATTCATGCTATTTATATCATATAGCTAGGGTTTTTTTATTTATTATAGAAGGCCTCAAATTGTGGAGCCCTCACAGTTGCTACTAACCTACTTACTATTTTATTGTGTGCAAATATAGAAGTTTTACATTAGCATTGTACAACTTCTTAAGATGAAGTGGCCTGACATCATATAATCAAAATCCCACTCACTTCTTTGGGAGCAAGAATGAATTATGAATATACCACCAACATTGTTTTTCTATGGTTTCAAAGAACATTAGCTATTGTAAAATCTATACCAAAGGATTCAAAGATCCTTATTGTAACAATGGAGTTTTGAGGCTCCCCCATCATTAATATAAAATCATTCATTGTGCAATATTGTATTTTGAGTTCAATTTATATCTTGTTATTTGGTGTTGTTTTTTTGTCTCTTCACATGAATTATTTCATAGTTAGCTTCAAGAATACCATTTAAGGTGCTAATATTTTATATGGAACTTACTGTATGGTATTTAGTAGTCATTTGGTTTTTATCAATTATCTAATTTAAATTCTCTTTTTGGGATTGAGTCTTCTATTGCTCACTTGATTCTTTTTGGACAATTAACACATGGAGGATGAGATTTTTTCTTTTGAATTGGGATATTTGAAAGTTCAGGATCATTTGTATGCAAGGCCTTCTCCTCCACCAAGGATGAATCAAAGCATGATCAAAATGACTGGGCATATCTCGTTTAGGTGGTCATATTGTTGACAACCATAACATCTCAGGGTGAAGTTTTCATATTCAATATTTTGGATAAATTCCCCTTTGCTTGAGGAGATAGTAATGGATTGAGGCCAAGGAACTAAAACATCCATCCAAACAACCAATCTCACTTTACTCATATTAATTTTACTAGACAATGTTTTATCTATTTAGGAATCCATATATTGGAATGCACTAATGGCATTATCAATTTTTGCGAATATCTTCTCTCCTAAAAAATCAATAGGGAGAGCATATAGATTCACCCAAACTAGGAAGCCATAAAATTCTTCTATAAAGGGGTTGAAATTTGGAGTCCAAGATCTCATATAGACGCCCCTTTTTCCAAAGAAACAATTGTATCTATAATCCATTACCCTATCTCTATATGCTAAATCAAAAAAGGAAATAGAATATAATTTTTTGGGTAACAGAGTTACTTGGATTTATTTACTAGTCCACCAATACTTAATGTATTCATTCAGCTCCTCCATACTTGGTATTTTTCCCTTGAGTTTGTAGATAACTGTTTATATTTCATGATAAATTAGATTCAACCCAAATTCATCATCCAAAATCCTGATAGATGGTAGAGGTTCATTGAAAATTTCCACCCACAAACCCAAAGATCCTTGAGAGACATTTATTATGATAAAAGAGGCTTTCTCACAAATAGAAGAGCAACTAATGTCCTCTTGATTACAATACATGTGCTATGAAAAATCCTCTTCCTATAATATTTGACTGCATCTAGGGTTTGCACATCTTTCAAAAATATTATAGCCAAATGTGTTACTCCATTCCATTGCATCCATCTCCTAGGGTTTTTTTCCAATCAGATGACATCAATTTTTTAGTCTCATAGCTCTAGTGACATAATTCTATGGATGATTATATGAAAAATAAAAATAAGTAGGCATAAGTGAAAGTGTATTTCCCAAAACACAAGAAACTAACTGCAATAGAGTATTATGTAGATGCATTATATTTAGTAACGGGAATAAAAAATGGTCCAATTCCTTAAATTTTTAATTTACCAAACCTTATGCTAGGTTCACATCATTATTATTATAATAATTTTTTAAAAATTTACCCATAATTTTTTAAAACTTAAGAGTTTCTTTTTTATTTAATCTCTTTATTTTTATAATAATATTTTAAAACTTTGTCTATATTTTTTAAAGCTTAAGAGTTTTTTTTTTTTTAACACACACAATGCACACCATCATGCCAAAATGAGTAATTCTCCATGATGTACATGATAACCAAAGTTTGAACCACATGAAATTGCACACACACATGTTGTAGTTTGAACCTTAAACCTTTGAAAGAGAAGCCAAAGCCCTAATTTTTGTGTTGTCCCCACAATGACAAGAGTTTATTTTTCATTTAATATCTTTTTTAAAAAATAGGTGACATATAGTTTTCATCAAGGGTTATTTTTATTCAAATAATAAATATTAAATTCATTAATAAGTTAGATCACATTTTTTATTTTTTATTGTTATAAAATATCACCTAAGGCCACCATAATAGGTGTGTTTGTTGAAAATATCACCTAAGACCACCATAATATAGTTATCCATACACATCAGCATTACCATAGTTGAATTCAAAATTTTCTTAGTCATCTAAATTTTTTAGACCATCCATCTATCTTCATGATGTTTTGAAGTCATTATTGGCATCTTGAACATGTTTTCTATTTGCTTGTACCACCTCTCACATATGTTGGATTATTTGGCACAAAATTATCTGATTTTCTATCTGAGAGTCCACATATTACCCTTCCTCTAGTTCTTTTACCCATTTTTTTAAATAACCTACCACCCTATTTCCATCTCACTTGATATGAGTGAAGAGACAAAAATGTAATACCAACTAATAGAAATATAAAGTAGAACATAAAGAACAGTATTGCATAATGAATGATTTTATATTAATGGGGGGGCCTAAAAACTCCATTTTTACAATAATAACTCTTGAATTATTTGATATATATTTTACAATAGCTAGGGTTCTTCGAAACCCTAGCAACACAATGCTAGTGGTGTCTCAAAATGCGTCTCTACTCCCAATATAAGTGAGTGGGCTTCTAGTTATCTAATGTTATGTCACTCCAGCTTAATTAGTTATCCAATGTTGATGTAGCACTTCTAGATCTGCACATAATAACATAGTAAATGAGTTAGTAGCAATTGTGAGGGCTCCACAAAGTGAGGCCCTCTACAACCAATATAAAAACTGAGATATCTATTGTAAAAAACATGAATAGAACTAAAAATACATGTAGTGAAATACCAAATAAAAAATTTACCTTACTTTTCTACTGTATTCTAATCTAATGAACTCTGTTGTAGTGAACTGATGCGGCGATGCCCTAGGATCACTCGAAGGCTAGGGAAACTTCAAAAATCTAGTGTAAAACACCCGTGGGTGCTTGAAAACTACATGAAATGCTCGTGGATACTCAGTAATGGTAGAGGGCACCCAAGGGTGCTTGGTAGTGGAGAAGGAAGCATCTAGAGGTGCTAAAAAATGGTGGGAAGCACTCGAAGGCATTCGATGACTAAAAGGAGTGTATACAAAAGCATATTTTACTGAGTGAGGGAGGTGGTGATGGATGCAAGGGATATGATGAGAGAGGATGGGAGGGGAGAGAAATTGGATACTCTAGGGAACTTGGTGGTAAACACTTCACAAAAATGCTTAGGATTTAGGAATTGCTTAGGGGTTGAGCCATAAAAATGGCTCCTATTAATAATCCAACCTATGGCATGCTAGGGTTTCAATGAAACTAATCATGTGGCTAAGATAAAAGCATAACGGAGGGTGGATATTAAATCTATGGTGTGGCATGGATTGATGTAGATGAATGGATAAGATTAAGTGAAATCGGATGGCTGGAATTAATTTACTTATATAAATATATATAAAATATAATATATAAAAATTAATATTTAAATATATAAAATAAATAAATATAAATATATATGAATAGTGGGTGGAAATGGTAGAAAATTTAGGATGGAAAAAAAGTGGATAGGTTTTGGTGTCTACAGATACCCCTTTTTGTACAAAATTGCATGAAACACAATGTATTGCAAAAACATGAGACACCTATTTGGATTAGGTGCAAAAGCAACTTCTCTCTTGGGATGTGAAACATGAGCTTGGAGATAAAAGAATGAAATAATTTAAATTTTGTGTAGCTTACCCCCTTAATTTGTGAATGAGTTTGTGGATGAATCTCATGAGCCAATTGAAAAATCTATGCAAATGAATGATGCAAATGTGATACAATTTTTGATCCAATGGTGGGAAGGGGATTGGTGAAAAATGTGACATGATGCATCTATTTTTACCCCAATAGATGAAGTATTTTGTGAAAATGTGTGATGGATAATGTGTTTATTTTTTCCCCAATAGATGAAGGTATTTTTATCAAATATAGATGCCATGATCATGTAAGATGTATCCCATTGTGATAAAGTCAAAACCAAATGTGGTTATCCCAAATTTGGGGTGATTTGATGTTGTTGAAGAATATGCCTTCTGGCGTCATTGATATGCAAAGATGAAAATACAAAGATAAAAATAGTCAACTTCAGAGGTCCAACTAGTAATTGTTAGATAATTCATATGATCAAAACCAATCACCCTAGCTTAATCCAGTTACCTTGATGACTATCAAGGAAATGTGTAATGATGAAGTTTGATTTTGTCCATGTGTTAAGCCCCATGAACTAGACCATCAATGCAAAAATTTATGCAAACTATTCTTGGCAATGTTTCACTCAAAATGTGATGTACCAAATATGATTTTGATTTTGAACAATGAGATATGGAATGATGGAAATGACCAAGTGTCCTTATGGTAGGCTCTTCATCTTATCGAATTGCATGGATGCCAATCATTGCAATCACCAAGTATATAGAATAACCCACTAGATACAAGGTTCACTCAAATGTTGTTTGAACTTGGCAAGTATGCAAATGATGATATGGAATGATTTTGGTGATGATGTATGAATGTGGAGAATGATGATTGTGATAATTTTGTGAAGGTTTAGAACTTTTGGATTGCTTTTGTAACATGTTGTAGATTTGCAATTTATAGTCACAAACAAAAATTATGCATCTAAATAAGTTGGAATTCTCAAAAAAACTGGTGAAATTATGGAATAGATGCATGGATGCAATGTGAAAATATTTGGGGGAGATAAGCCACTATTTTGTTAAAATTTGTCCTTTTATCAAATTTGATGCCAAATTCCTGTTGGATCTTTTTGCTTGCAAAAATGCTCGCTGGTGTTTGGGCATTCTATAAATACCTATGGGTGCTTTAGTGTGTGAAGAAACACCCATGGGCATCTCAAGGTGCCTGAAGAAACTATAAATAGCTACTAGGATGAGAAACCAAGCACATTTATGCATCTAATAGTTTGGAAAGTTATGTCTAGGAGAGTGGAGTTAAGTGAGGTGAAGTGATTTGAGCATGGAAGCTATGGTGGCAAAAGGAGTGGGTGTGGAGGTTAGGGCCAATGCTAGAGTATGATATGTTGAGGTAATTTCCTTTTTTGTATATTGTGCAAAACTTTTATGTTTTTATGATACTTTTTTGAATGAAAAATGACAAGTATTTTTGTGTTGTGTTGTATATTAGGATTTTGGAGGCTCAACATTGGTTCTCACCTCTCATTCCTAGAATGAGGAAGGTGGTATCGAATGAGGAGTGGGAGTTACTAGAGGATGTGGGGCTAGTTGAGGTAGCCTGAGTTGATTTGGTGAGGTTCAGATGAGGGGTACTTCTCTGCCCTAGTGGAGAGGTGGGATGTGGATAGGGGGACTTTTTAGGTCCCTATAGGGGAGGTTATCATAACCTTGGATGATGTATATCACATCCTCAAGATGTTGGTGGAGGGGATTCAAGTTGAGGTTGGTCATGGTCAGAAGATTGAGATGATGAAGATGTTTGGTGATGGATGAGAGGGTGTGAGGGTGGAGAGTGGAGGTATACCTTGTCCATGTGTTTGTACAAGGAGTTGGATGAACTAGGGGCGATCCCGTCCAACAAGGGGCAATCCCCAAGTTGTGAAATAGGAGATGATTTCATCCTACAAAGGATGATTTTATCCAATTTGGGATGATATAATCTAATGGTGGACGATATCATCATATTTATGAAATTTAACTTGAGTAAAATGTGTTTAATTTTATTTTAATGATTGGTTTATTAATGAATTTTTGTTGTTTTATTGTTTTTTTGTAGAGGGGATTACTAAAGAGTCAAGAATGGAAATACGATGGGCTGTGAGATGACATAGCCATGCTTGACTAGGCAGAGTGCGACTGAATAACACAGGTCAGTTTACAACATGTGGCAAAGATGCCACAAGTATCGACGGACATGGGGCTACTAACAACCCTAGCAGAGGTGGTATCCGAGGTTATCCTACTTCTGGTTACCAATAGGGGAGATGGCTCCCACACTAGAGGACATATGGAGGATCATGAGGATCCCCATACAAGGACGGTTGATGATGCCTATGTCCAATTAGGGCCAGGCGATGATGCGCCTATGCAGATATCCTAGCTTCACCTTGGAGAAGGGTGAGGTGAACATCGAGACATTACGACAGATGCCTAGGGCATCTTCATTGACTCGAGTTTTGGCAAGGGTGGTAGGTGGCTTACTACTGTGCCACTAGAGTGGGTGCAGACTACCATGGCTCCTATCAGATGTGGTCTGTGACATGAGAGACCACGGGTATAGGTTTGCATGGGGTAGCTTTGTACTATGTCGCTTGTATAGGATCATGCACGGGGTCGTATACAAGGGAGACCGATGTCTAGTTTTGATATTGTTGCTATAGGTTTGGTGCTGGGAGCACATCATGGTGCGGAGGCCGGTAGGGCTCCCATAGATAGGGGTTGACTGGGAGAGGCCCCAGGTTTTCTACTGGTGGCTATAGAGGGGGTCACAGCGATGGATAGGTCTACCGATGTCACAGAGGTTGCTAGATGACCTCATCCTAGACAAGATCACCTAGAGGCCATGGTGAGAGCACCCAGGGTGGGCAGAGGATGGGCAGGAGCTGGCTCACATCAGGCGAGTCTGCTGGTTGAGGATTGAGTGGAGAGAGGTACAACTCCACTACTACGACCAGGTTCTATGATAGTTTTGTCTACAACAAGGGATCTCTTCTCTCAAGTATTACGAGTACTG
Organism: Wollemia nobilis; assembly: GCA_028583015.1. Lineage (NCBI taxonomy): Eukaryota > Viridiplantae > Streptophyta > Pinopsida > Araucariales > Araucariaceae > Wollemia > Wollemia nobilis. The sequence continues at coordinate 3,087,846 of JAQPPZ010002979.1, forward strand.
CCAGACTGTGCGGGATAGTACCACACTAAGCGGGGCTCCAGACATGCAATGGTTTTGGAGTCAGGACACGGATGATGCTCCCATCTAGTTAGTGGATGGTGATAACACTAGGGTTACTTAAGATGCCTGGTACATAGGAATATGCCCTCCTAAGATGACGAGGGCACAGGGTTTGATGCACACGATTGTGCGATGGATGGGGAGGTGATGTCAGGCTGCAATTGAGGCAACGTGAAGTCACGACAGGAGAGAGCAGCGATGGTCTTCATAGGAGAGATGCTAGAGGATGGCATGGTCTCCATAGAGACCATAGAATACAAGGAGGAGGGAGGAGGGACTCCCTTATTAGCATGGGGAGAGACCACCATCACTCGATAAGGGCAAGGGTGTCGAGGTAGGGGAGAGCAGCGAGACAACGACTCTCCGGGCTGAGGTTGCCCACCTTCGAGCTCAGGTGCAGACATTGTAGGATGAGGCTACATGGCTCAAAGCTTGGGGCAGAGGAGCGAGCATGTAGGAGTTGGTGTAGTCTATGGCTCATACTATGTTATACCAAGAAGCATACTACCATATGGTTCCAGAGAGCCAGAGGTTACAGCTGCCAGCCAAAATTACAGGGCCGATTAGGATGGGGTCATCGAGGACATCATCACGATCAATTTTGAGGACCCACGAAATAGGGCAGACTTTGATGGGGCCTCCTCCTCCACCTCAGGGTGGGAGAGGAGACAAGGTTGAGAGCTTGACATCTTCTTGAGACTAGATGCTCATTGCATAGAGATTGTATTTTTTTATTATATATTTTTTGAGAGTATTGAGTATGCCAGGTTATTGATTGTGGCATACCAGTCCAGTTTTGATATGATGTACATAATTTTTTGATATATATATATGGTATTTTTGATGATATGACTTGTGTATATGTTGTATGATGCTTTAATGTTGAATTTTGCAATTGATTATTGATGATTCATGTAATTATGTCATTTTAGAAATATTATAATTTTATGTCATGTTGTAAAATTTAAATGAAATAATCTGATGAAAACAATTGGTTGTTTTGGTGTGATTTGATGAAAAATAAAAGGGACTTCTAACAATAATTTCAAAGGACATTGTCGCTGTTATAGACCATTTCATGGAGTCATCGCTCGCTCGGTCGTTAAGCTAATCCCAGTATAGAAATATTGCTAAAAGTAAAAGAATGCTTAAGAGACTGTCTTAAGACTTTATGTTGTGATGTTGATGATTTGTTTGCAGATTTTCATAAAAATATTATGCGTGAGATACTAAAAGAAATATGATTTTGCTAGGCATAAATTCCTAAGTGTGATAAAATTTTGAACAATTCCTTAGAAATTATACCATGGTTGCAAAATTGAATGTTGACATAATGACATGAAATAGAATAAGTGTTCGTTCATTTTAAAGCACAATTGTGTAACATAATGATGTAAGCCATATGTTTTTAAAATGAATGGGAAAATAAAATTAGAGCAATGGTTTGCGCTAGGCATAGAATTATAGATATAGACTTATACCATCATCGTGAAATCCAAAGAAGAAATTGATATTTTAGTTTTATTGCATGATTTGATTTTTGATTTTGAGATAAACAGAAAATAATAATATATAACTTGACTTTATTTACTAGATTTTGTAATATGTTGTTTAAAAGAATTTTGGATTTTTTGAAAACAATGTATGTAATTGTTTTTCTGAAATAAGAACAAAATTTATTCCAAAAGAGTTGCAGAAACATTTTAAATTATCTCAAGGACAAATGTAGATTTGTAAGGAACCCTCATGTGCATATGTGAGTTCATTGTCGATCTTGATTTATCATAATGATAGAGAATCTCTCAAATACAAATGTGTGTGCAATTGTATTGTTCGTTCACCAATTTTGAGCAAGATAATTTGATACAAGTAATTTGAATTAACCAAATGAATGTTCGTTGACCATGATTTATATGCATGTAACCATACCAGACTACTATGTAAGTTAGGTTATCAAGAGCTAGCTAATCCATAAGTCGACATAGGTCTATACAAAATAAGGTCGCTAATGTGACGGACATATCACCACGCTAGGGATTACCCAAGGCCAAGCGGGTTGGGCACAAACCACCTGTTATGGGGCTTACCTCACAGTTTTCGAATAATTGAGAATTCCATGGATTCAAGCTCATTCACCCTTCTTTTCTTTTCAAGGGGTAGGGAAAGGGATTTATTGCATTTTGCTTTTGCCTTTTATTTTCTTTTCTTCTCTCTCTTTTTTTTTTTCTCTTTTGTTTTGTATTTTTTTTGTATTTTGCTTAGAACTTGAGATAATGCTGAAATATTGCTGCGATGGTACAAAATGTATATATATATATATATATATATATATATATATATATATATTGTTCTCATTTTCTTTGACCTTTGAATTTTCTTTTCCTATGCTAAGGAGACTTGCTCGGATTAGCTGTAGAGCAAGGGATTTTTATTCTAGGTAGGGGTGAGCTTGTCCTTTTGTCAATTCTCAAAGATTCTAGACCATGTGCATGATAGGATAGCAGGGGAAAATTTTCGCTCAAGAAACCACTTTTACTATGTAGCATCATATTGAATTTGCAATGAAATCATTTTAATGTGAAAAGATATATTTGGTTCAAGTAAATAACAAGATCAGTTCTCTATGCTCAAAAATTTATTTAATTCAACTATGGACTTTGATATAAGAGAGATTAATAATCATACAAAATAAAATCAAGATATTTATTCATGTGAATGTGAAAGTGCAAGATTCCAAATAAATGTTAATTTATCCAAAATAATTGAAAATATAACGACGATACTTCAAGAATTGACAGGTATGAAAATAAAATATGTTTTTTGAAGATTTTGATGTTTTTATATTTTGATTTTTATTGACGAATTGCAAGAATAAATACTATTACTGTTGTTTTTTTTTGAAATTTTACTAAAATGAAACAATATGCAAAATACACAATATATATAAATGATGAAAAAGGACCAAATGTTATGCATAATAATGCTTAAGATGCATAATTTTCATAGGTTCTTTAAGATCTTTACCATCTAAGGTAGCTAATCGATATGCTCTCGATCCAAATTTAGTAGTGATGACATATGGTCCGAGCCAGTTGGGCTTAAATTTATCTTGAAGATCTTTAGTTGCATTAGTATTTTTTTATTTTCTTTTAAGACAAGGTTGTCGATCTCAAAGGATCGATGATAAACTTTCTTGAGGTATGCTCATTTAATCTTGCTTTGGTAGGCACGAAGATGCTCCAAAGCATTGATGCGCTTTTCATCTAGGAGTTACAGCTGACTAAGTCTTCCAGCATGATATTCATATCCTAATTTAGTATCTTGAAAGCTAAAGAAGGAACTTCTAATTCAAAGGGAAAAATTGCTTCAACGCCATAAACCAAAACAAAGGGGGAAGTGCCTATACGAACGCTAGTTCGATACGCCCACAAAGTAGGATATAATTGAATATGCCAATATCGACCAGATTTGTTGACCATTCTTTTAAGGATTTTGATTAATGTTTTATTAGATGCTTCTACTTGGCCATTACCTTAAGGATAATAGGGAGTGGACCAACGATGTTGAATTTTATACTTTTGACATAATTTCTTAACATCTTTATTTTTAAAACAAGTTCCATTGTCTGAAATGAGATTTGTAGGGATTTCAAACCTACAAATAATTTGATTAAAAATAAACTTGGACACTTGGGTTCTAGTGCAAGAAGCTAATGGCATAGCTTCAACCCACTTCATGAAATACTCAATGGAAGTTATGATAAATTTGTGTCCATCAGATGACATAGGGTTGATTTTTCCAATGATGTCTAAGCCCCATTTTGAAAAGGGCCAAGGAGATGAAATAGCCTGTAACTCTTGTGCAGGTGCATGGACAAGGTCAACATGTTTCTGGAACTTATCGCAATGATGCACATAAGCATGTGCATCCTTCTCCATGGTAGGCCAAAAATATCCTATCCTAAGGAGCTTTTTAGCAATGGCGCTACCACTAAAATGCCCCCCACAAGATCCATTGTGGGCTTCACTCAAAGCTAATCTAGATTCTACTAAATTCAAACATCTCAATAAGATGCCTTCAAAAGATCTCCTATACAAGGTATTACCAATAATCATGAAGTGACTTGCTCGTATATGTAATAACCTACGCTGGTTACTATTACAACCTTCAGGAAAGGTCCCATTTTGCAAAAAATTAAATAGATCAGTGTACCAATGTTTAGGAGTAGTTTCATTGATTGGAAACACATCCAAAGGTTCTAATCATGATTTTCTTGAAGCAGGTTCCTAGAGTTGATGAATAATGATGGTAGCATATTCATCATCTAACTCCAAGGGCAAAAGAGATGCAACTGCAACCATAGCGTCAGCTACACGGTTGTTAATTCGAGGAATAGTTTCCAAGGTAACTTGATCAAACAAAGATAATAATTGTAAGACATATGCTTTGTAAGGACATAATTTATCATATCGGGTTTGATAAACATCATTGATTTGATTTATGACAAGTTGAGAGTCACAAAAAACCAATATATTTTTAATTTGTAGCACTAAAGCAGCTCGTAATCCAAGGATAAGAGCTTCATATTTAGTAGTGTTATTAATACAAGCAAATGTTAGTTTGAAGGACAGAGGTATAAGATGTTTCTACGGGGATATTAAAATAATACTTGCACCAGCCCCACTCATGCATCGGGCTCTGTCAAAGTATAGGGACCATTGCTCTGGATGGTCTGCCTCTATTTTAAGGCATTCATCGAGAAACTCAATGATGAGGGGATGGGTAGACTCTAAAGGTGCAGCAGCTAATTGATCTGCTATGATTTGACCCTTAACAAAATTTTGTCCTATAAATGTGAGTTCAAACTCGCTTAGCGCAAGAACCCACTTTTCTATGCGACCAGATAAGTACGTTCGACTCATGAGATATCACAAAGGGTCAAATTTAGCAATAACATACATTTTCTAGATGAGCATATAATGTCGTAGTTTTTGTGTAGAAAATACAACTGCTAGACATAACTTCTCTAATACGGTATAGCGAGTTTCATAACTAATTAAGTTTCTGCTAATGTAATAATTAGCATGTTCTTTCTTATCATCATCAAGTTGAGCTAACATAGCCCCTAAGGCAAAATCATAAGCATAAATGTACAAAATAAATGGACGATCAGATCTAGGTGGTGAAAGCACTGGTGGTTTAAGGAGATATTGTTTGAGGAGTTTGAATGCTTCCTGACATTCGTCGTCCCAATGAAAAGAGACATCTTTCTTAAGAAGATTAAGAAAAGGTCTGATTTTGTCTACCAACTTGTCAATAAAGCGACGAATAGCTTGAAGCTTACCTTGTAGACTTCATAATTATGATATATTTGTGGGTGTGGGCATATCAGTGATAGCCACGATATTGAGAGGGTCAATTTCAATGCCACATAAAGAAACTATGACCCCTAATAATTTACCAGACTTAACTCCGAATATACATTTAGCTGGATTCAATTGGATAAGATACTCCCTTAACTGATCAAATACTTTTCTTAGGTCATCTAAATGATAATCTTATTTTATGGAATGAGCTATAATATCGTCTACATAATCATGTAGAATATCATGCATCATATCATGAAAGATATAAGTCATGGTTTGTTGATATGTTGCACCTACATTCTTTAAACCGAATGACATCACTTTCCAACAAAAGGTCCCCCAAGGGGTAATAAAGGCTATTTTAGCTTGATATTTAGGAGCTATCCTGATCTAATTATAACTAGAGAATCCATCCATTAGGGATATCATTCTGCTCCCAGCAGTAAAATCAATGATCTGATCCATGTTGGGAAGAGGAAAATCATCTTTAGGGCATGCAACATTAATATCTCTAAATTTTGTGCAAACCCTAACTTTAGTAGCTTCTTTCTTAGTTACCGGAACTACATTCGAGATCCATTCAGTATAATCAATGGCTTGTATAAAAATAACCTTCAAGATCTTTTCTAATTCTCCTTTGACTAGTAAGGCCACTTTAGGATGCATTTTTTGAAGTTTCTATTTAACAGGTTTAGCATTCGGATGGACTACTAGGTGATGCATAACTACAGAAGGCTCTAATCCTGGCATATCTTCATATATCCAAGCAAATACGTCTTCATATTGTTTAAGGAATGCAATGTATTTATCTTGTTTTTCTTGACTCAATTCTGATCCAATGTTGATTATGTGAGGGTTATCTTTGGTTCCAATGTTAATTTTTATGATGTTTTCTACTTCCATGTGTAGATCTCTCAAAATTAGGTGGGGTGGGTGAAACGCCTAATTCTTGTAATTCTTCCAAGGTTAGCTTGGATAATTCGTCTTGAGGAGTCATGGCCTCAAATTGGGCTATACTAGGTATAGAGCTGTCGAAATAAAATTCGTTATGTAACAATTGCTCAATGGAGACATCATGAAAGATATCCCCCTCCAACTCATCGTCGGATTCGGCAATCATCTCATGGTAATCTATGGATAACATATTACATGTAAGAGGCTTAAAATGCAAGACATCCCGTTTATCTAGATAATCTTGGTAACATATGAGGTGGTCATCATCCTCAAATGGGAAGGGCTGACCTTTACTAGGAAATAGGACCACACCACATCGGGCAGGCCATGGTTCTACCTCAAAATATTCTTTCATACCATTATATAAAGGTCCCAAAACTTTCCTTTTATATCTCAATTTAAGCATTATGGGCTTAGCTTTAATATACTCATTAGCAAAATAGCATCTAGCATATCCATCACAATGTGTCTTGATGTTTCTAGGTATTCTTCCCAGTCATATCCCTTATAAATAAAAGCACAACTCCCGACTTGGTAAATACTTCCCATAGGCTGTGGGAGGCCCAAGGTACGAGGAGAGGGTGGGAGTTTATTAAAAATAAGGGAATATTGCATGGCAGTGTTTGTTTTTTTTTATATAAGAATTTTAGATAAATCGGGTAAGAGCTCATCAGTAAGAGCATAAGAGGTAGAAGGAAAATTTCCTACATCGTTGGATGTGGAAAGTATGCCTGTAGTGGATGTAGATGTTATAGAGATATCGATGGATGAGTCTATAGGTATGGAAGTTATAGGAGTAAAACAAGAAGCATTGGTTGTAGTTTTAGGCTCTTTTCGAGGTCCTAATGTGGTTTGTTCGGAAGATGGTTGAGCTATATGTAGAGGTGTAGTTGATGGGGAAAGAGTAGATGATGTTATGGGTGTGTGTTTCACACATTTAAATGGTTGATGAGAATTAGGATGTGTGGATGACAGAGCAGGGCAAAATTGAATGCCAACAGGTTCTGCCAACGCACACATATCAAAGGGTCTAGGATCACCATGAATGGTAACTAGCTAATTTTTAAATTCGAATTTAACACACTGATGTAAAGTTGAGGGAACAACTTGCATTACGTTGATCCAAGGGTGACCCAAAAGGATATTGTATGATACAGGGCAATGTACAATAAACACGATCTTTTCCAAGGTTCTCGGACCAACTTGCAAGGGGATAGTAATAATTCCACATGTTTCTTGTGTTTCGTCATTGAAGGCTTTTATGATCATATCAGTTCTTTTCATTTTGTCACTTCTAAACCCAAATATTTGGTAGAATTCAAAAGTGCATATGTTTAAAGATGAGCCATTATCAATCAAGACTCGTTTAATGGCTACATCCCCAATTAGGGTAGTAATATATAAGGGGTTATCCTTATGTAAACTATGTTATGGTATATCTCTATCCCGAAAGTCAATACAATCGACTTCTCGAGTTATGATAGTATTGGACATGGCTTCAAGTTGAATATTTTGTGGTACCATCATTTGGCTTAATGTGAGCATTAATTCATCCCTATGGGTAGGAGAAGATCTTAAAAGGTCCAAAAGGGAAATTCTAGTTGTAGTATTTGATAATTGTTCATTAATATTATAAGGAGGCTTAGGTTGAACATTAGGCACATGATTCCATTTATTGGGATTTTTCAAAACAAATGGAGCTGATCCATCATTCTGAGTTTGATCCTGTTGAGAATTTTGAGCCTGTTGTCTGGTAACAACTCCGATGGTACCTACAATATTATTTTGAGGATGATGAATGGGCCTTGGTATAGCGTTTATGGCTTGTTCATTAGAAATTAATTGGTGAGAATATGGTCTAGTAGTGACTCTTCTAGGAAATGGTCCTTCTGGAACCATAAAAATTGTGATAGGTTGAATAGGATCTGATTCATCTTCAGAGCTATTCGATTGATTTGAGGTGATTTCCATGTCACTTTCAGTCTCATATTCTACATCACTAAGATCGGGGGTCTGAATATTATATAGAGGTATGGTCGTAACCATGGATAAAGTTGTGTCAAATACTTCCACATCATGAGTAGGTGAATGTCCACTAATAGTTCCTACATATCGGGTAGGAGGGGTAACATTATGATGCTCAATTTGATTAGCCACCTCTTTACCATGCTTTAGTAAAGGATGTTGAAATATGTCCAGTGACTTATTGGCATTCTGATTTTGATTTTAAGGGATGTTCTTTTGAGAATTATTAGAAGGATTTTGTTTAGGTTGAAAGACTTGCACCTCCATCTCATTGTTATCAATTAGGTCTTGTATTTTATGTTTTAATCTTTTACAAGAGTTGGTAGCGTTTCTAGGCCCTCTATGGAAATCACAATGTAAATCAGCTCTGTATCCGAGTATAGTTGGATCAAGTTCTCAGATATTTGGTAATTGAATCAAACCTCATGCTAATAGTTACGGGAGAATGTAAGGGTTGATTTAACCTAGTAAATTCTTGAGGTGGTTTATCAGGAGGTTTTAGTATAAATTTCTCTATTGTTTTTGCAACATTAACAGTAGCGATATTTCTACTATTAGTGACTCCATCACCCACAACTTGTTTATTTTTATATTGATTTTTGGATGTTTTCTCATCATCTTTCTTTTTAAGCTGACCTCTCCTAATAAGAGCATCTTCCACTCTTTGGGCTAAGTCTATATCTTGATCGAAGGTGGTCAAGGTAGCAGTTGATAATTCATAGGATAGTTGTTCTTGTAAATTATTGATAAAGATATCAAGCATTTCCCGATAAGGTAACACAAAGTGTAATTTTCCTATCAACTGCCTCCATCGAGCTAAGAAGTCAGGAAAACACTCATCTTTGTCTTGTTTTAGGTTGTACAAATCTTTAATAGTTACATGTCTTTCAATATAGGCACTAAATTGATGCACAAAAGACTCGACGGTCTCTTCAAAATTTCTCAAAGAATGAGTGGGTAATTGATAATACCATTCCAATGCCGTCCCTCCTAAACTTTTCAGGAACATCTTTAGTAATAACAAATCATCATGGGATATATCATGGCATGCTATCCTAAACATATGAAGATGCTCTATGGGATCTTCAGTTCCTTTATATATAGGTAGAACAGGCATAGGAAAGTGTTTAGGATATGGTTGTGCTACAACTATAGGATCTAGAGCCTGACTACACATCTCTCGATAATTGTACGAGGGATGGTAGGGATCTATCTGGTCCATGCGGGAGACTAACTATTTCACCATGGCTTCCAGATTACTAGTTTGCCCACCATATTGGTTTGATGGTACATGAGTATGGGATTTGTGAGCATAGGAAGGCGTGACATAAGGATTAGATGCTATATTGTTGTTATGCAAATGATTGGTAGGAAGAGTATTATGAAGAAGATTTGTTGTAGCATTATGTTGTATCCCAGATTGTTGGAAATTGGTATTTGGTTTTGTTTTAGGCTTTTGTTTATTTGAGGTATATTGATCAATAGCTTTGCAAAATAGAGCAGTGAATGAAGGTTTCTTTTGTGTGGGAATAACCTTAGGCTTGGTAATAGGCACTCTAGGTGGTTGGGTAACCTGTTGTTGTTTCCTGTTCTAGATTATAGCGGCCATATCCAAATTGGATGGTCCAACTTGATCACTTTCTTGATCAAAAAAGGATAAAGTATTAGTGCATGTGTGATAAATGTCTTCTAGGGTTTCTTGAGTGTCACTAATTTGATCCTTGTCCATATGGACTACTCTATTAAGAGTGCCAATATTAGTATTGAGGAACTTCCAAAAATGTTCCATGTTCTCAAAAGTAACAGCTCCTTCTGGAGATATTTTAGGGGATGAGGATCCTTCCTCTCTATCATTTTCTTTTTATTCATTTCCTACAACAAATTCTTCTTCTTGTTGATCAAAGTTTCCTTCTTACTAAATTGGGTCTTCAGGAAGGGCATCTGGTTTATTTACTAGTTTTCTTAACGAATCTTCTTCTACTTTAGTCAGTTTTCCATTCCTGAGTCTAGTCATTATGTCTAAATTTATATTTTAGCAAATATATATTAATATATTTGCAACAAATTTGGGAGGTATATATTTTAATTATATAACTACTATAATACTTAAAAGAAAATGTTTTGATTTTTGTTATGATTTTGTTTTGTTTTTATTTTATTTATTTATTTTTGTTTTTTTATTTATTTTTGTTTTATGCTTATAAAGACAACAAACAACACACTGAATGCAAGAAATAACAATAATAAAGGAATAGCTTAGTTTTCTATAAATAGTTTATAGATGTCATTGATAGGATCAAGTTCAAAAGGAGTCATGAAATGCTCCTCTTCAAATTGGAAATGGTTTTTCAAGAATTTGATAAAGTGTGCTATAGTGATATTATCTGTTTTAGACTCTGACTGGTAGAAATAAAGTTTGTGGCAATACTCTCGCTATAACACAGCTCTAGGAACTCTATTACATATTTTTCTATCCATAAGAATGACCTCTTGATCCTCTATACGAGATAGAAATTTATGTATTACAACTGCATTTTTGAGGTATTCCTCAAAGGTGTACAACTATGAGGACACATGGGCTCTTTTATCTGCTAACCACCTATGGAAATCTCTCTGAATTTCATGATATAAGGTCACTTGATCAGGATCCAAGATTCTATCTAGGACAAACCTCTTAATTTTCCTAAGTTCTATTGCCCTAGATCCAATGATACCCAATATCCTATCAAGTTCGTCCCACAAAGGTTGAACCTTATTTGTTTGAGGTACTCTAAGCACAGAAGTAATCTCTATAGCTGCTAATTTATTCTTAACATTAATGGTGACAACTCGTCTTTTATTATAATCTACCATATAAATATGATATGCAATCTTTGATTCTAAATGCATTTATGTTTTGTTTTTTTTTTATTGTTTTCAAAAGGTTTGATAGTAGGTTCACTAGGAAAATTTTGAGTGGCAGTTTCCACACCTAGGTTGATAGTAGGTTTGATGTGTTCATTTTGCGCTTTAACCATTCAATTACTAGGTTTGGCCAAGATGAATCTAAACTATTCTATATGCCAATACTAATTTAGATGAATACAAAAACTAGGAATGGATGTTAAACACAGAGAATATGCTAACTAGAATAGTACATACCTAATTCCAGATGTTTGATGAAGATTCTAAGTTTTGTAGCAGTCCAGATCATCTCAAATCGTACGTAATTGTATGAGATCAGACAAGATCATCGTCAATCTGACGAATTCGTCAGAAACCTGCAATCACAGGAATAGATACAAAATACCATAGATGCAACTACAAAAGCAAAGGGGAATGATAGGAATAACAACAAACAGGCCTAAATAATAAATTCAAATAACAAATAAGAGGAAATGTAGTAGATTTAATGATTGATTTTAAATTTATCATGCAGTTATGCTAAATGAGGTGAACTCCAAGATGCATAAATATAATAACTAAGATAATGTATAGAGAAATACAAAAAATAATCAAAATATGCAAACTTTGGGCTCTGATTGCCCCCAATCTAGACTATAGTCAGGATTGCCTCTAATCATATGAGATTGTCTGCGCTCCTTGATAGGATCATCCGAAATCTCCTGGAATCGCTTGCGACGATCCGAGCTAGCTTCAACTGAAAAATAGTAAAGTTCTTGCAAGAAAACATGAAATACATAATGCAAATAATGGTGTGAGGATGCTCTGAGGTGCGTGGAAGTTTAGGGGGTTTAAGCAAATTTTTAGGCAGAGAGTCAGGGGGATAAACTGAGAAAATCTTAGTTTATATAGGATTAGGGAGAGGTTAGGAGGTTGGAGATCATACCAATTTGGGAGATCTCCAATGGGGGAGACTCTAACTATGTAGACACACTTTCTGCCTAGGTTAGAGAGGCTATTGGAACAAAAGCTAAGTATGAAAATTTAGTTTTGGGATGAAATCGTTTGGACGTTCTATTCCAGATGAATTCGTCAGATCTGGGATGATTTCGTCTAATATGCGATGATATCGTCCAACGGTCAAAACAAATCCTAAAAATGATGTAGAAAAAAAGGGGAGCAGGTAACAGGTGGTTAACGGGTGGTTTGAGGTTAAAATTTGAATTTTTATCTTTTTAATAAGGTTTAACTATGCCAATTTTAGGGTGCTGCATGCTTAAAATGCAAACTGATTTGTGTAAATGTGTTTTTGAAACAATGTTTTTGAAAATATATTTTTGGTAAGATGATGACATAAATGGATTAGCAATGTTCCTCGAAGGATGTTGTGTTGTTATATGACCATTGGTGGAGATCAATGCTCTCTAAGTCATGAAGTGAATCCTATTGTGAGGAATTTTGTATTGCTAATAAGAGAAATGTTGTGATGCTCAAGTATGATCTTGAGGCTTATACTGATAGAAGAAAATGTTTAATATTGTTTTTGAAAATATTTTGATTTTTAAGAAATATTTTGATGATGTTTATTGTTTGTGGGAATAATGTGATTTTAAGCATGAACATTTGGGAAGGATGACTTGCGCTAGGCATAGAATTCCTAGTGTGACATTTGAGAAGAATAATTGCTAGGAATTATACCATCATCGTGAAATCAAGATGCAATGCATGATAATATGAAATTATTTATTTTTAAGACATAAGTTGATATAAAACAAATCATTTGTATCACATATTAAATAATATTAATAAATATGGAATGTTTTAGACCTAAAAATTGAGAAATATGACTTGCGCTAGGCATAGAATTCCTAGTGTAAAATTTTGAGAAGAATAATTCCTAGGAATTATACCATCATCGCGAAGTCAAAATGCAATGCATGATAATATGAATTTGTTGGTTTGTAAAAATGCAAATTGATGTATGACAAATCATTGTGCTATATGAAATTATTAAAACATAAAAATTAAGAAATATGACTTGCGCTAGGCATAGAATTCCTAGTGTGAAATTTGAGAAAACAGTTACTAGGAATTATACCATCATCGTGAAGACAAAATGATAATATGATAGATGATTTTTGGATTACAAGTTCTTTTGGATTTTTTTGAAATTTATTTATGTAATGAATGAAATAAAAAGTTGTCTAAAAAATTTCAAAGAAATATTTTAACTTATTTCTAAGACAAAATCAAATTTATCAAGAATCAGTGTGTGATGAGTGAGTTCATAATTCATCTTGATTCAACATAATGATACAAAATATCTCAAGGATCGCATGTGTGTGCTTGTGAAATTAATTTACCAATTTTGAGTAAGCTAGTGATACAAGCAAACGTGAATGACCAATGTGTGTGCAAGTGAAAGGTTCATTATCCATGATTTTGTGCATGCTAGTGTATTGAACTACTATGTAAGTCAAGTTACCAAAAGCTAGCTAATCCACAAGTGAACATTGGTCTGTACAAAATAAGGTCTCTAATGTGACAAACATGTCACCACATGAAAGGGATTACCCAAGGTCAAGTGGGTTGGGCACAAACCACCTGTTATGGGGCTTACCTCATGGCTTTCAAATAACTAAGGAATTCTAAGGATTCAATCTCAGTACCCCCTTATTTTCTTCTAATTTTTGGGATAGGGATTTTTGTACATTTGTTTTGAACAAGGGGATTTTATTGCTTTTTCTTTTTCTCTTTTCTTTTTCTTTTTGTTTTGGGGATGCTTGCCCAGATTAGGCATAGGTCAAGGGATTTTATTTGGGTAGGGGGGGAAAGCTTGTCATTTTACCAATTCTCAGTATTCTAGATCATGTGCATAATAGGATAGCAGGGGAAACTGTTCACTTAAGGAACTAAGACTACTATGTAGTATCCTTTTCTAATTTTTAACAAACCATTTTTAAGATGTGATAATGTGTTTTTGGTTCAATATGTAGCAAGATCATTTTCCAAAACTCAAAATTTATTTAATGAAGTAATAGTGTTTTTTTGATAGAAGAGATATTTCTAATCAAAATGACAAAATCAAAATTATGAAAGTTGTAAATTAAGTGCATGGTTCAAGATAACTTTTGAATTTATTTGAAATACAATAAATATAACTTGGATTTTTGGAATATAAAACACACTGATGCAAAATGAATAACTTGACAATTTTGAAATTATTTTGGAAATTTTCATATTTTTTGATTTTTTTTGTTATTTTGATAATATGAGGGTTGCAAATGATGAAGAAATTTATTTACAATTATGTACATATATGGAATTTTTTGATTTTATGCATAATATCTCTTCAAATGCATGATATTCATGGGTTCCTTGAGATATTTCCCATCCAAGGAAACCAATCTATATGCACCTGATCGAAATTTAGCAGTGATGACATATGGTCCAAGCCAATTAGGTTGAAATTTTCATTTTAGATATTTTTCTTACATTAGTATTTTTTTGGTTTTCTTTTAAGACTAAATATCCAAATTCAAAGGATTGACTATGAACTTTATTTTCATATGATCTTTTAATTTTGTCTTGGTAGGCACAAAGATGCTTTAAAGCATGGATGTGCTTTTCATTGAGAAGTTCCAACTGACTAAATCTGCCAGCGTGATATTCATCTCCTACTTCAGTATCTTGAAATAAAAGAGCTAAATAAGGAGCTTCTAATTCAAATGGAAAATTTGCTTTGGCACCATAAACCAAGACAAAAGGTGAAGCACCTGTAGGATTACGAACACTAGTTAGATATGCCCCCAAGGTAGGATATAATTGTATATGCCAGTCACAACCAGATTTATTAACTAATATTTTTAGGATTTTGATTAAGTTTTTATTTTATGCTTCATCTTAGCCATTACCTTATGGATAATAATGAGTGGACCATCTATGTTGGATTTTATATTTTTGATATTAGTACAAGTAAATTATAACTTAAATGATAAAGGTATAAGGTGCTTTTGGGGAGATTTCAATATGATATCGGCACCTGCACCACTCAAACATTTAGCTCCATCAAAATACAAAGACCATGTCTCAGAATGATCTTCTTCTAGATTAAGGCACTCATAAGGAAATTCAATTTTTATAGGATGAGTAGATTCTAAAGGTGAAACAACTAATTGATCATCTATAAATTTACCTTTAATATATTTTTTATCAATAAATGTGAGTTCAAATTCGCTACGAGCAAGAACCTACTTAGCTATGCATCTTGATAAGTAAGGTATGCTCATCAAGTACCTTAATGGATTAGATTTAGCAATAACATATGTTTTCTGATTAAGCATGTAATGATGCATGATGAATATCATTGAGTCTCATCATTTAATCTCAATTATTTATCAATCCGGGGTGGTGTCCAAGGTTGTTTACGATAGAAGGTTAGAGCAAAGTGCAATTCAGGCATTCAGATTTCAAGCACTTATTGGTGAAGCAAATTTTGGTTTAGCCTTTTGGTGTCACACTAAACCTAGTCTATAGAATGGAAACTAAAATAAATTATAGGAATTGAAAACTAAATCTAAATTGTAGAATTTAACAATTAACTACAATTGCAAGAATTGGAAATGACTGAATTAAAATCTAATCTACTTTTGAAAAATTGAAATAACAGAAGTGAAATTGCTAAATTGAAATGATGCTAAAATAAAACCTATGCTAAAAACACCTGTCAATATCTTACCATAAAAGATCGTCAATATTTTGCTATAGGAATTGATAGCGAAATAAAATCTGTTGAAATTGAAATTAGTTGAAATATAAAAGCAAAGAACATGAAAAGCAAAGGGAACATGGAAAAAAATATTTAATATAATTTGTCATCTGACACACACACATTAGTTGTACAAAAACATAATGAAGAAAACATAAATAATAGAATACAAAATTAAAACAAAAAAATTAAATCTAGCAAGCAATCTGTTAATTCTATTGCAACAAAATTATAGATTAAAACCTGCCATAAAAATCTTCCTTCTAGATATAAAATTGGGCCCCTACTTCCTAATCTAGAAGGAGGTGTAAAAACACTCCTTAACTAATTAACACTCATAACATAAATTGACAAAAATACTACACCTTTATTGTTGTCAAAACATGCTAAAAACTGTTATAGATAATTGTTGTACAGTCCTATTTGCTACTGCTACTACTCTCCTCTATTCTAATTCCTACCTAGCTCAACCAATAATGGAGATATCCTTTTATAGATGCATAATATCTATTTACAAATATAAAATATACTATTCCTATCCTACAGATCAAATCCTATTATGTTGCAACATTTCCTGGTTTTATCCTAGAAGAGGATCAATTGATATTTTCCCATGAATGGTGGATTTTGGACAGCAAGGACGACAAATATAGTTGGGGGATATTTTCCCTTAACCTTCTCAGCCTTATTTCCATTTTTCCACCATCAAAAAATAGTCAAAAAGTACTTTCTGTTGTCAATCCGAAGATAACTAGCTCAATCCAAAGAAACTACATTTTGTCAATCCAAAGATGTCTTCTCAATCCGAAGCTCTTCGGATTGACTAACTATGTGGTCTTTAGGTGATATCAACTGCTTTTATCAGGTGGGTTATCTCTCAGGAACTAATTGCAATAGATTTTATCCTTCTCCATGTGTGAATTCCATGTCTTGCTATTCATTGGTAGCTAGTTGGAATTTACATGGTAAACTACTGCATTTTCTAGATTTGTTGCACAGTTGTAAAATGTTGGAATTTATTGCAAGTTAAAAAAATTATAACATGGAAAAATAATTCAAATATCAACATGAATAAGTACATCAAGTTGCTACCAAATTTATACACTTTATTCACCAAGTAACCATGCTGAAATAGTGCAATAATGTTGCACAATTATCCCTACTCTGTTATACCCTATTGCTGCCTATTTAGACCATGTGAGAATGCTTCTAAATAGGTCATATGTCTTCTGTAGTCATTCTAAACTCATTCCATCCATTTTATCATGCTTTGCTTGACAAATTCAAGGTGCTCCTATAAAGTGACAACTTGCTAATTTTTATATGGTTGTTTTCTACAAATTTTCAAATTTAGAACAATCCTAATAATTTGGCTTCAATGTGGACTTCAAATAAGTTGAAGGGAAGGAGAAAATTCATAAACCATTGTGAATTTAATGGATATCAACATACCACATTTGGCTATTTGAAATGCACATTGTTATTTGCTATTTAATCAAGCAAAAGCAGTCACAAAATGCTGAAAATAGTCAAAAACAAAGATATAATGCTCCTAACATAAAATCATGTAAACACTTAACAAATATATATTATAATCAACTATTTTGCATTTAACTTAATAATATGGTAGTTTTTATATGTCAAACATAGTGTAAAAATGAGGTATTTTTAGGCCTCATCATCCCCCCTAGCTTGAACTGATGCATGCCCTCATGCATCTTAGTAGGCCATAGTAATATGCTAGTTTTATCCTTGTGAAAAACATCCTTTGCCACCCACTACTTGAGAAATTTCTCCTTACTGCACTACACCAAGCATTTTTCAATTTAAGCACAAGTATTTCACTTTTCTACAACCTTGCAAAAAAAAATTTAATTAATTTTTTTCAATTTTTTTTATTCTATTTTTTTTTCTTTTCTTGCATATATTTTTTTCATTTGCAACTTGCAACTTTTTGACTTCTACATTTTCATCCTTCAATATTGCAATTTCTGCAATTACTACAATTTTAACTCTTTTTCTGCCCTTCTACAAGTTTTAGTGTTGCAAGGTACCTATTAAAGGCTTGGTATCATGTGATTCATCTTGCAATAGACTTATTGTGGAACCATATTTGGCAGATGCACTACTACTAGTGAATTTTTTTATTCTTAAAAACATTTCAGCCTGAATGCCTATTTCTATTATTTGCAACTTTTGAACAAAATTGATAAAATTTTGATTTTGAAATGCTTGAGGGATGTACTTACATGTTGTAGAGCCTTAGGAACATCAATATTTGATGTACCCTACTCTTTTTACTATTATATAGCATTTTTAGAAATTTTGGTATAGTTTTTGCTTATTTCAAAGATATCTTGTTCATTCCGAAGATAGCCTATTTTATTTTGAAGATTCATCTAAAAATGCAAAAACAACATTCTATGCAAAAGTTAGCTACAAATTCTATTTTGGACCCATCTCTAGGGTATGTAAGCCTTCCATAACATCAAAAATATTATCTCTATCCTTTTGTTTAGATTTTATTCATTCCTATTTTATTGTAGTAGTAGTAAAACATAATCTTCAGATGCTCCCATGCAACTAAGGGTGGAAGGGTGTGTTTATTGACATCTTAAACATGTTCCATTTTCAACTTGCCAATATTGTATGAATAGTTTTATGCCAAATACCGATTATCATACATTAAATGCTAAATGCTTACTATGACTTAAATGCAAGAAACACATACCTTACTATCTTAAAAATTGATCATGCACCTTACAAGTTGCTTCTGATGATTGTTAGCAAGCTATTTGAAAACATAAATATACACATGTGCAATGTGAGATTTGTACAATGGTGAAACAAGGATGGGTGGATCAACAAGGCAATGCACACCAAAAATTTTATTTTCATGCAAGCCAACTCAACAATGCCTCAAGGAGGTTTTCACTACTGAATTATTCATTTTTTTCTCCTTTTTTTTCATTTTTTTCCTCTTTTTTTATCTCTTTTTTTCATCAAAAAAGGCTGCCATTTTTGGTTTTCAACCAAATTCTATAATTTTTTTTAAATTACCTCAATAAAAGAGTGTCTCTCATGAGGCTACAATGAGATAGAATGTCTCTGACTCTTATTTGGATAAGAACAATTCTTATTTTGCAAAAACATGTCAATCTTTGTATAAAACACCATCTTTTTTTGCTAAAATTTTTAACAATGATGTAACCTTCCTTTCTAGATGAGTAGTAAGAATATGCTTATGTTATCATTTAACTTATTATTGTTGTAAATGAAGTGTTGAATTCATTGTTCCTCCTCCATGTTGAAATTGATGCTTGTCCTCATGTATCCCCATTTTGTGGGACATATTTTTTTCTGATTTTTTTCTCTCTTTTTCTTCTTTTCTTTTCTTTTTTTCTCTTTTTAGAATTTTCTCTTGTCTTTCTTGTGCCCATGAAGGAAGTTCACAAGCAATATTATTCTTTTTTTTGTCAAACTTTTATCATCACTCTGAATCTGACATGGAAGAGAAATTCTCCTCCATTATGTGTACATCCAATTGTTCACCTCAAGAACTCCTCCTTAGTTAATGGTGCATGGCATACCCAAAGGCAATATCCATTCACTACTAACTTCCTCTATGAATCACCAATGGGAGAAAGAAACACTGCTTCATATCTAAAAATTTCTTCAATCAAGTGTTTGTCCATGCCTCCTAATATGCAAAATTTTGTCAATCTATACTTGAAATAATTCAATACCAATTATAAAATATGTTAAGTGCATACATCAAGATGAAATATTGGCATAGCCTTGTAATTCCATGCAAAGGTATTGAAATATTGTTTCAAAATAGAAAACAATTTTGTTTTTTGTTCATAAGTCAATCAATCAATAATGTTCAAGAATTTCCTTGGTTGTAATTTAGTTTGTTTCATTCTTAGGAGGACAAAATTTATCCTTAATGGAATTAAATTTTCTATGTGCAGCTTTTCCAGTTTTTCTCCTTTATCCAATGCTGATTTCTATGTCTGAACTAAAGGATTTTTGTGTATATCCATTGACTTTTATCTCTTCAAGATCGGGTAAGTTCTTGTTTGAGCATATTTGTATGTTGTTGCAGTCAATAACATTTCCTATAGGTTTTTTTACAAAATTTAGCTACATAAACAAGGGTTGCCTATCCTGTATTATTCAAACTAATCACAGGTTGGGCTGAAAAAGACAATTTAACTAAATATGTTTTTGGTTTGACCAATAAGACAAGAAGTGTACAACTTAGCAGATCAACTACTTGTCAGGTAGGATCACCTCTAATAAGATCAAATATTGTCTTTGTCAGCTAAGAATTTATAGGTTGCAGTTTAGCACTATAAAATCCTAACAATATTTAAGCAATAATGGCAAAACTCTAGGATCACCGTTGAGCTGCAAAATTCTATTTTGTTTGTGCAAAAGTTTTGTGATGATTTTTTTTTCTAACAGAATCATCTTACATAGATAGGGTTTTACTGTCATGTATTATTCATATTGGCCACAGGTTGGTCTGAATGTGGTGGTTGATTTACTTGCCCTATTTTTTTTTGTTGGGATCTCTCTTTGAGAAGAATTCAGATTAGGTGACAAATTTTGTATCTCTGAGTTGTGGAAGTAAATGACATTCATCAATGATATGTCCCTATGAGCAAATGCTACAGGTAGATGATATGGCTATTTTATTCAAGGGATAGTCTTGTATATCTAGCATGATATCTTTCCAACACGTAGTACAAATTTGTTTATACTACCCTGATGATATGGATATAAAAAGGGTAGTACTAGCAGATGGCTCTTCTAAAATTTTCAAGAGATCTTATGTTTCCTGATAATGAGGATGATGAATTCTTTCAATTTTTATCAAGAATTTCAAACATAGGCAATTTAACCCCCAAGTGTGAATATCACCTCCCTGTGGTTGCTTGTTTTCTAAATGGACTGAAATGCAACTATCAATAATTATTATTTATACCAGCTATTACATTCAGATTTTACTCTAAACTTCATAACTTAGCACAATAATAATTATTTAACTTCTTTTACCCTCTAAAAACACCATGATCATCGGAAACGATGCCAAAATGATGAGTGTCGTTGGGTCTCATCATTTAATCTCAATGATTTATCAATCTGGGGTGGTATCCAAGGTTGTTTATGATAGAAGGTTAGGGTAGACTGCAATTCAAGCATTCAAATTTCAAGAATTTATTAGTGAAGCAGATTTTGTTTTAGCCTTTTGGTGTCATGCTAAACCTAGTCTATATAATGGAAACTAAAATAAATTATAGAAATTGAAAACTAAATTTAAATTGCAGAATTTAACAATTAACTACAATTGCAAGAATTGGAAATAGCTGAATTAAAATTTAATCTACTTTTGCAGAATTGAAATAATAGAAGTGAAATTTATAAATTGAAATGATGTTAAAATAAAACCTATGCTAAAAATACCTATCAATATCCTACCACAAAAGGTCGTCAATATTTTTCTATAGGAATTGATAGCAAAATGAAATTTGCTAAAATTGAAAGCAGTTGAAACATAAAAGCAAAGAACATAGAAAGCAAAGGGAACATGGAAACAAATATTTAATCTAATTTGTCATCTGACACACACACATTATCTGTACAAAAACATAATGAAGAAAATATAAATAACTAGATATACAAAATTAAAATAAGAAAATGAAATATGACAAGCAATCTGTTAATTCTGCTGCAACAAAATTATAGATTAAAACATGCCATAAAAATCCTCCTTCTAGATCTGAAAGTGGGTCCATACTTCTTGATATACAAGGAGTTGTAAAAACACTCCTTAACTAATTAACACTCAGAACAAAAATTTATAAAAAGACTACACTTTTATTGCTATCAAAATATATTGAAAATTGTTATAGATAATTGTTGTATAGTCCTATTTGTTGCTACTGCTACTCTCCTCTATTATAATTCCTACCTAGCTCAAACAAGAAGGGATATATCCTTTTATAGATGCATAATATCTATTTACAAATATAAAATATACTATTCCTATCTTGCAGATCAAATCCTATTATGCTACAACATTTCCTGGTTTTATCCTAAAAGAGGATCAATTGATATTTTCCCATGAATGGTGGCTTTTGGATAGCAAGGATGACAAATATAGCTAGGGGATATTTTCCCTTAACCTTATCAACCTTCTTTTCCTTTTTCCACCATCAAAAAATAGTCAAAAAATAAAAAAGAATTATGTTGTCAATCCAAAGAAACTACATTCTATCAATCCGAAGATGTCTGCTCAATCTGAAGCTCTTCAAATTGACTAATTGTGTGGTATTCATGTGATCTCAACTACTTTTCTCAGATGGTTTATCTCTTAGGAACTGATTGCAATAGCTTTTATCCTTCTCCATGTGTGAATTACATGCCTTGCTATTCATGTGTAGGCTATAATTTACATGGTAAACTGCTGCATTTTCCATATTTGCTGCATAGTTGTCAAATGTTGGCATTTCCTGCAAGTTCAAAAAATTAGAGCATGGTAAAATAATTCAAATATAAACATGAATAAGTACATCAAGTTGCTACCAAATTTATACACTTTATTCACAAAGTAACCATGTTGAAATAGTGCAACAGTGCTGCACAATTATCCTTGCTCTATTATACCCTTTTGCTGCCTATTTAGACCATGTGGGAATGCTTCTAAATAGGTTAGATGTCTTCTATAGTCCTTCTAAAATAATTTCATCCATTTCCTCATGCTTTTCTTGACAAATTCAAAGTGCTCCTATAAAGTGACAACTTGCTGATTTTTATATGACTATTTTCTACAGATTTCCATATTTAGAACAGTCTTAATAATTTAGCTTCAATGTTGAATTCAAACAAGTTGAATGGCAGGAAAACATTCATAAACCATTGTGAATTTAATGTATATCAGCATACCGCATTTGATTGTTTGAAATGCATATTTTTATTTGTTACTTAATCAAGAAAAAATAGTCAAAAACAGAGATATAATGCTCCTAACATAAAATCATGTAAACACTTAATAAATATATATTCTAATCAACTATTTGGCATTTAACTTAATAATATGGAAGTTTTTATATGTCAAACATAGTGTAAAAATGAGGTATTTTTAGGCCTCATCAACGCAACTTTTGCATAGAAAACACAACTGCTAAACAAAGTTTTTCCAATGGAGTATATCGGGTTTCATAACTTATTAAAGTTTTTCTTATATAGTATGTGGCTCTTTCTTTCTTTTCATCATCAATTTGAGCCAACATAGTTCCCAGTGCAAGTTTCAAGGTAGAAATATATAAAATAAATGGATGATATGATCTAGTAGGAACCAACACTGGAGGAGTAAGAAGATACTGTTTAATATTCTCTAAAGCTTCTTGACATTATTTATCCCAATTTAAGGGAATATTATTCTTAAGTAATTTTAGAAAAGGTCTTGTTTTATCTACCAATTTATCAATGAAGCGATAGATAAATTTAAGCTTTCCTTGTAAAATTCTTAACTCTAATATGTTTTTAGGAGGTGGCATATCAAGGATAGCTTTAATTTTGAGAGGATCTACTTCTATACCACACATAGAAACAATAACTTCCAAAATATTTCCTGATTTAACTCCAAACACATGTTCGTATGGATTTAAACGTATCATATATTCTCTTAGTCTATCAAACACTTTTCTTAAATCATTAATGTGATCCTCTTATTTTGTTGAACAAGCTATAATATCATCTACATAATCATACAAAATATCATACATCATATCATGAAATATGTATGTCATAGCTCTTTGATATGTTTCTCCTGCATTTTTTAGCCCAAAGGGTATTACTTTCCAATAAAATATCCCCCAAGTGATAATAAAGGTTTTTTTAGTTTGGTCTTAAGGAGCTATTTTGATTTGTTTGTATCCTAAAAAACCATCCATGAGGGATAACATCCCACTCTTGGCTGTGAAATATATGATATGATCCATAATAGGGAGGGGAAAATCATCTTTATGGCATGTGGTATTTATATCTCTAAAATCAGTGCAAACCCTAATCTTAGTAGCTTCTTTCTTAGTCACTAGAACAATGTTTGATATCCACTTGGCATAGTCAATAGCTTGTAAAAAAATTACATTCAAAAGTTTTTACAATTCACTTTGGACTAGTAGTGCTACTTTAGGATGCATTTTTCTAAGTTTTTGCTTTACAGGTTTAGCATCAAGGCACACTACTAGATGGTGCATAACTACAAAAGAATCTAGGCTTGGCATATCTGCATATGTCCAAGCGAAAACATCAGCATATTCTATGGGAAATTCAATGTATAAATTTTGTTTTTCTTCACTTAATTCTGAACCAATTTTGACTAGGCGAGGGTTCTCTTCTGTTCCAATATTAACTTTTAAAGTGTCTCCAACAAAAATATTTAAGTCTCTTTTAAATTTGGGTGGTGCGAGTGTACACCCATTTCTTGTAATTCTTCTAATGTGCATTTGGCTAGTTCTTCTTGAGGAGTAGTTGCTTCAGCATGAGCTATACATGGCATAGATCCATAAAAGAAGAATTTATTCCTTAAAACTTCATCAAGAGATATATCATGGAATATATCGCCTTCTAAAAATTCATTCAGAGAAACAATCATTTTTGTATAAGCTACAGTTAACATATTGCAAGTATAAATATTTTTAAAGAGCTCTTTTTGTTCCATATATTCTTAATATGTTATGAGGTGATCATCATATTCATATGGTAATGGTTTTGTTTTTATGGGAATGTAGCCAAGACCACATCGAGAAGGCCAATCTTCAACTTTTAAAGGTTCTTTCATACAATTTTTATGAGGTCCTAAACCTTTACCCCTATAACCCATATTACACATAATTGGTTTTAATTTTATATATCCATTATAAAATAACATTTAGAAAATCCATCTCGATCAATTGTAAATTTTCCAATTGAAATTTTACCCCAATCATACCCCACATACACAAAGGCACAACTCCCAATATGGAAAATGCTTCCCTTCTTTGGTAAGCGCAAGGTTCGGGGAGATGGAGGTAACTTAGATAACACTAAGGAATCTTGGGTAGAAAAATTAACTTCTTCTATATTTGCAAGGACTGAAGATAAGTCTAATAATACTTCATCTGAAAGAGCATATGAAGTAGATGGAATATTTTCCTTAATTGGTTATTTAGATGATGTGAATTTAAACACTGTAGAATCAAGAGGTGGATATTATAATTTGGATTTAGAAAAAGGATTGTATATGGGCTCAGAAGATGATGATAATAATGACTTAGAATTTGTTGATGTTGATTTAGAATGTGCTTTTGATGATATGGGTTTAGAAGTTGATGATGATTTATATTTATATGGTCTTGATGATGAGGGTGGACTAGGATGAGTAGAAGACATAGCAGGACAAAACATAACCCCTATAGGATCTACCACAACACATATCAAATGGTCTGGGATCACCATGTATGGTGACTAATTGATTTTTGAACTCAAATTTGACACATTGATGTAATGTGGAAGGTACTTCTCTCATTGCATTGATCCAAGGTCAACCTAGAAGAATGTTGTATGATGCAAAACAAGGTACAACAAATATAGTCGTATCCAAAATTCTTGGGCCAAATTGTAATGGGATTGTCATTACTCCACGTGTTTCTTGAGTTTCATCATTAAATGCTTTAATAATCATTTCAGTACTTTTCATATCTTCTTTTTTAAACCCAAATATTAAAAAAAAATCATATGTGCAGATGTTTAAATATGATCCATTATCAATTAGAACTCTTTTGACTCCTATGTCTCCGATCAATGTTGTAATGTATAAAGGATTATCTCTATACAAAATTTGAGGAGGAATATCTTTGTCATGAAAATCTATGAAATTTATTTCATCCAAAGTCACAACATTCACCACAACATTAGGTTCAATATCTTCAGGTACCATCATCTTGCTTAAAGTTATCATTACTTATTCCCTATGTATGGAGGAAGTTCTTAAGAGGTCCAAAAGAGAAATTCTTGCTGTGATGGTAGCTAATTGTTCTTTAATGTCATATGGAGACCTTTTTTGTGAACTTAGTACGTTATTTCCCTTAGTGGGAGATCTCAATACAAAAGGATTTGATTTTTAATTTTGGCTTTGTGGTTGAGAATTTTGAGCTTATGCTTGTTGTCTTGTGACAAACTCAATGATACCCCCAATGTTTCTATGTCGAGGATTATAAAAATGGGGTCTAGAATTTTTTGCTTGTTCATTTGAAAGCCATTGTTGAGATGATGGTCTAGTAGTTACTCTTCTTAAAAATGGTTCTTCTATAACTAATAAACCTATATTAGAAGTAACTTGATACGATTCATACTCAAAACTATTTGAAGCAATTTCTAGTTCACTCCCTGTTTCAATTTCTATGTCACTTTTTGTATTACTTTTAGTATCTTTCAAAGATGACTGAAGATATTATATTGGTCTAGTTGTAACCATACATAAATATGCTTGTAAATATTGTTCTGGTAAAAAACTACTAATGGTTCCCACATAATGAGTTGGATGAGGAAAAATTTGATGGTCTACTTGGTTTACTACTTCTTTACCATGGTTGGGTATTGAAAAATATCTAGGTTTTGATTTACATTTTTTTTTTTTTTGTATTTACATGGTGGAATCGGTAGCCGCCATGAATCCGAGTAGGTTGTCCAGCTTTTATGGCCACCACAGTATTCCTGTTGTCCCCCCCGGCCGCCACATAGATCTTCGTGCAGTCTGCCCCTATAACCACCATGCCACAATCATTTTAAACCTTTTACACTACTGAAAGCACAAGGAAATGGACAAGCATTCAATCCGATGAGTTTTGATTTACATTTTGATTTGTTGGTTTTGGGGCATTATTTTGAGTATTATTTTTTGTAGGAATTTTTTGAACTTCCATTTTTACTTTGTCAATTAAGTCTTGTATTACATGCTTTAACCTTTTACAAGAATTTTTAGAATGTCCATCTACTTGATGGAAATTGCAATGTAAGTCAGCCCTATATCCAGCTATAGTAGTATATGGTTGTCTTATTTTAGGTAATTGTATCAAGCCTTGTTCCAATAGTTGAGGTAAAATAATTTTTAAGGGTTGATTTAATATTGTAAATTCTCTTGGTGGCTTATCAGGGAATTTCAATAAAAACTTCTTAAATGTTTCTGCATCATTAACAATTGGAGTATTCCTGCTATCAGTAACTTCGTCACCCACTACTTGTTTATTTTTATATTTATTTTTAGAAGTTTTATCTTCATCTTTCTTCTTAAATTTACCTATTCTAATAAGGCCTTACTCTACCCTTATTGATAAATCAATGGATTGATCAAAATATGTTACTATAGCAGTAGAAATATCATAAGACAATTGTTCTTGTAAATTACCAATGAATATATCGAATATTTAATGGTGAGGTGAAGCAAAATGTAATCTGCCTAAGAGTTGTCTCCACTTAGTCAAGAATTCAGCAAAAATCTCATCTTTTCCTTGCTTCAAATTATACAAATATTTAATAGTCACATGCCTCTCTAAATAAGCACTGAATTGGTGAACAAACATCTCTGTTGTTTCTTCAAAATTCCTTAAATATTTTGTAGGTAACTGATAATACCACTCTAAAGCCATGCCTTCGAGACTTTAAGAAAACATATTTAAAAACAACAAGTCATAGTGAGAAATATCATGACATGTCCTAAACATGCGAAGATGCTCAATAGGATCTTTGGTTCCCTTATATATTGGCAATACAGGCATAGGAAAATGCTTAGGATATGATTGAGCAACCACAATAGGATCCAAGGGTTGGCTACACATCTCTCTGTAATTATAAGAGGGATGGTAGGGATCCATATGATCTAGTATTGAAGCTAATTTTTTAACCATCACTTCAAGTCCTTGTTGTTGTCCATCAAATTGGTTTTGTTGCATCATAGTATTGTGTCTTTGATAATAATTTGGTGTTCTTGTATAATTATTCCAAAATGAAACACTATTATGTAAAGTGTTACTAGGAGGAGTATTATGAAGCTGATAGGGAATTTTATTTTGTTTAACCTTTTATTAATTCTAACCAATTTTGTGCATCTTCTTAATTCTTTGTGCTATTGTTTATGAAGCAAAATATGGTTGTTTTTTTTTGGAGTTTGAATTTGTTACTGGTGGCAGTTGTGCTATATTCTGATTCAAATTTTGATTTATATTTTGAGATGTGCCAGCTTGATTTTTGTTCATGTATGTTAATGGATTTCCATTCAATCAAATAGCAACCTCTAGGAAGCCTCCATCGAATAATATCCCATAGGGAGTTGAGCATCTATCTGTATCACATGATTAATAACATCTATATTGTCTTTTAGAAACTCAATGAAGTGTTGTGTGGAGGTAAATTTAAGATTACCTTCTTCATCTACTTGAGGCCTATGATAGAAGACTTCTTCTTTATCATGGTTTTCCTCATATGATTA
Organism: Wollemia nobilis; assembly: GCA_028583015.1. Taxonomy (NCBI): domain Eukaryota; kingdom Viridiplantae; phylum Streptophyta; class Pinopsida; order Araucariales; family Araucariaceae; genus Wollemia; species Wollemia nobilis. The sequence continues at coordinate 3,116,440 of JAQPPZ010002979.1, forward strand.
TGATGATACATAATCTTCAATTCGAACTTCATATTCAGGATTTTCTTGATCTTTTTCTCCTACATGTTCTTGTTCTACTTGTTTTCTACTTCTTAATTTAGGCATTTTACTTAAAATATTTTATCTTGCAAATATATATAATTATATATATATGTGCTTAATGCTTGAGGTATATATGTTATATATACCTAACTAATATATTATATCATGTTTTGGGTTTTTGTTGTTTTTGGATTGCAAAAAAAAAATCAAATAGAATGAAAACTATAGTATTATACATATTATACTTTAATTTTCTTGGAAAAGTCTATAGATATCATTAACAGGTTCCAAGGGTCATATAGTGTTCTTCTTCAAACTGAAAGTTGGATTTTAAGAATTTTATGAAATGAGCTATAGTGATGCAATCAACTTCATAGTTTGACATATAAAAGTACAATTCATGGCAATATTCTTGATAAAACATAGCCCTAGGAACTTTATTGAATATTCTCTTATTGTCTAAGACAACTTATTGATTTTCCACATGTGATAAAAACTTATATACTATTATTTCATTCTCAAGATAATCTTTGAAGGAGTAAATAATTGGGGAAATGATAGCTCTCTTATCTGCTAGCCACCTATCACATGTTATTTGAAGGTCAAAGTAGAAAGGTGCACTATCGGGATCTAGGATTCCAGAAAAAAACCTTATGATTTTCTTAAGTTCAAGTTCTTTAATATTTATTATTTGTAATCTTCTCCAAATATTAGGGTATGGCACACTACCTAGTGAAGAAAATTCTTGGGTTGAAAATAGTGTGCTTGAAGAACATGAGCTTATACTGATAGGGGGGTGAACAATATAAGATCAATTTTTAGTTTTCTTTCCCAATAAATATTATGCAATGTATAGATATAAATATCAATAGTAGTAATCAAAGCAATGCACAAATCACCACACACAATAGAGACACCATAATTTAAGTGGTTCACCCAATGTGGGCTACTCCACGAAGAAAATTTTTAACTAAAATTTTCTCAATCAATATCTTGGGAATCCTTCCCTATTAAAATGTTTATGGATCTATGTCCAAAGGAGATACCAATCCCCTAAATCAAGTTCATGGATCTCTATCCATAGGAGATCTCCTTCTTCTCTGCTATGGGTGGTGATCCTGTAGAAGACTATTACCTCCATTGCACTAGCTTGTGGATATATCTCCACTAAATACTCTTGTCCTCACTCAGAAGACATGTACTCACTACCCTATCTAATGGATATCTATCTACTGGAGACTACTATCCTCTGCTCTGTCACATCCAAAGCTTTATCTCAAATCTACACTAAACACAGTCCTTTGATCTAGCACAAATATGCTCAATCTCTATATATGGTCTAGCATAATTCTATCCTCAAATTTGCACCAAAATCTATTCTAAATTCTACACTAAACATAGTCCTTTAGTCTAGCACAAATCTGCTCAATCTCTGTCTCTGGTCTAGCATAAACCTGTCCTCAAATATGCACCAAAATCTGTTCTTAAATCTGCACTAAACACAATCCTTCGGTCTAGCACAAATTTATTCTCAATATCTGTCCTCAAGCCTTAACTCAAAGTTTGAATCAATCTCAACTCAACTTTGTTGGATCTACCCAAAACCTTAAATATAGGTTTGAATAAATCAATCAACTCTACTCTCAAGTCTTCTCAAAGACTTATCTCAAATATGCCTTGTAAGATTCCATAAAAGCTCACACTAATCTATCCACAAGTCCTCTCTAGAACTTGTCCAAATTTTTGCCACACGTCCTCTCTAGAACTTGCCCAAACCTGATCTATAAGTTCTCACTATAATTTATCCAAGTTTACTCTCAATTTGTATTGTAAGCTTCCACAGAAGCTTACTCAAATATTTCCATAAGTCTTCTCAAAGGCTTACCTCAAATCTGCTCAACAAGTCCACACAAGAACTTTTCCAATCTCATAGAAACATAAAGAGAATTGTTAGAGACTCAATATGTTCTACACTTATTACAATGCTCGATTACTTTTAATCACTCTCTTAGAAACATATAGAGAATTTTTAGAGACTCAATATGCTTCAAATTCAACTCAATGCACAATCAAATTTTCAAATCAATTTAGAATATAGAATAATTTTTTTATGGAACTTGAACAATAACTTCACACACCCACTTGACTAGGCTCAAATAAATCTACTCAACCAATCACTCAATGAAACAATCCTTGCTTAAAAACCCTAGTCCAAGTATATAAACACTCACTCAAAATATACCCAACAATGCTTCATCAACCACTCTCACATAACAATGATACTCATGTTATTTTCAAACCCTAGTTCAATTTATTCACACAACCAATGGCTTGAACAATAATGCTTATAAAAAAACTCTCACATAACAATGGTACTCAAACCTAGTTCCAGTTATTTATACTCCAAAATTATTTTTTCAGAAAACCAACCAATCAACTCAAATATGGAATAATGTGCTCATACCTTTTTGATGATGAAGGAATATTAAATATCTGCCACAACCACAAACAATTCTATGCCAAACTCAAAAGAGGTTAGAAAATAAATCTCTCTCACAATATAATGCAAAAACTCAATTACACCTTATCACTCCATATTTAAAAACAACCATCAACATACATAATATTTTTCCAATAACACCTTATAATATCCCAATTAAAATAATATCAACCACCAAAAAATAATTTCAAAACAATTACTTTCTCAAAACTTCTTAATGGCAAGAAGATATCTTCAATAATAATCAACACTTAAAAGCATTTATCTCTCCAATAAGCTAAATATATTAAAATCTTTATAAAACAATTAACTCCTTATTCCTCCTAATTATTTTTAACCAAAAATAATTACCAAGCAAAAATACCTTTTATATGTCCCTTATAACTCCCACGTCACTTTATAAAACCATTTAATAAGGCCAAAAATTAATTTCAATTTTCCAACAACCTTATCCAAAAAACCTAGTGCTCAAATAATGTGCATACATTTTTGTTGATCCCTAAAAGAAATTCGGCGAGAATCAAATTGCCATCTCCACAAGCCTAAGCACATTAGCGCTTGGGAGTCCACTACGTGGGATATCAATGCCCACATGAAGGAAGTGGAGCTTCCTTCACCTTATGCTCTTCTTCACACACGTTGACCTCCTTCGAACACCACTTGCTGTCCACTAGCTACAACACTTTAGCACACAAAAATCGGCAATACTTTTCGTAAGGGTTTTAGGGGCATTAAATCGAATGAGCATGGTAATTGTCTAAGGTGAAATGATCCACCTTTTATACATGAATGGAGGAAATTTCTCACACGTTGATGCATTAGAAATTCAAATTTCAAATATCTAAATTAACTTTAATTATTATTTATTTATAATAATTTAAATTCTCTTGGAATTTAAATATTAAAAATTAAATAAATAATTACTCTTTGGGCCTTTTTTAACCAAACAAAAAGCCACTTTGGTTTTTAATAAAAAAATTTATTTTTGCCCATCATGTATAATTAACCTTTGATTTTTGCCCTCCATGGTTTTCATAAAAACCTTTGATCATGCTTCCCATGAAGCTCTTTTAGAACCAATCAAACTGTAATTCATCTTAGAACCTTTTGACATCAATGACAACTAATATTCCTCAAAATGTCCAATAGTGCTAACATTAATTCGGACAGTTCTTCTTATGTTGTAATCTACCATCTATGAAATGCAAGATTATGTGACTTAAACTAATGATTTTCTTAAATTTTTGTTTTGTTCTATATTTTGTATTTTTTATGTTTTATAAATTAGAAAGATGCCTAATATTTTCATGTTGGGTTCACCAAATAATGTAGGTCTAAAATTCACACACTCCTTTCCTCCAGGCTAATGGATTTGTGCCTCGAAGGGGAATGTGATAAAATAGGTCTACACCTCAAAAAAGAGGTACTTGATCATACCTTCTTATGGTGATTTTTTGATGAATTGGTTTTAGGGTTCACCAAGAAACATTTTATGGTAGTTTCCATGCCTAGGTTTGGGAGTTTGTTTTGATGTGTTCCTTTTATAAAATCTCACATATACCTAGTTTTGGCCAATATGCAACTACACTAAACTATATGTAATTTTTATTTATATGTAGACAACAAACAACAAAAGATAATGTTTAGATGGACAATGCAGTGCTTAAAAAGTAATTTAGAACTCTTATCTATATCCGAAAGTTTGAAGAAGATTCTAATTTTTTATTGTAGTCCATATTGTATGCAACTGGGTAAGATCGTATGAACATAGCAAGATCATATAGATATGATCATATATCGTACCTATCGATCTGATATTGATAGATCCGATATTGACAAAAACCTATAATTTTATGGATAGAATGTAGAAAATAGAAAACTAATACTGCTACTATTTATTTTTAAGAAAAATGAGATTTAATGTCGGCTATTGAATATTGTAATTTAGAGCAAACAATCAGATAAGTTTTTTAAGCTACATGCAATATGTGATTATATGCAAATCGGTGAACTCCAAGAATGCAAATGATTGAATTCTATATTCTATATGATGCAAATGATAAGTAGAATGATAGATCTAAAAATAAACAGAGTTAAAACATATAAACCAACACTCGGGGTTGCTCCCAAGTGATCTCAGAGTAAAATCATATAGTCTAAGAAATATCATACACCTCCAATGCAAGATAGTATTGTCTGATCATCGATCATATCATCTGATCATCGATTGTATATTTTGATCCTGCACAAAACAAATAAATGCCTAGGCCTAATACCAAAATTATAGTGAATTGAATGCAGAAAATAAGTTGATATAGCAAGAGCACTAGGAGAAAATCTGAGGAGAATGATGTTTAATTAAATAAGCTAGGTAAATGCACCAAAATATATTGAAAACCAACTTAGTTGCAACTTCTTCCAAGCTGGGATTGATCAGGTGAATCTGATCCCATAACCATCATGTAGTTGCACAGATAGAGATAAAAAATGTTATAGCTACTTTTTTCACTTTTCTAAGTTGATACTTTCTATTTTGAGCAATATTGTACACATACAATTAGGGATCATATTGTACAATCTAAGATTGTATCGTACGATCCAATATCTATCGTACAATCTCGTTCATATTACTCGATCTCGCTAGGAGGGCAAAAAATTTGAGACAACCAACTAGAGGCTCATTTTTACAAGTTATTTTTCCTTAGTGCAAATTATAATGCGTCATTTTTAAGGTGCTACAAGAATACTCTCAAGTGTATGACATTGTAGACACCCAAAAGTCACACATAGCTACTTCTATGTACTTGTAAATCCTTTTGGACACTTGTAGGTTTACATAAGCAATCCTATATACCCTCTAGGCTATTGTAGACCAATGTAGACTATTGTATATCCTCCTAGACATACGTATACTATTTTAGATATGCATAGACATACGTAGACTATCATAAATATGCGTAGACTAGTGTAGATCATTCTAGATTATTGTAGAATTGCATAGACTTCCACACACCACTTCACTAGGTTTTAGGTACAAAACCCTAATAAACTACCTAAATCACATCATGAACACATTCCATGCATTATAAAACCATCCATTGGTCTCCTAAGGTGATACAATACTTCTTCATGCTTAATTGAGGCCCCCACGGGGCTATTAATTGGTAAAAGCATTAATTAAGTCAATTGTTAAATCTAAATTTAAAGTGACTTCACTTAAGTGCACTTTTAGGGCTAAAAATATTAATTAGGTTCTTAAACCCTATTTAGTCCTAATTATTCCCTCCCACATGTGTGTGCACTAGGTTAGTTAGGATATTTCTTAGGAAACCCTAACCTAACCCCAAATCTAACCTAGAGTTGACTAATCCTAGTTAACCCTAATCTCTCCTCACACATGTGTGAGGATGAGATATTTCCTAAGGAAATGTGAGGAAGACACCTCATAAACCCTAACCTAACCTCCATGAAACTTCATCCTAGGGTCTAGTTCTCCTAACTACCCCCATACACTTAGGTTTTATTATAAATAGTGGGCCCAAAACCTCATTTTAGCTCTCTCTCCACTTCTATCCAAAGCATAGAAACTCTACCAAAATGCATAAATAAGCACAAAAATAGTAATATGAACCTAAAACGTAGTAATATAATACCTAAGGAGCCTGTCCATAGAAGGATCTCCAAAAAATAACACTCATAGCTAAATTTGCCCACCGGCCTGTGAATCTAGCACCAGTTCACCCCTTGGCCTACGAGTTGGATCTATAGGGTCCAAATCACCCTAAATATTGGAAATAAGATTCATTTGGTGTTTTTATGAGATTTTGCATAATTTATTTAAGTTTTTATTATGTTTTATGAGTTGATTTGTCTTTCTTACTATGGGTCCTGACTAAGGAAAGGCCCCCAAACCTACTAACACCCTTTTGCAGACCTAGCATAGGAGCAAGGAGGGAAACAATAGCAAATACAAACCCGCAGTGGCACACACTATACACAAAGCCCATCTACACTAAGGAACCCAAGATAATGGATTAGGTCTATTGTATATTCATGAAAAGAAATAAAAAAATGAATTCCCCAATTTGTAATACATAAGCAATATTATCATGAATAAATTACATATTTCTGAATGACTTGTGTTTATAACTTGTTATTAGATCAAATGCTCTATGTTGACCATTTCATTCTAGCATGCTCGGTGGGACCCCCAAAATGGATGGTGTCAAAATAATTGTATTATAAATCTAACATTATTCTTTATTTTGTGTTTTATAGGTACCAGATCTGAGGGATACCAAGACCTTCAAAGCCTTGGGAACCCTCTCAGGCCTTCAAAATATAGATTTGGAGCCTCTAAACCTAATTCACCCCTTGAACCATGAATCAGATTCCAATTCACTCCCTGGCCTATGAATTGAACCTCAGAGCCTCAAAACCCCTAAATATAATTTTTTTAGAGATCCCTGAATCCCCTAGAATCCCTCTAGACATTCAAAATACCAATTTGAAGCCTCTAAATCCAATTTTTCCCCCAACATGCAATTTAAACTTAAGAGCTTAAAAATACCTCAATATGAGTTTTACAGAGGTCCCTGAAGCCCCTAGAACCCCTCCAGATATTTAGAATATAGATTTAAGACCTCTAAACCTAATTTCCCCCCAACCCATGAATCAAATCCTAATTCATCCCCCGACATATGAATTGAACTTAAGAGTTTCAAAAGCCCTCAATATGAGTTTTATAGAGGTCCCTGAAACCCCTATAACCCCTCTAGATCTTTAGAATACATACTTGAGACCTCTAAACCTGATTCACCCTCGACCTATGAATCAGATCCTAATTCACCCCCCAGTCTGTGAAGTCAACCTAACAGTCTTAGAAACCCCTAAAATTATAAGGGTGAGTAGTAGAGGGGTCAACCAAACCACCTATAGCATCAAAGTCTAGGTACTTTACTAAATACTTTATGTTTTATAATTTGTGTATATGAAACAATATAATAATTAAAACATCAATACTATTAGTAAAATTTCCTTTCTCTCGCACACCCATTTTGTTTAGAAAGTTGTTCTAATTACAGATACCTACAAATATTTTTACAAGTTTAAATTTCATTTTTTTTTTTTTTTGTAAATGTTAGTTTCCTTTTCCAATTTGCATGTAGTATAATATTTCAATTGCTTCTTTGCCCCATAGCATACATTTACATTACAAAAATTCTTCAAATGCTAGATTCTAAAGTTCAGAATTAGGACTAGGTTTTTATGAATTTTCTTTGCAAACTCTTTCTTAAAGAAATTTTAGATTTCATTCTTTTGTACAAAAGTCAAAGGTGAATCTATTCCATGCTTTTGAAAATCAGGGTTCCTAAATCCCCTCTTCTTTATTCCTTCAAAGCAAATTGTTAATTTCTTATTGTACATATAAATCTCAGATTTCTCTTATTTATATTGCATTAGGGTTTTTCACATTTGTCTCTCAAACCCTTCGGGTAAAGCACTCTTGTTGCATTTCTTTGTACATGCTTAATGTAATATTGACTATTTATCCTTATATAAATCTGTGTTACATATTTTCCATGTGCTAGAATCTAGGGTTCCATAAACCCCTACTCACACACCTCTCACATTACATGTTTGTATGTTTTACAAAATAGGTTCAATTTATTTTCCTAAAGACATATAGGATTAGATTATTGTTTACAAAAAGCATTTTATTATAGTCTTTTTCTTTTGAAAAATGCATATAAGGATAGCATTTAATTTGAAAAGGCAATTAGTTAGATTTCCTATTTTACATACCATCTTTAGCAAAATAAAAACCCACATACACACATGTGCTATTAAAACAAATGGTGATATTGGACTTCATCCCCAATTCATAATTTGAGACTGGTGTGGTAGGAGTAGTTCCCTCCACCATCTCACCTCCTTAGACATTTAGTAGCCATACGAGAGGTTTGTTGTACTTCATCACTAGAAAACCCCTCGCTTTTGATATTGGGGTTCTATATTTCATCACCAAAAGTTACCTTTAGAGTGGGATAGGATTATATGCCTTTGTTCATAAGGCTTACATAATTTGTGGACACGGTAACTATCATTATTGCATAACCCCACAGATGGCAAAGCAAAAGCATGGGTATACTGGTAGTAGGTCTCAGATAGTACCACCTATTCTCATGAAATGATATAGTGAACTCACTTCATCATAGTGGGTTCCTCCCCATTTAGGCTATCATTTTACCACACCTTCCATATAGGTCACCATATACACGTTGTGATATTATCCTATCCTATGAATATTTAGGTGTTGTAGGAGGTTCAATATCGATGACACTATTAATCTTATAGATCATTCACTCCACTACCTGTGATTCTACATATGAACTATCAACATCAAAACACACCCAAATGAACAACACACTTTATTTCTTTCATTTATAATTGACTCCAATTTATCATTGTTTGCATGATCACAAAATGATTTTAGTACATCACATCACACAACACTTTGTAATTCAGTTCCACATAGCTTATCACCTCAGTTTGACTTCATACCTCACAAGGTTACCTCCAACCCCATTCACACATCATCATGCCAGTTGTTACCTATAGCCATGCATATGAGTAAGCACACCCTATAGAGGAGGCACCTAGTACCCATTATAGTTAGGTCATCCCTCATCCTTCAATCATGAATGAGAATTCCACATACACACATGATCCACTCACAGAGTTTGATCCATGCTATCCACACACGATGACTTATGGTGAGATATCCACTTCAAGTGAAGCCCTTGCTACTTCACTCGTGAAAGACTATCCACTCATTTTCTTGTATTATTGCCTAATCCACTTGCCATATTTTGTGATCATGTGATCTACACTATTCTAGGATAAACTAATCTTTTCTTTACCATATATGAGGTGATTCCATCTATGTCCCCCACATTTGCACACCCTTTCTTCCAAAGTTTATCTCAATTACTCTTTAAGAATGACTCTTCCCTATTAAATCACACTTACCATAATGTTATGTTATTCACCCCTACTATAGGGATGATATTAGACCCTTCCTCCTCTACCACAGGTACCCAGATGCCATCCTTCCAAACCATGCAACAAAAACCTCCTTACAGGAGCAATAGGCCCCCCCTCATACATCATATACATACTCTTCTCAAGAGTCACAACCATCATAATCATAATAACCATTCTTTACAATTTTTTAGGACATATCACAATCACTTCTCCAAACCCAAAACATGCAATACCAACAACAACAACCAACAATTCCCACCCAATCAAGATTGAATGCATTCCTATATCCATTTTCCAAAGCTCCTACCATAGAATCTTACCCTCCTTCCTCTTCATAATTCCCACCTCCATATCAAGTGTTTGGAATGTACCCTACCTAATCCTTTGCTCTAAATTCATCTACAATAACATTTAGGTTACCTCCTCCTCCTTTTTAGGCCCCAACTACTAGTCTTCCTCCCACCTACATATCAAGACCCACAACTTACAATCCTATCCCTCCAGGATATTCTACATAATTTAGTTTAGGGACAGAGAAAAGTTCCATATTTTTATGCATCATATTGACCACCCTTAGAATTGATAATCTCGATACCTCCACCATTACCTATTAGACCTACTCTCTTTATGCCCCCTCATGGTCATCACCACCTACAACCCAACCATTATAGTAGGTTCCTACATAAAAGGTACCCATACCACAATACTACTATCTCCAAAAAATAACCATTCCATAGCCTAGTGTCCTACTAGTCGCAACATCATGCATCACTCAACACCCATCCTATGAGGACCAGTTGCAACAATTCCCCTCTTAGTATTGGGAAAAACAACTAAAATATCCACCACATTCCCAAGCTCAACCCATTATAGCATAGGCATCCATACCCTGAACACCTGAGCTTTAGATTCTATGAGATGAAGTAAAGATGTTAAACCTATGCACAACTAGCTACAGGCCACAAAAACCATCCTACGATGAACTTTGCAATGGGCCATTTCATCCATCTATTCCTATTCCACTTTACCCCTACCACTTTGAGATCCTAAAGTTTGATAAGTATAAAGGTAAGGAATATCCCAGTAAGCATGTCAATAAATATTGCTTAGCTTGCTACCATCTTCATAATAGCAACCCCCTTATGTTACGTACCTTCTCCCTATCAGTTTGTGGACAAGCCCTAGACTAGTACAACATACTCCCGTGCCATAGCCTGTATACATTCAAACAATTGGCCAACTCCTTTGTAGAATACTTCTCCATAAAAATTAAAAATAAGACAAACCTCTTTGATGTCTATGCTTTACAATAGGTTGATGATAAACCAATCACAAAATTTATCTCTAGATGGAGATCAGTCATACATTATCTTACTCATAGCCTCCCATCTACGGAGTTAGTGACACTCTTCTACAAGAGTTACCATAAACACATCTCCACATATTTGTAGCTTCATCAATGTTGTACCTTTAAATAAGCCATTGCTCAAGAAAAAAATCATCACATTTCACTCACCTCATGGCTAATTCCTCAAGCCATTACTCAAAATTATATCAACTTAATCTTCTCTCCATCCATCATACAAAATAGGGGTAACCTTACATGCTCCTAATCCATCATTCAAAACAAGGGCAACCTCATATGCTCCTAATCCATAATTCAAAATGGGGGTAACCTCATATGCTCCCAATCCATCATTAAAAATAGGTGTAACCTCATATGCTTCTAATCCATCACTTAAAATTGGTATAATATCATTTTCTCCTAATCCTCCCATTCAAAACTGGGGTACTTCATCTGCTCCCAATCCTCCCATTCAAAACTGGAGTAACTTCATTTTCTCCCTATCCATAATTTAAAATTAGGACAACTTCATTTGCTCCCAATCAATCAATCATTCAAAATTGGGGCAACCTCATATGTTCCCCAATCCATCATTCAAAATTGGGGTAACTTCATATCATTTCCATAAAATATTTTAAAATTGGGGAAATTTCATCTTCTTCCCATACACCATTCAACATGGGGATAACTTCATTTTATTCCAATACACATCATTCAAATACTGGGGGTAAATTTCATCTTCTTCCAGGTCATCATTCACAATGGGAATTTTACCTCCTTCTACTTCATCATTCACAATTGATAAAATTCATCTCATTTCCACAAAATCTTTATGACTGGGAGATTTTTCTCTCCTCCTTCTAAATGATTTTGCAATTTGAGGATTGCATTCCCTTTTTCAAACCACTTCTACACTTAGGAGAGGATTTTCCCTCTTTCTAAGCATATTTTCCTTTCATAGAGTTAATACTCCTTACACATTTGCACTTCATAACCTCTCATCACCTTTGCTTTTCCCTCACCAAGTCAAACCAATTGCTATAATTCAAAATGTTGCATCCTTTTATCATATATTGTGTCCTTTACCTCACCTCATCAAATCAAGTCAATAAATAGATTCAAAAGGTTCCATCCTTTTGTCAAAGGTTACACCCTTTGCCTTACCTTCATCATAATGATTTTTCCAAAAATCAGGTTTCTCCAAAATCCTTAGTAAAATTTTGGAACATTCTTTTTTAGAATCTCTTAGAAAAAACAAAGGTTTCTCTAAAAACCTCAGCAAAAACAATCAACACAAAGGTTTCTCTAAAAACCTCAGAAAAAACAATCAACACAAAGGTTTCTCTAAAAACCTCAGCAAAAACAATCAACACAAAGGTTTCTCTAAAAACCTTAGCAAAAATAATCAACACAAAGGTTTTTCCAAAAACCTCAGCAAAAAAAATCAACACAAAGGTTTCTTTAAAAACCTTAGCAAAAAAATTCAGCACAAAGGTTTTTCCAAAAATCTCAGCAAAAAAAATCAACAAAAAGGTTTTTCCAAAAACCTCAACAAATACAATCAACACAAAGTTTTATCTAAAAATCTCAGAAAAACAATCAACACAAAGGTTTTTCCAAAAAACCTCAGCAAAAAAAATCAACACAAATTTTTTTCCAAAAAACCTCAACAAAAATAATCAACACAAAGGTTTTTCAAAAAAAAAATAATCAACACAAAGGTTTTTCCAAAAATCTCAGCAAAAACAATCAACACAAAGGTTTTTCCAAAAAACCTTAGCAAAAACAATCAACACAAAGTTTTCTCTAAAAACATCAACAAAAATAATCAACACAAATATTTCTCCAAAATCCTCAACAAAAATTTTGGAATATTATTTTTAGAATCTCTTAGCACACTAGGTTTCTCCAAATTCCTCAACAAAAAATTTGGAACATTATTTTTAGAATATCTTAGCACACCAGGTTTCTCCAAAATCCTCAGCAAAAATTTTGGAACATTCTTTTTAGAATCTCTTAATACACAAGGTTTTTCCAAAATCCTCAACAAAATTTTTGGAAAATTCTTTTTAGAATGTACACCAGGTTTCTTCAAAAACCTCACTAAAAAATTGGATATATTTCTACAAAAAACTTAGTAAAAATTTGGATAGGTTTATCCAAAAACCTCAGTAAAAATTTGGATAGGTTTCTCCAAAAACCTCAATTAAAATTTGGATAGGTTTCTCAAAAAACCTTAGTAAAAAATTGGATAGGTTTCTCCAAAAACCTTAGTAAAACTCTAGATAGGTTTATCCAAAAACCTTAGTAAAAAAAATTGGATAGGTTTCTCCAAAAACATCAGTAAAAATTTGGATAGGTTTCTCCAAAAACCTTAGCAAAAATAGCCTAGCCTAGCCTAGCATAGTCATAGCATACTCATAGCCTAGCATAGGCATAGCATACACATAGCCTAGCATAGCCTAGCATAGCATACATACCCTAGCATAGCAAAACAATTTTTCACTTCTTTGTCCTCACAAAGATTTTTCTTCCATGACCAACCTTCCTTGCTTGTACATTCTTGTACATGCGACATCGAACACAAAAAAATCCACAAAAAAAAAACAAAAATACAAAAAAATCAAAATCATCCATTGGCAGCATATATTACATTTTATTTTCCTCCTCTTCTACTTCTTCTTCTTACTTCCTCGTGTAGTTGTATGGTCATGCTTCGAGCGGCTACATACCTACATTGATCTATTGTTCTTCTATATTCCTTTCACTTTGGTAATCCCCTCATCTTGTTGGTTACCAATACCTCTTTCTTCTCATCTCTTTCATCTATGAATCCCACATGCTCACCCTTCTACTTCTTGTGATTACTACATGCATTCTCATAGGTCATAGTTTATTCGCCTATTATACACACACCCCCATAGCCTTGGGCAACTATTATCACCTCATCTCACTTTTACCATGATGATACACCATACTCATCTATAGATAATTTTCCCAAACTCCTCCCTCTACATTTCATAAACTTCTTGTAGATATTATATTTCCTCCACTTGCATCATTTACATTACACTCATTGTGTATATCCATATGTTTTTCATTATAATTTCATTCTAAGTTTTTATATTCCCCCAAAATATGCCTCCCATAGGAGTAAACACCTGCACTTATTAGCATAACCACTTAGATGTCCATTCCCCATTTTTTAGGATTAGGATATACATAGGTGTTTTATTTAGCTTTGAACACTCACTAGTTCAAGCAATCAAATGTCACCCCTAGCTGACAGGTTTTACACACGCCTCATATTTATTTAGACTGGTTCAACTTCTCTCATGGACCATTCACACAGGTTACATATTAAACAAGTTTTGAGTCTAAGGAAGAAAATACCTTGCATAGATATCACCATCTAGCGAATGATTTTCTATGCTCATCCTATTACTTTCATGGTCAACATACGACCTGGAGATAAACAAAGGGATAAGCATAAGAAAAAGTAAGAACATTGGGCAAAAAACAAAATACCACACCCATAAAAAAAATGAAAAAAAGCACCAAAATACATAGGTAAACAATAGACAAGGGGTAGAAAACAAAAGGAAAAGCCTCCAGATATCACCAGTATTATTCTTCATCACCTTTGGTCCTTAGGTTCAACATAACACCAGGGGATGATTTCCATCGCTAGAAATAGGCTCTGAGAGCCTACCTACCAGTGGAATAGTCTTACAAGCGATGACATATCTATCATATTAGCGACCTCATTTTGTATAGATCACTGTTCACTTATGGACGAGATAGCTAGTTTGTCCATGTCTAAAATAAGTTAATAATACCTACCTAAAAATGGATAAATTAACCTCACTTATTTTCACACACAGGTCCATGACAGAATTTGAACCAATCAGATTAGTTATGAGTTGTTACAAAAACTTACATAGCTTTGGGTCTGATATTTGATTCCCCAAACTACATTGGTCAAAGTAGTTACATATACCTTATACCATCCTACATCCTTGATATTATGTAATGGATCACATTCATATAGGTACATGCAACAATACAAGTGATTCCTTTGTGTATTTTAGTCCCCTCATACACATATCCATGCATTTATATCACATGCAGTTATCAAACATCACATCAGTGCATTTATCTTACATGTATTCTCTCATATTGCATCATCACATCTCTATCACATGCATTTACTACAAATATTAGTTACATCACATTACAGTGCATTGCATTCAAAATACAATCCCTCATATCATCCTACAGTATATCCATACTATAGTATGATCATACATCTACACCCTACCACACATGTATACCTATTCATTATACATACTCACACATTATGCTATGCTACCTAACATACAGAATGAATAATACGTTTGATGTAATCCTAGTGCAACATTTGGAGAAGGATTTCTAGAATTCATGATATACAATGAATGACATGTTTGAATAATATAAATGTCTCTTTAGGTCAAATGGTTTGACACTTGTCACCATGTGCTCATCAATCAATCGACATCAAATATTTAAATAGGTATTTGTTTTATTTGTAATTTTGGACTATCCTAAATTGGTCACAAAAGAAAAGTAGTCAAAATTTTCCTCTCCCAAGAAACTATTGTGACATAAAAAATGTCATAGAGACTCAGCAAAACCACCACGTTGCATCCACAATCATTCATTTCCATTTATCGGTATTTTTTTTATTTCATTTTATTTCTTTCTTGCTTTCTTCCTCTCCTTCTTCTTGGCTATCGATCAATGTTGTATGGTCAAGCTTCAAATGGATACATACATTTGATTGGATCTTATTATTTTCCCTTCTTCTCATTGGCTATCGATCAATGTTGTATGGTCATGCTTCAAGTGGCTACATACCTTTTATTAGATCCCATTATTTTCCTTTATTCCCTGAATTCCTAGTCAATGTTGTATGGTCACGCTTCGATCAACTACATACCTTTGGTTGGATTCCATTCTATTTCTATCCATATTAACCTACACAATCCTTCATATTTTTGTATTAAACTATGTTCCACATAGTATAGTACACAAATAGGTAAAATATAGACACCTAAAAGTCATACATAGCTACTTCTGTGTACTTGTAGATCCTTTTTGACACTTATAGGTTTACATAGGTAATCCTAGATACCCATAGGCTATCATAGACCAACGTAAACTATTGTAGATCCTCCTAGACATGTGTAGACTACTGTAGATATTTTTATACATGTGCAGACTATCATAGACATGCGTAGACTAGCATAGATCACTTTAGATTATCGTAGCATTGCATAGAATTCCACACACCACTTCACTAGTTTTTAGGTCTAAAACCCTAATAAACTACCTAAATCATATCATGAACACCTTCCATGCATTGTAAAACTATACATCAATCTCCTAAGATGATACAAGACTTATTCATGCTTAATTGAGGCCCCCATGGGGCTATTAATTGGCAAAAGCATTAATTAAGTCAATTGTTAAATCTAATTTTAAGGTGACTTCCCTTAAGTGCACTTTTAGGTCCAAAAAGGTTAATTAGGTTATTAAACCCTAATTAGTCCTAATTTTTCCCTCCCAAATGTGTGTGCAATAGGTTAGTTAGGATATTTCATAGGAAACCCTAACCTAACCCCAAATCTAACCTAGAGTTGGCTAACCCTAGTTAACCCTAATATCTCCTCACACGTGTGAGGATGAGATATTTACTAAGGGAATGTGATAAAGCCACCTCACAAACCCTAACCTAACCTCCATGAAAATTCACCCTAGGGTCTAGTTCTCCTAACTACCCTCCTATACCTTGGATTTTCTTATAAATAGTGGGCCCAAACCCTCATTTTAGCTCTCTCTCCACTTATTTCCAAAGCACAAAAACTTTGCCAAAATGCATACAGAAGAACAAAAATATTAATTTGAACCTGAACAGTATTATAGTACCTAAGGATCCTATCCACTAAAGGATCTCCAGAAAAGAACACTCATAGCTAAATCTACCTCTAGCCTGCAAATTCGGCACCATTTCGTCCCCCGACCTGCAAGTTGGATCTACAGGGTCCAAATCACCCCAAATATTGGAGGTAAGCTTCATTTGGTGTTTATGAGGTTTCACATCATTTATTTATTTTTTTTATCATGTTTTATGAGTTGATTTATATTTCTTACTATGGCCTAACTAAGGCAAGCCCCCCAAACCTAATAACACCCTTTTGCAAGCCTATCATAAGATCAAGGAGGTAAATAACAACAAATACAAACCCACAGTAGAACACGCTATACACGAAGACCATATACACTAAGGAACCCAAGAGAAAGCATCAAGCCTATTGTATATTTGTGAAAATAAATAAAAAGATAAATTCATCCATTTGTAACACATAAGCAATCTTATCATGAATAAAATACATATTTTTGAATGACTTGTGTTTATAACTTGTTATTAGATCAAATGCTCTCTTTTGCCCATTTAAAAAATTAAGTGTTTCATGTTCTTCTCCCTCAAGAATGGAAAACTTGTATGTACCATTACCCACTATCTGAGTAACAATGTATGGACTTAGCCAATTAGCCATGAATTTATCACAAAGATGCGGTAATGCATTGGTGTTTTTTTTGTTCTCTTTAAGGACAATATCTCCTACTTGGAATTCATGTAGATGAACTTTGGCATTGTAAGCACACTTTAGGTAGTCTTGATAAACTCATAAATTCTCTAAAACATTGACTCTTCTCTTATACAAAAGTGTGAATTTGTCAAGGTGTGCTTGTCTAGAAGTGTTGTCATCTATGAATTCCTGCAAATAAATTTGCAAGGAGATGATCTCAAGCTCAAGAGGTATGGTTGCTTCGACTCCATAGATAAATAAAAATGGCATTGCCCCTATAGGCATGTGGATGCTTGTTCGATAAGCCCATGATGCTAAGGGAATTTGTGTATGCTAATATCTATGATTTTCTTTGACAATTTTCATAAGAATAGAAATTAAGGTTTTTTTGGAAGCTTTAGCTTATCCATTTACTTGTGGGTAATAAGGAGTCAAGAAACTATGTTGAATGTTATATTTCTTACCAAGTGGTTGAACATCCTTGTTCTTGAAATAATTCTTATTGTATAATTTTTTTTTTGAGGGGATACCAAAATGACAAATGATATGATGAAGTATAAACTCCATGATTCTAGGTCTTGTCATATTGGTAAGAGGAATTGCCTCAACCCATTTTTTGAAGTATTCAGTGGTTGTGATTATGAATATATATTATCCGAAGGAAGGAGTTGAAATTTTACCAATTAGATCTATGTCCCTTTGTGAAAAGGACCAAAGTATTTGGATAGGCTGTAAAGCTTGTGATGGTACATGAGGAAAATACACTTTGCAATGGCCATTCCACTAAAATTACCACCACAAGTACCATCATGGGCTTCAACTATGGATTTTTATGCCTCACTAGACTTGATATATTGAAGGAGGACTCGATCATAACCTCGTTTATACAACATGTCCCCCAAAAGAACAAAGCAAGCTATATTTTTCTTGAATGTGCATTTGGAATTTTGAGACATGTTATATGGGAGTGTTCCAAACTTAAGAAAGGCTACTATTTGGCTTGACCAAGGCTCATATAAATCTAACTGGATAAAATAAACATCTTTTTCATATTTAGATTCAGTGCAGATAATTGTAAATTTAGAGACCATTGAAATTATAAGGGGTTGTACCTATCCAAAGGATTCTTTTGAAATCAATGATCCAAGGGAAGCCATCACATCTGCAAATTTATTAATTGAATGTGGTAAACTATTGATTTCATACCAATAAAAAATTGAGAGCAATTTAATTGCTACTTTGTGATAAAACTTGATGGTAGGTTCTTTATATTGGTATTATCCATTGATTTGCTTGACAACAAGTTGAGAATCACCAAAAATCCTAATACGCTTAATGCTCATAGCTATAACTAATTGAAGACCTAATATTAAGGCTTCATATTCTATAGTATTGTTTATGCATTTAAAGTTGAGTTTGAATGATAAGGGGATAGGTACCCCTTGGGGTGTATGAAATATGAGTCCAACATATTGAACTTTTACACACTTAGAGTCTTCAAATAATAGTGTGATATCGACGTCTTCCTTCAGAATGATATCTTCTTCTTGTTCAATGACAACAAATACTGAATAATTTGGGAGCTCAATAGTCAAAGTATGATCACTAGGTAGTGGAGCTTCCGCAAGTTGATCGGCTATTACATGACCTTTAATGGATTTTTGGCTAATTAATTCCAAGTCAAATTTAGTAAGGAGCATTATCCATTTAGCGGTGCGGGTGTTATTGTAAGTGCAAGATATCATATAATGCAAAGGATTTTATCTAGCTATGACATATATTGTGTGAATAAGAATGTAATGTCAAAGTTTCTTAGTGGTGAAAACCATTGCTAAGCACAATTTCTCTACATAAGCATATTTGGTTTCACAACTTACCAATGTTTGACTAATGTAGTAGACAACTTGCTCTCAGTTTGCTTCATTATTTTATGCAAGCATTATCTCTAATGCAAAGTCCATTGCTGAGATATAAATATAGAAAGGGACCCCCGAAAGAGGAGGAGCTAATATTGGCAGAGAAGCTAGGTATTGCTTAATGTCATCAAAGCCTTTTTGACATTCATCTATCCAATAGAATAGCACCCCCTTTTGTAGTAGGTTATTGAAAGGCCTACATTTATTAGAAAGTTACGCAATGAAACAACGGATCGATTGGATATTTCCTTGTAAACTATGAAATTTTTTTAAGTTAGTTGGTGGAGGCATCTCCATGATGACCTTGACCTTGTTTGGGTCCATCTCAATGCCTCTTTTGGAGATAATGAATCCTAGAAGTTTACCCGAGGTAACACCAAAGATACATTTCTTGGGGTTCAACCTTACATTATGCTCTAGTATTTGATAAAAAACATTCTCCAATACACCAATGTGGTCTTTTCGAGTTTTGGATTTAGCCAAGAGATCATCCACATAGTCTTTGATAATCTTATGCATGTAATCATGGAAAATATATGTCATGGCACATTGATAAGTGGCACCTACATTTTTAAAACCATAAGGCATCACTTTGTAACAAAAACTCCCCAAGGTGTAGTGAATGCTATTTTGTGTTGGTCATCAAGATTTATTCAAATTTGGTTGTATCATAAAAAACCATCCATGAGAGAAAGTATTTAATGTCCAGTGTAGGTGTCGACAAGAGTATCAATATTTGGGAGAGGAAAGTCATCCTTTGGGTATGCTTTATTAAGATATTGAAAGTCGGTGCAAACATGTATCATCCTATTAGTTTTTTGTATGGGTACCATGTTTGAAAGCCACTCAAAATAATCGATAGGAACTATGAAGTTCATGTCTAAGAGTTTTTGAAGCTCTATTTTTACCAATAGTGCCATGATAGGATGCATTCTCCTAAGTTTTTGTTGACCAGCTTAGCATCATGCTGTAAGGCGAGATTATGGAAAACAAAACTAGGATCAATACTAGGCATGTCCTTATAGGACCATGCAAATATACCTTTCTTCCTTTTGAGGAGATCAATTTTTTGCTTTTGTTCATCAGGTGATAAAATTTTACCAAGCTTGAAAATTTAGGGATTGTCTTTGTCTGAACTAAGGTCCACATTGATAGTATATTTAATGGACATGTGGGAACCTTCCTCAAGCTAATGGGGCATAGGTATTATATTAATATCATCTAAGATGTTATCAAACTCTTCCGACTCATCCTCTTCTATGTCTACTTGGAAAACCTTAGGATTCAAAGGTGAGGGTGAAGGTGAAGGTGAAGGTGGAAGGGATGGAGGAATGTAGTTGGCTAAAGCCCTTAAAAATTCCTCAAACAAGAAAAAATCAAAAAATTATGGAGGTGAGAAAATCCAGTCCATATCAATAAGGCTTATGTTAATTGGAATTGGATTAGCCAGATTATATGGATTACAGAGTGGGGTAAATAAATCAATAGGATTCATGTTGAATTATGGGCAAAGTAGATAAGGTTGGATGGAATGGATGGGATCTAGGAACCGGTGTTAGGAGCCTGGTAAACCTAGATAGTAGCAAGTAGCACAAATAAATGCCTTTAACTAAATGATATATACATGCAATACTAAAAATGAGATTTGTTTTTATTTGATTTTTGATTTTTTTGTTTTGGTAGTGGTGAAAACCACTATTTTTATTTTATGTATATATGTTACAAGTTTGGCTTATGAAATGGATTAATGGAATGGAGGTGGTGGTTCACCGGTAGGGGTGACTCGCTCTTATGGAAGAAGCAAGTGAAATATGGGCTCATGGATGGGGAACATGTTGAGATAAAACTCATATTATTCAGTGTGGTGAATTATGGGCTCTGATTCTTCTTCATATTCATATGAAATTATTGATATAAGATTGAATTATTCATAGATATTATCATAAAAATTATTAGGATGGAGGGATTCTTATCCTAAATATAGATTAATCATTTGGAAGGCTTATTCAAGAGAAGAGGTGGATGAAAGTGGGTGGAAACCTAGACTTGAACGGTCGTGCACTTATTGATATGGAACATCAATGGGATGTGACCCTCCCTGTTCATGCAATCCTAGGCCATGACCTTGCCAATTGACTATGTGAAAATAGCGAGATGGAAATATGATCATATTTTGAATACTGGTAAGTGATGTTTCTTTGGGTTCCTCTAGAGGATATAGATTTGATGAAGAATAAATCCCCTCATATATAAAATTTATGCTATTTGGAGTTGAACCCATGTTATATACTACTCCTATGGATAAAGGTGGGTCACATGGATGATATAAATCCTTAGCCCTAGGAATGGTGAGGGGCATGACAGTGATGTCTTGGACCACATATTCACCAATACCAAGATTAGTGAGGTGAACCTTGACTTGGGATGACATGGAAAAATCTTGGTTAGATGATGGCTTGGGATATGGTGATGGTGAAGATTTCTCGCAATCCATCAATTTGACTTGTGAAATATTATATGATGGCAATGGATTGGCTTGGGAAGGTTTCTCAATGGAGTATGGTGATGAAGTGGATGGCAAGAATGTTGATGATGTAAATTTAGTCAATGATGAATATGATGGGGTTAAGGGAGCTTGATGGGGATCGGTGATAGGGAGATCCTCAGGAATGGAAACTTTTGATGAGGAATTTGGTGAAGTGGTATATGGATTGGATGATGGTGAAAGGGAAAGGTGTGTGGAAGGAAGCATGGACTCATATGTAATTGAGATGAAATTGCAGTACTTAAACAACTTGATGTTCATTGGTATGCAATGTACTTGTCCTTCATGAACGTACTTCAAACATTGGTGTAATATTGAAGGAACACATCTCATTTCTCTCATCTAGGGTCTTCCAAGGAGTACATTGTACACCATGGATCCTTCTAATATGTGAAACATGGTGTGCAATATTTTGACCCCTACTTCAATGGGCAAAAAAATAGTGCCAACTATGGAACACAAAGCATTATTGAATACTTTTAGGGTGAATGATGATTTGGTTATATGAAATAGAGGAAGGTTCAGATGATAAAGGGTGGATGTGGTGATGATATTTATGGAGGAATGAGTATCAATTAGGACTCTTTTAAATGGTTTTTTGTTAATCAAAGCCATGATATGGAATGGAGGATCTACTGAGTTCGATGATATTAACTTAATATCAAAGTCATAGAATGTGATGTAAGGCTCCATGCATGTTTGGATGCTCCTTATAAAGTTGTTGAAGGTATTAGAATCTTGAGATTGTAATTCAATGGATTTGAGAATATCCATTAATGCCTAATGATGTGGGGGAGATTGTTGAATTAACTAATAAATTGACAATTTGGCAAAATCCATCTTTATACTTGTGGTTAATTGGCTACTCAATGAGATGATTGGTCATCATGGATGATTAATTGAGGGATTTGAAGGAATTTATTGTCTAGGAATATGGATGGGTAATGAAGGATTAGGGGAAATTTTAATGGGTGGTTATGTGGGAGGTTGTGACACACTTGCTTGAGGTTGTTTCCTTAAATTTATTGATCATTTCTTTCACCTCTAGTGACCACATGGATGGACCCTAAAAAACATTGGTATTGTTGCACATGAATTAATTAATTAGGAGGAATTTTAGTGTTAGCCTCTCCTATATTTTGTTGCACCTCCTTATGATGAGGAAGTGGTGTTTGAAAAATACCAAGGTTTTAATTTTGTTGAGCAAGGGGGTTGTTAAGCTTGATTGCCCCCAAGTCAATTAGGTCTTGAAAAATGTCTTCGAATGTATGGCAATTGTTAATATCATACCCATTTTACCTATGATAAGGACAAAATAAAATTTTTCGATAATGTTTTCCACATTTAGCGGGATCATTAGGTTTTATTTCGGGTAAAGCAAGTTTGTTTGTGTTATACAACCTTTGAAAAATGGAGGCATATGACTCAGCTAAAGGGGTTTATTGGTGATTTTGTTAGATAGACTATCACTAGGGATGGTTTTAAATAGGTAGAACTATGTTCTACATGGCTTGAGTTGTCGAGGGTACTGTATGATAAGCAAATATTGCAGTGACTATTGCACTGATTATTGCTAAGCCATTACTGGCTGGCTCATGACCACTTGATTAATGTAATTGGGTTGATTGGTTGGGGTAGCCTATGTTGATTTTGGTTGGCCATAATAGTTACTTTTATATTGAACCTTATTTTACCATTCATTTTTCTTATGCTTAAGTATGCCTTCTTGTATTTTGATTTCCTCAATGACACTAGCTTGAGCTAAAGCTTCTTCAAATGAATGATAAGTTTATAGCTGAAGCATACAAGATATAGGTTTTAAATAAATCTTGGAGAATAATTTGATTAGCTCATCCATTGGTAGGGTGAATGGCAACTTGGTGATGCAACCCTCCAATGGTTTCTAAAATCATAGATAGATTCATCATCATGTTGTCTTAAAGCATAGACATCATACAATGAGATCTTATTTTTAATATTTAGGATAAAACGCTCAAATAATTGAAAAACCAATTGCTCAAAAGTATAAATACTATGATTGGGAAATTGATTATACTACTTTATGGCATCTCCTTATAATTTTTGAGCATTAGAGCATTATCATTTTGAATTCTAAAGCAAGCATGTACAAACGTGCTCACATGATCTTTGGGATCCTTAGTTCCCTTGAATTTTTCAAACTTAGGCACCATGAAATCTTCTATATATGGTGGTGATTGTATCGTAGGATGAATAGGTTGGTTGATCAATTAACATAAGGTTGGTTTCTGATTTGTCAAACTAGGAGTATATTATATCAATTGATCTATCTATTTAGGTGGGGTGAAAAAATGTTGAAGGGTGTTGCAGTCCAAACATAGCCGACAACCGACGCTTCCAAGAGTTTTACATTTAGTATATATATTGATTCAATAGTTTTGGATCTATCATCTTTTGTTTTTAATATTCATTGGCGTTAATCGCAACTGCCTATTGGCGAGGGTGTGCCCACCTTGAGTGGCTTGTTTATTCTTTTCGTTCACTGTATTTTTCCTTATTCATATTTACTTCGTCTTTCGGTTCGGCAGAATAATTATAATTGTAAATTCATTAAGCAAAGGATAGAAATATCTTTGCAAGTGGTATCAGTCTAGCGATTCAGGGGCTTTTTCGGGCTCACAACACTCCAATTCGGCCGCAGCAATAACCGGTTACCAGCGTCTACCAGAACGCACAGGCGGAGATTACAAGCGAGATTTCTTTTCACATTTTCCGTCACGGTTGTTCCGATTCCTCTCCCAAGACTACTGCAAGGGCATCCACGGGCTCTGGCCTTCCTTCGCAGTCATATTTCCGAACGCCAGGACGTCAGACGCAACATAGCTCCTCACACACAGTGGCATCCAATAGTAATTCGAGGAATTGTTTTTAATTAAACAGTCGACTAAGGTTTTTTAATTATAATCGTCGGCTGACGTCAGCAGAGAAATTGTTGCGGGTGTTGGCTACACAGTTTATCCCACATTTGGCATGGTAAGCGAGTTTAGTGGTTTATAAGGCCTGAGTCGCACATTCTCAAGTGTGACTACGGTCACACGTTGAGCTCCTCCGGCGCTGTCTTCGTTTGTGTCACTCGCGTATGGTCGCGTGTCGCTCTGTCATTAGGTCGTGTGTCGCTCTGTCATTAGGTCATGCTTCGTCTGTCATTGGGTGTTGCGTCGCATTTTTTGTGGGTCTTCTATTTCGTTCGGTCTTGGTCTAGCGTCTGTCTCGTTCGTAGTCTCCAGGGTCGTGCGTCGCTTGGTCATTAGTTGCGTCGCGTCTTCTTTCGGTTGTCCGTTCCGTTCGTTCGTGGTCTAGCGTCTGTCTTGGGGTCATGCGTCGCATCTTCTGTCAGTATTCCATTTAGTTATATCTCGGTGTCACGTATCGGTTTTGAGTGTCGTGTCATCGCAGGTGTCAAAGCTGTCCCATCGTGTCGCGTCAAAAGTCATCAAAAGTTGCTCGTGTCGCGTCGTGTATTGCTAAAAGTCGTCAAAAGTTGCTAAAAGTTGTCAATAGTCGTTGAAAGCCGTCAAAGTCGTTGAGAGTCGTCAAAAATTGTGGTTAAGGAGGTGAGCCAGCAAAAACATTCAGATCCGCGTCGCAGTTGGAGCGACAGTTGAAGCGGAATCCACATTTTTTGCTTAAATCAACCAAATTTTGTGATAATTGAAGCAGAATCCCAAGCAGGTTATGGTAACAAGTGCATGAGCAAACAGTGGACAAAAGGTGCTGACGGTCGATTATCAAGCTCGAAAATGACCAATAACAATACAAGAAGACCTAATCGTAGCCCAGGTACTAAAAATTCTCTTTCTCCTTTTAAAATTGGTAGTTATAATCCACATCATCCACTAGTAGATCCTATGGCTACTAATCCTTCTCCAACTCATGAAAACATCACCCAAGGAAACTCAAGTAACTCAGCGGTTTCCGATAATGATTCTCTTCGACTCTTACTAGATGGTATGAACGAAATTGGTATCCTCCTAAAAGACCTTGTGAAAGCACAAAAATAGCCTAATCCCAATACTAATCCCCAAAGTTACTCCCATGCCCAAAGGAATGAAGAAAATGTCGATCCTAATGATGATTGGGAACAAAAACAAGGTGATTCGGATAATTACAAGGATCGCTATCAAAGACAGCGGTATAACCAAAATCAAGAAAGGGACACGGGTTATCACCAACCGAGAGGTCCTAATAATAATAATTTTCCATGAATTGATATGCCCACTTTTGAAGGTCATGATCCTCGTGGTTGGATAGCCAAAATGGAAGGCATTCTTGACTTATATCAAATTAAGGAAATTGACAAAGTCCCTTTCGCTGCATCAAAACTAGGCACTGAGGCCTACCAATGGTTTGTATGGCTTAAACGAGAGAAAGGAGCTACTATTAATTGGAGAAAATTCACTACCTCTTTTTTAGAAAGATTTGATGAAGGAGCTACATCATCATACACAATAAGACTGTTATCTCTTAAACAAGAAGGGTCAGTTAGTGAATTCGTTTCGGAGTTTACCAGTTTACTACCATACACTTTAGACCTCAGTCCCGACACAGTGGTAGGAGCCTTTCGCAATGGTTTGAAATAAAATATTCGAGTGGAGGTAGACATGCACGATCCAACCTTGCTAAACAGTTGTATAAGAATAGCCAAGTTGGCCGAGAAGAGACATCAGTTATCTGCACGGCGTGAAACTTATAATCGTCCCTCATATCGCAACAATTCCTTTCGTAGAAATGATCAACCATCAAGATATTTTTGCTATAAATGTCGCACTCATCACCCCAGGGAACAAGCATGTGCCCAAAAACAAAACTTTCATATTGAAGGTGATCAATGTGAAGGAGAAGAGGATGAACCTTACCAATCAGAAGAAC
Source organism: Wollemia nobilis (assembly GCA_028583015.1). Classification (NCBI taxonomy): domain Eukaryota; kingdom Viridiplantae; phylum Streptophyta; class Pinopsida; order Araucariales; family Araucariaceae; genus Wollemia; species Wollemia nobilis. The sequence continues at coordinate 3,143,378 of JAQPPZ010002979.1, forward strand.
CTATGCCAGAAGACCTACCATGTACTATAGAAGAAAAAGAAGAGGATACAATGGCGATTTCCGTGCATGCTCTCATGGGTTTAACCGCCCACCATACCATCAAGGTACCAGGATTTCTCCATCAAAAAAAGGTGAATGTGCTAATTGATTCTGGTAGTACCCACAATTTTATCGACATCAAAACCGCAAAAGCTTTGAATTTATTCATTAACTCTTCCAACAAAGACAAATTCCAGGTTTTAGTGGCCAACGGGGTAAACGCACAATGTGTTGGTCGCACATCTCAAGTTTCCATAAAAATGGGAACTTATACTTGGTTGGGATCCCTTTTCGTCATGAATTTGGGGAACTCGGATGTCATTTTGGGAGTTGAATGGTTGGAAACATTAGACACAGTTAGCTTCAACTTCAAAAAATTATTTGTGGAATGGAAGGAAAACGGTCGAGTCATTCGCTTACAAGGCATTACTACTCCTCCATCACAAATGGTGAGCTCTCATAGTATGGAGAAGATGTTAAAAAAGGGTGGATATGGGTTTATAGCTCAAATTAATTGTTTGGAAAAACAATCCCTAGCAAATTCGGATATAATTGCTCCAGAGTTACAAGACATCATAACACATTACGGAGAGGTTTTCCAAGAACCTCAAGGATTACCACCTAAACGATCTCATGACCATGCCATCCACTTGATTCCAGGGAGTGTTCCTCCTAAAAATCGTCCTTATCGCTATCCTCAACCACAAAAGACTGAAATCGAACAGATCGTTCAAGATTTGTTGGATCATGGAGTCATTCGTCACAGCACTAGTCCTTATTCCTCACCTGTAGTCCTGGCTAGACGAAAAGATAACTCTTGGCGTATGTGTCCCGACTTTTTTTCTCTCAATAAACTCACTATCAAGGACAAATTTCCTATCCCTGTCATAGATGACCTATTAGATGAGTTGCATGGTGCAAAATTTTTTACAAAATTAGACCTTCGCTCTGGCTTTCACCAAATCCGTGTTAGAGAAGAAGATATTCCCAAAACGGCCTTTCGTACTCATGAAGGTCATTACGAATTTTTGGTCATGCCTTTTGGTCTCACTAATGCACCATCCACATTCCAAAGTCTCATGAACCAAGTGTTTCGTCCACTCCTCCGTAAGTTTGTGTTAGTTTTTTTTGATGATATTCTCATATACAACAAAACATGGACGGACCATTTACATCATGTGGATAAAGCCCTTCACATTTTACACAAAGAAAAATTATTTGTTAAACGTTCCAAATGTTCATTTGGTGTTCAAGAAGTCGAGTATCTTGGTCATATAGTTTCACATGAGGGCGTCAAAGTGGATCCCAATAAGATTAAGGCAATTCAAGAGTGGCCTTTACCTAAAACCATCAAGAAACTTCGTGGTTTTTTGGGTCTCATGGGCTACTATCGCAAGTTTGTACAAAATTATGGTAAGATTGCAGCACCTCTCACAGCACTCACAAAAAAGGATGCCTTTCGTTGGTCCGAAGAGGCTACTCTAGCTTTCGAAGCTCTTAAGGAGGCCATGTGTACAACTCCAGTATTAGCAACCCCCAATTTTCACAAACCATTTATTATCGAATGTGATGCGTCAGGAACAGGAATTGGGGCTATATTAATGCAAGAAGGTCATCCGTTGGCATTTGAAAGTAAACAGCTCTCCGGGAAAAATTTGGGAAGATCGACATATGAAAAAGAAATGTTGGCTATTCTTCATGCAGTAGAAAAATGGAGACACTACCTAATCAGTAGCCGCTTCATTATCAAAACAGATCATAGTAGTCTCAAACATTTTCTTGAGCGAGAGGTTTTCCTATCCGAAACAAAATAAGTGGTTAACCAAACTATTGGGTTATGATTTTGTTATAGAATACAAGAAAGGGAAGGAAAATATAGCCGTCGATGCACTGTCCAGGAAATATGAAGATGAAGTAGTCATTAACGCTATTTCAGGTCCTTGCTCCCAATGGGTGAATCAATTACAAGATGAATGGGTGACCAATAGCGAAACTGCTCAGATAATTCAAGAATTATCTATAGGGTCCTCTAAACACCCTTTGTTCTCTTATGAAGATAAAATCCTCCGAAAGAAGAACCGCATTTACATTCCACACAATTCAGAACTCAAATCAAAGATCCTCGACGAATCACACGCTTCCCCATCAGCAGGACATTCAGGATTTTTAAAGACATATTTAAGGGTCAAACAATCATTTTGTTGGAAAGGATTAAAAGCAGAAGTCAAACAATGGGTAGCGAAATGTGAAGTTTGCCAGCGCAATAAAGGAGAAACAGTCAAATCATCGGGATTGTTACAACCATTACCCATCCCTGAATGACAGTGGGAACATATATCCATGGATTTTATTGAGGGTCTTCCAAAGTCGGAAGGCGGGACGAGTAATCTTCGTTGTCGTAGACCGGTTATCCAAATACGCTCACTTTCAGGCTTTACAACATCCATTTTCCGCAAGCAAGGTGGCAAAGGTATTTATGGATTCAATTTTCAAATTACATGGTATGCCAAAAAATATTGTAAGTGATAGAGATCCCATCTTCACTAGTAACTTTTGGCGGGAATTATTTCGACTTAGTGGTACCAAATTGAACATGTCTTCAGCCTACCATCCACAGACAGATGGTCAAATAGAAGTAGTTAACAAATGTTTGGGTACGTACTTAAGATGTTTTGCTCAAGATAAACAATACCAATGGAGCCATTGGTTAGCATTGGCAGAATGGTGGTACAACACTTCTTACCATTACTCAATTAAGATGTCTCCATTTGAAGCATTGTATGGCACCAAACCTCCAAAAGTCGCAGATTACGTATAGGGATCATCCAAAGTAGCCAAAGTGGATGATTGGTTCCAACAAAGGCAGTCTACACTCACCATCCTCAAAGAGAATTTAGTCCAAGCACAGAATCGTATGAAACAACAACAAGACTTGCATCGATCAGAGAGAACTTTTATTATAGGAGATTGGGTGTTCCTAAAGTTGCAACCTTACAAACAATCCTCGTTAAAGATAAAGTCCAGCCAGAAGTTGGCCCCATGATTCTATGGTCCCTACAAAATTGTGCGCCGCATTGGAGAAGTAGCCTACCAATTAGAGCTACCTACATCTTCACGAATACACCCGGTATTTCATGTTTCATGTCTCAAAAAAGTAATTGGTCAGAAAGTACAAAGTCAATCAGAATTACCAGTGCTTGATGAGGAAGGACGCATACATCTCCAACCAGAAGATATACTACAACATAGAATCCGAAAACTGAGATCACGTCAGATTCACGAATTTCTCATTAAATGGCAAGATTTACCAGAGGAGGATGCCACATGGGAACTCGAAAGTATCTTCCAGGACATTTCCAGCTTTGAGGACAAAGCTTTCCGAGGAGGGGAGTCATGTTGCAGTCCAAACATAGCCGACAGCCGATGCTTCCAAGAGTTTTACATTTAGTATATATATTGATTCAATAGTTTTGGATCTATCATCTTTTGTTTTTAATATTCATTGGCGTTAATAGCAACTGCCTATTGGCGAGGGTGTGCCCACCTTGAGTGGCTTGTTTATTCTTTTCGTTCACTGTATTTTTCCTTATTCATATTTACTTCATCTTTCGGTTTGACAGAATAATTATAATTGTAAATTCATTAAGCAAAGGATAGAAATATCTTTGCAAAGGGTGACCAAATGATGATGAGATTGATGATGATGACTAGGAAAATTTGATGGAAATTGATGAATGGCAGATTTATGGTGAAAATATGGAGAATTTTGGAATGAGGTTGATGTATGAGGGTTATGTCTAGGTTGGACAATGGTAATAGGATGGGTAGTAGTATGAATTGGTGGAGGAATAGGGATATAAACCATAAAATATTGTGGTGTCCATGATGGACCCTGGTTAATGAGGATAATCTGAGTAAGGGGTGGTAGAGGCTTAGGGTTCACTTGTACTTGCTATTGACTATTTTGACACTATCTAAGCAATTTGTTCAAGTTTTCCCATGATTTAGTAATATATCTATTCAAAGTGGAAGGCATGGAAGTAGATGGTTTGGATGATGTGTATGGGGGATAAGTTACACTTGGTATGGTAATTTGTGAGGTTGAAACTTGTGGAGCAATATTTACATGTGCTTCTTACAAGGGGTTAGTGTATGTGGATGTGTATGAAGTGCTAGGAGCACATGAGGGTTATGGAATGGTCACATGGGAAGAAGGTGCAACTGATGCCTTAAAAATAGGGTTAGTGTACATATAGGTAAATCTATATGGTGGCTGGAAATAAACAAGATCTTGCTGTAAAGTAGAACCTTGTCTAGGTAAGTTGGAGACTTACTCTAAGATATAGTTAGAAGACTTCATGAGAGCTTATACTCGTGCCATGTCTATGTGGGTAATATGATGATAAATGGTTGGTGAGGTTGAATCTTCTTGGGGCATAGCCATATGAAAGGTTGTGGGTGATAAGGAATGTGAGGGACCTACAGATAAATCTGCCTATGTCACATTCAAGGATTCTACCATAGAAGTGATGGGGAATGTGGATGAATATTCCATTGAATTATCTTGATTTAATGCTTTCTTTTATTTATTTTTTAATACCATAAAGCAAATAAACCAAAATACATATTATGTAGTAAAATAAAACACAAAATTTAAATTTCACAAGAAAAATAAACATTCAATGCTATTTTTTTTATCATAAGTGTATTACCTCATTCATTGATTATATCCTTTTAATGTGAGTTCATTTTTTTTAGGTTTTGATATTGTGTGTTTCAAATGTGCTAATCTAAATTAATCCAAAGAAATGTAAAAACTATGGATAATATGGGGAAATGATATTCTTGCTGGTGATGAAATCTAGCAAGTTTGCTCAAGGGTGTCCTAAGATTTCTAAGGGTAGAGGTTTGTGGATGGAGATGAAAGCCACTGTCACCAAATATCAAGCAATGGATGGTGATGAAATCCAGCCACTACTATTAAAATTTATGATTTGCTATGGTTTTCATACAATTTTAGAAAGATAACCACTTTTGATAGTATAAATTAGAAGCCACTACTCACAATACCAATTTTTCTAAAGGATGTAGATCACACCACTTTAGACCTACCATAGACAGCTGGGGAGTTCATTTACTCCTCCGTATAGAATCACCCAAGTACGGGGATAATTTTAGTATATGATTAATGTTCCTACTTAGACCTACAAAAATAGAAATCCATAATCCTATAATGCAAACTAATTATGCAAATTTTCAATTCACATTAAATTAGAATGTAATATTTTTTTAATTCATGATGTAATTAGAATGTAATTAGAAACATAAGATGCAAGATAATTTGAATTTTTTTATAGATTAATTAATGATGTTCTTTTTAGCTTAAAAATATAAAAAAATGTAAGATTACCAGAATACGAAAATAGAAAATCTAGGATTTTGGTTGTAGACTTACAAAATAGCCTATGCTTCTGCTCTAAATATATGTTCCATAAAAAGAAACCCTTAGGGGTCCCACTATGATCGCAATTTGAAGAGACAAAATGCAACATCAAATAATAGAAATATAAAGTAGAACTCAAAGAACAGTATTGCACAATGAATGATTTTATATTAATAGGGAGAGCCAAAGAAATCCATTGTTACAATAAGAACTCTTGAATTCTTTGATACAAATTTTACAATAGCTAGGGTTCTCTGGAACCCTAGCAACACAATGCTAGTGGTGTCTCAAAATGCATATTTGATCCCAATAGAAATGAGTGGGCTTCTAGTTATTCGATGTTGGACCACTCCAACTTAAGCAGTTGTACAATGCTGATGTAGCACTTATAGATCTACACAATAAAATAGAAAATGAGTTAGTAGAAAATGTGAGGGCTCCACAATGTGATGCCCTCTACAACCAATACAAAACCCTAGCTATTTGTTGTAAATAACATGAACAAAACTAAAAATGCATGTAATGAAATACCAAATAAAATATTTACCTTACTTTTCTACTATCTTTTGATCTGATGAACTCTATTGTAGTGAACTAGTGCGGTGATGCCCTAGCATCACCTAGAGGCTAGGGGAACTTAAAAAATCTAGCATAAAATGTTCATGGGTGTTTGGTGGTTGTACAAAATTCTCATGGGCACTCAATAATGGTGGGGGGTGCCTAGGGTGCTTGGTAGTAGAGAAGTAACCGCCCAAAGGTGCTCGAGAATGGTGAGAAGCACCCGAAGGTGTTTAGTGGATGAAATGAGTGTCTACAAAAGTAGATCTATCTAAGTGAGGGGGGTGGTGATGGATACAGGGGCTATGATAAGCGAGGATTTGAGGGAATAGTACTTGGATACTTTAGAGAACTCAACAGTAAACACTTCACAAAAATGCTTAGGATTTAGGGATTGCTTAGGGATGGAGCCATAAAAATGGCTCCTATTAATAATCCAACCTAGGGCATGCTAGGGTTTCAATGACACTAATCATGTGGTTGATATAAAAGCATATTGGAGGGTGGATATTAAATCTAGGGTGTGGCATGGATTGATGTAGATGAATGGATAGGATTAAGTGAAATCAGATGGTTGGGATTAATTCACTTATATAAATATATATAAAATATTAATATTTAAATATATAAAATAAATAAATATAAATATATATGAATAGTGGGTGGAAATGCCAGGAAATTCAAGATGGATGACAAGTGTCTAGGTTTTTGTGTCTACAATGAGTAATAAAAACACCTTGAAAAACCTTCCAAATATTTTGAACTACTTACACCTTCCTTCTCTCTCCAATTCCTAGCACTTGAAAGGGTCTTATCAGATCCAAGAATTTAGCCCATACCTGAGATTCTATCTCTATCCATAACTTATATAAATATAGATTTGTAGCCATCATTGATGATAACAAAATTACCTATCCTTATAATTCAATATTTATTGTCTCCCCCATACCTCCTGCTCTCTAGTACACCTATTCTCCTTTCGAATAAATATGATAATATCAAAACCAAATTTTCTAGGATTTTTAGTAGAAGATCCATCTGTGTTTGCCTTCACCCACTCTTTCGGAGGTAACATCCACTCTATGTTATTCAAGGAGATATCACCTGCCTAGCCAAACCTTAGTTATTTTTCTTTTACAGTTATTCCAAGGCTCCTTAGAATGGTCAATTTCTCCATTTCTATATTTGTTTCCTCTTGTACTATAAGGGATAGTGTTTCCATTAACTTACTCATAATCCTGTCCCAAACTTGCTCCCTTGTTCTATGCTCTGATCTAAATATACATGCATTTCATTCTAGCTATAGCTGCCATCATATGAAGCTAGGTCCCAAATTCCATGCCATTTTCATTGTTCTAGTTTTAAATATGTACTGTTTCCATTTGAAGTAGCGATAAAAATGGCTACACCTAACATATTGAATTGAAATACATCTAATGTAATTATTGAATTAAAGCATGCAAAAGAAATATGATAAATTAAGTGACTAAAATGATAAATATGTTTAAGTAAAAGGGGGGTTTTACTTATATTTATTTATTTATCAGATTAAAGGTTACAATACATACCCTTGAGGGTTTTTCAATGTGATACATTTCTATTTATAAAACTTTGAGGGACCAAATATCTTCTTGAGGTTAATGGTACACTTCCAGTGTTCTTCTCACACTCACAATGTAGAGCTATCTTTGGGATACATTTATTCAGTTCCTTAGCTCCTCCCTCATGCATGGAATATTTTCACCTACACACAAGATATTAAAATATGTTAATAGCATATGTGTTTTGTAGTCAAAACCATTAAATTATGCATCTATGAATATAAAAATTATTTGCGACTAATATGAACTACTCCAAATGACTTGCAAACTTAATATGATGTTTATTATGTGATTTTGTAAATATCTGAGTAGAAATCAAAGTGATATTATGAGCATAACTTATGGCCATTCCTGGTAGGGACAACTAGAACTGTAATCATAAAAACAATAATTGACCTATCAAATCTACTCAAAACTTCACCAAGTTTGAATATGATGTTAGTCTAATGCTATAGAATTGAAATACATAGAAATAAGATTAGAATTATGGGATAATTTATGGCTGTACTTGGAAGTTCCAACTAGACCTTCTAGCCATACCAGGGGGGACGACCAAAAAATAGGGTGGGTTTTACCACCAATTCCACTTGGATCTAGTCAATAATCGTCCTAGGGGTATTTTCATCAAATTTGGTAAATTAACTATTTAAATTGATGGGTTTTGGAACAAATGAACGTATCCTAGAACACCTTGAAAGCACCTTCAATTGAAGAGGTTTCCAAGGTAAATAGGTGGGAAAATTTTGAGGGTAAATATTGGCAGCACTTTGTGGTAAATAATTGTAAAACATCCTTTTTGAATTGGGTGAAAACACCTAAATATATAGCCCAAGAGGGCAAAGGTGGAAAACAAGAAATTTTAGGCATGCAAGGCAAGTGCCACCACTTGGAAATGCTTTTGCCATGCATAGGGTGGAAGAGGCTTCCCATTTGGGCCTCCAATTTATAGGTCCTAATGGTCATGTAGCCTCCCAATATATCATGATTGATTGTGTAGGATAAATTGTAGAAATTTATTGCTATTTGTCCCACCCTTTGAATTTTGAGGGGTCTAGGTCATGGCCATCCCACCGAGGGATGATTGCTAGTGGCCATCCTTGGATGGGATGGTTATAAACTATGACCATCCTAGGGTGGGATGATCATAGCTATATGCCCAAAAATATTTCAAGATAAACATTCCCAAAAGTGGTTAGAAGCCCTAATTAACCCTTTAGGGTTACCCAATGGGGCCATATGATGTCAATAAGAGTGTCACATTAGTAGTCTTATCCGATTTACACGATTTTAGTGTCTAGAGATGCCCCTTTTTGAGATACGATGTGTACAATAGAACACTGAGAAAAAATAGATGACTAAATTTTTAAATTATTGAGGTTATTTAGTAACCTACCAACTTTAGATACCTCCATTATGGAAAGAGCATACATTCTTGGAATCCTTGCTTTTGACATAGTTGAAGGATTGCTTTTGGTATACCTTTCAACCACACTATAATGACAGTTGTATGGGCTTAGGGTATACTTGGTCTTGGTTCCTTGTTTCCTTGTAAGCATTTTCTTGGGTAAATTATTGAGGCTTCAAGGAGGCCAAAAATTTTCTTTGTTGCATTTTCTGGTTATTTGCCCTAACGTAGGCTTGAAAATTTGTATTTAGAAATGATTATTTTGAAGGTATGAAAATTGCACTTTTGAGTGTTTAAGTGTTGATTTTTATTGTGAGATGATTATTATGACTACCCGCTCAAGCGATGAGTCAATGAGGGCATGAAAAATGATAAAGCAATGAGTCACTTGACCTATATGAATTAATTGGGATAACCATCAACTTTTACACATTATCAAATTTATCAATTCTGTGAAGATTTTGATTATTTTGGTGATATTTCATGGAAGCAAAAAAACTAAATATCTTATTCCTATGGAGAATTACAGCCATAATGGTCTTCTTGGGAAGTAAATTAGAAAATATTTAGAGCATCCATGAACCCTTTGAGTTCAATCTTGATCCTTTGTTAATTTTATCAAATTTGACTTGTTTTTGGTGGGTTTTAGGTCCTTTTGTGATCTTTTTTAGCTTTTTTTGTGTTTGTCCCTGGGTGGGATGGCTACACAATTTATGGCCATCCTAGGATGGATGGTTGGCCAATCTACTGACCATCCCACATAGGGATGACCATGCTTATTCTAGTGCTATTTAAAACCAAAATTGGGCAAATGAGCCCATTTTTGCATTAACTTGGAAACTTGAGAGGTGAAGAGGAGGAGATTGATTTTATGAAGTGGAGAACTACTGAGAGTACCCAAAAATTATTATGAGCCATCCATAGGACTCAATTAGTAACGAAGCCTGTGTGAGATGGGTAAGGATTGTATTTTCTCCTATTCTTTATTGAATTTGAAATTGTAATTAAATGCACATTTCTCAACAAAAACACACTAATTCTTGGTTAAAGAACCTAATTAGTGGTTAAATGTAGGAATTTAAGCTTTATTTATATTTTAAATGCATTATTTTTCCATTGTTTTGTTATTTTCTTACCTTTTTAGATCTATTTTAGGGGTCTAATGACCCATTTTTAAGAAATTTTGGGGGCCATCCTTGGGTGGGATGACCACTAGTGGCCATCCTTGGGTGGGATGGCTACCATATTGGGGGTCATCCTTGGATGGGACGAACTAGGGAAAAATTGTCCCTTTTTTAGTCATTTTTTGGCATTTTTGGACATTTTTGATGTATTTTTAGTGTATTTTGGTTAACTTGCTTAGCTCTTTCATGTGGTTAAGAGTCGATATCAATGTATGGATATCTTATATACCACTAGGGATATAATAATAGATAAGTATTGGTAATGGCTTGATGCCATAGGTATTAAGCATGTGATACATTTGGAGCCTGTGGTGGGTGACCAAGCTTATTTGATCGCCTTGATAGACTTATGGGATACTTGCACCAAAAACTTCCACCTACCTAGAGGAGAGATGATAGTGAATCTAGAGGATACCTATTAGATATTGCACATTCTAATAGAGGTTTGACCTATTGTATCCACTCACCAATATTAGAGAGATACAATTATAAAAAGATACTTTGACTAGGATTGGGAGGAGGGAGTACACGACCTACTTAGCATAGGGATACTAGTGGAGTTATGGTATGAGGCTGATGTACTGACAATTAGGCATGCTTTATTGATGACTATAATATCCAAAATTCTTCTACCAAACTTATTCGGTGCCAGGTTCCCATAGAACCTTTTGGAGTTGGTGTTCACACTTGTGGAGTGCACCGTAGAGTAGCTGCTAGTGATGGCTTGAGGTCCTACATCACTGGTATTATTATATGATGAGTTATATGAGATCTGATACCATGGGTGAAAGGTATTAGGATGCAATTTTCTACTACAAGTTTGGGTATGGTAGCATATTGTTGTGGATCGACCATGGGGACTACCTTGGATGACATGAGCGTAGCTTGTGGATAGGAAGATAGGCTCCAATATTCTATGGTAGTGAGCCCAAGAGATTGGTTAGATTTATCACTTTGTAGGTGATATTGAGCACTACATAGAGTCATTTGCATGACTTAGGGTAGAGGAGGTGACTTGGAGACCTTATATGGATTGTTCTGTGTGGCCTGATGTTGATACATAGCTTCATTGGGTGAGGTGAGGGAGATGGTTAGTTGGGTGGCATGGGACTAAGTGGGAGTAATTTACTTATGCTTAAGTCTTGCGATAGTTTGGGCTATGTCAGGGGTTTCATAGTGAGCCAGTAGTTTACTGACATCATGGGGATGAGAGGACACTTGGTTGGCCTATAGTTGATGTTTTAAGCTATGAGTTAGATCCTATAGTGGACATTTCTGATCTAGATGATGTTGGTACTACAATAGAGTATGAGTCTTTGTGGGTGATGCACTAATGGTAGGGAGAGGGGCCACTAGGGGGTGATGTAGCTACAGTTACAAGGGATGTTTATAGGGATGCTATATATGAGGAGGATCATGATGAGGCTCTAGATGATGAGGAGCTAGATGTAGGCAAGTGACATATGGATCATTGAGCAGTAGATAAGTGGATAGAACTCCTTGATTTAGGAGATCTATGAGATGAATTTAGTGAGGGTGACTTTGATGATCAGGGTGTGTAGGCATAGTTGATAGCATGAAATTCTACTATTACTAAGCTATGAGGTGATATTATTAGAGGAGCGAGCATTCACCAAGGTTTTGGAGGATGAGATAGTGCACATTAGGGAGTGCATACTAGCATGCACTTCTACTAGTGGGTCACACCAGAGTCAGAGAAGTGGTACAGGATAGTATTTTGTGAGGATGGGGTCTCCTAGCATTGCATGAAGGACAAACAGGTTGGGGAGTAGTAGATCTGGGAGTTATCACTGGACACTAACTGATGGTGGGGGTGAGAGTCATATTTCCAGTCCTACATGACAATGTTTTTTGAGACTCTATGACTATTTTTTGATATTTTAGGATTATGAGGTCTGAGGACCCACTTTATTATATCCTACAGGCAGTTTATGGATGATGACGTAGCTTTGTATTTCATATATATATATATATATACATATGAGCTTTTTGTTATCATCATGTGTTTTCTTATTGCTTTATGAGATATATGCAATGATTATATTTGCTTTATGATGCTTTGATGGATGTCTAACATGTATGCATGTATTTGTAATATGATGTGATTTGATGATATGTATATATGTATATGCATAATAAAATGGTTTATTAATTTTGTATGATGGATTATGATTACTAGTTGACACATTAAATGCTAGCACCATAAACTGTACAAAATTTATCTTATCATTGGAATTTTATTGTGACACTATGTAAAGTCTTGTGTGAGGTAATGTAACAAAACATGTGATAACGTGATATGCAATAAAATGAATAATATGATGTTATATGATGTATTTGGGATTTTCAGGAGACTCAAACAATCTAGTTACCTAATCAAAAGTTGTATAGTAACCATGCAAGGTTTTTTGGTAAAGTATAAATCTATTAATATGACCAAGATATTCAATATCCATGTGTGTGCATGTGAGTTCATTGCTATGATAACACATAAAGTTACCCTAGTGAAAAATAGGAGTTATGAAGCCCATATATACTAGAGATCACCATGCAAGTATCATTCTTCTAAGTTTTATACATAATTAGATTAGACCACTAGGCAATACAGGCTACCAAAAGCTATCTCATCTGCATGCAAATATTGGTTTGTACAAAATCAAGTCACTTATGTGACAAACGTATCATCATGCATAAGGATACTACCATTTCCAGGTAGTCTTGATGCCACCCAACCTATAACAAGAATCACCTTATGGTTATCTAATGCTGAGAATTCTAGGGATTCAAGTTCAATACTCCCTTATTTTATTTTGTCTTTGAATTATGTTAGGGATTTGCTCATTTTTGTTATGGTGAGCAATGTATTTTTGTAATGGTGAGAACCACTATTTATTTTACTTTTTGGTAAGGTAAAAATCACTTTTTCTTTTGCATTTTATGAAGTTGTAACAACCACTATTTATTTTTGTCTTTTGGATACTTGCCCCAATTTGGTTTGAAGCAAGGGATTTTGATTATTTTGGGTAAGGAGGAACTTCTCCTTTTTTCAATTCTCAGCATCTTTGAACAATTTGCATAGTGGGATGAACAAAATAATTTTTTCTCTTAAAGTAACCTAGACCACTTTGTAGGTTTCATATTTCCTTATGCTAAACTTGAATTTATTAATGTGAAAATTTGTTGGGATTTTGACATATACAAGGTACAATCTAAACAAGATTCTACCTTCTAAAAATCATGATAACTTTATATAAAATCTGAAAAGAAAACTAGATATGACCGAGTTACCGAAAACCTTAAATATGCCTTATGAACAATGTCCAAGTGAAGGTAAATAGACACATTATGGAGTGTGGATGAAAATGATAAATATAATGTAAATTGGTGCTAGAACTGACCTTTGATAATATTTATTTTGACAGATGCCTTGTGTACATAATTGGTGCTAAACATGTATGATCAACTTATAACAATGCATAATGTAATGATCAAGATGTCGAATGCAAGTGATGTTATAATGCAATGATATGAAATGCAATGCAATTCAATATTTTTGGGTTTTTGATGTTTTAATGATGTTTTTGGATTATATATATGTACAATTTGACCAATGGACTTAGTGAATGCCATTGGGTCTTTTTGGGGTGACCAAAGAGCTTATAGATGCCTTTAGGGCTTTTTGGGCTGACCAAAGGGCTTATAGATGTTTGTGGGGATTTGTGGGATGACCAAAGGGCTTATAGATGCCTTTGGGGATTTTTGGGTTGACCAAATGGATTATAGACATCTTTGGAGATTTTTAAGTTGACCAAAGGGGTTATAGATGCCTTTGGGGCTTTTTAGGTTGACCAAAGGGGTTATAGACACCTTTGGGGCTTTTTAAGTTGACCAAAGGGGTTATAGATGCCTTTGGGGCTTTTTAGGTTGACCAAAGAGGTTATAGATACCTTTGGGACTTTTTAGGTTTACCAAAGGGGTTATAGATACCTTTTGGGCTTTTTCAGTTGACCAAAGAGGTTATAGATGTATTTGGGAATTTTTGGGGTGACTTAGATGGTCATAGATAACCTAAGAGAATTTTAGGGTGACCTAGATGATTGTATACCATATAAGAGTAGTTTAGGGTGACCTAGATGGTTTTTTACGACCTAGGAGCATTTTAGGGTGACCTAGACGATCATAGACCACCTAGGAGCATTTTAGGGTGACCTAGATGGTCGTAGATCACCTAGGATCATTTTAGGGTGACCTAGATGGTCGTAGACCACCTAGGAGAATTTTAGGGTGACCTATATGGTTATAGACCACCTAGGAGCATTTTAGGGTGACCTAGATGGTCATAGACCACCTAGGAGTATTTTAGAGTGACCTAGAAAATCGTAGACCACATAGGAGTATTTTTGGGGTGACCTAGATAGTCGTAGACTGCCTAGGAGTATTTTAGGTAGGGCATAGTACTATAAGCATGGAAAGGCTATAGGTGAATTATATTCAAGCTCTTAAATTCCTTCAATGGATGTTAAGTGATAAGTTTCAGGTCTAATATGACTAGGAATGATATATGGACCTAACTAGTTTACCATAAATTTATCCCGTAGATAGGGTGACAAATTTGAATTTTTTTTGTTCTCTTTTAGAACTAAATCACCAAACTAAAAGTCTCAAGGGTGGACTTTCATGTTGTATACTCTCTTAAGGCACTCTTGATAAACATGTAGATGCTCAAGAACATTCACACATTGTTCATCAAGAAATGTTAGTTGGTATAGATGATATTGCCATGCAGTATCATCATCGCTAAACTCCTATATAGATATGCGCAGTGATAGGATTTCTAGATATAATGGTATGATAACTTCAGCACCATACACTAGTGAAAACAGAGTTGCCCCAGTGGGAGTTTGAATACTAGTGCAATAAGCCCAAAGGGAAAGAGGTAACTAATTATGCCAATCCTTATAATTTTCTTAATGAGTTTCTTTAAGATTGTAATTATTGTTTTATTAGATGCCTTTTCTTGCTCATTAGCTTGTGGATAATTGGTCATAGAAAATCTATGTTGTATGTTATATTTTTATTTTAAAGCACACACATATTTATTCCTAAAGGGTGTCCTATTATCTGAAATTATCTTGGATGGAATACCAAAATGATAAATGATATTATGCAGCATGAACTCCACGATTTGAGGTCCATTCATAGTGGTAAGGGGAATTGCTTCAACCCATTTTTTAAAGTACTCGATAGCTATACTGATAAACATGTGATGGCTTGAGGAGGTAGGTGAGATTTTCCAATTAATTCAAACCCCCATTGTGAAAATGACCAAATCGATTGAATCGGTTGTAAGGTATGTGAAGGTACATGTGTCAAATTTACATGGTGTTGATACTTTATGTACTTCTTGATATAAGCACATCAATATTTCTCTAAAGTTGGCTAATAATAGCCCATGCAAATAATGCTCTTTATGATGGACATATCGCTGAAATGGCCACCACATGTACCATCATGTGCTTTGGCAATGGCCCAAGCTGACTCTTGAAAGTCTAAGCAATGAAGGAGGATACCCTCATAGCTTCGATGATACTATATATCTCAAAGTAAGACATAATTTTCTAGATTTTTCTTAAATGCTCATTTTATGGCATGCAACAATACAGAAGGAATACTTCCAAGTTTTAAATAATCTTTTATTTTGGTCGCCCAATCTTGTTTTAAATAAGCCTCACATTTATGAATTGCATGATCCTTTTGACATTTATCTCTCACAAATGCTGATAGAGAGAGAACTTGTACATATAGTGTTGTGCTAGTATCAAAAGGATTTTGAGGTAATAGAGTCCCCCAAGTGGCATTATTCAAATAATTATGAATTTGAGAGAACCATTCATGTGAAAGTTTAATCTGAATTATGTGGACTTTTGGCATGGATTCAATATCATCACACTTAGTCACAGATTGTGATATCATTTTAACTTGAATGGTTGTGATATCATCCAATGGATTCTACAGGATTAAATACCCTAAGGATTCCATTGTGTCTGCAAAATGGTTATATGAACAAGAGAGTGTCTCAATATCTACCATTCAAAATTTGGTAAATATTTATCCACTAGGGATTTGTAGGCTTGTAAGAATTAGCCTACATTGGGATATTCCTTTGACCTGATTAACTGTGAGTAAGGAATCATCAAAAATGTTAAGATTTATTATTTTCATGGTGATTAACATTTGAAGGCCTATGAGAAGAGCTTCATACTCGGCATTGTTATTGGCACATGAGAAATTGAGTTTTAAAAAAAGGGGTATTGGAGCCCCTTGCGGTATGAAAAACATGATTCCCATGCCACCCCATTGCTCACACTTAGATCCATAAAAAATAAGAGATGTCAGCCTGTGACTTAGGCTCCTCAGGATCAGGTGATTCTGAGACGTGAAAACTTCATCATTGGGAAGCTCTACAGTGAGAGGCTGGTCATCCTATAAGAAAGCCTCTGCTAATTGATCAGCTATGACCTAACCTTTAATTGATTTATATCTAATAAAATCTAGGTCAAATTCTATCAACAACATAATCTATTTCATCATGTGACTACTATGGTAAGTTTGACTCATCATGTAACACAATGGATTCTCTTTTGATACTACATACGTGGTATGAATGAGCATTTAATGGTATAGATTTTTAGTGGTAAAGACCAATGCTAAGCATAACTTCTCAATGTATGCATATTTTAATTCATAGCTAACCAGGGTGTGACTAATATAATATGTAGCCTAATATTTAGGCAATTCATTCTTTTGGACCAAAATGGTACCCAATGCAAGCTTAGTAGCTGAGATGTAAAGATAGAACGACAGTCTTTGTCATGGAGGATCCAATACTAGTGGTAAATCTAGATATTGTTTAATATCATCAAAGGTATCTTGATATTCCTCATCCCAATGAAATGTGACCCCGTTGTGTAGTAACTTTTTCATAGGTCGACACTTATTCGATAATTGTGCTATGAAGCATTTTATGGATGCAACCTTTCCTTGCAAGCTATGTATATTCTTGATATTTGTGTGGGGGAGGCATTTATAGGATTTCCTTGAATTTTTTTGGGTCTAATTCTATGCCTCGATTAGAGACTATGAATCCCAAGAGTTTTCCAAATGTGACGTCAAAGACACACTTCTTAGGATTTATCCTGACAATATGCTCAATGAGGTAATCTAAAACCTTGCACATTACATCAATATGCTCATGATACAATAAAGACTTGGCCCATAAGTCATCCATGTAATATTCCAAAATTTTATGCATGTAGTAATGGAATATTACAATAATTTTTTCCAAATGTAACATCGAAGACACACTTATTAGGATTTAGCCTAACAATATGCTCAATGAGGTAATCTAAAACCTTGCACAATACATCAATATGATCATGGCACAATAAATACTTGGCCAATAAGTCATCCATGTACTCTTCCAAAATTTTATGCATGTAGTAATGGAATATTACAATAAATTTAGCATCCGATTGTTTTTACAATTCATATTTTACCATTAATGCGATTTTTGGATGCATACTACATAGCTTTTGCTTAACTGGTTTGACACTTGGGTCCAATGTAATATTATGCGTAGCTAAATTAGGATCTAGTCCTAGCATATATTTAAAATTTCAAGAAAAATATTCTATATTATCTATTAACAAATTTATTTAATCAAATTACTCATCAGGGGATAGACCTTCCCCTAATTTGATGTTATGGGGATTATCAAGATCTGTGTCAATATCCCTATCAATTGTTGGCTAAATTGACATGTGTGATATGTCTTCCAACTTACATGGAATAGGAATCAAGTGAATGTTGTCAGCTAGGTTTACACCATCAATAGACAACTCATTCTCAACCTTAGTGTGAAAGACATTTTGAGTAGTCTTTGGAGAAAAATGAAATGGTTGTAACATTTCCTCATAATGCTAATACTCTGATGGATATGGGAGAGAATCTCCCCAATCAAATTTAATTACCTCAAGGTTAAGGTGCAATGGATTTGATGGGTTATTTGGATCTCTCAATGGTGTACTAAGATCTATGGAAATCATGTTGATGGATACATGACCTCCCTTGAATAGGTGAGTGAATCTAGAGATATGAGATTGTCTCTTGACTCATGGGGGTGTTTGTGGTGGAGATGGAATGATCAACGATGGTCTATGTGGAAGGTGATGAAATTGCTCTTCAAGTGGCAAAAGCTATCACAAAATAGGATGCTGTACTGGAAATATGTGAAGATAGAACTTCTTCATCATCCAAAGGGACAACTTGAACATGTTCCTCATATAAACTTGGATAATTTATGGGAGCTATGCCATAGTATGATTCATCATCTATTGTCCATTCATGAGGAGGACCTTGATCATATTCCTCACTATCAGATTGAAGGGTGTGAAAACTCTCTCCCACTTCATGAAATTGAGCGACATCACTGGATAAAAATTGATCTATCATGTTTATGGTAAAGTAATCTCCCAATAAGTGGACATGATTTGGATTGGCCTAGGGATCACATGCAAGCTCATACCTATAGGTCAAAACTAGGCATTCCAAACTCTCTATGAGTACATCTAAAGGTACTGGGTTGTTGTGTCCCAACCTGGATTTATCATATGGTAATTGATATTATGGCTAGCATAATATCACATGGTATAGTCAATATTTGACATATAATTTATATCCTCATAAAATTTTTTATCCTCTTCTTCTTGTCGAAGTACTGGAAATATTCCATACTCAATACCCCCATATATAAATTAATTTGATTGGGTGGTATACCTATAGGTAAAATTATACCTATGGGAAGACACGGTCATCCCATATCTTACACTGTCTCTATAACTATAACTATGGTGATGTTCCTCACTAAGTAATCTCCTAATCTTGTACTAGCCATATGGATTGTAACCTAGGATGATGAAGGTTTAGGATATGGAAGTGAGACTTGAGATGACTCAATGTGTACCTCATGAGATGGTTCCTTATCTACTAGACTAGGAATATCTTCCATAGAGATGGTGGAAATTATGGGAGGAATCTCATCAATTGGTCTCATCAACATGTTCCTCTAGGGAGGATCTGATGATGATGAAGGTATTTTTGATGGTGTCAATGATGATTATGGAATGGATGAAGATGTTAATGGTATAATGGATGGTGATGGTAATGGAAGTGGACTCTGAATAGATGTGTTTAGTTAGAAGTCCACATGAGTTGATGGTAAGGTCGACTCAAGGATCTGCTACACCAAGTTGCAATACTTAAAGGGCTCAAGGTCTGTAGAGACTACGTGTACCTACCCTTCATAAGTATACTTTAGATATTGGTGAGAAATGGAAGGGACACACTTCATATCTTGAATCCAATATTTACCTAGTAATATGTTGTAGGACATTGCACCATCCAAAACATGATACAATGTCAGTATAGTTTTGCATCCTACCTGAATGGGTAAGACTATAGTATCGACTATGGAGTATATCATATCATTGAATGCTTAGAGTGTGTAGGTGGATGCAACAACATGAGATACCAAAATTCCTAGGTATTTAAGAGCACTAGTGGTTATTATTTTTCTTGATAAACCAATGTCTATTAAAACTTTCTTAAATGGTATTTCATTCACACATGTAATGATGTGTAAAGGAGGGTAAAATGCATTACTTGCTATGGGTTTGATTTCATGCTCATGGAACGTGATCACTAGTTATTTACACTACTACACATTCCCCATAAAATTGATAAAGGAGTTAGAATCCTTGGCTGCAAATCTATCGACTTAAGAATGTCCATTAGAGCTTCTCTATGAGGTGGAGATTATTGAATGAGCTCATATATGGACAATCTAGATGATGTTGTTCTTAAGCTTTGTGCAAGCTTACTTTTTATTGTCACTACTAGCCTAGGTGGGAGGCTTTGTACGTGGTGGATGTTGTGATGTTGATGGAACATCACTTAAAGCTATAGGTGGTGTAACTTGACTTGGGTAGCATCTATTTCTAGTCACAATACTAACCATCCTAACATACCCTTGTAGAGGGGGTGTCATATTTACCTCATTCAGGTAGGAGCTGCCTGTACCTCATGAGTAGGTAATGGGTCTTTGAAAACACCAATTTATTGATTGCTTGGTGTAAGAGGATTATCCACTTGGATTATATTCCTCTTTATCATATCCTGCACTAGGTTTTTTAAACCATGGAACGTAGGTAAGTCATGGCTATTCTATCAATGGTATCTATAAAATAGCTCTTCTCAACATCCTATGGGATTTTGTTTACTTGTATTCAAGTATATAGGCTTTATTTCTAGAAAAGTAATCATTTTAGCAACCCATAAATGATCGAATAGGGAATCCATTAACTCAGAAAAGGGCGTATACTATAGCCTAGGGCGACGTTGCTAATTTTGGCCCTGATTCACTTGAGTATTATTATTATAACTCCTAGGAGGAGGTTGGGCCTGATAATTTACATTTTGAGGAGGTGTTGTTTGTGTAAGCCCTGGGATGTTAATGGCCACTTGATTGACCGCTATAGAATTTGATGGTGCTATATTTCTCTTTGGATTTTTAGTCCTATGTCTTATGAGGTTTTTATATCTTCCCCTCTTGGATTTTGATATCTTCTATGGTTCTAGCCTGTGCTAGAGCATCTTCAAGAGTGGGATATTGCTGGAGTTGAAATAATAAAGATATTGGTTTTAGATAATTCTTTGAAAACATTCGAGTTAACTCAGACACTAGCAATAGGTAGGGTGACTTGGCTAGGAGTGTTCGCCACCTATTCCCATAGTTAGTGATAGACTCATCGTCATATTGTTTTTACCCTGTAAAGTTAGTTAGGGTTACATTTATCTTAGTATTTAAGGTGAAACATTCCAAGAAAATGTCTACAAATTTTTCAAAGGTATAGACTCTATGCCTTGGAAGTTGATTAAACCACTCAACGACTAGGCCAAAGAGGGAAATTCAAAATGTTCTTCGAAGTAATTCATCATTCTCCTATATGTTGAAGCACTGGTTCATGAACCTAGTGATGTGCTCTTGAGCATCTTATTCCCATTTAAATTTGTCTAATTTGGGTATTTTAGGGAAGGTATAGATGGATGCAGTGGTTTACTGTGCAACTAGCATAAGGTGGATTTTTGAAATCCAATCCTAGATATCTTACTCTCTATAGTTTCCAAAAATTCAAGAAATGCTCGATATGCATTAGAGGATTGCATATCCTCTTTTTTATTTTGGACCCATGGAGGGGGAAGAGAAATGTTAAGAATATATTGAGGTGGTTGATTGTCATCCCCATACCTCCAAAAGGTGCTTCTAGGTATTTCTCATTTTGTTCCAAATTATCATAAGCCCCATAAGGTGTTTCTAGAATGGGATTACAAGGGGGAGCTAATGCCTACTAAAGGTGATATATATTAGGCCTAGTAGGTAAGTTTTGATCAAGCCTAGGAGGTCGAGGTGACAACATTTGATTAGGCCTAGGAGATCTATCTTGATGGAAAGTGGGTTGCCTCTATCGAGCCTTCTGTATATGCATGATTGGAGTAGGAACTCCATTATGAAATGTTTCTTGAATATACTATTCAAGTATTTATATCTATAACTATTGTTGATACTCTAAGAGATCCAAGTGTTGTTTATTTGACCAAAGTTGAAAAAAACTTAGCTTGATGATTAGCATACCTTTTAACTAGTTGAATAATTTTATTAGCTATGTTAGGCCTATGTGCCTTATAATTATTTCCCTAATACCTATCCTATTCAAGAATATTTGTGAGGTATATTACAACTTTCCCTTGATTGAGAGAAGTGAAATTTATTTGAGGCTCACTCCTAAACATATGTTCTTGGTATTCTGCTAGTGCAGAGGAACATCGTGCTTGCATGGAATGATGTGACCGAGGATAATCAAGTTTTTCCTCAGGTATTCCCTCATAAATGAGGAAGGGTAGGGTAAAATTGACTCACCCACTATGATGAGTATCATACTCATCGATATTATTGTACTTTGGAAAAGGGTGATTTGAAAGTATAATGTGATCATTTAACCTCACCCTAGATGGATAGTCTTACTCCTATGCACAAGTGTGTGGATTAGACTAAGCAAAGCACATGAATGCATGGTATTTCTCTATGTGTAGGTGCCTCATTACGTGGTTACCTTTCTTGAAAGAAGCCATTTAAAGTATCCATACTTGGAAAATAATTTCTTTGTTGTCACAAGGGGGAACTAACGCCTACTAAAGGTGATATATATTAGGCCAAGTAGGTAAGTTCTGATCAAGCCTAGGAGGTCAAGGTGACAACATTTGATTAGGCCTAGGAGATCTATCTTGATGGAAAGTGGGTTGCCTCTATCGAGCCTTCTGTCTATGCATGCTTGGAGTAGGAACTCCATTATGAAATGTTTCTTGAATCTACTATTCAAGTATTTATATTTATAATTGTTGTTGATACTCTAAGAGATCCAAGTGTTGTTTATCTGACCAAAGTTGAAAAAAACTTAGCTTGATGATTAGCATACCTTTTAACTAGTTGAATAATTTTATCAGCTATGTTAGGCCTATGTGCCTTATAATTATTTCCCTAATACCTATTCTATTCAAGAATATTTGTGAGGTCTATTACGAATTTCCCTCGATTGAGAGAAGTCACATTTATTTGAGGCTCACTCCTAAACATATGTTCTTGGTATTCTGCTAGTGGAGAGGAACATCGTTCTTGCATGGAATGATGTGACCGAGGATAATCAAGTTTTTCCTTAGGTCTTCCCTCATAAATGAGGAAGGGTAGGGTAAAATTGACTCACCCACTATGATGAGTATCATACTCTTCAGTATTATTGTACTTTGGAAAAGGGTGATTTGAAAGTATAATGTGATCATTTAGCCTCACCCTAGATGGATAGTCTTGCTCCTACGCACAAGTGTGTGGATTAGACTGAGCAAAGCACATGAATGCATGGTATTTCTATATGTTTAGGTGCCTCATTATGTGGTTATATTTCTTGAAAGAAGCCATTTAAAGTATCCATACTTGGGAAATAATTTCCTAGATTGGGATTGTTGCCTATAGGGGTACCCCATGTAGGAGTCCCTTGTAAGCTAGGTCTCTTCTTTCACATTCTAGGACTTGGGAGAGTAGGTGGCCACCAAGGAGGTATAACCATGTCCTTGGGGTCAAATTGAAGATGTTCTATGTATTCTTGCCTACTCCCCATAACATCCACCCCTAAGTGGGCTTGGCTATGGGTGTATACCATGACTACTTTTTCTAATCTCTATGTGATTATATCCTTTACAAATTTTAAGGATTCAAACACACAAAAATAGAAACACAAAAAAATACAAATGATTATCTCTTTTAAATATTATGTGTTCCTAAACTTTTTTATGTGTTTGTGATTTATTGCTTTTGTAAAGAATATCTTTCACTTGTTTTGAATGTTTTTGATGTAACTCTCAATTGTTTAAATGTATTTCACCTATACACTTGTAGATCGACAATAGATAATTAAAATTTAGACCAAAGTATGGAGATGAAACCCATACCTGATAATGGAGCATAGGTCCTACCAGTCCTCACCCAAATTGACCATGGGCAGTGATACACCCTTCGAAGTGGAGTGCTAAGATGGCTAAGATGGTTCTTGGAGTTAACCTTGGCCAAAAATAGGGTACGTAGGATTTGAGCCAATGGGTGGATATGAAACACAATATTTTTGAACTCTATCAATGTTTGGGGATGAATTCAAACTCGCTAACATTTAAAAGAGACATGGTGTGTGTGGATCCTTTTATAATTAAATTAAAGAAAACAAAATAGCACTCAATGAATTTTCACTAAAATAAATAAAAGTGTTTTAATTTCAAAATTTAGATGCAGATATAAATAAGGAACCTACAAAAATTTAGCCTATATGAAAACCTAACCCTTAGGTAGGTCACACATAGGAAAACCATTCAAATTGCATGTCTAAAATTATTCCTTTTTCTAGTTTTTCTTCAATTTGTTATTTAGGAATTTATAAAGGGGAAATTTAGCTTTCAATCAACTACAAAAGACATGAAAAATGTCAAATTACCCTTTTATAAACAACCTAACTGTAAATTGAGGGTTTAGGAACTTACCTTACCTGTTTTGGAAGCTACTATTTCTGGAAATTTTTGCAGAAAACCCCTGGTTTTGTGGCCATCCCTAGGTAGTGAGAAAAATGGCTATGCCTAATGGATTGAATTAAAATGCATCTAATGTAATTATTGAATTAAAGCATGTAAAAGAAATATAATAAAGTAAGTGACTAGAATGACAAATACGTTGACCTATCCCAAAAAGCGTACACCTAGCTATTGCATTAATGGAAATCAACATAAAAGCATGACAAGATAACAAGATTGCATATAACAATGAAAATGTGTGTTTCTTTTATTAATATTGTCAATGAATCTCGGTTACAATATTGCCCCTCTTAGGGTCACCCAAAATGTTGATACTATCAATACAATTGCCAAAGCCCTCAACGGGGTAGGCGCACTATTATTGCTTTTCCAAATAGTCACAAACTGCTCTAGGGTGGAGTTAACCCTCTTCTTCGCATTGAGGAAGGTGTTTGAACAATTGAAGCTCCCTTTAAACCTATTTCCTACGATCAAGAAACAACACAAGAACGTTATACAAATAGGCAGCCTCTCGTGATGAGGCCCTTTGAAGGATTGATGCATGAAAAAGCCATGAAAAGCATATAATCAAGAAAGCATGAAAAACACATCTAAACTATGCCAAATTAGTAAAGATTCATGGAAATGCATAAATAAAACTAATGCAAGACAAGTATTGAATGGTCCAATTAAATGAAATAGAGCATGAAAGCATGAAAAGAAACCATTCTCATATTCACACTAATGACTAGAATTACTCAAACATTCTTCATAAATCTATGGTTCTCTAACCTTTTCCAAAATTAATTTTTTTATAAAAAAAAAAGGTTCCCCCCCCCCCCCCCCCCCCGGGGGCCCCCCCCCCCGGCGGGCGCCCCCCCCCCCCCCCCCGGGGGGGGGGGCCCCCCCCCCCCGCCCCCCCCCCCCCCCCCCCGGGGGGGGGGGCCCCCCCCCCCCCCCCATTGGGCCTTAGGGCATCCATGGCACAATTTGACATGATGCTTGATGAATTAGCAAAGGGGTTGGCAACAAATCTCTCTCAGTACTCTCAGGTGAGTGTACAATTTGATAGGGCTTCATTGCTCAAGTGTGCTATCTCATCTCCCTTATTTTACCTAATTCTGAGGGGTACTTATAGGATTACCCAAGGGCTAGGGGTGGCTTCATGGAGAAGCCAAGATCAAGAAGGGGTGGTTAGGATAGTTGGATTGGAAGCTTCCATCCTTTAACCACCTTCTTCTAGAACAAATGGTCATTCAAACTGATTTGGCTCGGATGAAGGCCAACTGAACTTCAGTTAAGACCATAGGTTATAGCTACGGTCTAGACTGTAAACCATAGGTCTCAACCATGGTTCAATCTGTAGACCATAGGTCTCAGCTATGGTTCAGACTGAATAGGCCAAGGAGCCCAAATTGAGTGGTTAGAACCACTACTCTATCTTGGAGTCTATCCAAGATCTTCCATATGGTCTTGTAGCATGTCCATATGAGTAGTCGCCATCGACATGATGTATTTTAGGTGTCTACAGATGCCCCTTTTGAGATGCATTGTGAGATCGAACAACGCTGAGAAAAAATAGACCTCCTAAAATGATGTCGAAGGTTCTATGATGATCATTAGTCGGATCAACATTAGATGCCCCTTGTCCTACAAAAGGATGTGCATCCTAGAATCATTGCTTCCAACTCGATGAAAGGCTTATATTTTGAAAAGCTTGCACTCGCCATCAGGCATTCGGGTAGCGTTTGATGCTACAATAGGAGTTAGGCCTATATAACCGAAAGGAGAAGAGATACAAACAAATTATCATACTTGCTATTTTCCCCAAGCAAAGGGGTAAGCTTATGATAGTTGTTGACAATGATTCACAAGGACGAACACAATTTTGATAAGATCAAGGGATCTACGATTTTAGGGATCTTCTACTGATTTTGATTATGATTTGATATTATGACTACCCCCTCAAGCGATGAGTCGATGAGGGTAATGACAATGTATGAAGTGACGAGGTCGCTTGACCATAATGAATGATCTGAACAAATTTAGAATTAAGCATTTTAATGACTTGGCTAAGCCTAGTTCAGCGTATGATTCCAACTATTAATAGTAATTGCACATTTCTATCCCAAGGAGCAGTCAGGCTACAATAGCCTTCTTAGAGAATCGAAATGATACAAATCCAATTAGTTTTATGTTGAATCAATTTATCGATGATTTGCTGAAAATATGTCATAGAGGAAATGACATGCAACGCCTCATTTCCATGGAGCAGTCCAGCCTCAAAGGCCTTCTTCAGAATTGAAAAGAAGCATATCAGATCAACGATGATAATTTTTGCCCCAAATGTCCTTATGGTAATTTACTCATCTTGTCGGATTGCATGGATCGCAAGTCGCTGCAACCGCCAAGTGTATAGGGTAAATTACTGAATACGAGGCGCATTTGGTTTTTAATTATTTGATTTTTTTGTTAATTTTGATTTATTGATCGATCCTGGTGCTTTGAACATCACCAAATTTGCAATATTGATTGCTCTTTTTGAAATTTGATCCATTAGGAGTCATTAATTTGTCATTTTAGACCTTCCCACGATGGGGTTTGAGTGCATTTAATGCTAGTTGTGAACCATGAGTATGGTCTATGGTTGAAGTTTTCAAATTTTGGGAACCGCAGGTCGGACCTACGAGTGGAAAACCCTAATTTTGGGACCGTAGGTGTCAGCTACGGTCCACCAAAATTAGGAGGACCTATAAGTAGCCTTTCCCATTTGAATTTTTCATTATTTTCTTGAAAGCAACTACATTTGTGAGAGCTCTGAGAGGTAGAAGACATCCCTGATCCAGAACGCTGCCTAAAACTTGACCATACCTCACACCTATACCCCGATGGTGGATCCTGGACAACCATCGACTAGTAGAGGCCACGGAGTGGGCAAGGTAACTCGAAACCGAGTCCTCACAATCAATACCAATTTAAAATGAACCACATTAAGTAATGTGGTAAATCAATTTCATTAAATAGTTGGTAATGAACCCCACACTAGATTAGGTTAGATTAGTTTTTTAATTTTTTTGTCAGTGAGGCTAGGAAGTGACCCAAAATGGGTATCCTTCCTAGACCATAGTTGGTAGCTATGGTTCCCAATTGTTAGATTGGGGACCATAGCTATTAGTTGTGGTTCACATTCAAACTACAACGGTCAAATTTTGATCGCATGTGGACCGCAGGGTTGACCCATGGTTCACAGACTTTAGAAAAAATTTATCAAATTTTTAATTTTTCTAAGGTTTAATAGGTAATTAATATCATTTAATGCAATTATGACTTGCCTAATTGATTTTTTTGATTTTTCTGAATGCTTTGTGACATGTTTTTGTCTTTTTATCAGTTTTTAAATGTTTTTGACATTTTTAAGGTCATTTTTTATCTATTTTTGCTTGTTTTTTAGTTAGATTTTCTCTTATACAATGCTTTTATTTCAGAGGTTGACCTCTAGAGCTCATGAGCCAGACCTTCTAAAGACTCTCCATAGACAGCTCACTCCTAGAGAGCGGACATGGTTTGGAGCCATCGGCTTTGGCTACATTCTAGATCTACCCACTATTAGGGTAGATCAAGCCTATTTGACTACATTGGCCCGATACTGGAATGCATGGACCAACACCTTTCACCTGCCCATGGGTGAGATGACCATCACTCTTGAGGATGTCTATCGGATCTTTAGGATCCCTATTGATGGTGAGGCCATCACCTCTTCCTCCTCCTGGAGCAAGGGGCCCATATTTGATGCGATCTTCGATGACCGAAGCTAGGAGGCTCAATGCATGATTGATCATGGAGGAGTCCATATCGGATATTGGTAGGGTCAACGCATCTTCTCTATGAGAGAGGTGATCTTCATGCACCTGGTGGTACAGATTGTTCTTCTAGACTCCTCGAGTGCGAGGATTCCTTGGAACCTCTTAGCCAGTGTCAGGAGAGTTATTCAGAGCTCCACTACTCAGCCACTACTCCTAGCCTGGGGGAGCACTTTACTATGCTAGCTCTACCGAGAGCTATACCAGATCACCAGCTAGAGCCATCATGGTATTAGTTGTAGCCTACTACTATAGATCTGGGGTTGGTAGCATATTAGGATAGAGCATCCCATAGAGCTGCCCCTTCACATTTCTACCATCGATGATGAGCATCAGTGCTACACTACATGCTAGCCTCGAGAGGAGGAGGGATTCTAGAGTAGGACCCATGTTGGTGATGTTGATCATTACATTGCATGATTTGTAGTGCTCGAGCTAGAACATTGAGTGGCATCCCTACATGGATTTCCCGGACTAGCTAGAGGTAGGTGAGTGACTATGATAGGCTCATCGAGATAGGTGGCTACTCGATCATAAGGTCGAGGTTAGGGAGTACCAGTTCTACTCTCATATCCTATGATAGTTTGGCCTAGTGTAGGACATCCTAGAGATTCCTTTTGTCTATAGGCATCTAGTCTTGGAGATGCACCTACCATGGATTCAGCCTACGACACTTGGAGATGAGGTTGATAATTTCTAGGAGTCTAGGGATGATAGGGCTAGGACCACCCTAGCATATGACACATGGTGGTCCCTACTACAGTGGTAGGGATCAGGGCCTCTAGGCAGGGTAGATGACCAGGCAGAGGTAGAGGTCGATCCAGATGGGTGTAGGGTGCACCAACAGACTGAGGGTGGATGGGGCATAGAGGCCACCATAGAGGAGGCTCCATAGGTAGAGGCTAAGGAGGAGGATGAGGAGGGTGAGGTGCCTCCTGAAAGTGAGGTAGGGTAGCTCCTCACTCAGGTTGTAGATCTATAGAGTCAGGTTGGGAGGCTATAGACTCAATAGTTGTAGTGAGATACTTCTATCACCCTTCTAGAGGTGAAGCTAGCTCATAGGGATAGGTAGCTAGCTGAGGCTCAAGAGTAGATCATGAGTCTTACAACATGAGCTACAATGGTAGAGACTCAGGTCCATGATCTCACTAGTGCACGTGATGTGGCACTGGCATAGTGGGGTGAGGCTATCATAGAGTGAGATTTGCTCAGGGCATAGAGGGGGATCCTTCATCCTCCTAGGCTATTATGGGACCTCCAACTACACCATCATCATTATTACCAGGTGGTCATGACCCGATGTTAGAGATTCGATGCTTACAGGACCTATTGGTGGATGCCAATGCTAGGCACACAGCCAGGGTAGCTCGCATAGACCAGCTAGAGGGTCACATCAGGTTGATAGGTGGGGAGGTCCTAGAGGATTCACATGCTATGGGGTCTCAATGGACCAGGTCTAGGTCTACAAGGTAGTCCACAATGAGCTCTAGTCAGTGGACTCATAGGATCGAGAGGACACATAGGTCCTCTAGCACACATGGAGGTAGCTCCCATACCAAGACTAGAGAGATCGGTCAATCTTCTATGACCTCTAGTCATAGGTCTCACCGCATAGAGATACCAGTATCTCATGTGCTAGGCCTCTTTGGATTAGGTGGCACATAGGGCCCTCAGTAGGGCACACAATAGGCACCAGAGCCGACTATAGAGCAGGCTCTAGAGCACAGGGCTGAGGGAGGTGATGAGAGCTCCAACTCAGGAGGAGCAAGCCTAGAGCTAGGGCTCTACCAGATCTAGGCTACATTTTTGTATATGTATCATTTTTGGTGTAAGGTCTAGGACCTACACGATTGTAGCCTATAGGTATTTTGTACTCTTGATGTACTCTTTTGGACATATATATATATATATATATGATTTGATCATTTATGGCTCATTATGTGTCCTTGTGTATTTTTAATTTTATGTTTATTTGATGCACATGGATGCAATGTTTATGTTAATTTGATGCTATATGATGTGATGTATGGATGACATGCACTAGATAGCTATTTAATTTATGATGATGATGATATGCAGTGATCTAGATGCTTAGATGTGTGATATGATGGATGCATATGGATGTGATGTTATCTCTTTATGCATATTTGATATTGCTTTATTGTATGCATTAATGTATGTAATGCTTTATTTACATGATGGTAATCTAATGTAAATGAACATGTATGCTTTAATCACTTAAAACATAAGGAATGAATGCAATATATGTTTAACAATCTAATGGATGACACCACAGAATGTGTAAAAATCATGAATGTAATTGGAAATTCTCATAATAAGAATTTAATCAATTAATCACCCATATATGAAATGCAATGATATGAATGTTATGATGTGAATGATATAATATGTCATTCTATTTTCTTTTTGCACTTTGAATGATATGCACAATATAGTCAGTGGTCATCTAAATATTATTTCTAATATCCATCCGGTATCTATCCTATATCTTGATTGTGCTTTATATAATGATGTATCATTTATTCGATACTTTGCAATTTGATGATTTCACTTTATATGGTTTGTGATATTTGATATTTTGTTGCTATTAGAGAGATTTTTGAGGTTTTCCATGAGACTCAAACACCCTAATTGACTTATCAAAAGTTGTATACTAACCATACTAGACTTCTGAGATATAAGGCTTTTGCTAGGATAGGCCCTAACTGTTCATTATCCCTGTGTGTGCACATGAATATTTTAAGATAAGGCACAAGCATACCCCGATGTCAAGCGGGATTCTTTCAGCCCATTGCTAAGATAAGGGATCCACAAGTGTCTTATCCAATCCCAAGTTTAGATTTTAGTTGGACTAAGCCACTAGGCGATGCAGGACACCTGAAGCTAGCTCTTCCACATTCAAACATTGGTCTTGTTCATAAGCGAGGTGCTAATGCATCAGACATATCATCATGTGTAAGGTACAATAGTGCCGACAATTCCAGGGATTCAAGCTCATTCCTTTCTATCCTTCAATTTTTGGGATACTTGCTCATATGTGGTGAAGCAAGGGAGTCGATTCCATTTTGACTTTGAATTTCTTTGGATCTTCATTTGATCTCTCTTCAAACTGGATTCCTGATCTTCATTTGATCTCCACTCGAACTTTGATTTATGATCTTCATTTGATCTTGATTTGAACTTGATTTAATCTTCACTTGAGCCTATTTTTTGATCTTCATTTGATCTTCACTTTTCAGCATTTACATTTGATAATTTTCTTCAAAAACTTTCCTTTGGGGGATTTACTTTGGGGAAACTATTTTTGGTATATCGATTGAGGATATCGATCTTATGATATCAATATGGGATATCAATCTGGGAAGTCGATCTATGATATCGATCTAGGGTATCAATCTTGAGGATTGATGTGGGATATCACTCTGGGATATTGCTCATTTTATCATAAGCAAGGGATTATAAATAGGGAACTAACCTATCCTTTTGCCAACTACCAACATTTCCCATACCATCCACATAGAGGGATAAGCAAGAATAACTCTTTTTACCTCAGGATACCCGGTCCTACTTTGTGGCTTTCATCTTCCCCTAGTCCTTGTTAGGATTATTTAATTTATTGATTAGTGATAGGATTATGATATGCTAAGGGCTATACTAACTGGACCTTAACTACAAAAGCAAAGCAAGCTTTCTATCAACTCTTGATAAGACATCTAGGTATGGTTGGGTGACCAGAAAACCTAAGTATATCTCTCATAGCAACATTATGGGTTGTGTTGAAAAACACAATTACTCACATGAATGATGGATTTATGATAAATGCAAAGGTGCATGATTGAAACACAAACATGGTGTCATTTGTAAGACTGAAAAACATAATGCCTTCTATTATGGAATGCAACGGATGATGAATGCCTATTTGTAATGCAATGAAATGAATGCATGTGTGAATGAAAATGTCAAATGCAAATGCAAATGTTTTTGGATTTTATGCTTTACCAATTTTTTTGGATTTTGTTGATTTTATAATTTTTATGAGTTTTTGAGCCTCATATCTGACCAAACGGTGAGTACATGCCTTTGGAGCCTTTAGGAGTGACCAAACGATTAGGAAAATCCTTGGAGCTTTTAGGATTGACCAAAGGGATTATGAGCACCTTTGGGGCATTTTGGGATGACCAAGCGATTTTTAAGAATCCTTGGAGCTTTTGGGTTGACCAAGCAGTTTTTCAAAAACTCTTGGTACCTTTTGATTGACCAAACTACTCATAGATGAGCTTGGAGCCTTTTAGGATGACCGAGTGGTTTTAACAACCCTTAGAGCCTTTTTATGACATGACCAAGCAGTTTTAGAACCCTTGGAGCCTTTTACTAACATGACCAAGCGGTTTTAGCAACCCTTGGAGCCTTTTAGAGATGACCAAGCGGTTATAAGCAAACCCTCAAAGCCTTTTACTATGCTCTCAAGCATAAAATACCTTAATATGGATGATGTTGAGAGGTTCAGGCTCTTCAACACCCCCTAGCGATGTTAGGTGATAGGTACCTAGACCAATATTTTTAGATATGATATAAGGTCCTAGCCAATTAGCCATGAATTTGTCTCGCATATCTAGCGATAAATTAGAGTTCTATTGGTTCTCTTTCAAGACAAGATCCCCAACCTCAAAGTCTCTCTAGTGGACTTTGATATTGTAAGCTCATTTTAGTCACTCCTGATAAACACGAAGATGCTCCAGGGCATTCACGTGATGTTCATCAAGCAACGTTAGTTGATCTAGTCGAGCTTGTCATATGGTGTCATCATCGATGAACTCTTTCAATGTGATGCACAACATTGGAATTTCTAATTCCAAGGGCATAATGGCCTCAATGCCATATACTAGTGAGAATGGTGTTGCCCCAATGGGCGTCCGAATACTAGTCCTGTAAGCCCATAATGCAAGGGGCAGTTGGATATGCCAGTCTTTGTGGTTTTCTTGGACCATATTTTTCAAGATGGCCACCACTATCTTATTTGAAGCTTCAGCCTACCCATTTTCTTGTGGATAGTATGGAGTCATAAAATTGTGTTTGATTCTATATTTAGATGTCAAAGCTCTCACAGTTTTGTTCTTGAATGACGTTCCATTATCCGATATTATTTTGGATGGAATCCCAAAATGACTTATGATATGCTCAAGTATAAACTCTGCTATACGAGCTCCAGTTGTCATTGTTAAGGGTATTGCTTCCACCCACTTTGTAAAATACTCAGTAGCCATGATTATAAATGTATGTTGACCTGATGATGGGGGAGAGATCTTGCCTATAAGATCTAGTCCCCATTGAGAAAATGGCCAAGCCGCTTGGATGGGTTGTAAGGCCTATGATGGCAAGTGCGTAAGATTAGCATGATGCTGACATTTGATGCATTTCTTGACATACACATTGCAATCCTTCTCCATAGTGGGCCAATAGTAGCCCATTCGAAGGATGCGCTTGATGATGGCCATGCCGCTGAAATGGCCATCGCATGTACCATCATGAGCTTGTGAAATTGCCCAAGATGACTCTTGGGGCTCTAGAAAATGAAGGAGAACTCCATCATAACCTCGGTGGTACAAGATGTCTCCTATTAAGACATATTTAGTCACTTTTTGTTTAAATGTGCATTTCATGGCACGTGACAATCCTTCTAGGATTATACTAAGTTTCAGGAAGTCTTGAATTTGTGACATCCAATTTTGATAAACCTTAGCTTCGACTGCTAAGATGACTTGCTCCCCCTACGTATTTACTTTTGCAAATGCAGATTGGGAAACAACCCTATGGTGAATGGTAGTACCACTCCCCATCGGACTCTGAAAGGTTAATGACCCCTAGGGTGCCTTCTTCAAAAAGTCTTCAGCTCTACAGAACCATTCAACTTTTGGTTCTGCGCTAATCATATTGATTGACATTTTATTATCAAAGGCTTCTCGCTCCGTTGTAGGATGTGAGAGCATTTTAACATGAATGGTAGTGAAATCAGCAGATGGATTCTGAGGGATTAAAGATCCCAAAGATGCCATTGTGTCTACAAACCTATTTGATGAATGAGGGATTGCCTCGATGTCATACCATTCCAATTTAGCTAAATACGTAATTACAAGATCTTTATAGGCTTTCAGTATGGGACATCGACACTGAAAGAGCCCCTTAACTTGATTTACTATGAGCAAGGAGTCACCAAAGATGTTTAATATTTTAATATTCATGGTGATGGCTATGTGGAGGCCCAATAGTAGGGCTTCGTACTCAACATTGTTGTTGGTGCAAGGAAAATCTAATTTAAATGACAAGGGCATTGGAGCTCCTTATAGCATGAAAAACACTATTCCTGCACCACCCCCTTGCTCACACTTCGAACCATCAAAGAACAGAGTCATATCAACATTGTTCTCTGGTTCTTCGAGTTTGAGAGCTTTAGATACGATGAAGACTGCATCATCGAGAAGCTCTATGGTTAGAGGCCTACTGTTTGACAATGGTGCCTCAGCTAATTGATCAACTATGACTTATCCCTTAATGGAATTCTAGCTTATGAATTCCAGATCAAATTCTATCAATAGCATGATCCACTTCGTAGTACATGTATTATGATACGTCTTACTCATCATGTACTACAAAGGGTTTTGTTTTGATATAACATATGTTGTATGACTCAACATATAGTGCCACAATTTCTTTGTAGCGAACACTACTGCTAAACATAGTTTCTCCACATATGCATACCCTAGCTCGTAACTCACCAAGGTTTGGCTAATATAATATATGGCTTGTTCCTTGCCTTGCACATTCTTTTGGGCTAACATGGTCCCTAATGCAAAGTCGGTCATCGATATATATAGTAGAAAAGGCACATCTAGCCTTGGTGGAGCTAGCACTAGTGACGTCACTAGGTATTGCTTTATTTTAGTGAAAGTTGCTTGACAATCCTCATCCCAATTGAATGGGACCCCCTTGTGTAGCAATCGATTCATGGGTCGACATTTATTCGATAACTGAGTGATGAATCACTTTATCGATGCTACTTTGCCCTGAAGGCTCCTTAACTCTTTAATATTGGAGGGAGGACACATTTCTAAGATAGCCTTGACCTTCGTTGGGTCAACTTTGATGCCTCTCTTTGAGATGATGAATCCTAATAGCTTACCAGAAGTTACGCCAAATACGCACTTCTTAGGATTCAACCTAACATTATATTCTATTAGGTGATCGAAGACCTTCCTTAAGACCTCTGCATGCTCAACACATAGCAATGACTTGGCCAACAAGTCATCCATATAATCTTCTAGAATCTTATGCATATAGTCATGAAAAATGTATGTCATGGCCCGTTGGTATGTTGCACCAACATTTTTGAGGCCGAATGGCATAAATTTATAGCAAAATGTTCCCCATGGCATTATAAATGTGGTTTTATGTTGGTCTTCGGGTTTAATCCAAATTTGATTGTAACCAAAAAAACCATCCATTAAGGAGAGCATTTCATGACCTATAGTTGCATCCACAAGAGCATCGATATTAGGCAATGGAAATGAATCTTTGGGTGTTGCCTTATTGAGGTCTCTAAAATCCATACAAATACGGATTCTTCCATCAGGTTTTCCTATGGGTACCATATTGGACACCCATTCCGGATAGTCGATGGAAATTACAAATTCTACATCCAACAACTTTTGTAGCTCATATTTCACCATTAAGGCTACTATCGGATGCATCTTTCTAAGTTTTTGCTTGACTAGCTTCTTCGTCAGATCTAGCGAAAGGTTATGAGTAACCAATTTTGGGTCTAGACCTGGCATATCCTTGTACGTCCAAGCAAATATATTTGGTCTCTCTTTCAGTAGAGGGATGAGGGTGGCCCGCTCATCTGGAGTGAGACTCTCTCCAAATTTAACCTTCTTTGAATTTGTGGGATCATTGTTGATATCCACCTCGAAGGTTTCCTCTACTGACATATGTGATCCCTCCTCAAGCTGATGAGGCATAGGAATCAAATGGATGTCATCCATTGGGTTCATAGGTTCCATGTTGGAAGCATCCTCAACATGATACACATCGTAAGCACAGCCTAGTGCAAAATGGAAAGGTTGCAGCATTTCTTCATTAGGGAAGAAATCTTCAGGCTCTATAGGTGAGTCAACGTGATCCCAATCGATAGCATCTACATTGAGATGCAACGGTTTAGATGGATCTACTAGATTGTGGAGTGGAGTGGTCAAATCAATGGAGACCATATTGATGGAATGGTATTGGTCTCCAGAACCACACGGACAAACTTCTACATAATCGATGTAGTCCTCATACCCATGATCTGGCTCTAATGGCACAGGCACAAAGGGGTCTTCTCTATGAGGACTATGGACAACTGGATCCTCCCTATGCACTAATTGCAAAATAGGATCATTTGGCTCATGGAGCTCCATGTAGGTCGGTGGAAGGGGATTAACCAACCGATAAATTTGATCCAGGTTTAATCATCTTGCTCTCAGACGAGGACCAACACGTAACTGATGATAGACCTCATCTATGTCGATGGGTTGATGATGGTAACGCAAATAAGGAGGACCAAGGTAGGCCCTCTCTAACTCATCTTCTTCATCACTATCAGACAACCAGAACCCATCATTCACTCCTACTCCTATGGGGCGCTCTGGCAAGTGCGGCCCCATGAATCTGACTTCTTGATTGTTGTCATCACTATCCAAAAAAATTGGATAATTATACCATAAATGTGACACTACCAAGAAATCTAGCTCTGCTTCTTCCCCCAAATGATCAATGTTGGGAAGAATCTCTTCGATAACATGTACCGACTCTATAGGTGGTAAATGATGCGCATGCAAAGGCCCTAGATAGGCCACCTCAGCTTCATCCTCAGATCGATCATTGTTTGAGGATTCACTATCAGCACCATAACTTGGTCCACTTATCTCGGAGGTGGACTCCTCTCCATCATCACTGTATAGATCTCCTGACTCGAGATCACCTAAAACTATGGGGTTATGCCCCTACACACCTGTGTCATTGGTGGCATTACGGATTTGATGACCCAGGTTGTCTCTAGGGTTCCACTCTGTGTCAGTATGCTCTAGGAGCCCTTCATGATCTTCTTCAAGTGGCTCAAAAGTGATGACAGATACCATCGGGTGAGTCCTCCAGAAGCTGGAAAGATTAGGATGATATGGGTTGAAGTCCACATCATCCCCCAGACTAAGGTACAAGTGATCTAAGGATGCTACGAGCAAATCATCTTGTCCTTGTATCTATAACCCCAACCCAAACCTATCAGTTGCTAGCTGATAACATGGCTCGAACGGAGTTCTACGCCCTTGTTCAAATAGACCAAGTCCATACCCATGCCAGTGATACAACTCAAAAATATGCATGGAGTACTCTGGGTTGGATAAATAATGAACATTTACTATGAAAGGTTCATCACTATCTTCATCCATGGGCTCTCGCATTGGAAGCTGATCCAACCCAGCGTAAATGAAGTTAGTCTGATTAGGTGGCTCTCCCAATGGTACCATCGATCCAACCAAAAATTGATGGGCATGCGGTCAGCCCATCTCTTGTGCAGTCTCCAAAATAGGTCCGAAGGTTACATTCTACACAATATACTCGCCTAACCCTATGTTGGTGAGATGTACAATCACCCATGGTGTGGATGACCCTGCTGACGATGCAGGTGAGGCAGGCTGAGGCACCTCCTCGGCTATATCTTGGGCTTCCTCTACTTCCATGGGGATGGGAGCCTCCTCGATGACTGGTTTGGGCATATGTCTCTTCTCTTTTTCACCCAATTTCACCTTTAACTTCCTATTGTCTCGAAGCATCACTGATGTGGTCGGTCTCAAGGAAGTAGCAGTAGTGTGCTCAGATCTGTGTGACACAGATATCGATGGTTGAACACATACTCTTTGTTTTTCTTCTGGATGCTTAACCGGTGATGTTGGCCGGACGTCCAAGTGCATTGATGGGAGTATGAAACCCCCTAGTAGATCAGCCATGTTCACAAATTTAAATGGTTCTCCATCTGACGACACCACATGAACTTGTCCCTCATGAATGTACTTCATGCATTGATGTAATATCAAGGGAACGCAATGCATCTCCCAAATCCAAGGCCTACCTAGCAGGATATTATACTGCATGGCGCCTTCTATCACATGACACATCACAGGGATGGTCTTTAGGCCTACCTAAATAGGTAGGACAATCATGCCAACCATCGAACATAACACATCATTAAACGCTCTCAACGTGAATGCAGTTGGTACAATGTGTGATTTAGGCAGCTTCAAGGGACTCAATGCCTTGGTCATTATGATGTTGATCGATGAACCAGTGTTGACCAAGACCCTTTTGAATGGCATGTGGTTGATACATGTGATAATATGCAGTGATGGGTCAGCCGTATCAGTGGGAACCATCCTGATTTTATGATCATAAAATTGGATCATCGGTTCCTGGCATTGTTGTACATGTCCCATAAAATTTGTGAATGCTTGAGCATCCTAGGATTGTACTTCAATAGACCTCAAAATGTCCATGAGAGTCTCCCTATGCCTAGGGGACTATTGTATCAGTTCATATATAGATAGCTTCGTAGGAGCTATCTGCAGGTTTTGGATTAGCCTGCTCCGTATGGTCACCATCGGTCTCATTGGTGGGCCTAGAATATTCTATGCTAGTTGTTGATTTGGCATGGCTTGTATTCTTATGGGAGCACATGGTTGATTTAGCTGCTCATATCTCCCATGCCTTGTGACAACATTAACCATACCAACGAACCCCTGGGTAGGTGGTTCGATGCACACCTGGTTGACGTGACCAACGTTGTTGCACGGTGCCTCATGGTTTGGAAGTGGATTTTTGTAAATCCCCATGTTCTAGTTGTCAGGTGCTAGTGGATTACTTGGTACTACAAGCTCACCTTTCTCAATCATGTTTTGCATAATATGCTTGAAGGACCAACATACTTTGATGTCATGACCCTTCGCTCGATGAAAGATGCAAAATAGATCATCCTGGTACCCCTTTGACTTGGGTTGATTTGGATCGACCATCTTGATTTTGGGTAATCTGATTGCCTTGGCCTCACACAATTGGTGGAATATCGATGTCAATGATTCTGTCAAAGGTATGAATTGGTGAGGTGGGTGTTGCTCTTTGTTCTTGCCCTTATAGTTATTATTGTGCTTTTTGTACTATGTAGGAGGAGGTTGGGCTTGATAATTTTGCTTTTGCTACCCTTTATCCTCTCTCTAGAGGTTCAACACCACTTGGTTGACGTGGGCCTGCTTGCCCTTATGCTTCATGGAGCTCTTCTTAGGCCCCTCTTTCTTGTTCTTAAGCTTCAAGTTGCCTTCTTGCAACTTGATGTC
Source organism: Wollemia nobilis (assembly GCA_028583015.1). NCBI lineage: Eukaryota > Viridiplantae > Streptophyta > Pinopsida > Araucariales > Araucariaceae > Wollemia > Wollemia nobilis. The sequence goes on from JAQPPZ010002979.1 coordinate 3,183,150, forward strand.
TTCGATCACCTTGGCTTGCGCCAAAGCTTCCTCGAATGTTGAATACTGCTGCAACTACAACAATAGCGAGATGTGCTTGGCACAACTCTTGGTAAACATTCGGGTCAATTCCATAGTAGGAATAGGGAATGGTAGCTTCACCATCAACCTCCTCCATCTCTTTTCATACTATTCAATTGGCTCATCATCATGCTGAGATAGCACAGCCAAATCGGAAAGGTTGGCCTATTTCTTGATGCCAAAAGAAAAGTGTTCAAGGAAAGCATCAGCCAGTTGTTCAAAACTGGTAATGTTGTGCCTCTTTTGTTGGTTGAACCACTCTCAAGCTGGGCCTGAGAGGGTCATGAAAAACATGTGCAAAAGCAAGGCATTATTGCTCGCAATTTGGAAATAGGAATCCAAAAATCCTATGACATGCTCCTATGCATCTTTGTCACCTTTAAATTTGTCTAGCCTGGGCATAACGAAATGCTCAGGATAGGTAGGAGCAGGTATCGAGGGGTCCAAAGGCTCATTGTGAATCTTTCTTAATGTCAACTTCTGAACAGCCATGCCTTGCCTCTCAATCACTTTTACTTTAGCTGCTAAGGCTTTATAAGCCTTCGAGGATAGAAAATCCTCCTCCCTAAGCTATCATGGGGGCGGTCTCGGAGGTACATTCTTCCTCTATCGAGGTGGAGGGCATTGCTCTTCCTCCTCCTCAACTTGGGAGTCTTCAGGATACTCTTGATCATTTCCTACTCCCTCTTCTTCCTCATATTATTGTTGCCTCTCATGTTCGAATGGTGGTGGTCGTTCTCTTGGTAGGGCACTAATATGAGTATGAGCGTCCCTGCGCTCCTACTGCACATCGGCTTGTGAAAAAGCCTTTCTCTGAATGTGCTCTCTATTCTCCACATGAGTATATAGACCAGCCATGGCTAACCTATCTTCCTACTCTACACGCTCCTTTTGGGTAAGGATGCATTCTTCATGCATGCGCTGCTCGTATAGTCTTTGTCTGATGAGCCTCTACGATTGAAGATTCTCTTCTTCAATGCGCTGCCTTTCTAGGTGAGCATCCTCCAATTGATCTTGGAGAAGCTGTCATCACTACTCAGATACCAGTCTATGTGATCTATCAAGGTCATTGGCCATGATAGGCCTCTGGTATGCATGCTCTATGTGAGCGACTTTATGGGTTTTGTACCCATCTGACTGATTTGCGATGCTTTTGCCCTTGTCTGTGAAGATGGCATTGGCATCCTGCTAAACTCTATGCTTAGTGCCACCATGCATGGATGGTGGATGTATCACATGAGGGTGCTTAGAAGCCTCTCCATGTTCTCTAGAAGTCCTAATAGAACTCGCACTATGCTCACTCGAGGCACGAGTGGGTGGAGCCGAAGGCTTATAGCCTAGCTACTCAAGGATGCTACCTAAGCCATCCAACTATCTAGATCTCCACCACTCATGTGGTGGTGTGCCATTGGCTCCCACCTTAGCCATATCAATAGTGATATTTCGATGTTCACCACGTGTGGGAGTCTACACAGGCCTATGCTCAGCGATGGCCTTGTCTGCGTGCCCCTGAATGGGTGGATCTCGATCCCATCTATACTCCGAAGGTGGAGCCATGGATCCTCCTATAGACCTATGACGTAAGGGTACTAACTTAGACCCTTGTATAACATACTCTTCAATCGATCCTATGGATGCACGTGCAATGTGATCCTAGTAATGGCTTTCGAGTGGAACGCCCTCATGCTGAGAGGCTCCCTACTCTATTCTATGCCTAGAAGAATGCACAGAAACTCCTCTATTGGGGGTATGCTCAGTAAGTTCCCCTCTTGTCAAATTGTCTCCTCTAATGCTTGTCGAACGACGTTCGGGAAGTGCATGTGGGTGAGGATTCGACATGTGTTGATGTGAATCTATTGGGGCTTGGTCATGGGCTTCAGGCTTGTGCCTTTGTCGACCATCTCGTGTCTCCACCATGGTGTACCTAGCATCTAGATTTATTCTTTATTACACAAACAAGGTATACAATAGTGTTTATCTCATATTAATTTTTAAAAGTGAGCCCTAGACTATTTGATGTTGTTTCAATGATTTGTTGTATCAGTATAGAACTCCTTATCATGTTTTGAAAAGCGTTGAATGATATTCTTAGTTTAAATTGGCTTTCACCTGTATGCTCATAGCTCGACAACCTGGATGTGACTTCCAGGCCATGTAAATCCCTCGTGTGTGGTGATGAAAGTCCACACCCGGACAAGGAGCACAGGTCCTCCCAGATCCTCACCCATTTTCCCCTAGTCAGCGTTATACCCTCCGAAGAGAATACATGCAAATTTTCTAGGGTACGAAAGGTTCTTGGATCCGGTATTGGTCTAGTATCCAAGGGTACGTAGGATTTGGGCCAACGGATGGAAATTACGCCCACCGTCATTGAACCCTACTAGTGGTTGGATGTCAAGCCCAACTCACTAGCATTTAAGTGAAACGTGGTGTGTGTGGTTCATTTTAATTTGCATAAAATGACAAATGCATAATACAGCACAATGATTGTTTCCTACATGTAATGTAAAAGAAACATTTTATATTCAGAGATGCATGCTATACTCTACATGATTTTTTGACAATGCAAACTAGTATGCAAATGGCCACTACTTGGGCCTCAAACATGCAAACCACACAAACAATTCTAATATAGCACGTTGGATTCTAGGGTGGACTGCAATCAGATATCCATTGTTCCTAGCAGTGCCTATCAAAAACTTAGAAAAAGAAACCTAAGGACCTAATCCATTTTTAGTTCATTTTAGCCTTAGTAAATTTACGTTTCAATTTCTATTCTCTAGAAAACATAGACAGAAATAAAAAACACAGAGGGTGAAAATGGGGCCTACCTCAGGTCCTCATCTGATCTGTACTCTATTTTCTATTGTCTGCTCTATCAGATGTAAACCGTAGGTCTGGTCTATGCACTGTAAACCACGTGTTGAACCTACGGTTCAATTGTTGGCCTATAGCTGATAGTTGTGGTCTATACCTACAATTCCAAAAATCAAGAAATAATAGTTAGATCACTTATTTTGTGGAGTTCCACCGTGATCGCCTTCTGACCTATCCCAAAAAGTGTACACCTAGCTATTGCATTAATGGAAATCAACATAAAAGCATGACAAGATAACAAGATTGCATATAACAATGAAAATGCATGTTTCTTTTATTAATATTGGAAGTGAATCTCGATTACAATCATGCCCCTCTTAGGGTCACCCAAATGTTGATACAATCAATACAATTGCCAAAGCCCTCAATGGGGTAGGTGCACTATTAATGCTTTTCCAAATAGTCACAAACTGCTCTAGGGTGGAGTTAACCCTCTTCTTCACATTGAGGAAGGTGTTTGAACAATTGAAGCTCCCTTTAAACCTATTTCCTATGATCAAGAAACAACACAAGAATGTTATACAAATAGGCAGCCTCTCGTGATGAGGCCCTTTGAAGGATTGATGCATGAAAAAGCCATGAAAAGCATATAATCAAGAAAGCATGAAAAACACATCTAAACTATGCCAAATTAGTAAAGATTCATGGAAATGCATAAAATACTATTGCAGCTAAGTATTGAATGGTCCAATTAAATGAAATAGAGCATGAAAGCATAAAAAGAAACCATTCTTGCATATTCTACACTAATGTACTAGAATTACTCTAAACACTAAATCTATGGGTCAAAGATCTCTAAAACCCTATTTTAACCATGCAAATGATTAATCTAATCTAATTAAGTAATCTAAAACAAGAACAGTAAGGAGATCTTATACCTATGGCAAACCGTAGCTCTGATGAGTGGTCTGCACTGTAAACCATGGCTGAAAGCCATGGTGAGCAACCAAGTAGGTTTGCCCTCCAATTTCAAGGGCAGTGGGCTTGATTCCCTTAGTGTCCTATGATAGGTTTGGTGGTTGAATTGTTGAATAGGGCCTCTATTTGCCCAAATTAGCATTTCTTGGCGTTCTAGCTCCTTAGGGCATCCATGGCACAATTTGACATGATGCTTGACGAATTAGCAAAGGGGTTGGCAACAAATCTCTCTCAATACTCTCAAGTGAGTGTACAATTTGATAGGGCTTCACTGCTCAAGTGTGCTATCTCATCTCTCTATATTTGCCCTATTTCTAAGGGGTACTTATAGGATTACCCAAGGGCTAGGGGTGGCTTCATGGAGAAGCCAAGATCAAGAAGGGGTGGTTAGGATAGTTGGATTGGAAGCTTCCATCCTTTAACCACCTTCTTCTAGAACAAATGGTCATTCAAACCGATTTGGCTCGGATGAAGGCCAACTGAACTTTAGTTAAGACCATAGGTTACAGTTGTGGTCCAGACTGTAAACCGTAGGTCTCAACCATGGTTCAATCTGTAGACCATAGGTCTCAGCTACGGTTCAGACTGAATAGGCCAAGGAGCCCAAATTGAGTGGTTAGAACCATTGCTCTATCTTGGAGTCTGTCCAAGATCTTCCATATGGTCTTGTAGCATGTCCATATGAGTAGTCACCATCGACATGACATGTTTTAGGTGTCTACATATGTTTAAGTAAAATAAGAGGATTCTCCTTGTATTTATTTATTTATAAAATCAACGGTTACAATACATCCCCTTGAGGGCTTTTCAATGTGATACATTTCAATTTACAAAAACTTTGAGGGATCAAATCCCTCCATGAGCTTAATGGCACGCTTCCAATGTTCTTCTCCCACTCACAATGTAGAGCTATCTTTGGGCTATGTTTATTTAGCTCCTTAGCTCCTCCCTCGTGCATGGAATATCTACACCTACATATAAGAGATTGAAATATGTTTATAGCATATACATTTTGTAGTGAAAACCATGAAAAGTATGCATATATGAATATAAAAATTATTTGCAACTAATCTAAACTATTCCAAATGACTTGTAAACTAAATATGATGTTTATTATGTGATTTTGAAAATATTTGAGTAGAATTCAAAGTGATATTGTGATCATAACCTGTGGCCATTCCTGGGAGGGACAACTAGGACTGTAATCATAAAAACATTAATTGATCTATCAAATATACTCAAAACTTCACCAAGTTTGAATATGATGTTAATATAATTCTATAGAATTAAACTACATATAAATTAGACCAAAATTATGGGCCAATTCATGGCCATCCCTTGGAGTTCAACTAGACTTGCTAACCATCCTATGGGGGACGACCAAAAAATAGGGTGGTTTTTACCACCAATTCCACTTGGATCTGGTTAATAATCCTCCTAGTAGTATTGTCATCAAATTTGGTAAATTAACTCTTTGAATTTATGGGTTTTGAAAAAAATGAACGTATCCTAGAACACCCTAAAGTACCTTCAATTTAAGAGGTTTACAAGGTAAATAGGTGGGCAAAGGTTGAGGGAAAATATTGGCAGCACTTCATCGTCAATAATTGCAAAATATCCTTTTTGAATTGGGTGAAAACACCTCAATTTATAGCCCAATATGGCAAAGGGGGAAAAGGGTCATGTTTAGGCATGCAAGGCAAGTGCCACCACTTGGAAATGCCTTTGCCATGCATAGGGTAGAAGAGGCTTCCTATTTGGGCCTCCAATTTGTAGGTCCTAATGGTCATGACAATCTCCCAATCTGTCATGATTGATTGGATGGGATAAATGGTAGAAATTTATTTCCATTTATCCTGCCCTTATACTTTTAAGAGGTCTAGGTCATGGTCATCCCACCCAGGAATGGTTTTTGGTGGCCATCCTTGGGTGGAACAGTCATAAACTATGATCGTATTAGGGTGGGATGGTCATGGCTATATGCCCCAAAACCTTCCAAAAGTGGGGTAAACCTTCCCAAAAATGGTTGGGAGCCCTAATTAACCCTTGAAGGTTTCCCAATGGGGCCATATGATATCAATAAGAGTATCACATTAGTAGTATTATACGATTTACATGATTTTAGTGTCTACACCATTTCTCATAAAAGCTTTCCTGACTCTCAAAAATTTGCCAATGCTATCTCATCTACCCCCACCAAATGATCCATATGTATTTGGAAAATAACACTAAAAAAAGAGGTGATTCAAGGTCTCCTTTGTCTTTCCATACATAACACATTTGGAAGGCTTGTAGTAACCTCTTTTTATCAAATTTCTCAAAGTTCAAGCACAATCTATGGTTAATTAGCCATGAGAAAATGTTAATTTTTGGCCACCCTTCCTTTTACCATATAAATATCCATGGAAGTGGTGTTGGGGTAATATAATATCCACATACTACCTTGTATCCCTCCTTTGCCTTATATATTCCCAACTTACTTCCTCCCTATCCAAGTATATCCCTCTTAGAACTGTCTTGAACTAGATATCTTTGGAGATGTATCCACGGTTTTTTAATTAGTTCCTCTATCCCACTCACTGACCATTCTTAGGGATGTTTCCATTGTAGTAAGTTTGGCACATGTTGATTTCATACATTCATATAGTAAGAGGCTTTCCACCACCATACCTTTTTGAGCTCTACTTTCCAACTCTCCATCTCTAGGAATATTTGAATAATTGGTTGAGATTGATTCCATGAATCCCCCCAAAAAAGAACATCCTTTCCATACCCTAATTGCCAATAAAGGTATGGTTTTATTAACTCCTAGCCTACTTCCATTATTCTCCATAATATAGATCCCTCTCCTTCCACTCCGAGTCTTGGGATGTATTTCTCAACCTCTTCTAGGTAATATTTGGCTTGTAATAGTTTACTCCATAAGCCTCCAGTAGCTGTAATCCATCTCCAATATAGATTCATTTCTAGTACCTTGTTTCTTTGGGATGCTGATATTATCCCCAATCCTCCTTGTTTTTTTGGTTGGCATATCTTATTCCACCCAACTAGTGCTAAGTTTTTTTCTTCCCTTGCAATTGACCACAAAAACTTTCTTGTGTATTATCAATATTTTTTAGAATTTTCTTTGGAGCCTTAAGTATGGAAAATTTATAAACTAGGAAATATTGTAGCACAACTTTAATCACTATAAGCCTTCCTCCCAAGCTTAGCCATTTGTGTGTCCAATTTCTCAACTTAGCTTAAAGTATGTCAAGCAACCCTTTCCACTCCTTGATTTTTGTTTTATTTGTAGATAAAGGTACTCCTAAATACTGTATGGGTAAAAGGAGTTTCCATGAAGTTCAATAACTATATAATTTTATCTCTCACCCTCTTCGTTGTATTGAAAAAAACTATTTGAGAATTTTTTTCATTAAATGTTTTCCCAGTAGCTTGAGTATACCCATATAAAAATTATTTTATATTTCTTGCTACTAGGATATTGGCTTGACTAATAAGAGCATTATCATCCACAAATTGGAGGTGATTTATCTCAATATGAGAACTTATTTTCAGACCCCTTAGCCTCCCCTCTTGTCTATTTTTTTTTAACAGTCTCCCTAGACCCTCTGTATAAAGGATAAAAAGGTAAGGGGAAAGAGGGTCCCCTCACCTCAATCCCCTTCCTACTGTGAACATGGGATATGGACTACCATTTACCAAAACTGAGAAATATGTAGTCTATGTACAAGATTTTACCAAGTCTCTCCACTCCTCTACAAATTCCATTTTTCTAAAATCCTTTACATAAAGGACCAGTATACTCTACCATAATCTTTAGAAATATTTAATTTAATAAAAAAATCTGGATCCTTTTCCATGGACATTATGTGTATCACCTCCTAGGCCACTACTATTCCATCTAGAATTTGTCTACATTCAACATTACCACCTTGCTCACTTGAAATTAGATTTGGTAAAAAAGGTTTTAACCTTGTTGGGTGCCAAACATTGGTGAATTTATCCTATTTTTGTCATAGCACTTCTCATTTAATTTTTCAATCCAAGGAACTCGTAAGCTTGTGAAGAATCACTGCTGAGACTAGTCACATCACCATTTTGGAGATGATCCATTCAAATACCATTGGGGGGTTTGTATGATATCAATAAAATCATCTACCTCAATAATATTAATTCATAAATAATAATGCGAGTAAACTAAACACACAAAGCAAAAATGCTTCTCATAAATAAACACCTCTAAAATAGTTAAATACAAACCTAATGCATAAACGTACTACCATGCATAATGAAATTATGTAAATAACTAAGAGGGGAGGAATATTGGCTTGGAGTGGGCCCAAGCTCTAGGCAGATTCTACCTGATTTGTTTTCACACGATGTGCTGCTAATGAACATTCACACTTTGATATCAATGCAAGGGAATTATATATATATATATATATATATATATATATATATATATATATATCAAATGCTTTTACAAAAGAAGCTCCCCTCTTACAGGATAGTCTATGTGTTTATATACTACACACATAGAACTTCCTATGGTAGTTCTATTACAACAAGTATCTCATTTTAGCCTAAACTAGAACAATTTAGTTACTGCAACCGGTGCACAATAATAACTTTGTGTTGTTTCTTGGTAATCGAATGATTTCCAATGCATTACGATTAGGCTTCATGAGTAGTTATGCATTTGGCCACTCTAGTTGGTACAACTAGTTCAACTATGATTTTCTACTAATGACGTGGAACGGTGGTGAATAGGGTTCCTTCTCTAGTCATTTTGGTCAACACGTATAATTCGGGCTTTGACCTTGGTAAGGCACCTAACTCGGTAAGGTGATTTTCTTGAGTAAGGTGCCTACCTTGGTAAGGTGCCTACTTTAGTTAGGCACCTATATCTATAAGGCACCTACTTTAGTTAGGCACCTACCTTAATAAGGTACCTACTTCAGTAAGATGCCTAACTCAGTAAGGTGCATGCTTCGATTTACCTTTATTTGAGTTAGCTAAAACCATTCCAGGTCCAAGTAGGACCTTGACTAAGAAAAAGATGAGGAAATCATGGAAAATAGGTAGACATAACACACTTCATACATGGATTAGATAATACACATTATTTTATTAAATACATACATAATACTTCATAAAACATACACTCATGATATAATGCCACGCAAAAACCATTAGTTCATATACAAAAATATGAGCATTTCTGGTGCTCATAAAACCTCTCTACCATAAGTATTGTTAATGTCTTGTATACTACATTACATAGTTAAATAGGCCTATAGTTCTCAATTATCTCACTAGGTGGGCCCTCAGGAATTAAAGTGATAAATGTATGACTCAAGGCTTTTAACATTTTCTTACTCTGTCTAATTTCCTCCAATGCCTCCACCATTACTTGACCCTTAATTTCCCAAATTTTTTGATAAAATTAAATGGGTAATCCATCTAGTATAGGGTCTTTCATGTTTGCATTTTTTGCATTATCTAAAATATTTCTTCCAAAGAAATTGTTGGAAATATTAAGCATAATGAGTTGTCATTGATGTCAAAGGTGCATAGTCATTGATGTCAAAAGGTTGATATCAAAAGAAGGTAAGGCAAGGTTCATCTCAAAGCACTTGGGACAAAGTTCTAAGTAATTGAATAAAAGGTTTGAAGGCCCAAGTTAAGGTTTGAAGACCCAAGTTTAAGACCATGGTTCAAAAGAAAGCAAGTTTAAATCACAAGTGACTAAGGCTTAAAAGAGATAATATTATAATATTTGGGACAAAAGGTAAGAAGCCCAAAGGTTTAAAATGTAAATTATAATATTTAAATCTATTAAGATTTAAAATATTATAATTAATTTAAAGGTTTTAGGCGCCAAAATCATGGAGGGCATAATAATATTTGAAATATTCAAAAGCGTCGATGTCTCCTTTAAGTCTCCCAAGCATATATAAAAAGGTGGATGAAATTCAATTTTGAAAATAATGTTGGTGCTAATGTTTGTGTGATTGATGCAAAATTCGTGATGTCCTTCGTGATTCGGTCATGGCCTCATGGGAGAAAAGACAAGGGACAATGCATGTTTCGAGGTAGAGTTCATGAACAAGGAAGGGAGATAGCAAAGTGAGGTCTCATCTGGGCAGCTAGCCCAGACGGTAGGACCCCCGATGCTAAGTTGTGGCAGAGAGTAGGTCTCGAGTTCGAGACATAGCGAGGGCAGCTTGGCAAAGGTTTTTGGTTGAAAAGGTTTTGCATCATAGATCATGGATAATAAGGTGTGTGTGAGCTTTGAGTGTTGTGCGGGCGGTTGGCCTAGCGATAGCCCAAGTGGCACCAAAGCACGGGTAGGTAGGAGGTGTTGAGGTCGATTCTCACCTACGGTGGTTTTGGTAAGCGCAAAAATTAATTATTTTGTCTAAGGTTAAATCATTAGGAGGCATAAGTCGTGTTTGGTCATTGTGCGCACTATTTGACTTAGGGAGTCATAAGGGCAATAAGTGTTTTTATTTTGACAAATGTTTTAGAAGAAAATAAAAAGGGAAATTGCAATCTTTTAAGGTGTTATTTTTTATATGCAAAAGTGAGGAGTAATAAGGTGTAATTAGTGTTTAATTAATTTGTATTTGGTATTGTTGATATATTGTCTTGGCACTTTAGAAAGGAGAAATAAGGTGTAATTTAAGTCTATTGATATTTTGTATTTTGGCACACCTTAGAAAAGAGAAGTTTGAGGTTTTAGTCTTAAAATTCAAAGCTTTATCTTTACAAGACTAAAGAGAAATTATAGAGTATTTTTGAGCATATCTTTGAGGAAAGGTTTTGTGATTGTTTTGAAAAGAAGATTGGCTAACCTCTTGAAGTGGCAAAAAGGAAATTTATTTTGAAACAGGTTTTGAGGGCACATCTTCATCAAAGCAAATTAAGAGGTATGGTGATATCATTCCTTCTCTAAGGTGTTTGGTTGAGCAAAATATTTCTGAATTATAAGGTGGAGAAATAAGGATTACATATGTGAATTGTTGGAAATATTTGAGCTAGGATTTGTGAAACAAATTGTGCATTATTGATTGGTGAAATTGGAAACACTTGTGTTAGGGTTTTTAAGAACAAATTGTGCATTCTTGTTGAAAGAATTAGTGAAGAATTTGGGCATTGATGTGAGTGACATTGAATGTGAATGGGCAAGTGTTAGAGACCAGTTTTGTGAAGAAATTTGTGCATTATTGTGTTTGATCATTGAGAGTAAATTTGCAAAGAATATAAACCAGTTTTGTGAAGTAAAGTTTGATTTGATTTGAAAGGGATTTGCAAGAAGTAGAGATTGGATTGGATGAATGCAATATTTGTGAATGTGAAGAACATATTGGGTATTTGATAGTACATATCATTCTCTATATGTTCAAGAGGTTAAACGAATTCTAGGTAGAATATGTCTGAATTGCCTAGTTGAAGAAAGCATTTCTGAAAGAGATATAAGCATTGTTTGTATACAAGATTTGGGAATATTTGAGTAGGTTCTATGAGTAGCATTAAGGTATATTTAAAGTAGGTTTAAGGTAGATTTGAGCAAGTCTTGTGAGAAGACTTGAAGCAAGATTGAGGTATATTTGAGCAAGTCTTATGAGAAGACTTGAAGTAGATTGAGGTAGATTTGAGCAAGTCTTGTGAGAAGACTTGAAGCAAATTGAGGTAGATTTGAGCAAGTCTTGTGAGAAGACTTGAAATAGAATTGAGGTAGATTTGAGCAAGTATTGTGAGAAGACTTAATAGATTTGGGTAGAGATAGAGAGCAGGTTTGAGGTAGATTTATGCATGTAATGTGTGTAGATTTGGATAGATTTATGAGCAGAGTTGGAGCAGATTTGTGCTAGCCTTGTAATAAGGTTTGGTGTAGATTTGAGGTAGAGTTGAGAGTAATATTTGGAGAAACTAGATTTGTGATATAGTTATTTTGGAGAAGATTTAATAGAGTAGAGGGGATAAATTTATCTATGGAGAGATATCCAAAATAGAGAAAGGGGATAGAGTTCTCCTATGGAGAGAGATCCAAGAATCAAATAAAGGGGATAAATTCTCTTGTGGAGAGAGATCCACAAACTAGAGCAGAGGGGATAGAGTTCTCCTATGGAGAGAGATCCACAAACTAAAGTAAAGGGGATAGAGTTCTCCTATGGAGAGAGATCCACAAACTAGAGCAAAGGGGATAGAGTTCTCCTATGGAGAGAGATCCACAAACTAGAGCAAAGGGGATAGAGTTCTCCTATGGAGAGAGATCCACAAACCAGAGCAAAGGGGATAGAGTTCTCCTATGGAGAGAGATCCACAAACCATAGTAGAGGGGATAAAGTTCTCCTATGGAGAGAGATCCACAAACCAAAGCAAAGGGGATAGAGTTCTCCTATGGAGAGAGATCCACAAACTAGAGAGGGGATAGAGTTCTCTAGTGGATAGAGATCCATGAACCTGAGTATTGGGGATTGAGATCTCCTTTGGATAGAGGTCCATAAACATTGTAATAGGGAATTGATTCCCAAGAAATTTGTTGAGAAAATTTATAAGAAATATTTTCTCCATGGATGTAACCCACATTGGGTGAACCATGTTAAATTTGTGTCTCTCATGTGTGTGATGATTTATGCATTATTTTGTTATTGCTATTGATATTGCAATTGATAACATTGGATAATATTGTTTGGGAAAGAAAAGTAAAATTTTACCTTATACTGTTCACCCCCCCTCTCAGTATAAGCTTGTGTTCTTCAATTGGTATCAGAGTGGGTTCCTTCAAAAAATTCTAACAACTTGAAGGAAGATATTATAGGAACACAGATGGCATCTCAGAATGGATCTTCAATAAATAAGGCTCCATTGTTTGATGGGAACAATTATGCTTTCTGGAGTATGAGGATGAAGACTTATTTGATGGCACAAGGATATGAAACATGGCAATCTATTGAGGATGGGTTCACACCTACAACTACTCCTCCCATAGATAAGGATGGTAAGAAATTACATGTGAATAATGCCAAGGCTATGAATGGAATCTTAAGTGGATTACATGAATCAAAATTTGTGAAATTTATGCAATGCAAATCAAAAAAAGAGATATGGGACAAATTGAAGCAAACATATGAAGGAGATAACAAGGTCAAGTTGGAAAAACTGCAAACTCACAGGAGGAGGTTTGAAGAGTTGAATATGGAAGATGAGGAAGATATTGCTAAATACTTACTTCATGTTGATGAAGTTGTTAATACCATGCGTGGACTTGGATTCGAAATTGAGGACTCTAGTGTTGCTCAGAAAGTATTAAGATCACTCCCTATAAGGTATGATGCAAAGGTTTCAGCTATAGAAGAGATGAAGGATATTGATAAGTTGACTATGGATGAGTTACATGGAATTCTCATAGCTTATGAGATGAGAACATAAAAATATCACAATTCCAAGAAAGAGGTAACTTTCAAAGCTTCAAAGAAGACAAAAGATAAGAAACCAGAATCAAGTGATGAGTCAAGTAGTAATGAAGAAGCTAACTATGTGAGAAGAAATAAGGACTCAAGAAAACACAAAGATATAAATACTATGAAATGTTTTAATTATGGTGACTTTGGTCACTATGCATCTAATTATCCACAAGCTAGAAGCAATAGTAGTGAAGAGAAATAAGATTATAAGAAAAAGGAAGAAAGAAAATTCAGGCATGAAAAGAAAAATAGGTATGGTCAAGGCAAGCATGAAAATAAGTTCTTTCAAAGGCACAAGAAGAGTTTCTATGTTAAAAATGCAAGTAGTGCTTCAAGTGACAGTGATGAAAGACTCTCAGATAGTGAAGAAGAAGAGATTCTATTTTTGGTAATAGAAGAGGAAGAAAACACTCCTATTGAAGACCAAGTAGAAGATGCTCCTATAATTGAAGACCTAGAGAAAGGTTTAAAAAAATAAGAAGGCACAGTTGATCTAGAAGAAGAACTTATTGTTGCTCTTAGAGAGTTGAAAAGAGTTAGAAAGCAAGAATTCAAGACTGAAGGCTCAAGTTCAAGAACATGAGGAAATAAAAGAAAAGCTTCTACAAGACCTCACAAACTCAAAAGCTAAGGCAAGGAGATTTAAAGAAGTCATGGTTGAAAAGTTAGAGGTAAAAGAGTTAGAATGTGAAATATTAGAACATGAAGTGGTTTCTCTAAGGATGGAAGTGAAATATTCTAAGGATAAGTTGCACAGGTTTGGGAAAAGTTCAAAATCTTTGGATAAAATTATCAATACACAAAGATCTTCATTTATCAAAATAGGACTTGGTTTTGAAGAAGGACAAGGGAAACAAGAAGAAGGGTCAAGCTCAAGCTCAAAAGAAAAGGAATTTTTAGAGGAAGAGATTGAAGAAGAAACTAAGACCTATGCGGATAAGTTGAAGAATGGAAGCTTCACTAAGAAAGAAAACAATGCACAAACAAGAAACAAGGATCATCACAGAGAAGGCAAAGAAAGGACTAAGAGACCAGATGTTTCAAGACAAGATGAATATTTCTTCAAAGGGCATTGTTTTTCATGTAATCATTTTGGTCACAAAGCTATGCATTGTAGGGTTCATGGAAAGGAGTATGGCTTCACTAAGAGGAACTTCAACTCATTCAAAGATGGATATTTCTTTCAAGGTTATTGCTACTCATGTAATCACTTTGGTCATAAAGTGATCCACTACAAGGTTCATGACAGAAATGATTATGGCTTCACCAAGAGGAACTTCAAGTCATTTGCACCTTCCAAGAACTACAACATCAAGTGTTACAAGTGCAATAATCTTGGGCATAAGGCCAAGTGGTGTAGAACAGAGTTTTTGGAACTTCCAGAGTCAAGCAAGAATAGGGACACTCAAAAGGATCAAAAGGGTATGATTACAAAGGTGTTGAAAAAGAAGGTTGAAAAAGAAAAAGAGCATTGTATGTTGGGAGTAGATTTACTCCCACCCCAAAATTAATCACCTCAAGGAGAGGAGGTGGGGAGGGGGCTGAGCTAAGAGTCTTATTTTTAGCCCCAAAGGAGTCCCTTTGCCATTGATGTCAAAGGGGGAGAGTTTGAGTAAGGGGGAGAGAAATCAGTAAGGGGAGCAACTTCTCAAGGGGAGCAGATTTGGAATCCAATGGTTGGAAAAGGAATTTTTAGAAAGGGTTGCCATCAATGACAAAGGGGGAGATTGTTGGAAATATTAAGCATAATGAGTTGTCATTGATGTCAAAGGTGCATAGTCATTGATGTCAAAAGGTTGATATCAAAAGAAGGCAAGGCAAGGTTCATCTCAAAGCACTTGGGACAAAGTTCTAAGTAATTAAATAAAAGGTTTGAAGACCCAAGTTTAAGACCATGGTTCAAAAGAAAGCAAGTTTAAATCACAAGTGACTAAGGCTTAAAAGAGATAATATTATAATATTTGGGACAAAAGGTAAGAAGCCCAAAGGTTTAAAATGTAAATTATAATATTTAAATATGTTAAGATTTAAAATATTATAATTAATTTAAAGGTTTTAGGCACCAAAATCATGGAGGGCATAATAATATTTGAAATATTCAAAGCACTGATGTCTCCTTTAAGTCTCCCAAGCGTATATAAAAAGGTGGATGAAATTCAATTTTAATATAATGAAGTGCTAATGTTTGTGTGATTGATGTGAAATTCGTGATGTCCTTCATGATTCGGTCATGGCCTCATGGGAGAAAAGACAAGGGATAGCACACATTTTGAGGTAGAGTTCATGAACAAGGAAGGGAGATAGCAAAGTGAGGTCTCATCTGAGTAGCTAGCCTAGATGGTAGGACCCCTGATGCTAAGTTGTGGTAGAGAGTAGGTCTCAAGTTCGAGACACAATGAGGGCAGCTTGGCAAAGGTTTTTGTTGAAAAGGTTTTTGCACTGTAGATCATGGATAATAAGGTGTGCATGAGCTTTGAGTGTTGTGCAGGCAACTGGCCTAGCGGTAGCCCAAGTGGTGCCAAAGCACGGGCAGGCAGGAGGTGTTGAGGTCGATTCTCACCCGCGATAGTTTTGGTAAGCGCAAAAATTAATTTTTTGTCTAAGGTTAAATCATTAGGAGGCATAAGTCATGTTTGGTCATTGTGTGCACTATTTGACTTAGGGAGTCATAAGGGCAATAAGTGTTTTTATTTTGACAAATATTTTAGAAGAAAATAAAAAGGGAAATTGTAATCTTTTAAGGTGTTATTTTTTATATGCAAAAGTGAGGAGTAATAAGGTGTAATTAGTGTTTAATTAATTTGTATTTGGTATTGTTGATATATTGTCTTGGCACTTTAGAAAGGAGAAATAAGGTGTAATTTAAGTCTATTGATATTTTGTATTTTGGCACACCTTAGAAAAGAGAAGTTTGAGATTTTAGTCTTAAAATTCAAAGCTTTATCTTTACAAGACTAAAGAGAAATTATAGAGTATTTTTGAGCATATCTTTGAGGAAAGGTTTTGTGATTGTTTTGAAAAGAAGATTGGCTAACCTCTTGAAGTGGCAAAAGGAAATTTATTTTGAAATAGGTTTTGAGGGCACATCTTCATCAAAGCAAATTAAGAGGTATGGTGATATCATTCCTTCTCTAAGGTGTTTGGTTGAGAAAAATATTTCTGAATTATAAGGTGGAGAAATAAGGATTACATATGTGAATTGTTGGAAATATTTGAGCTAGGATTTGTGAAACAAATTGTGCATTATTGATTGGTGAAATTGGAAACACTTGTGTTAGGGTTTTTAAGAACAAATTGTGCATTCTTGTTGAAAGAATTAGTGAAGAATTTGGGCATTGATGTGAGTGACATTGAATGTGAATGGGCAAGTGTTAGAGACCAGTTTTGTGAAGAAATTTGTGCATTATTGTGTTTGATCATTGAGAGTAAATTTGCAAAGAATATAAACCAGTTTTGTGAAGTGAAGTTATACACTAGTTTGATTTGATTTGAAAGGGATTTGCAAGAAGTAGATATTGGATTGGATGAATGCAATATTTGTGAATGTGAAGAACATATTGGGTATTTGATAGTACATATCATTCTCTATATGTTCAAGAGGTTAAACGAATTCTAGGTAGAATATGTCTGAACTGCCTAGTTGAAGAAAGCATTTTTGAAAGAGATATAAGCATTGTTTGTATGCAAGATTTGGGAATATTTGAGCAGGTTCTGTGAGTAGCATTAAGGTAGATTTGAAGCAGGTTTAAGGTAGATTTGAGCAAGTCTTGTGAGAAGACTTGAAGCAACATTGAGGTATATTTGAGCAAGTCTTGTGAGAAGACTTGAAGCAAGATTGAGGTAGATTTGAGCAAGTCTTGTGAGAAGACTTGAAGCAAATTGAGGTAGATTTGAGCAAGTAGTCTTGTGATAAGACTTAAAGCAGCATTGAGATAGATTTGAGCAAGTATTATGAGAATACTTGAAGAAAATTTGGGCAGAGATAGAGAGCAGGTTTGAGGTAGATTTGTGCATGTAATGTGTGCAAATTTGAGACAGATTTGTGAGTATATTTGGAGCAGATTTGTGCTAGCCTTGTGACGAGGTTTGGTGTAGATTTGGTGTAAATTTGAGATAGAGTTGAAAGAAATATTTGGAGTAGACCAGAGCAGAGGGGATAGAGTTCTCCTGTGGAGAGAGATCCACAAACTAGAGTAGAGGGGATAGAGTTCTCCTGTGGAGAGAGATCCACAAACTAGAGCAGAGGGGATAGAGTTATCCTATGGAGAGAGATCCACAAACTAGAGCAAAGGGGATAGAGTCTTGTGATACAAGACACCTGAGACTAGCTCTTCCACGTTCAAATATTGGTTTGCACAAAATCAAAGTGTTAATGTATTAGACATATCATCATGCGTAAGGTACAATAGTGCTAGCAATTTTAGGGATTCAAGTTTGCTCCCTTATTTTCTTCAATTTTTTGGGATACTTGCTCATATAAAGTGATAAAAATCACTGTTTATTTTGTACTATAGTGACAAGAATCACTGTTTATTTTTTACTTTACTCTTTTTTCTTTTGTATTTATTTTTCTTTCTTTATTTCTTTCTTTTTATTGAGCAAGGGATTTGATATTGATTTGACTTTCCTTGTACAATTTTGTCTTCATTTGGCTTGAATTTTTAGAATTTACATTTGATAATTTACTTCAAAAACTTCCTTTGGGGATTTTAATTTGGGGAATTGTTTCTGGGATATCGATCTAGGATATCGATCTTATGATATCAATATGTGATATCAATCTGGGATGTCGATCTATGATATCAATCTAGGGTATCACTCTAGAGGATTGATCTAGGATATCACTCTAGGATATTTCTCATTTTAATGTAAGCAAGGTATTTTGGGTAGGGAATAAACTTATCCTTTTACCAATTTACAAAATTTCCCATACCATCCGCATAGGGGGATAAGCGAGAATAACTCTTTTCACCTCAGGATACCTGGTCCTGCTTCATGGATTTCATATTCCCCTAGTCCTTATTAAAATTGTTTAATTTGTTGATTAGTGATAGAATTATGATATGTTAAGGGCTATACTAACTAGAACTCAACTACAAAAGCAAAGAAAGCTTTCTATCAACTCTTGATAAGACCTCTAGGTATGGTTTAATGACTAGCAAACCCTAGTATATTCTTCATAGCAACAATTGGGGTTGTGTTGAAAAACACAATTACTCACAAGGGTGATAAATGGATGAAAAATATAGTGCATAGATGGATGATTAAAACACAAACATGGTGTCATTTTTAATATTGTAAACATAATTAATTCCAATGCAAGTGCGATGGATGGATATGCCTAATGCACTGCAAAGGTGAAATACATGTGGAAAATGAGATGCATGATGAAATATGTAATGCAATGATTCAAATGAAATGCAAATGTTTTTTATTTTTAATATTTTTCCAATTTTTTTATGGATTTTAACATTTGGTTTGACTAAAGAGCTTACAAACTACTGGGATGACCAAAGGGCTTATAGGTACCTTTGGAGCCTTTTAGGATTTACCAAGTGGTTTTGAGAAACCCTTGGAGCATTTTTAGGATTGACCAAGCATTTTTGAGAAACCCTTGGAGCCTATTTAGAATTGAAAAAGCAATTTTGAGAAACCCTTGGAGTTTTTTTAGGATTGACCAAGCAATTTTGAGAAAAACCTTGGAGCATTTTTAGGATTGACCAAGAAGTTTTGAGAAAACCCTTGGAGATTTTTTTTAGGATTGACTAAGCGGTTTTGAGAAAACCCTTGGAGGCTTTTTTAGGATTGACCAAGCAGTTTTGAGAAAACCCTTAGAGCATTTTGGGGATTGACCAAGTGGTTTTGAGAAACATTTGGAGCCTTTTGAGGATTGACCAAGCAATTTTGAAAAAAATCCTTGGAGCCTTTTGGGGATTGACCAAATGGTTTTGAGAAACCCTTGAAGCCTTTTAGGATTGACCAAGTGGTTTTGAGAAACCCTTGGAGCCTTTTAGGGTTGACCAAGTGGTTTTGAGAAACCCTTGAAGCCTTTTAGGATTGACCAAGTGGCTTTGAGAAACCCTTGGAGATTTTTAAGATTGACCAAGCAGTTTTGAGAAACCCTTAGAGCTTTTTTTTTAGTATTGACCAAGCGGTTTTGAGAGAACCCTTGGAGCCTTTTGGGGATTAGGTATAAAATGCTTTAAGATGAAGGATATTGAGAGGTTCAAGCTCCTCAACTCCTCCAAGTGATGTCAAGTGATATGTCCCAGGTCCAATATTCTTTGAGATCATATTAGGACCTAACCAATTAGCAGTGAATTTGTCTTGCATTTCTAGCAAAAAAATTGAGTTCTATTGTTTCTCTTTCAGTACAAGATCACCAACCTCAAAGTTTCTCAGATGGACTTTGCTATTGTAAGCTCATTTTAAGAACTCTTGATAAACATAGAGGTTCTCGAGGGCATTCATGTGATGTTCATAAAGTAGCATCAATTGATCTAGGTGAGCTTTCCACATAGTTTCATCATCAATGAACTCTTTCAATATGACATGCAGTGTTGGAATTTCCAACTCTAAGGGCATAATGGCCTCAACACCATAGACCAGTGAAAATGGATTTGACCTAATGGGAGTCCAAACACTATTCTTATAAGCCCATAAAGCAAGGGGAATCTGGATGTGCCAGTCTTTGTGGTGCTTTTGTCCCATATTTTTCAAGATGGAGACCACTATTTTATTTGAAGCTTCAACTTTTTTGTTTGCTTGTGGATAATATGGAGTTGCAAAAATGTGTTTTATTCTATAATTAGACGTTAAATATCTCATAGTTTTGTTCTTAAATGATGTTCCATTACCTGAAACTATCTTGGATGGTATCCCAAAATGACTTATGATATTGGTGAGTATAAACTCATCAATACGCGCTCCAATTGTTGTTGTTAAGGGAATGGCTTCCACCCACTTAGTAAAATACTCAATATCCATGATAATAAAAGTATGCTAGCTCAATTACAGAGGAGATATTTGAAAGCATAAGGATACAGAAGCATAGGCATACCGGGTGTGATGCAAATAAAAGCATACGAAATGCTAAGTCCTACAAATGAAGAAAAAGGACTAAAGTGCATGAAAAGGGAAAACAAACAAACTAAAACAATATATAAAGAAAATGTAAAGTGCAGCCCCTTTATTTTATTAATTTTGCTTTGATATTAGGTTACAATACATCTCCTTCCTTTTTAGGGGCTAGGAGCGTTAGATATAGTTTTGTTACACCACGGATGGTACGCTTCCCTTTGGGATCTTTCACATGCCCACATTTGAAATGGGCATGCCAAACATCATTTTCACTTGCATGAATGCATCTGTAGTTCCTTTATACCCATCTAGTGTCAAGATTCTATGTTCAGAGAAACAAAAAATGATTAATAGCACCTACGTATGGAGGGAAACATGCAATCCCCAAGGCCTCCGATTAATGTATACATGAAATAATTAAAATGCTGATCAAAACATGTTAGAATAGGATGAAATTTGGAAAAAAGCATGCAAACACCATCATGAAAACACTGCAAAAGGAACAGTCAAGAAATATACTGTAGATTTCTAATCGCTCCGGGGTGGGATGATTAGGACTATCATAAAATGTCAAAAAGCAACCTCCTAAATTTCCCATCCAGAAGCCTCCAAAACACCTACAAAATTGGGGTTAGGCAAAATAGGGCATTTTGAGATGACCCAAAATGTTGGATTTTGAAGATTCGGCCCCGATCACCTTGTATCTGAAGATGCTCCCTGCATGTTAGTGAAAGCGAAAAATAATGAAAACACAGTCAAAACTCATCAGAATGGCATGAAATTTGAATGGCAGTAGACATGAATGACATAAAATAAGATACAAAAGAAATAGTAAAGAAATATACTACATATTTCTAATTTCTCTAGGGTGGGGCGATTAGGACTATAGTAGTGCGAGGGGTGCCCGGGGCGACGCTCACCGTTTGGGGCTTGGTTTCAACACCAATCCACTTGGGATGGGTCCAAAACCTCCTAGGGGGTTGTATCAGCAAATTGGGTGGGGTATTGTGGCAAAATTTTCATGTTTTGGGTCCGGATTATGCTTCCAATGTTCACCCAATAACCTCCCTTCCAAAAGAGAGATCAAGGATGTAAGAAGCACAAGTGAGGGGTGAGGATGTAATTTGATAACACTCCATTGCTCCAAATTTTCTTGATCTATTTTTTTTGTGGGGTGAGAAGACTCACCATTTTATAGACCTAAAGGTCTACTTTAAATGTGCATGTAGGGGCACCACTTGGCCATCATGCCTTCCTAGGGGAGAGAATATTCCTCCTTGATTAAGGGCTCCATGACTACCTCTTTGAGCTCAAAAATGCTCACTCACACTTCCATGCATTGAAGGTGGAGTTGAATTGCAGATATGAGCTGCCATTTGTCAAGGTTTGACATTTTGCCCATAAAACCTGCTATTTGCCCCACCCTAAAGCGATTGCTACTAACCATCCCGGGGTGGGGCAAATAGCATTCTAATCATCCCAAGGTGGAACGAGTAAGGAGCAAGGTGCTTGAAAGGTGCCAAATTGACATTTGACCTTCCAAAACTACTTTGGGAGTGGTTAGGACCACTTTTTAACCTCTAGGGGCTGCCCTAGGGGCTATGTATGCCAATATAGTCAATGCTTGTACCCACATAATCAGATTGATGTTTTTTTGGTGTCTACAGATGCCCCTTTTTGATATGTGTTGTGCATGGTGCAGTGTTGAGAAAAAATAGATAACCAAAGCACTTAATGATTAGGGTTTCTTAGTAACCTAACCAAATTTTGATGCCCCAAGTATGGAAATGGCATGCATTCTTGAATCCTTGCTTCTCACAAGCTAAGGAGCTTAATTCATGTGTTAACATTTTTTGGTGAGGTGTTACTTGATATTGGACATTGTTCAGTCATGAATAGGCAAAGGTTGCAACCTTTTGTCTATGGGAACCTTGAGTTCATGATTTTAGAATGCCAAGTGTTTGATCAACTTTTGATTATTGCTTGTTTTCTGTCCCATGAAGAGCATGATTGTCTTTGTCAATGATTCTTTGAATGCATGCCATTTACTTGATTGGGTGTGTATTTGTTGATTGGTGACTAAGTGTGACTACCCCCTCAAGCGGCGAATCAATGATGGAATGACCAACATGAGAAAAGCGACGAGTCGCTTGACCCAAGATGACTTTTGTAAGGGTGTCTTCAGTTGTTTTCCGTTGAATGGTTATACAGTTCCCCAACAATATGACCTATTTTTGGTGGGTTTTAACCCTTTTTGGGATGCTTTTTGGGGATGAAATTGTCAAAAATCTATCCTCCTGTGGAGCGGTCTGGCTATGGTAGCCTTTTTAGGGAATAGGATATTGATAATTTGTGGCCCTGATGTCTATTTTGGATGCCTTGAAGCATAGGTGCAAAGGTGCCTTTGCTCAACAATGTTATTGCTATTTTTGGGTGGGTTTGGACCCTTTTTGTGACGTCTTTTAGGGATGAAATTATCAAAAATTTGTCCTCTCATGGAGTGGTCTGACTATGGTAGCCTTCTTAGGGAGTAGGATATTGATAATTTGTGGCCTTGACGTTAGTTTTGGATGCCTTGAAGTGCAGGTGCAAAGGTTCCTTTGCTTAGTAATGTTATTGCTATTTTTGGGTGGGTTTGGACCCTTTTTGTGATGTCGTTTGGGGATGAAATTCTTGAAAATTCTTCATCCCATGGAGCGGTACGACTATGGTAGCCTTCTTAGGGAGTAGGATAGTGAGGATTTGTGACCTCAATGTTCACCCAATAACCTCCCTTCCAAAGGAGAGATCATGGATGTAAGAAGCACAAGTGGGGTGAGGATGTAATTTGGCAGCACTCCATTGCTCCAAATGCTCCTACTCTATGTTTTTTTTGGGTGAGAAGACTCACCATTTTATAGACCTGAAGGTCTAATTTGAATGTGCATGCAGGGGCACCACTTGGCCATCATGACTTCCCAGGGGAGAGAAGATTCATCCCTGATTAAGGGCTCCATGACTACCTTTATGACTACCTCTTTGAGCTCAAAAATGCTCACTCACACTCCCATGCATTGAAGGTGGAGTTGAGTGGTGTATCTGAGCTGCCATTTGTCAAGGTTTGACCTTTTGCCTATCAAACCTACTATTCGCCCCACCCTGGAGCGATTGCTGCTAATCATCCCGGGGTGGGGTGAATAGCATTCTAATTATCCCAGGGTGGAATGAGTAAGGAGAAGTGCTTGAAAGGTGCCAAATCGACCTCTAAACTTCCAAAACTATTTTTGGATTTGTTAGTACCACTGTTTAACCTCTAGGGGCTGCCCTAGGGACTATGTATACCAATCCAGTTAGTTCTTGTAGCCACATAATCAAATTGGTGTTGTTTATGTGTCTACAAGATCTTACCAATGATATCAAATCTCCATTGATCAAATTGCCAAGCCACTTGAATGAACTATAAGGCCTATGATGGTAAGTACATAATATTAACATGATGCTGACATTTAACGCATTTCTTGACATACACATTACAATCCTTCTCCATAGTGGGCCAATAATAACCCATGTGAAGGATGAGTTTGATGATAGCCATGCTAGTAAAATGGACACAACACTTACCATTGTGAGCTTGCAAAATTTCCCAAGATGACTCTTTGGGACTCAAGACAATGAAGGAGAACTCCATCGTAGCTTCTACAGTATAGGATGTCTACTAACAAGACATACTTTATCATTTTCTATTTAAATGTGTGCTTTGTGGCATGAGATAATCCCTAAGGGATTACACCAAGTCTAAGGAAGTCATGTATCTATGATGTCCAATTATGATAAGCTTTGACTTTGATCAACAAGACAACATGTTCCCCTTGTGGTTCTACATTGGCAAATGTAGACTGGGAAATAACCTTATGGTGAATGGTAATACCACTCCCCGTTGGATCCTATGAGATCAAAGATCCCCAGGAAACTCTCTTGAGAAAGTCTCTAGCTCTGTAGAACCATTCATGATTTGGTTCTACATGAATCATGTTGATTGAATATTTGTTATCCAATGCTTCATGCTGCACAATAGAGTGTGACAACATTTTTACATGGATGGTAGTGAAATAGGAAGATGGATTCTGAGGGATTAGAGATCCCAAATATGTCATTGTGTCTACAAATCTATTGGATGAACGAGGGATTGCCTCGATGTCATACCATTCCAATTGAGCTAGATAAATTTCAATAAGATCCTTGTAAGCTTTCAATATCAGACATCGGCATTGAAATAATCCCTTAACTTGGTTCACAATGAGAAGGGAATCACCAAAGATATTTAACCTTTTTATCTTCATGGTGATAGCTATTTGGAGGCCCAAAATTAGGGCTTCATATTCAGCATTGTTGTTAGTGCAAGGAAAGTCTAACTTGAAAACAAGGGTATTGGAGCTCCTTGTGGCATGAACAACACTATTCTTGCACCACCCCCTTGCTCACACTTCGAACCATCGAAGAAAAAGGTCATATCGGCTTTGTTATCTGGTTCTTTAGGTTCAGGTGCTTCTGATAAGATGAATATTGCATCATAAGGAAGCTCTATGGTGAGGGGCCTACTATTTTTTAGAGGTGCCTCAGCCAGTTGATCTACTATGACTTGTCCCTTAATGGAATTTTGGCTTATGAATTCCAGATCAAATTCTATCAGTAGCATGATCCACTTCACAGTACATGTATTATGATATGTCTTGCTCATCATATACTACAAAGGATTTTGTTTGGATATGACATATGTCGTATGACTCAACATATAGTGTCACAATTTCTTTGTAGCAAACACTACTTCTAAACACAACTTTTCCACATATGCATATCCTAGCTCATAACTCACCAAGGTTCGGCTAATGTAATATATGGCTTGTTCTTTTCTTTGTGCATTATTTTGGGCTAACATGGTTCCCAATGCAAAGTCGGTTGCCGATATATATAATAGAAAAGGCTCATCTGGCCTTGGTGGAGCTAGCACTAGCGACATCGCTAGGTATTGCTTAATTTCAGCAAAGGCTGCTCGACAGTCCTCGTCCCAATTGAATGGGACCCCCTTGTGTAGCAGTCGATTCATGGGTCGATATTTATTCGATAATTATGCGATAAATCACTTTATGGATGCTACTTTGCCTTGTAGGCTTCTTAGCTCTTTGATGTTTGTGGGGGGACACATTTCTAGAATAGCCTTGACCTTTTCTGGGTCAACTTTGATGCCTCATTTTGAAATGATGAATCCTAAGAGATTTCTTAAAGTTACGCCAAATATACACTTCTTAGGATTCAACTTGACATTATGCTCTATCAAATGATCGAAGACCTTCTTCAGGACCTTCGCATGCTCATAACATGCAATAATGACTTTGCCAATAAGTCATCAATATAATCCTCTAGGATCTTATGCATATAGTCATGAAAAATATATGTCATAGCCCGCTGATATGTGGCACCAACATTCTTAAGGCTGAATGGCATAAATTTATAGAAAAATGTCCCCCATGGTGTTATAAATGTGGTTTTATGCTGGTCTTCGGGCTTAATCTGAATTTTATTGTAACCAGAAAAACTATCCATTAAGGAGAGCATTTCATGACCTGCAGTTGCATCTACAAGAGCATAGATATTCGACAACGTAAATGAATCCTTTGGTGTTGCCTTATTCAGGTCTCTAAAATTTGTACAAATACGGATCCTTCCATCAGGTTTTCCTATAGGCACCATATTGGATACCCATTTTGGATAGTCGATGGAGATGACAAACTCTACGTCCAACAACTTTTGCAACTCATCCTTAACCATTAAGGCTACTGTTGGATGCATCTTCCTGAGTTTCTGCTTGACTGGCTTCTTTGATAGATCTAGCGAAAGGTTATGAGTAACCAATTTTGGATCTAGACCCGACATATCTTTGTAAGTCCAAGCAAAGAGATCAGGTCTCTCTCTCAGTAGAGGGATGAGGTTGGCACGCTCATTAGGAGTCAAAGTCTCCCCAAATTTAACCTTCCTTGGATTGGTGGGATCATTACTGATATCCACTTTGAAGGTTTCCTCTACTGACATATGGGATCCCTCCTCAAGCTGATGAGGCATAGGGATCAAGTGGATGTCATCTGCTAGGTTTATAGGTTCCTCATTGGAAGCATCCTCAGCATGATAGACATCATGTGCACAACCTGGCACAAAATGGAAAGGTTGCAACATTTATTCATTAGGGAAGAAATATTTAGGCTCTAGTGGTGAATCAGTGCGATCCCAATCAATAGCATCTACATTTAGAGGCAATGGTTTGGATGGATCGGCTGGATTATGGAGTGGAGTGGTCAAATCAATGGAGATCATGTTGATGAAATGGATCATATCTCTAGGACCACGTGCAAGTGACTCATCATTAACAAAACTTCCATCCCCGAGATGTGGTTTTGGGGGTATGGGGATCTCTGGATCTAGTCCATGAATAGACTATCGTATGGGATCATTGGGCTCAAGGAGCTCCATGTACGTCGGTGGATCAGGAAACACCATATGATAAATCACATTAAGATTTGGTGGTCTCCCCTAAGGTGAGGATGGAGATTGATCTCTCTATGCATCTCCTCGGTCGTATACGGTGCATTGTGATAGCGTAAGTAGGGAGGTCCTAAGTAGGCTCTCTCTATCTCATCTTCTTCATCACTATCATAATACAGGCCTTCATCGCTACCCATTGGGATGGGATGCTCTAGAAAATGTGGCCCCATATAGGTTATCTCATGATCGCTATCATCACTATCTGGTAGAATTGGGTACAAATGCTACAAATATGAAGGTGCTGAGAAAACTAGCTCAACTTCATCCTCAGATTGATCGTTGGTTGAGGATAACTCAGCATCATCTGTTCCAGAATCGTAGTCTGGTCCATCACTTTCGATGATGGATACTGCATGAACGTTCTCAGAAGCAACTTCTGATTTGGTACTCATAGCTGTGTCTAGATTTTGGAAGTGCATACCGATGTCATCGGTAGCTCCATGGCTTTGATTATCCAAGTTAGCTCTTGGAATGGGTTCTGGGTCGGTCTCCACCAAGATGTTCACGTGATATCTCTCGGGTGGATCTATAGTGACATAAGTCACTAGCCGATTATCCCTCTAAAACATAGAAGGATTAGGGTGATATGGATTGAAGTCAACTTCACCCCCCAAACTGAGGTACAAGTGGTCTAAAGATGCCATGAGGAGTTCAGCCTATCCTCCACTATAGAATCCCAACCTGAACCTATCAGTAGGTAACTGATATTGTGGTTCTATAGGCTTCTTACCCCCATGATCGAATAGTCTGAGACCGTAACCATGCCAATGGTAATGCTCGAAGTATCACATGGCGTAGTTCTAGGTTAGAAAGATAATGAACATTCATGGTGAATGGTTCATCATCATCCTCATCCATGGGCATGGGAGATGCAAACTGGTCTAGCCCTCCATAGATGAAGTTGGTTTGGTTGGGTGGTACCCCCAATGGTTCCACCGTCCCTATGGGAAGGCGATGGGCTCATGGTCAGCCCATGTCATGTGCAGTATTGATAATTAGTGTGAACATCACATTCTACACAATGTATTCCCCTAATCTAGGATTAACCAAATGGATGGTCACCTATGATGCAGATGACCCTACTGAAGATGCGGGTGAAGCAGGTTGAGGTGCCTCTTCGACTCCTCCTTGAACTTCCTCTACTTCCATGGGAGTAGGGGCTTCAACGATGACTGGCTTGGGCATTTGCTTTATCTTCTTTTTGCCCACATTTTCTTTCAACTTCCTATCATCCCGTTGTATCGTAGATGCAATCGATCTAATAGAAGTAGTTGTCGTGTGCTCCGATCGTTGAGATACGGACGTTGTAGGTCTAGCACACACTTCTTTGATTTTACCTCCTAGCTCTTTGATTGGTGATGTTGGTCGCACATCTAGGTGCATTGAGGGGAGCACAAATTCCCTCGATAAATCTGCTAGATTCACGTATTTAAAGGGTTCTTCATCCGAAGGCACCACGTGAACCTATCCCTCATGAATGTATTTGATACACTGATGTAAAATAGAAGGGACACAATGCATTTCTCTGATCCAAGGCCTCCCTAGAAGTATATTATATTGCATAGCACCTTTGATTATGTGACACATCATCGGGATGGTCTTCAGCCCTACCTGGATAGGTAAAACTATAGTACCGACCATCGAGCATAATGCATCATTGAAAGCTCTCAACGTGAAGGTAGAAGGGATGATATGCATCTTGGGTAACTTCAAGTGAGTTAACACCTTGGTAGTTATGATATTGATTGATGACCCTGTGTCAATAAAGACCCGCTTGAATGGTTTGTGATTCACACATGCGATGATATGCAGTGGTGGGTCTGCTATAACAGCGAAAACCATCTTGACTTCGTGGTCATGAAATTGAATGACCGGTTCCTAACACTATTGCACGTGCCCCATAAAGTGTGTAAATGCTTTAGGATCCTAAGGCTGCACTTCTATGGACCTTAAGATGTCCATGAGTGTCTCCCTATGCTTAGGAGACTACTGAATTAGCTCATAAATTGACAACTTCACTGGAGTTATCTGTAGGTTTTGGACCAACCTACTCCTGATGGTCACCATCGGTCTAGTTGGTGGGTCAGGCACATGTTGGGCTGGCCTTGGAGGAGGCCAAACTTGGACTCTAATAGGCACTGGAGGTTGATTCGATCATTCATACCTCATGTTTCTTGTGACAACATTGACCATTTCGATGAACCCCTGGGTTGGTGGTTCGATGCGAACTTGGTTGACTTGGCCAACATTATTCTTTGGTGCCTCATGATTTGGTAGAGGATTTTTGTAAATCCCCATATTTTTATTGTCAGGTGCTTGTGGGTTATCGACAAGAAGCGTACCTCTCTCGATCATATTTTGCACAAGATGTTTGAAAGACCAACATACCTCGATGTCGTGGCCTTTCGATCGATGAAAGATGCAATAATGATCATCCTTGTAGCCCTTAGGCTTGGGTTGATTTGGGTCCATTAACTTGACCTTAGGGAATAATTTTATAGCCTTCGCCTCGCATAACTGATGAAAAATCGAAGCCAAGGACTTCGATAACTAAGTGAATACGTGAGGTGGGTGTTGTTCTTTATTTTTACCCTTATAATTGTTGTTGTGCTGCTCATATTGCGTAGGAGGAGGTTGGGCCTGATAGTTTCATTGTTGTTACCCCTTATCCCCTTTTTGAAGGTTCAACACCACCTGATTAACATGGGTCGGCTTGGCCTGATGTCTCTCAGTGCTTTTCTTGTGTCCCTCCTTCTTATTCCTGAGCTTCAAGTTACCCTCCTATAACTTGATGTCCTCTATCACCTTGGCTTGCGCCAAAGCCTCTTCGAATGTCTGGTATTGCTGCAACTATAGCAATAACGAAATGTGTTTGGCACAACTCTTCATGAACATTCATATTAATTTAGAGGATGGGATGGAGAATGGTAGCTTTGCCATCATTTTCCATAATCCATTACTGGCTCATCGTCATGTTGTGTTAGAGCGGCCAGGTCGGATAAGTTTACCTTCTTCTTGATGTCGAAGGAGAAGCGTTCAAGAAATGCATTAGCTAGTTGTTTGAAACTAGTAATGTTGTGCCTCTTTAATTGGTTGAACCACTCTCGAGTTGGGCCTGAGAGGGTCATGATGAAGGTGTGTAGGAGCAAAGCATCGTTGCTCTCAATCTGAAAGCACATATCTAGAAAACTAGTCATGTGCTCTTATGCGTCTTCCTCTCCTTGAAACTTTTCTAGTCTAGGCATCTTGAAATGCTCAGGATATGTTGGAATAGGCACTGACGTGCATAGAGGTTCATTGTGAATTTTGTTCAAGGTAGGCTTATGATAAGCCATTCCTTGCTTCTCTATGGCTTGGACCTTCTCTGCTAAGGTCTTGTAGGCTTACGAGGAAAGAAACTCCTCCTCTCGAGATTGCCTTGGAGGTGCCCTCGGAGGTAGATTCTTCCTCGATCGAGGTGGGGGACTAGGCTCGCCCTCCTCCTTGAATTGGGAGATTTTAGGATATTCTTGTTCTAATTCCTCTCCCACTTCATTCTCATACTACCTATGCTCATGTTGTTCAGATGTTGGATGTCGATCTCTGTGTTGAGCCGTATGGCGAGTATGTGTGTCGATGTTCTCAGGGTGTAACTCGGGCTGTGAAGCCACTCGTCTATCGACACGCTCCCTGATCTCACTGTGAGGAGGTAAACCGGTGCTAGCCAATCGATCCTCTCTCTCTACATGCTCCTTATGATCGAGGATGCATTGTTCATGCATGCGTTGTTCATATAATTTCTATCTTATGAACCTCTGCCTCTGAGTATTCTCATTTTTGAGGTGCTCTTTCTCTGCATGAACATCCTCCAATTGATCTTGGAGAATCTATCATCTCTGCTCTGACATCAGTCTATGAGCTCTATCAACATGATCGGCCATCTGAGGCCTCTGAGGGGTGCGCTCTATTTGAGCGACTTTATGGGTATGTCCTCCAATGGACTGATTTGCCACACTCTTGCCTCGGTCTGTAAAGATGGCATTCATGTCAGGTTGTCTCCTATACTCAGTGCTTGCATGCGATGCAGGAGCACGCATGTCTCGAGAATGCTTGGAGCACTCTCCATGTTCTCGGGTGGTCCTAATGGTGCTTGTGCTACACTCACTCACCGATCGAGAGGGTGCAGGTGTAGGCTTATATCCTAGATGCCCTAGGACTCTATCTAGACCATCCAACTATTTGCTACGCCATGGCTCATGAGGTGGTATACCATTTATTCCCACTTTGGATATATCTATGGTGAACTTGGTGGGCTCACCCCTATAGGGAGTCTGTGCGGGCCTATGCTTGAAAGTAGCCCTCTTGGTTCACCCCTGAATGGGTGGATCTCGGACATATCTAGACTCTGACGATGGAGGTCATGAACCTCCCTTAGATACAGGTCGAAGGGGTACCAATCTGGATCCCTCGATGACATATTCTTTAGCTGAACCCATGGATGCCCATGGAATGTGGTCATGGTATATGCTACCATGTGCAGAACCCCCATGCTGGGAAGTCCCATGCTCTGATCTGTGTCTAGAGGGATGTCTAGTACTTCCTCTAATCGGGGTATTCTCAACGGAATCCCCTCATGTGGAATTATCCCCTCTAATGCTCGTTGAATGACGTCCAAGAGGATTAAGTGATTGAGGGTGTTCCACATCATGTTGTGCACTAGGTGGAGCTTGGGCTTCGATCTCGGGTCTATGCCTGGATCGGCCTCTCCGTGTTTGCACCATTATGTATCCTATGTCTAGATTTAACTTTTATTAGCACGCAAAGAATACAATGATGATTATCTCCTTTTACAATTTTAAAATGAGCCCTAAACTATTTGATGTGTTTTCAATTTGTTGTATCAGTAAAGTAACTCTTGTCATGTTTTGCAATACGTTGATGATTTTCTCAATTGTTTAATGGCTTTCACCTGTATGCTCATAGCTCGACAACCTGGCTATGAACTCCAGGTCACGTAATCCCCCCAAAGTGTGGTAATGAAGTCCACACCCGGGCAGGGAGCATAGGTCCTCCCAGATCCTCACCCAATCTCACCTAGTCAGCGTTATACCCTCCAAAGAGAAGTACATGCAAATTTTTTGGGCTACGGATGGTTCTTGGATCCGGTATTGGTCTAGTAACAATAAGGTACGAGGGAGTTGGGCCAACGGATGGAAATCACCTCCACCATCGTTGAAACCCTACTAGTGGTTGGATGTGACTCCCAAATCACTAGCGTTTACTATGAAACGTGGTGTGTGTGGTTATTTTTAATTTGCATAAAGGAAATATGCATAATACAACATTAACATGATCATTTCCTACATGATATGCAACCAAGAATATTTGATATTCAGAGATATATGCACACTACGCTACGTGACGTTCAGAGAATACAACTAGTATGAGTAATTGGCCACTGATTGGGCCTTATGCAAGCAAAATCTAACATTCAAATGGCCTAGACCATTGGAGACTAGGGTGGGCTGCACTCAGAGACCCATTGTTCCTAGCAGCGACTAGTAGAAGCATCAAATAAAAATCCCAAGGACCTAATTCATTTTATTATTCTTTTTATCCTTGTCCTAGCTAGATTTCATTTTTGATGTTCTAGAAAAACACAGAGATAGAAAATAGACACAGAGGGTGTCAGAAGGGCCTACCTCAAGTCCTCATCTGATTTAGCTTTTTACTCCTGCTCTGTGGTTGGTCTATTGCTAGACCATGGCTTTGATGCTGCGACTACGATTGTTTCCCACGCCTGTCAACCATGGGCCAACTTTTTGCCCATGGCTATCAGCCACGGTGAGTACCTACCATAAAAACATAGACCACAGTCAATAAAATATGGCAAAAAATGTGGAGTTCCACCGTGATCACCTTCTGTAACCACCAAAAAGGCTCTTGCTATCTAGTTTATCTATTGCAATTCATGAAATAAGCACAAATGGGAAAACATAAGTTGACAACAAGAAATAAAGCAAATATAAAGAATCTCTTTATTAATCTCAATGAAGCCAAGCTATAGATTCATCCCTCTTAGGGATACCCATTTGATACATCAATTACAATAGAGTTTCAAATCCCTCTCAAGGGTAGATGCAATCAAAATGCCTTCCAGGGTGACACGAACTACTCTAGGGTGTCGATGACCCTCTTCTCCATGATTAGAGGCATTTTCTACCTTGCATCCCAAAACCCTGTTAGTCCTACATGCAATAAACAACAAGAAACATTAAAAGCAAAGGAGGCCTCTCTTGATGAGGCTTTAAAAGGGTGCTTGTATAAAAGATAACATGATAATCAAGAAATCAAGAAAGTGATTTAGTACATGTAAATTGATCTAAAACATGATAATATGCCATTAGAAACATAAAAGAAACTAAGATGAATCTATCTAAGCTCCTAATTAACCAATTGAAGACATGGAAGCATGAAAAAGATTCATTATGCCTACACTACAACAATGAAGGGAAATTGCAATTAACTCCTAATCTGTCGGTCAAATATCTCTAGAATACTGAATTAAACCTACAAAATGATTAATCTAACCTAATTAAATAGAATGTAAAACTAAGAACAAGGAGATCAGAGATCACCTGCTAACCATGGGTCATTCACGTGGTGGGCACTATTCACCATGGCTGACAACCATGACGGAGACTAAAGTAGGTTTGCCCTCCAAATCAAGGCCAATTCTCTGATTCTCTTTGTCAAATTGATGGTCAAGGGTCGCCTCTGTGTCCTCTGATAGATTTGGTGGTTGAATTGCTTAGTGAGTGCATGGATTGCATGGATTAGCATTTCTTGGCTCTCCTATCCTCCTAGGATCTCCATGGCAATGTGATCTCCAATTGGGTAGCAAAAGGGTTCCTATCAATGCATGTGAGTGGGTATGCAATTCGATAGGGCTTCATTGCATTCAATTGATTATATTTATCTCTCTATTTTCCCTAATTCGTAGGGGGATTATATAGCAATTTCCAAGGGCTAGGAGTAGCTTCCTCATGAAGCTAAGATCAATATTGGGTAGTTGAGCTTGTTGGATGGAAGGATCCAGAACCTTCCTCACTCAAACCACTCCAATCCATAACCAATTGGCCGTTGCAACCGATTTTGGGTTGGATGAAGGCCAACTATCTTTGAGTCCTGACCATGGATGATAGGCATGGTCAGCACTGCTAACCATGGGTGTCAGCAGTGGCTAGCACTGACTAGGCAAAGATACCCAAATGAGTGGTAAAAACCATTGCTATACCTTGGATCTATCCAAAGGTCTTCCATATGGTCTTCTAGCATGTCCCATATGAGTAGTCACCTCGGCATGATGCATTTTAGGTGTCTACAAGATGCCCATTTTGATATGTGTTATGATTTTGAGCAATGTTGAGAAAAACTAGACCTCCTAAAATGATGCCATAGGTTGCATGATGATCATTAGTCTAATAAACATTAGATGCCCTAGGTCCAACAAAAGGACATGCATCTTAGAATCATTGCTTCCAATTGGAAGGCTTAATTTTAAAATTTTTTGCACTCATCATCAGACATTTGGATAGCATCAATGTCAAGTAGGCTTTCACGCCTGTCAATTTGAAATAAAGAAAGTTACAAACTAAACTATCATATATGCTATTTGCTCCAGTATAAGGGTTAGCTTATGACAGTCTTTGGCAATGATTCATAAGACGAATGCAATTTTGACAAGATCAAGGGATCTACGATCAAGGGAGTAACTCTTGTCGTATTTTGCAATACATTAATAATTTTTTCAATTGTTTAATGGATTTCACCTATATGCTCATAGCTCGACAAACTGGCGATGAACTCCAAGCCACGTAATCCCCCAAAATTGTGGTAATTAAGTCCACACCTGGGCAGGGAGCACACGTCCTCCCAGATCCTCACCCAATCTCACCTAGTTAGTATTATACCCTCTGAAGAGAAGTACATGCAAATTTTCTAGGCTACAAATGGTTCTTGGATCCAATATTAGTCTAGTAACAAAAATGTATGAGGGATTTGGGCCAATGGATGGAAATCACCTCCACCATCATTTAAACCCTACTAGTGGTTGTATGTGACTCCCAACGCACTAGCATTTATTGTGAAATATGGTGTGTGTGGTTCTTTTTAATTTGCATAAAGAAAAGGTGCATAATACAAAATTAACATGATTATTTCCTACATTATATGCAACCAATAATGTTTGATATTCAGAGATCTATGCACACTACGCTACGTGACATTTAGAGAATGCAACTAGTATGAGTAATTGGCCACTAATTAGGCCTTATGCAAGAAAAATCTAACATTCAAATGGACTAAACCTCTGGAGACTAGGGCAGACTACACTCAAAGACCCGATGTTCCTAGCAGTGACTAGTAGATGCATCAAATAGAAATACCAAGGACCTAATTTATTTTATTGTTATTTTTATCCTTATCCTAGCTAGATTTTAATTTTTATGTTTTGTAAAAACATAGAGACATAAAATAGAAACATAGGGTGTCATAAGGGCCTACCTCAAGTCCTCATTATATTTAGCTTTTTAATCCTACTCTATAATTAGTTTATTGCTAACTGTGGCTCTGATGCACGACTGTGACTGTTGCCTGTGCCTATCAACCACATGCCAACTTTTTTCCCATGGTTGTTAGTTGCAGTGAGCACATACCGTAAAAACACAACCCATAGTTAGTAAAATATGGCAAAAATTATGAAGTTCTATTGTGACCGCCTAATGTACCCACCAAAAAGGATCTTGCTATCTAGTTTATCTATTGTAATTCATGAAATAAGCACAAATGGAAAAACATAAGTTGACAACAAGAAATGAAACAAATACAAGGAATCATTTTCAATGAAGCCAAGCTATAGATTCGTCCCTCTTAGGGATACCTAATTTGATACGTCAATTACAATAGAGTTTCAAATCCCTCTCAAGGGTAGATGCAATCAAAATACCCTCTAGGGTGACACAAACTGCTCTAGGGTGTCTATGACCCTCTTCTCCATGATTAGAGGTATTTGATGCCTTGCATCCCAAAACCCTGTTAGTCTTGCATGCAATAAACAATAATAAATATTAAAAGCAAAGGAGGCCTCTCTTTATGAGGATTTAAAAGGGTTCTTGTATGAAATATAACATGATAATCAAGAAATTAAGAAAATTATTAAGTACATGTAAATTATTCTAAAACATGATAATCTACCATTAGAAACATAAAAGAAACTAAAATGAATCTATCTAAGCTCCTAATTAATCAATTGAAGACATGGAAGCATGAAAAATATTCATTATGCCTACACTACAATAATGAAGCGAAATTGCAATTAACTCCTAATATATCGATCAAATGTCTCTAGAATACCGAATTAAACCTACAAAAGGATTAATCTAGCCTAATTAAATAGAATGCAAAATTGAGAACAAGGAGATCAAATATCACCTGATAACCATGGGTCATTCACGTGGTGGGCATTGTTCCCCATGGTTGACAGTCGTAGTGGAGACTGAAGTAGGTTTACCTTCCAAATCAGGGTCAATTCTTTGATTCACTTTGTTAAATTTATTGTCAAGGATCGCATCTATGTCCTCTGACAGATTTGGTGGTTGAATTGCTCAAAGATTGCATGAATTACATAGATTAGCATTTCTTGGCTCTCATATCCTCCTAGGATCTCCATGGTAATGTGATATCCAATTGGGTAGAAAAAGGATTCCTATCAATGCATGTGAATGAGTATGCAATTTGACATGGCTTTGTTGTATTTAATTGAAATATTCTCTATATATTTTCCCTAATTTGGACGAGGATTATATAGAAATTTCCAAGGGCTAGGTGTAGCTTACTCATGAAGCTAAGATCAAGATTGGGTAGTTGAGCTTGTTGGATGGAAGGATCTAGAACCTTCCTCACTCAAACCACTCCAATCCACAACCAATTGGTCATTGCAACCAATTTTGGGTCCGATGAAGGTCAATTGTATTTGAGTCCTGACCATAGCTGATAGGTGCGATTAGTATTTCTAATCGTGGATGTCAGTAGCGGCTAGTACTAACTAGGTAAAAATACCCAAATGAGTGGTAAATACCACTACTATACCTTGGATTTGTCCATAGGTCTTCCATGAGTAGTCACCTCGACATGACGTGTTTTAGGTGTCTACAAAGAGAGATTTACAAACCAGAGCAAAGGGGATAGAGTTCTCCTATGGAGAGAGATACAGAAACTAGAGAAAAGGGGATAGTGTTATCCTATAGAGATAAATCCACAAACTAGAGCAAAGGAAATGGAGTTCTCCTATGGAGAGAGATCCAAAAACTAGAGCAAAGGGTATAGAGTTCTCCTGTGGAGAGATATCCACAAACCAGAGAGGGGATAGAGTTTTCCAATGGATAGAAATCCATGAACCTAAGTATTGGGGATTGAGATCTCCTTTGGATAGAGGTCCATAAACATTGTAATAGGGAATTGGTTCCCAAGAAATATGTTGAGA
Organism: Wollemia nobilis; assembly: GCA_028583015.1. Classification (NCBI taxonomy): domain Eukaryota; kingdom Viridiplantae; phylum Streptophyta; class Pinopsida; order Araucariales; family Araucariaceae; genus Wollemia; species Wollemia nobilis. Next base: position 3,220,656 of record JAQPPZ010002979.1, read on the forward strand.
AAATTTATAAGAAATATTTTCTCCATGGACATAACCCACATTGGGTGAACCACGTTAAATCTGTGTCTCTCATGTGTGTGATGATTTGTGTATTATTTTATTATTGTTATTGATATTACAATTGATAATAGTGGATAAAATTGTTAGAAATGAAAAGTAAAAGTTTACCTTATACTGTTCACCCCCCCTCTCAGTATAAGCTTGTGTTCTTCAAAAAAAATCTCCATTAATAATTTATTATGTTTAGGTTTGACTAATTATAGAATTACATCTAGTATCTTCTCTTGCCATGTAGAATTCAAATTTTTGTTGCTATAGAAAAGTGTATGGAAGTATTTATTTTCTATAGTTTTCATTTCACTTCCACTAATTTTAACATGACCCATCATATCTGTAAGACCTATAATTCTATTTTGTTATCTTCTTGTTGTTTTCTTATGAAATAAATCTATGTTTTGATCCCCCTCCTTTAACCATGTAACTCTAGCCCTTTGCCTCCAATAAATCTCTTCTTGTTTCTACAAATATTCCTATCTCCTAATAATTTCTACCTCATGTTGCAATAGATCTTTCATAATAGTTCCTTATCTCTTAAGCAATCTTCTCCTTTTGATCCTTGATTTTGTTATTTTGGATTCTAGTGAGTTCCTTCTTGTATTTAATCAACTCCTTTAGTTGTGTCCTCACATATTTTAGTTGTTTGTGGAGTTTGAATTGGGTTGTCCCAATTCTTGGTCTCCCTAATTCCCAATATTCCTTTATGTGGTCCTCCAACTCCTTATCTTTTAGCCACCATAGCTCAAATTTAAAATTTCCTAAAACTTTATGATTATCTTCTTCTATGGTAAGGTTTACTAGAATATGATATGAAGAAAGCCTATCCATAACCCTTACTTGATGCTTGGTATGCAGGAATAATTCCTTTCCCATGAAGAAATGATCCAAGAAATATTTGACTGTCTTCTCTTTCTTTCTTTTATTTGTCTAAGTCATGGAGCTGTCCATAGTTGGGATATCTATTAGATTTATTTGACATGTTATTTTTTAAAAGAACCTACTATTTTCCTCAAAAATGGATTTACCTCCTTGTTTTTCCTCTATTATATAATTTGCATTTAATTCTCCTCCCACAATCCATTGGTCCTCCGAGTAGTTGTATCTAAAAATTTGGATGGTTACCCATTTATCCCTTTGCAATCTGACTGTTTATGCTCCATAGAAATTAACTAGAGTCCAGTTTTTTCCATTTTTCTTATTTTATAACCAAACCATCAACACCCATATTACAAAGACCCCCTATTACTAGGAACACTTGGGAATTCCACATAGTGGTCAATCCACTTGATTTTCCCTATGTTTATTGAGTAAGGATCTCTCCTTTTTGCCATATCCTCCAATTTATTTTTTATAAGTATTCTCCTTATATTTTTGTTTCCTGTAACATAATTATATCTGGACTCATGTCCATGATAACTTTTTCACTGTATTTTGTCTGGGATGGATACCTAAACTCATCACATTCCAAGTAATTAAAATCATTGAGAATGGGGAGAGAAAAAATCAGATATCAATTTTACTTATCCATTCTGGCTCAAATTCCTTCTTTGTTCCTCCATATTTTCCTTGTTTGACTTCCTCCCTATAGATTGGTTTGGTTTTTATTTTTCTCCACTTGATAAATCCCTAAAGTAGGACTGCATTTGTTCTTATTTCCTTCTTTCATCTCTATTTCCTAAGTTAAGACTATTCCTACTCTGATTCCCCTCCTATGATCTCCCTCGTAGGTTGAATCTCCTCTTCCATGAGAGAGGTTACGTCTAGTTTTGTTCCTTGCTTGTTGCATAACACTAGATTGGAGTATTATTATTGATCCATTGATGTGACTTACTGAGTATCCTCCTCTAATCCTTATATTTGAAAATTCCCTTCTATTTTTAAGTTTCCTAGTTGTTTCAATATCTCATATCTATTATTTGTTCTTCATAATTTTTCTCCTTGTCTCTGGTTACTGTGTCAATTTCTTTTGTTTGGCCTTCTGATTACTTTTTGGAAGACCTCAAAGTATTTTGGGTCTTTCCCTTCCTTTTGATTTACCTTTTACTGAAGATATTGGGTTGCCATGTTAATATTTACTTTTGTCTCCTCTTGTCCAAATTGATGATCTTTAAATGTTGGGCACATTCTAGCCAAATGTCCATGAGCATGGCACACTCGACATATGATGGAATAGCCTCATAATATAGTTGTTGGTGCTATATAAAATCCTCTATTTTTAGGTCTATCTCTATTGGAAGAGGTTTACCGAGATCCATTTCTATGTAAAACCTAGAAAATATTGTCGATCCTCTTAAAATTGTTTCTCTTGATATACGTTGATAATGCTCAAGTAAGTTGCCTATTGCCTCAAGTAACTCCTCTTTCCTAAATTAAATAGGAAGGTTAAATAATATTACCCATATTAGTACTACAACCAGTTCCACCCTTGGGTTGAATCCCATAATACATGGTTATAGGAATAGTCCCGCTAGCCCATGATGATATGACCCTCCCTCAAATACTTTTTATCGATCTACCATTGATGTGAAATCTATAGAAAAATACCCATTTGAGAGAGTTAGAATTTTGTATTCTCATTCCAGATGCCATTGTTTCTTATCCATGTGTAGAGGAAGTGCACATATAGTATGAGACCCACAAATTTACCTATCATGTTGTGTTTTGTCTTATAAACTATATCCTCAACTATCTAGTCCTCTGCTATTTCGTTTGCTTGTAGTAAACATCTATTCACCCTTCTAGGCAAATAATCCTCTTTTTATCACTTTTCCATGGTGGTTATGATTATCCTTGCTTGTTTTTGATAGTTATTAAAGCTATCTTGAGTTCCACATAGCTTATCCTGGTATGAGATTCCTTTATTTGGAGGATCTAGTATCGAAGTACCTATTTGTACCCACAAAAAAGGCTCTTGCTATCTAGATTATCTATTGCAATTCATGAAATAAGCACAAATGGGAAAACATAAGTTGACAACAAGAAATGAAACAAATACAAGGAATCCTTTATTGATTTCAATGAAGCCAAGCTACAGATTCATCCCTCTTAGGGATACCCAATTTGATACGTCAATTACAATAGAGTTTCAAATCCCTCTCAAGGGTAGATGCAATCAAAATGCCTTCCAGGGTGACACGAACTGCTCTAGGGTGTCGATGACCCTCTTCTCCATGATTAGAGGCATTTGCTACCTTGCATCCCAAAACCCTGTTAGTCCTACATGCAATAAACAACAAGAAACATTAAAAGCAAAGGAGACCTCTCTTGATGAGGCTTTAAAAGGGTGCTTGTATAAAAGATAACATGATAATCAAGAAATCAAGAAAGTGATTCTATGCATGTAAATTGATCTAAAACATGATAATCTGCCATTAGAAACATAAAAGAAACTAAGATGAATCTATCTAAGCTCCTAATTAACCAATTGAAGACATGGAAGCATGAAAAATATTCATTATGCCTACACTACAACAATGAAGGGAAATTGCAATTAACTCCTAATATGTCGGTCAAATGTCTCTAGAATACTGAATTAAACCTGCAAAAGGATTAATATAACCTAACTAAATAGAATGCAAAACTAAGAACAAGGAGATCAGAGATCACCTGCTAACCATGGGTCATTCACGTGGTGGGCATTGTTCCCCATGGCTGATAGCCATGATGGAGACTGAAGTAGGTTTACCCTCCAAATCAGGGTCAATTCTTTGATTCTCCTTGTCAAATTGATGGTCAAGGGTTGCCTCTGTGTCCTCTGATATATTTGGTGGTTGAATTGCTCAGTGAGTGCATGGATTGCACGGATTAGCATTTCTTGGCTCTCCTATCCTCCTAGGATCTCCATGGCAATGTGATCTCCAATTGGGTAGCAAAAGGGTTCCTATAAATGCATGTGAATGAGTATGCAATTCGATAGGGCTTCACTGCTCAATTGATTATATTTCTCTCTCTTTTCCCAATTCGGAGGGGGATTATATAGCAATTTCCAAGGGCTAGGGGTAGCTTCCTCATGAAGCTAAGATCAATATTGGGTAGTTGAGCTTGTTGGATGGAAGGATCTAGAACCTTCCTCACTCAAACCGCTCCAATCCGCAACCAATTGGCCATTGCAACCGATTTTGGGTCGGATGAAGGCCAACTTTATTTGAGTCTTGACCATGGCTGATAGGTGAGGTTAGCACTGATAACCATGGGTGTCAGCGATGGCTAGCACTGACTAGGCAAAGATGCCCAAATGAGTGGTAAAAACCACTACTATACCTTGGATCTATCCAAAGGTCTTCCATATGGTCTTCTAGCATGTCCCATATGAGTAGTCGCCTCGGCATGATGTATTTTAGGTGTCTATAGATGCCCCTTTTGAGATGCATTGTGATTTTGAACAATGCTGAGCAAAACTAGACCTCCTAAAATGATGTCGTAGGTTGCATGATGATCATTAGTCTGATCAACATTAGATGCCCCAGGTCTAGCAAAAGGATGCGCATCTTAGAATCATTGCTTCCAACTGGAAGGCTTAATTTTGAAAAAGTTTGCACTCATCATCAGACATTCGGATAGCATCAATGCCAAGTAGGCTTTCGCACCTATCAATCTGAAAGGAAGAGAGTTACAAACTAAATTATCATATATGCTATTTTCCCCAGTAGAAGGGTAAGCTTATGATAGTCTTTGGCAATGATTCGTAAGACGAACACAATTTTGACAAGATCAAGGGATCTTCTATTGAATTTTGATTATGATTTAATATTATGACTACCCCCTCAAGCGACGAGTCGATGAGGGTAATGACAATAAATGAAGCGACGAGGTCACTTGACCACTATGAATGATCTTGAACAAATTAAGATTTAGCATTTTAATTCTTGGCAAGGCCTAATCAGCTATGATTGCAACTATTAATAGTAATTGCCTATTTCTATCCCATGGAGTGGTCCAACCATGAAGGCCTTCTTAGGGAATCAAAATGAAAGCAATCCCGATTAGGCATATGTTGAATCATATTTGTCGATGATATGCTAAAAATATCATAGGAGAATTGTGATGAATACTTCATTCCCTTGGAGCAGTATGGCTGTGAAGGCCTTCTTAGGGATTGAAATGAAGCATATCAATTCTATAATGATGAATTTGCCCCAAATGTCCTTATGGTAATTTACTCATCTTTCCGGATTGCATGGATCACAAGTCACTGCAACCACCAAGTGTATAGGGTAAATGACTGAATACGAGGCACATTTGACTTTTGATTTATTTGATTTTTTTGTTAATTTTGAATTGAATTTGTTTTATTGGTTGGGAGGTGTGGTGCTCCAAGGAAGGATTTCCATAGCGATGACCTCAGTTGAATGGACTTTGTAATCTCAGCCAGTTATTTTGTTTTGCCTTATGATGACATTTTCCAATGTCGTTGTGCTTTGTTTGGCTTATTTTGAATATTTTATATTTTTTGGTGCAATTCTAGTCTGATGAACAATTTTATTTTGACCTTTTAAGGCTCTCCATGATGGGAATTGGGAGCATTTAATGCAGCTTACTGACCGCACCTATCAACTACGGGCAAATTGCTTGACCGTGGCTTGTAGCCATGGTCACAAAACCCTAATTTGGGGACCATGGGTGTCAGTCGTGGGCCGACCCAAATTTGAAAAGGTTAAATAAGGATTTGCTTTTGAAAACTTCATTATTTACCTGATAGTAAAAGTAAATTTGAGAGCTTTGAGAGGTAAATAACAAAATTTGACCCAGAACGCTTCCTAAAACTCATACTCATTCCACACATTCCACACTGATGGCCGATCAACCGGAGGCTTCTACCAGTGGAGGAGCCGGTGCCTCCAAGGTAACTCAAAAATTGAGACCTCACTTGTACATTACTAGATTAAAATTAACCACATTAAGAAATTGGTAAATTAACCTCATTAAACTATCGGTAATGAACCTCACCCTAGCTAGGTTTAGCATAGGTTAGATTAGGGGGTGGGTTACTTTTATTTTTTAGGGTTTTTCTGGGAAGGGCAGGCCCGAAATGGGTCTCGCTCCCTAGCCGCGGGTGGCAGCCATGGCTCCCAATTGGTATATTGGGGGCCATGGCTATCAACCACGATGAGATTTAAATCCCAATGGTCAAATTTTTTACCATTGGGCCGACCACGGTTCCAACCCACGGTGCCCAAATTTCTCAAAATTTTCAAAATTTTCCATTTTTTTGAGTTTTTCTGGGCAATTAATGCCATTTATTGCTGTTTTGAAGTACTCTTTTAATGTTTTTTGAAATTTTTGATCATATTTTGCATGTTTTTGCATTTTTAGGAGATTTTATGATTTTTTTGTCATTTTTTAGTGATTTTAATTGTTTTCTATTTTTACTTGATTGCTTTTATTTAGTCCCTGACGAACAGAGCGAGGGAGACCGATCTCCTTCGCAACCTTTGCCACACACTAACTAGCACATAGCAGAGCTTGGTTTACTATTGTGGGGTTTGGCTTCATCTTAGACCTCCCCACTATCCAAGTGGACCAGACATACCTTACTACATTGGCCCATCACTGGGATGCGAGGACCAATACATTTCACCTACCCATGGGTGAAATGATTATCACCTTAGAGGACATGTACCACATCTTCCAACTTCCCATTGATGGTGAGCCCATCACCTCCTCTCCAACCACGGTGAGGAAGGCCGTATTTTATTCTATCTTCGAGCAGTGGAGCATGGAGGCACATGGTCGCATTGACCATGGAGGCATCCACATTTAGGAGTGGTACGAGGTCAGGTTTCTTCTCATAGTGGGAGGTTGTGTTCATGCATCTCATCATTCAGATCACCCTCCCAGACTCTTCAGGTGTGAGGTTCCCTTGGAACCTCCTAGCTCAGACCAGAGATGTCATGGTTAGCTCGATCATGTGGCCACTCATCTTATCCTAGGGGAGCGCTCTCTTAGCATAGCTCTACCATGAGTTATTCTAGATTACCCATCATAGTAGAGTGGGCATCAGCTATAGCTTCCTTCTATAGATCTAGGGCTGGCAGCATATCTAGATAGAGCACCCCATCGACTTACCCCTATATATCACTACCATTGTAGATGATCGACAATGCTATGCCACCTACTAGCCCTGGGAGCAAGAGGGCTTTAGGAGTAGGTCTCATGCAGGAGATCTAGATCATTACATCGATCACTTTACACAGCTATACCTCAAGGATATCCAGTGGTGACCCTACATGGACTACCCACCTTGGATGGAGGTAGACAGATACCTATGTTGGGCACACAAAGATAGATGGATCATCGGTCGCAAGGTCGATTGGCACGAGTATCACTACTTCTCTCGCATCCTATGGTAGTTTGGGATTTAGTAGGATATCCCATATATGTCGACCATTTACAGATGCCTGGTCCTAGAGAGGGACCTGACCTGGCCCCAGGTCACTCCACTAGGGGAGGATGATGATGACTTCCAGGAGTCGGGGCTAGCAGACATCGGGACTACTCCAGATTATGATGGCTGGTGGGCTGACTTCTAGTGGCACGATGAGGGTCCTCTAGGTCGACCAACTAAGGGATTTGTAGCTAAGGGTGCAGAGGGTGTAGAGGTGGATCCTCATGGGTGCAGGACCCACCAAAGGATAGAGGGAGCATGGGGCATAGTAGAGGAGGGCCCATAGGTAGAGGTAGAGGAGGAGGCCTCCGAGGAGGGTGAGGCAACTCTAGATAGTGAGATCGGGTAGCTGAGGGCACAGATCATTGACCTATAGAGCCAGGTGGGGAGACTCTACACCCAGCTCCTCCATAGGGATACCTCTATCACCACTCTAGAGGTGAAGCTATCTCACGGGTAGAGGCAATGGTGCAGATACGAGGAGGAGAGGGTAGCTCTCCAAGCATAGGTTACCACTGTAGACACTCGGATCACATAGCTCACTAGCGAGTGGGATCTGGCATAGGCACAACTGAGTGCTATGACTACTAAGAGGGACTTTCTCAAGGTAGTGAGGGGAGATCCCTCATCCTCATAGGTTATCATGCCACCTCTAGTAGTACCATCTACTTTATTGCTAGGAGGTCATGATCCCATGGTAGAGATCAGGCGGCTACATACCCTCATGGAGGAGGGTAATGATAGGCATACAATGAGAGTAGCTCGCATCACCCAGCTAGAGGGTCACATCAGGCTACTAGGTGGGGAGGTTCTAGAGGATACCCACACTACAGGGACCCACAGGACCAGGTCTAGGACTAGAGAGATAGGGCAGTCATCTACTAGCTCGAGCCATAGGATGCACAGGACTAAGAGGACTCATAGGTCTTCGAGCACTCATGGTGCCAGCTCATAGAGGACCCACAGGGATGGTGGAGGCGATGGAGGTGCCTCATAGGCTAGGGGTGCAGGCCCTATTTAGTACAGATATTTATAGATGCTTATTGTACCATTTTTGAGTGTAAGGTCGAGGACCTACACATATGTAGCCTATGGGTATTTTGATGTACCCCACTGTACTTATTGACACATATATATTTATGATATGACATTTCATCTTATTACATGTGTACTTTATTTTTGGTATTTTATGTTTTATGTTATGCATATGGATGCAATGCGTTATTGATTTGATGCTATATGATGTGATGTATGGATGACATGCACTAGATAGCTATGCGATAGATGATTAGATGTTATGAGTTATGTATGCAGATGTACTACTTATGATGGATGCATTATGAATGCCATATTTTGATGTTACATGCATGTATATATTTGCTTTACTTGTATGCATTTAGTTTATACTGCTATGACATAATTTATGCCATGTATGTACTGCATGTATTTCTTTATTTCTTTGATAATGTGTTATGTAAAATGGACATGTATGCTTTAATCACTTAAAACATAATGTATGCAATATGAGTTTTAATAAATCTAATGGATGACACCATAGAATGTATAACAATCATGGATTGTAATTGCTTTATCTCTTTGTGAAAGATAGTACACCCATATGTGAGATGCAATTATTTATTGTTTTCTGTTCATAAGATTTTGTAAATTAAAATAATATGGATAACATAGTCAGTGGTCATCTAAATATCATTTCTGACATCCATCCGATATCTAACATATATTACAAATAGTTCTAATAAACAAACTCTCATAAAATAAATTGATGTTTTGATGATTGCATTGAAAATTGGTTGTTGCTATTTGGGAATTTTTGAGGTTTACCATGAGACTCAAACACCCTAGTTGACTGATCAAAAGTTGTATACTAACCATACTAGACTTCTGAAACATAAGGCTTTCACTAGGATAGGCCCTAACTATTCATTATCCCTATGTGTGCAAATGAGTATATTAAGATAAGGCATAAGCATACCCCGATGTCAAGTGGGATTCTTTCAGCCCATTGCTAATATTGGGGGTCCACAAATGTTTATCCAATCCTAGGTTTAGATTTTAGTTGGACTAGACCACTAGGCGATACAGGACACCTAAGACTAGCTCTTCCACATTCAAACATTGGTCTGCACAAAAGTGAAGTGCTAATGTATCAGACATATCATCATGCATAAGGTATAGTAGTGCTAGAAATTCTAGGGATTCAAGTTCACTCCCTTCTTTTCTTCAATTTTTTGGGATACTTGCTCATATAAAGTGATAAAAATCACTGTTTATTTTGTACTATAATCTCTTTATTTTCTTTTATTTTTATTTTTTTCTCTTTTTTTTTTCTTTATTTTTCTTGAGCAAGGGATTTGATACTGATTTGACTTTCTTTGTACAATTTTATCTTCATTTGACTTGAATTTTTGGAATTTTACATTTGATAATTTGCTTCAAAAACTTCCTTTGGGGATTTTACTTTGGGGAACTATTTCTGGGATATCGATCTAGGATATCGATCTTATGATATCAATATGGGATATCAATCTGGGATGTCGATCTATGATATCGATCTAGGGTATCAATATGGAGGATTGATCTGGGATATCACTCTGGGATATTGCTCATTTTAATGTAAGCAAGGGATTCTGGGTAGGGAATAAACTTGTCCTTTTTCCAATTGCCAACATTTCCCGTACCGTCTGCATAGGGGGATAAGCGAGAATAACTCTTTTCACCTCAGGATACCTGGTCCTACTTCGTGGCTTTCATCTTCCCCTAGTCCTTATTAGGATTGTTTAATTTGTTGATTAGTGATAGAATTTTGATATGCTAAGGGCTATACTAACTAGACCTCAACTACAAAAGCAAAGCAAGCTTTCTATCAACTCTTGAGAAGACCTCTAGGTATGGTTGAATGACCAGAAAACCCTAGTATATTCTTCATAGCAACAATTGGGGTTGTGTTGAAAAACACAATTACTCACAAGGGTGATAAATGGATGAAAAATATAGTGCATAGATGCATGATTGAAACACAAACGTGGTGTCATTTGTAAGATTGTAAACACAATTCATTCTAATGCAAGTGCGATGGATGAATATGCCTAATGCAATGCAAAGGTGAAAATGCATGTGGAAAATGAGATGCATGATGCAAAATGCAATGCAATGATGCAAATGAAATGCAAATGTTTTTTATTTTTGATATTTTTCCAATTTTTTTATGGATTTTAACATTTGGTTTGACCAAAGAGCTTACATGCCTTTGGAGCCTTTGGGATGACCAAATAGGCTTACATGTTTTGAGAAACCCTTGGAGCCTTTTAGGATTGACCAAGTGGTTTTGAGAAACCCTTGGAGCCTTTAGGATTGACCAAGTATTAAAACCCTTGGAGCCCTTTAGTATTGACCAAGTGGTTTTGAGAAACCCTTGGAGCCTTTTAGGATTGACCAAGCAATTTTGAGAAACCCTTGGAGCCTTTTGGGATTGACCAAGTGGTTTTGAGAAACCCTTGGAGCCTTTTAGGATTGACCAAGTGGTTTTGAGAAACCCTTGGAGCCTTTTAGGATTGACAAGTAGTTTTGAGAAACCCTTGGAGCCTTTTGGGATTGACCAAGTGGTTTTGAGAAACCCTTGGAGCCTTTTAGGATTGACCAAGAGGTTTTGAGAAACCCTTGGAGCCTTTTATGATTGACCAAAGGGCTTACAGATGCCTTTGGAGCCTTTTAGGATTTAGGCATAAAATGCTTTAAGATGAAGGATATTGAGAGGTTCAGGCTCTTCAACTCCTCCAAGCGATGTCAAGTGATATGTCCCAGGTCCAATCTTCTTTGAGATCATATAAGGACCTAACTAGTTAGCCACGAATTTGTCTCACATTTTTGGCGATAAATTTGAGTTCTGTTGGTTCTCTTTCAGCACAAGATCACCAACCTCAAAGTCTCTCAGATGGACTTTGCTATTGTAAGCTCATTTTAAGTGCTCTTGATAAATGTGGAGGTGCTCAAGGGTATTCACGTGATGTTCATCAAGTAGCATCAATTGATCTAGGTGAGCTTGCCATGTGGTGTCATCATCAATGAACTCTTTCAATGCGATGCGCAGCATTGGAATTTCCAACTCTAAGGGCATAATGGCCTCAGTGCCATATACCAATGAAAATAGAGTTGCCCCAATGGGTGTCTGAATACTAGTCCTATAAGCCCATAAAGCAAGGGGCAGCTGGATGTGCCAATATTTGTGGTGCTCTTGTACCATATTTTTCAAGATGGAGACCACTATCTTATTTGAAGCTTCAACTTGTCCATTTGCTTGTGGATAATATGGAGTCACAAAACTGTGTTTGATTCTATACTTAGACATCAAAGCTCTCATAGTTTTGTTCTTAAATGATGTTCCATTATCCGACACTATCTTGGATGGTATCCCAAAATGACTTATGATATTGGTGAGTATAAACTCAACAATACGTGCTCCAGTTGTCATTGTTAAGGGAATGGCTTCCACCCACTTAGTAAAATACTCAGTAGCCATGATAATAAAAGTATGTCGACCCAATGATGGAGGAGAGATCTTACCAATGAGATCAAATCCCCACTGAGCAAATGGCCAAGCCGCTTGAATGGGCTATAAGGCCTATGATGGCAAGTGCGTAAGATTAGCATGATGCTAACATTTAATGCATTTCTTGACATACACATTGCAATCCTTCTCCATAGTGGGCCAATAATAACCCATGCGAAGGATGCACTTGATGATAGCCATGCCACTAAAATGGCCATCACACGTACCATCGTGAGCTTACAAAATTGCCCAAGATGACTCTTGGGGCTCAAGACAATGAAGGAGAACTCCATCGTAGCTTCTACGGTACAAGATGTCTACTAACAAGACATACTTTATCACTTTTTACTTAAATGTGCACTTTATAGCATGCGAAAATCCCTGAGGGATTACACCAAGTCTAAGGAAGTCATATATCTGTGATGTCCAGTTATGATAAGCTTCGGCTTCGACCGACAAGATAGCATGTTCCCCCTATGGTTCTACATTGGCAAATGCAGACTAGGAAACAACCTTATGGTGAATGGTAATGCCACTCCTCGTCGGATCCTACGAGATCAAAGACCCCCAGGATGCTCTCTTGAGAAAGTATCTGGCTCTGTAGAACCATTCATGATTTGGTTCTACATGAATCATGTTGATTGACTCTTTGTTATCCAATGCTTCACGTTGCACAATAGAGTGTGACAACATTTTTACATGGATGGTAGTGAAATTGATAGAAGGATTCTGAGGGATTAGAGATCCCAAAGATGCCATTGTGTCTACAAATCTATTGGACAAATGAGGGATTGCCTCGATGTCATACCATTCCAATTGAGCTAGATAAATGTCAACAAGATCCTTGTAAGCTTTCAATATCGAACATCGACATTGAAATAATCCCTTAACTTGGTTCACAATGAGAAGGGAATCACCAAAGATATTTAACCTTTTTATCTTCATGGTGACAGCTGTTTGGAGACCCAAAATTAGGGCTTCATATTTAGCATTGTTATTAGTGCAAGGAAAGTCTAACTTGAACGACAAGGGCATTGGAGCTCCTTGTGGCATGAACAACACTATTCCTGCACCACCCCCTTGCTCACACTTTGAACCATCGAAGAATAGGGTCATATCGGCTTTGTTATCTGGTTCCTCTAGTTCGGGTGCTTCTGATAAGGCAAAGACTACATCATCAGGAATCTCTATGGTGAGGGGCCTACTATTTTTGAGAGGCACCTCAGCCAGTTGATCTGCTATGACTTGTCCCTTAATGGAATTTTGGCTTATGAATTCTAGATTGAATTCTATCAGTAGCATGATCCACTTCGTAGTATGTGTATTATGATATGTCTTGCTCATCATATACTGCAAAGGATTTTGTTTGGATATAACATATGTCGTATGACTCAACATATAGTGTCGCAATTTCTTTGTAGCAAACACTATTGCTAAACATAACTTTTCCACATATGCATATCCCAGCTCATAGCTCACCAAGGTTCGGCTAATATAATATATGTCATGCTCTTTGTATTGCATGTTCTTTTGGGCTAACATGGTTCCCAATGCAAAGTTGATTGCTGATATATATAGCAAAAATGGCTCATCTGGCCTTGGTGGAGTGGTAAGACCCCAAGGTCTTACTATAAAATTATTAACAAATTAATGTAAATGTAATTGCAGGCCACTCAAAGGGGGCTTCCTTGTAATCGCTCTGCCACTATAGGGGGCTCCCTCCTTAGAATCTATGCTTATTATTCTTCTTCTTGGATGATTTGATATGGATGGCCAACCTAATATATATATCTACCCTAAAGCTACGTTGGTGAAGAGACATGATGGTTCACGTATGAAGAGACGTTATGGTTCACGTTATGAAGGGTTGTGATGGTTCACTTTATAAGTTAATAATATAACAATTAAATGATTAATAATACTAACTAATAATGTTAGGATTTAGGATCCTAACATGCCACCCTCCTTAAAAAGATCTTTGTCCTCAAAGCTCAAAGTGAGAAGCTTTGTCCTTTGTTTTCAAAGAAGGAATTGTGTAAGTTTTTGGACTCTTTTAATGGCATCCTTTCGTAGGTAGGGATATCAAGAAGGATGAAGCATTAGCGAGGGGTTTCTAAGAACAATAGTAGAATCTCCCTTAGGAAAATCATGATGACGATGAGAGGGCAACCCTTGGGGTTCCTCAAATACTTTAGAATGATGCATCAAAAGTGATGGTAATGATTTCATATCCTTTTTTGGCTCCTTGGTAGATCCAACGGAGAAGGAGTGTGTAGTCACTATGCATTGGTTACGAATAGGTTTGGTCATATGGCAAGAACTCACTATTGGTGAGGAAGGTATGTGTAGGTCTTGTAGAGTGCATGTTTGGATAGCATTGATCACTTTGGGTATGTCTACCTCATCATTTCTTGGTACATCAATCACTTCTTACACATCGACCTCATTGTCTTCATTGTAGTGAGTAGGTGCACTAGTCACTTCGGACACAACTACCTCATCTGCTTGCTCTATGGAGATATAGGGATCAACTTCCTTCAATAAATACAATGTTAGTGTAGCACATTTATGGTGGGGTTCAAATTTTTCATCACAATTATCACAGAGTCCTTTTGCTCATCGTTATTTCATCTCCTCAAAGCTAAGATGTTTAATTCATAAAGTTTGGTTATATTTGGGGGTTGTGTAAGTGCTTTGTGCCCTTCCATTATGCATAGGTTTGGAAGCGATGTAAGTGGTCAAAATTTTTTCCATAAGTGGTTTCCCTAATCATTTTTGTGCATTGATTTTATCTTTAGCTAATTTTGCCAATCCATAGGTTTGCATCATTATATAGGGATTAAACCTTCTCACCTCCATTCTAATTTCCTCTTTTAATCCCCTAATGAAGCCACTTATGAGAATTGATTCATCCAATATTGTGTTGTGTTTGGTGATATCCTCAAACCGAGTTTGATACTCATGTACAAAAGTGATTTGATGAATATCTTTGAGAAATTCCCACATGACTGGGTCCCACATGGCTCTGATACCAAATGGTAAGACCCCAAGGTCTTACTATAAAATTATTAACAAATTAATGTAAATGTAATCGTAGGCCACTCAAAGGGGGCTCCCTTGTAATCGCTTTGCCACTATAGGGGGCTCCCTCCTTAGAATCTATGCTTATTATTCTTCTTATTGGATGATTTGATATGGATGGCCAACCTAATATATATATATATCTACCCTAAAGCTACGTTGGTGAAGAGACATGATGGTTCATGTATGAAGAGATGTGATGGTTCACGTTATGAAGGGTTGTGATGGTTCACTTTATAAGTTAATAATATAATAATTAAATGATTAATAATACTAACTAATATAAACTAATAATGTTAGGTTTGAGGATCCTAACATGGATCTAACACTAGTGAGATCACCAGGTATTGCTTAATTTCATCAAAGGTTGCTCGACAGTCCTCATCGTAATTGAATGGGACCCCTTGTGTAGCAGTCAATTCATGGGTTGATATTTATTTTATAATTGTATGATAAATTTCTTTATGGATGCTACTTTACCCTATAGTATTCTTATTTCTTTGATGTTTATGGGGGGACACATTTCTAGAATAGCCTTGACCTTTACTAGGTCAACTTCGATACCTCATTTTGAAACTATGAATCCGAAGATATTTCTTGAAGTTACACCAATTATGCACTTATTAGGATTCAACCTGACATTATGCTCTATCAGGTGATCAAAGACCTTCTTCAGGATATTTGCATGCTCATATTGCAATTATGACTTTTCCAACAAGTCATCAATGTAATCCTCTAGGATCTTATGCATATAGTCATGAAAAACATATGTCATAGCCCACTGATATATGGCACCAGAATTCTTAAGTCTGAATGGCATAAATTTATAGAAAAATATCCCCATGGTTTTATGTTGGTCTTCAGGCTTAATCTGAATTTGATTGTAACCAGAAAACCATCCATTAAGGAGAGCATTTCATGACCTGCAGTTGCATCTATAACAACATCGATATTTGGCAATGGTATTAAGGTCTCTAAAATCTATACAAATACAGATCCTTCCATTAGGTTTTCCTATAGGAACCATATTGGATATCCATTCTGGATAGTTTATGGAGATGAAAAACTCTACGTCCAACAAGTTTTGCAACTCATCCTTAACCATTAAGGCTATTGTTGGATGCATCTTCCTAAGTTTCTACTTGATTGGATTCTTTGATAGATCTAATGAAAGGTTATGAGTAACCAATTTTGGATCTAGACCTGGCATATCTTTGTAATTTGAAGAAAAGAGATCAGGTCTCTCTCAGTAGAGGGATGAGTTTGGCACACTCATAAGGAGTCAAATTCAACCCACATTTGACCTTCCTTGGATTGGTGGGATCATTAATGATATCCACTTCAAAGTTTTCCTCTACTAACATATGGGATCCCTCCTCAAGCTGATGAGGCATAGGGATCAAGTGGATGTCATCTATTGGTTTTATAGGTTTTTCATTGGAAGCATCCTCAGCATGATAGACATTATGTGCACATCCTGGCACAAAATGGAAAGGTTGCAACATTTCTTCATTAGGGAAGAAATATTCAGGCTCTAGTGGTGAATCTACATAATCCCAATCAATAGCATCTAAATTTAGAGGCAATAATTTGGACGAATCAACTATATTATGGAGTCGAGTGGTCAAATCAATGGAGATCATGTTGATGAAATGGATCATATCTCCAAGACCATCTGCAAGTGATTCATTATTAACAAATCTTCCATCATTGATATGTGGTTCTGGGGGTATGGGGATATCTAGATTTGATCCATTAATAGACTATTGGATGGGATAATTGGGCACAAGGAGCTCCATATACATCGTTAGATCAGGAAACACCATATGATAAATCATATTAAGATTCGATGGTCTTCCCCTAAGGTGAGGATGGCTATTGATATCTCTGCATATATCCTCGATAGTGTAAGGTATTGTGATAGTGTAAGTATGGAGGTCCTAAATAGACTCTCTCTTTCTCATCTTTTTCATCACTATCATAATATAGGCCTTCACCGCTACCCACTGGAATCAAGCAATGCTATGAATAAGGCCTCATGTAGACTATCTCTTGATAGCCATAATCATTATCATCAGGCTCTTCACTTGTGTTAATTGATTCCAAAGGTAAAATATGATGCAAGAGCATGGGACCCAAATATGCCAACTCGATTTCATCCTTCAGTTGCTTATTGTTTGAGGATAACTCAACATCATATATTCTAGAATCATAGTATGGTCCATCACTTTTGATAATGGATACTACATGAATGTCCTCAGAAGAAACTTCTGATTTGATACTCATTGTTGTGTCTAGATTCTAGAAATGCATACCAATGTTTTTGGTAGCTCCACGGCTTTGATTATACAAGTTATCTCTTGGAATGTGTTTTGGGCTAGTTTCCACCAAGATATTCATATGATCTCTTGGGTGGATCTATGGTGACATAAGTCACTAGCTAGTTATCCCTCTGAAATGCATAAGGATTAGGTTGGTATGGATTGAAGTCAACTTCACCCCTAGACTGAGGTATAGGTGGTCTAAATATGTCATGAGGAGTTCAACCTGCCCTCCACTATAGAATACCAACCTGAACCTATCAGTAGGTAACTGATACTATAGTTCTATAGGCTTATTACACCCCTACTCAAATAGTATGAGACCATAACCATGCCAATGGTAATGCTTAGAGTATCATATGGTGTAGTTTGGGTTAGAAATATAATGAACATTCATGGTGAATGGTTCATCATCGTCTTCATCCATAGGTGTGGGAGATGCAAAATAGTCTAGCCCTCCATAGATGAAGTTGGTTTGGTTATGTGGTACCCCTAGTGGCTCCACCATCTCTATGGGAAGGTTATGGGATCGTGGTTAGCCCATGTCATGTGTAGTCTCAATAATCAGTGTGAACATCACATTCTACATAATGTATTCCCCTAATCTAGAATTAACCAAATGGATGGTCACCTGTGGTGTAGATGACCCTGCTAAAGATGTAGGTGAAGCAGGTTGAGATACCTATTTTAATCCTCCTTGAACTTCCTTTAATTCCATGGGAGTAGGAGCTTCAATGGTGACTGTCTTGGGCATTTAATTTATCTTATTTTCATCCAATTTTTCTTTCACCTTTCTATCATACTATTGTATCGCATATGCAGTCGGTCTAGTAGAAGTAGTTATCGTGTGATCTGATCTTTGAGATATGGATGTTGTGGGTATAACACACACTTATTTGATTTTACCTCCTATCTCTTTTATTTGTGACACTAGTTGCACATCTAGGTGCATTGAGGAGAGCATAAATTTCCCTAGTAAATCTGCTATATTCACATATTTAAAGGGTTCTTCATCCAAAGTCACCACGTGAACTTGTCCCTCATGAATGTATTTGATACATTGATGTAAAATAGAAGGGACATAATGCATTTCTCTAATCCAAGGCCTCCCTAGAAGTATATTATACTACATAGCACCTTCAATTACATGACACATCATCGAGATGGTCTTCAACCCCACCTGGATAGGTAAAACTATAGTACCGACCGTCGAGCATAATGCATCATTGAAAGCTCTCAACATGAAGGTATAAGGGATGATATGCATCTTGTATAAATTTAGGTGAGTTAATACCTTGGTAGTTATGATATTGATTTATGACCCTGTTTCAATCAAAACCCTCTTGAATGGTTTGTGATTCACACACACGATGATATGCAGTGGTGGGTCTGCTATAATAGCAAAAACCATCTTGACTTCATGGTCATGAAATTTAATGACATATTACTAAAAATATTGCACATGCCCCACAAAGTGCATAAATGCTTCAGGATATTGAGGTTGCACTATGGACCTTAAGATATTCATGAGCATCTCCCTATGCTTAGGAGATTTCTGAATTAACTCATAAATCGACAACTTCACTAGAGTTATCTGTAGGTTTTGGACCAACCTACTCCTAATGGTCACCACCAGTCTAGTTGGTGGGCTAGGCACATGATGGGCTAGCCTTGGAGGAGGTGTATCTTGGACTCTAATAAGCATTGGAGGTTGATTTGGTTGTTCATACCTCACATTTCTTGTGAAAAAATTAACCATTTTTATGAACCCCTAGGTTGGTGGTTCGATGCAAACTTGGTTTACTTGGCCAAAATTATTCTTTGGTGCCTCATTATTTGGTAGAGGATTTTTGTAAATCCTTATATTTTTATTTTTAGGTGCTTGTGGCTTGTTAACAAGAACCGTACCTCTCTCGATCATATTTTGCACAAGATGTTTGAAAGACCAACATACCTCGATGCCATGGCCTTTTGATCAGTGGAATATGCAATAATGATAATCCTTGTAGCCCTTAGGCTTGGGCTGATTTGGGTCCATTAACTTGACCTAAGTAATTTTATAGCCTTTGCCTCGCATAACTAATGAAAAATCAAAGCCAAGGACTCTGATAACTATGTGAATACGTGAGGTGGGTGTTCCTCTTTATTTTTATCCTTGTAATTGTTGTTGCATTGCTCATATGCGTAGGAGGAGCTTGGGCCTGATATTTTCATTATTGTTGCCCCTTATCCCCTTTTTGAAGGTTCAACACCACCTGATTAACATGGGCCGACTTGGCTTGATGTCTCTCAGTGCTTTTATTATGTTCATCCTTCTTATTCCTAAGCTTCAAGTTACCCTCCTATAACTTGATGTCTTCTATCACCTTAGATTACACCAAAGCCTCTTTGAATGTTTGGTATTGCTACAACTATAGCAATAACGATATGTGTTTGGCACAACTCTTCATGAATATTCATGTTAATTCAGAGGATGGGAAGGAGAATGGCAACTTTAACATCATTTTCATCCATCATTTTTCATAATCCATTATTGGCTCATTGTCATGTTGTGTTAGAGTGGCCAGGTCGGATAAGTTTATCTTATTTATGTTTAATGAGAAGTGTTCAAGAAATGCATCAGCTAGTTGTTTGAAACTAGTAATGCTATACCTCTTTAATTGGTTGAACCACTCTTGAGCTAGGCCTGAGGGGGTCATGATGAAGGTGCATAGGAGCAAAGCATCGTTGCTCTCAATATAAAAGCACATATCTAGAAAACTAGTCACATGATCCATTATGTCTTCCTCTCATTTAATTTTGTCTAGTCTAGGCATCTTTAAATGCTCAAGATATGTTGGAATAGGCACTGACGTGCATAGAGGTCAATTTTTTGATAATTCGTTCCTTGATTATCTATGGCTTGGATCTGTAGACACCTAAAACACATCATGTCAATGGTGAATACTCATATAATACATTGTACAATACCATAAGGAATATCTTGGATAGACTCCAAGATAGAGCAGTGGTTTTAACCACTCAATTTGGTCTCCTTGGCCTAATCAGTCCAAACAGCTATTGAGATCTATGGTCTACAGTATGAACCACTGTTGACACATATGGTTTATAGGCTAGACCACATATGTCATCTGTGGTCTAGAATTGAAGTTTAGTTGACCTTCATATGATCTTGAAGAAGCAAATTTCATGACATCACCTTAAGGTCACTCTATTGCAATGAAAAAGCAGTGTAAATGCATTCAAAAGAAAACAACATAAAGTTGTAATCTAGATAGAATGAAGAAAATATATAGCTAAAATTATGGATTTCTCATTTTATTAATTCATATATTTCTCCAAAATGAGATTACAAGGTTCCCCTCGAGGGCATTCACACATTTGATACATTCAACATTACAATCTTCAAGAGATCTAGTCCCTTGGAAAGAGGCCTTTAAGGTAAAAATCAATGGTGTAAAACTCCACTTCCCAAAATCAAGATCTAGTATTGGGATAACAATATTATGCCTCATTAGCTCCTCCTCCTATATAGCATTCATGTTCCTAAAGACAAGGGATTGAAATGGGGTTAATAACACCTATTTTATAGAAGAAAACCATGAAAATGGAGCTTCATCTACAACATTAAAAATTGATCAACATGCATGGAAACTGATATAATATAGTATAAATATATTATAAACTAATATAAATGCAAATAAAAATATTTGAAAGCAATATTAAAGGTGAAACAATATAGAAACAGTGACCATCCCTCATAGGGACAACTAAACCTACAACATTGGGGACCTCAAATCTGATATCAAAACTGCTCCAAATTGTACCAAATTTGGACCAAGGGTTCATCTAGGAATACTAAAGGGTTATATGGAGGAATTTATCTTAAATTACAATGTATTTTGTTACTGTACCTAAGTGTGACACCTACGTATTGCTAATCGTCCCCATGTGGGATGGTCACAAAATTGGCTTAGTTTTGTCACCTATTCCAATGGGATTTGGTCCAAAAATTGGGTAGGGATGTTGTTGACAGATGGGGCTAAATAATGCTTCAATTTGGATAGTTTGGAAGTAATATATCGAGCCTATTTCCCCTAAAATTGCCTTCAAATGAAGAGGGTTTCAAGTCTAGGGTAGGTTGATTTTTGGTTTGCAAAAGGTGAGGGTTTATTTGTGTAGCACTTCATTGCCTAAATATTCAAATATTCCTCCCTAAAATTGGGTGTTTGCACCTCATTTTATAGCCCAAAATGGCATATAGGGCAAAAGTGCATGTTTTTCCATGTGAGGTAGGTGTCACCATGTGTCCTAATCTTGTCATTGATTGGTAAGGGAAGGTTGCCCATTTGGGGCTCCCAATCTACTGCCTCACAATACATTTGCAGGTCCCCAATAAATTTGCGATGATTGGGTGCATTAATGGCAGTCTTTGATTGCCATTTAGCACATCCTTTGACTTTTTGAAGGGTCTTCTTAGGGTCTGTCCCACCTAGGGACGGTTATGGATGGTCATCCCTAGGTGGGACAATCACAAACTGTGACCATCCCTTGGTGGGACGGTCACTAGTAGGAGCCCCCAAACTGCCCTAAACTGCTAGGAAGCCTCAAAAATGAGTTTTTAAGCCTTATTTGAGCCTTATACCAACCTAGAGGGGTGCCCAATAGGGCTATATATTGCCGATAATAGGGTATATGTTATGCACTGATAGTCTTATCTAATTTACGCAATTTAGGTGTCTATAGATGCCCCTTTTTGGGATGTGCTATGTGCAACAAAGTTTTGACAAAAAATATATCACTAAATTATCAAATGATTAAGGTTTTTTATTAACCTAATCAAATTTGGATGCCTCCATTGTGACATTCTTAGAATCCTTTCTATTAACATAGTCAAAGGATCGATTTGAGGTATACCTTTCAACCAAGTTGTAATGATAATATTATGGGGCTTAGGGTATACTAAGTCTTGGTGCCTTGTATTATTGTAAACCTTTACATGGGTCAATTCCTGAGGTTTCAAGGAGGTCAAGCCTATTGATTTATTTCTTATGCTGATTCTTTGCCCCAGCATGGGCTTGAAAATTTATCTTTAGCCAAGATTTTTTTGAATGCATGGAATTTACACTTCTGAGTGTTTTATTATTGATTCAATTTTTGAATTCATTATTATGACTACCCCCTCAAGTGACGATTCAGTGAGGGCATGACCAATGATAAAGTGATGAGTCGTGTAGACATGAAAAATTGACTCAATTTCCTTAGTTTTTCTTCTAGAAAAGTAAGGTCATATTCAAGAGAATTTTTATCCTATAAAATCATCTCAATTCTTATCACATTTTATACTATTGGATAGGGCTTGAAAATATTTTTCCAATGGTATATAATATGTCCAATTTTGACATTTTTTTCCTCATTTTTCATGCCAACAAACCATAAATTCTTGACTTTTGGGAAAAATCACCCATAAATCAACAAAATCGCCCGATGATCGACAGAATCACCAGGCGATTTTGTCCCAATTTTTTTTTAAAATAAATTTTCTAAAATACAAAATCCATTTTAAAACCTCTTACTTGGTTTAGCCATCATTCAGATCAAGGTTATTGGCAAATAGATTGACATAGGACGGATCAAAACCTCCTCCATATTTAGCCTAACTTCCCAACTTCCTCAAATCCATCCTTGGAATATTTAATCCAGGCCCTTTTCCATTTTTCCTCCTAGTTAATTGATTGACTGATTGGTTGGTTGGACTTTGATCCCCTGATATAGTTTCTAAACTCCCTTAAGGATCCCTCGTATCAATTTGCTATGCAATTCCACCTCATGGTATCCTTATTTTCATTTTGTCATTGTAAGTCTTAGTTATAATCACCCAAATATCATCATAATTGCCTGGTAATCGATAGAAGCAACATGTGATTTTGATAGAAGTGACAAGCAATTTTGATAGAAGCGACAAGCAATTTTTTTAAACAGTAGGCAATTTCATTAGAGAATAGGCGATCCTATCTTTAGATCAGCTAGAGGCAAGGATTCAAATCACTATTTGCATTTATTTCCCAATTTTCTATTTTTCTATGCATTACATCATGCTCATTTAATTTATTACTCAGATTTAGATATTACATCTTGGTTTTCACCATCATTCTAATTAATTGCATCATGAAATCAGGATTAAAACTGCGTAAATGCATGACATAATAGGTTGAATTGTTATCATATTGTTCTCATGTTATTTCATATCCACTTTCATATAGAAATTAAGGCGAATATGTGACTTGGAGTACGAGAAATTTCCCTATTTTTCAAGAATCCTATTTTTTGTCATGTTTTCTATTAATTTTTCTTACTGTCAAAACAAAGGTGATTTTATCAAAACAGAGGTGATTTTGTCAGAGAGAAGGTGATCCTATCTTTAGATTAGTTGGGGGCAAGGATTCAAATCATTGTTTGCATTTATTTTCCAATATTCTATTTGTCTATGCATTGCATCATGTCCATTTAATTTATTATTTCTAATTTAGATATTGCATTTTGGTGTTCACCATCATTACAGTTAATTGCATAATGAAGTAAGGATCATAATCGCATAAATCCATAATACATCAGGGTGAATTATCATCATAGTATTCTCATTTTATTTCATATCCATTTGCATATAGAAATTAAATTATATCTCTAAATTGGAGTACGAGAAACTGTTATAATTTGCAAGAAACATTGTTTATGTCCTCTATTTGTTGTCAACTATTTTGCTGTAGGATTGTGACATAATCGCTTGTAATTTTGTTAAATCATAGGTGATTCTATCTTAACACGAGTGATTTTTTCTAGAACAAAAGTGATTCTATTGAAATAGAGGTGATTTTGTTCTACTACAACCCTCAAAATTTTCATCGAACATATAGCTCAGATAAGGCTTATAATTTCTTATAATTATAATCTTATTCATTGTATTTCATTCTATATTCATTGTTTGTTGTCTTCATTAAATCAAAATCTCATATATATAGTTTAGTTGCATAAAGTCCAAACTTAGATGTATGAGAAATATTTATAAAAATAACGCATCAAACATCTTCCAAGCCTAGGTATGGAAACTGCCATTAAAAGTTTCTTGGTGAACCCTTAATTCGTAAAAAAATCACCATAAGAATATACAACTAAGTGCCTCTCTTTTGAGGTGTAGCTCTACTATTTTCCATTCCCCTTTGAGGCACGGATCCATCAGCCTAGAGGAAAGGAGTACAAAAAATTTAGACTACATTATTTGGTGAACCCAACGTGAATACATAGGCATTTCTTCTGATTTCAAAAATAAAAATAACAATATATATATACAAGAAAAACAAAAAAAAAATCATCATTTTAAATTTGTATGTTTTAGATTCAATTATAAATTTTAGATACCAAATATTACTTTTATAAGTACTAAAGAAACCATGAGTCTTAACTCAAATCAATATGAGCCCATCAGTAATATTGGGAAAATTCAGCCAAATGCATTTGTTGATTATGACCAACCTCATCCATATTCAACATCATATTTATCAAAATTTTCTCATTTTTCATCCTTACCCCAACAAGACAATCCCTTTTCCAATCCTCTTCATAACGATATTATCTATTCTACAACATATCCATATTATGCCTATTGATCCACATACAATCCTTCTCTACCAATTCAATATTCTTCTTTCAACACAACACATCCATTTCAACAAGAAAATACTTCTCCTTCCAATCCTACCATACACTCACTTCATACTTCACAATATTCCTATCATCATTCTACCCATAATAAAGAAAAAAAAGGTAATAAACCATTAAGTCCTTTTATGGCTGAATTCTAAGGCAATTATCAAAAACCTCTCGAAAACCTTCACCACGTAAATTTACTAAGCTCAATCAACCAATGGATATAATCCTCAAGCATTTACTTGATAAAAATAGGATTGATTTACCTCCCATAAGACAACCTAATACCACAATAGATTGGTATAAAGCTAATCTATATTATGAATATCATAGAGTGGATGGACATATGACACAAAAATATAGAGATTTAAGATGTGCAATTCAATATTTTATTGATGAGGGTATTTTCCCTATAAAGTAATTACAATCTACAACTAATTATAAATATCCAATAAAAAATCAAACTCCTACACAACAAATACCCATAATCAATCAAGACATGGGGATCTCCCAAGAACCCCTATTCAATCATCAACAATAGGAAACCAATCAAATATTGCATCTTAATGTGTCACATCACAATGATATCACTAATATTGTAATAGAAACTACAAATGAGCAACCTCAAGCTCAATCAACTCAATTTAATATTCAAGAGATGGATTCCTCATTTGACAAACCTTCAAAACTATCTTTGGCTCTAGAGAATGATCCAAAATGGAATTTAAGCATAGAAAGCCCATATTTAGCATCAAAATCTCAATCTAAAATCCACTTTGATAGCCAAAAACAAGTTATTAATACGCAAGAAAAGATATCCCTTTTATAAGTATTACAAAGTTCTCATGTTCATAGGGAAATTTTTTTCAAGATACTTAGCCAACAATTTTTCCTCATGATATTTTCCCTAAGAACACAATTAATGGTGTAATCCCTCTTGAGGTTAACCATATTTCATTCTATGATTATGATATTCCTTCCTCTACTCCACAAGAAGACTCCTCTCTTTACATTATAGGATTTATTAAAGAAAAATATATTAAAACTATCATGGTAGATGATGACTCCTCTCTTAATTTATGCACTTATCAATTATTCCAAAAACTTGGATTAAAGGAAGAAGATCTCAATGAATCAAATTTTATTATAAAATATTTTAACAATGAAATTCAAGAAGATCAAGGCGCTATAATTCTTCCGCTTAAGAGTGGACCCAAGATCTTGGATACTTTTTTTTATGTAGCATCTTACCCTTCACTTTACAACCTACTTCTCAGAAGTCCTTGGATTCATACGATGATGGTTGTCCCTTCCATTCTTCATAAATATTTGAATTTTAAACTTACAAATAAAATTGTTACCATACATGGTGACCCAACACCATTTGAAGAATCTTTAACAGTTGAAACATCAATTTATATACATTCTCCATTGTCACAATTACCTCCTATCAATCACTTTTCTTCATCCATACCCGATCATCCTTGTTTACCAAATAACACCCATGCATATCTCTCACATATTCTCCCTCTATTTTATCAAGACTTGGAATATAGTGATAAGAAGGAAGAACCTTCTTATCCTTTTGATATTTTATTTTGTAACATGGTCAATTTTACACATAAAAGTCAAATATTTTGCTACATTGTTCTACATTATAACAAAGATTTTGCTATCACTACCTTTTACTCATCACCTTTTGTTCTTCATTTTTTCTTTCATTATTATTATCACATAAAGTTTTCTATTATTTTCCTCTTTATCATTGTCATCTTCCGTCCATCACATTTCTTCATCTACGTCTCCTTCTTCATCACAAAAATCTCAACTATCAACCAAACAACTTCACATACACCACAACCAAATTATCCTTCAAAATATCCTTTGATTTTGAATCCACCTTAGACAATCTATACTCAAATACCCTTGTATATTGTATATATATCATCTTGTATATACCACCAATTCCATCATTAAAAGTAACAAAAAATAAAAAAATCAAATAAAACAACTAAAAAAAAAACCAGAAAGTATCAAATCTCAAAAATATTTTAGATCATTCTACATTGTTATTCATTGTTGTATTTCAAAATTTTGAAGCTATATTTTCCTTTATTTTGAATTAATTCAAAAGTTATCTTGAACCATACACTAAATTTTAAAAATTAATTATTTTAACTTTATCACTATGATTATAAATCTCTCTTGTATTGAAGATCACTATTATTTCATTAAATAATATTTTGAGTTTTGAGGAAATGATCTTGCTACTTCTTGAACCAAGTACACTTTTACACATTAAAATGATTTGTTGCAAATTCAAAAAATGATACTACATAGTAGTATTAGTCTCTTGAATGAAAAGTTTCCCTTGCTATCCTATCATGCACATGGTCTAGAATTTTTTGAGAATTGGTAAAAGGACAAGCTCACCCCTACCTGAATAAAAATCCCTTGCTCTACAACCAATCCGAGCAAGTATCCCAAAAGAAAAATCAAGAAAAGAAAAAGAAACGAAAAAAAAAATTAAAAAGAGAATGAAAAGAAAAGAAAAGCAATAAAATCCCCTTGTTCAAAACAAAATGAACAAAATCCCTACCCATTAAAAGTGAAAAAAATAAGGGTGAACAAGCGTGAATCCCTAGAATTCTTAGTTATTCTAAAATCATGAGGTAAACCCCATAACAGGTGATTTGTGCCCAACTTGCTTGACATTGGGTAATTCCTTTTTTGCGTGGTGAGATGTCTGTCATATTAGCAACTTTATTTTTTATAGACCTATGTTCGCTTGTGTATTAGCTAGCTTTTGATGACTTGACTTACATAGTATTCTAGTACGGTTTCATGCACAAAAATCATGGTTAATGAACCCTTCACCTGCACACACATTGGTTCATTTAAGTTCACTTGCATCACTACCTTACTCAAAATTTATAAATGAACATTACAAAGCACACACATTTGATCCTTGAGATATTTTGTATCATCATGACAATCAAGATGGATAATGAACTCACTTATCACACACTGGTTTTTGATAAATTTGAATTTGTCTTAGAAATAAGTTAAAATATTTCTTTGAAATTTTTCGGACAACATTAGTCCACCATTACTTTCATATTAACACATTACATAGATATTTCTAAAATTTCAAAAATATTCAAAAAAACTTATTGCAAAAAATAACATGTAGTTCAAAATCACTTATCATACATAACATTCATGACTTTGCAATGCTGGTATAATTTCTAGGAATTATTCTTCTCAATTTTCACACTAGGAATTCTATACCTAGCGCAAACCATATTTCTAATTTTTCATGCCCAAAATTGGTCCATATATTTTCATAAAAAATTCATAATATTTTTGAAACATGTGACATAATGATTTATCTTACATTAATTTGCATTTTAAAAGAACAAATAATTTCATATCATCATGCAGTTCATTTTTATTTTTGTGATGATGGTATAATTCCTAAGTAATTATTTCATATAATTTCACACTTAGGAATTCTATTCTTGCGTAAATCATCCTTCAAATTTTTCATGCTTTGCTCAATATATTTCACAAAAATTTACCACATACATTATTTTTTTTGATTGGTAGAAAGGGTTTTGAAATGTCCCTGAACCTTGTACAAGAGAGATTACAATAAATCCATATCGATCGAGGTGGTCCAAGAAGAAAGGAATAGAAATCTGGCAAACCTCCACACTAGGGAAGGTGTCACGAAATCGTGACCAAAATGGTGATGTCGCGAAATCGTGACAAGAAGCGTCGTTGAAGCCAAAGGAAGAAAGGAAGTCATGAAATCGTGACAAGAAGCGCCATTGGAGCCGAAGAAGGGAAGAAGTCGTGATATCACAACATGTTGCAAAGTGTCACGACATTATTATCAAACAAACATCACACATATTACCACAAAAGCCTTAATATTATTCGTAAGCATACAACCATTCTTAGCAATATCAAAAACATTCCTCATAAACAGGATTAGCTTCGATACTTAGCGAGCTTTGAACTCCACCAATAGTCTCATAATATCACAATATCCTTTGAGTTTTATTGCTAGAATATATCAAACATCTTATATCAAAACAACATCAAACATTTCTTTCTCATCATAAAGCCTTAATATTATTCTTAAGCACACAATATTTTGGTATTAGCAATACAAAACTTCCTCATAACAGGATTCACTTCATGACTTTGTGAGATTTGAACTCCACCAACAGTCACATATCAACACAACATCCTTCGAGGTTCATTTCTAATCCCTCAAATCTATCATCACACAAAATCATATTTCTCAAAACACACTTTACATAATTATTTTCCTTTTATGTTGAGCATGATCAAAATGATCAAAAATCAAAGCATGATTACAAGAAATTATGTAACACAACCATCATAAGAAAATGCAATAAATCATCCAATAAATCATAAAAAGTCACATAAAACAAAGAAGATCAATATATATATTTCAAAAATTTTGAGTTTTCCACCAAACATAGAATTTGGTGTAAAAACTCGAGAGGGCATCCTAGTCAGTAAATTAGTAATTATTTTTTCTAAGACATCAATTTCACATAAACTATTCATTCTAAACCATCTACTCCATTTTTACCCATGTCAAATTGTAATAATTTCTACTCAAGTGTCTACACTTTTCTTTGATGCATTTATTCTTCATAAATACGTCAAAGAGGGGGCAAAATGTAGACATGAAAAATTGACTCAATTTCCTTAGTTTTTCTCCTAGAAAAGTAAGGTCATATTCAAGAGAATTTTTACCCTATAAAATAATCTCAATTCTTATCAAATTTTATACCATTGGATAGGGCTTAAAAAGAGCTTTCCAACGGTATATAATATGTCTAATTTTGACATTGTTTTCCTCATTTTTCATGCCAACAAACCAAAAATTCTTTACCATTGGGAAAAAATGCCCATAAATTAACAAAATCGCCTGACGATCGACAGAATCGCTAGGATATTTTGTCCCAAATAGAATTTTAAAAAAATTATATAAAAGATAAAATCCATTTTAAAACCTCTTACCTGGTTTAGCCACCATTTGGATCAGGGTTGTTAGCAAAAAAATTGAAGGTGGCAAACATAGGAGGGATCAAAACCTACTCCATGTTTAGCCTAACCTCCCAACTTCCTCAAACCCCTCCTTGGCCTATTTAATCTAGTCCCTTTTCCCTTTTTCATCTTGGATGACTGATTGACTGGCTGGTTGGTTAGACTTTGATCCCCTGAGATAGTTTCTAAACTCCCTTGAGGATCCCTCACATCAATTTGCTATGCAATTCCACATATCGGTATCCATATTTTAATTTTTTCATTGCAGGTCTTTGTTATAATCACCCAGATATCATCATTATTGCCTAACAATCGACAAAAGTGATAGACAATTTCGATAGAAGTGACAGGAAATTTCGTCAAAGAGTAGGCAATTTTGTCAGAGAATAGGCGATCCTGTCTTTAGATAATCTAGAGGCAAGGATTCAAATCACTATTTGCATTTATTTCCCAATTTTCTATTTTTCTATGCATTACATCATGCTCATTTAATTTATTACTCAGATTTAGATATTGCATCTTGGTGTTCACCATCATTCTAATTAATTGCATCATGAAATCAGGATTAAAACTGCATAATTGCATGGCATAATAGGTTGAATTGTTATCATATTGTTATAATGTTATTTCAAATCCACTTTCATATAGAAACTAAAGCTAATATGTGACTTGGAGTACGAGAAATTGCCCTATTTTGCAAGAATCCTATTTTTTTGTTCTATTTTCTATCATATTTTCTTACTATCAAAACAGAGGCAATTTTTTCAAAATAAAGGCAATTTCATCAGAGAGCAAACGATCTTGTCTTCAAATCAATTGGGGCAAGGATTCAAATCATAATTTGTATTTATTTTCCAATCTTCTATTTGTCTATGCATTGCATCATGTCCATTTAATGTATTTTTTTTGAATTAGATATTGCATCTTGGTGTTCACCATCATTCTAGTTAATTGCATCATGAAGTCAGGATCATAATCACATAAATCCATAATAAATTAGGTTGAATTGTCATCATAGTATTCTCATGTTATTTCATATCCATTTGCATATAGAAATTAAAATATATTTGTGACTTGGAGTATGAGAAATTGTTATAATTTGCAAGAAACATTGTTTTTTGTCCTCTATTTGTTGTCAACTATTTTGTTGTAGGATTGTGACATAATCGCCTATGATTTTGTTAAATCAGATGTGATTATGTCAAAAAAATAGGTGATTTTGTTCTACTACAACCCTCAGAATCTTCATCAAACAGCTGGCTCAGATAAGGCTTATAATTTCTTATAATTCCAATGTTATGCATTGTATTTCATTTTGTATTCACTATTTGGTGTCTTTATTAAATCAAAATCACATATAGATGGTTTAGTTGCATAAAGTCCAAACTTATGTGTATGAGAAATATTTATAAAAATAATGCATCAAACATCTTCCAATCTTAGGTATGGAAACTACCATTAAAAGTTTCCTGGTGAACCCTTAATTTGTTGAAAAATCACCATAAGAAGGTACAACTAAGTGCCTCTCTTTTGAGGTGTACCTCTATTATTTTCCATTCCCCTCTGAGGCATGGATCCATCAACCTAGAGTAAAGGAGTGCAAAAATTTTAGAATACAAGTCACTTGACACATATGACTTAATTGGGGTAACTCTTTGTTTTGCCCATGGTACTAAATACCTGTTTGGAGGTGATTTTCGACTATTTTGATGAATAGTTTTGGAGGTAAAATGGTAAATATTTATTTCTCGTGGAGCAGTCCAGCCATAAAGGCCTTCTTGGGGACTAAAATGTAGTCTTTCAATGCATCCAAAAATACTATGGGTTCAGTATTGATACCTCCTATTTTATTGACCATTCTGCCTTATTTTTGGTGGGTTTTTGGCCCATTTTTTTTATATATTTTTAAGTTGTTTTTGAATTTTTTATTTTTTTGAGTGTGAGGTCTGAGGACCCACTTGATTGCAGCCCATGGGAAATTTTTGTATTATGATGTATCTTTTGGTCATCATATGTTTCTTTATTGCTTTCAAATATGTATGCAATGCTTATATTTGCTATATGATGTTATGATGGATGTATAACATGGATGCATGTATTTATCCTATGATGTGATTTTATGATATGTAGAATGTAAATGTGAATGCATAATTAAAATGGATGATGTGATTTAATTTTGTATGATGGATATATGATGACTATTTGATGCATACTATGCTAGCACCATAGACTATACAAAATGTATCTTTATTATTTTGTATGTTTTGTTTGACACTATGTAATGGATTTTGTAATTTTTGATAAATATGTAACAATATGATGTAAAATGGAATGGATAATGTAATTGGGTATGATATATTTGGTATTTTTTAAGAGACTCAAACACTCTAGTTATCTAATCAAAATTTGTGTACTAACTATGAAATACTTTCTACAAAGGTATACACCTACTAAGATAACCAAGATAATCAACATCCCTATGTGTGCATGTGAGTTTATTACCATGATAACACATAAAGTTACCCTAGTGCCAAATGGGATTCACTCAGACCATATTTACTAGATATCACCCTCTACGAGTCTCATTATCCTGAGTGTTGTACTTAGTTGGATTAAACTACTAGGTAATATAGGTTACAACAAGCTAGCTCATCCTAATGCAAACATTGGTTTGTACAAAGCAAAATGCTTAAGTTATAGACATATCATCATGCAGGAGGATAACACCATTGACAAGTAGGCTATCCACCAAACCCATAATGAGGATCACCTTATGGTTCTCTAATCCCTTATTTTCTTTTAACTTTGAATTTTTTAGGGGAGTTGCTCATTTTTGTATTTGTTGAGCAAGGGATTTTTTGTAGTGGTGAGAACCACTATTTCTTTGTGTTTTTTTTTACTGGTGATGATAATCAATGTTTATTTTTTAATATTTTAAAGTGATAATAATCACTATTTCTTGTTGGAGTACTTTGAAGGGATGATAATAATTATTGAATTTTCTCTTTGGGATACTTGCCCCAGTGTAGAGCAAGGGATTTTTGGGTAAGGATGAACTTGTCCTTTTGTCAATTCTTAGCATATTTGAACCATCCACATAGGGGGATGAGGAGGATAACCTTTTTGCTTTAAAGTAACCTATACCACTTTATAGTTTTCATATTTCCTTGTGCTAGACTTGGATTTATTAATGTGAAAATTGTGTTGGGATTTCAATGTATACAAGCATTATCCTAGCAGGATTATACCTTCTAAAGATCATGATAGCTTTCTACAAAATATGAGAAGACAACTAGATATGGTTGAGTGACTGAAAATTTTAACTATGTTTTACTAATAATGACTAAGTGATAGGAAAATAGACATATAATATGGAATGTGAATGTAAAGGGTGTATGGAACGTAAACATGTGGTATAACTGACATATGATAATAATGAGTTTTTATCAAATGCCTAATGTATAGACCTAGTGCTAAACATATATGATCAATTTTGAATGATGCATAATGCAATTATGAGTATGCCTAATGTGCATAATGTTATAATGCAAGTGATAAGAAATGTAATGCAATTTATGAAGTGCAATGAATCAATTTTTTTTATATTTTGATGATTTTTGATGATGGTTTTGTATTTTTGATAAATATGTATATATACAGGTTGACCAATGGGCTTAGTGAATTCCATTGGGGCTTTTTGGGTGACCAAAGGGCTTATATATGCCTTTGGAGCATTTAGGTTTGACCTAGATAGTCATAGACTGCCTAGGAATGTTTTAGCTTGACCTAGATGATCATAGACCGCCTAGGGGTGTTTTGGGTTGACCTAGATGATCATGGACCATATAGGAGCATTTTAAGGTGACCAAAGGGATTATAGATTCCTTTAGGACTTTTTGGAATGACCTATATGATCATAGATAGTCTAGGAACCTTTTATTTTGACCTAGATAGTCATAAACTGCTTAGGAGTATTTTAGGTGACCTAGATATTTAGTGACACTAAGGAAGTTTCATGGAATGCCTAGGGGAATTTAATTATGACCAAAGGGCTTATATATTCCTTTGGAGAATTTAAGGTTGACCTAGATGATCATATATAGTCTAGGGGATTTTTTTTTTACCTAGACGATCATAGACTGCTTAGGAACATTTTAGGTGACCTAGGCAGTCAATGATACTAAGGAAGTGTCATGGACTACCTAGGAGAATTTAATTGTGACCAAAGGGCTTATATATGCCTTTGGATCATTTAAGGTTGACCTAGATGATCGTAGATAGTCTAGGGGCTTTTTTATTTGACCTAGATGGTCAAAGACCGCTAGGAGCATTTTAGGTGACCTAGATGGTCAATGACACTTAGAAAGTGTCTATGACCACCTAGGAGCATTTTATTATGGCCAAAGGGCTTATATATGCCTTTGGAGATTTTAAGTTTGACCTAGATGATCGTAGATAGTCTAAGAGTTTTTTTTATTTGACCTAGATGGCCAAATATTTCTAGGAGCATTTTAGGGTGACCTACATGGTCAACGACACTTAGAAAGTGTCTACGACTACATAGGAGTATTTCATTATGACCAAAGGGCTTATAGATACCTTTGGAGATTTTAAGGTTGACCTAGATGATTGTAGATAGTCTAGGAGCTTTTTTATTTGACCTAGATGGTCAAAGACCACTAGGAGCATTTTATGGTGACCTAGATGGTCAGTGACACTTAGAAAGTGTCTACGAATGCCTAGGGGAATTTTGTTGTGACCAAAGGGCTTATATATGCCTTTGGATATTTTAAGGTTGACCTAGATGATCGTAGATAGTCTAGGATATTTTTTATTTTACCTAGACAATAAAATATTGCTAGGAGTGTTTTAGGGTGACCTAGATAGTCAATGACACTTAGAAAGTATCTACGACTGCCTAGGGGCATTTCATTGTAACCACAGGACTTATAGATGCCTTTGGAGATTCTATGGTTGACCTAGACAATAATAGATAGTCTAGGAGTATTTTTATATGGTCATAGACCACCTATGGGTGTTTAGGATGACCTAGATGGTTAGTCACACTTAGAAAGTATCTACGACTACCTAGGGGTATTTCATTGTGACAAAAGGGATTATAGATGCCTTTGGAGAATTTAAGGTTGATCTATACAATTGTAGATAGTCTAGGAGCATTTTTATTTGACCTAGATGGTCAAAGACCGCTATGAGCATTTAGGGTGACCTAGACAATCAACGGCACTTAGAAAGTGTCTACGACTACCTATGGGCATTTTGGTGGTGCTCTAAGCATGAAATGGTTGCAAATGACTTA
Source organism: Wollemia nobilis (assembly GCA_028583015.1). Classification (NCBI taxonomy): domain Eukaryota; kingdom Viridiplantae; phylum Streptophyta; class Pinopsida; order Araucariales; family Araucariaceae; genus Wollemia; species Wollemia nobilis. The sequence continues at coordinate 3,256,178 of JAQPPZ010002979.1, forward strand.
CATTCATGGGTTAAGGCTCTTCACTTCCTTCGATAGATTCAAGGCGATAAGTTCCAGGTCTACTATGGCTTGTAATGATGAATGGACCTAACCAGTTAGTTATGAATTTGTCTCGCAAATTAGAGGGAAAATTTAAGTTTTGTTGGTTCTCTTTTAGAACTAAATAACCTATTTGAAAGTATCTTTGATGTACTTTTAAGTTATAAGCTCTCTTAAGTTGTTCTTGATAAACACGTAGATGCTCAAGGGCATTTACACGTCATTCATCAAGTAACATTAACTGATCTAAATGAGCTTTCCTAGTTCTATCATCATTGATGAATTCCTGTATGGAAATGCACAACGATGTAATCTCTAACTCCAGAGGCATGATGGCTTCAGCACCATACACTAGTGAAAATAGAGTTGCCCTAGTGGGCATCCGAATGCTAGTGTGATAGGCCTAAAGGACAAGAGGTAATTGATTATGCCAATATTTATGATTTTCCTTGACGATTTTCTTCAAAATGACTACAACTATTTTATTTGATGCCTCTACTTGCCCATTGGCTTGTGGATAATAGGGTGTGGAAAAACCATGCTTTATGTTATACTTTGTTGTTAACGCATGCACATCCTTATTTTTAAAGGGTGTTCCATTATCCAATATTATTTTGGATGGAATACCAAAATGGCATATAATGTTATGTAGCATGAACTCCGCAATGCAATTTATAGTCATTGTGGTAAGGGGAATTACTTCCACCCATTTTATGAAATACTTGATTGTTATTATGATAAATGTGTGATGGCCCAATGAGGCAAGTGATATTTTTCCAAGTAAATAAAACCCCCATTGTGCAAATGGCCAAACCGATTGAATTGGTTGTAAGGCCTATGAAGGTACGTATGTCAAATTTGCATGATGTTGACACTTCATGCACTTATTAATATAAGCACAACAATCTTGCTCTAAAGTTGACCAATAATAGCCCATGTTAAGAATGTGCTTAGTGATGGTCATGCCACTAAAGTGGCCACAACATGTACCATTATGTGCTTGGGAAATGGCTGAATATGACTCTTGTGAGTCTAAGCAATGAAGGAGGATACCTTCATAACTTCGATGATATATTATGTCTCCTAATAAGACATATTTTACCACCTTTTATTTGAATTCTCACTTGCGGCATGTGAAAATATAGGTGGAATATTACCCAAATTAAGATAATCTTTAATCTAGATGACCCAATATTGCTTTGAAGAAGCCTCAATATTATAAATTGTGCTATCCTTTTGATGTTTGTATTGTGTGAATGCTGATTGAGAGCATTGGATATATAGTGTTGTGCTAGTATCAAAAGGATTATGAGGGAATAAAACACCTTAGTTATATTTATCCAAATATTGGTGTAGTTGAAAGAACCTTTCATGGGAAGGCTCAATATGAATCATATGAACAACTGGTATAGCATTATGCTCATCATTCTCAGTCATAGATTGTGCTATAATTTTTACTTGGATAGTTGTGATATCATCTAAAGGGTCATATGGGATTAGCAACCCTAAGGAATCCATTGTGTCTGCAAAATGATTATATGAGCGAGGGAGTGCCTCTATATCATACCATTCAAATTTGACCAAGAGTTTGTCCACTAAGGATTTTTAGACTTGCAATATGGGATATAGACATTAGAAAATCCCTTTAACCTTATTAACTATAATCAAGGAATCACCGAATATTTTTAACTTTGTTTTTTTTATGATGATCACCATTTGAATGCCTATGATGATGGCTTCATACTTGGAATTATTATTGGTGCATGGGAAATCAAGTTTAAATGAAAGAGGTATAGGAGCCCCTTGTGGTGTGAAAAACACAATACCTACACCACCACCTTGCTCACATTTAGAACCATCGAAGAATAGAGTTATGTCTACCTATGACTCAGGCTCTATAGAATCAGGTGATTCTGATAGATGAAACACTCCACAATTGGGAAGTTCTATATTTAGAGGTTGATCATCCTATAGAGGACCCTCTCCTAGTTAATAAGATATGACCTATACTTTCATAGATTTATTTCCATTAAAATCTATGTCAAATTATGTCAACAACATTATCCATTTCATCGTGTGACTATTATGATATGTTTTACTCATCATGTAACACAATGGATTTCATTTAGATACAACATACACGGTATTATTGAGCATATAATGGCATAGCTTTTTGGTGGCCAATACCATTGATAAGAATAACTTCTCAATGTATGCATATATAATTTCATAGCTGACTAGTGTACGACTAATGTAATAGGTAGCCTGTTCTTTATGGAATTCATTATTTTGGGACAACATGGTGCCCAAATCCAACTCAGTAGCTGAGATGTATAAATAGAATGGTACTCCTAGTCACGGTGGAGCCAATACAAGCGATGAGGCCAGGTATTTTTTAATTTTTTCAAAGCCATTTTTACATTCTTTGTCCCAATGAAATGAGATCCCCTTGTGTAGAAACCTATTCATGGGTTGACACTTATCCGATAATTGTGCTATAAAGGGGTTTATGGATGCGACCTTTCCTTGTAAACTATGTAGTTGCTTAATGGTTGTGCGGGGAGGCATTTATAATATTACCTTGAACTTGTTTAGATCTACCTCTATGCCTCACTTGGATACTATGAATCCCAAAATTTTACCATATGTGATGCTAAAGACACACTTTTTGGGATTAAGCCTAACATTGTGCTCAATGAGATGATCTAGAACCTTACATAATACACCAATATGCTCATGACGTTCTACATATTTTTTCAATAAATCATCCATGTAATCTTCCAGGTTCTTATGTATATAGTTATGGAATATGTACATCATAGCTTGTTTATAGGTGGCACCAGCATTCTTAAGGCCAAAAGGAATGACCTTATAATAGAATGTCCCCCAAGGTGTTGTGAATGCTATTTTTATTTGATCTTCAAGATTAATGTGAATCTAATTATATCCAAAGAAACCATCCATAAGGGAAAGCATTTCATGTCCTGTTGTAGTGTCTACCAATCAATGTTGGGTAAGAGAAATTCATCCTTAGGACTCACTTTGATAAAATATCTAAAGTTTGTACAAATACAAATTCTCCCATCAGGCTTCTTGATGGGAACCATGTTTGAAACCCATGGCAGATAATATATGGAGATGATGAGTTCAACATCCAATAGCTTTTGTAACTCATATTTCACCATTAAGTCTATTGTTGGGTGTATTTTACATAACTTTTTCTTGACTGGTTTGATCTTTGGGTCCAATGTAAGATTATGCATGACTAGATTTGGATCTAATCTTGGCATGTATTTATATGACCAAGCAAAATATTTTATCCTTTCTTTTAGCACTCTTGTGAAATCATCTCTTTCAACTAGGGATAGACCTTCCCCTAGTTTGATAATGCGAGGATTATTAGTATTTGTATAAATATCCTTATCAATTGTTAGCTTAATTAACATATGAGACCCATCTTCCAACTGATGTGGAGTGGGAATAAAATGAATGTCATCAACGAGGTTTGCTTCATCCATAGGAAATTTAGGATCAACCTTGGCTTGATAAACATATTGAGTAGTGCTTGGAGAAAATTGAAATGGTTGTAACATTTTATTGCAAGGCCAGTACTCTAAGGGTGATGGGGTGAATCTTCCTAATAAAATTCAATTGCCTCAATATCAATATGCAAAGACTTTAATGGGTTATTCGGATCTATCAGTGGTGTATCTAAATCTATGGAAATCATGTTAATGGATACATTATCTCCTGCTCAAGGATGAGTGGGTCTAGAGATATGATGTTACCTCATGACTCATGGGTGTCGCTCTGGTGGAAATAGAATGAATAGTGGTGGGTTATGTGGAAGAGGGCGATCCTACTCTTCATATGGTAATAGCTGTCATCAGATGGGCCCTTGGATGGGGAATAACATATGAAGATAATATTCATCCTCATAATCCAAAGGGAACATGCACTTGTATTCATAATCTGAGCTAGGTAAGTTAATGGGTACGACACCATAGTCATCAACATCATCACTCTTCCATTCATGAAGAGGACCTTGGTCTTATTCCTCACTATTAGATTGCAAGGTGTGTGAGCTCTCCCCCATTTCATGGGGTTGGGAAAAATTATTGGATAGACCTTGATCTATCATTTATATGGGGAAATAATATCCCAAGGAATAAACATAATTTGGATTAGCATATGGGTTTTAGGTGAGCTTATCCTGATAACCTAGATATAGGTGTTCGAGACTCTCAGTGAGGATGTCCAACGGTACCAGTTTATTGTGTCCAAACCTAGATTTATCATATGTAAGTTGATATTTGGGCTGACATGGAACATGAGTACCCTGATCATATAGACCAATACCAAACCCATTCCAATTGTAGCAATCTAAGTACTACAATGCATAGTCTATATTTGACAAATAGTTTACATTCTCATAAAAGGGTTCATCATCATCTTCTTTCTAAGGAGTGGGTAGAGCTCCATACTCTAAACCTTCGTATATAAAATTCATTTGATTATGAGGTATACCAAGAGGTACAATTCTACCTATGGGAAGATGAGGTCTTCCCATATATTACACTATCTCCAGTGATGGAACTATCATGAAATTTCTCACCAGATATTCCCCTATCCCTATACTAGACATCTGGACTGTGACCTGGGATGGTGAATATGGATAAGATGGAATGGAGGTTTGAGGTGATTCAGTGTTCAAATTTGGAGGTAATTCCTCATTAATGACATGAGGAACCTCCTCCATGGATATGGTGGAAACTAATGGTGGGATCTCATCAATATGCCTCTTGAACATGTTCCTCTATGGAGGGTTTGATGATGTCAAAGCCTTTATTGAAGGTGGTGATGATGAGGATGGAGTGGATGATGATGAAAGTGGTGGAATAAAAGGTGATGATGGAATGGATAGAATCTAAACAGGTGCATTCAATCAGAAGTCTATGTGAGTCAAAGGTAATGTCAACTCTGGCATCTGTTGCAACATATTGTAGTATTTGAAGGGCTCTAGATCAGAAAAAACTATGTGCACTTGCCCTTCATAAGTGCATTTAAGATATTGATGTATAATGGAGGGGACACACTTCATATCTCGTATCCAAGGTCTTCCTAGAAAAATTTTATAGGCCATCTCACCTTCTATAACATGGCACAATGTTGATATAGTCCTTTGCCCCACTTGAATGGGTAAAACTATGGTATCGATAGTAGAGCATATTGTGTCATTGAAAGCACAAAGAGTGTAAGTTGATGCCACAACATGAGATGCTGGCAATTTGAGATGCTTCAATGCTTTGGTTGTTATGATATTACTCTAGGAACTAGTGTCTATGAACACTCTCTTGTATGTTATCTTATTTATACATGCAATGATGTGTAAATGAGGATCTACCACATCACTAGCTATTTCCTTAAGCTCATGCTCATGGAACTATATTACTGGTTCCTTGCACTATTGTACATGACCCATAAAATCTATGAAGGAGTTGGACTCATGTGGTTGCAACTCTATTGACTTTAAAATGTCCATAAAGGCATCCTGATGTGGAGTTTATTGTTGGATCAACTCATAGATAGACAATCACACTGATGTGGTCCTCGAGTTTTGTGTAAGCTTACTCTTAATTTTCACTGTTGGCCTAGAAGGAAGGCCTTGTACTACAAGTGGTGTAGTTTGTGACATAGTTGGAACATCATTCGAAGCTATAGGTTGTGCAACTTAACTTGGATATCTTTTGTTCCTGGTCATAATACTCACCATCCCAACATACCCTTGAACAGGGGGTATGTTCTTCACCTCATTCATCAGTTTAGCAGGCACTACTTGTACCTTGTGAGTTGGTAAAGGGTCTTTGTATATACCCATTTGTTTATTGGTAGGAGATAATGGAGCATACAATTGAAGCTCATTCCTCTCAATCATGTCTTGTACTATGTGTTTAAAACCATAGCACGATTGTAAATCATGTCCACATTTTCGATGAAATTTGCAATATTGATTCTCTCAACGTCCCATAGGCTTGGGTTTACCTATTTTTAGATCATTGGGTTTAGTATCTGGTAGATTAACCATATTTGCTGCCCATAATTGATTGAAAATATAATGCATGGATTCAACGATGGGAGTAAATTGTCACTGAGGGTGACGTTGTTTTTGTCCCTGATTCGCTATACCATTATTGTTATAACTCATAAGAGGAGGTTGGGCCTGATAGTTCACATTTTGGGGAGGTGTAACTTGAGGAGGTGCAGGGACATTTATGGCCACTTTATTGGTCGTAGTTGGCTTTGCAGGTGTCAAGCTATTCTTAGGATTCTTTGTCCACTCCTTATGAGGTTTGGTTATTTCTCCCTCTTGGTTTTTTATTTCCCCCATGTTTCTAGTTTGTGCTAGAGCTTCTTCCAAGGTAGGGTATTGTTGTAATTGCAATGTCAAAGAGATGGGTTTCAAGAAAATATTTGAAAAAAATGAGTTAATTTAGTCACTAGAAATAGATAGGGTAGCTTAGCCAAAGCATTCGCCACCTATTTCCATAGTCAGTAATCGTATCATACTCAGTTTGTTTCATCCCTATGAGGTCAGTTAATGTCACCTTCCTTTTGGTGTTAAAGGTAAAACATTCCAAAAATGCATCAATGAATTGTTCAAATGTGTAGATGCTATGTTTTGGAAGTTGGCTAAACCACTCAATGGTAGGACCAGATAGGTTACTCAATAAAGTTCTTAGGAACAATGCATCATTGACTTGTATGTTGAAGCACAAATTTAGGAATCTAGTGACATGCTCTTGGGCATATTTGTCATCCTTGAATATATAAAATTTGGGCATTTTAAAATGCTCAAGATAGACCAAGGAAGGAATGGATGGATGCAAAAGTTGGTTCTTTAGCTGATGCAAATTAGGCTTTTGAATCCCATTGCTAGATGTCTTACCTTCTATGGTTTCTAAGTGTGCAAGTAAAGCTTGATACACATCTAAGGATTTGATCTCCTCTTCCTTGTTTTGAACTTGTAGAGGTGGACAAGGAATATTAAGCCTAGGTTGGGGTGGTTTATTGACATCAGTCACACCTCCATAAGGTGCTTCTACATAATCCTCATTATGTTCCAAATCATCGTAAGCCCCATAAGGTGTTTCATGTATGGGCCTAAAAGGAGTAACAAATTCTTGTTGAAGGTGATCTATGTTTGGCCTATCATATGCATTTTGTTTAGGCCTACGAGGTCTATAAGGCAACACAATATTGGGTATAGGAGACCTATCTTGTTAGAAATTTGGTTGTCTTGGGTGAGCCTCTTGTCTACATGTGCTTGGAGTTACAGCTCCATGATGCAAAGTTTCTTGAATTTGTCATTCAAGCTTTTATTTCTCTAATTGTTGCTACTGCTCTAAGAGATCTAGGTGATGTTTATCTAACCTAAGTCAATTAAACTCAGCCTGGCGGTCAACATATTTGTGGATCAAATTATTAATTTGATCAGCTGTATTAGGTATAAGTGCCTTAGCACTATTGCCTTGTTGTATATCATGTTCAGGAAGATCCATGAGATCAATTACGTGCTTCCCTCAATCGAGGGCAGTCGCATTGACTTGAGGTTCTATCCTAAACAAGGCTTTATAAGAGACTACTGGTGTAGAGGCATAATGTGCTTGCTTTGACACATTTTTATGAGGATAATTTGGATGTTCCTTAGGTCTTCTCTCATAAATAAGGAAAGGTAAGGAAAAATAAGGTTGCCTAAGTCAAAAAGTATCATACTCATCATGATTTTGATACCTTGGAGTAGGGTGATTAGAAATCTTGAGATAACCATTCAACCCTACTTGAGGTGTGAGCTCTTTCTCCTATGTATGAATAGGAGTAGAGGTTCAAGTAGGCACACAAACACATAGTATTTCTCTATGTGGATGCACCTCATTGTGTGGTGACTCTTCTCGAAAGAAGGTATTTGTAGCATGTAAATTAGGGAGATATTTTCCCAAATCAGGACTATGACCTCCAGGGGTACCCCACGAAGGAGTCCCTTGTAATATAAGCCTTGTAGTTGATAGTCTAGGAATAAACATCCACTCATCTATTGGTATACGACTAGGGAGAGCAACTTATTTCTAGGGAGGAATGATCATATCCCTATGCTCAACATGAGGATGTTCTATATCCTCTTCTTTATTTTCCATAGTTTTTTCCATCTTGAATGGGCTTGGCTATAGGTACGTACCTATATCGCTCCAATTTTTTTGCATCCTTACCTCCAGGCTATAGGATCCATGCCCGAAAGGAGGATGGGAAAAGGATGGCATGGTACCTCGGACTGAGAGGCCTTGCGAAGGTCCCGCCTCTCGGGGGAGGTGTATTATGGTGATTTTTCGATGGATGGTGGGTTCACCAAGAAACGTTTGAATGGTAGTTTCCATGCCTAGGTTGGGAATGTGTTTAATGTGTTCAATTTTATCTTTAAACATTCGAGTCCTAGGTTTGGCCAAATGAATCTAAGTTGTTCTATTATGAAAATGCAGACTAAATGAAATACAACAAACAGATTTGAACAAAAAATAGAGAGAAAAAGCTAAATTACAGAGCCATACCTGATCCGGATGTCTGATGGAGGTTCTGATTCTTGAAGCAGACAGGATCATCTGGAATTTGATGAGATCATCTTCGACCTGTAGGATCGTCTCAGATCTGACGATTCGTCAGACGAATTCATTAGAGACATACAAATAGAGAAATAGACACAAAATATAAAAAATGCAACAATGCTAATAGAGGATAATGATGTGAAATGACAATAAGGATGTTAATAAGATAATCCCAAATAGAAATGAAAGTAAGTTGCAACACTTTAATAGCTAATCATGACCTTATTATGCAATTAAACTACATGGGTGAACTCCAAGATGCAAAATAATAAAGAATAATCATAAGATTAACTAAATACAGAATAATGCAGTAGAAAGTAATGAGGAAATGCAAACTCTGGGCACTGATTGCCCCCAATGCAGACTGCAATCGAGATCGTCTCGAATTGGTGCGAAATCATCTCGAATTGAACAGGATCATCCACGACGAACTGAGCTTGCTCCGACTAAAAAATACTAAGGTTCCTACAAATAAATTTGGACAAATATGGAGGCAAATAATAATTTAAGATGGTCTAATGCATGTAGAACTTGCGTTACGAGAAATTTCAGCCAGGGGGATGCCAAGGGGGAGTCCTAAGTTTAAATAGGCTTAGGAGGGAGGTTAGGAGGTTGGAGATCATCCCAATTTGGGAGATCTCCAACGGGGAGGGTCTCTAACGGTGCAGACACGCTTCTGCCCGGATTAGAGACGTCGTTGGAACAGAGGCTAATTGTGAAAAATCAGTTTTGGGACAAGATCGTCTGGACGTCCTAGTCCAGACAAAATTGTCCAATCTGAGGCGATATCATCTGATCGGCGACGATATCATCAAACGGTCAAAATAAACTCTAAAAATGGCACGAGAAAGGAGGAAACGGGTTAAACGGCGGTTTGGGAGCGGTTTTGGGGGTTGAAATTTGAATTTGAATATTTACTAAAGTAATTGTAATTATTTAAGGTTTTACTATGCCAATTTTAGGGTGCTACATTTTGCCCCCTCTTTAGCGAATTTTCTGAAGAAAATGCGTTAAATATGAGTTCTTCTCGATCTATGAGAAAGAAAAAATTATTCCCATTTTTAGGCGATGATTCTAGGTCGAATCGTACGACAGCTTACTATGGTGCCCCCTCCGTGTTTTTACCCAAATCGAACGTTTGAGGTAAAAACGTGGAAAAACAAAATTTTAAAATGTTTTTAATTGTTTTTGAATAAAATTAAGAAAAATAGGGTAAAACCCTAATTCATTGTTACTGTTCATTTTCCTAGTTTTTAGAGCTCTGGAGACAAGATGGTCGAGACAGCACATAGATCAACAGAGGTCCGGCGTGGGCTACGGGTAAGGGTCTAAACTTAGTTTAGAATGCTTAATTTTTAGAATTTCATGCTTTTTAGATTAAATTTGATTGATTTTTGAGCATCGCGGCCGTTTTTGGGCCGTCGACATTGTCGAGATGAAATCATCTCAATTTCATTGAAATCGTCTCGATATCGTCGATTTCGTCTAAGGGCGAAATCGGCGATAGGGGGACGATTTCCTCATGCAAAATCAGAGATGAATTTGCTCAAATTGGGGACGATATCGTCCAATTGTGGACGATATCATCATTTATAAAATTGAACTTATTTTGACTTGCATTTTTAATTAATGATTTATTAATGATTTTTATTGTTGATTTTGTTTATGTTGTAGAGAGGATTACTAAAGAGCAGAGAATGGAAATATGGCGGGCTGAAGGATGACTTGGCCACTCTATCTCAAGTAGAGCGAGATCAGCTGGCTCAGGTCAGCTTGCAGCATGTGGTAGAGATGCCATAGGTTTCTATAGATATGGGGCTATTGACAGCCCTAGCAGAGAGGTGGTATCCGGGTTCTTCCTATTTTTAGTTACCAATAGGGGAGATGACTCCCACACTGGAGGATGTATGGAGGATTTTGAGGATCCCCATACAAGGATGGCTAATCACTCCCATGGCCAATCAGGGCCACGCGATGATGCGACTGTGTGGCGATTCGAGCTTCGCCCTAGAGAAGGGCGGAGTGAATATCGAGTCACTGTGCTAGATGCCTGGGGCATCTAGACACACAAGTTTTGGCTGGGGTGGTAGGTGGTCTTCTATTGTGCCATCAGAGTTGTGCCATCAGAGTGGATGCAGGGTACCATGGCTACTGACAGATGTGGTCTGTGACATGAGAGACCACGGGTACAGGTTTGCTTGGGGGAGCTTTGTACTCTGCCGATTGTATAGGATCCTTCATGGGGTCATATACAAGGGCGGCCGATGTCTAGTTATGACATCACTACTATAGGTTTGGTGTTGGGAGCACATCACGATGCGGAGGCCGATAGGGCTTCCACTGATAGGGATTGATAGGGAGAGGCCCCGAGTTTTCTACTGGTGGCTTCAAAGAGGGGCACAATGATGGATAGATCTGCCAACATCCCGGAGACTACTAGACGACCTTGTCTTCGACCAGATCACCTGGAGGCCTTGGAGAGATCATCCAGGGTGGGCCGAGGATGGACAGGAGCTGGCTCACATTAGGTGAGTCTGCTGGCTGAGGATGGAGAGGGGAGAGGTGGAGCTCCACCGCTACGATCGAGTTTTGAGGTAGTTTGGTCTACAGTAGGGGATCCCATCTCTCAGAGACTACGAGTTTTCCTAGACTATCCGGGATAACACTACAGTTAGCGGGGCTCCAGATATGCAGCGATTTTGGAGTCAGGACGTAGATGATGCCCCCATTCAGCCAATGGATGGGGACGACGTAGGGGTAGCTAATGGCTACGATGCCTGGTACACAGGCATCCACCCTCCTCAGATGACGAGGGCTCAGGGTCCGATTCATGCAGTTGTGCATCGGATGGGGAGGCGGTGCCAGGCAGCCATTGAGGTAGCACGGGGTCATGATGGGAGAGAGCAGAGGAGACCACAAGAGCTCGAGAGAGGCCATGGTAGTGGGAGAGGAGGGAGGAGAGACCCCCTTCTCCACAGAGAGAGAGGCCACCATCTCCTGATAAGGGCAAGGGTGTGGACACAGGAGAGAGTAGTGAGATGGCTACTCTCCGGGCGAAGACTATCCGTCTCCAGGCATAGGTGCAGACTTAGCAGGAGGATGCACGATCTCAAGCGAATGCTACACAGCTTAGAGATGAGGTTGCATGCCTCAGAGCACAAAGCATAGGAGTGAGCACTCAGGAGCTGGTGCGGTTGATTGCTCAGACCATGTTCTACCAGGGTATCTACTTCTAGATGATGCCAGAGGGTCAGAGGGTATAGCTGCCAGACGATATTGCTGACCCGATCAAGATTGGGTCATCGAGGACTTCATATCGATCGACAACTAGGACTCACAGTACCACACATACTACGATGGGGCCACCTCGTCCACCTCAGGGTGAGGGAGGAGATGAGGCTGAGAGCTCGAGGGGTTCTCGAGACACTGCACAGAGGATATATGATTGAGAGGATTGAGTATGCCAAGATGTAGATTGTGGCATACCAATCTAGTTTTGAGATGATGTATATACATTGTTGAGATATATATATAATATTTTTGATCATATGACCTGTCTTATGATGATACATCTTGTTTATATGTTTTTATGATGCTTTAATGTTTGAAGTGTGATTGATTTGATGATTCATGTAATTATGTCGTTGGAAAATATTATGGTTTAAATGTCATGCTTTAAAAATTTAAATGAAATAATCTGATGTAACAAATTGGTTGTTGTGATGATAATTTGAAAAAATAAAAAATAAAAAATAAAAGGGACTTTTAACAATAATTTCAAAGGACATTGTTGCTATTATAGACCATTTCATGGAGTCACCGCTCACTCGGTCGTCAAGCTAATCCCAAGATAGAAATATTGTTAAAAGTAAAAGAGTGCTTAAGAGATTGTCTTAAGACTTTGGTGTGATGATGCAAATGATGATGATGATGATATTTGTTTTCAGACTTTTCATGAAAATATTATGCATGAAATATTTTAAAATGATTTTTGCTAGGCATAAATTCCTAAGTGTGATAAAATTTTTGGATAATTCCTTAGGAATTATACCATCATTGCAAAATTGAAGTTTGACATAATGACATGAAATAGTAATAATGTGCATGCTTTTTAAAAACATAATTGTATAACAGAATGATTTAAGTCATATGTTTTTATGATTTTAAATAAATGGGGAAATACAAATTGGTACAATGGTTTGCGCTAGGCATAGAATATGTAGGTATAGACTTATACCATCATCGCAAAATCCAAAGAAAAAAATATATTGTTGGTTTTATTGCAAGATGCATTTTTGACCTTTGATAAATAGAAAAATAATATTATGAAAATGTTGCTTGACATTATTTTTGAGATTTTGTGAGAAGATGTACGTAATTGCTTTTATACAAAACAAAAATTCTGAAATAAAAGGATAAAATCATTCCAAAAAGAGAAATATTTTTAAATTATCTCAAAGAGAAATGTAGATTTATAAGGAATCCTCATGTGCAAATGTGAATTCATTACCAATCTTGATTTATCATAATGATACAAAATCTCTCAAATACAAATGTGTGTGCAATTGTATTGTTCATTTACCAATTTTGAGCAAGATAATTTGATACAAGTAATTTGCCTTGACCAAATAAATGTTTATTGACCATGATTTATATGCATGTAACCGTACCAGGCTACTATGTAAGTTAGGTTATCAAGAGCTAGCTAATCCATAAGCTGACATAGGTCTATACAAAAGAAGGTCGCTAATGTGATAGACATATCGCCACGCTAGGAGTTACCCAAGGCCAAGCGGGTTGGGCACAAACCACCTGTTATGGGGCTTACCTCATAGTTTTCGAATAATTGAGAATTCCAGGGATTCAAGCTCATTCACCCTTCTTTTATTTTCAAGGGGTAGGGAAAGGATTTTATTGTATTTTGTTTTTGCTTTTCACTTTTGCTTCTTTTTTTTTTTTTTTGTACTTTTGTATTTTTGCTTGATATTTGAGATAATGCTGAAATATTGTTGTGATGATTCAAAATAACCTTTTTCTTTTTCTCTTTTTCTTGAACTTTTCTTTTCTTCCTATGCTAGGGATACTTGCTCGGATTAGTCTGTAGAGCAAGGGATTTTTATTCTGGGTAGGGGTGAGCTTGTCCTTTTGTCAATTCTCAAAGATTCTAGACCATGTGCATGATAGGATAGCAGGGGAAACTTTTCGCTCAAGAAACCACTTCTACTATGTAGCATCACATTGAATTTGCAATGAAATCATTTTAATGTGAAAAGATATACTTGGTTCAAGTAAATAACAAGATCAGTTCTCTATGCTCAAAACTTTATTTAATTCAAATGTGGACTTTGATATAAGAGAGATTAATAATCATAACAAATAAAATCAAGAGATTTATTCATGTGAATGTGAAAGTGCGGGATTCCAAATAAATGCTAATTTATCCAAAATAACTGAAAATATAACTGCAAACTTCAAGAATTGATAGGTATAAAAATAAAAGATGTTTTTGAAGATTTTGATGTTTTTATATTTTGATTTTAATTGATGAATTGAAAGAAACACAATGTGATTGTTTTGATTTTATTTTATATTTTTATATGAATTTTTAGATGATGGAATTGGTGGTATATACAAGATGATCTATATACACTATACAAGGTTATTTGAGTATAGCGTGTCTAAGGTTGCTTCAAAATCAAAGGAGGTTTTGAAGGATAATTTGGTTGTGATGAAGGTAAGAACAAAAGGTGATGAATAAAAGGTAGTGATAACAAAAGCTTTGTTATAATGTAGAATAATGTAGCAAAATATTTGACTTTTATATGTGGAAAATTGATCATGTTACAAAATAAAATGTCAGAAGGATAAGAAGGTTCTTCATTCTTATCACTATCTTCCAAGTCTTGATAATATGGAGGGAGCATATATAAAATATATGCATGGGTGTTATTTGGTAAACAAGGATGATCATATATGAATGAAGAAAAGTGATGGATAGAAGATAATTGTGACAATGGAGAATGTATAGAACTTGATGTTTCTTGAATTTCATTATTAAAAGATTTTATAATAACATTTGATTCATTAAGATCTTCTTCCTTTAATTTGAGTTTTTGGAATAATTGATAAGTGCATAAATTAAGAGAGGAGCCATTATCTACCATGATAGTTTTAACAAGTGTTTCTTTACTAGATCCTGTAATGTAAAGATAGTAGTCTTCTTGTGGAGTAGAGGAAGGAATCTCCTCATCATAGAATGAAATATGGTTAACCTCAAGAAGGTTTACACCATTAATTATGTTCTTAGAGAAAATATGATGAGGAACAAATTGTTGGCTAGGTATCTTGAACAAAGTTTCCTTATGAGAACTTTGTAATACTTCTAAAAGGGATATCTTTGCTTGAGGATTAATCACTTGTTGTTGGCTATCAAAGTGGATTTCAGATTGAGATTTTGATTCTAAAGATGAGATTTCTATGCTTACATTCCATTTTGGATCATTCTCTAGAGCCAAAGATAGTTTTGAAGGTTGGTCAAATGAGGAATCCATATCTTGAATATCAGATTGAGTTGATTGAACTTGAGGTTGCTCATTTGTAGTTTTTGTTACAATATTAGTAATATCATCATGAAGGGACACATTAACATGCAATATTTGATTGGTTTCCTATTGTTGATAATTGAATAGGGGTTCTTGGGAGATCCCCATGTCTTGATTGATTATTGGTATTTGTTGTGTAGGAGTTTGATTGTTTACTGGAGATTTATAATCAGTTGTAGATTGTAATTCCTTTATATTAAAAAGACCCTCATCAATCAAATCTTGAATTGCACATCTTAAATATTTACAATTTTGTGTCATATGTCCATCTACTCTATGATATTCACAATGTAGCTCAGGTTTAAACCAATCTGCTGTGGTATCAAGTTGTCTTATGAAAGGGAGTTCAATCTTATTTGTATCAAGTAAATGCTTGAGAATTATATCCATTGGTTGATTGAGCTTAGTAAATTTACGTGATGAAGGTTTTCGAGAGGTTTTTGATACGTGCCTTAGGAATTCAGTCATAAAAGGGCCTAATGGTTTCTCACCTCTACTTTCTTTATTATGGGTAGAATGATGACAGGAAGATTGCGAAGTAGGAGGTGAGTGCATGGTCGGATTGGAAGAATAAGTATTTTCTTGTTGAAATGGATGTGTTGTATTGAAAGAAGAATATTGAAAGGGTGGAGGAGGATTATATGTGGATTGATAGACATAATATGGATATATGGGAGAATAGATAATATCGTTATGAAGAGGATTGGCAAAGGGATTGTCCTGTTGGGGTAAGGATGAAAAATGAGAAAAGTGTGATGGAGGTGGTGTTGAATAGGGATGAGGTTGGTCATAATCAACAAATGTATTTGGCTGAATTCTTCCAACATTACTAATGGGCTCATATTGATTTGAGTAAAAACTCATGGTTTCTTTAGTACTTCTAAAAGTAATATTTAGTATCTACTATTTAGAATTGAATCTAAAACATATAAACTTGAAATGATGATTTTGTTTTTTTTTTTCTTGTATACATATATATATATATTTTTATTTTTTTTTATTTTTGAATCAGAAAGATGCCTATGTTATTCACGTCGGGTTCACCAAAATGTATCGCTCCAAATTTTTTGCATCCTTACCTTCTAGGCTATAGGATCCGTGCCCGAAAGGAGGATGGGAAAAGGATGGCACAATACCTCGGACTGAGAGGCCTTGCGAAGGTCCCGCCTCTTGGGGGAGGTGTATTATGGTGATTTTTTGATGGATGGTGGGTTCACCAGGAAACGTTTGAATGGCAGTTTCCACGCCTAGGTTGGGAATGTGTTTAATGTGTTCAGTTTTATCTTTAAACATTCGAGTCCTAGGTTTGGCCAAATGAATCTAAGTTGTTCTATTATGAAAATGTAGACTAAATGAAATACAACAAATAGATTTGAACAAAAAATAGAGAGAAAAAGCTAAATTATAGAGCCATACCTGATCCGGATGTCTGATGGAGGTTCTAATTCTTGAAGCAGACAGGATCATCTGGAATTTGACGGGATCGTCTCCGACCTGCAGGATCGTCTAAGATCTGACGAATTCGTCAGAGACCTGCAAACAGAGAAATAGACACAAAATAAAAAAAATGCAACAATGCTAATAAAGGATAATGATGTGAAATGACAATAAGGATGTTAATAGATAATCCCAAATAGAAATGCAAGTAAGTTGCAACACTTTAATAGCTAATCATGACTTTATTATGCAATTAAACTACATGGGTGAACTCCAAGATGCAAAATAATAAAGAATAATCATAAGATTAACTAAATACAGAATAATGCAACAGAAAGTAATGAGGAAATGCAAACTCTAGGCACTGATTGCCCCCAATGCAAACTGTAGTCGAGATCGTCTCGAATTGGTGTGAAATCGTCTCGAATTGAACAAGATCATCCACGATGAACTGAGCTTGCTCCGGCTGAAAAATACTAAGGTTCCTACAAATAAATTTGGACAAATATGGAGGCAAATAATAATTTAAGATACTCTAATGCACGTAGAACTTGAGTTACAAGAAATTTCAGCCAGGGGGATGCCAAGGGGGAGTCCTAAGTTTAAATAGGCTTAGGAGGGAGGTTAGGAGGTTGGAGATCATCCCAATTTGGGAGATCTCCAACGGGGAGGGTCTCTAACGGTGCAGACACACTTTTGCCTAGATTAGAGACGTCGTTGGAATAGAGGCTAATTGAGAAAAATCAATTTTGGGACAAGATCGTCTGGACGTCCTAGTCTAGACGAAATCGTCCGATCTGAGGCGATATCGTCTGATCGGCGACGATATCATCAAACGGTCAAAACAAACTCTAAAAATGGCATGAGAAAGGAGGAAACGGGTTAAACGGCGGTTTGGGAGCAGTTTTGGGGGTTGAAATTTGAATTTGAATATTTACTAGAGTAATTGTAATTATTTAAGGTTTTATTGCACCAATTTTAGGGTGCTACATTTTTCCCCCTCTTTAGCGAATTTTTCGAAGAAAATGCATTAAATATGAGTTCTTCTCGATCTACGAGAAAGCAAAAATTATTCCCATTTTTAGGCGACGATTCTAGGTCGAATCGTACGACAGCTTACTATGGTGCCCCCTCCGTGTTTTTACCCAAATCGAACGTTTGAGGTAAAAACATGGAAAAGCAAAATTTTAAAATGTTTTTAATTGTTTTTGAATAAAATTAAGAAAAATAGGGTAAAACCCTAATTCATTGTTATTGTTCATTTTCCTAGTTTTTAGAGCTCTAGAGACAAGATGGTCGAGACAGCGCACAGATCGACAGAGGTCCGGCGCGGGCTACGGGTAAGGGTCTAAACTTAGTTTAGAATGCTTAATTTTTAGAATTTCATGCTTTTTAGATTAAATTTGATTGATTTTTGAGCATCATGGCCATTTTTGGGCCATCGACGTCATCGAGACGAAATCGTCTCAATTTCACCAAAATCGTCTCGATATCGTCGATTTCGTCTAAGGGCGAAATCGGCGATAGGGGGATGATTTCCTCATGCAAAATTAGAGACGAATTTGCTCAAATTGGGGACGATATCGTCCAATTGTGGACGATATCATCATTTATAAAATTGAACTTATTTTGACTTGCATTTTTAATTAATGATTTATTAATGATTTTTATTGTTGATTTTGTTTATGTTGCAGAGAGGATTACTAAAGAGCAGAGAATGGAAATACGATGGGCTGAAGGATGACTTGGCCGCTCTATCTCAGGTAGAGCGAGATCAGCTGGCTCAGGTCAGCTTACAGCATGTGGAAGAGATGCCACAGGTTTCTACATATATGGGGCTATTGACAGCCCTAGCAGAGAGGTGGTATCCAGGTTCTTCTTGTTTTCGATTACCAACAGGGGAGATGACTCCCACACTGGAGGATGTATGGAGGATTTTGAGGATCCCCATACAAGGACGGCTGATCACTCCCATGGCCAATTAGGGCCACGCGATGATGCGACTGTGCAGTGATCTGAGCTTCACCCTGGAGAAGGGCAAAGTGAATATCGAGTTGCTGCACCAGATGCCTGGGGCATCTAGACTCACTTGAGTTTTGGCTGGGGTGGTAGGTGGTTTTTTGTTGTGCCATCAGAGTGGATGCAGGGTACCATGGCTATTGATAGATGTGGTCTATGACATGAGAGACCATGGGTACAGGTTTGCTTGGGGGAGCTTTGTACTCTATCGATTGTATAGGATCCTTCATGGGGTCGTATACAAGGGCGGCCGATGTCTGGTTATGACATCACTACTATAGGTTTGGTGCTGGGAGCACATCATGGTGCGGAGGCCGGTAGGGCTTCCACTGATAGGGATTTATGGGGAGAGGCCCCGAGTTTTCTACTGGTGGCTTCGAAGAGGGGCACAATGGCGGATAGATCTGCCAACATCCCAGAGACTACTAGACGACCTTGTCTTCGACCAGATCACCTAGAGGCCTTGGAGAGATCATCCAGGGTGGGCCGAGGATGGATAGGAGTTGGCTCACATCAGGCAAGTCTGTTGGCTGAGGATGGAGAGGGGAGAGGTGGAGCTCCATCGGTATGATCGAGTTTTGAGGTAGTTTGATCTACAACAGGGGATCCCATCTCTCAGAGACTACGAGTTTTCCTAGACTATCCGGGATAACACTACAGTTAGCGAGGCTCCAGATATGTAGTGATTTTGGAGTCAAGACGTAGATGATGCCCCCATTTAGCCAATGGATGGGGATGATGTTGGGGTAGCCGACGACTACGATGCCTGGTACACAGGCATCCACCCTCCTCGGATGACGAGGGCTCAGGGTCCGATTCACGTAGTTGTGCATCGGATGGGGAGGCGGCACTAGGCAGCCATTGAGGCAACACAAGGTCATGGTGGGAGAGAGCAGAGGAGACCACAGGCTCAGCAGAGGCCATGACAATGGGAGAGGAGGGAGGAGAGACCCCCTTCTCCATAGAGAGAGAGACCACCATCGCCCGATAAGGGCAAGGGTGTGGACACAAGAGAGAGTAGTGAGATGGCTACTCTTCGGGTGGAGACTATCCGTCTCTAGGCATAGGTGCAGACTTTGCAGGAGGAGGCTGCACGACACCGAGCGGAGGCTACATAGCTCAAAGATGAGGTTGCATGCCTCAGAGCATGAAGTAGAGGAGCGAGCACTCAAAAGCTGGCATGATCGATTGCTCAGACCATGTTCTACTAGGGTATCTACTTCTAGATGGTGCCAAAGGGTTAGAGGGTACAGCTGCCAATCGACATTGCTGACCCAATCAAGATTGGGTCATCGAGGACTTCATCTCGATCGACAACTAGGACTCATAGTACCACACATACTATGATGGGGCCACCTCGTCCACCTTAGGGTGGGGGAGGAGATGAGGTTGAGAGCTCGAGGGGTTCTCGAGACACTACATAGAGGATATATGATTGAGAGGATTGAGTATGCCAAGATGTAGATTGTGGCATACCAATCTAGTTTTGAGATGATGTATATACATTTGTTGAGATATATATATAATATTTTTGATCATATGACCTATCTTATGATGATACGTCTTGTTTATATGTTTTTATGATGCTTTAATGTTTGAAGTGTGATTGATTTGATGATTCATGTAATTATGTCGTTGGAAAATATTATGGTTTAAATGTCATGCTTTAAAAATTTAAATGAAATAATCTGATGTAACAAATTGGTTGTTGTGATGATAATTTGAAAAAAAAAAAAAAAAAAAAAAAAAAATAAAAAATAAAAGGGACTTTTAAAAATAATTTCAAAGGACATTGTCGCTGTTATAGACCATTTCATGGAGTCGCCGCTCACTCGGTCGTCAAGCTAATCCCAAGATAGAAATATTGTTAAAAGTAAAAGAGTGCTTAAGAGACTGTCTTAAGACTTTGGTGTGATGATGCAAATGATGATGATGATGATGATTTGTTTTTAGACTTTTCATGAAAATATTATGCATGAAATATTTTAAAATGATTTTTGCTAGGCATAAATTCCTAAGTGTGATAAAATTTTTGGATAATTCCCTAGGAATTATACCATCATTGCAAAATTGAATATTGACATAATGACATGAAATAGTGATAATGTGCATGTTTTTTTAAAGCATAATTGTATAACATAATGATTTAAGTCATATGTTTTTATGATTTTAAATAAATGGGGAAATAAAAATTGGTACAATGGTTTGCGCTAGGCATAGAATATTTAGGTATAGACTTATACCATCATCGCGAAATCCAAAGAAACAAATAGATTGTTGGTTTTATTGCAAGATGCATTTTTGACCATTGATAAACAAAAAAATAATAATATGAAAATGTTGTTTGACATTATTTTTGAGATTTTGTGAGAAGATGTATGTAATTGCTTTTATACAAAACAAGAATTCTGAAATAAAAGGAGAAAATTATTCCGAAAAGAGTTACAAAAATATTTTTAAATTATCTCAAAGAGAAATGTAGATTTATAAGGAATCCTCATGTGCAAATGTGAATTCATTACCAATCTTGATTTATCATAATGATACAAAATCTCTCAAATACAAATGTGTGTGCAATTGTATTGTTCATTTACAAATTTTGAGCAAGATAATTTGATACAAGTAATTTGCCTTGACCAAATAAATGTTTATTGACCATGATTTATATGCATGTAACCGTACCAAGCTACTATGTAAGTTAGGTTATCAAGAGCTAGCTAATCCATAAGCTGACAGAGGTCTGTACAAAAGAAGGTCGCTAATGTGATAGACATATCGCCACGCTAGGAGTTACCCAAGGCCAAGCGGGTTGGGCACAAACCACCTATTATGGGGCTTACCTCATAGTTTTCGAATAATTGAGAATTCCAGGGATTCAAGCTCATTCACCCTTCTTTTCTTTTCAAGGGGTAGGGAAAGGAGTTTATTGTATTTTGCTTTTGCTTTTCACTTTTGCTTCTCTTTTTTTTTTTTTGTACTTTTGTATTTTTGCTTGATATTTGAGATAATGCTGAAATATTGTTGTGATGATTCAAAATAACCTTTTTCTTTTTCTCTTTTTCTTGAACTTTTCTTTTCTTCCTATGCTAGGGATACTTGCTCGGATTAGCTATAGAGCAAGGGATTTTTATTCTGGGTAGGGGTGAGCTTGTCCTTTTGTCAATTCTCAAATATTCTAGACCATGTGCATGATAGGATAGCAGGGGAAACTTTTCGCTCAAGAAACCACTTCTACTATGTAGCATCACATTGAATTTGCAATGAAATCATTTTAATGTGAAAAGATATACTTGGTTCAAGTAAATAACAAGATCAGTTCTCTATGCTCAAAACTTTATTTAATGCTGATGTGGACTTTGATATAAGAGAGATTAATAATCATAACAAATAAAATCAAGAGATTTATTCATGTGAATGTGAAAGTGCGGGATTCCAAATAAATGCTAATTTATCCAAAATAACTGAAAATATAACTGCAAACTTTAAGAATTGACAGGTATGAAAATAAAAGATGTTTTTGAAGATTTTGATGTTTTTATATTTTGATTTTAATTGAAAGAAACACAATGTAATTGTTTTGAATTTTTTTTTTATATGAATTTTTAGATGATGGAATTGGTGGTATATACAAGATGATCTATATACACTATACAAGGTTATTTGAGTATAGCGTGTCTAAGGTTGCTTCAAAATCAAAGGAGGTTTTGAAGGATAATTTGGTTGTGTTGAAGGTAAGAACAAAAGGTGATGAATAAAAGGCAGCGATAACAAAAGCTTTGTTATAATGTAGAATAATGTAGCAAAAGATTTGACTTTTATATGTGGAAAATTGATCATGTTACAAAATAAAATGTCAGAAGGATAAGAAGGTTCTTCATTCTTATCACTATCTTCCAAGTCTTGATAAGATGGAGGGAGCATATATAAAATATATGCATGGGTGTTATTTGGTAAACAAGGATGATCATATATGAATGAAGAAAAGTGATGGATAGAAGATAATTGTGACAATGGAGAATGTATAGAACTTGATGTTTCTTGAATTTCATTGTTAAAATATTTTATAATAACATTTGATTCATTAAGATCTTCTTCCTTTAATTTGAGTTTTTGGAATAATTGATAAGTGCATAAATTAAGAGAGGAGCCATTATCTACCATGATAGTTTTAATAGGTGTTTCTTTACTAGATCCTGTAATGTAAAGATAGTAGTCTTCTTGTGGAGTAGAGGAAGGAATCTCCTCATCATAGAATGAAATATGGTTAACCTCAAGAAGGTTTACACCATTAATTATGTTCTTAGAGAAAATATGATGAGGAACAAATTGTTGGCTAGGTATCTTGAACAAAGTTTCCTTATGAGAACTTTGTAATACTTCTAAAAGGGATATCTTTGCTTGAGGATTAATCACTTGTTGGCTATCAAAGTGGATTTCAGATTGAGATTTTGATTCTAAAGAAGAGATTTCTATGCTTACATTCCATTTTGGATCATTCTCTAGAGCCAAAGATAGTTTTGAAGGTTGGTCAAATGAGGAATCCATATCTTGAATATCAGATTGGGTTGATTGAACTTGAGGTTGCTCATTTATAGTTTTTGTTACAATATTAGTAATATCATCATGAAGAGACACATTAACATGCAATATTTGATTGGTTTCCTGTTGTTGATAATTGAATAGGGGTTCTTGGCGGATCCCCATGTCTTGATTGATCATTGGTATTTGTTGTGTAGGAGTTTTATTGTTTACTGGAGATTTATAATCAGTTGTAGATTGTAATTCCTTTATATTAAAAAGACCCTCATCAATCAAATCTTGAATTGCACATCTTAAATATTTACAATTTTGTATTTTGGCTTGATATTTGATGGAGGAGGTGTATTATGGTGATTTTTTGATAGATGGTGGGTTCACCAGGAAACGTTTGATTGGTAGTTTCCACGCCTAGGTTGGGAATGTGTTTAATGTGTTAAGTTTTATCTTGAAACATTTGAGTCCTAGGTTTTGGCCAAATGAATCTAAGACTAAATGAAATACAACAAACATATTTGAATAGAAAATAGAGAGAAAAATCTAAATTACAGAGCCATACCTGATCTGGATGTCTGATGGAAGTTCTGATTCTTGAAGTAGATAGGATCGTCTGGAATTTGACAGGATCGTCTTCGACTTGCAGGATCGTCTGAGATCTGACGAATTCGTCAGAGACCTGCAGACAGAGAAATAGACACAAAATACAAAAAATGCAACAATGCTAATAGAGGATAATGATATAAAATGACAATAAGGATGTTAACAGATAATCCTAAATAGAAATGCAAGTAAGTTGCAACACTTTAATAGCTAATCATGACCTTATTATGCAATTAAACTACATGGGTGAACTCCAAAATGCAAAATAATAAAGAATAATCATAAGATTAACTAAATACAGAATAATGCAGAAAAAAGTAATGAGGAAATGCAAACTATGGGAACTGATTACCCCCAATGCAGACTACAGTTGAGATCATCTCGAATTGGTGTGAAATCATCTCGAATTGAATAGGATCGTCCACGACGAACTGAGCTTACTCTGACTGAAAAATACTAAGGTTCCTACAAATAAATTTGGACAAATATGAAGGCAAATAATAATTTAAGATGGTCTAATGCACGTAGAACTTGTGTTACAGGAAATTTCAGCTAGGGGGATGCCAAGGGGGAGTCCCAAGTTTAAATAGGATTAGGAGGGAGGTTAGGAGGTTGGAGATCATCCCAATTTGGGAGATTTCCAATGGGGAGGGTCTCTAACGACATAGACACGCTTTTGCCCAAATTAGAGATGCCGTTGGAATAGAGGCTAATTGAGAAAAAATAGTTTTGGGACAAGATCATCTGGACATCCTAGTCCAAACAAAATCGTCCGATCTAAGGCGATATCGTCTGATCGACGACGATATCGTCAAACGGTCAAAACAAACTCTAAAAATGGTGCGAGAAAGGAGGAAACGGGTTAAACGACGATTTGGAAGCGGTTTTGGGGGTTAAAATTTGAATTTGAATATTTACTAGAGTAATTGTAATTATTTAAGGTTTTACTACGCTAATTTTAGGGTGCTACAGTACCATATCTATGTACTCTAACTACTATGTGTTTATCTTCTTTACAATTTCTATGAATTTGAAACAAACAAACAATAGAGACACGCAAGCATAGAATTGATTATCTCATTTTAAATATTTTAAAAGTGAATCCCTAGACTATTTATTATGTTACAAGGATGTGTTTCTTTGTAAAGAAAATACTTGGCATGTTTGATATGTTGATGTAATACTCAAAATTTTAAGTGGTTTTCATCTATATACTCAGATCTTGACAATCGGTACTAAAATTACGGTCATGTGAACCAACCAAAGTATGGATATGAAATCCATACCCGATCAAGGAGCATATGTCTTTCTAATCCTCACCCAAAACCCCGTGCACAATGATACACCCATATAAAGAGGGATGCATGCTATTTTGCATGGTTAGGACAGATATTGGAGTTGGTATTGGCCAATGAAACAAGATTCATAGGATTTGAGTCAATGGATGGAGATGAAACTCATCGTCATTGTACTCTATCAGTGGTTGGGAATGAAGTCCAACTCGCCAATGTTTGGGAAGATCATGGTGTGTGTGTGTTCCTTTTAAAAATTTGAAAGAAATAAAATAACACTCAATGTTTATTCACTAATGCATGAAAGTGTGTTTTTCTTTCAAAATTTTTAGTAGCATAAAAGGAAATCACTAAAATTGAAATCCTATATGAACTTTAACCTTTTTGGTAAGTTTTCATCAAGCCAACTAGACAAAAAGCCTATATGAACTTCTGTATTTTTCTTCTATTTTATCTGATCTAATAATGAAATATTTTGAAAAGAGAGACTCTAACCTTTATATTCAAATAATAAGCGAGAAAACATGAAATTTAATAATTTTTAACAGTAAAAATTTAACTTGATAGTGCAGAGGGGTGTAAAAATGAACCTTAAAGTTGTTGTTTCTGCAAATTTTTGTAGAAGCCCTCTATTTTTGTGGTCATCCCTATCAGGCATGGTGGTATATTGGGGACCATACCACCCAGTGCCACCTAGCTGGTCGTCTCACCCAGTGCCACCTAGCAGCAAAGGGACTGTTTCTAATCAGAACGATCAGTACCTACAACCTGTAAAACCAAAAATGGAGGTCCAAATTAGCACCATCCAAGGGGATATTGAAATAAAATTAGATACCTTGATCACCACTGAAGAAGCGAATTTCACGACATCGCCTTAAGGGCACTCTATTACAACAGAGAAGCAGTATAAAGCATTCAAAAGGGAAATATGGCATAAAATTCCTATCTAAAAAAATGAAGCAACATAGGTAATAAATATGATGAAATTCTCTCTCTATTAATTTATCCATAGCTTCAAAACATGATTACAAGATATCCCCTTGAGGACTTTACAAATGTGATACATTTCTATTATAATATTCAAGGGATCTAGTCCCTTGAAAGGAGGCCTTTAAGGTGAAGTTCTATGGTGTGAAACTCCACTTCCCACACTCGAAAGCTAGTATTGGGCTGACAATATTATGCCTCTTTAGCTCCTCCTCCTATCTATAATTCCTGTTCCTAAAGACAAGGGATTGAAATGGGGTTAATAGCACTTGTGTTATAGAAGAAAACCATAAAACCATGAAAAGGGAGCTTCATATACAACATTAAAAACTGATCTACATGCATGGAAACTGATCTAAATAGAGCATAAACATATTATAAACTAATATAAATGCAAATAAGAAGATTTAAAAGCAATATTAAATGTGAAAAATTGCATAAATAGTGACCATCCCTGATAGGGAAAACTAAACTTACAACATTGGGGACCTTAAATCCAACATCAAAACTACTCCAAATTGCACCAAATTTGGACAAGAGGTTCATCTAGGAATATTAAAGGGGTCTATGAAGGAATTTCTATCAAATTACAACATATTTGGTGACTGTACCTAGGTGTGACACCTACAGACTACTAACCATCCCCATGTGGGATGGTCACAAAACTGGATTAGTTTTGTCATCTATGCCAATGGGATTTGGTCCAAAACTTTGGTAAGGGTGTTGTCAACATATGGGGCCAAATAATCCTTCAATTTGTTTGGTTGGAATTGATATATCGAGTCTATTTCCCTTGAAATAACCTTCAAATGAAGAGGGTTTCAAGGCTAGGGTAGGGTGAGTTTTGGTTTGCAAAAGGTGAGGGTTGATTTGTGCAGCACTTCGTTGCCTAAATATTTAAATCCTCCTCCCTAAAATTGGGTGTTTGCACTTCCTTTTATAGCCCAAAATGGTATGTTTTTCCATGTGAGGTAGGTGCCACCATGTGTCCTAATATTGTCATTGATTGGTGAGGGAAGGTTACCCATTTGGGGCTCCCAATCTACTGCCTCATAGTCCATTTGTAGGTCCCAAATCAATTTGGGGTGATTGGATGCATTAATGGCAGTATTTGATTGCCATTTAGTACATCCTTTGACTTTTTAAAGGGCTTTCTTAGGGGCCATACCACCCAAGAATGGTTATGGATTGTCATCCCTGGGTGGTACGGTCACCAACTATGACTGTCCCTTTATGGGACGGTCACCAGTAGGAGCTCCAAAACTGCCCTAAATTGCTAAGAACCCTCCAAACTTAGTTTTGGAGCCTTATGGAAGCCTTATTATAAGCTATAGGGGTGCCCAATAGGGCCATATGTTATCTATAAGAGGACATATGTGATGCACTGCTAGTCTTATTGGATTTACACAATTTAGGTGTCTACAAAGCCAAATCAGTTTGAACGACCATTTGTTCTAGAAAAAGGTATTTGAAGGACAAAATATTCCAAAGGCTTCCAATAAAACTATCCCAACCACCTCTTCTTGATATTGGCTTCTCCATGAATCCATCCCTAGCCCTTGGGTAATATTATAAGTACCCCTGCAAATTAGGGCAAAGAGATAGGAGGGAGAGCATTTTTAGCAGTGAAGCCCTATCAAATTGAAGACTCATCGGAGTGTACTAAGAGAGTGTTGTTTCTATTCATTTGCAAATTCATAAAGCACCATGCCAATTTGTGCTATGGATGCCCTAAGGAGCAAGAACATGAAGAAACACAAATTTGGACAAATAAAGGATTAACTGTGCAATTCAACTACCAAACCATTCAAAGGACATCAAGGCGACCCTTGATCATCAATTGGACAAGGAAGATCAAGCCCAAATACCTTTATTCAGAGGGTAAACTTATTTGGTTGCTTGTTGTGACTAAAAACCATGGTGTATAGTGCATACCGCTCACTCAAACTGTAGTTTGCAACTGGTGAAAGATCTCTTTACTATTATTTTTGTATTATATTTCACTAGGTTAGATTAAGCATCTTAGTGGTTTACTTAGCATTTCAAAGATTCTGACTGACCAAATTAAGGATTTCATTAGGTTTACTTCATTATGGCAAGTAGGATATAATTAGCTTATTTTCATGTTATCATGCTTCATTTCATGTAATCAATCTGCTAGATAGATAGTTGTACTTTCTATTTACATATTTCCATTAATTGTAAGGAAATAATCAAAAAAGGTTTAAGATGGGTTTTAGGCAATGGTGAGAGGATAAATTACTGGAATGACAGGCGGGCTAAGGATGCACCACTGACACAATATACTAACTTAGACCGAATCAAAGATATCACAGAAGAACTCATTGGCAGAAAAGTCTCTGATTATATGGTTAAGGACTAAGGTAGAATGAAGTGGAAACAAATAAGAATTCAAGGATTTCAAGGGGAATGAAATGATATTTGTAACATTATCAGGTAGTAGTTTATCCCCATGAGACCCAATGAAGATCAAGTGACCTAGGCTCCTATGAAAAATGGGCAGTTCACTGTTAAATCAGCTTACAAGCTTCTACTTGATGAATAGGATTTTGTCCTCCAAAAGGACTTAGTTTGGATAAAAAATTTAATTCCAAAAATTATAGTCTTTTCATGGCTAGTTATCCAAGGAATAATTCTAACCATTGATAATATGATGCGTAAAGGTATTTGTATCAGTAATTATTTTTATCTATGCAGGGTTAATTGGGAGACCATTTATCACATTTTTCTTGAGTGCCCTTTTTTCTTGACTGTCCTAAGTGGGGTTTTTCAAGCCTTCAATATTTCATGGGTTAAACCAGCCATCGTACTTGATTTGTTCGTCTAGTGGACTTGCCCCTTTTCAAGCCAAAGACTTAGATACATGTGGAAAATTTTTCTCAATCACTATATTTGGTAGGTGTGGTTAGAAAGGAACCATAGAGTCTTTAATGAGTCTATCCATGATCATCAAACTATCATTGCCAAGATCCTATCCTTTGCTAATGAGAATGTGAACCTTATCCCTTTTGATAGCTGTAAACCTCATCTATAGGAGACCACGATTGCTAAATATTTAAGCTTAACCTTGTTAGATGAGTTTGTGCCTAGGGTAGTCAACCCCAGAGCCAATTTTAAGTGGTCTCCACCTCCTACAAGTTGGTTTAGGATTAATTTTAATGGAGTAGCTAAGGACAATCCTAGTAGAGTAGGCACTAGTGGCATTGTACGAGATTATAATGGGAATATGATGCTTTCATTTTCCAAATATTTGGAAACAAGGATGAAAAATGAAGCTGAAGCTAGAGCTATGTGGAGAGGCCTTCAAATGACTCAAGACTTAGAAGGTGATTTGTGTAGACACCAAAATCCAGCCACTTGTAAGTCATCTATACCTTCCTGCCAGCCACGTGTCAGTCATCCATCCTTCCCGCCATTATTTGGCCCAAATCCACACTTTCCCACCATTATTTGGCCCAATTTCACTTTTCCCGCCATTTTTCATCCCCAAATTTATTTAAATTAATATTTATATATATATTTTAATATTTTAATATATATATATAAATAAAGTTTAAGTGATTTAATCTGAGTCGTCCATCCTTCATTTAATCTCATCCGTCCATCCATCTTAATCCGTTTCACAACCTAGATTTATTCTCTACCCTTGGATCCACTTTAATCTTAGCCACACGTTCAAAGTGTCGTTAAAACCCTAAAGTGTGCCCTAAGAGTAGATTATAAATTGAGTCACCTTGATGGCTCAAACCCTATCTATCTCTTTGGCTAAACCTACTTATCTTCCCTATCTAAGTCTGGAGTTGGCTATTGCTGTTAATCCTGAGTCTTCTGAGTCTTCTACGGCCCTAAGTCTGAACTAAACCCTTTCGCCGCATCCATCGCCGCCGCCTGGTCTCGCCGCGTTAACAAGAAAAGGTATAGATTCGTCTAAAGCAAGTAATCTTTCTTTATGTATTAATCTGCTGTTGAATTCTGCATTCTGTTTATTTTTATTTCATAAATCTAGGGTTTTAGATTATTTCTGAGGGCTCACACAGTGGAGCCCTCTTATTAGTTTCTAACTCTTTGATAATTTTAATGTGTGCAGGATTCTAGTGGTAGATCTGATTTGTTGATAGCAATTGCTTAAGCTGGAGTGGTCCGAGCCAAAGGATACAACGAAGCCCACTCATTCTATTGAGGTTAAGGATACATTCTTCGGAGATGCCACCACATTGTGCCAGCTAGGGTTTCGGAGAACCCTAGCACAAATTGTAACTTTGTATCACGAAAAGGGTTATAGGCCCTGTTGTACTTAAAAGGAGTTTCTAAACTCCATTGATTAATAAAAATCATTCATTTTGTACAACTGTTCTGCATTCCTTTAATTGTGATTTCTTTATTTCTGTTTGGCGTTGTATCTTTAATCTACAAATGGCGATCACGGTGGGACCCCCTAGGGTTTCATGTTTTTAATACTTGGGGCTATCATTGATCAATTCCCATTCTCCCTACCAATGGAGGAGTTACCAAAATGTTCACCCGTAGTTGTCTAAAACCTATCTCTTGGTTACTCCAATTACAACAATACAGACTTTTGAAGAGGCTTTGGCCCAAGCAAGTATCATAGAAGACATTAAAGTCCAAGAGGGTGTTTTAAAACCCCATAGAAAAGAATGGCAACAAAAGGGCCAACAATGAAATAATAATTATGGCCAAAACAAACAAGCACAGGCTAGTACAACCTCAAATGTTAACCAAGTTAATCAATGGTGGTGACCACCCGTAGCTCCTACAAGTAATGCAAAGTCACCCACCAATTCCTTACCATTCCCGCCCATCCTTTCTTCCATAAGTCGAAAATGAATTTTGAAGACTTATTCACCCCGCTCCATAATCCATATGATCCGGATAAGCCAATCCCGATCAACCCAAACCTGATTGACATGGATCGGATTTCATCTCCTCCATCTATTTCAGAGTTCATCCTTTTCGAGGAATTGTTAAGGGCTTCCGCCAACTACATTCCTCCTTCACCTCCACATTCACCTTCATCTTCTAAGCCAGAGGTCTTCCGGGCAGACATAGACGAGAGCAAGGCACAGGAGCTTGATGACATTTTAGATGACATAAATCCGATCCCTACTCCCCATCACCTTGAGGAAGGTTCCCACATGTCTATTGAAGAAACTATCGATGTAGACCTTAGTCCGGACCAAGATGGCACCCAAATTGTGAAACCGGCTAAAAGTCTATCATCAGAGGAACAAGAGCAAATGATTGCTCTACTCAAGCGGAAGAAGGAGATATTTGCATGGTCTTACAAAGACATGCCAGGCCTAGACCCTAATTTGGTTGTCCATAACCTCACCTTACAAAAAGATGCTAAACCTATCAAACAGAAACTTAGGAAAATGCATCCTACCGTGGCCCTCATAGTTAAATCGGAGATTCAAAAACTTTTGGATGTTAAATTTGTCGTCCCGATTGATTATCCTGAGTGGCTTTCTAACATGGTACCCGTTCGCAAGCCTAACGGGGGAATACGTGTTTGCACCGATTTTCGAGATCTAAATAAAGCGTGTCCTAAGGATGACTTTCCTCTTCCAAACATTGATACTCTTGTCGATACTCGTGCTGGTCATGAAATGCTTTCGTTCATGGATGGATTTTCAGGATACAACCAGATTCGAATAAACCCTGAAGATCAACACAAAACAACATTTACCACACCTTGGGGAACTTTTTGTTACAGGGTGATGCCCTTTGGCCTTAAGAACGCAGGTGCAACCTATCAACGAGCCATGACTTATATTTTCCATGATTATATGCATAAGATTATCGAAGATTATGTGGATGATTTATTGGCAAAATCTAAAACTCGACAAGAGCATTTTGATGTATTGGAAAAAGTTTTT
Source organism: Wollemia nobilis (assembly GCA_028583015.1). Classification (NCBI taxonomy): domain Eukaryota; kingdom Viridiplantae; phylum Streptophyta; class Pinopsida; order Araucariales; family Araucariaceae; genus Wollemia; species Wollemia nobilis. The sequence goes on from JAQPPZ010002979.1 coordinate 3,288,262, forward strand.
GATAGACTTCTAGAGCATAAAGTAAGGTTGAACCCTAAGAAATGTGTCTTTGGTGTTACCTCGGGCAAACTCCTAGGTTTTATTATCTCTAAACGAGGTATTGAGGTGGACCCAAACAAGGTCAAAGCCATTATGGAAATGTGTCCCCCAACTAATTTGAAGGAGTTGCGTAGTTTGCAAGGAAAGATTAATTCAATCCGTCGCTTTATTGCACAACTTTCTGATAAATGTAGGCCATTTTGCCACCTACTACAAAAGGGGGTACAATTTTCATGGACAGATGAGTGTCAGAAAGCCTTTGATGACATCAAGCAGTACTTAGCGTCTCCGCCAGTCTTAGCTCCGCCTCGTCCAGGGGTCCCTTTCAATATTTATATCTCAGCAACGGACTTTGCCTTAGGGACAATGCTTGCACAAAAGAATGAACAAAATCGTGAGCAAGTTGTCTATTATATTAGTCGAACATTGGTAAGCTATGAAACCCGATATGCTTATGTGGAAAAGTTGTGCTTAGAAGTGGTTTTTGCCACTAAGAAACTTCGTCATTATATGCTTAGCCATACAACATATGTCATAGCTAGAGAAAACCCTCTGCGTTATATGATGTCTCGCACTTATAATAACACTCGTACCGCTAAATGGATAATGTTGCTTACCGAATTCGATCTTGAATTCATTAGCCAAAAATCTGTTAAAGGTCAAGTTATAGCCGATCAACTTGCGGAAGCTCCACTACCTAGTGATCATCCTTTGATTATTGAGCTCCCAGATGATTCGGTATTTGCTATCACTGAACAAGAAGAGGACATCATTCCGGAGGAAGATGTTGACATCACGCTATTTTTTGATGGCTCTAAGTGCACGAAAGGTCAAGGCGCTGGAGTTGTGTTTCATACACCTCAAGGGATTCCCATCCCTTTATCATTCAAACTAGACTTCCAATGCACCAATAATACAACAGAGTATGAAGCCTTAATTTTAGGTCTTCAATCAGCCATAGCTATGAGCATTAAGCGTATTCGGATATTTGGGGATTCTCAACTCGTGGTTAAACAAATTACAGGAGAATACCAAGCCAAAGAACCTACCATTAAGCTTTATCATGATGTAGCAATGAAGTTGCTCTCTAAGTTTGATTGGTATGAGATCACTAGTTTGCCTCGTTCGACTAATAGATTTGTGGATGCCATGGCCTCTCTTGGATCATTGATTCCAAAGGACTCCCTTGGAGAGGTACAACCCCTAATCATTTCCACAATCTCTAAGTCTGCAATTGTCCGTGCTGAGTCTAAGGATGAAAAAGATGTTTGCTTTATCCATTCGGATCCATATGAGCCTTGGTCTAGTGAGATAGTAGCCTTCCTCAAGTTTGGAACACTCCCATCTGATTTGTCTCGAACTGCCCGCCGTTGTTTTAAGCAAAAGGCAGCTCGTTTTGTTCTTTTGGGGGATGTGTTGTATAAACGTGGATATGATGGAGTACTCCTCCGTTGTCTAGAAGCAGGTGAAACACATAGAGCTATTGCTGAAGCCCATGATGGTACTTGTGGTGGTCATTTTAGTGGAATGGCCATTGCGAAGCGTATTTTACGTATGGGGTATTATTGGCCCACTATGGAACAAGATTGTTGCAAATATGTTAAACAATGTAAAAAGTGTCAAGAACACGCTAATTTAACCCATATACCATCACAAGTTTTATAGCCCATCCAAAGCCTTTGGCCCTTCTCACAATGGGGTCTCGATTTAATTGGCAAGATTTCACCTGCCTCTTCAGGACAACATACTTTCATCATTACAGCCACTGAATACTTCACAAAGTGGGTTGAAGCTATTCCTCTAACCAGTACGACAGGTCCTAGAATTGTGGAGTTTATACTTCACCATATCATTTGTCGTTTTGGTATTCCCTCTAAAATTATTTTTGATAACGGCAAGTCTTTTAAGAATAAGGATGTTCGAGCTCTTTGCGAAAAGTATAATATCCAACATAGTTTCTCAACTCCTTACTACCCACAAGCCAATGGACAAGTTGAAGCTTCCAATAAGACCATAATTGCTATTCTTAAGAAACTTGTTAAAGAAAATCATAAAGATTGGCATACACAAATCCCCTTAGCATTATGGGCTTACATAACAAGCATCGGAACTCCCATTGGGGCAACGCCATTTTCTTTGGTCTATGGAGCTGAAGCAATCATGCCTCTTGAGCTCGAGATCCCTTCCTTGCGAATTTCTTTGCAGGAATTTATCGATGATGATATTGCTAGACAAGCACGTCTTGATCAACTCACACTCATAGATGAAAAACGAATCAATGCTTTAGAGCATTTGCGAGTTTATCAAGACCGATTGAAACGTGCTTACAATGCCAAAGTTCATCTAAGAGAATTTCAAGTAGGGGATCTTGTCCTTAAAGAGAATCAACAAAACACCAATGCATTGCCGCATCTTCGAGATAAATTCGCGGCTAATTGGTTAGGTCCATATATGGTCACCGAAAGAGTGGGCAATGGAACTTATAGACTTGCCAGCTTTAGAGGGAGAGGAAGAACCCGAACCACTTAATGTTATACACTTGAGGGCATTCTACGCATAGTTTGAATTTTATATGTACATATATACATGGCTTGTACAACAAAAAAAAAAAAAACAAATAAAATAAAAAGAATTTGCATTTCATTGCTAGTTGCATACATCTCATTCAAAAACATTGCATTTCATGTGCATACATCTCATTGAAAACCATAACATTTCATTTTCAGCCATAGTTGCATATCATGTTAGAGACCATTCTATCTTTTGGATATAAAATTTGGTCAAGCAAAAGTCATGTTGCCTTAATCAGGGGCACCTTCATAAAATCCATCAAACCGAATTGTCATTCGTACACCCATTTTCCATTTGCACATATTTACATTGCCAAAATGTTTTCAGTCACTCAGCCATTCCTAGTGTTTTAAGCAAACTTCGAAATGCATGTCAAAGTTCTCTAGGGCCATATCACAAATTACACTAAATAAAATCTTGAGTATTGGGAAATGATTTCAAAAGCGGTCTTGAACCTATCACATTTTCACATCTTAAAAACATCTTGTGTCAAAGAGAGATAACACCATCCTTGGGTTGTGCCTTGAAGTGAAAAGGGTAATCCTCGTTTGTCCTATCATGCAAACATAGTCCATAAAACAGTGGTTCTTACCACTATCACAAGCAATCACAAAATATAAATATAAACAGAGTAGTAAGGATAGGGTAAAATTCTCATCATACTTCGGTTGAGAATCCGATTCCCCAAAGCTCTAAGGAAATGAACATTTTTCACACACCACCGATCCCAAATAAGTTGTAAGGATCGTACTACTTGTCCAATCATGACGGATAGATAGTCATCCCCAAGGCTTACAAAGGTCAAAAACAACATGGACTATGGATTTAACCTTCACCGGGGCTATAGACGCTTGACTGGAAGTGGAGTATACTCATTGCGTGGCGATATGTCTCTCCTAAAAAAGAGACCTCTGAATGCTCATACGGACAAACTAGCTTCGGGGTCTTCTCCATAACAGGGTTACCTAATTTATGCAAGATGAGGTTAATGAACACACTTGCACACACACAGGTTTTTGATTGCCTAGAGTCACTACCATGCTTCTGATTTGGTTAATGAACTCGCATGCACACACATTTGGTCCTAGTTGAATTAGGCAGGGTTAGTAAGTTTGTTTGATACCACTAGCATGTTTGAGTCTTTGTAAAACAGTCTTCCATATCAACCTCCATATCACCCTCCATATCTTCTTCCATATTCATGTCATTCCATACGTCATCCATTCACAAGCCACCAAGTTCGGTGCCCCTGATTAAACAATTATGATAACAATTGGCTAAATCTAACTATCTAAAAGTATGAGTGCTTCTTAGTGCATATTTCATTTACTTAGTCTTGCATTAATCATCCATAGATTTACATATCATTTACTTAGTCTTGCATTAATCATCCATAGATTTGTATGTTATATACTTAGTCTCGCATTAATCATCTATAAGTTTGCATTCCATTCCATCACATATGCATCAAAAACATTAAAACATATAAAAACATGCATCACAAAAACATAGGCATTCACACAAAAGAGAGTAAAACACCAAATAAATAAAAGCCATGTATATATATATATATGTATAAAGGACAAACTGTACAATGAATGCCAAAAGGCTACAATATACAATAGAGCACCAAGGCTCATAAAGAGTGCATCTAAGCACTAAGCTAACCATCAAAAGAGGACCCCTGAGACCTAGTAGGAGCCCTAGACCTAGTGGTGTGCCTAGACTCACTACGCCTAGAGACAGAGGAGGATGGAGGATCAGGCAACACAATGTGATGCCTAAACAATGTGTCCTCCAGAGCCTCAATGTAACGAGTCCTAGACCTAAGCCTAGCTATGTCTATCCCATGCCGTCGCTCCCGCTTCGTATCGTTATCAACACCTTGGCCATCTTATGCCCTATCTCATCCAACTCCACCCTACAGGCACCTTGAGGATGCGGTATACATCCTCAAGCGTCACCGTCATCTCTCCAGTCGGGAGCTGGAACGTCCCCCAATCTGGATCCCACCTCTCGGCCAAAGCCGAGAGGTACCCCTCATCCGCTCGAACTACCTCCAACCGGGCTGCCTCCGCTAGCCCCACTGCATCCAATATCTCCCAGTCTACCTGGGACAACGACCTCCTCATCCCCGAAATGATAGGGGAGAATCGGTGTCGTGCCTCTAACACCCTAAGCTGCAAAACAACAAAACAAAAATTTGTTACAAATTTTTTCGAAAAAAAAAAAAACACATAATAAGTACTTGCTTAAATGAACAAATACCTCAGCTGGCTGCACTGGCGCGTCCGCTCCCATCTCCGCCATAGCTCCCGCGTGCTTCACTCTCCCACACAACCTTTCACTCCACTTCACTCCACTCCCTCAGACGCACTTCTCTTAAGCTCGAACGCACAAATGAGCGAAATTCTCGCTGAAACTATTTAAATAGCTGATTTTGGTGCCCTGAAACGTAGTAGGGCATTTCATGGCGGATTCAGACGCAGTCCTGCATCTGCAGAGCGCCTAAACACCGGCGGGCGTCTCTGCCAACCACAAACGCAGACCGACGTTTGGTGTCAGTATTGAATAAAGGAACAAAACTTACAAAATTGAAGCTTACCTCCTCCAAATTTCATCAAATTGCATTCATCCATTCTTCTTATCATAATAAAACATTTTGTGAAGGTTACAACAGCTTTTGGACACAAATTTTGTCATTTCGCTCAAAAAGCGCATCATTCATCATTGTTTTACAAATTGGGTTAAAAATATTCAAAACCTTCACAAAATTAACCACATTCATCAATTCTTCTGATCTATCGTCAATTTCATTCATTCTTCTTTCATCATGCATATTTTTGCCAAATCAAATTAAAGTAAACCTCGTATCTAGTGGTATATTCTATCACCTTGGCGATTGCAACGATTTGAATCCATGCAATTCGGTAAGAGGATTAAACCACCATAAGGACACTTACCATTTATCATCATCAATTATTTCACTGTTTGAAAATTGGAAATCAATTTTGGGTATTCTACTTTTCAAGTGACCTCATACCAAGATTAATTTGCTCAACAGTTGTCATTGATGGCCTAGTTCATGGGGCCTTAAACATGGACAATCTTTCATATCGTCATTATTTTAAGTCTTGCTAGAGATTGTGGCTACCTAGGTTGATTGGTTCCGACCCGAGGAATTATCCATACAGTCACTAGGAGCATCTCTGAGTTTTGGACTCTTTCATGCATCTTTCATCTCTCCATATCAATGGCGCCAACAAGGCAATTTCATCAACAGTATGGATTCACACACAGGAGTTGGGGCATCCGTTATCAATTTCTAATTTTCCTATAGTGGAATTCATCTTACATGATCATGGAATTTACAGTTTGGCAAAAATCCCTTTATAACCGTTGGGGCAGAAAACGGTCCATCTTTCACATCACTCATATCGTCTTCAATCATATTCTTTTCTCGGTTTGTACACCAACCCCTTTTCTCGTTGGGACATAAACAGATGGTGCATGCACCAACCCTTTTTTTCACCGTTGGGGCAAAAACGGTTCATTATCTTCCGATTTCTTCCAATTGGCTTGTGAGAACCATTCTCGCTCGCCAATTGAGGGGGTAAGCTGAAAAATTTTAAATATTCTTTTATTCTTTGGTCTTCAAAGTTGTGCTTTAGTCTTGAGAGAGAGTTGCGTCTGATCCAGCTTTTCAGGTGTCTTAAGTTTTTGTGCTACATTGTGTCTTCACACAAAGCAGCTCAAAAAGGGGCATCTCGTAGACACCAAAATCCAGCCACTTGTAAGTCATCTATACCTTCCTGCCAGCCACGTGTCAGTCATCCATCCTTCCCGCCATTATTTGGCCCAAATCCACACTTTCCCACCATTATTTGGCCCAATTTCACTTTTCTCGCCATTTTTCATCCCCAAATTTATTTAAATTAATATTTATATATATATTTTTAATATTTTAATATATTTTAATATATATATAAATAAAGTTTAAGTGATTTAATCTGAGCCGTCCATCCTTCATTTAATCTCATCCGTCCATCCATCTTAATCCGTTTCACAACCTAGATTTATTCTCTACCCTTGGATCCACTTTAATCTTAGCCACACGTTCAAAGTGTCGTTAAAACCCTAAAGTGTGCCCTAAGAGTAGATTATAAATTGAGTCACCTTGATGGCTCAAACCCTATCTATCTCTTCGGCTAAACCTACTTATCTTCCCTATCTAAGTCTGGAGTTGGCTATTGCTGTTAATCCTGAGTCTTCTGAGTCTTCTACGGCCCTAAGTCTGAACTAAACCCTTTCGCCGCATCCATCGCCGCCGCCTGGTCTCGCCGCGTTAACAGGAAAAGGTATAGATTCGTCTAAAGCAAGTAATATTTCTTTATGTATTAATCTGCTGTTGAATTCTGCATTCTGTTTATTTTTATTTCATAAATCTAGGGTTTTAGACTGTTTCTGAGGGCTCACACAGTGGAGCCCTCTTATTAGTTTCTAACTCTTTGATAATTTTAATGTGTGCAGGATTCTAGTGGTAGATCTGATTTGTTGATAGCAGCTGCTTAAGCTGGAGTGGTCCGAGCCAAAGGATACAACGAAGCCCACTCATTCTGTTGAGGTTAAGGATACATTCTTCGGAGACGCCACCACATTGTGCCGGCTAGGGTTTCGGAGAACCCTAGCACAAATTGTAACTTTGTATCACGAAAAGGGTTACAGTCCCTGTTGTACTTAAAAGGAGTTTCTAAACTCCATTGATTAATAAAAATCATTCATTTTGTACAACTGTTCTGCATTCCTTTATTGTGATTTCTTTATTTCTGTTTGGCGTTGTATCTTTAATCTACAATTTGATCATAGAAGGAGACTCTATGCATGTTATAAATCTCCTTAATAATTGGAAAACACCTCCTTGGAGGATTAAAACAATTTTTAAAGAGGCTAGGATCCTTTTCCAGGGAAGACAGGATAGAAAATCCCAACATGTCTTTCGGGAAGCTAACAAAATTGTTGATAAGCTGGCAAATTTGGGTGTCGATGGTGACAAAGTTTTCAAATGGGAACACGGTGTCCCAAGTGAAGTAGAGGAGCTTATTCAACAAGAACTCCAAGAATGATAGTTGAATTTACCAATAGGGAAGAAACTATAAGTTTGAAGGCTAGGAGTATTCTCGTCTCTTTTTTGAATTGGACTCACAATAAAAATTATCTGAGATGTCAGTCTTCATGGATGCTACTTGGAAATACCACAAAGACTAATGGGGATAGTCACATGTCAAATAACATGGCTCCTAGTCATCTTAGTAAATTAAGGTTGGTTGATAATCACATGGAAGGAAATAAACGACAATATAAGACTTCGAACCAAAGCCACGTGGACCACCAGATAGCCATCGCCATAAATCTAGCCAACAGGTTCACTTCTCCAAGGCTGATTGGCCAAGATAGTATGTGGTACCAAAGCATGTCATATACAAAAGAAAGCAATTACCAAAGAACTATTAAGAGTAATTGTTAGTACAGAGCTTGTGGGAGTTTTTTCAGTACTCTGCTATGTGTGTTTGTAGCTTTTTGTTTCTCCATTGTCTCAAGGAAGGGATCCGTGTCTGTTTCTTTTTTGTAATTATGATGAATGTGTGTTTTCTTGGGGTATACCCAAAATGTTGTATGGGAAGTTTATTTTTGATAACAGGCTATGTGCCTTACCGGATGTAATGGCTTTGGAAGCATGTAGATTTTACATATATAGGATCCTTAGTAAGGATATGTTCATCAATAACCCTAGGCTGATTTTTGTAAAAGGTTTTGGGTCAAATTGTAAAATCCGGTATTAATGCTATAGTAGCTTATCTACCAAAAAAAACATATTCCTATTAATATTTTCAAGTATTGTATATGCTTAGCATGTTTTATCCACTTTCTTGATTATATTAGTGTTATGGCATCTTTATGTTCACATTCCTTAAAGGGCCTCATCATGAGAGGTTGCCTATGCTATTAATGCTTTTATGTTGTTTCTTGACCATAGGAAGCAGATTTGAAGGAGATTCAACCATCCAATTCCTTCCTCAACATGAAGAAGAGGGTCAACTCCACCCTAGAGCAGTTTGTGTCACCCCGAATGGCCTAAAACTCACATTTACCCTTGAGAGGGAACATATTGCTTTCTCCTACTGTAATAAGAGTATCAAAATGATATCCCTAGGAGGGATGTAACTGTATCTAGAATTGGTTTCTTTATAATGGAATAAAAGTGTTCTTCTTCCCATTTATTGTCAATTTTGTATGCATCTTCTTTGTTACTCTTGTTTCCTTTTATGTAGTAGGAAGCATAGGTGTGAGGCTATTTTGGTGGTCACAATTGGTGATCATGATGGAAATCTGCATTTTTAGCATCTCATTTTTGATAGTTTTGTGCTATTTTTATATTAGATGCAAATTGTGGTTGACAGCTATGATATCATTGTTGGACCACAGCTTCAAGACGCGGTCTACGGTAGAAACTGCACAACAGATCTACGGTTTACAACAAACACAACAGATAGTAGGAGTTAAAAGATAAATAAAATGAGGACCTGAGGTAGGCCCTTATAAAACTCTCTATCTCTATATTTTGCCTCTGTGTTTTTCCAGAATAGAGAAATTGAAACCTAAATTGATTAAGGATAAAAAAAATAAAATTTGATTAGGTCCTTAGGGTTTCTTTTTCTATATTTTAGCTAGGTGCTACTAGGAACAACGGACCTTTGAGTGTAGTCCACCCTAGAATCTAGTGTGCTAGGTTAAATTGTATTTTTATTTGCATGTCTAAGGCCTAATCAATGGCCATTTACATCATAAGGTATACCATCGAAAATAGCATGTAGGATGTAGCTAGCATTTTTTGAATTTGAAAAGTTCTTTTGTTGCATAACACATAAGAAATGAGCATGGATGTTGTATGATGCATTTCCTTTTTCATGCAACAATTAAAAAGAACCACACACACCACGTTCCAAAGTAAACACTAGTGAGTTGGAAGTCACATCCAACCACTAGTAGGGTTCAACAACGGTGGGGGTGATTTCCATCCGTTGGTTCAAATCCCACATACCTATGTTCTAGACCAATATCGAATTTGAGAACCTTTCGTACCATGGAAAATTTGCATGTATTCTCTTCAATGGGTATAATGCTGACTGTGGAAAAATGGGTGAGGATATGGGAGGACATGTGCTACCTGACCGTGTTTGGGCTTCATTACCACACATTATGGGTTGGATTACGTGACTTTGAGTTCATAGGCAAGTTTTCAAGCTGTAAGTGTATAGGTGAAAGCCAATTAAATTGAGATTATCATCCAACAAGTTTTCAAACATGATAAGAGTTCTCTACTGATACAACAAATTTGAAATAACATCAAGCATTTTAGGGCTCACATTTAAAATTTAATTCAAAATAATCACTATTGTATACCTTTTTTGCATAATAAAAGATAAATCACACACTAGGTGCACCATGGTGGAGACACGGGGAGGTCAAAAAAGGCTTAATATTGACACCATTGACCAAGCCCCAATAGATTCACAACAAAATGTGTCAAACCCTCACCCACATGCAATTATTGAATGTCGTTTGATGAGCATCAGAGGAGACAAATTGACACAAATGGACACCATTGAGCGTACCCCTGATAGAGGAGCTTCTTTGTATTCTTATAGACATAGGATAGAGCATGTAGCCTCTTAGCATGAGGGTTCTCCACTCAGAAGACATTACTGATATCGCATTGCATGTGCATCCATGGGATAGGTTGATGAGTATGCCATACAAGGGGCCAAATTGGTACCCCTACATAATAGGTCTACGGGAGGTTCTATACCTCCAACTTTAGAGTATAGAAGAGATCAAGACCCACATATTTAGGGGCACTTAGACAGGTCCACTTTTGAGCATAGGCCTATTAACACTACCATGGATGGTGAACCTCATAAGATCACTATCGACATATCCAAGGTGGGAGTCAATGGTACACCACCACATGAGAATTGGTGATCCAGATAGTTGGATGGTTTAGGTAGCATCCTCGAGTAGTTAGGTTGTAATCCTTTGGCTCCACACACTCAAGCCCTGAGTGAGCATAGTAGGAGCACTATTAGGACTACCAAATAACATATTGAGGATTCGAAGTGCTCTCATGGTTTGCATCCACCATCCATACATGGTGGCACACAACATAGGACTCAGCATGACTCCAATGTTGTCTTCATAGACAAAGGAAAAAGTGTAGCAAATCTGTTAGATGGGTACAAAACCCATAAGGTCACTCGCATGGAGCACACATACCAGAGGCCTCTTATGATCGATCACATTGATAGATCACATAGACTGGTATTCGAGCAGAGATGGCAACTCCTCCAAGATCAATTGGAGGATGCTCATGCAAAGAGGTAGTGCATTAAATATGTTAGGATACTACTATAAAATAAACTCAAATAAACACACTCTCACAAAATTTCTTGAAAATAAATTCACATAAACATCATATTAATATTCAGAACAAAATACCCATTATAACAAAAATTAGCATAAAGGAACAATCTCACAATAAGATAGAATCGTAGGCCTCTTCGAGGGGGAAACCTCCTTCAACACTTCATTAAATTGCAAAAATATGAATATATTGGCGCCTTCTCGAGTATTTAAAGAGTTCCCTTCCATGGTTGTCTTACATGAAAAATGCCACATGGATTACATGCATAATGCCATCCGAATTACATGCATAGTGCCACTCGAATTACATGCACAATGCCACTCGAATTACATGCACAAGGCCACCTTACATAACCTATCTACCATGTGTTACATAAAAAGGGTACCATTTGTCATAGGCACTACATAAGCTAAAACTTATAACATTAAAAAATATTAATCATGGGTACTACCCACATTCTTTAGCAATTATTACATCATGGAAGTTATTACATTAAGGGTTAGGATGGGATCCTAACATGTCCTTCCCCTTGAATAAGCTTTGCCCTCAAAGCTAAAATTAGGAAACTATTGTTGGAGTTGGTGGAGATACTCCCATGTAGCATCTTCAGGTTGAAGCCCATGCCACTAAACCAGGATCTCTGTAATTGTATGATTGCAAAGAGTGTGAGTCCGATGATCCAACAATTGCTCAGGTTCAAATAAGATGGAGCCTTCTTATTAGGAACCTCCTAATGTAACTCTTAATAATATTATATATTATATTGTATTATAAAGGGACACATCCCTTCACCATTCACACCTTTTAGATAGATGTAAATAGGACAAGGAGGATGCTCCAAAGATCACCAGAGAACATTAATTTATTATATTGTGGGTTTTTGCCTTTCAATACAAAATGTGATTCTATTTTTTTTTAAAGTTAAAAACCCATTGCAGGGCTGCCTTGGTCTAAGAGACCATGAACAGGGGGTTCTACACCATCAAAGTCACCCAGGAGTCGTACCTAACCCTACCCGCACCAACATTATCAATTGGATTTTGGGTACCCAATTCATCTTTTTGGTAGGGTGGAGATTCGAACTTGGGACCTCCCTTGGAGGATTGCCCTCTCCTCTCCAAATCACCTACAACACTTGGGTGAACTGTGATTCTTTTCTACATTAAATTCATATTTCAAGTTGCAGGTTCATAACAACTGATTAGAGCTAAAAAGACCTAAAAAATTTTCCCCACCCCTCTCTAGTTACTGATAGGCAATTACTCATCAACGTTTTCTTTTCAACACACATTCTAACCATTACTAAAAAAACTGGTACATAGTAGGCCATAGTTGCCAGCAAAGGTAGCATACAAAAATTTTTGTATAGCATCATGCATTACCAGAGTTAGAAAACCCCAACAGTAAGTACAGGTGAGTAAAATATCATTCGATGTGAACAAAGAGCAACAAGTACGCAATATTAAATGTGGTAGAGATAGACAATATTTTTCAAAAAAACTAATTTTTGTATATTCAAATCACTTATAAACCAACCACACCCTAAATTGCTGAGGGAAGATGATCTCAAGACACAATGAAGGAGATTGCGAAGGAGGTTTCAAAAGAAATTACGAAAGAACTCTCACAGTTTTCCAAGGAAATGAGAGACATGATGCAAGGAATGGTGTTTTTGAAGGAAAATTTAGAAGATAAAATGGCTACCAAAATAGCAGACCTAACAATAAACATCACCAACTTGAATACAAATATATCCACTAAATTGGATGCTACAACCCATTCCATGGACTTAGTACAATAAAATTTGCTGCTCATGCAAAACAAACAACATAACACTACACCACCACAACAAACATTAATAGAGAGACCATATACATCAATCCTTCCTCATACCACAAACTAGATTTTTCAAAATTTGATAGAGGCAATCCCACAAATTGGATATATAGGGCAGACCAATATTTTGCCTTATATCAAATTTTGGAGATTCAAAAAGTCTATATAGCATCATTTCACTTGGAACAAATTGCTACCCAGTGGTATCAATGGTATGAGAAAACAAAAGGTCCACCCACATGGACCGAATTCACAAAAAACTTAATGTTGCGATTTGACCCCACTAAATTTGAAGACTTCACAAGAGCCCTCACTAAACTGTGGCAAACCTCCACCATAAGGGAATACCAAGCACAATTTGAGAAATTTATGAACCTTACAACAGGACTAGATGCATCATTCTTCCAAATTTTTTTCATTAGTGGCATAAAAGAAGATATTAGAATGGAGGTACAAATACAAAATCCTATCGATATGATGCATGCAGTGGCATTAGCACAAATGATAGAAGAGAAGAACAATAACCAAAGGTGAATAGGAAGAGTTTTTTCAAGAAAAACACCAAATACCTACACCAGCCAAAAACTAAATAAGGTCATGCCAATTAAACGAATTAGCCAAGAAGAGCTAAAATAAATACGAGAAAAGGGCCTATGTTTCCACTACGACGAAAAGTTTACCCCCAACAAAAAATGCATCTCACCGAAATTATATATTTTGGACATAGTTGATTGCACTCCCAAAGAGGAGGATGACATAGAAGTGGAAGTAATAACTGAGGTTCCAGAAGAAAACCAAGAAGATAAAATAGAAATATCCTTTAACGCATTAGCAGGATACTCGATTCCACAAACAATGAAGGTAAAAGGGTATTTTAAGAAACAAAACCCTATTGTGCTCTTAGACTCTAGTACCACTCACAATTTTATAGATCCTAGTTTGGCCAAACAAGCTAATTGCTTTATATATCCCTGTAATAACTTTGAATTCATGATTGGCAATGGAGGAAAAATTACATGTAAAGGCAAATGTAGGAATATCAAACTCACGATGGGGGAATATAACATGAAAGCAGATATGTATGTACTACCATTAGGAGGATGTGATATTGTTTTGGGAGTACAATGGCTATGAACACTCAGCAAAATTCAATGGTACTTTGAAGAGTTATGGATGCAATTTATACAAAAAAACCAAACATACACAATTCAAGGTTTAAAAACAGGTCCCACACAAATTGTAAGTTCCCATAGAATGGAAAATATTCTTCAAAAAGGAGGAAGAGGCATGGTTGCCCAACTATTTTCCTTGTAAAACACCATCGAAGAGCAACCAGAGGCACTCGAATTAATAGAACTCCTAGAGAAACATGATAAAATATTCAAAGAACTAGAGGGATTACCTCCACAATGAAGCCATGATCATGCTATTCAATTACTTTTGGGACACCAACCTCCAAATATTAGACCTTACCGATATCCATACTTACAAAAGATGAAAATAGAAAAATTAGGATAAGAATTACTAAGGGCAGGGGTCATTCGACCTAGTAGAAGTCTCTACTGTTTGCCAGTCATACTAGTAATAAAAAAGGATGGATCATGGCACCTATGCATGGATTTTCGTGCTCTCAAAAAAATAATAATTAAAGACAAATTTCCTATTCCAGTCATTTATGAACTACTCGATGAACTAAATGGATCCGCATATATTTCTAAACTCAATTTACGATCAGGTTACCACAAAATTTTATTTAAGAAAAGTGATATACCCAAAACTACTTTTCACATCCACGAGGGACATTATGAATTCTTGGTGATGCCTTTTGGCCTCACCAACGCTCCATCCACATTTCAAAGTCTTATGAATAAGGTATTTTCTCCCTTCCTTCAAAAATTTATTTTAGTTTTCTTTGACGATATTTTGATTTACAACAAGACATGGGAAGAGCACTTAACACATATAGCACAAGCACTCAAAATCTTGGAAGAAAATCAATTATACACAAAGAGATCAAAGTGTTCCTTTGGGAAGTAGGAAATTGAATATCTTGGACATATTGTCTCCAAGGAAGGAGTTAAAGTAGACCCCCAAAAAATTGAAGATGTGGAAAATTGGCAAATTCCAAAAACTCTAAAAGGGTTGCGTGGGTTCTTAGGATTAACGGGCTATTATCACAAATTTGTTAAATATTATGGGAAAATAGCAACACCCTCAACAACCATAATTAAAAAGAATACCTTCATATGGTCTAAAAAAGCGAATGAAGCTTTCATGACTTTGAAAAATGCCATGTGTACCACCCCCATCCTAGCTATGCCAGATTTTTCCCAACCATTCCTTACTAAAAGTGACACTTTCGGATTGGGAATAAGAGAAGTGCTCATGCAAAATGAGAAGCCCTTAGCCTTTACTAGTAAATCATTTTTCAAAAATAATTTAGCACGTTCCACTTATGAAAAAGAAATGTTAGCTATGGTCCATGCTATCCAACATTGGAGACCATACCTTATTGGAAAACATTTCATTATCCGCACCGACCACCATAGCATAAAATACCTTTTTGAACAATGGATAACCACTCTAGAACAGCAAAAGTGGATAAAAAAACTATTAGGCTATGATTATAAAATAATCTACAAAAAAGGGAAAGATAACATGGTTGTGGATGCACTTTCCAAAAAGTTTGAAGAAGCTTCATAATTACATGCTTTTTCCTGCCCCATCCCTACATGGATCGAACAAGTCAAGGATGAATGGTATGTGGACCCTACTATACACACCATAATTCAATAGCTACAACAAAATCCCATGAGTAAACCCCACTACTCTTGGCAAGGTAACATGCTCTGTTACAAAGAATGTTTGGTCCTCTCACCTACATCGATTTATCATCCAAAGCTTCTACATGAGCTACACGCTACACCTACTGTAGGCCACTCTGGATTCCTAAAAAACTACAAAAGAGTGACTAAATCATTTTATTGGTGAGGGATGAAAAATGATATCAAGAATTTTTTCAATGAATGTGAAACATGCCAAAGAAATAAAGGTGAAACAGTGGCAACACCAGGCCTTCTTCAACCTCTACCCATACCAACCAGGACATGGGAGGATATTTCAATGGATTTCATTGAAGGTCTTACAAAATCTATAGGAAAAATGATGATCCTAGTGGTGGTAGATCGTTTATCGAAATACGCCCATTTTTTTCCAATAGCTCACTCCTATACTGCTAGTACTATTGCTCAAATCTTCCTTGACAATATTTTTAAATTACATGGCATACCTTCTACTATCGTTAGTGATCATGATCCCACTTTCACTAGTAATTTTTGGAAGAAATTATTTAAACTCCAAGGTACGCAACTTTGGATGAGCTCCGCTTACCACCCAAAAACGGATGGTCAAATTGAAATTATTAATAAGTGCTTAGAAACCTATATTCGATGCTTTATTTCCACCAAAACCCTTCACTGGGTTAAATGGAATCCACTAGCTGAATGGTGGTATAATACCACATATCACACAACCATAAAAATGAACCCTTTAAAAGCATTATATGATTGATCACCCCCCTCTCTAACCTCTTATATTCTAGGAAGTAAAAAAGTACCAGCTATAGAGATGGAGCTAGTCACTCGAGATAATATCATTCGCACTCTGAAGGATAATCTACATATCGATCAACACCACATGAAGCAACAAGTGGACCAACATTAGACTGAAAGGGTTTTTCAAGAAGGGGATATGGTATTTCTTTTCCTCCAACCATATCGTCAAACTTCATTGAAAATAAAAGGGTCGCAAAAATTAGCACCAAAATTTTATGGCCCTTATAAAATTCTACAACATATCGGACCTGCTGCATATAAACTTGAATTACTAGAATCTTCCAAAATCCATCCGGTATTTCATGTTTCTTGTCTTAAATTTGCAATAGTCACTAACATCATTACGCATACTCAACTTCCAAAATTTTTATATAATGGATCTCTCATGGTTGAACTAGAAGCTATCCTAGACCGATGTATGTGCCACCTTCATAACCGCACCATCACCGAGGTATTGATTCAATGGAAATGTTTACCTCTAGAGGATGCTATGTGGGAGATGCTCCACCAGATTCAACAACAATTTTTGCAATTCCATATTTGAGGACAAAGCTTTTTAAAATGAGGGTGGCATGTTAGGACTCTCCTAACGTAACTCTTAATCATATTATATATTATATTGTATTATAAAGGGACACATCCCTTCACCATTCACACCTTTTAGATAGATGTAAATAGAACAAGGAGGATGCTCCAAATATCATCGTAGAACATTAATTTATTATATTGTGGGTTTCTGCATTTCAATACAAACTGTGATTCTATTAAAACAATGATTCTTTTCTGCATTCAATTCATATTTCAAGTTGTAGGTTCATAACACTTCTTCATCCAATTCAAGAAGTGTGGATTGAACCTATACCTATGTGCCCACAACTTTATTGAGAGTGAAAACATGAAAAATATGATGAAGCTTGGAAGTATGTGGGAGCACCAATTTGTAAGTTGTGGGGCCAATCCTTTGTAGAACCTGGTAAGGACCATAGTATTTTGCAACAAGCTTCTAGCACCTGCAAAGTTGTAGGGATGATTGTTTGTACGATTGCAAGTGAAGCAAGACCATATCACCTACATCAAAACTATGCCTAGAATGATGTTGATCAACTTGTTGTCGCATCTAATTCTAGGCCATGTTCAAATTCTATTTAAGTTGGTGAAGGACCTTGATGTGTTGACTTAGAGTGTTGTCGACGACTTGGACCTTGGAGCTGCCAGGAATGTAAGAGGAAGGCGTAGGTGTAAGGCACCCATATACTACTTCAAATGGTGTGATTTTTGTTGTGATATGATAGGAAGTGTTGTACCACCATTCGTCCAAGGATAGCCATTTTTCCCATTGAGTGGAATGATCTGAGACAAAGCAGCGAAGGTAGGTTTCCAAGTATTTATTAACAAATTATGTTTGACCATCCATTTGCGTATGGTAGGCTAAAATAATTTTGAGATGATGACCTTGTAACTTAAACAACTCTTGCAAGAAATGACTAGTGAAGGTGGGATCATGATCAGATACAATGGAGGTGGGCATGCCATGAAGGCGAAATATGGAGTCAAGAATTTTTTTTTCAACAGTGGATGTTGTATAAGGATGGGCAAGGGCACAAAAGTGAGTATACTTTAAAAGGCGGTAAAGTACCACAAAAATAACTAACTTGCCTCCAGATTTAGGGAGCCCTTCTATAAATTCCATGGAGATGTCATTCCAAACCTGATTTGGGATAGGCAATGGCTGAAGAGTGCCTAGAGAGCACACTGTTTCACCTTTCATCCTTTGACATGTGTCACAGGTAGTAACAAAAGAGTGGATGTCATGTTTCATACCTTTCTAAAATAAGGTGTGCTTGAGTCACTCATATGTTTTAAGGAACCTTGAATGGCCTGCAGAGGGAGTGGCATGCATGGTAGCATAGATCATGGCCATTCCAACTATACCCTGGTGTAGAATCTGGATCATCCATTAGTGAGGCTATCAAACTTATAAATTTGCATCATGATGTGCTTCTTGATGCAAAGAATCAATCCATTAGGGAAGTGGTGCTAAGATGGCACACAACATACTTATGGTCTCCATTTGGCGAGAAAGAGCATCAACCACAATATTATCCTTTCCCTTTTTGTAGGTGATATCATAATCATAGCCCATGAGTTTAGACACCCACTTTTGTTGGTCAAGTGTGGCAACTCTTTGTTCTAGAAAATATTTAAGACTTTGATGGTCGGTTTTGATGGAGAAGTGATGCCCAATGAGGTAAGGTCACCAATGTGTGACTGCATGCAATATGGCTAAAATTTCCTTAGTATATGTGGATTTCCCTATATTACAATCAGAGAGTGCCTTGCTAGTAAAATCCATAGGTCATCCTTATTGCATAAATACTGCCCCAATACCATGACCAAAAACATCACTTTCAATGAAAAATGGTTTAGAGAAATTTGGCATGGCTAAAATGAGAGTGGTGGTTATAGCATACTTGAGTTTAATGAAGGCTTGGTCAGTAGGCCTTGTCCAAGTGAAGGAATATTTTTTTAACATGGAGGTGATGGGGGTAGCTATCTTCCCATAATTACAAAAAAAATTATGATAATATCCCATAAGCCCTAAAAATCCTTGAAGTCCCTTGAGAGTGAGAGGTTTCAGCCACTCTTGAACTGATTGAATGTTCTTACGATCAACCTTGATGCCATCCTATCAGACAATGTGTCCCAGATACTCTACTTTAGTTAGACCAAAGAAACACTTGGACCTTTTGGAAAAAATGTGATGGGTTTCCAACAGCTATAAAGTTTGATCCACATAATTGAGGTGCTCTTTCCATGTGTAGTTGTAAATCTAGATGTCATCAAAGAACACAAGGATTAACTTCCATAAAAAGGACTAAAATATGTTCATAAGACTTTGGAATGTAGAAGGAGCAATTATGAGACCAAATGGAATTACCAAGAATTCATAATGACCTTCATGAGTGTGAAAGGTAGTTTTTGGTATGTCCTCATCCTTGAGCTAGATCTGATGGTACCCAGAGTGGAGATCAAGCTTGGTGAAATACATGGTCCCGTGTAGTTCATCAAGTAATTCATCAACCATTGGAATAGGAAATTTATCCTTGACCATAGTATTTTTGAGTTCCCAGTAGTCAATACATAGGCACCATGAGCCATATTTCTTGGGAACAAGTAGGATAGGCAAGGAGTAGGGGCTAGTACTAGGCCGGATGACACCAGCATTGAGTAATTCCTATACTAGTTTTTCCAATTCTGATTTCATGGCATGAGGGTACCTATATGGCCTGATATTTGGTGGTGCACTACCCAAGAGCAATGGTATAACATGGTCATGAGAGCAACACAGTGGTAGTGTAGTTGGTTTTGTAAAGACAACATCATGTTTGTATAGAACTAGTTGTAGGTCTGATGGAATTTCAGCCATTAATGAAGTGGTTGGTTGGATGGAGAAGAGTTGTGCAATGACCCCATATTTTTATTTCGTCAAAAATTTCTCCATTAATGAGGTGTTCCTATAGGGGATCCCTTGACTAAGTGTGTCTATCCATTTTTGGAGAATTTCATCTAGAGTTCTGCAAAGTTCCAACTAATAGTGCCCAACGTACTCAACCATTGAGATCCCAAAACCATATCACATCCTCCCAACTGGAGTGCAAACATGTCCTGCTTGAGTTCATAGTCCCCTATCCACATCTTGACATTGCGACATTTTCATTTACAAGGTAATGTTCCCCCATTGGCTACCATGACCTTGAATGAATTACAAGTGTGGATATAGAAATTTTCCCACTTAGCAACTCAAGGATCAATGAAGTTGTGTGTGCTACTTGAATAATTAAGGATGGTAAGACGTTGGACCTTGAAAAATCCCACAACTTTCATGGTTTTTGGAGTGGTAATTCCTACAAGATCATGGACTAAAATCTCTGCCTCAAACCCCTGTGTATCTTATTCCTGTGGAGAAGGTGTTTCAAGAGGGTCCTCATCCTCATCACTCTGGTCAATGTTAGCAGGTTCCTCAACATCTATCAAGAACAGTATTTTGTTTGCACACTTATGTCCATTAAAAAATTTTCATCACAATTATAACATAATCCTTGGGCATGACATGCATCCATATCCTCTGTAGTTAGTTGCTTTGGTGTAGTAGGTTTACTATCCACTAAATTTTGGGTTTGAGAAGGAAATGAAGGTCAATTTTGAGGAAACCACGATGGGTGCCTTTGGTTTGAGAGTTTAGATTTGGCTAGATGGGCCAAACTGATAGCTTCCATCATGGACTATGATTTCAACATCTTTACTTTATCTTGGAGATCCTCTTTTAACCCACTAATAAAACAACTCGTGAAGAACCCTTACATCAATCATCTTGTCTTATTGGCCATTTTTCAATTTGATTTTGGTAGTCACAGACTGAGGATGTTTGTTGTAGTTTGGTCAAGGCCCCTATGAAGTCCTCATACTCACTAGGCCAAAATCAGGTTAATATTTGGGACTCAAAGTCCTCCCAAGAGATATTTGGGTTGAAATTACGTAACCATTGGAACCAATGTAGAGCCTTAGATTCCAAATTTAAGGAAGCCATATGAACTCAATGATGTATGGGAATATTATGAAGTCTAAAGAATTGATCAACCCTACATAACCACCCATAAAAATCCTTCCCATTAAATTTAGGGAAGTCCAATTTTTGCATTTTAAAAGATGGGTCATGGTCATTCCTTGTATAGTTTTTAGCTTGGTGTTCTATTTTGAGTGGCCCCTTTTGTAACTTGCTACCCACTTCTATCAGTGTTTCTTCTAAGCGAGCGCTAGTGGCCTCATGATCTAGACGAAGACCTTGGACCTCTTCCCTTATGGAGAAAATTGCTAAGTTCAAATTCTCAATGGATTTTGTTAAGAAGTCCATCCGTTCTAGCTCTTTTTGATGTCCACGGGTACCCTGGGCCATTTTGGAACCTTTTGTGACTAGTTACTAAAAATAGAATTGGGTTTCAGGACTTACTATTTTTAGTAAGTGTCCAAAAAAGTGCTTGGGTGCTATATATCAAAAAAATCAACTCCAAGAGGTGGTCACAACGAGTTATATCACATAACACTACTTTTTGGCACCCCATACTTTTTGTTTTACTCTTGTTTTGCTGAGTCTAATGGTGTTTACAGTTTTGGATTCTGAGCTACAGTGCAAAAGTTGGGTACTGGAGCACTATCTATAATTGGTCTCTAGTCACTCACTCAATGTTTTGCTTAGCCCTAAAAATCTCTATGATAGTGCTTACCTCACTAGTCTGAAGATTATCTGTATTGTGTAGGTTACTGTTATGACACTAAAAATTGCAATTTCTGATCGGACTATGCTGACTTGACTAACCTAACTAACTTGACTGTTACTACCACTATAAATCTGACTATTATTCTCTAGACTATCAACTTAACTATCACCCTCATATTCTATCCTTAATTCATGCAATTTATGTTATTTTATTGGTAGAGGATTTCTTTCTCATATGCTCACTTTTGGAAATTTGGAATGCAGGTTTACGAACAGTGAGTTTTGGTGTGTGATTTTGTTGCAAGTTGAGGTTTTAACAAAACCAAGGTATGCTAGGTAAAGGAGTATGTAACACCCATAGGTCCTCAATTATACCATAATGATAAACAATAGTGCTCGGACCAATATTTTAGGCCACTACCCAAGGAGGATTCTACACATACCCTTGAGCACACTATCTGCCTCTCTAACAATATGGGAGGGTAATCGTTTGGGATGTTGTATCCAATGGACTATGGATGATACAAGGCTGATAAGCTTCCTACTGGATAAATTTTTTTAACCCTAGAATGGTCTCTTGATACACCCAAAGATGCGTGGGAGCTCAAGTCCATGTGCGAGTTCTATCTGAGGCCTAGGTATTGGAGTTTGATCGCCCCTCACTTCAGTAGACGTTGTATGGGCTATCTATATTAGCCAATAATGAAAGATCATTTATGATATTTTAAAACCCCGACACAGGGTTTCTACCTACTCAACTAAAAAAACTATTTTTTTTTTGACTGGTCTGTCTTTTTTTGATAATAGTAAAAAAAAATTACATGAAAATAACAAGGGATTATACCTAATAGGCAATAATCGTTACTGTTGTAACAGAACTTGGCCCTGGAAAGTGCTCTGATACCACTTTTTAGGATCCTACTATAAAATAAACTCAAATAAACATACTTTCACATAATTTCTTGGAAATAAACTCACATAAACATCATATTAATATTCAGAACAAAATACACATTATAACAAAAATTAGCATAAAGGAACAATCTCACAATAAGATAGAATCACAGGCCTCTTCAAGGGGGCAACCTCCTTCAACACTTCATTAAATTGCAAAAATATGAATACATTGGTGCCTTCTCGAGTATTTAAATAGTTTTCTTTCATGGTTGGATTACATGCAAAATACTACCTGGATTACATGCATAATGCCACCCGAATTACATGCATAGTGCCACTCGAATTACATGCATAATTCCACTCGAATTACATTCACAAGGTGACCTTACATAACCTATCTACCATGTGTTACATAAAAATAGTGCCATTTTTCATAGGCACTACATAAGCTAAAACTTAGAACATTACAAAATATTAATCATGGGTACTACCCACGTTCTTTAGGAATTATTACATCATGGAAGTTATTACATTAAGGGTTAGGATGGGATATTAATAGAATATGAGAATATTCAAGCATAGAGGCTCATTATACAAATATTATATGAGTAGCATAAGCATGAGGAATGCATCCTTGACTAAAAGGAGTATGTAGAACAAGAGGATAGGCTAGCTAGGACTGGTTTATACACTCACCTTGAGAACAAAGAGCACATTCATAGGAAGGCTTTCTCACAAGACAATGCGCATCAGGAGCATAGAGATACTCACACTCACGTCAGTTCCCAACAAAGAGAATGACCACCACCATTCAAATATCAGAGGCAAATATAATATGAGGAAGAAGAGGGATATGGAACCGATCATGGATATCGTGAAAGCTCCTAGGTTGAGGAGGAAGAAGATCAACGTCCTCTACCTAAATAGAGGAAGAATGTACCTCCAATACCGCCCCCACATCAGCTTAGGGAGGAGGACTTTCTATCCTTGTAGGCCTATAAGGCCTTAGCTAAGAAAGTGAAAGCAATCGAGAGGCAAGGTGCAACTTTTCAAAAGCCGATATTGAGAAATATTCATAACGAACCTTTGGACCCCTCAATGCCTACTCCAGCATATCTTAAGCATTTTGACATACCTAGGCTAGATAAATTCAAAGGTGATGAAGATGCGCAAGAGCATATCACAATATTTTTGGACATATGCTTCCATATTGCAAGCAATGATGCCTTGCTTTTGTGTACATTCATCACAACCCTCTCAAGTCTAGCTTGGGAGTGGTTTAATTAGCTAAAGAAGCATAGTATCACCAATTTTGAGCAACTGGATGATGTCTTTCTTGAATGCTTTTATTTTTGTGTCAAGAAGCTAACTAACCTTTCTGATCTAGCTACATTAGCTCAGAATGATGATGAGCCAATCCTAGAATACGGAAATATGTGGAGGAGATTAATGGTAAATTTGCCATTCCTCATTCCTGCCATAAAATTGACCTGGATGTTCATGAATAGTTGTGCCAAGAACATCTCATTATTGTTGTAACTATAGCAGTACCAGTTATTCGAGGAAGCTTTGGTGTAAGCCAAAGTAATTAAGGATATCAAGTTGTAATAGGGCAACTTGAAGCTCAAAAATAGGAAAGAGGGGTACAATAAGAGCTCCATGAAACACCAGGGAAAGCAAGCCCATGTCAATAAGGTGGTGTTAAACCTTCAAATAGAGGATAAGGGGAAACAAAAGTAGAACTATCAGGCCCAATATCATCCTACGTAATACAAGCATCACAAGAATAATTACATAGGTAAAAATAGGGAACAATTCCTACCTCGCTTATTCATACCTTTTATGGAATCGTTGACATTGATATTCCATCATTTATCTGAGGCTAAGGCAATTAGGTTGCCCAAGATTAAACTAGTCGATCCTAACCAACCCAAGCCAAATGGGTATCAAGATGATCTATTTTGCATCTTCCATCACATGAAGGGCCATGATATCGAAGTGTGTTTGTCTTTCAAATATATAGTGTAGAATATGATCGATAAATGTGAGCTTATAGTGTTGAATAATCTGCAGGCACTCGATAACAAAAACATGGGGATTTATAAAAATCCATTTCCAAACCATGAGGCACCACATAAAAATGTTTGCCAGGTCAACCAAGTGCACATTGAACCACCTATCTAGGGGTTCATAGGTATGGTTAATGTTGTTACTAGACATGGGAGGTATGAGCAACCGAATCAACCTTGCTCTCCCATCAGGATACAAGCTATATAGAATCACTAGTCAGCTTAGAATATTCCAAACACACCAACTAGATCAGTGGTGAGCATACAAAGTAGGTTGGTTCAAAACATGTAGAAAACTCCTATGAAGCTGTCTATTTATGAGCTAATACAATAGTCCCAAAGGAATAGGGACTCTCATGGAAATTCTAAGGTCCATCGAGGTATAGTCCCAAGATGCTCAAGAATTCACCAATTTTTTTGGAAACATACAACAGTTCTAGGAGCCTATGATCCAATTCTACAATCATGAAATTAGAACAGTTCCTACAAATACAACTGACCCATCGTTACATATTATCGTGTCTGTTAACCACATGCCATTCAAGAGGGTCTTGGTCAACATTGGTTCGTTGATCAATATTATAATGACCAAGGCATTGAGTCATTTAAAGCTTCCCAAATCACATATTATACCCATCACATTCACATTGAGAGTGTTTAATGACATGTTATACTCGATTGTTGGCATGATCATCCTACCTATTCAGGTAGGCCTAAATACCATCCTCGTGATGTGTCACATGATCGAAGGTGCCATGCAATATAACATCCTTATAGGGAGGCCTTGGATTTGATAAATGCATTGCATTCCCTCCATATTACATCAATGTGTAAAATACCTTCATGAGGGATGGGTTCACGTGGTGTCATCAGACGAAGAACCTTTCAAATTTGTGAACCTAGCTAATTTGCTTAGGGATTTCATACTCCCATAAACACACCTAGACATCTGGCCAACATTTCTAGTTAAGAATCCAGGAGGTAAACAAAGAAATCGGGCTCAACCATCAACATATGTATTGCACAGATCCAAGCACACTATGGTAACTTCTTTGAAACTGACTGCATCAACAATTCTTCAAGATGAAAGGAAGCTAAAGGTAAAAATGGGAAAAAGAAAAATGAGCATGTGCCTGAAATAGTCACCAATGAGGCTCCCACTCCCATGGAAGTAGAGGAAGCCTAGGATAAATCCAAGGAGGTACCTCAGCCTAACTTGCCTGCATCATCAAAAGGATCATCCACACTGTGGATGACTGTTTATTTGGCCAAAATAGGGTTAGGTGAATATATTGTGCAAAATGTCACCTTTGGAAAAATCCTAGAGACTGCATAAGAGAGGGGCCTAACCCATGCTCATCACTTTTTGGTTGGATTAGTAGTGGTATTGGGATAGCCACCTAATCAAACAAAATTCATCTATGCCAAGCTGGATGAGATTCCTACTCAAACATCCATGGATGAAGATGATGATGAACCATTTGCAGTGAATGTTCATTACCTATCCAACCCTAAATATGCCATGCACATTTTTGAATTATATCATTGGCATGGGTATGGCCTTGGTATTTTTGAGCAAGGATGTAAGACTTCGATTGAGCCGCATTATCAATTGACAACTGATAGGTTTAGGCTAGTGTTGCAAATACAAGGATAGGATGATTTTCTTATAGCATCTGTAGACCGCCTATACCTTAGTTTGGGGGGTGAAGCATATTTCAATCCTTATCACCATGTTCCTTCAACTTTTTAGATGGATGACTGGATGGTGTCTTACGTCACCATAAAACCACCTGAGATATATCATGAGGATATCTTGGTGGATGCCAGTCTAGATGATTTACCAAAAGAAAACTTGGGTCAACAAATTTGTGGGGTAACCAATGATACAGGCATGTAGGATCAAAATGCTATCGCAATGATAGATTTTGAGTTGGAAGGGCATTCTGACGAGGGCATAGCAGAGTCCATCTTTGAGATAGGTGGACCAAGTTAAAATATAGGAGAGGACAATGATTCCTCACACAATGATCAATTAGAGTATAATGTTGAGCTGATTTATCAAGCAATATTGTATCTACGATGTTTATACCTAATTTTTCTAGATAAATATGATAGCAATCAGGATATAACTTAAATGGGGCCACATTTTCTTGAGTGTCCCATACCAGTGGATAGTGATGAAGGATTGTATTAATATAGTGACAATGAGGACAAAACGAAGAGAGCCTCTCTAGGACCTCCCTATCTATGCCATAATAATGCACCTTATATAGCTAAGGACATGCACCGAGAGATCAATATCAACCCTCACCTCAGGGGAAGAACATGAAACTTTGATGTGATCTATCACATGGTGTTTCCCGACCTGCCTATGTACATAGAGCTCCTTGAGCCGAATGATCATATCTTGAAATCAGTGCATAGAGAAGACCTAGTCATCCATAGCCACATGGAGAGGACCCATTTGTGCCCATGCCGCTAGAGCTAAATATTGGGTATAGGAGCTGCATCTATGGTGTATATGTTTATCTATGTGGTCTTGGAGATCAATTCCATTCCATAAATTTGGTATCCATTTATTTGACCACTCCACTCCATAATCCAACCAATATGTCTAAGCCATTGTGTCTTAATGTAGATGTTATCGATTGGGATCACGCTGACTCACTTGTTGAGCCTAAAAATTTCTTTCCTAAAAAATAAATATTGCAACCATTTCATTTTATGCTAGGTTGTGTTTATGATGTCTATCATGTTGAGGATGCTTCCAATGTGGAACCTATAAAACCAGTAGATGACATCCACTTGATCCCTATGCCTTATCAGCTCGATGAGGGATCACACATGTTAGTAGAAGAAACCTTTGATGTGGATATCAGTAATGATCCAACTAATCCAAGGAAGGTTAAATTTTGAGAGAGTCTCACTCTCGATGAGTGTGCCACCCTTATCCCTCTACTGAAAGAGAGACTTAATCTTTTTGCTTGGACTTACAAAGATATGCCATGTCTAGATCCAAAATTGGTTACCCATAACCTTTTTCTAGATCTTTCAAAGAATCCAGTTAGGAAGAAGCTTAAAAATATGCATCCAACAATAGCCTTAATTGTGAAAGATGAATTGCAAAAGTTGTTAGATGTAGAGTTTGTCATTTCCATTGACTATCCGGAATGGGTATCCAATATGGTGCCTATAGGAAAACCTGATGGAAGGATCTATATTTGTATGAATTTCAAAGACCTGAATAAGGCAACACCAAAGGATTCATTTCCATTGCCAAATATTGATGCTCTTGTATATGCAACCATAGGTCATGAGATGCTCTCCCTGATGGATAGTTTTTTTAGATACAATCAAATTTGGATTAAGTCCTAAGACCAGCATAAAACCATGTTTATAAAACCATGGGAGACATTTTGTTATAAAGTTATGTCATTTGGTCTTAAAATATTGGTGCCACATATCAACGGGCCATGACATATATCTTTCATGACTATATGCATAAAATATTAGAAGATTATATGGATGACTTGTTGGTAAAGTCATTGCTATGTGGTGAGCATGCGAAGGTCCTGAGGAAGGTCTTAAATCATTTGATAGACCATAATGTCAAGTTGAATCCTAAGAAGTGTGTATTTAGCATGACTTCAAGAAAGCTCTTAGGATTCATCATTTCAAAGCAAGGCATTGAAGTTGACCTGACAAAGTTCAAGGCTATTCTAGAGATGCATCCTCCACAAATATCAAGGAATTAATAAACCTTCAGGGTAAATTAGCATACATAAAGTAATTTATTGCTCAACTATCAGATAAATATTTACCCATGAATTGACTACTACACAAGGGGGTCCCATTCAACTGGGATAAGGACTATCGAGCAACCTTTGCAAAAATCAAGCAATACTTGGTGACGCTACCAGTTCTAGATCCACCAAGGCTAGATGTGCAATTTTTACTATATATCGACAATTGAATTTGCATTAAGGACCGTGTTATCCCAAAAGAATGTGCAAGGTAAAGAGCAAGCCATATATTACATTAACTAAACCTTGGTGAGTTATGAGCTAGGATATGCATATGTGGAGAAGCTATGTTTTGCATCAGTGTTTGCTACAAGTAAATTACGACACTATATTCTAATTCATACGACATATGTAATATCAAAACAAAATTATTTGTAGTATATGATGAGCAAGGCATATCATAATAAACGTACTACAAAGTAGATCATTCTAATGAAATAATTTGATTTGGAATTCATAAGCTAAAAGTACATTAAGGGAGAAGTCATAGATGATTAGTTGGCTAAGGCACTACTATCAAACAGTAGGCCTCTTACCATTGATATTTTAGATGATGTAGTCTTCTTCATATCCAAAGCTACCGAACCTAAAGAACCAAAAAATAATTTTGATATGACCTTGTTCTTCAATGGTTTGAAGTGCAAGCAAGGGGGTGGTGTAGGAATAGTGTTTGTCACACCACAAGGAGCTCCAATGCCCTTGTCATTTAAATTAGACTATCCTTACACCAACAATAATGTTAAATACAAAACCCTACTACTCGGCCTCCACATAGCCATCACCATGAACATTAAAATATTAAATATCTTTGGCAACTTCTTTCTCATAGTCAACCAAGTCAAGGGAATTTTTTAGTGCTGATGTCCCTTGTTGAAAGCTTATAAATATCTAGTTGTTACATATCTGGCTAAGTTGGAATGGTATTGATGAGCACCAGAAATGCTCATATTTTGTACACATTTTCTTGATCATTATGCGGTTGTATAATAAGGATTGCATACTTTTATAAATGATTATATAGATATTTGATGAAATTATGCGTGTTATCTAATTTGTGTGTTTTCAGTGTGTTTTGTGGAATTGCAGTTGGTTTAGTTAGATTTGGATCAGTCGAGGTCTTTTTGATGGACCTGGCACTTTGTTTCTTTGGGGGTCAATGCAGAGAACATAGGCGCCTTCCTCTTCCAGGAAGGCGCCAAGAGAAAGTAGGTGCCTTCCTCTTCCAGGAAGGGCACCCCTCCACCGAGAACGTAGGCGCCTTCCTCTTCCAGGAAGGCGCCAAGGAAAGAGAAGCGCCTTCCTCCTCCAGGAAGGCGCCAAAGGGAAGGAAGCGCCTTCCTCTCATAAGGAAGGCACCGATAGGCAAAGCACCTTCCTCCCATAAGGAAGGTGCCACTAGAAGACGCGCCTTCCTCACAGAAGGCGAGCGCCTTCCTCCCATAAGGAAGGTGCCACTAGAAGGCAAGCGCCTTCCTCCCACAGGAAGGCACCAACAGAAGGTAAGCGCCTTCCTCTTCCAGGAAGGCGCCATGACAATAAGATACCTTCCATATAGGGAAGGCACCCGATATACTTAGGCACCTTCCTCATAAGGAAGGCACCTCTGTTCTTCGCCCGTTGACCAGATTTGCATGACGTGGACAGCAGCGGCTGGTGCAGTTCCAACTCTACGTCATGTAGAGCTAAATTGGAGATCGCACCAACGTATGAAAATGTCTTACCAATGCCAGGTGAAGCACGAACCAATCAGTGAACACGCCATCGTTAGAACCAAATGCCAATTTTAAGCAGACGTCGATTGCATTCACCAGACTATCTTAATTTAGTCTGGGATGAATCGACTATTGTAACCTCTTTGTAACAGAAGTTCTATGGGTGTGTTATATAAACATGCATAGACCATTCTAAGAGATATATAGATTGATATAGATTCATATAGAGATACAGAGATAGATAAATATTGTAACACTTTGATAAATATATTACAGTTCTAAGAGTTCTAAGCGCGTGTTCAGCTGGGAGGAAGTTTTTGGAGCCTGGGCCCACTCCAAGCCAGTATTTCTTCCCCACTTTTCTTCTATTTTCTAGATTAGTCTATTGCTTTTGAAAGGTCATTTACCTCATTACTATTCCCAGTATTTGTAGTAGATTCATTTTTAGGAATGTGTGAATGTTTCATTTCCATAGATTTAATTATTTTCTTCTTACGTAAATTATTGAGGAGTGCATGAATGATTGACAACCATTTTGAAAACACCCCCCAATAGTAGGATTAGCGGATTCATCTCAAGTGGTATTGTAAGCAATCTTATTCAGACCCTTCGCAAGTTTACGAAGCTCCCTGGGTTGATAATTAAATGCACGGGCATGTGACAAAAGTAGGAAAAAGTTAACCTTGTTTGGCCCGCAACATTTTGGCACCGTTTCTAGGGAAGCGTCTCAACTAGATTATTTACAATACCCTAAAACCTTCCATCTGACCTTGTATGAGTTCTTCGAGAAGAAGAGGACCGGACGGTCGGTTTATAAGAACCAATCCATCAGAACCAGAGTCAGTCGAGCATTCTAAATTTGAATTAGACTCGCCCGACCCACCAGCAATCCATTGGAGTGAGGAACCACACTTTGTGCAAAGTGCCTCCTCATCCCATCAACGTGGGGAAGAACGAATCATCATAAATCCCCTATTTAATAGGACTCCCTTAGAGGAAGCCCTGTTGTGGAAGGCTGTAGAAGATCGGACGATCTCACCAGACAACCTTAGAGCTTTGACTCAGAAAGTCTTAAACGACCGTAAGGCCATAAGCACTGCATTAGAAACCACATTTCCTAAAAAAATGGCTGATAACGATGAAGTCTCATCTGGCTTTAGTTTCCCGATAGAGGAAGGAGTAGGAGATGCTAAAATGAAAAACATATCCCCTGCTCACCTTTCGTCCTTCAGAGGATACCCGACTGAGGACCCTGACCTATTTTTATTTAAGTTTGATGTCTTATGCAGGTCTGTGGACTACAAATCCGATACGCAGAAGCTGAAACTCTTTCCTTATACATTAGATGATGCAGCTCTACGATGGTTCATCGGTCTGGGAGACAAACACATTGCCACTTGGGACCAGATGAAGAGGCTCTTTTTAGAGCAATACCAAGATTTTGGGAGAGCAAGAGACTCCAGGGAGGAGGTCCTGAGCATGACACAGAAAGAAGATGAGTCTCTCGAGGAGTACTGGGAGAGATTCAACTTTAATCTTCAATGATCTCCTCACGCGAGACTATCTGATAAGTCCCTCAAAAGCATCTTCTTGAGAGGACTTACCAATGAATCACTGGAGGCTCTTAACATGATCTCCGGAGGTGATGTCTACCAACATGCTATGGAAGACATCCGAAAACTATGCCGGAACTACTCAAGAAGGTGAGGCAAGGCCACCTCCAGAACCATGAAAGCGACTGCTTCAGTCACAAAGACAGAAATAGGTAACATGCTGGAGGATTTAAAGAGCGAAATGCTCTCATCTCTAGCATTGCAGATGGATACGTTGCTGTTAGAGAAAAAGAAGCAAGAGAATGATGCAACATTAGCTTATTTCTATCCAAAATGTAGAGGGAGGCATGCAAAGAATGCATGCCCAGAGAACAAAGTCAGAGTATGCATAGTTTGTAGGCTGAATCATAAAACTCGATTGTGCCCACGACTGCCCAGTAATCAGGAGGAGGCTGAAAGCACGGATGCCTATTTCATAGGCAATAGGAAGAGTTGGCCACAGCCCCCTATGGGGAATATGCCAACCGAAATGCCGCCATATGGGGGAGGGCCATACATGCACCAAGGACCACCTCAACCACCTAACATGGGGTGGTGGGGGCCATCACCCTGGTCTAACGCACCCCCAACAGCATTCCCAAACCAGCAGCCATGGATGCCATATCCATATCCTGGGCAGCAGTGGAGAGGCCACACTACGTGGAATCAGGCTCCATAGAACGTAGCACCTGCTCACCCCCAACAGAATTTATCGACATTGCCAGTAGTGAGACCTACGTAGCTACCCGCACAACCGATGACAAATCCGAATAACAGAGTGAACCAACCAGCATACAACGTGGAGGGTGAGATGTATCCTATGTACAATATTCAGCTTAGGTCAGGTAGGCAACTAGGAGTAGGAACACCTCCACTGGTAGAAGAGGAGGAAGAGGTAGAAGAAACACCTTTGGTAGAAGAGGAAGAAACACTTGAGAGAGTGAAGGCTCCATTTCCTAGCCGGTTGCAAGAACAGAGAAAAGTAACACAGCCAGAATTTGACATCTTGTCAAGCTTGAAGAACCTCACAGTGACAATTCCATTATTTCAAGCAATCCGAGATGTTCCAATATATACCAAGGCAATCAGAGAGATGTGTCTAAGGAAGCCGGGATGAAAAGCAACCCAGACTATCAACGTCATGGGTAAACTGGCAGATTTGATGATGGGCAGAACATGCCATCCGAAGTATGCAGACCCAGGAAGCCCGGTGTTGACTATAAAAATTGAGGGACATTCCCTGTCCAATACGTTGGTCGATCTCGGAGCAGCCATCAACGTAATGCCTCAGGAGACCATGTAGAGGCTACAACTCATGAACCTGAAACCCACCATGATAGTGCTGTAGCTAGCCGATCGATCGATCGTATCACCAGAAGGGATGTTGGAAGACGTGATAGTAATGGTCAGTGCATGGGAATACCCAACCGACTTTTTAGTTTTGCAATCCAAAACTAGGCTAGGCGGTTACCCGCTCATCTTGGGGAGGCCATGGCTGGCAATAGCTGATGCTTACATCAGCTATCGGGATGGGTTGATGACCATCTCCGATGGGCGAAATGTTAAAAGGCTGACCATTTCACCTCCAACATAGTCTGTCGACTCAGTAGGAGAACCCATGATCACCGAGCATGGAAATATGGAGCTGTCCATAATCCAGTCGATGATGACATTGGAGGAGTTGATAGAAGAGGATGAAGATGGTGCTATTGTGGAGTTTCTCCATGGAGAACCCTCCATCTCCGCACCTGGATCACCGTTGACTGGCGCCCAAGATCACCACGTCCGATAGATACACGTTGGGCCAGGAAGAACATTAAATGTCAGTAGTAGGTTGATGCCCACACAACTGAAAAAATTAGAAGAGCTCCTGGTAAGGCACCAACAAGCATTTGCATGGGATTACTCAGATATGCAGGGCATCAGCCCAGAGATCTGTACCCATCGGATTTATCTAGATGATCAGGCAACTCCAAGCCGACAGCCACAGAGAAGAATGAACCCGAAAATGAAAGACATTGTCAAGGAAGAACTGCACAAACTCTTGGCTGTCGGATTCATATATCCAATTTTTGACAGCGAGTGGGTATCACCGTTAGTGGTGGTCCCTAAAAAGAATGGGAAGTGGTGAATCTATGTGGACTACAGAGCATTGAACAAAGCAACCAAGAAAGACCACTTCCCACTCCCGTTCATTGATCAGGTCTTGGACACACTCTCGGGGAGGAAGTACTTCTCCTTTCTGGATGGATTCAATGGATACAACCAGATCCAGATAGGAGAAGAAGATCAAGATAAGACAACGTTCACCTACCCATGGGGAACGTTTGCCTATAGGGTATTGCCTTTCGGACTGTGCAACGCACCTGCCACCTTTCAAAGGGTGGTGCTTAGCATATTCTCAGACATGATGGGAGACGGGGTCGAGGTATACATGGATGACTTCACCATCTATGGAGAAACCTTCGAGGAGGCAATGACGAATTTGGAAAGAGTGCTCGACAGAAGCAAGGAAAATAATTTGTCCCTAAGTAATGAAAAATGCTTTATGATGATGCAAGAAGGCATCGTACTGGGGCACCACCTCTCTGTAGAAGGAATAAAAGTTGATAAAAGGAAGATTGAGGTCATCAGAGACCTACCCAGCCCTAGAACGTAGAAGGAGGTAAGAAGTTTTCTTGGATCAGCCGGATACTATCGATGATTTATCGTCGAATTTAGCGAAATTGCCAAACCACTGCACACTCTATTATCTAAGGATGTGGAGTTCAATTGGATGGAAGACTGCGAAGAAGCGTTCCAATTGCTTAAGGAGAAACTGATATCTGCACCAGTTTTAAGAGGACCAAATTGGGCCATACCATTCCATATCTACTGTGATGCATCCAACGGTGCGATTGGAGTAGTCCTCGGACAAAAATATGGTGAAGAATTTTATGCCATTTATTATGTCAGTAAAAACTTGGCAGGAGCAGAGCTCAACTACACGGTGACAGAGAAGGAATTCCTAGTAGTTGTCCATGCTATAAACAAATTCTACCACTATATCACCGGATATAAGGTATTTGTCCATACGGACCATGTGGCTATCAGATACCTAATGAGCAAGCCGGCCATTGGCGGAAGAATTATCAGATGGTTGTTGCTACTGTAGGAATTCGACATCACCATAGTCGACAAACCAGGCAAGGATAACGTCGTGGCAGATTTTCTATCCAGATTGATACCAGCAGACCATCAAGTAGTGGAAGACCAATTTTTGGATGAACATTTGTTCACTATTAGTGAGCAAACCCCGTGGTATGCAGATATAGCCAATTACTTGGCCATCGGAAGGACCTCACCTGCTCTCTCTTACCGAGAAAAGTAGGCGGTCATAGAGAAAAGTGCATCATTCCTATGGATGGATGGTCTCCTATTTAAAATAGGATGTGACCAAATTATAAGAAGATGCATAGCAGAACAGGAGTTCTCAGAAGTACTCAAAGCATGTCACGATGAGCCATGCGGAGGACACTTTGTAGGGAAATGAACTGCCTACAAAATCCTACAGGCTGGGTACTTTTGGCCCACTCTATTTAAGGATGCGGCTGCGTATGCCAGCAAGTGTGATGAATGCCAAAGGATGGGTAGACCAACCCATCGAGACGAAATGCCCCTCCAGCCTCAGGTACACCTAGAACCTTTCGATAAGTGGGGCATGGACTTCATGGGACCGTTTAATCCACCTTCGATGGGGAGGAGGTTTATTTTGGTCTGTACGGATTACGTTACCAAATGGGTTGAAGTACAGGCATTGAGGGATTCAAAGGAAAGAACGGTCATCGATTTCTTATTTGCCCATATTTTTACATGATTTGGGGTCCCTCGGGAGATAACAATAGACCAAGGGCCTCAATTTACCTCCAAGTTGATCGAGGAGCTGATGGAGCAATACAGAGTTTGGCACAATAAAACTATGCCCTACCATCCATAGGAAAACGGGCAAGTGGAAGTGACAAACAGAGAAATAGAGAACATCCTGACGAAGACCATGCAACAACACAAGAAATATTGGGCTACATGGTTGTCGGAGGTAGTCTGGGCATATAACACCACGTGGAAATCCACCATAGGATTTACACCTTTCCAACTGGTCTATGGGAAAAATGTGATGATGCCCATCGAATTTGAAATCAAGACACTGAGAACGGCTTCAGAATTGAACTTGAGCTTGGATGAAGCTCAAAAACAAAGGATTCGACAGCTAGATCAGCTGGACGAAATCCGATTAGATGCTTTGCAGAGGACAAAAATTATACAGAAGCAAAGAAAGCGGTGGCATGATAGCCACATTAAGCTGAAGCAGTTCCAAGAAGGGGAATGGGTACTGTTGTACGATTCTCGATTCCAAGAGAGGAAGGGCAAATTAATGCAGAGATGGATGGGGCCGTATGAGGTGGTAGAGCTCATCAAGAATGGGGCGGTGCACGTTAAGACAATTGACGGCAGCAACACCATGTTCACAGTCAATGGCCACCGACTACGCCCCTATAATACGTCCAAAACGTTATAGGTAGAATCCAGAATAGGCATGGGGGAGACCCCATCTTGCTAGATCTAGACCGAACTCTCACAGGTGAAATGGTGGGCATGGAAGTGCTCACCCAAAATTAGTTAATGTAGTTTTTTATATATAGTGTGTTTTTGTAGGGACGACGCCCGCATGCAAGCTGCAGGCATCCTAACCCAGGGCCTAACAGGCACGGAATGCATCTAACTGCCTTTATTTTCCTTTTTTTTGGTTGCTTTTTGTAGGTGGAGGACCTGACAGCATGAGGGATAGGTATCTAGGAAACCAGGCCTGATTCGGCTCAGCATTTCGACATCGGCTCGTAGGTAGAAGCTGAGGCAGCATGAAGCAAGACTAGGAAGGCTTGATCACCCTTTCCTAGTCAATCACAACATGATTACCGAGAATAAGGCACCTTCCTTATAAAGAAGGTGCCCAAACAGAAGAAGGCGCCTTCCACATCCAGAAGGCACCTAGCCAAAATAAGGCACCTTCCTTATAAAGAAGGCACCCACAAGAAGGCCCTTCCCTAAAAGCCTTCCTTATAAAGGCACCCGGCAAGAAGTGCCTTCCACATCCAAGGCACCAAAGAAGGCGCCTTCCTTATAAGAAGGCCCCCACAAGAAGGCGCCTTCCTTATAAAGAAGGCGCCCAACCAGTTCTAAGAGTTCTAAAAAAAATATATATATATATAGGCGCCTTCCATGGCTAGAAGGCACCATAAAAAAAAAAAAACCAAGGCGCCTTCCACATCAGGAAGGTGCATCCAGCCTTCCACATCCAGGTGCCTTCCACATCGAAAAGGCGCACCCAATCAGGAGCACCTTCCATAGCAGGAAGGCGCCATCATCAAGAAGGTGCCTTCCACCACCGGACGACACATCCAATCAGAGGCACCTTCCATCACCGAAAGGCGCATCCATTTAGAAAGCATCGACAACATCGAGAAGGTGCCACATCAGCGCCTTCCACATGGGGAAGGTACCAAAGAATGCCTTCCACGTACAGCCAGCACTCACGCCTCCTGGACAC
The DNA here is from genome assembly GCA_028583015.1 of Wollemia nobilis. Lineage (NCBI taxonomy): Eukaryota > Viridiplantae > Streptophyta > Pinopsida > Araucariales > Araucariaceae > Wollemia > Wollemia nobilis. The sequence goes on from JAQPPZ010002979.1 coordinate 3,325,736, forward strand.
CTCGAGCGGAATGAAGCATCACACGAATGAGCGGCACCAGATGACCATACCCCTCCCTCATGTCACAAATCGGTGAATCAATGGCCTTCACGATGCCTGAAACATCGAATCAGGTACGTGCATGTTAATTCAAATTTTTATATAATTATTTATAAAATATGTAGTACCAAAAAAGATACCGTCATCATAAAGATCATATCCCCCCATAGCCGGAACCGCATGCCAATGATATGGTGCCTTCCATAACTACTAGGGTTAGGCACCTTCCCTATAAGAAGGTGCCTTCCTAAGGAAGGAAGGACAAAAAAATAGTAGTAGTAAGGGAAGGCGCCATGGGAGGAAGGTCTAAGAATCATGCAGTGAAGAAGAATGAACCAGGTGATACGGACGGAATCAGAGGAGCGGTGAAAACATAGTTCGAGGCCGAGGGATGGCTCGAATACTGTACCCTGGTCAGTTAGGGCCAGGACATGGAGGCAGCCAAGGAGTTCGTTGCCTCCTTGAGGGGCGATGTGGCCCAAGTACGAGGGGTAGAAATTCCAGTCACCCCTGAGTTCATCTCACAGGCAACTGGATTGCCCCTCACAGGGGAATGTGTATACAAAGGTGGACTATTGAAGCCGTACGCCGAGGTGCTGCTGCCAGGAGAGAATGTGCAGATAGACAAGGAGGGGTTACCCAAAAATAGTCTCCCCATGAATCTATGGAAGATATTCGAGCAGGTTGCTCGATTCTTCACATGCACCAAGAAATATACCCATCTGCATGCTAATCATGTGCAGTTTCTCAATCACCTGGTGCATGGAAGGAAGTTAAACGTGCCCTTCTACTTGGCGAATGCTCTGAAGGATGAAGCGGCTCGGTACCAGAAGGGGGCACCATCCGCCTTAGCCCACCATGGGCTGATATCGGCACTAGCCCGCCATGCAGAAGCATAGAGGTAGAACCCCGACGCAGAGGGAGATGGCGGCCAAGAAAGGTGACACGATGCTATTGCCAAAGTAGGGCAAGATGAGGGATGCCCTATAGAGGAAATAGTGAGCATCGAGCAATTGGCATTGCCCTATTTCATAGAGGAAAGAGGGCAGTCACCAGTGCCCAAAAACATAGAGGAAGGAGCACGGAGGGAAGAGGGCATTCCCTAGTGCCCGAGCATGAGGAAGAAGGAGCACCGCTTGTTAGCGGTGAGGATGAGTTTCACCCGATAGAACCAATCCCCAGGAGGAAACGTCTATGGTGACTCCTCTCGATAGAGGAAGAACAGAGTGACCCGAAAGTAGACGTTGCAGCCCAAACCCTCTAGGAATTGATGAACCGGAGCCCACAAGATGCAGGGACTTTCGAGAACAATGACCAGGTCGATGCGGCCTTGGAGGAGGTGCTCGAATGGCAAACCAATTGTTGGATGACCCAAAAAATTTTGGAGGACTGCCAGAACAAGCATGCAGGGGAGTTGAAGGAACGAGACAGATGAATCACCCAGCTCGAGTAGCTGGTCCAGCAATTGCATGAGGAAAACCAGCTGCTTTAGGACAGGGTAACGGAAAGAAGGGATGTGTACACTCAAACTGATTAGACGAAAGAAGTCCCAAAAAATTCTCCCATATCTGTCGAATGAGTATTCTCTTCAGGGGAAATTCGATCGGACGCCCGATAGAGCAGCCCGGAGGTAGGGGAGAATTCCTCTATTTTTGGGAGTGAAGGGGAGAGAAGTCCCACAATACCCCCTATCATCATCCTAAGTGATACAGAGTAGGACGAGGGCCTCCAGCAATAGACAAGACCAGAGGATAAGGAGGAACTCCCCAGACCTAAAGAAGGAGAAGAGCCTGAGGGGTCGACACCGGACAGACAGGAGAACGAAGGATCACCCCCAGAGATAGCAGCATAGAATGAAGAGAACGCTCCAGAGTAGGCCCCTCGGAGCGAGGAGACGTCCGCCAGGGAGAAAGAGAAGACCCCTATTTGAGCCATCGCATTTTCCATAGAGGCCAGAGGAAAAAGGCCCAGGACGGCTCGAAAGAAGGTGAAGGTGACCTTCGTCGAGCCAGAAGAGGACGAGTGGGATATGCAGCCATTCGTCGAAAGGCAAAAATAGTTCGAACGGCTGCTCAAGGAGATGAAAGCAGCCAAAGAGGCCAGGAAGGCAGCCTCGAGGATGAGAGGAGACTCTGGCATCTGCGTTAATCCGATAGAGGACAGCCAGTTCTAGGATATTTACGGTTCATCCCGGGGATGGCCCTCCATGATGAGGAGGTATTTGGAATGATGGGGGGTATATGGCCCCCAATTGGAGGCCGCTGCCATTACAAAGGAGAACGTAGGGCTTACTCCTAAAGTGGCCAGATTATACAAGGCCCAAGTAGTACCTTCCAGGGGGGATAATTTAGATATCCCTCTGGCAGTGGTCAGACCTCCAGACGCTGACCTCTGGCAAGCTATCGAAGCTGCATTCCAGTCAGCAGAGACGACGCTGGCTAGATCACCGCCAGTAGCGGCCAGAATGAGAAAGGGACAATCGATAGCCGCACCCTCAGTTCCACGTAGGAAAAGGTGAGCCACACCTTCAGATGCCAGCATGTAGAAGAGACAGACTCGAGCCGTAGGGGCAGCCGAACCCTCCAAGAAATGGCAATGATGAAGGATCAACCGGGCTACCTACAGTTTTGATGCCATGAGGGCGTGGCATATGTTAGGCATGGGGGGATGATGAGCACCAAAAATGCTCATATTTTGTACACATTTTCTTGATCATTATGCGGTTGTATAATAAGGATTGCATACTTTTATAAATGATTATATAGATATTTGATGAAATTATGCATGTTATCTAATTTGTGTGTTTTCAGTGTGTTTTGTGGAATTGCAGTTGGTTTAGTTAGATTTGGATCAGTCGAGGTCTTTTTGATGGACCTGGCACTTTGTTTCTTTGGGGGTCAATGCAGAGAACATAGGCGCCTTCCTCTTCCAGGAAGGCGCCAAGGAGGCACCTTCCTCTTCCCACCCCCCTTCCTCTTCCTCTCGAAGGCACCAAGGAAAGAGAAGCGCCTTCCTCCTCCAGGAAGGTGCCAAAGGGAAGGAAGCGCCTTCCTCTCATAAGGAAGGCACCGACGGCAAGGCGCCTTCCTCCCATAAGGAAGGTGCCACTAGAAGACGCGCCTTCCTCACAGAAGGCGAGCGCCTTCCTCCCATAAGGAAGGTGCCACTAGAAGGCAAGCGCCTTCCTCCCATAGGAAGGCGCCAATAGAAGGTAAGCGCCTTCCTCTTCTAGGAAGGCGCCATGACAATAAGATACCTTCCATATAGGGAAGGCACCCGATATACTTAGGCACCTTCCTCATAAGGAAGGCACCTCTGTTCTTCGCCCATTGACCAGATTTGCATGACGTGGACAATAGCGGCTGGTGCAGTTCCAACTCTACGTCATGTAGAGCTAAATTGGAGATCGCACCAACGTATGAAAACGTCTTACCAATGCCAGGCGAAGCACGAACCAATCAGCGAACACGCCACCGTTAGAACCAAATGCCAGTTTTAAGCAGACGTCGATTGCATTCACCAGACTGTCTTAATTTAGTCTGGGATGAATCGACTGTTGTAACCTCTTTGTAATAGAAGTTCTATGGGTGTGTTATATAAACACGTGTAGACCATTCTGAGAGATATATAGATTGATATAGATTCATATAGAGATACAGAGATAGATAAATATTGTAACACTTTGATAAATATATTACAGTTCTAAGAGTTCTAAGCGCGTGTTCAGCTGGGAGGAAGCTGCTGGAGCCTGGGCCCACTCCAAGCCAGTATTTCTTCCCCACTTTTCTTCTATTTTCTAGATTAGTCTATTGCTTTTGAAAGGTCATTTACCTCATTACTATTCCCAGTATTTGTAGTAGATTCATTTTCAGGAATGTGTGAATGTTTCATTTTCGTAGATTTAATTATTTTCTTCTTACGTAAATTATTGAGGAGTGCATGAATGATTGACAACCATTTTGAAAACACCCCCCAATAGTAGGATTAGCGGATTCATCTCAAGTGGTATTGTAAGCAATCTTATTCAGACCCTTCGCAAGTTTACGAAGCTCCCTGGGTTGATAATTAAATGCACGGGCATGTGACAAAAGTAGGAAAAAGTTAACCTTGTTTGGCCCACAAAAGGTATGACATCGAAGAAATCCCTTTTTCATAAAATAGGTTCATCGATACCATGGTATATTTGGTACCCTTAATCCCTCAGAATCCGTCTACCAATTTTATCACCATTCATGTTAAAATGTTCTTACATCCTGTAGTGAAGCATGAAGCTTTGATAATAAAATATCAATCAACATTATTAGCATAGAACCAAAATCTGAATGGTTCTATAGAGCTAAATACTTTCTAAAGAAGGCACCCTGGGGGTCATTAACCTCTTAGAGTTCAACGAGGAGTGGTACTACCATTCACCATAAGGTTTTTTCCTAGTTTCCATTTGCACATGTAGATACATAGGGGGAGCAAGTCATCTTGGCAGTCAAAGCTAAGGCTTATCAAAGCTAGATGTCATAAATCCAATACTTCTTAAAATTTGGTTTGATCCTAGAGGGATTGTTGCATGCCTCAAGACATACTTTTAAGCAAAAAGTGACTAAATATGTCTTTTTATGAGACATTTTGTACCGACAAGGTTACAATGGAGTTCTCCTTCATTGTCTAGAGCCCCAAGAGTCATCTTGGGTGATTCCACAAGCTCATGATGGTATGTACGATGGCCATGTCAGCGGTATGGCCATCGTCAAGTGCATCCTTCAAATGGGTTACTATTGGCCCACTATGAAGAAGGATTGCAATGTGTATGTCAAGAAATGCATCAAATGTCAGCATCATGCTAATATTATGCACTTGCTATCATAGGCTTTACATCCCATCCAAGTAGCTTGGCTATTTTCTTAGTGGGGATTTGATCTCATTGGTAAGATTTCTCCTCAATCATTGGGTTGATGTACATTTATTCTCATAGCTATTGAGTACTTTACAAAGTGGGTGGAAGTAATACCCTTAACAACGATAATTGGAGCTCATATAGAAAAGTTTATACTCGAGCATATCATATGTTATTTGGGATTCTATCCAAGATAGTTTTGGATAATGGAACATTATTTAAGAACAAAATTGTGAGAGATTTGACGTCTAAGTATAGAATCAAACATAGTTTTGTGACTCCATACTATTCGCAAACAAACAGACAAGCTAAAACTTCAAACAAGACAGTGGTTTCCATCTTGAAAAATATGGTACAATAACACCACAAAGATTGGCATATCTATCTTCCCCTTGCTTTATGGGCTTACAGGACTAGTATTTAGACACCCATTGGGGCAACTCCATTTTCATTGGTATATGGTGTTGAGGCCATTATGCCCTGAGAGTTAGAAATTCCAATGTTGTGTATTGTATTGAAAGAGTTCATTAATGATGATACCGCACAACAATCTCACCTAGATAAATTGATGTTTCTTGATGAACGTCGTGTGAATGCCCTAGAGCATCTTTGTATTTATCAAGAGTGATTAAAATGAGCTTACAATACCAAATTCCATCAGAGAGACTTTGAGGTTGGTGATCTTGTGCTAAAAGAGAACCAACAAAACTCTAATTTACCACTTGATATGCGAGACAAATTCATGGCTAAATGGCTAGAACCTTATATCATATCTAAAAATATTGGTCTGGGTACCTATCACCTAAGGTCACTAGGGGTGTTGAAGAGCCTGAACCTCTTAACATCATCTATATTAAGGCATAAATGCTTGAGAGTGTAGCAAAAGGCACCAAGGGTTCCTAAAATTGCTTGGTCATGTCAATTAAAGGCCCTAAGGGTTTGCTTGAAATCACTCGATCAATCCCAAAAGGCACCAAGGGTTCCTAAAACCACTTGGTCATGTCAGTTAAAGGCCTCGAGGGTTTTCCAAAAACCACTCGATCATCCTAAAAGGCTCCAAGCTCTCTTATGAGTAGTTTGGTCAATCCAAAAGCTCCAAAGTCATATGTAAGCCCTTTGGTCATTCAAAAAAGGCTCCAAAGGTGCCCATAATCCCTTTGGTAAATCCAAAAGCCCTAAGGGTTCCTAAAAACTACTTGGTCATACTAAAAGATACAAAGGTGCTCATAATCCCTTTGGTCAACCCAAAAGCCCCAAGGGTTCCTAAAAATTGCTTGGTCAATTTAAAGGCTCCAAAGGCATTTTCTCATCGTTTGGTCACTCTTAAAGGATCCAAAGGCATGTACTCATTGTTTGGTCAAATATAAAGGCTCAAAATCTAAAAAAAAATTGTAAAGCATAAAATACAAAAATATGTGCATTTCATTTGTATCATTACATTACATTTTCCACATGCATTTCATCATTGCACTACATGTAGGCATTCTTCATCTGTTGCATTCCACAGTAGAAAGGATTGTGTTTATCAGTCTTACAAACTATGCCATGTTTGTGTTTCAATCATGCACCTCTACATTTATCATTATAATCCATCATTCATGTGAGTAATTGTGTTTTTCAACACAACCCATAATATTTCTATGAAGAATATACTAGGGTTTTTTGGTCATTCAACCATACCTAGAGGTCTTCTCAAGAGTTGATAGAAAGCTTGATTTGCTTTTACATATGAGGTCTAGTTAGTATAGCCCTTAGCATATCAGAATCCTATCACTAATAAATAAATTAAAAAATCCTAATAAGGACTAGGGGAATATGAAATCCACAAAGCAGGACCAATTATCCTAAGGTGAAAAGAGTTATTCTTGCTTATCCCCTTGTGCGGATGGTACAGGAAATGTTGGTAATTGGAAAAAGGACAAGTATATTCCTTACCTATAATCCCTTGCTTATGATAAAATGAGCAATATCCTAGAGTGATATCCCACATAAATCCTCAAGATTGATACCCTAGATCAATATCATAGATTGACATCCCATGTTGATGTCCTATATTGATATCATAGATCAATGTACTAAAATCGATATCCTAGAAATAGTTTCCCAAAGTAAAAACCCCAAAGGAAGTTTTTGAAGCAAATTATCAAATGTAAAAATCCAAAATAGTCAATTCAAATGAAGACAAATTGTACAAAGGAATAAAAATTAGTATCAAATCCCTTGCTCCAGAAAAAATAAAATAAAGTGCAAAATAAATAGTGATTATTGTTACTAAAGTACAAAAATAAAAAGTGATTTTTATCACTTTATATGAGCAAGTATCCTAAAAAATTTAAGAAAAGAAGGAAGCAAACTTGAATTCATGGAATTATCAAAACTACTATACATTAAGCATGACAATGTTGAGCAAGGTGCAGCGACAGTATTGTCATTGTTGTCAACACAGTCAGATAGATCGATTAATGTAGTGGATAGGATTTTAGAGGTTACTTAGAGTATGTACAGTGATGTTAAATGCTTATAAGGATGTTTACCCACCTTTTTGCATATTTTCCAAGAAGACCGAAGTGGACCATATGCTAAAGATCAAAGAAAAAGCAAAACACCGCAAAGAAAAAAAGTGTCACGATATTGCGACATGTTGCATTTTCGTGGTCCAAAGAAAAGAGAAAATGCAAGGAGAAAAAAGTGTCGTGATATCGCGACATGTTGCATTTTTGCGGTCGAAAGAGCAAAGAGAAAAAAGTGTCGCGATATCGCGACATGTTGCATTTTCGTGGCCAAAAGAGAAGAGAAAAAGCAAGGAGAAAAAAGTGTCATGATATCGCGACATGTTGCATTTTCACAGCCGAAAGAGCAAAGAGAAAAAAGTGTCGCGATATCATGACATGTTGTATTTTTGCAGGCCAAAGCAAAGAGAAAGAGCAAGGAGAAAAAGTGTCGCGATATCGCGACATGTATTTTTGCGGGCCAAAGAAAAGAGAAAGAGCAAGGAGAAAAAAGTGTCACGATATCACGACATGTATTTTCATGGTCCAAAGCAAAGAGAAAGAGCAAGAAGGAAAAAGTGTCACGATATCGTGACATGTCGCATTTTTGTGACTCAAAAAGGGCAGGTAGGCAAAGAAACAAAAGTGTCACGATATCACGACATGTCACATTTTTGTGACTCAAAAAGGATAGAAAGGCAGAGAAAAAAAAGTGTCACGATATCATGACATGTCGTATTTTCATGACTCAAAAAGAGCAGGCAGGCAAAGAAACAAAAGTGTCATGATATCACGACATGTCGCATTTTCATGACTCAAAAAGGGCAGGCAAGCGGAGAAACAAAAGTGTCACGATATCGTGACATGTTGCATTATTGCCAAAGGAACATAGTAGTTGACAGTGTGTCTAATATTAGTGATGAACACCAAGATAGTGAAATTGAAGACTGCATAGTGATGTGGACCTATAAAGAATAAATCAAAGAAAAAAATAAATAGTCATGGAAGGAAACAATGAACAATCATGGAAGGAGAAAATGAACAGTCATCGAAGGAGAAAACGAATAGACATCGAAGGAGAAAATGAATAGTCATGAAGGAGAAAATGAACAGTCATCAAAGGAGAAAATGAACAGTCATCGAAGAAGAAAATGAACAGTCATGAAGGAGAAAATGAACATTCATGGAAGGAGAAAATGAACAGTCATCGAAGGAGAAAATGAATAGTCATCGAAGGAGAAAACGAACAGTCATTGAAGGAGAAAATGAATAGTCATGACCAAGAAAATGAACAGTCATGGTAGGAGAATATGGTGTCAATTATTTACATGTGATGTGTTTGACAAAATGCCTTCTCAATATATACAAAAGAAGTTACATAAAGGAGTTACAATTGACAAGTGGCGTATGAGAATATGAAAGGAGTTACAATTGGAGTTACAAAGAGAAAGGATAGTTATAAAAGGAGTGTTTCTTGGAGAATTTTAGTAGGGGATTTTATTTTGTGAAGTGCGATGAGTGTGTGTGTTTTGTGAATTATGGTAGACATTGGGTAAGCAATAGACCAGTCAGGGTCTTGTAAAAGTGAAGGCATTTTTATCACTTTATATGAGCAAGTATCCTAAAAAATTGAAGAAAATAAGGAAGCAAACTTGAATTCATGGAATTGTCAAAACTACTGTACATTAAGCAAGACAATGTTGAGCAAGGTGCAGTGACAGTATTGTCATTGTTGTCAACACAGTCAGATAGATCGGTTGATGCAGTGGACAGGAGTTCGGAGGTTACTCAGAGTATGTACAGTGATGTTAAATGCTTATGAGGATGTTTACCCACCTTTTTGCATATTTTCCAAGAAGACCGAAGTGGCCCATATGCTAAAGATCAAAGAAAAAGCAAAACACCGCAAAGAAAAAAAGTGTCGCGATATCGCGACATGTTGCATTTTCGTGGCCAAAAGAGAAGAGAAAATGCAAGGAGAAAAAGTGTCGCGATATCGTGACATGTTGCATTTTCACGGCCAAAAGAGCAAAGAGAAAAAGTGTCGCGATATCGCGACATGTTGCATTTTCGTGGCCAAAAGAGAAGAGAAAAAGCAAGGAGAAAAAAGTGTCGCGATATCGTGACATGTTGCATTTTCATGGCCGAAAGAGCAAAGAGAAAAAAGTGTCGCGATATCGTGACATGTATTTTCGTGAGCCAAAGCAAAGAGAAAGAGCAAGGAGAAAAAGTGTCGCGATATCGTGACATGTTGCATTTTTATGGTCCAAAGCGAAGAGAAAGAGCAAGGAGAAAAAGTGTCGCGATATCGTGACATGTTGCATTTTCGTGGTCCAAAGCGAAGAGAAAGAGCAAGAAGGAAAAAGTGTCGCGATATCGTGACATGTCGCATTTTTATGACTCAAAAAGAGGAAGACAGAGAAACAAAAGTGTCGCGATATCGCGACATGTCGCATTTTTCGTGACTCAAAAAGGACAGAGCAGAGAAACAAAAGTGTCACGATATCATGACATGTCGCATTTTCGTGACTCAAAAAGGAGAGAGAGAAACAAAAGTGTCACGATATCGTGACATGTCGCATTTGCTCAAAAGGGAGAACAAAAGTGTCACATATCTGACATGTTGCATTTTGCCAAAGGAAAGAATAAGGAAGATGAAAGTACCTAAGATATAAAAATGAACATAAAATAAAAAAATAAAGAGAAAGAAAAAAAAGAAAAAAAATAAAGAGAAAGAAAAGAGAAAAAAAAGGAGAAAGAAAAGAAGGAGAAAACGAACAATCTGAAGGAGAAAACAAAGGAAAAGAAGAAGGAGAAAACATAAGGAGAAAGAAAAGGAGAAAAACAATGAACGAGAAAACGAACAATCATGGTAGGAGAATATTGTGTCAATTATTTGCATGTGACATGTTTGACGAAATGCCTTCTCAATATATACAAAAGAAGGTGTTACAATTGACAAGTGGCATATGAGAATATGAAAGGAGTTACAATTGGAGTTACAAAGAGAAAGGATAGTTATAAAAGGAGTGTTGCTTGGAGAATTTTAGTAGGGGATTTTATTTTGTGAAGTGCGATGAGTGTGTGTGTTTTGTGAATTGTGGTAGACGTTGGGTAAGCAATAGACCAGTCAAGGTCTTGTAAAAGTGAAGGCATTTTTATGTCAATCTTCTAGTTTCAAAATTGAAGTCCAAGTTGGTGCTTGGCATCAGGGGTTGGTGCTCCTTCCAGTTGGTGCTGGTAAATCAGGGGTTGATGCTCCTTCTAGTGGGTGCTAGTAAATTGATTGTAAAGTTGGTGCTTTGCAAAGGTTGGATTTGGATGGGAGTCCAAATAGTCATTTTGAGGAGTAGCCAAATCGGTGAACCTCGAGTACATCTTGTGTTGTGTGATGTTCTCTTGTTATACTTGCTTTATTTGGTTTTAAGTTTTCATTGTTTTGGCTTTAAGAGTTGAAGATTTAAGTTTTAAAAGAGCTACACTGATTCACCCCCCCTCTCAGTGTCATTGTGAGACTAACAATTGGTATCAGAGCGAGGTTCCTGAACAAGCTTAACCGGCTAGGGTGATCTTGGAAGTGACACAATGGCAGGTGGTGAAGGCTTCTCATCAAACAAAGCACCATTGTTTGACGAAACTAATTACGCATTTTGGAGACTCAGGATGCAGACATATCTTTGTGCTTTGGGATACGACATTTGGGATTCAATAGATAGTGGATACACAATACCCACCACTTCTCCAACCGATGTTGTCGGTAAGAAACTGTTTGAGAATAACTCAAAAGCAAAGAATGCTATCATGTGCGGATTAGTGGACAGTGAACTGGTAAAAATTATGAGTTGTAAAACGGCAAAAGAAATATGGGACAAACTGAGGAGCATTCATGAAGGAGACGTTAAGATCAAGGAGGCCAAGTTACAAACACATCGAGCTCAGTTCGAAGTATTAAATATGAATGACGATGAGAACATAGAGGCATATATGCTGAGAGTTAATGAAGTCATTAATGCGATTAGAGGACTCGACGAGGAAATCAAAGATTCTGTCATCGTGAAAAAGGTATTAAGATCTCTTCCCCAAAGATTTGATTCTAAAGTTTCAGCTATAGAAGAAGCTAAAGATCTAAATTCTTTTAGTATGGATGAGATGCATGGTTCTTTGACTGCATATGAGATGAGAATAGGAAAATCTAAACCCACGAACAGAGAAGCTGCTTTTAAAGCCCATAAAAATATGAAAGCAAAACAAGAATCCGAGGAAGAAGAGACATCAGATGAAATGGAAGCAAACTTTGTTCGAAAACTAAAAAGGGGAAAAGGAAAATACAGAGGAAAGTTACCGTTTAAATGTTTCAATTGTGGAGGCATTGGGCATTTTGTAGCTAAATGTCCACTTAATGAGAAGAACAAAAGTGATGAAGGATCGCACCAAGAAAGAAGTGACTGGAAGAAAAAAACAAATTTTAGAAAAGGCAACTTCAAGAAGAAAAGTTTCATCTCCAAGAATGTCAGTTCATCAGAAGACAGCTACGGTGAGGATTCTGAAAAGGAAACAGGTGAAGCTCTTTTCATGGCACTCAAAGAAGAAAAAATAGAAAAAGAACAGGAATGTGATGAAGAAGAAATTGATGCAGAAGTAAATTTGGAAGAGGAACTAATTGCAGCTCTGGATGAATTGAAGATAGAAAGAAAAAAGAATAAGAAAATTTCAAGAAAGCTTGAGGATGCAAATGAAATCATAACCAGTTTGAAAGTACAGATAGAAGAATCCAAGAAAATATCTGAAGATCTCGAAGTGCAAATAACCATGAAAATAGATTATTGTTGCAAGCTAGAAGAAGAGACTGTTGGTTTAAGGATGCAGATAGAAGAGATGAATCGTAAAATTAGTTGTTATCACAAACGTGAAGAAAGTTCTATGAAGCTGGATAAGATCATAAATAACCAAAGGACTACAGGCATCAAATTTGGTTTGGGCTTTGACGAAGGAGAATCATCAAATGGATCAAAGAATGAAGATAAGAAACAAGTTGATCAAGAAAAATTGACTCATGCAAAAGAAAGCAATAATGCAAGGCACGAAAGGAGAATTGACAATGATGGATTCACCAATGTCACACATCAAGGAAGAAGAAGATTTATGACTCCTACGACAACATGGCAAAGACCATCACCCAGGTTCAATCATCTCTTTTCTGGTTACTATTTTAAATGCAATGGTTATGGACATAAGATTTCAGATTGCAAGTATAACGTAGGACCAAGGAATTTTACCAAGAGAAATGTTTTTTCACCTTTGATGGATTATGCAGTAGAATGTTATAACTGTCATAATTTTGGGCACATTGCAAGAAATTGTCGAAGTACATTTGCATCAAATCAATTTCAGGGAAGAAAATTTCAACCAAATGGAATGAGACAAAATAGAAAATTTCCCAAAAAACATGCACAAGCTACTAAAAAAGAAAAGTCAAAACAAGAGCCCAAAACTGTAATCAAACCAGAGTGGAAAGAAAAAGAGCGATCTAAGGAAGAAAAGGAATCCCTGATCGTACAAACAACATTTAAAGCACAGAATAAATCTGCACCATGGATACTTGATAGTGGATGCTCCAATCATATGACAGGTGACAAACAAAAATTTGAGAAGTTACAACAATATGAAGGTGGTTCAGTAAAATTTGGAAATAATGATGGAGCTAAGATAGTTGGCAAAGGTTCAGTTAAGATCGGTGATGGAAAAATCAAGTCAAAAGAAGTCTTGTTTGTGGTTGGTCTGAAGCATAACTTGTTGAGCGTAAGTCAGATTTGTGATAGAGGTCATGAAGTGATTTTTAAGAAGGTTGTGAAGTCGGAAAAGCAAATAGTGGAAAGTTGATAGCAACTGGATCGAGGACATCTGGAAACCCGTACACTCTCTCGGAGACTTCAGAAGGAGCTTGCTTGATTGGACAGGAAGAAGAAAATTGGTTGTGGCACAAGAGGCTCGGTCATATCAGTTTTGACAATCTAGTAAAAATCAGCTCAAAAAGGGCAGTGAGAGATATTCCCACCATTGGAAAACCATCAAATAGCATTTGTGCTTCATGCCAAAAGGGGAAGCAAACTAGAGTCTCATTTAAAACAAAAGAGTACTACACAAGCAAACCTTTGGAACTAATACATACTGATTTATGTGGACCCATGAGAACGCAAAGCATAAATGGTGACAAATATTTTATGTTGTGTATAGATGACTATTCCAGGATGACATGGGTACTATTTTTGAAGCATAAATCAGAAGCTTTTGAGATGTTCAAGGTTTTCAAAAACCAAGTTGAGAATCAAACAGGAAAAAGGATTAAATGTTTAAGATCAGATAGAGGAGGAGAGTTCATTTCAGAGGATTTTATAGAGTACTGTGAAAAATATGGTATTAGGAGACAGTTTTCAGTAGCCAGGACACCTCAATAGAATGGTGTGGTAGAAAGAAAGAACAGGACAGTGCAGGAAATGGCACGGACTATGTTGACTGAGAGCAAAGTAGCAGACAAATTTTGGAAAGAGGCAGTCCATACTGCGGTATACATCCAAAATAGGTGCATGTTGAGGACGCATGAAAGCAAAACTCCTTATGAGTTGTGGTTCGGTAAAAAGGCAACAGTAAGATACTTTAAAGTTTTTGGCAGCAAGTGTTACATCAAAAGAACTGAAGAAAACCTTGGTAAGTTTGAAGATAGAGTGGATGAAGGTATTTTTCTTGGCTATTCATCAAAAAGCAAAGCTTACAAATGCTACAACAAGAAGCTAAGGAAAATTGTGGATAGTGCCGATGTTAAAGTTGATGAAGGTAGGGAACGAGTAATTAGCTATGAAGAGAACTACCCAATTTATGAAGAGGTTATTGAAGGAGATGAGGAAAAGGAAATGAAAAAGAAACAAAAAATTGACTCAGATGATTCAAACAATGATTCAGAAGTGGAAGAAAATAAGAAATTCAAAATAGGCAGCTAGTAGAAAGATCATCCTAGAGAGCAAATAATTGGAGACCCCACAGTTGGTGTTCAGACAAGAAGAAGAGTAGTAAGTAACTACTCTCTATTATCCAGCATTGAGCCCAAAAATGTTGCTGACGCAAGCAAAGATGAAAGTTGGATGAAGGCAATAAATGAAGAATTAGATCAGATCGAGAAAAACAAAACTTGGGAGTTAGTACCAAGACCTGCAAATAAAAATATAATCGGTACTAAATGGATCTTTCGAAACAAATTGAATGAAGAAGGACAGGTAGTCAAGAATAAAGCAAGATTGGTATGTAAAGGCTATGCACAAGTTGAAGGTATTGACTTTGAGGAAACCTTTGCACCTGTGGCTAGACTAGAGGCAATTAGAATGTTTCTGGCTTTAGCAGTTTACAAGAATTTCAAAGTTTATCAAATGGATGTGAAATCAGCATTTTTGAATGGGAAACTCGAAGAAGAGGTTTATATTGAGCAGCCAGATGGTTTCCAACTTGGTGATGATCCCAACTTGGTTTGCAAGTTGAAGAAAGCATTATATGGCTTAAAACAGGCACCCCGAGCATGGTATGCAAGGCTAGACAACTATCTTACTCAACAAGGGTTCAAGAAAGGTATGGTGGATAGTAATTTGTATGTCAAAACAGAAAATGGCCATCTTATTGTTCTTGTTGTATACGTAGATGATATCATATTTGGCAGCAGCAAAGATGAGTCATGTAAAGATTTAGCAAATAAGATGCAGAAAGAATTTGAAATGTCAATGATTGGTGAACTTTCGTATTTCCTCGGGTTGCAAGTTAATCAAAATGAGAAGGGCATATTTATTTCTCAAATTAAATATGTGAAAGAGATACTAAAAAAGTTCACAATGGAGGATTGTAAGCCAGCTTAGCACTCCCATGACGACAGGTTGCAAGTTGAGCAAGGATGACAAATCTCCACATGTTGATCAAACCATGTACAGATCTATGATTGGGAGCTTACTGTACTTGACAGCTACCAGACCAGATATTTTGCAGGCAATATGCATGGTAGCACGATTTCAGGCTAGTCCCAAGGAGACTCATGTGACAGCAATAAAGAGGATTCTTCGGTACCTCAAGGGTACTATGGAGTATGGGTTATGGTATCCGAAAGGTAAGGACTTCACCCTTATTGCGTATTCAGATGCAGATTGGGCAGGATGTGTAGATGACAGAAAGAGTACCAGTGGAGGTGCATTCTATCTTGGAGACAATTTGGTCACGTGGCATAGTAAGAAACAAGAGTCAGTCTCCTTATCCACAGTAGAGGCAGAATATATTGCAATGACAACGTGTTGTACGCAGGTATTATGGATGAAACAAACCCTGAAAGATCTTGGTATTAACTTTAGTGAGCCAATTTCAGTTAAGTGTGATAACACCAGTGCCATTAACATCTCAAAGAATCCGGTTATGCATTCTCGCACAAAACATATTGCTATCCGGTATCACTTTTTGAAGGAGAAAGTTGCGAAAGGTGAGGTTAAGTTGGATTTTGTTCCAACAATAGAGCAAGTAGCGGATATCTTCACAAAACCATTGCCCAAGGAAGTCTTTGAGTACCTTCGCAATAAATTGGGAGTGGTCACGCTTCCCAAGAATTGACTAGCTATCGGGACCACATTCTCAGGGGGGAGCATTTGTGTATTTGTTTATCTTTTTGCTCATGTTTGTGATTTTTGCTAAGTGTAATAATTTTTTCCTGAGAATGTTGTGCATGGACTCAGGGGGAGTTTGCAGCAACCCTTTGATATTGTTGTCAAAGGGGGAGAAGAGTTACAGGAAATTGCACGTGTGTTGCCAACAATTCCAAAGGGGGAGATTGTTGAGCAAGGTGCAGCGACAATATTGTCATTGTTGTCAACACAGTCAGATAGATCGGTTGATGCAGTGGACAGGAGTTCAGAGGTTACTCAGAGTATGTACAGTGATGTTAAATGCTTATGAGGATGTTTACCCACCTTTTTGCATATTTTCCAAGAAGACCGAAGTGGCCCATATGCTAAAGATCAAAGAAAAAGCAAAACACCGCAAAGAAAAAAAGTGTCGCGATATCGCGACATGTTGCATTTTCACGGTCCAAAGAGAAGAGAAAAGCAAGGAGAAAAAGTGTCACGATATCGCGACATGTTGCATTTTCTGCCAAAGAGCAAAGAGAAAAAGTGTCACGATATCTCGACATGTTGCATTTTCGCCAAAGAAAAGAGAAAAGCAAGGAGAAAAAGTGTCAATATCGAGAAAAAAAAAAAAGAATATCACATGTTGTATTTTCAGGGCCAAAGCAAAGAGAAAGAGCAAGGAGAAAAAGTGTCACGATATCATGACATGTTGTATTTTCACGAGCCAAAGCAAAGAGAAAGAGCAAGGAGAAAAAGTGTCATGATATCACGACATGTTGTATTTTCATGGTCCAAAGCAAAGAGAAAGAGCAAGAAGAAAAAGTGTCACGATATCGTGACATGTCGCATTTTCATGACTCAAAAGGGAGGAGAGAAACAAAAGTGTCCGATATCCGACATGTCGCATTTTCACTCAAAAGGGGAGAGAAAAAGTATCACGATATCCGACATGTCACATTTTCATGACTCAAAAGGGAGGAGAGAAACAAAAGTGTCACGATATCGCGACATTTGTCATTTTGACTCAAAAGGGGAGAGAGAAACAAAAGTGTCAGATATCGACATTGCATTTTCAAAGGAAAGAGATTGAAGCAGAAAGATGAACATCATGAAGGAAAGAAAACTCATAATGACATAGACAAAAGGAATAAATCGAAGAAGAAAACAAACAGTCATCGAAGGAGAAAACGAACAATCATCGAAGGAGAAAATGAACAGTCATCGAAGGAGAAAACGAACAGTCATCGAAGGAGAAAATGAATAGTCATGAAGGAGAAAATGAACAGTCATGGTAGGAGAATATGGTGTCAATTATTTGCATGTGACGTGTTTGACGAAATGCCTTCTCAATATATACAAAAGGAGTTACATAAAGAAGGTGTTACAATTGACAAGTGGCATATGAGAATATGAAAGAAGGTGTTACAATTGACAAGTGGCGTATGAGAATATGAAAGGAGTTACAATTGGAGTTACAAAGAGAAAGGATAGTTATAAAAGGAGTGTTGCTTGGAGAATTTTAGTAGGGGATTTTATTTTGTGAAGTGCGATGAGTGTGTGTGTTTTGTGAATTGTGGTAGACGTTGGGTAAGCAATAGACCAGTCAGGGTCTTGTAAAAGTGAAGGCATTTTTATGTCAATCTTCTAGTTTCAAAATTGAAGTCCAAGTTGGTGCTTGGCATCAGGGGTTGGTGCTCCTTCCAGTTGGTGCTGGTAAATCAGGGGTTGATGCTCCTTCCAGTGGGTTCTGGTAAATTGATTGTAAAGTTGGTGCTTTGCAAAGGCTGGATTTGGATGGGAGTCCAAACAGTCATTTTGAGGAGTAGCCAAATCGGTGAACCTCGGTACATCTTGTGTTGTGTGATGTTCTCTTGTTATACTTGCTTTATTTGGTTTTAAGTTTTCATTGTTTCGGCTTTAAGAGTTGAAGATTTAAGTTATAAAAGAGCTACACTGATTCACCCCCCTCTCAGTGTCATTGTGAGACTAACAGGACAATATTTCTAATGCATTAGAACCTCGCTTATGTACATACAAATATTTTAATGTGGAAGAGCTAGCTTCAGGTATCCTATATTGCCTAGTGTCTTAGTATAACTAAAATTTAAACCTAGGATTAGATAAACATTTGCAGACTACCAATATTAGCAATGGGTTGAAAGAATCCTACCTGACATCAGGGTATGTTTGTGCCTTATCTTTATATATTCATTTGAACACACAGGGATAATGAACAGTTAGGGTCTATCCTAGTGAAAGCCTTACATTTTAGAAATCTAGTTTTGTTAGTATACAACTTTTGATTAGTCAACTAGGGTGTTTGAGTCTCATGGAAAACCCTCAAAAATATTTATCTAATAGTAATTGTTGGGCACTAAATTACACCAAGTTTTCACTCGATACTGTGGCTGTCTATCTTCCTATTCTTTTTCCAATCTTGCACTTGCACCCGATAGCTACAACTCATCACTTAACATTAGATGGACCAAAATAAAGGTTTTTGATCCAACCTCTAGAGTAGGTTGGTTCCTTGTCAACTTATCATATTGTTGACACAATTATGCTCACTTAGGGTTTGATATTTAGGGTAAGAGGAGATTAGGGTTAGATAAATGTAGATAATAGTGGATGGATAGGTTAACAACATTGCACTACCATAAGAAGCTTCCAAAAAACCATACTAAGGATACTTACTCAGATCAACATTATCTCAAATCATATTATCTCTTATATATTAAAGAACAACAAAGAAATATTGTAGCAAGCAATTTCAATATCCAGGCAATGATAATCCAAATAACAAAATTCACAAAATACTTATATTTCATAGAAATGTACTCCCTAACAACATAGAACAAACTCAAAAGTAGATTTCAATTACTGTAATAGCTAGTAATTCAAAAATTAGGCACAAAATAGCCATCAAATATTAATAGAAATGCAACTAAAGAATATGAACCTTTGATATCAAGCACGAGAACACAAATTTGAGGTGAAGATTAATGTAATGCTCCTTCCATTATATTTTTAGGAATATTTATAATAGCACAAGAAAACACGCTAGAGCTGATCCTTAAAAATGAGGGTTCGAACTCTACTTATAGTTTTGCAAATTTAAAATAATCAAGAAGTAATACAAATATCTTGTTTTGATAGCACATTAGAGATATCTAGCTGGCATCAGCTTATTTGTCTATCCTTAGATAAATTCTCTAAAATAAAGTCCACTATGGCAGCTCAAGGCCTCTATAACTTACTGGTCACTCTATGGAACTAAAGTTCAGGTCATTAGAGATTATGTCTTTCCATCGATTCTTCTTGGGAGTGGATTGCCATCATCGATCTGTAACTGTATTTGGTTTGATCTTCTGGAAAACCTTTGACCCTTCATCTTCCAATTGACTATTACAATCTCAACATAGAAATATCTTTTAATCAACCAAGATTCGATGACCTAACCTCCACCGTTGATTCTCCTCATTGTATGGTTCAGATCCGATCCGACATGAGCTTTATCAAAAATGGCAAGGAGAATCAAGCACCATCCCACTTTAAAATTTGATGACATCATATATTCCTTATTACTTTTGTGGATTCCATTCTAAATAGAACAAGTGCACTGATCTAGTAATCACCAATATGGGTCTAGAGCTAGTCACATAACCCTTTTGTCATGATTTTGCACCTTCATCACTCTATTGTCCCACCTTGTCTTCATTACAGAAAGGAAAATACTTTGTTCATCCTATGAATCACCAATCCATATTTTTTTGCTGTTGATGTCACCATATCCTTAAAAATCTTGTGGATTAAATATCTACCACCATTTCAGAGCCAAAAAGAAATTTCTCGAAATCACTTCAAGCATGAAAACTTCACTAACTGTTGGGCAAATTCATATATTCTGATATGGATCTGCTTCAAAGTGTACTGCAAAGTATGCGGAATGATGACTCTATCACTTAGGTAAAATTCTACAAAATTTTACTAAGTATGTGGCCATTTTGGGCCTATAGTAACAAAATACCAAAGATCACAAACCATCAAAAATAAAAGTCATTCAATCATAAAACTGCAGTGTCGAACCCGTGATACATCATTACATTGAGCACAATCAAAATATAGGATAGATACCAGATGGATATCAGAAATGATATTTAGATGACCACTAAATATATTGTGCATATCTTTCAAATTACAAAAGGAATATAGAGTGACATATTATATCATTCACATCATACTACCGCATATCATTGCATTTCATATATGGGTGATTAATTGATTAAATTCTTGTAATGAGAATTTTCAATTATAGTCATGATTTTTACACATCCTGTGGTGTCATCCATTAGATTGTTAAACACATATCACATTAATTCCTTGTGTTTTAAGTGATTAAAGCATATAGGTTCATTTACATTAGATTACCATCATGTAAATAATGCATTACGTATATTGCAACAACATATCGTAACATCGTCATAAATTAAATGCATACAATATAGCAAAATTAAATATGCATTTAAAAGTAAAACATTGCATCCATATGCATCCATCATAAATAGCACATCTAAGCATCTAGATCATTGCATATCATCATCATCATAAATTAAATAGCTATATACTACATGTCATACATACATCACATCATATAAGCATAGAATCAATAAGAACATCTGCATCCATGTGCATAACATAAACATAAAATAAAAATAAACAAGTACACATAATGAGCCAAAAATGATCAATATCATATATATATATATATATATATATATATATATATATATATATATATATATGTGTGTGTGTGTGTGTGTGTGTGTGTGTGTGTGTGTGTGTGTGTGTGTGTGTGTGTCCAAAAAGAGTACATCAAGAGTAGATCAAAAATACCCGTAGGCTACAACTATGTAGGTCCTCGACCTTACACTCAAAAATAGTACAACAAAGTATCTTTGAGATATGTACTACATAGGGCTTGTGTCCCTAGTTTGTGAGGAACCTTCATCACCTCCAGTGCCATTATGAGTCCTCTAATATCTAGCACCATGAGTGCTCAAAGACACATGAGTCCTCTCGGTCTTGTGAGTCCTATGGCTTGAACTAGCGGTAGATAGTCCTATCCCCATGGTCCTAGTATGGGATCTTCTCCTATGGGTCCCTATGGTGCAAGTGTCCTCTGGTACCTCCAAACCACTCAGTTGGATGTAGCCCTCAAGTAGGGATATGCGAGCTACATACCCATCCTATCGATCATTACCCTCCTCCATGATGGAATGAAGTCTCTGGATCTTAGACATAGGGTCATGACCTACTAGTAGTAGAGCATATGGTATCATGGGAGGCACCATGGTAGTCTATATAGATGAGGGTTATACCCTAACAATAGAAGTTCCCCTTGTCTTTGAGATACTATAAGTTGTACCTATAGCGTAGCAATATCTATATCCCTATGACCTAGTTGGCTCCTTAAAGTGTCAATCTGAGTCTGTAATCCCATCACCTAAGCTAGTAACTACCCAAACTTGCTATCAGGAGGTACCTCACCCTCCTTATATATTTTCTCCTTTGACTCAACCTAAGGAGCCTACCCTGTGGTGGCCTTTATGCCCTATCCTCCCTTTGGTATGCTAGTGCATGTTACGCCCATCTAGATTAGTCTCTACACCATCATCTATATGGTCAAGGTCTCCCTCTCCCTACCACTATAGGAGTGACCACCAAGTATCATACTCTATAGTGGTTCTAGCCCGATCCACACCTAAATCTTGGAAGTCATCATCCTCATCCTCTAGCAGTTTTGGCTAGACCCACAATAGCTCCCTCTCCAAAACTAGGTGCCTGTAGATAGTAGGAAGCACCAAAATATCTTGAACCATCCCAAACTAGTAGAGGATGCATGAATATAACTGATACTCATGAATCTTAGCCTTGCGATCAAGTAACCACCTATCCCTCCTTGCCTAGCACAACCACTTACCAACCTCCTCCCACATGGGGCAGTCCATGTATGAGTGCCACTCTATGTCATCCGCCTAGAGCTGTGTAAATATAGCAATGTAATGGTTTAGGTCCCTAGTGTGAGACCTACTCTAGAACCCCTTCTCCTTGTGAGACCAGCATACCACATAGCACTGACATGCAGCAACAATAGTAGTAATATGGAGTGACAAGTATGTGGGCCACTCGATCCAAATGTGCTCCTAGCCCCAGATATGAAGCAGTTGCTACATCTAATGTCAACCTCACTCTTGTGGGTAACATGATATAACTCATGATATATCTAGGATAATAATGTTCTCCCCCTAGCTAAGAGTAGTGGCTACCATGTAGAACTCTAAGTAACTCTCCTAACAATGGCCAAGAGGTTCCAGGGGATCCTTGTACCCGAGGATATGGAAGCATAATATGAATAACTAAATGCATAAAGACCACCTATCAGACTAAGAAGATGCCCTTCCCCTACCAATATTTTATGTGGATGCCTCCATGGTCAATATTTCCCTAGGCATCCTCGATGCGGTCATCGAATATGGCATCAAATACAACTCCTCTACTGGTAAATGGAGTGGAGGTGATGGGCTCCCCATCGATCAAGATCCTAAAAATTTGATAGATGTCCTCCAATGTCACTATCATTTCACCTGTGGGCAGGTGAAATGTATTGATCTGCGCATCCCAGCACTGATCCAACGTAGTCATGTAGGCCTAATCTACCTTTATCATGGGTATAATAAGCATATATTTGAAACCAACTACACCAAACCATGCTCGTTGTTAGTTAGTGAACTATCCATGGAGGGTGTGGAGGAGATCCAACTCCTAGGCTCTAGAGGTCAATTTTTGAACAGAAGCAGTGCAAAAGAGAAAAATATAACTAAAAAAAAATTGAAAACTTGCTAAAAATATGAAAACATGCTAAAAGTGATAAAAATTTCCAAAAATGCATCTCAGAAGTGCAATAGATGGCATTAATTGCCAAGAAAAATAAAAAATACATAAAATTTTGATTTTTTTTCAAAATTGTAGAATTGCGGGTCAAATATGTGGTCTGCATAACGATAAAAATTTTGACCTTTGGGATTTGAATCCCACTATGGTTGAAAGCCATGGTTCCCAATATGACAATTAGGAGCCACGTCTGCTAGCTACAATCTTGGAATGTAACCCTATTAGGGTCACTTCCTAGACCAAAACCTAAAAATTAAAGTCTAATCTAGCCTAAACTAATGTGGGGTTATTTACCAACAGTTTTGTGAGATTAATTTGATCCATTATTTAATGTGGTTCATTTTAAACTAGTAAGGAGTGTGAGGACTCAATTTTGAGTTACCTTTCCTGCATCGATGCCTCAGCTGGATGAATACTGCATAGGGTCTGCCATCGAG
Organism: Wollemia nobilis; assembly: GCA_028583015.1. Classification (NCBI taxonomy): domain Eukaryota; kingdom Viridiplantae; phylum Streptophyta; class Pinopsida; order Araucariales; family Araucariaceae; genus Wollemia; species Wollemia nobilis. The sequence goes on from JAQPPZ010002979.1 coordinate 3,349,185, forward strand.
ATGTGTGTAAGGTTGTAGGAAGTTGTTTTAGTAGCATTTCATGTCAAGTTTGCTTCCTCATATCTCATAGCTCTCCAATTGCAATCACTTTCAAGTAAAAATAATGTAATTTTCAAATGGGAAAATTTATATTTTTTTTCTAATTTCATCAAACCGCAGTTGACAATCGCGATCCCAAAATTAGGGTTTTTTGATCGTAGCTCTAAGCCGCAATTCCCAAAATTTAAAATTTCTAACTGTAGCCCATGAGCGCGGTTCATAATTAGAATTAAATGCACCAAAATACCATCATGGGAAGGTTTTAACTATTAAATTAATGACTCCTAATAGATCATAATTTCAATAAGAGCAATCAATTTAACAAATTTAATGATTTTTAAGCACTAGGATCAATTAAAAAACTTAAAAAGTAAAAAAAATTAATTAAAGAAAAAAGTCAAAATCCAAATGCACCTCGTATTAAGTTATTTACCCTAGACACTTGGCATTTGTAGCGATTGAATCTCCATGCAATTCGACGAGATGAATAAATAACCATAAGGAAATTTAGGGTAAAATTGTCATCATTGATTTGACATGCTTCTTTTCAAAACCCAAAGAAGGCCTTCAAGGCTGGACCGCTCCACAGGAATGAGGAGTTTCATGTAATTTATCCTATGACATACTTTTAGTAGATCATTGACAAATTGATTCAACATAAATCTAATTGGAATTGTATTATTTTGATTCCCTAAGAAGGCTACTACAGCCCGACTGCTCCATGGGATGGAAATGTGCAATTACTACTAATAGTTGCAATCATAAGTTGAACTAAGCCTTGTCAAGTAATTCAATTATAAATTCTAAGTTTGTTTAGATCATTCATAGTGGTCAAGCGACCTCATCACTTTATTCAATTATCATTACCATCATTGACTCATTGCTTGGGGTGGTAGTCATACTTTCATAATCATAATTAAAATCAGTAGAAGATCCCTTGATCTTGTCAAATTACGTTCGTCCTTACGAATCATTATCAATGACTATCATAAGCTTACCCCTTTTCTTAGGGTAAATAACATATATGAAAGTTAGTTTATAGCTCTCATCCTTTTGGTTATATAGGTCTAACTCCTATTGTAGCACCAAAGTTACCCGAATTCCTGATGACGAGTGCAAACCCTTTCAAATTAAGCCTCCAAAGAGTTGGAAGCAATTATTTTTGGATGTGCATCCTTTTGTAGGACCTGGGGCATCTAATGTTGATCAAATAAATGATCATCATGCAACCTTTGGCATCATTTTAGGTGGTGTATTTTTGCTCATGCATTGTTTGATCTCATAATGCATATCAAAAGGGGCATTTGTAGACACCTAAAACATGTCATGTCAATGACAACTACTCATATGGGACATGCTACAAGACCATATGGAAGTTCTTGGATAGACTCCAAGATAGAGCAGTGGATTTAACCACTCAATTTGGGCTCCTTGGCCTAAACAACTTAAACCATTGTTGAGACCTACAATCTATAGTCTGAACCACTACTGACACCCATACTTTACAGGCTAGATTGCAGCTATCATCTATGGTCTAGAACTAAATTTTAGTTGGCCTTAATCCAAGCCAAATCAGTTTGAATGACCATTTGTTCTATAAAAAGGTAGTTGAAGGATGAAAGATTCTAGAGGCTTCCAATACAATTGTCCCAACCACCTCTTCTTGATCTTGGTTTCTCCATGAAGCCACCCCTAACCCTTGGGTAATACTATAAGTACCCCTTCAAATTAGGGCAAAGAGATAGGAGGGAGAGAATTTTTAGTAGCGAAGCCCTATAAAATTATAGACTCACTGGAGTGTACTGAGAGAGTGTTGTTTCTATTCATTTTCCAATTCATCAATCACCATGTCAATTTGTGCTATGAATGCCTTAATGATCTAGAATGCCAATAAATGCAAATTCAGGAAAACAGAGGCCCAACTATGCAATTCAACCACCAAACTAATAAAAGGATATCAAGGTGACCCTTGATCATCAATTGGAAAAGGAATATCAAGCCCACAACCCTTGATTTTAAGGGTAAACTTATTTGGTTGCTCACTATGGCTAAAAACCTCGGTGTACAGTGTAGACCGCTCATTTGATCCATGGTTCACAACTGGTAAAATATCTCCTTACTGTTATTTTTGTATTATATTTCACTAGGTTAGATTAAGCATCTTAGTGGTTTACTTAGCATTTCAGAGACTCTGACTGACCGAATTAAGGATTTCATTAGGTTTACTTCATTATGGCAAGTAGGATATAATTAGCTTATTTTCATGTTATCATGCTTCATTTCATGTAATCAATCTGCTAGATAGATAGTTGTACTTTCTATTTACATATTTCCATTAATATTTTCAAGTATTGTATATGCTTAGCATGTTTTATCCACTTTCTTGATTATATTAGTGTTATGGCATCTTTATATTCACATTACTTAAAGGGCCTCATCATGAGAGGTTGCCTATGCTATTAATGATTTTATATTGTTTCTTAACTATAGGAAGCAAATTTGTAGGAGATTCAACCATCCAATTCCTTCCTCAATGTGAATAAGAGGGTCAAATCCAACCTAGAGTAGTTTGTGTCACCCCGAATGGCCTAAAACCCACATTTACCTTTGAGAGAGAATATATTGCTTTATCCTACTGTAATAAGAGTATCAAAATGGTATCCCTAAAGGGGATGTAACTATAACCAGAATTGGCTTCTTTATAATGGAATAAAAGTGTTCTTCCCATTTGTTGTCAATTTTACATGCATCTTCTTTGTTACTCTTGTTTCCTTTTACGCAATAGGAAGCATAGGTATGAGGCCATTTTGGTGGTCACAGGACCTTATCTGCTAAGGTCTTGTAGCATTATGAGGAAAGAAACTTCTCCTCTCAATATTACCTTGGAGGTTCCCTTAGAGGTATATTCTTCCTCGATCAAGGTGGGGGACTAGGCTCGCCCTCCTCAAATTGGGATATTTCAAGATATTCTTGTTCTAATTACTCTCCCAATTTGTTCTCATACTACCTAAGCTCAAGTTTTTTAGATGCTAGACATCAATCTCTGTGCTGAGCCATATGGTGAGTATGTGTGTTGATGTTCTTAGGGTGTAACTCAGACTGTGCAACCACTCATCTATCAACACACTCCACGATCTCATTATGAGGAGGTAAACCGATGCTAGCCAATTGATACTCTCTCTACATGATCCTTCTGATTGAGGATGCATTGTTTGCGTATGTGCTATTCATATTCTTATTTTCAAGGTGCTCTTTCTCTGCATGAACATCCTCCAATTGATCTTGGAGAATCTGTCATCTTTGCTCTGACATCAATCTATGAGCTCTATCAAAATGATCAACCATCTAAGGCTTCTGAGGAGTGTACTCTTTTTGAGTGACCTTATGGTTATGTCCTCCAATGGACTGATTTACAACACTCTTTCCTCTATTTGTAAAGATGACATTCATGTCGAGCTATCTCCTATACTCAGTTTCTACATGCGATGCAGGAGCACGCATGTCTTGAGAACGCTTGGAGAATTCTCCATGTTCTTAGGTGGTCCTAATGGTGCTTGCACTACACTCACTCACTGGTCAGGAGGGTGCAATCATAGTATTATATTCTAAATTCCCTAGGACTCTATCTAGATCATCCAACTATTTGCTACAAAATGGCTCATGAGGAAGTGTACCATTTGTTACTACTTTGGTTATATCTATGGTGAAATTAGAAGGTTCACCCCTATAGGGAGTATGTGCAGGACTATGCTTAGAAGAAGCCCTCTTAGTTCAACCTTGAATGTATGGATATTGGACATATCTAGAATTTGACAGTGGAGGTCGTGAACCTCCCTTAGATACAGGTCAAAGGGGTACAAATATAGATTCCTCGATGACATATTCTTCAAATAAACTTGTGGATACCCATGGAATGCGGTCATGATATATGCTACCATGTGTGGAAACCCCATTTTGGGATGTACCATGCTTTGATCTATGTCTAGATGGATGTCTAGTACTTCCTCTAATTGGGGTATTCTCAACAGAATCCCCTCATGTGGAATTATCCCCTCTAATGCTTGTTGAACGACATCTAGGAGGATTAAGTGATTAAGGGCATTCCACATCATGTTGTGTGCTATGTGGAGCTTGGGACTCAATCTCGGGTCTATGCCCAGATTAACCTCTTTGTGTTTGCACCATTATGTATCCTATGTATAGATTTAACTTTTATTAGCATGTAAAGAATACAATGATGATTATCTTATTTTACCATTTTGAAATGATCCCTAAACTGTTTGATGTGTTTTCAATTTTTTGTATTATTAAAGTAACTAGATCACCTTCTGTACCCACTAAAAAGGCTCTTGTTATCTAGATTGTCCCACAAAAAAGTCTTTTGCTATCTAGATTATCTATTGCAATTCATGAAATAAGCACAAATGGGAAAACATAAGTTGACAACAAGAAATGAAACAAATACAATAAATTATTTATTGATTTAAATGAATCCAAGCTATAGATTCATCCCTCGTAGAGATAGCCAATTTGATACATTAATTACAATAGAGTTTCAAATCCCTCTCTAGGGTAGATGCAATCAAAATTCCTTCCAAAGGGACACAAACTGCTCTAGGGTGTTGATGACCCTCTTCTCCATGATTAGAGGTATTTGCTACCTTGCATCCCAAAACCCTATTAGTCCTATGTGCAATAAACAACAAAAAATATTAAAAGCAAAGGAGGCATCTCTTGATGAGGCTTTAAAAGGGTTCTTGTATGAAAGATAACATGATAATAAAGAAATTGAGAAAGTGATTCTATGCATGTAAATTGATCTAAAACATGATAATCTACCATTAGAAATATAAAATAAACTAAGATAAATCTATCCAAGATCCTAATTAACCAATTGAATACATAGAAGCATGAAAAATATTCGTTATGCCTACACTACAACAATGAAGTAAAATTACAATTAACTCTTAATCTATCAGTTAAATATCTCTAGAATACCGAATTAAACCTGCAAAAGGATTAATATGACCTAACTAAACATAATGCAAAATTGATAACAAGGATATCAGAGGTCACCTGCTAACTGTGGGTCATTCACATGGTGGGCATTGTTCCCCATGGCTGACAACCATAGTGGATATTGAAGTAGATTTTCCCTCCAAATTAGGGTCAATTATATGATTCTCTTTATCAAATTGATGGTCAAGGATCACCTCTGTATCCTATGACATATTTGGTGATTGAATTACTCAGTGAGTGCACAAATTGCACATATTAGTGTTTTTTGGCTCTCCTATCCTCCTAGGATCTCCATGGCAATGTGATCTCCAATTGGGTAGCAAAAGGGTTCCTATCAATGCATGTGAGTATATAATTCGATAGGTCTTCACTACTCAATTGATTATATTTCTCTCTTTTCCCCAATTTAGAGGAGGATTATATAGCAATTTCCAAGGGCTAGGGGTAGCTTCCTCATGAAGCTAATATCAATATTGGGTAGTTAATCTTGTTGGATGGAAGGATCCATAACCTTCCTCACTCAAACCACTCTAATCCATAACCAATTGGTTTTTGCAACCAATTTTGGGTCGGATTAAGGCCAACTATCTTTGAGTCCTGACCATGGTTAATAGGCACAGTCATAACTGCTAACCATGGGTTTCAGTAGTGGCTAGCACTGACTAGGCAAAGATACCCAAATGAGTGGTAAACACCACTGCTATACGTTGGATCTGTCCAAAGGTCTTCCATATGGTCTTCTAGCATGTCCCATATGAGTAGTCGCCTCGGCATGATGTGTTTTAGGTGTCTACACTATGTCCCCCATTCTTGGCTATGATCCTTACTATTGAAAGATCCTCTTTGATAGTGTTTTTTGCACAAAAATATTCTCCAGGTCTTTGCCCTAGCCTCTAAAAACCTAGTTCGATTCCTCATATCTTCGACATTCCTCTTTTTACTTATGTTCCAATAATTCAAAATCCTACTGTAATACCGTAGACCTTTGATATTCTTCCTCTGAAACCCTAGTTCCCAATTACACTCTTGTTGAATCTATGAAATAGTAATCCTTAAACAAATTATATTTTATTTATTAATTCTTTAAGACCATTTTCATTAAGAAATATAATCTCCCTTGATAAGTTACTTTCTAAAATTTGATTTTTATTAAAATAAAGATCAACATTGTGGTTGACTAGATTATTTGTTATCACTTTTCATTATTTATATATATTACAACATTTTCAAGACACTACCTCCATCAAAAAGTGATGGATGCTAAAATAATGCTATGATTGATCCAATTATTATAATCTCTTTTTTGTTTGGCTATATAATATTTAAATGGATCCTATACATATTATATTATGACCACGTTACCATGGTATTTTGACAACTATGCATGCATTGCTTGATAATATTTAAACATGTGTCTCATCCTTATAAATCAATATATTTAATTGGTTGACCTCATGACACTTAACAAAAAATGTTAAGGTTCATCTATGGGATTGGATTTTTGGTATATGACATGAAATTAATTATTGTTCACCAACTACCCCAAATCCCATGGGCCTCATATCCTTTTTTTACAACATTAATAATAATCTTGGAATCCCCCTCAATCAAAATATATCTCCATAATATAATGATAGTCTTGATAATTGTAAAAATATCCTTAGCCTCTGCATAGTTATTAGTTAAATATCTATATGATTCTAATAAGGTGAGGCAATTTTACCTTTATTATCCTAAAAAACACCACATTCACTAGTTATTTTTATATTTCCTTTGGAAGCAGCCTCAAATTTAATGTTGATAAACTTGAATTTTGGACATATTCATTTTACCATAGATCAATATAGATCCTTTATATTAAAATTTTTATCATAGATCACCCTTGTATATATTCAAATACTATAATTACCATGACTTAGATATGACTAACTTGATACTTCCCATGATAATCACCATGTTTGTAAAATTATATAAGATAGGTAACAATAGATTCTAAACTTAGATAGATTCTAAGCATTGTTTTAGAAAATTCTATTATTCCTTTCATAGTTTCCAACAAATAATGATAGGACCAATATTTCATAGAACACATAGTTTATTAGCTTTAAAATAATTAACATATCATTTCATTAACTCTTCCAATGTGGATGGAACTAACCAGTATATTTTTATTTTTTAAAAGTGTCCCTAAATGGTATAAGCAAAGGGATAATGAATAATATGATGTTTATAACTCCTCCTTACACAAGGAACACCTTAAAGATCCATGATATCCTCTTATTTGTATTATTTTACCTATAAGAATTTTGACATGGATTGCTAACCAAAGGAATGTTGAGGTTTTTTGTAAGTTACTAAACATTTTTCTAGGGGAAATCACTAGGATTAGGGAATTATTTTTCCAAATCCCTATATCTCGACTAGACTAAGTTCCCATCATATTACAATAGATTCTAAAGTAACTCATCTATATAAGTACTTAACTAACCCAAGTTAGAATCCAAGTACTTCACTCTCCAAGATTCAAAAACCAAGAACTATCACAATAGCTGAATTGACAAGAGTGAAACCAACACAAGAATGCACAAAGCAATATCTCATATATTAAGTCACTCCACCCACTAAAAATTATAATGGAGGAATAAATTATATAGGAAGTGATTTCTCAAGATGTACAAAGAATAATCAATGTGGGACTAACAAGTTTCCTACTAGGAGATAAAATAGCAAGCTCAAGAGGAATATCTAGGCCTAGAAGGAGCAAGATGTCGGATCAGAGCCCAAAAGGACTTAAAAGAACCAAAGTGAGATAAAAATATAATGTAAAGGTGCAAATACTAATTACAAGTGCATTAAAGTATAAAATATGCACCAAAATCCCCCATAAGTGTAGCATAGGTAGGTAGTGTTTTGTGAGTCCTAGCAGATGTGCTATAATAAACTCAATACAATGCAATGATCAAATTAATAGTAAAAAAAACCCCCATAAAAGATAATACCATGAAGAAATAGAAGTATGTGGGAGATCCCCCTAATATAAAAGAGGTAGAAGACCCCCCTAGCCAATGTCAATGTGCCTAACCCTAAGAAGATATCGTAGGTGAGTGCCATTGATATTGATGAAGATGTTAACAATCTACTCTGAATTTAGACAATATTGAAGATCAATGATGCACCCCTAAATAATATCTTTGATGTAGTTCATATGAATCTCAATGTGCTTGGTCCATTAGTGATGGACCGGATTATTTGAAATGGTAATCATACTATTATCATAAAAATTATCGATAGCCTACAGAATGTAATGCCAAAGTCCATGATAATATGCTAGAACTAGATGACCTCTATAATTGTATTATAGATCCTTGATATTTCACCATATTAGATGATAAAAAAATAACATGTTTCTTCTTACTCGACCAACATACTAGACAATAACCTGAGTGAAATCTATAACCAAAAGTAGACTTGCAATATAAAGAATCACTTGCCCAATCTAAATTAGTGTATCCCACAAGATCTATCTTAATGCCTACTAAATACTGGATGCCAAAATATAGTGTCACATGTATGTAGTATAGTATTCATTTGGTGGTCCTCCAATGAAGGTCATGTAGTTCTTACATAAATCAAGAAACCATACCAATTGAATATGTTATATCAGGTCTGGTATGTGTTAGGTAGTGTAAAGCTCTAAAAAGCATACATCTAAGCTAATTGCAACATGATAACAAATTTAAAGCAATGAAACATATATAACCAAATGAATTGAAAAAAGAAATGCCTCCTTTATATTAATCAATTTCAAATTTAGATTACATATTCGTCCCTCTTAGGGATACTAAATTTAATACATGATTACAATCATTTTGAGCCCCAAAATGAGGGTGATGTATTCTACAAGCTCTTTAGTCCTCCACTACTTTACTTATATGAGGGCTTATTAGATGCCTCCTTCTTTGATGTCAAGAAGTATGATCTCGATGATGCTCTTGGATCCTTGATTGTACCTATCACATACACACAAGAAGACTCACAAAACATTAATAGTAAAGCTTAAGATCTCAAGACGAGGCCATTTTGGGATGATAAAAATATATAAAAGGGAATGCATGAAAGAATGATAAAATTCTTATAAAGACTAAAAGCATGAAATAATATTGAAAAGCATGTAATTTATGATAAACAAGAAATTGCAATACAAATAAAATGAAATCTATGGCTAAAATGTAGGAAATGACCAATCAAACCCTAGCCGCTATCACCCAGAGCAGCTGGCTCTACCACCTACTATCAAATTTAGTGGCTAAGCCTACAGGACACTGTTGAAGATAGCGGTCATGGGAGAAGTATTTTTTCCTCTAAATATTTGTCCTTCAGTTGTAAAATTGATGTTCAAGGGTTGCTTGTACCTTGGTGTACGGTTTTGTGATGGAATTGATGTTACTTTATTCAAATTTGATCCTTGGAAAATGGGTTGTTCTCTTCAAACTATGGTAGCCTCCATTGGTGGAAAAGTAGATGGCATTGTATAATTGGATAAATATTCGCTATTCCTCAAGTTATGTTGATTATCTCTTCAAATTGGTAGAGCTTCGCTATGTGATTGACACATCAATTTCTCTAGGATTTGCTCTTAAAAATTGGGGTCTTAAATAGACTTCCAAAATCCTTTCTCTAGCTTCATGGAGAAGCCAAGAACAAGAATTGTTTATGCCTAGGCAATTGAGACAAGCTTTATAGAAGCTTATATTCTCATAATTGATCAAGAATTTTGTATGCTTTCAAATAGATTTTCCTTAGCTTGGGGGCCGAGTTTGTTACAATGCTAGCCGCTATCAATCAAGGTGGCTAGGGAGCTAGACACTATCATCATTAGCAGTTAGGGAGCTAGCCACTATTATCATTAGTGTATAAGGGTGACTAGGACTATATTACCCCAAATGATTGGTTATAACCACTGCTAAGTCTTGGAAAGGTCCAAAATCATTCATATGACCTAAATAGGTGTCCATATGAGTAGTCTCCTAAACATGATGTATTTTAGGTGTCTATAAATACCCCTTTTTGGGATGCATTATGGGAAAACATAATGCTGAGAAAAAATAGATAACCTAATATCATATTATAGGTTGATTGATATTCATTGATATGGTCAACATTAGATGATCCAACCATAAAAGAGCATGCATTATTGAATCATTTCATTTTATGAGTTGAAGAACTTGATTTTGGTAAGCTTTGGGGTATTGGAAGATAAGATTAAGTTAAAATCCTAGCCTTGGAGGTAATTAGGAGATAATATTAAGTCTAATACTAGCCTTGGTGGTGATTAGGATATAATATTAAGTCTAATCCTAGCATTGGTGGTGATTAGGAGATAATATTAAGTTAAATTCTAGCCTTGGTAACAATTAGGAGATAAGCTTAAGTCTAATCCTAGCCTTGGTGGTGATTAGGAGATAAGCTTAAGTCAAATCCTAGCCTTGGTGGCAATTAGAAGATAAGCTTAAGCCTAATCCTAGAATTAGTGGTAATTAGAAGATAATATTAATTCAAATCCTAGCCTTAACAGTAATTAGGAGATAAGATTAAGTCAAATCCTAGCCTTGGTGGTGATTAGGAGATAATATTAAGTCTAATCCTAGCCTTGGTGGTGATTAGGAGATAAGCTTAATGGTTAAATTCTAGCCTTAGTAGCAATTAGGAGATAAGATTAAGTCAAATCCTATCCTTGGTGGTGATTAGGAGATAAGCTTAAGTCTAATCCTAGCCTTGGTGGCGTTTAGGAGATAAGTTTACTGGTTTGCTTGAATTTGATTTTGATATTTTGTTTATTTGCTCCAAGCAAGGAGGGTGCATGATTGTATTCAACAATTATTCTTGAACGAATGCACTTAGCAATGATTGATAGTTTAATTGTTGATTTTGATTATGAATGTTGTTATTATGACTACCCCCTCAAGTGACGAGTCAATGAGGAAATGGCAACTGATTAAAGTGATGAGTTGCTTTACGAAGATGACTGATTTGGATAGTTTAAGATGATTACTATTGTTTTATGGAATGTCCTATTACATATATGATTTCAACCATTAATATTAATTGTACATCTCTATCCTATGGAGCAGTCTAGCCATAATGGCCTTATGAAAATCATGAATAAAAATGGTAATTATTTTTTATAAGAATTAACCATTTAGGAATCCATATGTGAAATGATATGATGTGAGATGTATGGGATTTCATTATAATATTCTGCATATTAAAATATATGCACAAAATATTTAGTGGCCATATAAATATCATTGATGATATCCATCCGGTATCTATCCTATTTTATGAACACCCCATAATAAACAAATATTTACAAGGAAAATTGTGTATGATTGATGATATAATTTGTTTTTATTTATAAATTAAAAATTTATATTGGTGAGGGCATTTTAAAGTTTCTTTAATGCCTTAGTACATCAGCTAAAGAAAAGGATGCATAATCCTCAAAAAACAACAATGTATCCTTGAAGACCTAAAAACGTAAAGGAAAACAAGGAAAAACCAAAAAGAAACCAAGAAAATCCCAGATAGGGCAGAAACGTAAGACCATAGAATAGTAGCCAATTAGGAAATTACAGATTCATTGATGTCATCCTTCTTGACATCCTTAAAAGCATCCTTAGGGATGTCCTTAAATACATCCTTTGCTATTTTTATGACATCATCATCCTTGATGATATGATTTGTTTCTATAAGGGATTTTTAAGGTTTTCTAGGAGACTCAAACACCCTAATTGACTAATAAAAATGTATAATGACTACACAAGACTACTAAAAGATAAAATATTTTGTTGTGAAGACCAAGATATTCATTATCCCTATGTGTGCAAATGAATATATTAGATGAAGTATAAGACTACCTCATTTATAGACAATATTCATTCAGCCCATTGATGTAATGAGGATCACCAAATTTTCATCATGATCCTAGGTTTAGATACAGTTGGACTAGACTACTAGATAATACAGTCCACCTAAAGCTAGTTCATTTGTAAATTGCTTAGAACTACCCCATTTCCTGACAGGATTCATTCAGCCCATTTTTGTAAGGGGGATCACTCAATGGTTTTGAAGTACTGACCATTCCAGGGATTCAAGCTCTTCACCCCCTTATTTTATTTTCATTGTTTGGGATACTTTCTCATTCTTAGTGATGAAAATCACTGTTTATTTTACATTTTTTTTGAGCAAGGGTTTTGCTTTTTTATTTTTTTTGGGAATTTGCTCATTTTGTATGAAAGCAAGGGATTTCTTTGGGTAGGGGGGAGCTTTTCATTTTGTCAATGATCATAATCCTAGACCATGTGCATCACAATATGAGCAAGTAAAAACCTTTTGCTTAAGGTGACTAGGACCACTTTGTAGTATTCATCCTTCCTTGTCCAAACTAGGACTATTAATGTTTAAAAAGGTGATGGGATTTTGATATACGCAAGGTGCTATTAAAACTAGACCTCATATTATGAAATTGAAGATAGCTTTCTACAAAATCTGAGAAGATCACTAGGTATGGATGAATAAATGAAAAAACCTAGTATATACCTCATAATAACTGGAGGGGTTGTGTTGAAAAACACAATTACTCACAAGGGATGATAAATGATGATGATTTGTGGATGCATGATTAGCATACAAATGTGGTGTCATTTGTAATATTTTAAACACAACCTATCCTAATGCAATTTCAATGGATGAAAATACCTAATGCAATGTAATTAAATGAGTGCATATGATGCAAAAGTAAAATGCATAGTGTAAATGTTTTTGTGTTTTTGATTTTTTAAATTATTTTTAAAAATTTTTAACTTTTCAATTTTTTTTTTAATTTTAATGATTTTATGATTTTTTTGAATTTTTATTATTTTATTATTTTTAAGGGGGGAGGTACATTACCTGAGGTACCCCCAGTGTGTGTGCCACTCAATAAAAGCGAGGAAGGTGTGATACCTTTGGAGGTCTCACTTTGCTTCATTGATCTTGATGTGGATGGTGGGGAAGGTATGTTACCTTGAGGACCCCCATTGCGTATGTCGTTCACCACAATATAATCAACTTGCTTAGGAAGAGTGACAGATATCAACTGTCCCTACTGAGGCATAAAATTTTGTGTAATTCCAATTTTTTGACGAGATGAGATGAGCGAAGATGACACATTGGATGAAGCTACATGTTGCATAGATCAATTTAGACATCCCTATTTCTCTATTACAACACTAATCATTCCCACAAAATCTTGGGGAGGTATATTGATATGCATCTGATTAGGTTGCTCAACTTGATTGGTAGGTACTATGTTTGCTTTGTGTGTGGGCAAGGGGTCCTGGAAGACTCCTATCTAAAGCTCTTGCCTCTCGATCATATCTTGTACTAAATATCTAAAGGGATAACATGTCTGGATGTCATAACCCCTTTATCGATGGTACATGCAATATAGGTTTTACCTATGCACATTTTATCTATTCCTATTAGGTTTCACATAATCTCCTAAAGATTGATTTTTGTGCTTCACATATTTGATTAAATATCGATGCTAATGTATATGTAAAATCAGTATATTACTGTGGTGGAGGATGTTGTTGGCATTGTCCTTGATTTTTTTGCATATTATTTTGGGCCATAGGAGGATGAGCTTGGTAATTATGTTGCACTCGTAATGGAGGTGGGGCTACCTAGTTTGAGGAGTTAGGGATACTAAAAAAAACTTGATTTATTTGGGATGCATTTTTTTGCATGTTTCCACATGTAAAAGTCTTGTTTATCCATTCCATTTTGTGTATTTGAATATCATCATCCTAGAACTTGATGTCCTCAATGACCTTGGATTGTGCTAAGACCTCCTTGAATGTTTTATACTATTGTAATTGCAAGATAAGTGAGATTTATTTTGAACAAATTCTTGTAAACATCTAGGTGAGTTCCGTTGTGGGTAGATTGAAAGGTAATTTTGACATCACCTTCCTCCATCTATTACCATACTCTATGACTAGCTCATAGTCAAGTTGACAAAGGCTAGTCAATTTAGTCAAGTTTATCATTTTCATAGCATTAGAGGAAAAAAATTGTAGGAATAACTCAATCAATTGCTCAAAGGTGTTTATGCTATGATGTGGTAGATGATTATACCATTCCAAAGCATACATAGCTAATGTTGGAAGAAATATTCTCAACATCAAGGGGTCATTATCTTGAAAATGGAAGCACATATTTATGAATATTGTCACGTGCTCTTGTGCGTCTTTGTCATATTTGAAATTTTCAACTTTAGGCATATTCTCAACATCAAGGGGTCATTATCTTGAAAATGGAAGCACATATTTATGAATATTGTCACGTGCTCTTGTGCGTCTTTGTCATATTTGAAATTTTCAACTTTAGGCATCTTGAAATCCAATGGGTATGACAATGATGACATTGGGAGATGCAAAGGCTGATTGCTAAGTTACTTTAGTGTAGGTTTTTGATAAACCAAAATTTTAGGTTGTTTTTCTAATAAATTTACCTGGTTATTTATTCCTTTGTATGGCCATTATTAAATGATATTATCTTCCTCTTTTCATCATTTATTACGTAGTGGGGGCCAATTTTGATGTTGAGGTGGATGATAAGTATAATCATTAGGTACCTTATCATAACTGAATTTGGGGTAGGTATCTATTTGATCTTGATGTCCCCATTGGGACTCTTCATATGATTCTTCCTCGTGTTGATCTTGGTACTATTGAGGAGTATGAGTCTCTTGATGATAACTAGATAATGGCTTTTGATGTTGAATGCAATTTTGACATGGCCAAAGGGGAATATTTTGAAATTATATTGGGTGCCTTATGAGTTGTTGCATCTTTTGGGTGCTAGGTGTAAGTGCCACTTCATGCAATACATTCTATAATTTCTCTTGTTGTATATTTTATTGTTCATGTATCTTTAATTGATACAACCTTTGTGGGTGTGCTCATTGTGAGTCTATCCATTATTAATCTAATTATTGTTGATCCAACTAGAGTTGATCCATATGTTGTTTCTAGTTAGGATTTTGATGGGGACACAGTCTTACAGAGAATCACTCAAGCTTTCATTTCATTAAACTTTCAAAAAAAATTACAATACTAGCCCACAGGCATAGTTTTCTTTCTATCTCTTCCCCCCTTTCCTTCATGCATCACCTGTTTCTATATCCCTGTCTGGACCTCCCTCGAGGTCCCGACCCTCTAGGCCATTAATGACCCACCTGCTAGAATACATCCAGTCTCACTGAGCCTTTTCATATTTTTCCCTATCTGGCAACTGCCACTGGGTTAGCCATAGAAACATGCATTGATGAGCCGTCTGACCTCTGGGTGCAGTCTTCGAATGGCCGCCATGCTCAACAAGCTTATCGGGCAAGAAATCATGCACTAATGAGGCCCTGACCGCCTCAAAAAACATCGTCTAGGGATGCGGGCTTTCTCGAACTGAGAACCAGTAGTATGTCGCGATATCATGACATGTCGCGATATCGTGACATTTCTCTTCCTAGCCGCCTCCTTTTCTTTTGGGTCACGATATCGTGACATGTCGCGATATCATGACATTTTTTCTTTCTTGCTGTCTGCTTCTCCTTCGGGTCGTGATATCGCGACATTTTTTTTTTTATTTTTCGGTTGGTATTGGACATGTGATATCGTGACATTTTTCTTTCTTGTTGTCTGCTTCTCCTTCGGGTCGCGATATCGCGACATGTCGCGATATCACGACATTTTTCTTTCTTGTTGTCTGCTTCTCCTTCGGGTCGCGATATCGCGACATGTCGTGATATCGTGACAATTTTCCTTCTTGCGGTCTCCTTCCTCTTTGGGTCGTGATATCGTGACATGTCGCGATATCATGACAATTTTCCCTCTGCTGCCTTTGCGCTACCTCGTTGGGTCATGATTTCGTGACACCCTCCTCTACTGCCATTGCTCTACCTCGTTGGTGTCATGATTTCGTGACACCCTTCTCTGCTGCCTTTGCTTTACCTCGTGGGTGTCATGATTTCATGACACCCTCCTCTGCTGCCTTTGCTCTACCTCGTTGGTGTCACGATTTCATGACATGTCGTAAAATTGTGACATGTTGATTTTGTGACACCCTCCTCTACTGCCTTTGCTCTACCTCGATGGTGTCACGATTTCGTGACATGTCATGAAATCGTGACATTTTTGTGTCGTGCATTCTCTCTCCTCCCTGAGTCACAAAAACGTGACATGTCGTGATATCGTGACACTTTTTCCTGTCGCGATATCATGACACCTTTTGCTCTTTGCATTCTCTCTCCTCCCTGAGTCACGAAAATGCGACATGTCGCGATATCGTGACACTTTCGCTCCTTTGCATTCTCTCTCCTCCTGAGTCAGAAAACGTGACATGTCATGATATCGCGACACTTTTGCCCTTTGCATTCTCTCTCCTCCTTGAGTCACGAAAACATGACATGTCACGATATCGTGACACTTTTGGCCCTTTGCATTCTCTCTCCTCCCTGAGTCACGAAAACGCGACATGTCACGATATCACGACATCAAAGCTAATACTTGGAAAATTTTGTAGTTGATGCAAGATTGCTCTGCTGCCATCGGATGCTCCTGCATCAGACACCCGGGGTGGATTGAGAAGTGTTCTTCACTTCAGTACTATTGGAGGAAGACCCAGACGGTCAACCTCTACTTTTGACAACCAAGTTGCATCTTCAATAGGCCTACCTTTCCATTTGACCAGATATTCAGAATACTGCCTGTGCCTGGTAGTTCTACCAGCCCGCGTGTCTAGTATTTCTTCGACCTCATCTGTTGCTGGAGTAGATGTGGGAATATCCCACAAATCTGTCCTTGGTGTCTCACCATTACCTCCTTCATGGTATTCTACCAAGTCTAAAATATTAAAAATAGGTGAGATTTTTAACTCACTTGGCAGTTCCACTTCATAAGCATTTCTCGAATCTCTTTTACCTATGATCCTGCATGGTCCAAACCTCTTCATCTTCAGCTTGTTGTAGGTTTGGCTAGGAAACCTTTCCTTTCTCAGGTGAACCATGACCTCATCTCCCACTTGGAACTCCTTGGAACGCCGCTTCTGATCGGCCTTGGTTTTGTATTGAGCATTCATCTTACTGATATGTTGTTTTACCTCTTCATGCAAACTCTTCATGTGCTCTGCAAAATCTTCAGCCTCAACACTACTCTTTTCTCCTTTACCCATCGTTCTCAATTCAGAAGCATGCCTTGGGTTGTTCCCATACACAATCTGGAATGGGGATTTACCAGTACTTCTGTTGATGGAATTGTTGTAAGCAAATTCTGCCTGTGGCAAAACCAAATCCCATCCTTTGGGCTTATCTCCCACCAGGCATCTTAGAATATTACCCAAACTTCTGTTCACCACCTCTGTTTGCCCATCAGTCTGTGGATGGTATGTAGAACTGAACTTTAAATCCATTTTCAGCTGCTTCCACAAAGTCTTCTAGAAATAACCCACAAATTTGGTATCTCTGTCAGATACTATACTCCTAGGTAGACCATGAAGGCGTACCACCTCCTTGAAAAACAAGCCTGCAACATGAACTGCATCACTTGTTTTCTGACATGGAATAAAATGAGCCATCTTCGAAAACCTGTCCACCACAACAAAAATGGAGTCACTCCCTCGTTGTGTCCTTGGTAGGCCAAGAACAAAGTCCATACTGATGTCCTCCCATGGCCTCTCTGGCACAGGTAATGGCTGATACAATCCTATATTCTATCTCACTCCCTTAGCCATCTGACAGATTCTATAGCCCTGCACAAATTTAGTCACATCTTGCTGCAACTGTGGCCAATGGTAGTTTTCACCAACAAGGGCAATGGTCTTATCTCGACCAAAATGTCTAGCTAGTCCTCCACTATGCTTTTCCTTTATCATATTCTCCCTCATTGAACTCCGTGGGATGCATAATTGACCTCCTTTGAACAACATCCCATCTTGGATCAGGAAATCCAGCCACTTGGTCCTGTCCAAAGTAACAGGTGCCAAGCAAGCCTTCCAGGCTTCTGAAAAGTCAGGATCTTCAGGGTACAGACCCTTCAGTTCATCAAATCCTACCACTTCCACCTTCATTTCCGTCAACAAACACTGCCTTCTGCTTAAGGCATCTACAACTCTGTTGGAATTTCCGCTCTTGTGCTTCAACACAAAGGTATAACTCTATAGAAACTCAACCCACTTCAGGTGCCTCTGGTTTAGCTTCCCTTGGCTATTAATATACTGTAAGGCCTGATGATCAATGAATAGAACAAACTCTTTTGGCAACAAGTAATGTCACCACTTCTTTAGAGCCTGCACTATAGCATAAAACTCTTGATCATAAACTGAATACTTCTTTCTAGCATCATTGAGTTTCTCACTAAAGTAAGCAACAGGTTTACCTTCTTGGCTCAAAATAGCTCCTATTGCACTACCACTAGCATCATAGTCGACCTGAAATACCTTATTAAAATTTGGAAGTGCCAAAATAGGTTGTTCTATAACCTTCCTTTTCAACATATCGAAGCTCTTATCTGCTCCTAAGGTCCACTTAAATTCTTTCTTATTCCCTCTCATTGTTTCTGTAAGGGGTGCACAAATGCTGCTGAAATTCCTAATGAATTTCTTGTAAAAACTTGCTAGACCATGAAATGATCTTACCTCAATCGTGCTTCTCGGAGTAGGCCATTCAATGATAGCTCTTACCTTTTTTGGGTCCATTTTTAGACCTTCGACTGAGATGACAAATCCTAGGTACACTAACTCCTTTACAAAATTACATTTCTTCAGATTAATCAACAACTGCTCCTCCCATAGCTTCTCAAAAACCCTTCTGATATGCATCAGATGCTCTTCCAGGGTTCTGCTAAATATTAGAATATCATCTAAATAGACAATAACAAATTTTCCTAAGAACTCTTTCAATACCTCATTCATCAACCGCATGAATGTGCTTGGTGCATTGGTCAGCCCAAATGGCATGACCAACCACTCATACAAACCTTCTCTGGTCTTGAAGGCTGTCTTCCACTCATCTCCTTCTCTGACACGAATCTGGTGATAACCACTCTTCAGGTCAATCTTGGTGAAGTACTTGGCTCCACTCAAATAGTCCATAATGTCATCCATCCTTGGTAATGGAAATCTGTACTTTATGGTGATCTTGTTAATGGCTCGAGAGTCTGTACACATTCTCCACTCTCCATATTTCTTTGGTGCTAGTACTGCAGGTACTGCACATGGACTCAAACTCTCCCGAATCAGTCCCTTCTCCAGTAGTTCTTGGACTTGTCTATTCAGCTCTTCAGTTTCTGTAGGAGTCATTCTATGTGCTGCCTTATTGGGTAAACTAGATCCTGGTACCAAATCTATGTGGTGACTGATCTTCCTCACTGGTGGTAAACCCTCAGGCACATTATCAGATATAATGTCTGGAAATTCTTTCAATAGTCCTAAGACTTCTATAGGGGTATCCTTGCATTCTTCCTTCCTAACTCTAGGAACCAATGCATAGCACATATGCTCATGCTTTAAACTATTCAAAAAATTTCCTCCTTCGACTAAACAAATTCTAGCACTGCTGCATACCTTTTCTTCCACCTCTTTCAAGGGCTTCAGCTTATGGTGCACTCCATTCTTCGTTACTGAGTAGGTGTTGGCACGACCATCATGCACTGCACACCGATCAAACTGCCATGGCCTTCCCAACAGCAAATGGCAAGCATCCATGGGCAGGATATCACACAGTACCTCATCACAGTAATTCCCAATATTGAACTTCACTGAACATTGTTCACTGACCAAAACTCTATGGTCCTTCTGTAACCACGCGATCCGGTATGGATGCGGGTGTCTTCTCCTTTGTAGCTGTAACTTGGCAACCATTTCTTCTAAAACCAAGTTATCAGTACTACCATTATCTATGATAATATTGTAGACCTTACCCAAACTTTTGCACCTTGTGCGGAATAGGCTCCTCCTCTGGTCTGATCCTTTCTCCTCATTTAACAGGGTCCTCCTGGTGACCATAACTTCTCCTCTCTCTGCCTCCTCAGAATGTTCTGATTCAGCATCTTCATCTGCTATAGCCGCTCTGGCAGGACCCTCAGGTCTCTTACTCATCTTTTCTCGGTGTTGTGGACACTCAAATGCTCGATGTCCTTCTTCACCACAGTGGAAACAAGTTCCACGAAATCCTCCTCTTCCAAACCCACGTCCAAATCTACCTCTCCCTCTTGGGTAACCATTGTTCTGATTACGGGGTTGATAGATGTTCTCATATTTCTATTCTTGGGTATTACTGGTTTCACCAGCCTTCTTCTGGTCCTTATATTTTTCTCCACTGGTCCTTCCACCAGTCCTTCCACCATGACCTCTTCCTCTTTGCTTGCTCTCAAACCTTCTGTTCAGTTTCTCTTCAACCTTTAGAGCAAACTGGTAAGCATCCTCTATGGTGGTCATCCTGACTAGGCTTAACTCTTCTTGAATACTTGCTCGTAACCCATTAATATAACGGGCTACCTTCTCCTTGCTGGCCTCTGAATGGCCTGTTCTGATTACAATCTTGTAAAACTCCTCTGTGTATTCTTTAACAGACTTGTCGGCCTACTTCAAACCTTGCATTTTCTTCAGCAGGTCCATCTCATAGTCAGCTGGGATGAACTGCCTCTTTAAATTTTCCAGCATTCTATCCCACCTGGTTATTCTCTCCTTTCCTCTTCTATTTCTTTCCAACTGTACTCCCTTCCACCATATGCTGGCATGACCCTTCAGCTTGGTCTTAGCAAACTTGACCCTATTAGGATCTTCAACCTCTTCATACTCAAAGTATTCTTCCAAATCATTGATCCAGTCAATCAATTCCTCTGGATCAAGATTTCTAGAATACGTAGAAACCTCCATCTTTGGTTTCTTCCCAATCTGAGAGATGGCTCTGTATAACCTGGCTTGTGCAGGATCTATAGCCTCTTCTTCTTCCTCAAACTGGTCTTCTTCCTCATCTACTTCCTCTTCACTTCCTTCTTCTCCTCTGGGTTCAAGTCCTCTATGTAGCTCCTCTTGTAGGGCCTGAACTTGCCTCTGCAAAGCTCTGAAATCCTTCGCTGGCACCATGTTTCTTCCACCACCATGGTTTCTTCATGGAGGCATCTTGCTTCACTTTCTTCTCACAACCCTTCCATAGATCCTGGTGCAAGCTGCCTCACTTTCGACGATCTTCTCACACACTCAGGAACTCCCGCTCTGATACCACTTGATGGGGACACAGTCTTATAGAGAATCACTCAAGCTTTCATTTCATTAAACTTTCAAAAAAAATTACAATACTAGCCCACAGGCATAGTTTTCTTTCTATCTCTTCCCCCCATTTCCTTCATGCATCACCTATTTCTATATCCCTGTCTGGACCTCCCTCGAGGTCCCGACCCTCTAGGCCATTAATGACCCACCTGCCAGAATACATCTAGTCTCACTGAGCCTTTTCATATTTTTTCCCTATCTAGAAACTGCCACCGGGTTAGCCGTAGAAACATGCATTGATGAGTCGTCTGACCTCTGGGCGTAGTCTTCGAATGGCCGCCATGCTCAACAAGCTTACCGGGCAAGAAATCATGCACTAATGAGGCCCTGACCACCTTGAAAAACATCGTCTAGGGATGCGGGCTTTCTCAAACTGAGAACCAGTAGTATGTCGTGATATCGTGACATGTCACGATATCGCGACATTTCTCTTCCTAGCCGCCTCCTTTTCTTTCGGGTCACGATATCGTGACATGTCGCGATATCATGACATTTTTTCTTTCTTGTTGTCTGCTTCTCCTTCGGGTCGTGATATCGTGACATGTCGCGATATCGTGACATTTTTCTTTCTTGTTGTCTGCTTCTCCTTCGGGTCGCGATATCGTGACATTTTTCTTTCTTGCTGTCTGCTTCTCCTTCGGGTCGTGATATCGTGACATGTCGTGATATCATGACAATTTTCCTTCTTGTGGTCTCCTTCCTCTTCGGGTCACGATATCATGACAATTTTCCCTCTACTGCCTTTGCGCTACCTCGTTGGGTCACGATTTCATGACATGTCACAAAATCGTGACATGTCACGATTTCATGACACCCTCCTCTGCTGCCATTGCTCTACCTCATTGGTGTCACAATTTCGTGACACCCTTCTCTGCTGCCTTTGCTTTACCTCATTGGTGTCACGATTTCACGACACCCTCCTCTACTGCCTTTGCTCTACCTCGTTGGTGTCACGATTTCGCGACACCCTCCTCTGCTGCCTTTGCTCTACCTCGATGGTGTCGCGATTTCGTGACATGTCACGAAATCATGACATTTTTGTGCCATGCATTCTCTCTCCTCCCTGAGTCATGAAAATGTGACATGTCACGATATCACGACACTTTTTCCTGTCGCGATATCGTGACACCTTTTGCTCTTTGCATTCTCTCTCCTCCTTGAGTCACAAAAACGTGACATGTCGCGATATCGTGACACTTTTGGCCCTTTGCATTCTCTCTCCTCCTTGAGTCGTGAAAACGTGACATGTCACGATATCGTGACACTTTTGGCCCTTTGCATTCTCTCTCCTCCCTGAGTCATGAAAACGCGACATGTCACGATATCGCGACACTTTTGGCCCTTTGCATTCTCTCTCCTCCTTGAGTCATGAAAATGCGACATGTCACGATATCGCGACATCAAAGCTAATACTTGGAAAATTTTGTAGTTGATGCAAGATTGCTCTGCTACCACCGGATGCTCCTGCATCACATTTGGCCTAAGTGCCTGATGTGTATTATCCCATTATTTAGTTGTATGGGATCTATGCACGCTCATATTTGAGATACAAAGAGGTTTATCATATCTTCACCCCTAGTAGGATCAATCTCTCATTTTCCATGCTCCCTAAAGGTTGCATTGACTTGATATTTTTTTTTATGAATGGGCTCTGTATAGTTTGATGATGTAGAACCATAACGTGGTTGCACCAGATACTCTTCATGAGGAGTAGGAGGATGACTTGGATCCTCTTCCTCATCTAGGAGGAATGACTCATATTTAGGCTTATATGTAATATCTATGTATTTAGACTGCACAAAAGCACAATGTGCACATGCAAAGTGTTCTT
This sequence comes from Wollemia nobilis, assembly GCA_028583015.1. Classification (NCBI taxonomy): domain Eukaryota; kingdom Viridiplantae; phylum Streptophyta; class Pinopsida; order Araucariales; family Araucariaceae; genus Wollemia; species Wollemia nobilis. The sequence goes on from JAQPPZ010002979.1 coordinate 3,372,442, forward strand.
TGTGAGTAGGGGGATGACTTGCTCGATCAGACGGGGTGGTTTGCTCATCCAAGTTAGGCCATGGTGTATGCTCATTTTCATTTTCTTATTGATGTATAGAGAAAATTGGGATGTGAACCTATGACATTGACCTACTAGGCCCCTTAATGGGTGGATTATTCCTTATATAGAATTCTATCAAGGTGTTCTAGTTAGGAAGGTTTCCTAGAGGACCTATGGGTGCTTCCTTAATAGGGATATCTCAAAGGTTTGACCCCATATGGATGGTATTTATGTTATAATAAAACTTGGAATTTCATTAAGTTATTTCTATGTCCTATGGACTAATTTGGATATGTTTTGTTATTATGGAGCTTGATTCCCTATCTAAATTAGAGGTCTTGTTCACCATGGGAGGTTCCCCGACCATTTTTTTTAGCAAATTTTGACTTTTGAAGAAATATATGGGTGTTATATACCAAAAATATCAATGTTATGAACTAATCACAATGGGATAGGAGTCCAAAAAATATTCTTTGGGTCAAAATTTGTATTTTGGGAATATTTGGCCAACCAGGGCTCGTGGAAAAATGACCAATTTGAGGAATTTTGGGAAAATGTAGAGACATGCCTCAAATATTCCATGAGAGGTGTAAAGGGGGCTAAATTAAGATAAAAAAATAAATTTGGCAAATTTTGGGGTTGTCTAGGGCTTTTTATGGCCTTTTTAAGGTTGTTTTCCCTAATTTTGGCTTAAAAATCACTCAAAAATAGAGTAATCATAAAATCAACATAACATTTTTGTTATAGCTCCGTTTGCATGATTTTTGATTCATTGGATGCAGAATAAAAAATTAGCAATTTCATTTTTTTTAGGGTTAGGTTTTGGTCATAGATTGAGGATCATATGTTGATTACATGAACAATAAAGAAACACACAAAGTAGACAAAATGATTATCTCTTTTAAATTTTCTTCAGTTCCTAAAAATTATTTTGTTCATTTTTTATTTGTTGTGAATACAATCTAAAATCTTATCATATTTGCAATAGATGATGTAATTCTTATATTGTTTAAAGCTTTCACCTATATACTCATAGTGACAAACCTGGTAATGACATCTAGGCTATCTACCCACCAAAATATGGAGATGAAATCCATACCCGATCAGGGAGCATAGGTACTACCGATTCTCACCAAATACACCGTGGTCAGCAATACACCCCTCCAAAGAGGAATACATGCAATTTTCCATGGATAGAATAGTTATTGAATCGACCTTGGCCATAGATGGGTAACGATGATACAATGTCAAACAAGCCAATCGAGTGGTAATGACTTCCACCGTTGGTCTTGATCAATGGGTTGGATGTGAAAGCCCAATGCCACTAATGTTTATCCTTGGATTGTGGTGTGTGATTGGTTCATTTTAATTTACATGAAAAGAAAAATGCATCATATAACATTCGATGATTTTTCACCTATATGCATGAAAATTACATTTTATTTTCATAAATAAATGCATAAAAAAATGATCTTTACAATTTAGAGAATGCACATATAGCTAAAATGAAATAGTCTTTGATTAGGCTCCAAGCACACAATTCTACAAAAAAATATAAAAGTATCCACCTATGTGATCAATGGTCCATAGTCGTAGCTATTGTACATAGGTGTAGTTAAGATCCTAATCGTTGGCTTCTAGGGTGGCTGATAGAAGTGGCCACTATTCCTAGCAGTGGCTAGAAACAGACATAGTATTTTTACAATTTTATCCTTAAATTTCACTATGTGTCATAATTAATGCTACTTTTGAATATTAAACATACAGAGGAGGACAAAGAGTAGAAAAACACAGAGAGGACTACTTACCTGTAGATCCTCATCCGATGAAGAAATAGGTTGTTGACTATTTTTATTGATTTTCCATGTAGTTGTTGTCAATTAGGGTGGTTGCAATGCTAGCTATTATCACCAATGGTGATTGGGATTGCTAGACACTATTACTCAGAGTGACTATACCTACATGAATTAAAAAGATAAAATATCAATAAGCAACACAAAAATAGGGTCGAACCCATCATGATCACCACTTGTAAAGCTCTAAAAGTATACATATAAGATAATTGTAACATGATAACAAAATTAAAGCTATGAAACATATATAACCAAATGAATTAATAAAAAGAAATACCTGAATTGTATTAATAAATTTTAAAGCTTGATTACATCTTCCTCCCTCTTAGGGATGCCAATTTGATACATGATTACAATCGTTTTGAGTCCCAAAATGGGGGTAATGTTTTCTACAAGCTCTTTAGTCCTCCACTACTTTTTTGATATGATGACTTATTAGACACCTCCTTCTTTGATGTCAAAAAGTATGATCTCGATGATGCTCTTAGATCCTTGATTGTCCCTATCACCTGCACATAAGAAGACTCACAAAACATTAATAGTAAAGCTTAACCTCTCAAGATGAGGCCATTTTGTGATGATAACAAGATATAAAAGGAAATGCATGAAAGAATGATAAAATGCTTATAAATACTAAAAGAAAAGCATGAAATAATACTAAAAAGCATGTAATATATGATAAACAAGCAATTGCAATACAAATAAAATGAAATCTATGGCTAAAATGTAGGAAATGACCAATCAAACCCTAGCTACTATCACCTAGAGCAGCTAGCTTTGCTAGTTACTATCAAATTTAGTGGCTAAGCCTGTGGTTCACTGTCGAAGACAGTGGCTATGGGAGAAGTATTCTGCCCTCTAAATATTTGGCCTAAAATTGATGAATTCAACTACAAATTTGATGTTCAAAGGTTTCTTGTGCCTTGGCACATGGTTTTGTGATGGAATTGACATTGCTCCGTTCAAATTTGATCCTTAAATAGTGGGTTGTTCTCTTCAAACTTTGGTTGCCTCCATTTGTGGAAAATCATATGACATTATGCAATTGGATAGAGCTTCACTTTACCTTAGAGGGATGTTTATTATATCTTCAAATCGATAGAGCTTCACTATGTGATTGACACATCAATTTCTCTAGGATTTGCTCTTCAAAATTGGGGTCTTAAATAGACTCCTAAAATCCTGCTCTAGCTTCATGAAGAAGCAAAGAACAAGAATTTTTTATACCCATGCAGTTGATATGAGCCTTCTAGAAGCTTCTATTCACCCAACTGATCAAGAATATATTATACTTTCAAATAGATTTGACTTGGCTTGAGGGTCAAGTTAGTTACGGGGCCAACCACTATTGACCAGGGTGGCTAATGAGCTAGCTACTATCACTATCAGCATCTATAGAGCTAGATACTATCACCTTTAGTGTCTAGGGATATATCCACTATCACCATCAGTAGCTAGGGAGCTAGCCACTATCACCATTAGTGGCTAGGAAGCTAGCCACTATCACTATTAGTGGCTAAAGCTGACTAGGACTAGATTGCCCTGGATGAGTGGTTAGAACTACTGCTATGTCTTGGAAAGGTCTAAAATCATTCATATGACATAAAGAGGTTCCCATATGAGTAGTATCCTAAATACAACATGTTTTAGGTGTCTATAGGTAGATAAGACTCCCAACAAGATGATAGTACAATGTCACATCTACCAATGATGTAGAGCAATCAACCTCAAGCTTTACCCTTGAAAGAAAATGAGTCAAATATGGTGTACAATTAGCCATGAAAAACTAGAGTAGAATATACCTATCATATTTGGTCTATGCAATGAATATACCTATTGAATACTGCATGGAAAATGGTCCTAAAGGATAGAATTAATTGCCTAAATGGATGATGTGGAACTTCCAATGATAATAAAATCATCAACATAAAGTATAAGGAGTATAATATCATCAATCAAACATAATATGTAGATGTTCATATTAGAATGGCACCGTGAAAAGTCAAGGGAGAGAAGATAGGCATCCATCTTGGCATACTAAGCTCGTGGGACCTGCTTGAGGCCATAGATGGATTTTTGAAGTTGATATACTAAGGAATAATTCTGAAAGAAGCCATGTGGCTACTCCATGTGAATATCCTCATGAATATCCCCATGAAGAAATACATTCTTTATTTCCATCTGATGAACTTACCATCTTTGAGAAGCAACAATAGCAAGAACCATCCAAATAGATGTCATTTTTGCTATGGGAGCAAAGATCTCTAAATAGTCTATATCATGTACTTGGGAAAAACCTTTGGTAACCAAATGTAACATAACTTTTTCCATTAAGACATCTACTGTAAACTTAGTTTGATACACCCACTTGATTTGAACAAGTTTACTTCCCTTAATAAAGTCAACTAAATCCCAAGTATTATTTCTAAGGAATCATACTCATCCTCCATAGCTACATCCCACTTGGAAATACATGATTCCTCTCTAAATGTATGTAGGTTAGAGGTTGTATCTAGGAAGGCATGTGGATACTCAAGTATCTATGATCTATTTTGTCATGCGTTAGAAGAATCTCCAACTAAATTACCAACTAACTCAAGAGTCTAGTGGACCCACAATGGTGTTGTGGTAGGTGTAGGCCCAAAATGGCCACATACTTAGTAAAATTTTGTATAATTTTGACTAAGTGATAGAATCATCATTCCGCAAACCTTGCAGTACACTTTGAAGTGGAACCGGGTCAGAAGATATGAATCCGCTCAATAGTTAGTGAAGTTTTCATGTTTGAAGCGATTCTGGGTGATTTCCCTTTGGCTCTGGAATGATGGCAGATCTCAAATCCACAAAAGTTCCTAAGAGACGATGACGTCAGTGGTGGAAAAGTGTGGAATGGCATCTTTGCAAATGACTGAGTATGTTGAATACCCGATTTTGGGAAGATTCTTTTGTTTTCAGCTCCGGATTAGCGCTACCCTCAAATCCACAAAAGTTTCAAGGAGATGATGATGTCAGTGGCAAAGAAGTGTGGATTGGTGATTCGGAGAATGAACAAGTGTTTCCTTTCTGGAATGAAGACAAGATGGGATGACGAAGTAATGAAAGTGTGGATTCATGATAGAAGAGTTATGTGACTAGCTCTGGACCTGGATTGGCGATTATAACACAATGCACTTGTTCTATCCGAAATGAAATCCACAAAAGCTATAAGAAAGAGGTGACGTCATCAATATTCTAATGCGGATTGAAGAAGATAATGCTGAGTATGATAGATCCTAGAGCGGATTCGATGTTCAGATATTAGAGATCCAGATTGGAGATTCTATTGCTTCTGATAAGAGAGATGACATCATCAATTTTAAAGTGGAATGGCATTTAGCTTATGCCGGATTGAATCTGAATCATGCGATGAAGAGAATCAATGGTGGAGGTTAGGCTACCAAATATTGGTTGTTTAAAAGATATTGCTACATTAGAATTGTAATAGTCGACTGGAAGACGAAGCATCGAAGGTTTTCTAGAAGATCAAACCAGAGGTGGTTATAGATCGATAGTGGTAATTCACTCCCAAGAAGGATCGATGGAAATGCATGATCTTTAATGGCCTGAACTTCAGTTCCACTGAGTGATCAACAAGTTGTAGAGACCCCGAGCTGCCATGGCGGACTTTCTTTCAATGGAATTCCTGGAGGATGGACCAATGAGCTAATGCCAGCTAAATATCTTTGTTGTGCTATTAAAACAAGATCTTTTGTATTGCTTCTTGATTATTGTAATTTGAAAAACTATAAGTAGAGGTCGAACCCTCATTTTTAAGGGTCGGCTCTAGCGTGTTTGCCTGTGCCATTGTAAATATTCTTGAAAAGCTAATGAAAGGAGCAATACATTGATCTTCACCTCAAGTTCGCATTCTCATGCTTGATGTCAGAGGTTCGGATTCTTTAGTTGCATTTCTGTAAATACTTTGATGGTTAGTTTGTGCCTAATTTTGGATTACTAGTTGTTATAAGTAATTGAAATCTGCTTTTGAGTTCATTCTATGTTGTTAGGAAGTACATTTCTATGAAATCTAGGTATTTGGTGAATTTTGTTATTTGGATTATCATTCCCTAGATATTGAAATTGCTTGCTACAACATTTCTCTGTTGTGCTTTAATATATGAAACAATCTGATTTGAGATAAATGTTGATCTGAGTATGCATCTTTAGTATGGTTTTTTGGGAGCTTTTTATGGTAGTGCAATGTTGTTAACCTATCCATCCACTATTATCTACATCTCTCTAACCCTAACCTTCTCTTACCCTAAACTCCAAACCCTAAGTGAGCATAATTGTGTCAACAACTTGCTAAGTTGACAAGGAACCAACCTACTCTAGAGGTTGGATCAGAAACCCCTATTTTGGTCCATCCAATGTTGAGTGTTGAGTTACAACTATCGGGTGCAAGCCTGGATAGAAAGTAGGAAGATAAACAACTATAGTATCGAGTGAAAACTTGGTGCAATTTAGTGCCCAATAATTTTTGGCATGCTCGATGGGACAAGTTCACAAGGAACATGAAACCCATCTAAAGAGTTATTGTTATCTCAACCCGAAGGAATCAAGATTTGGTGAATTGTCTTGACCTTATTAGTGGAGAAAAGAAAGTTCACCTGGTGACTCCCTGGTTAGAAGACCCCAAAAAAGTATTGTAGACTAGTACCCTTTCATGTATACCAGGTCTTTCAAGAGGAACAACCCTAATTATTTCTTTTATTGTGAGTTACCTCAAAGAGGGGCTATTGTTATCAGAAGTTTGGATCAAGATTTTATTGAAGAAGAAGAGCTTCTAGAAGAAAACCCAATAGTTCCCCCAAGAAGACCTACAGCCAAAAATATGGCACAAAATGTGGCTCCTAATCAGCCACTATAGAAGTACCCTAACTGGGATTCAACTGGGCCCCTTAGATTAGCCCAAATGGATGCCATCCCCTAGGATGTATCTAAGGCAATCCCCACGTATGATGGATTTGGGAAAATAGCTTATGAGCACTACCAAGATATCTTGAATCTGGCAGCAATCCACAACATAAAGGAAGAAAATATTATTGTCAAAATTCTAGCCCTATCCTTTCATGGAAAGATATTGCATTGGTTTAGAACTCTGGAAGATAATTCTATCACTTCATGGCAATCATTGGCTGAACCATTCATAGAAGAATTTAATGAATCTATTGATCCCTTTTCTCTACTGAATTAGTTTACAACCATGCAAAAAACCCAACAAGAAACTGTCTCAGATTTTAATTTGAGATTTAGCAGAACATGGAAGAGAATTCCCCCCACTACTAGACCAACTGCATGTTTGGCTTATATGTATTATATCCGAGCTCTAGGATCAGAGCTAGGTCTACAAACACAACAATCTAGAGTAGAAACCTTCCCCCAAGTTTATAATGTAGTTGTCCATGCTAAAAATATCCTGATCAATGTAGGAAGAATTCCCCCCAAAACCGTGTTGCCCTATAACTCAGAAACCAATAGTAGCCAGGATCAATCCACAAAGCCCTCTTACATGGACCCCATTTCTTTACCATCTCCATCTCCACAAATGAATCTGATTCCTCGATCTAAACCTGTATCCTCCACACCTCATTTTCCTCCCCTTCCTTCTCAACCTTCTCAAGAATTATCTGCTATTCTGGATATACAAAATACCTTGAAAACTCTGAGTAACAGAATGAATTCAATGGAAAAGAGAGATCAGGAAAGGTCACAATAGAGGAGATTCCCATATGTAAACAAATATCAAAGGCCTGGTCCTAGTAATAGTACTGGGGTTAGGGTGAATGCAACATATGAGGAGCCGGAGTGTTCTGCAGATACCACTCTTGCAAATGTTTGGTGTTTGGTATGCAATGACCCCCATGACTCACAGTCTTGTGTGATGTATCAACACCATGTTCAACAAGCCATGGATCAAGCTGAAAGGAATCAGAAGGGGAGGGTTAATATGTTATGGCACCCTGATCAGATCATGGTCAAAAAGGAGTTAGAGGAAGAAAGTCCAATTGTTGTTATGACAAGGTCTGGAAAGAAAGCTTTACAAGTAGACCCCCAGAATATGGGACAATTCTAGGTCCCTTCTCAAAAGAAAGTTGACTCCCCCTCAAAGCAGTGACACTTTTCCTATTCCTCGAGCTAGAGGGAAGGAGAAGATAGATAGTCTCCCTAAAAATCTGGAAAGAGAAACGAAAGGAGACAGAATGAGATCCAAAGGTGAGGATCAAGAAAGGCTCAGGTTCCCCTCTATTACCAAAAGATAAATATTAGAGGTAACCCAACAATACAAAAGGAAATATGGTGAGCCAGATAGAGGACTGGAAAAACTATCCCTGACCAAGTCTGAGTACAACATTGTTGAAGAGATGAAAAGGATTCCATCAAAAGCTAGCCTGTATGACACTCTTTTCATTTTAGGCCAGATTGACCTGCTTAAAGCTTCCCTCAACAAAAATCCCTAGAACAGACCGACCACTACCATCCTCAGTATACCATCAGAAAAGAAAGAAATGACACCTATTGTTCTAAAGAACAAACCTCCCCCTTTCTACATATCCTTAAGAATGGAAGGATGGGTAGTCCAAAATTGTATGATTGATTTAGGAGCATCAACCACAGTTATGCCTAAGGTGGTCTATGAAGAGATGGGTATGGAGTATACCCGGTCTTGTCCTGGAGTGTTACAACTAGATGGGACACCTATCAAGATAGTTGGGGTTATTAAAGATGTACTGATGAGGTTGCATAGAGCTCCCGAGGTAACAGTGGTACAAGAAATAGTGGTGGTGGACTTAGAACCCTATTTTGGGTTATGCCTCTCAAGAGAGTTTACTGCAAAGCTAGGGGGATGTATGTACATGGATTATTCCAGCATGGTAATCCCTTTCAAAGGAAAAAGGATAAGGATAACACCTGAGAAACCAGTTGCTTATCATATTGAAAATATTGAAGAAGATATGTGCAATCTTAATCCTTTGGAGGAATTTGAGCTAGTGGAAAACATCGAGGAGCTAGACATTGAAGATGAGTTGCCTTTCAGAGAATATTATAGTCAGTTTGGAACTGGTATGGGTACATACAACATCACAACTGAATTGGAAAAGAAACTCCCTACTATTTCTAATCAATCCCTAAGAAACAAGGAAACATGGGTTATGCACTTTGATGGTGCTAAATGTAGAAATGGTGTAGGGGCTGGTGTGGTCCTACAATCATAGTCAAAAGGGATAAATAATTTTGCTTACAGACTGACATGGTCATGTACTAACAATGTTGTAGAATATGAGGCTTTGTGCCTCGGATTGATGCAAGAAGAAAGCATGGGCATCAAGATTTTGAACATATATGGTGATTCTGAGTTGATAGTCCATCAGGTAAGGAATAAGTGCAGCAGTAAGCACCATTACTTAAAATCTTATAGGAATAGGGTATGGGACCTAATGGATTCATTTGATGCCCTGAATCTAAGCTTTGTGCCTAGAGAAGAGAATCTCCTGGTGGATTCATTGGCAATGAAGGGAGCTAATTTCAACCCTCCTATAGATTTTGGAACTAAGAAGACCAAGGGAATTAAAATGGTTTTCAGACCTGCAGTGTCAGACAAGCAGATATTCTGGTAGGTTTTTGAAAGTGATGAACAAATTCTAGATTTTTTGATAAGAGAAGCATGCCTCTCAACTATCCAAGAGGAAGACTTGGAGGAAATAGATCAGCAAGACTTTATCCAACTAAGAAACAATCATATTCCAAGGGGGTTGGTCACCCTTGAAATTTTATTCGATAATGAAGATAGAAAGAAGGTCAGAGCCATGAAGGTCGGTGAAAATATCTATAAAGAAGTGGAGGTCGAAATAGGAAAGAAGCTCAATATTGGGATCCAATGTTCACCTAAGGAAGCAGAAGAGATTAAAAATTTATGCTTAAAATACCAAGACATTGTGGCTTGGTCATATGAAGACCTTAAGGTGTATGACAAAAGGATTATCCAACATACTATTGAGTTAGAGCCCGATGCTAAACCATTTCGACAAAAATAGAGGCCTATCAATCCGAGGATAGAAGCCATTATGAGAGAGGAACTCTTAAAGCTATTAAAGGCTAGGATAATATATCCAATAAAACATTCCACTTGGGTAGCCAATTTGGTACCCGTAAGAAAGAAGAATGGAGATATACGCCTATGCATAGATTTTAGAAATCTGAATCAAGCATCCCTCAAGGATCACTACCCCCTCCCTCAGATTGACCAGATATTATAGGTAGTAGCAGGAGCAGAAATATTCTCACTATTGGATGGTTACTCTGGATATAACCAAATTTGGGTAAAAGATGAAGACCAATACAAAACAACATTCACCACAAAATGGGGTACATTTGCCTATCAGAGAATGCCCTTTGGGCTGTCTAATGTAGGAGCTACATTTTAGAGGGCCATGGACTATGCCTTTGGTACACTTATAAACAAAGTTATTCTGATTTACCTAGATGACATGACTATGTTTTCTCATGATAAAAATGATCATCTATCTCATTTGGAACAGGTTTTTCAAAAGTGCAGAGAATTTGGTATTTCACTGAATCCTAAGAAGTCATTTTTTGTAGTACATGAGGGAAAACTATTAGGCCATGTGGTCTCAAAAGAAGGTATGGCCATAGATCCAGATAGAATTAGAGCAATTCTAGCTATTCCTTTGCCTACTAATCAGAAGACCTTGCAGTCTTTCCTAGGTCAAATCAATTTCATCAAGAAATTCATTTCTGATTTTGCATAGAAAGTGAGGCCTATATCTGAACTACTCAAGAAAAAGGTAGAGTTCAAGTGGACTGAGGTTAGGAAGTGAGCTTTTGAGGTCATCAAGCAATCCATTGCAATAGCCCCAGTCTTGATAAATCCTGATTTTAGTAAATATTTTATTCTCTATGCTTATGGAGCTGAAGAGAGTTATGCCTCGGTACTCACCCAGAAAGATAATCAAGGGGATGAACACCCTGTGTTCTTTTGGAGTCAGAATTTACATGATTATCAGGTAAAATATAACTTTATTGAAAGACAAGTGTTTGTTGTGATGAAGTCACTAAAGAAGTTCAGACAATATCTGGTACAGAGCAAAACCCTGGTGTATGTGGTTCATCCAGATGTAAGAAGTTTTATCTTACAAGGTGACCTAGGTGATAAAAGGGTTGGTTGGATTACTAAGATCTAGGAATATGATGTAGAAATACATCCCACCAAGCTGGTAAGAGGTAGAGCCTTGTGCCAAGGATTGATAGATGCTTCAACATTGGTCGAAATGATAGCTTGTCAGATAACAGAAGAGGATCAAATAGAGATTGTACACACTATAGATTCTGATTGGATCGACCAAATGACCAGGTATTTCCAAACTGGGATCTACCCACCTGATTTGAATCCTTCTCAAAGAAGGAGATATAGACTTCATGCTCTAAAATATGTATTACTACCTGAAGGGTTGTTCAAAAGAAACTTGGATGGTATTCTCCTAAAATGTTTGAAGGAGGACCAACAAAAAAGAGTCATAGAAGAATTTCATGGAGGGTCAGCAGGTGGTCATAGCTCGGGTAGAGTTACGGCTTTGAAGATAATAAGAGTAGGCTATTATTGGCCTACTATGTTCAATGATGCTTTTAAAGTTACCCAGGCTTGTGACAAATGTCAGAGGTACGTTGGAAGAACCAGAAATGCTTCATCTCCCCTGAAGCCTATTCAAGTTGAGGAGACTTTTCAACAATGGGGATTAGATTTCATAGGAGTTATAAATCCTAATTCTTTAGCAGAGCATAAGTTTATCTTGACAGCTACAGATTATCTTACCAGATGGGTGGAGGCCATTCCTACAAAAAAGGTGGACCAAGAAGTTGTGATCAACTTTATGGAGAATTTGATTTCCATATTTGGAGTCCCGAAAGCTTTGGTGAGTGATAATGGCCCTACTTTCATAGGAGCCAAGTACATTGAGTTTGCCAGCAAGTATGGCATCACTCTTAAAAATACTTCAAATTATTACCCACAAGGTAATGGACTTGCAGAATCTACCAACAAAAACCTATTAAGGATTTTGAGAAAATCTCTGGAAGGTAACAAAAGGAGTTGGCACCTATTGCTCGACCATGCTCTATGGGCAGACATGATTACTATTAAAAATTCCATCAAAACTTCTCCTTATGCACTGGTATATGGAAAGGAGGTAGTATTGCCAATTCACTTAGAGATCCCAATACTTAAGCTTGTCAGTACAGAAGAAGAATTAGAGGAGGATCCAGTAAAAACTAGGTTGACACACTTGCTGCAATTGGAAGAGAGCAGAACTCAAGCATATGATCATTTTCAAAAGCATTCATCGGACATTAAAGCATGGTTTGATAAAAAACTAGGTTCAGAAAACTCCAAGTTGGAGACTCAGTTCTCAGATGGAATGTTGACAAGGCAAAGCCAGACAAGCATGAAAAGTTTGATTCCTTTTGGGATGGTCCCTTCAAAATAGTGGAAGCTAAAGAGTCTAATGTATTTCAGCTGGAGGATCCAGAGGGAAACATACAACCAATTCTGGTGAATGGTTTTCACCTCAAGCTCTACTATATGTAAGAAGTGAGCTCATTGTAACATATGTATATACATTGTACAAATATTTCCCCTTCCTTTATGCACTTTGTATTTGATTTCTTTTCTACACTTTGTAATTGGTTCTTTTCAAAGAATTCTAAAAAAAAAAGAGAAGAAAGTTTGCAAGAAATGACTAAGTATTGGCCAAATGCATAGTAATGTTCCATTCCGCACATAGTGTTGTGTAAAACTCTCGAATGGCATTCCACCCTCAAATCTGCATTGGAAAATCTGGATATCCATAGAGTGGTCTATCAGTTTCTATCCTGCATAAAGAAGGACAAAGAATGATGCTAATCGGGAACCTCTCAAAGCTGGAGATAGCCAGAGTGGAATCGAGGTAGAGTGTCGTGCATGCAAGCTTCAAGTACCAAGCGGACTCGAAAGGTTCTTAAGCCACAGAGGAATCAAGCCGAAGCCGAACAACAAGTTCCAATTTGACACGTGGAGGCTAAAGAGTGCTCCCACATTCAATTATAACCAACTCATGCATGGACCGAAGAGTAGCCGAAGGGATGTGATGAGCTGGCAATGCAATTTGAAAATTTGACCAATAAGAAGATAGGATGCCACCTTTGAGCCATCAAAGTAAATAATGGAAAGGATGGTAAAGTGTGTCAGCAGAGGTATCACACAACATCTACATTTATGGTGGGTGATACACATGTTCTAGGAGATAAAAAGTAATGAAGTCATGCACGAGGTTCATTTAGTAACCATGAGGCTATTAAGAAGCATAACAACATTCTGAAGTTCTCCCCATTGATTACAGTGTGTAAAGTCCTACTGCTACAAGATGGCTCCTAAGAAATCACCCACTGAGGCCGCAGAAGATGTTCTAGAGTTTGAAACTCTGGACAACAAGATGTTGGTGCCTTACCTTGATAAAGCTGAGGTTGTAGCAGACACGGAGATGACCATCACCGAAAGGATGAGACTAAGAAAGAGCGTGAATGATAGATACAAGAAGAAGGTTGCTTTATCAGTAGAAGGTAGATGCTCCATCCTTTCTTATCTATCCTTTTACATTTGTGATTCTGTTCACCCATGTCCTGAGTTAATAGCTACAATAGTGAAATTCTATGACCCATTGCCAAGGTAGTAAAGACCCATGAGGGTGAGACCATTTTTAGCATCACTACCTCTTTCTATCATGAGCTCTTTGCCTTAGGGTCCGACCAAGTAGCACCAAAACCCTTTAAGGTTGTTGAACAAACTAGGTTTTATACCACAAAGAAGTGGGCCAATGATGGTGAGTCATTTAAGAATTGGGTTTATAAGCAGCTTAATACCAAACCCTAGGAAGAGTTGCCTAAAGTCCCCATATCCATAGACAAGTTTACAAACCCCATTATGTTCTCTATGTTGGCTTGCATGGAGGGTTTGGACTCTGACAAAATGGTTCATGGTTGGCAAATCACCACTGCATATTGTATCTCTAACGAGAGAATGTATGAAAAAGATGCGACAAAGAAAGGGACAAGGGTGATTTATTTTACTAGCCAACCTTTCTCACCCAAAGAATACATGAACAACTAGTAAGCATGAAGAGGGGCGTTGCTGCTCCTAGTTTTAGGCATTGCTCAAACTTGGTATGGATGTTTTATGCCATTGTTAAAGATAGAATGTCATGGATTCCGGTCAAGGATAAGACCGATAAGGAAGAACCTATGCCGGTTTACTATTGGAAAAATCACTTAAGAAGTAGTGAGTCTTACTATAGATTCAATTTGGAATTTCTTGGACCAACCCTCAAAATTATGTATGATAAGTTCCCAATACCACCCCTAGCCAAGGAGATTCTGAGGACTAAAGATGCAGAGGAAGGAGACTAGTATTTTTTAACTAAAGGTACGGTCATCATATTATATGGTTTCATGGGTAAACCTTTCCTTTTGCCCCACTTTGTCATGGAGAGACTTTTCACCTTGGAATATTTGAGGCAAGCAGAGTACATTGATGTGAACTATGGTTCGGGGAGAAAAAGGAAGTCTTTGCTTACCCACCACACTTTGAGCGATATCACCATCACCAAGAAGGGGCAGAGTCAGCAAATTGACCGATACCTTGATAGGTTAGGTCTATTTTATATTCCTCAGAGGTGGAGTTATGATCCTGATGATATTTTCACTACAAGAAATAAAACCCTAAATGGAGATAAGGCCTACAAGTTTGAGAAAAGGCCTAGGGCTAATTTTGAACAGGGAAGAAACAATGATGAGACTACTATTTTGGAGTGGAATGTCTCCAATATGGATCAGTTACCTCCATGGTTGGATTTTTATGAGCAGATTGAAGATTTTGATCCTGACCACAAGCCCAGTCATCAGATTACCAAGGATATGATTGACAAGATTAAAGTAGAAACTACAAAGAAAAGTGGGTCCTCCTCCAAGACGAAGTCGACAAAGAAAAAAGAAATGTTGCCTAAGAAGGAAGTTGTAGAAGAAGGAGAAGAGGAGGATTATAAAGGGCCATGGGATGAAGCCAATATTATGGATTGGTGGTGTATGAGAGTTGAAATTGGAAAAACTGAATCTAAATTTGGAATGAAAATTGATAAGGAGTTTTCAAAAAGATATAATGAGAATATTGATACTTGGAGACTGAAGGATGTGAGGCACATAGTATTAATGGTTGAAAATCCCTAGGGTGATTCTGAATCTCTCCAGCCTCCTACAGATCAAAAAGCTTCTTTAACAACCACTGGAGTGTTGAAAACCTTCAGTCCTACTTCTGAGCAGGTGGAGAAATTCCCTAAAGGGGCTAAGTTGATGAGCAAAATGAGGTATTCTAAAGAAAAGGTTGTCAGTACCCCTATTATTGAAACAAAATCTAGGCCTCCACGTTTAGCTCTAGGGGGACAACCTCAAGACACAGATATTAATTGGAAGAAGAAGGATGAGAGTTTTAGGTTCAGGCCACTTTCTTTTGCTCCTACAACATCAACTAAATCACAATCCATTATCGAGCAATCATTACTTCTTGGGGTAGTGCAAGGAGATTTATCAGAGGAATATTTCAAAGATGAGATGGATGCTTTTTGATTAGTTCATAAAAGGACTAAGAGAGCCCCAAAAATAGAGGAGAGAGAGGTTTCCAAGAAGCAAAAAATGAATATGGAAGAAATTGTTGAAGAGGTAGCTATTTTTACTACAGAAGGGTTAATTGAGCAAGAGCAACAGCTGGAGACAGAAGCTGAACAAGAACACCCTACATCTGTAGGTGAAGGTATGGTTTCTAATCCCTCTTCTCCTTTTCATCTCCATGAATCCCCAAAATAATTTCCCTCCCTTTCTAGTCAAGAAGATGTAGCAAATATACCTCCTCCACCTCACAGTTCTTCCCTTGTCTCATCAGTAGCTATGGAGGTACAAGTCAGTTCTATTGTGTCATAGCCTCCTCAAAACCCACCTTCCACTTCTGAGATATCCACTTCAATGTCCACCATTATTGCACCCTCATCTCTTTCATTGCCACCATCAATGGGACACTGCGTTTCGAGTTCATCCATCCCTTCTACTATCAGTTATGTACCTATTTCTCTAAATTTACCTGTATCAACAATAGTGGTAGTCACAGAGTCTACCATTGTAATAGAGGTTGTTATCAATATATCTTCACCCCCACCAATAACAAGTCAGTCCGCCCTTATGTTTTTGATGCCATTATCTCCTTTGGCTGCTGATTTTTCAAAATTTGTTACTGTATCAAAAGAACAGGTAGCCACTCAGAGCATAAATGACTATTGGGCAGAGAAACTTACCAGGCCTTCCAACAGGATGGTTGTGACAAGAAAAAGTATGTATGTTAACCCTATCACTAGGCAAAGGGTCTCAAGGTCTATGATTTCGCAAGTGAGCAAACCTAAAAATGAAATGACTGCTCAAGATTATAGAGTGGAGGAGATCATAGAAGATGTTGACAAGCTTCCTACTGAGGATGAGTTGGGGATAGCCAAGGCTCACTTAGATACCTTTTATGTGAAAGCTGATATAGCCAAAGAGAAGGTAGATAAGCTGAAACAACAAGTTGAAAAGCTTAAGAAGAGCCTCAATGATAAAAAAGAAGTAGAGAAAGCTCTGAGAAAAGAGGCTAAGGGTTGGTAGGAAAAGTTTCAAAAGGCTAATGAGTTGAAAGACCAGTTAGAAGAACAAAAGAAGTTGAATGAGGATCAGGAAAAAGAAATTCAAAATTTAAAGCATCAGCTTTAGATTGAGAAAGCCAAGTCCTCAGGTTTTTCCAAAGATGATTTGAAAAGGATAAAGCAGGAGTTGCTTTCTGAAGTTCAAGGAAAATGTTTAGGTCTCCAACTCATAATCGACTATCTGAAAGATGCCAACCAATTGCTCTCCACCATTCAGAAGGATTTGGATCAAATCACTGGAGAGTTACAGCCTATGGTGATTTCGGTGGAACAAATGTATAGGTTGGTTGGTAGTAGGCTCAGTGATGTTGCTAAACCAATTTCCAATAAGGAATGGAATCTAGCCGGGGTAGCTGCCAAAATAGTGGTGAAAAAGCATAGGGTAGTTCAGAGAGCCTGGCTGTTGTTTGACAGGATGGATAGGGGAATTAAAGACATCATTGAAATAAATGAGGAAATGGTTCACGTTGGTTTCAAAGGACTCTGGAAGGAGGATCACAACTTGTTATCTATGGAAGAAGCCCAGAAAAGCATCAAGGATAACTTACAGGATGAGGCTGGAATTGATTCATTGGAAGAGCCACTATCCCAAGAACAAGCTGCCAAACTAATTATGGATTACACCCGCTTAAGAGATCTCATGGAAGATCTAGTGACTAGAGGGAATGCTGCTAATTATGAGGATGTTGGGGAACTACAATATGTTTATAAGCAGCTTAAAGAGACATCAAATCCCTCTGAGGAAGCCTAGAAATAGGCTCTTCAGTCTTTGGAATCAATGGTCCAGTTGTTTGGAGACACCTCCGGTGAGGATAATCAGAGAGTACATGCTCCAGAAGAACAGAGAGAAGAAGAAGGAGAAGATGAGGATGAAGAGGTTGTAGAAGAATGAGAATAATATTGAGCAGTTACAGGCCCAGGAGGGGCTCACGCTTAAGTCATTTCATTTCTATTTGTACATATACATAAGTTTTGTATTTCTATACATCAATTTTGTATTTCTATTTTTACTCTGACAATTGTCAGAAATAAGCAATAAAGGCATGAAGCCTACAACGCAACATATTTTGTGTGAAGGCATTCTTTGAAATAAAGCCTTATAAAGGAGGTAGAGTTGTGTATAGTTTTTGAAGGCAGTAGTCATACTGATATTATGGACACAGTCTCTAATTGAACGGGTGAGTTCTATGATGTTTTTGGCATGGTTTCCATATGAACCTTTACCCTCTAGGCAGAATTTGAGTTTTTAGAGGGTAGTGTTTGTATGGAAATTATTCCTTAAAACATATCTTCAAAGATAAGTATTGTTTTTGACTCCTAAGGCCCAATGGATAAGACTCTGGATTCGATTGGCTTTGCAAGCAAATCCACCCGGGAGGCGCTAGAATGTAGGCCCAAAATGGCCACATACTTAGTAAAATTTTGTATAATTTTGACTAAGTGATAGAATCATCATTCCGCAAACCTTGTAGTACACTTTGAAGTGGAACCGGGTCAGAAGATATGAATCCGCTCAATAGTTAGTGAAGTTTTCATGTTTGAAGCGATTCTGGGTGATTTCCCTTCGACTCTGGAATGATGGCAGATCTCAAATCCATAAAAGTTCCTAAGAGATGATGACATCAATGGAAAAAGTGTGGAATGGCATCTTTGCAAATGACTAAGTATGTTGAATACCCAATTTTGGGAAGATTCTTTTGTTTTTAGCTCCAGATTAGTGCTACCCTCAAATCCACAAAAGTTTCAAGGAGATGATGACGTCAGTGGCAAAGAAGTGTGGATTGGTGATTCGGAGAATGAACAAGTGTTTCCTTTCTAGAATGAAGACAAGATGGGATGATGGAGTAATGAAAGTGTGGATTCACGATAGAAGAGTTATGTGACTAGCTTCGAGACCTGGATTGGCGATTATAACACAATGCACTTGTTCTATCCAGAATGAAATCCACAAAAGCTATAAGAAAGAGGTGACATCATCAATATTCTAATGCGGATTGAAGAAGATAATGCTGAGTATGATAGATCCCAGAGCGGATTCGATGTTCAGATATCAGAGATCCGGATTGGAGATTTCGTTGCTTCTGATAAGAGAGATGATGTCATCAATTTTAAAGTGGAATGGCGTTTAGCTTATGCCGGGTTGAATCTGAATCATGCGATGAAGAGAATCAATGGTGGAGGTTAGGCTACCAAATATTGGTTGTTTAAAAGATATTGTTGCGTCAGAATTGTAATAGTCGGCTGGAAGACGAAGCATCGAAGGTTTTCCAGAAGATCAAACCAGAGGCGATTATAGATCGATAGTGGTAATTCACTCCCAAGAAGGATCGATGGAAATGCATGATCTTTAACGGCCTAAAATTTAGTTCCACTGAGTGATCAACAAGTTGTAGAGACCCTGAGCTGCCATGGTGGACTTTCTTTTAGTGGAATTCCTGGAGGACGGACCAATGAGCTAATGCCAGCTAAATATCTTTGTTGTGTTGTTAAAACAAGATCTTTTGTATTGCTTCTTGATTATTGTAATTTGAAAAACTATAAGTAGAGGTCGAACCCTCATTTTTAAGGGTCGGCTCTAGCGTGTTTGCCTGTGCCATTGTAAATATTCTTGAAAAGCTAATGAAAGGAGCAATACATTGATCTTCGCCTCAAGTTCGCGTTCTCATGCTTGATGTCAGAGGTTCGGATTCTTTAGTTGCATTTTTGTAAATACTTTGATGGTTAGTTTGTGCCTAATTTTGGATTACTAGCTGTTATAAGTAATTGAAATCTGCTTTTGAGTTCGTTCTATGTTGTTAGGAAGTACATTTCTATGAAATCTAGGTATTTGGTGAATTTTGTTATTTGGATTATCATTCCCTGGATATTGAAATTGCTTGCTACAACATTTCTCTATTGTGCTTTAATATATGAAACAATCTGATTTGAGATAAATGTTGATCTGAGTATGCATCTTTAGTATGGTTTTTTGGGAGATTTTTATGGTAGTGCAATGTTGTTAACCTATCCATCCACTATTATCTACATCTCTCTAACCCTAACCTTCTCTTACCCTAAACTCCAAACCCTAAGTGAGCATAATTGTGTCAACAACTTGCTAAGTTGACAAGGAACCAACCTACTCTGGAGGTTGGATCAGAAACCCCTATTTTGGTCCATCCAATGTTGAGTGTTGAGTTGCAGCTATCGGGTGCAAGCCTGGATAGAAAGTAGGAAGATAAACAACCATAGTATCGAGTGAAAACTTGGTGCAATTTAGTGCCTAGCAGTAGGTATAGTAGGAGCATGAGGAAAAACCTCATCTTATGTATCACTCAAAGTGGAGGGTTCAAAACCCTCTGAGTCATTTCTATATGAAGAAGTATCTAAAATTGAATCAGAACTATCTAGCAAATAATTTGAATTTGATAAAAACATTGAATCCATTGTATATTTTGTTGTAGATGTATATGGGGGAGTGTCCAAAGAAGTATCATGAATGGATTAATTCATGCAAATACTTCTTGTAATGATAATATTATGAGTGGTGGGATGAAATAAGTTAGTACCCCTTTGTACCATTTTTATATTTAATAAAAATGAAAGACCTACTTTGTGGTTTAATGTCTTTGCATATTTTAGAAAGAATGTGGGCCCAAGAAGGAGATCCAAATATTAAAAAATGAGTGAATTTGAGTTTCTAGCCAAAGAAGGCCTCGAAAGGGGTGATATATCACACTACTCTATGTGGAATCTAGTTTTAAATGTAGTTTGTATAGTTCATAGTCTCAACCCAAAACTATGTAGGAAGGGATCTAGACTATATCATGCAATTTCTCATCTCCTTGAGCATTTGATTATTTCTTTCTACCACTATATTATATTGGGGTGTGTATACAAATGAATGCTAAATATAAATATCCTCTAAGGTGTAAAGCTCTATTATTACTTTGAATAATTTGTATGTCTTTATTTGTCTATTTCTTGACTAAGGCTTTGAAGCTTTGAAATTTTAGAAAGACTTCACTGTGGATCAATTGTAGGATGTGAGTAGCCCTCCATGCATTGCCCTTCTCAAATATCTCCTCAGGATATTTTCCAAGGATACATCCTTCACAAACTCCATCCATAAAGTGTACAAGGGGTAATCCAATGACCATATCCTTTGAGCTAAGCTATTGAAGGTAGATATAGTTCAAGTGTTTATACCGCTCGTGCCACAATTTACTCACTTGTTTTGAGTGAGCCAATAATACCAAAGAAGGTGAATCAAGAGAAAAGTGAGTGAAATTATACAACCTTTCCTTCCTATCACAAATATTGTGAGCCATTGTAGTATCATTATTCAACTCTCTGACTATCAATATCTTAGGTTTGAATTCAATTCTCTTCCCTATACCACTATGTGCAATATAAAATATGGATAGTAGATATTTTTATAAAGAGGGAACATGTAGAACATCTTCAAATGTGCCTTCACAAATTTTAATATCCCCTTTCTAGCTACGTCAACATGAGTGTTATTGCCCAAAATAATCTATGAAACATCACAAGGCTCCAAGGAAAAAAGTTCTCCAAATATGAAGCCATATGATGTGATGCACCCAAGTCAAATACCCAAGTGCTAGAAGGTGGAACTATCATTACCATTAGGGATTTGTCTTTACCCTTTTATTTCTTATTTGTTAAGTCCATTGTGCTTGAAGTAGATTTATTGATGTTGTTATTAACAAGAAGTTCCTTTAATTAATGCATCTCATTTTAAGGCACTTATACTCATTATGGTTACCTTTGTAAAATCCGCAAGTTAAATTATTTTTAGGTTTTCTATTTTTAGAAGTAGACATTTGTGAACTAGGTTCTGGAGTAGTAGAGGAAGGAGGTGATTGAGTTCTTTTTAGATCCTTTAAGTTTTTTTGACTTTTTTCTTCCATTTGTTTTCTCTTTTGTGTTGTGTAGAGCAACTAAGGCATGAGACTTATATACTTTCATGAATCCCATTTGTACAATTTTATCTTATTCCTTGCATAACTCATTGGAAAATTCATTGAAGGAAGGCATATAATATGTTATCCCTAATTTTTTTCTATTAGAATGGAATGTTGATACAAACACTAAAAAATCTACCTCAAGTTTGTATAGAACACATAAAACGATCTATTGATATTTCTTCTCTACTACACATTATTTTAGTTCACTTCTTAAATGGTTTAATTTGTTCAAGTATTCATTGATATCCTCATAGTCATTAGGATCCAAAACCATAAGGTTATTTTCTAGAAAGTGCTCTCAGATATCATCTGTTTGACCAAATAGAGTTCCTAGCTTGTCCCATGCTTCTTTTGGAGTATCTAAGGTCACAATGTAAAACCTAATATCTAGAGAAATACAACTACAAAGAAATACAAGGGCCATGTCACATTTATTCAACCATTTTGTTTTGTGTGGTTCATATTCTAGTTCAATTTTATTTTGCTCATTCAATTTTTCAAGTAAAGTAATTATGTGTAGTTAACATGGAAAGAGAAGAAGAATCCATAGTAAGATGAAAAGAAGCACAAGAACACATCAAGCACACTATATACCCCCTTGATTACTAATATGAAGAACCCCTCCTAATTTACATTTTAGCACTTTATAACTTAGTGTATTTATAGATTTTGACCTTAGAATAGGTGTATTAAGCTAGAAATTACTATCTAGGTAAAAAAATTTGCAAACAGAATGTATAAATTTGAAGCTCTAAAAAAACTAACACTTCAAAAAAATGGCACTCAATTATGATCTATAATTTGAAAGTTATAATCTTCTAAAACTGCAAACAACTATGACTGAATAGCTACTATCTAGAAAAACTAAGAATACAAAGAAACTAGGAAATACCTTGGGATTCTGGTGATGAATCTGGACAAGTTTATAGGTTATCTATAGGTTTTGGCATGTTCTAGATGCAAAAATGAGGTCCATTCAAGCTAAAAATGGATGAATTTTTAGTGGTCTCCAAAAATCTACCAAGATCCAAATTCGAGTGTAACCTAAGAAAAATACTTGAAAGAAAAAGTTACCAAGAAATGTATATCCTTAATTTTTTAACTTTCTAATCACCAAGATTTAAGTGGGTGAGGTGAGAGCATACAGTTTCAAAAAATAGATTACATAAAATAATCTAGAAATAGATTAGTCCTTGAAATAACTTAAGCTCTCATACCATGTAGAAGTACTCAACTAACCAAAGTTAGAATCCAAGTACTTCACTCTCCAAGATCCAAAAATCAAGAACTATCATAATAGTTGAATTGACAAGAGTGAAACCAACACAAGAATACATAAAGCAATATGTCATATAGTAATTCACACTCCACACACTAAACATGATAAGGGAGGAATCACTTATATAGGAAGTGATTTCTCAAGATGTATAAAGAATAATTTATTTGGGACTGACAAAATTCCCACTAGAAGATAAAATAGAAACCTCAAGAGGAATCTCTAGGCCTAGAAGGAGCTAGAGATGTTGGATCAGAGCCCAGAAGGACTGGAAAGAACCAAAGTGAGTTAAGCAAGATAATGTAAAGGTGCAAATACTAAGTACAAGTGTGAAAAAGTACAAAATATGCACCAACATCATTATTTTTATAAAAAATAAGAAAATGAAATTATTGAACCATATTTTGGAGCTCATTCACCCATCTCTTAACTAAATTTCTAATAGAAATAAAGATTTAGAATTGTTGCTCACATCAGTATAATATTGAACCTTTGAACCTCTATAATATTGGAATATATTAAATTATTTGGTACATACTATTTTACCACCTTGGTTACATCTTTAGATTGGGAGTGTATCTTAGATTAGGGTGTGAGTATTTAATTTTTGCAATGTAATAAATGCATAAGCATGTCCAAAGTTTTTAATAATGTAAATGTGCATAGTAGTCAATGTGCACATGAGTCCATATAATAGGAAGTTGAAGAGTCATAGGAATATGGAAGGCCAAGAGTCACATCCCATTATAAATTAGCATTTGTGTCAACATATTGAGAAACAATTTGGAGAAACACATTGTAGAGAAGTAGAGATACAATGTAGAGCATGTATGAAATATGGAGAGTTTGAGATCTCCATTATATATCAAAATGCTATTTTCATGAGCTTTCATTAATGGTAGTTTATTGAGTTATTGCAAAATTTATTCATGAGTTTTATATATTTAGAATAGTGCCATTATCTTATATTTGATATAGCATGCTCATTTTAGATCTTATGGTTGTCTTTCATTAAGTATTTTATATAAAAATATAATAGTGGTATCAGAGCCACAAGGGATATTGATAGGAGATAGGAAGAGCCACAAGAGATATTAAGAGGAGATAGGAAGATTTTATTTACATTTTTTTTGAAGTTATTTTTTGACTAGAGTCTTTCTACAAGGTTGTATAAAAACTCATGAAGACTAGGACTCAACAAAGTTTGCTTACCACTAGGTTGTGTAGCAACCCCAGGGTGCACACACCACTCTTACTCTACTTGAAAATGTGTTTAAACCCAAAATTGAAATGAAATTACCATGAAAAAGCATATAACATGGAAGTAATAAAGATATGTCTCTTTATTTGTATTGAAATCCAATTACATGTTGGTTCCTCTTAGGGATACCCATTTTGATACAATGAGGTTACAAGTGGGTAAAATGTCCCCTCAAAAAGGGGTGGTGCACTATCACAAGATCCTCGGTTCTACACATGAAAATGTATGAAGGTTTATAGATGTCTCCTTCTCTAGGTCTGTTCCCTAGAGGGATCCCTTTTTGCTCTTGTAATTTGCATATTATATCTGATGAACCTGTGGCCCTGTAAGCAATGAAACAACAACACACACTTAAATGTTTGAGAATGCCTCCCCAAATGAGGTTGTTAGTAATAAATATATCAAATGAAAGCCAATGCAAATTAAACCTATGCTATGAAGTTGAATGAATTAAATGATGCTATGCTAATGATACACTAAAAAAATAATAAAACTAATATATAAAATCCTAAGCTAGGCCTACGAACCACTATCCAAGATAGTGGCCGCTAAAGCAAATCTTTCCCTCTTTGCTTGAGGGCTATGGATCGAATCTTATTGTAGCACCCTAAAATTGGCACAGTAAAATTATAAAATTTACATTCACCTTAGTAAATAATTTTAAAATCAAATTTAACCTCCCAAACCGCCCGTTAACCGTCGGGTATTCCGTTTCCCCCTTTTTCGTGCCAATTTTAGAGGTTGTTTTGACCGTTTGACGATATCGTCGCCGATCAGACGATATCGCCCTAGATTTGACGATTTCGTCTGGACTAGGACGTCCAGACGATCTTGTCGCAAAACTGAATTTGCATAGTTGGAATCTGTTCCAACGGGTCTCCAATCTGGGCAGAAGCGTGTCTGCGCCATTGGGACCCTCCCCCGTTGGAGATCTCCCAAATTGGGATGATCTCCAACCTCCTACCTACTCCCTCTAAGCCTATTTAATCTCTAAGATTTTCCCTCCCCAACCCCTGGCTGAAATTTTCTGCAAAGTGATTCCCTCTACATTAGAACATCCTAATCTTGCATTTGCACTAGTTCCACATCGATTTTATTGCAGGTACATCATTGTTTTTCAGCCGAAGCCAGCATCCATCGTCGTCGACGAACCTGTTCAGATCGGAGGCGATCCTGTCGAATGCGAGACGATTTCGTACTGATGCGAGACGATCTCGACTGTAGCCCACATCGAGGCAATCAGTGCCTGGAGTTTGCTTTTCTCAACTCTATTTCTGTCATTTTATTCTGTAAATTAGATTATTTATTCAGTTTTTATGTTATTTTGCATTTGGAGTTCACCCATTTAGCTTAGATTGCATGCTAAGTTCATGATCTGCTATTAAAGTACAGTAATTGGCTTTAAATTCTGTTCTTAAATATTGTTCAATATTCATATTGCTATTTGGTGTAATTTGCCTCTGTTAGCACAATAGAATTTCTTGTATTTTGCATCTATTTTCTGTCTTGCAGGTCTCTGGTGAATTCGTCTGACGAATTCGTCAGATCTCGGATGAATCTGTCAGTCTCAGATGATTCTGTCAGATTACAGACGATTCTGTCAGATTACAGGCGATCCAGACTGCTTCAAACGTCAGAATCTTCTGCAGACATCCGGATCAGGTATTTTTCATTGTCATTCTATAAAATTCTCTATTTTCTGCTTTCAAATCTGTTTGTTGTATTCATGAAAGTTGCATTTTCATGTAGTTTTAATTTAGATTCATTCGGCCAAACCTAGGATATGAATGCTTAAGGTTAAAACGAACTCATCAAACACATTCCAAAACCTAGGCGTGGAAACTGCCGCTAAATGTTTCCTGGTGAACCCACCATCCATCGAAAAATCACCAAAATACACCTCCCTTGAGAGGCGGGACCTTCGCAAAGTCCTCTCAATCCGAGGTATCGCGACATCCTTTTCCCATCCTCCTTCCGGGCGCGGATCCTATAGCCTGAAGGTAGGGATGCGAAAAATTTGGAGCGATACATTTTGGTGAACCCGACGTGAATGCATTTTAAACCTTTTGAAAACAAAAACAAAAAATATATATATGTATACAAGAAAAACAAAACACAAAATCATCATTTCAAGTTTGCATGTTTTAGATTCAATTCTAAATAGTAGATGCTAAATATTACTTTTAGAAGTACTAAAGAAACCATGAGTTTTGACTCAAATCAATATGAGCCCATTAGTAATGTTGGAAGAATTCAGCCAAATACATTTGTTGATTATGACCAACCTCATCCCTATTCAACACCACCTCCATCACACTTTTCTCATTTTTCATCCATAACCCAACAAAACAATCCCTTTGCCAATCCTCTTCATAACGATATTATCTATTCTCCCATATATCCATATTATGTCTATCAATCCACATATAATCCTCCTCCACCTTTTCAATACTCTTCTTTCAATACAACACATCCATTTCAACAAGAAAATACTTATTCTTCCAATTCTACCATGCACTCACCTCCTACATCGCAATCTTCCTGTCATCATTCTACCCATAATAAAGAAAGTAGAGGTGAGAAACCATTAGGTCCTTTTATGACGAAATTCCTAAGGCATTTATCAAAAACCTCTCAAAAACCTTCATCACGTAAATTTACTAAGCTCAATCAACCAATGGATATAATTCTCAAGTATTTACTTGACACAAATAAGATTGAACTCCCTTCCATAAGACAACCTCGATACCACATCAGATTGGTTTAAACCCGAGCTACATTGTGAATATCATAGAGTAGATGGACATATGACACAAAATTGTAAAGATTTAAGATGTGCAATTCAAGATTTGATTGATAAGGGTCTTTTTAATATAAAGGAATTACAATCTACAACTGATTATAAATCTCCAGTAAACAATCAAACTCCTACACAACAAATACCAATAATCAATCAAGACATGGGGATCTCCCAAGAACCCCTATTCAATTATCAACAACAAGAAACCAATCAAATATTGCATGTTAATGTGTCCCATCATGATGATATTATTAATATTGTAACAAAAACTACAAATGAGCAACCTCAAGTTCAATCAACTCAATCTGATATTCAAGAGATGGATTCCTCATTTGACCAACCTTCAAAACTATCTTTGGCTCTAGAGAATGATCCAAAATGGAATGTAAGCATAGAAAGCTCATCTTTAGAATCAAAATCTCAATCTGAAATCCACTTTGATAACCAACAACAAGTGATTAATCCTCAAGCAAAGATATCCCTTTTAGAAGTATTACAAATTTCTCATAAGGAAATTTTGTTCAAAATACCTAGCCAACAATTTGTTCCTCATCATATTTTCTCTAAGAACATAATTAATGGTGTAAACCCTCTTGAGGTTAACCATATTTCATTCTATGATGAGGATATTCCTTCCTCTACTCCACAAGAAGACTCCTATCTTTACATTACAGGATCTAGTAAAGAAACACTTGTTAGAACTATCATGGTAGATAATGACTCCTCTCTTAATTTATGCACTTATCAATTATTCCAAAAACTCAAATCAAAGGAAGAAGATCTTAATGAATCAAATGTTCTTATAAAATCTTTTAACAATGAAATTCAAGAAGCTCAAGGTACTATAATTCTTTCCCCTTAATATTGGATCCAAGATCCTGGATACTTTATTCTATGTAGGATATTGTCCTTCACCTTACAACCTACTTCTCCGGAGTCCTTGGATTCATACGATGAGGGTTGTCCCTTCCACTCTTCACCAATGTTTGAAGTTTGAACTTGCAAATAAAATTGTTACCATACATGGTGACCCAACACCATTTGAAGAATATTTAACGGTTGAAACATCAAGTTCTATACATTCTCTATTGTCACAATTATCTTCTATCCATCACTTTTCTTCATCCATATATGATCATCCTTGTTTACCAAATAACATCCATGCATATCTTTCACATATACTTTCTCCATCTTATCAAGATTTGGAATATAGTGATAAGAATGAAGAACTTTCTTATCCTTCTGACATTTTATTTTGTAACATGATCAATTTTCCACATATAAAAGTCAAATCTTTTGCTACATTATTCTACATTATAACAAAGCTTTTGTTATCACTACCTTTTATTCATCACCTTTTATTCTTACCTTCACCTCAACCAGATTATCCTTCAAAACCTCCTTTGATTTTGAAGCAACCTTAGACATGCTATACTCAAATAACCTTGTATAGTGTATATAGATCATCTTGTATATACCACCAATTTCAATTCATAAATTAAAATCAAAATACAAAAAAATCAAAATCCTCAAAATCTTCAAAAAAATACTAATGCAACTAAGGACCTTAAAGGTAAATTTGAGCCCAACTGGCTTGGACCATACATTATTACTCCTAAATTTGAATCAGGAGCATATAAATTATCTACCTTAGATGGTAAAGAACTTAAAGAACCCATGAATATTTTGCATCTTAAACGTTACTATGCATAAATTTGGTCATTTCATCCATGTATATATTTGTTTAAAATTCATTATCTTGTATTTCTTTCAATTTATAAAAATCCAAAAACACCAAAAACATTCATAAATCTCCAAAACTCTTCAAAAACTATCTATTGCATTTATTTAAAGCACTAGTTAAGTTCCTTTTGCTCAAAAACTAAAAAATCAAAATAAAAATCTAAAAACAGCTATATGCTTGACTCTTTCGAAACCAAAACAATATCAAGAAGAAAGAGAGAGTCAACATTCTCAAAACTTCTCAAAAAATCGTTTATATATATTTTCTTACAATTATTGCAGTTATATGTTTCAACTTATTTTGGATAAATTAGCATTTATTTTGAATCCCTCACTTGCACACTCACAAAAAAATAAATATCTTGCTTTTATCTGGCATGATTACTAATCTCTCTTATATCAAAGTTCACAAATTTCAATTAAATAAAGTTTGAGCATAGAGAATTGATCTTGTTATTTACCTAAACCAAGCACATCTTTTCACAATAAAATGATTATATTTGTAATTTCCATGTTTTGCTACATAGTAGAACTGATTTCTTGAGTGAAAAGTTTCCCCTGCTATCCTATCATGCACATGGTCTAGAATCTTTGAGAATTGGCAAAAGGACAAGCTCACCCCTACCCAGAATAAAAATCCCTTGCTCTACAGCTAATCCGAGCAAGTATCCCTAGCAAAGAAAAAGAGAAGAAAAATTCAAGAAAGAAGAGAAAAGAAAAATGTTATTTCAGCAATGTTCCAAGTATTATCAAGCAAAAGAAATACAAAAAGAAAAATAAGCAAAGTTCAAAAGAAAGCAAGAAAGCAATAAAATCCCTTTCCCTACCCTTTGAAAAGAAAAGAAGGGTTGATGAGCTTGAATCCCTGGAATTCTCAATTATTCGAAAACTGTGAGGTAAGCCCCATAACAGGTGGTTTGTGCCCAACCCGCTTGGCCTTGGGTAACTCCTAGCGTGGCGATATGTCCGTCACATTAGCGACCTTCTTTTGTAGACCTATGTCTGCTTATGGATTAGCTAGCTCTTGATAATCCGACCTACATAGTAGTCTAATATGGTTATATGCATCTACATCATGGTTAATGAACATTTATTTGGTTTCCTCAAATCACTTGTATCATAGTATCTTGCTCAAAACTGGTAAATGAACAATGCAATTGCACACACATTTGTATTTGAGAGATTTTGTTTATCATTAGGATAAATCAAGATCGGAAATGAATGCACATATGCACATGGGATTCCTTATAAATCTAACTTTTGTCTTCAAAATACTTTGAAATATTATTTTTGCAACTTGTTTGGAATAATCAAGTACAATTATTTTTCACAAAGACAACTATAGAATTAGAAAAATCAAAAATTTCTTCCAAATTACACAAATCAAATCATATATATCTGGTTGACTTTCGCGACGATGGTATAGTTTCAAAACCAAAATTGGAATTTTATGCCTAGCGCAAGTCCTCATTTTCATCTTTTCTGTTCATCAAAAAATCAACCATGCAATAAAACTATTTTTTTTGGATTTTCGCGATGATGGTATAAGTCTATACCTACATATTCTATGCCTAGCGCAAACCATTGTAACAATTTTTATTCCCCATTTTATCAAAAATCATAAAAACCATATGACTTCATTTTACACAAATTATGCTTTTCAAAAGCAAACCCATTTTTTCACTATTTTTATGTCATTATGTCAACCTTCAACTTTGCAATGATGGTATAATTCCTAAGGAATTATTCACAAATTTTATCACACTTAGGAATTTATGCCTAGCAAAAATCATTTTAAAAATATTTCATGCATAATATTTTTCATGAAAGTCTGAAAACAAACCAACCATCATCATCATCATTTGCACTATCACAACAAAGTCTTAAGACAGTCTCTTAAGCACTCTTTTACTTTTCGCAATATTTCTATACGGGGATTAGCTTGACGACCGAGTGAGCGGCGACTCCATGAAATGGTCTATAATAGCGACAATGTCCTTTGAAATTATTGTTAAAAGTCCCCTTTTATTTTTATCAAAATTATTGCATCACATACAACCACTTTGTTACATCAGATTATTTCATTTAAAATTTTATAGCATGACATTCAAATTATAATATTTCCAATGACATAATTACATGAATTTTCAAATCAATCAATCAAAACATAAAATCATCATAAACATACTCAAGACACAAGTCATATGATCAAAAATATATCATCATATATATCTCAAAAATATATGTACATCATCTCAGCTAGATTGGTATGCCACAATCCATATCTTGGCATACTCAATCAAATGTCCTCCGAGCAGTGTCTCGAGAGCCCCTAGAGCTCTCAGCCTCATCTCCTCCCCCGCCCTACGGAGGACGAGGTGGCCCCATCGCAGTATGTGTGGTACTGCGAGTCCTCGTCGTCGATCGGGATGAGCTCCTCGACGACCCTGTCTTGATCGGATCTGCAATAGCAGCCGACAGCTGTACCCTCTGGCCCTCGGGCACCATCTAAAAATAGATCCCCTGGTAGAATGCGGTCTGAGCAACCGACCGCATCAGCTCCTGAGTGCTCGCCCCTCTGCCCCGTGCCCTGAGGCGTGCAATCTCGTCTCTGAGCTGTGTCACCTCAGCTCGATGTCGTGCAGCCTCGTCCTGCAGAGTCTGCACCTGTGCCTGGAGACGGATATTCTTCGTCCGGAGAGTCATCGTCTCGCTGCTCTCTCCTGTGTCAATGCCCTTGCCCTTATCGGGCGATGGTGGCCTCTCTCTCTATGGAGATGGGGGTCTCTCCTCCCTCCTCTCCCACTGTCGTGGCCTCTCCTGTGCCTGTGGCCTCCTCTGCTCTCTCCCGCCGTGACCCTGGGCCGCCTCTATCATTGCCTGGCACCGCCTCCCTATCCGACGCACAACTGCATGGATCGGACCCTGTGCCCTCGTCATCCGAGGAGGGCGGATGCCTACGTACCAGGCATCGTAGCCATCGGCTACCCTCGCGTCGTCCCCATCCACTGGCTGGATGGGGGCATCATCTGCGTCCTGGCTCCAGAAGCGCTGCATGTCAGGAGCCCCGCTAACCGTGGTGTTATCCCGGACAGTCCAGGAAAACTCGTAGTCCCTCAGAGATGGGATCCCCTGCTGCAGACCGAACTGTCTCAAAACTCGGTCATAGCGGTGGAGCTCCACCTCTCCTCTCTCCATCCGTAGCCAGCAGACTCGCCTGATGCGAGCCAGCTCCTGTCCATCCTCGGCCCACCCTGGGTGCCCTCTCCATGGTCTCCAGGTGATCTGATCCGGGACCAAGTCATCCAGTAGCCTCCGGGACATCGGTAGGTCGATCCGCCGCTGTGACCCTCTTCGGAGCCACCAGTAGAAGACTCGGGGCCTCTCCCCGTCCACCCCTGTCAGTGGAAGCCCTACCGGCCTCCGCACTGCAATGTGCTCCCAGCACCAAACCTGTAGGAGCGATGTCATCACCAGACATCGCCCGCCCTTGTACACGACCCCATACAGGATCCTGTACAACCGGCATAGAACAAAACTGCCCCAACAAAACCTGTACCCATGGTCTCTCATATCGTAGATCACATCTACGAGCATCCATGGTACCCTGCATCCGCTCTGGTGGCACAGCAGAAGTCCACCAACCACTCCAGCTAGAACTCGTGTGAGTCTGGATGCCCCAGGCATCTGGCGTAGTGCCTCGATATTCACTTCGCCCTTCTCCAGGGCGAAGCTCGGGTCACCACACAGTCGTCCCATAGCGTGGCCCTGATTGGCCGTAGGAGTGATCATCCGTCCTTGTATGGGGATTCTCAGAATCCTCCATACATCCTCTAGTGTGGGAGCCATCTCCCCTGTCGGTAACCGAAAATAGGAAGAACCCGGATACCATCTCTCTGCTAGGGCTGTTAGAAGCCCCATGTCCGTGGATACTTGTGGCATCTCCGCCACATGCTGTAAGCCGGCCTGTGCCAGCAGATCTCGCTCTGCCTGTGTCAGAGCGGCCAAGTCATCTCTCAAACCTCCATATTTCCACTCCTTGCTCTTTAGTAATCCTCTCTGCAACATAAACAACAAAACAACAAACAATCATTAATAACAATTCCAGTAATTAATAATGCAACTTAAAGATCAATTTCATGTAATTGATGATATCGCCCACTATTGGACGATATCGTCCCAAATTTGAGCATAATCGTCTCCGATCTCGCTTGTCGAAATCGTCTCTAGATTGACGAAATCGTCCCCCTTTCGTCGATTTCGCCCTTGGGCGAAATTGACGAAATTGAGACGATTTCGTCCCGACGACGTCGACGGCCAAAAACGGCCGCGATGCTCCAAATTCACCTAAAAATCACTTAAAAAGCATGTAAAAATTAAATTAAATCAGTTCTAGCTAAGTCTAGGCTCTTACCCGTAGACCGCGCCGGACCTCTGCAGATCTGTGCGTCGTCTCCACCATTTTTGCTTCAGAGCTCTAAAAACCAGAAAATGAACAGTAAAAATGAATTAGGGTTTTACCCTATTTTTCTTAATTTTATTCAACAATAATTTTTTGCTTTTTCGCGTTTTTACCTCAAACGTTCGATTTGGGTAAAAACACGGAGGGGGCACCATAGTAAGTTGTCGTACGATTCGACCAAGAATCGTCGCCTAAAAATGGGTATAATTTTTTGCTTTCTCGTAGATCGAGAAGAACTCATCTTTAACGCATTTTCTTCGGAAAATTCGCTAAAGAGGGGGCAAAATGTAGCACCCTAAAATTGGCGCAGTAAAATTATAAAATTTACATTCACCTTAGTAAATAATTTTAAAATCAAATTTAACCTCCCAAACCGCCCGTTAACCGTCGGGTATTCCGTTTCCCCCTTTTCCGTGCCAATTTTAGAGGTTGTTTTGACC
Source organism: Wollemia nobilis (assembly GCA_028583015.1). NCBI lineage: Eukaryota > Viridiplantae > Streptophyta > Pinopsida > Araucariales > Araucariaceae > Wollemia > Wollemia nobilis. The sequence goes on from JAQPPZ010002979.1 coordinate 3,406,096, forward strand.
GTTTGACGATATCGTCGCCGATCAGACGATATCGCCCCGGATTTGACGATTTCGTCTGGACTAGGACGTCCAGACGATCTTGTCGCAAAACTGAATTTGCATAGTTGGAATCTGTTCCAACGGGTCTCCAATCTGGGCAGAAGCGTGTCTGCGCCGTTGGGACCCTCCCCCGTTGGAGATCTCCCAAATTGGGATGATCTCCAACCTCCTACCTACTCCCTCTAAGCCTATTTAATCTCTAAGATTTTCCCTCCCCAACCCCTGGCTGAAATTTTCTGCAAAGTGATTCCCTCTACATTAGAACATCCTAATCTTGCATTTGCACTAGTTCCACATCGATTTTATTGCAGGTACATCATTGTTTTTCAGCCGGAGCCAGCATCCATCGTCGTCGACGAACCTGTTCAGATCGGAGGCGATCCCGTCAAATGCGAGACGATTTCGTACTGATGCGAGACGATCTCGACTGCAGCCCACATCGAGGCAATCAGTGCCTGGAGTTTGCTTTTCTCAACTCTGTTTCTGTCATTTTATTCTGTAAATTAGATTATTTATTCAGTTTTTATGTTATTTTGCATTTGGAGTTCACCCATTTAGCTTAGATTGCATGCTAAGTTCATGATCTGCTATTAAAGTACAGATAATTGGCTTTAAATTTTGTTCTTAAATATTGTTCAAGTATTCATATTGCTATTTGGTGTAATTTGCCTCTGTTAGCACAATAGAATTTCTTGTATTTTGCATCTATTTTCTGTCTTGTAGGTCTCTGGCGAATTCGTCTGACGAATTCGTCAGATCTCGGATGAATCTGTCAGTCTCAGACGATTCTGTCAGATTACAGACGATTCTGTCAGATTACAGGCGATCCAGACTGCTTCAAACGTCAGAATCTTCTACAGACATCCGGATCAGGTATTTTTCATTGTCATTCTGTAAAATTCTCTATTTTTTGCTTTCAAATCTGTTTGTTGTATTCATGAAAGTTGCATTTTCATGTAGTTTTAATTTAGATTCATTCGGCCAAACCTAGGATATGAATGCTTAAGGTTAAAACGAACTCATCAAACACATTCCAAAACCTAGGCGTGGAAACTGCCGCTAAATGTTTCCTGGTGAACCCACCATCCGTCGAAAAATCACCAAAATACACCTCCCTTGAGAGGCGGGACCTTCGCAAAGTCCTCTCAATCCGAGGTATCGCGACATCCTTTTCCCATCCTCCTTCCGGGCGCGGATCCTATAGCCTGAAGGTAGGGATGCAAAAAATTTGGAGCGATACACTTATATCCAATGAAATAATGGTTGATTTGCTTGATATGTTGAATATCCTATATGTGGGAAACCATCAAGTGGACTCTCCCTCTCTTTGATCAAAATTCCATCATGTATCAAGATTGTTCCCCATTTGGTGCTCTTAGGCTTTCACCTTTTAAAGTGTGTGAAACCCTAAGTCTATGCTCAAGCTCTAGGACTGAATCCCTCATGCATAGTGAAGGTTAGCATGAGAATATTTTTATCTTTTCTATGTTTAAAGACCAGTTAACTGAAATCTAACTGTAAACTTAAGTCTCCTATGCAGACTATTAGCATGATAAGATTTGTCTTTGTCTATATTTGAAGGCCAGTTAACTAAAGTCTAAATGTAAACTCAAGTCTCCTATGTGAAATGGTCATGAAAGGGAATGCAAAGTTACTCCCGCTCACCTTTATTGCATGTATACTACCACTTCCACCTGTGATTGAGAATATTTATTGATAAAATATTTTTTGTGGCTAAATCCGGTCGCTGTTATATGCAGCGGATAAGGTCTGGCTGCTCTAAGCTTGAGCAGCTATCTGGCCACTCTAGTCTTGAGCAACTAGGCTTGGATGGACTTAAAATGCCCTATATGAGTGGTGATAACCACTTTTGATGCTTGGAAATTCCAATATTATGTCATATGATATTATGAATGTGCCTATGTGAGTAGCTCCCCTAAACATGACATGTTTTAGGTGTCTATAAATGCCCCTTTTTGCGATGCACTATGTGGAAAACACAAAACTGAGAAAAAATGTAGATTGATCTATCTATAGGGTGAATGGTGATCAATGGTCTGGTCAATGCTAAATGGCCCAATCATGCAAGATGGCACTCACCGTTTGAATCATTGCCTCAATGTTCAGAGGACTTAGCTCAATGGCTTGAACATGTTAAATTGCACTCATTCCTCAAACTCAATTGGGTAGCTTTAGTTGCTACAATAGTTTCGACTAATAGGAGAGCTACTATTGAAGATGTAATGTCTACTTACGTTCCCAACAAACAAGAAAAATTATGTGATTGTTGTATACAATGATTTGTAGGATGAACATGATTTTGTTATGATCGAGTGATCTTTTGTTGAATTTGATTATGATTATTTTGAAAATTTGAACTACCTCTTCACTAAATGAATTGGTGAAGAAATGACAATGAATGAAGCGACAAGTCACTTGACCAATATGACTTAATATGGTTCCTTTATAGCATTTAATCCTTCAATGGGTGAACCCCTATCGAAGTGTGATTTCAATTGTTTATGATAACCATCCATCCCTATCCTGAGGAGTGGTCCAACCATCAATAGCCTTCTTAGGGAGTTAGGATGAGTGATTCTGTTTATGCTCATATTGTATAACTTTGGCTTAGTGTTTTTGATACCACAAGGAAATGAGGATGATCCTATTGTACCCATGGAGCAGTCTAACCATCTTGGTCTTTTTTGGATTTGAAGTGATACATCATGATTCCAAAATGAATGTTTTTACCCCTAAGTAGCCTTATGGTGACTTACTCATCTTACCAAATTACATGGAGTGCAAGTCATTGCAATCGCTAAGTTGATAGAGTAAGTGACTGGATACGAGGCTTACTTGAGAATTTATTTTGTGATTTTTATGTTATTTTGGTCATTATAATGACTATAAATCTTCAAAATGTGCTTATCTGAATATTTTTGTTGCTTCTCATGGAGGGGATGTGGTTGTTTTTGTCTAGGATCTCGGTCGCTGTCAGGTCTAGCAACCACCAAAGGCCTGTTCCTGGCCACTCTCATCTCAAGTGGCCAAGCAATGTGTGCCATTGACATGAAAAACAACCAAGGAAATATAAAATTCAACCCAGGGTTTTGTATTTTCACTTTGCCAATTTTCAATTTGCTTTCTTGGGCTCTGAGGTGAAAGTAACTTTTGTGATTTGGAGTGTTTTTGCGACTTGGAAGATTATGGCTGCACAGGGTGAAGCATCTTTGAGTAGAGGAGCCAAAGCTTCTCTAGTACTCCCTCAACCCTTAACCCTACTTGTTTATTTTAGTTTTTGGGTAAAACTGAATCACATTAAGTAATCAATAATTGAACCTCGTTAAGCTTGTTGGCAACGAATCAAAACCCGTATCTAGGCTTAGTTTATATTTTTATGTGGTGGGCTTGTACCAATTTTTTTTTGTAGCTTTTTTTATATTTTTTTGGTATTTTTTGGCCTAGGGTCGACGTGTCTGCCTCATCACCTATCAACCGCTATCGATCAAAGCAACCAGGAAGTCCTGCAACTTGGCCGCTATCGTTGTCAACGACTGGTTTAAATCCCAATGGTAAAAAAAATTTATTGTTGAAGCTTGGTCGTTGTCAGCTTCAATGGTCAATTTATGGCCGTTGTAGGTGATAGCGGCCAAGAACACTAAGTGAAATTTTGATTTTTTTGAAATTTTCTAGGCTGATTTATTGATTTTTTTTTGTGAAGTTTTGACTTGTTTGATTAGGTGCAACTCTATTTCTTTGCCTAGACTTAGGATGGCCCATAATTATTTGCATTGTTTTTATGTTTATTGTGCATTATGAATTATATGCATTGTAGTTATGATTTATTTTATTGTGCTTAAATTCTTACTGCTCAAGCTCAGGACCCGAAGCTCATGAATACACTTTTTCCCCTCTTGGATGGCAATGATTGGGCTTGGATCAAAGCCCATGGGATATAGTATATCACCAAACTGCCCACAATTATGGCATATCATGCCTACCTTATGGATTTAGTCCATCGATGGGACCCTCATACTAATACCTTCTACTTTCCCATCAACGAGATGACCATCATGTCGGAAGATGTGTATAGGATATTTTGTATCCCCTTTGATGGACTGTCCATTGTATCTTTGGCCACTAATGATTAGGTTGTTGTTTTTGCTTGGGTTTTCAGAGGGTACTCTGCATAGGCTCTCAAGGACACCAAATTTGGGAGAGTGTCCATATCATACTGGTATGAGGATGTCTTCTCTATGAGGCATGCAGTATAGCTGATGGTCATAAAAAATATCTTGATTCCAGATTGCTCAGGTTTGAGGTTCTTGTGGAACATCTTAGTGATGGTTTAGAACTTGTTGGATAGTGAGTATCCTATCATTTATGCATGGGGTAGGTCTTTGTTGGCTCAATGCTATGATGAGTTGTACCACATCCATCGACAAGGTCACATTGGCATTGCTTGCAGCTTACTTCTACAGGTTTAGGGATGGGAGCACATCAAGATAGATCACACCAGAGGGCTTCCTACTAATATTATAGCTATGGAGGAGTGGATGCAATGCTATGCCACTAGATGGGCTCGAGAGTGCGATTTGTGCAAGAGCCATCCTCATGCGAGGGAGCTTTCCTATTATATTTCTACTTTTATTGGGTTATAGGCTAGGGATGTTATGTGGCACCCATATCATGAGTGCCCAACGTGGGATGATCCAACTAGTTTTACTGCTAATATGCAGTGCGCACAGTGGCTTATTGGTCATAAGGTTGTCATTCGAGAGTATTTATTCTACTCTCGGGTTCTCCATAAGTACGAGATATAGGAGGATGTGTCACTTGTTCCATTTTTGTATAGGTGCCTTGCAGTGGGGAAGGACCTACCTCCATAGTAGATTATAGAGCTCTTAGATGAGGAGGATGCCCCATTAGTTGACCCATGAGTCTTTGGGAGTGTTACAAAGGCATACACTCAGTGGTGGGGAGATCGGATGTGGTGTGATACTGGTAGCTTGGGTCAGAAGGATTATGGTACATATATGATAGGGCATAGAGTCCAAGCCAGGACTTAGGTATGGGGCCAACCAATAGAGTAGGTGGCCATAGAGGAGTAGGAGGATCCTAACGAGGATGAGGATGAGTTGGATCCTGAGGAGAAATATTATCCTTTGAGAGCATAGTTGTACAAGGTTGAGGTCGAGCTCCAATCGATCCAAATCCAAGTGTAGTAGTGATATGCTACTATAGCATAGTGGTATACCACCATAGAGTACCTCACGGTATAGATACAAGATTTACAGGCTATTGTCAAGGGTGGTACTACTAGGATGTAGTTTGTTGTTCCTCCTACACCATAGGGGGATCCAGAGATAGATCCAAGGGTAGATGAGTAGGAGAGGTAGATATAGGATCATGTTGGTCATATTATTTCCCTCTAAATGTAGCTAAGGAGGTATGGGCTTGTCCCTAAGGAGGCACTAGGTGCAGGTGGTTCACAGGTCAACGGGCGGTCCAACTTTAGGTAGTCTTCTACCTATCCTAGCTAGAGGACTCAGACTCGAACAAAGAGGCCAGTAGGTTCACACCATTCAACTTGTGATATCGCCATAGGGGGAGGTGGCACTAGGGGTGGTGATGTCAGGGGCTCAGCCCCTGTATTTGATTGATGGTGCTTTTTTTATTTATTTTTGAGGTTGGCTTGGCCTACCTGACTATAGCCTATGGGTATTTTTGTACCTTTATGGACCTGATACACACATTTATATGATATATTTGCTTTATGACTCATTATGTGTATCATTTATTGCTTATGTTTTTGTTTTCTTTATGCAATGTTATGATGGGATTATGATGTGGTGATATATATATATATATATATATATATATATATATATATATATATATATATGTGTGTGTGTGTGTGTGTGTGTGTGTGTGTGTGTGTGTGTTAGATGATAGATGATATTTATGATGATGTGGACTTGAGATGGATACTTATGTATGTGTTTATGTAGATGCTTTCATGATTTAATTATTATGGCATTACATGATGTATTTTGAGTTGATTTGATGATGGATTTGTGATCCTTTTTATGGATGAATGCAACGATGTGATCTTTGATGTGAATGAATGATTTATGACCTATGTATTTATGGATGAATGCAATGATTTGATATTTGATGTGAATGGATGATTTATGACCTATGTATTTATGAATGAAATGTTTTTGTTAAATGCATGTTTAATTTTGTTTTAATTTATACATCTAACTCATGCTATGATATGGTGAATACAGTATGTAATTTAACATGAATGAACTTGTATGTTTCAATTACTTAAAACAGAATGGTTGCCTATGTCATGATTTTGACAATTTAACTGGTGATATCACATAAAGTATAACAAACATGAATATATATATTTTTTAAAGCGAAAAACCCTTTGTGGGGTCACCTTGGTATGAGAGACCACAAACATGGGGTTCTACACCGTTAAAGTCACCCGGGAGTCACACCCAGCCCTACCCGCACCAACATTATCAATTGGATTTTGGGTACCCAATTCAGCTTTTTGGTAGGGTGGATATTCGAACCTGGGACCTCCCTTGGAGGATTGCCCTCTCCTCTCCAATTCACCTACAACATCTGGGTAGCAAACATGAATATTTAATAATCATTCTACTCATAATAATTATTTATTTAAATACTTCATATGTGAAATGTAATGGTGTGGAATGCATGCATTTTCTAGATAAGCTTCTGTAATTTAAGAGATGTAAAATAGTTAGTGGCCATTTAGCCATGATTTCTTACATATATTTGGTATCTATTTTAATATTATTTTATTAATACCCCCTAATTTATAGAAGCTTATAAATAAATTTGATGATATGATTGATGATATGAATTGTTGCTATGGTAGAAATTTATTCGCAAGTTTTTCCTGAGACTTCAAACACTCTAGTTACCTTATTAACAATTATGTACTAGTCATACAATTTTTTTGTAAAGTAGGTCTTTTACTCTATACCCAGATATTCATTATCTGTGTGTGTATGAATTAATATATTTTTGATAGAAATCAAGCATTTCCTTTGATGTTAGGTAGGATTCTTTCAGCCCATTGCTAATATTAGGGATTCTCAAGTATTTTATCTCATCCTTATGTTGGACTTAGTTGGACTATACCACTAGGCAGTTTTGAGTTACCTAAGCTAGCTCATCCACATTCAAACATTGGTCTATACAAATACCAAGAGATTTTGTGATAGACATATCGTCATGCGTAAGTATTTCTCCTTCCAATTTTGTGCAATGCTAAGAATTCCAGGGATTCAAGTTCTATTCCCTTTTTTTCTTCATTCATTTGGGATACTTGCTCATACTTAGTGATGAAAATCACTATTTATTTTGATGGATTTTTGTTTTCTTTTTTTCTTTTGAGCAAGGGATTCTTGTAGTGACGATAATAATTGTTTATTTTTCTTTTTTTCTTTTGATATTTTGAACTATGACTTTAGGCATTGATGTTTGACTTTTGAAGATTTTTTTTTTTTACATGGTGGAACCGATAGCCGCCATGAATTCCAGCAGACTGTCCAACTTTTATGGCCACCATAATATTCTGCGTTGTCTTCCCTGGAAGCTGCCACATAAATCTTCATGCATTATATCCCTATAACCACCATGCCACAATCATTTTAAACCTTTTACACCATTGAAAGCACTCGAAAAGGGACAAACATTTAGTATGGTGAGGCCCGAGATTTGAACCTTGGACCTCTGTCCCCCTTATGACTTTTGAAGATTTTGACCTTTCAATTTTGAGATTTGAATTTGGATTTGTTCTAGGGTTTTGATTATTTTTTTGAAAGCAAGGGATGTATGCAGTGATGATAATCACTCATTTATGGGTAAGGCATAACTTGTCCTTTTGCCAATTCTTAGCACCTTTAAACCGGTTGCACAAGGGAATAAGCAAGGAAGTTCCTTTTTGATTTTGGTAACCTATACCACTTTATAGTTTTCATCTTTCCCTCGTATAAACTAGGATTTTAGTGTTTCAATTAGTGATGGGATCCTGAATATCCAAGGTACTAAAACTAGACCTAGCTCTTCTACTAATCAAAAATGGCTTTCTACAAAAGTTGATAAGACCACTAGACATGGTTGAAATAATAGGAAACCTTTGCATATTTCATATAGCAACATTATTTGGTTGTGTTGAGAAACACAATTACACATATGGATGCATGGATGAGGATAACTTGTATATTGTGATTGAAATACAAAATGTGGTATCATTTGTAAGATTATGATCATAAAAAATGCAAATGTAATGGATATGTATGGATATGCCATGATGCAGATGTAAGATGCAAATGTTTTTTGTATTTTTGGTTTTTCTTTGTTTTTTATTCGACCAAAGGGCTTAAAAATACCTTTTGAGCTTTTTGTATTTTTATTTTAACCAAGCAGATTGGATACCCTTCGAGCCTTTTTGTGATTTGATTTGACTCGACCAAAGGGCTTTAAGATGCCTTTGGAGCTTTTTTTGTGATTTGATTTAACTTTACCAAAGGGATTTAAGATGCCTTTGGATCTCTTTTTATTTTTATTTTGACCAAACGGATTGGATACCCTTGAAGCCTTTTTGTGATTTGATTTGACTTGACCAAAGGGCTTTAAGATGCCTTTGGAGTTTTTTTTTTTTTTGGACGATATAGATTGGATACCCTGGGAGCATTTTTGTGATTTGATTTGACTTGACCAAAGGGCTTTAAGATGCCTTTGGAGCTTTTTTGTGATTTGATTTGACTTGACCAAAGGGCTTTAAGATGCCTTTGGAGTTTTTTTTGTGATTTTATTTGAATTGACCAAAGGGATTTAAGATGCCTTTAGAGCTTTTTTGTGATTTGATTTTACTTGACCAAAGGGCTTTAAGATGCCTTTGGAGCTCTTTTTTATTTTGATTTTGACCAAATGGATTGGATACACTTGGAGATTTTTTGTGATTTTATTTGACTTGACCAAAGGTCTTTAAGATGCCTTTGGAGCTTTTTTTGTGATTTGATTTTACTTGACCAAAGGGCATTAAGATACCTTTGGAGCTTTTTTATTTTATTTTATGACATATTTGATTTTTTTTTTTTATGTATGAAATACCTTTAGATGAATGATATTGAGAGGTTCAGGCTCTTCAACACCATCCAAATATGTTAGGAGGTATGCTTTAGGTCCATATCTCTCTGAAATTATGTAGGAGCCTATCCAATTTGATATAAATTTGTCTCGCAAATGCAGCGACAGGTTTGGGTTCTACTAATTTTCTTTGAGAACTAGATCCCCAAATTTGAATTCTCTCAAATGGACTTTACTATTTTATGCTCGTGCAAGAAAATTTTGATAAACACAAATATGCTCTAAGGCATTGACCCGTCATTCATCCAAAAGTATTAACTGATCCAGGCAGTCTTGTCATGTTGTGTCATTATCTATGAAGTCCTTTAATGCTATGCACAAGGTTGGGATTTCTAGTTCTAGGGGTATGATGGCCTTAGCACCATATACAAGTGAAAATGATGTTGCCCTAGTGGGTTTTCGTACATTAGTCCTATATACCCATAGTGCCATAGGTAACTACAAATGCCAATCCCTATGATTATCTACTACAATTTTCCTCAAGATGGAGACTATTATTTTGTTTGAGGCTTCTACTTGCCCATTTGCTTACGGATAATAAGGTGTTGAAAAACTATGCTGAATATGGTATTTGTTCATTAAAGCACACACATTTTTGTTCTTGAAATATGGTCCATTATCCGATATAATATTTGAAGGGACCCCAAATTGACTTATGATATTGTGGAGTATAAACTCCACAATCCTTGGTCCAGTTGTCAATGTTAAGGGGATCACTTCAACCCATTTGGTGAAATACTCAGTGGTCATTATGATGAACATGTGTCAGCCTGAATATGGGGGAGATATATTCCCAATCAATTCTAAGCCCCATTACGAGAAGGGCCATGCTACCTGGATGGGTTGCAAGGCTTGTGATGGCAAGTAGGTGAGGTTTGCATGATGCTGACATTTTATGTATTTCTTGACATACTCACAAAATTCTTTTTCTATAGTGGGCCAATAATAACCCATTATCAAAATACACTTAACGATGGCCATGCCACTAAAGTGACCATCACACGTACTATCATGAGCTTGCAAAATTACCCAATATATTTCTTTGGGCTTAAGACAATGAATAAGTATTCCATCGTAACCTCTTCTGTAAAGGATATCTCCTAGCAAAATGTATCTAGTCACCTTTTTCTTAAATGTTTATTTTTTAGCCTATGACAGGCCTTGTGGTACTAATCCAAGCTTCAAGAAATCCTATATATGGGAAATCCAATCCTAATAAGCTACTGCTTTTATGGATAAAACTACGTGCTCTCCTTGCAATCCAACACTTGTGAACACTGATTGGGAAGCAATCCTGTGATGAATGGTTGTTCCACATTCTATGGGACTTTGAGATATCAAATACTCCCAAGGGGTCGTTTGCAAGAAAGCTCTAAATTTGAATGACCAATTATAATTTGTCTTAGTTTGGATCATGTTGACTGACTCTAGGTTTTCAATAAAATCACATTGTATCACAAAAAATATGAGCACTTTCACATGAATGGTTGTGAAATTAGTAGATGTATTCTGAGGTATTAAGGATCCCAAATATGCCATGGTGTCTGCAAATCTATTTGACGTACGAGGGATTGTATCAATGTCATACCATTATAACTAGGGTAGGTAAGTGTCAATAAGCTCCTTGTAAGATTTTAAGAGTGGACACCTGCATTGGAATAATACTTTGACTTGATTCACTATGAGCAAGGAGTCACCAAATATACTCAATCTTTTAATTCCCATTGCAATTACTATTTGGAGTTCCAAGATCAAGGATTCATACTATGTGTTATTGTTTGTGCAAGGGAAGTATAGTTTGAATGATAAGGGCAATGGAGTGTCCTATGGTGTGATAAAGACTATCCCTACTCCTCCCCTTGTTCACACTTCAAACCATCAAAGAATAATGACATTTATCTTTGTTTCTCAAGTTCTTTGAGTTTCTATGGGTATGATAATGTGAAGACTGCATCATCAAGAAATTATATAGTGAGAGGCTTGCTATCCTTAAGAGGTGGCTCTGCTAAGTAATTTTCTACGACTTGTCCCTTGATGGACTTTTGGCTTATGAATTCTAGGTCAAACGCTATCAATAGCATGATCCACTTTGTAGTACGTGTATTGTGATATGTATTGTTCATAATGTACTGCAAAGGATTCTATTTTGATATAACATAATTCATATGGCTCAATATGTAGTGTCACAACTTTTTGGTTGCAAAGACCACAGCTAAGAATAACTTTTCTACATATGCATATCCTAGCTCATAGCTTATCAATGTGCGACTAATGTAATATACGACTTGCTCTTTATCTTGCACATTATTTTGGGCTAGCATGGTGCCCAAAGAAAAATTAGTAACTGATATGTATAAAAAAAATGGTATATTTGGCCTTGGTGGAGCTAGCACTGGCGGCATTGGCAGGTATGTTTTGATCTCTCCAAAGGCTTGTTGGCACTCTTCATCCCAATGAAATGGGACATATTTGCATATCAACCAATTCATGGGTCAACACTTGTCTGACAATTTCATGATGAACCATTTAATGGATGCTACCTTGCCTTGTAGGCTTCTTAATTCCCTAATGTTGGTAGGGGTAGCCATCTCCATTATGGCTTCCACTTTTTCCAGATCAACTTCAATGCCTCTCATGGAAATAATGAACCCTAAGAGCTTTCTAGAAGTTACACCAAACATGCATTTCTTAGGATTCAATCTGACATTGTGCTCTATGAGGCGATCGAAAACTTTTGTAAGGATCTCAGTGTGCTCTTGTCGTATCAATTATTTGGCCAGCAAGTCATCCATGTAGTCTTCCAATATTGTGTGCATGTAATCATGAAATATGTATGTCATGGCCCATTGGTATGTGGCACCAACATTATTGAGATCGAATGGCATCACTTTGTAATAGAAAGTTCCCCATGGAGTGATGAAAGTAGTCTTGTGCTGGTCTTTAGGTTTTATTCGGACTTGATTATATCTAGAAAACCCATCCATTAGGGATAGCATCTCATGACCTGTAGTGGCATCAACAAGAGTGTCTATGTTGGGTAATAGGAATGAATACTTTAGAGTTGTACTATTTAAGTCCCTTAAATCTATGCAAATGTGGACTCTTCCATCTGGTACGGGCACCATGTTCGATACCCACTCAGGATAGTCGATAGGAACTATGAAAACTACATCCATTAGTTTTTGCAATTCGTTCTTTACCATCAAAGCGATGGTGGGATGCATATTCCTCAATTTTTGCTTGACTGGATTATTTAGGGGATCCAATGAAAGGTTGTGAACAACTAACTTTGGATCTATCCCAGGCATATCCTTGTAAGTCCAAGCAAATAAATTTGGCCTCTCTTTAAGGAGAGGAATTATGATGGCTTGTTCCTCTAGAGACAGACTTTCTCTAAACTTGAATTTCTTTGGTTGAGTAGGATCATTGCTAATGTCCACTTTGAAAGTCACTTCTATAGCCATACGTGACCCATCCTCCAACTGGTGGGGCATGGGTATCAAGTGAATGTCATCGACAAGATTTACAGGTCCTACTGACTCAGGATCCAAACCAGCATGGAACACATCATATGCACAGCCTGATGCAAAATGGAATAATTGTAACATCTCTTCATTAGGGAAAATATCTTCAGGATCTATTGGTGAATTAGCATGATCCCAATCAATAGCCTACATGTCGAGACATAAATTTTTAGTGGGATCTACTAGGTTATGAAGTGGAGTGGTCAAATCAATGGAGATTGTATTGATGGATGAGATGAAATATCTAGGACCACATGGGTGAAATATTATCTCTAAGGTTTCCCTTCCATGCTCATGATGAGGCTCTGGAGGAATGGGAATCTCTAGATCTGGTCCATGAGTTGGTCGGATAATAGGATCATTAGGCTCTAAGATCTCCCTAAATGTAGGTAGAGGGGGATTGACCATGCGATGAATGACATTCAAGTCAATTGGTCTCCCCAAAAACCACAAGCCAGGGTCTATGGCATAAAGTACTGCTTCTCTTTCCACCAACATATTGACTTGTCATAAATGGTGAGGCCCAAGATAGGCCATCTCAGTCTCGTCCTCGAAATTATCATCACTTATCCAGAAGGAATTAGCATTAGTATGCGGCCCCAAGGTGAGGGGCTCATGTCTTGGCCCTAAGTAAGCCATCTCTATTTCATCCTCATATTCTTCATCACTTATGAAGAATCCATTTGCATTAGTATGTTACCCCAAGTCATGGGGCCATTGCCTTGCCCCTAAGTAGGCTCTCTCTATTGAGTCCTCTGACTCATAGTCACTTTCATCCGATATGTATCCACTCTCATGGTGTCCAAAATAGGTAAAGCTTTGTAAATAGCAAGTCTCATGATAGGCCAAGCCCTCTTGTGATTCATCATCACTTGCCACATATGCATTTTCTTCTTTCTCATCATCCCATGAGTTGTAACCTATTGGGGTGACATCAATTATGGATCTTGGATGATAAGTCTCAGGAGGTGGTATGCTTGCCATAGCCACTTGTCTATTTCTCAGATATCTTGCACTTGGTGGATGATAAGGAATAAAATTGATGTCTTCTCCTAACCCCAAGGTTAATCTATCTAATGATACTGCTAGAGGATCATATTGACCTCTGATGTTATATACTAACCCAAATATATCAGATGGGAGTTGGTATTATGGCTTGAATGGCCACCTATGCCCCTGATCATATATACCAAGGCTATAACCATGCCAATGGCAATGCTCAAAATAGGTAAAATCAAACTCAGGATTAGAGAGGTAGTAAACATTAACAGTGAATAGCTCATCATTGTCCTCATCTATATCCATAGATTTATGGGTGCAATCTAGGCCAGCATAGATGAATTTTATCTGGTTGGGAGGGATTCCAAGTGGAACCACTATTCCCACTAGTGGTCTTAGATATTTTGACCATCCCATGTCCTATGCAGATTCTATGATAGGTGTAAAAGTTATGTTCTACACAAGATACTCTCCTATCCATATGCTTTCCAAGTGCATAGTTGCATGTGAGGTGGATGACCCCACGGATGACACTGGTGAAGCGGGGTGGTAGTCATCATCTTCGACTTGGTCTTGGTGATCTTCTTCCTCCATGGGAGTTGGAATCTCTTCAATAGCTATGGTTAGCATTTCCTTGAGTTTGTTTTTCTCAACCATAGGTGCCTTTAGCTTCTGATCATTATTTGGTTTAGGCGTTGATGGTTTACTAGAAGCATTAGTTGCTTTGTGTGCAATATGAGGTGTTGATGCAGATGGGTCCTTTTGTGCCCCTTTGTCTTTGTTATCTAGTTGAGTATTTGGAGATGAAGGTCCTACCGACAAGTGGGCCAAAGGAATCACAAATTCTCCTAGACAATCCACCTGGTGAACATACTTGAATGGCTCTTCATCGGCCAACACCATGTAGACTTTGTTATCATGCACATACTTGACACATTGGTGTAAGATCGAAGGAACACATCTCATGTCCCTTATCCAAGGTCTCCCTAGGAGGATGTTGTATTGCATGGCCCCTTCCAAGAAATGGCACATCATGGGGATGGTCTTATGCCCCACCTTGATAGGTAGGAATATTGTTCCCATCATAAAGCATCGTTCAAAGCTCTTAATGTATAGGCTCTCAAAATGATATTGGACTTGGGGATATTAAGGTGTTCTATTGTTATTGTTGTGATGATGTTGATTGATGAACCTATATCGATCAAGACCTACTTAAACATCAAATAATTAACTAATGCCATGATGTGCAGTGAAGTGTCTGGTAAGGTAGTAGATATTGTCTTAATATCATAATCAGATTATAGGTTCCTTGAATTCTTGTACTTGTCCCACAAAATGGGTGAATGCATTCGGATCTTGTGGTTGGAGTTCTATTGACCTTAAAATCTCCATCAAGGTCTCCCTATGCTTTGGGGACTACTGTATGAGCTCATAAATGGATAGCTTAGCTAGATTAATTTGTAAGTTTTGCTCAAGTCTACTCTAGATGGTTACCATAGGTCGGGTTGGTGGACCTAGAAGGTTGTCTTGCCCTTGCCTCTACCTAGGTGCAGCTGGGACATTGATGGGAGCTATGGGAGGTTGTGGTTGACCATACCATCTAGTCTTGGTTGCTATATTGACAATTTCAACCATCCCAAAACACCCATGGGTAGGCGTATTGATTCAAACCTGATTTACTTGTGCACCTTGCCCTCTAGGGGCCTCATGGTTTGGTAGTAGGTTTTTGTAGATGCCCATATCTCTATTGTCAGGGGCCAGTGGGTTGTCCACTTTAAGTTCTCCTACCTCAATCATGTTTTAGACCTGATATTTTAAACCAACACAAACTTCAATATTATGCCCTAATATCCTATGATATAGGAATAATTGATCTTCCCTATACCATTTTGGTTTAGGATGGTTGGGATCTATAAGAGGTATATCAAGGAATCTGATATTTCCCACCTTGCTCAATTGATTGAAGATTGATTTCATTGATTATATTAATGGTGTAAAATAACGAGGGGGTTTGCGTTCTTTTTTTTTACCTTGATTTTTCTTTGGATCATAGTTGGATGGTGGGGGTTGTGCTTGATAATTTTGGGGTTGGTGCGCAGCCTCGTCCTTAGGCATAGCCAACACCACTTGGGTAACTTGAGCAGGGCTTGACTTCTTCTACTTGTACTTTCCATTTTTTTCATTCTTGTTCCACTCCTTCTTGGTTTAGAGTTTTATGGTTCCCTCATCTACTTTTATGTCCTCAATTATTTTGGCTTGTGCCAAAGCTTCCTCAAATGAGGGGTATTTTTGTAGTTGTAGCAAGAGGGAAATGTGTTTGGAACAACTCTTGGTGAACATCCGAATGATTTATTTTGTGGGAATGAAGAATGATAATTTTGCCATGATTTTTCTCCATCTATTCCCATAATCCATCACTGGATCATCATCATAATGTTTCATATTGGCCAAGTCTGAAAGGTTCACTCTTCTCTTAGCACAAAAAGAGAAATGCTTTAGAAAAGCATTCACTAGTTGTTCAAAGTTAGATATGCTATGCTTGGGCAATTGGTTAAACCATTGGGTGGCTACACCCAAAAATGTCATGATGAATGTCCTTAGCATAAGAGCATCATTGTATTCAATATGAAAACATGCATTGATAAAATTTGTGATATTATCTTGTGCATCTTCTTCACCTTTAAAATTCTCTAGCCTAGGCATATCAAAGTGCTTAGGATAGGGAGGGCTAGGAACTGATGGACACAATGGTTGATTGTGTATTTTGTTCAATGTTGGTTGGCTCCTAGTAGCCTCTTTTTTATAAAATGCTTTCATCTTCTCAACAAGCTCTCGAAATACCTTTGAAGTGATGATTTCCTCCTCTTGCAGACCCCCCATGGTGGTAGTGGAGGTAACACTCTATCCATTTTATTGGCTCTATTTTCTTCCCTTCTATGAGGGGATTCAAGATGTGCCTGATTTAGCTCTATTAGTTTTACCCTTTCCCCCTCAATTGGGTTCCTCTCATTATTTGGAGGGCAACTTTGTTGTGGATTACTTTCTTGTCTAATGCGCTTCTTCCTTGCTGAGTCAACATGTTGATCTCTTTTATGATCACTTCTAATTTTTTGTTGGTTTTTGCAAGCCAGCTGCTTAGCTTGCTTTATCAAACGTTGCTCATGTTGGTGTAAAAATTGCTCTCTTTGTTTATCATGTTCAAAAGAATCCACAAGCTCTTGATATTTGCACAAGATATTCTATAACCATTGTACATGGTTAAATTGTGCAGTCATAGGGGACTCATGTTTATCTGACCCTGTCCTAGTAATTTTGATTCACAGATCTCTCTTAGAGGTTTCTACTATTTCCTCACTCTCGCTAGCCAATGTTACTTGTTCAATATATTATTGAGTGTCTCTATGATCAGATTTTATGTGTTTTCTATGGGGTCATCTTGAGGTACCCCCAATTTGAGAAGTGGGCTTAGAAGTCATGGTTTGTGAGCTTCTAGATGCGGAATTCTCTATGGCTATGGTTCTGGGAGGTGGCCTCGGATGCAACCGATCCAACTCATCCAATTGTCTTGTTCTCCATGGCTGATCCCATGGGGTGCCATTCACTCCAATGAGGCCATATTCTAATGGAATACTTCCTCTTGTTTGAAGGATACCTTTTTTTTTATGTCTATGACTGGATGTGTTTCTAGTTTCTTACCCCTCATTGGGTTGATCTATTCTAAGTGTTTCATGTGAATATTGAGATGTTTCGACTCTCATGTGCCCTTTTGGTGATGAGGGTTTCATAGTCCTTTCTACCCTCCATGAGGATGGAGAAGGGGAATTCTCATCACCTATGTGTGAAGAAAGGGGTCTAGAACCCTCTTTATGTCTATGTGAGGAGGAATCTTTTGAAGCTTCCTCATGTCTTTGAGAAGTTTCGGTGTGTTTAGAGGAAGCCTTTGAGGTTTCCTCGTGTCTCCTTGATGATGATGGTCGTGAGGCCTCTTTGTGTTTATGAGATGTAGTTTCATGTTGTGGTTCCCTATGTGGGGTTTCTCAAGGAGATCCCCCAAGGGTTGAGTTATCACCCCTTAGACTCGTAGAACTGCATCTTACGGTCTTCTGAGTAGGTCTTTCAATGTTACTATGACTTCACCTAAGGGTATGTGTTGTTTTGGACCCTCACTTAGTGTCAGACTAGGGATGCCTACTTATTATTTTAACCATCATTTTAGAATTTAGCTTTTGTGTTGCACTTTAAATATGATCAAACAATATCACACAAATGTTTATCTTGATTATATATTTAAGTGTGCCCTAACTATTTGATGTATTTTGATGTTTTGTTGTTTCTTGCTTCTTTTTTTGGATTTGGAATGAGGAGACTCATCCATAGTGATAATCAAGAGTACTCATGCCAAACATGATTTCCCAAAAGAGACTAGGGTACATCGCTGAAATCCTAGTGGGGGGTTTGCCTAGCTCTTCCACTCTGAACCAATAAATGTTCCAATAGTGGGAGACAGTTTGAACACAAGCACCTTAGTACCACTATGAAGAAGCTCTTCAATCCATTTCTAGGAGAATCTAGGGGGAAAACTAGTGGAAGGAGATGAATTCCAACGTCATCGGACTGAATTGAGGGTTGGTGATGAAATCCAACTCCCCAATATTTAAAATAAATGTGCATGTGTGTGGTTCATTTTAAGATTACATGAATAAGAATACATCATATAGCAGCCATGAAATTTCCCTATATTCATAATGCAAGATGTATTTCAATCTTCAGAAAGATGCATGAATTACTATAAAATTAATGAGTGCACTCTATCGGGTGTGATTATGGCCTTTAGAAAGACCTCAAAATAAACAAACCAACCATACAGTGTCTAACATATTGGATTCTAGGGCAAAATTTACAGGTAGAAGTCGTTGTTCCTAGAAACGCCTAGTGGAAATCTAAAAGAAGATCTAAGATATGAAAAATACCTAATTCTTTCTTCTTTTATTCTTTCAATTCCCAAATAGAAATGTTCTTTAAGTTCACTATTTTAGACACACAGAAGTAGACAAAAATCTATAAAATATCAGATAAGTTGTACCAATATTTGATCCAGCTTAGAGAGTCGATGTTTTGACCTTTGCTGTACTCTAATGTTGGCTGTTTTTGACCAAGGTAGTTGGTTCCTAGCCATTGTTAGCAGGAGCGACTAAGGTTTTATTGGTCACTATGGCTTAGAGCAGATGATTTTTGGCCACTGTAGACCAGAGCGGCTAATCTTGCACACAAAATTAAGTTAGTATCTAGGTAGAAAAATGAAAATTTAGTGGATGTCCCACCGTGATCGCCATTTGTAGCAACCCTGGGGTGCACGCACCGCTCTTACTCTACTTGAAAATGTGTTTAAACCCAAAAATGAAATGAAAGACCATGAAAAAGCATATAACATGGAAGTAACAAAGATATGTCTCTTTATTTGTATTGAAACTTGGTTACATGTCGGTCCCTCTTAGGGATACCCATTTTGATACAATAAGGTTACAAGTGGGTAAAATGTCCCCTTGCAAAGGGGTGGTGTGCTATCACAAGCTCCCTGGTTCCACACACAAAAATGTATGAGGGCTTACAAATGCCTCCTTCTCCAGGTCTATTCCCTAGAGGGATCCATTTTTGCTCTCGTATGTTGCAAATTCTATTCGATGAACCTATGGCCCTGTAAGCAATGAAACAACAACACACACTTAGATGTTTGAGAATGCCTCCTTGAATGAGGTTGTTAGTAATGAATATATCAAATGAAAGCCAATGCAAATTAAACCTATGCTATGAGGTTGAATGAATGAAATGATGCTATGCTAATGATATGCTAAATATAATAATGAAACTAATATATAAAACCCTAAGCTATGTATGCAGGCCACTGTCCAAGACAGTGGCCGCTAAAGCAAATCTTGCCCTCTTTACTTCAAGGCTATGGATCAAAGCTTGTATCCAATATTGAAATGATGGTTGCTTTGCATGATATGTTGAATATCTTGTATGTGGGAAACCTTCAAGTAGAATTTTCCCTCTCTTTGATCAAAATTCCATCCTGTATCAAGATTGTTCCTCCTTTGGTGCTCTCAAGATTGCACCTTTTAAAGTGTGTGAAACCCTAAGTCTATGTCCAAGCCTTAGGACTGAATCCATCATGCGTAGTGAAGGTTAGCATGAGAATATTTTTTTCTTTTCTATGTTTAAAGCCCAGTTAACTAAAATATAATTGTAAACTTGAGTCTCCTATGCATACTGGTTGTTAGCATGATAAAATTTGTCTTTGTATATATTTGAAGGCTAGTTAACTAAAGTTTAAATACAAACTCAAGTCTCCTATGTGAATTGGTCATGAAATGGAATGCAAAGTTGTTAGCATATGTTGTTATGTTATATCACATTATTAGCAACTATATTAAAATAATGCTCATAGGCATTCTCCGAGTTCATTGATTAACCAACTTGGTGGTTAATCAACTACATTGTAATATTTATATGCAAATCAATGAGAATGAGTTGAGTGCTTCATCAAATTATTCATGGCATTAGAGCTACGGATGACAAGACAGTCGACAACCCTAAGGACGACGGACAAAGGATGACAGACATCCAATAGATGAAGGACGACAAATAGCCAACGGGACCTGTGAAGACCTAAGGATGGCAAACAAAGGACGACAGACAGCCAACAAATGATAGATAGCAAACTGACCAGACAGCAGAGACAAAACATGCATACCAAGGCACACAAGCACGTGTGGCATGCAGACAGAGGATGTAGACGACGTTTTAGGGACGAGGGTCAACGATTATGGAGGCAAAAAAGGGTGGGGTTGGTTGCCCGAAGGCAACCGAAAGCTTAAGTGCTTTCTGCCAAATTTAAAACCTCCCACAGTGGCTGCATAGGCCATGTGGGATTATTATTTTTTTTCCCTTCCCAGGTCGCAACACTCTTTATCATTCTCTGTTGCATGTTTTGTTTCATTGGGTAGTCTGGCTCCCATGGCAAGTGCGAACATTGTTTGGTGGCAGGTCGTGGTTTCAAATATCTTTGGGGGTTTTTTCATACTGTGATGGTAGGTTCATTTTTTTTTTGATGCCCACACAAGTTCTGTGATGCCCGCATGGCACTATTGACACCTGCACGATGCCATTGACACCTGCAATGCATTTTTGACACAGAATGCCACTAGTTGACATCTACACTATTCATTTGACACCTGCACTATTTAGTTGATGCCTGCAAGGCCACATTGACGCCCCACAATAGCAAAAATTGATGCCTTGAAGGATTAATTTTGTTTTTGAGGTTTTTTTAGGTATTCATTTCCCACTTTCTATTTATTTTACAAATTGACAGGGGGAAGATTTCACATGATTCATTTGCAAAATTGTCAGATAAAGGGGGGAAATCAAGCCATTTGGCAGAATAATTGCTATATTGGTAATATGAGCTATAAATTTGTGGGCATTTATAATTTTTTTTTTGCATTTAAATATTTTTTTTTCTTGCATTCACAATCATAAATTAAAACAAAATATAAGACCCCAAATTTATACCCTATTTGTGCAATTTATTGCACAATGACGCTCGATATTTGAGATACCTCTGGTCCACACTTACAGGTAATGTTGTTGTGCTTTGGACTACTGTATTCGCCACCTAATATAGCTGCAACAACGACGTTTGAGCTTGTTCTCTATAAATCGTTGGGGAGAAATAAGGCAAACCAGTTTTTTTTTTTTTCCATTTCATACCCACATCGTGATTGTTGTTAGGCGTAAATCCTGACAAAAGTTTTTTCCAAAGTGTTTAGGGGAAGTTATGCCCCACGCATGTAGAATAAAACTTTCTATGGTAGGTGTCATTAACAACATGATGCCCTTTCAGTATCGCCTATGTTCAATATATTGTGCTTCTCATTTGTACTTATAGTATACTGTTCATATATACCTATAGTTTCCAGGCCTAGCCAATAATCTACTATCAGTCACACAAATGTTGGATAGAAACATGGAAGTCATGTTTCGAGTTGTCAATGGCAAGAAGAGATGTTTTATCACACATAGTGGTAAACATGTTGCAATCGGCTCTTACAAACATGGCTTTTTTATTCTCGATGCTATTTCCACTCCACATGTTGCTTTGGCTGCAACTACAAAGGAGGCCACATCTCTCTGGCATCGGCATTATGGGCATCTCAGTTCTAGATATTTGCTTGAATTGCACAAATATGGGATGGTGAAAGGTCTTCCACCCCTCTCATCTATCTTACCAGTTTGCTCGGATTGCTTAGCAAGGAAGCAACATCGAGTGCCTTTTGAAGCAAGCTCCTCTCGAGCTACAAAACATTTAGAGCTGGTACATACCGATCTGTGTGGTCCTATGCCAACTAGCTATGGTGGGAAAAAGTATTTTTAACTATTCGTTGATGATTACTTATGGAATATGTGGGTTTTCTTTCTTCAGTTGAAATCAGAAGCATTTCTCTACTTTCAACAGTTCAAGAAACTTGTTGAGAAGGAGTAGGGATGTTTGATAAAAACCCTCCACTCATATCGAGGGGTGTAATACACCTCTGAAGAGTGGGGGGTAAAACCATCCACTCTATACACCTCAGTAGAATGGAGTTGCAAAAAGAAGAAATCATTCCATTATGGAAATGGTTGGATGTATGCTAAAAGGAGCACATCTTGAGGATCAATATTGGGCAAAAGCAATAAAAACAACATCATTCCTCCTAAATAGAGAACCCACTAGAGCTCTACAATGGAAGACTCCACAAGGAGCATGGAGTGGTAAGAAACCTTCCATTGCTTATCTGAAGGTGTTTGGATGTAAAGCATTCATGCACATTCCAAAATAGAAAAGGAGGAAGCTGGATGAGAAAACCCTGCAATGTATCTTTCTTGGCTATGATGAGTACTCAAAAGGTTATCAATTGATTGATCCTAAGACCAAGAAGACACATGTAAGTAGAGATGTTATATTTGATGAAGCTTTCACATCAAAAGACACATCCACAACTGTATGCCTAGATGAAGAAGAGCCTAAGAAGGAGGTTCAACTTCCACAGCAAAAATAGAAAGTTCCAAAATGGTATACTAGCACTTTGAGAGATGCTAAGTTGAAATCCCATCCTTACCCCAAATTAGTCTCTAGTATAGCTAAGTTTTATGACCCTGATTCAAGGTCTATAAGAACATTGCATGGCAGGGTTTTGTTCCATATCACTAAAAAAACCTATTGAGAGATGTTTACAATAGGGGAAAAACCATTAACACCCACCAAAAATTTTAGCTTAGAGAAAAAATATAAGTATTATACCCTAAGGAATTGAAAGCAAAATGGAAATCATTTTAGAGATTGGGTGTATAACCATCTCAATAATACCAAGCCCAGTTTAGCCCTACCTACAACTCCTATTACCACAAGTGAATTTAAACAAGCAGAGCTTTATTCTATGTTAGAAATTATAGCTGGTCTTGAGTCAAACACTTAGGTGAATGATTGGTAGTTAGTTACTACATATTGTATTTCAAACAGAAGGATGTATACCCCATAGATAGGTGATAATAGTATCCCCCTATTTACTTCAACTAGACCTCATTCCTTGCCATAAGAATGCATGAGAAACTAGTGGAAATACAATGGGAGGAATAAAATCCATTATTCAAACACTATTCTAATATGATATGGATGTTCTTTGGTGCTACTAGAGAGGAATACCCTTGGATATTAGTAAATAATAGGGATTCATATGGATATGCATTACTAGTATATCATTGGACTAGGGTTCTAAGTAGAACTTAGTCATATTACCCTTTCAATTTTGAATTCCTTGGACCTACTCTCAAGGTTATGTATGGTGATTGTCCTAGACTAGCCCTAGAAATTGAAAATAGAATCATGTTAAATAGGACAGAGGGGATCTTCTTTGTAACCTATTTGTAAAATAATAAGATATTATAAATAAAAGGGCACCATTAAATCATTTCTCTATGTTGTTCTTTATTTGTATAGTTACATTTAGATTAGCTATATTTTAATCTTATATTTTATTTTAGGGGTGTATAATATTTATAACATACTTTAGTGGTGATCACAACCAGAATTTATCCATATTTTTACAATTTTATTGCTAATTGTTATCTTTATTTATGTTTTTGTTTTTCAGGTAGTACCATACCTATTAGAGATAATTTTTAGGTGCAACTATCTCACCCCGAGATGGCTAGTAGGTTCCACCATCCCTCCTAGAGATAGCCTTAGAGTAGAAGTTAGAAAATATCAAAAACATCATCTACAATAGACTTAGGCCACAACTATGAGTTATTATATCACTCCTTTCCTAATTTTAGTAAAGAAAAGTTAAATTTTCATGCTTAAGTAGAGGAATTAGGGAATATATTTCAGTTTTAAAGTATTCTATCTATGACCAATGATGAGCATCAGAAATGCTCATATTTTTGTATGAGTTCTAATGGTTTTTGTGTGGCAGTATAATAAGAGTTGTATTTTTTTATGAATTATTGTGTATGTATTTAATAAATTATGTGCATTATCTAATTTGTGTGTGAAGTGTGTTTTGCGTAGATATTTGCTGATTTATCATATTTTTATTATTCAAGGTCCTACGTGGACCTGACATGCTTCTGCTTCAATAAATTCTAAGGTATATTGGGAAGACACCTTGATATTCAGGTAGGTGCCTTGAACAAAGGAGCCTTGATATTTAAGTAGGTGCCTTGTTCAAGGGTGTCTTACTCTACAAGTAGGTTCCTTACTCTACAAGCAAGTGCCTTACTCTACAAGTAGGCACCTTACTCTACAGGTAGGTATCTTACTCTACAAGTAGGTGCCTTACTCTACAGGTAGGTACCTTACTCTACAAGAAGGTGTCTTAACACCATACGTCAAGTAGTCACCTTTATGTCATACATCAAGGGTTCCTTACTCTTCAAGTAGGCACCTTAATGTTAAGCACCTTGATCGTATGGCTGAAGGAGGCCCCATTGACCATGGTAAAAAATTGACTCCACATCACGTAGGCTATCCTTGGAAGACTATCGAATGTATGAGGTATCCCAATTGTATTAGAAGAAACATATAACCACTCGATGAAGTAGAACACGAAAAACATAGAGATCAAACCTCAGAATCTTCTATCCCTAGGAAAATATGAAAAATTGTTAATTATTTTTATCATACGCTTGTTACAATAGCTAAACTATCCCAGTTTAGACTGTAACCAAACCTTCTATTGTGACAACACTATACAGGAGGATATGTGTGTGTTATATAAACACACATACTTCTCTAAGAAGAACAAGTAATTCTTTAATAGTGTTGATGTATGTAAATATCGTACTGCAATATTAATACAAATGCTCGAGAGTTCTTCCATTCGTGTTTTATCTTTGTAACTAGCGGAGAAAAATCTGCTAGATCCTGGGACCACTCCAAGCTAGTATTATTTCCCTACTTTATATTGTTTTCTATATTAGATCATTTATTTTAGTGTGCTGTATATTTTATTTCTACAAGTGTGTTTTACTACTTTCCTTTATTTTCCAATCACAATGTGGTGTGATTTATTTTTCTATACTTTTATTTTATGCACGATTTAATTAGTGTGGATGAATCAAAAATATATCACAAACACTCCTCCCAAAAATAGGTTTAATGGACTCATCTCATAATGGTATTGTTATAAACCTTGAATGTGGTACTTCACAATCTTAAGATTTCCCTAGTTTGACAATTTAAATGCGAGGGTTGTGATAGAAATAGGACCATATTTAACTAGTATTTTTGCCCCAATATTTTGGCATCATTTCTAGGGAAGTGCAAATAATATATTAATTAAAATACCTTAAAAATTCCATCTAACTTTACATGAGTCCATTGAGGAAAATAGGACCCAATGATCATTTCATAAAGTGGAGCCCATAGGAAAAACTTAAGTCAACTGAAAATTCTAAATTTGAGTTAGATTCTCCTCAATCACCATCAAAAGTGCATTGGAGTGAACACCCCATATCTACACAAAGCTCTTCCTCATCCTATCAAACAAGAAAATAGTTGATTATACAAAATACTCTATTTAAAATAACACCTTTCAAAGAGGATTTGATATGGAAAGTGGTATAGGATCAAAACATAAAACCAACTCACTTGCAGGCTCTCATAAAAAAAGTCCAAAATGATTGAAAGGCTATAGAATCTATATTAGAGACCACATTTCCTGAAAAATGGTTGAGGAAGATATTTCAACTAGTTTAGCTTCTTGATAGAAGAAGGTGCGAGAGATACCAAATGAAAAACATATCCCTTTCTCATCTTCCTACCTTCAAGGGTTTACCCAATAGAAGATGCTAACCTATTTTTATTCAATTTCAATGTCTTATGTAGGTCTATAGATTACAAATTAGATACCTAGAAGTTGAAGCTCTTTCCTTCAACATTGAATGACTCAACCCTATGCTAGTTCATCATCTTGGGGAAAAATAGACAGCCTCTTGGGAGGGAATGAAAAAGCTCTTTTTAGAATAGTAACAAGACTTTGGTAGAGCACGAGACTCTAGGGAGGAGGTTTTTGAGCATGACGTAAAATGAGGAAGAATCCTTGGAGGAGTATTGGGAAATATTAAACTTTAATATATAGAGATCCCTTCATACGAAGCTAGGAAACAAGTCCCTTAGGAGTATTTTCTTGAGGGGACTTAACAAATAATCACTTGAAGCACTCAATATGATCTCTGAAAGTGATGTTTACTAGCACCCAATGGAAGAAATATAACAACAATGTCAGAAATACTCATGAAGAAGAGGTAAACTAGCTTCCAAAACCATGAGAGCAACTACTTCAATCATGAATATGGAGATATGCAATATGTTGGACACACTCCTGTTGGATAAAAATAAGTAAGAGAATAAAACTGCTCTAGCCTAATTCTATCCAAAATATAGAGGAAAACATGCAAGGAATGTATGTCTAGATAATAAAGTCAGAGTATGTATCATTTTATAGCAAAATTATAAGACTCAACTATACCCACAACTTCCAAATATTAAGGAATATGTTGAAGTCATCGAAAACTTATTTTGTGGGTAATCGAAGGAACTAGTAGCAACCTCCTATGGGGAATATGCCAATAGGAATTATGCCCTATGGAGGAGGACCTTACATGTCAGAAGGGCAGCCTAAACCACTCAATATGGGATGGTGGGGACTACCACCATATATGAATGTACCTCTAGGGGACTCATTTTCCAACTAGCATCCATGGATGACATACCAACAATTTGGGTAGCAATGGAGAAATCATGGTTCATGGAACTCAGCTCCATAGAACCTAGTATAGGCTCCACTGTAGCAATTCTTGCTAGATATCCTTACTATGAGACTTGCGCAATTACCATCATAGCAAATGATCAATCTAAATAACAAGGTAAACCATACTGCATACCAACTGTAAGGAGAGATGTATCCAATGTTTAACATTAGTTGTAATCCAATTTAGCTTAGATCAAGTAGGCAGCTAGGAGTAGAATTTACTCCTCTGATATAAGAGGAGGAGAATGTAGGAGAACAACCTCTCATATAGTAGGTTGAAGAATAATATGTTGCTGAGAAAATATAAGCTCCTTTTTCCAAGAGGTTACAGGAGCAGAAGAAGTTAGTACAACCTAAGTTTGATATCCTTTCAAGCTTGAGGAATTTAACAGTTATAATTCCACTCTTTCAAGATATCAAATACATTCCTATTTAAACAAAAACAATCAAGGAAATTTTTCCAAGGAGGCTAATATGAAATACATCCTAGACCATCAACGTAGTAGGGAAGTTGGTTGATTTAATGATGGGAAATATGTGCCACCCTAAATATGTTGATCCAAGTAATCTAATTTTGACTATAAAAATAGGCAATCATTTGTTGGCTAATACTCTGGTTGATTTGGGTGTAGCCATCAACATCATGCTAAAGGAGACTATACAAAAGCTAATGCTCACAAATTTAAATCCCACCAAGATGGTGTTGCAGCTAGCTGATAGGTCAACTGTAACACCAAAAGGGATGCTAGAAGATATCATTGTGATAATGGATACATGGGAGTACCTAGCGAATTTCTTGGTGTTGTAGTCCAAATAAATATTAGGTGGCTACCCACTCATCCTGAGTAATCCATTGCTAGTAATAGTCGATACCTACATCAACTATCATGATGGACAAATGACCATTTAAAATGGTCAAAATGTTAAAATTTTGACAATATCTCCCACTGCATAGTCTGTAGACACATTGGGAGAGCCCATGTTGGACAACCAACATGAAGGGTTGATGTTAATGCTACAACCAGTGATAGTGCTAAAGGAATTTGAGGAATAATATAATGAAGATGAAATTATTATGAATTTCCTCCATGAAGAGTCCTCTCATATTATTTCTAAATTGACATTAGTTAGTGCCCAAGATCACCACACTAGGAAGATCGAAATAGGGTTTGGTAGGACATTAAACGTTAGTACTTGGTTGACACCCACATAGCTGACTAAATTAAAAGAGATTTTGACCAGGAATCAACCCAAATATTTGCACCCATCGAATTTATCAGAAAGAGCAAGTGAATCCAATTAGATAGCCACAAAGGAGGATGAATCCTACCATGAAAGAGATCATCAAATCAAAGTTGCAAAAAATCCTATCCATAGGATTTATCTATCCCATATCTAATAGTGAATGGGTATCACAACTAGTGGTGGTTCCCAATAAAATAGGAAATGGTGGATCTATGTCAAATACATTTCGCTTAACAAGGTGAAGATACAAAATTTACTACACCACCTTAAGGGCATTTCATTGCAATGTAAAACAGTTAAAAGCATTCAAGAAGGAAAAGCATATAAACTTGTAACCTATGAAAATGAAGCAAAGTGTATAATAAAATGGTGGATTTATCCTCTTATTAATTCATTAGTGGCTTCAAATGTGAGATTACAACATCCCCTTGAGGGCCTTTTATAGATTGATACATTCAACATTACAAAGTTTCAAGGGATCTAGTCCCTTGAAAGGGGCCTCAAAGTGATGTAAACTATGGTTTAGTATTTGTAAATATCGCATCCCATGATTGAGAGCTATCCTTCAACCTGTTCTTCTAGTATTCTTAGCTCCTTCCTTCTACATAGAACACCTGCACCTACACACAAGGGACTACAATGGGGTTAATAGCACCTATTTCATAGAATGAAGATAGCATAAGAAACATAGTAAAATATGCAAATGCTACAACCAAACGAGATGATCTACATGCATAAAAATTGATCTACACTGAGCATATGTATATTATAATATTGTATAAATACAAATAAATGGATTTGAAAGCAATTTGTAAGGTGAAACTATGCTAAACTGTTGGTCGCTCCGGGGTGAGCCATGTAGACCTGCAACATTGGGGATCACCAAACCTACATCAAAACTCCTCCAAATTACCTAAAATTTGGACCAGAGGTCCTTCTAAACATTCTAAAGGGGACTATGGAGGAATTTATTCGAAATTCCAACCTATTTTGTGGCCATCCCTAGGTGTGCCATGGGATGACTACTGGTCGTCCCCAGTTGGGGTGATCACAAAACTACTTGAGTTTTATCACCTATGGCATTGGTAATTGGTCCAAAATAGGGTGAGGGTGTTTTATATAGATGGGACCAAAAGGTTCTTCAATTTTTTTGGTTTTGGTTCAATGGATCGAGCCCAGTTGCCCCTGAAATTGCCTTCCAAGCAAAGGAAGTTTCAAGGCCAAGGTGAGGTATGTGTTTAGCAAAGGTTTGGGTAAGATTCAATTTGGTAGCACTTCATTGCTCCAAATGCTATTCTCCTCCCCTTTGGAATGAGGTTTTAGGCCTCCTTTTATAGCCCAAAAGGGCATCTAGGGCCAAATGGCATCTTTTCCATGTGAGGCAAGTGATACCACTTGTCCTAATCACATCATTGATTGAGGAGGGGAAGGTTACTCCTCTGGGGATCCCAATCTACTACCCTATAGTCCATTAGTAGGTCCCTAATACATATGGGGTGATTGTATGTGCTAATGGTAGTATTGTATTACCATTTAGTACATCCTTTGACTTTTTCAAGGGTCCCACTAGGGGCCGTCCCACCCAGGGACAGTTGTTAATGGTCATCCATGGGTGGGACGGTCACCAGTAGGGGCCCCAAAACTGCCCCAGACTACTAGGAACCCTCCAAACTAAGTTTTGGAGGGTTTTGGAAGCCTTTTCATAGACTATATTGGTGTCCAATAGGACCATATATTATCTATAAGAGGGCATATGTAATGTGCTGGTAGTATTATCCAATTTACGTTATTTAGGTGTCTACAAATACCCCATTTTTGGGATGTGTGATGCAGAAAAAAGCGTTGAGCAAAAATAGATCACTAAATAATTGCATGATCAAGTTTTTTCACTAACCTAATAAACTTTGGATGCCTTAATTGTGTAAAATCATACATTCTTAGAATCATTTATATTGACATAGTCGAAGGATCGATTGCATGTATACCTTTCAGTCGTGATGTAATAACAATCTTATGGGGCTTAGGGCATACTAGGTCTTGTGCCTTGTATTCTTGTAAAAATTCACATGGGTCAATTCCTAAGGTTTCAATGAGGTCAAGCCTATTTAATTTGCTTCTTATGCTGATTATTTTCCCTAGCATGGGCTTGAAAATTTATCTTTAGCCAAGATTCTTTTGAATGCATGGAATTTTACACTTTTGAGTGTTTAAATGTTGATTCAATTTTTGAGTTCATTATGATGACTAACCCCTAAATCAATGATTCAATTAGGGCATGAAAAATTCTAAAGTGATGAGTTTCTTGACACATATGAATTAATTAGGGTAACTCCTTATTTTACCCATGGTACTATATACATGTTCGGAGGTGATTTTTGACTATTTTGATTAATAGTTTTGGAAGCAAAAGGCCCAATATATCATTCTTGTGGGGAGTTCCATCCATTTAGGCCTTCTTTGGGACTAAAATAGAGTCTTTTTATGCATTCAAAATTATTATAGGCTTAGTCTAGATCCCTCTCATTTTCTTTCCCAATCTGCCTTATTTTTGGTGGGTTCTTGGCCCATTTTTTGATATTTTTGATGTTTTTAAGTGTAATTTTCTTATAAAAATTCCATGGGGGATGATGGAAGTATTTATGAATGTCCCATGGTGGTAAGTCATCCAAAAATGTGCTCATCCCACCCAGGAGCGTTCAGCTTCTTTTGGAGCTATAAAAGGCCAAAAAGGGCCATTTTGGCTCATTTGTGCAACTTTCTTGGAGAATTTGGAGAGGAGAGGAGGTAGGATAGAGTTTTATGAAGTGAATTTATTCTAAAATATCAACCCACAACATGATTCAACTAGTGAACGCATCGTGCAATGGAGCCAGTGTGAAATGGGTATGGATTACATGCCTCTACCCTATTTTATTGAATTTTTGCAATTTCTGCTCTAATTTCATAACTAAAGACACCCATAATTTAGGAAACCTAGGAGTACTGAAATACATAAAATTTAACCTTAGGCATGCTTTATTTGCAAAAAATTAGGGTTAAAAATCAAATTTTTGTGTTTTTTTAAGGTTTATAGGGCATTTTTAAGGGTCAAATTGACCCTATTTTACTCCTATTTGGGGACCGTCCCTGCAAGGTATGGTTACTGGTTACAATACCTTGGTGGTATGGCTATCAAATTATGGGACATCCCTGGGTGGGACGGCCAAAAATTGGGCCAAAAAAGGCCCTTTTTTATGTGTTTTTTTAGTAAAAATTTGCATTTTTAGGGCCTATTTGACACCCTGATTTCAATGAGCAGATAGTTAGGAGTTAGTAAAGGGTATCAAGTCTCTTTTAGGTCATTATAGACCATTTTACTACTGCAAAATGGTTTTGTTTTGATGCCATTGGTCTGAAGCAAGTTACACGGTTAGATCCCATGGTGGGAGACCGCACTTATCTGACTACTTTGATAGACCTATGGGAACCTCACACTAACACTTTACATTTAGCTATAGGGGAGAAGATAGTAACAATAGAGGAAATCTATCAAATACTATGTATTTTGATAGAGGGGCACCAGATAGTTTCTTCTCTAACAGAGCAACAGGAGGTCATAGTGAAGAGGTACTTTGACGCATGCTGGGAGGATGTCTTAACTGATATGATTAGTGGAGGTATTTTAGTGTCTAGATGGTACTAGGAGGGTGAAATTGGGATTAGGCACAATTTATTTATTACCTTTATCAAAAACATGCTGCTACCCAAATATTTAGGAGCTAGGTTCCCATGGAACCTACTGGTATTTACTCTAGTTTACTACATAGAGGAGGAGCCGATAGTGATGGCTTGGGGTCATACTTTATTGGTATAGTTATACGGTGAGATTTATGATATCCACTCTAGTGGGTGGAAGGGTTTGGGCTGTATATTTCTACTATAGTCTTGGTCTTAGGAGCATATTGCAGTGGAGATACCACAGGGACTACCGTGGACCACTCAAGCAGAGCTATCGGATAGGGAGATTAGCTATGGAGAGCTATGGATGAGGTCGCATGAGTTAGGGTGTAGTTGATGCTATGATGGGTAGGTAGAGTACTATGTAGAGGCTTTTGCATGGCTCAGGGTAGTGGATATTGAGTGGAGACCCTACAGGTATTTTCCTACCTGGGATGAGGCTTCAACACATATACATTGAATTTGGTGAGGTAGGTGGTTGATAGGACGACACGACACAGAGCAAGAGTACTTCTCTTATGATCATGTGCTATGATAGTTTAGGCTACACAAAGGATTTACTAATGAGCTAATGTTCTATATTTTTCATGATAATGTGAGGACTATAGCATGGCCTATGGTAGAGGAGTTGGGATATGAGTTAGATTCTAAGGTGGTAGTCTTAGACTCAGATGATGTAGACACTACAGAGGAGTATGATGCATGGTGGGTCATGTGGCAGTGTTGAGGAGAGGGACCGCTATGAGGGGATGTAATTGTGAGGATAGTGGATGCTACTAGGGGTGCTCTAGATGAGGAGGGTTTTGGTGAGTCTCCAAATGATGAGGAGGTGAACATAGGTGAGGGAGTTGTGCATCAGTGTGTGTTAGTGGATAGGGTGGAGCTGATAGATGTTCAAGATCTAGTTGGATTTGATGAGGGAGACTTGGGAGATCAGGTTATGTAGGTAGAGTTATTAGCACAAGATGATAGGATCATAGAGCTATAGAGTGATCAGGCTTTACTATAGGCACAGGTGAAGAGTGCACAAGAGGAGATGGAGAGGTAGGCAATAGTGATAGCTACATTTTAGGCATAGATTAATAGATAGGACCCTAGCCATGGGGAGTCCAATAGTGGCGAGCTAGCTAGGATGCAAGAGGAGATAGCACATATCTAGGGTTTGGTAGTGACCTATCAGACTAGGTGTCAAGAGGAGTGCACCTACATGGATATGATGGAGGATAAGATAGTTCAATATAAGGGGCACATACCAGATCAGGCATTAGCTATTGGATCACAATGTAGCCAGGGGAGAGGGATGGGACACTCATCTGATCGAATGAGGGCTCTAAGTACTTATTAGAGGATGGAGGTATCTAGAGGTAGTAGATCATGGGGAAGTAGTTCAAGGAGCTCACAATAGAATCATACTGAGAGCAGAGGAGAGAGTTAAGGTACCGGTCCTACATGACCACGGTCAACGAACTTTGATGGTTCTTTTTGGTTTTTTGGGTTACGAAGTCAGATGACTCACTTTTATTGTAGCCTATGGGTAGTTTATGGACTATGATGTTGCTTTTGGCTTTTACATATATGGACATATATATATGACTTAGCTTTGATCATTATGTCATTTGGCTACTTTATGATATGAATGCAATTTTATATTTGCTATATGATGTTATGATAGATTTCTAACATGTATGCATGTATTTATCTGATGATGTGATTTGATGATATGTAGATGTGTATGTTTCTTTTTATATGTTTTTGTAAATTAAGAGGTATGCATAATATAGTCAGTGGTTGTCTAAATATTATTTCTAATATTTAACCGATATCTATCCTAGATCATGAATACCACTTAATAAACAAAAGTTTTAAATGTGTATTATTTGAAAGTAATGATTGATTAGATTTAATTTTTGAATTATGGATTTACAATGACTATTTGACGCATTATATACTAGCACCATAGACTATACAAAATGTATCTTGATTATTTTCATGTTATTATAACACTTTATTTGATGGCTATTGTAATTTTGACAAACATGTGACAAAATGATTTAAAATGGAATGGATAATGTAAACACTCTAGTTACCTAATCAAAAGTCATATACTAACTATACAAGAAATTTTGTCAAAGTATGCACCTACTACGATAACCAAGATAATCAATATCCCTATGTGTGCACGTGAGTTCATTGCCATGATAACACATAAGATTACCCTAGTGCAAATGGGATTTATTCAGCCCATTGACACTAGAAATCATTTTTTTAGTCTCATTATCCTAAGTTTCATACTTAGTTGGATTATACCACTATATAACCTAGGTTACAATAAGCTAACTCATCCACATTCAAACATTGGTCTATCCTTAAACAAGTTGCTTAAGTGATAGACATATCATCATGTGGGAGGCTACCACCATTGACAAGTAGGCTATCCACCAAACCTATAATGAGGATAACATTATGGTTCTATAATGTTGAGAGTTCTAGGGATTCAAGTTCCAGAGTCCCTACATTTATTTGAATTTCTCAAGGGAATTGCTCGTTTTGATTTGTTGAGCAAGGGATTGTAATAGTGGTGAGAACCACTATTTATTTTTGCTTTTTATAGTGATAATAATCACTGTTTATTTATGCATATTTAGGAATGATAATAATCACTATTTTCTTTGGAATATTTCTTTGATATACTTGCCCTAGTGTAGGGCAATGTATGTTTTCAATACTGGGGGGGTAATAATCATTATTGATTTTATTTCTTTGGGATACTTACCCCAGTGTAGGGTAAGGGATTTTGGGTAAGGAGGGAATTTTCCTTTTGTCAATTCTTAGAATATTTGAACCATTCACACATGGGGATGAGAAAGATAACCTTTTCACTTGAAAGTAACCTATACTACTTCATAGTTTTCATATTTCCTTGTGCTAGACTTGGATTTATTAATGTGAAAATTGTGTTGGGATTTTTATGTATACCAAGCATTATCTAAGGAGGATTATACCTTCTAAAAATCATTCTAGCTTACTATAAAATCTAAGAAGACAACTAGATATGGCTGAGTGACCAGAAACTTTAACTATGTTTATCAACAATGGCTAAGTGACAGGAAATAGACATATAATGTGAATGGTATATGTAATATAAACATGTAGTATAACTTGTCATATGATAACAATGAATTTTTACCAGATGCCTAATATACAGACCTGGTTCTAGACATATATGATAAATTTGGAATGATGCATAATGTAATGATGAGTATGCCTAATGCAACTATGATTTTAATGCAAGTGATGAGAAATGTAATACAATGCAATATTTTAGTATTTTGATGATTTTCATGGTTTTTTTGTTATTTTTGAGATATGTTATATATGTACAGGTTGACCAATGGGCTTAATTAATGCCATTGGAGATTTTTGGGTGACCAAAGGTCTTATAGACACCTTTGGAGCATTTAGGTTTGACCTAGATAGTTGTAAACTGCCTAGGAGCATTTTAGCTTGACCTACACAGTCATAGACTGCCTAGGAGCATTTTGGGTTGACCTAAAAAATCATGGACTACATAGGAGAATTTTAAGGTTACCAAAGGTCTTATATATGCCTTTGGAGATTTTAGGGTTGACATAGATGATCGTATATAGTCTAGGAGATTTTTTATTTGACCTAGATGGTCAAAAACTGCTAGGATCATTTTGGGTGACCTAGGCAAGTAATGACACTTAGAAAGTTTCTACAACTACCTAGGGGAATTTTGTTGTGACAAAAGTGCTTATGGATGCCTTTGGAGCATTTAAGGTTGACCTAGATGATCGTAGATAGTGTAGGAGTTTTTTTTTATGTGACCTAGATGGTCAAAAACCACTAGGAGCCTTTAGGGTGATCTAGGCAAGTAACGACACTTAGAAAGTGTCTACGACTACCTAAGGGAATTTGGTTGTGAAAAAAGGGCTTATGGATGCCTTTATAGCATTTAGGGTTGACCTATACAATCGTAGATAGTATATGATCTTTTTTATTTGACCTAGACAATCAAAAATTGCTAGGAGCCTTTAGGGTGACCTAGGCAGGCAATGGCACTTAAACAGTGTCCACGACTACCTAGGGGTATTTGGTTGTGAAAAAAGGGCTTATGGATGCCTTTGGATCATTTAAGGTTGACCTAGACTATCATATATAGTTTAGGAGATTTTTTATGTGACCTAGATGGTCAAAAATTGGTAGGAGCCTTTAGGGTGACCTAGGTGGGTAACGACACTTAGAAAGTGTCTATGACTACCTAGGGGTATTTGGTTGTGACAAAAGGGCTTATGGATGCCTTTGGAGAATTTAAGATTGACCTAGACTATCGTAGATAGTTTAGGAGATTTTTTATGTGACCTAGACAATCAAAAATCGCTAGGAGCCTTTAGTGTGACCTAGGCGGGCATCAGCACTTAGAAAGTGTCTATGAATGCCTAGGGGAATTTGGTTGTGACCAAAGGGCTTATGGATGACTTTTGAGAATTTAAGGTTGACCTAGATGATCGTATATAGTCTAGGTGTAGACACTTAATTTATGTCATGCTTAGGGGAGCTACTTACATAGACACACTCATAAGATCATAAGATATAATATTGGACTTTCTAGGCACCAACAGTGGTTCTCTCCACTCATTTGGAGCCTTTTCAAGCCATCCAAGCTTGGATGCTCAAGCCAAAGACAACCAAATTATAGTCGCTCAAGCCTAGAGTAGCTAGACCTTAGTCACTATAGGTGACAGTGGCCAGATCATAGCCATTGCAAATGATAGCAGTTGGACCATAAGAAGTGGTTTGTCAACAAACATGCCCAATATTGGGTGGAAGTGGTAGTCTGCATGCAATAAATGTGAGTGGGAGTGACTTTGCATTTCTTTTCATGACCATTTCACATAGGAGACTTGAGTTTGCATTTAGACTTAAGTTAACTGACCTTCAAGCATAAACAAAGGACAAAAGCTTCTCATGCTAACGAACAGTTCGCATAGAAGAATCAAGTGGGTAGTTAGATTTTAGTTAACTGGCCTTCAAATATATACAATAGACAAAGGCTTCTCATGCTAACTTGCACTATGCATGAGAAATTCATTTTTAGGGCTTGGACATAGACCTAGGGTTTCACACTATAAAAGGTGCAAGCCTAAGAGCACCAAGAAAGACACATGATCTCTATATGACATAGAGAGACACATGATCGATATATGACATATAAAGACCCGAATCACATATAGGAGATCATTTCAGAGAGAGTTCTCTTTGGGATCATGTGTGTGATGGAGCTTTGACAAATCAAAGGGCACAACACCTACTTTCTTCAACATCAGATCATAGTCTTTGACCCATAGCTTTGGGGCAAGGAGAGCAAGGTTTTATTTAGCGATCGCTATCTTGGAAAGTGGCCCGCAGGCTTAGCTTAAATAGACATAGCATATTTTATCTTGTTTTCTTATATCATTAGCTTAGATTTACATGATTTCATGGCATTATTTTATCATAGTTTCATTACATTCTTTGATTACTAACAACCTTATCCAAGGAGGCAATCTCGGACAACTAAACATGTATTGTTGTTTGAATTGCATACAGGGCCACAGGTTCATGAGATATAATCAATGACATATGATATAAAGAGGATCCATCCAAGAGACATACCTAGATAAGGAGACATATGTAAGCCCTCAAAAATTTCTGTGTGGAGAACTGGGAAGCATTTTAGAGTGTGCCACTCTTTTGCAAAAGGGGACATCTCTTCATCCACTTGTAAATCATTGTATCAAGATGGGTATCCCTAAGAGGTACCGACATGTAACTAGGGTTCAATATTAATGAAAGATCCATTATTTGTCATTTCTATGTTATATGTTTTCCCGTAATATTTTAGATTCATTTTTGGTATAGCAATAACATCACAAGTAGAGTTAAGAGTGACGCGTGCACCTCAGGGTCACTATAGATGGTGATCACGAGATGGGGCTACCAATAATTTTTCATTTTTTTCTAGAAAACTAATTTAATTTTATGTGCAGGTCTAGCCACTCTAAGCTACAGCAGCCAAAAACTAGCTACTCTAATCTACAGTGGCCAAAAACTAGCCGCTCTGAGCTACAATGGACAAGAACCAGCTGCTCTGGTCAACAACGACCAGGATTGAAGTGCAATAGAGGTCAAAACATCAACTCTCTGAGATAGATGAAAAGTTGGTAAATATTTTCTGATATTTTATAGCTTTTTGTCTTCTTCTATGTGTTCAAAATAGAGAACTTAAAGCACATTTATGTTTGGAAATTAAAATTATAAAAAAGAAAGAATTAATAATTTTGCATATCTTAGATATTCTTTTAAATTTTCCACTAGGTGTTGCTAGGAATAGTGGCTTATGCATAAAAAAATTTCCCTAGAATTCAATGTGCTAGACATTGTATGTTGTTTGCTTGCTTTGAGGCCCTACTAGAGGCCATAGTTGCATGAGATAAAGTGCGCTCATAAAAATCATAGTAGTTCATGCATCTTTCTAAATATTGAAACGTATTTTTGCACTTAGGCATATAGGAAAGACTCATTGCTGCTATATGATGCACTTTATGTTATGCAATCTTAAAATGAACACCACACACACACGTCTCATTTAAATATTGGAGAGTTGGATTTCATCACCAACCTTCAATTCAGTCCAGTGACATTGGAATTCATATCCTTCCATTGGTTTGTCCCCTAGAGCTTCCTAGAAATGGATTGGGAAACTTACTTATAGTGACACTAAGTTACTTGTGTTCAAATTGTCTTCCACTATTGGAACAATCATTGGTTTAGAGTGGAGGAGCTAGGCGAACCCCCCATTGGGTCTTTAGTAGTGTACCCTAGCTTCTTTTGATAAAATCATGTTTGGCATGAGTGTACTTGATTTTAACTATGGATGAGTCTTCTCATTCTTAATCCAAGAACAAGAGCAAAGAAATCAAGAGAACAACACATCAACACACAATAAATAGTTTAGGGAACACTTAAATTGGTAATCAAGATAAACATTTGTTTGGAATTGCATGGTCATTCCTAAGTAAAAAACTCAAAATATCAAGTCATAAAACAACATGGTTAAAACAAGATAAAAACACCCTCATTATAATGTCGAGGGAGAGACAGAAGCAATTCATACCCATAGATAGAGTCATAGTAATGTTGAACGACCTACCCGTAAGATCATGAGACATAGTTCCTCGAGCATAAGGGGTGATAATTCAACCTTTGGGGAATCTCCTTGAGAAACCCCAAGAAAGGAACCACATCATGGAAGAAAGTCACATAAAAAAAGAGGCTTCACAACCATCCTCATCAAGGAGACATGAGGAGACCTCAAGGGCCTCCTCTAAACACACAAAAATATCTCAAATATATGAGGAAACTTCAAAGGCTTCCTCCTCACATGGACATAAAGAAGGTTATAAGACCCATTCTTCACATGGGGATGATGATATTGCCACATCTCCATCCACATGGAGAAAACATGTCACCACTAAGCCCTCTTCATCAAGAAGGCAAACAAGAATTGCAACACCTCAAGACTCACAAGAAACATATGAAATAGGTCTGCCCATTGAAGGGTAGGAAACTAGAGCTACATCTAGTCATGGGAATAATATAGAAGAAATCCTTCACACAAAAGGAAATATTCCCATAGACTATGACCTCATAGGAGTAAATGGCACCCCATGAGACTAGCCATGGAGAACAAGACAACTAGACAGGTTGGATTGATTTCCTACTCAACCAAATCAAAGAACTATAGCTACTAAGAACTCTGCATCTGGAAGCTCATGAATTGTGACTTATAAACATACCTCCAAATCTGGGGGTACCTCAGAGTGACCTCGTAGAAGATGCATGGAGTCTAATCATAGGAAAATTCAATAGTACACTGAACAAGTCACATTAACTAGCAAGAGTACATATACAGTAGAAACCCCCTCAAGGAATTTGTGAGTCAAGACTACAAGAATAGATTTAGATAAACATGATTCTTCAATAATAGCACAAACTGACTGAATGAGGTGGTTAGAAAATGCATTACATAAAGAACGAGAGTTAGTGGAAGCTCTCGAACAAGAGAAACAAATATAAAGACTCTTGCACCAACATGAACAACATTTAAGAGAGTAATCTAAGTAGCTAGCTCTTAAAAATTTATAGATAAATGGTGGTGACCACCAAAAAACAAGACATGCTGACTCACCTAAGGAAAGGCACACTAGACAAGATATCCCACAATGAAACCCCCCACCAAATCATGAATAAAATCCAACTAATGGGGGGAGGGCAAACATAACAAATCAAGATCACAATATTGATTCCCCTCATAGGAGGGAGGAAAATGGAACAATTTAAATGAATAGAGAGTTACCTCCATTACCAATGTGAATAAGCTTGCACAAGGAGGAAATCTATGCATCAAAGGCATTTCAAGATATTGTTGAAAATATGAAAACCTTTGAGAAATAAGAGGTACTTGGGAACTCATCAACATTGAGCAAGATAGACAATCAACCATTGTTCCCATCAATCCCTAGCCCTCCATATCCTAAGCACTTTGATATGCCTAGGTTAGAGAAGTTTAATGGTGAAGAGGATGCACAATATCATGTCACAAATTTTATCAATGCTTGTTTTCATATTGAATACAATGACGCTCTCATGCTAAGAAAATTCATAATGACATTTTTAGGTGCTGCCACTCAATGGTTCAACCAACTACCTAAGCATAGCATAACCAACTTTGAACAACTAGTAAATGCATTCTTGAAGCATTTATCCTTTGGTGCTAAGAATAAGGTGAACCTTTCAGACCTGGAAAACCTAAAATAGTATGATTATGAGCCAATAATGGATTATAGGAATAGGTGGAGAAAAATCATGGCAAATTTATCATTCTCCATTCCCATAGAAGAGATAATTTGTATGTTTACCAAAAGTTGTTCTAAAAATATCTCCCTTTTGCTACAACTTCAACAATATCCTTCATTTTAGGAATTTTTTGCATAGGCCAAGCTCATCGAAGATATAAAATTAGATGAGGGAACCATGAAGCTCTAAAACAAAAAGGAGTGGAACAAGAATGGTAAGAATGACAAGTACAAGCAGAAGAAGGGCAACCCTGCTTTAGTCAATCAAGTCGTATTAGCTACACCCAAGGATGGGGGTGCACAAAAACCATAGAACTATCAAGCACATCCTCCACAAACTAACTATGACCAAAAGAACAATCAAGGAAGAAACAAAGAATGCAAGCCGCCTCATTATTTCATGCCTCTAATAGAATCAATGCAATCAATATTTAATTAGTTGAGCGAGGCCATGAGGATCAGATTTCTTGATATACCTCTTATATATCCCAACCATCCTAAGCTAAAAGGATATAGGGAAGATCAATTTTGCCCTTATCATAGGATACAAGGGCATGACATTGAGGCTTGCGTTGGGTTTAAGCATCAAGTGCAAAATATGATTGAGGTGGGAGAACTCAAATTTGACAACCCACTGGCTCTCGATAATAGAGACATGGGCATATACAAAAACTCATTGCCTAATCATGAAGCCCCTCGAGAGCAAGGGGCCCAAGTCAATCAAGTTTGAGCTGACATACCTACCCATGGATGCATTGGGATGGTTGATATTGTTAAAATAGCAATAAGGACTAGGTGGTATGGTCAACAACAACCACCTAAAACTCCCATGAACATCCTAGCCACTCTTAGGCAAAGGCAAGACAACCTTCTAGGTCCACCAACGAGACCTGTGTAACTATTCAGATTATATTGGAGCAAAATATACATATGACTCCAGCTAAGTTATCCATCTATGAGCTCATAAAATAGTACCCAAATCATAGGGAGACTCTAATGGAGATTTTAAGAACAATTGAGATTCAATCGCAAGATGCGAATGCATTCACTCACTTTGTGAGAAAAGTGCAAGAATGCCAGGAGCCTATAATCTGATTCTATGATCATGAGATTAAGATAGTTTCTACTACCTTACCAGACCCTCTGCTAAACATTGTAGTAGCCATAAATGACTTACCTTTCAAGAGGTTTTTGGTTGATATAGGTTCATCGATAAACATCATCACAACAACTACAATAGAGAAATCAAGATACCCAAGACCAATATCATTCTAGGAACTTACACATTGATAGTTTTTAATGATTCTTTATGCAATACTATGGGAATGATAGTCCTGCCCATCAAAGTGGGGCACAAGACCATCCCCATGATGTGTCATGTCTTGTAAGGTGCTATGTAGTACAACATCCTCTTAGGGCATCTTTGGATAAGGGCCATGAAGTGCATGCCTTCGATCTTGCACCAGTGTGTCAAGTATGTGCATGAAAACAAAGTCTATGTGATTCTAGCTGATGAAGAGACTTTTAAATATGTTAATCAGGTGGATATTCTAGGAGAATTCATGACCCCTTCTACTCACTTATAAGTAGCACCTTCATCACCAACCACACAAGTGGATAACAAATACAAAGGGGTAAGAAAAGACCCAGGCACATGAACACCTCCTGGTGCACTCAAGATAATCAATGCTTCTAAAGTACCACCAATGTCAAAACCAAAAGGCAATCAGCCCTTAGTTAAAGAAGAAAGGCCCAAAGAAATGCCAACTATATCCATTGCTAAAATTCCAAGTCCTATGGAAGAGGAATATCCTCAAGATCAAGATGAAGATAGTAATTATCACCCTGCTTCACCAGTATCATTCGTAGGGTCATCCACGTCGCATTTATCAATACACTTGGCAAGTATAGGCATAGGGGAATACCTTGTGTAGAACATCACATTTACACCTATTATCGATACTGCATAGACCATAGGGGGGCCTAAAGACTTGAGGCCACCAGTAGTAACAGTGGTTCCACTGGGAATCCCTCCTAACCAAACCAATTTTGTCTATGCCAGCCTGGATTGTGCTCATAAGTCTTTAGATATAGAAGGAGATGGTGATGAATTATTCATATTAAATTTTCATTACCTCTCTAATCTTGAGTTTACTCTAAAATACTTTGAGCATTTTCATTGGCATGGTTATGGCCTTGGCATATATGAGCAGGGGCACAGGAGGCCTTACGAACCACTATATCAGCTTCCTTCTGATAGATTTGGCTTAGTCTACTATAGCAGAGGTCAAGATGACTCGCTTATAGTGGTATTGGAAATATTAAGCATAAGGTTGGGAGAAGACATTGATTTCATTCCTTATCACCCCTTGAGAATAGAAAATTTGAGTAATAGATAAGTAGCCATGGTAAACATACTGCCTCCAAGAACTTATCATCCAAACACCTCAATTGATTCCACCCCAATAGGGTACAACTCATGGGATGAGGAGAAAATATATGAAGCAAGTGATGATGAGGTGCAACTTGGCTTAGCCTATCAAGGGCCTTGCTATTTACAAAGGTTCACATGGTCCATCCACAATGAGATTGAATATACATCAGATGAAAGTGACTATGAATCAAAATACTCAATAGAAAGAGCTTACTTAGGCTTAAGCCAGCAGCCCTTGAATTTGGGGCAAGAGAAAAATGCAGGTTCTTCATAAGTGATGAAGAATATGAAGATGAACTAGAGATGGCCTACTTAGGGCCAAGACATGAGACCTTTGTCTTGGGGCCACATGCCAATGATAATAGTTTCTGGATAAGTGATGATGATTTTAAGTATGATACCGAGATGGATTATCTTGGACCTCACCACTTGCGGTAAGTCAATGAGCTAGTAGAGAGAGAGGTGGCACTTTGTGCCATAGACCCTCAACTCTAATTTTTTGGGAGACCTATTGACCTAGCTGCCATTCATCAGATGGTTAATCCCCTTTGCATACATTCAGAGAGCAGTTAGAGCCCAATTATCCTATTGACTACCCTACTCACGGGCCAAATCTAGAAATTACCATTCCTCCAAAACCTCACCACGAGTATGGAAGGGAAACCCTTGAGACAAGATTGCACCCATGTGGTCCTGGATATTTCATCCCATCCATCAACATGATCTCCATCGATTTGAACACTCCACTTCATAATTCAA
Organism: Wollemia nobilis; assembly: GCA_028583015.1. NCBI lineage: Eukaryota > Viridiplantae > Streptophyta > Pinopsida > Araucariales > Araucariaceae > Wollemia > Wollemia nobilis. The sequence goes on from JAQPPZ010002979.1 coordinate 3,450,284, forward strand.
TAGATACTACCAAATAATTGCATCTTGATATAGATGCTATTGATTGGGATCGTGCTAGTTCACCCATAGAGCCAAAAGACATCTTCCCAAATGAAAATATGTTACAACCATTCCATTTTGCATCATGTTGTGCATATGATGTCTTCCATGTTGGTTTGTAACCTGAGTTAGTAGGTCTTGTGAATCTCGCTAATGACATTCATTTGATACCCACACCTCATAAACTATAGGATGGGTCACATATGGCTATAGAAGTTACGTTCGAGGTGGACATTAGTGATGATCCTACCCAACCAAGGAAATTCAAGTTCAGAGAAAGTCTATCTCCATAGAAACAAGCCATCTTGATTCCTCTCCTCAAGGAGAGGCCAAATATTTTTGCTTGGACTTATAAAGACATGCCAGGAATAGATCCAAAGTCATTCACAACATTTCATTGTATCCCATGAAGAAGCCAGTCAAGTAAAAACTAAGGAAAATTCATCCAACCAATCACTTTGATGATAAAGAACGAATTGTAAAAACTATTGGATGCAGTATTCATAGTTCCTATTGACTACCCTGAGTGGGTGTCAAACATGGTACCCATAGGGAAACCTGATATAAGAGTCTGTATCTGCATGAATTTCATATATTTGAATAGGGAAACATCAAAGGATTCATTCCCGTTGCCAAATATATATGCTCTTGTAGATGCAACCACAGGTCATGAAATGCTCTCCCTAATGGATGGATTTTTTGGATACAACCAAATTTGGATTAAGCCGAAGATCAACATAAAACTACTTTCATTACTCCATGGGGAAAATTCTATTACAAAGTGATGCCATTCGGTCTCAAAAATTTTGGTGCCACATATCAGCAGGCCATGACATATATATTCCATGACTATATGCATAATATCTTGGAATATTACATGGATGACTTATTAGCCAAGTCCCTATTGCGGCAAGAGCATGCCAAAGTCCTTAGATAAGTCTTCGATCACCTTATAGAACACAATGTATGATTTAATCCTAAGAATTATGTATTCAACGTAACTTCTGGCAAGATTTTAGGATTCATCGTATCCAAGAGAGGCATCAAATTTTATCCTACAAAGGTAAAGGCTATACTATAAATGGCTGCACCTACCAAAATTAGGGAGTTTAGGAGCCTACAAGGCAAGATAACATCCATAAAAAGATTCATCATGCAATTATCAGACAAATGTAGACCTATGAATAAGTTTCGAAGCAAGGAAGTCCCATTTCATTGGGATGAAGAATGCCATCAAGCCTTTGCAGATATCAAGACTTATATAGCAACACCACTAATATTGGCTCCACCAAGGCCAGACATACAATTTTTACTATATATATCAGCTACTAATTTTGCACTGGGCACCATGTTAGCCCAAAATAATGCATAAGACAAATAACAAGCCATATATTACATTAGTCACACCTTGGTGAGCTATGAGCTAGGATATGCGTATGTTGTAAAATTGTGTTTAGCAGTGGTCTTTGCAACTTGAAAGTTACGAAACTACATGTTGAGCCATACAACCTACATCATATCAAAACAAAATCCTTTGCAGTACATGAAGAGAAAGACATATCACAATACATGTACCATAAAGTGGATCATGCTATTGATAGAATTTGATCTAGAGTTCATAATCCAAAAGTCCATCAAGGGACAAGTCATAGCAGATTAATTAGTAGAGGTGCCTCTTTAGGATAACAAGCCTCTCACCATAGACTTATCTGATGATGCGGTCTTTGAATTATTAGATCTGCCATAACTTGAAGAACCTAAGAAAGAAAAATACATGTCATTGTTCTTCAATGGTTCAAAGTGTGAACAAGGAGGCGGAGTAGGGATTGTATTTATCACACCACAGGGCGCTCCATTACCCTTATCATTCAAAATAGACTTCCCATGCAGAAACAACAATACATAATATGAAGCATTGATCTTGGGACTACAGAAAGCCATAGTGATGGGCATTAAAATATTGAATATCTTTGGTGACTCCTTGCTCATAGTAAACCAGGTTAAAGGGATCTTCCAATGCAAGTGCCCACTCCTAAAGAATTACAAGGAACTTGTTGATAATTACTTATCCTAGCTGGAATGGTATGACATAGAGGCAATCCATCATACATCAAATAGATTTGCAGACACTATGGCCTCTTTGAGATCTTTAATCATTTAGAATCCATCTATTGATTTTATAATCATTCGTGTGAAAGTGCTTTTACACTCAGCAATACGCCATGAAGCTTTCGAAAATAAAGAATCAGTCAACATGATCAACATCAAACCAAATTAGGTTTGGTCCTTCACAGCCAAAATTTTCTTGCAAATAGCACCTTGGGGTTCATTGATCTCCCAAATACCCATAGAGTATGGTGTGACCATATACCATAAAGTTGTTCCTCAATCTGTGTTCACTACCTTAGAAATGCAGGAAGAGCAAGTTGTCTATTCTATAGAGGTTTTGGCCTATCATGATTGGCTTTCCCAACTACATGACTTTTTGAAGCTCATAATAATACCTCAAGGTTTGTCACATACTAAAAGGCAAACATTTAAATAGAGAGCAATAAGATACATTTTTCTAGGAGAAATCCTCTACATATGAGGATATGATGGAGTATTGCTTCATTGTCTTGAGCCCCAAGAAACATCTTGGGTAGTTTCACAAGCTCATGACAGAACTGACTATATTGTATCACGATGATTCAAAAAGTGTGATGCTATAGTAATGGTTGCCTCAGTGTGTGGGGTATGTGTGTGTAATGGGTGTATAAATTGTAAGCTACAAAAATGTATGTAATAGTCATCAAGTGAGGAAGGATGTAAGAGTAGAATGTACAACTAGAAGAAGTGAGAAGGAATAGACTTTGGTAACCATCAAGGAAAGGGGATTACCAAAAGCCAAAAGGGATAGAAGAGAAGAAGTGAATCCATGTGAGTAAGAAGTAGAAGTAGGACAGAAGAAGAAAAGTAATTAAAACTATTGTCAAGCAAAGTGGCATGGGCCCGGTTAGGAGTGGGATGGTGAAGTGATGATGTGGCTAGAATTGCGGCTAGGGCCATAGTTAGATATGTTATGAATGTATCGGGTTGGTGCTATTAGGGTGCTATGGGAGGTTAAGTTTGTGGGTGTAATGTGATGCAAAAGACTAAGAAGCCAACTAAATGGGATAGAAGACTCTGGTGATGGAGTTTGGTCACCATGCAATATGTTGTGCACCAAGTTTTTGAATGATATACACTCTTCAATGTCATGAACTGGTTGGTGATGGTAGATGCAATATTTATTCTCATGATAGTTACATGGTTTAGGGCACATGAGATCTATGGGTTAGATCTCAAGTAAGTCGATAAGGCCCTAATGCATGATATGATAGAACATTTCTTAAAATGGTGTGTATGGAACCGGTATAGGGTAAATATAGGGCTTCGTTGGAGGTGATGAAGGTTGGTATACCTATGGGCATGCGGGTTGAGGGTCCAATGTAGGTTGGGAATGGGATTGAAGGGTGTATGTATGTGGAGACAAAGGTGTATAGGTCATGGGAGACTGGTTTGGGTGTACATGGAAACGTTAGTGGCCCATCTGCAACTCTAGAGCCTCAACATAGGAGGAGATGTTGTATCTCATTATGTTGTGGTTATAGTGTTGGTGAAGGTGGTGATCAGGGCCTTGATGTGCATGATGTGGCTTGGTATGCATGGGATAATGGATAAGACCTCGAGGATGAAGGGGAGGCATAAAAAGGTCTAGGCAATTAGAAGGTTTGTTAAGAATGTTAGCCCCGTAGGGGGAAGGTGGCATCTTGAGGACCAATGGCATAGTTGATGGCTCTAAGAAACGATGCGAATGGGAAGGAGGTATGTTTACATGACCAACTTGAGAAGCTTGGGCCACATGATATTGCAAATCTTGGGAGTAGGAATATTATCCATTTGGTATCAGGGTAGGTAGGCATGATGGACGAGATATATGATGGGTGTATCCTCTATTAGGAGGATGATAATATCTTAGGGGGTGACAGGGATGATTTGTTGGTGAATAGAAATTTTTGAGGCTATCAGGTGAATGAGAAGGTGACCCCCGTTCTTGGATATGGGATGATTCCTACTTTTCATCAAAAGAGGATAGGGTGCCTTGACTATCTCTAGATTGAGGTGAATAGGGAGAGCTCTAATGGTGAGCTTCCATGTGGCAGGGTGATGTGTAATGATCTAAATGTGGTGAATATGATGCCTACCTAGGGTGAATGACAAGTACTGGTTGGGCTAGGTTAACCGATGTAATAGGTGTGGACTATGGCGGTGGCATATCTTGCATGGTGCTATCATGTGTTGCTACTACTGGTGTAATTGTGGATATGGTAAATATTGCAAAAGGAAAAACAAATACCAATAGTATATAAATGCCAATCAAAGTGTAAATAAACATGCATGTATAATGTAATTGTAAAAAAATAGTAGTACATATTTAGTGATGTGTGTAGTAGCTAGTGTGCTTGTGCCTAGTAGTGTATACTACTTATGATTGTGAATGCCTATGTATATTAGGCATTGAATGCACAAAGATGCAATATGTTTATGGGTTCAAGTTATTTGAGGCCTTAAATATTGGCCATACGATATGCTCCTGAACCGTATTTGTGTGTAACCATGAATGGGCCCAACCAGTTTGGGGTAAATTTGTCATGATGTTGGTGAGGCTGACTTGTGATTTGTTGGTTTTCCTTAAGAACCAGGTCACCAATTTTGAACTCGTGTTGGTGTACCTTACTATTGTAGGCATGAATAATGCCATCTTGGTAGACTCGTGTGTGCTCGATTGCATGAATTTGGTGCTCATCGAGAAGTTTTAGCTGATCTAGATGTGCTTGACGAGTAGTATCATCATCAATGAAATCCTTCATAGATATCATTAAGGAAGGTATCTCAAGCTCAAGGGGCATGATAGCTTCTACCCCGTATACAAGTGAAAAAGGTGTTGCCCCAGTAGGAGTATGGATGCTCGTATGATATGCCCACAAGGCTAGGGGCATTTGATTATGCCAGTCACTGTGGGAGTCAGCTACTATTTTATGAAGGATGGAACATATGGTTTTATTCGTGGCTTCTACCTGGGAATTACCCTAAGGATAGTATGGGGTAGAGAAGATATGGTGTATACGGAATATGTCATACAGGGCTCAGTTAGTTTTGGTTTTAAAGGATTTTCCATTATCAGAAATAATTTGGGAGGGAATTCCAAAATGACAAATGATATGATTTGTGATGAATTTTGCAATTTTGGCTCCTATGGTTTGGACTAGTGGGATGGCTTTGACCCACTTTTTGCAATATTCTATGACAATTATGATAAATTTATGATTGCTTGAGGAATTTGGTGTGATTTGTCTAATTATATCTAGACCCCATTGGAAAAAAGGCCACATGGACTAGATAGGTTGAATTTCTTGGGATGGTATATGTGTTAGGTTGGCGTGTTGTTGGCATTTGATGCAACGCTTCATATATTCACAACAATATTACTCCATTTTGGGCCAATAATAACCCATATGAAGGATGCATTTGGTGATTGTCATGCTATTAAAATGGCCACCACAAGTATCATCATGGGTTTCTTTTACAACCTGTTACAATTCTTATAGATCTAGGCAATGCAGGAGCATGTCATCATAACTACAGTGATAGAGGATGTCCCCCAATAATATGTAGTGGATCGCTCTTTATTTGAAGGTTCGATGTTGAGCATGGGGTAAATCACATGATAGGAAACCTAACTTGATGTAATATTTAATTTGTGAAAACCATGGGTCATGGGATTTAGTGTTTACCACATAGACAAAACCATCATCTGTAGGAGGTGTGGGTGATATGGCAGATCTAGTGAGTGTATGGACGGATATAGATGTTGTGTCAAATGTTGGGTTTTGTAAAATGAAGGATCCTAGGGAAGACATGGTGTCTGCAAAATGGTTTGATGATTATGGAGTAGTTTTGAGGGTATACCACTCAAATTGAGATAAGAGCTACTATGTAATATTCTTATATTACTGAAGGACCGGGTAATTGCATAGCTAGATTTCTTGCACTTGATAGAATATTAGGAGTGAATCACCTATGATGTATAGGCATTTGATATGCATGGAGTGTGATTGTTTCAGTACTAGGATTAGGGCTTCATATTATGAATTGTTATTGGTACAAGGGAAATCAAGTTTGAATTAAAATGGGAGTGGTTCTCCTTCAGGTGTGAAAAATACAATGCTTGCACCCCCAGCATGGAGACATCTAGAACCATAAAAGAACAGGGTGAGTTCAGCTACAAATTCAGGTTCTACATATTCTTCAACTTTGGTTATGTGAAATATGGAATCATCTAGAAGCTTAATGAGGAGGGGTTTATTATCAGTTAAAGGGACTTCATCTAGTTGGTCTGTTATGACCTACCCTTTAATGGATTTTTGGTATATGAATTCTAGGTCAAATTTAGTTAAGAGCATGACCCATTTAGTTGTGCGCAAGTTGTGGTAGCTCTTGTTCAGCATGTACTAAAGGGAGTTATCTCGAGCAATGATAAAATTGTGTGGTTTAACATGTAGTGCCTTAATTTCTAAGTGGCGAATATATTGCTAAGCATAATTTTTCCATGTATCTGTATCTCATTTCATAACTAACTAGTGTGTGGCTGATGTAGTATATAGCCTACTCTTTGTCGAGCGCATTCTTTTGAGCTAGGAGTGTACCTAGCACAATTTTTGTGGCTAAAATGTATAGAGTTAGTGGTAATTATGGATGTGGTAATGACATAACTAGAAATGATATAAGGTATGTTTTGATAGCATCAAATGTTTTTTGATAGTTTTCATCCCATTTGAATCTTACTCCTTTCTAGAGGAGATGATTGAATGGCTGACACTTGTCTGATAGTTGCGCTATAAATCTGTGGATAGAAGTGATCTTACCCTGGAGGCTACGCAATTGCTTTAAGGTGGTAGGAGGAGGCATTTTGATTATGATATTTACCTTACTAGGATCAACCTCAATGTCTCATTGGGAAATAATGAATCCTAATATTTTACCTTAGGTAACACCAAACACGTACTTCTTTGGATTCAAGTGCACGTTGTGTTATAATAATCGATCAAAGATCTGACGAAGATCGTCGATATGGTCTATGCATTTCTTGGACTTAGCGATAATATTATCTACATAGTCCTCAAGGGATGAAGTAGGTAGGTATTCGATGAGGGAGGCTCCATGGTTTGTGCATGTCCTAAGAGACTCAAGGGAGGTCGCAAAACAACTGGAGGTCAATGAGGATGAGTAACCACTCTTTGTAGTTACCTATGTATAATTAGGAACATGGTTAAATATATCAATAATGATTCAATATGGGTTGGATCAGGCTCTATTGGTATTACATTTAAGTATAAGGTAGAAAAATGGTTTGCCAACCTATTCATGTCATAGAATAAGGAGGTATCAGACATAGAAAATTCTTGGAAGAAGTCACAGGGGACTACAATAGTAGAACTATGTGAAGGAGTGTCTTCTAGTATATCCATATCGATATACTCTTCCAAGGTATGTGTTGGATGTGGAGGAGGATGCAAGGATAAATCTTGGATCTCATATTCTAGCATATATATGGTGGTTGGGAGATAACCTAGACTAGTTTTGTTAGTAGGTGATCGAACACAAGGGTTAATGGGTGTACATAACCCTTGTTTGTAGTAGCCAATCTCGAATTCATACTAGTGGAAATGATTGAGATAGCACAAGGTGAAATAAGGTTTGGATATGTGTGTAATTGTATCACAAGAGCTAGCTTGTAGTGGTGGAAAAGTTGGTGGGGGGATCGAGAAATCAACTCTCATATACACAAAATTGGTATGGTTTTTGGGGCTTCCTAATTGTATGATGGTATCAATGGTAAGTACCGAGGCTGAGGGGTGACCAAAATAATAGGTATATTGGATAGGGGGGTCACATACATGGGCATCACATACACTATAGTCTCCTGGACCACCATTAGACATGAAAATGGATGTGTGGTGTGGCACACTCTAGTGACTGAGGTGGAGTATCAAAATCAGATGAGGAAGGAGAAAGTTGAGATTCCCTAATGGTAGCAGATGAAGGATGTGGGAGTTGTTCATCTGAATTGGGTGTTGGTTATTCTTGTTCATGGTGTTTGGTTGTTGCAGCTTGGTCAAGATGTTTGGTCTGAGGAGAAGATGTTGGCATAAGTTATGGGATACATGGAGACATGAATGTCCTAGGCTTCGGTCGAAAGGGAAGAGAAGGTGTTTGTGGTGTATGAAGGATAGGGGTTTTCATAGGTAAATATAGAGGAGGTAATGTGGCCGGTTGTGTAATGGGTGGTAATGGTGATTGTGACACTATAGGTGGAAATTTGAATGGTAGAGGTGGAGATGGTTGTTGAGGCTATAAGGACAGTAATGAGGACAACATGCTAGAGGTTTTTGACTCTACCAAGGATGGTGCTAATGGTTTATAAAACAAGTCTTGTGCTCTTGATGAACAATGGGACGTTCAGATGGAAGTTTGGGAGGATGTCAATGCTCCTACTGATTGATGGGAAGATACAGGAAATAGTTGGGAGAATGAAAATGATGGTGTAGGGAGAAGATTTGCAATGTTGCAAAACTTAAATGGATCTCCTTCGGCTAGGAAACAATGAAATAATCCATTATGGATGTACTTAAGGCAATGGTGTAGTGTGGAAGGAATACATTGCATGTCTCTAATCCATGGGTGATCGAGGAGAATGTTGTATTGTATTTCTCCTTGGATGATGTGAAAGAGGATGGAAATGGTATGAATACCTATGCGAATAGGTAGAACTATGGATCCTACAGTAGGTCTCATGGAGCCATCAAATGCACACAAGTCAAGGGAAGGTATGGAAAAATGGGTTGGTGGGATGTGTAGGTGATGTAGATTTATTGTAGATATAATGCTAATGGATAAGCCCATGTCAACGAGTACCCACTTGTAGGTGATATCATTGATTGCAGCTTGGATGTGGAAAGGGGGATCTGCTCCTTCTCCAATGAGTTCCATTATCTCATGGTCATGGAAGCTAATTGAGGGTTAGAGGCATCGTGGGATATTTTCTATAAAATTGATAAAGGCATTTGTGTCATGTGTCTTTAATTCAATGTAACATAGGATGTCGTTCAATGCCTTGCAGTGGAGTTGAGACTATTGTAGATGATCAAATATGGATAGCTACATGAGGGAATTATGTAACTGATGGGTTAGGATACCATAGATGGTAATCACATTTTGAGGTGGTGGTACGGTATTAGACATTTGAGATGTTTGTGGTGACATGAAATGGATAGGGAGAGAAAAAATAGGTGTCGTCTAGCATAACGGGTACTATTGGTTTCTTGTAGTAAGGTTTATCATACCTACTACACCATGTGATGGAGAATCACATTGGACATTATTCACTTATCAAGGCAGTGCTAGGGGATTTTTTTGAGGTCTAGGAGGGTTAGGTCCTTTGTGGTCCGATAGGGGGTTTTGTAAAATCCCTAAGTTTTGATTGTGCAGGGCTAGAGGGTTTGCTACCTGGATGGTGCCCCTATTGATTAGGTCTTGAAATTTCCCATGGAAGGAGCAACACAAATTGATATCATGACCATGTTTCCTATGGAAAGGGAAAAAGAGTTGCTTGTTGTATCCATGAGGCTTGGGTATATTTGGATCCAATGGGTGGATCTCGGGTAGGAGGAGATGGTTACGCTCATACAATATGTGAAATAAAGCTAGTAATGGTTCAGATAAATGTGTGAAGCTACACAGCAAAACCTGTGGATGCATGCCCCAATATTATTGTGGTCTAGGTGGAGTAGGAGCATTAGTTTGGAATGCTTGTGGCTGTGGTGTATAGTATGGAGGAGTCGGTGCTAGTGCTAAGGTAGCAGTTACAACTTGGTTGGCTTGTGGTGGCCAAGGATAAGGTTGATTTGGTGTGGTTCTATTGAAGTGGAAATTAGGATTATAGTTGGATTTGGTTCTCAACTTGATCTTTTTGGATTGAACTTTGATGCCTTCAATGAATTTCACTTCTGAAATATCATTTTCAAAAGTGTGACTTCGATAAAGTTGGAGGGATGTAGATATGTGTTTATGATAACTCTTGGAAAAGAGTATCACAAGCTTCATAGTTGGGAGGCTATGGGCGAGGTCATGAGTAATCATTCTCCATCTGGCAACAAACTTAGTAATGGGTTCATCATCCACTTGTCATAAGGCATACACATAAGAAAATATGGTATTTTTCTTGATGTTGATGGAGAAGTTCTCTAGGAAGGAATTAGCGAGCTACTCATAGGTATACAGACTATGGTGTGGGAGCATATTGTACCAATCCAATGTTGGCCTAATGAGGGATAGGGAGAAGGTATGCAAAATGAGAGTGTTACTACTACGAAGCTGGTAGTAAGACGAGCGGTAATTGCTCACATGTTCTCTAGGGTCTTCCTTACCTCTATACTTGTCAAATTTTGGTATTTCAAAGTGATAGGGGTAGGGAGGAATGCGAACTGATGGGTTAACTAGCTCGTTGCACAATTCATAAAGGGATTTTGTGTCCCATATCTAGAGGTGCGTAGGTTAAGCATTTTGACTTCATATCATAGGATTTGAATTTTGGGTGCCATAGAAGTTGAGGGTTGGGCTATGGGATACTAATCCTATGGATGTGGTGGATACTGGTATTGTTATTCTTTATAATACTATGAAGAGTATTATTGTGCTTGATCAGGATAAGGCAGGTACTAGGCAACATGTGCTATCGTGTCTATAGGCACACTAGGTTGTGGGGTAGGTACCTATTGTGGGTAATAGTACTGTGACTAGGAAGAATGTGGTTGTGGTACAAGTACTCATTGGTTTGGAGCCTGTTATAATGGTTGGGCCATATGCAGTGATAACCAAGCTAGAGGAGGCATAAAGAAGCTAGGTGCAGTTGGTAATGTTATAGGTATTAGGGCTACAATATTGGGTGTGGTCAAGATAGGGTATCAAAGGATGGGATAAATCTCTGTCTTGAGGGGTAGAAAGTAGGTAAGATAAACTGTATGGAATAGCTTGGCTGAGTGGGTGGGTAAGCTACAAGTCTCAATCCGTATGTGGGAGAGAAATTGGTTGTAGGATCTTGGGTAGGAGGAGGTGATGGTATCCTAAAAGTTATTATAGATGTAGGTGGGACTAAAGGCTAGGTATCATACACTCAAGATACCTGGGAGATTGGTGGGAAAGTTGCTGAGAAGGTAGAATAATTTGTTGAAGTAGGAGCCTAGTCTAAGGGGAAGGTGTAATTGTACACCCTCGCTTGGGCTTGTGCATCTTGTGTTTGAAGGGTTTGTTGGGAGATGCCTTCAGATATGGTGAAAAATGGTTCTTGGGAAGACAATGGTTGAGGGTCCTATGAGGAGTATGGGTGTGAGGTTTGAGGGAATACTTGCAGTTCCTACTAGGGAGGGATCTATTATGTAGTTTGGAAGGATGGCTTCTAGTTTCCTATAGTAGATGAGGATGGGTCAGACACCAATCCTATGATAGGGGCAAATGATATGATCTCCAGATGGGTATGGTTTAGGAGGGAGGAATCACTCTCAAAAAGGGATTGAGATAGATTATAGAAGAAGGGGTGTGCAAAGGTGGGAGAAGTGGGTATGACCTCCTCATCTATGGTAAATAATGGAGGAGGTTGTCCTAGCACTGTGTAGATCACATGGTCACATAACATGGTTGGTGGATTACGTGCATATGGGTATGACAAGAGTGGGTAGTCGTCTACAATTAAAGTAGTGAGGGCTTCACTCAAGGTTGACATCTCATCATGAGGTATCATGTGTGTAGGCTATACATCAGATTATATGCATGAATTAGATGTATCTATGGTCTTCCCCTTCATGATCAAAGGAGTAAGAGTGACTAACTAGAGGAAGGGGAGGCCATTATTCTATGTAGTGTGCTTGCTTGTGCGCTCTACTACGTGTGACCACAAGCATAGTGGCATGTGTAAATAGGGTTTTAGGAATAAACCCTATGTGATACAGACTAAACTATGTATAATGTAACTATAAATCAAGTGATATGCTATGTATATAAAAACTATATAGTATAATGTTATGAGACTGATACATGATCATGCAAGCAACGATAGACCAAAATAAATTCTAAATGCTAAAAAATAAAAGTGTATTGTTTATTTTTGTGTGTTATGATGTTAATACTCCCTATGTAGAATCACAGGTAATGGAGTGAATATTCTAGCAAATCAGGAATGTTGTCAATATGAAACCTCCTACAAAACCCAAATATGCACAAATAGAATGGTACCGCAACATGCAAATGGTGATCTGTATGGAAGGCACAATAAAATGATATCCTAAAAAAAGGGGGGGAACCCACTGTACTGAAGTGAGTTCACAAATTCCTCTCACGAAGAGAGGTGATACTTTCTAAGACCTACTATCAGAATACCCATGCTTTTGCTTCATCCTTGGGTAGTCTTAGTCAATAATAACATTTACCAATTCCACAAATTATACTAGCCATTTGGATGAAGGTGTTAATCTTATCCCACTCTGTAGGTAATCGTTGGTGATGAAACCCAAGACCCATTCGCAAAAGTGAGGGATTTTTTGATGATGAAATCCATACAAATTCTCCCATGGGGCTGCTAGGTACGTAGGGGGTGAACTGATGAAGAGTGCAACTCGATCCACACCAGTATCAAGCGATGGATTAGGGATGAAGTTCAATATCACCACTTGTTTAAATACCATGTGATTGTGTGTGGGTTTGTATTTTGCTAATGGTGTATGCAATGTAAGAAACTAACTAGTTGCCTTTTCAAAAGAAAACTAATCCTAATGTCTTTTTGAAAGCAAATTATTAGATAACTTGTATTCTTTGCAAAGAAATGGTCTAGTCTTAAATACATTTATAAAAAAAATTAATCTACTTTGCAAAGCATGGAAACATGCAATCCAAGTGTGTGGAATAAAAAGGGGATTAGGAAACCCTGATTTAAGCTATAGATTGCAAACTTATTTTCAAAATTTAAATGACATGAAAAAGGGGATTAGGAAACCCTAGCTTACATTGTAGAATGCATACTTCTTTTAGCAATAAGTGTTATAAAAAAAAGAGGGAAATAGTGTAGGCTTCTACTACATATGAAGTAAAGAAGAGAAATATAAATTTATTTAAAAAATACATTAAGTGAAGTTTTTGGAAAGTTGTAGGTTCTGTGACTTCAAAAAAATTTAAAGATCTTACAAGCTCGAAATTATGGCAAGCATACACCTAGACATTGTCATTCGACTAGTGCACTCTTTATTCTTCCAAAATTTAAACAACATAGGGATAAAAATGGGAAATACCTATATTTTTATGCTATAGATAGTCTTCTTAGGTCATATGCTACTCACCCCTACAATTTTGGGGGGTTTTGAGGCTCTCTGGTTGACTTCACCACCCGGGGGTGAATTGAGATCTGATTTGCAAGGTGGGGGGTGAATTAGGTCTAGAGACCCCAAATATCTATTATAAGGGCCTAAAGGGATTTCCAGGGCTTTAAAAATATCTATGTAAGTTAGATTTAGTACCTGCAACACACACAAATATAGGAAAATATTATATTTATAAAAAAAAGTTAGCCTAACACTATCTATTGTAGGGTCCCATTGAGCGTGCCAAAATGAAATGGGTGGAAAGTGGTATTTGATCTAACAACATAAACACAATGTATGCTGAACAATAAAGTTGTATTTCATTTATATTCAAATATAATATAGGTTACAATAGGGATAGGTTTCCTTTTCATAATGTCTTTTACAATAAACTTCACAAAAGTCTTGATATCATCGTCTATCGTTACTCAATGTAGGTGGGCTTCTTTGTATGTGGGCCACCATAGGATTATTGGTTGCTTGATGGTGTTCTTCCTCTTTAGATCTACTGCATAACCAAAAAATAACCTACAAAATGGGGTTAGTGTGATGGGGGGCTTGCCTTAGTCAGGCCCCATGTTTAGAAATATAAAACGACCATAATACCATGCTAAAATATGAAATAAAATATGCAAGAGTTGATAATATGGTGAAACAGAGCTTACCTCTCAAATTTGAGGTGATTTGGGGGCTATAGACCCAATTCACCACTTGGGGGGTAAACTAGGACTAGATTCATAGGTAAAGGGGTGATCTAAGCTATGATGTTCCTTTTGCAAAATCTCTTCAGTGGATCGATTCCTAGGCAACTGAGGTGCCTCTGTGTACTATAGAAATCTGACTGTCTGCTTCGATAATTGACTGTTCAATCTTCATTTTATATTTTTGCAAATTTTTTATGCTTTGTTGAAATTGGGAGAGAGAGATAATTAGGGGTTTAGGACCCACTATTTATAGGAAATAGCAATGTGTAGGGGGTGGAGTTATATAGATTAAACCTAGGTTGAATTTTTACAAGGGTTAGGTTAGGAAATGCAATGTGGCAAGGGAGAAATATCTCATCCTCACACATGTGTGAGGATGGATTAGATTTAATCTTGATTAGGAGGTCTTAAGTCAATTTAGGACATGATTAAAAGAAGTATCCTAACAAACCCTAATTTCACACATGTGGGAGGGTGAAATTAGCATTAATTAAGGATTAGAGGTTAATTAATCAAATTTACCCTAAAAAGGTGACTTAAGTGAAGTCAACATTAAATTAGATTTTAGGTATTGACTTGTTAATTTTTTTGGTCAACTAATACCTTGTGGGGACCTTAATTGAGTACAAATAGGCTATCGAAGGATATCCTAATGCATGGGATGTGATTTTTAAGGCTTATGAGGTTTTAGGACCTAAAAGCTAATGAAGTGGTATATGGAAGTCTACATGATGCTATGATAATCTATGGTGATCTACGCATGACTACGCATGACTACAACCATCTATGCATGACTACAACAATCTATGCTGGTCTAGGAAGATCTACAATAGTCTATGCTGGTCTCAAATAGCCTAGGGGTACCTAGTATGGACTATGTAAACCTACAAGTGTTTTAAAGGGTCTAAAAGTACGTAGGTATAGCAATGTGCAACTTTTGGGTGCCTGTAGATGGCTGAGATTAGATTAAATCAGATGACTATGGTTAATTGAGTTTATAAATATATATTTTATAATAAATATATTATAATATAATATAAAATATTATATTAAATTATAAAATAATATAAAATAAACCTAAGTGGGTTAGAAGGTGGTGGAAAAGGGTTAAAGTGGGTCTTTTGAAGGCGGGAAAGGCTTATAATGGTTAAATGGATGGCAGGAAGGGTGTATGGTGGAAAAGTGGGTGGTAGGATGGTTAGGATGAAGGATAAGTGGCTAGGATTTGGTGTCTATAGATGCCCTTTTTTTTACCATGTTACATGAAACATAATATGGTGTAAAAATATGAGACACCTGCTTGGGAACTGGGCGTAGAAGCAACTTCTCTCTCTCGTTGGATTTTGAGCAATCAATTTTGAATACAAAAGAAAAAATAATTTTGGAATTAGTGTAGATTACCCTCTCAATTGGTGAATGAGTTGCAGAAGAATATCATAAGCCAATTGAAAAATTTGTACAAATTATGAATTATGTACGTCATTTTTACCCCAACGATGGGAATGGGAGTGGTGAGAAATGCAATGTGATTGTGGATGATATGCAAAATGCGATGTGATTGTGGATGATATGAATGATGTAAAATATGATACCATTTTTGCCCCAATAGTGGGTAGGGAGTTTTATTAAGTGTAGATTTCATGATCATGTAATATGTATCCCATTTTGGGGGGATCAAAATCAAAATGTTGTTGCCCCAAATTTTGGGACGATTTGATGTCTTTGAAGAAAATGCCCTATTAGCATCATTGAGTATGCAAGGTATGGAGATGCAAGATGACAGAGTCAACGTAGGGGTTGGGTAGTGACTATGGAAAATTCTTCACATAATTCCACCATGGAACAAATAAGCCTACTAAGATTGCATGTCTTGTGACTATTGTCAAATGAATGAGTGACTATGATAGTAATTATCCATGTTTTCATGCCCCACAAAAAAGAACATAAATGACTACATTTGAGAAAATTGTTCTTTGGTAAGGTTTCACTTACAATGTGAGGTACCAAATGTGATTGTGATATTGATCAAGGAGATAAGTGATGATGATCATGGTCAAGTGTCCTTATGGTAAGCTATTCATCTTACAAAATTGCATGGATTCAGCTCACTGCAATCACCAAGTTTGTAGAATGACCCACTAGATACAAGATTCACTTTCATGCTACTTGAACTTGACAAATATTGTAATTGTTGATGTATTTGATGGTGACACAAAAATTTGGTGATGAAAAATGTATTGATGTATGAAATGTATGTGGATTCAATGATTTATTCTATTTTTGCCCCAACAAATAAAGGGATTTTTGCAATTTGGAAGATGTGATGAGTGTATCTATTTTTGCCCTAACATATGAAGGGATTTTTGAAATGTGGAAATGTGATGAATGTATCTATTTTTTCCCTAACATATGAATGGGTTTTTGATGATGTAAGTGTCCTTATGGTGATTTATCCATCCTACTAGATTGCATGGATAACCAGTCGCTGCAACCACCAGGTGAAATAGGGTAAACCACTAAATACAAGGCTCACTTGTATTTGTGTTTGTTCTTTGCCCTTAACAAAGGAAGATAATTTTTATGATTTGTGTCTATTCTTTTCCCTTAACAGAGGAAGGGGTTTTTGATGATGTGAAAATGTGATGAATGTTTATGTTCTTGCCCTAACAGATGAAGGGGTTTTTGAAATGAGAAAAATGTGATAAAATGTATCTATTTTTGCCCTAATAGATGAAGGGATTTTTGAAATGAGGAAAATGTGATGAAATGTATCTATTTTTGCCCTAATAGATGAAGGGTTTTTGAAATGAGGAAAATATGATGAAATGTATCTATTTTTGCCCTAACAAATGAAGGGATTTTTGAAATGTGGAAATGTGATGAATGTATCTATTTTTTCCCTAACAAATGAAGGGGTTTTTGAAATGAGGAAAATGTGATGAAATGTATTTGTTTTTGCCCTAACATATGAAGGGGTTTTTTATGATGTAAGTGTCCTTATGGTGATCTACCCATCCTACTAGATTGCATGGATAACTAGTCATTGCAACCACTAGGTGAAATAGGGTAAACCACTAGATACAAGGCTCACTTGTATTTGTGTCTGTTCTTTGCCCTTAACAGATAAAGGAGTTTTTGATGATGAAAAATAAAATGATTGTGTCTATTCTTTGTCCTTAAAAGATAAAGGGGTTTTTGATGATGTAAGTGAAATGATTTGTGTTTGTTATTTTCCCTAAATGGATAAAGGGGTTTTTGAAAATGATTTGATTTGTTTCTGTTCGTTGCCCTTAATAGATAAAGGGGTTTTTATTATGAAAGTGTCCTTATGGTAATCTATCCATCCTACCAGATTGCATGGATAACCAGTCATTGCAACCACTAGATTTCTAGGATACACCACTAAATATAAGGTTCACTTGTAAATTTTACATAATGATAAATGAATGGATGATGTTGAATGTAAATGTGATCTATTTTTGCCCCAATAGATGAAGGGTTTTTGCAATGAGAAAAATGTGATGAAATGTATCTGTTTTTACCCTAACAGATGAAGGGATTTTTGAAATGTATGATGGTGTGAATGCAAGGCAAAGGGTGCAACCTTTGACAAAATAATGCAATCTTTTGAACCTAGCAATTTATGTGGATGATGTGAATGCAAGGCAAAGGGCACAACCTTTGACAAAAGGACACAACTTTTTTAACCTAATAATTGATGTGGATGATGTGAATGCAAGGCAAAGGGTGCAACATTTGACAAAAGGATGTAACCTTTTAAACCTAGCAATTTATGTGGATGATGTGAATGCAAGTCAAAGGGTGCAACCTTTGACAAAAGGACACAACCTTTTAAACCTAGCAATTGGCTTATTGATGATGTGATTTAATTGTGACCAAAGGAGTTTTGGTTCCTTTGGAGCCTTTTGAATTTGATGTATGTGAGGCAAAGGGCTCAATATTTAACAAAAGGATGTAACCTTTTGAACCTGGCAATTGAATTGTTTATGTAATGTTATTGAATGATTGAATTGTATATTGAATTGGTGGGAAAGGTGTGATACCTTGAGCATCCCCAAATTTTGATGTTATTTTCTTGGTTGGGGTAAAAGTGTGAAACCTTGAACACCCCCAAGTTGTAATGATGTTTGCTTGGTTGGGGGAAGGTGTGAAACCTTGGACACCCCCAATTTTGTGATGATATTTGTACTTTCTAGCGATATATTCATATGTGAGTTATATATATATACACATGGTTTTTTATTTTTGTGCTTTTAAGTGAATACGTTTGTGGGATGCATGTTTATGAAAATGTTTTTATGCATGTATTATTGATGATTAATGCAAGTGAAATGGCATGTATATGAATGCAAACTATATGAGAGGAATGTATGATGTTCTAATGATCATTTTTAGTTCAGAATTTTGTTGGCCATTTTTGTTCATTGTTTTGCAATCGAGGGCACTGATCTTGGTGGCTTGTGGGTTGATCCATGATGAAGACATGGATGATGATATGGAAGAATACATGGATGTTGATATGTAATAAGATATGGATATTGATATGGAATATTATAGGATTTTCAAAGACTCAAAAAAACTAGTGCAATCAACCAAACTCACTAAAAGTTATCTAATGTTCTTTAGGACCAATGTGTGTCCAAGTGAAGTTCATGTACCAAATATTGAGTATGACAATGACCCTAGACAATAAAGCACCAATGTGTGTGCATGTGAAGTTCATTACCTCATTATGAGTAAATTAGGCATGACCTGTTATGGAGAGGACCAAGAAGTTATATTATCCATATGTGTGATCAGAGGTCTCTCTTTTTGGAAGAGAGACATGTCACCCCACATGAGCTTACTCCATTGCCAGTCAAGCATCTATAGCCCCAGTGGAGACTCACTTCATAGTACAATTATTTGATCTTTTAAACCTTGGATATGACTACTTATCCTTCTAAGGGGACATGTAGTATGATCCTTACAGCTTTAGGGATCAGAAGTGTGTATGTGGAATTTGTTAAGTATTTGAATAGAGCTTTGGGGATGACTACTTATCCTTATGATGGGACATGTAGTATGATCCTTACAGCTCTAAGGATCTATTATGGGCAAATGGAAGTTTTTTTAATTTTTTACATAGCTTTGGGGAATCGGATTCTCCACTGAAGTGTGAGGATAATTTTAACCCTATCATTACTACTATATGTGTGTATATTTGGAGAGCAACTGTGGTAGTGGTGAAAATGACTATTTTTTTGTTTAGACTATGTTGCATACATAGGAAAAGTGAGGAACACCCCTTTTCACTTCAAGGCATCACCTCCAAGTATGGTGCTATCCTTTTTTGACTCAAAATATTTTTAAGGTGTGACAAGTGTTGTTGGTGCAAGATTGCTTTTGAAATCCTTTGACAAAACTCAAGACTTTCTTAATGTGAAAAAGTGTTTTTGGTCCTAAAGAAAATTGGACATCTTTCTGGAGGTTGCTAGACACACTAGTAGTGGCTGAGTGATTGAAAACTTGGGGTTTATGAGTTGTGACAAATGGATTTTTTGGCTTATGATATTGGGTAAAATTGCATAAATACCAAAAATAGGTACCCCCAATCATGGAAACTTGACTTTTTTATTTTGGCCATATCATCACTACTATAAAATATCATTGAACGTGGGATGGGATGAATGCAATTTGTAAAATGTAGGAGTGTAATGGAATGCATGTGGGATGTGAAATGCAATGGAATGCATGTGGAATGAATGCAATGAAGAACACAAGCTTATACTGAGAGGGGGGGTGAACAGTATAAGACCTCTTTTTACTTTTCTTTTATACTTCAAAACAATAAAGCATTATATCCAAAGCAATATCAAAACAATGCACAAGATCATCCACAAAGTGACACAACAATTTTGATGTGATTCATCCACAAAACTTTTCTGTAAAAGTTATCTCAAAGTTCTTTGGGAAACCTTCCCAATTACAATGTTTATGAGCCTCGGCTCAAAGGAGAAACCTTCCCCCAATCTGAATTTATGAGCCTCTGCTCAAAGGAGATACCTTCCCCTACTTCTGCTCTGGTTGGTGATCCTCTAGAAGACCTCTGCCTCCGCTACCCTTAGAAAATGGAACTCTATCCACAGAAGACACCTGTATTCCTTGCTCTGGCTGGAGACCTCTGTCCTCAACTCTATCACCTCAAAGCTAGTCCTCAAATTTGCACTAAACATAGTTCATTGGTCTAGCACAAATGTCCTCTTCCTCTGTCTTTGATCTGCACCAAACACAGTCCTTCGGTCTGGCACAAATGTCCTCGAGTTCTACTCATAGAACCAATGCACCTCTGTCCTCAAGTTCTTTGATAGAACCAATGCACCTTTGTCCTCAAGTTCTCTGATAGAACTATCAAACTCAGCTTCACAAGTCCTCTACTAGGACCTGTCCAAATCTGCTCACAAGTCCTCAATAGAACCTGTCCACAACCTGCTCACAAGTCCCCAATGGAACTTGTCCAAAACCTGCTCACTAGTTCATCAAGAAAACTTGCTTGGCATGAACCCACAAAGAGAATTGTTAGAGAACCAATGTGATTCATCAACCTCATAGAAGCATAAAGAGAATTGTTAGAGACTCAATATGTTCTATACTTAACTCCCAATATCAATCTCAACTCAATCTCAATCTCAACAGAATAAGATAGATGTAGTATGCTTTTCTCAAGAACATGAAACACAACCCAACAATTGCCAACCAAGCAATATGTCATATAACAATGATACTCATGTTCTTTCCAAAAACCAATATCTTTTCTCAACCAATTAGGGCTTCAACAACAATGCTCAAATACAAGGTTTAACCAACATCATTCAACTCAACATTAACCTTGAAGTATTCTACCAATCATCACAATAAAAGGAAACAAGTAGAAATCCTTTTCCCTCCAAAGATATTTGAACAAAACATCCACCCACACAATATCACCAAATGCAAAGAATAACTTGTTCAAATCAACTCAATGGAGTAAGCCCAATATCATGTATCAAGTAAAGCACTAACGTCATCAACACAACCACTATGGAAGCAACTTATCCATCACTATCAAAACATCCATCTAAGGGTTTTCATCATCTCAATGCAAGTAACAAGACTTACAAACATAAACTCTAGTGCCCAATGCTTCCACTGCCTCAAACCAGAATTATGCATTCACCAAAATTCTCATCAAGGATAACAATGCATAAGTAGTCTTCAACAAACCAGAAACTAGGACTTACACCCAACCAAAGGAAACCTAGTTGAATACATTTTCACTCCAATCTTATTTCAGGAAAACATACACCAATCATACTCATAAGAAGAATGTGCCCATACCTTATTGAAGTGAAGGAACCCCTTTGGAAATCTGCCACAATCACAAAATTATTTTGCCAATCTTCACAAGGGTTAGTAGATCACAACATAATCAACATTACTCCACTTTTCAATAATCATCACCAAGGTCTTTAATTGCACAACTTCCTTATCTCTCCTAAAACCACTTGTACCATAAAATAAAATAAATCACAACATTGCATAAACTTATAACTCCCAAAACCACTTATACCATAAAAGTAAAATAAAATATTTTATATCATTAATAAACATTCCACACTCAAATATTTGATCCTTTTATTCTTAATATAACTTTCTCACTACCTTATATCTCCTTTAAAGAGCAAAAATTTAAGCAAAACATTTGCTTACCTCAACATGGCTCGAAGGTTATAGTATCATGATAAATCGGTGCGCTTTTATAGACCACACAACACGTCACTTAAAAACTTGCTCTGCCAAAAGGTTACATGGCGGTATTCGACCCACGAATCTCTGCTTCACAACCCAGGTGCCTCAATGCACCCCACAAGGAGACTCGAACCTACGCTTCATCACCAAAACAACACCCTTAAGGATGACTCACGATTGCCACCCAGGCTACGTGCTCTCATAGCACTCAGTCCGCACACTCTAATTGATATCTTTGCCACTCAAAAAATGTGAACTCAACCGAACCAGTTTGCAAGGCGTGTCTACTATTCTCGAATACCGTGCTGTAATATTTTATCCTCCATATCATGCGCTTTCGAAGGGCGTCTTTCGGAATCTCGTTCGCACACAATTTTTTGTCAACTTTTGGATCGAAATCGAGCACCCCTTAATTGATTTCATGCACCGATAAAACATTAGCTCTTCGTTCGCTGGCGCAGACGATGCACAAAAATTGATATCAATCCATACCCTTTAATGAATTCCATTGCCACCTTTTATATGCACTAAGATGCATTGATTAACACGTCGGCACTTTTAATTTATTTTAATATTTTAATTTAAATTATAAATAAATAAAATTTAAACTAAATATTTAAAATTAAATATCTTCATCACCGGGGCACCTTTTTCAACGAAACGAAAAGCCAACTTGGGTTTTAAGAAAAACCCATTTCAAATCTGTTGTCCATGGTTTTAAATAAAACCTTTTATTTTTTCTGCCTTGGTTTTCACAAAAACCCTTCCGCTTCTTGACATCAATGACAACATCAACACTTGAGCAAAGGCAATGTACCCAATGTACCCAAAATTGCCAACATGCAAGTGGAATATGTAAATGCAAGATGTATGCAGTATGTATGAATGTAATATGAAAAGTGCATGAAAATATGCCTATATGTAAGTGCAAGATGTATGCAATGGGAACATGCCTATGTGAATGATTTGTGTTTGATTGTTTTTGTTTTGTTTTGTTTTTTTTTGTAGCCATATATATATATACATATATATTAATCATAGTAAGCATGGAATGCTTTTAAGTGTATGATGTTCATTGCCTTTGGGGCCTTTTGGAATTGGAATGATATGTGACCAAAGGGCTTAAGTGCCTTTGGGGCCTTTTGAAATTGGAATGATATGTGACCAAAGGGCTTAAGTGCCTTTGGGGCTTTTTGAAATTGAAATGATATGTGACCAAAGGGCTTAAGTGCCTTTGGGTTTTTTTTTTTTTTGAATTTTATGAATGAAATGATTATGGATGAAAGTGAATGTGATTGTGATGAACTAATTGTGGAACTGTAATTGTGGATGTGAAGATGTCATGGTAATGAATGATGGAGTAATTGTGAAAATGTAAATGATGAGTTCTATTTTTACCTCAATAGAAAGAGGGAATGGTATGAAACCATGTTAATGATGGAATTGTTGTTGTGGATCCATGTTGATGATGAATGACTATTGTTTAGCCATGTTAATGATAAATGGTTGTTTTTTAGCCATGTTAGTGATGAAATGGCTAAGGCTAAGATCTTTTAATGGTGAAATGGCTAAGGTTAAGCCATGTTAATGATGAAATGGCTAAGGTTAAACCATGTTAATGATAAAATGGCTAAGGTTACTCCATGTTGATGATGAAATGGTTGTTTATCAAGCCATGTTAATGATAAAATGGCTAAGTTTAAACCATGTTAATGATGAAATGGCTAATTGCCAGAGAAATTTGGCATTGTTGGTGGAGTGCCTGGAACCATCCATGTTTTCATGTGTTGTCCTTGGTGGAGTTTTGGAGTAGTCTGGGTAGACCTCCGACCAAGGCCCCCTTCCTTCGGGTGGCTTGGAATTTGGGCCCTTATTGCATCATCTAGAAAATTTGGCTTGAATGAAACCGACGCATATTTCAGAGTAGTTATTTGGTTGTTCAAAATATCTAGCAAAGGATCCCGTATATGGTTCAAAAAACCATCCATAGCAAATGTGATGTGGACCCTCTTTTGTATTCTAGGGATAAGAAGGTACAACAAGCCCTTGGTATCTTTGGATATGGTGTGAACTCTTCTATCCCTAGTAGGGTTCCTTATCTCAACAAGAAGGTTAGGAGATATGGTAGGTGGAGGCCACCCCCTAGAGGAGTTTTAAAAATTAATATTGATGGATCATCCAGGGGTAATCCTGGACATGCTGGCATTGACAGTGTTGGGAGAGATTCTACTGGTGGTGTCAATTTTTTCTTTTCCATTTATAAAGGTGTTCACTCCAACAATTTTATGGAAGCTCTTGCAATTCTTGAGGCCTTGTAGAGGGGGTTTTATCTTGGTTGGTATAGGATTATCTATGAGTTTGAATCTCAAATTGTGGTTAATATTTTAAACAATAAAAGGATGGAGGAAGTTAATTGGCAATTGGCCTCTATAGTCATTCAAATTCTCAGAATGAGTGAAGAGTTTGAATTTATATCCTTTGTGCACATTCCAAGGGAATGGAATGTGATTACCTGGCCAAAAGGGCTTCTGAGCTATTGTATCCTTGGAGTATCAATAATTGAGAAAGTCTCTCATCTGGGGACTCTCAACACTTGGGGGAGTTGATACACAAGGATGTATAGACTTAATGTGGTTTGTTCTTGTTGTCTTTTTTGGGTGTCATTCTAGTCTAGTGGTTTTAGCCTATTTGGCTATTTATCTGAGTCCTGGTTGGAAGCTCAGTTGTACTCTGTAATCCAAACTTTTTATCAATAAATTTTTACCTCTTTATTTAAAAAAAAAATGATGAAATGACTAAGGTTAAGCCTTTTTAATGATAAAATGGCTAACGTTAAGCCATTGATGAAATGGATAATATTAAACCATTCTAATGATGAAATGGCTAAGGTTAAGCCATGTTAATTATGGAATAGTTTTTGTGGAGCCATGTTAATGATAAATGGCTATTGTTTAGCCATGTTAATGATGGAATAACTATTGCTAAGCCATGTTAATGATAGAATGGCTATTGTGGAGCCATGTTAATGGTTGAATGGCTAAGATGAAGTCATGTTAATGATGGAATGGCTATTGTGGAGCCATGTTAATGATGGAATGGTTGTTGTGGAGCCATGTTAATGATGAAATGGCTAAGGCTAAGCCATGTTAATGGTTGAATGGCTATGATAAATCCATGTTAATGATGAATGGTTGTGGTGTAGCCATGTTAATGATGGAATGGCTATTGTGGAGCCGTGTTAATGGTTGAATGGATAATATGAATTCATTTTAATGATGAAATGACTATTGTGGAGCCATGTTAATGGTTGAATGGCTAATATGAAGTAATATTAATGATGGAATGGCTATTGTGGAGCCATGTTAATTATGGAATGGCTGTTATGGAGCAATATTAATGATGAAATGGCTAAGGCTAAGCCATGTTAATGGTTGAATCGATGTGATAAAGCTAAGTTAATGATGGATAGTTGTGATGTAGCCATGTTAATGATGGAATGGATATTTTGGAGTGATGTTAATGGTTGAATGTCTAATATGAAGTCATTTTGATGATGGAATGGCTATTGTGGAGCCATTTTAATGATAAATGGTTGTTTTTTAGCCATGTTAATGATGAATGGCTGATATGAAGTTATGTTAATGATGGAATGGCTATTGTGGAGCCATGTTAATGATAAATGGTTGTTGTGGAGCCATGTTAATGATAAATGGTTGTTGTTTAGCCATGTTAATGATGAATGGATGAGATGAAGCCATGTTAATGATGAAATGGTTGTTTTTTAGCCATGTTAATGATGAATTACTATTGTGGAGTCATGTTAATGATGAATGACTATTATGGAGCCATGTTAATGATGAAATGGCTAAGGTTAAGCCATGTTAATGATAAAATGGCTAAGGTTAAGCCATGTTAATAATGAAATGGTTGTTGTTTAGCCATGTTAATGATGAATGGCTATTTTGGAGATATGTTAATGATGAATGGCTATTGTGGAACCATATTAATGATGAAATGGCTAAGGTTAAGCCATTTTAATGATGAAATGGCTAAGGTTAAGCCATGTTAATGATTAAATGACTAAGGTTAAGCCATATTAATGATGAAAATGGCTAAGGTTAAGCCATGTTAATGATGAAATGGCTAATTTTAAGCCATGTTAATGATGAAATGGCTAAGGTTAAGCCAATTTAATGATGAAATGGATAAGGTTAAGCCATGTTAATGATGAATTGGCTAAGTTTAAGCCATGTTAATGATGATATGGCTAAGGTTAATCCATTTTAATTGGGGAATGGCTAATGTGGAGTCATGTTAAGATGTGACCAAATATATTAGGTACCTTTGGAGCTTTTTTATTGGTGATGTGAGTGACTTGGAGGATGTGATATCCTGAGAGTCCCTACTTTGCTTGGTGATTGAGTTGGTACCATTGTCTTGATAAAATGGTTTGAATGAACCATTCATGGAAAATATTTGAACATGGTTCACCAAACATGGGCTACCTCCACAAAATTTTTCTCTAAAAAGCTTTCTCAAAGTTCTTTGGGAATCCTTCCCAATTACAATGTTTATGAGCCTCGACCCAAAGGAGAAACCTTCCCCTACTCAAGTATTTATGAGACTCTACCCAAAGGAGAATCCTTCCCCTCCACATGAATTTATGAGCCTCCTGCCCAAAGGAAAATCCTTCCCCTCCTCATGAATTTATGAGCCTCCTGCCCAAAGGAGAATCCTTCCCCTTAGCTCTAGAAATGATACTTCAGAAGATCACCTGCCTCTTATTCCGCTAGCACGTGGAACTCCTTTCCACAGAAGACCTCCTGTCCTCAATGCTCACCCTCAAGAGACCTTTGTCCTCACTGATCACCTCCATAGCAACTCATCAAATTGTACTAAACATAGTCAATCAATCTAGCACAATTCTTCCTCACTTTGTTAGATCTGTCCCAAGCTCAACTCATAAAGCTTGAACAAATCAATATCTGTTGCACATAAGCCTTCTCAAAGACTTGTAAAAAATGTCCTCAGGTTCTTCTCAAAGAACCACTTCAACTCTGTCCTCAAGTCCTCTACTAGGACCTGTCCAAATCAGCTCACAAGTCCTCCCTAGAACTTGTCCAAATCAGCTCACAAGTCCTCACTAGAACCTGTCAAAATTAGCTCACAAGTCCTCACTAGAACCTGTCCAAATTAGCTCACAAGTCCTCACTAGAACCTGTCCAAATCAGCTCACAAGTCCTCACTAGAACCTATCCAAATCAGCTCACAAGTCCTCACTAGAACCTGTCCAAATCAGCTCACAAGTCTTCACTAGAACCTATCCAAATCATCTCACAAGTTCATCAAGAAAAACTTGCTTAGCATGAACCCACAAAGAGAATTTTTAGAGACCCAATGTGATTCATCAACCTCATAGAAGCATAAAGAGAATTGTTAGAGACTCAATATGTTCTATACTTAACTCCCAATATCAATCTCAAATCTCATAGAAACATAAAGAGAATTGTTAGAGACTCAATATGTTCTATACTTAACTCCCAATCTCAATCTCAATCTCAAAAGAATAAGATAGATGTAGTATGCTTTTCTCAAGAACATGAAACACAACCCAAAAATTTCCAACCATGAAATATCTCATATAACAATGATACTCATGTTCTTTCCACAACCAATATCTTTTCTCAACCAATTAGGGCTTTAACAACAATGCTTATAGACAAGGTTTAACCAACATCATTCAACTCAACATTAACCTTGAAGCATTCAACCAATCACTACATGAAAAGGAAACTAGTAGACATCCTTTTCCCTCCAAAGATATTTGAATAAAAAAACCACCAACATAAATCACCAATGCAAAGAATAACTTGCTCAAATCAATCTCAATGGAGTAAGCCCAAATCATGTATCAAGTAAAGCATTAACTTGATCAAAACAACCTCTATGGAAGCAACTCAACCATAAATCTCAAAACATCCAACTAAGGGTTTCACCAACTCAAATAAAGTAGCAAGACTTACTAACATAAACCCTAGTGCAAAAATGCTTCCTCTTCCTCAACCAGATTTATGCATTCACCCAAAAAACTCGTCAATGATTTTAATGCATAAACAATCTTCAATATCCAGAAAATGGGATTTACACCAACAAGAATACCTAGTAGACAACCTTTTCACTCCAAACTCAATTTCAAAAAATACACCATCAACAATATACATGGAATAAGTTTCCCATACCTTTGTTTGAGGAAGAAGAGAATAGTTCTTCAACTTGTTACCAACACCACCCTCAACTTTGCCACCAAGTTAGGGTTAGATCATAAAAGTAACCACAAAATTATTTATTCCATAAAACACCTTATGAATCCAATCCTTAGAAGTCAACTACCAAAAATATAAAGCATACAAACAATATATCCTTTTACACCTTTTTTCTCCAAATTAATTAAACCATGCTCAAGGAATAATAGCTTCTAAGCAAATCTCACTCAACAATCAAGCCAAAAATCTCAACCACACACTATCAACCTTATATCTCCAAAGAAGCATTTAACCTTAAAAATAATTTTAAATAAATATGCCCAACCACTTCTTCTTTAACAAAATGTAGATTTTATTTAAAAAACCTTACCAAAAAAATGCTTCCAAAAATCGTGGGTCAACAGTGCCTCCGAAAAAATTGGAGCGCAAAAACTCTTCTCACACTCCACGGTGGGAGTCAAACGCTTGACCTCCCTTCAAGCGCCTTCGTAGAATAGTCATTGCCACTAGGCCAACGGTGCTAGCTTGAATGCTAGCAAGAGTCTCCTTCTCCTTAACCCTTTGGCGGTGGATAAACGTGGCAAAAAAATGATAGTCATAGCTTTTACTTCCCAACTTTTACGCAATTCAAATTTATTTCATGCCATTGCTTTGGACTATAGGTTATGGCTTATATAGCCAAACTTCCATGCTATGCACGACGTCGGTGGGAGGATAATTCAAACTTTTTGAATTAATATTATTTTTGCACCTTCGAAACAACTTTAGGGTTTATGAAACCCTTTTGATTATTTAAAAAATAATCAAAGGTCTTTTAGACCTTAGACCTTAGGTGGAGAACCCATTAAATTATTAAAATAATTTAATCACTAAATAAAATAAATAATTAATTAAAAAACCTTAAAAAGGTTTTATTAATTAAGTTATTTAATTAATAAGTTTCTCCAGCATTTGCATTAAGTTGAGAGTGGTTTTGAGAAAAACCCTTAATGCATCCACCTGGTTTTAATAAAAACCCTTAAACTTGCCATGGTTTTGATAAAAAAAATTTCATCTGCCACATGGAATATCTCCAAAATCTTCTAGAAAATATTCTTTGGAATCTTCAACCTTTGAAGCTTATAAATCCTCGACATTAATGCCAGTTCCTTTTGACATCAATGAAAACTCATAGACAAGAAGCTAGGATCTCAAACCCAAAATTGCCAACAATCTCCCCCTTTGTCATTGATGGCAAACCATGCTTCTCAACAACACTAAAACTCAAAATTGTTGTATAGAAATCAGCTCCCCCTGACTTGAGGCTCTCCCCCTTACTCATATCTCTCCCCCTTTGTCATCAATGGCAAAGGGTCACCTTTGGGGCTTGGGACTAAGAATGAAACTCTTAGCTTAGTCCCTCCCCCACCTCCTGTTGAGGTGATTAATTATGAGGTGGGAGTAAAAATCCCATTAGGCACTGATCTTCATTAGTGTCTATAGCTGCCT
The DNA here is from genome assembly GCA_028583015.1 of Wollemia nobilis. Taxonomy (NCBI): domain Eukaryota; kingdom Viridiplantae; phylum Streptophyta; class Pinopsida; order Araucariales; family Araucariaceae; genus Wollemia; species Wollemia nobilis. The sequence goes on from JAQPPZ010002979.1 coordinate 3,480,053, forward strand.
TACCATGTCTTCTCTTGTTCTCCTTGTCCATATTCCTATTCCTGTTCATGTCACTGTTGTTGTTCTTGTTATCATTCTTGTTCTTATCCATGTCTTGATTCTTGTGCCTATTCATACCCATGTTCTTATTCTTGTACCTTGGAATTTTAGCTCTACACTGTCTAGCTATGTGACCTTCATTGTTGCACTTATAACAACTAACAATGTTATTTCTTTGAGGCATACCTGATCTTTGACTCCAACTGTTCTGACCAACCCTGTTCCTATTATTAGCCTTGCAATAAACAACCTTGTGCCCAAATTGTTTACAAGAGTAGCAATACCCTTGAAAGAAATTACCACCTCTAAATCTATCATTTACCTTCCTCACTTGAGTCATGCAATGTGAAGCCATGTGACCAAACTTGTGACAAGAAAAACATCTGCCATTAAACTTTCCTTGATTTGACCTCTTAGGTCCTGTAAACTTTCTCCCCTTTTTTTGATTCCTATTTTCTGATTTTGTGCATCTATCACTCAAGGACTCTTTTTTTGAAGTACTTTCCTCATTAGAACTCTCTTCCTTTTGGAATATCTTACTAGATTCCCCAACAGAGTCGCCAACCTGTTCCATGTGTTTCTTACCAAAACCAAGACCTGTTTTATCTGTTGTCCTTATTTGATCTTTGATGATTGAATTTACCTTTTTGGTGCTATCTTCAAACCTGTAAAGCTTCTCCTTGTACTCTTTAGTTTCCTCTTTTAAGGAAGCCACTTTCTGTTCCAACTCTCTACACTCAAGAACCTTAGACTCTAACTTATCCTTAAGTTTCTATGTCTCAACTATAGAGAAGTCAAGAATTTCTATAAGCTCATCTCTCTCAATACAACATTCATCCAATTTATCATTGAGTCTAGCATTCTTCTTTATTTCCTTTTTCAAAGCACTAAGAGCACTAACAAGTTTAGCTTCAAGATCTACTTCACCATCCTCTATAACTTCCTCTATTTGTTTACCTTTTGAAACATCAATGACTTTTTTAGATTTCTTATCACTAGAGGTGCTACCCTTTTCTAAAACCATACAAAGATATTCCTCACAATTTTTTGAAGCATCCTCATACATAGTATAATTAGAAATCAATCCATCATTTGTGCAATCATCCTCAAGATACCCAAAATTTCCACATCTAAAAAATTTCATAAGGACAAATCTATGTTTCTTTTCTTCTTTTTTTTTTCTGTTAGGAACAACATCTCATTTCCAACATCACTTGAAGAACTTTCACTATCACTACTAGAACACTTACTTGCCTTGTCTAGGTAGAAAATTTTCTTGTGTTTGTGAGAGTACCTCTTTCCTTGATTGCTTTGCTCATATTTATTCTTCCTTTGATGTTTGTGCCTTTTATAATCCTTGCTCTTATAATCCTGTTTATCTTCATCACTTTCATCCTTGGCAGCAGTATAGTTAGTAGCATAATGACAAAACTTTCCACAATTGAAACACTTGACATATTTCATACCTTTGTGCTTTCTTGAGAACTTGCCCTTCTTGCTATAATATGCCTCTTCATCACTAGAAGACTCATCACTATCTTGAAGCTCTTTACCCTTGGATTTCTTGGTAGCCTTGAAAGCTGCCTCCTTATTAACATCAACCTTCACTTGAGTTCTCAAATCAAATGCTGCAAGTATACTATGAAGCTCATACTTTTTCAACTTATCCAAATCCTTAGCTTCCTCAATAGCAAAAATATTTTCACTAAATCTATTTGGAAGAGACCTCAAAATCTTATCACAAATATCATTTTCAGTAAGCTCAAGACCTAGTTCCTTCATAGAGTTAACAATATCATCCATACGAAGCATATAGTCACTAATATTTTCTTCATAATTCATCTTGAGTTGTTAAAACATACCTTTGAAGTGTCTCAACTTTTTTTTCAGACATTTGCATCACCTGTATGAACCACATTCAACTGTTTCCACATTTCACTAGCTATCTTGTAGTGAATCACCTTGGTAAGATTTGCCTTCTGTAAACCCTTTAGGATTGCATTCATTTCCTTTGAATTGCTATGATGTAGGAGCCTCTCTTCCTTAGTATAAGGACCATGCTCAGGAATGGTATACTCATCCTCAATCACTTCCCAAACTTCATTTCCAAGAGCCATAAGATGAACCTTCATCCTAGCACTCCAAAGCCCAAAATATGCCCCATCAAGAATAGGTGCTACATTACCACTTGTAGATTCCATTGTGTTATTTACAATATTTTCCTTCAAGTTGTTAAACTTTCTGAAGGAACCCGCTCTGATACCAATTGAAGAACACAAACTTATACTAAGAGGGGGGGTGAACAGTATAAGACCTCTTTTTACTTTCTCTATTTAACTTCAACTTTGCAAAGCAATGAACCAATAACAATATCAAAGCAATGCATAAAGCAACACACAATGAGACACCAATTTTAACATGGTTCACCCAACATGGGCTACCTCCACAAAAATTTTCTCTAAAAAGCTTTCTCAAAGTTCTTTGGGAATCCTTCCCAATTACAATGTTTATGAGCCTCAACCCAAAGGATAAACCTTCCCCTACTCAATTATTTATGAGCCTCTACCCAAAGGAGAATCCTTCCCCTCCACATGAATTTATGAGCCTCCTACCCAAAGGATAATCCTTCCCCTCCTCATGAATTTATGAGCCTCTTGCCCAAAAGAGAATTCTTCCCCTCAGATCTGGAAATGATACTTTGGAAGATCACCTACCTCTTATTCTGCTAGCACGTGGAACTCCTTTCCATAGAAGACCTCCTTTCCTCAATGCTTAGCCTTAAGAGACCTCTGTCCTCATTGATCACCTCCACAACAACTCATCAACCTATACTAAACACAGTTAGTTGGTCTAGCACAAGTCTTTCTCACTCTGTCAGATCTGTCCCAAGCTCAACTCATAAAGCTTGAACAAATCAATCTCTGTTGCACACAAGCCTTCTCAAAGACTTGTCAAAATTGTCCTCAGGTTCTTCTCAAAGAACTACTTCAACTTTGTCCTCAAGTCCTCTGCTAGGACCTATCCAAATCAGCTCACAAGTCCTCCCTAGAACCTGTCCAAATCAGTTCACAAGTCCTCACTAGAACCTGTCCAAATCAGCTCACAAGTCCTCACTAGAACCTGTCCAAATCATCTCACAAGTCCTCACTAGAACCTATCCAAATAAGCTCACAAGTCCTCACTAGAACCTGTCCAAATCAGCTCACAAGTCCTCACTAGAACCTATCCAAATTAGCTCACAAGTCTTCACTAGAACCTATCCAAATCAGCTCACAAGTTCATCAAGAAAAAATTTCTTAGCATGAACCCACAAAGAGAATTGTTAGAGACCCAATGTGATTCATCAACCTCATAGAAGCATAAAGAGAATTGTTAGAGACTCAATATGTTTTATACTTAACTCCCAATCTCAATCTCAAATCTCATAGAAACATAAAGAGAATTGTTAGAGACTCAATATGTTCTATACTTAACTCCCAATCTCAATCTCAATCTCAAAATAATAATATATATGTAGTATGCTTTTCTCAAGAACATGAAACACAACCCAAAAATTTCCAACCATGAAATATCTCATATAACAATGATACTCATGTTCTTTCCACAACCAATATCTTTTCTCAACCAATTAGGGCTTTAACAACAATGCTTATAGACAAGGTTTAACCAACATCATTCAACTCAAAATTAACCTTGAAGCATTCAACCAATCACTACATGAAAAGGAAACTAGTAGACATCCTTTTCCCTCTAAAGATATTTGAAAAAAACAGCCACCAACATAAATCACCAATGCAAAGAATAACTTGCTCAAATCAATCTCAATGGAGTAAGCCCAAATCATGTATCAAGTAAAGCATTAACTTGATCAAAACAACCTCTATGGAAGCAACTCAACCATCAATCTCAAAACAGCCAACTAAGGGTTTCAACAACTCAAAGAAAGTAGCAAGACTTACTAACATAAACCCTAGTGTAAAAATGCTTCCTCTTCCTCAACTAGAATTATGCATTCACCCAAAAAACTCGTCAATGATTTTAATGCATAAACAATCTTCAATATCCAGAAAATGGGATTTGCACCAACAAAAATACCTAGTAGACAACCTTTGCACTCCAAACTCAATTTTAGAAAATACACCATCAACAATATACATGGAATAAGTTGCCCATACCTTTGTTTTAGGAAGAAGAGAATAGTTCTTCAACCTGTTACCAACACCACCCTCAACTTTGCCACCAAGTTAGGGTTAGATCATAAAAGTAACCACAAAAATATTTATTCCATAAAACACCTTATGACTCCAATCCTTAGAAGTCAACTACCAAAAATATAAAGCATACAAACAATATATCCTTTTACACCTTTTTTCTCCAAATTAATTAAACCATGCTCAAGGAATAATAGCTTCTAAGCAAATCTCACTCAACAATCAAGCCAAAAATCTCAACCACACACTATCAACCTTATATCTCCAAAGAAGCATTTAACCTTAAAAATAATTTTAAATAAATATGCCCAACCACTTATTCTTTAACAAAATGTAGATTTTATTTAAAAAACCTTACCAAAAAAATGCTTTCAAAAATTGCGGGTCAATAGTGCCTCCGAAAAAATTGGAGCGCAAAAACTCTTCTCACACTCCACGACGGGAGTCGAACGCTTGACCTCCCTTCAAGCGCCTTCGTAGAATAGTCATTGCCACTAGGCCAACGGTGCTATATTGAAGGTTAGCAAGAGTCTCCTTCTCCTTAACCCTTTGGCGGTGGATAAACATGGTGAAAAAAATGATAGCCATAGCTTTTACTTCCTAACTTTTGCGCAATTCAAATTTCTTTCACGCCATTGCTTTGGACTATAGGTTATGGCTTACATAGCCAAACTTCCATGCTATGCACGACGTCGATGGGAGGATAATTCAAAATTTTTGAATTAATATTATTTTTGCACCTTCGAAACAACTTTAGGGTTTATGAAACCCTTTTGATTATTTAAAAAATAATCAAAGGTCTTTTAGACTTTAGACCTTAGGTGGAGAACCCATTAAATTATTAAAATAATTTAATCACTAAATCAAATAAATAATTAATTAAAAAACCTTAAAAAGGTTTTATTAATTAAGTTATTTAATTAATAAGTGTCTCTAGCCTTTGCATTAAGTTGAGAGTGGTTTTGAGAAAAACCCTTAATGCATCCACCTAGTTTTAATAAAAACCCTTAAACATGCCATGGTTTTGATAAAAACCTTTGCATCTGCCACATGGAATCTCTCCAGAATATTCTAGAAAATATTCTTTGGAATCTTCAATCTTTGAATCCAATAAATCCTCTTGACATTAATGCCAGTTCCTTTTGACATCAATGACAACTCATAGACAAGAAGCTAGGATCTCAAACCCAAAATTGCCAACAATTAAGGCTGGCAAGGGCAACGAGATTCTTGTTGGTAATGACCTCCAACAAGTTTTCTCGAGGGTTACCTATGGTGTCTAGGGCATATATTGGTGGATGGAAATGATTGCCACCATCACCAAATATCAAGAAATGGTTGGTGATGAAATCTAGCCACTACTATTTTAGAGTGAGACTTGTCGTGTGTGATTGATTCTTTAAATTTACTATTCTTTATTGTGTTCAAACAATGCTAAATATCACCAATTTTACTCATCTAAATCAGAATCAAATATCAAAACGTAAATTTCACCTAAAGAGCATGAAGTACATCGCTCAAAACACCCTACCTAAATAGCAACTGGAGGGTTTTTCCACCTCTCTACCAAAGGATTCACCCTAGGGCAAGATTAGTTTTTGGGTCTGAATATTGTTCCTATTTAGATATGTAAAATAAGGTAGTATTTAACTCCTAAAAATGTAGATTCTAATAATGCTCTTTAGTTTCAAATGTAAACAAAATATGCAAGTAATCACACAAATTTACAAATTTTAAAATAGAAAATTTAAACTATGTGAATGTATGCATGAAAAATCCTAAATGCAATCTACTATGAATTCTTTTTTATATTACTTAATTTATATTCTTTTTATATCCCAGAATCTAAAAATATCATACCAAAATGAAATACGTAAATTGCAAAATTGAAATTAGGGTTATGGGACTTACTCCAAAGCCTACGCTCTACATCAAATCACTGCTAGGCATAGGTGGTAACCTATGCAGGTGCAATAGGGTGCTTATGTAGGCATATAAAGGTGCTTGTGATGGTCAAAAGTCACCACAAAATGCCTACGCAACTTTTGCTACTACTACAAAATTATTCAAAAACCCTAATCGGTGGAATCAGTGAATGTTTTACTTCTAAAAAACCTATAATAGATAGAAACAAAATGAAATCAACAAAGTAAATTATATTAATAAATTAAACCCTTGTGGGGTCCCACCATGATCACCATTTTTAGAGCTAAAAATGTGATACTATGAAAGCAATAAAGAAATCAACGCAAAGAGATAAATAACTGCGCAAAATAGAATATATTTCAATAAATGAGGGGGGGAGCTAAAAAAATCCTTATTACAATTATTCTACCTTAACAGAGTTGATTTGATACAATGGATAAATTTCTAGGGTTCTCAAAAACCCTATCTATACAAAAATGAGTGTCTTCAACTATGCTTCACTCCCAACAAAATGAGTGGGCTTGTGAGATATCCTATTTTGGGCCACTCTAACTTTAGTAGCTATCCAATATTTAATGAGAACCTATAGATTTGCATACACATAAATAGACAAGGGGATTAGTAATACATATAAGGGCTCCATAGTGTGAGACCCTCAACTATCAAAAAACCCTAACTACAAATGAATACAATAGCATACAAAACCTACATATTATGTAATGAAATAAAAACCAATGGTGATTCACCTTGTTAAACTTGATGATGTTTCATTGTAGATTCATTGGTATGATTCCCTAATAGCAGTAGTAGATGTGATGCAACAAATTTTGTAGAGCATTTATGATGACGATAGGCTTTGGCAGGTGCTTGGAAGGCTATGGCATGAGCTTGATAATCTCTAGAATGAGCCTATAGAATATGACAATCTTTGGTAGGAACTTAACAGGCTTTGGAAAGAACTTTGCAGGCTCTATAATGAGCCTATAATTCTTTGTAAGGCACCTATTGGTTAGGGTTTGATATATAATATTAGATCATGTGGGTGGAAAGGATGCAGTAGATGGGCTACAGTGGCGATAATATAAAATGGAGGTGGAAGTGGCTAGAATGGTGGAAGTACTATGGAAAGCTAGGGTTTGAGTCAGATCTCACAAGTAGATTTGACCATTGGGATCTTCAGGGCTCTACAACCTTCTGCTTCACAAGGACTTCTTCAAAAATCTCTCCAAGGGCAAGAATATTCTTAGGTAAAACCATTCTAGGAGTTGAGCATTGCAAATGTTCCTATTTATAATCAAGCCTAGGATTTTCTTAGGGTTTTTAGCTTAACACTTTTTATCGTGTGGCTAAGATTAAATCAAATCCTAAGGCTAAGATTATATTTTAAGTGTGGCATGATTAATGAATATGGATGGCTAATATTAGATTAAATCGGATGGCTATGGTTAATTGAGCTTATAAATATATATTTTATAATAAATATATTATAATATAATATAAAATATTATATTAAAATATAAAATAATATAAAATAAACCCAAGTGAGTCGAAAAGTTATGGGAAAGGGCTAAAGTGGGTCTTTTGAAAGCAAGAAATGCTTATAATGGTTAAATGGATGGTGGTAAGGGTGTATGGTGGACAAGTGGGTGGTAGTATGGTTAGGATGAAGGAGAAATGGCTAGGATTTGGTGTCTACATATTGCACAATCCAAAGGGCAGGATTATGTAGGTGAATGTCCCCCATGGGTATGTAAACATCATTTTATCCTAGTCTTCCTCTCCAATATAGATTTGGTTATATTTGCTAAACCCATCCATAAAGGAGAAGTACTTTCTCCTTGATAGTGTATCCAAGACTTGATCAATGAAAGGTAGTAGGAAATGATCTTTCTTGGTTACCTTGTGTAGACACCTAAATCATGTAAATCAGATAAGACTACCAGCACATTACATATACCCTCTTATCGACAACATATGACCCTATTGGGCACCTCTCTAGGTGTGCAAAAGGCTTCCAAAACCCTCCAAAAATTAGTTTGGAGGTTTCCTACCAGTTTGGGGCAGTGATGGGGCCCCTCTAGTGACTGTCCCACCTAGGGATAGTCATAGTTGGTGACCGTCCCACCCAGGGACAACCATCAGCAACCATCCTTGGGTGGGATGAACCCTAACTAGACCCTTGAAAAAGTCAAAGGATGCACTAAATGGTAATCAAATACTACCATTAGCATGTCCAATCACCCCATATTGATTGGGGTCCTGCTAATGGATTACAAGGCAGTATATTGGGAGACCCAAAGAGGTAAACTTTCCCTCCTCAATCAATGACATGATTAGGACAAGTGGCATCACTTGCCTCACATGGAAAATATACCATTTGGCCCTAGATGCCCTTTTGGGCTATAAAATGAGGCCTAAACCCTAATTCCAAGGGGGGAGGAGAATAGAATTTGGAGCAATGAATTATTGTCAAATTAAATCTTGCCCAAACCTTTGCTAACACATACCTCACCCTGGCCTTAAAACTTCCTTTGCTTGGAAGGCAATTTTAGGGGCAACTGGGATCAATCCGTTCAACCAAAACAAGCCAAATTGAAAAACCTTTTAGCCCCATATGTTGAAAACACCCTCAACCTATTTTGGACCAATTTCCAAGGACATAGGTGACAAAATTCAAGCAGTTTTATGACCGCCCCACCTAGGGACGACCAGCAGTTAGCCCATGGCACACCTAGGGATGACCACAAAACAGGTTGGAATTTTAGAGAAATTCCTCCATAGTCCCCTTTAGAATGTTTAGAAGGACCTCTGGTCCAAATTTGAGGTAGTTTGGAGGAGTTTTGATGCAGGTTTGGTGATCCCCAATGTTGCAGGTCTACATGGCTCACCCCGGAGTGGCCAACAGTTTAGCATAGTTTCACCTTACAACTTTATTTCAAATCCATTTATTTGTATTTAGAAAATATTAGAATATACATATTCTCAGTGTAGATCAATTTTTATGTATGTATATCATCTTGTTTGGTTGTAGCATTTGCATATTTTACTATATTTCTTATGCTATCTTCATTCTATGAAACATGTGCTATTAACCCCATTGTAGTCCCTTGTGTGTAGGTGTAGGTGTTCTACATATAATGAAGGAGCTAAGAAGACTAGAATAATAGGTTTAAGGATATCTCTCAATCATGGGATGCAAAATTTACAAATACTAAACCATAGTTTACATCGCTTTGAGGCCCCTTTCAAGGGACTAGATCCCTTGAAACTTTGTAATGTTGAATGTATCAATTTGTAAAAGGCCCTCAAGGGGATGTTGTAATATCACATTTGAAGCCACTAATGAATGAATAAGAGGATAAATCCACCATTTGATTATACACTTTGCTTCATTTTCATAGGTTACAAGTTTATATGCTTTTCCTTCTTGAATGCTTTTAACTATTTTACATTGCAATGAAATGCCCTTAAGGTGGTGTAGTAAATTTTGTATCTTCATTGGTGATCATAGTATCTAATATTTTTAAGTCTCCCCCTCTAGATGATGCTAATTTGAACCTTTTTTTTGGTTTTCTTTGTTGCAGGTACAGACCGCTCTGAGTAGAAATGACCTCTCTGCTGCTCCATGGCACTAGGTGAGATGGCCAGATCCATGGTATTGGGTGGGACAGCCCCCAATATGTGACCTTCCCTACTCGGGATGGACATAAAACTAGAGGGTTTCTACAAAAAATTACAGAAAAAACAAGTTTCAGGTTCATTTTTACACCCCTTTGCACTATCAATTTGAATTTTTACTATCAAAATTTGATAAATTTCAAATTTTTATTTCTTATTCTATGCATAGAAATGTTAAATTATTATTTCCAAAATCATGCATTAATTAGATCAGAGAAAAACAAAAGGAAAATACAGTAGAAGTTGCTACTTTTTGTCTAGTTTTCTTGATGGAAACTTGCCAAAAAGGTTAAGTTCATATAGGCTTTTAAGTTTTGTGCTTTCCTTTTTATGCTACTAATATTTCTGAAAGAAAAATGCACTTTCATGCATTTAGTCAAAAATCATTGAGTGCTTTATTGTTTTCTTTCAAATATTTTAAAAGGAACACACACACACCATGATCCACTTAAATGTTGGTGAGTTGGACTTCATTCCCAACCATTGATAGAGTTCAATGACGGTGGGTTTCATCTCCATCCATTGACTCAAATCCTATGAAACTTATTCTATTGGACAATACAGACTCCAAGATCCTAATAGTGCAAAATAGCGAACATTCCTCTTCGGAGGGGTGTATCACTATGCACGAGGTGCTAGGTGAGGATCGATAGGACCTATGCTCCCTGATCAAGTATGGATTTCATCTCCATACCTTGGTTGGTTCACGTGATTGGAATTTCACTCTCGATTGTTGAGATATGAGTATATAGGTGAAAACCACTTAAACTTTGAGAATATCATTCAAAAAAATATCAAAAACGAGAAAAGCATTTTCTTTACAAAGCAACACATATTGAAACACAACAAACAGTTTAGGATTTAGATATAAAAAAAATAAAACAAGATAATCACTTTTATGCTTGTGTGTCTCTATTGTTCATTTGTTTCAAATTCATATAAATTTTAAATAATATAAACACATAGTAGTTAGAGTATATAGCTATGGTATGTACCCGTAGCCAAGCCCATTAAGGGGTAGAAGCTATGGGCAATAGAGAAGAGGCTATAGAATGTCCTCATGTTGATCCTAGGGATAGGATTATTTCTCCCTAGAAATTGGCTACTCTTCCTAGTCGTAGACTGACTGATGAGTGGATGGTTACTCATAGAGAGTCAACTAGAGGATCTAGCTTACAGGGGACCCCTTTGCAGGGTACTCCTATAGGTCATAGTCCTATTTTGGTAAAGTATCTTCCTAATTCATATGCTACAAACATCTTCTTTCAAGAAGAGTCACCGTGCAATGAGGCACCTCCACATAGAGCAATACCATGCATTCACGTGCCTACTCGATCCTCTACTCCTAATCATATATAGGAGCAAGATCTCACACCTCGAGTAGGGTTGAACAATCATCTCAAGATTTCAAGTCACCCTACTCCAAGGTATCAAAATCACAATGAGTATGATACTCATCAAATTAGGTGACCTTATTTTGCATTACCTTACCTTGTTTACAAGTGAAGACCTATGGAACATCCATATTATCCTAATTAAAATGTGTCAACAAAAGCATGTTGTTCCTATGCACCAATATTATTTTAAAATATTTGTTTAGGAGAGAGCCTCAAGTCAATGTGACTGCCCTCGACCAAGGGAAGCACATAATTGATCTCAAAGAGCCTCCTGAATAGGATAGACAATAAGGAAATCATGATAAGTTACATAGACCTAATACAGCTGATCAAATTAATAATTTGGTCCAGAGATATCCTAATCGCCAATCTGAGTTTAATCGACTTAGGTTGGATAAACATCACTTAGATCTCTTAGAGCAATGACAACAAATAGAGAAATAAAATCTTGAACGACAAATTAAAGAAAATTTACGTCATGGAGTTGTCACTCCAAGTATGTGTAGACAAGAGGCTCACTCGAGGCAACCAAATTTTCAACAAGATAGGTCTCTAGACCTAATCCTAAATGCACAGAAATAGAAAACAGAATTCTGAATGAGAAGAAGAAGTTTTCGGGACCCAAAATTTAAACTATGTGAATGTATGCATGAAAAATCCTAAATGCAATCTACTATGAATTATTTTTTATATTACTTAATTTATATTCTTTTTATATCCCAGAATCTAAAAATATCATACCAAAATGAAATACGTAAATTACAAAATTGAAATTAGGGTTATGGAAATTACTCTGAAGCCTATGCTTTGCATAAAATCACTTCCAGGCATATGTGGTCACCTATGTAGGTGCAATAGGGTGCCTATGTAGGCATATAAAGGTGCTTGTGATGGTCAACAGTCACCACAAAATGCCTACGCAACTTTTGCTACTACTACAAAATTATTCAAAAACCCTAATTGGTGGAATCAGTGAATGTTTTACTTCTGAAAAACCTATAATAGATAGAAACAAAATGAAATCAACAAAGTAAATTAGATTAATAAATTAAACCCTTGTGGGGTCCCACCATGATCACCATTTGTAGAGCTAAAAATGTGATACTATGAAAGCAATAAAGAAATCAACGCAAAGAGATAAATAACTGTGCAAAATAGAATATATTTCAATAAATGAGGGGGGGAGCTAAAAAAATCCTTATTACAATTATTCTACCTTAACAGAGTTGATTTGATACAATGGATAAATTTCTAGGGTTCTCAAAAACCCTATCTATACAAAAATGAGTGTCTTCAACTATGCTTCACTCCCAACAAAATGAGTGGGCTTGTGAGATATCCTATTTTGGGCCACTCTAACTTTAGTAGCTATCCAATATTTAATGAGAACCTATAGATTTGCATACACATAAATAGAAAAGGGGATTAGTAATACATGTAAGGGCTCCATAGTGTGAGACCCTCAACTATCAAAAAACCCTAACTACAAATGAATACAATGGCATACAAAACCTACATATTATGTAATGAAATAAAAATCAATGGTGATTCACCTTGTTAAAATTGATGATGTTTCATTGTAGATTCATTGGTATGATTCCCTAATAGCAGTAGTAGATGTGATGCAACAAATTTTGTAGAGCATTTATGATGACGATAGGCTTTGGCAGGCGCTTAGAAGGCTAAGGCATGAGCTTGATAATCTCTAGAATGAGCCTATAGAATATGACAATCTTTGGTAGGAACTTAACAGGCTTTGGAAAGCACTTGGTAGGCTCTATAATGAGCCTATAATTCTTTGTAAGGCACCTATTGGTTAGGGTTTGATATATAAGATTAGATCATGTGGGTGGAAAGGATGCAGTAGATGGGCTACAATGGCGACAATATAAAATGGAGGTGGAAGTGGCTAGAATGGTGGAAGTACTATGGAAAGCTAGGGTTTGAGTCAGATCTCACAAGTAGATTTGACCATTGGGATCTTCAGGGCTCTACAACCTTCTGCTTCACAAGGACTTCTTCAAAAATCTCTCCAAGGGCAAGAATATTCTTAGGTAAAACCATTCTAGGAGTTGAGCATTGCAAATGTTCCTATTTATAATCAAGCCTATGATTTTCTTAGGGTTTTTAGCTTAACACTTTTTATCGTGTGGCTAAGATTAAATCAAATCCTAAGGCTAAGATTATACTTTAAGTGTGGCATGGATTAATGAATATGGATGGCTAAGATTAGATTAAATCGGATGGCTATGGTTAATTGAGCTTATAAATATATATTTTATAATAAATATATATTTTATAATAAATATATTATAATATAATATAAAATATTATATTAAAATATAAAATAATATAAAATAAACCCAAGTGAGTCGAAAAGTTATGGGAAAGGGCTAAAGTGGGTCTTTTGAAAGCAAGAAATGCTTATAATGGTTAAATGGATGGTGGTAAGGGTGTATGGTGGACAAGTGGGTGGTAGTATGGTTAGGATGAAGGAGAAATGGCTAGGATTTGGTGTCTACATATTGCACAATCCAAAGGGCAGGATTATGTAGGTGAATGTCCCCTATGGGTATGTAAACATCATTTTATCCTAGTCTTCCTCTCCAATATAGATTTGGTTATATCTGATAAATCCATCCATAAATGAGATGTACTTTCTCCTTGATAGTGTATCCAAGACTTGATCAATATAGGGTAGTAGGAAATGATATTTCTTGGTTACCTTGTGTAGACACCTAAATCATGTAAATTAGATAAGACTACCAGCATATTACATATACCCTTTTATCGACAACATATGACCCTATTGGGCACATCTCTAGGTGTGCAAAAGGCTTCAAAAACCCTCCAAAACTTAGTTTGGAGGGTTCCTAGAAGTTTGGGGTAGTAATGGGGCCCCTACTAGTGACTGTCCCACCTAGGGATAGTCCTAGTTGGTGACCGTCCCACCCAGGGACAACCATCAGCAACCATCCTTGGGTGGGATGACCCCTAACTAGATCCTTGAAAAAGTCAAAGGATGCACTAAATGGTAATAAAATACTACCATTAGCATGTCCAATCACCCCATATTGATTGGGGTCCTGCTAATGGATTACAAGGCAGTATATTGGGAGACCCAAAGAGGTAAACTTTCCCTCCTCAATCAATGACATGATTAGGACAAGTGGCATCACATGCCTCACATGGCAAATATACCATTTGGCCCTAGATGCCCTTTTGGGCTATAAAATGAGGCCTAAACCCTAATTCCAAGGGGGGAGGAGAATAGAATTTGGAGCAATGAATTATTATCAAATTAAATCTTGCCCAAACCTTTGCTAAACACATACCTCACCTTGGCCTTGAAACTTCCTTTGCTTGGAAGGCAATTTTAGGGGCAACTGGGATCAATCCGTTGAACCAAAACCAGCAAAATTGAAGAACCTTTTAGCCCCATATGTTGAAAACACCCTCACCCTATTTTGGACCAATTCCCAAGGCCATAGGTGACAAAACTCAAGCAATTTTGTGACCGCCCCACCTAGGGACGACCAGTAGTTAGCCCATGGCACACCTAGGGATGACCACAAAATAGGTTGGAATTTTAGAGAAATTCCTCCATAGTCCCCTTTAGAATTTTTAGAAGGACCTCTAGTCCAAATTTGAGGTAGTTTGGAGGAGTTTTGATGCAGGTTTGGTGATCCCCAATGTTGCAGGTCTACATGGCTCACCCCGGAGTGGCCAATAGTTTAGCATAGTTTCACCTTACAACTTTATTTCAAATCCATTTATTTGTATTTAGAAAATATTATAATATACATATGCTCAGTGTAGATCAATTTTTATGCATGTATATCATCTTGTTTGGTTGTAGCATTTGCATATTTTACTATGTTTCTTACGCTATCTTCATTCTATGAAACAGGTGCTATTAACCCCATTGTAGTCCCTTGTGTGTAGGTGTAGGTGTTCTACATAGAAGGAAGGAGCTAAGAAGACTAGAATAATAGGTTTAAGGATATCTCTCAATCATGGGATGCAAAATTTACAAATACTAAACCATAGTTTACATCGCTTTGAGGCCCCTTTCAAGGGACTAGATCCCTTGAAACTTTGTAATGTTGAATGTATCAATTTGTAAAATACCCTCAAGGGGATGTTGTAATACCACATTTGAAGCCACTAATGAGTGAATAAGAGGATAAATCCACCATTTGATTATACACTTTGCTTCATTTTCATAGGTTACAAGTTTATATGCTTTTCCTTCTTGAATGCTTTTAACTATTTTACATTGCAATGAAATGCCCTTAAGGTGGTGTAGTAAATTTTGTATCTTCAGTGGTGATCATAGTATCTAATATTTTTAAGTCTCCCCCTCTGGATGATGCTAATTTGAACCTTTTTTTTTGTTTTCTTTGTTGTAGGTACAGATCGCTCTGAGTAGAAATGACCTCTCTGCTGCTCCATGGCACTAGGTGATATGGCCAGATCCATGGCATTGGGTGGGACATCCCCCAATATGTGACCGTCCCTACTCGGTATGGACATAAAACTAGAGGGTTTCTACAAAAAATTGCAGAAACAACAAGTTTCAGGTTCATTTTTACACCCCTTTGCACTATCAATTTGAATTTTTACTATCAAAATTTGATAAATTTCAAATTTTATTTCTTATTCTATGCATAGAAATGTTAAATTATTATTTCCAAAATCATGCATTAATTAGATCAGAGAAAAACAAAAGGAAAATACAGTAGAAGTTGCTACTTTTTGTCTAGTTTGCTTGATGGAAACTTGCCAAAAAGGTTAAGTTCATATAGGCTTTTAAGTTTTGTGCTTTCCTTTTTATGCTACTAATATTTCTAAAAGAAAAATGCACTTTCATGCATTTAGTCAAAAATCATTGAGTGCTTTAATGTTTTCTTTCAAATATTTTAAAAGGAACACACACACACCACGATCCACTTAAATGTTGGTGAGTTGGACTTCATTCCCAACCATTGATAGAGTTCAATGACGGTGGGTTTCATCTCCATCCATTGAATCAAATCCTATGAACCTTATTCTATTGGCCAATACAGACTCCAAGATCCTAACAGTGCAAAATAGTGAACATTCCTCTTTGGAGGGGTGTATCACTATGCACGGGGTGCTAGGTGAGGATCGATAGGACCTATGCTCCCTGATCAGGTATGGATTTCATCTCCATACTTTGGTTGGTTCACGTGATTGGAATTTCACTCTCGGTTGTTGAGCTACGAGTATATAGGTGAAAACCACTTAAAATTTGAGAATATCATTCAAAAAAATATCAAAAATGAGAAAAGCATTTTCTTTACAAAGCAACACATATTGAAACACAATAAACAGTTTAGGATTTAGATATAAAAAAAATAAAATGAGATAATCATTTTTATGCTTGTGTGTCTCTATTGTTCATTTGTTTCAAATTCATATAAATTGTAAAGAATATAAACACAGTAGTTAGAGTATATAGCTATGGTACATACCCGTAGCCAAGCCCATTAAGGGGTAGAAGATATGGGCAATAGAGAAGAGGCTATAGAATGTCCTCATGTTGAGCCTAGGGATAGGATTATTTCTCCCTAGAAATCGGCTACTCTTCCTAGTCGTAGACCAACTGATGAGTGGATGGTTACTCATAGAGAGTCAACTAGAGGATCTAGCTTATAGGGGACCCCTTTGCAGGGTACTCCTACAGGTCATAGTCCTATTTTGGTAAAGTATCTCCCTAATTCATATGCTACAAACATCTTTTTTCGAGAAGATTCATCGTGCAATGAGGCACCTCCACATAGAGCAATACCATGCATTCACGTGCCTACTCGATCCTCTACTCCTGATCATATATAGGAGCAAGAGCTCACACCTCGAGTAGGGTTGAACAATCATCTCAAGATTTCAAGTCACCCTACTCCAAGGTATCAAAATCATAATGAGTATGATACTCATCAAATTAGGTGACCTTATTTCACCTTACCTTACCTTGTTTACAAGGGAAGACCTATGGAACATCCATATTATCCTAATTAAAATGTGTCAAAAAAAGCATGTTGTTCCTATGCACTAATATTATTTTAAAATATTTGTTTAGGAGAGAGCCTCAAGTCAATGTGACTGCCCTCGACCGAGGGAAGCACATAATTGATCTCAAAGAGCCTCCTGAATAGGATAGACAATCAGGAAATCATGCTAAGTTACATAGACCTAATACAGCTGATCAAATTAATAATTTGGTCCAGAGATATCCTAATCGCAAATCTGAGTTTAATCGACTTAGGTTGGATAAACATCACTTAGATCTCTTAGAGCAATGACAACAAATAGAGAAATAAAAGCTTGAATGACAAATTAAAGAAAATTTACGTCATGGAGTTGTCACTCCAAGTATGTGTAGACAAGAGGCTCACTCGAGGCAACCAAATTTTCAACAAGATAGGTCTCTAGACCTAATCCTATGTTGCATCCTAGACCTCGTAGGCCTGAAAATAATGCATATGATATGCCAAACATAGATCACCTTCAAAAGGCATTAGTTCCTCCTTGTTGGCCCAAACTTGAAACACCTTATGGGGTTTATGATGATTTGGAACAAGATGAGAATTATGTAGAAGCACCTTATGGAGGTGTGGCTGATGTCAATCAACCACCCCAACCTAGGCTTATTATTCATCGTCCACCTCTACAAGTTCAAAATAATGAAGAGGAGATTAAATCCTCAGATGCGTATCAAGATTTTATTACATGCTTAGAAACTATAGAAGTTAGGATAGCTGGCAATGAGCTTCAAAAGCCTACTTTGCATCAGTTAAAGAACCAACCATTTCACCCATCCATTCCTTCCCCTATCTATCTTGAGGATTTCAAAATACCGAAATTTGATATATTAAAGGGCAAATAAAATGCTCAAGAGCACATTACTAGATTTATAAATTTGTGCTTCAACATATAGGACAATGATGCATTGATGCTAAGAAATTTCTTGAGTACCCTCATTGGTCCTACCATTGAGTGGTTCAACCAACTTCCAAAACATAGCATCTACACATTTGAACAATTTGATGATGCATTTTTGGAACGTTTCACCTTTAACAAAAAAATAAAGGTGACATTAACTGACCTCACAGGAATGAAACAAACCAAGGATGAGATGATCACTGACTATTGAAACAGGTGGCGAACAATTTTAGCTAAGTTACCCTATCTATTTCCAGTGGCTGAATTAACTCGTTTGTTCTCAAATATTTTATTGAAATCCATCTCTTTGATATTGCAATTATAGCAATACCCTACCTTGGAAGAAGCTCTAGCATAGGCTAGAAACATAGAAGAAATCAAAATCCAAGAGGGAGAAATAACAAAAACCTCACAAGGAGTGGACAAATAATCCTAAGAATAGCTCAACATCTACAAATTTGGCTACAATAAATCAAGTGGCCATAAATGTTCCTACGCATCCTAAAATTATGCCTCCCCAAAAGGTGAACTATCAGGCTCAACCTCCTCCTACAAATTATAACAATAATGGTATAGTGAACCAAGGACAAAAAAATATCACCCTCAGTGATAATTTACTCCTATCACTGAATCCATGGATTCTCTTTTCGATTAATTTTGGGTTGCAAATATGGTTAACTTACCAGATATCAAACCCAATGATCTGGAAATTGGTAAACCCAAGCTTATGGGATGTTGAGAAGATCAGTATTGTAAGTTTCATCCGCAAGGTGGCCATGATTTATAATCGTTCTATGGTTTTAAACACTTAGTACAAGACATGATTGATAGGAATGAGCTTATAGTAGATGCT
Source organism: Wollemia nobilis (assembly GCA_028583015.1). NCBI lineage: Eukaryota > Viridiplantae > Streptophyta > Pinopsida > Araucariales > Araucariaceae > Wollemia > Wollemia nobilis. The sequence continues at coordinate 3,499,123 of JAQPPZ010002979.1, forward strand.
CTAGTAGCTCCTACCAATAAAAAAATGGGTATTTTCAAATACCCTTTACCAACTCACAAGGTACAAGCAATGCCTGCTAAACCAATGAATGAGATGAACCAAAAACATCTTGTTCAAGGGTATGTTGGGATGGTTAGTATTGTGACTAGGAACAAGAGATATCCAAGTCAAGTCACATAGCCTATGACTTCAAATAATGTTCCAAATACGTCATAAACTACACCACATGTGGTGCAGGGCCTTCCTTCTAGGCCAACAGTGACAATTAAGATCAAGATTGCACAAATCTTGAGGACCACATCAACATGATTGTCCATCTATAAGTTGATCCAAAAATCATCTCCACATTGGGATGCCTTGATGGATATTTTAAAATCCATAGAGTTGCAACCGTAGGACTCCAACTCATTCAAATATTTTGTGGGACATGTGCAATAGTGCAAAGAACCAGTCATACAATTTCATGAGCATGAGCTAAAATAAATAGCCAGTGATGTGGTAGATCCTCCTTTACACATCATTGCATGTATAAATGAGATACCATACAAGAGATTGCTTATAGAAACTGGGTCCTCAAGTAACATCATACCAACTAAAGCACTAAATCATATTAAATTTCTAGCATCTCATGTTGTGGCATCAACTTACACTCTTCGTCCTTGGGAGATCATTTCTCCATATACATGATAGATCAGGGTCTTTCCAGTGATGTTTCCCAACCCCATGAAGTGTGGGAGAGCTCACACACCTTGCAATCTGAAAGTGAGGAACAAGACCAATTTCCTCCTCATAAATGGATGAGTGATACTGAAGATGATTATGGCATCATACCCATTAACTACCATATCTCAGATGATGAATACGAGCATGTGTTCCCTTTGGATGATGAGGATGAATATTTTCTTTGTATTTTATTCCTCGTCCAATAACCCATATGACACTAGCTACTGCCTCGTGAAGATCAGGCTCACCCTATTTCACAAAGGCCACTACCAATTATCCCACTTCCACCTGAGCCACACCCGTGAGTTATGAGACAACATTAGGTCTCTACACCCACTTTCCCTAGAGTAGGATATCATGTATCCATCAACATGATTTCCATAGATTTAATGACACCATTGGTGAATCTGAATAACCCATCCAAGCAATTGCATCTTGATTTAGAGGTAATTGAATTTGATCAGGGAGATTCTTCTCCATTGCCCTTAGAGTATTGGCCTTGTGATGAAATGTTACAACCATTTAACTTTTCTTAAATAACTATTTAGGATGTTTTTCAAGCTGAGGTTGACCCTGAATTTCCTATGGAAGAAGCAAACCTAGCTGATGAAATTCACTTAATTTCCACCCCACACCAATTGGAGGATGGGCCTCACATGTCGATTAAGCCAAAAATTGACAAGGATATCAGTACAGATCTCGATAATCCCCATACCATTAAATTAGGGGAAGTCTTCTCCCTAAGTGAACAAGATGATTTCATAGCTCCATTGAAAGCAAGGATTAAAGATTTTTCTTGGTTGTATAAATATATGCTAGTACTAGACCCAAATAAAGTCATGCATAATCTTACATTAGACCCCAAGATCAAACCTATTAAGCAAAAGTTACAAAAAATGCACCCAATAGTTGCCTTAATGGTGAAAGATGAATTGCAAAAGTTGTTGGACATTGATATCATCATCTCAGTAGATTATCTACCATGGGTTTCAAACACGGTTCTTGTAAAAAAGTCTTATGGGAGGATTCGCATTTGCATCGACTTTCGAGATCTTAACAAAACAAGTCCTAAGGATGAATTTCCCTTACCTAACATCAATGCATTGGTAGATGCAACAGTAGGACATGAAATGTTATCCCTAATGGATGGATTTTTTGGATATAATTAGATTTGTATTAATCCAGAAGACCAAATCAAAATGGTGTTCACAACACCTTGGGGGACATTCTGTTACAAGGTCATGCCTTTTGGCCTTAAGAACATTGGTGCTACCTACCAACGAGCCATGACATATATCTTCCATGACTACATGAACAATATTTTGGAAGATTTATTGGAAAAATATTTATTATGCCATGAACATCTCAATGTACTGTGTAAGATCCTAGATCGCCTCATAGAGCACAATGTTAGACTTAATCCCAAAAAGTGTGTCTTTGATGTTACATCTAGTACAATTTTTGGATTCATAGTCTCCAAGAGAGGCATAGAGGTAGATCCCAACAAGGTCAAGATAATATTAGAAATGCCTCCCCCAAAAAACTTTAAACAACTACGTAGTTTGCAAGGAACTATCGCATCCATAAAATGCTTCATAGCGTAGTTATCAGATAAGTGTTGACCCATGAATAAGTTGCTACACAAGGGGGTCTCATTTCATTGGGACGAGGAGTGTCAAAATGCCTTTTATGAGATAAAATAATACTTGGATTTGAAACTTGTATTGGCTCCACCATGACCAGGAGTGTCATTCTATTTATATATCTCAGCTACTAAGTTAGCTTTGGGTACCATGTTGTCCCAAAAGAATGAATTTCACAAAGAACATGCTACCTAATACATCATCCACACACTTGTGCTACATGATGAGAAGAACATATCATAATAGTTGCATGGCAAAGTGGATAATATTATTGATGGAATTTGACCTAGAGTTCATTGGACATAAATCTATCAAAGGACAGGTCATAGTCGATCAACTAGCAGAGGCTCCTCTACAGGATGATCAGCCTCTAAATATAGAACTTCTCGATGATGGAGTATTTCAAATTTTAGAATCACCTGATTCTACAGAGCTTGAGTCACATGCAGACATAACTCTATTCATCAATGGTTCCAAGTGCGAACGATGTGGTGGTGTAAGTATCATGTTTTTCACACCACAAGGGCCTCCCATACCTCTTTTTTTAAAACTTGATTTTCCTTGTACCAACAACAACACTAAGTATGAAGCTCTCATAATAGGACTTTAGATGGCAATCACTATGAAAATAGCAAAGTTAAACATTTTTTGTGATTCCTTGCTCATAGTTAATTAGGTAAAAGGGATTTTCCAGTGTCGATATCCCATATTGCAAGCCTACAAAGCCCTAGTGGACAAACTACTAGTCAAATTTTAATGGTATGATATAGAGGCACTCCCTTGTTCATATAATTGTTTTGTGAATACAATGGCTTCCTTAGGGTCACTAATCCTGCATGACCCTTTAGATGATATCACAACTATCCAAGTAAAAATGCTAGCACAAGCTGTGACTGAGCATGAAGAGCATAAGGCTATACCAATTTTTCACATGATTCATATTGAGCCTTCTAATGAAAGGTTCTCTCAACTACACCAATATTTGAATAATGTTAACTAGGGGACTTTGTTCTCTCATAATAATTTTGATACTAGCACAATGCTATATCTCCAATTGTGCTCTCAATCAACATTTGCACGAGACAACCATCAAAGGGATAACACAATTCATAATATTGATGCTTATTCAAAGAAATATTGGGCCATCCAGATTAAATATTATCTTAAACTAGGTAATATTCCACCTGGATTGTCTCACGTCGCAAAGCGAGCATTCAAGAAAAAGGTGGAAAATATGTCTTAATAGGAGACATAATGTATCATCAGAGTTATGAAGGTATTATCCTTTGATGCTTAGACTCATAGGAGTCATCTTGGGCCATAACCCAAGCACATGATAGTACATGTGGTGGCCACTATAGTCGTATGGCCATCACTGAGCACATTCTTCGCATGGGCTATTATTGGCCAAATTTAGAGCAATATTTTTGTGCTTACGTTAAGAAGTGTGTGAAGTGTCAACACCATGTAAATTTAACACACGTACCTTCATAGGCCTTACAATCGATTCAATCGGTCTGGTCATTTGCACAATGGGGATTTGATTTAATTGGGAAAATCTTACCTGCCTCATCATGTCATCACAGGTTTATCATAATGGCAATCGAATATTTCACAAAATGGGTGGAAGCAATTCCCCTTACCACAATGACTGGACCTCGCATTACAGAGTTCATACTACATAACATTATATGTCATTTTGGTATTCCATTCAAAATAGTATCGAATAATGAAACACCCTTTAAAAATAAGGATGTGCATGCATTAACAACAAATTATAACATAAAGCATAGATTTTCCATGTCCTATTATCCATAGGCCAATGGGAAAGTAGAGGCATCAAATAAAATAGTAGTAGCCATCTTGAAGAAAACCATTTAGGAAAATCATAAATATTGGCATAATAAATTACCTCTTGCCCTTTGGGCCTATCACACTAGTATTCGAACACCCATTGGGGCAACTCCATTTTCACTAGTGTATGTTTTTAAATCCATCATGCCTCTGGAGTTATATATTCTATCACTACGCATTTCCATGCAAGAATTCATCGATGATGATATAGCTAGGCAAGCTCGGTTAGATCAGTTAACATTGCTTGATGAACGACGTGTGAATGCCCTCGAGCATCTACGTGTTTATCAAGATCATATTAAGAGAGCTTACAACTTGAAAGTACATTAGATATACTTTCAAGTAGGTGATTTAGTTCTAAATAAAAACCAGCAAAACTCAAAATTTTCCTCCAACTTACAAGACAAATTTGCAGCAACTGGCTAGGTCCATTCATCATTACACATCAGATTGAACCTGGAACTTATCGCCTAGCATCCATCTAAGTAAATGAAGAACCTGAACCCATGAATATAAGTCATTTATGAACATTTCATGCTTATATCACCAATAAAATACCCCTAGGAAGTCGTAGAAACTTTCTAAATGTCGTTGCCCACCTAGGTCACCCTGAAAGCTCCTAGTGGTTTTTGACTATCTAGGTCACATAAAAAAAGCTCCTAAACTATATACGATAGTATAGATCAACCTTAAATGCTCCAAAGGCATCCATAAGCCCTTTGGTCATAATAAAATTCCTCTAGGCAGTCGTAGATACTTTCTATGTGTCGTTACCCACCTAGGTCACCTTAAAAGCTCCTAGCAGTTATTGATTGTTTAGGTAAAAAAAAAGCTCCTAGTGTAGCGACCCTGGGGTGCACGCACTACTCTTAACTCTACTTGTGATGTTATTACTATACCAAAAATGAAGCTAAAATATTACAAGAAAACATATAACATGAAAATGACAAAGAATGGATCTTTCATTAATATTGAACCTCGGTTACATTTCGGTCCCTCTTAGGGATACCCATCTTGATACAATTATTTACAAGTGGATGAAGAGATGTATCCTTTTGCAAAAGGGTAGCATGCTCTAAAATGCTTCTCGGTTCTACACACACAAATTTTTGAGGACTTAAAGATGCCTCCTTCTCCAAGTATGTCTCCTGGATGGATCCTCTTGCTCTCGTATGTTGTGGATTATGTCTCGTGAACCTATGGCCCTGTATGCAATTCAAACAATAATACACATTTAGCTATCCAAGATTGCCTCCTTGGATAAGGTTGTTAGTAATCAAATAATGTAATGGAACTATGATAAAATAATGCCATGAAATCATGTAAATCTAAGCTAATGATATAAGAAAATAAGATAAAAGATGCTATGTCTATTTAAGCTAAGACTGCGGGCCACTGTCCAAGACATCGGCCACTAAAGAAAACCTTGCTCTTCTTGCCCCAAAGATATGGGTCAAATACTATGATATGATGTTGAAGAAAGTAGGTGTTGTGCCCTTTGATTTGTCAAAGCTCCGTTGCACACATGATCCCAAAGAGAACTCTCTTTCTGAAATGATCTCCTGTATGTAATTTGGGTCTCTATATGTCATATATGGATCATGTGTCTCTCTATGTCATATATTGATCATGTGTCTTTCTTGGTGCTCTTAGGCTTACACATTTTATAGTGTGAAACCCTAGGTCTATGTCCAAGCCCTAGAAATGAATTTCTCATGCGTAGTGCAAGTTAGCATGAGAAGCCTTTGTCTATTGTCTATATTTTAAGGTCAGTTAACTGAAATCTAACTGCCAACTTGAGTCTTCTATGCAAATTTTTCATTATCATGAGAAGCTTGTTTATGCTTGAAGGTTATTTAACTAAGTCTAAATGCAAATTCAAGTCTCCTATGTGAACTAGTCATGAAAAGGAATGCAAAGTCACTCTTACTCACCTTTATTGCATGTAGAATGCCACTTTCACCCGAGATTGGGCCTGTTTGTCGGAAAATCACTTCTTATGGCTCAGCTACTATCATCTATAGTGGATATGATCTGGCCACTGTCACCTATAGCAGCTAAGGTTTGGCCACTCTAGGCTTGAGTGGCTAGAATCTGGTTACTTTTGGCTTGAGTGACCAAGCTTAGATGGCTTGAAAAGGCCCCAAATGAGTGGTGAGAACCACTATTGGTGCTTGGAAAGTCTAATATTATGTCTTATGATCTTATGAGTATGTCTATGTAAGTAGCTCCCCTAAGCATAACATGATTTAGGTGTCTAGAGATGCCCCTTTTTGTGATGCACTATGTGGAAAACACAACACTAAGAAAAACGTAGACTGATTTGTTAGTAGGGTGTATGGTGATAAATGGTCTAATCAACGTCGAATGGCCCAATCATGCAAGATGGCATGCATACCTTGACTCATTGCCTCAACATTTTGAGGACTTAGCCTAGTGGTTTTTGCATGTTAAATTACACTCATTCCTTAAACTCAATCGGCTAGCTTCAGCTGCTACAACAATTTCAATCGGTAGAAGAGATACAATTGAAGATGTCATGTCTGCTTACGTTCCCAAAAAAAAAGGGAAATTTGTGATTGTTGTATGAAATGATTCAAAGGACAAACATGATTTTTCTATGATCAAGTGATATTTTGTTGATTTTGATTATGATTAAGTTGAATTTTTGAACTACTTCTTCACACAATGGATTGGTGAAGAAATGATAATGAATGAAGCGACAAGTCACTTGACCAATATGACTAATTTGGTTCCTTTCTAGCATTTTTTGTTTTCAATGGGAAATCCCACATCCAAGTGTGATTCCAATTGCTTATGATAATCATCCATCCCTATCCCAAGGAACGGTTCGGCTATCAACATCCTTCTTAGGGATTTAGGATGAGTGATTCTGTTTATATTTAGATTGTATCACTTTGACTTAATGTTTTTGATGTCATAGGGGAATTAGAATGACTCCTTTGCACCCATGGAGTAGTCCAACCATATTGAACTTCTTTGGGTTTTAAGGGTGACATATCATAATTCCAAAATGATTTGCTTTTGCCCAAACTGGCCTTATGGTTGCCTACTCATCTCACCGAAATACATGGAGTGCAAATCATTGTAATCATCGAGTGTATAGAGTAGGTAACTGGATACGAGGCCTACTTGAGATTGTGATTTAATGTGATTTTTTTTGTTTTGAATATTTTTATGATCTTAAACCATCAAAGTATGATTATTTTCTATTTTTGTTATGCCCTCATTGAAGGAATTGCTTAATTTTGACCTATGGGCTTGGTCGTTGTCAGGTCTAGTGGCCTCTGATTTCTTGCCTTTAGCTGCTGTCGCCTTGAGCAGCCAAGAATCTCAGGCCACTGACGTAATCAATGGCCAAGGCATAATTAAGGAAATATAAAACTTGCAATTCTAGGGTTTTGAACTATCATTTTTACTATTGAAGATTCTATTTTCAGAGCTCTAGTGTAGTGGTGACGATCGTGACTTTGAAACTTTGTTGGTGTTGAGGACATGGCTACATGAGGTGAGACATCAGCTACTGGAGGAGCTAAATCTTCTCGGGTATTTCTCTTCAAAACCCTAGCTCTCTTTTCTTTACTTAAGTAAAATTTAACTCCACTAAGAAATGAGCAAAATGAACATCACTAAACCTGTTGGCAACGAACAAACTCCGTAATTAGGCTAGGTTCCTTTTTGCCATTGTGGTTTGGTCTCCAATTTTGCAATCTATCCATGGCTTTATCCTAGGTTTTCTGAAAATTTTCCATTATTCCCCTGCTATCACCATTTTGGGAATTCTCAAAATTAGCTTAGTTTCGATGCTTGGGTAGGGGATTTGTTTTCCAATTTGTTTGCTTTCCCTCTCTTTTGTTGCTTTGATTAAGTTATTTTGTCAATTGTAATAATTTTTTTTATTTTCTAGCCAAGGGTTCATGGGTTTGTCATGTCACCCCTTGGTCGTTGTCACTCAGAGTGGCCGGCTCTAAGCCACTGTCACTCAGAGTGACCAAGCTTGAATCCCAATGGTCAAAAATTTGACTGTTGGGCCTTGGATGTTGTTGCCTCCAATGTCTAGGTTTCAGCCACTGGAAGTGATAGCGGCTAAATCTTGAGCCTTGTTTTTGCCTTTTATGTATTTATTTTATAATTTTTTTTTGAATTTTTTCTTTTCTTAGGTGCAATTTATGCTTCATTTTCTTAGATTTAGAGTAACTCATACTCTTTTGCACCATTTTCATATTTATTATGAATTATACCTTAGATGCATTGTAGTTATGTTTTGTTTTTCTTCTGCTTTATTTAGATCCTCACTGCTCAGGCTTGGGACCCAAAGCTCCTACTGGACTTACTTCCTAGATTTTATGACACTAATTGGGAGTGGTTTAAGGCCCATGGGCTATAGTATGTTATCAAGTTGCCCCACATTATGGTTTACTAGGCTTATCTTATGGATTTAGCCCACTGTTGGGACCCATGGACCAACACCTTCCACCTTCCATCTAGCTACATGACTATCACACCATAGGATGTGTACAAGATCTTTCAGATCCCATTTGATGGGGTGCCCATTGTTTTATCAACCACTAATGATCATGTGGCTATCTATGATAGGGTGTTTGGGGTATGTTCTACATAGGCTCTCTTGGAGACTATATCTGGGGGAGTATCTATCAATACTTGGTATGATGCTTAGGTTTTCATAGCGAGGCATGTTGTGTTGCTAATGGTGATCAGCAACGTTCTTATCCTGGACTTCTCAAGTTTGAAGTTGCCTTGGAACCTCCTAGAGATGGTTCTAGACCTACTGGATAGTGAGGAGCCTATAATCTATGCATGGGGTAGATAACTATTGGCTTAGTGCTATGATGAGTTGTACGACATCCTTTGATGGGGATGCATAAGCATTGCTTGTAGTTTTCTCTTACAGGTTTGAGGATGGGAGCACATTAAGGTAGATCGCCCTAAGGGACTCCTAGCTAAGATTACATCTATTGAGGCTCAGACACAATTCTATGCTACTAGATGGGCTCACAAGTATGAGGAGCGTAAGAGCGGCAATTTTGTAGGGGAGTTGTCCCACTACACTGATGCTTTTACCAGACTGTTAGCTAGAGATGTCATGTGGTAGCTGTACTATGAGTGTCTGGTTTGGGATAATCTAACTAGTTTTACTGCTAAGAAACAATGTGAGCGATGGCTCGTTGGCTGTAATATTTCCATTCAAGAGTATTTCTTCTACTCTTGGGTTCTTCTTTAGTACAAATTGTAGTAGGATGTGCCCTTGGTACCATTCTTGTACAATAATCTCATAGCAAAGAGGAAACTACCTCTACAATAGGTCATAGAGCTTGTAGATGATGAGGATGCCCCAGTCGTATAACCTACAGTGGTTGGGGGAGTTATAGAGGCCTACTCTTAATGGTGGGGTGATCTAATATGGCATTGCATCAATAGCCTAGGGCATGAGGATGATGGCGGGGGTGATGACATATATCTAGCAGGATGCAGGGTTCGATCCAGGACCGAGGTATAGGGCCAACCGATAGAGCTTGTGGCAGTAGAGGATCCTAATGTTCCTGAGGAGGAGGAGTTAGAGCCCAAGGAGAGAGACTATCCTTTGAGAGCACAGTTTCATGAGGTTGAGGCTAAGCTCCAAGCTACTAAGATCTAGGTACAGTGGCAATATGCTACAATTGAGCAACTCATAGCACATATACAGGCTCTATAGGCTACTATCGGGGGTGGTGATGTCAGGATGCAATTTTTTGGTCTTGCTTCTACATCACAGGAGGTTCCAAAAGCAACCTCAGGGGTAGAAGTGGGATGACTTAATTCCTTGTTGGATGAGCATGAGGCTTGGATCTGAGGTCTTACAGATCATATTACCCTCCTTCAAATGCAACTCAAGAGGCATGGGATTGTCCCTAAGGATCCAATAGATGTAGGTGGTTCGTAGGTCAGTGGGTGCTCTACCTTGAGGTAGTATTCTACCTATCCTAGACAATGGACCTAGACTCGAACAGAGAGGCCTACAGGCTCACATAACTTGACTTGCAACACCACCATAGGGGGATGTGGCACTGGAGGAGGTGATGCAAGGGGCTTAGGCCTAGCACTTGATTGATGTTCTACTTGGTTCTTGATCCATTTTTGAGGTCGACTGACCCACATGACTATAGCCCACAGGTATTTTTGTATATCTATTGGACTTGACACACATATTTTTATGATAGATTTAACTTTTGTGACTCATTATGTATATCATTTATTGCTTATTTTTTTGTTGTTATTTTATTTTATGATATGATGTGATGATGATATTATGATGATTTTATTGATATGTTAGATGATAGATGATATCTGAAGATACTTAGATGGATGTGTATATTTTTATATGATTTGATGATATGATGCAATGTATTTTGATGATGAATGATGAATTTATGGTATGCAAATGGATATTGTCTGTATGTTTTATGATGTGGTTTATGAATGTGATGATGACTTGTTTTTGTGAATGCAAATGTTATTGTTAAATGCATGTTCAATTTTTGCTTTAATTATATGCACCTAAATTATGTGATGGAATGGTATAAATGAACCTATATGCTCTAATCATTAAAAACATACGGAATGCATATGACATTGACAATATTAATGGGTGATACCACAGAAAGTTTTAAAATGATCATGAATTTAAATAATCACTTGTATCATAAGAATTGATTAAGTATTCATATATGAGATGTAATGGTGTGTAATGTATCTTCTTAATAAGTTTCTATAAATTAAAATATATAAAGTAGTCAGTGGCCGTCTATATACTATTTCTAATATATATGTGGTATCTATCCTACTATGTTGATACCCCCTAATTTATAAAATATTATAAGGAATATGATGGTGTGATTGATGTTATTATTTGTTGCTATGTAAAAAAATTTGGGGCTTTTTAGAGATTCAAACACTCTAGTTACCCTATCAACAACTATCTACTTACCACTTAGACTTTTGAAAAGTTATGCTTTTACCATGGACTTGGTTTTTCATGATCTCTGTGTGTGCATGTGATTATATATTTTGAGGTAGAACTCAAGAATTTCTTCCGATGTTAGGTGGGATTCTTTTAGCCCATTGCTAAGATCAAGGATCTTTAGGTGTTCATCTCATCCTTATGTTGGACTTAGTTGGACTATACCACTAGGCAATATTTGGTTACCTAAGCTAGCTCATACACATTCAAACATTGGTCTACACAAATGCATGAAATAATTGTAATAGACATATCGTCATGCGTAAGGATTTCTCCTTCTAGTTTTGTACAATGCTAAGAATTCCAGGGATTCAAGCTTTATTCCCTTATTTTTGGCTTCTTTTTGGCTTTGGATATTTGCTCATATGTAGTGATGAAAATCACTATTTATTTTGATTTTGATTTTTTCTTTGAGCGGGGATTTTTTTGTAGTGATGATAATCACTGTTTATTTTGCTCATTCTTAGTGATGAAAATCACTGTTTATTTTTTATTTTTTCTTGAGCTTGATTTTTTTGTATTTTGAATATATGATTTGTGTATCAGATTTTTGCTTTTGAAATCTAGACTATATGCTTGGCCTTTTGAATTTGTACTTTTTCTTTGGGATTTTTCTTATTTTGATTTAAGCAAGGGATTTTGATAGGGTAAAGCTTGTCCTTTTGCTAATTCTCAACACCTTTAAACTGGTTGCATAGGGGGATAAGAAAGGATAATCCTTTTCTCTTAAGGTAACCTAGATCGCTTTGTAGCTTTTATCTTGTCCTTGTACCAACTAGTATTTTAGTGTTTCAATTAGTGACGGGATCATGAATATCCAAGGCTACACAGCTAGGCCTTACCTTCTACTAATCAAAGTTGTTTTCCTCAAAAGTTGATAAGATTACTAGATTTGGTTGACTAACCAAAAAGCCTTAGTAATTATGTATAGCAAAAAATGATGGTTGTTTTGAAAAACACAATTACACACATGTGGATGGAGGTATGGATATGAATGACTTGTGTGACAAACTGTGGTATCACTTTTAAGACTTTCATGACATATCTTGTAATGTATGTGAAGATGCAATGCAATGATGTGGATGCAAAATGTGAAGTGCAATTGTTTTTGTATTTTTGATTTTATGTTGTTTTTGTATTTTTGATTATTTTGACCAAAGGGCTTATTATGCCTTTGGGACTTTTGTTATTGATTTTTACCAAGCGGTTTAAATTACCCTTGGAGCCTTTTTTATTTGATTTTTGACCAAGCAGCATGAATTACCCTTGGAGCCTTTTTGAATTGATGTTTGACCAAGTAGTGTGAACTACCCTTGGAGCCTTTTTTATTTTGGTTTTGACCAAGCGGTTTGAATTACCCTTGGAGCCTTTGATTTGATTTTTGACCAAGCGGTATGAATTATCCTTGGAGCCTTTGATTTAAATTTTGACCAAGCGGCTTGAATTACCCTTGGAGACTTTTGTATTGATGTTTGACCAAGCGGTGTGAATTACCCTTGGAGCCTTTGATTATTTTGGTTTTGACCAAGTGGTTTGAATTACCCTTGGAGCCTTTAATTTGAGTTTTGACCAAGCGGTATGAATTACCCTTGGAGCCTTTGATTTGATTTTTGAATTTTATGTTTTTATGATTTGTTTGTGTTTTTGACATATTTGAATGTTTTGATTTTTGACATATTTGAATGTTTTTTATTTTTGATATATTTGAATATTTTTGTGTTTTTATGTGTAAAATACCTTTAAGTGAATGATATTGAGAGGTTCAGGCTCTTCAACACCATATAATAATATAATACGATATGCTCCAGGTCCAACTCTCTATGAAATCATGTATGGAATTATCTAGTTTACCATGAACTTGTCTCGCAGATGCAACGACATATTTAAATTTTGTTGGTTTTCTTTGAGAACTAGATATCCAACCTTGAATTTCTTTAGGTGGACTTTACTATTGTAAGCTCATGCAAGGTGATCTTGGTAAACATGGAGATTCTCTAAAGAATTAACTCAGTGTTCATCAAGAGGCATCAATTGATAAAGGCGGCCTTGTCGCACAGCTTCATCATCTATGAAGTCTTTTAGTGCTATGAATAGAGTCAAGATTTCTAACTCTAGAGGCATGATGGCTTCAGTGCCATATACTAGTGAAAATAGTGTTACCCCATTGGGCATCTGTATACTAGTCCTGTATACCCATAGTACAAGATGCAATTGCATGTGTCAATATTTGTGATTTTATTGCACTATCTTCCTCAAAATGGAGACTATTATTTTGTTTGAGGCTTTTTCTTGTGGATAATAAGGCATTGAAAAAATATACTGAATATAATATTTTTTCATTAAATCACACACATTTTTGTTATTAAAATATGGACCATTATCCGATATTATCTTAGAAGAGACACCAAAATGACATGATATTATGGAGTATAAACTCCACAATCCTTCGTCCAATTGTTGATGTTAAGGGGATTGCTTCTACCCATTTAGTGAAGTATTATGTGGACATTATGATGAATGTATGTTGGCATGAGGATGGGTGTGAGATATTCCCAATCAATTCTAGTACCCATTGCAAGAATGGCCATGCTGCCTGGATGGTATGTAAAGCTTGCAATGGTAAGTGTAGATTTGCATGATGCTGGAACTTACTAAATTTCTTTACATAGTCATAGAAGTCCTTTTCCATTGTGGGCCAATAGTAACCCATTCTCAAGATACACTTAATTATGACCATGCCACTAAAATGGCCTCCACATGTTCTATCATGAGCTTGTGAAACTACCCAAGATGTTTCTTGGGGCTCAATACAATGAAGCAATACTCCATCATATCCTCATATGTAGAGGATTTCTCCTAGAAAAATGTATCTTATTGCTCTCTATTTAAATGTTTGCCTTTTAGTATGTGACAAACCTTGAGGTATTATTATGAGCTTCAAGAATTCATGTAGTTGGGAAAGCCAATCATGATAGGCCACAACCTCTATAGAATAGACAACTTGCTCTTCCTGCATTTCTAAGGTAGTGAACACAGATTGAGGAACAACTTTATGGTATATGGTCACACCATACTCTATGGGTCATACATACTATTCTACAAGGTCATTCATATCACAAAATGATAACAAATTTAAACCATTCACACATGTATATCTATTTATCATACATACCTATAAATTATGTTATGCTATATATTAAAATATAACAAGAACACATTTCAAACCATCAAAATGACACATGTATATATCACAGCCAAAATCAAAATGTATATGTATATATCATCAATACAAAATACCCAAAGGCTACAATATGGGACCATGTACATCATCATTTAGCATCTAAAATGCCCACAGGCTATAATACATAACAAGCCTAACTCCCACCAGGAGTCTCCCCACATCCCTCATGGATCGTCTGCATCTTGGTAGCCTTGCTCGACTCTGCTTTGAACTCTAGAACTATCTCCATTGTAGGTTGATCCTGCACCTCATATCTAGCACCCACCTAGCCTACTATAGCAGCCCTACACTGGCTATGATGGGAGGAGGTCCTCACTTGTGACCAAGTCTTCAACTACACCACCACCTAATTATAATCAGGAATAGGAATATTATGCACCGACAAATTAGTCTCACATAGTATCTTCCTAGCAGTATCACAACCAACTAATTAGACAACCCCATAATAGTATGAGTCTACCTCATCATTGTGGCCCTCATATGATCCATCTCGGCAACTATCTTGGAATATCTAATCTGAGCAGACTCTTCCTACCTATGGAACTCATCCTCCAACTGTCGAACCCTATCCTGTAGCTCTTGTACCTCCTTCATAGCATCATGTCTCTTTGGGAGATCAATAGAAATATACTATACCATACCAAAAAAATGCTAATATCAATGGTATCATCCATACCACCCATATTAGTACCCTCACATCCCTCCTCCTATACTCCAACGGCCTACTCCATAGGAACATCAAAAATCACTGCTACCTACTCCACCCTCATGCCTTGGGTTCTCGCTCCACCATCCAAGTGACGTTGTGACCGATGTAGAGGAACCTCCTCCTCATCCCCAGCCACATCCTTGGTCCTAGCTTGATTTCCCCTGTCAGATCTCCCATCTTGTGTTGGCACCCCAACATTAGATGCCACCATCGATCAATCATGTCACTGCTTATCTCCCAATTCTACCATGCCCACCAGGAATCAAACACCACAATCATCCCAACATTCTTAACATCTAGGATATCCATAGGAGTGTCCCTCTTTCCAACCCAAGGAAACACCATAGGATGCTCCCATTCATCCCCATTTCACCTGTAGTAAGTCACAGGAGGCCCTGGAACATCCTAATACAAACCAAACTATCGCATAACTCTATCAAACTAAAAGTACTTAGTCTATTGAGTGTACCTACCCACCAACCATCTACCATATCAAATGGCTCATAGCTAATCATCATCCTTACCCAACTCACCCCACCCAACCAGGTCCTCCATTAGATATCACCAGGATTTAGGTCTCCAAACTTAATCCTCCATAACAACGGGTCACCCTCATGTGGTCTCTTGATACTCTGCTCTTCTATTGTACTCCATAAAGCATAGGGAAAATACTCCTTGCCCTCCACATGATTAGGGTGAGGTAATAACGAGGATATCTCAATAGTTATATGTTCCCATGCTCACACCTGTAACAAGGGAATCACACTCATTCCTATCCTCTTGCCTTGAACAACATCATGTAACTCTCAATAAACTTGGGCCAATAGTGCAGTTGCCCAGGCAAATATAAACTTATGCTTGACCAGGTCACTCACTACATCCAACATATTCTAGGCAAACAACACCTTGAAACTGTCAGGTAGAGCATACATAAATATCAACATCATCACCACGCACTGCTGATCAGATATCTTATCGTTCAACCATAACCACTCATAATCAATATTAGAGATATTAATACCTCTCCAATATTTCCCAAAGAATATCTCCAGTACAACATTCTTACTCTCATTTACGACTGCTTTCACAAGAACACCCTCAATTGGTAGCCTGTAAATCTGATACACATCCTCTAATGTAATAGTCATTTCCCCAATGGAAAAATGAAATGTGTTCCTATTCACGTCCCACTATTCAAACAATGTAGACACGTATGCTCTATTGGTGTGGATACTCTTACATTCCCACACACCTCAGAAATGTATGTCATCCAACCAAGCTAACTCCTCTATTTTTATTAGCTCCTCAAAACCTTCCCTCATTTTTCTCACTTGATGATGAGGCTCAAGCATTTTCACCATTTCACCTACAACAAAACACACATTAGCAATCCACATAACAATGCAATTAAATCAAACTGCATCAATCAAATTTACAAACTACAATATTTAATTTAACATGTATTTTGAGACATAGTAAAATGCATTAATCACATGAAAAAATACATCATAAAAAGAGTCACATATTTGGATACCCATTTTGTCATTTTATAGAAAATTTTCAAACAAATGTGAAAAATAGTACATATTTGACCCCCAACAGTCAAATATAAGTTCACCCACATACCCATTGTGGCACGAAATTCAAAACATGATCAATTCATTCAACATACAAAAACAAAACACATTTTTGAATACCCATTTGCCCACTTAGCAATAAAATTTTCAACAAAATTCAAAAATAACTTACAAATCAACACAGAGTTCAAAGTCAACTTTACTGTAAATACACCAAAACTAAAAACACATTAGAAGACACAATTCAAAAATAACAATCACATTTTTGAATACCCATTTTCCCACTTAGCGATAGAAGTTCAAATAGATGTTGAATATAGTCTAAATTAGGCTCCCTACAACTTATTTTTAGTTTAAAATTACCTACACTTTCGCATGCAAATCAAAGACGGATCAAATAAAGTCATTAAAAAAACATAACACATTTTGCCCTTCTAAGGTGAAAGTTTCATCGATTTCCAAAAATGCTACCTCTAAAATAGTAGATCTAACTATTAAAATTTACTATTTTACACCTAAAAGCAACATATTCTGAAATCACACCAAATGAAAACACAAAAATATAATAGTCACAAAATGGGATACCCATTTTCCACTTTTGCAGACAAAATGCAATAACATGTCAATTTCAGTACACCGTCGCTTCAAAAATAGACGGTCAAAATTCACACCTACTCTATCCATTACCCGATCAAATTGGTGCTAAAACAAGTCCAATTCAGAAACCGATCATGTTTTTGGATACCCATTTGGCTTGTTTATCACTTTGTCTTCAAATTTTAATTAAAATTTTGTAATTTTTTAAAAATGAGATGAAAACCTCCCCCCTCATTCACATTTCTCTGGAAAAATAAAACAAAATAAAAATAAGACAAAATACACTTATCGGTGGGTCCCCATGCCTTTTGCCACCCACCTTGCATCCCATCATCATCGTCACCCTTGAATTCATCAATTGCACTCATCTCGTGCCATCAAAATCCCCCACAAGTCACTTTCTAGTGTCTTGCATCATCAAAATGAGCCCATTCCAAGTCAATTAGGGCTTAAATAGGCCTAAATCCCCGATTCACCCCTCGAGGGGTGAACCCAAATCCAATTCACCCCCTGGGTAGCAAACTTAGTAAAAACACCCCAAAATCACCCAAACTACCCCCAAAACCCTAGGAAAGTAGGCACATGTCCTCCAAAACCCTAGGAACTTCCCAAAATTGTCATATAATTTAATTTTTCAATCATATTCATCATGCATTGGTATCTTATCAATTGTTGCATCATCAACTCACCACACTTCATTCACCTCATTGCTGATTCATCTTTTGATGGGGTATTCATATCCAAAGTCAGTTTTACATGCAACCACAACATAGAAAATCCAAAAGTGTGATTAACACATTTGTCTACAAATTTTTTTGCTGAATATTATCATAAGAAATAATATCAATCCCAACTAGACATAGGTTAAATCAAGGGAGTTATATATAACAATGGAAAGGTCACTTTGGTATTCATGGAGCACAATGAATGACACGGGTGACTAATTCAGTACAACATTTGGAAAAGGATTTCATGACCATGTTGATATGGCCATGTTTGAATAATCCAAATGTTAACTAACTCAAATGGTTTGAAACTTGTCACCATGTTCTCATAAATTAGTCAACAACAAATATTTAGATAGGCTTTTATCCTATTCATACTTTTGGACCATGCTGATATGGTTGCAAAAGCAAAGTAGTCAAAAGTTGCCATTCTCAAGTAACTGCTATGGCATCGTAAATGTCATACAAACTCAGCAAAATCACATCATTGCATCCATAATCATCCATTTTCTTTTACCGATATTGTTTTTATTTCTTTCCTATTTTCCTTCTTTTCTTTCTCTTCTTTCCCCTGGACATCCAGTTGATGTTGTATGGTCATGCTTTGAGCGGCTACATACCTTTGATTGGATCCCATTATTTTCCCTTCTCCTTCTTGGCTATCGATCAATGTTGTATGGTCATGCTTCGAGCGGCTACATACCTTTGATTGGATTCCATTCTTTTCCCTTCTCCTTCTTGTCTTTCGATTAGTTTTCTATGGTCACACTTTGAGTGGCTACATACCTTTGATTGGATCCCATTATTTTCCCTTCTCCTTCTTGGCTATCGATCAATGTTGTATGGTCACACTTCGAGTGGCTACATACCTTTGATTGGATTCCATTTCCCTTCTATCCCTTTTCCTTCTACATAAATCCTTCACATTTTTGTATTAAAATATGTTCCACACAATATAGTACAAAAAGGGAAAAATGTAGGCACCCAAAATTTGCACATTGTTATATCTACGTACTTGTAGATCCTTTCAGATACTTGTAGGTTTACATAGGCTATCCTAGGTAACCCTAGGCTATTGTATACTAGTGTAAACTATTGTAGATCTTCCTAGACCAACATAGATTGTTGTAGTCCTGCATAGTCATCCATAGATCACGATAGATTATCATAGCATCGTGTAGACTTCCATATACCACTTCATAGGCTTTTAGGTCCTAAACCCTCATAAGCCTTCAAAATCACATCCCACGCATTGGGATATCCTTCGATAGCCTATTTGTACTCAATTGAGGCCCCCACGGGGTATTATTTGACCAAAAAAATTAACAAGTCAATACCTAAAATCTAATTTAATGTTGACTTCACTTAAGTCACCTTTTTAGGGTAAATTTGATTAATTAACCTCTAATCCTTAATTAATGCTAATTGCACCCTCCCACATGTGTGAAATTAGGGTTTTTTAGGATACTTCTTTTAATCATGTCCTAAATTGACTTAAGATCTCCTAATCAATATAAAATCTATTCAATCCTCACATGTGTGAGGATGAGATATTTCTCATAAAGAATGTGATGTTGCCACATTGCATTTCCTAACCTAACCCTAGTTAGAATTCAACCTAGGTTTATTATATCTAACTCCCCCCCTGCACCTTGCCATTTCCTATAAATAGTGGGTCCTAAGCCCCTAAATATATCTCTCTCCTAATTTCAACAAAGCATAGAAACTCTACATAAATGGATAGTGAAGATTGAATAGTCAATTATTGGAGTAGACAATTAGATTTATACAGTACACAAAGGCACCCCAGCTGCCTAGGAATCAATCCACTGAAGACATTTTGCAAAAGGAACATCATAGCTTAGATCACCCCTTGCCTCGTGAATCTGGTCCTAGTTCACCCCCTGGGTGGCAAATTGGGTCTACAGGCCCCAAATCACCTCAGGTTTGGGAGGTAAGCTATGTTTCACCATAATATCAGCTCCTGCATATTTTATTTCATATTTTAGCATGTTTTTATGGTCATTTTGTTTTTCTAAACATGGGGTTTGACTAAGGCAATCTCCCCATCACACTAACCCCCTTTTGTAGGTTCTTCATAGGTTATGTAGCAGATCTAAAGAGGAATAACACCATAAAGCAACCAAAAATCCTATGGTACCCACATACAAAGAAGCCCACCTACATTGAGGAATGATAGAAGGTGGTATCAAGACTATTGTGAAGTTTATTGTAAAATACATTATGAAAGGGAAACCTATCCCTATTGTAACCTATGTTATCTTTGAATATAAATGAAATATAATTTTCTTGTTCAGCATACATTGTGTTTATGTTGTTATAACAAATACCAATTTCCACCCATTTCACCATCCATCTTCATTAATCCATGCCACACTTAAAGTATAATCTTAGACTTAGGATTGGATTTAATCTTAGCCACATGATCAAAAGTGTTAATCTAAAAACCCTAAGAAAACCCTAGGCTTTATTATAAATAGGAACATTTGAAATGCTCAACTCCTAGAATGGTTTTACCTAGGAATTTTCTTGTCCTTGGAGAGATTGTTGAATAAGTCCTTGTGAAGTAGAAGGTTGTAGATCCCTAAAGATACCAACAGTCGAATATACTTGTGAAATATGACTCAAATCCTAGCTTGCCATAGGACTTCCACCATTCTAGCCACTTCTACCTCCATTTTCTATCATCACCATTATCGTCCATCCATCGCATCCTTCACATCCTCATGATCTACTCTTATAGATAAAACCCTAAATTACAAGCACATTCCAGAGATTGCCAGTCTCACTGTAGATCCTGCCAAGTGCCTACTAGAGTCTTTCAAGTGCTCACCAAAGCCTACCATATCCTATAGGCTATTCCATAGCTTGTCAAGCTCATACCATAGCCTACTAAGTGCCCTCCAAAGCTTGTCGTCATCATAAATGCTCTACAAAATCTATTGCATCACATTTGTTGCTATTGTTAGGGCATCATACCAATGGATCTATAGTAAAACATCATCAAGTTCAGCAAGGTGAATCACCATTGGTTTTTATTTCATTGTATAATTTATAGGTTTTGTATGCCATTTTACTCATTTATAGTTAGGGTTTTTGATAGCTGAGGGTGTCATGCTATGGATCCCTCACAGGTATTACTAATCCCATTGTCTATTTGTGTGTATATAGATCTATAAGTTCTCATTCAATATTAGATAGCTTCTAAAGCTAGAGTGGCACAAAATCAGATATCTCACAAGCCCACTCATTTTGTTGGGAGTGAAGTGCAGTTGAAGACACTCATTTTTGTATAGCTAGGGTTTCGAAGAATCCTAGAAATTGTATCTATTGTATCAAATAAAATCTGTTAAGGTAGAATAATTGTAACAAGGAGTTTTTTAGCTCCCCCCCATTTATTGAAATATATTCTATTTTGTGCAGTTATTTGTCTCTTTGAGTTGATTTATTTATTGCTTTCATAGTTTTATGTTTTTAGGTCTACACAATGCACTAGCCACCTTTTAGAGGGTGGTGTTGAGCATCTTCTCAGACATGATGGAGGAATAAGTGGAAGTTTAAATGAATGATTTCACCATCTATGGTTAAACCTTCAATGAAGTGATGACCAATTTGGAACGAGTACTCCAGTGATGCAAAGAAAACAATTTGTCCCTCAACAATGAAAAATGCTTCATGATGATGCATGAAGGAATGGTGCTGGGACACCACCTCTTAGCAAAAGGGATTAAGATGGACAAAAAAAGCAAATTCATGAAGGACATACTTAGTCCCAAGATACAGAGAGATGTGAGGAGTTTTCTTGGCTCAGTTGGATACTATAGGTGATTCATCATCGACTTCAAAAAAATTGCTAGACCCTTACACACATTGCTCTCCAAGGACATGGAATTCATCTAGATATAAGGCTATGAACAAGCCTTTCAAACATTGAAAGAAAATATGATTACTAATCCAGTTTTTTGGGGCCCAAATTGGGTCATCCCATTCCATATTTATTTTGATGCATCCAATAATGCAATTGGAGTGGTCCTAGGATAGAAGGATGGTAAATAATTCTACATAAACTACTATGTTAGTAAGAATATAAGGGGGGCTGAGCTTAATTACATGGTTATGGAGACATAATTTCTCATGGTTGTGCATGCCATAAACAAGTTTCACCACTACATTATGGGTTACAAGGTGTTTGTCCATACAGACCATGCGACTATCCAATATTTAATGAGTAAACCTAAAATTAGTAGTAGAATCATTATATGGCTCTTACTTCTATAAGATTTTGATATTACCATCATGGATAAACCTGGTAAATATAACATAGTAGAAAACTTCTTGTCTAGACTGATACCATTAGATCATGCAGTCATGGAAGACAAGTTCTCATATGAGCATCTTTTCATCATTAGTGAGCAAACACCATGGTAGATAAACATAGAAAATTACTTGGCCATCAGTATAACATCCCCTACTCTCTCATCCCATGAGAATTATATGATGATAGAAAAGAGTGCATCATTTTCATGGATTGATGGCCTCCTATTTAAAATAGGGCTTGATAAAATCATGAGGAGGTGCATAGCTAAGCACAATTTTTTGAATGTTCTCAAGGCTTACCATAATGAGCCATGTGGAGGACATTTTTTAGGAAAGAGTAATTCATATAAAGTCCTATATACTGGGTATTATTGGCCTATGTTGTTCAAATGTAAAGCCAAATATACCAATCAATGTGATGAGTGCCAAAGTATGGGAATGCCAACCCCCAGGGATGAAATGCCTCTCCAACCACATGTGCACATATAAACCTTTGATAAATAGGGTATGATTTTGTGGGACCAATCAACCCATATTTTGTCACAAAGAGATACATGCTAGTATACACTGACTATGTCACCAAGTGGATTGAAGTGTAGGCACTACGAGATTTCAAAGAAGGAACGGTGGTGGAATTCCTGTTTGCTCAAATTTTCATGAGGTTCGAGGTATCCAAAGAAATTACAATATATCAAGGGCCCCAATTCACCTCCAAGTTAATTTGGGAGCTAATGTGGTAATACATGATTTGACATAACAATACCACACCCTACCATCTACAGGTAAATAGATAGGTAAAAGTGACCAACAGGGAGCTAGAGAACATCCTTACAAAAACTATGCAACAAAATAGGAAATATTGGGCTACAAGACTACCAGAGGTGGTATGGGCATACATAACGACATGGAAAACAACCACATGTTTTCCCCCATTCCAATTGGTATACAAAAAGAGTGTGATGATGCCCATTGAATTTGAAATAAAAATGCTCATAACTATAGTATAATTAAACCTAATACTAGATTATGCATAGAGTGTTACACTCCAAACCTAGCCGTCGGCTAGGTATTCCAAGAATATAAAATTTCATATATATAGTAGTTAGTTTATTCCAAATGAATCATCAATTTTTATTTTATCTCTGCATTTCGGAATTGCCTTCACGGCGGGATCTGCCCTCCTAGTGGCAATATAAATTTATTGTTTCCGTTTCTTCGCATTTACCTTATTCGATCGATTTACTGTTCTTGCATGGTTGAATATTAAATTTTAGAATTATTTTTGATAATTTCGAAGGCGTAGCCTTCCAAGTGGTATCAGATTTCAGGTTCGGTTAACCCCGCAAGCTGCTAAGAACTCTTCTAACGCATCACCGAAGGATCTGTTTCTTCGGCGTACTCCCTGCGCTTTGGTTCGTTGACACAACTGCGCTTCGGTTCGTTGGCCATCCCAGCAAGCGTTCCGCTTCCTCATAGCCAAATAACCACCACGAGTACTCCACGCAGTGGTATCATTCGGTTCCTCGCAAAACGTTGTCTGGTCACATATCCGTTTACCGCCTGAGCCGCAGTCACGACGTCCGCATTACAGGATAAATCGTAGGCTTCCGCGCAGAAAAATCATCGTAGAACCAGCGCCTGGAACACCAAGCATTTTCGGCCAATCACAGCACGTGATTTACGATTAATTAAAATGCCCACCTAAGGTAAAAATTTTTTTAATTTTTGTTTCGGGATATATATCCCACATCGGCTGTGGGAAAGCGATTCAGGTGCTTATATTGGATTAGTCGCACCTTCAAGTTTGTGACTTCGGTCACACCCTCAGTTACCATCCCACGCGCGTGTCGTTTGGAGCGTGTCGTTTGGAGCGTGTCATCGTTGGGGTTTCCATTCGGTCGTCGTGTCGTTTGGAGCGTGTCGTCGTTGGTCGTCGCGTTCGTGTCATCATTTAGTCCTTCGTTCGATCGTCGTGTCTGTCATCTTTGTTGGTTTTCCGTTTGGTCATCACGTTCGTGTCGTCGTTTAGTCCTCCGTTCGGTCGTCGCGTCCGTGTCGTCGTTTGGTCTTCCGTCTGTGTCGCGTCCATCGCGTGTCATTTGGTCCGTTCGTGTCGTCGCGTCCGTGTCTGCGTTGGTCCGTTCGTGTCGTCGCATCCGTGTCTACGTTGTTCTTCCATCTTCCAGCTATCGCCAGCGTGTCGTGTCCTCGCGTCCAGCTGTCGTGTCCTCGCATCCGTTTCCACTTCGTGTTCGGTGTCCGCATTGCAGTCTCCGTTGGGTAGTTAGTGGTTAACTGGGTCGTGTCTTAAAAGTGTTGTCAAGAAAAGTTGTCAAAATTGCAGTCAAAGTGGTCAAAAGCTGTCACAAAGAAGGAGCCCAAATCCAAATTCAAATCCGCGTCGCAGTTGGAGCGACAGTTGTAGCGAAAACCAAATTTTTGATTAAAATTCCATCACATTCTACGGCAGTCCAAGTTCAAGGGTTCCTAAGCGGGTTATGTTAACAAGTGCATGAGCAAACAGTGGATCAAGGGATCTGACGGTCGATTATCAAGCTCAAAAATGACCAATAACAACACAAGAAGACCTAATCGCAGCCCAGGTACAAAAAATTCTCTTTCTCCTTTTAAAATTGGTAGTTATAATCCACATCATCCACTAGTAGATCCTATGGCTACTAATCCTCCCCCAACTCACGAAAACATCACACAAGGAAACTCAAGTAACTCAGCCATTTCCAACGATGATTCTCTTCGACTCTTACTAGAGGGTATGAACGAAATTGGTCTCCTCCTAAAAAACCTAGTGCAAGCACAAAACCAGCCTAATCCCAATACTAATCCCCAAAATCACTCCCATGCCCAAAGGAATGAAGAAAATGTCGATCCTAATGATGATTGGGAACAACAACGAGGTGATTCGGATAATTACAGGGATCGCTATCAGAGACAGCGGTATAACCAAAATCAAGAAAGGGACACGGGTTATCACCAACCGAGAGGCCCTAATAATAATTTTCCATGAATTGATATGCCCACTTTTGAAGGTCATGATCCTCGTGGTTGGATAGCCAAAATGGAAGGCATTCTTGACTTATATCAAATTAAGGAAATTGATAAAGTCCCTTTCGTTGCATCAAAACTAGGCACCGAGGCCTACCAATGGTTTGTATGGCTTAAACGAGAGAAAGGAGCTACTATTAATTGGAGAAAATTCACTACCTCTTTTTTAGAAAGATTTGATGAAGGAGCTACATCATCATACACAGTAAGACTCTTATCTCTTAAACAAGAAGGGTCAGTTAGCGAATTCGTTTCGGAGTTTACCAGTTTACTACCATACACTTTAGACCTCAGTCCCGACACAGTGGTAGGAGCCTTTCGCAATGGTTTGAAAGAAAGTATTCGAGTGGAGGTAGACATGCACAATCCAACCTTGCTGAACGATTGTATAAGAATAGCCAAGCTGGCCGAGAAGAGACATCAGTTGTCTGCACGGCGTGAAACTTATAGTCGTCCTTCATATCGCAACAATTCCTTTCGTAGAAATGATCAACCATCAAGATATTTTTGCTATAAATGTCGCACTCATCACCCCAAGGAACAAGCATGTGCCCAAAAACAAAACTTTCATATTGAAGGTGATCAATGTGAAGGAGAAGAGGAAGAACCTTACCAACCAGAAGAACCTATGCCAGAAGACCTACCATGTACTATAGAAGAAAAAGAAGAGGATACAATGGCGATCTCCGTGCATGCTCTCATGGGTTTAACCGCCCACCATACCATCAAGGTACCAGGATTTCTCCGCTAGAAAAAGGTGAATGTGCTAATTGATTCTGGTAGTACCCACAATTTTATCGACATCAAAACCACAAAAGCTTTGAATTTATTCATTAACTCTTCCAACAAAGACAAATTCCAGGTTCTAGTGGCCAACGGGGTGAACGCACAATGTGTTGGTCGCACATCTCAAGTTTCCATAAAAATGGGAACTTATACTTGGTTTGGATCCCTTTTCGTCATGAATTTGGGGAACTCGGATGTCATTTTGGGAGTTGAATGGTTGGAAACATTAGACACGGTTAGCTTCAACTTCAAAAAATTATTTGTGGAATGGAAGGAAAACGGACGAGTCATTCGCTTACAAGGCATTACTACTCCTCCATCACAAATGGTGAGCTCTCATAGTATGGAGAAGATGTTAAAAAAGGGTGGATATGGGTTTATAGCTCAAATTAATTGTTTGGAAAAACAATCTCAAGCAACTTCGGATATTACTGCTCCAGAGTTACAAGACATCATAACACATTACGAAGAAGTTTTCCAAGAACCTCAAGGATTACCACCTAAACGATCTCATGACCATGCCATCCATTTGATTCCAGGGAGTGTCCCACCTAACAATCGACCTTACCGCTATCCTCAACCACAAAAGACAGAAATCGAACAGATCGTTCAGGATTTGTTGGATCATGGAGTCATTCGTCACAACACTAGTCCTTATTCCTCACCTGTAGTTCTGGCTAGACGAAAAGATAACTCTTGGCGTATGTGTCCTGACTTTCGTTCTCTCAATAAACTCACTATCAAGGACAAATTTCCTATCCCTGTCATAGATGACCTACTAGATGAATTGCATGGTGCAAAATTTTTTACAAAATTAGACCTTCGCTCCGGATTTCACCAAATCCGTGTTAGAGAAGAAGATATTCCCAAAACCGCCTTTCGTACTCATGAAGGTCATTACGAATTTTTGGTCATGCCTTTTGGTCTCACCAATGCACCATCCACATTCCAAAGTCTCATGAACCAAGTGTTTCGTCCACTCCTCCGTAAGTTTGTGTTAGTTTTTTTTGATGATATTCTCATATACAACAAAACATGGACGGACCATTTACATCATGTGGATAAAGCCCTTCACATTTTACACAGAGAAAAGCTATTTGTCAAACGTTCCAAATGTTCCTTTGGTGTCCAAGAAGTCGAGTATCTTGGTCATATAGTTTCACACGAGGGTGTCAAAGTCGACCCCAATAAGATTAAGGCAATTCAAGAGTGGCCCTTACCTAAAACCATCAAGAAACTTCGTGGTTTTTTGGGTCTCACGGGCTACTATCGCAAGTTTGTACGAAATTATGGTAAGATTGCAGCACCCCTCACCGCACTCACAAAGAAGGATGCTTTTCGTTGGTCGGACGAGGCCACTCAAGCCTTCGAAGCTCTTAAGAAAGCCATGTGTACAACTCCAGTATTAGCAACTCCCAATTTTCACAAACCATTTATTATCGAATGTGATGCATCAGGAACAGGAATTGGGGCTATATTAATGCAAGAAGGTCATCCGTTGGCATTTGAAAGTAAACAGATTTTCCGAAAAAATTTGGGAAGATCAACATACGAAAAAGAAATGTTGGCTATTCTTCACGCAGTAGAAAAATGGAGACACTACCTAATCAATAGCCGCTTCATTATAAAAACAGATCATAGTAGCCTCAAACATTTTCTTGAGCAAAGGTTTTCATATCCGAAACAAAATAAGTGGTTAACCAAACTATTGGGCTATGATTTTGTTATCGAATACAAGAAAGGGAAGGAAAATATAGCCGTCGATGCGCTATCCAGGAAATATGAAGATGAAGTAGTCATTAACGCTATTTCAGGTCCTTGCTCCCAATGGGTGAATCAATTACAAGATGAATGGTTGTCCAATAGCGAAACTGCTCAGATACTTCAAGAATTATCTAAAGGGTCCTCCAAACACCCTTTGTTCTCTTATGAAGATAAAATCCTCCGGAAGAAGAACCGCATTTACATTCCACACAATTCAGACCTCAAATCGAAGATCCTCGACGAATCACACGCCTCTCCATCAGCAGGACATTCAAGATTTTTGAAAACATATTTAAGGGTCAAACAATCATTTTGTTGGAAAGGATTAAAAGCAGAAGTCAAACAATGGGTAGCAGAATGTGAAGTTTGCCAGCGCAATAAAGGAGAAACAGTCAAATCACCAGGATTGTTACAACCATTACCCATCCCTGAACGACAGTGGGAACATATATCCATGGATTTTATTGAAGGTCTTCCAAAGTCAGAAGGCAGGACAGTAATCTTCGTCGTCGTAGACCGGTTATCCAAATACGCTCACTTTCGGGCTTTACAACATCCATTTTCCGCAAGCAAGGTGGCAAAGGTATTTATGGATTCAATTTTCAAATTACATGGTATGCCAAAAAATATTGTAAGTGATAGAGACCCCATCTTCACTAGTAACTTTTGGCGGGAATTATTTCGACTTAGTGGTACCAAATTGAACATGTCTTCAGCCTACCATCCACAGACAGATGGTCAAACAGAAGTAGTTAACAAATGTTTGGGTACGTACTTAAGATGTTTTGCTCAAGATAAACAATACCAATGGAGCCATTGGTTAGCATTGGCAGAATGGTGGTACAACACTTCTTACCATTACTCAATTAAGATGTCTCCATTTGAAGCATTGTATGGCACCAAACCTCCAACAGTTGCAGATTACGTACAAGGATCATCCAAAGTAGCCAAAGTGGATGATTGGTTCCAACAAAGGCAGTCTACACTCACCATCCTCAAAGAGAATTTAGTCCAAGCACAAAATCGCATGAAACAACAACAAGACTTGCACCGATCAGAGAGAACTTTTAATATAGGTGATTGGGTTTTCCTAAAGTTGCAACCTTACAAACAATCCTCGTTAAGGATAAAGTCCAGCCAAAAGTTGGCTCCACGATTCTATGGTCCCTACAAAATTGTGCGCCGCATTGGAGAAGTAGCCTATCAATTAGAGCTACCTACATCATCACGAATACACCCGGTATTTCATGTTTCATGTCTCAAAAAAGTAATTGGTCAGAAAATACAAAGTCAATCAGAATTACCAGTGCTCGATGAGGAAGGACGCATACATCTCCAACCTGAAGATATACTACAACATAGAATCCGAAGACTGAGATCACGTCAGATTCAAGAATTTCTCATTAAATGGCAAGATTTACTAGAGGAGGATGCCACATGGGAACCTGAAAGTATCTTCCAGACATTTCCAGCTTTGAGGACAAAGCTTTCCGAGGAGGGGAGTCATGTTACACTCCAAACCTAGCCGTCGGCTAGGTATTCCAAGCGTATAAAATTTCATATATATAGTAGTTAGTTTATTCCAAATGAAATCATCAATTTTATTATTTTATCTCTGCATTTCGACATTGCCTTCACGGCGGGATCTGCCCTCCTAGTGGCAATATAAATTTATTGTTTCCGTTTCTTCGCATTTACCTTGTTCGATCGATTTACTGTTCTTTGCATGGTTGAATATTAAATATTAAATTATTTTTGATAATTCCGAAGGCGTAGGAAATAATAAATCAACTGGATGAATATCAAATGGATGCCCTACAAAAGATAGAAATCATCCAAAGGCAAAGGAAAAAATGGCATGACCCCCACATTAATCTAAAGTAGTTCAAGGAAGGAGACTAGGTATTATGGTATGATTACAAATTTCAAGAATGTAAAGGTAATCTAATTCAGATGTGGATGGGACCATAGAAGGTGGTAGAGGTGATCAAAAATGGTGTTATGCATGTCAAGACAATTGACAGTAGCAACACCATCTTGACAGTTAACGATCACCAGTTGCACCCATATCACATGGCCAAAAAATTAATAATGGAGTCCAACATAAGCATGGGTGAGACCCCATCTGATTGAAAATATCTCAACTTTTTAGCAACACAATGGACACAGATGTCCATTGAAAACAATTTAGTTCTTAATTTTTATTTTCTATGTGTTGTAGGTACGATGCCTGCATGCAAGCTATAGGTATCTTAAGAGCTAGGGCCTAATAGGTATGGATTGCACCAAATCTACATTATATTGCTTTCTAGTTCATAGTGTATTTTGTAGGGACAATGCATGCATGCAATCTATAAGTATCTTGAGATCCAGGGCCTAACAAGCATAAATTACATTTAACTAGATTTTTCTTTTAGTTTTTTTTGTTTTCTTTTGTAGGTGAAATGGTCTGATTGTACAAAAAATAGGCATATTGGGAGAAAATATCTAAACTGGCTCAGCATCCATGAACATACACATTTTTAGGAGGTATAAATTTAACTATTTCTATTCAAAGGATATAGTCCTCATCCAAACATAGACGTGAGCACTAATTTCCCACAAAGAAAAAGATACTCATCCCTATGCTTGGATGAATGATATGCTAATGCAACATGAGCAAATTTTTGGAGGATGTCATCAACCCTACACCAGTAACACATAAGCTATTGTTGACTTTTCAACATTAGGGGGGCACCTTGATCTTCAAGTAGGCACCTTACTCTACAAGTAGGTACCTTACTCTACAAGTAGGCACCTTACTCTACAAGAAAACACCTTACTCTACAATAGGGCACCTTACTCTTCAGGTATGCACCTTACTCTTCAAGTAGGCACCTTACTCAAGAGTGCCTTACTATTTAGGTAGGTGCCTTACTCTTCAAGCAGGTACCTTACTCTATAAGTAGGCACCTTACTATACAAGTAGACATCTTACTCTTCTGGTAGGC
This sequence comes from Wollemia nobilis, assembly GCA_028583015.1. NCBI lineage: Eukaryota > Viridiplantae > Streptophyta > Pinopsida > Araucariales > Araucariaceae > Wollemia > Wollemia nobilis. Next base: position 3,530,172 of record JAQPPZ010002979.1, read on the forward strand.
ACCTTACTCTTCAAGTAGCCACCTTGTTTGAGGGTTCCTTACTCTAAAAGTAGGCACCTTAATGTCCATTAGTGGAGGCACTTGACTTCGATTGAAAAGTTAAAAAAAAAGTGATGACAAAGAGTCGTGGTCACAGCCCTCTCATTTAAATTGTCAAACCAGAGAACTCGTAAGCTTGTGAAGTACCACGTTCAAGGTTTATAACAACACCATTCTGAGATGATTCCACTAAACCTATTGTTTGGGGGAGTGTTTGTGATATATTTTTGATTCATCCACACCAATTAAATCATGCATAAAATAAAAGTATGAAAAAATAAATCACACCACACTATGCTTGGAAAATAAAGGAAAGTAGTAAAACACACTTGTGGAAATAAAATATACAACACATTGAAATAAATGATCTAATCTAGAAAGAAATAGAAATTAGGGGAGGAATACTAGCTTGGAGTGGGCCTAGGCTCCAACAGCTTCCGCTTAGCTAGTTACGAAGATAAAACATGAATGGAAGAACTCTCGAGCACTTTTATTAATATTGTAGTACAATGCTTACATACATCAACACTCTTAAATAATTACTTGTCCTTCTTAGAGAAGTTTGTGTGTTTATATAACACACATAGAGCTTCATGTACAGTGTTATAACAGAAGGTTTGGTAATAGTCTAAATTGGGATAATTTAGTTACTGTAATAGGCATATGATAAAAATAGTTTTCAATTTTTTTTGAGGATAGAAGATTCTTAGATTTGATCTTTGTGTTTCCCGTGTTCTGATTCATCAAGTGGTTATACATTTCTTCCAATATGATTGGGATAGCTCATGCATTTGGTAGTCTTCCAAGGATAGCTTGTGTGACATAGAGTCAAAGTTTTACTACGGTCAACGAGGCCTCCTTCATATGCATGGTCAAGGTGCTTAACATCAAGGTGCCTACTTGAAGAGTAAGGTACCCTTGATGTATGACATCAAGGTGCCTACTTGAAGATCAAGGTGCCTACTTGATGTATGGTGTTAAGGTACCTACCTATAGAGTAAGGCACCTACCTGAAGAGTAAGGCACTTACTTGTAGAGTAAGGTGCCTACTTGGAGAGTAAGGCACCCTTGACCAAGGCACCTACTTGAATATCAAGGCACATTTGGTCAAGGTGCCTACCTAAATATCAAGGTGAATTCCCACTATGCCTTAGAATTTATTGAAGCAGAAGCATACCAGGTCCACGTAGGATCTTGACTAATCAAAATATGATAAAGTCAGCAAATATCTACACAAAACACACTTCACACACAAACTAGATAATGCACATAATTTTATTAAATACATACACAATAATTCATAAAAAGATACAACTCTTATTATATTATCACACAAAAACCGTTAGAACTCATACAAAAATATGAGTATATCTAATGTTCATCAACCATCCTTGGGTCAAATGACCTCTATCTGTGGCCATACCTATCCCATATGGTCCCTATTTTTTATTATACCTATGTCATATGACCTATTTTACAGACCATACCTCATAGATATAGTTTTTTTTTCTATCCTACTATGGCCTGATTGCTTTCTACCTGCTTAAATGCTATTCATGTAGGGTTTTGTATCTGATAGGTTTATGAAAATAAAATGTTCATTTATGTAGAATTATGAATTTCAAACGTTATTTTGTGCATTAGTGAAATATCATGGAAATGCTTCTTGCCTTTTCTTTCTTTTACATAAAATAAAAGGAACCCCACACACCACGTACGACTTTAATATTAACGAGTTGAACTTCATCCGCAACTGTTAATCTAGACCAAAAATGGTGGGCTTCATCTCCATATTTTGGCTTGCACCTTAGAAACCTAGTTGGCCAAAGCAAGTGTTTTTTTTGGACTTCATCACTAGAATTTCCCCTACTCTTGGGTGCACCTGGATTAGGAAGGATTAGTAGTGTCCTTTTACCATGGGGTAAAATAATCAGTGGAATGCAACTATTGTTTTTATCCAAGACACACTGAGTGTTGAAGAAAACTCCTTGTTGGGCTAGTAGTAGGACTCAGATAGAATGAACTCCCTAGTGGGGTGATTTTAATTCCTTAGGTTACCTTGAACTAAAAATCCAATAGGAAACCATTATTTTCCATTTGGGTTTCATTATCCATTAGGAGGGGTTCTCAAATTATCTTCTAGTATTTTCTATTCTTTTCACCTTTAGTTTTATGGAAATAGGGGTGTTTCAAAATCAAAATGCACAAAACAATATAGGAATTCATAAATAAAAATTAAAGGAGATAAGAACATTATATAATTTATTTGTTTCTTTACTATTTATGTAATCAATATCATGATAACTTCATGCAACCGAGCTCAGTCATGAGCTAGTGATGTGAAAATTTTACAAGGAGGACCAGAACACCTCCAATTCAATCTTGAAGACTTGGTCATTCCCATATGGTGCCCTGGAATCCATTATGATATTAACACCACCTATAGGGAATAATACCTTCAGGATATCCCAATACAAGAGGTACCTTTAGATATTCAATATGATCAAGAAGATAAACTTCTTGGTTGAAGTTGATCATATACCACTACTAGACACAACCTACCCATTAAGAGGCCCAGTAGAGTAGTGTCGTAGATTCACATCCTGACCTAAACCATACAACATGATGAGTATGAGCAAGATCATATTATAGAACCTAGCCTGGATGAGTAAGACACTGTTAGAGTTAATGTAATGTGCACTATGCTAGTTTGGCACTTGTCAGTTTCATTGACAAGTGTCATGTTCATCATATAGGCTTATGCCTATATATTGTAACCTTTTTATCAATAAAACAATCCCCTTCAAGTTTTTCCTCCTAACATTTGGTATCGAAGCGACGGGTGGCTGCTTCTCCAAATCATGCATTTTTTTTAGCATGAAATTGTGCTGAAATAGTAAATGAACCTACTGTAGATAGTCTGCTTTCTCTTCGAACTTGTAGCTCTCGGGGAAGCCACAGCTCCATGGTAGCTTTCGACCCCGAGTTCGAAACCCCGCCACCATTCCCGTAGACCCCCGAGCTGGGAGCTTCTGATTTCTGGTTTAATTGCTTGTAGCCGTTGGAGGGAGTGCCACGCGCCATCGTGCAATTGGAGGACCGAATTCATTACTGCCATGTTGCCAGATGGTAGTTTGTACAAAGTACCTAAGCTGAGGTGGACCACCGACGGTGCGGAACACAGTATAATGGAGGCCGACTGTTGTTTGCAGTTGTTTGTTTATTTATTATCATTTTGTGGGGCATTTTATTAAATTATGGGGAACATTTATTCAAATTGCATGTAGAGGGCTCATTTAGCCTATAAAAAGCACGAGAGCATTCAAATTTTTTAATACATTTCCACATGCAATGTGGAAGTGAAAATGGTGGACCACTTTATGTAATTTCCTTGCAAGGAAAATTTGAACACTGTTCTTATTCCGCCTGAGTGCGATGCCAGGAATATTCTATTCTTAAGGTTTATTTTGCTGCCTAGATAGGCATGGTATTGTTTTCCACATGATGAATGCCCCTTTGATGGTGGAATATAGGGGTATTTATAGTCGTTGGACACAGTTTTCCATGATGGACACAATGGAGGTGTCATATTGTAATTTTGAGGCTGTTTCAAATGAGATTTTTTGCCTCAAAGTTTTTCTACCTTGGAGTGCACTCTTGGTTGTACCCGACACTCCCAAGGTAATTTTATTTGTGATCCTTGTACCTAGTGACTTTTTCTATACACTTGGAAAATGCAGTGGCTGGTTACCCATGCATTTCGATGGGATGACATGGTCACCATAAGGACACTTATACCATTAAGGGGGAATGTTAGAGTTAATGTAATGTGCACTATGCTAGTTTGACACTTGTTAGTTTCATTGACAAGTGTCATGTTCATCATATAGGCTTATGCCTATATATTGTAACCTTTTTATCAATAAAATAATCCCCTTCAAGTTTTCCCTCCTAACAAGACACTTCACTTGATAGACCCTGGATGAGCTGAAACTTCACTCACTTAGATAGATATGGACCTTATCATTAGGATAGGAATGTAGCCTTATCCACTCACCTTTATCTTGAATATGAGGAAGAGGAAGGCATAAGACATTCTACTTTTCATCATGGAGATTGTTCCATCTAGACATGTTGTGCCTCTATGCCATCTTAGTATGAAGAATTGACATTCAAACCTGAACACCAGGTTAACGTGGCTTCCCTCGATCGAGAGAAATAGGTAACCAACCTCATTGGACCTATAGAACAAGTGAAGAACCTTTGTATTGATACAAGGTGTAGACACCTAAAACATGTCATGTTTAGGAGAACTACTCATGTGGGCATTCATAGACCATGTGACTAAACCTTGGGACCTTCCAAGTGCCAAAAGTGGTTTTCACCACTCATTTTGGGGTAGTCTTAGCCCATCCAAGCCTAGCCGCTATGAACCAGAGCGGCTGGATTCTGGTCGTTGAAGCTCAGAGCGGCCAACCCTAGCCACTGCAGATGATAGTGGCTAAGCCCTAAATAGCAACTTGCCATCAAACTAGCCTAATCTCAGGTGGAAGTGGTAGTTTGCATGCAATAAAGTTGAGCAGGGATAACTTTGCATTCCTCCTCATAGCCAGTCTACATGAGAGACTCAAGTCTAGGTTTAGACATCAGTTTAACTAGCCTTCAAACATAGAAAAAGACAAAACTTCTCATGCTAACATCTAGTGTGCATGCAGAATTCAGTCCTAGGGTTTGGACATTGACCTAGGGCTTCAAAAACATTATAAGGTGCAAACCTAAGGGCACCAAAGAGATGGAGAGATGAATTTAGAGACTTTTGAGGAGAGCTTTTTGAGACTTGGAGAGCTTTTCTTGTAGCGAAGCCCTATCAGATCGGAGAGAAAATTGGAGCACCTTTTAGGAGCAATGAAGTGTTGGCCGATTGAGAGGTTATCATCTATAGGATATTCAACACATCAGGCATAAACGACAACCATTTCAACTTCAGCAACAATCCTAGATCCATAGCCTTGGAGCAATAGAGACAGGTTTTCATCTTAGCGGCCATTATCTTGGATAGCGGCCCGTAGGCCTAGTCTAGGGTTCTTAGCATTAGTTTCTTTCATTTAGCTTATTACATGTTTTCATGCCATTAGCATAGATCTGATTTATTGCATTTACTTGCATTCATAGCATTAGTTTCTATTGTCATTGAGCATATTTCTATTTATCATTAGGGTTATTGCTAACAACCTCATTCGAGGAGGCAATCTTGGACAGCTGAGCATTTGCTATTGTTTTCATGCTTGTAGGACTACAGGTTCACTAGATAGGTTATCAACATACGAAAGCAAAAGGATCCCTCTAGGAGCTAGACCTAGAGAAGGAGGCATCTATAAGCCCTCATACAGTTCTATGTGCATCATCGGGAAGCCTACGAGAGTGCATCACCCCTTGCAAGGGGATATCATACATCTGCTACCCTATTTTGTAAAATATGTATCAAATGAAGGGAATCCCTTAGAGGGATCTATATGTAACCAAACTTGAGAAAAAGCAATAAAGAGCATTATTCATTCATTTCTTTGTATTTTGGTTGCATCTATTTTCACATATTTCATTTAATGCATGATTAAGTATAAATAAATCAAATAATATTCGCAAATAGAGTAGTGGATGGTGCACCGCTTCCTCGGGGTCGCTACAGATGGTGATCATGGTGGGACCCCTACCAAGTTTTTATTTTCTACCGATTTACTGAGTTAGGTTTTTGTGTGCAGGTTTAGCCACTCTAGTCTACAGTGGCCCATAGTCTTAGCTGCTCCTGCTAACAATGGCCAAAAATCAGCCACTCTAGTCAACAGTGGCTAGAACTAGAGTGCAATAGAGGATATAATCTCTATTCTTTGAGTTGGATTAGAGGTTGGTACAATTTTTTGATATTTTTTGGTCTTTTGTCTACTTTTATTTTCCTAAAATAGTGAAAATTAAGACACATTTTGATTTGGAAACTAAAGAATGGAAAGGAAAGAACTTGCATCTTGCATATCTTAGGGTTTTTCTTAGATTTCCACTAGGCATTGCTAGGAACAATGGCTTATGCTTGTAAAGTTCACCCTAGAATCCAACGTGCTAGAAATCATGTGTTGGTTTGCTTGCTTTGAGGCCCTACTAAAGGCCATATTTGCACAAAATAGAGTGCATCCATGAAACTCATATTAGTTTATGCATCTTTCTAAAAATTGAAATGTCATTTGTATTAGGCATATAGGAAAGATGCATTTCTATTGTATGATGCATTTTATTTTATGTAAATTTAAAATGAACCCCACACACACACACATATTTTAAACATTGGGGAGTTGGATTTCATCACCAACCCTCAATTCAGTCCGGTGACATTGGCATTCATCTCCTTCCACCGGCTTGCCCCCTAGATTTTCCTAGAATGGAATAAGGAACTTCTTTATAGTGGTACTAAGTTACTCATGTTCAAACTATCTCCCACTATTGGAACAATCATTGGTTCAGAGTGGAAGAGCTAGGCGAACCCCCCACTAGGATTTAAGCGGTGTACCCTAGTCTCTTTTTGAGAAAATCATGTTTGGCATGGGTGTTCTTGATTCCCACTATGGATGAGTCTCCTCATTCTAAATCCAAAACAAGAGCAAGAAAACAAGAACAACAACACATCAAAATGCAGCAAATAGTTTAGGGCACACATAAATTGGTAATCAAGATAAACACTTGCTTGATATTGTTTGGCTATCTTTAATTGCAACACAAAATATTAATTCATAAACACAATGGTTAAAACTAGAAGTAAGCATCCTCGGTCCAATACCGAGGCAGAATCTGAAACAACACACACCCATAGGCGAAGTCATAGTAACATTGAACCACCTACTCATAAGACCATGGGATGCAGTTCCATGAGCCTAAGAGGTGATAACTCAACCCTTGGGGGTTCTCCTCGAGAAACCCCAATTAGGGAGACACATCATGGAAACAAATCACCTAAACACAATGAGGCTTCAAGGCCTCCTTCATCATGGAGACATGAGGAGGCCTCAAGGCCCTCCTCTAAACACACAAAAACTTCTCAAAGACATGAGGAGGCTTCAAGGGCTTCCTCCTCGCATGGACATAAGAGGGGCTCTAGACCCCATTCTTCACATAGGGATGATGGGGTCTCCCCACCTCCATCCTCATGAAGGAATAGTGGGGCCACAAAGCCTTCATCACCAAAAAGACACACAAGAGTCACAACATCTCAAACTTCACATGAGACACTTAGAATAGATCTGCCCACTGAGGGGCATGAAACTAGAGTTACATCCAGTCATAGGCACAAAATAGAAGATACCCTTCACACAAGAGGAAGGATTCCAATAGATTATGACCTCATTGGAGTAAATGGCACCCCATAGGATCAGCCATGGAAAACAAGATAGTTAGATGAGTTGGATCGGTTTCATTCAAGGCCAACTCCTAGAACCATAGCCACAAAAAATTCTACATCTGGAAGTTCACAAAGTGTTACTTCTAAATGCACCACCCAACCTAGGGAAGCTTCAAAGTGACCCCATAGTACACATATAGAGTCTGATCATAGAGGCACTTATCAACACACTAAACAAGTTACATTAGCTAGCAAGAGCAAAGAAATAGTAGAAACCTCTTCGAGGAATCTATGAATCAGAACCACAAGAACAGAATTAGACAAACATGAGTCTTCTTTAACAGTGCAATATGACCATGTGCGATGGTTAGAAAATGCATTGCACAAAGAGTGAGAGCTAGTTGAAGCTCTCGAGCATGACAAACAAAGAGAAAGGCTCTTGCACCAACATGAGCAGCATTTAAGAGAACAAGTTGAGCAGCTAGCTCGTATCAATTTACAAGAAAATGGTGATGATCACCAAAGAGATAAACATGCTGACTCACCAAAAGAAGGGTGCATTAGGCAAGAAGAAAGCCCACAATGAAACCACCACTCAAATCATGAACAAAATCAAACTGGTGGGGAAAGGGTAAACATGATAAATCAGGATCAAACACATCCTGAATCCCCTCATAGGAGGGAAGAGAATAGAACAAGTCAAGTGGATAAAGGGTTACCTCCATTACCACCATGAGTGGGCTTGCAAGAAGAGGAACTCCTCGCCTCAAAGGCATTCCAGGCACTCACTAAAAATATGAAGTCCTTTGAGAAGCAAGATACGACTGGGAACCAACCAACATTGAGTAAAATACACAACCAACCATTGTGCCCATCAGTTCCTAGCCCTGCATATCCTAAGCACTTTGAGATGCCTAGGTTAGAAAAATTCAAGGGTGAAGAGGATGCACAAGAGCATGTTACCAATTTCATCAATGCATGTTTTCATCTTGAAGACAATGATGCTCTTATGCTGAGAACTTTCATTATGATATTTTTAGGGGCTGCCACCCAATGGTTCAACCAGCTTCCCAAGCACAACATATCCACTTTTGAACAACTAGTAAACACTTTCCTAAAATATTTCTCCTTTGGTGCTAAGAAGAAGGTGAACCTTTCAGACCTGGCCAACTTAAAACATTATGATGATGAGCCAGTAATGGATTATGGGGATAGATGGAGAAAATTCATGGTAAAGTTATCATTCTCCGTCCCCATAGAAGAAATCATCCGCATGTTCACCAAGAGTTGTTCTAAACACATCTCCCTCTTGTTACAACTTCAACAATATCCTTCATTTGAGGAAGCCTTGGCATAGGCCAAACTCATTGAGGACATAAAAGTAGATGAGGGAACCATCAAGCTCCGAACCAAGAAGGAGTGGAACAAAAATGGCAAGAATGACAAATACAAGCAGAAGCAGGCAAACCCTGCTCCAGTTAATCAAGTAGTATTGGTTGCACCTAAATATGGGGCTGCGCAACAACCCCAAAATTATCAAGCACAACCCCCACCAGCCAATTATGATCAAAAGAACAATCAGGGGTGAAATAGAGAATGCAAGCCACCTCACTATTTTACACCTCTATCAGAGTCAATGCAATCAATTTTCAACCAGTTGAGCGAGGCTGGGAAGATCAAATTTCTTGATGTACCTCTTTTAGATCCCAACCATCCTAAGCCAAAAGGATATAGGGAAGATCAGTTTTGCCCTTATCACAGAATATCGGGGCATGACATTGAAGTGTGCATTGGTTTCAAGAACCAGGTGCAAAATATGATTGAAGTGGGAGAACTTAAAGTTGACAACCCATTGGCTCCCGATAATAGAGATATGGGCATATACAAAAACCCATTGCCAAACCATGAGGTCCCTAGAGGGCAAGGTGCCCAAGTCAATCAGGTCCGAATCGATACACCTACCCATGGATGCATTGGGATGGTTGAAATTGTCAACATAGCAACCAGGAGTAGATGATATGGTCAACCACAGCCTCCTACGGCTCCCATTAATGTCCCAGCTACACCTAGGTAGAGGTAGGGGTAAAACAACCTTCCAGGTCCACCAACCCGACCTGTGGTAACTATTCGGAGTAGACTAGAACAAAACTTACAAATGACTCCGACCAAGCTATCTATCTATGAGCTCATACAATAGTCCCCAAAGCATAGGGAGACTTTGATGGAGATTTTGAGATCAATTGAGCTCCAACCACAAGATTCAAATGCATTCACTCATTTTGTGGGACAAGTACAACAATGCCAAGAACCTATAATTCAATTTTATGATCATGAGATTAAGATAGTACCTACTACCTTACCAGACCCTCCACTGCACATTGTTGCATCAATCAATGATTTACCTTTTAAGTGGGTCTTGATCGATACAGGTTCATCAATCAACATCATCACAACAACAACAATAGGGCACCTTAAGATCCCCAAATCCAATATCATTCCAGGAGCCTACACGTTAAGAGCTTTCAATGATGCTTTATGCTCTACTATGGGAATGATAGTCCTACCCATTAAGGTGGGGCATAAGACCATCCCTATGATGTGTCATGTCTTGGAAGGGGCCATGCAATACAACATCCTCCTAGGATATCCCTAGATAAGAGATATGAAGTGTGTGCCTTCGATTTTACACCAATGTGTCAAGTATGTGCACGATGACAAAGTCTATGTAGTTCTGGCTGATGAAGAGCCATTCAAATATGTCCATCAGGTGGATCTTCCAGGAGATTTTGTGATTCCTTCCACCCACCTGTATGTAGGACCTTCATCTCCAACTACGCAACTAGATGATAGAGACAAAGGGGTACGAAAAGACCCATCCACATCGGCACCTCCTCTTGCACCCAAAACAACTGACGCTTCTAAGAGACCATCAATGTCTAAACCTAAAGACAATCAGAAGCTAAAGGTACCCTTAATCAAGGAAGAAAATCCCAAGGAATTTCTAACTATAGCCATTGCAGAAATCCCAAGTCCCATGGAAGAAGAAGATCTCCAAGATCAAGCCGAGGAAATACTAGAACCCGCTTCGCCAGTGTCGTCTGTAGGGTCATCCACATCACATGCGACAATACACTTGGCAAGTATAGGGATAGGAGAGTACCTTGTGTAGAACATAACATTCATGCCCATCATTGAGTCTACACAAGACATGGGATGGCCAAAAGACCTAAGACCACCAGTGGGAATAGTGGTTCCGCTTGGAATCCCTCCCAACTAGACCAACTTTATCTATGTTGGCCTGGACTGCGCCCATGAGTCTTCAGACGTAGAAGAGGACAATGATGAACTATTCACTATTAATGTTTATTACCTCTCTAATCCCGAGTTTTCTCTAAGCTACTTTGAACATTGCCATTGGCATGGCTACGATCTTGGTATATATGAGCAGGGGCATAGGCGGCCATGCGAGCCATAATACCAACTTCCCACTGACAAGTTTGGGTTAGGCTACCACATCAGAGGTCAAGATGACTCTCTAGTAGCATCCTTGGATAGATTAAGCTTGGGGTTAGGAGAAGACATCGATTTTATTCCTTATCACCCACCAAGTACAAGACATCTGATCAACAGACAAGTGGTCATGGTAAACATACCACCACCAGAGATTTATCATCCAAACTTCTCAATTGATGCCACCCCTATAGGTTGCATCTTGTGGGATGAAGAGCAAGAAGAAAATGGATATGTGGCAAGTGATGATGAAGTACAAGCAAGCTTAGCCTATCATGGGCCTCACTATTTACAAAGCCTTGCCTGGTCCAGCCACAATGAGAGTGGATACATATCAGATGAAAGTGGCTATGAGTCAGAGGACTCAATAGAAAGAGCCTACCTAGGGCCAAGGTAGTGGTCCCATAGCTTGGGGTAAGAAACTAATGCAAATAGCATCTTCATAAGTGATGAAGAATATGAGGATGAGACAGAGATGGCCTACTTGGGGCCAAGACACGTGCCCCTTGTCTTAGGGCCACATACCAATGCCAATGGTTTTTGGATAAGTGATGATGACTATGAAGATGAGACTGAGATGGCTTATCTTGGGCCTCGCCACTTGTGGCAAGTCAACATGCTGGTAGAAAGAGAAGTGGCACTTCGTGCCATAGACCCTGGCTTGCGGTTTTTGGGAAGACCTATCGACTTAGATGCCATTTACCATGCAATCAATCCCCCTCCACCTACATTTAGAGAGCTCTTGGAACCCAATGATCCTATTATCTAGCCTACTCATGGGCCAGATCCAAAGATTCCTTTTCCTCTAGAGCCTCATCATGAGTATGGAGGGAAAACCTCTGAGACAATATTTCACCCATGTGGTCCTAGAGATTTCATTCCATCCATCAACACAATCTCCATTGATTTGACCACTCCACTTCATAACCCAATAGATCCTACTAAACCATTGTATCTTGATATAGATGCTATTGATTGGGATCATGTTGATTCCCCTATAGAGCCTGAGGATATTTTCCCTAATGAAGAGATGTTACAACCATTTCATTTTGCATCAGGCTGTGCATATGATGTATTCCATGCTGGTTTGGATCCTGAGTCAGTAGGACCTATAAATCCTATTGATGACATTCATTTAATACCCATGCCTCACCAGCTAGAGGATGGGTCACATATGGCTATAGAAGTGACTTTCGAGGTGGACATCAGTGATGATCCTACTCAACCAAAGAAAGTCAAGTTCGGAGAAAGTCTATCTCTAGAGGAACAAGCCATTATAATCCCTCTACTTAAGGAGAGGCCTAATATTTTTGCTTGGACCTACAAAGACATGCCAGGGCTTGATCCAAAGTTAGTTGTACACAACCTTTCATTGGATCCCATGAAGAAGTTGATCAAGCAAAAGCTGAGGAAAATGCATCCAACCATCACTTTGATGGTGAAGAACGAGTTGCAAAAATTGTTGGATGTGATTTTTATCATTCCTATCGACTATCCTGAATGGGTATCGAACATGGTGCCCATGGGAAAGCTGGATGGAAGAGTCTGTATTTGTATAGACTTTAGAGACTTGAATAGGGCAACTCCAAAGGATTCATTCCCATTGCCTAACATAGATGCTCTTGTAGATGCCACCGTAGGTCATGAGATGCTCTCCCTAATGGATGGTTTTTTTGGTTACAATCAAATCAGAATTAAACCCGAAGACCAGCACAAAACCACTTTTATTACTCCATGGGGAATATTCTATTACAAGGTGATGCCATTTGGCCTTAAAAATATTGGTGCCACATATCAGTGGGCCATGACATACATCTTTCATGACTATATGCATAAAATATTAGAGGACTACATTGACGACTTATTGGCCAAGTCTGTATTGCGGCAAGAGCACGCTGAAATCCTTAAAAAAGTCTTCGATCACCTCATTGAGCACAACGTCAGATTGAATCCTAAGAAGTGCGTGTTTGGCATAACTTCTGGTAAGCTCTTGGGGTTCATCATTTCTAAGAGAGGCATTGAAGTTGATCCTACAAAGGTAAAGGCTATATTGGAAATGGCTGCCCCTACCAACATTAGGGAGTTAAGAAGCCTACAAGGCAAGGTAGCATCCATCAAATGATTCATTGCTCAATTATCAGATAAATGTCGACCCATGAATCGGCTGCTATGCAAAGGAGTCCCTTTTCATTGGGATGAAGAATGCCAACAAGCCTTTGTAGAGATCAAAACTTACCTAGAAACACCACTAGTATTAGCTCCACCAAGGCTAGACGTACCATTTTTACTATACATATCGGCTACTGATTTTGCTTTGGGCACCATGTTGGCCCAAAAGAATGCACAAGATAAAGAGCAAGCCATATATTACATCAGTCACACCTTGGTGAGTTACGAGCTAGGATATGCGTATGTAGAAAAGTTGTGTTTGGTAGTGGTCTTTGTGACCAAAAAGTTGTGACACTACATGTTGAGCCATACGACCTACGTTATATCCAAACAAAATCCTTTGTAGTACATGATGAACAAGACCTATCACAATACACGTACTACAAAATGGATCATGCTATTGATAGAATTTGATCTAGAGTTCATAAGCCAAAAGTCCATCAAGGGACAAGTCATAGCGGATCAATTAGCAGAGGCACCTCTTCAAGATAGCAAGCCTCTCACCATAGAATTTCTTGATGATGTAGTCTTTGCATTATCAGATCCATCCAAACTTGAAGAACCTGAGAAAGAAAGAGACATGGCATTATTCTTCGATGGTTCGAAGTGCGAGCAAGGGGGTGGAGTAGGGATTGTCTTTATCACACCATAGGGTGCTCCATTACCCTTATCATTCAAACTAGACTTCCCTTGCACAAACAATAACACCGAGTATGAGACCCTGATCTTAGGACTTCAAACAGCCACTATAATGGGCATTAAAATATTGAATATCTTTGGTGACTCCTTGCTCATAGTTAATCAAGTCAAGGGTTTGTTCCAATGTCGATGCCCAATCTTGAAATCATACAAGGAACTTGTTGACACCTACCTAGCCTGGCTAGAATGGTATGACATCGAGGCAATCCCTCATACGTCAAATAGATTTATAGACACCATGGCATCCTTGGGATATTTAATCCCTTAGAATCCATCTATGGATTTCACAACCATTCATGTTAAAGTGCTCTCGCACTCAATGATACAACATGAGGCTTTTGATAATCGAGAATCAGTCAACATGGTCAATATCGAACCAAATCAGGATTGGTCCTTTAGAGCTAGATATTTCTTGCAAATGGCACCTTGGGGGTCATTGATCTCTCAAGGTCCTGAGGAGTGTGGTACAACCATTCACCATAGGGTTGTTTCTCAATCTGTATTCACAAGCTCCAGAATGTAGGAGGAATAGGCCATCTTTTCTATAGAAGTTGTGGCTTATCAGGATTGGCTTTCCCAGTTATAAGACTTCCTAAAGCTTGGAATGGTACCACAAGGCCTATCACATGTTGAAATATGAACATTTAAATAGAAGGTAACAAGGTACATCTTATTGGGAGAGATCCTTTATAGACGAGGTTATGATGGAATGCTCCTCCATTGCCTTGAGTCATAGGAAGCATCCTGGGCAATTTTGCAGGCTCACGACGGTACATGTGGTGGTCATTTTAGTGGCATGGCTATCATTAAGCGCATCTTGAGAATGGGCTACTATTGGCCCACTATGGAAAAATACTATTGTGAGTATGTCAAGAAATGCGTTAAATTCTAGCATCACGCAAACCTCACACACTTGCCATCCCAAGCCTTGCAACCCATCCAGGTAGCATGGCCCTTCTCATAGTGGGGACTAGACTTAGTTGGGAAGATCTCACCCCCATCCTTAGGCTGACACACATTCATCATAATGACCACTGAGTATTTCACCAAATGGGTCGAAGCGATCCCCTTGACATCGACAACTGGACCAAGGATTGTGGAGTTTATACTCCACAATATCATAAGTCATTTTGGGGTCCCTTCAAAAATAATATCGGATAATGGGCCATCTTTCAAGAACAAAAATGTGCGTGCTTTGATGAACAAATACCATATTCAGCATAGTTTTTCAACACCCTATTATCCGCAAGCAAATGGGCAAGCAGAAGCCTCAAACAAAACAATAGTCTCCATCTTGAGGAAGACGGTGAAAGATAATCATAAGGATTGGCATCTGCAATTACCTCTTGCATTATGGGCATATAGGACTAGTGTGTGGATGCCCACTGGGGCAACACCATTTTCACTTGTATATGGCATTGAGGCCATCATGCCCCTAGAGTTGGAAATTCCAACCCTACGCATAGCATTGAAGGACTTCATAGATGATGACACCGTGCGGCAAGGCCACCTTGATCAATTAACGCTTCTTGATGAACATCGAGTCAATGCCTTGGAGCATCTCCACGTTTATCAGGATCGCCTTGTGCGAGCTTACAATAGTAAAGTCCACTTAAGAGAATTCAAAGTTGGGGATCTTGTGCTCAAAGAAAACCAACAAAACTCAAATCTACCGCCACACCTACGAGACAAATTTACGGTAAATTGGATAGGCCCATACATAATCTCAAAAAGGGTTGGGCTTGGAGCATATCACCTCACATCATTGGATGGTGTTGAAGAGCCTGAGCCTCTCAATATCATTCACTTGAAGGCATTTTATACATAAAATACAAAAACATTCAAATATGTCATAAAATACAAAAACAATACAAAGCATTAAAATTACAAACAAATCATAAAAACATAAAATATTCAAAAACAAAAAATGCTCCAAGGGTATCTTTATGCCGCTTGGTCAAGATTCAAAAACAAAAATGCTCCAAGGGTATCTTTATGCCGCTTGGTCAAGATTCAATCAAAAATGCTCCAAGGGTATCTTCATACCGCTTGGTCAAGATTCAATCAAAAATGCTCCAAGGGTATCTTTAAGCCACTTGGTCAAAATTCTGAATCAAAATGCTCCAAGGGTATCTAAGCCACTTGGTCAAAATCAATCAAAAATGCTCCAAGGGTATCTTCATGCCGCTTGGTCACCTCAATCAAAAATGCTCCAAGGGTATCCAAGCCGCTTGGTCAAATTCAATCAAAATGCTCCAAGGGTATCTTCATGCCGCTTGGTCAAACCCTAAAAGCCCCAAAGGCACAATAAGCCCTTTGGTCAAAATAATCAAAAATACAAAAACAATACAAAATAATCAAAAGACAAAAAACAAAGAATCAAAAATACAAAAACAATGCAAAGATCAAAAATACAAAAACATTTGCATCTTACATCTGCATCCACATAGTTGCATTGCATTAAACATTCCTATCCATTGCATTTGCATTATGATAGGTTATGATCACAATCTTGCAAATGATGCCACAGTTTGTATCACAACCACACATACTCAAATCCATCTTCACCCATTCATCCATGTGTGTAACTGTGTTTTTCAACACAACCATTTCTTGTTGCTATAAGGAATAGGCTAAGGTTTTTCGGTCATTCAACCATATCTAGTGGTCTTAGCAAGATTTTGTGGAAAGCCATATTGATTAGTAGAGGGTGAGGTCTAGTGGTGATAGTGCCTAGCATACTTCAGAATCCCATCACTAATTAAAAACACTAAAATCCTAGTTGGTACAAGGGAAAGATAAAAACTGCAAAAGTGGTCTAGGTTACCTTAAGCGAAAAGGGTCTTCCTTGCTTATCCCCCTGTGCGACCGGTTCAAAGGTGCTGAGAATTGGCAAAAGGACAAGTTCCGCCCTACCTAGTTAAATCCCTTGCTTTTACCAAAATAAGCAAAAATCCCAAAATCAAGCAAAATTCAAAAGCAAAACAAACAAGTGATTATCATCACTACATAAATCCCTTGCTCAAGAAAAAAAACAAAATTCAAAAAAATCAATAAAAAATAAATAGTGATTTTCATCACTAAGCATGAGCAAGTATCCCAAATAAAATGAAGAAAAGAAGGGAATGGAGCTTGAATCCCTGGAATTCTTAGCATTGTACAAACTGGAAGGTGATCCCCATTACAAGTTTGGTGTACAACCAACTTGGCAATGGTGGTGTCCTTACACATGATGATATGTCTATCACAATAGCATCTTGCATTTGTGTAGACCAATGTTTGCATGTGGATGAGCTAGCTTTGGGTAACCCAATACTGCCTAGTGGTATAGTCCAACTAAGTCCAACACAGGATCAGATGAACACTTGAGGATCCCCAATCTTAGCAATGGGCTAAAATAATCCTACCTAACATCAGAGGAAATGCTTGAGTTCTATCTAAATATATTCATTTGCACACACAGGGATAATGAATATCTAGGTCCATGATGAAAGCCTTGCTTTTCAAAAGTCTTGTATGGTCAGTACACAACTATTGATAGGGTAACTAGAGTGTTTGAGTCTCGGGAAAAACCTCAAAAATTCCTACATAGCAACAAATCATATCATCGATCACATCATCAATTTTTATTTATGAGGTTTGGTGAATTAAAGGGTGTTAATAGAGTAGGTTAGATACCGGATAGATGTTAGAAATGATATTTACATGACCACTGACTATTTTGAATATTTTAAATTATAGAAGCTTATCAAGAAAATACATACATTCCACACCATTAAATTTCACATATGGATGCTCAAATAATTAATTCTTGTGATAAGAGTGATTATTTACATTCATGATTGTTATACATTCTATGGTGTTGCCCATTAGATTGTTAAACTCATATCATATTGTAGCCCAAAAATTCTCGCACTCATTTCCTCAAGGTTAATGGATCTGCGCCTTACAAGGGAATGTGAGAATGAATGGTCTACACCTTAGAGGAGAGGTACTTGAATTTGTACCCTCTTATGGTGATTTTTTGACAAATGGGTTGGGTTCACAAGGAAAAATTTTGTGGCAGTTTTTGAGCCTAAGTTTGGGATTTATTTTTATGTATTTGTTTTGATCAAATCACACATATACCTAGGTTTGGCCAAAATGCAATTATTCTATCCTATATGCAATTTTTATTCCAATGTAAATAGCAAATATAATTCAAAAGAAAAATGCAATGTTTAAAAGTGATTTTAAACCTTACCTACATCTAGATGTATGATGGAGATTCTAAAATTTTGAGTGTAGTCCAGATCGTATGCAAAAGATCAATATCATACTACGATTGTGTAGGATCGTGTTACGATCTGAAGATCATCTTACGAACAAAGACATATTGCTCCAATTTTGCAAAGGATTAACAAAAACATAGGTAGAGATATAAAATAGAAAACAAAGAATTGTATTGATGCTTATAAGAATAATTAAGCTTTAATTTTGGCTATTAGATAATTATATAACATGAATTAACTTATAAATGTTTAAAACTACATAAAACGTGCAATTATATGAGATTAGGTGAACTCCAGGGATGATAATGCATATATCTAGTATTCTATGAAATAAGAGATGCTAAATGAAAGACTAATGCAATAAAATAGAATTAGAATACGCAAACTAGAGCTTGGGGTTTTTCTCCAAGTGAGTTGCAGGTAATATTGTAGCCTGCAAGACAAGATTGTATGCTGAACAGTAATATCATACGATGATTAGCGATATCGTATCCTCTGATCTACAATAATGTTCTCTGATCTGTAATAATATCCTTCGATATTGCACACAACAACAAAATATCTAGAACTTAAATTGCATAATTAGGCGAAATAATTATAAATGCGAGGATTTAGAGGAATTTTAGGAGAGATTTGGTTAAATAGGTAGGGAGGAATGCCCAGAATAGGGAGGAGGTTAGATTATTACAACTTGTCCTAAGCTGTGCGAGGTCGAATAGATACAATCTCATATTTCCCACACATTTACACAGGTGAGGACAAAAAATCATTCAACTGTTTTTTATCGTTTTCCACTTTTACATTTTTTATTTCTGAGCAAGATCGTATTACGATCAGCGATATCGTATGCCGATCACAATGATCGTATGAATGAGATCATACTATGATTTCAAAGATCATACTACAATTTCAAAGACCGTAGTATGATCTCATCAAGTAGGAACAAATTTTGAGTTAATTAATGCAAATATGATATTTTTTGTAATTTTTTTTATGTTCTCATGCAAATGGATCAAATTCAGGGTGCTACATTTTACCCCCTCTTTAGTGCAGTTTCAGAAGAAATTGCATTAAAGAAAAGTGCAACACATTTTATGATAAAACAAAAATTTATTACAATTTTTGTTGATGATTTTAAGGTTTTATGCAAGTTGTTTCAAAATATGATTTTTATGGTACCCCCTTCGATTTTTTATACCAAAATTGACGTTTGGGTAAAAACTCAAAAAATTAGGAGTAAAATGAATAAATAAGAAAAGTAAACTGAAAAATTAATTCATTTTATTTTTATCTTTTTCCCTTTGAGAACTCTGGAGAACAAAAATGGCAGGAGCTACACATCACGTCAATTTGGTCTGGGCTAGAGATGGAGCACTTCGGGTAAGGATTTCTAACTTATTTAGGATAGATTTTTCATGTTTTTTTGTTGAATTTTTATTTAATTTGGAAATTTTAGGGCATGGTTGCTGTCACATAGCCCTAATTGTGAAATTGTAATGATTTCACAAAATCTTATCAATTTTGCAATATCGTACATACTATATTGCAGAAATTGATACGATATTTCCAAAATCGTATCGATTTCAATGATATCAAACATTACGATATCGCAAAATTGATATGATATTATTTGTTTTAGTACAATTTTCCACTATTTTTATCCGATTTTGCAATTTTTAATCTGATCAATAATTTTTTATTATTTTTTGTTTTATTTTGATAGTTTGAGGAACTAAAGAACCAAGAATGGAGACATGCAACTCTCCAGACTGATTTGGATGCATTGATAGACCTAGATTTGGCCTGCCTAGAGGCAGTGGGTCTGAAACACATGGTACAGATGCCATAGTTTGTGATAGATATGAGACTACTGACAGATCTAGTAGAGAGGTGATATCTGGAGTCATATTATTTCCGTTTACCTATAGGAGAGATGACTTCTACCTTGTAGGATGTGTGGTATATTTTGAGGTTGCCACTATGGGGTGCACGTATAGCTACATCTAGAAACCAAGGCCATGCGATGAGGAGGTTTATAGGAGATCCTAGCTTCCTTTTGAGTAAGGGTGGAGTTCCTATTGGGAGACTCGAAGAAACTAAGAGGGTCTCTCGATTGACTGTGTTATTAAGTGGTGTTTTGGGGGGTCTGATTTTGTGCCATTTGAGTAGGATGCAACTACCATGGATAGTAGTAGGGGTAGTGTGTGATATGAGGTATCATAGCATCTACTTTACTTAGGGTCTCTTCCTCTTGTTTCGACTCTATAGATTTATTCATAGTCATATACAAGAAGGGAAATGGCCGCATTTTGACTTCCTTCTTATAGGTATGGTGTTGGAAGCACATAGCCATCCAGCAGTCCACAAGGCTTCCATTAGTTTGACCAGTAGATGGTAAGCCTAGTGTAGAGGATGATAGGTCTAGGGTGTTCTGTTGACCTTTACAAGGAGTATGGAGGATACGGGTTACTCTTAGTGGAATGATGCAACTTCTGGATGAATTATTACCATATGACATTACGTGGAGGTCTTGGAGAGGGCTACCCAAATGGGTGGAGGATGCATTTGAGTTGGCCCATGTTAGGCAGACCATTTGGGTATAGATACATGAGGGAGAGGTAGAGTTGAACCATTTTTATTGGGTGCAATTCCAGTTTGAGCTCAGAAAGGATATTCCTCCTCATAGGAATATCATTTTTACTCGATATACTTAGGATCCTACTACTTTTAGTGGGGATCTCGATATGACTAATTTTTTGGATATTAACTCGGATGATGCTCCAGTAGAGACAACTAAGGATGATGCATGGGTTAGATACCATCAGTGGTATGTTAGAATTAGGCCTACTAGGTTAATAGTGCGAAGGAGTATGGTTCATCATGCAATGGACTGAGTCTTTTGACAAAATTAGACTGATTCATAGGTGGTCCCAAAGAGGGCCCAGCCTCACACATGAGTTGGCCACTTGATCCATAGGCAGCAGAGCCATAGGAAGGAGAGGATATCACCCTCATAGGAGAGAGGGGTGCCTCCTCAGAAAGCAGAGGGACCAGAGTTGCTTAAGAAGGACAATAGGATTTTGGATGTAGGGGAGAGCAATGACACTACAGAGCATGATGTCAATATTACATGATTGAGGGTGAATAATTCCATCCAAAAGTCTAATATCAAGGCTTTGTAGGTTGATTTGGCACAAGATAGGGCTCAGTTGAGCCAAATGGACAGGGCTTAGGGAGCAAAATTTCCTACTCTTATAGCATCATAGATGACCCATTCCAGGAGGAGCAGGTTAGGGGCTAAGCTGGTGTGGTCTATTCGTTAGACCACATTTTACCAGACTTTGTATTTTGTGGTCATACCAACTGATCAGAGATAGGAGATGCCTGAGGATATTGCAAATCCTATTTGGGTAGAGTCATCGTCTCACTCTACTACTAGAGCGATATCCTCATGAAAACACATAGTGGTAGGTCAATTTTGACCACCACCACCACCTAGTGGATGTGATGATGCTCAAAGCTCTAGGGGCTCTAGGGGGTTTAGAGATGATCCTTAGATTCTATTTTTTGTGTATGAGTATGCCAATGGTAGATATTGTGGGATACCAGTCAATTTTGATGATGTATATATTGGATGATGATATATATATATGATATTTCTATTGGTGTGACTTTGTGTATTTGTGTGATGAGTTTGCATTTTAATCATATTTTATATTTTCACTAATCATGCTTTGTATAAATATTTAGTTTTTATCATGCTTAAAAGTAGATGGAATGATATAATGTATGTGAAAATGGAATTGGATTTTGTTGGATAAGATGTTTGAAGAGGTTTAGCAATATGTGTCTCCAAGGATGTTGTGTTGTTATATGGTCGTTGGTGGAGGTGAATTCTTGCTAGGTCATGAAGCTTTTTTTCTTGTTATGGAGAAAATTAATATTACTAAAATAGTCGGTTTCTTAAGAATAATTCTTATTTTTTTTTGTGATGATGATAAAGATAAGATTTGATGTTGTTTTGGAACAGGACTAAGCATGAAAAATTTGGAAGGATAACTTGTGATAGGCATGGAATCCCTAAGTGTGAAGGTTAAATAATAATTACTTAGGAATAATAGGATCATTGTGAAAATAAAAATAAAATGCATGATGAGATGAAATTTGTTTATTTGTAAAATGCAATTTGTATAAGAAAAATGACTATGTCACATGTTTAAAAGATTATGAAATTTTTGCTTCTATGTAATAATTTTGGACATGAAAAATATAAAGGGTAACTTGTGCTAGGAATGGAATTCCTAAGTGTGAATGTTAAATAATAATTACTTAAGAATCATACCATCATCGCGAAAATCAAACTGAAATTTATAATAGTTTTATTACATGTTTTTGGAAAATTCTTTTGATAAACTGAAAATGAAAATAACTTGTGCTAGGCATAATGTTCCTAAGTGTGAAATTTGAAATAATGTTTACTTAGGAATTTATACCATCATTGTGAAGTAAAAAAAATGCATAATTATATATGAATTTGAAAATGCCATGTCCGAAGGGATGAATAATTCTAAAAAATTTCAAAGAAATATTTTAATTTATTTCAAAGATAAATTCAAATTTATCAGGAACCTAGTGTGTGTACGTGTGGGTTCATTATCTATTATGATATATCATAATGACACAAAATTTATCAAGGATCAAATGTGTGTGCTTTGTGAAAGCACGAGGATACGGAAGCAAACAAAAGGGAAATGTAACGCTAAGTCCTACGAACGAGAATGCATGAAAAGAGGGAAAACAAACGAACTGAAACGAGATTTAAAGCAAATGTAAAAGTGCAGCCCTTTATTTTATTAATTTTCTCGAGATCGGGTTACAATACGTCTCCTCCCTTTTCAGGGGCTAGGAGCGTCGGACATAGTTTTGTTACACCACAAATGATACATTCCCCTTGGGGATCTTCCGCGTGCCCACATTGAAAATGGGCGGACCAAACGTTGTCACCGCTTGCATGAATGCATCTATAGTTCCTTGCTGCCCCTCCGGTGTCGATATCCTACATTCAGAGAAATAGTAAATGATTAGTAGCACCTACGGATGGAGGGAAACATGCGATCCCCAAGGCCTACGGTCAATGCATGCATAAAATAATTAAAATGATAACTAAAACATATCAGAATAAGCTAAAAATTTGACAGAAGCAAGAAAACATTACCAGGAACATACTGCAAAAGGAACATTCGAGAAATCTACCACATATTTCTAATCGCTCCGGGGTGGGACGATTAGGACTGTCATAAAATGTCAGAAGGTGACCTCCTAAATGTCCCATCCAGGGGCCTCCAAAACACCTACAAAGTTGGGGTTAGGCAAAACGGGGCATTTTGGAATGACCCAAAAGGTCAGATTTTGCAAATTTGGCCTCGATCACCCTGTATCCGATGATGCTCCCTGTATGTTAGTGAAAGCGAGAAATAATAAAATCACAGCCAAAACTCATCAGAATCACATGAAACTTGAATGGCAGCATATGTAAATAACCTAGAATCAAATGCAAAAGAAATAGTAGGGAAATATGCCATAGATTTCTAATCGCTCTGGGGTGGGGCGATTAGGACTACAGCAGTGCGGGGGCACCCGGGGGTAGGACGCCCATCGTTTGGGGCTCGGTTTTGGCACCAATCCACTTGGGATGGGTCCAAAACCTCTTATGGGGTTGTGTCAGCAAATTGGGTGGGGTATTGTGGCCAAATTTTTGGTTTTTGGGTCCGGATTGCACTTCCAATAATCACCCAATAACCTCCCTTCCAAAAGAGAGATCAAGGATGTAAGAAGCACAAACGATGGGTGAGGATGTAATTCGGCAGCACTTCGTTGCTCCAAATGCTCCTACTCTATTCTTTTTTGGGGTGAGAAGACTCACCATTTTATAGACCTGAGGGTCTTTGTGAATGAGCATGCAGAGGCGCCACTTGGCCATCATGCCTTGCTAGGGGGAAGAAGATTCCTCCCTGATTAAGGGCTCCATGACTGCCTCTATGACTACCTCTTTGAGCTCAAAAATGCTCACTCGCACTCCCATGCACTGAAGGAGGAGTTAAGTGGCGGATCTGAGCTACCATTTGTCAAGGTTTGACTTTTTTCCCATCAAACCTGCTATTCGCCCCACCCTGGAGTGAATGCTGCTAATCGTCCCGGGGTGGGACGAATACCAGTTTGTAATCATCCCAGGGTGGAACGAGTAGGGAGCAGAGTGCCTGAAAGGTGCCAAATTGACCTCTGACCTTCCAAAACTATTGTGAGAGTGGTTAGGACCACTTTTTAACCTCTGGGGGCTGCCCTAGGGGCTGTGTATGCCAATTCGATCAGTGTTTGTAGCCACATAATCGGATTGGTGCTGTTTTGGTGTCTACAGATGCCCCTTTTTGGGAAGCGTTGTGCAAGGCGCAGCATTGAGCAAAAATAGATAACCAAAGCACTAATGATTAGGGTTTCTCAATAACCTAACCAAATTTTGATGCCCCAAGTATGGAAAGGGCATGCATTCTTGAATCCTTGCTTCTGACGAGCTAAGGAGCTTAATTCAAGTGTTAACCTATTTTGGTGAGGTGTTACTTGATCTTGGACATTGTTCAGTCATGAATAGGCAAAGGGCGCAACCTTTTGTCTATGGGAACCTTGAGTTCATGATTCATGAATGCCAAGTGTTTGATCAGCTTGTGATTATTGCTTGTTTGTTGCCCCAAGCAGGAGCGTGATTGTCTTTGTCAATGATTCTTTGAATGCATGCCATTTCCTTGATTGGGTGTGTATTTGTTGATTGGTGACTAAGTGTGACTACCCCCTCAAGCGACGAATCGATGAGGGAATGACCGACATGAGAAAAGTGATGAGTCGCTTGACCCAAGATGACTTTTGTAAGGGTGCCTTCAATTGTTTTCCATTGAATGCTTATGCAGTTTCCGAACAATCTGACCTATTTTTGGTGGGTTTTAACCCTTTTTGTGATGCATTTTGGGGCTGAAATTGTCAAAAATTCATCCTCCCGTGGAGCGGTCCGGCTATGGTAGCCTTCTTAGGGAGTAGGATAGTGATAATTTGTGACCCCAACGGTTTTGCATGCCAAGAACGTCAGGCGCAAAGGCGCCTTTGTGCGGCAATTTTATTGCTATTTTTGGGTGGGTTTTGACCCTTTTTGTGACGCCTTTTGGGGATGAAATTCTCGAAAATCCGTCCTCCCGTGGAGCGGTCCGGCTATGGTAGCATTCTTAGGGAGTAGGATAGTGAGGATTTGTGACCCCAACATCAGTTTTGGATGCCAAGAATCACAGGCGCAAAGGTGCCTTTGTTTGGCAGTTGATTGCTATTTTTGGTGCATTTTGAATGCAGTTTTTGTTGTTTTTGATTTTCTTGTTCTGTAATCATCCTAGGGGGGGACGAATACCAGTTTAGTAATCGTCCTAGGGTGGGACGAGCGCTAACTAGAGTGCTCATCCCAGGGTGGAATGATTATAGGCCTAAAAGCCTATTTAAGGGCCAAAACTAGGTTTTGGGCTCATTTGCATTTGTTTTTTCTGGCATTTTGGAGTTGTGAGGAGGAGGAGGTCGAGTTCGCGTAGCGGAGCGCTATCGAATTTTCTCGGACACCATGAGTTCATGGACTGGATCATCAAGTGGCGGAGCCGAAGCGAGACCGGTGAGTGCTCCTTCTCTTTATTTGGCCTGTTTTTATTTTCAAAAGCCGTAATATACCTGATATTGCATTTTTTTGTTTAGACTAGAATGAAAACCCTAGGTTAAACTATTTTGTTTTGTTTTGGTATTTTTTTCATTTAGACTAGGATGAAAACCCAGGGTAAACTTTTTTACTTTGTTTTTGTATTTTTTTTTGTTTAGACTAGGATGAAAACCCTAGGTTAAACTATTTTGTATTTGTATATATATATTTTTTGTGGTTGTTGTTTTAAACTAAAATCAAAATCCTAGTTTAAAAATTTAGTTGTTATTTCATTTGTCATTTTGTTTGTCAGACTAGAGTTAAAAAACCCTAGGTTTGTTATTTGTTTTTGTTTTAAACTAGAGTTAAAAACCCTAGGTTAAATGTTTTTGTTATTTTGTTTTTTTGTTTACACTAGAGTTAAAAAAACCCTAGGTTAAATTGTTGCTGTTATTTTGTTTTTCTTTTTGTATTATAAACTAGAGTTATAAACCCTAGGTTAGAAATTTTAATTTTTGTTTTTTTACAGTTTTAAACTAGATTTAAAAACCCTAGGTTAAAATGTTGATTTTTGTTGTAAACTAAGGTTAAAAACCCTAGGTTTGTTATTTTGTTGTTTTTGTTTTAAACTAAGGTAAAAACCTTAGGTTTTTTTTTTTTTTTGTAGTTTAAACTAGAGTTATAAACCCTAGGTTAAAATTTTGATTTTTGTTGTAAACTAAGGTTAAAAACCCTAGGTTTGTTATTTTTTTTTTAGTTTTTATTTTTTTTTGTTTTAAACTAAGGTTTGTTATTTTGTTTTTTTTTTGTTTTAAACTAGAGTTAAAAACCCTAGGTTACAAAATTTTGTTGTTATTTTTTTTTTTTTTTTTTATTTTAAACTAGAGTTAAAAAACCCTAGGTTAAACTTTTGTTTGTTATTTAACTAGAGTTAAAAACCCTAGATTGAAATGTTGTGTTTTTTGTTGTTTAAACCAGAGTTAAAAAAACCTTAGGTTTAAATGTTGTTTTGATTTTGTTTGTTTTCTATTTACACTAGAGTTAAAAAACCTAGGTTAAAATTTTGCTTTTATTTTGTTTTTTTAGTTTAAACTAGAGTGAAAAACCCTAGGTTAAAATGTTTGTGATTTGTTTGTTTTTTTGTTCAAAATAAGGTTAAAAACCCTAGTTTGCAATTTTGTAATTTTTTTGTCTGTACAATGTTGTTACTGTTGCTGTACAATTTATTAAATGTTTTTATGTGTATAATTTGTAGACATTGTGTATGTTTGTTTTAGTGTTGTACATTTTTTTTGTTTTTTTTTGTCATGTTTTAATGTTTTTGTTTTGTTTTATTTTGTAGGTTGTGAAGAGCCGATACCGTGTGTCGACGGTGTTCTCTGAAGCATGGGAGGTGCTGACTATGGCGGACTAGGAGTGGCTTGATGCCCTTGGGCTCAAGCATGTGACTCGGTTAGAGCCTGTGGTGGGGGATCGGGCATATCTGATGGCCTTGATCAACTTGTGGGATCCCCACACCAATACCTTTCATCTCCCAACAGGGGAGATGACAGTGACTCTTGAGGATGTCTATCGGATTCTATGGATTTCGATAGATGGGCTTCCTATTCGGACTACTCCGCGTGATCAGCGGATGACGGTGCTGACATGGTGCTTCGGGCATGGGGTGGAGATGGGGGTGGATAGTCCGGTGGAGAGGGCAGAGGGGGATTGCCTGATTGGAGGTATTTTGGTGTGGTGGTGGCTGGAGAAGGGCATGTTGGGGGTGAGGCATGCATTACTGATGACCCTCATCTCCAACATGCTGCTACCTGACTCCTCAGGTGCGAGGTTCCCATGGAACCTGCTAGAGGTAGTTTTCAGACTGGTTGAGTGTTCGACCTCAGAGCCACTGATTATGAGGTGGGGTCAGACACTACTGGCACAACTCTATGATGAGTTGTACGAGGTCTGCTATCGAAGGCGGAAGGGGATTGGATGCAGCTACCTGTTGCAGTGTTGGGGATGGCAGCACATAGTTGTGGAGTGGCCATAGGGTTTGTCGTGGACCACTTGGGCAGAGATGGTGGATAGGGAGATTGGGTATGCAGCTCTGTGGCGGAGGTCAGAGGAGCAGGGGCAGAGTCGATGGTGGGCAGGTGTCATGGGGCACTATGTTGATGCCTTCTCATGCCTTGCTCTAGGGGAGGTGTTCTGGCATCCGTACCAGGACTGTCCAACCTGGCCTGAGGCTGGGGAGTGGCTCCGATGGGTGCACAGGGGGAGGTGGCTGATCGGGCGACATGGGACCGAGCAGGAGTACTTCTCGTACGTTTGGGTGACTCGATAGTTTGGGGTTCACTAAGGATTTCCTGGTGAGCCTTTGATCTATCGACATCGGGGCGACGAGAGGACTCTGGCTTGGCCGATCATTGAGTCACTGGGTGAGGAGTCGGATGCAGTGATTGATGTCCCCAATGTGGACAATGTCAGGGTGACTGTAGAGTATGACCAGTGGTGGACGATGTGGCGATGGTGGGGTGAGGGGCCTCTAGGAGGTCCGGACGCAGCAGCAGTAGGTGGGGAGGGTGTAGAGGCATCAAGGGAGGGTTGGGGGGCTCCACTGGAGGATGCGGACATGGTGGAGGTTGACGATTTTATGGGGGATGATTTTGGAGTTTTGGAGTAGCCGAACACGTAGGACGTCCCGGAGCAGTGGGTGCCGGAGCAGCCCATCGTCTTGAAGATGCCCATGCCTCAGGCAGTCCTAGGGGATATGGAGGCTAGGTATCATGTTGAGATAGCATGATTGGAGGATCTACTTCAGAGATGGGATGAGGAGCTTGGGGATGCTCTGCAGGAGAGGGATCTCCTATGGACTCAGTTGGTGGAGTGGGAGAATGCATTGGCTATGTACCATCGATGGGATGGGGACATCGATGCGTCATGGGAGAGGGATCTCCTATGGATGCAGTTGGCATAATGCGATGATGCATTGGCTACATACCATCGATGGGAGATGGATTTGGTCTGGCACTAGATGGAGTTGGAGGTAGAGATTATCCGCCTCGATGGGTGGTTACCTGAGCTCCCTGGAGGTGGATCTTCATGCCGAACGAGAGATAGTGAGACTGAGCAGTCTGCTTCCTCTCATCGTAGGTGGGTGGGTGAGGGTAGCGCTAGTGGGTATGATGTAGGGGCTAGTAGCAGCCACCCTGAGAGGTCCCATAGGACCCACACCACTAGGGGTAGTTCCAGTCGCACCGATCCTACATGATCATGGTGGCCGACGCCCTAGGCTTGGGGGTTTTTGAGTTTTTGTTTTTTTTTGTGAGGTCAGAGGACCGTTTATTGTAGCCTACGGGCATTTTGACTTGATATATACATGACTTTATTTTTTATTATACACTTGTCATGATTTATTGTTACTTTTATGCACATTTTATTTACATTGATGTATGCATGTGTTATTATGAATGTGATGTTTCTAATTATATGATGTATGCATATGGAATGGATGAAATGATTTGTTGATAACTTGGCGGTGGCACCATAGACTGTACAAGATTTACTGGCTTTTTGTACTATGTGATGAATTTATTGGAATGACTTTGCATGTTTATTTTTTTGTTTTGTATTTTTTGATGGTGATGTAATAATGGAATGTGCTACAGTTGTGCTAAAAATGTAGTTAAGGTTTTTTGAGATTCAGATGTTTTAACTAACTAGCCAAGACTGTACATTTATCTTACAAGACTTTTGAACAAGGTACGAATCAGACTTGAGTTTGACCAAGTTATTTCACATCCCTGTGTGTGCAATTGAGTTCGTTCATGTGGTATTTGTCAGGATACCCCGCCAATGCCAGATAGGTTGTCAACCAAACCTATATTGAGGATCACCTAATTAGCTCCACTAACTCCTTTGTTGTATTTAGTAAGATTAATCTGTGGGTTATCTAGGATACCATAAGCTAGCTCATCCACATGCAAACATTGATCTGCACACAATTTAATGTGACAGATATATCATCATGCGGGAGGTTTGCCACCAATGACCGATAGGCTATCCACCAAACCGGTACTGAGGATCACCTCATGACCTTTCGAATGCTGAGAGTTCCAAGGATTCAAGTTCGACTCCCTTATTTTCTTCAATTGTATTGGGATACTTGCTCTTATATAGTGATAAAAATCATTGTTTATTTTTGTTTTTTTCTTTTGAGCAAGGGATTTACATATTGAGTGATGAGAATCACTATTGCTTGTGCTTTTTGATGTATGCACTTTCTAGGTTTTGATGTCAAACTTTAGAGTTTTGACTTTTGCAAGCTTTTTGATGTTGGTAACTTTTTGAGAACTTGGGATTTTTGGGGGAATTGGGTAGGGAAGATGCTTGTCCTTTTGCCAACTCTTAGCATTCTTGGGGTCATTCGCATAGGGGGATGAGTGAGATAACCTTTTCACTATATGGTATCCTGAATTGCTTTGCAGGTTTCATCTTTCATTTACACAACTTGGGAATTTTTATGTTTGTTAAGCATGTGTTGGGATGCTATGTAACAAGGTGTGATCCAAGTAGAACTCTACCTTTGTAAAATCTGTCTGACTCTGTACAGTTGTTGGCTAGAAATCTAAAGACAACTGAATGACGAAAACCATGAAGACAGGAAAAGACAACTGACTATGATATGGTGAAAAATATGTATGGCACTATTTATGCTGGATTATTTACAAAGTGGATAAATGTGGGAAATGATGGAATTGCCGAGTAATTACAGTCTATGGTGCATTTGACCTATATGACCAACAAATATGCAATGTATGTATGCGATGCCTAATGCAGTTCTTTTTGTGTTTTTGAGTGTTAAGCTTATGCATGAAAGTGAGATGCAATTTTTTTGTTAGTTTGATTATTTTATTGTTTTTGAATTTTTATTTTTGACCAAGCGATTGAGGGAACCCTTGGAGCTTTTGATTTGACCAAAGGGATTATGGATACCTTTGGGGATTTTTAGGTGACCAAGCAATGGCTAGAACCCTTGGAGCCTTTGGTTTGACCAAAGGGATTACAGGCACCTTTGGGGCATTTTAGGGTGACCAAGCAATGATGGGAATCCTTGGAGCATTTGGGGTGACCAAAGGGTTTATAGATACCTTTGGGGAATTTGGGGGTTGACCAAGTGATTGTGGGAATCCTTGGAGCTTTTGGTTTGACCAGAGGGATTATGGGCACCTTTGGGGCATTTTATGGTTTGACCAAGTGATTGTGGGAATCCTTGGAGCATTTTTGGGTTGACCAAGCGATTGTGGGAATCCTTGGAGCTTTTGGGGTGGGCTATGGCTCTCTAAATATGGAATGGCCTCAA
Organism: Wollemia nobilis; assembly: GCA_028583015.1. Lineage (NCBI taxonomy): Eukaryota > Viridiplantae > Streptophyta > Pinopsida > Araucariales > Araucariaceae > Wollemia > Wollemia nobilis. The sequence goes on from JAQPPZ010002979.1 coordinate 3,561,305, forward strand.
ATGACTGATGTTCAAGGGTTCTAGTTCCTTGATTCCTTCAAGAGAGGTGAGCCGGTATGTTCTAGGTCCTATTTTACTATCGATGACATAAGGACCTAACCAGTTTGCCATGAACTTGTCCCTTAGATGGGGCGACAAGTTAGAATTTTGTTGGTTCTCTTTTAAGACCAAGTCACCAACCTGAAAGTCCCTCAGGTGAACTTTCATGTTGTATGCTTTCTTAAGTCGCTCTTGATAGATACGTAAATGCTCGAGAGCATTGATGCGTCATTCATCGAGCAACGTAAGCTGGTCTAACCGGGCCTGCCATGTAGTGTCATCATCGATGAACTCTTGCATTGATATGTGCAGGGAAGGTATTTCCAACTCGAGAGGCATGACTGCCTCGGAGCCATACACCAACAAAAATGGAGTTTCCCCAGTGGGCATCCGAATGCTAGTGTGATAAGCCCATAGAGCAAGTGGTATTTGAATGTGCCAATCCTTATGACTATTTGCGACTATATTTTTGAGGATGGCAACTAGCATTTTGTTTGACACCTCTGCTTGCCCATTTGCCTGCGGATAATAAGGTGTCAAAAAATTGTGCTGAATTTTGTACTTTGTGGTCAAAGCACGCACGTCTTTATTTTTGAACGACGTCCCATTATCCGAGATGATCTTGGATGGAATACCAAAATGACATATGATGTTATGTAAAATGAACTCCGCAATGCGGGGCCCCATCGTAGAGGTAAGCGAAATTGCTTCCACCCACTTGGTGAAGTACTCTATGGCCATTATGATAAACGTGTGATGGCCTGACAATACAGGGGAGATCTTTCTGATTAGATCTAAGCCCCACTATGAGAACGGCCAAGCCGATTGGATCGGTTGCAAGGCCTAAGAAGGTACATGTGTCAAATTAGCATGGTGTTGACACTTCATGCACTTCCTTACATATGCGCAACAATCTCGCTCTAAATATGGCCAATAATAGCCCATGCAAAGAATGCGCTTTGCGATGGCCATACCATTGAAGTGGCCACCACATGTACCATCGTGCGCTTGGGTGATCACCCAAGTGGACTCCTACTGGTCCAAGCAATGGAGGAGGATTCCTTCATAGCTTCGATGGTACAAAATGTCTCCTAGCAAGACATGTTTTGCCACTTTCTGTTTGAATGATCTTTTCATGGCATGCGTCAATCCAAGTGGGAGGTTACCTAGCTTGAGGTAGTCTCTTATGGGTGTGTACCAATCCTGCTGATCAGAAACCTCGATGGTATGAATGACCAATCCCTCTTGAAGTTCGTCCCTAGCAAAAGCTGAGCGGGAACGAACCTGTAAGAATAGCGTTGTGTTGCTATTAAGAGGGGTCGGGGAGAACAAGGACCCCTAGTTGGCATGATTCAGACTATCATGGATTCGAGAGAACTTATCCTGAGATGGTTCAATCTGGATCAGGTGGATTCCTGGCGTTAGGTCAGAGCTTGCATGCTCCATCATGGATTGCGATAATGTTTTGACTTGAATGGTTGTCATATCACCAAAAATGTCTTGCGGGATGAGTGACCCCAAAGAGGCCATAGTGTCCGCAAAATGATTCGATGATCGAGGGAGTGCCTCGATGTCGTACCATTCAAGATTTGCCAAGAATTTATCCACAAGGGCTTTGTAGGCCTACAGAACTGGGCATTTGCATTGGAATACCCCTTTGACTTGGTTGACAATTAACAGCGAATCACCGAAGATGTTCAAGCGTTTGATGTTCATGGTGATAGTTGTCTGAAGACCTATGAGCAAGGCTTCATATTCGATATTGTTATTGGTGCACGGGAAATCAAGTTTAAATGATAGAGGCATTGGAGCCCCTTGTGGAGTGAAGAATACGATTCCCATGCCACCCCCTTGCTCACATTTAGAACCATCAAAAAATAGGGTTATGTCGGCATCGTGACTCGGGCTCATCAGAATCTGGCGATTCTGAGACATGGAAGACCCCATCATCGGGTAGCTCTATGGTCAGAGGCTGATCATCTTCGAGAGGAGCCTCTGCTAGTTGATCGACGATGACTTGACCTTTGATGGATTTTTGTCCAATGAATTCGATGTCAAACTCCATCAACAACATGATCCATTTTGTCGTGCGGCTACTATGATAAGTATGACTCATCATGTACCACAATGGATTCTCCTTAGACACAACATACGTCGTGTTGCTCAGCATGTAATGGCATAGATTTTTGGTAGCAAACACCACTGCCAAGCATAGCTTCTCAACGTATGCATAGTTAAGTTCATAACTGACCAGGGTGTGGCTAAGATAGTAAGTAGCTTGTTCTTTGTGTAGTTCATTTTTTTGGGCTAGCATGGCACCCAATGCCACCTCGATAGCTGAGATGTATAAGTAGAATGACACTCCTGGTCTAGGTGGTGCCAATACTGGTGGTGAAGCCAAGTATTGTTTGATGTCATCGAAGGCAGACTGGCACTCGTCATCCCAATGAAATGCTACCCCCTTGTGCAATAATTTATTCATGGGTCGACACTTGTCAGATAGCTGTGCTATGAAGCGCTTGATTGACGCGACCTTTCCCTGTAAGCTTTTGAGCTGCTTGATGGTAGTTGGGGGGAGCATTTCAAGGATTGCCTTGAATTTATGTGGATCCACCTCGATGCCTCATTTTGAGACTATGAAACCCAAGAGTTTTCTAGATGTGATGCCAAATACGCACTTCTTGGGGTTTAGTCTGACTTTGTGTTCGATGAGGCGATCGAGGATCTTGCTTAAGTCATCGAGATGATCTGGGCGCAAAAGAGATTTGGCCAACAAATCATCCATATAATCTTCCAAATTTTTATGCATGTGATCATGGAAGATGTATGTCATAGCGCGTTGGTAGGTGGCGCCAACATTTTTAAGGCCAAAGGGCATGACCTTATAACAAAATGTCCCCCAAGGCATTGTGAATGCCATTTTTAGTTGATCTTCGAGATTGATACGAATCTGGTTGTATCCCGAGAAACCATCCATGAGGGAGAGCATTTCGTGGCCTGCTGTAGCGTCTACCAATGCGTCGATGCTAGGCAAGGGGAAATCATCCTTGGGACTCGCTTTGTTTAGATCTCGAAAATTAGTGCATATGCGAATCCTCTCGTCAGGATTTTTGATGGGTACCATGTTGGACAACCATGGTGGGTAATCCACGCAGATGACAAACTATGCATCCAACAGCTTTTGTAGCTCATATTTTACCATTAAGGCTACTGTTGGGTGCATCTTACATAGTTTTTGCTTGACTGGCTTGACTGTCGGATCAAGCGTTAGATTATGCATGACTAGCTGTGGATCTAGCCCCGACATGTCTTTGTAGGACCATGCAAAAACCTCCTTCTTCTCTTTGAGAAGGGCAATGTAGTCGGCTTGCTCTTTGGGGGATAGACTTACCCCTAACTTGATGATCTATGGATTCATTGGATCAGAGCCGATGTCTATGTTAGTCGTCTCTTCGACTGACATGTGGGACCCATCCTCCAACTGGTGTGGAGTTGGGATCGGGTGGATATCATTCGCTGAATTTAGATCTACGTTAGGAACTTCGGGTCCCTCTTCAGCATGGAAGATATCCTGAGTTGGTCCTGGGGTGAAATGAAGCATCTCACCGCAAGGCCAGTACTCTGATGGGGATGGTGGTGAATTAACACGATCCCAGTCTATGGCATCTAGGTCTAGATACAATGACCATGCTGGATCGGCTGGATTGTGGATGGGGGTGGTTAAGTCAATGGAGATCATGTTGATGAAATGATTTTGGTCTCCATTACCATGGGTGTGGTGACTCGGACTTCCTTGATGATTTTTGTGCTCTGGATCTGGCTCTGGGGGTATTGGCACAAATGGATCAGCCCTATGTGTGGATAAAAGGATAGGGTCTACCCTTGGCACTGATAACTCTATAGGGTCTCTGGGCGGAAGGTGCTCTCTGTATGCCCAAAGTGGCGGATGCAACACTTGGTCCAACTATGCTGGGTTTAGGTGCCACCTATGCCTTGGCCCCATGTTTAGTTGTTGAAACATGTCATCAAGGTCCATGGGGTATTGTTGCTGTCGCATATGATTGAGATATGCCATCTCAGTTTCATCTTCATAATCACTGTCGGAGATCCATAGGCCTTCATTGGCTTCGATGACTATTTGTGGCATGTGAGGCTCATCCTGCTCGAGCAAATTAATGTGGTCCCATCGGGGTTGTTCCGCTCTCTACGAGGGGACCTAATTTTCTTGAGGTGGCACTTGCTCGATTGGAGCATCCAAAGGGAACATTGCCAAGAGGCTTTCTTGGTAGTCATCCATGGGGGTCACTTGTGAGTGATTGCTATCTAATTCGAAAGGGTCCCATGGTGCTACCTCATACTCTGACTCATCTTTCGAAGATCCTTCTTGACCTTGTCTATATCCCTCTTGTAGGTGAGTTCTCGAACTTTCTCCTTTCTCGATCGAAGGGAAGGGGTTGTTGAGGTCAACAAGGTTGGTTGTCAACAATGGGAGATAATCCCCCAATGTATATGTTGTGTTAGGATTGGCATATGGATCTAATGCCAACCCATCCTTGTTGCCTATCCCTAGGCCTTGCATGTTCTCTACCAAGATGTCAAGGGGTAGGGGGTGGTTGAACCCTACTCTTGACTTGTCGTATGGCATCTGATATCTTGGTTGGCAAAGAACGTGCACTCCTTGCTCATATCTGCCCAACCCATATCCATGCCAATTGCATTGGCCAAGATATCTCAAAGCAAATTCTAGGTTGGACAAATAGTTGACGTCCTCAACAAAGGGCTCTTCATCTTCTTCTTCTTGCATGTAAGGTTCAATGCCATTATCGAGGCCCCCATATACAAAGTTTGTCTGATTTGGTGGGTAGCCTAGAGGAACAATAGTGTCGATGGGGAGGCGAGGTCTCCCCATGTCCTGCATGGACTCAAGTGTGGGTGTTGCTACAATGTTCCACACCAAGTACTCCCCTAGGCCCGTATTGGCCATCTCAACGGTGATCGTTGGCGGTTGAGGGGGAGGGAATGGGAGTTCTTCCTGAGTCCACTCCATGTCGGGTGAACTAGGCATCTCGACTTCCATTCGGCTAGGCATCTCCTCGATAGAGATGGTTGAGACTGATGGCGGTGCCTCTTCCAGGGGTTTCTTCCCATTGTCCTTCGATGTGGCCACCATAGGTGGCATCATTGGTGAAGGACCAGATGATGAAGATGGACCTAGCTAGGGATTTGATGGACTTAACAGTGGGGATGTATGCAGAATCGGACCCTATTTAGATGGATTCAACTAAAAATCCAAATGTGTTGATGGAAGGGTCGATTGTGGCATCAGCTACACCGCATTGCAATACTTGAAGGGTTCTAAGTCTGCCGAGACTACATGCACTTGCCCTTCGAATGTGTACTTTAGGCATTGGTGGGCTATCGAAGGGACACACTTCATGTCCCTAATCCAAGGCCGGCCCAACAAGATATTATAGGCCATCTCACCTTCCAAGATGTGGCACAACATAGGAATAGTCTTTTGTCCCACCTGGATGGGCAGGACAATTGTGCCAACCATCGAGCATATCGCATCATTGAATGCTCGTAGAGTATAGGTGGAGGCCACGATGTGAGATGCTGGCAACTTGAGGTGTTTCAAAGCCACTGTTGTGATTATATTATTGGACAAGCCAGTGTCCACCAACACCCTCTTATACGAAATCCCATTGACCCATGCAATGACATGCAGGGGTGGATCCGCCATGTCACCAGTCACTGATTTTAGCTCATCCTCTCTAAAGGTGATGACTGGCTCGGTGCATCATTTGACATGTCCCATGAAGTTGTTGAAAGAGTTTGCTTCATGGGGCTACAGCTCGATGGCTTTAAGTATCTCCATTAGAGCCTCCCGATGGGGTGATGATTGTTGTATGAGCTCATAAATGGAGAGCCTAGCCGACGTGGTCCTCAAACTTTGGGTAAGTTTGGTCTGAATCATGGCCACTGGTCTAGGTAGAGGAGGTTGTGTAGGGTGTTATTGAGGTTGTGACGTTGATGGAACCTCTCCTGTAGCTGTCGCAGGGGCAGCTATGCTTGGGTACCTCTTGTTCCGAGTCACTATGCTTATCATCCCTACATACCCCTGCATGGGGCAATTCTGTGTCACCTCATTGACCTGTAGAGTCTTGGCCTATGCATCATGGGTAGGCAGGGGGTCTTTGAAGACCTCCATCTATTGGTTGTTTGGTGCTACGAGATTATCCACCACTAGCGTCTTGTTGTCGATTAGGTCTTGCACGAAGCTTTTGAACTTCCAACATGCATAAAGATCATGTCCCTTCTATCGATGAAACTTATAGTACAAGTCTTCCCTATAACCTTTGGGTTTTGGCATGTTGGGGTCTACAGGTTGACTCTCTAGCAGGTTTATCAAGTTTACCACTGACAAACGGTCAAACAAGGAGTCTTTAGACTCTATAAAGGGTGTGAATTATCGCCTAGGGTGACATTGTTGATTTTGCTCTTACCGATGATTTTCTCTTTCATAACTATCAAGAGGGACCGCCTGATAGTTAGCCTTTGGGGGTTGTGTTGCTTGTGTAGGCTTAGGCATGTTTATAGCAACCTGATTGATCATAACGGGTTTTGGTTGCATGGTCCCTATTTTGGCATTTTTAGGCCACTCTTTCTTTCATGGCTTGGCAATCTCGCCATCCTGTATCTTGATCTCCTCAATGATTCTAGCTTGTGCCAGGGCTTCCTCAAGAGTGGCATATTGTTGTAGCTGCAATAGCATGGAGATCGACCTCAAATAGCTCTTTGAGAACATTTGGGTCAGGTCGGCCATGGGAGGGAGGTAGGGCAGCTTTGAAAGCAATGTCCTCCATCAATTTCCATAGGCCGCCATGGTTTCTTCCTCATACTGCCTGAGGCTAGCTAGGTCACTTAGTGATGCCTTCTTCTTGGTGTTGAAGGTGAAGCATTCAAGGAATGCGTCCACTAGCTGATCCAAGTTACTGATGCTATGCTTTGGCAACTGAGTGAACCAATCCGAGGCAGGGCCTACGAACATGGTTATAAATGTTCTTAGTAGCAAAGCATCATTGTCCTGAATGCCAAAGCATTGGCTCAGGAATCTAGTCACGTGCTCTTGGGCATCCTCCTCCCCTCTAAATATTGCCAACTGGGGTAGCTTAAAGTGTTCAGGGTATGGGGGTGCCGGTACTGACGGATGCACAGGGTGACTATGAATCTGGCATAAAGTGGGCTTTTGGGGCCCAGAATTCTTGGTCTCCATAGACTCTAAGCACTCTAGCAGTGCTTTATATGCATCGGAAGATTTGATCTCTTCCTCCTTGGTTTGTTCCCATTGCGGGTTGCGGGGAACTTGAGGCCTATGGAGGGGTGGTCGGATAGCACCCCCTCTGCCTTGGTAGGGCATTTCAGCCCGCTCTTCTTCTTGCTCATACTCCTCATAGGCTTCTTGAGGAGTTCTTGGGTGAGACCTATAAACATGGGTGGGTGCCCACGGAGGGTGCCCATCATTGTTTTTAGGAGTGGCCTCCCGCTCAGGTCTAGGAGGTCTCGGAGGCAACACTTGGTAAGGTCGTGGAGACCTGTCTCGCACCAAGGGGTTGTGCCTCTCATACAGCTCTACCCTCTATGTGTGAGGGGTTGGAACCCTCTCAGGCACAATGTTCTAGAGCAGCTCATCTATTTGATGCCGAATGCACTCTTTGCTAAGGTGATACAAGTGCTCCAACTATTGTTGGTCTTGCTCAAGCTACATGATTTGCGCTTGGCGGGTGGCATGTCTGGCAAATTCCAGGTCGATTTGTTCCATCGTCTTGAGTCTAGGAGGCCTAGATGCCTCTCCTACATATTTATCTTGGTCATGATGATCCGAGATCTCTATAGGTCACTTTCCTCTATCGAGGTTGGCGGCATTCACCCGAGGCTCTGGCCTCAATAGGTGATCTTGATAGATAGCAGGTGTGGAGGTGCATTGCTCCCATGCTATGTATTGCTCTTGAGGAATGTAATGGTCTTCCTCATGCTCCCTTTCGTATATGTGAAAGGGGCGGGCAGAGTTGGCTCACCCTATCTGAAGAGCCTTGTGCTCTGGATTTGGCCTATTGTTTCTGACAGTAATAAGGGGTAGAGGAGGGATGATGTAATCATGTGGCCCCTCCTTATGGATCCTATGTTGTTCTAGCGCTTCATCACATGGTGGCCACTCATAACGAGCATCCAAGGGAGCCTTCCTACCTAGGTTAAGTGCTACGTGTAAGGACTCCTCCTGAAAGGGTCTATGTTGAATGGGTGTGCCCCTCGAAGGGGTGCCTCCATAGTCCCATTCTAAAATGGCATGATGCAGACTATCTTGTGGGTCAGGCCACCAAGGTGGTATGACCAAGTCCTTGGGGCTGTAGCGGAGGTGACTTGTGCCCCCTTGTACACTCTCTGCAGCTTCTGCCCATTATTGGGCTTGGCTATGGGTGTACACCATGGTGGTGTCTCTCTACAAGCTATGTAGGTTTTTATCTTCTTTATGATTTTTTATTCTACACTAAACAAAGGGAACCACACAATCAAAGAAGTGATTATCTCATTTATAGATTAAAGGTGTGCCCTAAATCTGGTTTAGTGTGTTTTGATTTTTGTTTTGAAAGCTTTGTAAAGAACGTGTTGTTGTACATGCAATATGATGGCTCTTATGTCTCCCAAAATGGTCGCCCCTTCAATATACCACTGCCAGGCCATTATACCAAACCTCTCAATATACCCGCCCTTACGTGAGGGAAACTATTGGTACGTGAGAGCAGAATGGTACGTGGAACATAGGCGGTACGGAAGGGGAATCACCCTATTTTTGACACCTACCATAGAAGACTTATCCTCATGCATTGGGAATCACCCTAGCTACACTTGGTCACCTTTCATCAGGATTTACGTCTAGCAACAATAGCGATCGGGGTTATGTATGCAAAAATTCAAGCCAAGGTGGTGATGAAATCCACCGTTGGTCTTGATCAAGGGTTGGGGTTTTACGACCAACTCCTTGGTGTTTAAATTACCACGTGGTGTGTGGGGTTATTTTTATTTGCATAGAGAAAGAAAAACATGCAGCAAAACTCTCCTATGCAAGCAAAGAAACAAGAAATGACAGAGACAAAAAATAGAAAATGATAGAGGATGCTCAGAACCCCTACCTCTTCTCTGCCCAAACCGGATGCCTCTGAGTTTCTGCTCTAAAACTGCATAGAGAGCTAATCATCTCGGGGTGGGATGAATAACAGATCTGTATTCATCACAGGGTGGGATGAATGCCCATTCGTCCCTGGGTGACACGAATTCCAGCTCTGTATTCGTCACAGGGTGGAACGAGCAGTTCTCCAGTGCTTGAAATATTGACACCTGCAAGCAAAAACACACAACTTTTGATCAAAAATTTGATCTCAAAATCAGGGGACAACGTCCCACCGTGATCGCCACTGAAAGCACGAGGATACGGAAGCAAACAAAAGGGAAATGTAATGCTAAGTCCTACGAACGAGAATGCATGAAAAGAGGGAAAACAAATGAACTGAAATGAGATTTAAAGCAAATGTAAAAGTGCAGCCCTTTATTTTATTAATTTTCTCGAGATCGGGTTACAATACGTCTCCTCCCTTTTCAGGGGCTAGGAGCGTCGGACATAGTTTTGTTACACCACAAATGATACATTCCCCTTGGGGATCTTCCGCGTGCCCACATTGAAAATGGGTGGACCAAACATTGCTGCCGCTTGCGTGAATGCATCTATAGTTCCTTTCTGCCCCTCCGATGTCGATATCCTGCATTCAGAGAAATAGTAAACGATTAGTAGCACCTACGGATGGAGGGAAACATGCGATCCCCAAGGCCTACGGTCAATGCATGCATAAAATAATTAAAATGATAACTAAAACATATCAGAATAAGCTAAAAATTTGACAAAAGCAAGAAAAAATTACCAGGAACACACTGCAAAAGGAACAATCGAGAAATCTACCACATATTTCTAATCGCTCCGGGGTGGGACGATTAGGACTATCATAAAATGTCAGAAGGTGACCTCCTAAATGTCCCATCCAGGGGCCTCCAAAACACCTGCAAAGTTGGGGTTAGGCAAAATGGGGCATTTTGGAACGACCCAGAAGGTCGGATTTTGCAAATTCAGCCTCGATCGCCCTGTATCCGATGATGCTCCCTATATGTTAGTGAAAGTGAGAAATAATAAAATCATAGCCAAAACTCATCAGAATCACATGAAACTTGAATGGAAGCATATGTAAATAACCTAAAATCAAATGCAAAAGAAATAGTAGGGAAATCTACCATAGATTTCTAATCGCTCCGGGGTGGGGCGATTAGGACTGCAACAGTGCGAGGGGCACCCGGGGGCAGGACGCCCATCATTTGGGGCTCGATTTTGGCACCAATCCACTTGGGATGGGTCCAAAACCTCTTATGGGGTTGTGTCAGCAAGTTGGGTGGGGTATTGTGGCCAAATGTTTAGTTTTTGGGTCCGGATTGCACTTCCAATAATCACCCAATAACCTCCCTTCCAAAAGAGAGATCAAGGATGTAAGAAGCACAAACGATGGGTGAGGATGTAATTCGATAGCACTTCGTTGCTCCAAATGCTCCTGCCCTATTCCTTTTGGGGTGAGAAGACTCACCATTTTATAGACCTGAGGGTCTCTATGAATGAGCATGCAGAGGCGCCACTTGGCCATCATGCCTTTCCAGGGGGAAGAAGATTCCTCCCTGATTAAGGGCTCCATGACTGCCTCTATGACTGCCTCTTTGAGCTCAAAAATGCTCACTCACACTCCCATGCACTGAAGGAGGAGTTAAGTGGTGGATCTGAGCTACCATTTGTCAAGGTTTGACTTTTTTCCCATCAAACCTGCTATTCGCCCCACCCTGGAGCGAATGCTGCTAATCGTCCCGGGGTGGGACGAATACCAGTTTGTAATCATCCAGGGTGGAACGAGTAGGGAGCAGAGTGCCTGAAAGGTGCCAAATTGACCTTTGACCTTCCAAAACTACTGTGAGAGTGGTTAGGACCACTGTTTAACCTCTGGGGGCTGCCCTAGGGGTTGTGTATGCCAATTCGGTCAGTGTTTGTAGCCACATAATTGGATTGGTGTTGTTTTGGTGTCTACACTTTGTAATGTTTATTTACCAATTTTGAGTAAGGTAATGATAAAGCGAACTTGAATGAACCAATGTGTGTGCAAATGAAAGGTTCGTTAACCATGATTTTATGCATGAAACCGTACCAGACTACTATGTAAGTCAAGTCACAAAAAGCTAGCTAATCCACAAGCAGACATAGGTCTGTACACAATAAGGTCGCTAATGTGATAGACATGTCATCCCGTGAAAAGGAATTACCCAAGGCCAAGCAAGTTGGGCACAAATCACCTGTTATGGGGCTTACCTCATGATTTTCGAATAAATGAGAATTCCAGGGATTCAAGCTCATCACCCTTATTTTATTCAATTTTAAGGGGTAGGGATTTTGTTCATTTTGTATTTTGAACAAGGGGATTTTATTGCTTTTCTTTTCTCTTTTTATTCTCTTTTTCTTTTACTATCAAATTTTCTTGATTTTTTTTCTCTTCTTTTCTTTATTTTTCAGGATAATTGCTTAGATTAGGTGTAGAGCAAGGGATTTTATTCAAGCAGGGGTGAGCTTGTCCTTTTGCCAATTCTCAAAAATTCTAGACCATGCGCATGATAGGATAGTAGGGGAAACTTTTCGCTTAAGGATCTAAGACTACTATGTAGTATTATTTTTTGAATTTGCAACAAATAATTTTAATATGTGAAAGTGTGTACTTGGTTCAAGAAGTAGCAGGATCATTTCCCAAAACTCAAAATTTTATTTATTGAATTAATAGTGATATTTGATACAAGAGATATTTATAATCATAGCGATAAAATCAAAATAATAATTATGTGAAATTAAGTGCATGATTCAAGATAACTTTTGAATTTATCCAAAATAAAGGAAAATATAGCTTCCAAATTTTAGGAAATGACAATGCAAATAATTAAAATATTTTTGGATAGTTTAATACTTTTTTTTATTTGATTTTAAGATTTTAAATTACTGAAATGTGAATATTATATACAATTATGTACAGTGATGAGACCTTTGATTTTAGGCATAATATCTTTTGAGATGCATAATATTCATGGGTTCCTTGAGATCTTTTCCATCCAAGGTCGCCAATCAGTATGCACCTGATCCAAATTTAGTAGTGATGATATATGGCCCAAGCCAATTAGGTTGAAATTTACCTTTAAGGTATTTTCTTGCATTTGTATTTTTTTATTTTCTTTTAAGACTAGATCACCAATTTCAAAATATTGGTTATGGACTTTCTTTGAATATGCTCTTTTAAGTTTGTCTTGATAAGCACAAAGGTGCTCTAAAGCATGAATATGATTTTCATCTAGAATTTCCAACTGACTGAGTCTGCCAACATGATATTCATCTCCTACTTCAACATCTTGAAGTAGAAGAGCTAAAGAAGGAACTTCTAGCTCAAATGGAAAAATAACTTCAGTGCCATAAACCAAGACAAAAGGTGTAGCACCAGTGGGAGTACGAATACTAGTTCGATAAGCCCACAAGGTAGGATATAATTGTACATGCCAGTCATGGCCTGATTTATTAACCAATATTTTAAGGATTTTAATTAAAGTTTTATTTGATGCTTCAGCTTGGCCATTACCCTGTGGATAATAGGGAGTAGACCAATGATGTTGGATTTTATATTTTTGACATAGTTTCTTAACATATTTGTTTTTAAAGCAAGTTCCATTGTCTAAAATGATATTTGAAGGAATTCCAAATCTACAAATGATTTGATTAAGGATGAATTTAGAAACTTGAGCTCCCATGCAAGAAGCTAAAGGTATAGCTTCTACCCACTTTGTAAAATACTCAGTTGCAGTTATTATGAATTTATGGCCATCAGATGAAACAAGATTTATTTTACCAATGATGTCTAGACCCCATTTAGAAAAGGGCCAAGGGGATGATATGGCTTGGAGTTCTTGAGCAGGAGCATGGACAAGGTCAGCATGCTTTTGACACTTGTCACAATGATGCACATAGTCATGTGCATCCTTTTCCATGGTAGGCCAAAAATATCCTATCCTAAGGAGTTTCTTAGCAATGGCATTACCACTAAAGTGTCCTCCACAAGATCCATCATGGGCTTCACTCAAAGATTTCTTAGACTCTTCTGAATTTAAACATATTAGTAAGATACCTTCAAAAGACCTTCTATATAAGGTATTACCGATGATTACAAAGCGAATGAATCACTTATGTATCAATCTATGTTGATTCCTATCAAGACCTTTAGGTAAAATTCCCTTCTGGAGAAAGTTGAAGATATCTATATACCAAGGCTCAGGAGTGGTTTCATTGATTAGAAACACATCCAATGGCTCTAGACATGATTTAGTGAAAGCAGGTTCTTGGAGTCAATGAATGATGATGGTAGCATATTCGTCATCCAACTCCAAAGGCAATAAGGAAGTAGCCACAACCATAGCATCGACAACACGATTACTAGTTCTAGGAATGGCTTCTAAAGTGACCTTTTCAAACAATGATAGTAATTGAAGGACATAAGCTTTATAAGGGTAAATTTTCTCATCTCGTGTCTGATAAATGTCATTGATTTGATTTATCACAAGTTGAGAATCACCAAAAACTAATAAATATTTTATTTTTAGTGCTAGGGCGGCTCGTAATCCAAGAATTAGAGCCTCATATTTAGCAGTATTATTAGTGTAAGCGAATTGCAATTTAAAAGATAAAGGTATGAGGTGATTTTGAGGAGATATTAAAATAATACCTGCACTAGCACCACTCATGCATCAAGCTCCATCAAAGTATAAAGACCATGTTTTAGAATGATCTTCCTCTAAATTGAGGCATTCATCAGGAAACTCAATGATGAGGGGATGAGTAGACTCTAAAGGTGCAACAACTAACTAGTCAACTATAATTTGACCTTTAATAGATTTTTGACCTATGAACGCGAGTTCAAAATCACTTAGAGTGAGAACCCACTTAGTTGTGTGGCCTGAAAAATAAGGTCGACTCATCAAGTATCTTAATGGATCAGATTTAGAAATGACATAAGTTTTTTGACTAAGCATGTAATGATGCAATTTTTGCATAGAAAAATCAACTGCTAAACAAAGTTTCTCTAATGAAGTATAACGAGTTTCATAACTTATTAATGTTCTACTAATATAATAAGTTGCTCGTTCTTTCTTTTCATCATCAATTTGAGCTAACATAGCTCCAAGTGCAAGTTTCAAAGTAGAAATATATAAAATAAATGGACGATCAGGCTTAGGAGGAACAAGCACTGGTGGATTTAAAATATATTGTTTAATATGTTCAAAAGCTTCTTTACATTCATCATCCCATTGAAAAGGGATATTATTTTTAAGCAATTTAAGAAAAGGTCCTGTTTTATCCACCAATTTATCAATGAAGCGACGGATAGATTGAAGTTTACCTTGTAAACTTCGTAATTTAGATATATTTTTAGGGGATGGCATATCTAAGATAGCCTTAATTTTGAGGGGATCAATTTCTATGCCATGCAAAGAAACAATGACCCCCAATAATTTACCTGACTTAACTCCAAATACACATTTAGCTGGGTTTAAAAAGATAAGATATTCCCTTAACCGATCAAACACTTTTCTTAAATCATCTATGTGATCATCTTCTTTAGCTGAGTGAGCTATGATATCATCTACATAATCATGTAGAATATCATACATCATGTCATGAAAGATGTATGTCATAGCTCTATGATATGTTGTGCTTGCGTTCTTTAAACCAAAAGGTATTACCTTCCAACAAAATGTCCCCCAAGGGGTGATGAAGGCTATTTTAGGTTGATCTTCGGGAGCTATTCTAATTTGATTATATCCTGAAAAGCCATCCATAAGGGATAACATTCCACTTTCGGTTGTAAAATCAATGATTTGATCCATATTAGGAAGAGGAAAATCATCTTTAGGGCATGGAAAATTAATGTCTCTAAAATCCGTGCAAACCCTAATCTTAGTAGCTTCTTTCTTAGTTACTGGGACAACATTGGAAATCCAATCAGCATAATCAATGGCTTGAATAAAAGTCACATCAAGGAGTTTTTGTAACTCACTTTTGACTAGTAGGGCAACTTTAGGATGCATCTTTCTAAGTTTTTTTTTAACTGGTTTCGCATCCGGATGCACTACTAGATGGTGCATAACCATAGAAGGATCTAGACTAGGCATATCTGCATATGTCCAAGAAAATACATCACTGTATTCTGTGAGAAATGTGATGTATTGTTTTTGTTTTTCTTTACTTAATTATGATCCAATCTTGACTATGCAAGGATTCTCTTTTGTACCAATATTGATTTCCAAAACATTTTCCACTTCAATATTTAGGTCTCTTTCAAAATTAGGTGGAGCAGGTGAAACACCCATTTCTTGTAATTCTTCCAAGGTTAACTTGGCTAATTCTTCTTGAGGGGTTATAGCATCTAGATGAGCTATACGTGGTATAGATCCATCAAAATAAAACCCATTATGTAGGATTTCTTCAATAGAAATGTCATGGAAGATGTCACCTTCCATTTGTTCATCTGGTTCAACAATCATTTATGGGTAAGCTATGGATAACATATTACAAGAGAATATCCTAACCATAGATTTAAGGCATTCTTGTTGATCTAGGTAATATTGATATGACATTAGATGATCGTCATCCTCAAATGGGAATGGTTGACACTTTCTAGAAAAAAGGCCTAATCCACATCTGGCAGGCCATTCTTCTATCTCTAAGGGTTCTTTTATACCATTTTGGAAAGGTCCTAAACCTTTACCTTTATATCCTAATTTAAGCATCATAGGTTTTGATTTTTCATATTTATCAGAAAAATAACACCTAGAAAATCCATCATGATCAATTGTAACACTCATGGGTCTTATTCTTCCCCAATCATATCCCTTATAAATAAACGCACAACTCCCAACATGATATATGCTTCCCATAGGTTGTGGAAAGCCTAATGTACGAGGAGATGGTGGTAATTGAGTTAGGGCAAGAGAATCTTGCATGGAGAATTTTTCTTCCTTTGTGAGGATTGTGGATAAATTAGGTAGATATTCATCTGTAAGAGAATATGAAGTAGAAGGAGTATCTTCTACAGTTTTAGATGTTGTAAATATAAATTGTGTGGATGTAGATGGAAGAGATGTTGATGTAGATGAAGAAGATGTAGGTTTAGAAGATGTGGATGTAGGGTTAGATGGAGATATAATTAATGGAGGTGATGATGATGATAGTTTTGGTAAAATTTTTGCATGTTTAGAAGATGCAACTAAATTAGGGTGAGTTGCAGACAAAGTGGGGCAAAATTGAACCCCAATCAATTCTACCAAAGCACACATGTCAAATGGTCTAGGATCACCGTGAATGGTAACCAATTGATTTTTAAATTCAAATTTGATGCATTGGTGCAAGGTGGAAGGCACATATCTCATTGCGTTGATCCAAGGGCGACCTAAGAGTATGTTGTACGATGTAGGGCAATGTACAACAAACACAGTCATATCCAAATTTCTTGGACCAACCTGTAATGGAATTGATATAACTCCACATGTTTCTTGCATCTCATCATTAAAATATTTTATAATCATATCAGTTCTCTTCATTTCATCACTTCTAAATCCAAATATCTGGTAGAAATCAAAAGTGCAAATATTTAAGGATGAGCCATTATCAATTAGAACTCTTTTTACTGCTACATCTCCAATCAATGTTGTAATATATAAAGGGTTGTCTTTATGCATACTATGAAGAGGAATATCTTTATCTCAAAAATAAATGCAATCTATTTCTCGAGGTATAACAGTATTTATAACAGCCTCAGGTTGTATATCTTGTGGTACCATCATTGTACTTAATGTACGCATTAATTCTTCTCTATGTATGGAAGAAGTCCTTAAAATATCCAAGAGAGAAATCCTTGCTGTAATGTTAGCAAGCTGCTCATTAATATCATAAGGAGGTTTTGGTTGTACATTTGATGCATTATTCCCTTTTGTAGGAGCTTTTAATATGAATGGGGCTGATTTATCATTCTGATGTTGATCTTGTGTTTGAGAGTTCTGTGCTTGTTGTCTAGTAACAACTTCGATGGTACCTATAACATTACTATGTCCATGATAGATGGGCCGAGGTCTAGCATTCACTGCTTTCTCATTAGAGAGTAATTATTGTGAGGAAGGTCGTGTTGTGATCCTTCTAGGAAATGGTTCTTCAGGGACCATCAAGTCTATGATAGGAAGAATAGCCTCTGATTCATCTTCAGAGCTATTCGAATTGTTGGATGTAATATCCAAATCACTTTCTGTCTCACTCTCTATATCATCTGGATGTGAAGGTTGTATATTATGCATAGGTCTACTTGTGACTACAGATAATGTAGTTCCAAATGATGTTTCTGAATCTTGATTAGGTATGAAACCACTAATGGTTCCCACATACCTAGTTGGAGGAGGAACGTTATGATGTTCCACTTGATTTACTGCTTCTTTACCATGCTTAGGTAAAGGATGTTGGAAAATATCCAAGGTTTGATTTGCATTCTAAGTTTGATTTTGTTGTGTATTATTTTGAGCATTATTTTGAGCATTCTATTTTGGTGGGAAAATTTCCACTGCCATTTTGTTATTATCAATCAAATATTGTATCATATGTTTCAACCGTTTATAATAATTGGTTGAGTGTCCATCCACTCTATGGAAATTGCAATGTAAATCAACTCTAAATCTAGCTGCAGTTGTATCAGGTTGTCGTATGTTGGGCAACTGAATTAAACCTCGTTCCAATAGTTGAGGTAAAATTGTGGTTAAAGATTGATTTAACTTTGTAAACTCTCTTGGAGGTTTATCTGGAACTTTCAATACAAATTTATTCATTGCTTCTGTAGTATTGATAAGTGCGGTATTTCTACTATCAATGACTCTGTCACCTACTACTTGTTTATTCTTGTATTGATTTTTAGAAGACTTATCTTCATCTTTCTTCTTAAATCGACCTCTTCTAACGAGAGCATCTTCAACTCTCCTTGCTAAATCTATAGCTTGATCAAAGGTGGTTATTGTAGTAGTAGAAAGTTCATAAGACAATTGCTCTTGCAAATTACCAATAAAAATGTCCAACATCTCATGATGAGGTAATGCAAAATGCAATTTTCCCAGCAATTATCTCCACTTAGTCAAGAATTCAGCAAAGCTCTCATCTTTGCCCTATTTCAAGTTGTATAAATCCTTAATGGTCACATGCCTCTCTATGTAGGCACTAAACTGATGGACGAACATTTCTGTTGTCTCTTCAAAGTTTCTCAAATAATTTATGGGCAACTGATAGTACCACTCTAATGCCATACCTCCGAGACTTTTTGGGAACATATTTAGCAACAACAAGTCATCATATGCGATATCATGACAAGCTATCCTAAACATACGAATATGCTCAATAGGATCTTTAGTTCCTTTATATATCAGGAGAACAGGCATAGGGAAGTGCTTAGGGTATGGTTGGGCAACCACCATAGGATCCAAGGGTTGGCTACACATCTCCCGATAATTGTATGAGGGATGGTAGGGATATATCTGGTCTAGGTGAGAAGCTAACTATTTAACCATAGCTTCAAGGCCATGAGGTTGTCCAACAAGTTGATTCTGTTGCATCATATTATTAGGTTTTTGAAGATAAGGTTGTGCTACATAAGGATTTCCAATTGAAACACTATTATGTAAATTGCTTGTAGGAAGGGTGTTATAAGATGGAACTGTGTTATGTTGAACCTTTTGTTGATTCTTGTTAGGATTTGGTATTTTCCTAACCTTTTTTGGTATAGAAGTCTTTTGATTTGTAGCAAAAGTTTGTAATTTCTGTTGAGGATCTAGATTTGTTGTAGGTGTTGATTGATTGATGTTTTGAGTTGGAGTTTGACTCATATTTTGAGATGGGCCAGCTTGATTATGTTTTATGTGTGGCATCGGTCTTCCAGCCAATCGGAGAGCAACTTCTAAAGTAGCCTCCATAGAGTAATCTCCAGGGGGAAGTTGACCTTCTATTTCTATTACTTTATTGATGAATTCTATGTTATCTTTTATAAATTCGGTAAAATGTTGTGTAGATTTAAATATGAGATTACCTTTCTCATCCGTTTGAGGTTGAACATCATATTGTCCCTCTTCTTCTTTACTTATGTTTTCATCATCTGATTCTAAAGTTACATAATATTCAATGAATGGTTGATCAGGATCATCCTGAGTAGGCTCTTCCTGAGGTGGGTCTTGCATAAACTCATCTGCTGTTTGTTTACCATTCCTTAAAATTCTAGGTATTTTGATAGATTAGGTTTTTGCAAATATATATGTTTTATATATATATATGCGTTCAAATTTTGGGGGTATATATTTTATATATATACCTAATTAATATGATATTGTTTTTGGGTTTTTGTAGTTTTAAAATGCAAAAGAATGAAGAAAAATAGAATAGGAAAAAATTATAGTGTAAAATATTATATTTTAATCTTCTTGAAAGAGTCTATGGATATCATTAATAGGTTCCAGTTCTTCGGGTGTCATGTAATGTTCTTCTTCAAATTGGAAACTTGTTTTCAAGAATTCTATGAAGTGGGCTATGGTGATACAATCAACTTCATAATCAGGCATACAAAAGTATAACTCATGACAATATTCATGATAGAGTACAGCTCTGGGAACCCTATTAAATCTTCTTTTATCTGTTAAGACAATCTCTTGATTCTCTATATGAGACAATAATTTATGTACTACAATTGCATTCTCAATATAGTCTTCAAAATAATATAGACCTGGGGAGATAATGGCTCTCTTATCTACTAACCATCTCTCGCAAGATCTACTAATGTCATTATAAAAGGATAATCTATCAGGATCCAGGATTCTAGATAGATCAAATCTTATGATTTATTTAAGTTCATATTTTCTAGCTTCTATGATGTCTAATCTTCTATCAAGTTCATTCCAATGTTCTTGAGATGTAAATCTAGAGCTTCCAACTATTGAAGAAACTTCTAGGACTGCTAATGTTGTACCAACGTTAATTTGAATAGCTCTTCTTATGTTGTAATCTACCATCTATGATGATATGCAATTATGTAACTAATGACTTTGATGATTTTTTTTTTGTTTTATGAATCAGAATGGTATTTATGTGTTTCACGTCGGGTTCACCAAATAATGTAGCCTAAAAATTCTCGCACTCCTTTCCTCAAGGCTAATGGATTTGCGCCTTAGAGGGGAATGGGAGAATGAATGGTCTACACCTCAGAGGAGAGGTACTTGAATTCGTACCCTCTTATGGTGATTTTTTGATGAATGGGTTGGGTTCACCAAGAAAAATTTTGTGGTAGTTTTTGAGCCTAGGTTTGGGATTTGTTTTTATGTATTTGTTTTGATCAAATCACGCATACACCTAGGTTTGGCCAAAATTCAATTATTCTATCCTATATGCAATTTTCATTCCAATGTAAACATCAAAAAAAATTCAAAAGATACAAATGCAATGTTTAAAAAGTGATTTTAAACCTTACCTGCATCCGGATGTCTGATGGAGATTCTAATTTTTGAGTGTAGTCCAGATCATATGCAAAATGTCAATATCGTACTATGATTTTGTAGGATCGTATTATGATCTGCAAGATCATCTTACGAATAGAGACAAACTACTCTAATTTTGCCAAGGATTAACAAAAACATAGATAGAGAAAGAAAATAGAAAACAAAGAATTGTATTGATGCTTATAAGAATAATTAAGCTTTAATGTCGGCTATTGGATAACTGTATAACATGAATTAACTTATAAATGTTCAAAACTACATAAAACATGCACTTATATGAGATTAGGTGAACTCCAGGGATGCTAATGCATACATCTAGTATTCTATGAAATAAGGGATGCTAAATGAAATACTAATGCAATGAAATAGAATTAGAATACGCAAACCAGAGCTTGGGGTTGCCCCCAAGTGAGTTGCAGGTAATATCGTAGCCTGTAGGACAAGATCGTATGTCGAACAATAATATCATATGATGATTAATGATATCGTATCATCCTATATACAACAATATCCTTTTATCTACAACAATATCATCTGATCTACAAATATATCCTTTGATCTGCAACAATATCCTTCGATATTGCACACAACACCAAAGTATCTAGAACTTAAATTGCACAATTAAGCGAAATAATTCTAAATACAAGGAGTCAGGGGAATTTCAGGAGGAGATATCTAGTTAAATAGGTAGGGAGGAGTGTCCAAAATAGGGAGGAGGTTGGATTGTTACAACTTCTTCTAATTTGGGTGAGGGCAAATGGATCCGATCTTGCATTTCCCACATAGTTACATAGGTGAGGACAAAAAACCGTTCAACTAATTTTTGTCGTTTTCCACTTTTGCATTTTCTATTTCTGAGCAAGATCGTATTACGATCAGCGATATCATACATCGATCACAAATATTGTATGACTGAAATCATATTACTATTTTAGAGATCATACTACGATTTTGGAGGTCATAGTATGATCTCATCAAGTAGGCACAAATTTCGAGGTAATTAATGCAAACATTATGTTTTTTGTAATTTGTTTATGTTCTCATGCAAATGGGTCAAATTTAGGGTGCTACACATATGCATTCCTTATTATTTAAGTTATTAAAGCATATAGGTTCACTTACATTAGATCAAAACCATGTAGATAATGCATTACACACATTGCATTTACCATGACATAACACAAGTCGAATGCATACAACTAAAGCAAAAATTAAACATGCATTTAACAATAACATTACATCCACAAATACATAGTTCATAACTCATCCATTTACATCTAATATCACAATCATTGCATCCACATGCATTACATCATAAATCGATAAGCAATTCATATAGGCAATATCCATATGCACCACATCATATAGCCATAATCAAAACATGTAAAAACCTATAAGCATCCATATATGCATACATCATAATCCATCTATGCACACAATCATAAATCCATCACTAAGTCAACTCATGATACATCACATCATGACACAATAATAAGATCATATAAGCATCTACATAAGAATCCATCCAAATATTTATATCATCATAAATATCACCTATCATCTAAAACATACATCAAACCATCATAACACCATAATCACCTCACATAAATAAAACATAAATATAAGAAATAAATTATACACATAACGAATCATAATCCAAAAGATATCATATATAAATGTGGGAATAATATACATATATGTACAAAATACCCGTGGGCTACATTCATGTAGGTAATATGACCTCAAAAATAAAATCCAAAGTACATTATGAATCAAACCAAGCCTGCGCCCCCTAGGTCACCACCCCCTATGGTTGGATCTTGGGTAGAATTATGTGAATCCGCTAGTCTCTTTGTATAATCTTGAGTCCTCTGGATCGATCTAACTAAATAATACCCCAAGGTAGAGCGTCTGCTAACCTATGATCCACTTGCACCTATCCTCTCCCTAGGAGTGGCTCCTAGCCTCCTGATCTACCTCTAGAGAACAATAATATAGGTTGTATCATCAGATATATGTGCATCAAACTCATCCAAAAAGCTCTATAGATGCCTAGTATTTTCCACTAGATCCATCCTTATAGGGCCCTATGGTGTAGGAGTAACAACAACAATCTACAACCTAGTAGCACCACTCTCGATAGAAACCTGCAATGCTTATATTTGTGTTGTGAGATATGCTATAGTGGCATCTCACTATTGTACCTGGATCTATGCCGATCAAAGATTAATCTCTATAGAATAAAATACAACAATTAGCATCATAGTAGCACCACTCTCGATAGCAGACTGCAATACCTATATCTATGTCGTGAGCTATGCTATAGTGGCATCTTATTGTGCTATACTGGTGTCTCGCTACTGTACCTAGATTTTGGCCAATTGGAGCTCAGTATAATCCTCATCCAATTGCATCCTAATAGGAGAATCTCTCTCCTTAGGATACAAATCCTTCTCCTCCTCAGGATCTTCTTTCTCCTCTACTACCGCATTCTCTATCAGTTGGCCCCATTCCTCAATCCTAGATCAGACTCTCTGCCTTGATAGATATGTGCCTCCATAATTGTTGTTATCCTTGTAGCCGAGGTTGCAATCACCATGCCATAATATATCCCTCCACCATTACATTAAGGCATATGTGACTTCCCCATCAACACATGCATCAATTGTTGGGGCATCCTCCTCATCAAGAAGCTCTATAATGTATGGCATAGGAAGGTCTCTCTTTTGTAGGATATGCCTATACAGGACTGAGGCAAGTGGTACATCCTACTGCAATCCATACTAATGAAGGACATGAGAATAGAATAAATACACTATGATGCCACCCTTGTGGCCAATGATCTACCACTCATGTTGCATCCTAACTGTAAATCTGGATGGATCATCCCAGGCTAGACAGTCATGATATGGGTACCATATGTTATCTTAGGCCTGTAGCCTATTTAAATAAGAAATTTAATGGGAGATATCCATTGCATGAGGGTGGCTCTTGCACCCTTCGTGCTCTTGAGCCCATCTGGTGGTATAACACTACATCAAATCATAAATCTCTGTGATCTCTATGGGAAGTCCTTTGGGATGCTCTACATGGATATGCTCCCATCCCCATATTTATAGGATCAAGCTACAAGTGATGCTATCATGATCCCACCAGTGGATGCAATACAACTCATCATAGCACTATGCTATCAAAGCACTCCCCCATGCATAGATGATAGGGTCCTCGCTATCTACCAAATATTGAACCATCGTAAGGAGGTTTCAAGGGAACCTTAAATTTGAGCAGTTTGGGAGAAGCATGTTGTTGATGACCATCAAAAACACTACATTCCTCTAAGAAAATACCCTCTTCCTATACAATCTCAAAATGGACACACCATTATATTTGGTGTCCTTGAAGGCAATCACAACATGCCCCCCAATCACCCCAGCAAAGACTGCCTCATGGTCCTTAGTGGCTAAAGAAATGTTGGCCACTCTGTCAAAATGAATTCAAAAAATCATGTATACATTCTCATGTGTGATAGTCATATCACTGGTAAGAAGGTGGAAGGTATTAGTCTTGGGATCCCATCAGTGAGCTAGGGTCATGAGGTAGGACTGATCTAACATAATCAGGGGTAGCCTGGTCACATACTGTAATCCATGGGCATTAAACCATGCCTAGTCTACATCATTCATATGTGGTAGGAGTTCATTTAAGATATTCAAATCTTGAGCCTGAGCAAAAATAATCTAAGGAAAAAAATCAAGGCATAACTATAGTGCATATAAGGCATAAAATGCAATAAAACATGCAAAATGATATAAATAATGATAGACTATCCTAAGTCTAAGTGAAAGAGGAATAAAAACACCTAGTAATGCAACAAATTTCAGAAAAAAGTCAAATCACATTTTGACGATTCATAATCATCATGATGATAAAAATAAAAAACAATTCACATAAAAACAAAATCTCAAGTAAGCCTCGTATCCAGTTACTTACTCTATCAACTCAGTGTTTGTAGTGATTTGCACTCCATATAATTCGGTGATATGAGTGAGTTACCATAGGGCTATTTGGGGTAAATTAATCATATTGGAATTGTGATGTGTCCCCTCAATCCTGAAGAAGACCAAGATGGTCAGACTGCTCCATGGATGTGATAGAATCATCTTAATTTCTTTGTGACATTACAACACTGATCCAAGTGATTCAACACAAGCCTAGATATAATTGCTCATCCTAACTCCCTAAGAAGGCTATTTATGGCCAGACCACTCCTCGGGATAGGGATGAATGATCATCATAAATAGTTGGAATCACACTTGGATGGAGGATTGCCCATTAAAAGAACAAACACTAGAAAGAAGCCAAATCAGTCATATTGGTCAAGCAGCTTGTTGCTTCATTCATTTCCCTTCCCTCATAAATTCATTGTGTGAGGGGGTATTTCAAATATTCAAACAATAATAATCAAATTCAACCAAATATCACTCAATCATATCAAGATCGCATTCATCCTACAAATCATTACAAGCAACTATCACAAAACTTTCCCTCATTTATTGGGTTCATAAGCAAATATAACATTCCAATTTGTATCTCTCCTCTGGTTGATTCTATTGTAGTGATATAAGATACCCGATTGCATTTTAGGAATAAGTTCAAGTAAACATGTGCAAACTTCTTGTAGAATTAAACCTTCAATCAGGTTGAAGCAATGATTCAGGGATGCATGCCAGCTTTCCTGGCTGGGCCATCTAGCATTGATCAGACCAATGATCATCATACACCCTAAAAACATAGTAGTCTACATTTTTGGTTTGTTTTGTGTTTTTTCCACACAATGCATCCCAAAAGGGGGTATTTGTAGACACCAAAAACATGTCATGTTTAGTAGAACAACTCATGTGGGCATTCATAGACCATGTGACTAAACCTTGGAACCTTCCAAGTGCCAAAAGTGGTTTTCACCACTCATTTGGGGTAGTCCTAGCCCATCCAATACTGGCTGCTATGAACCAGAGTGGCTAGATTTTGGCCATTGAAGCTTAGAACGGCCAGCCCTAGCTGCTACAAACAACATCGACTAAACCCTAAATAGCAACTTGCCATCAAAATAGCCTAATCTTGGGTGGAAGTGGTAGTTTACATGCAATAAAGTCAAGCGGGGATAACTTTGCACTCCTCCTCACAACCAATCTACATGGGAGACTCAAGTCCAGGTTTAGACATCAGTTTAACTAGCCTTCAAACACAAAAAAGACAAAACTTCTCATGCTAACATCTAGTCTCCATGCAAAATTTAGTCCTAGGGTTTGGAAATTGACCTAGGGCTTCAAAAAACAATATAAGGTGCAAACCTAAATGTACCATAGAGATGGAGGGATGAATTCAAAGACTTTTTAGAGATATTTTTGAGAATTGGAGAGATTTTCATGTAGTGAAGCCCTATCGAATTGGAGAGCAAATTAGAGCATATTAAACTATTGAGAGGTTATCATTTGTAGGATATTAAACACATCAAGCATAAACTACAACTATTTCAACTTCAGCAACAATCCTAGATCCATAGCCTTGGAGCAATAGAGACAAGTTTTCATCTTAGAAGTTGCTATCTTGGACAATGACTCATATGCCTAGTATAGGGTTCTTAATATTAGTTTCTTTCATTTAGCTTATTACACATTTTCACACCATTATCATAAATATTATTTATTGCATTTACTTGAATTCATAGCAGTAGTTTCTATTGTCATTGAGAATATTTTTGTTTATCATTAGGGTTATTGATAACAACCTCATTCGAGGAGGCAATCTCAGATAGCTGAGTGTTTGCTATTTTTTCATGCTTGCAGGATTACAGGTTCACTAGACAGGTTATGAACATATGAAAGCAAAAGGATCTCTACAGGAGCTAGACCTAGAGAAGGAGGTATTTGTAAGCCCTCATACAGTTCTGTGTGCATCATGGGGAAGCCTGTGAGAGTGCATCCCCCCTTGCAAGGGGATATCATACATCTACTACCCTATTTTGTAAAATCTATATCAAATGAAGGGAATCCCTTAGATGGATCTATATGTAACCAAAATTGAGAAAAAAAATAAAGAGAATTATTCATTCATTTATTTGTATTTTGGTTGCATCTATTTTCACATATTTCATTTAATGCATGATTAAGTATAAATAAATCAAATAATATTCACAAATAAAGTAGTGGACGAGCTACTTCCTTAGGGTTGCTACATAAGGGCTTGTAGGCCTCACACGGTTGATTCACTACCTAGGCCAAACATAAACTAGGTATAGTTGGATAGGCTATGAAAGAATAAAGAGCATCTATATTAGGCCAAATTAGAACAACATAGGGTGCATCAACAATGGTTGCATTAGCAACATCTGCACCAAGAAATATCACAAAAATAAGCTCATGAGAAATTTCTCATGACCAGAACCTACAGGAAAGAAACCTACCAAAGGTGTGTTGCACAACACCATGACCTACCTCCTAGGCCTAATAACCCTCCTTGTGTGCCCACACAAACTCATCGGTATCAATAGTTTCAAAATTGTCAACACAAGTATGAGATTTATAAATATCTAGAACTAGAATATCAAGACCAGGGGTATTCAAAGACACTATGTTAGGGTATATATGATGATTACGTTCAAACATATTGTCCTCACATAAACTTTCTACCTCCCCCTCCACAAGTACCAATATAATAAAATGAGATAATCTCATCTCAAGCTTATAAGGTGGTCATAAAGCACATTCAATAACTAGATAAATAAGGTATAGATTACTAGAAACCCACATTGCATCAATTGTGCAACCAACCACTCCATCCATCAGTTCCATCTCCTCTATATCCCAAGTATTTCAAAATATCTAGATTGGATAAATTCAAAGGGATTGAGGATACACAAGAACACGTGACTAGATTTATAAATCTTTGTTTCTAGCTTCAATATTATGATGGCTTTTTTCTTAGGACTTTATTTATAACACTCTCTAGCCTAGCCTTAGAGTGGTTCAACCATTACCAAGGCATATCATCTACAACTTTGAGCAACTCGTGAATGCTTTCATAGAATGCTTTTCATTCAGCATCAAGAAGAAAGCCAATTTGAGTGACTTGGCTAACCTTAAATAATTTTATGATAATGCAGTCACTAATTATGGCAACAGGTGGAGAAGGGTGATGTCAAAATTACCTTTCACTCTACCTGTAATAAAATTAACTTGAATATTCACAAAAAGTTACTCAAAGCATATTTTACTCTTATTACAATTGCAACAATATCAAACCTTTGAGGAGGCTTTGGCATAGACCAAAGTCATAGAGGATATTGAATTCCAATAAGGGGACATTAAACTCTAAAATAAGGAATGGAACAAAAACCCTAGAGGCAATAATGCACAACAAAGATCACCTATGATCAATCAAGTTGTCTTAAATGTTCATAAGCCTAAAAAGTGGGTAGTACCTCAATAAGATATTTATTAGGATCAACCCCCTATCATGCAATACCATAATAAGCCTCTACATAATTAGGTACAATATTTACCACATTGTATGCCTTACACTTATACGCAATTGCTCAAATCTTTGGCATCGCTCTTTAATTGATTATGTGAGGCAAAAGCTATAACTCTACCTGAGATTCACCCCCTCAATCCTAATCATCGAAAACCCAAAGGGTATAGAGAGGACATATACTATTTATATCATCTTTAACATAGCCATGATATACAAATGTGTTATGCATTCAAAAACATAGTACAGGACATGCTTGATAAGAATCAATTACAAATTGATAATCCTCTTACCCCTGACAATAAACAAATGGGTATTTTAAAAAATCCTCTACCCACACACGAGGTTAAGGAGGATCAAATAAGACAAGTAAATGAAGTCCATATGGCCCCACCAAATCAAGGATTCATAGGAATGATCAATGTTATGATGAGGATCCAAAGATATGATCAAGTTGCACCACCTGCAACTCTCATTAGCATTCCTTTTACGTCACAACCTTTTCCATATCAAAATCCAATCCAAGGTCCACCACCTCAATTGGTGGTGATGATTAGAAGTAAGTCTACTTAAATCCTATGTACAACATTGACCAAGATGTCCATTTATGAGCTAATACAACAATCATCAAGACATAAAGAAGCTCTAATGTAAATATTGATATCAATTGAATTACACCTAAGGATCCTATTATAAGGAAGCTCTAATTAATGTTTTTACTAACTTTATGAGGTATATTCAAACATGTAAGGATCCTATTATAATCTTCCAAGATCATGAGATCAAACTAGTATCCACCAACGTAGTCGATCCTCCATTGCACATCATTGCATGCATACATAGGATTCCTTATAAGCAGGTGTTGATCAACACAAGTTACTCAATAAACATAATTACCACCAGTGCACTAGAACACCTTAGTATTCCATCATCACATATTGTAGCATCCACCTTCATGCATCAAGCATTTAACAAATCTCTTTCCTCTACAATTTTCCATGGTAGTACTTCCTATCTAGGTTGTACTAAAGACAATTATTGTATTATGCCACGTCTTGGAAGGTGTAATGCAATATAATATATTTCTTGTATGACCTTGGATAAGGGACACAAAGTGCATCCCTTCTATACTACACCAGTGTGTCAAATATATCCATTAAGGGTAAGTTTAGGTCATCCCTTTAGATGATGAGTCTTTCAAATATGTTAATATGGTCAGTAATTCATGAGAGTTCATATTGTCATCCATGCATCTGGACATACAACCTGACAAGCCTATTAAGTGTCCAGAGCCACCATTAAAATTATCATCTTCATCCATAAAACCATCCACATTGACACCTCCATCCATTGATCCATCTACATCAATACCTCTACATCATCCCTCATTAGTGGCCCCTTCTGACATTCCTTCTTCATCATTGAATTTATTGAGCTATAAGAAGTTGAAAGCGCCAATGGAGAAAACCCTACCGATCATCCCAACTATCTTTGTAACAAAAATTATTATTCCCATGAAGGAAGAAGAATTATTACTATGATGGGTGAACCACCTCACATAATCTCTCCACCTTCCTCATAACCTCCATTATCACCATCCTAAGTCACAATCCACTTGGCCAAACCTAGTCTTGGTGAGTACCTAGTACAAAATGTCACATTAACACCATTCAGGATATGGGTAGATCTTGTGTACCTTCATTACCCATTGGTACTATTTTACCCATGGGGATCCTTTTGAATCAAAAAAAATTTATTTATGGGAGCTTTGATGATTCTATAGACCAATTTACTATGGTAAAACACAACAATGAACCCTTCTCAGGAAACATCTATTACATGTCAAATCCAAAGTTTTTCTTGTGATAATTTTACCACTACCATTGGCATGGAAATGTCTTAGGTCGATATGAGCAAGGTCTTTGGACACCCTATCAGTTGTAATACCAACATTCAACAAATATATTTGGCCTAGTTTATTTATCATGCATGCCAAATGAGCTCCTCATAGACTCCCTCCAATGCCTAACCTTAGGATTTAGAGAAGGAATTGATGAGAATGATTACCCTAATCCTGGCTATATTCATCTGTTAGGAGATCATATCCATGTTACTACTATTTTTGTTGATTGTTTTGACTCTATCAATGAGGCATCAGAAGAGTATGAAGATGAGATAGAATTGACCTACCTTGATCCTCGTCATAGTTGGCAACCTCCTAAATTCATCAACAAGGCATTATAAGAGTAGAAGAATAAGACATAACTCGCATACCTTAGTCCTCACCATAGTTTACAACCTCTTGATCCTTTCATTGAGGCACTAGAAGATAATTAGGATGAAGCAGAACTAGCGTATCTAGGTCCTCACCACCTTCGATGAAATAACATCGAAATAATAGAATTCACCCCTATAAAAAATAATGAGCTCTATCATAGGGATTTTCCTCCATGCCAACCTACTTGGAGAGAACTTATACCTCTAGAATATTCCATAATTTTGGATCCTCATAGGCCTAATCTATTTATTTAATTTCCATATAATCAAGATTCAGCATATCTAGGGCCTCAAATCATTGACATGTCCCTACCATCCACAAATGGAGATTATCCATCCATTAATATGATCTCCATTTATTTTACCACCCCACTCTACAATACCAATGACCCCTCAAAAACTTTTCACCTCAATCATGAGGCTATTGTTTTTTATTGTGGTGCATCAACACCCTCACTAGAAGATTTTTTCCCTTGTGAGAAAATGTTACAGCCATTTCATTTGTCACAAGAGCCCTCCATAGATGTTTTTCAATATGATATCAAAACATATATTTATTGACTCTCCAAATCCAAATGATGACATCCATTTGATCCCTACACCTCATAAAATTGAGTAGGGATGCCACATATCAATAGAAGATATAATTGATGTAAACATTGATGCTGATACTGAAGCTCCTAAAAATGTTAAATTAGGAGAAAGTCTCTCCCTTGAAGAGTGAGACATCTACACATATCTATTGATAGATAAGATCAAAAAAATTTCTTGGTTATACAAATATATGCTAGGTATTGATCCAAAATTTATCACACACAACCTTACACTAGATCCAAACATAAAACTAGTAAAGCAAAATCTTCAAATAATATATCCAAAAATCACCTTAATGGTAGAAGATGAATTACAAAAATTATTGGATGCTAGATTCATCCAACCCATCGACTATCTTGAATGGGTGTCCACCATGGTACCCATAGGAAAACCTAA
Organism: Wollemia nobilis; assembly: GCA_028583015.1. Classification (NCBI taxonomy): domain Eukaryota; kingdom Viridiplantae; phylum Streptophyta; class Pinopsida; order Araucariales; family Araucariaceae; genus Wollemia; species Wollemia nobilis. The sequence continues at coordinate 3,592,874 of JAQPPZ010002979.1, forward strand.
TGGTAAGATTCACATATGTACAGAATTTTGAGACCTTAACAAAGCAACTCCCAAGGATGAATTCCCCCTTTTGAGCATTGATGCACTAGTTGATGCCACCAAAGGTCATGAGATGTTGTCCCTCATGGATAGTTTTTTAGGCTATAATAAAATATTAGTCAAACCTAAAGATAAACCAAAGATAGCCTTTACTACCCTTGGGAAACTTTTTGCTACAAGGTAATACCATTTTGTCTTAAAAATTCTATTGCTACATTAATGGGCCATGATATATATATTCCATGACTACATGCATAAAATACTTGAGGATTACATAGATGATTTGCTAGCCAAATATATATTGCATCATGAGCATGTTGATGTTTTTAGGAATGTCTTTGATCACCTCATTGAGTATAATGTTAGACTTAATCCCAAAAAGTGTGTCTTTGGAGTTACATCTAGAAACAATTTGGGATTTATAGTATCCAAGCGAGGGATTGAAGTCAATCCCACCAAGGTCAAAGTAATAATTGAAATACTCCCTCCTACCAACCTTAAGCAACTTCATCATTTACAAGGAAAGCTAGCATCTATATGATGCTTCATAGCACACCTCTCAAATAAATATCAACCCACGAATTGACTACTACAAAAGGGGTCCCATTCCATTAGGATGACGAGTGCCAAAAGGCCTTCGATGAGATCAAGAAATACGTAGCATCATCGCTAGTTATAGCTCCACCATGACTAGATGTGTTATTTCTATTATACATTTCATCCACTGAATTTATGTTAGGGACTATGTTGGTCCAAAAGAATGAGGTAAATAAGGAACATTCTATATATTATATTAGCCGCACCTTGGTGGTCTACGAGCTTAATTATGGATACATTGAGAAGTGCTTAGCAGTGGTATTCACCATCAAGAAGCTTTGATATTACATGTTGAACTATACAATGTATATCATTTTCAAAGAGAATCCTTTGTGGTACATGATGAGTCACATGTATCATAATAGTCAAACCACAAAATGGATCATGTTGCTGATTGAATTTGACCTTGAGTTTATTAGTCAAAAATACGTTAAGATTCAAGTTATTGTAATAAAGCTAGTAAAGGCTCCTATATTGGATGATAATATTCTCACTATCGAGTTTCCTTATGATGCAATATTTGCATTATTTAACTCTCTAGAACCTAAAGAACCTGGAAACAAAGATGACATGAATTTGTTCTTCAATGGTTCTAAATGTGACCAAGGGGGTGGTGTAGAATTTGTTTTTTTCACACCACAAGGGGCTCCTATACCCCTATCATTTAAAATTTACTTCCCATGCACCAATAATAATGCTTAGTATGAGGATCTCCTTTTGGGTATCCAAACAACTATCACCATAAAAATCAAGAAGCTTATTATCTTTGGTGACTCCTTGATCATAGTCAACCAAGTCAAGAAAATATATCAATGTCGATGTCCAATATTAAAATCATATAAGGATATTATGGATAAGCTATTGGTAAAATTGGAATGGTATAGTATCAAGGTAGTCCCTTGTTCATTTAATCAATTTATATATACAATGGCCTATTTGGGGTCTTTAATCCTGTAGAACCATTCCAATGATATTACAACCATCCATGTCAAAACACTTTCATAATAAGTGATACCACGTTGATGAGCACCAGAAATGCTCATTTTACATACACTTTATAAGGGCATCATTATTGGTTTAATTAGCATTTGAAATGTATTTTTATATAGCTTTTGCATATAATTGATATAAAATGAAGTATTATGCTTGACTAGTATTTTTAGTGGAATGTGTGTGTAAATGCAACTTTTTGCTACTAATTTGGTATTTTTAAGGATACATCCATTTGGGCTTGGCAATGCACAAAGACATATTAAAAAGAACAACGGTAAATGGTGAATGCAGGCACCCAAATATTTACTATTGGTGGCACCTACTTTCCAACTATTGGTGGTGTCTGCTTCCTGACCTGTTTCTTGGTGCCTGCTTCCCGAATGTTGGTGTTTCCTACTTCTCGACTAATTTCATAGTGCCTGATTCTCAACTATTGGTGGTGCCTACCTCTCTACTACAAGTTGTGGTTGACAAAGCCAATGTTGACCAGTTGACCAATTCAACGTTGATCGATTGACCAATTGACCATCATTTTTGAAGGAGGTTGTTGCACAAAATATAAATGAGTAATATTCGTATTCTTATGCATATTAATTTTTTATGATTATAATAGAATAAAGCACTATTATTATAATTAATTAAAGTTGACTGGTTGACCATGTAAGATTTTGAAGCATTATTTTTAGGATTAGATTGTTATGTACACCTAAGGATTACTATATTTATCCTTTTGGTGAATGAACATGCTTTTAAATAGGAGAATAATATATGTGTATAAATGTATTGTAACAAATCATGTTAGGTGATTAAAAATAGATAAATCTATTATTGTAATGATATCTAGCTACATTTTATATAATAACGTAGGCCAAAAAAATACAAAGAGGATCATTTTACACAGTCAATAAAATAATTCTATTTATTTTATTCTACAGAGTTGCAAATAATATTATTTTTCTTGAAGCAATATTTATGGAATTAACTGAGAAGACTACCTATAGGAGCTTGGACCCACTTCCTTTAGTACTCCTACCTTTTTATTTATGTTATTTATTTTCAATAGATTAGTTTCCTACTTTATTTTAATTTAGTTGTGTGTTTATTTTCCTATACTTTTATTTCCTACACTTTTATTTCAGCATTTTAATTTCAGCTTTAGTTTTAGTTTATTTATTTATTTTTCTGCACTTTATTTTATTTGGTTTGGTTGAAATGAAAATGAAAAACACCCCCACCAAAATAAATAGGTACATAGGAATTCATTCCCCACACTACAAGAATATATTGTGCATGACACTCACAAGTTTATGACTTGTATCAAGTTGACAATTAAATGGAGGTAATGAATTAAACTATAGGAATTAACCAATGTTTTATCCAACATGCATGAAGCTTCAAATGATGATGAAGTTGTCCACATGATTCATATTGAATTGAATCAAGATCAATTTTCTTTGGTACATGACTATTTTAAACAAGTATCCTGGGGATCCTTAGTCCCACAAAGTCCTTCTGATCATGGTATGACCACTCATATTAAGGTTGTCTCCCAATATGCATTCATGTGAGATGAATCATAATGAGAGAAAGTTATTCACTTAGTCAAAATACAAGCATATCAATATTGGTTCACTCAGCTAAAATATTTCTTGAAAGTTGGTAGTATTCCTTTGGGATTTTTGCATGCCAAAAAATGAATGTTTAAGAAAAAGTAACAAAATATGTCATGTTAGGAGATATCCTTTACCATTCTAGCTACGATGGTCTTCTCCTTAATTTTCTAGAGCCCCAAGAATATTCTTGGGCAATCTCACAAGCTCACGATGGTACTTGCAATGGCCATTTCAATGACATAACTATCCCTAAGCGCATCCTCTGAATGGGTTATTATTGGACCACTATGGAGAAATATTGTTATGCTTACATTAGAAAGTGTGTCAAATGCCACCATCATGGTAATATTTCACACTTACCTTATTAGGCCTTACAACGATTCAATCGGTATGGCTTTTTTTGTAGTGGGATTTTGATTTAATTGGAAAAATATCATCCCCATCTATGGGTCATCACATGTTTATCTTAACGACCATCGAGTACTTCATCAAGTGGGTGGAAGCTATCCCTCTTACCACTATGACTATATATCACATTACAGAGTTCATACTCCATAATATCATATGTGGTTTTGGTATTCCACCCAAAATTAACTCAGATAATAAAACTCTATTTAAAAACAAATATGTGCGTGATTTAACTTCCAAGTATAATATTAAGTATAGTTTTTACATGCCTTATCATCCACAAACCAATGGACAAGTAGAAGCATCCAATTAAATTTTAGTTGCCATCCTTAAGAAAACCATCAAGGAAAACCACAAATATTGGTATCTTCAACTACCTTTAACATTATGGGCTTATCACATTAGAATTCAGAAACCCACAGGGGTAATCCCATTTTTTATAGTCTATGGTACTAATTCTATTATGTCCTTAGAGTTAGAAATCCTTTTTTTGTGCATATCATTGCAAGAGTTCATCGATAATGACACCGCATAACAAGCTTGTCTTGATAAACTAACCCTTTTTGATGAACATCGAGTTAATACTCTCAAGCACCTTCATATTTATCATTATTACCTTAAATGATATTACAATATGAAATTCCACCTAAGGGACTTCAAATTTGGAGACCTTGTGCTAAAAAAAAATCAACAGAACTGCAACTCACCATCGCACTTGCGAGACAAATTCATGATAAACTGGTTAGGCTATTTTATCATCATGCAGAAGATAAGGCTAGGGACTTATTATCTTGCCTCTCTTGATTGTGTTGAGGAACCTAAACCTCTTAACATTCTCCATCTATGGGAATTCCATGATTAACCACAAAAATTATCAAAATTAAAAAAAATCAGAAATCATAAAAACACAAAAAATAATACAAAACATAAAAAATGCAAAAATATTTGCATTACGTCATCATGCATTTTGTTGCATTCATTGATTAGTTGTATTCAACATATTCATCCATTGCACTTGCATGAGTACAAGTTGTGTTTATGTTATTATGAATGACACCATGTTTGTATGCTATTCATGAGTCTTAAATCAACCTTATCATTCATCATCAATTGTAGTTTTCCTTATGAGCTTTTGCTTATTAAGAGGTCCTTGTATGATAGGATATATACTAGATGAATATTAGCAATGATATTTAGACATTCACTGACTATTTTATGCACACATTTTAGTTTGTAAAAGAGCATAATGAAAACCCCCATATACCACATACCAATATCATCCACATTCTCCTTTGTGAGTAACTGTATTTTTCAACACAACTAATAAGTTGTTATAGGGTATTCACTAGGTTTTTCGATTACTCAGCCATACCTAGTTTTATTTTTAGATTTTGTAGAAATCTATCTTGGATTTTATAAGGTAAGGTATTACTTTTATAGTACCTTGCATATGTCAAAATCCCAATACAATTTAAAAAAAATAAAATCCAAGTTTGAACAAGAAGGGATGGCACTACAACATAGTCCTTGCCACCTTAAGTGAAAGGTTTCCCTTGCTCATCCTATTATGTGCATGGTATAGGATGTTGAGAATTGACAAAATAACAAGATCTCCCTACCCAAGAAATCCCCTTGCTCTTCCATAAATTGAGCAAGTTTTCAAAAAATAAATAGTGGTTTTCATCACTAATAAAAATCCCTTGCTCCTAAAAAGGGTGGTTTTCACCACTAATAAAAAAAAAGTGGTTTGAACCACTACAAATGAGTAAGTTTCCCATCCAATAAAAATAAAATAAATGGGTAATGATCTTGAATTCCTAAAATCCTTAGTATTCAAAAGCTATGGGGTAATCTCCATTACAAAAATGGGTTGAATGAAACTCACCTAGAAATGGAAGTAGCCTTACACGGGGTGATATGTTTATCATATTAGTGACCTTATTTTCTACATACCAATATTAGATTAGATTTTGGTGGCTTGTATCGCTTATTAGTCTAGTCCAACTATGTTCAAACTCAGGATAAGATGACCATAGGGTGATCCTCATTATAGTAAGGGTTGCATGAAATCTGCCTAGCAATGAGGCGGTCTTATACCTCATATAATACATTCACTTTGCACACATAGGGATATTGAATATCTGGGTCTTCATAACAAACTTGTATATTTAAAAAGTATTGTGTAGTCAATAAAAAAATAGTTGATTGGTCAACTAGGGTGTTTGAGCCTCATGAATACCTTAAAATCTCCTCATAGCACCTAACTATCTCATCATCATCTACAATTTTCCTTATAATATTTTTCTTATTAAGGGATCTTTGTAAGATAGAATAGATACCATATGAATATAAGCAATGATGTTTAGATGGCCATTGACTATTTTGCGCACACCTTTTAATTTTTAAAAGATCATAGGAAAAACTCCCACATCCCACATAGTTCATCTCACATATTCACATCCAAATGTTTAACTTTTGTGATAAGGTTAACATTTTAATTCATGAATTTTATACATTTTGTTGTGTCCAGCATTAGTTTTTTAAACACATTTTAGATTCGTTCATCATGTTTTAATCAATTAATTCATACATCTATAATTTGCATTAGACTATCCATATAAAAATTAATTATCTCATACAAATTATATTTGTTATATCGATAACATGAATTAAATTCATAATCAAATAAAAAAATCTAAATAATACATCTAACATTAGGCACTACATCATCCATATGCATACATCTAGGCATATATCTATGCATCTATACTACAATATCTAGACATACATCCATAATCCACAACTGCATCCATAAAAGTGCATCCATGCATAAAATAAAATCATAACATAAACACATAATGGGCCATCATAAAAGGGATATCATATATATATGGAAATCCAATACATCATAATACAAAAGTACTTGTAGGATACAATTGTGTAGGTCTTCAAACCTTACACCCAAAAAGAGACCAAAACATAAGTATAATTCATTAGGGGCCTACACACCTAGATTAACCTCCACCCTCTACAACGTCTCTATGAGACTACCCCGATCCACTAGTCATTGACCTCTTTGGCCTGGCTAATGACCTATGACTTTGCCTCATTGATGACTATCCTAACTTACTATGTTGGCTCAGATGGTATCCTTCTACCAAAGAATACATTGGTATATGACTACCAAGTAGCTCTACCTGACCCTCCAAATATAGAATGTAAGCTATTTTAGATTGACGTTGGGCTTGATACTCACCCAAAAAGATCCACAATCGACTCACCTCCATCTATAACCCTAATAAATCTCCCATAGCTTAGCTACCTAAACATGCCTATCCATAAGCTATAGTTAATGTTGCCACCTATTTTTGTAGAGCATCATACTCTAAAATAACCCTATCCCTCTATATCATTGCTCTATCCACTACCACCTGGGAGATCTCTAGTTGAGCTATCAAAACTACCTTCTCCTTTGAGAAGCCTCTGATGAGCACCAAAAATGCTCATATTTTGTACACATTTTCTTTATCATTATGCGGCTGTATAATAAGGATTGCGTACTTTTATAAATGATTATATAAATATTTTATGAAATTATGTGTGTTATCTAATTTATGTGTTTTCAGTGTGTTTTGTGGAATTGCAGTTGGTTTAGTTAGATTTGGATCAGTCGAGGTCTTTTTGATGGACCTGGAACTTTGTTTCTTTGGGGATAAATATAAATAACATAGGCACCTTGCTCTTACAGGAAGGCACCAAGATAAATTAGGCACCTTCCTCTTCCAGGAAGGCACCAAGAGAACGTAGGCACCTTCCTCTTCTAGGAAGGTGCCAAGAGTAAGTAGGCACCTTCCTCTTCCAAGAAGGCACCAAGGAAAGATAAGCACCTTCCTCCTCCAGGAAGGCACCAAAGGGAAGGAAGTGCCTTCCTCTCATAAGGAAGGCACTAACGGGAAGGCACCACGATAGGCAAAGCACCTTCCTCCCATAAGTAAGGTGCCACTAGCAGACAAGTGCGTTACTATCACAGAAGGCGAGCACCTTCCTCCCATAAGAAAGGTGCCACTAGAAGGCAAGTGCCTTCCTCTCACAGGAAGACACCAATAGAAGATAAGCACCTTCCTCTTCTAGGAAGGCACCATGGCAATAAGACACCTTACATATAGGGAAGGCACCCGATATACTTAGGCACCTTCCTCATAGGGAAGGCACCTTTGTTCTTCGCCCATTGACCAGATTTGCATGACGTGGACAATAGGGGTTGGTGCAGTTCCAAATCTATGTCATGTAGAGCTAAATTGGAGATCGCACCAACATATGAAAGTATCTTACCAATGCTAGGTGAAGCATGAATCAATTAGCGAACATGCCACTGTTAGAACCAAATGCCAGTTTTAAGTAGACATCGATTACATTCACCAGATTGTCTTAATTTAGTTTGGGATGAATCGACTGTTGTAACCTATTTGCAATAGAAGTTTTGCGGGTGTGTTATATAAAGACACATAGACCGCTCTAAGAGAGATAGATTGATATAGAGTTATAGAGACAGATAGAAGAGATAGATATTGTAACACTTTGATAAATATATTATAGTTCTAAGCGTTCTAAGCGCATGTTCAGCTGGGAGGAAGCTGTTGGAACCTGGGCCCACTCCAAGCCAGTATTTCTTCCCCACTTTACTTGTGTTTTCTAGATTATTTTATTGCTTTTATAGGATCATTTACCGCATTGCTATTTCCATTATTTGCAATAGATTCATTTTTAGGAATGTGTGAATGTTTTATTTCCATAGATTTAATTATTTTCTTCTTACATAAATTATTGAGGAGTGCATGAGTGATTGACAACCATTTTGAAAACACCCCCCAATAGTAGAATTAGTGGACTCATCTCAAGTGGTATTGTAAGCAATCTTATTCAGACACTTTGCAATTTTATGAAGCTCCCTGGGTTGATAAATTAAATGCACGGGCATGTGACAAAAGTAGGAAAAAGTTAACCTTGTTTGGCCCACAACATTTTGGTACCGTTTCCAGGGAAGCGTCTCAACTAGATTATTTAAAATACCCTAAAACCTTCCATATGACCTTGTATGAGTTATTTGAGAAGAAGAGAACCGAACAGTCAGTTTATAAGAACCAATCCATCAATACCAGAGTCAACCGAGCATTCTAAATTTTAATTAGACTCACCCGACGCACCAGCAATCCATTGGAGTGAGAACTACACTTTGTGTAAAGTGCCTCCTCATCCCATCAACGTGGGGAAGAACTAATAATCATAAATCCCCTATTTAATAGGACTCCCTTATAGGAATCCTTGTTGTGGAAAGTTGTAGAAGATTGGACGATCTCACCAGACAACCTTAGAGCCTTGACTCAAAAAGTCTTAAACGACCGTAAGGCCATAAGCACTGCATTAAAAACCACATTTCCTAAAAAAATGGCTAATAATGATGAAGTCTCATCTAGATTTAGTTTCCTGATAGAGGAAGGAGTAGGAGATGCCAAAATGGAAAACATATCCCCTGCTCACCTTTCGACCTTCATAGGATACCCAACTGAGGACCTTAACCTATTTTTATTTAAGTTTGATGTCTTATGCAAGTCTGTGGACTACAAATATGATATGCAGAAGATGAAACTCTTTCCTTCTATATTGGATGATGCAGCTCTACGATGGTTCATTGGTCTGGGAGACAAACATATTGCCATGTGGGACCAGATGAAGAGGCTCTTTTTAGAGCAATACCAAGATTTTAGGAGAGCAAGAGACTCCATGGAGGATGTCCTGATCATGACATAGAAAGAAGATGAGTCTCTCAAGGAGTACTAGGAGAGATTCAACTTTAATATTCAACGATATCCTCACGCGATACTATCTGATAAGTCCCTCAAAAGTATATTTTTGAGAGGACTTCCTAATGAATCATTGGAGGCTCTTAACATGATCTCCGAAGGTGATGTCTACGAACATGCTATGGAAGACATCTGGTAACTATGCCATAAATACTCAAGAAGACGAGGCAAGGCCACCTCCAGAACCATGAAAGTGACTACTTTAGTCACAAAGAAAAAAATAGGTAACATGCTGGAGGATTTAAAGAGCGAAATGCTCTCATATCTAGCATTACAGATGGATACGCTATTTTTAGAGAAAAAGAAGCAAGAAAATGACGTAGCATTAGCTTATTTCTATCCAAAATATAGAGGGAGGCATGCAAATAATGCATGCTTGAAGAACAAAGTTAGAGTATGAGTAGTTTGTAGGCTGAATCATAAAACTCAATTGTGCCCGCAACTGCCTAGTAATCAGGAGGAGGCTAAAAGCACGGATGCCTATTTCATAGGCAATCAAAAGAGTTGGCCATAGCCCCTTGTGAGGAATATTCCAACCAAAATTTCGCCATATGGGGAAGGACCATACATGCACCAAGGACCACCTCAACCACCTAACATGGGGTGGTGGGGGCCATCACCCTGGTCTAACGCACCCCCAGTGACATTCCTGAATCAACAGCCATGGATGTCGTATCCATATCCTAGGCAGCAATGGAGAGGCCACACTGCATGGAATTAGGCTCCATAGAACATAGCACCTACTCACCCCTAATAGAATTTATCAGCATTGCCAGCAGTGAGACCTGCATAGCTACCTGCATAACCGATGGTAAATCTGAATAACAGGGTGAACCAGCCAGCATACAACATGGAGGGTGAGATGTATCCTATGTACAATATTCATATTAGGTCAGGTAGGTAGCTAGGAGTAGGAACACCTCCATTGGTAGAAGAGGAGAAGCAGGTAGAAGAAACACCTTTGGTAGAGGAGGAAGAAACACTTGAGAGAGTGAAGGCTCCATTTCCCAATTGACTACAAGAACAAAGAAAAGTAATGCAGTCAAAATTTGACATCTTGTCAAGCTTGAAGAACCTCATAGTGACAATTCCATTATTATAAGCAATCCAATATGTTCCAATATATACCAAGGCAATCAGAGAGATGTGTTTGAGGAAGTCGATATGAAGAGCAACCTAGACTATCAATGTCGTGGGTAAACTGGCAGATTTGATGATGGGAAGAACATGCCATCTGAAGTATGCAGACCCAGGAATCCCGATGCTGACTGTAAAAATTGAGGGACATTCCCTGTACAATACATTGGTCGATCTTGGAGTAGCCATCAACATAATGCCTCAAGAGACCATGTGGAGGCTACAACTCACAAACCTAAAATCCACAATGACAGTGTTGCAGCTAGTCGATCGATCGACCGTAGTGCTAGAAGGAATGTTGGAAGAGATGATAGTAATGGTCAATGCATGGGAATACCTAGCCAAATTTTTAGTCTTGCAATCCAAAACTAGTTTGGGTGGTTACCTGCTCATCTTGGGGAGGCCATGGCTAGCAACAAATGATGCTTACATCAGCTATTGATATGGGCTGATGACCATATTTGATGAGTGAAATGTTAAAAAGTTGACCATTTTGCCCCTAGAATAGTCTATCGACTCAGTAGGAGAACCCATGTTCACCGAGCATGAAAATTCGAAGCTATCCATGATCTATCCGATGATGACATTGGAGGAGTTGATAAAAGAAGATGAAGATGGTGCTATTGTGGAGTTTCTCCATGGAGAGCCCTCCATATCCAAACATGTATCATCATTGATTGGCACCCAAGATCACCATGTTCGATAGATACACATTGGGCCAAGAAGAATGTTAAATGTCATCAATAGGTTGACACCCACACAACTGACAAAATTAGAAGAGGTCCTAGTAAGGCACCAACAAGCATTTGCATGGGATTACTTAGATATGCAGGGCATCATCCTAGAGATCTATACCCATCAGATTTATCTAGATGATCAGGAAACTCCAAGTCGGTAGCCGTAGAGAAGAATGAACCCGACAATGAAAGACATTTTCAAGGAAGAACTGCATAAAATCTTGGCTTCCAAATTCATATATTTGATTTTTGACAGTGAGTGGGTATCACCATTAGTGGTGGTCCCTAAAAATAATGGGAAGTGGTGAATCTATGTGGACTACAGAGAATTGAACAAAGCAACCAAGAAAAACCACTTCCCACTCCCGTTCATTGATCAGGTCTTGGAAACACTCTCAAGGAGGAAGTACTTCTTTTTGGATGGATTCCATGGATACAACCAGATCCAGATAGGAGAAGAAGATCAAGATAATACAACATTCACCTGCCCATGGGGAATGTTTACCTATAGGGTATTGTCTTTCGAACTGTGCAACGCACCTACCACCTTTCAAAGAGTCGTGCTTAGCATATTCCCAAACATGATGGGATATGGGGTCAAGATATACATGGATGACTTCACCGTCTATGGAGAAACCTTTGAGGAGGCAATGAAGAACTTGGAAAGAGTGCTTGATAGAAGCAAGAAAATTAATTTGTCCCTAAGTAATGAAAAATGCTTTATGATGATGCAAGAAGGCATCGTACTGGGGCATCACCTCTTTGTAGAAGGAATAAAGGTTGATAAAAGGAATATTGAGGTCATAAGGACCTACCTAGCCCTAGAACACAGAAATAGGTGAGGAGTTTTCTTGGATCAGCCAAGTACTATCGGTGATTTATCGCCAAATTTAGCAAAATTTCCAAACCACTACACACTCTATTATCTAAGGATGTGGAGTTCAATTGGACAAAATACTGTGAAGAAGAATTCCAATTTCTTAAGGAGAAAATGATATCTACACCAGTTTTAAGAGGACCAAATTGGGCCATACCATTCCATATCTACTGTAATGCATCCAACAGTGTGATTGGAGCAGTCCTCAGACAAAAATATGACAAATAATTTTACGCCATTTATTATGTCAGTAAAAACTTGGTAGGAGAAGAGCTCAATTACACGGTGACATAGAAGGAGTTCCTCATAGTTGTCCATGCTATAAACAAATTCTACCACTATATCATCAAATATAAGGTATTTGTCCATACGGACCACACAGCTATTAGATACCTAATGAGCAATCCAACCATTGGTGGAAGAATTATCAGATGGCTATTGCTACTACAGGAATTTGACATCACCATAGTCGACAAACCAGGCAAGGATAACATCATAGCAAATTTTCTATCCATATTGATACCAACAGACCATCAAGTAGTGGAAGACCAATTTTTAGATGAACATTTTTTCACTATTAGTGAGCAAACCCCGTGGTATGCAGATATAGCAAATTACTTGGCCATCGAAAGGACCTCACCTGCTCTCTCTTTCTGAGAAAAGTAGGTGGTCATAGAGAAAAGTGCATTGTTACTATGGATGGATGGCCTATTATTTAAAATAGGACATGAAAAAATTATAAGAAGATGCATAGTAGAACAGGAGTTCTTAGAAGTACTAAAAGCATGTCACGACAAACCATGCAGAGGACACTTTACAGGGAAATAAAATACCTACAAAATCCTACAGGCTAGGTACTTTTGGCCCACTTTGTTTAAGGATGCGGTTGTGTACGCTAGTAAGTGTAATGAATGCCAAAGGATGGGTAGACCAACTCATCGATATGAAATGTCCCTCCAACCTCAGGTACACCTGGAACCTTTTGATAAGTGGGGCATGGACTTCATGGGACCGTTTAATCCACCTTCAATGGGGAGGAGGTTTATTTTGGTTTGTACGGATTACATTACCAAATGGGTTGAAGTTCAGGCATTGAGGGATTCAAAGGAAATAATGGTTACCAATTTCTTATTTTCCCATATTTTTACATGATTTGGGGTCCCTAGGGAGATAACAACAGACCAAGGGCATCAATTTACCTCCAAGTTGATCAAGGAGTTGATGGAGTAATACAGAGTTTGGCACAATAAAACTATGCCCTACCATCTACAGGCAAACGGGTAAGTGGAAGTGACAAACAGAGAAATAGAGAACATCCTAATGAAGACCATGTATTAACATAGGAAATATTGGGCTACACAGTTGCCAGAGGCAGTCTGGGCATATAACACCACATGGAAATCTACCACAGGCTTTACACCTTTCCAATTGGTCTATGGGAAAAATGTGATGATGCCCATCGAATTTGAAATCAAGATGCTAAGAACAGCTTTAGAATTGAACTTGAGCTTGGATGAAGCTCAAAAATAAAGGATTCGACAGCTAGATCAGCTAGAAGAAATCCCATTAGATGCTTTGTAGAGAATGGAAATTATACAAAAGCAAATAAAGTGGTGGCATGATAGCCACATTAAGCTAAAGTAGTTCCAAGAAGGGGAATGGGTATTGTTGTATGATTCTCGATTCCAAGAGAGGAAAGGCAAATTAATGCAGATATGGATGGGGCCGTATGAGGTGGTAGAGCTCATCAAGAATAGGGAAGTGCATGTTAAGACAATTGACGACAGTGACATCGTGTTAACAGTCAATGGCCATTGACTATGCCCCTATAACATGTCTAAAACATTATAGTTGGAATCCATAATATGCATGGGGGAGACCCCATATTGTTAGATCTGGACCAAAATCTCATAGGTGAAATGGTGGGAATGGAAGTGCTCACCCAAAATTAGTTAATGTAGTTTTTTATTACAATGTGTTTTTTCAGGGACGACGCCCACATGCAAGCTACAGGTATCCTAACCCAGGGCCTAACAGGCACGAAATGTGTCTAACTGCCTTTATTTTCCTTTCTTTTTGGGTTGATTTTTATAGGTGGAGGACCTGACAGCATGAGGAATAGGTATCTAGGAAACCATGCCTGATTTGGCTCAGTATTTTGACATCGGCTCGTAGGTAGAAGATGAGGTAGCATGAAGCAAGACTGAGAAGGCTTGATCACCCTTTCCCAATCAATCGCAACATGATTTTCGAGAAGGTGCCCTATAAGAAGAAGGCGCCTTCCACATTAAGAAGGCACCCCACCAAAATAAGGCACCTTCCTTATAAATAAGGTGCCCTACAAGAAGAAGGCACCTGATGGGATGTCGTTAAGCACATCATTAAATCTCAAAGATCTTATCAATCCAGGGTGGTGTCCAAGGCTATTTACGAGAGAAAGTTCAAGTAGGGTTGTAGTTCAGTTCATTTGGAAGTAACAAGTATTATTGGTGGAATTGATTATGTGAGGGTTTTGTGTCACTTCTACTCCTAAATTGCATAAATTGAACTTTAATCTATTTGCAAGAATGAAAACTAATTGCTAATTGCATAAATGAAACCCTAGTTACAGTTGCAAGAATGAAATCTAACTAAATTATAGAATTGAAACTCTAGTTATAGTTGTAGAATTGAAAGTCTATTTAATCTTGTAATAATTGAAATGAAGCATAAAAACTAGATCCTATCAATGCTCTGTAATAGAAGGTCATCAATCTTCTGTGCAGGGTTTTGAAAGCAAAAACAAGAATGCAGGGAAATTACAAAAAACTTGTAAATTGCTAGAAATAGAAATTTGTAGTGAATTGGAAAGTTGCTAGGAATGAAAATAATAACTAGATATACCACTAATCATATCACAAAAACATTATGAACAAGAATTAAACAACTAGGAATGTTAGTTGTGTAAAAGAATAAAAATGACAAGTTCAAAACTTATTCTACTGCAGCAAAATCAGAATAAAACCTGTCTGTCAATCCTCCTCCTAGGTCTGGAAGTGGCTAGCCTCCATTCTCAGAAGAAGGTTTGAATTCTTCTTTAAATATTACTCACACTCAGACATAACAAAATAAATGAAATGAAAACTGCACTTTTATTGCTTCAGAAACATAATTACAATTCTGCTGAAATCTGTTACAGGTCTGAAATCACTATTCTATTATCTCCCTATTTATTTTCTATCTCCTCCATCTAATATATCTAATATAATAATAATATAATATCTAATAGCTCAACCTGTATGGGAGCTATATTTTATATATGCCTAAAATCTAATTACAAACAGAAAATATGTTGTTCCTGATATCCTACAGAATTTCTTGGGTTTATCCTAGAAGAAGATCGAATTTAATATTTTCCATAAATTGTGGCTTTGGACGACAAGGACAAATAAATTAGATGGGATATATTTTCCCTTAACTTTCTCAACCTTATTATCCCATTTTCCACTACCAAAAGTCAGTCAATAAGTCAAAAAGTACATTTTGTTTTCATTCCGAAGATAAGTGGCTCATTTCGAAGATACTACAATTTTTATTTTGAAGATCTGCTCATTTCGAAGATACTGCAATTCTAATTTTGAAGATCTACTCATTCTGAAGATACTACAATTTTCATTCCGAAGATCCGCTCATTTCAAATACACTGTGTTTTCTCATTTTGAAGATATTTGTTCATTTCGAGGACACTGTTCATTTCGAAGATACTATGTTCATTCCGAAGATATTTAGAATGACCAATTGTGTTGACTCCAAATGGTTTTGGCTACATTTCTTAGGTGGATTAGCCCTCAGGATCAGATTGTAATAGTCTTAATTCTTCCTTGGATGTGAATTCCATGCCTTGCCATTCATTGGCAGCTTGCTAGAATTTATATGGAAAAACAGTTTTCTGCTGCACAGTAATAAGTCTTTGTATTATTTTCTGAATTTATAGAAACTAATGTTTAATGATCATCAAAATAATACTATTGAAGTTCTTTTGTCAACCTAAGCATGCCAAGATAACATAAAACTATACAAGAACTATTAAAAATTAGAATATAATGTCCTTAACACTTCAATCATGCAAACAGTTAATACACAACATATTAAATCAACTTAACTAGCATATAAGATAATTCACAAGAGTTTTAGGCAGTTTTAACTATTAAAAACATGCTATAAATGAGGCTTATCCAGACCTCATCATTCCCTCCCAAATTATATTAATGCATGCCCTCATGCATTGCAGTGGGCTATGGAGTCACAAATGTCCATACTCATATTCCATGTTTCATAAAACAATTTAGTGCCTATGTAATTTCTCATGAATATTTCTGATTCATTATTCAAACTAATCATCTGGTTGGGAATCCTCTTCAAAATAGGAGGGAACCAGAGTAATGATGGTTGGAGGCCTGAATCTGAGACCTACCCAATAATGTTGCATAAAGGTATTTCTCTGGATTGAGAACTCCACTTTCTGCTATAATTCTCTAATTTTATTTTCATGTTTTTCAATAACATCTTTTCTTTCCTCAATCCATCTCATTTGTATTTTTATAACACTCTTGGCTGCTCTCAATTTTTTTTTTGATGTCCACCTCCTCTTCTTTGTTCGACTCAGAACCTAATACTAACAAATCAACTACAGTTTGCTGCTCAACAATGATCTCATCCTCTGTTTTAGACCCCTACTTCTGTACAGGAGGTTCCATGAAATTATATATGATTACATTCAAATTCTTAGTGGCTTGTTGCACTTCTATGACATCAGGGCTATCCTGTCTGGTCTTCTCTTCAATCATTTGCTCTTTTTTTTGGAGTCTTGTAGACCTCCTAGTCCTTAATGTATATTTTCTCTTCTTGCCCTATTTTCTTGTGGTAATAGGGGTTGTAGGTGTATCATTCCAAATTTTCTGCACCCTTACATTCAGGCTAAAGGATCTATGCCCGAAAGGGGGATGTAGGAAGGATGGGACAATACCTCAGACTGAGACACCCTTTGAAGGTCCCGCCTCTCGGGGGAGGGGTATTAAGGTGATTTTTCGACGGATGGTGGGGTTCACCAGGAAACGTTTAGTGGTAGTCTCCACGCCTAGGTTGGGAATGTGTTTAATGTGTTCAATTTTATCTTTAAACATTCAAATCCTAGGTTTGGCCAAATGAATATAAGTTGTTCTATTATGAAAATGCAAATTAAATGAATATAGAAACAAATTTAAACAGAAAACACAGAGAATAAATTAAGTGAAGAAATCCATACCTAATTCCAGATGTCTGATGGAGGTTCTGATTTTTGAAGCAGTTAAGATCATCTAGAATTTGACAGGATCGTCTAAAATCAGACAAGATCGTCTGAGATCTGACGAATTCATCAGAGACCTACAAACAGAGAAATAGATACAAAATACAGAAAATGCAGCTATACTAATAAAGGAAAATGATGTGAAATAATAATAAGGATGTTAATAAGAGAATCCCAAATAGAAATGCAAGTAAATTACGATGCTTTAATAGATAATCATGATTTTATTATGCAATTAAACTACATGGGTGAACTCTAAGATGCAGAATAATAGGAAATAATAATAAAACTAACTAACTGCAAAATAAAATAGCAGCAAAGTATAGGAAAGGCACAAACTCTGGGCACTGATTTCCCCTAATGCAGACTGTAGTCGAAATCGTATCAAATTTTTATGGGATCATCCAAGATTATATAGGATCGTCTACGATGATATGAGCTTGCTCTGGCTGAAAATAAATGAGGTCCCTGCAAGAAAACTTGGAAAGCACAAATGCAGATGGTAATCCAAGGTATTCTAATGCGCGCAAAGGTCAAGTTACAGGAAAATTCAGTTAGGGGAATGTCAAGGGGGGGTCCTAAGGTTTAAATAGGCTTAGGAGGGAGGTTAGGAGGTTGGAGATCATCCTAATCTGGAAGATCTCCAATGGGGGAGGTCTCTAATAGCACAGACACGCTTCTGCCCAAATTAGAGACGCCATTGAAACAAAGGCTAATTATGAAAAATTAGTTTGGGAAGAGATCGTCTGGACGTTATACTCCAGACGAAATCATCCCATCTGAGGCGATATCGTCTGATCGGAGACGATATCGTCCAACGGTCACAAAAAATCCTAAAAATGGCATAGAAAATAGGGAAAGCTATTTAATAGGCGATTAACGAGCGGTTCGAGGTTAAAATTGAATTTTGAATTATTACTAAAGTAATTTTAATTATTTGCTAAGGTTTACTGCATCAATTTTGGGGTGCTACATTTTTCCCCCTCTTTAGCAAATTTTTTGAGGAAAATGCATTAAAGACGAGTTCTTCTCGATTTACGAGAAAGCAAAAATTTACTCCCATTTTTAGGCAATGATTCTAGGTCGAATCGTACGACAACTTACTATGGTGCCCCCTCCGTGTTTTTATCCAAATCGAACGTTTGAGGTAAAAATGCGAAAAATCAAAATTTAAAATGTTTTTAATTGTTTTTGAATAAAATTAAAAAAAATAGGGTAAAACCCTAATTCATTGTTACTGTTCATTTTGCTGGTTTTTGGAGCTCTACAAAAAAAATGGTTGAGACAGTGCACAGATCGACAAAGGTCCAACGCGAGCTATGGGTAAGAGTCTAAACTTAGTTTAGAATGCTTTAATTTTGATTTTCTATGCTTTTTAGATTAATTTTGAATGATTTTTGAGCATCGCGGCCATTTTTTGGGCCGTTGACATCATCGGGATGAAATCGTATCCATTTCATCGAAATCGTCTCGATATCGCCAATTTTGTCCAGAGGAAAAATCAATGAAATGGGGACGATTTCATCAAATAAGGGACGATTTCGACTTGCGAAATTGGAGATGAATTTGCTCAAATTGAACTTGTGTTACTTGCATTTTTAATCATTGTTTTATTAATGATTTTTATTGTTTTGTTGTTTATGTTGTAGAGAGGATTACTAAAGAGCAGAGAATGGAAATATGTGTTAGAATATTTAGTATATCGTATATTACATTAAATAAGTTAATCATTTCAGTTGAGAAACTGCCCAGCATAGTTCAAACTGCCTCAACGGAGTTCTTTGTAAATCTTATATATTTACCATGAATATGAAGAGCAAGGTAATGATTCAGTTCGTAACATGGCATCAGAGCATTGAATGAATTTTGGGCAATGTGTATTTTTTATGGGCAATGTGCTATTCACGCACTCCATTTCTAGATTCACTCCAGGCAATGCATTCTTCGAGGAGCCATTGACGCCGAAGACTGCAATCCAAACTCCAGCGCATGAAGACTAATGTGATCCTGCTATTTTCCAAGTTTGTTTGGGGCGTTCGCGATTGCGGCTATTTTTTCGTTCAGTAAGCGGAAGCGGAACTATTTTTTTTTGAAATCCAGAAATGAATGCAGCACTTGCACTGTCATCTCATAGTGGAGGCAGATATCCGTAGCGGAGGTGGATACCCATAGCAGAAGCGGACCAAGGCCGAGCAGTGAACTCAGTGGCCACACAACGGAGGCGGAGGCGGCGCGACACAGTGGCCATAGTTTGTTTTTGAATGGATAGTTTCATCCCATAGCAGAAGCGGACCAGGGCCGAGCAGTGAACTCAGTGGCCGCACAACAGAGGCAGAGGCGGCGCGACACAGTGGCCGCGATCTATTTTTCGAACGGACAGTTTCATTAAAAAAAAAACATTTTTTTAATAAGGCAATTTTATGGTCGGTATATGGCGGTTTATCCCACGCGATTATTTTTTTTTCCCTTGCAAAGTGCGCCCGCACCATCTGGTCTCATTTCATTTAAAAAAAAATGGTTTGGTGCACGTTTTTTTATTGCCTTTGTCGTGCTTGGCGGTCAATAAATCTAAGTCGTTGTGCATTCACACGCGCCACAGTGGCCGTGATGGTTCTCTTCGTCATTGCTTAAGTTTTTTTTATGGAGTGGTTGGGGTTTCAAACCCCTTCGAGTTGCTAAAAATTGCTGCCAAGGTGACGCCGGGTCTTGTTGACGCTCCAAGGCATGTCAATTTTTTTTTCTCCTTCAAAAACAATTGTTAAGAGGCATATTTGGGAACCTTTCAAGATATACTCTATTTTGCAAGATAGAGGGGGAATTCAATTTTTTTTTCAAATCCTTAGAAAAAGGCATAGATAGCAACTCCAAGGTGCATTTTCGATTTTACTCGACACCTTCTTTTGTCAAATTTGGGTGCATTTTCGGTTGAAGCCGACACCTATGTGAGAAGCATTTTTTTGTGAGCATGCTTGTTTTGATTATTGCATTTTTTTTCTGCAATTAAAAATCATCTACATCAAAGCATCCACTACTTCTCTCAGCTCATGTTGCACAGGTTCTCCACAGGGATCTTCATTGATCATCTACTTGATGTTCTCTCCACAACACTAATTTTCTCCTAGTTTTGTTTTTTGACTTAATTCCCTCCAACTGATTCTCTTCTTCCGAAGATTCTCAGGCAGGTGTCATTAACATCTCTTTGAGTAAATTTTTTATCCCTATTGCTATTGTGTTTAGGCGTAAATCCTGACGAAAGTCCTGGACTCCAAAGTGTTTAGGGGAAGTTACGCCCCACGCATGCGGTTTCCTGTCTTTCTAAGGTAGGTGCCATCAACAAAGCAATCCTTTTCAGTACTGCCTATGTTCCACGTACCGTTCTGATCTTCATAATACCTATAGTCTCCCTCACGTAAGGGCGGGTATTATTTTGCTTCAGTTCAGGTATAACTGGCCTGGCAACGGTATATCGAAAAGGGGACCATTTGGCGCTATAAGGAACCCTAAACAATGGCTACAGTGCACAAGTATCTTTCAGATGCCCAATTGCTCAAAGGCACCAATTTTGTGCCATGGAAGCATAAAATGAAAGCCATTCTTCAAGTCAAAAAATTATGGGATGTTGTCAGTGGCACTACCTCTCGTCCCACCACAGCAGGGACAGATCAAGATGCATTTGATGATCAGGACAGGAAGGGCCTTATGTTTTTGTTACTTGCCATAACAAGATGAGGTCCAACCTCATATTTGTGATGCCACGAGCAGTAAAGATGCTTGGGCGGCATTGATTACTGTGTATGAAGGAAAGAATAATTCCACAATTCTTCACCTACAAACCCAGCTTCACAATCTCACAATGCATTCAGGGGAGACTGTTGAATTGTTTCTCTGCAAAGTGGCAGAATTGAAAGCTAAACTCAATACTATGGGAAAACCCATCGATGATGATCTTTTGACATCTGTTATTTTGAGGGCACTCCCACCATCTTACAAAAGTTTTATCACTTCACTCAATGTTTCTGGCAGAACATTAACTTTTGTTGAATTGGTTAACTTGCTTCAAACTGAAGAAGCCAATCAAGTACAGAAAGATGAGGAACCTGCCACTGCTCTTTCCACTCATCAAAAGGGGCACAAGCAAGGACAATTCCAGAAGGGAGGGTCTTCTTCCAAAGGCAAAGGCAAGCCCAATCTCCAGCGAGATAAATATTGCAAGATCTGTGATATGAACAATCATGATACCAACAGGTGTTGGTTCAAAAACAAACAACAGAATGATCCCTCACAAAATAAGAAAGGCAAAGGGAAGCAGAAATATCCCCAGCATCGCAACCAACAAAAAGGTCATGTTGCTTATGCAGATTCCCATTCAGATCATTCCAATTCTTCTTCAGATAATGACTCCGAAAGAGCACACAAGGTGCTCATGACCCATACTGCCTCTTCCAAATCAGATGTTGTATGGTATATTGACTCTGGAGCAAGCAAACATATGACTGGGAACAAGTCCTGGTTTCAAACCTTTCACGCAAGAGAAGGCAAACCTGTCACTATTGCAGACAATCAGGTCTATCAAGTACAAGGTGAAGGGGATGTTACAGTCACTCTCCCTGATGGAGACTGTGCCATAGAGAAAGTTCTCTATGTTCCTGGCCTTGCCAACAATCTCTTATCAGTTCCACAGATGTTAGATCGAAATATGGATGTTGTTTTCCAAGTTGAAAAAGGAAAAAAGAGATGTTTCATCAGTCACCAAGGTCAAAACATTGCCACTGGCTCCTACAAACATGGATTATTCATCTTGGATACAGTTTCTACATCCCATACTGCCCTCATTGCCACTACACAAGCAACAACTTCCTTATGGCATAAAAGATACGGGCACCTCAGTTTCGGGTATTTACTCGAATTAAGCAAATATGACATGGTAAAAGGGCTTCCTCAGCTTTCATCCGTTCTCCCAGTATGCTCCGATTGTCTAGCAGGGAAACAACATCGAGTTCCCTTTGAGACTAGTTCCTCTCGCTCTAAGAAACCCTTGGAGTTAATCCACGCAGATCTGTGCGGTCCTTTCCCAACCAGTCATGGTGGAAAGAGGTATTTTCAGCTATTTGTTGATGACTACTCTCGAAAAATATGGGTCTCCTTCCTTGCACTCAAGTCAGAAGCTCTTCTCTACTTTCGTCAGTTCAAAAGACAAGTTGAGAAGGAAACAAGTTGTTCCATCAAAACTCTCCGCTCAGATCGAGGGGGGGAATACACTTCCAAGGAATTTTCAGCATTTTTGGAAAAACATGGGATTAAGAGACAACTCACTACAACATATACACCGCAGCAAAATGGAGTTGCAGAAAGAAAAAATCGCTCCATAGTAGAAATGAGTCGGTGTATGTTAAAAGGAGCAAACTTAGAAAAACAATATTGAGTGAAGCGATAAACACAACATCTTACCTACTAAATAGAGCACCTACAAGGGATCTACAAGGAAAAACTCCAAAAGAAGCCTGGAGTGGTAAGAAACCCTCAATTTCTCACCTAAGAGTTTTTGGATGCCAAGCTTTTATGCATATTCCTAAACGAAAAAGAAGGAAACTAGATGAGAAAACTCAAAAATGTATATTTCTTGGTTATGATGAATATTCAAAAGGATATCGGTTGATTGATCCTATAACCAAGAAAACACACATCAGCAGAGATGTAGTATTTGATGAAACTTTCACATCAAATAATACACTTGTATATCTTAATGAAGATGAACCTAAGAAAGAAGCAGCACCTCCTCGGAAGAAGGTTCCTAAGTGGTATACTAGTACATTGCAAGATTCAAAATTGACATCACTTCCAGATCTAACTCTAGATCGACCCGCTACTCGCAGTATGACTCAACACAAAAGAGCAGATGATGCAACAACAATAACAAATGTTGATGACCTTTGTCAACATTTTGATGATTTATCTGTGAATGTAGAAGATGATGAGGATATAGATATGGAAGATGAAAAAGTCTATCTGACAAAACTAGATGAAAAAGAACCCACATCAGTCTCAGATGCACTCAGTAAAGATCAATGGAAAACTGCTATGGATGCAGAACATACATCTCTAATGAAAAATCAAACTTGGAAGTTAGTGAATTTGCCTTCAAGAAAGAAACCCATTGGTTGCAAATGGGTATTCAAGATCAAATATAAGGCAAATGGTGCAATAGATAAATATAAAGCCCGACTTGTTGCAAAGGGCTATGCACAAAAAGAAGGCATAGACTATGAAGAGACATTTGCTCCTACTGCTAAAATGACCACTATTCGAGTTATGTGTGCAATGGCAGCTCAATTTGGTTGGCAGCTACATCAGATGGATGTAAAGAGTGCTTTCTTAAATGGTGACCTACAAGAAGAGGTCTATATGTCTCAACCTGAAGGTTTTATAGTTCAAGGGCAAGAACAGAAAGTCTGTAAGCTGGTCAAATCTCTATATGGACTTAAACAAGCTCCTCGAGCTTGGTATATCAAAATTGATAGTCACCTAGTGCAACATGGGTTTAGAAGAAGTCCTGCAGATCCTAATCTATATATCAAGAACAATGGTTCTAACATAGTAATTCTAGTACTATATGTGGATGATCTGATCATAACAGGCAGTTCAGAGAGTATGATCAAAACAGTTAAGAAAGATCTTAATACCTCTTTTGAAATGACAGATCTTGGACTTCTCCACTATTGTCTTGGTCTAGAAGTAACTCAATACAAGCATTGCATACAAGTTACTCAAAAGAAATATGCCATGACTCTAATTGAAAAGTATCGGATGACTGACTGCAAGCCCAAAGCCACACCAATGGAAGCAGGACTTAAGTTATCCCGATTTGATGAATCTCCTAAAATAGATAGTACTCTCTATCGTCAGCTGATTGGGAGTCTCATCTATCTCACAAACACCAGGCCAGATCTTAGTTTTGTTGTGGGTTATCTTTCACGATTCATGCAAGATCCTAAAGTTAGCCACTGGAAAGCAGCAAAAAGAGTCCTTCACTATGTCCGTGGTACGACATATATCGGCCTGGAATACAAAAAGAACAACAAGTTCTATCTTCAAGGGTACACGGACTCTGATTATGCTGGATCCATAGATGACCGAAAATCAACTGCAGGTTATATTTTTCACCTTGGATCTGGTCCTGTCTCTTGGCATAGCAAGAAGCAACATGTTGTTGCTATCTCTTCTACTGAGGCAGAATATCGAGCAACTAGTGGAGCAGTCTGCGAGATCATATGGTTACGTCGCATCCTCATAAATATGGGCCTTCCAAAGAAACTTCCTTTACATTTATTCTGCGACAATCAAGGTGTTCCGAATCTCGTCAAGAATCCTATCTTTCATGATCGAACCAAACACATTGACACTAGGTGTCATTTCATTCGAGATGAGGTTCCAAAGCATCATATTCAGCTCCACTACATTCCCACAGATGAGCAAATAGCGGACATCTTCACCAAAGCACTTGCTCGAGTCAAATTTGAATTGTTCCGCAATGCTATGTGTAGTCAACATTAATGTAATAAGGGGGGATGTTAGAATATTTAGTATATCGTATATTACATTAAATAAGTTAATCATTTCAGTTGAGAAACTGCCCAGCATAGTTCAAACTGCCTCAACGGAGTTCTTTGTAAATCTTATATATTTACCATGAATATGAAGAGCAAGGTAATGATTCAGTTCTCAACAATATGGTGGGCTAAGGGATGACTTGGCTGCTCTATCTCAGGCAGAGCGAGATCAGTTGGCTCAATTCATCTTGCAGCATGTGGTAGATATGCCACAAGTTTCTATAGATATGGGGCTATTGACAGCCCTAGCAGAGAGGTGGTATCCGGGTTCTTCCTATTTCTAGTTATCGACAGGGGAGATGACTCCCACATTGGAGGATGTATGGAGGATTTTGAGGATCCCCATACAAAGACGGCTAATAACTCCCACGAAAAATTAGGGCCATGTGATGATGTGACTGTGCAGAGATCTGAGCTTCTTCCTAGAGAAGGGCAGAGTGAACATCGAGTCACTACGCCAGATGCCTGGGGCATCTAGACTGACATGGGTTTTGGCTGGGGTGGTAGGTGGTCTACTGCTATGCCATCAGAGTGGATGTAGAGTACCATGGCTACTGACAGATGTGGTATATGACATAAGAGACCATGGGTATAGGTTTTCTTTAGGGAGCTTTGTACTATGCCAATTATATAGGATCCTGCATGGGGTCATATACAAGGGCGACCGATGTCTAGTCATGACATCACTACTACAGGTTTGGTGTTGGGAGCACATCATGGTGCGAATGCTGGTAGGGCTCCCACTAATAGGGATTGATGGGGAGAGGCCCCGAGCTTTCTACTGGTGGCTCTAGAGAGGGTCATAGTGGCGGATAGATCTTCCAATGTCCCGGAGACTACTTGATGACCTTGTCTCCGACCAGATCACCTGGAGGCCTTGGAGAGATCATCCAGGGTGGGCCAAGGATGGATAGGAGCTGGCTTGCATTAGGCAAACCTATTGGCTAAGGATGGAGAGGGGAGAGGTGGAGCTCCATCGCTATGACCGAGTTTTGAGGCAGTTTGGTCTATAGCAGGGGATCCCATCTCTTAGAGACTATGAGTTTTTCCAAACCATTCAAGATAACACTACAGTTAGTAGAGCTCTAGATATGTAGTGCTTCTGGAGTCAAGACATAGATGACACCTCGATCCATCCAATGGATGGGGATGACGTTGGGGTACTCGACGACCATGATGCCTAGTACACAGGCATTCGCCCTCCTCGAATGACAAGGGATCAGGGTTCGATTCATGTAGTTGTGCATCGGATGGGAAGGTGGTGCTAGGAGGCCATTAAGGCAACATAGGGTCATGGCAGGAGAGAGCAGAGGAAGCCACAAGCTCAACAGAGGCCATGGCAATGGGAGAGGAGGGAGGATAGACCCCCTTATCCATGGAGAGAGAGGCCACCATCATCCAATAAGGGCAAGGGTGTGGACATAGGAGAGAGTAGTGATATGGCTACTCTCTGGGCAGATACTATCTATCTCTAGGCACAGGTGCAAACTTTATAGGATGAGGGTACATGCCATTGAGCTGAGGCTACATAGCTCAAATATGAGGTTGCATGCCTTAGAGCACGAAGCAGAGGAGAAAGCACTTAGGAGCTGGCACGGTCAATTGCTCAGATCGTGTTCTATTAGGGTATCTACTTCCAGCTAGTTCCAGAGGGCCAGAGGGTACAGCTGCCAATTGACATTGCAAATCCGATCAAGGCTGGGTCATCAAGGACTTCATCCTGATCAATGACTAGGACTCGCAGTACCACACATACTGCGATGGGGCCACCTCGTCCACCTCAGGGCAGGGGAGGAGATGAGGCTGAGAGCTCGAGGGGTTATCGATGCTAGGCTATTGCACTACATAGACTGAATATATGATTGAGAGGATTGAGTATGCCAAGATGTAGATTGTGGTATACCAATCTAGTTTTGATATGATTTACATATATTGTTGAGATATATATATATATATATATATATATATATATATATATATATATATATATATATATATATATATTTGATCATATGACTTGTCTTATGTGTTTGTATGATGCTTTAATGTTTTGGTGTGATTGATTTGATGATTCATGTGATTATGTCGTTTGGAAATATTATGGTATGAATGTCATGCTTTTTAAAATTTAAATGAAATAATCTGATGTAAACAATTGGTGGTTGTGGTGTGATAATTTGAAAAAAATAAAAGGGGACTTTTAACAATAATTTCAAAGGACATTGTCGCTATTATAGACCATTTCATGGAGTCACCACTCACTCGGTCGTCAAGCTAATCCCAATATAGAAATATTGTTAAAAGAAAAAGAGTGCTTAAGAGACTATCTTAAGACTTTGTTGTGATGATGCAAATGATGATGATGATGGTGATTTGTTTTCAAATTTCCATGAAAATATTATGCATGAAATATATTAAAGATGATTTTTTCTAGGCATAAATTCCTAAGTGATAAAATTTTTGAATAATTCCCTAGGAATTATACCATCATTGCAAAATTGAAGTTGACATAATGACATGAAATAGAAACAATGTGCGTTGTTGTTAAAGCATAATTGTGTAACATAATGATTTAAGTCACATGTTTTGATGAATTTAAATAAATGGGAAATAAAATTAGTACAATGGTTTGTGCTAGGCATAGAATATTTAGGTATAGACTTATACCATCATCGTGAAATCCAAATAAGAAATTGATAGTTTTATTGCAGGGTTGATTTTTGAATTTTTGAAAATAAACAAAAAATATGAAGATGAGGACTTGCGCTAGGCATAAAATTCTAATTTAAGTTTTGGAACTATACCATCATCGTGAAATTTGATAATATATATATATATATATATATTATTTGAGTGTATGTTTTGAAAGAAATTTTGATTTTTTTGAAAATGTATGTAGTTGTCTTTATACTAAACAACTATTCTCAAATAAGAAAATGAAATTATTCCAAACAATTTGCAACAATATTTCAAAGTATCTTAAAGACAATAGTTAGATTTATAAGGAATCCCATATGCATATGTGAGTTCATTACCAATCTTGATTTATCATAATGATACACAAAATCTCTCAAATACAAATGTGTGTGCAATTGCTTTGTGCATTTACCAATTTTGAGCAAGATAATTTGATACAAGTGATTTGAATTAACCAAATAAGTGTTCATTAACCATGATTTAGATGCATATAACCATACCAAACTACTATGTAAGTCAGGTTATCAAGAGCTAGCTAATCCATAAGCAGACATAGGTCTATACAAAAGAAGGTCGCTAATGTGACAAACATATCACCACGCTAGGAGTTACCCAAGGCCAAGCGGGTTGGGCACAAACCACCTGTTATGGGGCTTACCTCACAGTTTTTGAATAATTGAGAATTCCAAGGATTCAAGCTCATCAACCCTTCTTTTCTTTTCAATGGGTAGGGAAAGGGATTTTATTGCTTTTGCTTTTGCTTTTCTCTTTTGCTCTTTTTGTATTTTTGCTTTTGTATTTGAGATAATGCTGAAATAACTTTTTTCTTTTTCTATTTTTCTTAAACTTTTCTTTTCTTACTATGCTAGGGATACTTTCTCGTATTAGCTATAGAGCAAGGCTTTTTATTCTGGGTAGGGGTGAGCTTGTCCTTTTGTCAATTCTCAAAGATTCTAGACCATGTGCATGATAGGATAGCAGGGAAACTTTTTGCTCAAGAAACCACTTATACTATGTAGCATAGCATGGACATTACAAATATAATCATTTTATTATGAAAATATATGCTTGGTTTAAGTAAATAACAAGATCAATTCTCTGTGCTCAAACTTTATTTAATTGAATTTTGTGAACTTTGATATAAGAGAGATTAGTAATCATGCCAGATAAAATCAAGATATTTATTTTTGTGTTTGCAAAAGTGAGGGATTCCAAATAAATGCTAATTTATCCAAGATAATAAGAAAATATAACTGCAATACTTTAAGAAGAAATATATACAAATATTTTTGAGGAGTTTGATGATTTTGACTCTCTCTTTCTTCTTTTTTTTGGTTTGTTTTTGTTTAAACAGTTTTATATATATTTTTAAAATGAGACAACATGCAAAATATGTACAAATGAAATGACTAAATTTTATGCGTAATATCTCTTAAGATGCATAATATTCATAGGTTCTTTTAAATATTTACCATCTAAGGTAGCTAATTTGTATGCTCTCGATTCAAATTTAGCAGTGATAATATATGGTCCAAGCCAGTTGGGCTCAAATTTACCTTTAAGGTCTTTAGTTGCATTAGTATTTTTTTTATTTTCTTTTAAAACAAGGTTGCTGACCTCAAAGGATCGATGACAAACTTTCTTGGCATATGATCTTTTAAGCTTGTTTTGGTAGGCACAAAGATGCTCCAAAGCATTGATTCACTTTTCATCTAGGAGTTCCAGCTGAATGAGTCTTCCAGCTCGATATTCATCTCCTACTTCGGTATCTTGGAGTAGTAGAGCCAAAGAAGGAACTTCTAATTCAAAGGGAAAAACAGCTTTAGTGCCATAAACCAAGACAAAAGGTGAAGTTCTAGTGGGAGTTCGAACGCTAGTGCGATATGCCCACAAAGCAGGATATAATTGAATGTGCCAGTCACGACCAGATTTATTGACCAATATTTTAAGAATTTTTATTAAGGTTTTGTTAGATGCTTCTGCTTGACCATTACCCTGAGGATAATAGGGAGTGGACCAGCGATGTTGAATCTTATATTTTTGGCATAATTTCTTAACATATTTATTTTTGAAACAAGTTCCATTGTCTGAGATGAGATTTGCAAGAATTTTGAACCTACAAATAATTTGATTAAAAATAAATTTAGAGACTTGTGTTCCAGTGCAGGAAGCTAAAGGCATAGCTTCAACCCACTTCATGAAATAATCAGTGGCGGTTATGATTAATTTGTGTCCATCAGATGACACAGGATTAATTTTGCCAATAATGTCTAAGCCCCATTTTGAAAAGGACCAAGGAGATGAAATAGCCTGCAGTTCTTGTGTAGGGGCATGGACAAGGTTAGCATGTTTCTGGCACTTGTCGCAATGGCACATATAATCATGTGCATCATTCTCCATGGTAGGACAAAAGTAGCCTATACTAAGGAGCTTTTTAGCAATGACACTACCACTAAAGTGTCCTCCACAAGATCCATCGTGGGCTTCACTTAAAGCTAATTTGGATTCTTCTAGATTCAAACATCTTAATAGGATACCTTCAAAATATCTCCTATATAAAGTATTGCCAATTATTACAAATCGACTTGCTCATCTACATAATAACCGACGTTGGTTTCTATTAGAATTGGCAGGGAAAGTCCCATTTTGAAGAAAATCAAATATATCCATATACCAAGGTTCAGGAGTAGTTTCATTGATTAGAAACACATCCAAAGGTTCTAAACATGACTTATTTGAAGCGAGTTCCTAGAGTCAACAAATAATTATGGTGGCATATTCGTCATCTAACTCCAAGGGCATAAGAGATGTAGCTGCGGCCATAGCATCAGCTGCATGGTTGCTAGTTCAAGGAATAGCTTCCAAGGTAACTTGATCAAATAGAGATATTAACTATAAAACATATGCTTTATATGGGCATAATTTATCATCTTTGGTCTGATAAAATTCATTAATTTGGTTTATAACAAGTTGAGAATCACCAAAAACTAGCAGATGTTTGATTTTTAGCGCCAAGGCAACTCGTAATCCAAGGATTAGAGCCTCATATTCAGCAGTATTATTGGTGCAAGCAAATGTTAATTTAAAGGAAAAAGGTATAAGATGTTTTTGTAGGGATATTAAAATAATACCCACACTAGCCCCACTCATGCATCGGGCTCCATCAAAGTATAAGGACCATTGTTCAACATGGTCTGCCTCTAATTGAAGGCATTCATCAGGAAACTCAATGATGAGGGGATGGGTAGACTCTAAGGGTGCAACAGCTAATTGATCTGCTATGATTTGACCCTTAATAGACTTCTATCCTATGAATGTGAGTTCAAACTCACTTAGAGCAAGAACCCACTTTGTTGTACAACCCAATAAATAAGGTCGACTCATAAGATACCGCAAGGGATCATATTTAGCAATGACATATGTTTTTTGATTGAGCATATAATGGCATAATTTTTGCGTAGAAAATATGACTGCTAGACATAGTTTTTCTAATGTTGTGTAGCGGGTTTCATAACTGATTAAAGTTTGGCTAATGTAATAATTAGCACGTTCTTTCTTCTCATCATCAAGCTGAGCTAACATAGCTCCTAAGGCAAAATCTGAAGCTAAAATATACAGGATAAACGGGCGATCAGGTCTAGGCGGTGAAAGCATAGGTGGGTTAAGGAGGTATTGTTTGAGAAGTTCAAAAGCTTCCTTACATTCGTCGTCCCAATTAAAAGGGACATCCTTCTTAAGAATCTTAATAAAGGGACCAGTTTTGTTTACCAGCTTATCGATGAAGCGACGGATGGCTTGAAGCTTACCTTGTAAACTTCGCAACTCAGATATATTGGTAGGTGCGGGCATATCAGTGATAGCCGCAATCTTGAGAGGGTCAATTTTGATACCACGTAAAGAAACTAAAACCCCTAATAGTTTACCGGACTTAACTCTGAATATGCATTTGGCTAGATTTAATCGAATAAGGTATTCTCTTAACCGATTAAATACTTTTCTCAAATCATCTAAATGATCATCTTCTTTAATAGAGCGAGCTATAATATCATCTATGTAATCATGTAGGATATCATGCATCATATCATGAAAGATATATGTCATGGCTCGTTGATATGTTGCACTTGCATTCTTTAAACCAAATGGCATTACTTTCCAACAAAAGGTACCCCAAGGGGTAATAAAGGTTATTTTGGCCTGATCTTCAGGAGCTATCCTGATCTGATTATAGCCAAAAAATCCATCCATTAGGGACATCATTCCACTCTCCATAGTAAAATCAATGATTTGATCCATGTTGGGAAGAGGAAAATCATCTTTAGGGCATGCAACGTTAATATCTCTAAGTCTATGCAAACCCTAACTTTGGTAGCTTCTTTCTTGGTGAATGGAACTACATTTGAGATCCATTCAACATAATCAAAAGCTTGTATAAAAACAACATTCAGGAGTTTTTCTAACTCCCCTTTGACTAGCAAGGCCAATTTGGGATGCATTTTTCTAAGTTTCTATTTAACAGGTTTAGCATCCGGACGGACTACTAGATGATGCATGACTACAGAAGGGTCCAGACCTGGCATGTCTTCATATGTCCAAGCAAAGACATCTTCATATTCTTTAATAAATGCAATGTATTGCTCTTTTTTTTCTTGACTTAATTTTGATCCAATATTGATTATGTGAGGATTATCCTCAGTTCCAATATTAACTTTAATGACGTTTTCTACTTCCATGTGTAGATCTCTTTCAAAATTAGGTGGGGCGGGTGAGACGCCCAATTCTTGTAATTATTTTAAGGTTAACTTGGAGAATTCATCTTGAGGAGTCGTGGCCTCAAGTTGGGCTATAGTAGGTATAGAACCATCAAAATAAAAATCATTGTGTAACAACTCTTCAACGGAGACATCATGGAAAATATCTCCTTCCAACTCATCATCGGATTCATCAATCAATTCAGGGTAAGCTATGGATAGCATATTGCATGAAAAGGGATTATTCTTTGGACACAAAGAATTATTTTTATCTAGATAATCTTGATAACATATGAGTTGATCATCACCTTCAAAAGGGAAGGGTTGACCCTTACTAGGAAATAGGCCCACACCACATCGGACGGGCCATGGTTCTACCTCGATAGGTTCTTTCATACCATTTTGGAAAGGTCCCAAGACTTTCCCTTTATATCTCATTTTAAGCATTATAAGTTTAGATTTAATATATTCATTAGCAAAATGGCATCTAGCATATCCATCACAATAAGTTTTGATGTTTCGGGGTATTCTTCCCCAATCATATCCTTTATAAATAAAAGCACAACTCCTGACTTGGTAAGTTCTTCCCATAGGTTGTGGGAGGCCCAAAGTATGAGGATATGGTGGAAAATTATTTAAAAGAAGTGAATCTTGCATAGAAGCATTTGTTTTTTTTGGTACTAAAATTTTAGATAAATTCGGTAAAAGCTCATCAGAAAGAGCATAAGATGTAGAAGGATAATTCCCTATATATTTAGATGTGGAAGGTATGATAGATGTATATAATGTGGAGGTGTTAATAAATGTGTCTATAGGTTTTGAAATTATAGGGATGGAACATGAAGGATTGGTTGTAGATCTAAGATCTTTTTGAGGTTCTAGTGTGGTTTGTTCGGAAGATTGTTGAGCTATACATGGGGGTGAAATTAATGGAGGAGAAATAGATGAA
Source organism: Wollemia nobilis (assembly GCA_028583015.1). Classification (NCBI taxonomy): domain Eukaryota; kingdom Viridiplantae; phylum Streptophyta; class Pinopsida; order Araucariales; family Araucariaceae; genus Wollemia; species Wollemia nobilis. The sequence continues at coordinate 3,626,463 of JAQPPZ010002979.1, forward strand.
TTTGTAGGTGTGTGTTTCACACTTTTAGATGAAAAATAAGAATTAGGATATGTGGATGACAGAGCAGGGCAAAACTGAACTCCAACAGGTTCCGCCAAGGCACACATATCAAAGGGTCTAGGATCACCATGAATAGTGACCAACTAATTTTTAAATTTGAATTTAACACATTGGTGTAAAGTTGATGGGATAGCCCGCATCGCATTGATCCAAGGGCGACCCAAGAGTATATTGTATGATGTGGGGAAATGTACAATAAACACGGTTGTATCTAGGATTCTAGGACCAACTTGCAAGGGTATAGTAATGACTCCACGCATTTCTTGTGTCTCGTCATTGAAGGCTTTGATAATCATATCCGTTATTTTCATTTCATCACTTCTAAAGCCAAATATTTGGTAAAAGTCAAAAGTGCATATGTTTAGATATGAACCATTATCAATCAAGACTCGTTTAATAGCTACATCTCCAATTAGGGCAGTAATATATAAGGGGTTATCCTTATGTAGACTATGTTGTGGTATATATTTATCTTGAAAGTCAATACAATCGACTTATCGAGTGATGATAGTATTGGAAATGGCTTCAGGTTGAATATTTTGAGGTACCATCATTTGGCTTAATGTGAGCATTAATTCATCCCTATGGGTAGGAGAAGATCTTAACAAGTCCAAAAGGGAAATTTTGGTTGTAGTATTGGATAATTGTTCGTTAATATTGTAAGGAGGTTTTGGTTGAACATTAGACATATGATTCCCTTTATTGGGATTTTTCAAAATAAATGGAGCTGATCCATCATTCTGAGTTTGATCCTGTTGAGAATTTTGAGCCTGTTGTCTGGTAACGGCTCCGATAGTACCTACAATGTTATATTGAGGACACTAAACTAGTCTTGGTTGAGTGTTTATGGCTTGTTCATTAGGAAGGAACTGATTAGAAGAGGGTCGAGTAGTAACTCTTCTAGGAAATGGTTCTTCTGGAACCATAAAATTTGTGATAGGTTGAATAGGGTATGATTCATTTTTAGAACTATTCGATTGATTTGAGGTGATGTCTATTTCACTTTCAGTATCCGATTCTACATCACTAAGATTCGGTGTTTGAGTATTATATAGGGGCTTGGTCGTGACCATGGATAAAGTTGTGTCAAATTTTTGTAAATCATGATTAGGTAAATGTCCACTAATAGTTCCTACATATCGGGTAGGAGGAGGAACATTATGATGCTCAATTTGATTGGCCACTTCTTTACCATGTTTTGGTAAAGGATGTTGAAATATATCCAATGATTGATTAGCATTTTGATTCTAATTTTGGGGAATGGTCTTTTGAGCATTATTAGGAGCATTTTTTTTAGGTTGGAAGTCTTGGACCTCCATTTCATTATTATCAATCAGATATTGTATTTTATGTTTCAATATTTTACAAGAGTTTGTAGAGTTTCCAGGTCCTCTATGAAAATCACAATGTAAATCAGCTCTGTATCCGAGTATAGTTGGATCAGGTTCCCGGATAGCTGGTAATTGAATCAAACCTCTTTTGAGTAATTGGGGTAGAATAGTTGATAATGGTTGATTGAGTCTAGTAAATTCTCGAGGAGGTTTATCAAGAGGTTTCAATATAAATTTTTTTGTTGTCTTCGTTGTATTGATATTAGCAACATTTTTGCTGTCAGTGACTCTGTCACCTACAACTTGTTTATTTTTGTGCTGATTTTTGGATGTTTTCTCATCATCTTTCTTCCTAATCTGGCCTCTCCTAATGAGATCATCTTCCACTCTTCGATCTAAGTCTATATCTTGGTTGAAGGTGGTCAAGGTAGCATTTGATAACTCATAGGATATTTGTTCTTGTAAATTATTGATAAAAATATCCAACATTTCCCTATAAGGTAGCACAAAGTGCAGTTTTCTTGTCAACTGCCTCCATCTAGCTAAGAAATCAGCAAAACATTCATCTTTGTCTTGTTTTAAGTTGTATAAATCTTTAATGGTGACATGCCTCTTGATGTAGGCACTAAATTGATGGACAAAAGATTCAGTTGTTTCTTCAAAATTTATCAAAGAATGAGTGGGCAATTGATAGTACCACTCTAATGCCATTCCTCCTAAACTTTTTGGGAACATTTTTAGCAATAGCAATTCATCATGTGATATATCATGACATGCTATCCTAAACATGCGAAGATGCTCTATGGGATCTTCATTTCCTTTATATATAGGTAGGACGGGCATGGGAAAGTGTTTAGGGTATGGTTGTGCTACAACTATAGGATCCAAAGGCTGACTACACATCTCTTGATAATTGTACGAGGGACGGTAGGGATCTATCTGGTCCATGCGCGAAGCTAACTGTTTCACCATGGCTTCCAGATTACTGGTTTGCCCACCATATTGGTTCGGTAGGGTATTAATATGGGATTTGTGAGCATATGATGGAGGGACATGAATATTAGATGCTATATTGCTATTGTGTAAATTGTTGGTAGGAAGGGTGTTATGAAGAATTTTTGAAGTTGTATTATGTTGTATCCTAGATTGTTGAAAATTAGTGTTTGGCTTCATTTTAGGTTTTTGTCGATTTGAAGCATATTTATCAATAGTTTGGCAAAATAAATTAGTGAATGAAGGTTTCTTTTGTGTGGGAATGATTTTAGGCTCAATAACAGGTTCCTTAGGGGGTTTGGTAACCTGTTGTTTTTGCATGTTCTGAATCATAGTGACCATATCTCTATTGGATGGTCCAGCCTTATCACTTTCTTGATCAACAAAGGACAAGGTATTAGTGTGTATGTTAAACATATCTTCCATGGCTGCTTGAGTGTTACTAATTTGTCCTCTATCACTACGAATTGCCATATTAAGAGCACCAATGTTATTATTGAAAAAATTTCTAGAAATGATCTAAGTTATCAAAAGCAATAGTTCCATCTGGAGTCATTCTAGGGGATGAGGATCCTTCCTCTTTAAGATTTTCTTCTTGTTCATCTACAAAAAGCTCATCTTTTGGTTGTTTTAGAGTTCCTCCTTCTGGAATTGAATCCTCAGGAAGGACATTTGGGTTTTTTGTTTTGTCTCCTAACCAATCTTCTTCTTCTTCTTCAGTTTGTTTACCATTCCTAAGTCTAGGCATTGTGCTTAAATTTAGATTTCAACAAATATATATATATATATATATATATATATATATATATATATATATATATATATATATATGTGCAACAAGCTTAAGAGGTATATATTTTAATTATATACCTACTATAGTATTTAAATAAAATGTTTTGGTTTTTCTTGTTTTTTCTATTTTTTTGTTTTTGTAAAAATATTATAAAGATAACAAACAACACACTAAATGCAAGAAATAATAATAATGAAAGCAATGATCTAGTTTTATATAAAAAATTTATAAATATCATTAATGGGCTCAAGTTATTTAGGAGTCATGAAGTGTTCTTCTTCAAATTGAAAATTTTCTTTCAAGAATTTGACAAAAAGTGCTATAGTGATATTATCTGTCTCAGATTCTGGTTGGTAGAAATAAATTTCATGGCAATACTCTCGATATAACACAACTCGAGGAACTCTCCTCCACCTTTCCCTATCTGTAAGAATGACCTCTTGATCTTCTACACGACCTAGGAATTGGTGTATAACAGCTGTGTTCTTGAGGTATTCCTCGAAGGTGAACAATTTTGAAGACACAAGAGCTCTCCTATAAGCTAACCACCTATGGAAGGCTCTCTGAAGTTCATGATAAAAAAATAGTTGATGAGGATATAGGATCCTATATAGGGAAAACCTCTTGATTTGTCTAAGTTCGGTTGATCTAGATGAAATGATACCTAGCCTCCTATCAAGTTCTTTCCACAAAATTTGGTTTCTATCTGTTTCAGGCACACTAAGCACAAAATTAACTTCTATGGTTGCTAATTGGTTTTCAACATTTATAGTGACAAACTAGTCTTTTCTTAGGAGCTACCATCTAAACATGATATGCAACTTAGTAGTTTTCTAATGATTTTAAATGCATCTATGTTTTTTGTTTTTTTTTTTTTCAAAAGGTTTTAGTTTCACGTCGGGTTCACCAAAATGTATTGTTCCAAATTTTCCGCACCCTTACCTTCAGGCTAAAGGATCCGTGCCCGAAAGGGATATGCGGGAAGGATGGGAAAATACCTCGAACTAAGAGGCCCTTTGAAGGTCCCGCCTCTCGGGGGAGGGGTATTAAGGTGATTTTTTGATGGATGGTGGGGTTCACCAAGAAACATTTAGTGGCAGTCTCCACGCCTAGGTTGGGAATGTGTTTAATGTGTTCAATTTTATCTTTAAACATTCAAATCCTAGGTTTGGCCAAATGAATCTAAGTTTTTCTATTATGAAAATGCAAATTAAATGAATACATAAACAAATTTAAACAGAAAACACAGAGAATAAATTAAGTGAAGAAATCCAAAGCTGATTTCGGATGTCTGATGGAGGTTCTGATTTTTGAAGCAGTTAAGATCATATAGAATTTGACAGGATCGTCTAAAATCAGACAAGATCGTCTAAGATCTGACGAATTCATTAGAGACCTGCAAACATAGAAATAGATACAAAATACAGAAAATGCAGCTATACTAATAAAGGAAAATGATGTGAAATAATAATAAGGATGTTAATAAGAGAATCCCAAATAGAAATGCTTGTAAATTACGATGCTTTAATAGCTAATCATGATTTTATTATGCAATTAAACTACATGGGTGAACTCTAAGATGCAAAATAATAGGAAATAATAATAAAACTGACTAAATGCAAAATAAAATCGTAGCAAAGTATAGGAAAGGCACAAACTCTGGGCATTGATTGCCCCCAATGCAGACTACAGTCAAAATCGTCTCAAATTTTGACGGGATCATCCAAGATTGTACAGGATCGTCTATGATGATCTGAGCTTGCTCCGGCTAAAAATCAATGAGGTCCCTACAAGAAAACTTGGAAAGCACAAATGCAGATGGTAATCCAGGGTATTCTAATGCGTGCAAAGGTCAAGTTACAAGAAAATTCAGCCAAGGGAATGTCAAGGGGGGTCCTAAGGTTTAAATAGGCTTAGGAGGGAGGTTAGGAGGTTGGAGATCATCCTAATCTAGAAGATATCCAACATGGGAGGTCTCTAACAACGCATACACGCTTTTGCCCAACTTTGAGACGCTGTTGAAATAGAGGCTAATTATGAAAAATTAGTTTGGGACGAGATCGTCTAGACTTTCTACTCTAGACGAAATCATTCGATCTGAGGCGATATCGTCTGATCGGAGATGATATCATCCAACGGTCACAACAAATCCTAAAAATGGTGCAAAAAATGAGGAAAGTTGTTTAACAGGCGGTTAACGGGCGGTTCGAGGTTAAAATTGAATTTTGAATTATTACTAAAGTAATTTTAATTATTTGCTAAGGTTTACTGCGCCAATTTTGGGGTTCTACAGTAAGTATAGCTTTAGGCTCTTCACTGGGAACTTCACTCCTATTCTGACAGATAAATAACATCTTTAGAAAAATGAACCCTCTTCTATTTTATTTTTTTGCTGTCAGTTTTAGCCCTGAGAAAATTACATACTATCCTTCATAGGTTGAAAAATCTGGTAACCCATGTGGTTACGTTATTCCAAGGTTCTTGTAGGCTGGCCCTTTTTCATTTTTCACTTCATTTCTCTACTTTGATACTGAGAATACTGCTCTCTTCTACTGCTACAGTCATCCGCTAGGTCACTGATTTCTAGTTTCTATAGAATTACAGGGTTTGCTCTTGTTCTTCTTTAGAAATAAATTTTAATTTTTTTTTTTACTTTTCCTTGTAATAATTAGCAAATATGTCTTCAGAAATAAAAGATGGTACACTTCCTTATTCTGTGCTCTAAAGACTTGGCCATCAATCATTAGACATCCTTGCCATCAAATTTTCTTTACTATTTTTAGCTCGTCCATTCGCAAGCCAGCTGACATGTGTCAATGATCACATGGAGTAAAAAAATTTGTTGACTATGTCTTTTTCTCTCTCCTTGGATGCCACGTGGAAACAGACTGTCAAATCTTCATTTTGAAGATTATGTTTCATTTCGAAGACTAAGCTGGGCATTTAATTTGAAGATAACCTCATTTCAAAGATAAACCTTCATTTCGAAGACAAACCTTCATTCCTAAGATAAACCTTCATTCCGAAGACACACCTTCATTCCAAAGACAAACCTTCATTTTGAAGACACACCTTCATTCCAAAGACACACCTTCATTCCGAAGACAAACCTTCATTCTGAAGACACACCTTCATTCCGAAGACAAACCTTCATTCTGAAGACAAAACTTCATTTCGAAGACACTCCTTCATTCTGAAGAAAAACCTTCATTATGAAGACACACCTTCATTTTGAATACAAACCTTCATTCTAAAGACACACCTTCATTTCAAAGACAAACCTTCATTTCAAATACAAACCTTCATTTCGAAGACACACCTTGATTCCAAAGACAAACCTTCATTCTAAAGACAAAGGCTTCATTCTGAAGATACCATGGTTATTGAAGATACAAAAGTCATAGTACAAACCAACATTTTTCTCTTTCTCCAAGCATGTTTTGTGTATGCCAACTCTTATGAACACTTTTATACTAATGGTTAATTGTCATATACTATATATCAAATATTTATAATGAGAAAAGTGCAAGAAACATATATACCGGTTAAAACAAGTTAATGCAAGTTTTGAAAGATGACTGCTTCTGTTGATATTTTGTTGAGGCTTCCTACAACACTTCAAAAACAAGTGCAGTTGGTGAATTTGTACAATGGTGACTCAAAAATTCAAGGTTATGCATGCCAGAAAACTGGTTTTCATGCATACCAACCCAATAGCGCCTTAGAAAAAGGTTTTCACTACTGAGTTATTCATTTTTCTCTTTTTTTTTCTTGGTTTCCTTTTTTTTTTCTCTTCTTTTCTCTCTCTTTTTTTCTTTATTCTGATTATGCCCATGAAGGATTTCATGATTTCCCTGAAATCATGCCCATGAAGGAATTCATAATTAGAATTTATTCATCTTTTTTTTCTACTTTTTTTTATTTTTTTTTCTTTTAAGATTCAAATATATGATCATTTGGAATCTTTATCAGAAGAATAAGCCTCTTCTGTCAAATGTAACTGTGTGAAATACCGAGCAAATTCCACCTTTGTTAGTGGTTTATGGTAAAACTGTAAAAGATGTCCATTTACCACTAATATCCTCCTTAAATCATCAACTAAAGAAAGTTGAACAACTTCATTCTCAAAATCCCCTGGTTCATCCTTACTGCTCTTAATGTGATCATCATGCCACATTTTCCATTTTTGTTGAGTGAACTCTATTTGGTGAAGTGCTTCCAACCAAAGTTCATCAAATGAATTCAACTACAAAAATTGTTTTTTCTGTACCTGCAAAAACTCAATGCCAACTGCTAAAGATGCATAAAATGTTAGTAAAGCATTAGGATGTTGCACCAATATATCAAACAAATTTGCTCCCTGGTTTTTAGTCAACCAACTATTGTTGTTCAAAGGTTGTTTTGGTTGTGTTTTAGTTTGTTTTGTACCAGGCTTATTTGAATTTGTTCTTGGAGAAACATTTTTATTTACACCAATGGAGGCCAAAACTAAAGTATTCTTTTCATTTTCCTTATGTTTTCTAAGAAACTGTGGGCTTTCTGTACAATCATACTTAGGTGTAATAAGTTTACCTGAAAGCAAGTTAACTAATTTTCCACCTTTTTGTATGGTTTTAGGATATACTTTCTTCTTTCTTCTTAGTTTTCTAAAACACATTTCTTGAACAATCCTAATAATGATTGGTACAACTTGAGGTAAAGAGATTGTAATAGTTAAATGTTCTAATTCCTTTATCAAATCTGATTGTGAAGATGTTATTTTTGATATCTCGAACTGTTCAAAATATGATACTTTATTTGATGAGGTATCTTGTTCTTCTTGATGTTGTTTTAGTGTGGATTTGTTTTCATGTTCATTCTTTTTAACTTCACTTTCTACACTGATAAGTGGAATAGGTTCAAGCGGTGGTTCACTCGAACACAAGCGAGTTTTAACACAGTCACTAACATTTATTAAGGTTGTATTTTTTGATTCAACCACAGAGACAGGGGTTACCTGTTTAACATGATTTGGACTGACCACAGGTTGATTTGAAAATAGAGGTTGTTTTAATTTTTGTTGTTGTTGTCCATGATAAAAATTATGGATATAATTAGGGAACAAATTTGATTTTTGTTTTTGACAATGTTGCTGCCCTTTGTATAGATTTTGATGTTGTACCCATTGATATCCTTGTGTTTTTTGCTGCAACCATGGTGGATGTTTTTGATTCCATTGTTGTTGCATCCATCCATTTTGAGACCATGCTTGGGAGTATGCCCATGGTGGTTGACTCCAACATTGTTGAAGTGGACCTAGAGTAGACCATGGCATATACCAAGGATTATTTCCCCAATGTGCAGGAAATTGAGAAGCATTCCGATATGGAAATTTATGAAAATTATTCCCTTGTCCTTGTCCTACAAAATTTATTTTTTTCATAGGTTGATACTGTTTTTCAAAGACACTTTTAAGTTCTGGCAATAAACTACACTGATCTATGGGGTGTCCTAATTGAAAAATGCTACATGTAGCAGGTATAAATATTTTGTTCAAAGGACAATCATGAAGAGAGTGTTGCTTTTTACATTCTAAACAATAGATGGCTGAAGATTTAGTAGATTCATTTTTTTCATCTAATGTTCTATCATGTACTAAAATATTAGCCTCTTTCATGCATTTTTTCAAATAATTTTTTTCATTACCAAATCTGTGTTTTCTATGCCTTGAATGAGAGTAATTTTTACAAAGTTTAATAATTTCCTGAAATTTAAGTGCATTTGTATCTCCTCTTCCCAAGATATCCAATGCATCCCTAGATTCATATTGTAGTCCCCTTAAGAATAAGACTTTGCAAATTTCAGGTTCAACACTTCCACATCTCTTATGAACAAAAGAAAATTTGTCTAGATAATCTTCTAAGATTTCATTTTCCTCTTGTTTCATTGTAAGAATTTCATCATTTTAATTCTTGACTTGACAATATTCTTGGTATCTCTCCAAGAATATTTTTTCCATCTCATCCCAAGTTCTAATTGAGTCAGGTGCTAAGGTGATAAACCATCGTAGAGCTAACTCTTTAAGAGTGGAAGGAAATAGTTTGAGCTTTTGATTGTCATTAGTGTAATCATGAGCTTGATATACAATTTTAAACTCAAAGAAAAACATATCAAGATTTTCAGATGTAATTCCCTTGAAAGTTGGTAATACTGCAGGTGAAATGACCTTCATAGGAGCATTTTGATTAAGATCTAGTTGGATGGGATTTTGAAAAGTTCTGGCAGGTGCACTAGTTGCACTAGGGTGGAGCACATTGTTGGCTCTACCTTGATTCTCTTGTGAGCCTTCCATTGTAGGTTCCCAAAAACAATTATAAATCTTGTCAAATTTTCCTGATTGTATGGATTTGTCAAGATAAAATGGTGTTGAACTACTTAATTTTTCTCTTTGTAATGATTTCTCAAAGGATCTTGCAGTGCTGGAAGTGGATGATTGGGATTCTTTGAAAATTCCAACATTTTTGGAAATAAAAAATTTAGACATATTTGACATAATTTCAACCTCTTGTGAAATTTTCCTTCTTGTGGTTTCTTGCTTATTTCCTAAATGGACTGAAATACAATTTACCAATAACAATTACTTATACCAGTCATTACATTCAGATTTTACTCTAAAATTCACAACTTAGCATATTTAATAATTATTGGACTACTTTTCACCTTCTAACAACACCGTGTTCCCCAAAAATGACACCAAAATGATGGGCTATTGTTAATCACATCATTAAATCTCAAAGATCTTATCAATTTGGGGTGGTGTCCAAGGCTATTTACGAGAGAAAGTTCAAGCAGGGTTGTAGTTCAGTTCATTTGGAAGCATCAAGTCTTATTGGTGGAATTGATTGTGTGGGGGTTTTGTGTCACTTCTACCCCTAAATTGCATAAATTGAAATTTAATCTATTTGCAAGCATGAAAACTAATTGCTAATTGCATAAATGAAACCCTAGTTACAGTTGCAAGAATGAAATCTAATTAAATTACAGAATTGAAACTCTAGTTATAGTTGCAGAATTGAAAGTCTATTTAATCTTGTAATAATTTAAATGAAGCATAAAAACTATATCCTATCAATGCTCTATAATAGAAGGTCCTCAATCTTCTGTGCAGGGTTTTGACAACAAAAACAAGAATGCAGGGAAATTATAGAAAACTTGTAAATTATTGGAAATGGAAATTTGCAGTGAATTGGAAAGTTTTTGGGAATGAAAATAATAACCAGATCTACCACTAATCATATCACAAACATTATGAACAAGAATTAAACAACTAGGAATTTTAGCTGTGCAAAAGAATGAAAATGACAAGTTCAGAACTTATTCTGCTACAGCAAAATTAGAATAAAACCTGTCTGTTAGTCCTCCTCCTAGGTCTAGAAGTGGCCAGCCTCTGTTCTCAGAAGAAGGTTTGAATTCTTATTTAAATCTTACTCACACTCAGACATAAAAAAATAAATGAAATGAAAACTACACTTTTATTATTTCAAAAACATAATTACAATTCTGCTGAAATCTGTTACAAGTCTAAAATCACTATTCTATTATCTCCCTATTTATTTTCTATCTCCTCCATATAATATATATAATCTAATAATAATCTAATATCTAATAGCTCAACCTGTATGGGAGCTATATTTTATAGATGCCTAAAATCTAATTACAAACAAAAAATATGTTGTTCCTGATATCTTGCAGAATTTCCTGAGTTTATCCTAGAAGAAGATCAAATTTGAGCTTTTCCATAAATGGTGGATTTGGATGGCAAGGACGAAAAAATTATATGGGAGATATTTTCCCTTAACTTTCTCAACCTTATTATCCCATTTTCCACCACCAAAAGTCAGTCAATAAGTCAAAAAGTACATTTTGTTTTCATTCCGAAGATAAGTGGCTCATTCCAAAGATACTGCAATTCTCATTTCGAAGATCCGCTCATTTCGAAGATACTGCAATTCTCATTCCGAAGATCTGCTCATTCTGAAGATACTATAATTTTCATTCTAAAGATCTAGTCATTTCGAAGACACTGTGTTTTCTCATTCCGAAGATATCTATTCATTTCGAAGACACTATGTTCATTCCAAAGATATTTAGAATGACCATCTGTGTTGACTCCAAATGGTTTTGGATGCATTTCTCAGGTGGAACATATTGCAATAGTCTTCATTCTTCCTTGGATGTGAATTCCATGCCTTGCCATTCATTGGCATCTTGCTAGAATTTATATGGAAAAACCAGTTTTCTACTGCACAGTAATAAGTCTTTGTACTATTTGCTAAATTTAGAGAAACTAATGCTTAATGATCATCAAAATAAGACTACTGAAGTGCTGCTATCAACCTAAGCATGACAAGATAACATAAAACTATACAATAACCATTAAAAATTAGAATATAATGTCCTTAACACTTCAATCATGCAAATAGTTAATACACAACATATTAAATCAACTTAACTAGCATATAAGATAATTCACAAGATTTTTAGGCAGTTTTAACTATTAAAAACATGCTATAAATGAGGCTTATCTAGGCCTCATTAGCACCTTTATTATAAAGAATGCGCCTAGCTAGAAGAGGGCACCTTCCTTATAAAGAAGGCGCACACAATATATATATATATATATATATATATATATGAAAAAAAAAGGGGAAAGCCAAGGCACCTTCCACATCGGGAAGGCGCATACAGACCAAGGTGCCTTCCACATCGGGAAGGCACATGTAGCTAGAGGTGCCTTCCACATCGGGAAGGCACATACAAACTGAGGTGCCTTCCACATCAGGAAGGCACACCCATTCAGAAGGTGCCTTCCACCATCATAAGGCACACCCAATTAGGAGCACCTTCCATAGGAGGAAGGCACCATCATCAAGAAGATGCCTTCCACCATCGAAAGGTGCATCCAATAAGATGCGCCTTCCATCACTGGAAGGCACATCCATTTAGAGAGCACCGATAACATCGGGAAGGCACCATATCAGCACCTTCCATATGGGGAAGGTACCAAAGAATGCCTTCTATGTATAGCCAGCACTTACGCCTCCCGGATGCCTTGAGCGGAATGAAGCATCACATGAATGAGTGGCACCAGATGACCATACCCCTCCCCCATGTCACAAATCAGCAAATCAGTGGCCTTCATGACACTTGAAACACTGAATCAGGTACGTGCATGTTAATTAAAATTTTTATATAATTATTTATAAAATATGCAGTACCAAAAAAGATATCGTTGTCATAAAGATCATATCCCCCCATAGCCGGAACCACATGCCAATGATATGGTGCCTTCCATAATTGCTAGGGTTAGGCACCTTCCCTATAATAAGGTGCCTTCTTGAGGAAGGAAGGACATAAAAAAAATAGTAGTAGTAAGGGAAGGCACCATGGGAGGAAGGTCTAAGAATCACACAGTGAAGAAGAATGAACTAGGTGATACGGACAGAATTAGAGGGGCGATGAAGACATAGTTTGAGGCCAAGGGATGGCTTGAATACTGTACCCTGGTTAGTCAAGGCCATGATATGGAGGCATCCAAAGAGTTTTCCACCTCCTTGAGGGGTGATGTGGCTCAGGTGTGAGGGATAGAAAATCCAATCACCCCTGAATTCATCTCATAGGCGACTGGATTGCCCCTCATAGGGGAATGTGTATACAAGGGCGGATTGTTGAAGTCATACACTGAGGTGCTGCTGCTAAGGGAGAATGTGTAGATAGACAAGGAGGGGCTACCCAAAAATAGCCTCCCCATGAATCTATGAAATATATTTAAGCAGGTTGCTCAATTCTTCACATGCACTGGAAAATATACCCATCTGCATGCTAATCATGTGTAGTTTCTCAATCACCTAGTGCATGGAAGGAAGTTAAACATGCTATTCTACTTGAAAAATGCTTTGAAGGACGAAGTAGTTCGGTACTAGAAGGGGGCACCGTCTGCCTTAGCCCACCATGCACTGATATCAGCACTGGTCCACCATGCATAAGTGTAGAGGCAAAACCTCGATGTAGAGGGAGATGGCGGCTAAGAAAAGTGACAGGATAATGTTTCCAAAATAGGGTAAGAAGAGAGATGCCCTATAGAGGAAATGGCAAGTATCGATCAATTGGCATTGCCCTATTTCATAGAGGAAAGAGGGTAGTCACCAGTGCCCAAAAACATAGAGGAAAGAGGGCATTCCCCAGTGCTCGAGCATGAGGAAGAAGGAGCGTCGCTTATTAGCGATGAGGACAAGTTTTGGCCGATAGAACCAGTACCCAGGAGGAAATATCTGTGGTGACTCCTCTTGGTAGAAGAAGAACATAGTGACCCAAAATTAGACATTACAACCCAAACCCTTTGATAACTGAAAAACCGAAGCCCACAAGATGTAGGGACTTCCAAGAACAATTATCAGGTTGACGCAGCCTTAGAGGAGGTGCTCGAATGGCAAACCAATTGCTGGATGACACAAAAAAATTTGGAGGACTACCAAAACAAGCATGCAGGGGAGTTGAAGGAACGATATGTATATATCACCTAGCTCGAGTAGCTGGTATGGCAGTTGTGGGAGGAAAACTAGCTTCTTTAGGACAAGGGAACAAAAATAAGGGATGCATCAACCCAAACTAATTGGGCAAAATAAGTCTCAATGAATTCTCCCACATCTATCGAATGAGTATTCTCTTCGAGAGAAATTCGATCGAAAGCCTGACAGAGCAGCCCAGAGGCATGGGAAAATTCCTCTGTTTTTAGGAGTGAAGGGGAGAGAAGTCCCACAATACCCCCTATCATCATCCTAAGTGATACAAAGTAGGATGAGGACCTCCAACAGTAGACAGGACCAGAGGATAAGGAGGAACTCCCCAGACCTAAATAAGGAGGAGAAGAGCCTGAGGGGTCGACACCAGATAGACAAGAGAAAAAAGGAGCACCCCCAGATACAGTAGCATAGAATGAAGAGAACACTCCAGAGCAGGCCCCTCGGAGCGAGGAGAGGTCCACCTAGGAGAAATGGAAAACCCTTATTCGAGCCGCTACGTTTTCTACAGAGGCTATAGGAAAATGGCCTAGGTCAGTTCAAAAGAAGGCAAATGTGACCTTCATTGAGCTAGAAGAGGATGAATGGGATATGCATCCATTCATAGAGAGGAGAAAACAATTTGAACAGTTGCTCAAAGAGATGATGGAAGCCAAGGAGACCCGAAAGGCAACCTTGAGGATGCGGGGGGGACTCGGTATTTGCATCAACCTGACAGAGGATAGACAGTTCTAGGATATTTACGGGTCATCTCGGGGATGACCCTCCATGATGAGGAGGTATTTGCAATGATGGGGGGTATATTGCCCCCAATTGGAGGTTGCTACCATTGCAAAGGAGAATGCAAGGCTTACTCCTGAAGCGGCCAGATTATACAAGGCCCAAGTACTACATTCCAGGAGGGATAATTCAGATATCCCTTTGGTAGTGGTCAAACCTCTAGACGTTGAACTCTGGCAAGCTGTAGAAGCTACATTCTAGTCAGTAGATACAACGCTAGCTAGATCACCACTAGTAGTGGCCAGAATGAGAAAAGGCTAGTCGACAGCTACACCCTCAGTTCTATGTAGGAAAAGATGAGCCACACCTTCAGATGCCAGCATGTAGAAGAGATAGACTCGGGCCACAAGTACAATCGAATCCTCTAAGAAATGACAACGATGAGGGGTCAACAAGGCTACCTATAGTTTTTATGCCATGAGGGCATGACATATGTTAGGAATGGGGGGATGATGAGCACCAAAAATGCTCATATTTTTTACATATTTTCTTGATCATTATGCGACTGTATAATAAGGATTGTGTACTTTTATAAATTATTATATAGATATTTGATGAAATTATGTGTGTGATCTAATTTGTGTGTTTTCAATGTATTTTGTGGAATTGCAGTTGGTTTAGTTAGATTTGGATTAGTCGAGGTATTTTTGATGGACCTGGAACTTTGTTTCTTTGGGGATCAATGCAGAGAACATAGGCACCTTCCTCTTCCAGGAAGGTGCCAAGATAAAGTAGGTGCCTTCCTCTTCTAGGAAGGTGCCAAGAGAATGTAGGTGCCTTCCTCTTCCAGGAAGGCACCAAGAGTAAGTAGGTGCCTTCCTCTTCTAGGAAGGCACCAAGGAAAGATAAGTGCCTTCCTCCTCCAAGAAGGCACCAAAGGGAAGGAAGCGCCTTCCTCTCATAAGGAAGGCACCAATAGGAAGGCACCACAATAGGCAAAGTGACTTCCTCTCATAGAAGGTGAGTGCCTTACTCCCATAAGGAAGGTGCCACTAGAAGGCAAGCACCTTCCTCTCACAGGAAGGAACCAATAGAAGGTAAGTGCCTTCCTCTTCTAGGAAGGCACCATAGTAGTAATACACCTTCCATATAGGGAAGGCACCTGATATACTTAGATGCCTTCCTCATAGGGAAGGCACCTCTGTTATTCGCCTATTGACTAGATTTGCACGATGTGGACAACATCGGCTAGTATAGTTCTAACTCTATGTCATGTAGAGCTAAATTGGAGATCACACAAATGTATGAAAGCATCTTACTAATGTCAAGTGAAGCATGAACCAATTAGTGAACATGCCACCATTAGAACCAAATGCCAATTTTAAGTAGACATCGATTGCATTCACTAGACTGTCTTAATTTAGTCTGGGATGAATCGACTGTTGTAACCTCTTTGCAATAGAAGTTTTGTGGGTGTGTTATATAAACACACACATACCACTCTGAGAGATATATATTGATATAGATTTATATAGAGTTATAGAGACATATAGAAGAGATAGATATTGTAACACTTTGATAAATATATTACAGTTCTAAGAGTTCTAAGTGCATGTTCAGCTAGGAGGAAGCTGCTGGAGCCTGGGTCCACTCCAAGCCAGTATTTATTCCCCACTTTTCTTGTGTTTTCTAGATTATTTTATTGCTTTTATAGGATCCGCATTGCTATTTACAGTATTTGTAGTAGATTCATTTTCAGGAATGTGTGATTGTTTTATTTTTGTAGATTTAATTATTTTCTTCTTACGTAAATTATTGAGGAGTGCATGAGTGATTGAAAAACATTTTGAAAACACCCCCCAATAGTAGAATTAGTGAACTCATCTCAAGTGGTATTGTAAGCAATCTTATTCAGACCCTTCGTAAGTTTACGAAGCTCCCTAGGTTGATAAATTAAATGCACGAGCATGTGACAAAAGTAGGAAAAAGTTAACCTTGTTTGGCCTGTAACAAGCTCTACCCCTCTACTACTCTCTATATCACTCTGCTAATTACCCCTGGAGAGTTTGTACCTATTTTTTAAATTGAGCAATATCATCTGCAAGATACTCTTCATCACTAGCCTCATCATGTGGACTATCCACCCCCTCTAGGATCTGGTCCCACTCACCTTTTGTTCAACAATGCACTCATCACCCTCCCTCACCTACCTAATCTCCTAAGGCTTCCCCTACTACAACCTCCTCTATCATAGCCTCAACTTCCCTACCCATAGGTCCACCTCACTACCATAACCTAGTCACCCACCATGTGTTGTACTTTGTAGTAGTACCTAGATCCTCCAAAATTGGCTTGGCCAATGATTGATATACGTCATCCTCTAATGGCTCCACCTAAGGACACTCTAGATGAGTCTACATCCCTTAGTGGTGGTAAATAACATGCTCCTTGAGCATACCTTGATTGATCCTAAAATATAAAATTATGTGAGAGTATAGGAAGTACTCCTACTTCATGCCATACCTCACATGCCACAACTATACCATTACCTCCATCCATGGTAGGAAATCCTGCTAAGGTTGCAATACAATTTGATATTCTCTAAATTTCTCGAGTAACCTTACATAATGAGTCAATCAACCTACATGTGGATGGCTATGACCCACATCCTAATCTCACCTCCAATGAGCCACATATCCTATATTTTGATCCTCCATCTAGGCTCCCTGACCACAAAAGCTCCTCTAGCTTATCCACTCTAATATGCTCCCAACACCAGATTTGAATTAGGAAGCAACAACCCAATATATGCCTACCTTGATGCTATATCTTGTATAACTCATCATACATGTGTGCAAGTAGAGTGCTCCCCATGCCATGATTGATGGATCCTAAGTACTACACTCCACCAAATCCTATACTAGGTCTAGGAGGTTTTATGGGAACCTTTCAAATGAATATTTTGGAAGCAAGATGTTTGACATGAGCAATATAAGAACTATATGTCTACTAGTAAAAAATCCAAGTGGTCTACAACACCTCCATAAGAACCTAACGTCTATCCATGCATTGACTCGCAACCTTTGTATGCTCACCAAATACACTTTGAAGTACTTTGTATTACTAAGCAAACAGAGTGGAGTAATGGGATGCCCCTTAATTAGAATCCTCAAAATTTTATAGTCATCCTCCAGCATGATTGTCATCTCACCAATCAGGAGGTGAAAGGTATCGGTATGGCTATCCCAATGGTCAACCAGGGTAGTTATATAAGCTCAGCCTACCATCACCATCCCTAGCCTTGTCAATGGCTTAAGGTCAATCACCTTAAGCCATTTCCAATCAGCCCTTCAGAGACATCGCACCATCTCAAATACTGAGAGAACTCTATGAAGAACCCACAAAATATAAATGCATAAATAAATAATCATCCAATAAAGTCTTAAAATTCTAAAAAAAACACCTAAAAACTAGCAAATCAAAAATATTGGTGAGCCTCATACCTAGTAATTTACCTATACATCTAGTGGTTTCAACGACTAATTATTTATGCAAAATCGTTATATGGGTAAGTTACCATAAGGCCACTTTAAAAAAAAATTAGTTCCCATACAAATCAAAGTTTTATCATCTCAAATCTCTAAGAAGGCAATATGACTAGACTACTCCAAGGGTTAGAGGTGTACATTTCCTTTTCCATTCAATTTCAAATGATCATAGAACATAGTGATTTACCTCTAGCTAGAATTGAATTGTTATCATATCAAATCCCTAATAAATCCATGTAGTTAGACTACTCCAAGGGATAGAGATATACAATTACTATTAATGTCCAAAATCATAGTTGTAATGGGATTTTCCCCTTTCACATTTACAAAATTCCTACAAAACCCAAAAAAGTTATCTTGGTCAAGTGACTCATCACTTTCATCACTTTCCATCTCCTCTATTGACTCGTCGCTTGAGTGGGTAGTCATACATCACAAAATTCATAATCAAATACTCAATCATGTAAATTGCATTCATCCATAAATCATTGCCAAAGATAATCATGCCCTCTTTTTTGGGGCAGACAACAAGAAAAAATTTTCAACCAAATAAATACTTGGTATTGTTGAATAATGACGTCTGTAGATCCTTGTGTCTACTCCATGACTAAAAAGTTTACCAAAAACTTAAAGTCTTCAACTTGTCAAAAATAGTGATTCAAATATACATACTATTTCTATGGTTAGGGAATCCAATGTTGATTAGATAAATGAACACCATCAACCCTCAATTTGACTTTAGGTCATCTATTTTTTGCTCTACATTATGCTTTCACATAATGCACCCCAAAAAGGGGCAACTATAGATACCTAAAACACATCATGTTGAGGAGACTACCTATATGGACACCTTTTAAGGCCATATGACCCACCTTGGGCAGCCCTAGGGATTAATAGTGGTTCTCACAACTCAGATAGGGATAAATTTCCCTTTGTAGCAGAGACTATATCACCTTGATATGATCCCTAATTGTGACCATATCACCTGGATATGGCCAAAAATCATGACCTTACCACCCCAAGATGACTATACCAGAAGCAAGTTCCTGCACTATAGTTCAAATGGTTACACACCAGTCAAACATAATGGTTTTTTTATAATACTTTCTTGATTTCAACTATTTATTGGCTTCTCTAGCAAGCCTTGGACTCCCATGTGGAAGTATATTTAAATGTGCCTAGCCTTCATTTAAAATATCAAAGTTTTATGCATCAAATTGCTATCAAATTGAATAACCAGAGAGATCTCACTCTCATAAGCAACAAAGTGCTACTAAAATTCAACCATGGAGCTTCAAAGCATGTCAATGGACCATTTCAAAGGTTGAATATTGAATTTGTACTTCTTGCATCATCCAACACTCTTGCTTCATGTCAAATACTACCATTAAGTCATTCTTTACAAGCACACCCTTGAACATCAATCTCATATATCAAACCCAATGTCACCTTGCATCGATTACAAGAAATTTTCTCTTAGTTTAGCAGTCATCTTGCCCCAAGATGACCCTCAAGCACAACCATTGCACCCCAAGACAACCAATAGGCTAGACCATCCTAAATAGAGATGACCTCATGATAGAGATATGTTTTCCTTATTTTATTACTTTCATTATTTTTAGCAGCATTTTATTCATTTCCTAGCATAGTTAGATTTCAATTTTCATGCATTTATCAGTTGTATTTTAGTCTCTTTATCATTTTATTTATCATGGATATGGGCCTTATCTTGGAAGGCTCTTCATATGCTATTAATGCCTTTTAAGTTTTCTTGTGTGCATATTACAAGTCTTCATATGGATTAAATGACATAAAGATTCATATTTTACCATCATACAAATATGATCAAGATTGGTAGTGATCCTTCGGAGGGGATCTTATTTGTAATATCTTTGTAAAATAACAAGATATTATCAATAAAAGGGCACTGTCAAATCATTTCTCTATGTTGTTATTTAGTTGTATGGTTACATTTATATTAGCTACATTTCAATCTTATCTTTTATTTTAGAGGTGTATGATGTTTTTAGCATTCTTCACTTTGAAAGTTCCAACCCCTATAATACTATCAAATGATCAATATTAGATAAGATAGATCTTATGAGACCATTAGAGGTAAGAAATAAGATATTGCGTGACTAGATATTACTGAGCTTTAGTGGGATTGATTTGACCAAGGTATTATTATTTAGGTCCAAAATATAGATCCAGGAAAAGAAAGCTAGCTCAGGAATCAAAACATATAGTCCATTCAGATAATAACACTCATCTCAAAGACCTACTATTATCATTTTATGCATAATATTTTTACCCAAAAATGATCATTGTTTTAAATCTATACTAGGTGAATATCACGTGCTATGAATATAATGATTTGTAGAACATGTCCACCATGGGGCATCCTACAACCCTTTATGACCCAATATGTAAAATGAGCACTAACTTTGGGATTCAATCATGGATGGAGTAAGGATTACCTCCTATTAATAATTCTTAAATTGAATTGATGCCATAAATAGTAAATTCTTTAATTACTTTCATTGATAAACAACCTTTACATAGATTTTAGTTTACCCAATATAGTTTGTAACAACCTAACAAATTAACTTTCACTTCTAACAACTAACACAACTTACACATGAGTCCTACGTGAGTGTTTTTTTATTAGGTAGGAAACATAGGATTTTGAAAGGATCTGTAACCTTTTATAATGAGAGATATAAAAGAAACAATAATAGTTGTAGACACAAAAAATTGACCCACTAAGGTGAGTAATTTTCCCTAGATCCCTTGTTTTATCCTTGAAAAATTAGGGTCATATTTGAGCCTATTTTCCCCTACCAAAATTTATTTTTTCCTAAATCATATACCATTGGATTGGGATTGAAAATATCTTTCCAATGGTATATTATATGACCCATTTTGACTCTATTTGACCCTACAAAATGCATTAAAACCGCATGGGGGTCTAGCTGGTGCAATGTCGCGCCTTGTATTTATGGAGTGCGACTTTGTATTTTAAGGTTTTCTCTTAAGGAAACCCTAATTTTCAAAGTTGATATTTTTAGGGTCGGTTGTGTTGGAATTTGAATGTATTCTTCCTACGTAGCTAAGTTTGATGTTATTCTAGAATATATTAGAGAGCATCTAGGAGTTAAAATTGGCATTTGCTATGTTAGTCATCTAGCAGATATTGTTCACAAGAATAATTGGTTGCCAACTTTGTGGTGCCAAAATAAGTTCTTCCCAAAACTATATAGTGTAATCCTGTGAAAGCATTTTTAATATAATGAGTTTTGTTTCTCATTTTGGTATCAGAGCCATTGAGAAGTGCTCAAAAAATTGTGGATTTCCCATCATGATTGTTGTGAGTTTAGTCCCAACATTTTTGAGGTGAAGATATTTATTGTTTTGGAGCTAAAAAGCTACGATGACATCCATTGTGATCTAGATACTGCATATCATATTAGAGATCATAAGACCATCATCTACGTCTCTTGGATATATTGAGACCTAGTGCATTCACACTATAGGATGTGCTAAAAATTGCATGGAGGAGAATGCTGCATGGAGGAACACTACATTGAGGAATGCTCCATGATAGACTACATATTTTGTTGGTGACTATGATTTAAGTGTAACAACATGTTCACTATGAGGTCAATCGTGAAGAGGTATGACTGCATTGAGTGTGTTGTGTTGGATCCACAAATTGAACATTGTTGTGAGGACATAAGGAATGAGCTTGAAATAGGTTCCAATCATATGTCTTGCTATGATATTGATATATGTCAAAGGTGGATGCATTTAATAATTGTGCAATTGATATACATCAAAGGGGATGCATTTAATAATCATGCAATTGATATACATCAAATGGGATGCATTTAATAATCATGATATTAATATATATCTTGTTGTGAGTTTGATTTGCTATGAAGAGTGATTTACCAATGAATGTGTATTATATTTGGCTCCTTCAATCATGTATTCAAATTGCTACAACATATTGAAATCATAGATTAATCACTGCATTAAAAGTGTGATGAGATAGAGTCAAAAACTATGTTGAAGGAGGTCTGCTCTAAAAGGAGATGTCACACTGCATTGAAGGAGGTCTACGCTGAGAGGAGACAACACATGCAATTGAAGGAAACATAAATTTGAGAGAAATTTTCCTAATGACATGAATTTTATGATGTGATGTTGAATCCTATAGTAGTTTGAAAGGCGATTAGAAATAAAACAAATGTGAAGTGATCAGAAGATGTCTATTGCAAACACAAAAAAGTGTGAAGTTTTTTTCTATCAGTTTGACACTAACCTATGCATTAGCAAATCAAAGTTGGTTAAAGGATATGTATTCTATGTGATGTTCACTAAGAATGCTGAGAATGCTGACCTGCATATTTTCTATTTGGACTTGCAAATTCTATCTATGCATTGTCCTTGACTACACATTGTAATACGTTCTCAAGAGAATATTGTGAGACCATGAGAGATATATGGTGTATACCTATAGTTTGGAAATCTGCTAAGGAACGTTGTGCAAATGCTACAAAGGAGGAGATATCATTTAGCTCTTGTGTAATATGTTACATCACAAATATATTGTTTGTAAACCTATTAGTTTGTGGCATTATGAAGAGTTGAGTGGAGAGGAGAGGACCATGTGAGGTTGGTTTCAAAAAGCAACAAAAACCTCATGCTACTGCTTCAGTCTATGAGGATTTTGGCAAACTATGTAGAAAGGATAAGAGTTCACATCCACAAACAAAGAGGTATTTTTTTGTTAAAAATAGACTATTGTATTTTTATTTTTACAAGTTTTGTTGATTGGCATCAATGGCTACCAATAACAACCTACCTATTCATGAGTTCAATGGATTACACTAAAAATAACCCTCCTTACTATATTTTGTTATGCTTATTCATTTTCCAAAGGTCAATTTCCACTTCTATTTTCAAAGGTCATCTAAAAGGACCTAGGGGGCTTGACTATTGCACCTCCAAGCATTATTGTACAGTGGCCTAAGCAGGCCCCCTAATGCTAATCATATTTTCAAGTGTTTCTTAAGTTATCTTGCAGGAATAGGGATTATTGATAGCATTGGATCAAAGGATAAAAGCAAGGATCAACCACCGGATAAGCTAAGTGTTCTGATTAATATTTAGGTTGTTTGTTGAGTGCTTTATATTTTTGTTGTAAACCCTAGATCTGATTTAAAAGGAAATATATTTAATTAATTTTTAGGCATTTAAAAGATAACAACATATAGTGTGCACTTAGGGTTTATTATGTTTGTGCATTCTCTCTTGAGCCCTTGCTTAAAAGGTTTTCTATTTAAAACCCTAGGTTAGTGAGCATTCAAAAGAAAGAATCATTTTAGGCTAGCTCTTGTATTCTTGTATTCTATTTTCTGCATTGTCCTTTATCTTTCCTAGCATAGATCTAGAAAGGCCAAACTTAGGTGATTATCTTAAAATTGAATACATCAAACTATCCCGAAAATCCTAAGGACTTGGAGCGAGTCCTTAAACCATTCCTGGTGAACCCTTCCCCCTAGCACCGAGTGTAGAGAACAACATACCCCCGTGGTTCACCCCATAAGGCTTTCTACCTTTGTGGATCTAGCCTTTTTGGGAATTGTACGTGGTAGGGCAGTTTTCCCCCTCTACATATTTGGTGAACCCGACGTGAACACCTCCTTTTCTTTTAAAACTTTAATCAAGATCATTAATTCTATGTGTTAGATCAGAAAACATTAAAAACATAATTTCTTGTGCTTTGTCTTCATTGGTTTTAGTTCCTTCCTTTTTGCCCTAGTCTTTTTCTCTTCTCCTAATGGCTTTCAACCTTGGGAGTGAGCAAAGGCCTTTGAGGTTTGATGAGATTTTCCAAGAGAATGATCAAATTGATAGAGAAAATCATAATCTAGAAGAAGAAATGAGGAGATTGATAATAGTCTTGGTCCTACTTGAAGGACCCAAAGGGAACCTTACATTTTTGAATCATTTGATCATATTTTGGGTTTCATGGAATGCCATAAGGAGGCTTTACTTAAGGCTATGGAATAGAAAGCTCAACTCGAAAGAGGTGAGACTCTTCTTCCTCCTCCAGTCATCTCTCCTAGGCATGTTCATGATAACCCTTTGTTTGAATCTTTGAATCATGGTAATCTAGCCCATCAACCAACCTATGCCACTACTATAACCACCAATGTTGGAAGAAGTCCACAAGTTCATCCAACCAGTAGTGTCACTCAAAATTATTTTCAATTTCCTCCTCAATCTGCTAATCTCAACACTTTTGCCTCTATTCCACCAAATGTTAGTTATCCTCTCCAGCAAGGTATCACATATCACAATAGTATCAATACCTCCAACTTAAGCCAAGTGCCTTTTCAACAACCTACCTATACCCCTCCCTTAGGGAATCTGGGGGCATTGCACAATAGTAATCCAGAAGTTCAAAAATTGGCAAATATGGTAAAACAATTGGCTTCAAAAATGGAGATGATTCAACCTTCTAGTTTTACTTACAGTTATAAAGAGATGTGCAATCAACCCCTAGACCCTATGGTTGCTGCTAGGCCTTATCCTAAGCATTTTTCCATGCCGATTTTACCTATATATAAGGGAACAGAAGATCCGATTGAGCATCTAAGAAGATTTAGAACAACTTGCCATGATCTCATCTATGATGATATGTTATTACTAAAGATGTTTCCTAAGAGTCTTGCTGGCATGGCATTAGAATGGTATTATCGGTTACCTAATTATTCTTTGAGGAATTTTGAGGAAACAGCAGAATTATTTGTTCATCAATTTAGTGCATATATTGAAAAGGAAGTGACAATGAGAGACCTATATAATTTAAAGCAAAGTAAAGAAGAAAGTTTTTTAGAATTCTTAGCTCGTTGGAGAAGTTTAGTTGGTCGATTAAGACAACCTATGTCTCAGAAATATATGCTTGATATATTCATTAGTAATTTACAAGAATAATTATCTTATGCATTAGAAACTACAATCATCACATCTTTTGATCAAGCAATTGAGTTAGCAAGAAAAGTAGAACAAGCTCTTATCAAAAGAGGACAACTCAAAGTGAAAGAAGATAAAACCATTAAGTCACAGTATAAGAATAAGGATGTGGTAGGTGATGGTGTAATGGATAGTAGGCCTATTAATAATGTTGTTAACAACCTACAAAAGATAATACTTCAAAAACCTCCACAAAGGAATTTTACAAGACTTGGCATACCTATGGAAGAAGTCCTAAAGCAACTTTTAGAAGCCAATGCAATTGAGTTACCTCCTATAAGGCAACCAGATACTACAACTAGTTGGTACAAGGTAGGACAACATTGTGCATATCATAGAGTAGAAGGACATTGGAACAAATTCTTGTAAGAAGTTGAAACATGTGGTTCAAGATTTAATTGATGTAGGACGTCTTGATGTAAGAAATTCTCAATCTTCAAATAGTCAACAAAAGTCCACTACCAACCAGAATATACCTAAGCAAGGACAACAAGATAGTTAATCAAGTATCTTGTAAAAATGTACCACATCATTATGATAACCAAATGGTTGGTATGGTAACAGCTACTTCAGAACAGTAGGTGCAGAATCGATAGATCCAACGGTCTCAATAGGAGATGAGTTTTTCAGCAAATATTTCCCTCTTAGAACTTTTGCAAAATTCTCCTACTCATGGAGAAGCCTTAATAAATGTTCTAAAACAACAATCTATCCCTCCAGATATTTCCCCTAGTGATATGGCCAATGTTGTAAGCTTTCTTGGGACACATCACATCACATTCTCGGATGATGATATTTCTTCCTCAGACCTATGTAGGGATTCTTCTCTCTACATTACTGCATTTATTGGGGAAACCCTTATCAAAAGGGTTATGATTGATAATGGTTCTTCCCTCAATTTATGCACATATCAATTTATCCAAAATTTTGGATTAAAAGAGGAAGATTTAACTAAATCTGATGCAATCATCAAAACATTCAACAATGAGTCCCAAGAAGCTTGTGGCACCATATCTCTTCCCCTTAAAGTTGGACCTAAAATTTTAGATACATTGTTCTATGTGGTACCTTGCCTTGCATATTTTAATCTACTTCTTGGACATCCTTGGATCCATGCAATGAAGGCCATCCCTTCTACTCTTCATCAATGTTTGAAATTCAAATTTAAAGAACAAGTTATTACCATTCTAGGTGACCTTCATCCATTCGAATATTGTTCAATGGTTGAACAAGCTCAGTTTGGTCTCAATGCTTGTCCTTCAGTTTCATCATCTATTTCTCCAAGTTCCTCATCTCAAAAATCTGAACAATCCAACAATCTAAAAGTGAGTGAGGAACCTCTAATCAAAGTTTCATCATGGGATCAAGACAATCAATTTCTTCAAGAACCTCTTCTGGATATATCTCATCAAGGTTTGGAGTAGAGTAATGAGGATAAGGATCCCCCTTATCCCTCTAACATATTATTTTGTAATATGATAAATTCTGTGTGTTCTAATGGTAAATATTTTGCTTCTCATAAAGATCTTGCAAAGTTAGGGATTTCTCCTCCTTATGTTAAGAATGATGGTTTTGTTCAAGAATGTATAGATTATCATGTTATGGCTGCCAAAGAAAGAGCTATGAAGGAGCCTCTCCATGATTATAATCATCGATATGGCTTACCTTCTAGATTTTTCTTTGATGAAGTAGTCCCTTGAATGCCTGTTATTTTTGTTAAGATAGGAGGCACAATTAAAATGTGTGTTGACTATCGTTTTGATTGCTTGTTTAACATAAAATAAAATAAAATCCATCATTAATTAGGTATGCATTTGCATTCTCATTCCATCATACCTGTTTGCTTGCTCATACTGCATGATTTCCTGTCATACTTTGCATGGTTGCTTGACATTCCATTTTCTTGCATTTCTGCTTATCATAATTGCATTATTGCTTGCTCATGATTGCTTGTTCATATAGCTTCTGGGGATTCATGACAATGGCATGTGATGATACCTAGTTAGGTCATAGCTCACATGCATTGCACTTTTCACTAGGGTTCTGATGCCTAGCGAAGCCCCAACCTAGGGTCCATGCATTTTCATCCCTTCTTCTCTTCTTTGCTTCCTTTGCTCTTTCTTCTCTTCTCTCTTCTTCTTGTATTCCTTGACTTTGAAAGTTTTACAATGATCATTATCTCCTCCAAGTAAAGGAATGCAATCCTCTTTTGGTATGTCCTTGTCTTTTTGCATGATTCTTATTTCTCCTTTGTCTTCTTTGTTCAGATAAGGATATACATTCTTCTCTTCTTTGATTACACATTTCCTCCCTCTTGAATTTTCACTAGTTGAAACTTCAAGTTGGGGGTACACACGCATAGTTCATTGCTCCTTATTTTCTTCCTCTTATTTCTTCTAGCACATGCACACACTCACATTATGTTATGCTCATATGACTTGGTCTATATATATTATACTCCTATCGGGTAGTACTTGCTAATACATCATTCACATCAAATAGCATATTCCCCTATCAGAGTTACGCTTCTTTTGACTCAATGGGCTCAACACCCCATTATAGGATAAGCTCCTTGGCCATTTCAATAGGCCTCGACATACATCCTAGTGGGTAATCACCCCACAATAGTCACTAGAGAGCAATCATCCATAGCGGGTTATGCTCCATCATTTGATCATTTGAGCAATCACCCATAGCAGGTTACGCTCCATATTTTTCCCATCTATCCATCTTAGCGAGTACTACACCCATAGCAGGTTTTCACTCCACATATAGACCTTCTCTTTGGGCATAACACCCTTCATTCAGGGTTCTTGATCAACTTCTCTCAATTTCTATGGTTGACCTTTGGATTCTTCTTGTTCTTCTTGTTCTTCTTCTTCTCTTCTCTTCCCTTCTTCTTTCTTTCTCTTTCTTCTATTCATCCATGCATTTCATACTAGCTGCATTAGATTCATGTTGTACCCAATGCTCTTTGCTTTATTGTTTGTTTGCTTGCTTTGTTCTCCATGTTTCTATGTTTTGCTTTTTCTTTCTTTCTTTTTTTCAAGTTTCTTAAGGAATTTTCATTCCTTTCGAAACTCGAGGGGGCACCCTAGCCATAGAGGCATTAATGGTAGTAATATCTCACCCTTTTGCCCAAACTTAGCCACCCCTTTTCTGTGTTTGTTGTCTTCTTACCCATAGGAGTTTACATATTTCTTTGATGCATTTACTTGGCCTTAAATACATCAAAGAGGGGGTAAAATGTAGACACGGAAAATTGACCCACTAAGGTGAGTAATTTTCCCTAGATCCCTTGTTTTCTCCTTGGAAAATTAGGGTCATATTTGAGCCTATTTTTCCCCTACCAAATCTTATCCATTTCTCCTAAATCCTATACCATTGGATCGGTCTCAAAAAGAGCTTTCCAACGGTATATGATATGACCCATTTTGACTCCATTTGACCCTCCAAAATGCATTAAAACCACATGGGGGTCTAGCTGGTGCGATGTCGCACCCCATATTTATGGAGCACGACTTTGCATTTTAGGGTTTTCTCTTAAGAAAACCCTAATTTTCAAAGTTGATATTTTTAGGGTCGGTTGTGCTTAGGTTTTTCCTACCCATTCTTGTTTCAAATCCACTATATAAGGAGGGTTTGAAATTCATTTCTTCCCAATCAAGTTAACCAAGAAATATAACATTTTACTATTCAAGCTCTATTTTATTGAGGTCTTCTTCTTCTTCTTCCACAAGCAAGCTAACTCACAAGTGTGAAGTGTGATCTATTGAAGCTTTATTTTCTACTGCATTGGATTGTGTGTTGCTACTCTTGGTGGACAAGTGTTGAAGCCCTAAGGAGGAATCTACTACTTGGAGGTCTCCATCCCTTTTGCTTGCTTCTTCACTACTACCAAGTTGTTTTTGTTCTTCTATACTTTGCATATTAGTTAGGTTTTTGATTACGCATCTATTTAATTCACATTTTTTAATTTTTCTCTTAGCTTCTATGAAATCGCCCGGGTTCTACGGGGTGCGATTTCGCTGTGCAATATCACGGTCGCTCCATACGGGGCATGATTTCGCATAGACCATGTTTGGGGGTAATATGCTACCCCCAAACCCTAGATTTGTGTTATAGACTGCATTTAGGCCATATTAGGGCATTCTGTACTCTATTTCATTATTCTATTCTACTATATTTTGTTATGCTTATTCATCTTCCAAAGGTCAATTTCCACTTCTATTTTCAAAGGTCATCTAAAAGGACCTAGGGGGCTTGAATGTTGCACCTCCAAGCATTATTGTACAGTGGCCTAAGTAGGCCCCCTAATGCTAATCATATTTTCAAGTGTTTCTTAAGTTATCTTGCAGGAACAAGGATTATTGATAGCATTGGATCAAAGGATAAAAGCAAGGATCAACCACCGGATAAGCTAAGTGTTCTGATTAATATTTAGGTTGTTTGTTGAGTGCTTTATATTTCTGTTGTAAACCCTAGATCTGATTTAAAAGGAAATATATTTAATTAATTTCTAGGCATTTGAAAGATAAACAACATATAGTGTGCACTTAGGGTTAATTTTGTTTGTGCATTCTCTCTTGAGCCCTTGCTTAAAAGGTTATCTATTTAAAACCCTAGGTTAGAGAGCATTCAAAGGAAGAATCATTCTAGGGTTAGCTCTTGTATTCTTGCATTATGTATTTCTACATTGTCCTTTATCTTTCATAGCATAGATCTAGAAAGGCCAAACTTAGGTGTTTATCTTGAAACTGAATACATCAAACTATCCCAAATATCCTGAGGACTTGGAGCGAGTCCTTAAACCATTCCTGGTGAACCCTTCCCCCTAGCATCGAGTGTAGAGAACAACATACCCCATGGTTCACCCCATAAGGCTTTCTACCTTTGTGGATCCAACCTTTTTGGGAATTGTACGTGGTAGGGCAATTTTTCCCCTCTACAATAGTAAGTGGATCAAGAGGAGAACAACCCAAAGGTATGGGAGATACAATAAAATAGCCACAAATATGAAAAAGGAAGGAAATACCTTCAATATAAAGTAAGAGGGAGCACCTTATCAACTAGGGACTAAAAGAGACCAAAATTCAAAACTAGAACACACCATGTTAAAAAGGTAGGAAAATATTTCATTCAAATTTGAAGAGCATTCTGATTGATCCCCTAGTTTGCCAATAGGTCAACTTCCTTATTTCCTTCTCTAAAGGTGTGCCTAAATTCAACACCTTCCAAATTCTTAGTGTGATAGTAAATATATTCAATTAAATCTACAATGTACGAGTGAGGGGAATAATTTTCCTTAGCAATATTAATGACAAGAAGAGAGTCACCTTCGATTACCACCTTATTTGCATTCAAATTTTCTACACTACACCAAAAAAGAGCTTTAATGATAGCTAAAATAAGGTGGTTTTTTTATGGCGGTAAAAAAATACCTTAATAGATCCTAAGAGGGTGGTATAAACCACCCTCTTAGGATAACTTACCTCTTAGGGCTAAGAGGATAGTTTAAAACTTCCCTCTTAGGGTCACCCTAAGAGGGTGGTTTTAAATCACCCTCTTAGGGCTAAGAGGGTAATTTAAAACGTAAGAGGGTAATTTAAAACTTCCCTCTTAGAGTCACCCTAAGATGGTGGTTTTAAACCACCCTCTTAAATCACCCTAATATGACAATTTTAAACTACCATATTAGGGTGACCTAAGAGGGAGGTTTTAAACCACCCTCTTAGGGATAAGAGGGTGGTTTAGGTAATCCTAAGAGGGTGGTTTATAACCTCCCTCTTAGGGGTTCAATACAAAAATATATATAAATACTAAGGGAAAATCCCAGAGATGAGCATTTTAACACTTATTTAGAGCAATGTGTAGATGGAGGGACTATAGGAATAGCAGAGCTCTCTCAATCTAGGGCTTGACAATGAACCATTGATACTTATTTAGAGCAACGCATAACACAATAGATGGAGGGACCATAGGAAAAGCAGAGCTCTCCTTTTTCTTATTTCAAAGCTCAAGCTAGGGCTTTAAATTAAAAGGGCAAAGCTTTTTCATTGGGTGGAGTAGCACCAATCGAGTTTCTAGGGCTTCCTAGAAGTCAACCCTCATAATTTTGCTCTCCTTTTTATTTCAAAGCTCGAGCTAGGGCTTGAAAATGAACCATCGACACTTATTTAGAGCAAGTGCATAACACAACATATGGAGGGACCATAGGAAAAGTAGAGCTCTCCTTTTTCTTATTTCAAAGCTCGAGCTAGGGCTTTAAATTAAAAGGGCAAAGCTTTTTCACTAGGTGGAGCAGTGCTAGTCGAGTTTCCAGGGCTTCCTAGAAGTCAACCCTCATAATTTTTCTTGAGCATCTCATAGAAGGTATGATGTTCACTCTCTAGACTTTGTTCTTCCATGCAATATTCCCCAATTCCTCTCCACCTCCCATAATATTAAGCGCTTCCATGCAATATTCCCCAATTCCTCTTAGGAAGACCAATTTTAGTGAGTTTTGGTCCAACTTACATTGTTTCGACCTCTACAACCTATATTTGAACCTTTCCATGTAGTCCTCTAGTGCTTCACCCTTCTGGGTATTTTAGAAGATCTCATTCCTTGTGTTGCATGCCTTGCAATAGTGCTAGTACTTCTTCAAAAAAATTACTTTCATTTGCTCCTAGGTTTGTATACTATTACCTCCCAGCCCCATGAACCGACAAAGTGTTGTGTCCTTTAGAGTAGTAGGGAATAATTTCAGCTTCTAGCCATCACTCCCATAAACTTTCACCAATTTGGGGCTTCCCACAAACTTTCATTTATTTCGGGGTTTGACTGGCCATGTCGGTTGGACAAGGGTTTCAACATCACTTCCAAAATATTTCGGGGTTTGACTGGCCATGTCGGTTGGACAAGGGTTTTTTATTTTGGGGGTTGACTAGCCATTATTTCTTTAGAATATAAGCATTTTGAGAAACTATCATGAATATAAGCATTTTTCCAAAAATTGACATAATAATCAAAGTCCAAGAAAGCATCCTGCAGCAAAGAGGATGAAAGCATCCTGCATCAAAGAGGACTAGACCATAGGTTTTCATTGCAACAAAGAGGACTAGACCGTAGGTTTTCATGTTGACTTGGGATGTGAAAATTAGACAAGATGTTTTGTTATGATGTTTTTAAATTGATTATACTATTATTGTGCTTTATTTTGATGTAAACAAATAAAGATAAATAATCACATTATATGTACATAGTTTTTTAGAGTTGTTAGCAAAGGATATATTTTAGTCATCGTGTATTGGTGGTTGGATGGGTATGGCATTTGGCTTCCACCCCTTCCACCTTTTGGGACTATAAGCACCCAACCAACATAGTCTTGAGAGCAGTATTCAACCATGGTTATTCTCCCCCATTGTATTATATCCTTGTTGGAGAATACAATAAGACTCATGCATTGATTTATTTCTCGTTGTGTACTTGTGCATTTTTTATGTGCACAAATATTTCCTTTGCATTGTCTTACTTTGTATTGTTACCTTAGAGCATTTTTTAGTATTGCATTGCATGAATGGGAATGCTACTACATGGACAAAGTTGGTCTCCAATTAAAAAAATACATACACTAGCTTGTAGAGCTCTTCTATGTTAGTTGGTGTACCTTTGCACCATCTATTATGTATATTAGCATAGATTACTTAAAGATAATGAGTACAATATATTTTGCAAAATATACTTGCTTAAGAATTTGGAAGTAGGTACTTGCTATACATCATCTTCATCTTTGAGGGCAAAGATTATTTTTTAAGGGAGGTAGTGCTAGGAACTCAGGTAATAACCCTTTTTAGTTTTTTATAATAGTTTTCTTAGTGATGAGTGGGAACCCCTTTTGAATGTAAAGGTGACCCTAGATTATTAGTTATAGGGTTATATTGTTCCCATAGTTATTATGGCTTAATATATTTTTGGTTAATCTTTTAGTATTAGGGTAGGTTGAGTTGTCTTTATATATTATATTATAACAGAGGTGAAGGCATCCTAAATAATTATATTGTATTAAGCTTGCTTATAATAGAGGTTACCCCTTCAAAGTGGTATGTGATACAGTGCAAAATATTCAGTATATTAATAAAAATATTGTCATTTATGTTCATTCAATAGAATTGTGTTTCCTTATAAGTTTATCTATAATTGTAATTAATTCATGCTAGTAGAATACTTGCATTAGCAATAACATTGACCAATTATAATTTGGGTAATGCTAATGTCCAAAAATAAAAATTCTTTAGCTAGCACCATACCAACTCTTCAACCTACCACTCAAGCTCCTTTGTAACACTAGAACTACTTTTACACAAGTACCATAGTGCTTTTGTTGGAGTAATATTTTAGTTCAAAAAGGAACAAAATAAAAGTATATAGTCAACTATCATTGCATGCTTGCATTCAACTCATCCAAGAACAATTTGCATCGCTCCCCAATGGGTGGCTTTGATTTAGTAAATTTTCATAATATCTACAATGCAAGACTAACTTTGAAACTTATTGTTTATTAAACAAATAAACCTCATCCTCTCTAGGTCATGTTCCCAACTTAACAACAAAGCAAAATTCTATGTTTTTAGAAATTATCTAGCAATAGAGCCATCTAATTTTAAACCTATGGGAAAATATTGACACTATGAATAATTAATTCATTTCTTTGAAATTAAATTTTTATATTCTAATTACTCATTGAAAATATAACTCAATTCACCCTTGGAAAAATAGCAACAACTTTCATGCATGGCAACCTATGACTCTAAAACTCTCTACAACTATTTACCATCATTTTTGTGTGTATTTGATTTAAGAGTGTTCAAAGTAAGAAAGGAAGAGGCCAAGAGCATCCAAGGATTTGTCACAAATCTATGGATGCATATGAGAGCTCTGTTAAACATTCTTTGCATTTGCTTAATTTGTATTAGCTTTAGTATTGTTAATAATATTGGCTTGTTATCATTTTTATGATTGTTTCATCTATTTTAATGAAGTGTTGTAGGATCTTATAGAGGATCATCTATTTGGATATCTTGGATTTATAATAACCTTTATATATTCAAATTCACTTATAGTTTAATAGTAGTTAGATCTCTTTGTAATCAGTGGATTCATTTAGTTATCATTTATTTGAATCTTGCTCCTTTAAATCATATTAAATATTTCCTTCAGTCATCTCACTTTAGTAAAAATCAAAGTTGCTTATTATTTATTTATATTACATGCATTAGTATATCAATTTTCTTGATGTTTTGACATAAGTTTATAGATTGGAGGTTGAGGCATAAGATACAAGTTGTATGCTTAGGTAAGGATCCATAGTCTTTGGATTTACCTTTAATAGACAATAGTGCCAACCATGAGTGGTTATTCTATTAGCATGGCCTCAAATTTGTTAGCACCATTTGACCTCATCACTTTTGTCAAAATTTCTTCAAAACTCATCTCCTCAAATAGAAGACATCATAACTCTATGCATCCTTATCATTTTATATAGACACTATTTAATCATTACATTAGCATAACCTTTTAATTTAGTTAAATATTTGTCATAAAATTAGGTCTTTTTGGATATAATTGGCTTATGTCAAGTTAATTTATCATTTTCTATTATATACATTTGATCAACTTGCATATCTTTTAAACATGAGTAGTTTCATTCCTAGTCATTTGTTCTCACATAAAATTTAATCAAGAATATATCATAATCCCTAGGTTCATTATTGCATGTTTAATTTGATAACATATTGCATTAAATGTAAAAATCAGCTATCCCTATCTACTCAACATCATAAACAACTTCAACACTTCTAGCAACAACATCACCCAGTATCAACATTTTCATCATCAACAAATAAGTAAAGGGATTAGGTATGGCTTCTAAACCTTCCCATTTTTTGAATGGTTTTCTACAACTTGAGTGAACTAGGGGCCTAATTGAGGCAATCCCTTAAACAAACCTAACTAGTTTTTGGTTTATTTATAGATTCACAAAGTGAGGAAAGGTTTAAAAAATGTGTATCATGTTGTCGTGTATGTTGTCAACCATCAAAATCACCTTCAAACATAATCAAGTATAGATGAACCTTTATATTAAATTACCCTTAGGATCATTTACTTAGTGTTGTATTTTATCTTTTCTTGTTTGTATTCAAGGAAATTGGAAAATACATTCTTATTACATTGCATTATAGATCTCTTCATTGTTGTATTTATAATTATTTTCTTTGTATATTCTATACAAATTATAATAACAAATCTTCTTGAATATCAAGGACTGTTGTTACTTATTTTCTTTACAAAATTTACTCCTTAGACAATAGTGTTGCTTTGTAGCAATGCTTCTATATGCATGATAATGTTTCTATTATTGTCACTCATCTTTAGTGCTTGTGTTGTAGTTAAATATTAGTTTGATATTGATTGCATATCCCAATTATGGTAACACTTAGGTTACTTATATTGACTATCAAAATAGAATAATATCGTTCTCTTTCTATTGTATTTGAAAAAGTAAAATCTGCACTTCAATAAATGAAAATTATATAGGTTGTGTTCTATCCTTTTTATTAGTTAATAGAAGAAAAAAATGATATAGGATCTTTCTATTACATCATCTTGATAATTGCATGTTTTTAAAAAATATTTATTTAAAGAATTTATTGACTTTCTTAGCTCTTTATTTAATTATATATAGCAGGTACCAGAATGTCATCTCTTTTCTGATACATAGGTTCAAAACCTTCTGATTTTTCTTTACTGAACTTTACTGATGCATTTTTATTTTTTGGGTCTTCTAATTCTCTGACAACTATTGGAATTGTAGTATTTGTCAACTAGTAATAAAACTCAAACTCTTTTGGCCCCCCTAAATCTTCATATGAATCTAGTTTGGCTAGGTTCCTAAAGCTTCCCTCTTGTCCTATCTCTCCCCCAAACTCTATTGTGGATTGTTTGCTCATTAAATGGTATCCTCCACACCTAGGCTGGATAAAATTTAATTTTGATGGAGTGGCCAATAGTAACCCTGGCCTTGCTATTTATAGAGGTATTTTCATAAATTATGAAGAGAAAATCATTTTGGCCTTTGCAAAAAATATTAGGGTCCAAACTAATCATTTTTCTAAATATTGAGCTCTTTTTCAAGGTCTATCTCTTTTACCCCGCTTAATTGTCCTAACTTAGTGGTTGAATATGATTCGATGAACATCATTAAAAGCCTTGCAGGGACTTAGCCTACTTCTTGGAACATCTCTAACCTAATTTTCAAATCCAAAACCCTCCTAAGCTTATCCACCAATGTTAATATTCAACATGTCTATAGAAAATGTAACCAAGTTGCTAATCAGTTAGTCAATTTGGGCATATCTGAGCCCAAACTTACCATCTAGACTAAGAATTTCCCTCCTACACTACTCAATGGTAATTTTCTATCTATAATTTCTAAATGATCTCTCCCCAAAGGGTTGGAGGGATGTTGTTTTCCTTTTATGGGGCTTAGCCAGTGTTACCATCATCCACATATTTGCTGCAACATAGATTTTCCATGTTCCTATGGAAGGGTTTATGGTGCATACCTAGCTCTTTGAGGTCAGTGGTGTTTAGATATTTTTTCAAACTATGTCTATTCTTATTCCTAGGTGTATGGTAAATATGTATACCAATGAAGATCTCATAGATATCATCCAATACCTAGTTTTTATCCACCACAATACGACTCTCATAGGTGATAATAATTACCACATATTGAGGATCTGTTATAGTGTGGACTTCACAAACATTACCCAGTTCTATGTACAAAAAATCTATTTCAGCATGGGTGACATTTCTTGTTGTCCTAGGAGTCCACTTATCTCTCAATGAGGCTTTCTCTCCTACCCCCACGTAGGCTTCTCATCTTAGTTTTAGCAGTTTATCTACGATGGCCTACAGAGGATCTATTTATTTTGTCATAGATTGGTTGGGAGCTCTTCTCTCAATCATATTATTCTTGTAAAAGGTTATAGGATCCTTTCAAAACCCTTGTTCACTAATCAAAAAAATAAAACTTAAACTCTAAAATCATCTGAGTTTCTCCTGGTGCTAGTGTTGATATTTTGACTTGATTAGCATATTCCACATAGTAGCCTACCTATAATTTTTATTTCCATCAAATATGGGCATTATGAAATTTGAAAAACTTATTCCAAACTAAGGATCTTTGTCTAATCTTATTAGACCTTGTGAAACTATAACATCTTTTAGTGTGGTATATTTTACATCTAGAAGTGATAGTAATGTACGTGCATTGATTCCTTCTCTAAAAGTAGGAATTATATTTTTATTGATTCCACTAAAATTAATATAGTAGTATCCTAAATTTTTTTCTAATTTCAATACATTCTGTATTTCTAATTCACCAAATATAGGTAAATTATCTATCCCATTAATTGTGGTAACCTTTATGATTGTTTTTGACCTATTGTATATTTGTTTGGTTTTTAGAACATAAATATTTAATGGCATTGCAACTAACTATTTTTTATATTTTTGTTCTTCTTTATTAATCATATTTTTCATGATAATGTTATCATAGATCTCTTCAAGCCTACTAGTTTTTTCTCCAAATATTTACACATATGACCCTAAAGGTGTGTCATCTATGTTTATGTCCATGTGTGCATGTTGGACTATGTATGTGATGTTTTATGAATAAGAAGTCTTCATTTGTGGTGCTATAAAATGTTTTCTAGTTGAAAGCATTGATGTAATAGCAACTAATACTAATGGAGATAGATTTAACCATGGCTCTTTCTTTTGTTCTGAAACTAGTTCTTTTATTTAAACCGACTCTTCTAATTTTTGTTTAGCTACTTCCTTCTATTTTGTAGTAGCTTCTTCTACTTTTTATCTTAAAATTTGTTGTTTAAATTCTCTCCTTTTTATTACTACCTCCTCTAGGTATAGTTCTTTTTTAGTTTTATTTGGTATTTGAGTGTCTGAATCTTGTCTCATATGAAACTCAAATTCAATATATTTCTCATTCTATTATTTTGATTGAACTGAGTTAACGTAATAGTTTTAAATTATTTTCATGGCATCTAATATTTCATATTTATTCCATCGAATTTTCTTCAAGTACTTTTGTTTTTTAGACCATTCATCCAATGTTTATTTGACAAATACCTATATTTTCTTCGAGCTACTATTTATGGTTTGATTCTATTTCTAAAGTTTTCTACTAACTCTATTTTTGGATTTTTCTTGACTCTTTTTAACACACATTGATCATGAATTCAAAAGGTATGTTCAGTATTGTATTTTATGCATAAGGGGTTTACATTGTTTATTTTATATGAATTTAAATTGTTATTAGTACTAAACTATTACTTTGTTTCATTTTTCTTATTTTGCTTTGTAATTTTACTTCATTGTTATGGAAATGATTGTGTAGTGGCAATTACTAGAAAATGATGAATTTATATATCAGAATGCTTTTCCCTTATACTAAGTGGGGTTTGAAACTTGAACCTCTCAAAGATAGGTGAAGGTCCTTACCACTGTAGTAAGATTACAACTTATATGTACATTTCAAGTTACATTGTAGTAAGTTTTAGTTTCTTATATGTTTATATTTTCTTTTTGTTTGTTTTTCAAAGTGTCAATATGTACAAAAAATACCAAAAAAGATACCACAGGTAGTTGAGGCTATCACAATAAATAAAGAGTCACTGATATATGCCTCACACACTAGTAAGTACTTGAAATTTGATAATGATATTCAATAGTGGTTGACCTAGGAAAATTAAAATTGATCATGGTTTTGTTGTTGACTATGGTGTATTGTAGAAACTAGTGGAAGATACTAGCTATGGAGTTCTATGAATGAGGAATATAATGAGGTGACCCTTAAAATAAATGAATTTTATGGTGAGAATATGTAAAATAAGGTTGAAAATAAGTTGGTTAATGAAGAAGATACATCACCCTTTATCATCAGGAATGAGTGAGCTCAGGTTTAGCGAGTGCGACGGGAGTGAGGGTTTGAATTTTTTGGGTAGGAATATCAACCAAGGTGGTAGAGGTAGAGTAGGTATGGAAGGGGTAGGTGGGAACCTTGAGCATGGATCAAGTGAGGATCTAGAGGAAGGTGATCAATCTGTGGAATATTTGGAGGTGGGCATCATGCGGGGGCCCGACCCTCCTCAAAAATACACCGACACAAAAGATACAAAGGACAATGCGGGGCCCAAGAAGTGGCTATCTTTTACTGAGAATATTAGAGAAAAAATAAAGGAGTTTCTCACTCTTTTTCCCCTAGTTCCAGTAAATAATAAAATTTTTGCCCCGACAAGTTCCATGAGCCCTTTAGCCTGAAAAGAAAAATATTAACATTGCCCCTATTTGGGTTCATCTCCCAAGTCTACCTGCCCAGTTCTTCAATGAATATTGGCTACAAGGCATAGCCATAACTATAGGGAACCTGATATCCATTGACCATGTGACC
Organism: Wollemia nobilis; assembly: GCA_028583015.1. Classification (NCBI taxonomy): domain Eukaryota; kingdom Viridiplantae; phylum Streptophyta; class Pinopsida; order Araucariales; family Araucariaceae; genus Wollemia; species Wollemia nobilis. Next base: position 3,666,023 of record JAQPPZ010002979.1, read on the forward strand.
TTGGCCAGGACAAGGATGACTCATGCATGAATCTACGTAAATGCTAATTTGGATAATGAATTTCCAAGGTTTGTGAAGCTAGAGTATGGATAATACTATCAAAAATAGCTGGTAGAATATAAGAATAGACTGAAATTATATGCATAATACAAAAATCAAGGACATCTATGCAATTAGTGCCCTAACTTGGCAATGAATAGAGAAAAGCAGAAGAAAAGAATGCTAGATAGAGGAAATTTGAGGAGTTTCCCTGGCAGAGGTGATTTCAATCAGGCAAACTATGTCTACCAAAAAAAGAAAAGAGAGGGTGCAGGGTCCCAACAAGACAAAGGAAAAAAATAGGTTGTTGGCAACCAAAATGCTTAGGTAAGTTCCAATCCTCTAGTTTCAAATAATTTTCAATTCTATCCAATATGGGAGTAGGAGGATTATCAAAAGACATGGAAGCCCAAAACCTTCAGGCTAACCTTTATGACTCTCTAGAATCCCAATCCAAGTCAGGATCTTCAAAACCTAATGCTAAAATTATTGTAAGCCCCATGGGCATCACAAATCCAAACCCTAATGCTTGATCTCTAGAATCCCCATCCAAGTCGGGATCCTTAAACCCCAATGTTGAAAATACTTCAAGCCCAGTGGGCATCCCAAAGCCAAACCCCAATGCTGAAGAACTTAGGAAGAAAGTTGACACATTGGAAAATAAAAAATATCATATCCCTAACATCATCACTAGGATCCAGGTGAATCCTATTGAGGGGCCATCCCACAGACTAGGGGAATACAAGAAAAAATGAGAATATTTGGATGTAGAGGTGGAGATATGTGAAACTCTTCAGAATGAGGAATATGGCAGTCCGGTTATACAACAAATTGCCTCCCCCAGTTTAGTCCTAAACAAACTAGGAGCACTGTGAAGTCTCCTATAGATTTTGGTAGTGAAAAAGAAGAGGGATAATATCAAATGTTGAGCATAAAAAATTAAAACTGATAATGAAAAACTTGTTTCAATAGGTTATTCTAGGTTCTGAAGACAACAAATTAGGAAAACCCCCTCAAGGGAGGGGAAGAGGAAGAAATCCCAAACAATCTAAATGAAGTTCCTCTCATGGAATGTGAGAGACCTAAATGGTCTGCCAAAACATAGGTAAGTCAATGCAATAAGAAATCAATTGAATCCAACTATTATCATGTTGCAAGAAACAAAAATTGATGAGATTCAGTCAACAAAAGTAGTAAAAAAAATATGGAATCAAGGGGATATGGTTTGCAAATCATCCAGAGGAGCATCTGGAGGCCTTATGACTTTGTGGGATCTTTAGATAGTAGAAGGCACCATTATTCAGAAAGATGACAAGGTTATTAGTGTTTTATTTAAGTAAATAAACAACAACAGGTCATGGATCCTTTTAAATATTTATGCCCCAAATTCAATTCAAGGGAGAGCTCTACTGTGGGAGTACTTAGGCAATCTGAGTAAAATCTTCCATAATGTCCCCTAGATTTTTGCTGAGGATTTTAACACTCCTCTTTACCCTTCAGACAAAATGGGTGGAAATGGACCACCTATCAGGAGCATGGATGAGTTCAATGACTTTGTGAAATCCAACACGTTGATGTATGTAAAACTTATAGGAGCAAATTATACCTAGAGAAATTAATAGATAGGCTGTCATCTCATTCAAGAAAGGCTTGACAATTTTTTTCTATCAAAGGAGGCTACAACTTTATTTGGTGATTCTACCCTACAAGCCCTTCCTAAAATTACCTCTAATCATAATTCCATTTTTTTGGATATCCCTAACTCTCTATCCTTCAATAAACCTTTCATATTTCAATCTATGTGGATCAAACATTCTAGTTTTAGGTATAACTTAATTTAGTGGTGCCAACAGCCTGTCAGGGGTAGTGCAACTTTTACACTTGCTGGTAAATTAAAGTTTGTTAAGGAAAAGCTTAAAGCTTGGAACAAAGAGGTCTTTGGGAACATATTTGAAAATAAAAAATAGGTTGTTGAAATTTTTAATATAATTGATCAGAGGATTCAACATGGTGATGCTGATGAAACTACTAGACAGGAGGAATAGATAAAACTAGCAATGTTTCATAACATTTTGGCCTATGAGGAAATCTATTGGAGGAAAAAATTAAGGACTCTTTGGTTGAAATATGGAGATTAAAATTCCATTTTTTTTCACATCACCACGCTTAGAAATAGAAGCAATAATAAGATAATTTTTTTTTTTAAAGTAGATGGTTCTATTACTCAAGACTTAACAAAAATCAGAAAGGAGACAGTAACTTATTTCAATTCTATCCTTGGTCAGTAATCGCAGTGCAATGAGGAGGCTAAATATATTCTCTTGCAATATATTCCTAGCATAATAAATGAGGATATAAACCTTAATATTCTAGCTCCCTTTTATGATGAGGAAATTAAGGAATCCTTGTTTAGCATGGAGCTAGACAAAGCCCTAGGACCCGATGGCTTTCCCCCTCATTTCTATCAAGCTTTTTGGGACATCGTGAGGATGTAATTTCTACTATCATAGAATTCCAATCAAGCAATCATATCCCAAAAGGTCTCAACTCTATTTTATTTCTCTAATTCCTAAGACGCAAATCCCTGAATCTATGGTTGACTTTAGGCCAATCAGTTTGTACAATATTTCTTACAAGATCCTAACTAAAGCCATTGCAAATAGAATGAGAGATGTTATGCCCCAAATCATAGATCCATCCTAGGGAAGCTTTGTCTAGGGCATGTCAATATTTTATGGAGTTTTCATAGCTCATGAAGCTCTACACTCTACTCATAAGACTAACAGGTCTATTTTTGCCCTCGAGCTTGATATGAACAAAGCATTTGACAGGCTAAATTGGGACTTTTTTTATTGTTGTCCTCTTTAAGTTTGGTTTTCACCACCAATGGGTTAATTTGATCAAATAATGCATTTCTAAAGCATGGTTCTTGATTCTAGTTAATGGAACAACTGCTGGTTACTTTCAAAGTCACAGAGGAATTCGGTAGGGGGACCCTATCAGCCCCATGTTATTCATCATTGTGGTAGAAGCTTTAGTCAAAACCATAAAAAATGCTTGTAGTTCAAGGCTAATATTAGGAATCAAGGTAACATCTCTCACTAGGGTTTTTTCTCACCAAAAATTCTTTGATGATACCCTTCTATTGACTAAGGCATTGATGGTTGAGGACAAAAGAATTAATACATCCTACAACTCTATGAGGATGCTGCTGGTTAGAAAGTTAATTTCAGTAAAAGTAAGTTATATTTCTTGAACACCCCCATTTAGAGGTAAGGAAGGATTACAAAAATTTTAGGGTGTGATATAGAAAACCTCCCCACTTCATATCTTGGTCTCCCTCTTTTCATTGGTTCTTCGAGAGAGTCAATGTGGGATAGGGTTATTGAAAGAATTAAAAAAAAACTTGTTGGATGGAAAGGTCATATTCTATCTCAAGAAAAAAAGCTGACCCTCACTAAGGCCTCTATTCAGAGCATTCCAATCTATTTCCTCTCCATTTTCAAAGCATTTGTGAAGGTTTTCCAAAAAATTAAGAAACTCCAAAAATAATTTTTATGGACTGGATCAGAGGAGAAAAAAGGATACACCTTGTAGGATGGACCAAAGTGTGCAGACCCAGGTAAAATGGGGGCTTAGGTCTAAGGATAATTGCTCATATGAATTTAGATTTACTATATAAGTAGGCATGGCACCTTATTTTTGGTGAATAAAATGAATGGATAGCTATCATCAAATGAAAGTATCTTCAAAATATGGAATTTCTAAGTGACTCAGTTCCAATCAGAGGTTCTACTTTTTAGAAAGAAATTCTCAATTGTAAGGAAATCATAAAAAAAATGTTTAATATGGGTTTTAGGTAATGGTGAGAGGATAAATTTCTAGAATGACAGGTGGGCTAAGGATAAACCACTGACATAATATCCTAACTTAGCCCGAATCAGAGATATCATGGAAGAACTCATTGGTAAAAAAGTCTTTGGTTATATGGTTGATGACAGAGGCAGAATGAAGTGGAAACAAATAAGGATTCAAGAATTTCAAGCAGAATCAAATGATCTTTGTAACATTCTCATGCAACATTTTATCCCCATGAGACCCAAGGAAGATCAAGTGACCTAGGGTCTTGTAGAAAATGGGAAGTTCACTATTAAATTATCTTACAAGCTTCTGCTTGATGATGAGGATTTTTTCCTCCAAAAGGACTTAGTTTGGATAGAAATTTAATTACAAAAATTGCAATATTTTCATGACTGGTTATCCAAGGAAGAATTCTAACCATTGATAATATGGTACATAAAGGTATTTGTATCACTAATCATTGTTATCTATGCATGGCTAATTAGGAGACCATTTATCACATTTTCCTTGAGTGCCCTTTTTCCTTAACTATCCTAAGTGGGGTTTTTAGGCCTTCAATATTTCTTGGGTTAAACTAGCCATAGTACTTGATTTGTTCATCCAGTGGTCTTACTCCTTTTCAAGCCAAATACTTATATACATGTGTAAAATTTGTCTCAATCACTATATTTGGAAGGTGTGGTTAGAAAGGAACCATAGAGTCTTTAATGAGTCTATCCATGATCATAAAACTATCATTGCCAAGATCCTATCATTTTCCAATGAGAATGTGAACCTTATCCCTTTTGATAGTTGTAAACCTCATCTATAGGAGACCATGATTGCTCAATATTTAAGCTTAACCTTGTTAGATGAGTCTATGCCTAGGTTAGTCAACCCCAGAGCCAATTTTAAGTGGTCCCCCCCACCTCCTACGGGTTAGTTTAAGCTTAATTTTTATGGAGTGGCTAAGGACAATCCTGGTAGAGCAGGCATTGGTAGCATTTTGTGAGATCATAATGGGAATACGATGCTTGCATTCTCTAAATATTTGGGAAAAAGGATGAACAACGAAGTTGAAGCTAGATCTATGTGGAGAGGCCTTCAAATGACTCAAGACTTATAAGGCAATTTGATCATAGAAGGAGACTCTATGCATGTTATAAATCTCCTCAATAATTGGAAAACACCTTCTTGGAGGATTAAAATAATTGTTGAAGAGGCTAGGATTCTTTTCCATTGAATATAGGACATAAAATCCCAACATGTCTTTCGAGAAGCTAACAAAGTTGTTGATAACCTAGCCAATTCAGGTGTCGATGGTGATGGACTTTTCAAATGGGAACACGGTGTATCGAGTGAAGTAGAGGAGCTTATTCAACAAGAATGCCAAGAATGATAGTTGAATTTACCAATAGGGAATACATTGTAAGTTCGAAGGCTATGAGTATTCATGTCTCTTTTTTGAAATGGAATCACAATAAAAATTATTCGAGCTATCAGTCTTGGTGGATGCTACTTGGAAATACCACAAAGACTAATGGGGACAGTCACATGTCAGATAACATGGCTCCTATTCATCTTAGTAATTTGAGGTTGGTTGATAATCACAGGGTAGGAAATAAATGACAATATAAGACTTCGAACTAGAGCCACATGGACCACCAGATAGCCACTGCCATAAATATAGCCAGTAGGTTCACTTCTCCAAGGCTGATTGGCCAAGATGGGATGTGGTCCCAAAGCATGTCATATACGAAAGAAATAAATTATTAAGAGTAACTATCAATATAAAGCTTGTGGGATTTTTTTTTAGTACTCTGCTATGTGTGTCTGCAGCTTTTTGTTTCTCCACTATTTCAAGGAAGGGATCTGTGTCTATTTCTTTTTTTGTAATTATGATGTAGGTGTATTTTCTTGGGGTATACCCAAAATTTTGTATGGGAAGTTTCTTTTTGATAACAGGCTATGTGCCTTACCAAATGTAATGGCTTTGGCAACATGTGTATTTTACATATATAGGATCCTTGGTAAGGACATGTTCATCAACAACCCTAGGCTGATTTTTGTAAAAGTTTTTGGGTCAACTTATAAAACTCGATATTAATGCTATAGTATCTTATCTACCAAAAAAATAAAAAAGATACATATACTACACAAGAAATTTGCTCATGATTTTGGGTTACTCATTGTCATTATACTATATGGCATAATGATGTTTGGATGGTGCCAACATTATAGGTGTTGATGCCAGGTCATCACACACTTAAAATACTAATATCAAATAAAGAGATGTCCAAAAAGATGTGTAGTAGATTCATGCAACACAGATGAGGTAGAAATTATTTACAATCTAAATAGACAGCCCGTAGAAAAAAATCTATTAATTTTGCATCTTACTTGGGGTTATTGTGAGGGATATTATCCCTATCATCCATATAAAATGGAGAGTAGTCCCAGTGGAAGTTAAAAACTAGTTATGAATACTCATTACGATAAATTTCTAGTCAATGGAGTTCATAGTGTCTATTTTTTAATACTTATATAAATGTTACATCTAATAAGATACTAGTTTGTTGCAACAAAAATATATCATTTTGGATGCAATGAAAAAATGGGTCTTCATGACCATGGACAAGCAATGGCATGAACATAAGCATTGAATTATGAAAAAATACTATTATAATTATGATAATGATGAATATAGAATTGGTAATCCCCAACATCATGTATCACAAAAAAAATGGTAAGCCTTTGTGAATGGTAGGAGCAGTGTTGACTTTAAGGCAAGTACCAACCAATTTGCTATGGTAGTTTATATCATTGTTATGTTCATGTGAATTTTGCCAACCTTGATCTCCCTAATGAATTTATATATTGGTTTCTTTTTTGCATTATAGATGGTGAGGCAAAGAAACAAACAAAACAGATCTCACCAATCCATCATGCACACTTGTAGTTGAAGAGGATATGCTCAATTGAGCATGAAATGGTATTCTATCATACTCTTACATTATATGTGATAAACATAGATATATTGTTTTGTTGTATGACTTATCTCCATGTCTCTCCAACTATATATCTTGTAGAGGAATATCCAACCAAATACAAAAACTCCACTACCAAGAACAACTATGTGGATGGTAGCTCATACAAAGAAGGATGGGGCTCCTGTTTCACCAAAATTTGTGAAGACAATCGTAAGTGACATTCCCTTGGAAATAGCAATACGTTGAACTTCAAACCATTGTTATATCAATTATTTTTTAACATGTTACTAGTCAATTATGCATGTGATGTTGCCAAAAAAATTGAATGATGAAATATCATCTGTGATCTTGGTAAATCAATGTATTAAGGATGATACCCTCACCAAGGATTTAGGATCCAACAAATCAGGTTAAATTTGGGGTGTCGAAAAAATATTATCACCAATTGTTCTATTTTTTGGTGAGGGTTATATAGAGAAGTTATGATATATGCAAGAGCATACAATAAAGAAAGAGCAAAATTTGGAAGAGAATCTTGCAAAGAATGAATTTTTTTTGAAGAGAAGCTTGCAAAGAAAGATAAAAATATTGAAGATATTTTGACACAACTTTCATAGATAGAGGTGTGTTGGTTTTATCATGATTTCATATTTGAAATGTTTACATGTTGCACCTCTAAATTTTTAATGATCCCTTGCATATAATTCCATAGCCAACATCACTACATGCTACCCCTACAATTGGACATAATATTGATGGTGGTGATCAAGGCACAAGTAATTTCTCAATACCTTCTAGGCTAGAGTCATCAATGGTATGACTATTATTTCAAATATAAAATGGTTTACTTGGTTTGTATTGTACGCTATATAGTGAATTTATCTGGGTTGTTGATTTTCCATGTAGGGATTTAAAATAACATCGATCACTCAAATTTAGAGAAGTAAATGCTACTTGAATTATATTCATAAGGATAACATAGTGGCCAAAGGCACAATGATCAGTTTTAACCGTGAAGACCTTGTACATGGTTAATATTTGGGTGAAGGTTATTGGAAAGTCAATATGCATGTCACCTATAAAGAGAAAATAATATTGTTTAAAATGAATTATGAGATGGCCACAATGAAGGATGGTGTGGGTTCCTTCATTGCCTGGCCTAAATCAAATATTCTTTACAAATAATGGGTATCCAATCTAGGAGTTAGATTAGTAGGTATCCTGAGCACGAGGTTGGCCAATCAGATACAAGAAGATAATTTGGTTAAAAAATACAAAGATAGAATGCAAGTGCTACTAGGGCATAATATTAAGAGTCTAATCATATATGCATATTACAATGTGTTGAAATAAAGGTTTATTGTGTTGAGTGAGTGTTAGTTATGAAATTGATGTTTCCTATTTGACTCTTAGTCCTAGTCCTTAGCAACAATACTTTATTTTAATAGATGGATATTTATGTATCTGATGAAAGTTTTAGGATACCCTCTCACCTTATCTTTGATGGTTAGGGTAGGTAGGGATGTTTAGACATATTTCCATTATATGGAGGTCTTAGGTTGTCCATTCACCTATATCTACAAATAAGAATTGCACTTGAAATAATAATTTTCCATTTACATATAATCATAACTAATTTTGCACTTGAAATAAGAATTTTCTATTTACATATATAATCATAACTAATTTTGCACTTGAAATAATAATTTCTATTCATTTAGTATTCTTACAATCATGCTGTATTTTTCTCCATTGGGCATAAACACTCTTATTTATGCCCTTAGTCTCCACTATTGACCTTCATCTACTTCTAATTTACCTTGAGGGGATCCCCCTCATATGGCTATTTGTATTTGTACTTGATTTACAGAATTAGGGTTTATCCACTTTGGATTTTCCCACTATGGTTATATTTACAATGGTTTACTATTTTATCTCTTAGTCACTTCTTGAGCTCCTTGGGTTATTTTTGCCCTAGTACTTAAATATTCTAACCAGATGTGGTCTTTGAATTTCATTTACCTCCTTTGGTCACTCTTGGACATAATATAATTTCTTTATTTCTTGATTTTATACATGTAAGAGGTGCAATAGATCATTGTTGTTCTTAAATAATAACTTGGTTTTCACCCAAAAATCTAAAAATAAAATTCCATATACTATTCAAAATAAATTGTGTAATGCTAAGCTTCAATATCCAATTTATCAATATTTTAATGGTAGCCTTGGTAGTTGTAGCATTCTATTTATTGTATTTTGATTGTGGACTCTGACATCTATGCTACATTTTCTCTTCCAATGGTTTACTCACTAAAATCTATCCTATTTATTATGTTTTTTGGGGTTGTCCACTATGGTTATATTTATAATGGTTTACTATTTTATCTCTAAGTTACTTCTTGAGATCCTTGGGTTATTTTTGCCCCAGTACTTAAATAAACTAAATTTTATTTACCTCCTTTGGTCACTCTTGGACATTATATAATTTATTTATTTCTTGCTTTTATACATGTAATAGGTGCAATAGACCATTGTTGTTCATAAATAATAACTTGGTTTTCATCCAACAATCTAAGAGAAAATATTCCATATATTATTAAAAATAAATTGTGTAATGCTAAGCTTCAAGATCCAATTTGTCAATATTTTGATGGTAGCCTTGGTAGTTGTAGCATTCTATTTATTGTATTTCATTGTGGACTATGAAATATATGCTACATTTTCTCTTCCAATGGTTTACCCACTAAAATCTATCCTATTTATTATGTATTTTGGGTTTGCCCACTGTGGTTATATTTACAATGGTTTACTATTTTATCTCTTAGTTACTTCTTGAGCTCCTTGGGTTCTTTTTCCCTAGTACTTAAATATTCTAACTAGATGTGCTATTTGAATTTCATTTACCTCCTTTGGTCACTCTTAGACATAATATAATTTCTTTCTTGCTTGATTTTATACATGTAAGAGGTGCAATAGATCATTGTTTACGTAAATAATAAGTTGGTTTTCATCCAGTAATCTAAGAGAAAATATTCCATATATTATTCAAGATAAAATGTGTAATGCTAAGCTTCAAGATCCAATTTTTCAATATTTTTATGGTAGCCTTGGTAGTTGTAGCATTCTATTTATTGTATTTTGAATTTGGACTCTAAAATCTATGCTAAATTTTCTCTTCCATAATCATATGAAAGAAAAACAATTATGTCAAATTTCCTTAATGGAATGACCTGAGATAAACTTCACATTGACTAGTGATTCATTATTCTTTGTTTTTGTTGCAATATTATTTGATCATTGATCACAAGGTTAGTCATAAGTGGAGGATTTTCTTATTAATATATTGGAAGGTTAAATATTTTTAACACTCTTTATAATACCTTCATGTGTATATAACATATTTAGAGAAAAAATAACTCTTATCCCTTGGTTTTCCATTAGCGGAATGTGAGACAAAGAAGTCGAGCTCCATGCAATTGAAGATTCTAAGCTTGACCATTCAAATGAAGCAAATAATGAGGTTGGAAAAAAACTTTATGAAGTATGGAAATATCACAATGTAAGTTTTATATTTATGAAACTTCCTTCATTGCTATATCTTTATATATTTTTGCAAGGATATAGCAGATATTTGTCTTTTGTGTGTATCATTGGTTTTTTTCCAGGTTTTTCTATTGGGTGAAAGGTTGATATTAGCATGCAATAGCCTAAGGAGATTTATTTTAATATTGTTTGGGATAATCATCCCAGCTATAGTATTTTATGCTTTAGCAGGGAGAAGATTTGTGGAAACAATTCCATATGGGTTTGCAATTATAGTTATTACAGTTGGTTTCACAACATATGTGAGTATGAACCCTTTATACTTGTTATTTTTTATGGTTGGCCATTTATTCCATTTAATATATTTTGTATTATTTATTTGAAAACTCCTTTTTGGCCTTGCCTATTATGGTCTATTTTCTTTATGTTCCACTTTTATTTTAAATTTCCTCAGGGATCATAGTAGCTAGAGTCCTAGTTTGCATGTCCTATTCACCTGAGGTGGACTCAAAGAGGTGTCCATACAAATGTATAAATCACTAACTACATGTAAGTTAGATTAAATGAGGTGTCAATGCCTAGTTCAGCAGTAGTTTGCAACCCTTCAAATTCATTTTTGTAAATCTATTCATACCTCACTAGTGAAGAGTGTACATGATCAGTTTTAGTAGCCATCTTCTCTTATTTGCTCCTCAAATTTGTGTCTCTAATTTTTAATTTACAATTTTACATAGGATAATGTGTTTTTCAGTTTTTAAAGTAGCAGTTCCACTCCAAGACATGCAAGCATTTTCTATGAAAAACCTTCAGTTCTTCATTAAAATCCACAAGTCACTATATGTAGAAAGACTTCTTCACTACGCTTCAAAACTAAACTATGCATGGAGCATAAAAACATACACCCATAGAATAACAAAGTCTATTGGAACTAGAATTCTAAATTTTTGTGGTCTAGAAAAATCCTATTTAAGAAACACCCACCTTAAATTTCTCTCAACAATCAATCCAAAGCAAAGCAAAATATTGAGTTGATCCAAAGTCAACAAAAGAGTAGTGGATTCAATCCAATTTTGTTTCTTGTGAAGTATAATAGGTGTCAAGGAAAGAAATTTTTTGGTTGTAGGGAATGAGAGTGAGTAAAGCATGTATGCATTACAATGGGCTATGGATAATCTAAATCCCACTACTAGTGATACCCTTGTTCTTTGCCATGTCAAGCAAACTCCTGCTACAGGTTTAGGTATGTGAAACAAACACTGACAACTTATGGAATATAAGTGTGTAATACTGAACATGTTAGAATTAAAAATACTAATGATGGAGGATAATTAAAAATATCACTTTTAAATTTTATGATGTTTGGGATTACATCAAATGCTTTATTTTTAGTATATGGATTGTGAAAATATGAGGTCTTTGAGTATTGTTGTTCCTATAGTATTTATGCTTTTTTGTTTTGTTTTTGAGATTGAATTCTAATGGCTTGGATTGTGGGTACAAAATTATTTATATATATGTGTGTTTTTGTTATATCTTATTTTAATTTTGTTAATTGGATCCAATGGTTTTGGTTGCAAGTATTTTATTTTGTTTTTTAGCTTTGGAAAATAGATATGGTTTTTGATTGTGGGTGTAAATGTTTCATTTTTTTTTTTTTTTTGAATCTGAGTTGTTTTGATTGTGGGTACGGATGTACTTTTTTACCTTTTATTTAATGTATTCAAATGGTTTTAGTTGTGTGTGTAAATGCTTAGTTTTTTTATTTCTTTTTGATTGAATGGATTTGATTTGAATTAAGGGATATGTTTTTATTCCCTTCTTTTTAATGGATTTAAATGGTTCTAGTTCTAGGTCTAAAAAATTTTGTTTACTCCATTGAATTTAAAAGGCTTTTGATTGTGGGTGCAAGATTTTTTTTTAATATTCTCTTCAACATAAAAAATGGGCACTATGTTGGTTTGGATTTAGGTGCCAAGATTTTTTTTAATATTCTCTTCAACATAAAAAATGGGCACTATGTTGGTTTGGATTTAGGTGGCAAGATTTTTTTTAATATTATCTTCAATATAAAAAATGGGCACTATGTTTTTCTTTGATAAGTAAAAGAGTTATATTGCTTAACGGGTTTTAAGGATCCCTAAACCTTAATACAAAATCAGCACTGGTAGCTGTATCATACTAAAGGAAATGCAGGTAAGGATTTTACTAGTAAGGGCCTTAAAGGAAGATGTAGCGTCAGCCTTGGATATTATAATATGATTCCTTATAGACAGATGGTGAGGATGTAGCCTCCAGCTAGAAGCCATATGCAAAAAGAGACAGAACTTTAAATAGGGCACTGTAACCAAAAAGGTGAGTCTATCCACATAGTAGTAGTGAAGACTAGTAGGAGCCTTGTAACCAGCTAAAATAAAGGCCCCATGTAGGGTGGCCGTAAGCATAATAAGTATTATAAGCCAAAAATTAAAAAACAAAAAAGGAAGAGCAGTCAACAAAAAAAGGAGGAAATCAGTCCTCCACTTTGGCTTTGCTTTCTTCCTTCCCATCCTCTTCCTCAGCTTCCTTAGGGTCATCTTATTTTGTTTCAGTATTCACAGTAGCCACGATCACTTCAGTAGGTCCTTCACCCTCTTGACTCCCCTGACCAGTGTAGAAAATCTTGTGAAGCCCCTCCCTGATATCCATGGTGCAGTTCATCATGCAATTCATCATTGTCATGGTGGAAGCAATAATGAAATCCTTGAGTTTCTTGTTCTCCTCTTGGTCATCCTTAATCTCAATCACATTACTCTTGGAGGCCATGTTCTGGATTCTCGTCGATTTTCTCACTGGTTCTTCAACACTGTCAAAAGTAATACTCTTCCTTGCCTTTAATTTGGAGAAGGCTTCAATGGCCTTTTTCTTTTTTTTTAGCTTGGGTCAGGCATTTTGAGGAGGATTTGGGTTTGGCAGGGCTACTAGAAACAGGGTTGGATTTGGGGCTATTGGCCAAAATGTAAGTGTAGATGACTTTAAACATGCCTTGGTGGTGAGGAAGATCATGGTTATTTTTATCTCTATAGGACGATATGGAATGGTTCATGGAATTTAGGAAGAAAAGTGGAATACTCAGAGGATTGATGTCATGAAAGAGACTAACAAAAGCCAAATGATAGATTTTCAGAGATTTGTTAGGGTCATCCACACAGATAAACTCCATAATTGGCTTTATGAAAAATTTACAAGGGATGGTTAGGTTAGTTTTGAAAATGCCAGGGCTTTTGGCCTTTTTGAGGATTTTCTCATTGCCTTTGAAATGCTCCAATTCCACCTCCCAATTATGCTTGTGGCGATGGATAGATCGACCCTCAGGGTTTTGGCTGGTAATGGAGGCAAGCAGGTGGATGTCAACCATAAAATTATGCCCATGAACAGTGACTACCCCATTATCCCAAGATTCAAGGAATGCCATGGTTATGTCAAGGTCATCCCCAGAGAACATATGTAGGAAGGGGAAAAAGCTTCTGTCTTGGAGGATTTTATCAGTCATGATGTCAGACTCATAGATGCTCGGTTCAATATAGTCACTCGACATGGTGGGGGAAAGGGGAATATTGGTAGAATATAGGGATTTATGGGATGAACACAGACATCAACAGAGGTGGGTGGGCAAAGGAAGGATGGTGAGGGCAAAAAAGATAAAGGTTAAAAATGGAATGGGGAGAAATATCTGGAATCAAGGGAGAAAATGACAGGTAGTGAGGTGGATGGGAATACATGTGGAAGAGGCTAGCCCAACCAACAGGGAGTGTTCAGTGGGGATGGGCATTGGAAGCAAGTGAGTGACTAGGAAGGTGGCCAAATGACGACTAAGAGGTTTGGAGGGAAAAACCACAAACCACCGTAGTCTTGGGCCAAAGAAACTCAGGTTACAATGCTCCACATGTGCGATGTTGTTTAATGAGGTGGCCTACTCCATGGATCTGGAGGAAAAAACCACATGCCACAACTTTCTTGCTTTGAAGAAACCCCAGACATGAGACTCCACATGATCAAGATCATTTGGTTATGTGGCCTACTCCTAGATATGCCACATTCAAATTCTGTGGACGTGGAGTATTTTTTCGGTATGAACATGAGAATTCAGATAGGCATTGGAAGAATACCACCTATGAATCAAGGAATTATACCTTCGAATCCACTACCAACAAGTGAAATTATCAGTGGGTATCATGTTTCTAGTGTTGGGAGCCACTTTTTGGGATTTGCACAAGTTGAACAAAAGGTGCCAATGATTAAAAAAATCATTAGAATTCATGCCAAAAAGATTCACCCAATGAAATGGGCACATGAAGTGAGAGGTGATAGGGATTTTATGGATGGATAAGGGGTTGTGGATGATGGTGAGGGCATACACATGGATTTTGATGCAGTGGGTGAAATATGGAAGGTGGAGGCTAAGCTAGTAGTGTTGGTGGGGGTGTCGAGAGACCATGTGAGAATGGTATTCCTACTTCTTGGAAAAGTTTCCCTTTTCTATATAAGAATTGAAAAATGGTGATGTGGATAGGGTGAGGCTGACACGGGTGAATGATTACATTAATCATGAGGAAAAGATTAGCTTAGGACCTTCCTTCCTAGTGGGGAAGGTTTATTTGATGATTTTCTTGGTTGAAAATGGTCTGAATTTCCTTAGGTATTTCATTGTGCAAAATTTGGATAGTAATCATGTTGGCCCCTATATTAGTGACTTGTTGGATTCCTTGAAGGTGTGCTAAAAAATGACTTCCTACATGTTAAGGACAAGGGTCCTTGCTTCCTCAATGTAGTCCTTGACTCTCCAAGACGGGTTGGAATTGGTGTTCTTGAGATAATTGATGATGTTAAGAGAGTCTCCTTCAACTATCAAATTGGTAGTGAGGTATTTGACCAATTGTAAGCCCCTCCACATACTTTTGGCTTCAACGACATGATTTGTCTACTCTCCTAGTCCCTCAGCAAAGGCGAGGATAGGATTTCCTTGATGATTTCTCAGAATGCCTCCTGCTCCAGCCTTACCTGGATTTCCTTTAGCAGCTCCATCAAAATTGAGTTTGGTCCATCCTTGAGGGGGAGGAGTCCAGAATGACTCCAAACGGATAGAATATGGTGGACGAACATCCTCTAAGGATAATCCAAGTTCTTTTCCAAGATCAGACTCAGCTTTGGAAGTAGGTTTGGAAGAAGGGTTAATGAGGAAGGCATTTTCTAGGGTGAAGGCCAAGATTTTGGAAGATATAAGCTTAGGGGCCTTAGGCTTAAGGGAGAAAACTCTATTATTTCTTTCAAGCCAGACTTGCCAGAGGAAATTATGGAGGGATATTTTCTAGAATAATTTGAGGTGAGGATCATGGAAAGGGGTAGGCCAGTGATTGAAGAGGTCTCCTATGGAACAGGGTTTAGCCCATTGAATGTGGAAGGAGTGGAAAATGGAATTAAGGATGGAAGAGGAGAAGGGACAATGGAGAAAGAGGTGGTTGGTGGATTCCAGGGCATCTTCATAATGATGAGGCCTGGAAATGCCTCAATCATAACATGTTTTGAACACTAAAATTGCCTATAAACTCTTATGTTTTATTTGATATGTTAGTTAAGTTGATTCAATATGTTGTATATTAACCATTTTGCATGATCAATGTATTTGGAATATTATATGCTGATTTTTACAGCTTTTTGCATAGTTTTGTGTTCTTTTTGCTATGACTTGCTAAAATGGGATATGCTTAGAATAATAGCAGCATTTCACTAATCATGTTTTGATTTGTCTCAAGCATTTATTTCACCTAAATCTGGCAACAGTGCAAGCAAACTGTTGTTGTGTAGCAAAATCTGGTCTTTCCCATGTAAATTCCAGCCAACTGTCCATAAATAGCAAGGCATGGAATTCACATGTGGAAAGAGATGAAGACCATTGGAATTTGATCTTAGGAGATAACCCACCTGAGAGATGCAGAAGAAATCACTGGAAAAGCACACATTTGTTCATTTCGAAGTATCTTTGGAATGAACAGATATCTTCGAAATGAGAGAACACAACGTCTTCGAAATGAGCGGATCTTCAGAATGAAGAATGCATTATCTTCAAAATGAGTGGATCTTCAAAATGAGAATTGTAGTATCTTTAGAATGAGAATTGTCGAATGAGCGATCTTCAAAATGAGAATTGCATTGTCTTCGAAATGAAGCCACTTATCTCCGAAATGAAAATAGAATGTGCTTTGACTTGTTGACCGATTTCTGAAGCTGGAAAAAGGGAAATAAAGGTCAAAAAAGGTAAAGGAAAAGATCTTCCATCTGTCTTTGCCGTCATTGCCGACCAAAGCCATCATTAATGGAAAGATCAAAGAATAAACCCAGGATTTGTTGCAGCATAGTAGGATTAGATCTTTTGAAATATCCACAGTTTGTAATTAGATCATAGGACATCTATAAATATTGCTCCCATTCAGGTTGAGCCTAGTAGGTAGTAAGTAGTGAGAAAAGAGTAAGGAAGCTAGGAGAAAGCAGAAAGTAGAGAAAATAAGTAGAATTTGACTGTTACAGTCCTGTAACAGGTTTTTAGCAGAATTATTGTAATCATGTTCTTTAATCAATAAAGTGCACCAGTTCTATTTCATATTGCTTGTAAATGAGTGTGATTAAGATCTAGAGAGAGAGAGACTCATACCTTCTTCTGGACAAGGAGGCTGGCCACTTCTAGACCTAGGAGGAGGACTAACAATAGGTTTTTATTCTGATTTTGTTATAGTAGAATGAGTTGTAGAACTTGTTATTTCAATTGCTTGTAAACAGCTGACAATATCTACAGTCTTAGTTTATTTATGCTTAGATTAATCTTGTGCTTAATGTTTTAGCTGTAATATTTACTTTCAACAAAGCTTCCATTTTATTTTAGACTGTTATTTCCAGAATTTGTTGTTTTCTGTAATTTCTTGCATTTTGTGTTTTGTTGTCAACCCCTACATAGAAGATTGACAACCTTCTATTACAGAGTCTTGACAGGGTTTTATTTTCAATGCTATAATTAGATTTCCATTGCTGCAAAAGTAAATAGATTTCCTTTCTGCAATTAGAATCAGACTTTCAATTCTGCAACTATTATTTCTGCAACATAATTAGGTCTCATTCTACAATTGTAAATCAGGATTTCATTTCTATAGTTAATGATTAGTTTCCATTTCTGCAATTAGATTAAGGTTTAATTTATGCAATTAGAGATAGGAATGTCCTAAAACCCCCCACACAACCGGTTCCACCAATAAGACCTGTTGCTCTAGATTGACCTAAGTTATAGTTGTTTCACTTCTTCTTCCATAGATAGCCTTGTACACAGCCCTGGATTGACAAATTCATTGAGAATTAATGATGGTATAATGACTACGCATCATTTTGGTGCCATTGTCGGGGAATAGTGTTGCCAGAAAAAAACAAATAGTCCAATAGCTGTAATCAGACTAAACTATAAAAATTTAGGATAAAATCTGGATACAACAGCTGAGTAAGGTAACAACTATTGATTTAATTTATGTCACTCAAGAGTAAACATGAATGAGTAAGTCTAGGGATGAAAAAGGTAGAACTACCCCAAAGGATCCCTGGCTTGTTCCATTAAGGAGATCTTCACGCCTAAGGGGTGAATCACCTGTGTTTGAACTACCAGAAAGATTGATAGAAAAATCACCAGTCTCACCATCATTAGAACATTTTGAGAAAGGAAAATCACCAATTTTATCATCATCAGAATATCCTAAGGAAGAAAATTCATCAGACTCATCATCAACAGAGAGGCTTGGACCTCTTGAGAGAACAATTTGGAAAGCTTTAACTTCTCCCAACAAACAGGAAACTATGGCAGAAGGAGGCAATATAGATGGCCAACATGGCTATGTCCATAATGAAGGAGATGATCAGGATATGCCCCAACCTTCCGGAACATTTGAATATCCTATCCGTCTGAATCCAACACAAAACTCTCCCATGAAAACCATTTCACCTTCAGTACTTCCAACCTTCCGAGGTGTTGTATCTGAAGATCCTGATCAGTTTTTGTTTGAGTTCAAGGTAGTGTGTCAGACCTATGATTATATAAATGACAATCAAAAACTTAAGGTTTTTCCCTCAACACTCAAGGATGCAGCATTACGCTGGTTCATGAGCTTAGAGCCAAATTCCATAAGAACCTGGGATCAAATGGAAACTGTGTTTTTAGATAAATATCAAGAGTATTGTCATGTAAGGAATAGAAAAGATGAGTTATTCAGAATTAAGCAAGAAGATGATGAAACATTGGAAGATTATCTTGATAGGTTCTCCTTTGTTCAAAGGAGATGTGGACTTGTAGAACCAGAATTATGTAAAACCATATTTTTGAGAGGATTGCAAGATGAATCCAGAGAAGTTCTGGATTTGATGGGAAAAGGGGATGTAACCACTCTCAGTAATGATGAAATTGTGGATCTCTATAGGAATTACTCTCGCACTAAGCAGAGAAGAAGAAAAATCCACACAAATGGCACTGATGTGAAGGACCTGATAGAGGAACTTGCAAATTTCAAAACTGATATTCTAGTGCACCTAAACACTACTTTGGGGGAAATGTCTGCAAAAGCAAAAAACATAGAACCTTTGGCAATTTATTGCCCAAGATGTAGAAATAAACATGCTTTGCAGGAATGTCCTTTGAATAAAACATCTATCTCAGCCATTTGTAGTATCTCTTCAAAAAGGCATTCAACTGATCAATGCCACCTGCTACCACAACTCAAAACTGTGTTAGAAAATCAGACTGAGGAACTCAACTATATTGGACCAAAACAAGGGGGAAATTTCTCTCAATACCAAAATCCCCCTCATTTTCCTACAAATTGGGGGCATAATCCTGGTACTATGCCTTGGGGACAACCAGAACCACCCCAACATCCTTGGAATAATCCTCAATGGACAAATTCCCAAGAATGGCCACAAGCAAATTGGAGTAACCCAGCCTGGAATCCAAATCAAAACAACCCCTCATGGAATCAAAACAACCCATCTTGGAATCAAAACAATCCAGCCTAGAATCAAAATCAGACTAATCCACATTGGATGCAAAACCAACCATAGTGGAGTCAACAATACCAATCCTATCCAAGGCAACAAAGGAATCAAGGTCAAACTCAGCATTTGTTGCCTGCACCTAATCAAAATTTTCAAGAAAAATAGCAGCAAACACAACAAGTGAAACAACCTCAACTGCCAACTCAACCAGTCACTAATCCAAACAACATGAGACAGACACCTCCTGTCTATGTGGTCAAGTCGAAGAAAATGTTGAAATTAATGTTCTTGATTGTAGTAACATCCAACTTCGTTCAAGAAAAGTTGTACCTGAACCAGTTTCAAATGAAATCAAAGAAAATGAAGAGCAAGAATCGTCAGAACCAGAAGAAAAATTGGAACCAGTTAAAATCCAACCAACAATAGAGAAAGAGAAAAAAATAGAACCACAGATAGAACAATTACCAAGGATAGTTCCATATCCTGAAAGATTCAATGCAATACCAAAAAATTCTGAGTCAGAACTGGTCAAAGAACTCAAAAAGTTAACTATATCATTGCCCTTATTGCAAGCCATTAAGGAAATACCAGAGATTAACAGTACTATCCAAAATTTGTGCATTAAAAGAGCAGGAAGAAAAAAGAAAGCATTTCCCAAGACTGTTCAGGTTGAAGGGAAGATAGCTGATCTCTTATCTGGAAAACTAGTACCTCCAAAGTATAGTGACCCAGGAAGTCCAGTTATCATAGTTACCATAGGTTCAATACCAATATCAAATGTTTTAGTAGATCTAGGAGCTGCAATAAACGTCATGACCAAGGATACAATGAAACAATTACAGCTCAAACATCTCAGCCCCACATTTATAGTTTTAGAAATGGTTGATAGGTCAGTTTGCAAAACCCGAAGGTATCATTGAAGATGTCCCTATAGAAGTTTCTTCTTGGGAATTCCCTACAGATTTTTTGGTTTTACAACCAAGAAATTCAGCACATGGATATCCCATTATTTTGGGAAGACCTTGGCTTGCAATTGCAGCAGCCTTCATAGACTGCAGATCTGGAAATATGACTATTTCAAATGGTATTGATCTGAAACAGATTTCTTTATATCCTCCTGCAAAACCATCTAGCAAATTTTTAGGTCAGTTATGGTTTTCTGACTCAGATGAAGAACCAGAAGAGGTCATTTCTACACTAGCTACCTTAGTAGTAAGAGAACACACAGAAGACCTCAGTGACACAAAAAATTTAGAAAATGAAACAATCCTGATGAATGTTCTGCATGAACAAGGTTTAGAAGGGGAAGCAACAAATATCCAACAGATGTTAAGTAATGAGGAGAATCAAAAATCTGAAGATGAACCATCTATACTATCACAGGGAAACTCTGTTTCACTACCACATGGATGGCACCATCATCTGATTTTTCCTTCTCACTGTTCCATACAAGATATGCTTCCCTCAAGCAACAATAAAATAGAAACTGCTTCTCTTCTCCCATCTCAAGCAATGTCCTCTTAATCCCCTAATCACCAGGTATGAAGGAGTGAATTCAGTCCTTCTAAATACAAAACAAATAGAAGTCCAGCCAGGCAAATTTTTGAACATTTACAGCCAGCTTACTAGGGAAGAGGAAGAAAAATTGATAGTTGTCTTGCAGAAGCATGTTCATGCTTTTGCTTGGAACTATAAAGATATGTCAGGAGTTCATCCCGATATATGTACCCACAGAATCTATACTGAAGAAGTCAAGCCAGCTTAGACAACCCCAGAGAAGATTGAATCCTGCCTTAAGAGATATTGTGAAAGAAGAAATTGAAAAACTTCTGGAAGTAGGATTCATTTACCCAATTTCTGATAGCCAATGGGTTTCTCCATTGGTAATAGTTCCTAAGAAAAATGGAAAAATGAGAGTATGTGTAGACTATAGAGAGTTGAATAAGGTGACATACAAAGACCATTTTCCATTACCTTTCATAGATCAGGTGTTAGATACTCTTGCTAGGAAAAAGATACTTTTGTTTTCTTGATGGATTTAGTGGATATAATCAAATTCAGATTGCACCTGAAGATCAAGAGAAAACAACTTTTACATGTCCATGGGGAACATTTGCCTATAGGGTTTTACCTTTTGGTTTGTGTAATGCCCCAACAACTTTTCAGCGAGCAATCCTAGCAATTTTTGCTGATCTGACCACCAAAAGTGTTGAAATATACATGGATGATTTCACAGGATGTGGACAGACTTTTGATTTTACATTGGAAAATCTTGACAAAGTCTTAACTCACTATGAAACATACCAGCTTATCCTTGAATCCAGAAAAATGCTTCATGATGATGAAGGAAGGGATAGTTCTTGGTCATCACATCTCTCCTGAAGGGATCCAAGTTGATCCAAAGAAGGTGGAAATTATCAAGAATCTCCTTCCTCCTAAAACTCAGACTAATGTCAGAAGCTTCCTAGGACACATTGGTTTTTACCGCAGGTTTATTCCCAACTTTAGTACAATAGCCAGTCCTATGTTTGCCCTATTGACTAAAGATTCTGAATTCTCCTGGACTGCAAAGTGTCAGGAAGCATTTGAAGCTCTGAAAGAGAAATTAATAACTCCACCTGTGCTCAGAGGACCTAATTGGACATTACCATTTCACATACAGACCGATGCCTCCAATACAAGCAATTGGAGCAGCATTAGGACAAATTGACAATGGTGAACACTATACCATCTACAACATTAGCAAGAACTTGACAGGAGCCGAGAAAAATTATACAACAACTGAGAAGGAATTCCTAGCAGTAGTTTATGCCATCAACAAATTCAGGCATTATATCACAGGTTATCAAATATTTATTCACACAGATCATACAACCATTAAGTATTTGATGAATAAACCTATGGTAAGTGCAAGAATTATTCGTTGGTTGTTGTTGCTGCAAGAATTTGATATCACTATAATCAACAAACCAGGGAAAGCTAATGTTGTGGCAGATTTCTTGTCCAGGTTGCAGAACACAGATGAAGGGGAATTAGTTGATGACACTTTTCCTGATGAAAAACTATTTGCTATATCAGTCCAATCACCTTGGTTTGCAGATATAGCCAATTATTTGGTCACAGGGAAAGTTCCTCCACATTTCACTTCAAAACAGAAAAAACAATTGATCAAACAGAGTTCTTCTTTTGAATGGATTAAGGGTATGCTTTTTAAGTGCAGTCCTGACCATGTGTTACGTAGGTGCATCCAAAAGGATGAAGTGTATGATATCCTTAGAGCTTGTCATGATGAACCCTCAGGTGGACACTATTCTGTAAAAAGCACAATTAGGAAAATCTTAGGGACAGGATATTATTGGCCATCTCTTCACAAGGATGTGAAAAAGTACATCAGGCATTGTGATGCATGCCAAAGAATGGGGAAACCCACTCATACAAATGAGATGCCACTACAGCCTCAAATGGTTTTAGAACCATTTGAGAGGTGGGGGCTTGATTTTGTAGGACCTATTGATCCACCTTCTCAAGGAAAGGTGCATATTCTAGTATGCACTGATTACCCGACAAAGTGGGTAGAGGTGCGTGCTTTCAAACATGCTCGTGAAGAGAAGGTCGCTGATTTCTTGTATACTCAGATTTTTTAGAGATTTGGAGCTCCACGGTCTATCACCACAGACCAAGGACCCCAATTTGCATCCAAAGTCATAAAGGCATTTACAGAATTGTATGAAATCAAACATAGGAAATCATCACCTTACCACCCACAAGCAAATGGCCAGGTTGAGGTAACAAACAGGGAACTAGAACGCATCTTGACAAAAATAGTAGCTTTTCATAGGAGAAATTGGCTAGATAAATTACCTGAAGCAGTTTGGGCCTACAATACTACTTGGAAGTCCACTACTGGATTCACACCTTATGAACTAGTCTTTGGTAAAAAGCCTCTCTTACCTATTGAATTTGAGCTACTAACATTGCGCACAACACTGGAAATTGGAATTGAATTGTCGCAGGCACAGACAGACAGGATTCTATAGCTGAATGCATTGGATGAACTTAGATTGGATGCTCTGCACCAAACTGAGGTAATTCAAGAGCAGAGGAAGTTGTGGCATGACAGTCACATTCAGTAGAGGAAACTTCAACAAGGAGATTGGGCTTTACTGTTTGATTCTCGCTATGAAGACTTCCCTGGAAAACTGAGAACTAGATGGTTGGGACCTTACTGGATTGAAGAGGTATTTGACAATGGAGCAGCTCGTCTATCTCCTATTGATGGATCACAAAGAAAGTTGGTAGTAAATGGACATCGCCTGAGGGTGTACCATACACCTCTGACTAAAGAAGAATTCTTGCAGCAACTTGATAGTTTGGATACACAACAGGTGGAAGAGATTCCCTCTTCCACTTCAAAACAATCAGCATGATCATGGATTTCAAGAAAAAGCAGAAAATACAAAAAAATAAAAAAAATAGAAAACAAAAAGATGAATAAATTCTGAGTATGAATTCCTTCATGGGCATGGTTTCAGGGGAAATCATGAAATTCCTTCATGGGCATAGTCAGAATCAAAAAAAAAAAAAAAAAGAGAGAAAAGGAGAGGTAAAAAAAAAAAAAAAAGGAAAATCAAGAAAAAAAGAGAGAAAAATGAATAACTCAGTAGTGAAAACCTTTTTAAGGCACTACTAAGTTGGTATGCATGAAAACCAGTTTTCGGCATGCATAACCTTGAGAAATTTCTGAACCATCATTGTACAAATTCACCAAGTGCACTTGTTTTGAAATGTTGCAGAAAATCTCAAGCAGAACATCAACAAAGGCAGTCATTCTTCAAAACTGGCATTAACTATTTTTATCAGGTATATATTTCTTACATTTCTTCATTGTAAAATGATTGGTGTATAGTATATGACAATTAACCATTAGCATAAAAGGTATTCATAAGAGTTGGCATACTTAAAACATGTTTTGAAAATGAAAATATTGATTTCTGCCTAATCTTCGAACAAGAATGCCAAACACAGTGCCTGCTGTATTATCTTCGGATTGAAATTGTCTTCGGAATGACAGCAGAATGAATGTTGCAATTTGTCTTCGAAAGAAGCTTTGTCTTCGAAATGACAACTTGTTGCATCATCTTCGGAATGAAGATCTGTCTTCGAAATGAAGATCTGTCTTCGAAATGAAGATCTATCTTCGAAATGAAGATCTGTCTTCAGAATGACGATTTACCTTCGCAATAATAGCCTGATCTTCGAAATGAGGATTGATCTTCAGAATGAGGATTAATCTTCGAAATGAAGATTTAAAATTTGCAAAGAAGACTTGTCTTCGAAATGAAGGCCTGTCTTCGAATGAAATTATAATCTTCGAAAAGAGCATTTCCACATGGCATCCAAGAAAGACAAGGTACGACAAAATCAAATTCTTTTAGCTGCATACGATAAAAAGGAACACGTGTCAGCAAGGATATGGTTTATTTTGCATGGTACTAGAATCAAGGAAGACATGGTTTATTTTGCACGTGAGAATCTATGGACTAAACAAAAAAATTAAAACCGAATGAGGTGGATCTGACGGCAAGGACGTCCATGCAATCATTGATGGATAGGTGTTCGATGCAATAGTAGAAATGCGTGCCACCTTTCTTTTCGAAGACGTGTTTGCGAAGTACAGTGCTCAGGTTACGGTTCATTCTGAAGAAGAAGACGAGAAATAGGGCAAGCGAAGATTTCGAACTAAACCCTGCAAATCTGCAACATAAAAAACCAGAGATCCAGCAGAGGAATAGCAGCAGTAGTGAATGGTTTTTAAACAGAAAATATGGGGCGAAAGATCAGAATGGAACCAGCAGATACCACCTACCTCCGAGAAAATCTGGCAGTCCTGTAGATTTTTGAAGATGGAGGGCTTATGCCATTTTTGGATAAGTTTAATGGGTCCTCTGAAGATTTGGCTGGCATGTTCGCCCATACATTTAGAAACAACCGAGCACATGTTAACGACATGACTATTGAGGTAACCCCTAAAATTTTAAGTCAGATTAATGAGCTGCCATTAGAAGGGATTTCAATTTCTAGATCTGGCAAGAATACATTGGCAAATGTAGTTAATCAATTTGTAGAAGAAAATGATAGAGAGCCAGAATATTTAACCCATAACAACACATGCAAAGGGTTAAAAAGGGCCAGCCTACAAGAACCCTGGGATGAAGTAGCCACCTGGGTAATTAAATTCCTAACCTGTGAAGGGCAGTATGTGCTGTTGTCAGGGCATCATCTACGAATTTTGAACCATCTCAGACATGGTGAGCAACAACCAGAAGTTAGGGTAAATCTTCCCCTATATCTGTATCAAGAATTAAAAAACATGGCAAAGAGATATCAGGAGGGTAAAGGAAGCCTTCGCCATCATGGCCTCATCAAACTAGTTTGCCAACACCATTTTAGAGGAAACCCTAGGAGTTTTGATAGGTTTTACTCTACCCTAAACGATGTCATTTTTAGGGATGAAGATGAGGAAGAAGAAGAACCAGATGTTTTGACATTGTTGCAGAAGAAGAAATAGCTACTGCAAAAGCTACTGCAGAAGATGAAACAGAAATTGCCATAGAAGCTGTTACAGAACCACACCCAGCAGCAACAACAAAAAACCTTGCTCCTGAACCCTCAACTTCACGAACCAAGAAACAAAGAAAAAGAGGATCTAGAACTGGTAGCAGAATAGAAAAACAAAAGAAGGTTCATTTTTTTGGAGTGACTACTGATTTGACAGAACAAGAAATAACAAAGGAAACAGAGGCATCTGAAACTGTCCCCACAACCCCTGCTGACACCAGGAAATAGAGCAAAAAGAAGAAGTTTGCATCTGGAACTAGGAGGTCCACCAGAATCCATTTGAAAGAAATAGCAGAACAGGTTATGGAGGAAGAAGAAGGACAAAGCAGCCCAGATGTCACAGAAATACAACCAGCCTCTGAAAATTTTCTAGAATTCCTTGAACATATAGCTGAGGCAGAAACTAGGCAGGATAATTTGGAGGAGGCTACAGTTCAACAGGCTACAGATATGGTGGATACAATTATAAGCAGTTTCATAGAACCTGTTGAACAAGAGCAAATTGTTGCAGAAGAAGAGATAATGGTTGAACAACCAACTGCAGCTGATCTGTCTACATCAGATTCTGAGGTAGAAACAGAAGTGGAAGACATCACAGAGCAGCTGAGGGCAGCAAGAAGTGTTGTCAGAACACAAACCAAGTGGATTGAGGAGAAAGAAAGCATCATTGAGATACAAGAAAGAAAAATTGTAGAGTTACAGCAGGAAGTGGCAGCATTAAGAAGAATGTTGTCACAGTCTGAAAAATAGCCAACTGTATCCATTGATGAAGACAATTTGGCTCAATTGCTTCTGGGTCTATCAAGGGCAGATGACTCTATTGAGACAGACATGGGTGTTCATTCTGAAGCATTGCCTTCTCATTTTGAAGATGCTTCAAAAATGGCAAAGAGCATAACAAAAAATACTGGAGATGAGCCACCAACACAAGAACAGTCCCAGCAGCAAGAAAATGTTCAAGTAAGTACTCCTATTGAGGTCCCTGTATTTCAAACTGTTATACTTTCAGCAGATAAGGGGGTACAAGTGGAATTACTATCTGATGACAACCCAATAGAAATAGCAAATAAGGGGGTACAGGTAGAATTATTGGTAGATAATCAACCAGTAGAAGTGGCAGAAAAAGGAGTTCAGGTAGATCTATTGCCTAGGATCCCCCTGTAGTCAGACCACCTAATACTGTGTCTCTAGAGCAATATAATGCAGACATAGCCAATTGGATGATTAGATATGAGCAGCTTGCCACTAAGACTGAGAAATTCAAATTGGAAAGGAAACAACTAGAGGCAAAAGAAACAGAAAACCAAGCATTAAAAGAAAAGGTGTCTGACTTATGCCAAATTGCTGAATTTTTAGTTCAATTTAGATGACCAACCAGATTTTATAGCCTTATTTTGAAGGAGAAATACCTCAGATGGCAGGTCATGAGGATTAGTTCAAACCTCCCATATAAATTGGACACAACTATAGATTTCTTGGAGGCATATTTTGACAGCCCCATAGAACAAAAAAATCTCCTATGTGAACTATTTTTGCATAGCTTCTTCATTCCAGAGGAAGTAGAGTTTCATCCTCAAATCTACATTGGAGATGTTCAGCTGAGAGCATTTATGTCTACTTTGTAGAATCAGCTTTACTGGGATCAAGAGAAAAAGCAGAATAAAGAGATTGAAACAAGGGCTGAATTGTTAGTCAGAGCAATCCAGCCAAACCACCCAGTTATCACCAGACAACACTTCTCAATGATGAACAGGGATGATGTAAAGAGGATGTACTTGAACAACTTAAGGGACTGTGTGGCTAGATTCAAAAAATTTTGTGATCATAATTTTTTCCCAGCATTGTCAGTGTGCAAAAACAGATGGGCTGAACTTTCCATGTCTTTGCGGAAAAGAGAACCCATCTCCCCCATCAACTTAGAATGGTCCAGAAGAAGAGCAGAAGGTGTAATCCAGCTGATTGAAATCATGCAACATAACTGGATAGGTCTTAGGTTTAGGCCTCCAACCATCATTACTCCAGTTCCATTCTACTTTGAGGAAGATGCCCAACCTGATGAACAGTTTGAAGACTGGCTCGTAAACATTCAAGAAAATAGGGGGTATTATATAGGCAAGAAATTATTCTACAGGTCATGGAATCTAAACATGGACATATGTGATTCCATAGCCCAACAGAATGCATGAGGGCATGCATTAATATAAGTTGGGGGAAAATGATGAGGCCTGGAAATGCCTCAATCATAACATGTTTTGAACACTAAAATTGCCTATAAACTCTTATGTTTTATCTCGATATGTTAGTTAAGTTGATTCAATATGTTGTATATTAACCATTTTGCATGATCAATGTATTTGGAATATTATATGCTGATTTTTACAGCTTTTTGCATAGTTTTGTGTTCTTTTTGCTATGACTTGCTAAAATGGGATATGCTTAGAATAATAGCAGCATTTCACTAATCATGTTTTGATTTGTCTCAAGCATTTATTTCACCTAAATTTGGCAACAGTGCAAGCAAACTGTTGTTGTGCAACAAAAATTGGTCTTTCCCATGTAAATTCTAGCCAGCTGTCCATAAATAGCAAGGCATGGAATTCACATGTGGAAAGAGATGAAGACCATTGGAATTTGATCTTAGGAGATAACCCACCTGAGAGATGCAGAAGAAATCATTGGAAAAGCACACATTTGTTCATTCTGAAGTATCTTCGGAATGAACAGATATCTTCGGAATGAGAGAACACAACGTCTTCGAAATGAGCGGATCTTCAGAATGAAGAATGCATTATCTTCGGAATGAGCGGATCTTCGGAATGAGAATTGCAGTATCTTCGGAATGAGAATTGCAGTATCTTCAAAATGAGCGATCTTCGGAATGAGAATTGCATTGTCTTCGGAATGAAGCCACTTATCTTCGAAATGAAAATAGAATGTGCTTTGACTTGTTGACCGATTTTTGAAGCTGGAAAAAGGGAAATAAAGGTCGAAAAAGGTAAAGGAAAAGATCTTCCATCTGTCTTTGCCGTCATTGCCGACCAAAGCCATCATTAATGGAAAGATCAAAGAATAAACCCAGGATTTGTTGCAGCATAGTAGGATTAGATCTTTTGAAATATCCACAGTTTGTAATTAGATCATAGGACAACTATAAATATTGCTCCCATTCAGGTTGAGCCTAGTAGGTAGTAAGTAGTGAGAAAAGAGTAAGGAAGCTAGGAGAAAGCAGAAAGTAGAGAAAATAAGTAGAATTTGACTGTTACAGTCCTGTAACAGGTTTTTCAACAGAATTATTGTAATCATGTTCTTTAATCAATAAAGTGCACCAGTTCTATTTCATATTGCTTGTAAATGAGTGTGATTAAGATCTAGAGAGAGAGAGACTCATACCTTCTTCTGGACAAGGAGGTTGGCCACTTCCAGACCTAGGAGGAGGACTAACAACAAGTTTTTATTCTGATTTTGTTATAGCAGAATGAGTTGTAGAACTTGTTATTTCAATTGCTTGTAAATAGCTGACAATATCTGTAGTCTTAGTTTATTTATGCTTAGATTAATCTTGTGCTTAATGTTTTAGCTGTAATATTTACTTTCAACAAAGCTTCCATTTTATTTCAGACTGTTATTTCTAGAATTTGTTGTTTTTTGTAATTTCTTGCATTTTGTGTTTTGTTGTCAACCCCTGCACAGAAGATTGACAACCTTCTGTTATAGAGTCTTGACAGGGTTTTATTTTCCATGCTATAATTAGATTTCCATTGCTGCAAAAGTAAATAGATTTCCTTTCTGCAATTAGAATCAGACTTTCAATTCTGCAACTGTTATTTTTGCAACATAATTAGGTCTCATTCTGCAATTGTAAATCAGGATTTCATTTCTGTAGTTAATGATTAGTTTCCATTTCTGCAATTAGATTAAGGTTTAATTTATGCAATTAGAGATAGGAATGTCCTAAAACCCCCCACACAACCGGTTCCACCAATAAGACCTGTTGCTCTAGATTGACCTAAGTTATAGTTGTTTCACTTCTTCCGTAGATAGCCTTGTACACAACCCTGGATTGACAAATTCATTGAGAATTAATGATGGTATAACGACTACGCATCACATAGAGGTAGCATCTATTTGGGATGGGCATTCCTTTTTTTATAATATTATCAATAGTAAGAATTTTCTCTTGGATGGCAAGCCAAGAGAAGAAGGAGACCTTAGAGATGAGATGCTTGATCCAAACATGCTTGAAAGGTAAAAAAATTTCCGAGGTAGGCTAATTTGACTAATAATTTTCCACTTTCGGTGTGCTCCTATATGAGCTGATTAGAGGGCTTGGATGAGGGGATAATGGTGGATGAGAGGAGATAGTTTAGCAGGTTGGACTCAAGAGTAAAGGTAGGACAAACAATCATAGTCCAAGTAGGAAGTTTGCTCAGGGTTATAAAATTAGAAACCTTATGTCCTATCCTTGAATCAGTAAAAGGCTTAAGTTTGGACAGAATAGGATCATTAAGGAGGGGTTCTTGCCTTATCTAGTTATCATTCTAGAAATTGATGCTTCCTCCATCTCCTAGTTTCCACCTCAGACCTTTCTTGATTAGGGGCCTAGTACTCTTGATGGAATTCCAAAATGTTGATCCTCTGTTGGGGATGTCATCATTGAAGAAATCACCATTCTGAAGATACTTCCTCTTGGTAATTGAGATCCATGCAGCATTATATTTGGAGGCCAGTCTCCAGGATTGCTTGGCAATTAGAGCAGTGTTGAGAGTATGAATTCTTCTGAGGCATGTTCCTCCTTTGATTTTAGGTCTACACACTTTATCCCAGGCCACAAGATGAAATATTTGTTTATTTTTAGCTCTGGTCCATAGAAAGTTTTTTGAATTTGCTCTATTCTTGAGGAGACCATGGCTAGGGCCCTAAAAATAGATAAGAAGTAAACATGGATGCTTTGGAGGATAGCAATGGTGAGGGTGTGTTTGGAAGCCTGGGATAAGAGATTTCCTTTCCACCCTACAAGTCTTTTCTAGATACGCTCAATAACATTATGCCACATTGAAGCTGCAGGTTGGCCATAGAATAGAGGAATTCCAAGGTAGGTAGATGGATTCTTGTAATTTTGATCTATTTGTGCATGGGAGTGTTTAGTAAATATAATTTTATTATGTTGAAATTGACTTTCTAGCCAGCAGCTACTTCATAGACTTGGAGGATGTATTTGATGAAGTCTACTTCAATAACTAATGCTTTTGTGCACAAGATGGTGTCATCCACGAATTGTTGATGTGATACTGTAGTGGTCTGAGATGAAGCCTTGATTCTAGATAGCAGGCCATTTCTACATGCAGCCTAGATGGTTCTGCCTAAGGCTTCTGCAAGGATAACAAAGAGCATTGGAGATATGGGGTCTCCCTGTCTAAGCCCTCTGCTACTTTGGAAATAACCTACAATGGATCCATTTATGAGAATAAAAAACCAAGATGAGGATATACAATTGTGGATGAGATCAATCCATTGAGGATGGAAGCCAAATTTGTGAAGGATGGCTAAGAGGAAATTCCAGTTCACTCTATCGTAAGCTTTATTCATGTCAAGTTTGAGGACACAGGTAGGATTTTTGGTCTTAGAGGCTGAGTGGAGGGCTTCATGAATGGATATGACTCCATCGAGGATAGACCTACCCTAGACAAAAATTCCTTGACAAGGGTCAATTATGGATGGAAAAATGGTTTTCATTTTGGTAGCCAAGATTTTGGTAAGAATTTTATAGACAACATTACAGAGGTTGATGGGTCTGAAGTTAGCTAAGGACTTGGCCATTGGATTTTTGGGAATGAGGGCTATGAATGTGGAATTGAACCTGCACAATATCCTTTTGGTAGATTGGAAATATTTGACTGTGGAATAGACATCAAGGCCAACAATATCCTAGAAGGTCTGGAAGAAGCATGGGGGGAAGCCATCAGGACCCGGAGCTTTGTCAGGACTCATGGAGAACATGGCGAATTTGATTTCTTCATCCTAAAAAGAGGCAATGAGGGATGAATTGGCCAAGTCAGATATGGATTTAGGAGGAATGTGATGGAGTAAAGCCTCCTGGGCTAGGGCTGAGTAGGAATTATCATCCTCTAGAAAATTAGAAAAGTAAGAACTGGCTACATTCCTAATTTCCTTAATGTTTGTGGTGATATTGCCATCTTCTTTGGTTAATTCCTTGATTTTGTTGTTGCTTCTATTACAGAGTGTGGCTACATGAAATAATTTGGTGTTGGAATCCCATTATTTGAGCCAAAGGGCTCTCAAATTTTATTGCCATAAATTTTCCTCACGGGTGAGGACATTATGGTATTCTGCAAGGACTTTCTTTTCTTCGATTCTGGTTTGGGCATCTGGCTCCCTATTTTGGAATTTGGCCTCGATTTGATCTAGTATTTCCTTTAGAGATCTCTTATTGGTGAATATATTATAAAAAACCTCCTTGTTCTAAATCCTATTTTGGTTTGGATTTAGGTACCAAGATTTTTTTTAATATTCTCTTCAACATCAAAAATGGGCACTATGTTGGTTTGGATTTAGGTGCTCCTTTGATTGAGTGCTATGTTATTTCAGTTGAGGTAAACCATTACTGAGTGCTATGTTATTTTAGCTGAGGTATTATTTATATTTTATTTTTATATGAGACCCTAAGAGGGTGATTTTAAACTTCCCTCTTAGTTGTAAGAGGATAGTTTTAAACCACTATCTTAGGGTGACCTAAGATGATGGTTTAAAATAGTCCTCTTAGGCCTAAGAGGTCTTAACTCTAATAAGGTTGTTTTAAACCACCCTCTTAGTCCTAAGAGGGTGGTTACTAACCACCCTTGTAGCCCTAAGAGGGTGTTTTTAAACCACCCTCTTAGACCCTAAGAGGGCAACTTTTTGAGGTGGTTTTTAGCCATCGTCGTATGACATAAAATTTTTATGATATCCTCATAGATAGTGGCTGAATAACCACCCTTGAAGACATTTAAGGGTGGTTAAAAACCAAAATTAGAGCCCTTTTTGGTGTAGTTATAGGAGCATGACCCCTTGATAAAGTACCCAACATTCAATAAAAAATTAGACTAAACACCTAAGAAGTCAACAAAGGCCAAAAGAATAACCCCTTTATAATTTCTAATGATTCCTCTAGCCCCTATGGTGCTTGGGTTACCCTTAGTCACCCAATAAAAGTTTAAGTTTATCCAAAAATGATATGGAGGCTACCATTTGATAAGATCTCTAGGATTGGGGGTGGGTAGATTGTAAATACCTTCTAGATTTAGGATACCCAGCTAGCTGGTAAGCTTACCTTCACTATGGGACCATTTATCATATTTGATAGGGATTATAGAAATATTTTCTTTCAAGGAATTGAAAATTTTAGCTTCCACATGCAAGGGATCCTTTTTAACATTCCTGAAGGCTCTATTTTTTCTTTCATTCCAAATACCCCAAAGAAAATGAGGCAAATAGAAATACCAACAATTTCTAAGCAAAAGATTATGGAAGGGGGCAACCCATTGCAAACATAGGTCCAAAATGTTATTAGGCATGACCCAAGTAACATTGAATTTGATGAGAAGAATATGGATAACTTCTAAGGAGAAGGGACACTCAAGAAATAAATTATTAGCATTCTCCCAAGTAGCTTCACATAGATAACACCTATTCAAAATGGGTAAGCCTCTTTTGTGAAGGTTTTCAATAGTAAGGATTTTGTTCTAGGCGACCAACCAAAAGAAGAAATTAAATTTAGGTATGAGGTGTTTGAACCATATCTTACTAGCTAGAAACCAGTCCTCTTCCTCATAAAACTAAAGAAAGTAAGCAGATTTAACTATGAAAATACCCTTATTATCTACTTTCCAAATAGGGGAATCAACTGATGGGTTAGGATTAAGGAGATGAATTCTGAGAATATTGGATAAATAATTTAGAGCATGAATTTTCCTAGGGGAGGGATTAACAAGAGATAAAGTCTTCCAAGTCATTTTTCCATCCCTTACCTCAATAAATTCAGTGACTCTAGATCCACATGATTGCACAATAAAGGGATCTAAGCAGTTTAGAAGTTGGTCTCTAATCAAGGGCTCATTATGAATCCAACTATCATCCCAAAAGTTAACTTTCCTACCATCACCAATTTTCCATATCAAGCATTTTTGAATAATAAACCTAGAATCAAGAAGGTGTTTCCAAAAAATAGAGCTCTTTGGATTGGCCTGAATATCAAGGAAATTACCATCTCTACCAAGATATTTAGCTATTAAAATATCTACCCATCCAGCTTCATCCATTTTGAAAAACTTCCAACCCTATTTTGCAATAAGGGCCAAATTCATTTGTTTTAGTTTCCTGAGGCCTAATCCACCCTTGCTCTTCCTGGAACAAACCTACTTCCAATCCACTAGGGAAATTATGTGTTTTTCTTCCATGCCTATCCAAAGAAAGGCCTTTTGAATACTATCAATATTTTGGTAGATTTTTTGTGGCATCTTAAACAATGATAAAAAGAAGATTGAGATACTTTGGAGGGTGGATTTAATGAGTTGTGCCTTACCATCTTGGCTAAGGAGGGTACCTTTCTAGCTTGCCAACTTTCTCCTAACCCTCTCAACCACAAGAAGCCAAGAAGAATCTTGTAACCTACCACTGAAAAGTGGTAAACCTAGATAAACAAAAGGGAGCTTCCCAATGGAACATTCAAATATTTTTGCAATATTTACCTACCTTTGAAGGGGGTATTTAAAAAAAATACCTTGCTCTTGTTGAAATTTATCTTCTATCCAGAGGCAGCCTCATAAGAAGATAGAATAAACTTAATCTCTTTTGCTTTTGGAATAGAGGATCTTAAAGCAAGAAGAGTATCATCTACAAATTGTTGGTGGGTTATGGGATTGCAGGAGGAGGTAGGATTTATCCCTAAAATTAACCCCTTAGACTAGGTTATCTAAATAGATCTACCCAAGGCTTCAGCCATAATAAGAAATAGATAAGGAGATAGTGGGTCCCCTTGTCTTAGGCCTCAGAGGCTTCTGAAATAACCTACTAGAGAACCATTAATTAGGATAGAATTCATGACTGAGCACAAACATCCTTTGATGAGGTCTATCCAAGTAGGGTGAAATCCAAATTTACCCATAACTTTAAACAAAAATTCCCAGGATACTCTATCATATGCCTTGTTCATGTCTAATTTCAACAACAATCCATCTCTACCACTTTTAT
Source organism: Wollemia nobilis (assembly GCA_028583015.1). Taxonomy (NCBI): domain Eukaryota; kingdom Viridiplantae; phylum Streptophyta; class Pinopsida; order Araucariales; family Araucariaceae; genus Wollemia; species Wollemia nobilis. The sequence continues at coordinate 3,701,353 of JAQPPZ010002979.1, forward strand.
CTATGGAGTGAAGAACTTCATGAATAGTAATCACACCATCCAAGATTTTCCTCCCTTTAACAAAAGCACCTTGGTAGGGATCAATAATATGAGGAAGAATGACCTTCATTCTATTGGCTATGACTTTAGCCAATATTTTATAAAGAGTATTACACAAACTTATGGGCCTAAAATTATTGAAGGAATTAGCTCCTACCAATTTAGGAATCAGAACCAAAAAGGTGGAATTGATGTCACTTGGAATATGAAGGGTATTTTGAATTTCACCCATAGCATTATATATATCCTTCCCCATAATTCCCCAAAATATTTGGTAAAAAATTGTAGGAAAACCATCAGGTCCAGGGGCCTTCTCACCAACCATGGAAAACACTGCCTCTTTGATTTTAGACTCTTTGAATGGAGCGATAAGATTGGAGTTCATTTGTTTAGAAATTAGAGAAGGAATAAAATTCAAAAAAGAATTGGAGGTCTACTCATCTATAGGTGCCACCACTCCTAAGATATTTTTAAAAAATTGTACAACATCCTCATGAATTTCCAAAATATTTCTAGTTTTAGTACCATCCTCCTTAACAATTTTAGTAATCTTATTGAAACTCCTGTGTCTCAAGGTTGTGGCATGAAAAAACCTGGTATTTCTATCTCCATATTTCAACCAGAGAGCCCTAGACTTCTATCTCTAGTAGGATTCCTCGTAGGCCAATACATTATGGAAATCTACCAACAAACTCCTTTCAATATCTTTATTAGCCTCTAATGGGGGAAAAGATTCCATAGTAGCTTCAATGGATGAAAGTTGCATTTTCAAGGATTTCTTCTTTTGGAAAATGTTACCAAAAATATTTTTATTCCATTCTTTTAAATTGCTCTTCACAAATCTTAACTTATTGGCAACTTGAGATATTAGGGGACCTAGAAAATCCTTCTTCCACCAATCAACTATCAAGGCCTCAAGGGTATCATTTTTCAGCCACATAACCTAAAAATGAAAGGGAAACTTAAAAATTATATTCCCAACTGAAACATCTAGTACCAAAGGATTGTGATCTGATCCTATTCTTGGAAGAGAAGAGAGAACAGAGTCACCAAAATGATGAAGCCCTTCTTTAGAAATAAAAAACCTATCCAATTTTTATTGGATAAGATGTTCCCCTAGCCTTCTATTGCTCCAAGTGAATTTACTTCCTTTTAGCTCGAAGTCCATCAGCTCATTAGTATTGACAAAAAAATTGAAGTCCTCCATACCATTAGAGGGGGATTGGCTTCCTCATTTTTTTTGAGGGAAAGAGGGGGCAATTAAAATCCCCAGCCAACATCCAAGCAAGGTCAGGGAAAGCATTTCTATTTATGCTCAACTCCTCCCATAGTCTTCCTCTTCCCACAACTGAGTTTGGAGCATACACATTAGTTAAAACCTAGGATATTTTAGAAACTCTGCAATAGAAAAATATGTTAATGAATCTATCAGAAGAAGAGAGCACTCTGCCTTCAATTTTTGAATTATCCCAAAGACACATTAAACCCCTAGAAGCTCCCAAAGCATGGCTTGTAGAATAATATACCTCCTTCCATATGGTATTCTTAACCTTATCAAAATTGTTCTCCTTAATTTTAGTTTCTTGAATAAAAAAAATATGAGGTTTCAGATCTTTCCTCATAGAAGCAACCAGTCATTGCTTTGAAGGGGTATTCAAACCCCTTATGTTCCAAGATAATATTTTCATTTATAAGACTTGGTGGGGTGCTTCTTCCCCCCTCCCATAGAAAGTATCATCTGGGTTCCATTAGCTATATCTTTTAAGGTCTCCCTTAGCCTTGAGTCTTGGTTCGAAGGTCACCCTTGCTTAGATTCAGCTCCCACATCCACTATCCCTTTTTTGTTACTCCTTATGATGTGATTGGGGCTAGATTTTAAAACTTTCCCATTAGGTGGTGAATCTGTAGCACTTGTCATATTTTATCGATAGGCTTTGGATGGAAGAAATAATAGAAGCTAATGTTGGGCTAGATTTTAAACCTTTCCCATTAAGTGGTAAATCTGAAGCATTGTTCTATTTTTCTAGTGACCTTTGAATGGGAGTAATAAGAGAATCTGAGGCTAGGAGAGAAATCCTCAAAAATTCAAGCAAATTTCCCTCCAAAGAAACTTCTTCCAAACCCTCAAAAGAGTGGGGTTGGGGATTAACATCCATATCATTCTCCTAACTCAGAATATAGGAGAACATATTTTCCATGGGAATTTTATTCATCATAGAGGAAATAAGTTTAGGAGGAGAACTTACCTCATATTTTCCTAAAAGTATCTCCCCATATTCAACAGGCGAGGGATCTTGGGCATCCTACTTCTTCATCAATGTATGATTATTTGTTGGAAAATTCTAATGGGGAATGCCATCCACCTGATTCTCACATCTTCCATTACCTTGTCTAGAGCTCTCTCCTTTAGACTATTTCTTTTTCCACATTTTATGTTTTTGGGAGGATTTTTTTGCATAGGGCATACATTAGATGAATGCCCTAGTTTCTTGCATGTTGTGCATATGATCAAAGCATTCTCATACTCAATATTTTGGTTCCAAACCCCTAACTTTGAGACCAAACTGACTGAGGTAGGCAAAACCTTCTCAAGGTCTGCATTAACACATAATATTGCATAAATTAGTTAAGAATAGGCTTTGGTGGCTGGGTCAATAGCCACCAGGACCCCTATTTCTCTTGCGATACCCACCAACACATCCTCATTCCAGAAGTGATAGGGTAAACTTGGTAGCCTGATCTAGATTGGGGCTTGGAAAAAACTCTAAGAATTTGGGTCAAAATCTGAACTCCATCTTCATAAGATGAGACCCCTCCATCCAAAAAACCATGGTCCTCTCCCCCAAAATTCTGTTTGAGTCCTCCTTGAAGAGCAACTTGACCATGAAAAAATATTTTGGTAAAGCAACTATTTCCATGTGGCCATTGGACCTCCATTTTGATGCAACCCATTTCCTAAGCATGTCCAAATCTAGACGAGCACCCATGAAATACCCTACCAAATTTGTAGACCCTTGTTCAATCTCCATATCTACAAGCTCATCTAGGACAACAATTTTACCTCCTTCAAGGATTAGGGTAAAACAAGGTTCATGGGTTTTCTTCTTACCACTAACCATAGATGACCATGAAGGACCCCCACAAAAGGAATGTGGGTCCTTTCCAACAAGCCCTGAACAAAGTGCCACATTATCAACATTAAAAACAAAATTTGGGCTTGAACCATTATTTGCCTCTATTAGAGGAATGCCATTTTGAGAAAAATTTTTTGTTGTCTTCCTTCCCCTCATCCTCATTCCCACCATCGCCACTTCCACCATCATCGCTCTTCACCTCTCCCTCCATCATTCCTTTCTTGATATAAAATATGGGCTTGATCCTACCATTGAGATCCACAATAAACTATCATCGAGATTGCAACTACCACACCCCTACCACAAGAACCCTACCATATAAAACTACTATCAAGATTGTAGCTATTGCACCCCTACCATAGGAACCCTACCACAATAAAATTCCACCTAGATCACATGCATTGCACCCCTACCATAGAAACCCTACCACAATAAACTATCATTGATATTATAGTCGTTGCACCCCTACCACAAGAACCCTACCACAATAAACTTCTATTGAAATCATAGTTTTTGCACCCATGCCACATACGTGAGTGGTTTTAACCACTCTAATTTTACTTAATATTATTTATCACATCATATGATGTAATAAATCCTAATATAAGTGCTAAATAAATTAGGGGATATAGACATGGTGGTCTCTAAAACTATGGATATTCTTATATCAAGATCTAGAAGTGGTATAGAATACATTTGGGATCATAAATAATTAATTTTTGACACATTATTTTCTCTATATTGTTTTGAATTGACAAGATCTACTTCTATAGTGAACATAATCATTAGAGTAGTCTAGGAATTATCCCTTCTATTCCTCTCTCTATTGATAAGGGACTAATAATGATAAATAATTTTCCTTATTTTTCTCCATAATGCTTGTTAGTGTCTTAGACAATATTGTGGAGACATTTACTTCTCAAATGATGTTTAGATCACCAATGTCATTATAAATTGACTTAGATGTTGAATTTACATTAAAAATTTTGGGCATGGGATCGAATGGCTTGATTGCAAATGGAGCTATCCTTAATCCAATTGTTATATGTCCCAATAACATCACTAAAACTATTAGAGGATTAGTTATCCATTAACTTTCTCAAACTCTCTATGCTATTATATCTCCGTCATATTTTAATCAAGGTGTCTAATCCATACTTGGATAGGTCCATGAGTGCATAAAAATAAGCATTTTTACCTTGCATTTATGGACATGGTGTGGTTGGTGTTTATGTATAAATGGATATATAGATGATAGGTTATGGTTAGGTCTAGTTTAAGTATAAGTGAGGGCTTTTAGAATCTAATGAGATTATTCAAGAAAATTATCATATTGATAGAGAGAATCATAATCTAGAAGAGGAAGAAAATGAAGAAGTTGGTAATGACCTTGATCCTATTAAGGGGTCCAATGGATACCTTATATTTAAATTATTTGATCATATCTAGAATTTCTATAAGTATCACAGAGATAACTTAAATAAGGCTATGGATGAGGAAGCTCAACTTGAGGAATCTAGGACTTCTCATCATCAAATATTTTTTCCTAAGACTATTCATACCAATCCATTATTTTAATCATCACATCATATTAATCTTTGTCATAAACCAATAGGTGTCACTAACCACCAACGTTGGAAGGATTCCACAAGTTCCTCTAACTAGTAGTGCATATCAATAATATGTTCAATTGCCTCCTCATTCTACTCATATTAATATTCATGTGTCTATTCTACCAAATATCAGTCACCCTCCACAACAAGATACCACCTATAACAACCCATACCATAACAATGTCAATGTGTCTAACATTGGCTAAGCTTTCTTTCAAAAACCTACCTATACCCCTCCCCTAGGGAATCTAGGGATCTTACACAACAACAATCTCAATGTATAAAATTTAACATGTGTGGTGAAGCAATTGGTTTAAATAGTGGATATGATACAACCTCCAATTTTAACCTACAACTATAGATAAATATACAATCAAACCTTAGACCCTATTATCGCTTCTAGGCCCTACCCTAAGTATTTTCCAATGCTGGTTTTGCCTATTTATAAGAGAACAAAGAACCTTATTGAACATCTAAGGATGTTTAGGATAAAATACCATGATATTATATATGATGACATGTTGTTGCTAAATACGTTCCCTAAGAGCCTTGGTGGTATGGCATTGGAATTGTATTATCAGTTGCCTCATTATTCTTTGAGAAATTTTGAATATTTTAGAGGATAACAAGGGAAACGAAGAATTAAATAGTCTAAAGTATCACTTAAATCATCGTTGACATAGATTATTCCTCCCTATCTTCTTTCATATAAAAAGAAGAATGCATGAATGGAAAAGGAAGCAAAGGACCTACCAATGGAGGTAAACAATTTATAGGTGGTTCAGAATATGTTGATCAAAGAATAGGATTAGTGTGTAGTTCCAAAATAAGGGAGAGGAATAATATTTTATTAATGCAAAATCCATTTAGTTAAACAAGTCTCAACCCATGGTAATAAATGGATTATAATCTAGAAAGGAACAATTGATATCACTTGTGCAAAGATTATGAGCAAAGTATACAAGGTGATCTAGTTTAATTATGATGATGACTCCTTTGAGTGAAAAGTGATAAGATAAAGTAGTACCACCTATACCAAATGAACTAATTGAAGCACCAAAACCTAACATAAATTTAAAGCCTCATCAAAAGGTTTACACAAAATATGACCAATAAATCTTGGAGGGAGATGTACACAAACGAAATCTTATTGCTATCAAATATGAGGGTGTTACATTGATGGAGGATTAAAATTAGACTACATAGGAGGTTAAGATATTGATTTCCTAAATATTATACAAAAGGATAGTGAATATTCATGTGCTCACTAGTTAGGATATGTTGAAGAGATACAAAAATACAAGGATAGATATTTTACTTATGTTAGGGACATCATTACATGCATGCATGCAAATTTCTTGACAAGCCACATTATACTAAGACTCTAGCATGAGATATTAAAAATGTACTAGCCTATAGAGAGGTATGAGAAAATAATATTTAAAATCTCATAAATCTTCTTGATTGATAACAAGAGCTAAATAAAATATTAAGGCTTTGTAATATGCCCATAGAAACCATTATTTTATATTGTTAATTATTTTCTATGTAACTTACACCAAATCAAATTGATAATAATGAACTACAATAAAAGGTATATAAATATGATATCAAATGAATAATATAATACACTATTTAAATACTTAAATTGTCTTAATCTCTTCATTCATATTTTTGAAGTTGGTATTTGACACAAAAAGAGTTCTCTGAATAAGTGATCCAATGAGCCAACTAAGTGATTGTAAGTTTAACATCTCCAAGAGAATTATACCTTTTAAGGAATCATGTCAAGATGATGATAATTCAACACATAAATATATTACAAGAAAAATAGGGGAAATTAATAGGGTTGGGTTCAGTGAGTGTTGTGAAAGATCTTGTGTTAGGATGCCACTTGTATTAGTCATGAGGTTTGATGAGTAACCTAGAATATTCAACCACAATAGTTGATGGTCCTAGGCACATTGTTTCTTTGAAGTCTATTCATAATAAACCACCTTAGTTTGATATTATTTTGTTGTAGAATATTTATCATTGGAATTTAGATTTAGTAAAGTGGAAAGAACATAAAACATAGTTAGTGGAATATTTTGAGTAGCTAGGGCTTTTGTACATGATAAAAGTGAATATACATACAAAAATAAAATGTTTAAATTATAATTTGTAAACTACTTAGGACTTTGTTATCTAAATATTTTAAGACTGTAGACACCTAAAATATATCACTTTGATAAGATTTATTATATGGATACCTTTTCAGGCCATATGACCCTCTTGGGATAGCCTCGGGGCTTAACAGTGATTTTTATCACTTAAGCAAGAAGGAATCTCCTTTTATAGCTTGGATTGTCATAACCCTTAATGGCTCCCTAGAAGCCACTATCCCCCTCGATGACCCTACTGAGGTCATCATACCCTATGGAAGACCATATTACCTACTACCATACCCCTTGACATCCATGCTTGTAACAAGCATGGGATCCTAAACCAAACTAAATTTAGTTTCAATGACCATGCAATCTCAATGGTAGTTGTGAATAGTTGTAGGAAGCTTCTCAAATGGTCTATTGCTCTTATTTATCCTAACCACTTCTTGTCTTCTCAAGGAAGTCATGAATCCTATTGGGAAATTATATAAGAAGACCCCATGGCCTTCATAAACTAGAGATCAGTCTAATGCAATGAAGTGCTACTATTTTGAGGAGTAGAGAGAACCTACTCTCGCAAGCAACATAGTGCTTCCCATTTCTAGCTATGAAGCTTGCATTTGCATTTATGGAGTACATTGGAATTTGAAGAGCAAATCCTACCATTGTTCATCATCAATTATCCTAAATTTAATCCAATTATTGTGATTCAACTATTTTAAAAAGCACACAATCCTTGAACATAAATTTGATAGATAAATCAGATGTCATCCCACATTGAGCACAAAGAATAGGCTCTCTATTCAACGATCGCTTCACCCCGAAGCATCCTATAGGTGCAACCACTAGAACCTTTGATGGCTAACAAAGCTAGCCATTTTATCCTATGATGACCTCTCTGTAAACTCTATTTTCTTTGTTTTTTCAATTATAGCAACTTTAGCATCACTTTATTTCTATTTTAGCATAGCTTTAGTACATTTTTCATGTGTTTATTTACTATTTCAATAATTTTCCTTCTATTTTCTAATCATGGAAATGGACCTCATCTTGAGAGGTCCCACATTTTCTATTGATGTCTTGTAAGTGCTTTTGTGTGTAGGTTACAGGCCTTATCAGGAGCTCTTCATCATAAATATCCTTCAATATTTACATCATCAAGCAGAGGTTGCAAAGAAACCCTCCATAATCAGTTTTGGGAGAGCAAAAACTCTATGAATTACACCTATCAAATTGGTGAAATCACTAAGAGGGATATTTTGTAACCATTTTGTAAAGAAATTTTCAAATATCAACGAGAAGAGCATTTTTTTGTATATTTCTTTATTGTCTTTGGTTACATGATATTATCTTGTCAATTTGATTTCATATTACATGTTTAGGTGTATGGTTTTTGCTACTCTATAGTGGTGATCACCATGTGGGAATTTTCTACATTTCATAATTTGTTTCTAATTACCTCTTTTCTTATTTTCTTGAATTGCAAGTTCCACCACTCTAGGCTAGAATGGTTCACAATAATCATCATCCTACCCTATGATGGCCAGTAGAGCCCATTGCTCTACCCCCTGATGACCTTAGAGTAGAGTCTAGAAATCACAATGGAAAAAACTTCATTATATGTGAGATTCCCCTATGAGTGCTTCTATCCTTAATTTTTCTTACTTTTCATAGTGAAAATTAGAATTTCATGCTTTAATAGAAAATTATAGAAGAATTTTCACATTTGAAGTATTCTACTTATGCCTTCTTCTAGGTCTAGCGACATCTATTGTTGGTCACTCCAGGGTACAATGACCCATGTTTTTGATCACTCCTATGTAATATGATCTCTGCTATAGATCATATTACATAGTGATGGCCCCTATTTTATTGATTGTTAGGGTTTTCTTACTACCTGTCTAAAGGCTAACTTCATTTAGGGTTTGCACTTTCAAATTTTCTAAAACTAAAATATTTTTATTTAGAAATTTGGAAATTTGAAATGTATTTTATGCATTAGAAAAATATCATTGATTGCTTCATGTTGCATATTTATTTTTGCATAAAATAAAATGACCCACACACACCACATCTCAAACTAAACATCCAGTGAGTTGGAATTCACACCCAAATAATGATCAAGACTAATAACGGTGTCCTTCATAACCACCTTGTTAGATTGCATTGTGGTTATTCACACCCAATTTTGGACAAGGCCAGTTCCAAGAACCATCACAGCCAAAGAATATAGCACACATATATTTTCAAAGAGGTGTATCACTTATCAAGGTGAATTGGGTGAGGAACTGGTAGGACCTAGACTCCCTTACTAGATTTGGACTTCATCACCAAATCTTGGTGGATTTCATGACCTGGACTTCATCACCAGGCCTGTGTGTGAGAGGAAACACAAAAAAATACACAAGCCAATTTTAGGAAACACAAATAATATTTAAAAGAGAATTATTTTTTCTACTTTGTTTGTTTACTTTATGATTTGCTTAATTAATCATGAATCGACAAAATGTAAAACTTACAAAGAGGTCCTAAATGCCTCTGTTATAGGCCTAAGGATATCATAATTCTCCCATGATACCCTGATAGTCATCATGAAGCTAAATCTCCTAAAGAAATCATCATTCTAGTATGATGCCTTAATAGTCATCATGAAGCTAACACCTCACATAGGGTATTAGAACACCAAAGTACTTCTACCACCAGAACACAAATGGGTTATTCACGTAATCAAGTGGATAATATTTTTAGTCAATGTCGATCTTGAACTACTACCAATCATATCCAATCTATCGAGAGGTCTAGTAGGGAAATTCACATTCCCTCCATGTTATTTTCTTTTCTACCCTAAAATTTCATCCAAAACCCACCAACTCAACTGGTGGTCACAATAAAAAGTGGGCCTACATGAAGTTTACATACACAATCAACCAACATTACCGTGAGTGAATTACTACAACAATCCTAAAATATTGAGAAAATATCATGAAGATTTTGAGTTTGATCGAGTTACAATAAAATGATCTTTACGCTTTCACAAAATTCATGGGGTATATAAAAATGTACAAATATCCTATCATCACTTTTTAGGATCACAATATCAAATCCATACCTGCAAATATACCATACCCTCCTTTGCATGTCATCACATGCATCAACAGGATACCCTACAAGTGGGTATTGATTAACATGGGCTCCATGATAAAAATTATTACCACAATTACAATGAATCATCTCAAAATATTGCCTTCACACATTACAACATCCACATTTACCTTGTAAGCATTTAACAATGTTGTATCACCCATGGTTGGCACAATAGTCCTCCCCATTCAGGTTGGACAAAAGACCATGCCTAAATTGTTCTACATATTATAGGGTTCAAGATAGTACAACATGCTTCTCAAAAGGCTATGGATGAGATCCATGGAGTGCATACAATCCATAGTGTATCAACATATCAAATACATACATAAGGGTAAGGTCCATGTAGTTCATGCCAATCCATACCCTTTTAAGTATTATAATTAGGTGGATCATCTATAGGAACCTACTATGTCACCTATGCACCTATATACTAAACCCAATTATGTTATCTAAATTCCAAATGCAACCCCATGATTCATCATGGAACTACCTCCACCATCGCCATTACCATCGGTTTATCCTGCCACTCCTCCATCCTCAATTTCTCCAATCAAGGATAAGTCAACTAAACCATGGATATTCCCATAACAATATCAAATAGGTCAATAGAGGACCTTCCAACTCCTATTAAAAATGAAGAAGCCATGATGGTTAAAGATGAATCAAATCATATCATAACATCTCCACCCACCACATCGCAAGTCACAGTTCACTTGACCAATACTGAACTTGGATAATACATAGAAAAAATATCATGTTTACACCTATCATTGATTCCATAAAGGATTTAGGTTGACCACCCATAAATACCATCCTTGATTCTTTACCTAAAAATGGAGGACAATCATATCACCCTAGACAAGTTGATGAGGCTTCCATGAATTTTCCAAGTGCCAATACATCTTCCCATGAGTTTGTGGGAATGGTCAATGTCAAGACAAAGAACCAAGTTTCTCTAATTCAATCAGCACAATTGGTAGCTCCATTAAACATTGCTTCTATGTCAAAAGTGCTACCACCACTAAAAGTAGTCACACCTAGTTCATTTCACACAATATATTCACAAGAGAAAGAATAGGTGTATCCTTTATGCCAAAATGAGGGTGATCAAGCTATTACAATTGAGCACTCCAAAGTGGAACACGATCATGAATTAAGTTAAAAATAAGAGCTTGTAGATGCAATCGCTAAACACAATCATTAGGAAACATCTACATCTTCTTAGATTATAAAGATATATGATTCACATCTGCCTAAGGATACTATAGTACCCACACTCATTGCACCTACGTCATATACAAATTACCATCCAAAACCATCAATAACTTTACAATCATCATCCCCATTAGTCTTACAACACATTCTAGATTTCCTAGCAAACTTTGAGACACAAATGGGTTAGAAAAATTATGCTTTGCAACAAATTATGCATCAAATCACAAACATGGAGCTCCAAAAACAAGTCGCATGCAAGGCTAAACTACCTCAGTTACAAATGCTAAATGGATCCCTACAAACTTAGGTGCAAAAGCAACAACACCATCCACCTCACATTTATATGCCATTGTCCGAACCTTTGACATCGATATTCAATTGATTATGCAATGCGAAGACCATTACCTTACCTAAAATTTGCATCCCAAATCCAAACCATACGAAGCCTAAAGGATATAGAGAAGATTTACATTATCTATATCATAGACAGGATGGTCATGATATTCAATCATGCTATAACTTCAAGAATGTAGTACAAGACATGATCGATAAGAATCAATTTCAAAAGGCAATCCTCTTACTATTAAGGATCAACAAGTGGTCATAGGGGATGAATCAATACCTATGCTAGAAAATCAAATAGATAAACCTAGGTAGGTGACTGAGATAGCCCAACCACTTCATCAAATTGGTTTACTGAGTCCATCTCACTTAAAATGTTAACTTCACACTCAGACTCCATTATTTGATCCTATGTTGACTATTTTTAAAAAGTTACAAGATACAAAGGCATTTAATCTATATAACATACACTATTTAGATCCAAATAGGACTAAACCTAGGGGTTATAGGGAGGATCACTTTTATCTTTACCATAGACAAAGGGGTCATGACATTAATGATTGCATCGAATTCAAAAATGTGGTCTATGATCTTATATATTGGGAGACCCCTCCCATAGATAGCTCACATATTCCATATTAGCTTACCATAATTCTGGCCAAATCATCCCATTTGTGATCCCAAGGTCAGTCACATCCTCATAAGCCTAAAAATTTACCTTGTGATCCCAAGGTCAGTCACATCCTCATAAGCCTAAAAATTTACCTCGTTGGTACGTTAAATTTTTTATGACTACTTTAGCCCTATTTCAAAAACTCTATGAGGCACATGCAATCACATTACTATTGGGATTTGAATTGACATAAAGTAAAATTGATACTACAACTATCTATCTTCTAGATTTCTTACCAAGCTTGCACCCACTAGTCATAGCTTAGAACTCAACATTGGATGGACTAAATATTGCTTCAGCCCAACCTCTAGAGTAGGTTGATTCCTTGTCAACTGATAGAGTGTTGAATCAATTAAGCTCAATAATAGTTTTGAGAGATAGGGTTAGAAAAGGTTTTAGGGTTAAAAAATTATGATTAAATAGTGGCCATATAGATCTAACAACATAGGCATTTATAGGGAAGACCTTTTAGCAAATTATTTCCAGTGTCCCACACTCAGGATTAGTAGCACCTAAAATAGAATAATCTTCATACAATAGAAACAAAACAAAGATGTGCTTCAAGAAGTAATTTCAACATCTATGATACTAATAATCCAATTTAGTAGAATACATTAGTATTTAGACTTAACAAAAATAAACCTCTTGCCAACATAGATCTAACTATGAAAATATTTCAATTGCTTTACAACTAGTAATCCAATATTTGTGGAATGAACTAACCATAATAACATTGATAGAAATACAATTCATAGCTTGAACCTCTTAATAAAGATATCGAAAATGACAAATATTGAGTCAAAAATCTGAGTAGTTCTCCTTCCATTAATTTGCAAAAGATGTTACATAGTAAGGCAATCAAACACTATAGAGTTAACCCTAAAAATTGAGGGTTTGACCTCTATATATAGTTTTTCAATGAAAGAAAAATAGGTGGAACATTACAAATACTTATAATATGATAGATTAGTAGAATACTGAGGCAACATCATTTAATTCACCTGCATGGTCTGGGAAATCCACTCGATGCCACATGCCATTGTAGATCAGATCTGCAACTTGCTTGTTCTTTCATGGTTATTAGACTATAGGTTGTTAGAAATAAGATTTAAACCATTCATATTTCTTGAGGACTCTATCCTACCACATATTTGCAACTACCTAGGTTCTTGATTATTGTCTCCATGGATGCTTTGTCTACTCACTAAAACTACCTAGTTCTCATTTGCAAAGAATCCACCTTTGTATACTTGTGAAAATATCAGCATGATATCCACCATTGATGTAACTCATGGACAACTACGATTAAAATTCAATAATACTCTACAAATTAGAGGCATAGAACATTTGCCAATAAAATCTAAAAAGAATGCTAACATCATCTTGGATGGATTTGGCCAGTGGATTGGAGCATTCATGAGAAATACACTAAGTATCGGGCAAGATATAGCATGTTGCCAATCCACTCTCTTCATTCTTCAAACTACTTTATTTTCCTTTTGCATCTGCAACGTAGAATGTATGTTGTAATCTACTCCTCAATATTTGTTCTTCAATATTTGACCCGAGTTGATTGCAGAATAGATCCTATCACCAATCCATTCAAGAAGTAGTGTAAAACGTCACTTTACACTATTCTGCTACCTTGTACATCTTCTTGGGCATTTTTATCTTCTTACTCAACAATGTAGAGCATGTCACCATTTTGCTCTAGAATAGATGTGGGACTCAGTGGAATGGAACATGTCCAAAACTTAGTCACTTTGGTGTGTGGGATGGAGTAAAATCACTAATTCAAACTTTGGAATATACTTACATCATTTTGACTTGTTTTGAATGTGGATTGGAACATTTATGCTATATCGTTGTAAAATACACTAAGTATTCAGTAGTGTGAAACACTTCACTTATGTTGTGGAAAATATTTAAGTGTTGAGTGGATTGGAGCATCTTGCACTGGGCCACTCTAAAATACACTATATTTTTAGTAATTGGGAGCATCTTCATGCCTTAGAATAGTTTTCAAAATATTTCTAAGGATGTGGCCATTTTGGGCCTACATTCTGGCACCTCCCGGGTGGATTTTCTTACAAAGCCATCGAACTCAAATTCTTATCCATTAGGTATCAAGAATAAAAAATATAGATCTTAGAGCAATGATTCATAGAATAATTTCTATATGACCATTACCCTCTGAAAACTTTGTGAAGCCACCCAAAGAATAACAGTTCATATCGAGATAATACTAGAAATAAATATAATCACCACTCCTTCAAAACTACTCAAATATATAAAAAAAAAGATACACTCTCCCATTTTGAAATTCATAAAAATGATATGAATACCTTCATAAAAATTTCATTCTTTTCTCTTTTGCCTCATGCTTTTATTATTATCTTCTGACAGTGTTAGGATTGAAAATGAAACAAATATACAACACTTTTTACATGACTACAAAAATATTCAAAAACCAAAAACTTTACACTCGTTTCTCTTAAGGGTCTTCAACAACCCTATCTAGTTCTTCACCTCCTTGTTGAGCTTCTTCTACTCCATTGTCTTCCTAGTTTTGATCAACCTCCTCTTCTTCAGGTGAATCTTGTTCCTTATCCTTTTTCTCAAAATCAGTACCAAACAATTGGACCATCATATTAAGAGTTTGCAAGGCTTATTTTTAAACTAATTTGAAAGGGTTAGAAGTCTCCTTAAGTTGCTTATGGATGAATTCCAATTTGATAGTATATTCATAATTTGTAGATCTTCCCTTGTTCACCAAGTCTTCCATCAGATATTTGAGTCTGTTTAAATCAATTATCATATGGGATACTTTTTCCTGATCAATTAGCTCATTCTAGTCATCATCCTTAGATTCATCTTGGAGGCTTGAAGTTATACTCTTCTTGATTTCTTCTTCTGGTAATATAGTGTTATTCTCAAGACAGAGTCATTTAAAGCCATAGAGAGTCATTTCTTGATTGATGTCTACTACATCTCAAATTGTATTCTTCACTTTATCATATAATAACCAAGATTTTTGAAGTGATATTTTTTTCTTTACTATAACTCTGGTAGCCAATCTAGTAGCATTTCATTCCTTGTTAGGGATCGGTTTAGCAGTCTCACTGAGCCTACTTTCTACTAGTTTATAGTTTTTTTCTACTGGAATCACCATGGGTTGCAACTCTTGAGTGAATTTGTCTAGGTCTTTTTGAGTATTCTAGAGAAAATTGCTGGAATCATCCATATAATATATGATGGGCTATAATTTAGAGCATTTCTCCAGAGCTTCGTACCATAGCTCTTTCCTTAATTTCTTCACCCCTATTTTTGAGAATCCTGAGGACTTGGCATTTTTAATATGAATTTGATCCTTCAAGTCTTGTATTTCCTTGGCATGTTCTTCATTTTTCTTATTCTACTCCTCAACTTGATCTTTGAGCTTCATGGCCTCTTGAAATTTGCTCTTCTAGATTTTCACTTCATTCCTAATAGCTTTCTCTACTTTTTACTAGTTGTTGACTATATCCTCTAGTTTTTCTATTATTTGCTCCAGCTTGTCGATCTTCTCCTTGTATATATCAATTTTTACATAGAAAGTCTCTAGGTGATATTTTGCTATAACCAAATCATCTTCAACAGGTAGCTGCTCAATGTCTTCTATATATTCTTCTAGATGATAGTCTTGCACAATCATCTTTGTTTAAAGCTTACTCACTAAAGGAATAATAGACTTGGATGCTTTCTACCTTGAAATTGGGTCAACAAATATTATACTCCTCTTTGTAGCCATCCTCTTTGAAGGCTTGGACAACTTCTCTGCCCATAAATCCTAAATTTTTTGTGAAACC
Organism: Wollemia nobilis; assembly: GCA_028583015.1. NCBI lineage: Eukaryota > Viridiplantae > Streptophyta > Pinopsida > Araucariales > Araucariaceae > Wollemia > Wollemia nobilis. The sequence goes on from JAQPPZ010002979.1 coordinate 3,717,508, forward strand.
TCCTTCTCTTTTTTGCAAAGAAGCCTGTGTGAGATAACTTGTAGGGGGAGGAGAAGCTATAATATATGTGTTGAGTGGTAATTTTACCCAATTGTGAAATTACACTCTCCCTTAGGATTTTATCCCAAAACCCTCTCTTGCAAAGAAGTTAAACAAAACAACTTCTACAAGGTCTCCACTATATTAGCATTTGCACATGTGTATTAGTAATCTCAATAAAGATATATCAATTCAATGCTAGGAATACCTTAGTGATTGCAAGTAACTGTTAACAAGGGGCATGTGTTGGTTCATTTTACCATGCTATGTTAATGATTGTTCATAAAACTTAACAAAAATCAAATGTGAATTGGCCCTCATATGACCACGATGTAGCCTTAATTCCTTTTATATTGAACATTTTTAGGTAGATTTTATCTTCCTTTATTAAGTGGATTTTAATCAAGTTTTATCTTGCATTAAATCCTACTTTAAACATGAAAATGAAGATTAAAATCTATCTATGAATATGAATCTGAAATGATGAATAGGCTCATTAAATGTAGCTTCTTATCATGAAGATAGAGATAACCTTTGATATAATTTGATAAATTGTTCCTCTTTGATGAAATTAATTTTCATAAAGAGATACCAATTTATGGCTTGAAAATAATAGCCTCAAAATGTCATAATGAATTATTCTTCTTAAATGAAATTAATTTTCATTAAGAAGAAATAATTTCATGCTTTAAAACCAAGACCTTTGATGTAATGATAAATTACCCCTCTTCAATGAAATCAGAATTTTCATGAAGAAAGGTGCATTTATTGCTCCGAAAATAATGGCTCATGAAATTCCATAAAAGTTCCCCCCTTTTATGAAATTAAATTTTCATAAAGGCAAGTTCATATTATGTTTATGAATAAAAATTCAAACTTTAAAATCTGATTTACCTTGAAAATGTAAAAAAAAATGAATTTCCGAAATTATAAAAACCCTTAAAAACAACAGTTTTCAAAAATATTTATAAAATCAAAATGACATCGGAATGAGTCTGAATTTGTTGTGTATGAAATATTGAAGTTCATTATATGAAGCCATGTATTATTTTTGTCATTTTATTTTTTTATGATTTTTATTTTAATGCCTGAAAATTTAAAAAAATCTACAAAATAAAAGTTAGAAAAATGAAAAAATAAAATCTGAACTAAAATTTAATGCTGAAAATAGAAACATGCAAAGCTTTTCCAGTTTGATGGTACCTTGTCCTGCAAAACCGAAGATGTGAGAAACTCTTACACACAACCTAATAGATTTTAACCTGCATTTGCACAATTAAAATAAATTAAGTGCTAGCTCCTAGGGGTACAGAAAAATAATTCCAGACTCCAAATATTCAATAATGTGACCCATTGAAAGGCATCTAACATTATCTATAAATTCAAAAATCTGAAAAGGGGAAAGATAAAAAACAATCAAAAATGCAAAAATTTTCTCCTTTCTCACAAATTGAATCCAAATCCTTGAAAGGCATCTGCATTATTGTAATGTTTTCATTTTTACAATCTCAGTCCAACAACATTCTAGTTTTTAGCAAAAAAAACCAGCCATGCATTCCACGTTTTCATGGGTATTTAACCTGTGCAACAACTCCTCGTTTCCTTTCTTTTCTATAAATGGAAACCCTTCGTTTATCTTTTGCTTTTGGTTTCCTTTAATTTTGGCTTCGAATGGTTCCCTGGTGTTTCCTCAATTCGTAATTGTAAAGGCCTTCCAAATAAAAATGATTCTATTAACGGTCCCCTTTTCTTATATTGAAATACAATACCTTTTTTTAAACATGTGACACACTTTAATTATAAAATAGAATCAAACTTCCATTTTGGGTGCTTGTACTTCTAAGATTTTTGTGACCCACATAATATCCCTTGCACCACATCTTTCTACCCACAATGTCCAACATTATAATACACCACTTCATTCTATTAATTCCCATGCATCCACGATGATAATGACTACCCATCCATGTGGGTTCTAGTTTCCCGTATCCATAACCCTCATATGACTTTCTCATGCTTATTTATCCATGTCTAAAGCTCACAAAGCTATCCATTGAATCTCACACCTATGAAATAAAAATTATCACCATTGGATACGTTGTATGTTGTAGTCACTATCGTGTCTTTTCTCTGTTGAAATGTGTGTCTCTTCTCTACTGGAATGCCTGCCGTGCAATTTACATCTCATCTTCTATTCTTGCCTGCGTATACTACCATTATATCCCATAACCTCATGGGCATATAATTTTTGTATCGATTTCTTGGAGAATATTTGGGCCTTCTATTCATTCATCCTATCTGGTTCAACTTCTTCCACTCACATTCATAGATTGCCATGTTTTCACCCGATGTATTATCTTTGTAGTACTCGTCCCAAATATATATGCTACAACAAAGGCCAAAACCATCAACGTCATCGTCTTTTCCTTCAACTCACCCTTGCTATAGCATCGGTTTCCATTGTGCTCTATGTGTTTCCCCATAGCTATCTAGCCCACTGTCGTCCTATTCTTCTATGCTATATGTAACAACCACTGCGTTGTTATCAACAACTATGAAATCAAAGGTATCCAAAACCATTATCGAGTGATCAAATTATGCTTGGAAATGATATTTTTCCTTGTATGAACATGTGCTATGGCTATGCGATAACTAGACGTAATATAAGGTAGCTAAACCCCATTTTAGCATATCCAAAATGACATAAAAATATGCTATTTTTGGGTTAGGCATTTATCCTAGCCTACATGTTACTCTGTTACCATGTTTTATTCATCCATTATACTGTAAAATATACCATCATGCTTTTTCAATGCTTTGTGTCCTCACTCACAGTAAATACACCTGGTTGTACATACACATAGTCAACGTTATCTTGTATTTCCATGACACTTCTGCGTTGGAGTCCTTGCAAGTGCTGCCACGTAAATTTCAACCTATCACTTGTAAACTGTATCTTCTGCTAATTCCACAATCCATATTATTCTCCCATACATTATTTGGTCATTGTTGTCCACTTCATATCTGTGGTAAATTTTGATGATGATATACAATGACTAATCTACACAATGCACTTCACGTTCGAATATCGAGTTCATGCCATAGAGACACTCGATGACTCCCCATAAATCTTGCGTGGTTGTTGTATTCACCTACACTCTTTGACACCAACCTCCATATTCTCATATGGACAACTTTGAAACAAAATATGCCAAAGAATATTAATATCAACAATGGATACTATGGGCCTCTTGTGTGATCCTGGTTTATGGAGAAATGAGCATCCTCTACAAGCATGCCTATGTCAATTTTCATTCATCGTACGCTGAGTTTTGGGAGTTTTCCACTATGGATTGTATTTTTGTATTGGTAGATGATGTCTTTGCCTACACTGCACACAAAAACCAGTGATGTGTACTACCCTATCTTCATTGCTTATCAAAGAACCAAAAATCGTAGACTCTACCGAAGCACACCATAAATTGTCGCTTGTCTCTACCAGCATTCTGTCGCTATCTAGGTATTGTATACTTCTTCATGAAATGTCAAATTGCAAGGAGTCACCTTGGTTTTTATTTAATTTACCCCAATGCTTTACTTTATTTCATGTGTCGTCTCTTGTTTTAACCATCGATGGCCTCATTAACAATACCCATGTATTTCATCATGGATTGGTGAATTTGTACTGCATGACAAATCCATAGCTCATCGAATCCATCCATGAACCCCTTAATGTTGATGATGCCCATCCAAGGTGAGCCCATCCTTTTGGTCATGTGGACTGTGCACTCCATGGAGTCTGCGTCAATTGCCAATGACATAATTTTACCCAATGTTCATGACCTATCACCTATGTAATATGCACCCAATCAACTCCCAATGTGCATCTATCTCTTTCACTTAGTCATTTTTTTCTAAAATTAGATGTTCATAACTAATGTTGCTATTCGATTTAGTGTTGAAACCCCTTCATCAATGAGACACCCATGCTCAAATTGTTCATAGTTTGTCATGTCGAACTACGAGTCATAGCCCTGTGGGACACACCACTCCTACGTCATCTTGTCCGCTAGCGACACTGAGCCCTACATACCCAACAAAAAACCATTATTAGACATAACATGCCTTAAAATATAACCCTAAATTAGCATCATAGGCCTCCAAACTTAAATTAGCGGCTACCCCTAGAATAAAACATGCTAAGGGAATTTAGCCCAAGAAGCCAATATAATTTTACTTTATTTCAACACAATTTCTTTCTTTTTGTTATTTTGATTATATATATATATATATATATATATATTTAGATATCATTTTATTTTTATTTATTTATTATATGTGTATTTTTTGTTTTATTTATATAGATAATATGTTAAAATATATTATGTATATATATACTTTTATTTCTTATTTAATGCTTTTATTATTATATATATAATAATAATTTTTTTAATTTTTTTTATTATCTTTAATTTCCAAGGTTAATTTATTTAAAACAAGATGTTAGTATTAAGCATAATATTAAATCAATTAACCTTAGGGACTAAACAAAAGAACCAACCTACTAACCTAACTAAATTCAATATTTACGAAAGAAAGTAAAAAGAGAAACCACTCAACCCAAAAACCTTCAAACAAAAAAAGATACTCCAATATGCAAACCTAAAAAGTAAATATTGTGAAATATCAACAAAGGGGACACTTAGCAATCCACTAAAAAATCTTTGAAAGGAAACATGAATACATGTAAGTCTATCCACATTCCGAGAGCAGACAAAGTGACTACTCGACAAGGCACCTTGAAACTTGAAATACAAATGCCAAATATAAGACTTGCTAAACTCATCTCCCCAAGGATACCAAAATCCTCCAAAATGCAATAAAAAAGGTGGGTCCCCAAGTTTTGGGGTACGTTGTGGAGCAGCCACAACAAATGGCGACTCTTCTGGGAAATGCTCCTGAGCATTTCGGTGAAGAACCCAACCTGAAACGAAAACACACAAGATCAGCGAGACACAATAATTTAGCAACATCCCGAGAAGATGGGGGTAAACAACTTCAGAATGAAAACAACTAATCCATCTGCCTTTGCTTAGTGTGTGCAAAAGTGATTCATTCCTTGCATTTTTGAAAATCCTCCAGATTCCATCATCCCTTTCTACATTAGGCTATGAGGTATCACTCATAACGAAATGGCTATAGACAGAGCCCCACTGCTAGTCAGGCGTCTATAGCCTCGGTGGGGTTTATCTAACTCACCCCTATGTTTGCTCAATGCTTTGCAAAGCCTTTCCTTTTACCCGAGCTATATCTAGACAGAGCCCTACTATCGGTCAGGCGTCCATAGCCCCGGTAGAGTTTATCTAGATCTTGTGACTGATATGATCAAGCTTTTCAATGCTCGTTCTCTCTCTTTTTTTTCTTTTTTTTTTCATATATAAAATTTTTCCTTTTCAAAAGAACAACCTTGCAAAGCTTCAAGCATCACTGGGGTAAGGCAGCCTACAAGTGAAGCATTTTAGATTTTTGCCTAGGGTTGCAGATCAAGATAACTTCATCCTTCCTAATTCTAGAAACACCATTTAACGTGTGTGAGTTCCATGTGGAGCTTTGGCTAATCTTTCATTGTTCCACTTTCCACCATTTTAGTCCCAAAATCTGAGCATGATCACCAAATAACTCATCCCCCTTTTCTCGGGTTCATCAATTTTTAGATCAGGTACTCCAACCTACTAAGCAAAGAAACATCAAAATAGGGCCAGAGTCCCTTTCAGCTCATGTACTCCAACCTACTAAATAAAGGAGCTTCAAAAGTAAGCCAGAGACCATAAGTTAGCGACCACAAAACATCACCTCAAAACAAGGGAACAACCCAAAACACAAAACTCAAAACACAAACCAAAACTATATACAAATGTACAATATGGTACAAGATGGTGCAAAGCTTGAACTATCACTTCCCTGGATCCCAAACATGATTAGCACATTTCAAAAGACATATAACATGATACGCAAGCCAAGATTTACAGAAATCCAATGAAAACAAGATTAGGCCAAACAATACAACAATCTTCAACTTGCCTCTCTCACCCCACCAATTTGATTTAGTTCTATTAACAATCCCATAGGTGAGCTTCAAATCATTAAATTGATTAGACAAAATTTGATTTTCAATTCTTTCTTGTCTATTCCTTAAGATGTCAATTTCACAACTCAATTCATGATTTAGAATTAGGCTTTCTTTTTCAAACATGAGATTTTGCAAACAAGAGCCTATTTCTAAAAATTTCAAAGCCAATTCATTATTCATGTTTTTAGGCCAATCAAACTTATGCAAAAATTTGCAAGCATCTAGGATATCTACTAAATGAGAATCATTATAAGTTTTTATCCTAGATTCTATTATCAATTGTTGATGAATTTGATTTAACAATTCAAGTGCATCAACTTCTTTTTCATTCATCAAAGCAATCTTATTAAAGGTGTGAGTAGAAATCAACTTTACTTCTTCATTCACCTCCAATGGCATTTCATCATTAATAGCATTAGTATCCAAAGTAACATCATGTAATCCATTACTTGAAATTTTTGAGTGCTGGACAGAGGAAAGGAATTTCACCTTGTCATCCATACTCAACACATCATGGTTAGAATTTACCAAAACTTGATGAGCATTTGTGAATTTTTCTTCCTCTTCATGATCTTTATCATTATCAAACACCTATTCAAACATACCAAAGTTAGGCACCCAATCAAAAGTGTGACCATCCTTTTCAATCCGTAGGTCTTGTTCATCTAGGGAGGTGTTAAATAACACATCACCATGATCAATCATTTGAGTTGCTTCACATAGATCAACCTCTTTGTCATTTGGTTCCAACTCCTTGTTCACTATCCATGGTATCTCTTCATTTGAATCCTCAAAACAATCATGCGAATTTGTATCCAAATTTTCAATATCCCGAAATGAAAGAGCAGATTTTACCTCTTCCTCATCCAAAATAGATGAGTCATAAGAAACTTTTACCATTTCTTCCCTTTCTATTTCAACAAGATTTTCAATGAATTCATATTCAACATGATCAAATTTTGTAACCTTCTCAAATCTTGCGAATGTAAGATCTTCATATGAAGTAGAAGTTTCAACATCCTGCATATCAAGTGGAATAGAAGTTTCATCAATAGGGGTGTGAGAAAATAACACATCTTCATATCTTCCCCAACCATTGTAAAAATTATCATCCAAATTCGTGGGATGAAACTCTATGGCATTTGTGACATGATATTTTGATTCATCTATCAATTCTTTTTCTTCTTTGTCCTTGGTAGTAGGATCATTATCATCTTCCAAAATTTGATGAGATTCCAACCCCTCTTCCAAAACAACCTCAAATTGTACAGGACTTGTAATATCTTCCTGCGAGAAAGTGATTGTGTTATCCTGCATATCAATTGACACAAAGGGTTCATTAGAAGGTTTAGAGTGAGCATATTCATCCAACTTCTTCCAAGAATCATAGTAATCATCTTCCAAAATCAAGTGGTGATGCTCAACTACTTCTTCAACATCTTCCAATTCATCAACATGTTTCTCATCAAATTCACCTTCACCTTCCTTAGATGGTTCAATGATTTCCAAAAGTGGGCTACTCTTTGTATTCAAGTTTGCAAGATCACTATCCACATTTGTAACCCATGATTCAATTTCATCACAATTTGGAGGGTGAGGAATTTCTTGATCATCAATTTCAAGCATCTCATCCAAAGTGTCTTCCAAGAACAAGTGGTGAAATTCTATTATATCTTCAAATTCATTTATTGATTCTCTTCCAATTTCACTTTCAACCACTTCATTCAATTCTATGGTAGGTTATGTCCTATCACATATCTCCAAACTAGTTAGATTTAGGACACCATTATCTGAATACTCATGCACTTCTAGAAATGAATCCATCTCTACACAATCCTCATTGGTGGATGTTGGCTTGGCAACTTGCACCTCCTCTTGGACTATATCTAAGGTGGTTATAACATTTGGACATTCAAATTCATCCCCTTGATCATTCACCTTAGGCATCATTGGAGTGGAGGGTGCTATATTAGATGGTTGGTGTAGGTTGGCATCAATAACTCCAGAAGAACAATCTCTCATGGGAACATGTTGTGCCTCCACTTGCCATTGTTCTACCACCTCATAGATTGTAGCTAAATATGGGTCATCAAGATTTTCCCTCAAAAATGTAGCAAGTACAAGAGGTATGGCTCCCATGTATACTTGAATAGCTTCCTCTTCTGTTATGTCGTAATGTTCCCACACTTGAGCGTACAACTCATAGAACCTCTCATTGAATTGACTCATGGATTCATTAGGTTCTTTGTAAATAGAGTCAAACTGATTTTTTAGGTCAATTTGTTTTCCAACATGGTCAAGAAATGTTGCTTCTAATTGAGCCCAAGAAACCTTAACCTCAAAAGGTAATTGGCCATACCAACCCATTGCTTTGTCCTCCAATATGTAAGAGAATAACCTACAAGCAACATCCTCATGGTAAATTTGCCATTGAAATAATATGCTCTTGTAGATATGCAATTTTTGTATGTATCCTAAAGTCTTATTTTGACTAAACTATCATAGAAAATCCAATACAATTTTAGGAATTTGATGGGGTACTCTAGGTATTTTTAAAAGACCATAATAGTCCCCTAACAAGGATACCATTTCTGCTTTTAGAGACACCATTTTTGCTCTTAGTTCATCAATTATCGCCATTAGTGAAACTCAAAGAATAACCTTAAAACCAACTTTGTTAGTCAAATAAAGATATCTTGCAAAGAAGCATAAAATGACTAACAATTTTCAAATGAGTAAATCATAAAGATCATCATGTTAGTATCAACCAAAAGATATGCATCAATTAAACCATGACATGAAAGAACATTCTCAAATTTGCAAAAAGGTTAGTATTAACACATCATCAAATAGAGAATGTTAGAATCAATGAAAGTGATCAACAAAATCTCATTAGTCAAGACCAATGTCTTTGAATAAATATTTCAAGTAACATGAACAATTTAGCATCTAAATAGCAATAAAATAAATCAATTCAAGCCCTCCTAGCTCCCAAAGTGTTGAGTGCTAAAAGATTGCCAAAGATGCTAATCAAATGAACTTGAAATATTTAGCAATTCAAAACTTTCAAAATTATACCAAATCACATTATTTCCTGTATGAACAATCCAAAAGCGTTAGATCAATGAATACCAATTCATGTCCTCCTTTTAGCACCACAATGTTGAGTGTTAAAAGAGGCCTAAATATAATAGTCAATAGGGCATGAAATATTCCACAATTTAAATCCCTATAGCATTTAAAATCACAATAAAATAAACCACATCATGCCCTCCTTCTAGCGCCAAAATGTTGAGTGGTAATTTTACCCAATTGTGAAATTACACTCTCCCTTAGGATTTTGATCCCAAAACCCTCTCTTGCAAAGAAGTTAAACAAAACAACTTCTCCAAGGTCTCCGCTATATTAGCATTTGCACATGTGTATTAGTAATCTCAATAAAGATATATCAATTAAATGCTAGGAACACCTTAGTGATTGCAAGTAACTGTTAACAAGGGGCATGTGTTGGTTCATTTTACCATGCTATATTAATGATTGTTCATAAAACTTAAATAAAAGTAAATGTGAATTGGCCCTCATATGACCACGATGTAGCCTTAATTCCTTTTATCTTGAATGTTTTTAGGTAGATTTTATCTTCCTTGATTAAGTGGATTTTAAACAAGTTTTATCTTGCATTAAATCCTACTTTAAGCATGAAATAGAAGATTAAATCTATCTATGAATGTGAATCTAAAATGATGAAAAGATCCATTAAATGTAGCTTCTTATCATGAAGATAAAGAAAGCCTTTGATATAATTGATAAATTGTCCCTCTTTGATGAAATTAATTTTCATAAAGAGACACCAATTTATTGCTTGAAAATAATAGCCTCATAATGTCATGATGAATTATCCCTCTTTAATGAAATTAATTTTCATTAAGAAGAAATAATTTCATGCTTTAAAACCAAGACCTTTGATGTAATGATAAATTACCCCTCTTCAATGAAATCAGAATTTTCATGAAGAAAGGTGCATTTATTGCTCCGAAAATGATGGCTCATGAAATGCCATAAAAATTCCCCCCTTTTATGAAATTGAATTTTCATAAAGGAAAGGTCATCTTATGCTTATGAATGAAAATGCAAACTTTAAAATCTGATTTGCCTTCAAAATGTAAAAAAATAAATTTCCGAAATTATAAAAACCCTTAAAAACAACAGTTTTCAAAAATAATTATAAAATCGAAATGACCTCGGAATGAGTCCGAATCTGTTGCGTATGGAAGATTGAAGTTCATTCTATGCAACCATGTAATTATTTTTGTCATTTTATTTTTTATGATTTTTATTTTAATGCCTGAAAATTAAAAAAAATCTGCAAAATAAAAGTTAGAAAAATGAAAAAAATAAAATCTGAAATAAAATTAAATGCTGAAAACGTAAACATGCAAAGCTTTTCCAGTTTGATGGCACCCTGTCCTGCAAAACCGAAGATGTGAGAAACTCTTACATGCAACCTAATCTATTTCAACCTGCATTTGCACAATTAAAATAAACTAAGTGCTAGCTCCTAAGGTCACAAAAATAATTTCAGACTTCAAATATTCACTTGATGTAACCATTAAAATGCATTAAACATCATTTATAAATCCAAAATCTGAAAAGGGGAAAGATAAAAACAATCAAATTCATGCATGCAGAAATTTTCTCCTCCTTTCTCACAAACTAAATCCAAATTTCTGAAAAGGCATCTGCATTAATGTAATGTTTTCATTTTTACAATCTCAGTCCGACAACATTCTGGTTCTTAGCACCAAAAAAAAAAAAAAAACCAGCCATGCATTTTGCGTTTTCATGGGTATTTAACCTGTGCAACAACTCCTCATTTCCTTTCTTTTTTGTAAATGGAAACCCTTCATTTATATTTTTCTTTTCGTTTCCTTCCATTTTGGCTTCGAATGGTTCCTTGGTGTTTTCTCAATTCGTAATTGTAAAGGCCTTCCAAATAAAACCGATTCTATTAACGCTCCCCTTTTCTTATATTGAAATATAATACCTTTTGTTAAACATGTGGCACACTTTAATTATAAAATGGAATCAAACTTCTATTTTTGGTGCTTGTACTCCTGATATTTTGGTGACCCACATAATCTCCCTTGCACCACATATTTCTACCCATAATGTCCAACATTATAATACACCACTTCATTTTATTAATTCCCATGCATCCACGATGACAATGACTATCCATCCACATGGGTTCTAGTTACCCATATCCATAACCCTCATATGAATTTCAAATGCTCATTTATCTGCATCTAAATCTCATAAAGCTATCCATTGAATCTTGCACTTATGAAAGAAAAATTACTGTTGTTGGGTAAGTTGTATTTTGCAGTCACTATCGTGTCTTTTCTCTACCAAAATACATCTCTTCTCTACCAGAATTTCTATCGTGCATTTTGTCACTCATATTTTATTCCTGCCTGCTAGACTGCCATTCTACCCCATCACCTCATGTGCATCCGATGTTTTATTGATTTCTCATAAAATCTCTAGGCCTTCTATTCATTCGTCCTCTCCGATTCAATATCTGTCGCTTACATCTATAGATTGCTACATTTTCACCCTGTGTATTGTCTTTGCAGTGCTCATCCTAAAACTATATGCTGTGATGAAGGCTAAAACCACCAATGCCATCAAATTTACCTTCAACTCACCCTTGCTGCCATGTTGAATTTCATTGTTCTATCTATGTTTCCCCATCATTGTCTAACCCACTATCACCCTATTCTTCTACGTTGTACATAACATCCACTACACTGTTATCATCAACTATGAAATCAAAGGTATCCAAAACCATTATTGGGTGATCACATTTTGCTTGGCGATGATATTTTGTCTTGTATGAACACGTGCTATGGCTACATGATAATCATAAATAATATAAGGTGGCTAATCCCCATTTTAACATACCCAAGATGACATGAAAATATGCTATTTTTGGGTTGGGCATTTCTCCTGGCCTGCATTTTATTCTATTACCATATTTGATTCATCCATTGTACTATAAAATATATCATCATGCTTGTGCAATGCTTTGTGTCCTCAATCATAGTAAATACACCTGGTCATGCATGCCATACACACAATCAATGATATCTTGTGTTTCCCTGACACTTTTGTACTGGAGTCCTCGCACGTCCTACCACATAAATTTCATCCCGTCACTTGTAAACTATGTCTTCTGCTAATTTTCCACAATCCATGTTATTCTCCCATACATTATTTGACCGTCGTTATCCACTTCATATTTACGGTAAATTTTTATGATGATATACAATGACTAATCTTCACAATGCACTCTGCGTTCGAATCCTGGGTTCCCACCATCGAGACACTCAATGACTCCCCATCAATATTGCATGGCTATTGGACCACTTTGAAATAACATATGCCAAAGAATAATAATATCAACAATGGATGCTATGGGCATATTGTGTGATCTTGGTTTATGGGTAAATGAGCATCCTCTACAACCATACCTATGTCAATTGTTATTCATCGTACACTGAGTTCTGGGAGTTGTCCACAACGCATTGTATTGTTGGATTGGTCGATGTTGTCTTCATATACATTGCACACAAAAACTAGGGATGTATACTGCCCTATCTCTGTCACTTGTCAAAGAACCCGATATCGTAGACTCTATCGAAGCACACCATAAATTTTTTCTTGTCTCTACTATCATTCCATCGCTATATAGGTCATCATGAAATTGTATAATTCTTTGTGAAATGCCAAATTGCAAGGAGTCACCTTGGTTTTTATTTTATTTACCCTGATGCCTTACTTTATTTCATGTGTAGTCTCTTATTTTAACCATCGATGACGTCATTAACAACACCCATGGCTTTCACCATAGATGGGTGAATCTATACCGCATGATGAATCCATAGCTCATCGAATCCATCCATGAATCCCTTAATGTCGATGGTACCCATCTGGGGTGAGCCCGTACTTTCAACCGCGTGGACTGTGCACTCCATGGAGTACATGTCAGTTGCCAATGACATAATTTTACCTGACGTTAATGACCTATCACCTATGTAATCTATGCCCAATTGAATCCCAATGTGTGTCTATCTCTTATTCTTAGTCGTTGTTGTCTAAACTTAGACATCCACTGCTAATATCGTTGTTTAATTCAGCATTGAAACCCCTTCATCAATGATATGCCCATGCCTGAACTATTCATAGTCTATCGTGTTGAACTACAAGTCATCACCCTTTGGGACACACCACTCCCATGTCATCTTGTCTACCAGTGACGCTGAGCCCTACATACCCAACAACAAACCATTATTAGACATAATATACCTTAAAATCTAACCCTAAATTAGTATCATAGGCCTCCAAACATAAATTAGCAGTTACCCCTAGAATCAAACATGCTGAGGGAATTTATCCCAAGAAGCTAATATAATTTTACTTTATTTCAACACATTTTCTTTCTATTTGTTATTTTGATTATTATTTTTATTTTTTATATATATTTTTCTTGTAATATTTTTAATGTATATATATATAGCACCAATATACATATATATATATATATAGACATTAGATATCATTTTATTTTTATTTATTTATTATAAGTATATATATATTTTTATTTATATATATAATATGTTAAAACATATTATCTATATAGATAATTTTATTTCTTATTTAATGCTTTTATTATTATATATAAAATATATATAATAATAATAATAAATTAATTTTTTTATTATGTTTAATTCCAAAGGTTAATTTATTTAAATCAAAATGTTAGGATTAAACATAATATTAAATCAATTAACCTTAGGGACTAAACAAAAGAACAAACCTACTAACCTAACTAAATCAAAGCTCTACGAAAGAAAGCAAGGGGAAACTACTCAACCCAAACACCTTCAAACAAATGAAGAGACTCCAATATGCAAACCTAAAAAGTAAATATTGTGAAATAGCAAGAAAGGGGACACTTAGAAATCCACTAAAAAATCTTTGAAAGGAAACATGAACACATGCAAGTCTATCCACATTCCGAGAGCAGACAAAGTGACTACTCGACAAGACACCTTGAAACTTGAAATACAAATGTCAAATATAAGACTTGCTAAAATCATCTCCCTAAGGATCTTGAAATCCTCCAAAACACAAGCAAAAAATATGGGTCTCAAATTTTGAGGTACGTTGTGGAGAAACCACAATAATATGGAAGGGTAGATTAAGCAGCTAATGATGATGGAGTGGTAGTGACTATAGTTGAGTCTGTGACTATTGATATTGTTGCAATGGGAAAAGTCATGGGAACTAAAACAAAACTCAAAGAAGGGTGAGTGGATGTGGATGAAACAACTTGGGTTTCAGATGATGTTGGAGGTTGTGATGGCAAAGGTGGGATTATCAGGGATGATGAAACTGGAATTTTAGATGAATGTGGAGGATATGGATTGGCTTGGCCCTCTGTATTTGCTAATGAGACAAGTGGTGAATTATGAGGGGGAGAGGGCACTTTTATTTCAACCTTTTCTTGAGAAGGGGAAGGAGTTTTCTTTGGGGAAATAGGAGGAGAAGGAGAAGAAGGTATAGTGATCGTACCTTCACCTATAGATGTAGGAAGTTCTGGAGCCACCTCTTCACTTTGTTGTTGTATTTGTTGTACCGATTTTTTTGCAACTAAGATAGGGGTCTTCTCAACACTTTTCCCCTTATCCATTTTTTGTTTCTTACAAACCTCTTTTTGAGTTCCTTCTGGTGCATTTTTGGCTTTTCTCTTAAAAACTCAAAATACTTTTGGCTTATCACTCTCTGTATCTTCCCAGAAGGCCCCTCCTCTAATACATCTTTAGAAATAGGGTTCAGCTCAACTGTGGCTACAGTGGTGAAACTCACTGGTGTAAACATGAAGTTCTCATCCTTCTTATTCCAATCTATTTCTATTTTAGGGGGCTCTCCACCCGAGGCTAGGCGCTTGGGTCTAATTACTATCTTAATGACTTCTATGTTTATGGCCATGTCATCAGAATAATGTATTTTACTCATTAAATGTGCCCCTATAGGGAATTTCTCCAGTTGTTCTGTTGAGGGCTCAAATGTTTTAAGAGCTTCAATAGTAGCTAATTGAGTATCAACCCCTTCCTCTTGAGTTTCCTCTTGTGAAGGTGGGGAAGGAGAATCTATCCCTAGTTGTGCTTTCTTGTAAATCAGTACCAGATTCTTAGGGTCCTTCACTTTCCAAGTTTTTATGTTCTTGTCATATCTCTCAAAAAAATCATCATCAATTACTCGCCCAAGTTTGGATTTCTTTGTGTCGGTTTCCACTCTCATTCTCCACCAGTCTACGATCTTACCTTCATCCCATTTTTTTTTATTCTCAACTTCTTTGATCTTAGACTCCTTCAACTGGTGGCTTTCATTGTTGTCTAGATCAAAATCAACTATCTGTTCATAGAAGTCTAGCCACGGGGGAAGTTGTTCCATTTTGGCAACATTCCAATCTAATGGGGTATTTTCCTTGTTATTCCTACCCTATTCAAAATGAGGCCTTGAGGTCTTCTCAAACTTGTGGGCCTTCTCTCCATTAAGGGCAATGTTCCTCTTACAGAATTTATCATCTGGGTCATATCTCCACCTCTATGGGATGTAAAACAGGCCCAAACTATCCAAATATTGGATGATTTGTTCACCCTGGCCCTTTCTAGTAATAGTTATATCATCAACATTATGGTAAGTCAACAAACATCTTCTTTTCTTACCAGAGCCATAATTCATATTAATAAAATCTGCTTGCCTCAAATATTCCAGAGCTAACAATCTATTCGTGATGAAATGAGGTAGTAGAAAAGGCTTACCAGTGAAGCCATAGAGTCTAATAATTGTGCCTTCTATGAGAACATACCAGTCCCCTTCCTTGGCACCTAGTACTCTTAACAATTCTCTAGCTAGAGGTGGTAACCTAGGGCATTTCCCATACATAATTTTCAAAGCTAGCCCTAGAAATTCTAGGTTAAACCTATAAAAAGACTTTGTGCTCCTCAAGTGAGTAGTCTAATAATATACAGGGATAGGGTCTCCCTTGTCATTCTTCTCTTTTACCGGAATCTAGGGCATCATCTACCTTACAATGGCAAAGAACATCCAAACCAAACTCGAACAATGCCAAAAAGAGGGTGTTTCTGAATCCCTTTTCATCCTTACCAATTGCTCATGCATTCATTTGGCAAGGAAATCTGGCCAGTCGAAGTAAATGGCCTTGATACCTTTCTTCTCTACTTTAGGTTCATACATCTTCTCATTCAAAATGCAGTAAGCAGTGGCTATTTTCCAATCCCTCACAAATTGATCAGAATCCAAACCCTCCAAACAAGCTAGCATGGAGTACAATTTTGGGTTGATAAACTGGTCAATGGGGATTGGGGTATTAGGCATCTCATCTTCCTCCTTTATATGTCTGAATTGGAAATAAAGCCACTTTTCAATAACTTCCTTTTCATCAGAAGCCATTAATGAAGAATAAGCCCTAGCTTGCTTTGCTATATCAAATTGTTTAGGTTCTAGAGGTGGGTCTACCCCTATGGAAAAAAATCATGACAAGCTTTTTTGGTAATGGTAAATAATGTTATGCCATTAGCTATTTTCACTACCCTTTTCTTAGGATCATAAAATTTAATGATTGCAAAAATTAACTTGGGGTAATGGTGGATGGAATCACAGATGTAAGAAAATAAGAAATATTCTACAACAATGATACCTTGAGGTCGAATTGGTCTCCCTTCAAAGTATCTGAACTCAAAATTTCTCCTTAAGAAGGTTCTCCTTACTTGAGTCATTACAGTATCTGCCAATCATCTTATCTGATCTACATAGCCTTCCAACTCTGCACCTCTTTGCTATGCATCCTTTGGAGCTATTATAGGAGCCATTTTCATGAAAATTCTTAGAGCATTCTTTCTTTGGTGTTTGCAAATAATGCTTTACTATTCCCTTGCTCTTTCTACTAGGTAGGTGTTGCTTTTATCAAATGAATGAGCTTCACACTTTTGAGCACTTTTAAATGCTACTACATGTACACCTTCCACCATTAATGCGGCCACTATGAGAACTATCTATTTGCATGCTTTTCAAATCAAACTCATGCATCTTGGTGGCTTGGAGATGTTACGTCACTCACTAATTGGTTAAGGCATGAAGCACTTTATTGAGCTTGTAGCATATTTCATCATCTTTCTTTCCTTTGGAGTGGCGCGGGAAACTTGTATAGCAATTTGCGAATATTTCTTCCTTCGGAGAGCGATGTAGCACAAGTGTTTGGATTCCACTCTAAAATGGTCATGAACTCCAGTGGATTGGAACACATGTTGTGATCCACTACCTCCTTAGTTTTTTAAGAGTGGTGAGGAACACATGCGGTATTCCACTATCATCTTAGTTTATTTGAGAGTGGTGTGGAACCATGTTGTATTCCATTGCCATCCTAGCTTATTTTGCAACTTATATTTTTTTGAAGCAAAATTTTTCTCTCTTTTTTATAACATTTTTTCAAAAATGAAAACTTTGAAGTAAAGGGAAAAAGGATATGATACAAAAATATGTACATATATTACAATGAACTTAGCTCAATCAAAGTAGAGTTTAATATGGAAACCATTGATTGGGATCGGTTGCATGTTTCCTTCAAGATCTTCAAGCTGGAAAACATTGGTCTCCTTAACCTCTACTATTTTGAAAGGACCATCCCAGAAGGAGTCAAACTTCTGATGGTGCCCTGGTTTAGCTCTTTCCACATTCCACCTGAGGATAGAATCTCCAACTTGGAACTTTCTGAACCTGGCCTTCTTATCAAACCATGCCTTGATGTCAAATGAATGCTTTTGAAAATCCTCATATGCCTGAGTCCTTTTCTCCTCTAGCTACAATAAATGTGTCAACCTACTTTCAACTAGATTTTGTTCAGACTCATCCTCTATATTTACCAACTTGAGGGCTGGAATTTCCAAGTGCACAGGTAATACTACTTCCTTACCATATACTAAGGCATAAGGGGTGGTCTTGATGGAATTTTTGATAGTGATCCTATCTGCCCATAGAGCTTGTTCTAGTAGTAGGTGCCAACTTCTCTTGTTACCCTCTAATGATCTTCTCAAAATTCTTAGTAGATTCTTGTTAGTTGATTCTGCTAATCCATTTCCTTGGGGGTAGTAGTTAGAAGTATTTTTTATGGTGATGCCATACTTGCTAGTAAACTCAATGTATTTAGCCCCTATGAATGTTGGTCCATTATCACTCACTAAAGCTTCTGGAACACCAAACCTTGTGATTAAGCTTTCCATGAAATCTATCACCACCTCTTGGTCTGATTTCTTTGTAGGAATGGCCTCTACCCATCTGGTGAGGTAGTCTGTAGTAGTCAGAATGTACTTGTGCCCAGCTGAGGAATTTGGATTGATAACCCCTATGAAGTCCAACCCCCATTGCTGAAAAGGTTCTTCAACTTGAATTGGCTTAAGGGGGAATGATGCATTCCTTGTTCTTCCCACATACCAGTTGGCATTCATCATAGGCTCTTGTAACTTTGAAGGTGTCAGCAAATATGGTAGGCCAGTAGTAGCCTACCCTAATGATCTTCAAAGTTATGACTCTTCCTGAGAAATGTCCACCAGATAGTCCTCCATGGAACTCCTCTATGACCTTTTATTTTTGATCATCTCTTAAGCATCTTAGGAGGACTCCATCAAGGTTTCTCTTGTATAGACCTTCTGGAAATAAGACATATTTCAAAGCCTGAAGCCTATATCTTCTTCTCTATGATGGATTAATATTAGGAGGGCATACTCTAGTTAGAAAGTACTTAGTCATATGATCCACCCAATCTGATTCTCCTGATTGTAGCTCTTCAATATGATCTTCTATTGTTGATTGATAGGCTATCATTTCTATTGAAATCGCTGCTTCTATCAAACCTTGGCATAGTGCTCTACCTCTGACCAACTTGGTAGGATGGATTTCCACATCATATTCTTAGATCTTAGTAATCCAACCAGCTCTCTTATCTCCTAGTTCACCTTGTAAAATGAAACTTCTCACATCCAGATGAACCACATAAACCAGGGTTTTGCTTTGAACCAAGTATTACCTAAATTTTTTCAATGATTTCATTACTACAAATACTTGTTTCTCAATAAAATTATACTTGACCTGATATTCATGAAGAGTCTAGCTCCAAAATAATATGGGGTGTTCTTCTCCTTCATCATTCTTCTGGGTGAGCACTGATGCATAACTCTCTTCAGCTCCATAAGCATAAAGAATGAAGTCTTTACTGAAGTTTGGATTGACTAGAATTGGAGTTGTAGCAATGGATTGCTTGATGATTTCAAAGGCTTGCTTTCTCACCTTAGTCCATTTGAAATCTGCATTCTTCTTCAGTAGTTCTGATATAGGCTTCACCTTCTGAGAAAAATCAGAGATGAATTTTTTGACAAAGTTTATCTAACCAAAGAAGGACTGCAAGGCTTTCTTATTCATGGGTAGTGGAAGGGCAAGGATGGATTTGATTCTATCTAGATCAATGGCCATACCTTCTTTGGAGACCACATGGCCTAAAAAATTTCCCTCATGAACTACAAAGAATGACTTCTTAGGATTAAGAGAGATGCCAAATTCTCTACACTTCTGAAATACTTGTTCTAGATGTGCCAGGTGGTCTTGCTTGTCATGGGAGAAAATAGTCATGTCATCTAAGTAGATTAGAATGACCTTGTTGATCAGATCTCCAAAGGCATAATCCATTACTCTTTGGAAGGTGGCTCCTGCATTAGACAACCCAAAAGGTATTCTATGATAGGTAAAAGTGCCCCATTTGGTGGTGAATGTTGTTTTAAACTGATCTTCATCCTTCACCCAAATTTGGTTGTAGCCAGAGAAGTCATCTAATAGTGAGAACCTTTCTCACTCTTGCCACAATCTATGGGAGGGGATAGTGGTCCTTTAGTGATGCTTGATTGAGGTTTCTAAAATCTACACACAAGAGGATGTCACCATTCTTCTTCCTTACCAGTACCAAGTTAGCTACCCAAGTTGAATGCTTGATTGGATAGATGATCTTAGCCTTTAGAAGCTTCAATAGTTCTTCTCTCATTATGGCTTCGATCCTAGGATTCATAGGCCTCTATTTTTGCCTGAAGGGTTTTGCATTTGGCTCTAGCTCAATTGTGTGTTGGATGACCTTCTTGTCATATACTTTAAGATCTTCATATGACCAAGCTACAATGTCTTGGTACTTCAGGCATAAAGCTTTGATATCCTCCTCTTCTTCTAGAGAACATTGGACTCCAACTTTGAGCTTCTTTTCCTTTTCAATTTCAATTTCTTTGTAGATCTTCTCATTGATCTCCATGGATTTGATATTTTTCCTGTCTTCATTATCAAACAAGCTTTCTAGAGTAACCAACCCTCTAGGTATATGATTGTTCTTGAGTTGGATGACATCCTGTTGGTTTATCTCTTCTAGAATTTTCCTCTTGAATAGTAGATAAATAGGCTTCTCTCACCAAAAAATCAATGATCTGTTCATCACTTTCAAAGACCTACCAAAAAATCTGCTTGTCTAGTATCACAGGCCTAAAAATCATTTTGATCCCTTTGTCTTTCATAACTCCTATATCTACAGAAGGGTTGAAATTAGCTCCCCTTACTACTAAGGAATCCACCAAGGTATTCTATCTTCTAGGAATAAAATTAATATTTAGGGCATCAAAGGATTCCATCAAATCCCATACCCTATTTCTATATACCTTTAGGTAATGGTGCTTACTATTGCACCTCTCTCTTACCTGATTGACAATCAATTCAGAGTTGCCATATATATTCAAGATCTTGATGCCCATGCTTTCAGCTTGCATTAGCCCAAGGTATAGAGCCTCATATTCTGTAGCATTGTTAGTGCATGACCATGTTAGCCTATATGTGAAACTCTTTGTCCCTTCTGATTGGGACTATAATAGTACATCGACACCAGCACCATTTTTGCATCTTGCACCATCAAAGTGCATGGTCCAGGTTTCTATTTCTCTCAGGGACTGATTAGATATAGTAGGGATTATTTTCTCTATTTCTATGGAAATATTGTATGTACCCATACCTATCCTAAATTGACTATAATCCTCTCTGAAAGGTAGTTCATCTTCAATCTCCAACTCTTCAAAGTTATCCACTAATTCAAATTCCTCTAGAGGAGTGAGATTGCACATGTCCTCTTCAATTTTTTCAATGTGATAAGACATAGGCTTCTCAGGTGTTATTCTTATCCTCTTTCCTTTGAAAGGAATCACCATGCTAGAATAGTCCATGTACATGCATCCTCCCAACTTTGTAGTGAATTCTCTTGAAAGGCATAAGCCAAAATAAGGCTCTAGATCCACCACCACTATTTCTTGCACGATGGTTACCTCAGGTGCTCTATGTAGCCTCATCAAGACATATTTTATCACTCCCACTATCTTCACTGGTGTCCCATCTAACTGTAGAACTCTAGGGCAGGATCTGGTATATTCCATACCCATCTCCTCGCAAACTGCTTTAGGCATAACTATGGTGGATGCCCTTGAGTCAATCATACAATTGTGGATAATCCACCCCTCCATCCTTAGAGAAATGTAAAAAGGAGGGGGTTTGTTCTTTAAAGTGGTAGGGGATATTTTATCCTTTTCAGAGGGGATGTTGAGGATTGTGGTGGCCTACTTTTCCTGTGGATATTTGTTCAGAGAAGCTTTTAGTAGGTCTATTTGGCCAGGAATGAAGAGAGTATCATATAGGCTAGCTTTGGATGGTATCTTCTTCATTTCCTCCATAATGTTATATTCAGACTTGGTAGAGGTGGGTCTCTCAGGCCTTCTCTCTGGCTCACCATACTTTCTCTTATACTATTGTGTGGCCTCAATTCTCTACCTCTTGGTAATGGAGGGGAATCTAAGCCTCTCTTGGGCTTCATTCTTGGATCTCATTCTATCTCCCTCAGTTTCCTTCTCAAATATTTTGGGAAAATTGACCGCATTTTCTTGGCCTTTAGGGACCATGTCTCTTTTTTCATTGGCCTGGGGGATAGGGAATGTATCACTACTTTGGGAAGGTGGATCCTTCTTCTTTTGAGAGGGGACCTAAAATTGACCCATATTTTGTGGATCAACCTGTAGTGTTTTCTTGCCTGACCTTGTCATGATAGAAATGGGTCCATCCTCATCAAGATCTTTTCCAACCATGATCTGATCTAGTTTCCAGAGCATGATCACTCTTCCTTTCTGATTTCTCTCTACTTTCTCCATAGCCTATTGTACATGGTGTTGGTACATAACACAAGATTGTGAATCATGGGGATCATTGCACACCAAACACCATACATTCACTAGACTTGTTTTAGAAGAACATTCAGGCTCTTCTTGAATTGCATTTACTCTAAACCTAGTGCTATTGTTGGGACCAGGTCTTTGATCCTTGTTAACATAAGGAAATATCCTTTATTGAGATCTCTCCATCTCTCTCTTTTCCATTGAATTCATCTTGTTGCTGAGAGTTTTCAAAGTATTCTGAATATCAAGGAGCATAGAGGATTCTTGGGGTATTTGAGAAGGAAGGGGAGGGAAAGGAACTACAGTAGGTGATACTTTTGAATGAGGAATAGGAGTCATATATGGAAATGGGGATGAAAAAGGAGGAGGGTCCATATAAGATGATGCAGTTATTTGACCTTGGACATTGGGGGTTTCCAAATTGTAGGGCAACACAAATTTTGGGGGTAATCTTCCCACATTAATAAGGATATTTTTAGCATGAACAACTGCATTGTAGACCTATGGAAAGGTGTCCACTCTAGATTGTTGGGTTTGTAGACCTAACTCTGATCCGAGGGCTCTGATATAATACATGAAAGTGAGGGTTGAAGCTGGTCTAGCTTCAGGGGGATCCTCTTCTAGGTCCTACTAAACCTCAAGTTGAAGTCTGAAATAGTTTCTTGTTGATGCTTTTGCATGGATGTGAATTGATTAAGGAGGGAAAAAGGATCAGTAGATTCATTGAATTCTTCCATAAAGGGTTCAGCTAATGTTGCCCATGAGGTGATGGTATTGTCTTCTAAGGTCCTGAACCAATGTAAAATATTTCCTCTAAAGGATAGGGCTAGGATTCTGATAATAACATCTTCATTTTTTATATTGTGGATTGCTGCTAGATTCAGAATATCTTGGTAGTGCTCATATGCAGTTTTACCAGATCCATCATAGGTGGGGATGGCCTTAGACATAGCTTGGGGAATATCATGCATATGGGCTAGTCTAAGGGGGCCAGTTGTATTCCAACTAGGATACTTTTGTAAGGGCTGATTTGGAACTGCATTTTGATTTTGATTTTGGGCCATGTTCCTAGGTGTAGCTCCTATTGGAGGTGGCCTTGGGTGTACTGTAGGATGCTCCTCAGGAGGAGTTTCATCTGAATGAAAATCTTGATTCAAATCCCTTATGATAGTAGACCCTCTAAAAGGTAGCTCATAGTAGAAAAAGGAGTCTAGGTTATTCCTTGTGGATGACCTAGTATTCATGAAAGAACTACAAGCTATAGGGATAAATTTTTTGGTTTCATAGACCAGGGAGTCACCAAGTGAATTTATTGCTCACCACTTAGCAAGGTCAAGACAATTCACCAAATCTTGATTCCTTTGAGAAAAGATACAAACAATAAAGAATAATATGGGTTCTAGTGTTTCTTGTAAATAGGTCCCATCGGGCATGCCAAAACTATTGGGATCCAAATTGACATCAAGTAAACTTGATACTACAACTATCTATCTTCTAGATTTTTGACCAGGCTTGCACCCACTAGTCATAGCTCAGAACTCAACATTGGATGGACCAAATATTGCTTCAGCCCAACCTCCAGAGTAGGTTGGTTCCTTGTCAACTGACAGAGTGTTGACTCAATTAAGCTCAATAATGGTTTTGAGAGATAGGGTTAGAAAAGGGTTTAGGGTTAAGAAATTATGAGTTAATAGTGGCCGGATAGGGCTAACAACATAGGCATCCATAGGGAAAACCTTCAACAAACTATTTCTAGTGTCCCACACTCAAGATTAGCAACACCCAAAACAAAATAATCTTCATACAATAAAAACAAAGTAGAGATGTGCTTCAAGAAGTAATTTCAAACATCTATGATACTAACAATCCAATTTAGTAGAATAGATCAGTATTTAGACTTAACAAAAATAAACCTCTTGCCAACACAGATCTAACTATGAACATATTTCAATTGCCTTACAACTAGTAATCCAATATAGGTGGAATGAACTAACCATAACAACATTGATAGAAATGCAATTCATAGCTCGAACCTCTTAATAAAAGATATCGAAGATGACAAATCTTGAGTCAAAAATCTGAGTAATGCTCCTTCCATTAATTTGCAAAAGATGTTACATAGTAGGGCAAGCAAACACTCTAGAGCCGACCCTAAAAATCGAGGGTTCGACCTCTATATATAGTTTTACAATGAAAGAAAAATAGGGGGAACATTACAAGGATTTAGACTATGCCAGATCAGTAGAATACTATGGTGGCATCATTTCATTCACCTATAGGGTCCAAGAAATCCACTCGATGTCGCACGCCATGGTAGCTCGACTCTACAACTTGTTGGTTCTATCATGGTAGTTAGACTCCAGGCCATTAGAAACAAGATCTGAACCATTCATCCTTCTTGAGGACTCCATCCTACCATAGATCTACAACTACCTAGGTTCTTGGTTCTTGGCTCCATGGATGCTTCATCTACCCACTCAAACTGACTGGTTCTCATTCGCCAAGAATCCACCTTTGTATACTCATGAAAATGTCAGCATAATATCCACCATTGATGCAACTCATGGATGGCTATGATTAAACTTCAATAATGCTCTATAGATGAGTGGCATAGAACATGTCACCAATCCACTCTAAAAATAATATTGACATCAGCTTGGATGGCTTTGGCCAATGGATTGGAGCATTCATGAGAAATACACTAAATATTGAGTGGAATGTAGCATGTCACCAATCTACTCACTTAAGTCTTCAAAATACTTTATTTCCTTTTCATGTCTACATAGAACGTATGTTGCAATCCACTCCTCGATATCCACTCCTCTAGCTTTGACCTGAGTTGACTATGGAATAGAGCATGTCACCAATCCGCTCGAGAAGTAGTGTAAAATATCATTTTGCACTGTTTCACTACCTTGTACTTCTTCTTGGGTGTTTTGACCTTCTTACCCAATGGCGTAGAGCATGTCACCATTCCACTCTAAAATAGACGTGGAACTCAATGGAATGGGACATCTCCGACACTTAGTCGCTTTAGTGCGCGGGATGGGGTAATGTCGCTAATCCACACTTTGGAAGATGCTTACATCATTTAGACTTGATTTGACTATGGATTGGAACATTTGTGCTAGACCACTACAAAATACACTAAGTATTGAGTGGCGTGGAACACTTTGCTTATGTTATAAAAAAGAACTAAGTGTTGAGTGGATTGGAGCATCTTGAGTTGGGCCGCTCTAAAATACACTATATCTTCAACGGATTGGAGCATCTTCATGCCTTAGAATAAATTTTCAAAATTTTTCTAAGGATGTGGCCATTTTGGGCCTACAATTACCATAAATAAAACCAAGAACACCTAAACATGGATCACACAATGAAAGCCTCTATTGTATCTATCACCGTATAAATGGGCATGACATCCACAACTACTACTCATTCAAGAATGTGGTCAAAGAGATGATAGAACAAAATAAGCTTCGCACAGACAATTCACTTGTCTTACCCCATCATGATATTAGAATTTCATATAATTTTTTTCCACAATAGGGGGGTCAGTTTCTACCACTCCTCCTAGCCAAGCCAATCACATTGCATCAAATAAAATGCACATTGGGGGTCTTCAAGGTGTGACACCTTCCTTGCTATCTACATCACAAGTAATGAAGAAAATTGAGAATTCTAAAGGTATCACCCCTTCCCCACTTTCTTTGATCATCACACACATTGGGGGTGCCTAGGGTATCGCACCTTCCCATCAAAAATCACAAAAACAACAAAAACCATCAAAATTTCAAACAAATTAGAAAACATAAAAGACATAAAAACAATACAAAACATCAAAATACAAAAAAAAAATTATGTTATGGTATCATGCATTTCATTATGAAGTAGCAAAAAAATGGCTCACCTAATAGATCAAAACTAAAATGTAATCTAGTGTTTATAAGAAAGCATGCAAAATAAAGATGCTAAAGAGATAAACAAAGCAAGCTATTGAAATGATGGATGATTTGAAGTAAAAGAAGAGGGGTTTCTCCTTGTATTTATAAATTCATAAATCCAATGGTTATAATACATCCCCTTGAGGGTTTATCATTTTGATACATTTTAGATTACAAATTACAAGGGATCAAATCCCTTCATGAGCTTAATGGTGCGCTTCCAGTGTTCTTCTTGTAACCCGCACGAGCTATTCTTGGGATACTGTAGACAACTAAAATGTGTCATGTCAAGGTGACTACTCATATGGAACATGATAGAAGACCATATGGAAGACCTTGGATAGATTCCAAGGTATAATAGTGGTGTTTACCACTCATTTGGGTACCTTTTCCTAGTCATTGCTAGTCACTGCTGACACCCGTGATTAGCAGTGTTGATCACACCTTTCAGCCGTGGTCAGGACTCAAAATTAATTGGCCTTCATCCAAACCAAAATTAGTTGCAACGGAAAATTGGTTGTAGATTGGAGTGGTTTGAGTGAGGAAGGTTTTGAATCCTTCCATCCAACAAGATCAACCAACCAATATTGATCTTAGCTTCCTCATGAAGCTACCCCTAGCTCTTGGTAATTGCTATATAATCCTCCTCCAAATTGGAAAAAAGAGAGAAATATAATCATATGAGTAGTGAATCCTTATCGAATTGCATACTCATTCACATGCATTGATAGGAATACTTTTTCTACCCAATTGAATATCACATTGCCATGGAAGTCCTAGGAGGATAGGAGAGCCAAGAAATTTTAATCCGTGCAATATGTGTACTCATTGAGCAATTCAACCGCTAAATATATTAGAGGACATAGAGGTGACCCTTGACCATCAATTTGGCAAGGAGAATCAAAGAATTGACCCTGATTTGAAGGGCAAACTTACTTTAGGCTCAGCCATGGCTGTCAGTCGTGGTGAACAGTACCCACTACTTGAAGGGCCCACGGTCAGTAGGTGACACCTGATTTCCTTATTCTTTACTTTGTATTCTATTTATATAGGTTAGATTATTCATGTTGTAGGTTTAAATTAGTATTCTAGAGATATTTGATCAAAAAATTAGGATTTAATTGCAATCTCCCTTCATTTTTGTAGTGTAGGCATAATGAATATTTTTCGTGCTTCCATGTCTTCAATTGGTTAATTAGGAGCTTATATAGGTTTATCTTAGTTTCTTTCATGTTTCTAATGGCAGATTATCCTGTTTTAGATAAATTTACATGCACTAAATCACTTTATTGATTTCTTGATTGTCATGTTATATTTTGTATAAATATCCTTTTAAAGCCTCATCAAGAGAGGCCTCATTTGTTTTTAATGTTTCTTGTTGTTTATTGCACATAGGACTAACAAGTTTTTGGGATGCAAGACAATGTATACCTCTAATCGTGGAGAAGAGGGTCATCGACACCCTAGAGCATTTCGTGTCACCCTGGAAGGAATTTTTATTACATATACCTTTGAGAGAGATTTGAAACTCTATTGTAATTGATGTATCAAATGGGTATCCCTAAGAGGGACAAATCTATAACTTGACTTCATTGAGATTAATAAAGGGATTATTTATACTTGTTTCATTTCTTTTTGACAACTTATGTTTTTCCATTTGTGCTTATTTCATGAATTGCAATAGATATATTAGATAGCAAGAGCCTTTTTTGTGGTTATAGAAGGCAATCATTATGGAAATCTGCATTTCATGCCTCAAATGTCTAACTTATATGGTTTTTTTTAGCAGGTGCTCACCTCGGTTGACAACCGTGATCAAAAGTTATCACCACGGTTGACATCTTGAGGAAAAAGTGGTCACCGTGCCATAGAGTCACGGTCAAAAGTTGACAAATCATATTGCAAGGAGAAAAAGCCTAATCGAATGAGAATCTGAGGTAGGTCCCACTGTCATTCTATTTTTCTTTATTCTTTGTCTGTATTTTTCTAAAATGCAAAAAATGCTAGCATAATTAGGGAAGGCAATGAAGGAATTTTAAATGCATTGAGTCCTTAGGTATTTTTATTAGGATCTACTAGTCACTGCTAGGAACAATAGACCTCTGAGTGAAGTCCGCCCTAGTATATAGTGATCTAGATCCATTTTGTATGTCAGTTTTGCTTGCTTGAGGCCCGATTAGTGGCCATACCATCGTTAGTATGCATTGTAAAGATATCATATAAAATTAATCATGCATTCTTTATTAATTTGAAATGTTCCTTTTTCTGTATTGCATATAGAAAGAATCATTTGAATGTTGTATCATGCATCTTTCTTTTCATGCAAATTAAAAGGAACCGCACACACCATGTTTCACAGTAAACGCTAGTGAGTTGGGATCACATTCAACCACTAGTAGGGTTTTGATGATGATGGAGGTTATTTCCATCTGTTGGACCAACTCCCTCATAACTTCTTGTTACTAGACCAAAACCAGATCGAAGAACCATTTGTAGCCCAAAACATTTGCATGTACTTCTATTTGGAGGGTATAACGCTGACTGGGTGAGATTAGGTGATGATCTGGGAGGACCCGTGCTCCATGACTATGCGTGGACTTCATTACCACACATTTAGGTTGGATTACTTGGCCTGGAGTTCATTGCTAGGTTGTCGAGCTATGAGCATACAGGTGAAAGCCATTAAACAATTGAGAAAATTATCAACGTATTTCAAAACATGATAAGAGTTACTTTACTGATGTAACAAATTGAAAACATGTCAAACAGTTTAGGGCTCATTTTAAAAATGTAAAAGGAGATAATCATCATTGTATTCTTTGTGTGCTAAAAAAAGTTAAATATAGACATAGGATACATAATGGTGTAAATGCATAGAAGTCAATTCGGGCATAGACCCAAGATCAAAGCCCAAGCTCCACCTAGTGCATAACATAATGTGGAACACCCTCAATCATATAATCCTCCTAGATGTCGTTCAATGAGTATTAGAGGGGATAATTCCACATGAGGGGATTCCATTGAGAACACCCCAATTAGAGGAAGTACCAAACATCCCTATAGATACAGATCAGAGCATGGGATTTCCTAGCATGGGGGTTCCACACATGGTAGCATCTACTGTAATCACATTTCATAGGCATCCATGGGTTCAGCTAAAAAATATATCATTAAGGGATCCATATTGGTACCCCTTCAACCTGTATCTAAGGGAGGCTCATGACCTCAACCATCAGAGTCTAGACATGTACAAGATCCTCCCATTCAGGGGTGAACTAAGAGGGCTACTTTCAAGCACAAGCCTGCACAGACTCCCTATAGGGGTGAACCTTCTAATTTCACCATAGATATATCCAAAGTGGGAATGAATGGTACACCACCTCATGAGACATGGCATAGCAAAAAATTGGATAGTCTAAATAGAGTCCTAGGGCATCTAGGATACAAGCCTATGCCTACATCCTCCCAACCGATGAGTGAGTGTAGCACAAGCACCATTAGGACTGCCCAAGAACATGGAGAGTGCTCCAAGAATTCTTGAGACATGCATGCTCCTGCATCGCATGTAGGAAATGAGTATAGGAGATAGCCTGATATGAATATCATCTTTATAGATCGAGGTAGGAGTGTGGCAAATTAGTCCATTGGAGTATATACCCATAAAGTCGCTCGAATAGAGTGCACCCCTAAAATGCCTCATATGACCAATCATGTTGTTAGAGCTCATAGACTAATGTTAGAGTAGAGAAAATAAATTATCCAAGATCAATTGGAGGATGTTCACATAAAAAAATAGCACCTCAAAAATGAGAATACTTAGAGGTAGAGATTCATAAGATAGAAATTATATGAAGAGTGCATGTGCGAACAATGCATTCTCAATCATGAGGAGTGTGTGGATATAGGATCTATTAGCAATCATTGGTTTACCTTCTCGTAGTGAAATTAGGGAGTGTGTCGATAGACAAGTGGCTTCATAGCCTGAGTTACACCCTAAGAACATCAACACACATACTCATCATACAACTCAACAAATCGACATCCAGCATCCGAACAACATGAGAATAGGCAATATGAGAATGAAGTAGGAGAGGAATTAGAACAAGAATATCCTAAAATATCCTAATTTGAGGAGGAGGATGAGCCTATTCTTCCACCTTTATCGAGGAATAATCTACCTCTGAGGGTGCCTCCAAGGCAATCTCGAGAGGAGGAGTTTATTTCCTCGTAAGCCTACAAGACCTCAGTATATAAGGTCCAAGCCATAGAGAAGAAATAAATGGATTATCAAAAGCCTACCTTGAACAAAATTCATAATGAACCTCTATGCATGTCAGTGCCTATTATAGCATATCCTTATCATTTCAATATAACTAGACTAAAAATATTTTAAGGAGAGGAAGACGCACAGAAGCACATGAATAGTTTTCTAGATATGTGCTTTTAGATTGAGAGAAATGATGATTTTATCCTACGAAACTTCATCACGACCCTCTCATGCCCAACTCAAGAGTGGTTCAACTAATTAAAGAGTCACAACATCACTAGTTTCAAACAACTAGCTAATGCATTTCTTGAATGCTTCTCCTTCGACGTCAAGAAGAAGGTAAACTTATATGACCTGGCCACTCTAATGCAACAAGATGATGAGCCAGTAATGGATTATGGAAAATTATAGAGGAAAATTATGGAAAAACTACCATTCTCCATTCCATCCTCTTAATTAACATGAATTTTCATGAATATTTATGCCAAACACATTTTGTTATTTCTACAATTTTAGCAATACCATACATTCAAAGAGGCTTTGGTGCAAGCCAATGTGATTGAGGACATCAAGTTATAGGAGGGTAACTTGAAGCTTAGGAATAAGAATCAGGGACACAAGAAAAGCACTGAGAGATATCAAGCCAAGCTAGCCCATGTTAATCAGGTGGTGTTGAACCTTTAGAAAGGGGATAAGGGTCAACAACAATGAAAATATTGAGCCCAACCTCCTCCTACGCAATATGAGTAGTGCAAAAATAGTTATAAGGGTAAAAATAAGGAACAACACCCACCTTGCATATTCATGTAGTTAGTGGAGTCCTTGGCTTCAATTTTTCATCAGTTATGAGAGGTGAAGGCTATAAAATTACCCAAGGTTAAGTTAATGGACCCAAATCAGCCTAAGCCTAAAGGCTACAAGGATGATCAATATTGCATTTTTCACCAATTGAAAGGCCATGACATCGAGGTATGTTGGTCTTTCAAACATCTTATGAAAAATATGATTGAAAGAGGTACACTTCTTGTTGACAACCCACAAGTGCCTGAAAATCAAAATATGGGGATTTACAAATATTCTCTACCAAATTATGAGGTGCCAAAGAATAATGTTGGCCAAGTCAACCAAGTTCACATTAAACCACCAACCCAGGGGTTCATCAGAATGGTCAACGTCATCATAAGAAACATGAGGTATGAAAAACTGAATCAACCTCCAGTGCCTATTAGAGTCCAAGTTGTGCCTCCTCCAAGGCTAACCCAACATGCGCCCAGCCCACCAACTAGACCAGTGGTGACCATCAGGAGTAGGTTGGTCCAAAAACTACAAAAAAATCCAATAAAGTTGTTGATTTATGAGCTAATTCAGTAGTCATATAAGCACAGGGAGATGCTCATGGACATCTTAAGGTCCATAGAAGTTTAGCCTTAGTATCTTGAAGCATTTACACATTTTGTGGGGCACATGCAACAGTGTTAGGAACCGGTAATTCAATTTCATGACCACAAATTCAAGATGGTTTCTATTATTATAGAAGACCCGCCATTGCATATCATTGCATGTGTGAATCACAAACCATTCAAGTGGTTTTTTATTGACATGAGATCATCAATAAATATCATAACTACCAAGGTGTTAACTCACTTGAATTTACTCAATACACATATCATCCCTTCTACCTTCACGTTGAGAGCGTTCAATGATGCCTTATACTCAACGGTTGGTACTATAGTCTTACCTATGCAAGTGGGATTGAAGACCATCCCAGTGATGTGTCACATAATTGAAGGTGCTATGCAATATAACATACTTCTAAGGAGGCCTTGGATCAGATAAATGTGTTGCATCCCTTCTATTTTACATCAATGTATCAAATACATCCATGAGAGACAGGTTCACATAGTTACTTTAGATAAATAACCCTTTAAATACATGAATCTAAAATATTTGCTGGGGGAATTTGTGCTCCTCTCAATGCACCTGGATGTGCAACCAACATCACCAATCAAAGAGCCAGGAGGCAAAATAAAATAAGTGTCTGCTAGACCTGCAACATATGTATCTCAATGATCAGAGCACATGACAACTACTTCTAGTAGACCGATTGCATCTACGATACAACGAGATGATAGAAAGTTGAAAGAAATGTGGGAAAAAATAAGATAAAGCAAATGCCCAAGCCAGTAGTCATTGAAGCCCCTACTCCCATGGAAGTAGAGGAAATTCGAGGAGGAGTCAAAGAGGCACTTTAGCCTTCTTCTCCTATGTCTTCAATAGGGTCATCTGCACCATAGGTGACTGTCCATTTTGTTAATCCTACATTAGAGGAATACATTGTGTAGAATATGAAATTCACACCAATTATTGAGACTACACAAGACATGGATTTACCGTAAGCCCATCATCTTTCCATAGGGATAATGGAATCATTGGGGGTACCACCCCACCAAACCAACTTCATCTATGGAGGGCTAGACCAATTTGCATCTTCCACGCCCATGGATGAGGATGATGATGAAACATTCACCATGAATGTTCATTATGTTTCTAACCTAGACTACGTCATGTGATACTTCAAGCATTACCATTGTAATGGTTACGGTCTCAAACTATTCGAGAAGGTGTGTAAGAGGCCTATAGAATCACAGTATCAATTACCCACTGATAGGTTTGGGTTGGGATTTTATAGTGGAGGATAGGATCAACTCCTCATGGCATCTTTAGACCACCTATACCTTAGTCTAGGGGGTGAAGTTGACTTCAATCCATATCAACCTAATCCTTCTATGTTTTAGAGGGATAACCGACTAGTGACTTATGTCACTGTAGATCCACCTGGGAGATATCATGTGAACATATTGGTCGGCATAGAACCCATTCCAAGAGCTAACTTGGATAATCATAGCCATGGAGATATTGATGATATTAGTATGAATTTCCAAAATCTAGACATAGCTATGAGTATCAAATCAAAAGTTTCTTTTGAGGATGTTCATGTAGTATCCATCATTGAAAGTGATGGGCCAGACTATGATTCTAGAACATATGGCATTGAGTTATCCTAAAACAATGAGCAATATGGGGATGAGATTGAATTGGCCTATTTGGGTCCCACACTCTTGCATCATCTTTTACCTTTGTAATAAATGAACATGAGTGAAGAGCCTCTCAATAATTATGATGACTATTTAAAGATAGCCTACATGAGGTCTCATTCAAAGCATCACCCAATTCCAATGGGTAGCGGTGAAGGTCTATATTATGATAGTTATGATGAAGATGAGATAGAGAGAGCCTATTTATGATCTCCCTACTTGCATAATCATAATGCACCTTACACTACCGAGGATATGTGCAGAGAGATAAATATTCATCCTTGCCTTAGGGGAGATCACTGAATCTTAATGTGATTTATCATATGGTGTTTTTTTATCTGCAAACATACACAAAGCTCCTTGATCCCAATGATCCCATCCGATAGTATATTCATGGATTGGATCCAAAGGTCCCCATATCCCCAGAACCACATATCTAGAATGGAAGTTTTGTTAATGTTGAGTCACTTTCACGTGGTCCTAGAGATATGATCCATTTCATCAACATGATCTCCATTGATTTGACCACTCCACTCCATAATCTAGCCGATCCATCCAAATTATTACCTTTAAATATAGATCTATTGATTGGTATCATGTTGATTCACCACTAGAGCATGAATATTTCTTCCCTAACAAATAAATGCTACAGCCTTTCCACTTTGTGTCAGGTTGTGCACATGATGTCTATCATGCTAAGGATGCTTCCAATGAGGAATCTATAAACCCTGTAGATGAAATCCGCTTGATCCCTACACCTCATCATCTTGAGGAAGGATACCATATATCAGTAGAGGAAACCTTCATAGTGGATATCAGTAATGATCCCACCAATCCAAGGAAGGTTAAATTTTGGGAGACCTTGACTCCTGATGAGTGTGCCAACCTCATCCCTCTATTGATAGAGAGACCTGATCTATTTTCTTGGACTTACAAAGATATATCAGGTCTAGATCTAAAATTGGTTACTCATAATATTTCACAAGATCTATCAAAGAAACCAGTCAAGAATAAACTCAAGAATATGCATAAAAAAAATCCTTAATGGTTAAGGATGAGTTGCAAAAGCTATTGGACGTAGAATTTGTTATCTCCATAGACTATCTGGAATGAGTATCCAATATGGTACCTGTAGGAAAACATGATGGAAGGATTTGTATTTGTATATATTTTAAAGACCTGGATAAGGCAACACCAAAGGATTCATTTCCATTATTGAATATTTATGCTCTTGTAAACACAACTATAGGTCATGAAATGATCTCCTTAATGGATGGCTTTTCTAGTTATAATAAAATTTGGATTAAGCCTGAAGACCAGCATAAAACCATATTTATAATGCCATGAGGGATATTTTACTATAAATTTATGCCATTGAGCCTTAAAAATTTTGGTGCCAAATATCAGCGGGCTATGACTTATATTTTTCATGACTATATGCATAATATCCAAGAGGATTACATTGATGACTTGTTGACAATGTCATTATTACGTTTTGAGCATGCAAAGGTCCTAAATAAAGTCTTTGATCACCTAATAGAGCATAATGTTAGGTTGAATCCTAAGAAGTGTGTATTTGGTGTAACTTCAAGAAAGCTCTTAGGATTCATCATTTCAAAATGAGGCATCGAAGTTGACCCAAAAAATGTCAAGGCTATTTTAGAAATGCATCCCCCCACAAACATCAAAGAGTTAAGAAGTCTACAAGGCAAAGTAGCATCCATAAAGTGATTTATCATACAAATATTGGATAAATATTGATCCATGAATCAACTTCTACACAAAGGGGTCCCATTCAATTGGGACGAGTACTATCGAGCAACCTTTATTTAAATTAATAAATACCTGGCAATGCTGCTAGTGCTAGCTCCACCAAGTCCAGATATGCCATTTTTGCTATATATATCGGCAATCGACTTTGCATTGGAAACCATGTTAGCCCAAAAGAATGTGCAATATAAAGAGCAGGCCATATATTATATTAGTCAAACCTTGGTGAGTTATGAACTAGGATATGCATATATGGAAAAGTTGTGTTTAGCAGTAGTGTTTGCTACAAATAAATTGTGACACTATATGTTGATTCATACAACATATGTCATATAAAAAAAAAATCCTTTGTAGTATATGATGAGTAAGACATATCATAATACACATACTACAAAGTGGATCATGCTACTAACAAAATTTGATCTGTAACTTATAAGCCAAAAGTCCATTAAGGGACAAGTCATAGCAGATCAACTGGATAAGGTGCCCCTTGAAAATAGTAGGCCCCTCACCATAGAGCTTCCTCATGATGTAGTCTTTGCCTTATCAGAAGCACCCAAACTTGAGGAACTGGATAACAAAGCCGATATGACCTTATTCTTCGATGGTTCGAAATGTGATCAAGGGGGTGGTGCAGGAATAGTGTTTTTCACCCCATAAGGAGCTCCAATGCCCTTGTCATTCAAGTTAGAATTTCCTTGCACTAATAAAAATGTTGAATAGGAAGCCCTAATTTTGGAACTCCAAATAGCTATCACCATGAAGATAAAGAGGTTATATATCTTTTGTGATTCCCTTCTCATTGTGAACCAAGTTAAGAGATTATTTCAATGTCGATGTCTGGTATTGAAAGCTTACAAGAATCTTGTTGATATTTATCTAGCTATACTAGAATGGTATGATATCGAGGCAATCCCTCATTCATATAATAGATTTGCAGACACAATGGTATCTTTGGTATATCTAATTCCTTAGAATTTGTCTACCAATTTCACTACCATCCATGTAAAAACATTGCACACTCTGTTGTGCAATGCAAAGCATTAGATAACAAAGAGTCAATCAACATGATTCATGTAGAACCAAATCATGAGTAGTTCTACCAAGCTAGAGACTTTCTCAAGAGAGCATCTTGGGGGTCTTTGATCTCAAAGGATCCAACAAGGAGTGGCATTACCATTCACCACAAGATTATTTCCCAGTCTGCATTTTCCAATGTAGAACTACAGGGGGAACATGCTATATTATCATTCAAAGTTGAAGCTTATCATAACTGGACGTCATTGATACATGACTTCCTTAGACTTGGTGTGATCCCTCAAGGATTATCACGTGCCACAAAACATACATTTAAGTAGAAAGCGATGAATTTTATCTTATTAGCAGACATCCTATACTGTAGAAGCTACGATGGAGTTCTCCTTTGTTGTCTTGAGCCCCAAGAGTCATCTTGGGCAATTTTGCAAGCTCATGATGGTACGTGCAATGGCTATTTTAGAGGTATGGCTATTGTCAAGCACATCCTTCACATGGGTTATTATTGGCCTACTATGGATAAGGATTGCAATGTGTATGTCAAGAAATATGTAAATGTCAACATCATGCTAATCTTATGTACCTACCATCATATCCTTACAACCCATTCAAGCGGCTTGGCAATTTTCTCAATGAGGATTTTATCATCAGACTGGCATACTTTTATTAAAATGGCTACTGAGTATTTTACTAAGTGGTTGGAAGCCATTCCCCTAACAATGATAACTGGAGCACGTATTGTTGAGTTTATACTCACCAATATCATAAGTCATTTTGGGATACCATCCAAGATAGTATCGGATAATGGAACATCATTTAAGAACAAAACTATGAGAGCTTTGACATCTAAGTATAGAATCAAACATATTTTTGCAACTCCATATTATCTATAAGCAAACAGATAAGCTAAAGCTTCAAATAAGATAGTGGTATCCATTTTAAAAAATACGATACAAGAGCACCACAAATATTGGCACATCCAACTACCCCTTGCTTTATGGGATTATAGGACTAGTATTCAAATGCCCATTAGGGAAACTCTATTTTCACTGGTATATAACATTGAGGCCATTATGCCCTTAGATTTGGAAATTCCAATGCTACGCATCGCATTGAAAGAGTTCATTGATGGTGACATCGCGTGAAAAGCTCACCTAGATAAATTGATGCTACTTGATGAACATCACGTGAATGTCCTCAAGAACCTTTATGGTTATCAAGAGCATTTAAAATGATCTTACAATAGTAAATTACATCTAAGAGAATTTGAGGTTGGTGATGTTGTGCTGAAAGAGAACCAACAGAACTCAAATTTATTGCCACAAATGTGAGAAAAAATCATGTCTAATTGGTTAGGTCCTTATATGATCTCATAGAAGATTGGAACTGGGAAATATCACTTGATATCACTTGGAGGAGTTGAAGAGCCTGAACCTCTCAATATCCTTCATCTTAAAGCATTTTATGCCTAAATCCCAAAAGGCTCCAAAGGCATCTGTAAGCCCTTTGGTCATTCAGAAAAAGCTTTGAGGGTTTTATAAAAAACTGCTTGGCCAATCCCAACAGGCTCCAAGGGTTTCTAAAAACCACTTGGTCAATCCCAAAAGGGCTCCAAGGGTTTTCTCAAAAACTTCTTGGTTAATCCCAAAAGGCTCCAAGGATTTCTCTAAACCACTTGGTCAATCCCCAAAAGGCTCCAAGGATTTCCCAAAACTACTTGGTCAATCCCAAAATGCTCCAAGGCTTTCTCAAAACTACTTGGTCAATCCTAAAAATCCCCAAAGGCACCTATAAGCCCTTTGGTCATCCCAGTCAAAAGGCTCCAAAGGCATCTGTAAGCTCTTTGGTCAAACCAAATGTTAAAATCCATAAAAATTTGGAAAAATATCAAAAATAAAAAACATTTGCATTTCATTTGCATCATTGCATTACATGAGGCATATTCATCCATTGCATTAGCATTGGAATAAATTGTGTTTACAATCTTACAAATGACACCACGTTTGTGTTTAAATCATGCATCTATGCACTATATTTTTCATCCATTTATCACCCTTGTGAGTAATTATGTTTTTTAACACAACCCCAATTATTGCTATGAAGAATATACTAGGGTTTTTTGGTCATTCAACCATACCTAGAGGTCTTCTCAAGATTTGATATAAAGCTTGCTTTGATTTTGTAGTTAAGGTCTAGTTAGTATAGCCCTTAGCATATCAGAATTCTATCACTAATCAACAAATTAAAAAATCCTAATAAGGACTAGGGGAATATGAAAGCCACAAAGTAGGACCAGGTATCCTGAGGTAAAAAGTTTGTTCTTGTTTATCCCTCTATGTGGAGAGTATGGGAAATGTTGGCAATTGGCAAAAGCATAAGTTTATTCCCTACCAATAATCCCTTGCTTACATTAAAATGAGCAATATCCCAGAGTGATATCCGAGGTCAATCCTCTAGATTGATACCCTATATCGATATCATAGATCAACATCCCATATTGATATCATAATATCGATATCCCATAAATAGTTCCCCAAAGTAAAATCCCCAAAGGAAGTTTTTGAAGCAAATTATCAAATGTAAATCCTAGAAAGTCAAGTCAAATGAAGACAAAATTATACAAAGAAAAGAAAAATCATTATCAAATCCCTTGCTCAATAAAAAAGATAAACATAAGAGAAAAAAAAAAAGAAAAAACAAAGAAAAGAAAAGAAAGAAAAAAGAAAAAAAAGAGTATGTACAAAATAAAGAGTGATTTTTGTCACTATATATGAGCAAGTATCCTAAAAAATTGAAGAAAAGAAGGGAGAAAACTTGAATCCTTGGAATTGCTAGCACTACTATAATTTACACATGATGATATATCTGATACAATAGCATCCTAATTTTTTGCATACTAATGTTTGAATGTGGAAGAGCTAGCTTCAAGTGTCATGTATCGCCTAGTGGTCCAGTCCAACTAAAATGTAAACCTGGGATTGTATAAACATTTGCATACCCCCAATCTTAGCAATGGGCTGAAATAATCTTGCCTGACATCGGGGTATGCTTATACCTTATCTTAATATACTCATGTGCACACTGTTGCGGGCCAAACAAGGTTAACTTTTTCCTATTTTTGTCACATTCCCGTGCATTTAATTATCAACCCAAGGAGCTTCGTAAACTTGCGAAGGGTTTGAATAATATTGCTTACAATACCACTTGAGATGAATCCGCTAATCCTACTATTGGGGGGTGTTTTCAAAATGGTTGTCAATCATTCATGCACTCCTCAATAATTTACGTAAGAAGAAAATAATTAAATCTACGAAAATGAAACATTCACACATTCTTGAAAATGAATCTACTACAAATACTGGGAAAAGTAATGAGGTAAATGACCTTTCAAATACTGGATTGGAGTGGGCCCAAGCTCCAGCAGCTTCCTCCCAGCTGAACACGTGCTTAGAACTCTTAGAACTGTAATATATTTATCAAAATGTTACAATATTTATCTCTCTCTGTATCTCTATATGAATCTATATCAATCTATATCTCCTAGAATGGTCTACGAGTATTTATATAACACACCCACAGAACTTCTGTTACAAAGAGGTTACAATAGTCGATTCATCCTAGACTAAATGAAGACATTCTGGTGAATGCAATTGACGTCTCCTTAAAACTGGAATTTGGTTCTAATGGCGACGTGTTTGCTGATTGGTTCGTGCTTCACCTGGCATTGGTAAGACATTTTCATACATTGGTGCAATCTCCAATTTAGCTCTACATGACGTAGAGTTGGAATTGCACCAACCGCTGCTGTCCACATAGTATAA
The DNA here is from genome assembly GCA_028583015.1 of Wollemia nobilis. Classification (NCBI taxonomy): domain Eukaryota; kingdom Viridiplantae; phylum Streptophyta; class Pinopsida; order Araucariales; family Araucariaceae; genus Wollemia; species Wollemia nobilis. Next base: position 3,757,991 of record JAQPPZ010002979.1, read on the forward strand.
ATCTGGTCAATAGGCAAAGAACAGAGGTGCCTTCCTTATGAGGAAGGTATCTTATTGTCGTGGCACCTTCCTGGAAGAGGAAGGCACTTACCTTCTATTGGTGCCTTCCTGTGGGAGGAAGGCACTTGCCTTCTAGTGGCGTCTTCCTTATGGGATGAAGGCACTCGCCTTCTGTGAGGAAGGTGCATCTTCTAGTGGTGCCTTCTTTATGGTAGGAAGGTGCTTTGCTTGTCATGGTGCCTTCCCATTGGCGCCTTCCCATAGGCACCTTCCTTATGAGAGGAAGGCACTTCTTTCCTTTTGGTGCCTTCCTGGAGGAGGAAGGCACATCTCTTTCCTTGGCACCTTCTTGGAAGAGGAAGGCGCCTACGTTCTCTTGGTGCCTTCCTGGAAGAGGAAGGTGCCTATGCTTGCTTGGCACCTTCCTAAAGGAGGAAGGTGCATCTCTTTCCTTGGCGCCTTCCTGGAAGAGGAAGGTGCCTACGTTCTCTTGGTGCCTTCTTGGAAGAGGAAGGCGCCTATGTTCGCTTGGCGCCTTCCTGGAGGAGGAAGGCGCCTATGTTCTCTGCATTGACCCCCAAAGAGACAAAGTTCCAGATCCATCAAAATACCTCGACTGATCCAAATCTATCTAAACCAAATGCAATTCCACAAAACACACTAAAAACACACAAATTAGATAACACGCATAATTTCATCAAATATCTATATAATCATTTATAAAAGTATACAATCCTTATTATACAGCCGCATAATGATCAAGAAAATGTGTACAAAATATAAGCATTTTTGGTGCTCATCATCCCCCATGCCTAAAATATGCCATGCCCTCGTGGCATCAAAACTGTAGATAGCCCAGTTGATCCTTCATTGTTGCCATTTCTTGGAGGGTTCGGCTGCCCCTGCGGCCCGAGTCTGTCTCTTTTGTGCACTGGAATCTAAATGTGTGGCTCACCTTTTCCTATGTGGAACTGAGGGTGCAACTGTCAATTGTCCCTTTCTCATTCTGGCCACTACTTGTGGTGATCTAGCCAGCATCATCTCTGCTGTCTGGAATGCAGCTTCGATAGCTTGCTAGAGGTCAGTTTCTAGAGGTCTGGCCACTACCAGAGGGATATCTAAATTATCCCCCATGGAAGGTACTACTTGGGCCTTGTATAATCTGGCCACTTTAGGAGTAAGCCCTATGTTCTCCTTTGTAATGGTCACAGCCTCCAATTGGGGGCCATATACCCCCCATCATTCCAAATACTTCCTCATCATGGAGGGTCGTCCTCGGGATGAACCATAAATATCCTAGAACTGGATGTCCTCTATCGGGTTAACGTAGATGCTAGAGTCTCCTCTCATCATTGAAGGTGCCTTCCTAGAATCTTTGGCTACTTTCATCTCCTTGAGTAGTCGTTTGAGCTATTTTTGCCTTTCGATGAATAGTTGCATATCTCACTCATCCTCATTTGGCTCAGCGAAGGTCACCTTCACCTTCTTTCAAGCCATCCTGGGTCTTTTTCCTCTGGCCTATGTGGAAAATGTGGTAGTTCAAATAGGGGTCTTCTCTTTCTCCCTGGCAGGTGCATCCTCGCTCTAAAGGGCCTACTATGGAGCCTTCTCTTCATTCTGTGCTGCTATTTTTGGGGTTGATCCTTCATTCTCCTATATGTCCGATGTCGACCCCTCAGGCTCTTCTCCTTCTTTAGATCTGGGGAGTTCTTCCTTATATTCTGATCTTGTCTACTTTTGGAGGCCCTCGTCCTACTCTATATCACTTAGGATGATGACAGGGGGTATTGTGGGACTTCTCTCCCCTTCACTCCCAAAAATAGAGGAATTATCCCCTGCCTTAGGGCTGCTCTATCGGGCATCCAATCGAATTTCCCTTGAAGAAAATACTCGTTCAACAGATGTGGGAGAATTCATCAAGAATTATTTCACCCAATCAGTTTGAGTGTACGCATCCCTTATTTCCATTCCCCTATCCTGAAGTAGCTGGTTTTCCTTCCTCAACTGCTGGACTAGTTGCTTGAGCTGGACGATCCATCTGTCTCGTTCCTTCAACTCCCCTACATGCTTATTCTAGCAGTCCTCTAGAATTTGTTGGGTCATCCAGTAATTGGTTTACCATTCGAGTGCCTCCTCCAAGGCTGCATCGACCTGGTCATTGTTCCTCAAAGTCCTTGCATATTGTGGGCTCTGGTTCATCAATTCCCGAAGGGTTTGGGCTGTAATGTCTACTTTTGGATTGCTTTGTTCTTCCTCTGTCGAGAGGAGTCACCATAGATGTTTCCTTCTGGGGACTAGTTCTATTAGGAAAAACTCGTCCTCACCACTAACAAGCGGTGCTCCTTCCTCCTCATGCTCGGGCACTAGGGAATGCCCTCTTCCCTCCGTGCTCTTGGGTACTGGTGACTGCCCTCCTTCCTCTGTGTTTTTGGGCACTGGTGACTACCCTCTTTCCTTTGTGAAATAGGGCAATGCCAATTGCTCGATGCTCACTATTTCCTCTACAGGGCATCCCTCATCTTGCCCTACTTTAGCAATAGTATCGTGTTGCCTTTCTTGGCTGCCATCTACCTCTGCATTGGGGTTCTGCGTCTGCATTTTTGCATGGTAGGCTAGTGCCGATATCATCCCATGGTGGGCTAAGGTAGATGGTGCCCCCTTCTGGTATTGAGTTGCTTCATTCTTCAGAGCATTCTTCAGGTAGAAGGGCACATTTAACTTCCTTCCATGCACCAGGTGATTGAGAAACTGCACATGATTAGCATGCATATGGGTATATTTCTCGGTGCATGTGAAGAATAAAAAAACCTACTTGAATATCTTTCGCATATTCATGGGGAGGATGTTTTTGGGTAACCCCTCCTTGTCTATCTGCACATTCTCTCTCGACAGTAGCACCTCAGCGTATGACTTCAATAGTCCACCTTTTTATACACATTCCCCTGTGAGGGGCAATCTAGTCACTTGTGAGATGAACTTAGGGGTGATTGGAATTTATACTCCTCATACTTGGGCCACATCGCCCCTTAAGGAGGTAGTGAACTCCTTGGTTGCTTCCATGTCTTGGCCCTGACTGACCAATGTATAGTATTCGAGCCATCCCTCAACCTAAAACTATGTTTTCACCACTCCTCTGATTTCGTCCGTATCACCTGGTTCATTCTTATTCACTGCGTGATTCTTAGACCTTCCTCCCATGGCACCTTCCCTTACTACTGCTATTTTTTTCTATCCTTCCTTCCTCAAGAAGGCACCTTCTTATAGGGAAGGTGCCTAACCCTAGCAGTTATGGAAGGCACCATATCACTGGCATGCAGTTCTGGCTATTGGGGGATATGATCTTTATGACGGCGATATCTTTTCCAGTACTACATATTTTATAAATAATTATATAAAAATTTGAATTAACATGTGTGTACTTGATCGATGTTTTAGGCATTGTGAAGGCCGTTGATTCATCGATTTGTGACACTAGGGAGGGGTATGGTCATCTGGTGCCGCTCATTCATGTGATGCTTTGTTTTTCTCGAGGTTTATAGGAGGCATGAGTGTCGGCTATACATAGAAGGCATTCTTTGGTACCCTCCCCATGTGGAAGGTGCTGATGTGGCGCATTCCCGATGTTGTCGATGCTTCTGAATGGATGTGCCTTCTGGTGATGGAAGGTGCCTCTGATTGGATGTGTCATCTAGTGGTGGAAGGCACCTTCTTGATGATGGCATCTTCCTGCTACAGAAGGTGCTCCTAATCGAGTGCACCTTTCCGATGTGGAAGGTTCCTCAGCCTACATGCGCCTTCCCTATGATGGAAGGCACTTCAGTCTGCATGTGCCTTCCCAATGTGGAATGCACCTCTGGATGGATGCGCCTTCCTGATGTGGAAGGTTCCTTGGCATTTTTTTTTTTTATGGTGCCTTCTAGCCACGGAAGGCGCCTATATATATTATTATTATTATTTTTATTTTTATTTTTTTATTTATTTTTTATATTTTTAGAACTAGGCTGGGTGCCTTCTTTATAAGGAAGGCACCTTCCCCTTGCGAGGTGCCTTCTCTATAAGGAAGGTGCCTTCCCTTTGCGGGGCACCTTATTTATAAGGAAGTTGCCTTCTTCTGGCTGGGTGCCTTCTTTATAAGGAAGGCACCTTCTTTTGGTTGGGCACCTTATGGATGTGGAAGGCGCATTATTCTGGCTAGGTGCCTTTTGGATGTGGAAGGCACATTCTTCTGGTTGGGCACCTTCTGGATGTGGAAGGCGCCTTATTTATAAGGAAGGTGCCTTATTATGGTTGGGCACCTTCTTTATAAGGAAGGCACCTTATTCTGGTTGGGCGCCTTCTGGATGTGGAAGGCACCTTCTTCTGGCTGGGTGCCTTCTTTATAAGGAAGGTGCCTTATTCTGGCTGGGTGCCTTCTAGATGTGGAAGGCACCTTCTTCTCAGCAATAATGTTGTGATTGACTAGGAAAAAGGGTGATCAAGCCTTCCTAGTCTTGCCTCATGCTGCCTTAGCTTCTACCTATGAGCCGGTGTTAGAATCTAAGCTGAATCAGGCTTGGTTTCCTAGATACCTATTCCTTGTGTTGTCAGGTCCACCTGCAAAAAGAAACTAAAAAAAGGAAAATAAAGGTAGTTAGATGCATTTCTTGCCTGTTAGGCCCTGGTTTAGGATGCCTATAATTTGCATGCGGGCATCGTCCCTAAAAAAGCACACTATATATAAAAACTATATTCTAATTTTGGGTGAGCACTTCCATGATCATAATTTCACCTGTGAGAGTTCGGTCCAGATCTAGCAAGATGGGGTCTCCCCCATGCCTATTATGGATTCTACCTATAACGTTTCGAACATGTTATAGGGGCGTAGTCGATGGCCATTGACTATGAACATGGTGTTGCTGCCATCAATTGTCTTAACATGCACCGCCCCATTTTTGATGAGCTCCACCACCTCATACGGCCCCATCCATCTTTGCATTAATTTGCCCTTCCTCTCCTGGAACCGATAATCATACAATAGTACCCATTCCCCTTCTTGGAATTGCTTCAGATTAATGTGGCTATCATGCCACTGCTTTCTTTGCTTCTGTATAAGTTATGTCCTTTATAAAGCATCTAATCAGATTTCGTCCAGCTGATCTAGCTATTGAATCCTTTGTTTTTGAGCTTCATCCAAGCTCAATTTCAATTCTGAAGCCATTCTCAATGTCTTGATTTCAAATTTGATGGGCATCATCGTATTTTTCCCATAGACTAGTTGGAAAGGTGTAAATCTTGTGGTGAATTTCCATGTGGTGTTATATGCCCAGACTACCTTCGACAACCGTGTAGCCCAATATTTCTTGTGTTGTTGCACAGTATTTGTTAGGATGTTCTCTATTTCTCTATTTGTCACTTTCACTTGCCCGTTTGCCTGCGGATGGTAGGGCGTAGTTTTATTGTGCCGAAATCTGTATTGCTGCATCAATTCCTCGATCAACTTGGAGATAAATTCAGGTCCTTGGTCTATTGTTATCTCCTAAGGGACCCCAAATCATGTAAAAATATGGTCAAATAATAAATTGGTGACCATTATTTCCTTTTAATCCCTCAATGCTTGTACTTCAATCCATTTGGTAACGTAATATGTACAGACCAAAATAAACCTCCTCCCCATCAAAGGTGGATTAAATGGTCCCACGAAGTCCATGCCCCACTTATCAAAAGGTTCCAGGTGTACCTAAGGCTGGAGGGGTATTTCATCTTGATGGGTTGGTCTATCCATCATTTGGCATTCATCACACTTGTTGGCATATGCAACCGCATCCTTAAACAGAGTGGGCCAAAAGTACCCAACCTATAGGATTTTGTAGGCAGTTCATTTCCCTACAAAGTGTCCTTCACATGGCTCATCGTGACATTCTTTGAGTACTTCTGAGAACTCTTGTTTTGCTACGCATATTCTTATAATTTGGTCATGTCCTATTTTAAATAGGATACCATCCATCCATAGGAATGATGCACTTTTCTATATGACCGCTTGCTTTTCTTAGTAAGAGAGAGCAGGTGAGGTCCTTTCGGTGGTCAAGTAATTGGTTATATCTGCACACCACGGGGTTTGCTCACTAATAGTGAACAAATGTTCATCCAAAAATTGGTCTTCTACTACTTGATGGTCTGCTGGTATCAATCTAGATAGAAAATTTGCCATGACATTGTCCTTGCCTAGTTTGTCAACTATGGTGATGTTGAATTCCTATAGTAGCAACAGCCATATGATAATTCTTTCATAAATGGATAGCTTGCTCATTAGGTATTTGATAGCCACATGGTTCGTATGGACAAAAACCTTATATCTGATGATATAGTGGTAGAATTTTTTTATAGCATGGACAACTGCTAGGAATTCCTTCTTTATCACTGTATAGTTGAGCTCTACTCCTACCAAGTTTTTACTGACATAATAAATGGCATAAAATTCTTTGCCATATTTTTGTCCGAGGACTACTCCAATCACACCGTTGGATGAGTCATAGTAAATATGGAATGGTATGGCCCAATTTGGTCCTCTTAAAACTAGTGCAGATATTAGTTTCTCCTTAAGCAATTGGAACACTTCCTTGCAGTCTTCCGTCCAATTGAACTCCACATCCTTAGATAATAGAGTGTACAGTGGTTTGGAAATTTCACTAAATTTGACAATAAATCATCGATAGCATCTGGCTAATCCAAGAAAACTTCTTACCTCCTTCTATGTTCTGGGGCTAGGTAGGCCTCTGATGACCTCAATATTCCTTTTATCAACTTTTATTCCTTCTATATAGAGGTGGTGTCCTAGTACGATACCTTCTTGCATCATCATAAAACATTTTTTATTACTTAGGGACAAATTATTTTCCTTGCTTCTGTCGAGCACTCTTTCCAAATTCATCATTGCCTCCTTGAAGGTTTCTCCATAGACGGTGAAGTCATCCATGTATACCTTGACCCCATCTCCCATCATGTCTGAGAATATGCTAAGCATAACCCTTTGAAAGGTGGTAGGTGCGTTGCACAGTCTGAAAGGCAATACCCTATAGGCAAACATTCCCCATGGGTAGGCGAACGTTGTCTTATCCTGATCTTCTTCTCCTATCTGGATCTGGTTGTATTTGTTGAATCCATCCAAAAAGGAGAAGTACTTCCTCCTTGAGAGTGTGTCCAAGACCTGATCAATGAACGGGAGTGGGAAGTGGTCTTTCTTGGTTGCTTTGTTCAATGCTCTATAGTCTAGACAGATTCGCCACTTCCAATTATTTTTAGGGACCACCACTAATGGTGATACCCACTCGCTATCAAAAATTAGATATATGAATCCAGCAGTGAAGAGTTTGTGCAGTTCTTCCTTGATAATGTCTTTCATTGTCGGATTCATTCTTTGCTGCAGCTACCAGCTTGGAGTTTCCTAAGGTAAATTAGATGGGTACAGATCTTTGGGCTGATGCCCTACATATCTAAGTAATCCCATGCAAACGCTTGTTGGTGCCTTACCAGGAGCTCTTCTAATTTTGTTAGTTGTGTGGGCATCAACCTATTGCTGACATTTAATGTTCTTCCTGGCTCAACGTGTATATGCCATACATGGTGATCCTAGGTGCCAATCAATGGCAATCTAGGTGTAGAGATGGAGGGTTCTCCATGGAGAAACTCCACAATAGCACCATATTCGTCCTCTTCTATCAACTCCTCCAATGTCATCACTAGTTGGATTATAGACAGCTCCATATTTCCATGCTCGATGATCATGGGTTCTGCTACTGATTCGATAGACTATGATGGAGAAAAAATGGTTAGCCTTTTAATATTTTGCCCATAGGAGATGGTCATCAACCCATCCCGGTAGCTGATGTAAGCATCAGATGTTGCCAGCCATGGCCTCCCTAAGATGAGCGGGTAATCACCCAGCCTAGTTTTGGATTGCAAAACTAAAAAGTTGACTGGGTATTCCCATGCACTGACCATTACTATCACATCTTCCAACATCCCTTCTGGTGATACGGTTGATCAATCGACTAGCTGTAGCACTTTTGTGGTGGGTTTCAGGTTCATGAGCTATAGCCTCTGCATGGTCTCATGAGGCATTACATTTATGGTTGCTCTGAGATCGACCAACATATTGGACAGGGAATGTCCCTCAATTTTTATAGTCAGCACCGGGCTTCCTGGGTTTGCATACTTTGAATGGCATGTTCTACCCATCATCAAATCTACCAGTTTACCTATGACATTGATAGTCTGGGTTTCTTTTCATCCTATCTTCCTCGAACACATCTCTTTGATTGCATTGGTATATATGGGAACATCTCAGATTGCTTGAAATAATGGAATTATCACTGTGATGTTCTTCAAGCTTGACAAGATGTCGAATTCTGGCTGTGTTACTTTTCTCTGTTCTTGTAGTCGGCTAGGAAATGGAGCCTTCGCCCTCCCAAGTGTTTCTTCCTCTTCTACCAAAGGTTTTTATTTTACATCTTCCTCCTCTTCTACCAGTGGAGGTGTTCCTACTCCTAGCTGCCTACCCGACCGAAGCTGAATATTGTACATAGGATACATCTCACCCTCCACATTGTATGCTGGCTAGTTCACTCTGTTGTTTGGATTTGCTGTTATTTGTACGGGTAGCTGCGTAGGTCTCACTACTGGCAATGCTGATAAATTCTATTGGGGGTGAGTAGGTGCTATGTTTTGTGGAGCTTGATTCCACGTAGTATGGCCTCTCCACTACTACCTAGGATATGGATATGGCATCCATGGCTGTTGGTTTAGGAATGCTGTTGGGGGTGCGTTAGACCAGGGTGATGGCCCCCACAACCCCATTTTAGGTATTTGAGGTGGTCCTTGGTGCATGTATGGCCCTCCCCCTTATTGCAGAATTCTGTTTGGCATATTCCCCATAGGGGGCTATGGCCAAATCTTCCTATTGCCTATGAAATAGGCATCCATGCTTTTATCCTCCTCCTGATTACTGGGCAGTCATGGGCATAATCGAGTTTTATGATTTAGCCTACAAACTGTGCATACTCTGAATTTGTTCTTTGGGCATACATTCTTTGCATGCCTCCATCTACATTTTGGATAGAAATAAGCTAATGTTGTGTCATTCTCTTGCTTATTTTTCTCTAACAACAATGTATCCATCTGCAATGCTAGAGATGAGAGCATTTCGCTCTTTAAATCCTCCAGCATGTTACCTATTTTTGTCTTTGTGACTGAAGTTGTTGCTTTCATGGTTATGGAGGTGGCCTTGCCTCACCTTCTTGAGTAGTTCTAGCATAATTTCTAGATGTCTTCCATAGCATGCTGGTAGACATCACCTCCGGAGATCATGTTAAGAGCCTCTAGTGATTCATTGGTAAGTCCTCTTAAGAAGATGCTTTTGAGGGACTTATCATATAGTCTTGCATGAGGATATTGTTGAAGATTAAAGTTGAATCTCTCCCAGTACTCCTTAAGAGACTCATCTTCTTTTTGTGTCATTCTCAAGACCTCCTCCTTGGAGTCTCTTGCTCTCCCAAAATCTTGGTATTGTTCTATAAAGAGCCTCTTCATCTGGTCCCAAGTGGCAATGTGTTTGTCTCCCAGACCGATGAACCACTATAGAGCTACATTGTCTAATATAGAAGGAAAGAGTTTCAGCTTTTGCATATCAGATTTGTAGTCCACAGACTTGCATAAGACATCAAACTTAAATAAAAATAGGTTAGGGTCCTCATTCAGGTATCCTCTTAAGGATGGAATGTGACTAGGGGATATGTTTTTCATTTTAGCATCTCCTACTCCTTCCTCTATCGAGAAACTAAATCTAGATGAGACCTCATCATTATCAACCATTTTTTTAGGAAATGTGGTTTCTAATGTAGTGCTTATGGCCTTACGATCGTTTAAGACTTTCTAAGTCAAAGCTCTAAGGTTTTCTGGTGAGATCGTCCGATCTTCTACAACCTTCCATAATAGGGCTTCTTCTAAGGGATTCCTATTAAACAAAGGATTTATGATGATTCGTTCTTCCCCACATTGGTGAGATGAGAAGGCACTTTGCACAAAGTGTGGTTCCTCACTCCAATGGATTTATGGTGGGTCGGGTGAGTCTAATTCAAGTTCAAAATGCTCGGCTGACTCTGGTTCTACTGGATTGGTTCTTACAAATTGACCATCCGGTATTCTTCTTCTCGAAGAACTCATACAAGGTCAGATGGAAGGTTTTAGGGTATTGTAAATAATCTACTTGAGACGCTTCCCCGAAAATGATGCCAAAATGTTGCGGGCCAAACAAGGTTAATTTTTTCCTACTTTTGTCACATGCCCGTGCATTTAATTATCAACCCAGGGAGCTTCGTAAACTTGCGAAGGGTCTAAATAAGATTTCTTACAATACCACTTGAGATGAATCCGCTAATCCTACTATTGGGGGGTGTTTTCAAAATGGTTGTCAATCATTCATGCACTCCTCAATAATTTACATAAGAAGAAAATAATTAAATCTACGAAAATGAAACATTCACACATTCCTAAAAATGAATCTACTACAAATACTAGGAATAGTAATGAGGTAAACAACCTTTCAAAAGCAATAGACTATTCTTGAAAACAAGAGAAAAGTGGGGAAGAAATATTGGCTTGGAGTGGGCCCAGGCTCCAACAGCTTCCTCCTAGCTAAACACGCACTTAGAACTCTTAGAATTGTAATATATTTATCAAATTATTACAATATTTATCTATCTCTATATCTCTATATGAATCTATATCAATCTATATCTCCCAGAATGGTCTACGCGTGTTTATATAAAACACCCGTAGAAATTCTATTACAAAGAGGTTACAACAGTTGATTCATCCCAGACTAAATGAAGATAGTCTGGTGAATGCAATCGACATCTCCTTAAAATTGGCATTTGGTTCTAATGGCGATGTGTTTACTAATTGGTTTGTGCTTTTCCTGGCATTGGTAAGACATTTTCATACATTGGTGCAATCTCCAATTTAGCTCTACATGACGTAGAGTTAGAACTACACCAGTCACTGCTATCCACGTCATATAAATCTGGTCAATGGGTGAAGAACAAAGGTGCCTTCCTTATGAGAAAGGTATCTTATTGCCATGGAACCTTCCTAGAAGAGGAAGGCGCTTACCTTCTGTTGGCGCCTTCCTATGGGAGGAAGGTGCTTGCCTTCTAGTGGCACCTTCCTTATGGGAGGAAGGTGCTCGTCTTCTATGAGGAAGGTGCATCTTCTAGTGATTCCTTCCTTATGGGAGGAAGGGGATTTTCTTGTCATGGCACCTTCCCATCGGTGCCTTCCCATCGGTGCATTCCTTATAATAGGAAGGCACTTCCTTCCTTTTGGTGCCTTCCTGGAGGAGGAAGGCGCTTCTCTTTCCTTGGCACCTTCCTGGAAGAGGAATGTGCCTACGTTCTCTTGGCACCTTCCTATAAGAGGAAGGCGCCTATGTTCTCTTGCCGCCTTCCTGGAAGAGGAAGGCGCCTATGTTCTCTACATTGAACCCCAAAGAGACAAAGTGCCAGGTCCATAAAAAGACCTCGACTGATCCAAATCTAACTAAACAAATTGCAATTCCACAAAACACACTAAAAACACACAAATTAGATAAAACGCATAATTTCATCAAATATGTATATAATCATTTATAAAAGTATGCAATCCTTATTATACAGCCACATAATGATCAAGAAAATGTGTACAAAATATGAGCATTTCTGGTGCTCATCACACACAGGGATAATGAACAGTTAGGACCTATCCTAGTGAAAGGCTCATGTTTCAAAAGTCTTGTATGGTTAGTATACAACTTTTGATCAGTCAAATAGGGTGTTTGAGTCTCATGGAAAAACCCAAAAATTCCAAAATATCAACAACCAATTTTCAAAGCTATCATAAAAACATCAATTTATTTTATGAGAGTTTGTTTATTAGAATTATTTGTAACATATGTTAGATACCGCATGGATGTCCAAAATGATGTTTATATGGCCACTAACTATGTTATCCATATTATTTTAATTTACAAAATCTTATGAACAGAAAATAATAAATAATTACATCTCGCATATGGGTGTACTACCTTTCACAAAGAGATAAAGCAACTACAATCCATGATTGTTATACATTCTGTGGTGTCATCCATTATATTGATTAAAACTCATATTGCATACGTTATGTTTTAAGTTATTAAAGCATACATGTCCATTTTATAAACACATTATCAAATAAGCAAAGAAATACATGCAATACATACATGGCATAAATTATGTCATAGCAGTATAAACAAAATGCATACAAGTAAAGCAAAATATACATGTATGTAACATCAAAATATGGCATTCATAATGCATCCATCATAAGTATTACATCTGCATACATAACTCATAACATCTAAGCATCTATAGCATAGTTGTCTAGTGCATGTCATCCATACATCACATCATATAGCATCTAATCAATAACGTATTGCATCCATGTGCATAACATAAACATAAAATACCAAAAATAAAGTACACATTTAATGAGATGAAATGTCATATCATATATATATATATATATATATATATATATATATATATATATATATATATATGTCAAATGTACATCATAGTGGGGTACAATCAAAATACCCATAGGCTACATATGTGTAGGTCCTTGACCTTACACTAAAAAATGGTACAATAGTATCTCTGAGATTAGTACTAAATAGGGATTGCACCCCCAGTTTGTGAGGTAGCTCTGTCACCTTCACCATCCTTGTAGCTCCTCCATGAGCTGCTACCATGAGTCCTGACAGACCTATGAGTCTTGTGATTGGAGATAGCCATCGAATACCCTGTCTCCCTGGTCCTAGTTTGGTGTAACCCTATAGTAGTGGTCCTATATGGAACCTACCCACCTAGTAACCTGATGATGTCCTCCAACTGGGCATTGCAAGCTATAGCCACTATGTACAATCATTACCCTCCTCCATGAGGGTATGTAGCCTCCTGATCTTGACCATAAGATCCAACCCTGCTAGCACTGATGTAGATGGTGTTGTAGGAGGTACCATGATAGCCTAGGAGGATGATGGACCTCCCCTTGCTACCATAAGTAGATATTGCTCCAAGGTCACTACACTCAATTGTGCCTACACCAAATCATGCTCGCTAGTAAGCTGCATAATCTGAGTGTCTACTATGGTCACTTGTGCTTAGAGAGCTATCCTCTCCTCCTCGTATATGTACCACTGCCTCTACCCATGAGATAACTTCACCTCTAGAGTGGTAATAGAAGTGTCTTTGTGCAAGAGTTGGATGTAGAGTCTCCCCACCTAGCTTTAGAGGTAGGTAACCTATGCTCTTAGCTACCCTACCTCACTATCTAGAGCTACCTTTCCCTCCTCAAATACCTCATCCTCTACCTCTACCTATGGGCCCTACTATGTAGTGGCCCATATGCCCCATGTGCCCTCTATCCACTGATAGGTCCTGCACCCATGATGATCCACCTCTGCACCCTCTATGCCCTCTATTGCAAAACTATTAGCTAGTCAACCTAGTGGACCCTCTCCATGCCATTGGAAGTCAGACCACCAACCATCGTAGTCTATAGTAGTGCCTACATTTTCCAGGCCTGACTCCTAAAAGTCATCGTCAACATCCCCAGTGGAGTCACCTGGGGCTAGGTTATGTCCCTCTCTAGGATCAAATGTTTGTAGATGGTAGGCATATCTAGGACATCCTGCTAGATCCCAAACTACCTCAGGATGTGAGAGTAGAATTGGTACTCACATATATCAGCCTTCCAGTCGATGATCCACCTGTATCTATGTGCCCAACATAGGCATTTTTCTACCTCCGTATAGGGTGAGTAGTCCATATAGGGTCACCATATTATATGCTTAGGGTGAAGCTATGTAAAGAGACCAATGTAGTGATCTAGATCTCCTACATGAGACCTGCTCTTGAAGCCCTCCTGATCCTAGGGTCAATAGGTTATGTAACACTGCCACTCAGTAGGAATGGTAGTGATCTCCAAAGGCAAGTCAATGGGGTGCTCTATAAAAATGTGTTGCCAACCCAAAATCTGAAGAAGGATGTCGTATTCGATGTCCACCCTACTATGATGCATGATCTGGAATAGCTCATGGTAGAGCTCTACAAGTAGAGTGCTCCCTCATACCAAAATGAGAGGATGCTCAGTTAAACTCACTATCACCTCTTTGGTCCTAGCTAGGAGGTTCTAGGGGAACATCACACTTGAAGAGTCTGAGAGGACTATCTAAATTATGATATGCATAAACATAACCTCTCACTACAAGAAGAATCCGGCCTAAAACCATTTTTGGACATGGATGCCTCCATGGTCGATACGACCCTACACATCATGGATTCGCTGACCAAATATCACATCAAAAATAGTCTTCCTCATTGAGGTAGGATAGGATGTGATGGCCTCACCATTTATGGGTAGGTAGAATATGTGGTAGACATCCTCCAAATTAACTATCATGTCACCTGTAGGCAAGTGAAATGTGTTGGTCTGCGCATCCCAGCGATGAGCCAAAGTAGCTAAGTAAGACTGGTCAAATATGATAGTGGGGAGGTCCAAGACATAACCAAACCCTATTGTAGCAAACCAACCCCACTCTATGCTAGTAAGAGTGTAGCACTGGTTGTGAAGGATATCGGTCTCCATCGCTCTGTTAGTCAAAGCCTGAGTAGCAACAATAAAGTAAAAACAAAAAACAATTAAAAACAACTCAAAAATAACAAAAAAACATAAATATCGTAAAAACACAAAAACATGCAAAAATATGATCAAAAACTTCAAAAAAAATCAAAAGAGCACTTCAAAAATACATTAAATGGCATTAATTGCCTTTAAAATCCAAAAAAAATAATTTTTTTGAAAAACTTTTCTAAAGTTTGTGCACCGTGGGTCCTAATCGTGGTCGGCGCAACGGTCAAAAATATGACCATTGGGATTTAAATCCCATAACAGATGATAGTCATGGCCCCCAATATGCCAATTGGGGGCCATGGATACCACCCACGGCTAAGGAGCAAGACCCTTTTATGGCCCCATCCTCCCCAAATAAACCCTAAAAAAAATTAAACCCACCCTCTAAACTAACCTATGCTAAACCTATCTAGGGTGAGGTTTGTTACTGGTAGTTTAATGTGTTTCATTTACCATTTAATTAATGTGGTTCTAAATTAGGGAAAATAAGTGCACCTAATGAAGAGAAACAATATGTGTATCTATCCCATCTTGCACATGAGCATCAAACGGAAGCATGCATATGAAAATGAAGCAATACCAAGAAATAAAGAATGAAAATAAATGAGTGTTTTATTTATTAATTGGGTGGATCAGATCCAAGGTTACAAATAAGTCCCCTTAAGGTCTCAAAAGGTGATACAATTGTTACAATTTTTTGGGGTGCCCAAGGATCAATTCCTCCAAGGAATCAAGGTGCACATCCAGTGCTTTTCTGCATAACCACAATCGATGCAGGTGGGCCAATGCCACTGCTAATTGTATATTAAATCTCTGATGTCCTATATTACTTCCTAAATCCTTATAATAACCTACACCTACACATAGGAAGCCTAAGGGGTCAAATAGCAAGGGTGTATCGTGGAAAACATGCAATCCCCATAGGGGCAAATTAACGCATATATTAAAAATAAATAAAATCAACTAAGAATGACTTGAAATTTTTTGGATATGTCAAAGAGGATGTTTTGAGAGGATATCACCAAAAATAGATCATAAATTGCATCTTTAGACCCCTCAATTTGGCATCGCTCGCTTACAACCTACGAAGAAGAAGACAAACAAATCCCAAACCTAAACATATCCAAAACTCATGAAATTTGGAAAGTATTCATAAATTGACATTTCAAGACAACTCGTATGAATATATTTTTAAATTGTGGCCCAGATACACCTACATCAAATTGGGGTTCCCGGATGGGCCCTACAAGCCTGCAAAAACTAAAAAATTCTATAACTTTATCAATTTAACTCTAACTCACTAGAAATTTGAAAGGTAGAATCATGGGATAATTTAGAAAAATACTAATAAAAAACAATGGTGAAATTATGTAAGAATTTACCCTCGTCCCAGGGGAGACGGTGGTGACTGCAACTATTTGGGGGGCACCCTGGGAGGGGATACCCACCAATTTCGGCCACTTTTTGCTACAAAAATTACTAGGAGATGTTCCTAATAAATCTAAGGTGTGTTTTTGTTGAATTTTATGAATAAATTCACCCAGATGGAAAATTTATGCTCGGGTTACCTTCTTGAAGTCACTCGGTAACCTCCTTGGAAAAATAGAGATTTTGAGGGTAAAAATATGCAATAAGGTGAGGAGAAATCTCAGCAGAACTTCATTGCATATCCTATAACTCCTATATTTTTTTTTATGGATATTGTATCCATTTTATAGCCCAAAGGGGCTCATGTGCAAAAAGGCATGCGAGGCCATGCATGGCAGGAGGTGCCACTTGTAAAACTGGAGGCATGCAATGGGTGTGGAAGAGAATATCCAATTTGGGCCTCCATTAAGAAGTGTGTCATAAGGACCCAATTCCCTCTGAACCGCATGCTCCATATGGCATGCTAAATGGTAGTTTTTGGTGCCATTTTGCCCAGATTTGATTTTTTTTGGGTTAAACTTGCTCACCGTCCCACCCTGGGATGATGGCTCACCACTATACTAGGGTGGTATGGTGGGAATATACCACAATCCTAGGGTGGGACGGTGGTGAATTTTGGGCCAAAAAATCCTAAAATTGGACCGATAGCCTCCAAAAATCTTTCCAAAGTGGCTAGAACCACTATGAGCCTCCTGAGGGCTGCCCAAGGGGCCATATGATGCCAATTTGATCATTGTTTGTGGATGCTTAATCGGTTTTACCACATTTTAGTGTCTACATATGCCCCTTTTTGAGATGTGTTGTGTGTAGCATAGTGCTGAGCAAAAATAGATAACTAAAATGTTGAATGATTAAGGTTACTCAATAACATAACCAACTTTAGATGCCCCAATCATGAAAAGGGTGTGTGTTCTTGAATCCTTGCTTTTGACTCATAAAGACATTGGTCTAGTTTCTATTCAGCTTCCAGGTATGCTCAAGGGACTTGTAACCCTAGGCGTTAGAGAAAACCAAGTATTTTGGTAACTTTTGATTTTATGAACAGGCAGGTTCATTTGCACTGTTATGTTCTTAATTGAGGTATTTGCTTGTTTTTTTGCCCCAAACAAGGGCATGATTATCTTTGTCAAAGGTTCATTGGATGAATGCAACTTGCATTATTGAGTTTTTCATTGTTTATTTTTTATTATGAATTTGTTAAGTATGACTACCCCCTCAAGCGATGAGTTGTTGAGGGAATGACCTAGTGAGAAAAGTGATGAGTCGCTTGACCCATATTTGACTTAATTTTGGTGGGTTTTGGATCTTTTCTTTAGCCTTTTTGTTGTGTTTTAATTATTTTTGAATTTTTGAGTTTTGATGAGATTTCATAAAAGAATACCTCATCAACATTGGATGCCCCAACCATGGAAAGGGTATGCCTCTCAGAATTAATGCCTTCGATAAGTTAGGAAACTTGATTTTGGTGTTCTTTGGCATATTGGAAAACAAACTTAAGTCTAATCCTAGCCTTGGTGGGAGTTGGAAGATGAGCTCAAGTCTACGATTTAGCCTAGCCTTTATGGCAATTAGGAGATAAGCTTAAATAAAATCCTAGCCTTGATGGAGATATAAGATAAGCTTAAATCAAATCCTAGCCTTGATGGAAATAGGAGATAAGCTTAAATCAAATCCTAGCCTTGATGGCAATAGGATATAAGCTTAAATCAAATCCTAGCCTTGATGGCAATAGGAGATAAGCTTAAATCAAATCCTAGCCTTGATGGCAATAGGAGATAAGTTTAAATCAAATCCTAGCCTTGATGGTAATAGGAGATAATCTTAAATCAAATTCTAGTCTTGATGGAAATAGGAGACAAGCTTACTAGTTTGCTTGAATTGGATTTTGATATTTTGCTTATTTGCCCCAAGCAAAGGGGGTGCATGATTTTTTTTGGCAATGATTCACAATATGAACATGATTAACTTGATTAAGTTATCCATTGTTGATTTGGATTAAACATGTTATTATGACCAATGGACTTAGTGGATGCCATTGGGGCATTTGGGGTGACCAAAGGGTTTATGGATACCTTTGGAGCTTTTGGGTGACCAAAGGGTTTATGGATACCTTTGGGGATTTTGAGGTTGATTAGTTAACTGTTTGATTATTGATTAGGGGAGGTATGATACCAATAATTCCCCATTGATGTTATAAAAGTGTTTGCTTGATTTGCAATTATGATAATATGGAGTGTTAGATGTATTATGTGTTATGATCTATGGATGCATTGATGGATGCATGTGTTGTACTATGATGTTATTTGATGATATGCAATGTGTGTATGCATAATGAAATGGATGATCTATTAATGTGTATTGATGGAATAAGAACACTATATGACATACTATGTTAGCACCATAGACTGTATAGAATTCATAAGTTCATGTGGAATATTGTCATGAGACTATGTAATTTATTTGTGCAAATGGAAACTGACATACATGTGATAAAATGGAATGAATAAAATGCATGTTCTAGAAGGCCTATGAGGTTTTCATGAGACTCAAACACTCTAGTCAACTGATCAAAAGTTGTATACTAACCATGCAAGACTTTTTGACAAGGTATGAATCTATTAGGATGACCAAGATACTCAATATCCCTATGTGTGCAAGTGAGTTCATCCCTGCGAGACACATAAAGATACCGCCATTGACAAGTAGGCTATCCACCAAACCTGTAATGAGGATCAGTCTATGAATGCCATAATATAGAGTTCTATACTTAGTTGGATTAGACCACTAGGTAGTATAGGTGACCAAAAGCTAGCTCGTCCACATGCAAACATTGGTCTACACACACGCAAAGCTAATGTGGTAGACATATCGTCATGCATTTAGGATACCGTAATTGCTAGAAAGGCTATCCACCAAATCTGTAATGAGGATCACCTAAATGGTTTTTCAAATGCTAAGAATTTCAAGGATTCAAGATCATGTGTTGTTATTTTGTTCAATTTTATAGGGATACTTGCTCATATGTAGTGATGAAAATCACTGTTTATTTTGTATTTTATTTTCTTCAAGCAAGGGATTTGGGGAGTGGTAATAACCACTATTATTTTTTATTATTGCTTTTTGAGGATTTTGATTTCAAAGTTTATCTTGTGGGTATTTTTTTTCTTGTGAATGGTATTGATATTTTAGGCCTTGGGGATGACTACCCATCCTTCTTAGGGACATGTAGTATGAATCCTTATGACTTTAGGGATCAAGGGTGTTTAGGAATTTTTCTTTGGAATGGTATTGATATTTTAGGCCTTGGGGATGACTACCCATCCTTCTTAGGGACGTGTAGTATGAATCCTTATGACTTTAGGGATCAAGGGTATTTGGTATTTTTGATAGTGGTGAAAACCACTATTTATTTTTGGTAATTGGGTAAGGAAGACCTTGTTCTTTGGCCAATTCTCACCATCCTTGAACCATTCGCATAGGGGGATGAGCAGGATAAATTTTTTTCTCAAAGTACCATAGACCACTTTGTGGGTTTCATATTTCATTTCATGAAAATTGGATTTATTAGTGTGAAATGTGCTAGGATTTAATGTATACGAGGCACAATCTAAGTAAGACTCTACCTCCTAAAAATCTCACTAGCCTTCTACAAAATTTAAGAAACTACATATGGCTAAGTGACCGAAAACCCTAATGACATTCTAAAAAAAATGACTAGGTGAAGGGAATGGAAACAACTATGGGAATGTATTAAATGTTGATGGAAATGATAAGTAACCATGGAATGAGGTGAATGATGACCTTGACAACATTGATTGTGAATTGTGACTAGTGTACCATCTTAGTGCTAGACATGTATGAGCCACTCTAAAATGCAAAGTGTAAATGATGATTATGCCTAATGTAAGCGATAATGCAATGGTATGCAACTTGATGAGAATGCAATATATATATATATATATATATATATAAAATATATATATATTTATTTTTTTTTTTTTTTTTTTGAATTTTTGAAATTTTGATAATGTCCTTCTTTGTGAAATTTGGATTGGTATGTATGTATGAAAGTGCAATGCGATGCAGTGTTTTTGTATTTTGATGTTTTGATGATGTTTTTGAATTATATATATATATATATATATATATATATATATATATATATATATATATATATATATATATATATATATATATATATATATATATATATATATATATATAGATATATATATGTACTTGTGACCAACGGGCTTATTGGGGCCATTAGAGCATTTGGGGGACCAAAGAGCTTATGGATGCCTTTGGGAATTTTTGGTTGACCTAGATGGTTCTAGACTATCTAGGAGCATTTAGGTTGACCAAGTGGGATATAGGCACCCTTGGAGCATTTTTGGGTGACCTAAATGGTTCTAGATCACCTAGGAGCCTTTTAGGTTGACCAAGCGGGATATAGGCATCCTTGGAGAATTTAGGGGCGACCTAGATGGTTCTAAACCACCTAGGAGAATTTTAGGTTGTGACCAAAGGGCGTATGGATGCCTTTGAGGATTTTTTGGTTGACCTAGATGATCGTAGATAGTCTAGGAGCATTTTTACTTGACCTAGATAGTGAAAACCCGTTAGGAGCCTTTTGGGTGACCTAGACGGTCAATGACACTTAAAAAGTGTCTATGAATGCCTAGGGATATTTGGTTGTGACAAAAGGGCTTATATATGCCTTTGGGGATTTTTGGGTTGACCTAGATGATCGTAAATAGTCTAGGAGCATTTTTACTTGACCTAGATGGTGAAAACCTGCTAGAAGCCTTTTGGATGACCTAGATGGTCAATGACACTTAGAAAATTTCTATGACTACCTAGGGGCATTTGGCTATGACCAAAGTGGTTATGGATTCCTTTGGGGCTTTTAGGGTTGACCTAGATGATCATAGATAGTCTAGGAGCATTTTTATTTGACCTAGATGATGAAAACCTGCTAGGAGCCTTTTGGGTGACCTAGGTGTTCAACGACACTTAAAAAGTGTCTACAACTACCTAGGGGCATTTGGTTGTGATGAAAGGTCTTATGGATACCTTTGGGGCTTTTAGGGTTGACCTAGATGATCATAGATATTCTAGGAGCATTTTTACTTGACCTAGATGGTGAAAACCTACTAGGAGCCATTTGGGTGACCTAGACGTTCAGTGACACTTAAAAAGTGTCTATGAATACCTAGGGGTATTTGGTTGTGACCAAAGGGCTTATGGATGCCTTTGGGGCTTTTAGGATTGACCTAGACAATCATAGATAGTCTAGGAGTGTTTTTACTTGACCTAGATGGTGAAAACCCACTAGGAGCCTTTTGGGTGACCTAGATGGTCAACGACACTTAGAAAGTGTCTACGACTGCCTAGGGGCATTTTTTTGTGACCAGAGGGCTTATGGATGCCTTTGGGGATTTTAGGGTTGACCTAGATGATCGTAGATAGTCTAGGAGTGTTTTAATTGAACTAGATGGTGAAAATCTGCTAGGAGCCTTTTGGGTGACCTAGGCATTCAATGGCACTTAAAAAGTGTCTGCGACTACCTAGGGGAATTTGGTTGTGACCAAAGGGCTTATGGATGTCTTTGGGGATATTAGGGTTGACCTATATGATTGTAGATAGTCTAGGAGTATTTTTACTTGACCTAGATGATGAAAACTCGCAAGGAGCCTTTTGGGTGACCTAGACATTCAACAGCACTTAAAAAGTTTCTATGAATACCTAGGGGCATTTTGTTGTGACCAAAGGGCTTATGGATGCCTTTGGGTATTTTAAGGTTGACCTAGATGATCGTAGATAGTCTAGGAGAATTTTTATTTGACCGAGATGGTGAAAACCTGCTAGGAGCTTTTTGGGTGACCTAGATGGTTAGCGACACTTAGAAAGTGTCTACGAATGCCTAGGGGCATTTTGTTGTGACAAAAGGGCTTATGGATGCATTTAGAGATTTTAGGGTTGACCTAGATGATCATAGATAGTCTAGGAGCATTTTTACTTGACCTAGATGTTGAAAACCCATTATGAGCCTTTTGGGTGACCTAAATGGTCAGCAACACTTAGAAAGTGTCTATGACTACCTATGGGGCATTTGGTTGTGACCAAAGAGCTTATGGATGCCTTTGGGGATTTTAGGGTTGACCTAGACAATTGTAGATAGTCCAGGAGCATTTTTACTTGACTAAGATGGTGAAAACCTGCTAGGATCCTTTTGGGTGACCTAGACAGTCAGCGACACTTAGAAAGTTTCTACGATTGCCTAGGGGCATTTTTCTATGACCAAAGGGCTTATGGATGCCTTTGGGGATTTTAGGGTTGGCATAGATAATCGTAGATAGTCTAGGAGCATTTTTATTTTACCTAGATGGTGAAAACCTACTAGGAGCCTTTTGGGTGACCTAGGTTTTCAATGACACTTAAAAAGTGTCTACGACTGCTTAGGGGCATTTGGTTATGACAAAAGGGCTTATGGATGCCTTTGGGGCTTTTAGGGTTGACCTAGATGATCGTAGATAGTCTAGGAGCATTTTTACTTGACCTAGATGGTGAAACCCGCTAGGATCCTTTTGGATGACCTAGACATTCAGTGGCACTTAAAAAGTATCTATGAATGCTTAGGGGTATTTGGTTGTGACCAAAGGGCTTATGGATGCCTTTGGGTCTTTTAGGGTTGACCTAGAAAATCATAGATAGTCCAAGAGTATTTTTAGGTTGACCAAGCTGATTGTAGACACCCTTGGAGCCTTTTGTAACTTTGCTTAATTTGTATTCTTAGGAGGAAGGTGCAATACCTTATATACCCCAAACATTTACTGTGATTGATGTGATGTTAAACAGGACCTATCCTAATGCAAGTATAATGGCTAAAAAATACCTAATGCAAAGCAATTAAAGTATGCAATGGTACATGCCAAATGTTTTTGTGTTTTAATGTTTTACAATATTTTTGAAATTTTGATTATTTTGAATGTTTATGGATTTTGAAATTTTATGATTTGTTTGTATTTTTGGTTTTTTAAATTGTTTTTTAATTTTGAGTGTTTTGCGAGGGGGAAGTCACGATACCTTAGGCACCCCTAGTGTGTGTGCTACTCAATGAAGGTGAGAAATGTGTGATATATTTAGAGTTCTTGCTATGATTCATTGTTTGTGTTGTGGATGGTGAGGAAGGTATGCTACCTTTGGTTTGCTCAAAGTGGTTGACAGATGTTGTGTTTGCATCGTGTATGGGCCAGAGGTCTTGGAAGTCTCCTATCAGTTGGATGTTAGGAGCAAGAGGATTGCCCACTAGAAGCTTTCGCCTCTCGATCATATCCTAAACTAAATCTCTAAAAGGATAACATGTCTGGATGTCATGACCTCTTTGTCTATGGTAAACACAGTATAGATATTTCCTATGTGTCTTTGATCTACGTTTTTTAGGTTTCAATGGATGGATCTCTAGAAGTGTGATTTCTCGTGCCTCATACAATCAATTGAAGATTGATGCTAAGGGCTCTGATAAATGAGTATATTGTCTTTGCTTTTGTTGTAGGTAGTTTTTGGCCAATGGAGGTTGAGCTTGGTAATTAGGTTGCACTGGTAATTACGGTGGGGGAGCTTGGTTTAAGGGTTCAGATATGCTTAGAACCACTTGATTGATTGGGGTTACATTGTGCTACGTGTTACCACATTTAATGTTCTTTTTTGGCTATTCCCCATTGTGGAGCCATACATCACCCTCCTATACCTTGATGTCCTCAATGATTTGGGCTTGTGTTAAGGCCTCCTCAAATGTTTGATATCATTGTAATTGTAAAAGAAGTGAAATCTGCTTTGAACAACTTCTAGTAAACATTCATATGAGTTTTGTTGTGGGTAGGGTGAAAGGTAGTTTTAACATCACCTTTCTCCATCTATTACCATACTCCATAACTAGCTCATCATCAAGTTGATGAAGGCTAGACAAGTCAGTCAATTTTGTCCTTTTCTTAGTGCTAGAGGCAAAACATCCCAAAAATGCATTAGCCAATTGCTCAAAGGTGTTTATGCTATGATGTGGTAGATTATTATACCATTATAAAGCATCTCCAGATAATATTGTAATGAAGATTATCAACATCAAATGATCATAATATTGAATATGAGAGCACTTAAGAATGAATCTTATCATGTGCTCTTCTACATCTTCATCATCTTTGAAATTTTCAAGCTTGGGCATCTGGAAATTCTATGGGTATGTCAATGATGAAACTGATGGATGGAAATAATGATTACTAAGCTGATTTAGTGTGGGTTTTTGATAACCCAAAATTTTATTTGGCTTTTCTAATGCCTTCAACCAATCATCTAGCACTTTGTATGGCCTTGACGACATAATATGATCATCCTATTGTCACCCTTTATTAGATGACGGAGATAAGTATGATCATTAGGTACCTCATCATAACTGAGTTCAAGGTAGAAATCTATTTGATCCTGATGTTCCCATTGGGACTCTTCATATGATTCCTCCTCGTATTGATCTTGGTACTATTGAGGAGTATGAGGCTTTTGATGATTACTAGATAATGTCCTTTGATGTTGAATGCAAGTTTGGTGTGGCTGAGGGGAAATATTTTGAGATTGTATTGGGCGTCTTGCCCGTTGTTGCATTCTATAGGTGCTAGGTGTAAGCACAACTTTAGGTACTGCATTATGTAATTGCTCTTGTTGTATCTATTATTGTTCTTGTATATTTCATTGATACAACTGTTGTAGGTGTGCTCATTGTGAGTCTACCCATTATTGATGTACTTGTTGTTGAGCCAACTGGAGGTGATCCGTATGTTGTTGCCTATTAATATTTGGTGTAATTGCCTGATGAGTATGATCTAGTTGCTCCATTGCATGGGGTTTGTGTATCCTCATATTTGAAATATGGATGGGTTTATCATGTATTTCCTACCTATTAGGGTCTAATGCTTGTTTTCCATGCTCCCTAAGGATCACATTACCTTGAGACTTTGATTTATGAATTGGCTATGTATATTCTTATGATGTAGATCCATCATATGGTTGCACCAAGTACTCTTCACGAGGAGTAGGTATATGGTTGGGATCTTCTCCCTCATCTATTAGGAAATCCTCATATTTAGTTTTGGATGTAAGCTCTATATTTTTAATCTGCACATAAGCACGATGTGTGGATGTTGAGTGCTCTCTGTGAGGAGTATGAGGGTGACTGACTTGATCAAATGGGGTGGTTTGCTCATCCAGGCTAGGCCATGGTGTACTCTCATGTTCATATTCTGATTAATGTATAGAGCAAGATGGGGTGTGAACCCATGATATTAATCTATTAGACCCCTTAGTGGGAAGATTATTTGCTATATAGAATTCTATCAAGGTATCCCAATCAGGGAGTTTTCCTAGAGGACCTATGGGTGCTTCCCTAGTAGAGGTATCTCGAAGGTTTGCCCCCCTAGGGATGATATTGTTGTTATGATAGGACCTAGGATGCCATTTAGGTATGTGCATGTCATCTAGACTTATTTGGAGATATTCATTGGCTATGGAGCTTGAATCTCTCACTAAATTGGAAGTCTTGTTTTCAATCGCCTTTGCACCAAATTGGTAAAACGAGGGTCCATCGGCCAAATTTAGAAAATTTTAACTTTACCAAAAAGGTTATAAGTGTTATATATCAAAAATATTAGTGCAATGAGCTTATAATAATGGGATAGGTCTACAAAATTTTATTTTTGGGTAAAAAATTTCCATTTTTGAAATATTTGGCCCACTGGGGCCCGTGGGGAAATGCCCACTTTTAGGATTTTTTGGGAATTTTGAACCGTGAAGATTTAGGACTCAAAATTTCTAGGAGAGGTTCCCTAGGGGTTAAATAAGACAAAAAAACAAATTTGGCATTTTTTGGAGTTGTCTAACCCACTATATGACCATTTTAGTGCAGTTTTTTGCTATTTTCGGGGTCAAAAATAGAGTAAAAATAAAACCAAAATAACTTTTCCATTATAGCTCCATTTTGCATGATTATTGAACCCTATTTTTTGAAACATTAGGGTTAGGGTTTGGTACCAGATAACAAAGAAACACACAAAGTAGAAAATATGATTATCTTTTTATTGATTAAATGTGTGTTCTAAACTTGTTTTAGTGTGTTTAGATTTATTGTTGCTATTTGCTCTTGTTGTGGAATTATAATGAGGGAACTCAACCAAAGTGGTAACTAGGGACACTAGTACCAAACATTATTTCTCAAAAGAGTCTAGGGTACACTGCTTAAATCCCAATGGGGGGTTTGTCTAGCTCTTCCACTCTAAAATAGTGTTTCCAATAGTGGGAGGCAATTTGAACATTAGTGACCTATTCCATCTTGAGAGAGTGCCCTATTATATTTAATGAATATATGGGCAAGCTGGTGGAAGGAGGTTAAATCCAATGTCACCAGTTTGAATTGGGGGTTGGTGATGAAATCCAACCTTACCAATGTTATAGTGGAACGTGCAAGTCTATGTGGTTCCTTTTAATCCAAAGAAAGTAAGCAAAGAAGCATTCAATGATCATTCACTAAATGTATGAAATAGGTGTGTTTTAATTTCAAAAATCTAGGATAAAAGGAACCTACAAATTTCACTTATATATGCAAGCCCTAAATGGTAACCTACCCATTGGGTAAGCCACAAGCAATAAAGCCATAAATATGCATTGCTACTTCAAGTTTCTTTTGGTTTTTCTTCTTCCCTTTTACTATGTGATTGTAGCACCCTAAAATTGGCACAATAAACCTTAGAAAATAATTAAAATTACATTAGTAATAATTCAAATTCAAATTTTAACCCCAAAACTGCTCCCAAACCGCCTTCTACCCGTTTCCTTGTTTTTCATGCCATTTTTAGAGTTTGTTTTGTCTGTTTGATGATATCATCACCAATCAGATGATATCACCTTAGATCGGACAATTTAATATAGAGGATAATGTCCAGATGATCTCGTATTGAAATGATTTGTGCATAGTTAGCTTCTATTTCAATGACGTCTCTAATCCGGACAGAAGCATGTCTACACCGTTAGAGACCTTCCCCATTGGAGATATTCCAAATTAGGATGATCTCTAACCTCCTAACCTCCCTCCTAAGCCTATTTAACCTTAGGACCCCCTCTTGGAATTCCCCCTGGCTGAAATTCCCTGTAACATGAATTCTACATGCATTAGACTATCCTAAACCACCATTTGCATTTGTATTTTTCCAAGTTTGTTTGTAGGAACTTCATTGTTTTTTAGCCGGAGCAAGCTCAGATCATCGCAGATGATCCTATTCAATTTGAGATGATTTTGTACCAATTCGAGATGATTTTGACTACAATCAACATTGGAGGCAATCAGTGCCCAGGGTTTGCGTTTTCTCACTTTGTTTGTTGATTTATCCTACATTTAGTTAAATTTGTTATTATTCCTTATTGTTTTGCATCTTGGAGTTCACCCATATAGCTTAAGTGTACAATGAAGTCATAATTTGTCATTATAACATCACAATCTACTTGAATTTTTATTTGTGATCATCACCTTAGCATCTATGTTGCCATTTTACACCATTTTTCTCTGTTAGAATAGTTGCATTTCTGGTATTTTATATCTATCTCTCTATTTGCAGGTCATTGACAAATTCATCTGATGAATTCATCAGATCTCAGATTATCTCGTCAGATCTCAGACGATCCTGTCAAATTCCAGATGATCTGGACTGCTTCAAAAATCAAAACCTTCATCAGACATCCGGATTAGGTATGGTTCTTTAATCTGGCATATTATTTTTGTTTTCTATCCAAATCTATTTGTTGTATTTATTTAATTTGAATTTTCATAATAGAACACTTAGATTCATCTGGCTAAACCTAGGACTTGGATTTTTAAAGATAAAACTGAACATATTAAACACATTCCCAACCTAGGCATGAAAATTGCCACTAAATGTTTCTTGGTGAACCCCACCATCCGTTGAAAAATCACCTTAATATCCCTCCCCCGAGAGGCAAGACCTTCAAAGGGCCTCTTAGTCCGAGGTACCGTCCCATCCTTTTCCCATCCCCCTTCTGGGTGTGGATCTTTTAGCCTAAACATAAGGGTGCAAAAAAATTGTACGACAGGCACTACAGCGCAAAAGACGACGGGTAGGGGGGGTCCAGGGGGGCCGGAGGCCCCCAAGGACCCCCGGATATGGTAAAGGTGATTATGTAATAGGTGATGGATCGGGGTGCATAGGGGGATGCCCTCAGATACGGTGAAAGTGATACATGCTGGCGTAGCCGACGCTAAAATTTTCACCTACTTTTATCGCTGATTTTCACCTACTTTTATTGCTACTTTTGGAGCAACCCCCGGGATTCCCATGGTTGGTGGGTGGTTAGTGGGTGTGGGTGGTTTAGCCCATGATGTTGTATCCATGGTACCCTAATACCACTTGGTGGTTTAGGGTTGTATGAGTTTCCTTATATAATTATTGTAATGTCTCATTTTAGGGATAAGAGAGAGAATAATATATCAAGGAGGATAGACTCTTGTTTGCTGGACTAGCCCAAATTGGGTGAACCAGGGTAAATATTGTGTGTTATATGTGCATTGAATGGTGTCATTATTTCCTAAGTTATTATTTTTGCATTATTTCTAGAATATGTTTCTGTAAATTCTCTTCATTTGGTATCAGAGCCAAGTCATTAGCCATAGGGGGACGCATTTATTGCTAGGGTTTAAATCTGTTTGAAGAAGATCTAGGGTTTCTAAGAGTGAGAGGAAACCTATTCTGGAATTGGAGTTACGTAGAAGGAGTTTGAAGGAAAAATGTCAGGAAATCATTCAAGGATAGAAATCGAGAAATTTGACAGCAAAATTTTTGAGCTATGGAAGTTAAAGATGGAAGATATGCTCGTGGACGAGAGATCAGTGGGCTGCTATTTTAGAAACAACAAAACCTACGGGTACTTTTGATGAAGATTGGGAGAAGATGAATCAAAAAGCAAGGAGTCTGATTCGACTGTGTCTTGCAGATTCGATGCTCATCAATGTTTCGGGAGAAGCTACAGCAAAGGATCTCTGGGAGAGGTTAAAGGCTTTGTATCAATCGAAGTCCCTAGTGAACAAATTATTCCTTAGAAAGAAACTATACAATCTTAGGATGCATGACGAGGATTAAGTTGCAGATCATCTGAATGCATTCAATACAGTGGTAATTCAACTAACATCTGTAGAAATTAAGTTGAGTGAGGAAGATAAATGCATTACTTTGTTATGCTCTTTACCGGATTCATGGGATAACTTAGTAGTAGCAATTGGTAGTACAACTTCATCCACATTGAAGTTTGAAGATATAGTGGCATCTCTATTATCTAAGGATATGAGGAGAAAAGCCATGGAGGGCACATCTAAGGAATCCCTAACAGTGAGAGGGCGTTCCAAGGAGAAGGACAAATCTAGATATGGTGATAGGTCTAAGTCTAAATGTAGATCCAAGTCTCGGGGGAATTTTGAGAGAAAATGTTGGAATTATGGCAAGCCTGGTCATATGAAGAAAGATTGCAGATCAAAGAAAGCTGAGTCTAGAAAAAAATTTGATGAATCGACTTCCACAAAGATGAATAAATCCATTGGTGAAGCAAGGGATGTATATCTGGCATCCTGCTCATCATGCTCCACACGATCAGATAAAAATGATTGGTTGATTGATACTGGTGCCTCTTTTCATATGACTCCTCATAGAGGGTGGTTCAGTGAATATGAAACATATGATGGAGGGGAGGTACTATTGGGAGATGATTCACCACTCAGAATCATGGGTCGTGGAAGAGTGAAAATTTTGTTGCAGGATGGTAGGGTTAAGACCCTACCAGGTGTGATGCATATTCCGGGACTTGCTAGAAATTTGATTTCGATAAGCAAAATGGCCGATGCAGCAGTGAATGTCAATTTTGGCAAGGATTCATGCAAAATGGTTCGTGGATCAATGGTGTTGGCAAGGGGGTTCAGATTGGAACATTGTATAAGCTATTGGGAAGCACTATGACAAATGAGTGCAATAGCTCAACTGTTCCTGAGGTTGATTTTGATAAAAGCTCAACACTCTGGCATCAAAGGATGGTACATATTGGAGAAAAGGGATTGCGTACCCTGTACATAAAAGTTATGGTTCATGGTATCCCTAATTACTCAATGTCTTCCGAGTTCTGTGAACATTGTATTTATGGTAAACAGAATTGGGTTAGTTTTCCATCTCGGTGCCACAAGATCTAGTGGGGTACTAGATTTGATCCACGATGATATTTTTGGTCTTGTTCCTATGCCGTCTCTTGGAAAATCATGGTATTATGCTTCCTTTGTTGATGATTTTTCAAGATATGCATGGATTTACTTTCTTAAGAGCAGAGATGAAGTGTTTGAAAAATTTAATGAATTTAAAGCACTTGTTGAGAATCAAACTGATAAAAGAATTAAGGTGTTGAGGTCTGATAATGGAGGGGAATATTGTTCTAATATATTTGAGAAATTTTGTAAGCAATGTGGTATTGCAAGATAGAAGACTACTCCATATACACCTCAACAGAATGGAGTTGCAGAGAGGTTGAACAGATCACTAATGGAGAAGGCTAGAAGTATGCTCAGTGGTGCAGGTTTGGCATAGGAATTCTGGGCAGAAGTAGTGAGTGCAGCATGCTACTTGCAAAATCGGTCACCTACATCAGCATTGCCAGATCAAACTCCATTTGAAGCTCTATTTGGTAAGAAACCTTCTATTTCACATCTTAGATTTTTTTGCTGTGATGCATACATGCATATTCCAAAGGAGAAAAGAAGTAAGCTAGATAATAAGGCTGTTAAATGTATATTTATTGGTTATAAAGATGGTGTTAAAGGATATAAGCTTTGGAATCCAAAAACTAAAAGTACAGTGTATAGTAGAGATGTGGTGTTTAGGGAGATGATCAGTGATTCCAGGAAGGTATTTATAGAAGAGGAACCTAGAACGGTCCAATTTGATCTCATGGAAAACTATTAGACAGTAAAGGATCTGAAAGAGGAGCATACAGATGAGGATATGGAAGAGGAGCATACAGGTGAGGATCTGGAAGAGGATGAAGAAGAGGTTCATACACCAGTGGTAAGGAGATCAACACGGGAAAGGAAGCAACCCGAAAGGTATAGTCCATCTCGCTTTTCATACTTCTTTTGTACTATCTCACATCGATGAAGATCCTAGAACATTTAGAGAAGTTGTTAATTCCGGAGAGGCAAACCGTTGGGAAGAGGCCATGGATGAGGAAATGATGTCTCTAAAAAATAACAGAACATGGGATTTAGTGAAATTACCAAGTGGTAGGAAAGCAATAGGTTGCAAGTGGATCTTTAAGAAGAAGCGGAATCGTCGAAGGTAAAGTGGAGAAATATAAAGCTCGCTTGGTTGCTAAATGTTTTTCCCAGGTTGAAGGAATTGATTATGGTGAAGTTTTTTCTCCCGTTGTAAAGCTAACATCAATTAGATTTATGTTAGTTGTGGCTGCTGCATTTGATCTTGAAATAGAACAGATGGATGTGAAAACTACATTCCTTCATGGAGATTTGGAGGAAGAAATCTATATGACGTAGCCTGAAGGTTTCATTGTTGTAGGAAAGGAGGATCTGGTATGTAAGTTAAAGAAATCATTGTATGGACTGAAACAATCACCTAGAATGTGGTACCAAAAATTTGATACTTATGTTTTAGGAATTGGTTTTGTTCGTAGCAATGCTGATCACTGTGTGTATTCAAAGAAAATTGGTAATGTAATTGTCATTATAGTTCTTTATGTTGATGACATGTTACTAATTGGAAATAGCAAGAAACTGG
The DNA here is from genome assembly GCA_028583015.1 of Wollemia nobilis. Taxonomy (NCBI): domain Eukaryota; kingdom Viridiplantae; phylum Streptophyta; class Pinopsida; order Araucariales; family Araucariaceae; genus Wollemia; species Wollemia nobilis. The sequence goes on from JAQPPZ010002979.1 coordinate 3,790,039, forward strand.
TCAGGGAAGTAAAGTCTCAGTTGGCATCACAGTTTGACATGAAGGATCTTGGCCCTGCAAATTTTATATTGGGTATGCAAATAAAAAGAGATCGCTCTAACAAAAAGTTGTGGCTGGATCAAAAAAAGTATGTTGAGACAGTGTTGAAAAGGTTCAATATGCAAGATTGCAAACCGGTGAAGGTACCTATTTCTTTAGGTGAAAAATTGTCTACTGAACAATGTCCAAAAACAAAAGAAGAGGTAGAGGAAATGTCACATATTCCTTATGCAAATGCTATAGGTAGTTTAATGTATGCCATGGTTTGTACTAGAGCAGACATTGCCCATGCAGTGGGAGTCTTGAGTAGATATATGTCTAAACCTGGTAAAGAGCATTGGACTGCTGTGAAAAGGATGTTCAGATATTTGTGTGGCACCTCTAATTTTACAATCTGCTATGAGGGTACAGGTAAAGAAAATAGACAATTGGATATAGAAGGGTTTGTTGATGCAGATTGGGCTGGAGATCTGGACAGGAGAAGATCTACTAGTGCTTATGTATTCAATTTGTTCGGAGGGGCCATTAGTTGGATGAGCAAGAGGCAAACTGTTGTTGCTCTTTCAACTACTGAAGCTGAGTATTGGTAGCCACTGATGCAAGTAAGGAAGCTGTATGGCTGCAAAGACTATGTGCTGAAATTAGGTTCTTTCAAGGAGCTGTGAAGGTAAACTGTGATAGTCAGAGTGCCATATTTTTGGCAAAGAACCCTGCTTACCATTCAAGAACGAAGCACATTGATACAAATTTCCATTTCTACAGGGACATGCTTGAATAGAGGAAAGTGTTGTTGGAAAAGGTAGACACCAAGGAAAATGTTGCAGATGCTTTAACCAAGGCTGTAAGCACTGAAAAGTTTAGATTATGTTCAATTGAAATGGGTCTGGCAAAGTATTCAACAAGTGGGAGAATGTTGGATGTGTCTCATTCTTTTTCGGAAAATAATTGTACGACAGGCACTATAGCACAAAAGACGACGGGTAGGGGGGTCCGGGGGGGTCGGAGGCCCCCAAGGACCCCCGGCTATGGTAAAGGTGATTACATAATAGGTGATGGCTCGGGGTGCATAGGGGGACGCCCTCGGATACGGTGAAAGTGATACATGCCGGCGCAGCCGGCGCCAAAATTTTCACCTACTTTTATTGCTACTTTTCACCTACTTTTATCGCTACTTTTGGAGCGACCCCCGGGATTCCCATGGTTGGTGGGTGGTTAGTGGGTGTTGGTGGTTTAGCCCATGGTGTTGTATCCACGGTACCCTAATACCACTTGGTGGTTTAGGGTTGTATGAGTTTCCTTATATAATTATTGTAATGTCCCATTTTAGGGATAAGAGAGAGAATAATATATCAAGGAGGATAGACTCTTGTTTGCTAGACTAGCCCAAATTGGGTGAACTAGGGTAAATCTTGTGTGTTATATGTGCATTGAATGGTGTCATTATTTCCTAAGTTATTATTTCTACATTATTTCTAGAATATGTTTTTGTAAATTCTCTTCACTTTAGCCTAAAGGTAAGGGTGCAAAAAATTTGGAACGATACATTTTGGTGAACTCGACGTGAAACTAAAACCTTTTGAAAACAAAAAAAACAAAAAACAAAAACATAGATGCATTTAAAATTATTAGAAAACTACTAAGTTGCATATCATGTCTAGATGGTAGCTCCTAAGAAAAGACTAGCAGTTACTATAAATGTTGCAAATCAATTAATAGCCATAGAGGTTGATTCTTTGTTTAGAACATCTCAAACATACAAATTCCTACCTTTGTGGGCCGAACTTAATAGGAGACTAGGTATCATTTCATCTAGATCAACTGAATTTAGACAAATCAAGAGGTTTTTCCCTAGATAGGATCCTGGATCCTCATCAACTCATTTTTTATCATGAACTTCAGAGAGCCTGCCATAGGTGGTTAGCTTATAGGAGAGCTCTTATGTCTTCAGAATTGTTCACCTTCGAGGAATACCTCGAGAATGCAACTGTTATACACCAATTCCTAGGTCATGTAGAATATCAAGAGGTCATTCTTACGGATAGGGAAATATGGAATAGATTTCCTAGGGCTGTGTTATATCAAGAGTATTGCCACGAAATTTATTTCTACCAACCAGAGTCTGAGACAGATAATATCACTATAGCACTTTTTATTAAATTCTTGAAAGAAAATTTTCAATTTGAAGAAGAACACTTCATGACTTCTGAAGAACTCGAGCCCATTAATGACATTTATAAATTATTTATAGAAAACTAGATCATTGCTTTCATTATTATTTCTTGCATTTATTGTGTTGTTTGTTATCTTTATAATATTGTTACAAAAACAAAAAAAATAGAAAACATAACAAAAACCCAAAACATTTTATTTTAAATACTATAGTAGGTATATAATTAAAATATATACCTTGTTGCATATATATATATATATATATATATATACAAGTATATATATATTTGCTGAAATTTAAATTTAAGCACAATGCCTAAACTTAGAAATGGTAAACAAACTAAACAAGAAGAAGAAGATTGGTTGGGAGACAAAACAAAAAACCCAAATGTCCTTCCTGAGGAATCAATTTCAGAAGGAGAAACTCTAGAACAGCCAGAAGATGAGCTGGCTGAAGAAAATGAACAACAAGAAAATCTTAAAGAGGAAGGATCCTCATCCCATAGAATAGCTTCAGATGGAAGTATTGCTTTTGATAACTTAGATCATTTTTGGAAATTTTTCAATAATAAAATTGGTGCTCTTAATATGGCAGTTCGTATTGATAAAGGACAAATTAGTGACACTCAAGCAGCTATGGAACATATGTTTGACATACACACTAATCCCTTGTCTTTCATTGATCAAGAAAGTGATAAATTTGGACCATCCAATAGAGATATGGTCACTATGATTCAAAACATGCCAAAACAACAGGTTACCCAACCCCCTAAGGAACTTGTTATTGAGCCTAAAATCATTCCCACACAAAATAAACCTTCCTTCACTACCTTAATTTTCCAAACTATTGATCAATATGCTTCAAGTAGACAAAAACCTAAAATGAAGCCAAACACCAATTTTCAACAATCGGGCATACAACATAAGACAACTTCAAAATTTCTTCATAACACCCTTCCTACTAACAATTTACACAATAGAAATATAGCATCTAATCTCCATGTCCCTCCATCATATGCTCACAAATCCCATATTAATGCCCTACCGAACCAATATGGTGGGCAAACCAGTAATCTGGAAGCCATGGTGAAACAGATTAGCTTTGCGCATAGACCAGATAGATCCCTACCGTCCCTCATACAATTATCGAGAGATATGTAGTCAACCTCTGGATCCCATAGTTGTAGCACAACCATACCCTAAACACTTCCCCATGCCTGTCCTGCCTATATATAAAGGAACTGAAGATCCCATAGAGCATCTTTGCATGTTTAGGATAGCATGTCATGATATATCACATGATGACTTGCTATTACTAAAAATGTTCCCAAAAATTTTAGGAGGAATGGCATTAGAGTGGTACTATCAATTGCCCACTCATTCAATGAGAAATTTTGAAGAAACAACTGAATCGTTTGTCCATCAATTTAGTGCCTACATCAAGAGGCATGTCACCATTAAAGATTTGTACAACTTAAAACAAGACAAAGATGAATTTTTTGCTGATTTCTTAGCTATATGGAGGCAGTTGATAGGAAAATTACACTTTGTGCTACCTTATAGGGAAATGTTGGACATTTTTATTAATAATTTACAAGAACAAATATCTTATGAGTTATCAACTACCACCTTAACTACCTTCGATCAAGCTATAGACTTAGCTCGAAGGGTAGAAGATGCTCTCATTAGAAGAGGTCAGCTCAAAAAGAAATATGATGAGAAAACATCTAGAAATCAGTATAAGAACAAACAAGTTGTAGGTGACAAAGTCACTGATAGTAGAAATGTTGCTAACATCAATACAATGAAGACAACAAAAAATTTATATTAAAACCTCCTGATAAACCTCCTCGAGAATTTACTAGATTGAATCAACCTTTATCAACCATTCTTCCTCAATTATTAGCATGAGGCTTGATTCAATTACCATCTATCTGGGAGCCTGATCCAACTATACCCGAATACAGAGCTGATTTACATTGTGATTTTCATAGAGGACCTAGACATGCTACAAACTCTTGCAAAATATTGAAACATAAAATACACTACTTGATTGATAATAATGAAATGGAGGTGCAAGCCTTCCAACATAAACAAAATGCTCCTAATAACGCTCAAAATACCATTCCCCAAAATCAAAATTAGAATGCTAATCAATCATTGGATATATTTCAACATCCTTTACCAAACCATGGTAAATAAGTGGCCAATCAAATCAAACATCATAATGTTCCCCCTCCTACCCGATATGTAGGGACTATTAGCAGACAATTACCTTTTTAGGATCCTCAAATATTTGACACAACTTTATCCCTGGTCACGACCAGGCCCCTACATAATTTTTAAACTCTTGATTTTAGTGATGTAGAATCAGATACTGAAAGTGAAGTAGACATCACCTCAAACCAATCGAATAGTTCTAAAAATGGATCAGATCCTATTCAACCTATCACAGATGCTATGGTTCCAGAAGAACCATTTCCTAGAAGAGTTACTACTCGACCCTCTTCTAATAAATTCCTTCCTAATGAACAAGCCATAAATGCTCAATCGAGACTAGTTCAGTGTCTTCAATATAACATTGTAGGTACCATCGGAGCCATTACCAGAAAACAGGCTCAAAACTCTCAACAAGATCAAACTTAGAATGATGGATCAGCTCCATTTATTTTGAAAAATCCCAATAAAGGAATCATATGTCTAATGTTCAACTTAAGCCTCCTTACAATATTAATGAACAATTATCCAACACTACGGCCAATATTTCCCTGTTGGATTTGTTAAGATCTTCTCCCACCCATAGGGATGAGTTAATTCTTACATTAATCCAAATGATGGTACCTCAAAATATTCAACCTGAAGCCATTTCCAATACTATCATCACTCGAGAAGTTGATTGTATTGACTTCTAGGATAAAGATATCCCACAACACAGTTTACATAAGGATAATACCTTATATATTACTGCTCTAATTGGAGATGTAGCTATTAAAAGTGTCATGATTGATAATGGTTCATCCCTAAAAATTTGCACTTTTGACTTCTACCAACGGTTTATTGTAGCTATTAAAACTGACATGATTATCAAAGCTTTCAATGACGAGACACAAGAAACATGTGGAGTCATTACTATACCCTTGCAAGTTGGTCCTAGAACCCTAGATACAACTATGTTTATTGTACATTGCCTTGCATTGTACAATATACTTTTGGGTCACCCTTGGATCAATGCGATGCGAGTGGTTCCCTCCACTTTACACCAATGTGTTAAATTTGAATTAAAAAATCAGTTGGTCACTATCAATGGTGACCCTAGACCCTTTGATATGTGTGCTTTGGCAGAACCTGTTGGAGTGCAATTTTGCCCCGCTCTGTCATCCACACATCCTAATTCTTATTTTTCATCTAAACATGTGAAAAACACACACATAACATTATCTACTCCATCAACTACACCTATGCATTTAACTCAACCATCTTCTAAATAAACCACACTAGAACCTCAAAAAGATCTTAAATCCACAAACAATTCTTCATGTTCCATCCCTATCATTTCAAAACCTATAGACCCATTCATTAACACTTCCACATTATCAACATCTATCATACCTTCCACATCTAAAGATATAGGGAATAATCCTTCTACATCTTATGCTCTTTCTGATGAAATTTTACCGGATTTATCCACAGTCTTAATATCAGAAAAAAAAAATGCTTTTATGCAAGATTCAATTATTTTAAATAATTTTCCACCATTTCCTCGTACTTTGGGCCTCCCACAACCTATGGGAAGTACTTACCAAGTCGGGAGTTGTGCTTTTATTTATAAAGGATATGATTGGGGAAGAATACCTCAAAATATCAAAACTCATCATGAGGGATATGCACGATGTTATTTTACTAATGAATATATTAAAGCTAAACCCATAATGCTTAAAATGGGATATAAAGGGAAATGCTTGGGACCTTTCCAAAATGGCATGAAAGAACCTATCGAGGTAGAACCATGGCCCGCCTAATGTGGTGTGGGCCTATTTCCTAGTAAGGGTCAACCCTTCCCTTTTGAAGATGATGATCAACTCATATGTTATCAAGATTATCTAGATAAACAAGATTCTTTGTGTCCAACGAACTAGCCATTTACATGTAATATGCTATCCATAGCTTACCCTGAATTGATTGCTGAATCTGATGAGGAGTTGAAAGGAGATATTTTCCATGATGTCTCCGTTGAAGATTTGTTACACAATGGTTTTTATTTTGATGGTTCTATACCAACTATAGCCCAACTTGAGGCCACCACTCAAACTATCCAACTTAACCTTAAAATAATTACAAGAATTGGGCAGCGTTTCACCCGCCCCACCTAATTTTGAAAGAAATCTACACATGGAAGTAGAAATCGTCATTAAAGTTAACATTGGAACTAAGGATAATCCTCACATAATCAATATTGGATCAGAATTAAGTCAAGAAAAACAAGATGAATACATTGCATTCCTTAAAGAATATGAAGATGTCTTCACTTGGACATATGAAGATATGCCCAGTCTGGACCCTTCTATAGTCATGCATCATCTAGTAGTCCATCTAGATGCTAAACCTGTTAAACAGAAACTTAGAAAAATGCATCCCAAAGTGGCCTTGCTAGTCAAATGGGAGTTAGAAAAACTCCTAAATGTTATTTTCATACAAGCTATTGATTATGCTGAATGGATCTCGAATGTAGTTACAGTCACCAAGAAAGAAGCTACCAAAGTTCGGGTTTGCACAAACTTTAGAGATATTAATGCTGCATGCCCTAAAGATGATTTTCCTCTTCCAAACATGGACAAAATCATTGAATTTACTGTCGAGAGTGGAATGATGTCCCTAATGGATGGATTTTCCAGCTATAATCATATTAGGATAGCTCCTGAAGATCAGGCTAAAATAGCCTTTATTACCCCTTGGGGTACCTTTTGTTGGAAAGTGATGCCATTTGGTTTAAAGAATGTCAGCGCAACATATCAATGAGCTATGACTTATATCTTTCATGATATGATGCATGATATCCTACATGATTATGTAGATGATATTATAGCTCGCTCTATTAAAGAAGATGATCATTTAGCTGATTTGAGAAAAGTGTTTAATCGGTTAAGAGAATACCTTATTCAATTAAATCCAACCAAATGCATATTTAGAGTTAAGTCCGGTAAGCTATTAGGGGTTTTAGTTTCTCTACGTGGTATCAAAATCGACCCTCTAAAAATTGCGGCTATCACTGATATGCCCGCACCTACCAATATATCTGAGTTACGAAGTTTACAAGGTAAGCTTCAAGCCATCCGTCGCTTCATCGATAAGTTGGCAGACAAAACCACTCCATTTCTTAAGCTGCTTAAGAAGGATGTTCCTTTTAACTAGGATGACAAATGTATAGAAGCTTTTGAACTTCTCAAACAATACCTCCTTAACCCACCTGTGCTTTCACCACCTAGACCTAATCGCCCATTTCTCCTATATATTTCAGCTTCAGATTTTCCTTTAGGAGCTATGTTAGCTTAGCTTTATGATGAGAAGAAAGAACATGCTAATTATTATATCAGCCAAACTTTAATCAGTTATGAAACTCATTATACCTCATTAGAAAAATTATGTCTAGCAGTCATATTTTCTATGCAAAAATTATGCCATTATATGGTTAGTCAAAAAACATATGTCATTGCTAAATATGATCCCTGATAGTATCTTATGAGTCGAACTTATTTATCGGGTCGCACAGCCAAGTGGGTTCTTGCTCTCAGCGAGTTTGAACTCACATTCATAGGACAAAATTCTGTTAAGAGTCAAATCATAGCAGATCAATTAGCTGCTACACCCTTAGAGTCTACCCATCCCCTCATCATTGAGTTTCCTGATGAATGCCTTAGATTAGAGGTAGACCATCTTGAGCAATGGTACCTATACTTTGACGAAGCTTGATGCATGAGTGGGGCTGGTCTGGGTATCATTTTAATATCCCCACAAAAACACATCATTCCTCTGTCCTTCAAATTAACATTTGCTTGCACCAATAATACTTCCAAATATGAGGCTCTAATCCTTGGATTACGAGCTACCTTGGCATTAAAAATCAAACATCTGCTAGTTTTTGGTGATTCTCAACTTGTCATAAATCAAATTAATGAAGTTTATCAGACCAGAGATGATAAATTATGCCCATATAAAGCATATGTTTTGCAATTGTTATCCTTGTTTAATAAAGTTACTTTGGAAGCTATTTTACGAACTAGCAACCGTGCAGCTAATGCTATGGCTGCAGCTGCATCTCTTCTACCCTTGGAGTTAGATGACGAATATGCCACCATCATTATTTGTCAACTCTAGGAACCCGCTTCAAATAATTCATGTTTAGAACCTTTGGATGTGTTTCTAATCAATGAAACTACTCCTGAACCTTGGTATACGGATATAATTGATTTTCTCCAAAATAGGACTTTCCCTGTCAATTCTAATAGAAACCAGTGTCAGTTATTACATCGACAAGCAAGTCGATTTGTAATAATTGGCAATACTTTATATAGGAGATCTTTTGAAGGTATCCTATTGAGATTTTTGAATCTAGAAGAATCCAAATCAGATTTAAGTGAAGCCCACAATGGATCTTGTGGAGGAAACTTCAATAGTAGTGTCATTGCTAAAAAGCTCCTTAGGATAGGCTACTTTTGGCCTACCATGGAAAAGGATGCACATGATTATGTGTGCCATTGCGACAAGTGCCAAAAATATGCTGACCTTATCCATGCACCTGCACAAGAGCTACAGGCTATTTCATCTCCTTGGCCCTTTTCAAAATGGGGCTTAGACATTATTGGCAAAATTAATCCTGTGTCATCTGATGGACACAAATTCATCATAACCGCCACTGAGTATTTCACGAAGTGGGTTGAATCTATGCCTTTAGCTTCTTGCACTGGAACTCAAGTCTCTAAATTTATTTTTAATCAAATCATTTGTAGGTTCGAAATTCTTGCAAATCTCATCTCATACAATGGAACTTGTTTCAAAAATAAAGATGTTAAAAAATTATGCCAAAAATATAAGATTCAACATCGCTGGTCCACTCCCTATTATCCTCAGGGTAATGGTCAAGCAAAAGCATCTAACAAAACCTTAATTAAAATTCTCAAAATATTAGTCAATAAAACTGGCCGCGACTGGCACATTCAATTATATCTAGCTTTGTGGGCCTATCGAACTAGTGTTTGAACTCCCACTGGAACTTCACATTTTGTCTTGGTTTATGGTGCTGAAGCTATTTTTCCCTTTGAATTAGAAGTTCCTTATTTGGATCTACTACTTCAAGATACCGAAGTAGGAGATGAATATCAAGCTGGCAGACTCAGTCAGCTGGAACTTCTAGATGAAAAGTGCATCAATGCTTTGGAGCATCTTTGTGCTTACCAAAACAAGCTTAAAATATCATATGCCAAGAAAGTTCATCATCGATCCTTTGAGGTCGATGACCTTGTTTTAAAAGAAAATCAAAAAAATACTAATGCAATTAAAGACCTTAAAGGTAAATTTGAACCCAACTAGCTTGGACCATATATTATCACTGCTAAATTTGAATCAGAAGCATACAAATTAGCTACTTTAGATGGTAAAGATTTAAAAGAACCTATGAATATTATGCATCTTAAGTGATATTACGCATAAAATTTGGCCATTTCATCAATTGTACAAATTTTTACATGTTGTCTCATTTTAAAAAAATATATATAACTGTTTACACAAAAACAAATATATATATATATATATATATAAGTCAAAACAGCAATATTATTGACTCTTTTCAAAACCAAAAAAATAAAGAAGAAAGAGAGAGTCAAAATCATCAAACTCTTCACAAATATTTGTTGTATATATTTCTTCTTCAAGTATTGCAGTTATATTTTCAAGTTATTTTGGATAAATTAGCATTTATTTGGAATCTCTCACTATCACAAACACAAAAATAAATATCTTGATTTTATCTGGCATGATTACTAATCTCTCTTATATCAAAGTCCACAAAATTCAATTAAATAAAGTTTGAGCATAGAGAATTGATCTTGTTATTTAATTAAACCAAGCATATCTTTTCACAATAAAACGATTACATTTGTAATTTCCATGCTATGTTACATAGTAGAAATTGTTCTTGAGCGAAAAGTTTCCCCTGCTATCCTATCATGCACATGGTCTAGAATCTTTGAGAATTGGCAAAAGGACAAGCTCACCCCTACCCAGAATAAAAATCCCTTGCTCTATAGCTAATCCGAGAAAGTATCCCTAGTATAGTAAGAAAAGAAAAGTTCAAGAAAAAGAGAAAAGAAACAAGTTATTTCAGCATTATCTCAAATATCAAGCCAAAATACAAAAATACAAAAAAAAAAAAGAAGCAAAAGCAAAGAAAAAGAAAAAAGAAAAAGCAAAAGCAATAAAATCCCTTTCCCTACCCCTTGAAAATAAAAGAAGGGTTGATGAGCTTGAATCCCTGGAATTCTCAATTATTCAAAAACTATGAGGTAAGCCCCATAACAGGTGGTTTGTGCCCAACCCGCTTGGCCTTGGGTAACTCCTAGCGTGGTGATATGTCTGTCACATTAGCGACCTTCTTTTGTATAGACCTATGTCTGCTTATGGATTAGCTAGCTCTTGATAACCCAACCTACATAATAGTCTGGTATGGTTGTATGCATCTTAATCATGGTTAATGAACACTTATTTGGTTCATTCAAATCACTTGTATCAAATTATCTTGCTCAAAACTTGGTAAATGAACAATGCAATTGCACACACATTTGTATTTGAGAGATTTTGTGTATCATTATGATAAATCAAGATTGGTAATGAACTCACATATGCACATGGGATTCCTTATAAATCTAACTTTTGTCTTTAAGATACTTTGAAATATTTTTGCAAATTTTTTGGAATAAATTCATTTTCTTCTTTGAAGAACAGTTGTTTAGTGTAAAGACAACTATATGCATTATCAAAAAAATCAAAATCATTTTTCCAAAACATGCAATCAAGTTACATTTATATATATTTTTTTACTTTCGCGATGATGGTATAGTTCCAAAACCAAAATTGGAATTTTATGCCTAGCACAAGTCCTCATTTTCATATTTTTTGTTTATTTTCAAAAATTAAAAATCAACCATGCAATAAAACTATTATTTTTTAGATTTCGCGATGATGGTATAAGTTTATATCTATAATTCTATGCCTAGCGCAAACCATTGAACTAATTTTATTTTCCATCTATTTAAAATCATAAAAAACATGACTTAAATCATTATGTTACACAATTATGCTTTCAAAAAACGAATACTTATTCTATTTCATGTCATTATGTTCAAATTCAATATTGTAACTATGGTATAAATTCTAAGGAATTGTTCAAAATTTTATCACACTTAGGAATTTATGCCTAGCAAAAATCATTTAAAAAAAAATATCGCATGCATACTATTTTTTTTTTATAAAAATCTGAAAACAAATCATCAAACCATCATCATTTATATCATCACAAAGTCTTAAGACAGTATCTTAAGCACTCTTTTACTTTTAACAATATTTCTATACTAGGATTAGCTTGACGACCTAGCGAGCGGCGACTCCATGAAATGGTCTATAATAGAGACAATGTCCTTTGAAATTATTGCTAGAAGTACCTTTTATTTTTATCAAATTATCCCACAAACAACCAATTTGTTTACATCAGATTATTTCATTTAAATTTTAAAAGCATGATATTCAAACAATAATATTTCCAAATGACATAATTACATGAATCATCAAATCAATCAATCAAAACATTAAAGCATCATACAAATACATAAGACAAGTCATATGATCAAAAAATATCTCATCTATATATATCTCAATAGTATATGTACATCATCTCAAAACTAGATTGGTATGCCACAATCTGTACCTAGGCATACTCAATCCCCTATCAAAAATAATAATAAGCACTATAATCAATCTATGCAGTGCAATATGTAGTAGCTAGCCTCGAGAACCCCTCGAGCTCTCAGCCTCATCTCCTCCCCTACCCTGAGGTGGACGAGGTGGCCCCATCATAGTCTGTGTGGTGCTATGAGTCTTGGACTCTGATCATGATGATGTCCTTGATGACCTCATCTCGACAAGCTCCACAATATGGGCCGACAGTGGTAACCTCTGCCTCTTTGGCACCATATGGTGGTATAGTGTCTGATAGAATGTGACCTAGGCAATAGCCCATGCTAGATCCTGAGTGCTCACCCCTTCGCTTCATGCTTTGAGGCATGCTACCTCATCTTTGAGCTGTGTGGCCTCCTCTCGGTGTTGTGCAGCCTCATCCTGTAGAGTCTGTACCTCTTCCTGGAGATGGATAGTCTTTTCCCAGAGAGTAGCCATCTCACTACTCTCCTTTGTCCACACCCTTACCCTTATCGGGCGATGGTGGTCTCTCTCTCTATGGAGAAGGGGGTCTCTCCTCCCTCCTCTCCCACTGCCACAGCCTCTGTTGAGCCTGTGGTCTCCTCTACTCTCTCTCACCATGACCCTGTGTTGCCTCAATGGTCGCCAGGCACCGCCTCCCCATCTGATGCACAACTATGTGAATCAGACCCTGAGCCCTCATAATCTAAGGAGGGCAGATGCTTGTGTACCAGGCATCATAGCCATCAGCTACCCTAGCATCGTCCCCATCCATCGATTGAATGGAGGCATAATCTATGTTTGGACCCTAGAAGCACTGCATATCTGGAGCCCCGCTAACTATAGTATTATCCTGAACAGTCCAAGAAAACTTAGTCTTTGAGGGATGGGATCCCTTGTTATAGACTTAACTGCCTCAAAACTTGATCATAGCGATGGAGCTCCACCTCTCCCCTCTCCATCCTTAGCCAATAGACTTGCTTTATGCGAGCCAGCTCCTGTCCATCCTCGACCCACCCTAGATGATCTCTCCAAGGTAGATCTATTTGTTGTTGTGACCCTCTTCGGAGCCACCAGTAGAAAGCTCAAGGCCTATCCCTGTAAATCCCTATTAGTGGGAGCCCTACTAGCCTCCACACCATGATGTGCTTCTAGCACCAAACCTATAGTAGAGATGTCATAACTAGACATCGATCACCCTTGTAAACGACCCCATGCAGTATCCTATACAATCGGCATAGTACAAAGCTCCCCCAAGGAAACCTATATTCGTGGTCTCTCATTTTGTAGACCACATCTGTCAGTAGCCATGGTACTCTACATCCACTCTGATGGCATAGCAACAGACCACCTACAACCCCAGCCAAAACCTATGTCAGTCTAGATGCCCCAGGCATCTGTCGTAGAGATTCGATGTTCACTCCGCCCTTCTCCAAGGCGAAGCTCAGATCTCTACATAGTCGCATCATTGCGTGGCCTTGATTGGCCATGGAAGTTATCAATCATCCTTGTATAGGGACCCTAAAAATCCTCCATACATCCTCTAGTGTGGGAGTCATCTCCCCTATCGGTAATCGAAAATAGGAAGAACCCGGATACCACCTCTTTGCTAGGGCTGTCAATAGCCCCATATCTGTAGAAACCTGTGGCATCTCTGCCACATGCTGCAAGCCGACCTGAGCCAGCTGATCTCACTCTTCCTGAGATAGAGCAGCCAAGTCATCCCTCAACCCGCTGTATTTCCATTCTCTGCTCTTTAGTAATCCTATCTGCAACATAAACAACAAAACAATAAAAATCATTAATAAAACAATCATTAATAATGCAAGTAAAATAAAGTTCAATTTCATAAATGATGATATCGTCCACTATTGGATGATATCATCCCAAATTTGAGCAAATTTGTCTCCTATTTTTCCAGCCTAAATAGTCCTCTTTTTGACGAAATCGTCCCCATTTCACCGATTTTGCCCCTGGACAAAATCGGCGATATCGAGACAATTTCGACGAAATTGAGACGATTTTGTCTCAACAATGTCGATGGCCCAAAAATGGCCGTGATGCTCAAAAATCATCAAAATTTAATCTAAAAAGCATGAAATTCAAAATTCAAGCCTTCTAAACTAAGTTTAGACCCTTAGCCGTAGCCCGCGCTGGACCTCTGTCGATCTGTGTGTTGTCTCGACCATCTTGTTTGCAGAGCTCTAGAAACCAGAAAATAAAAAAATGAACAGTAAAAATGAATTAGGGTTTTTCCCTATTTTTTTTTAATTTTATTCAAAAACAATTAAAAACATTTTAATTTTTTGCTTTTCCATGTTTTTACCTCAAACGTTCAATTTGGGTAAAAACACGGAGGGGGCATCATAGTAAGCTGTCGTACGATTCGACCAAGAATCGTCGCCTAAAAATGGGAATAAATTTTTGCTTTCTTGTAGATCGAGAAGAACTCATCTTTAACGTATTTTCCTCAAAAAATTTGCTAAATAGGGGGCAAAATGTAGCACCCTAAAATTGGCACAGTAAACCTTAGCAAATAATTAAAATTACATTAGTAATAATTCAAATTCAAATTTTAACCCCAAAACTGCTCCCAAACCGCTTGCTGCCCGTTTCCTTGTTTTTCATGCCATTTTTAGAGTTTGTTTTGTCCGTTTGATGATATCGTCACCGATCATATGATATCGCCTCAGATCAGATGATTTCATCTGGAGAAGAACGTCCAGACGATCTCGTCTCGAACTGATTTGTGCATAGTTAGCTTATGTTTCAACGACGTCTCTAATCTGGGCAGAAGTGTGTTTGCACCGTTAGAGACCTCACCCATTGGAGATCTTCCAAATTAGGATGATCTCCAACCTCTTAACCTCCCTCCTAAGCCTATTTAACCTTAGGACCCCCTCTTGGCATTCCCCCTGGCTAAAATTCCCTGTAACATGAATTCTACATGCATTAGACTATCTTAAACCACCATTTGCATTTGTATTTTTCCAAATTTGTTTGTAGGAACTTCATTGTTTTTCAGCCGGAGTAAGCTTAGATCGTCGTAGATGATCCTATTCAATTTGAGACGATGTTGTACCAATCTGAGACGATTTTTACTGTAGTCAACATTGGGGGCAATAAGTGCCCAGGGTTTGCATTTTCTCACTTTGTTTGTTGATTTATCCTGCATTTAGTTAAATTTGTTATTATTCCTTATTGTTTTGCATCTTGGAGTTCACCCATATAGCTTAAGTGTACAATGAAGTCATAATTTGTCATTAGAATGTCATAATCTACTTGAATTTTTATTTGTGATCATCACCTTAGCATCTATGTTGTCATTTTACACCATTTTTCTCTGTTAAAATAGTTGCATTTTTGGTATTTTGTATCTATCTCTCTGTTTCCAGGTCTCTGACGAATTCGTCTGATGAATTCGTCAGATCTCAGACGATCCCGTCAGATCTCAGACGATCTTGTCAAATTCTAGACGATCTGGACTGCTTCAAAAATCAGAACCTTCATCAGACATCCGGATTAGGTATGGTTCTTTAATCTGGCATATTCTTTCTATTTTTTGTCCAAATCTATTTGTTGTATTTATTTAATTTGCATTTTCATAATAGAACACTTAGATTCATCTGGCCAAACCTAGGACTTGGATGTTTAAAGATAAAATTGAACACATTTAACACATTCCCAACCTAGGCGTGTATATTGCCACTAAAAATTTCCTGGTGAACCCCACCATCCATCGAAAAATCACCTTAATATCCCTCCCTCGAGAGGTGGGACCTTCAAAGGGCCTCTCAGTTTGAGGTACCGTCCCATCCTTTTCCCATCCCCCTTCGGGCACGGATCCTTTAGCCTGAAGGTAAGGGTGCAAAAAATTTGGAATGATACAGTGATGTTATAAGAAAAGAAAAAATGTAACTTTTAACCTTTCTATGCAAGCAAGTGAAGCAAGAAAACTGATTTTTGATAGTCTCTAAAAATGTAGCAGAAAAACAAAGGGTTTAGGCACTTACTTTCTCCATTTTGAGATCTCCAAATTCTAAATTTTTGGGCAAAAATATCTCTATTTCACCACCGCAATAGGGTGGAGTGAGTAGAATCCTCACCACCATCCTAGGATGGTATGATGAAGCCACAATCCCAAGGTGTGCCAAATAAATCCTCTGCCATCGTTCTAGGGTGGGGAGGGGAGCACTTGCAACACAAAAAGGGCAAAAATTGCAAGAAAGAGGTCATATTTTCACCCAAATCATAAGGTAAAAGGGTGCCACTATGATTTTAACTAAATTAGGGAAAATTGGTGCACCTAATGAAGATAAAAAATATGTGTATCTATCCCATATTGCACATGAGCATCAAATGAGATCATGCATATGAAAATGAAGCAATACCAAGCAATAAAGAATGAAAATAAATGAGTGTCTTATTTATTAATTGGGTGGATTAGATCCAAGGTTACATAGTAGTTCCCTTGAGGTCTCAAAATGTGATACAATTTTTACAATGTTTTGGGATGCCCAAGGATCAATTCCTCCAAGGAATCAGGGTGCACATCCAATGCTTTTTTGCATACCCACAATCAAGGTGGGTGGTCTAATGCCACCACTACTTGTATATTCAATCTCTGATGTATGATATTCCCTAAAAATTCCTTATAATAACCTTAAAATACACAAAATAAAGCCAAAGGGGTAAAATAGCAAGGGTGTATGGTGGAAAACATGCAATCCCCATAGGGGCAAAATAATGCATATATTAAAAGTAAATCAAATCAACTCATAATTACTTTAAAACTTGTGGATATGTCAAAGAGGACATTTTGAGATGATATCACCAAAAAAATATCATAAATTGCATCTATAGACCCCTCGATTTGGCTCTACCTACCTGCAGCCTATGAAGAAGAAGACAAGCAAATCCCAAACCTAAAAATATCCAAAACTCATGAATTTTTGTAAATATGCATAAATTGACATTTCAAGACAACCCATATAATTATATTTTAAAATTGGGACCCATATCCACATGCATCAAATTGGGATGCCCGGATGGGCCTTACGAGCCTGCAAAAACTTAAAAATATTATAACTTTGTCAATTTAACTCTAAATAACCTAAAATTTGAAATGTGGCATTATGGTATAATGTAGAAAAATAATAATTAAAAAAATTAGTGAAATTGTGTAAGAATTTACCCTCATCCTAGGGGGGATGGTGGTGATGGCAACTATTTGGGGGGCACCCTGAGAGGGGATACCCACAAATTCTAGCCACTTTTTGCTACAAAAATAGCTATAAGATGTTCCTAAACAATATAAGGTGTGTTTTAATTGAATTGGGTGAAGAAATTCACCCATATGGAAAAGTTATGCTCGGATTACCTTCTTGAAGTCACTCGATACCCTCCTTGGCAAAAGAGAGATTCTGAGGGTAAAAATGTGCAATAAGGTGAGGGGAAATCTTAGTAGCACTCCATTGCATATCATAGAACTCATTTATTATTTTTTTGTATGGATATTATATCAATTTTATAGTGCAAATGGGCTCATGTGCAAAAAGGCATGCAAGGCCATGCATGGCAGGAGGTGCCACTTGTCAAACGGGAGGCATTCAATGGGTGTGGAAGAGAATATCCAATTTGGGCCTCCATTAAGAAGTGTGTCATAATAACTCAATGCTATCTAACCCGCATGCTCCATATGGTGTGCTAAATGGCAGTTTATGGGTGCCATTTGGCCTATATTTGACTTTTTTTGGGTCAAACTTGCTCACCGTCCCACCCTGATACGATGGCTCACCACCATCCCAGGGTGGGATGGTGGTGAATTTTGGGCCAAAACCTCCCAAAATTGGGCCGGTAGCCTCCAAAAACCTTTTTGGAGTGGCTAGAACCACTATGAGCCTCCTGAGGGCTGCCCAAGGGGCCATATGATGCCAATTTGATCATTGTTTGTGGATGCTTAATCGGGTTTACCACATTTTAGTGTCTACAAGTTCATTTTAATCTGGTAATTTACAAGTAAGGTCTCAATTTTTGAGTTACCTTGGAGACATCAGCTCCTCCATTTGTCAAAGCCTCTGGCTAGTCAGCCATGTGCATGGAATATGTGAAATAGGTCGAGTTTTCAGTAGCATTCCAGTTCAAATTTTAATATTTACCTCTCAGATATCTCAAATTTACTATCAATGTCAGGTAAATAATAAAATTTTCAAAAGCAAATCCTTATATATAATTTTTGAATTCAGGTGGGTCCACGGCTGACAGTCATAGTCCCTAAATTAGGGTTTTGCAACCTTGGCTTCAAGCCACAGTCAAGCAAATTACCCACAGTTGACAGGCATGGTTAGTGAGCTACAATAAATGATCCCAATTCCCATCATGGAGAGCCTTAAAATTTCAAAATAAAATTGTTTATTAGACCAGAATTACATCAAAAAATATAAAATAATCTAAATGACCCAAAAAAAGCAAAACAACATTGGAAAATATCATCATAAGGCAAAACAAAATAACTGGCTGAAATGCATAAATTACCATAAGGACATTTGGGTAAAATTCATCATTGTGGAATTGTTATGCTTCATTTCAATTCCTAAGAAGGCCCTGATGACTGGACTACTTCAAGGGAACAAGATACTCATCACAATTCTCCTATGATATTTTTAGCATATCATCGACAATATGATTCAACCTACGCCTAATCGGGATTTATTTCATTTTGATTCCCTAAGAAGGCCTTCATGGTTGGACCACTCCATGGGATAGAAATAGGTAATTACTATCAATAGTTGCAATCATAGCTGATTAGGCCTTGCAAAGTATTCAAATGGTAAATCTTACTTTGTTCAAGATCATTCATAGTGGTCAAGCGACCTTGTCATTTTATTTATTGTCATTACCCTCATTGACTTGTCACTTGATGGGGTAGTCATAATATCAAATCATAATCAAAGTCAATAGAATATCCCTTGATCGTAGATCCCTAGATCTTGTCAAATTGTGTTCATCTTATGAATCATTACCAAAGACTATCATAAGCTTACCCTTCTATTGGGGCAAATAGCATATATGATAGTTTATTTGTAGCTCTCCTCATTTTGATTATATAGGCCTAACTCCTATTGTAGCACCAAAGCTACCCAAATACCTGATGATGAGTGCAAACTCTTTCAAATTAAGCCTTCCATCGAGTTGAAAGCAATGAATCTAGGATGCACGTCCTATTTACAGGTTTCAGGAATCTAATGTTGATCCGATTAATGATCATCATGCAACCTATTACATCATTTTAGGAGGTCTATTTTTCTCGGTGTTGTTCGATATCATGATGCATATCAAAAATAGCATCTGTAGACATCTAAAACGTGACATGATGAGGTGACTACTCATATGGGATATGCTAGAAGACTATATGGAAGACCTTAGATAGATTCCAAGGTATAGCAATGGTTTTTACCACTCATTTGGGCACCTTTTCCTAGTTAGTGCTATCCACTACTGACACCCATGGTTAGCAGTGTTGATCATGCCTATCAGTCGCAGTCAAGACTCAAAATCAGTTGGCATTCATCTAATCCAAAATTTTTTGCAATGGCCAATTGGTTGCAGATTGGAGTGGTTTGAGTGAGGAAGGTTCTAGATCCTTACATCTAATAGCTCAACCACCCAATATTTATATTAGCTTCCTCATGAAGCTACCCCTAGTCCTTGGCAATTACTATATAATCCCCCTTTGAATTAGGGAAAAGAGAGAAATATAATCAATTGAGTAGCGAATACCTATCAAATTGCATATGCATTCACATGCATTCATAGGAATACTTTTACTACCCAATTGAATATCACATTTCCATGGAAGTCCTAGGAGAATAGGAGATCCAATAAACTCTAATATGTGCAATCCATGTACTCATTGAGAAATTCAACCACCAAATCTATCAGAGGACATAAAGGTGATCCTTGACCATCAATTTGACAAGGAGAATCAGATAATTGGTCCTGATTTGGAGGGTAAACTTACTTCAGGCTTAGCCACAACTGTCATCCATGGTGAAGAGTTCCCACCACTTGAAGGACCCATGGTCAGTAGGTGACACCTGATTTCCTCATTCTTTACTTTGCAATCTATTTAACTAGGTTAGATTAGTCATGTAGGTTTAATTCAATACTCTAGAGATATTTGATCAAAATATTAGGAGTTAATTGCAATCTCCCTTCATTTTTTTAGTGTAGGCATAACGAATCTTTTTCATACTTCCATGTCTTCAATTGGTTAATTAGGAGCTTAGATAGGTTTATCTTAGTTTCTTTCATGTTTCTAATGGTATATTATCATGTTTAAGATTAATTTACATGCACTAAATCACATTCTTGATTTATTGATTATCATGTTATCTTTTGTGCAAATATCCTTTTAAAGCCTCATCAAGAGAGGCCTCCTTTGTTTTTAATGTTTCTTGTTGTTTATTGCATATAGGACTAACAGGGTTTTGGGATGCAAGGTAACGAATACCTTTAATCATGGATAATATGGTCATCAACACCCTAGAGCAGTTTGTGTCACCCTGGAAGGCATTTTGATTGCATCTACCCTTTGAGAGAGAATTGAAACTCTATTGTAATTGATGTATCAAATGGGTATCCATAAGAGGGATGAATCTGTAACTTGGCTTCATTGATATTAATAAAGGGATTCTTTATACTTGTTTCATTTCTTGTTGTCAACTTATGTTTTCCCATTTGTTCTTATTTCGTAAATTGCAATAGATATATTAGATAGCAAGAGCCTTTTTGGTGGTTACAGCTACATGTATTTAGTTCCTTAGCTCCTCCCTCATGCATAGAATACCTGCACCTACACACAAGAGATTGAATTAAGTTAATAGCATATGCGTTTGATATTGAAAACTATGAAAAACCATAGAAAGTATGCATCTATGAATATAAAATTTATTTGTGACTATTCTAAACAACTCCAAATGACTTGAAATTTTAATATGATGTTAATGAGATGATTTTGGAAGGATCTGAGCATAAATTAAAGTGCAATTGTGATCAGAACCTGTGGTCATCCCTGGTAGGAGCAACTAAGACTGAAATTACAAAACACAAATTGACACATCAAATCTATTCCAAACTTAACCAAAATTGAGTATGCTGCTATTCTAATGCTATAGAATTGATCTATGCTAAAATTAGGTCCAAATTGTTAGCCATTTCATGGCCATCCCTGGCAAGTGCAACTAGGACTGTTATCCATCCCCAGTAGGGACGGTCACAAAATGGGGTGGTTTTTGCCACCAATTCCAAGGGGATCTAGTTTAGAACTCTCCTAAATGTGTTGTCATAAAATTTGGTCAAATTACTCTCAGATTTGATAGGTTTTGGAATCAATTAGTGTATTTTGGGATGCCCCTAAAAGCGCCTTCGAATGAAGAGGTTTTCAAGGAAAATACGTGGGCAAATGTGAGGACAAATGTTGGCAGCACTTCATGGTCAAAATGTTGCAAATCTCTCCTTTTGAAATTGGGTGGGAGCACCTCAATTTATAGCCCAAAATGGCAAAATGGGCAAAGGGGCAAGTTTTGGCATGTAAGGCAAGTGTTACCACTTGTCAATTCCTTTGCCATGCACAAGGTGAAAGAGGATGCCCATTTGGGCCTCCAATTTGTAGGTCCTGATGTCTATGACAGCCTCCAAATCAATTTTGGGTGATTGGGTGGGATAAATGGTAGGAATTTATTGCCATTTGTCCTCCCCATTTGAATTTTGGAGGGTCTGGTTCATGGTCATCCCACCCAGGGATGGTTGTTGGTGGCCATCCTTGGGTGGGACGGTCATGAACTATGATCATCCCTAGGTGGGATGACCATGGCTACATGGCCCAAAACCTCCTAAAAGTGGGGTGAACCTTCCCAAAAGTGGTTGGGAGCCCTAATTAACCCTTGAGGGTTTCCCAATGGGGCCATATGATGTCGATAAGAGTGGTGCATTAGCAGTCTTATCCGATTTACATGATTTTAGTGTCTACAGATGCCTCTTTTTGAGATGCACTGTGTGCAACAGAGCATTGAGCAAAAATAGATGACTAAATCATTAAATGATTAAGGTTATTCATTAACCTAACCAAATTTAGATGCCTCCATTGTGGAAAGAGCATACATTCTTGGAATCCTTGCTTTTGACATAGTTGAAGGATTGATTTTGGTATACCTTTCAGCCACACTATAGTGATAGTTGTATGGGCTTAGGGTATACTTGGTCTTGGTTCCTTGTTTCCTTGTAAGCCTTTTCAAGGGTGAATTCCTGAGGCTTCAAGGAGGCCAAGCCTTTTTTTTGTTGTATTTGTTGATTGTTTGCCCCAACATGGGCTTGCAAATTTGTCTTTGGCAAAGATTCTTTTGAATGTATGAAAATTACACTTTTGAGTGTTTTAAGTGTTGATTTGATTATGAAATCGTTGTTATGACTACCTCCTCAAGCGATGAGTCTATAAGGGCATGACCAATGATAAAGTTATGAGTAACTTGACCCATATGACTTAATTGGGATAATCATCATTTTTGCCCATTTCAAGATGTACCAATTTTGCTAGGATTTTGATTGTTTTGATGGTGTTTCATGGAAGCAAAAGACTAAATACTTCATTCCTGTGGAGTGGTCCAGACATAATGGCCTTCTTGGGGAGTGAAATAGATACTTTTTAGAGCATCCATAAATACTTTTAGTTCAATCTTGATCCCATGTTAATTTTAACCATTTTTTACTTGTTTTTGGTGGGTTTTTGGCCCTATTTTTGAACTTTTTTAGCTATTTTTGTAGGATTTTTTGGTGGCCATACCTAGGTGGGATGGCTACATATTTTATGGATATCCTAGGGTGGGATGTTCAGCCAATTATCTTACCATACCACCAAGGGGCAGCCATGCTTATTTGAAGGCTATATAAGCCCAAAATGAGGCAAATGAGCTCATTTTGCATTCTCAACTTGGAAAACTTGAGAGGTGAAGAGGAGGGAGTTATTTTTTTGAAGTGGAGCACTACTAAGAGTACCCCACAATCAGTATGAGCCAGCCATAGGACTCATAGAGTGGTGGAGCCAGTGAGAGATGGGTACGGGCTGCATTTTCTCCTTTTCTTTATTTAATGTGAAATTGGAATTTCTTGTGCTTTTTCCATAAAATACACTAAATATTAGTTAAGGAACCATAATAGTAGGTAAATGTAGGAATGCATGCTTTTATTTTTATTTTAGATGCATTATTTTTCAATTTTTTTGTTATTTTCTTGCTTTTTTAGGGCTATTTTAGGGGTCAAAATGACCCAATTTTAGCCATTTTTGGGGGTCGTCCCTGGGTGGGATGGCTACAAAATTGGGGGTCATCCCTAGGTGGGACGGTCACAAAACTGGGGCAAAAGGGGCCCTTTTTTGGTCATTTTTGTGATATTTTTAGACTTTTTTGATGCATTTTTAGTGTATTTTTGACAAGTGGCTTAACTCTGTCAGGTGGTGAAGAGTCGGTATCAATTTTTGACTCTCTTTCAGACCATGAGGGATATTTTGATAGAGGGGGACTAGCAATGGCTTGATGCCATTGGCCTTAAGCATGTGACATGATTGGAGCTCATGGTGGGTGACCGTGCTTACTTGACTGCCCTGATAGACTTATGGGATCCTCGCACCAACACCTTCCACCTACATACAAGGGAGATGATGGTGACTTTGGAGGATATCTATCAGATATTACACATTTTGATAGAGGGGTGACCGATCATATCTACTCATCGATATCGAAGAGATGTAGTGATGCAACGATACTTTGACTAGGACTGGGAGGAGGGAGTGTGTGACCTACTCAATGAAGGGATATTAGTGGAGCTATGGTATGCAGCTAGTGTATTGAATATTAGACATGCCTTACTGATGACATTGATCTCCAACATATTGCTTCTAGACTCATCAGGTGCCAAGTTCCCTTGGAACCTTATAGAGTTGGTTTTTACACTTGTGGAGTGCCCTGTAGAGAAGTCGCTAGTGATGGCTTGGGGTACTACCTTATTGGCATAGTTATATGATGAGCTATATGAGATCCACTCCCATGGGTGGAAGGGCTTAGGGTGTAATTTTATACTACAGGTTTAGGGATGGAAGCATATTATTATGGATCGACCATGGGGACTATCATGGATGACATGAGCGTAGCTAGCAGATAGGGATATAGGCTATGGTATTATATGGTAGTCGGTCCAAGAGATAGTTCAAGGCCATAATTTTATAGGTAAGGTTGAGCACTATGTAGAGTCCTTTGCATGACTCAAGGTAGAGGAGGTGACTTAGAGACCTTATAGAGATTATCCAGTATGGGCTAAGGTTGAGACATAACTATATTAAGTGAGGTGAGGTAGATGGCTAGTTGGGTGACATGGGACTGAGTGAGAGTACTTTCCTTATGCTTGAGTCCTATGAAATTTTAGGCTATGCTAAGGTTTTCCTAGTGAGCCGATGATCTACCAACATCATGGGGATGAGAGGACCCTTAGTTGGCCTATAGTGGAGGCATTAGGGGAGGAGTCAGATCTTATAGTAGACATATCTAAGATGGATGATGTTAGGACTACAGAGGAGTATGACTCTTGGTGGGTGACATGGTAGTGGTGAGGAGAGGGGCCACTAGGAGGGGATGCAACTACGATAGTAGAGGAGGCACCCAAGGATGCTCTAGAGGAGGAGGGTTAGGATGAGTCACTAGATGATGAGGAGGTAGATGTAGGTGAGTGATATGTGCATCACCACATAGTGGATGAGTGGATAGACCTCCTTGACTTAGGGGATATATAGGGTGACTTTGGTGAGGCTAACTTTGATGATCAGGGGATGTAGGCATAACTGGTAGCATGAGATGCTATGATTATTGAGCTATAGGGTGAGGTTATCAAAGGTCTATAGGAGAGGGATCTCCTCCAAGTGTAGGTATAGAGTACCCAAGCTAATATGGATAGGCAGACAACATTGATAGCTACTCTTCAGGCATAGGTTGGAGCATAGAGCCCTAGCCATGAGGGATCTAGTAGTGGTAAGATGGCTAGGCTATGAGAGGAGGTGGTACAGCTCCAATCCTTAGTGGGAGTCTTCTAGGCTCGATGTCGATAGGAGCAGACTTATACTAAGGAGTTGGAGGATGAGATAGTGCGCCTTAGGGGGCACTTACCAGCCTTATCCATCTGCTAGTGGGTCACACCAGAGTTAGAGGAGTGGTACAGGATAGTATTCTACATAGATGGAGGTACCTGGATCTACATAGAGGTTAGATAGGGTAGGGGGTAGTAGGTCTAGGAGTTCTTGGTGGACTCCGATTGAGGGTCGAGGTGAGAGTCATAGTACCGGTCTTGCATGACCATGGTGTTTGAGACTTTGATGGTTATTTTTATTTTTGGATTTTTGGGTTTATGAGGTCTGAGGACCCACTTTATTGTAGCCTACGGGTAGTTTATGGATGATGATGTATTTTTTGATTTCATACATACATATATATATATATATATATATGAGTTTTCTATTATCATCATGTGATGCTTTACTACTTTATGAGATGTATGCAATGCTTATATTTGCTTTATGATGTTATGATGGATGTCTAACATGGATGCATGTATTTGTCATATGATGTGATTTGATGATATTGATATTTGTAAATGCACAATGAAATGGATGATTTGTTTAATTTGTATGATGTATTATGATTACTAGTTGACACATTAGATGCTAGCACCATCGATTATACAAAATTTATCTCATCATTTTCATGTTATTATGACATTATGTAATGGCTTGTGTAAATGTAAATGAACAAACATGTGATGGCATGATGTGAAATGAAATGAATAGTATAATGTTTATGATATGTTTGGGATTTTTAGGAGACTCAAACACTCTAGTTACCTAATCAAAAGTTGTATAGTAACCATGCAAGACTTTTTAACAAAGTATAAATCTGCTAAGATAACCAAGATATTCAATATCCCTGTGTGTGCATGTGAGTTCATTACTATGATAACGCATAAAGTTACCCTAGTGCCAAACAAGATTGATTCAGCCCATATGTACTAGAGATCACCCTACGAGTCTCATTATCCTAAGTTTTGTACATAGTTGGATTAGACCACTAGGCAATATAGGCTACCAAAAGCTAGCTCATCCACATGCAAACATTGGTCTATACAAAAGCAAGTTGCTTATGTGATAGACATATCATCATGCGTAAGGATACCACCATTGCCAAGTGGGCTTGATGCCACCCAACCTGTAATGAGGATCACCTTATGGTTCTCTAATGCTGAGAATTCTAGGGATTCAAGTTCAATACTCCCTTATTTTATTTTAAATTTGAATTTTGTAAGGGAGTTGCTCATTTTTGTTATGGTGAGCAATGGATTTTGGTAGTGGTGAGAACCACTATTTATTTTACTTTTTCTAATGGTGAAAACCACTCTTTCTTTTGAATATTTTAAGTGATAATAATCACTATTTATTTTTCTCTTTTGGATACTTGCCCCAATTTGGTGTGAAGCAAGGGATTTTGATTATTTTGGGTAAGGAGGAACTTGTCCTTTTGTCAATTCTTAGAATCTTTGAACCATTCGCATAGGGGGATGAGTGAGATAAAATTTTCACTTAAGGTAACCTAGACCACTTTGTAGGTTTCATATTTCCTTGTGCTAAACTTGGATTTATTAATGTGAAAATATGTCGAGATTTTGATATATACAAGGTATAATCTAAGTAGGATTCTACCTTCTAAAAATCATGATAGCTTTCTACAAAATCTGAAAAGAAAACTAGAGATGGTTGAGTGACCGAAAACCCTAAAGATGCCTTATGAACAATGGCTAAGTGAAGGGAAATAGACACACAGTATGGAATGTATATGTAAATGGTAAAGATAATGTAAATAGGTGGTAAACTGACTTTTGACAACCTTAATTTTGATAGATGCCTAGTGTATAGACTTGGTGCTAGACATGTATGATCAACTTCTAATAATGCACAATGCAATGATGATGATGCCTAATGCAAGTGATGTTATAATGCAATGATATGAAATGCAATGCAATATAATATTTTTGTGTTTTTGATATTTTAATAATATTTTTGTATTTTTGATATATATGTATATACAGTTTGACCAATGGGCTTAATGAATGCCATTGGGGATTTTGGGTGACCAAAGGGCTTATAGATACCTTTAGGGTTTTTGGATTGACCAAAGGGCTTATAGATACCTTTGGAGCTTTTTGGGTTGACCAAAGGGCTTATAGATACCTTTGGGGATTTTTGGGTTGACCAAAGGGCTTATAGATGCCTTTGGGGAATTTTAGGTTGACCTAAAGGGTTATAGATCCCTTAGGGACATTTTAGGTTGACCTAGATGGTTATAGACCACCTTTGGGGCATTTTAGGTTGACCTAGATGGTCATAGACCACCTAGGGATATTTTAGGTTGACCTAGATAGTTGTAGACCACCTAGGGGTATTTTAGGTTGACCTAGATGGTCATAGACTACCTAGGGGTATTTTAGGTTGACCTAGATGGTCGTAGACCACCTAGGGATGTTTTAGGTTGACCTAGATGGTCGTAGACCACCTAGGGGTATTTTAGGTTGACCTAGATGGTCGTAGACCACCTAGGGGTATTTTAGGTTGACCTAGATGGTCATAGATCACCTAGGGGTATTTTAGGTTGACCTAGATGGTTGTAGACCACCTAGGGGTATTTTAGGTTGACCTAGATGGTCGTAGACCACCTAGGGGTATTTTAGGTTGACCTAGATGGTCATAGACCACCTAGGGGTATTTTAGGTAGGGCATGGTGCTCTAAGCATGGAAAGGTCATAGGTGACTGATATTCAAAGGTTCAAGCTCTTCACTTCCTTCAATAGATGCTAAGTGATAAGTTCTAGGTCCAATATGACTAGTAATGATATATGGACCTAACTAGTTTACTATAAATTTATCCTATAGATGGGGTGGCAAATTTGAGTTTTGTTGGTTCTCTTTTAGAACTAAATCACCAACCTAAAAGTCTCTATGGTGGACTTTCATGTTGTAAGCTCTCTTAAGGTACTCTTGATAAACATGTAGATGCTCAAGAGCATTAACATATCATTCATCAAGCAAAGTGAGTTGATCTAGATGAGCTTGTCATGTAGTATCATCATCGATGAACTCCTGCATAGATATGCGTAATGATGGTATCTCCAACTCTAAAGGTATGATAGCCTCAACACCATACACTAGTGAAAATGGAGTTGCCCTAGTGGGAGTCCAAATACTAGTGCGATAGGCCCAAAGGGCAAGAGGTAACTGATTATGCCAATCCTTATGATTTTCCTTAATGGTTTTCTTTAAGATTGCAACTACTATTTTATTAGATGCCTCTGCTTGCCCATTAGCTTGTGGATAATAGGGTATAGAAAAGTTGTGTTGTATATTATATTTTGTTGTTAGAGCATGCACATCCTTATTCTTAAAGGGTGTCCCATTATCTAAAATTATCTTGGATGGAATACCAAAATGACAAATGATGTTATGTAATATGAACTCTGCGATGCGAGGTCCAATCATAGTGGTAAGGGGAATTGCTTCCACCCATTTTGTGAAGTACTTAGTAGCCATTATGATAAACATGTGATGGCTTGAGGAGGTAGGTGAGATTTTCCCAATTAAATCAAACCCCCATTGTGCAAATGGCCAAACTGATTGAATCGGTTGTAAGGCCTATGAAGGTACGTGTGTCAAATTTACATGATGTTGACACTTTACACACTTCTTAACATAAGCGCAACAATCTTGCTCTAAAGTTGGCCAATAATAGCCCATGTGAAGAATGTGCTTTATGATGGCCATGCCACTGAAATGGCCACCACATGTACCATCGTGTGCTTGGGCAATGGCCCAAGCTGACTCTTGAGAGTCTAAGAAATGAAGGAGGATACCCTCATAACTTCGATGATACATTATATCTCCTAGTAAGACATACTTTGCTACATTTTTCTTAAATGCTCATTTTGTGGCATGTGACAATCTAGAAGGAATACTTCCTAGTTTTAAATAATATTTTATTTGGGTAGCCCAATCTTGTTTTAAAGAAGCCTCAATTGTATGAATTGCATGATCCTTTTGATGTTCATCTCTCACAAATGTTGATTGAGAGAGAACTTGTAGATATAGCATTGTGCTAGTATCAAAAGGATTTTGAGGGAACAAAGTCCCCCAAGTGGCATTATTCAAATAATTATGAATTTGAGAGAACCATTCATGTGAAGGTTCAATATGAATCATGTGGACTTCTGGCATAGAGTTAAGCTCATCACGCTTAGTCATAGATTGTGATAGCATTTTCACTTGAATGGTCATGATATCATCAGACGAGTTTTATGGGATTAAAGAGCCTAAGGAGGCCATTGTGTCCACAAAATGGTTAGATGAATGAGGGAGTGCCTCAATATCATACCACTCAAAATTTACCAGAAGTTTGTCCACTAGGGCTTTGTAGGCTTGCAATACTAGGCACCTACACTGGAATATTCCTTTGACCTGATTAACTATGAGCAAGGAATCACCAAAAATATTGAGCTTTATTATTTTCATGGTGATTATCATTTGAAGGCCTATGAGAAGGGCTTCATACTCGGAATTGTTATTGGTGCATGGGAAATCAAGTTTAAATGAAAGGGGTATTGGAGCCCCTTGTGGTGTGAAAAACATGATTCCTATGCCACCCCCTTGCTCGCACTTAGAACCATCAAAAAATAGAGTTATGTCAACCTATGACTCAGGCTCTTCAGGATCTGGTGATTCTGAGACATGAAAAACTCCATCATTGAGAAGCTCTATAGTGAGAGGTTGGTCATCCTGGAGAGGAGCCTCTACTAGTTGATCGGCTATGACCTAACCCTTAATTGATTTCTATCCAATGAACTCTAGGTCAAATTCCATCAACAACATTATCCATTTCACTGTGCGACTACTATGGTAAGTTTGACTCATCATGTAGCGCAATGGATTCTCTTTTGATACTACATACGTGGTATGATTGAGCATGTAATGGCGTAGCTTTTTAGTGGTAAAGACCACTACTAAGCATAGCTTCTCAATGTATGCATATTTTACCTCATAGCTAACCAAGGTGCAGCTAATATAATATGTAGCCTATTATTTATGTATTTCATTCTTTTGGGCCAACATGGTGCCCAATGCAAGCTCAGTAGTTGAGATGTAAAGGTAGAATGACACTCCTAGTCATGGAGGAGCCAATACTAGTGGTGAAGCTAGATATTGTTTGATCTCATCAAAGGCATCTTGACATTCTTCATCCCAATGAAATGCAACCCCCTTGTGTAATAACTTGTTCATAGGTCTACACTTATCCGATAATTGTGCTATGAAGCACTTTATGGATGTGACCTTTCCTTGCAAGCTATGTAACTACTTGATAGTTGTGGGGGAGGCATTTCTAGGATTACCTTGACTTTATTTGGGTCTACTTCTATGCCTCACTTAGAGACTATGAATCCCAAGAGTTTACCAGATGTGACACCAAAGACACACTTCTTGGGATTTAGCCTAACATTATGCTCAATGAGGTGATCTAAAACCTTGTGCAATACATTGATATGCTCATGGTGTAATAGAGATTTGGCCAATAAGTCATCCATGTAATCTTCCAAAATTTTATGCATGTAGTCATGGAAGATATATGTCATGGCTCATTGGTAGGTGGCACCAATATTTTTAAGGCCAAAAGGCATGACCTTGTAACAAAATGTCCCCCAAGGCATTGTGAATGCCATTTTGATCTGGTCTTCTAGATTAATACGAATTTGATTGTATCCAGAGAAACCATCCATAAGGGATAACATTTTGTGTCCTATTGTGGCATCTACCAATGCATCAATTTTTGGCAAAGGAAACTCATCCTTAGGACTCGCTTTGTTGAGATCTCTAAAATCAGTGCAAATGTGAATCCTCCCATCAAGTTTCTTGATTGGTACCATGTTTGAAACCCATGGTGGATAATCTACTAATATAATAAAGTTGGCATCCAACAGTTTTTGCAATTCATCTTTTACCATCAAGGTGACTATTGGATGCATATTACGCAACTTTTGCTTAACTAGTTTGACATTTGGGTCCAATGTAAGATTATGCATGACCAAATTAGGATCTAGTCCTAGCATATCTTTATAAGTCCAAGCAAAAACCTCTATCTTCTCTATTAACAACTTTGTATAATCAACTTGTTCATCAGGGGATAGACCTTCCCCTAATTTGATGTTATGGGGATTATCAGGATCTGTATCGATATCCCTATCAACTATTGGCTCAATTGACATGTGTGATCCATCTTCCAACTGATGTGGAATAGGGATTAAGTGAATGTCATCAGCTGGGTTTACACCTTCAATTGGTATTTCTTGCTCAACCTCAGCTTGATAGACATTTTGAGTAGTCCTTGGAGAAAAATGAAATGGTTGTAACATTTCCTTGCAAGGCCAATACTCTGATGGAGATGGGGGAGAATCTCCTCGATCAAATTCAATTACCTCAATATCGAGGTGCAATGGCTTTGATGGGTTATTTGGATCTCTCAATGGTGCACTTAGATCTATGGAAATCATGTTGATGGATACATGATCTCCCTTCCATGGGTGAGTGGGTCTAGAGATCTGATGTTGTCTCTTAACTCGTGGGGGTGGTTGTGGTGGAGGTGGAATGATCGATGGTGGTCGATGGGGAAGGTGATGATCTTGCTCTTCAAGTGGTAAAATCTATCACCAAATAGGATGTTGTACTGGGAACATGTGAAGATAGAACTCTTCTTCATCATCCAAAGGGATGACTCGATCATGTTCCTCATCTAAGCTTGGATAATTGATGGGAGCTATGCCATAGTCTGACTCATCATCTATTGTCCATTCGTGAGGAGGACCTTGATCCTCTTCCTCACTATCATATTGAAGGGTGTGCGAACTCTCTCCCACTTCATGAGGTTGAGTGACATCACTAGATAACCCTTGATCTACCATGTTTATGGGAAAATAATCTCCCAATGAGTGGACATGATGTGGATTGGCATAGGGATCACGTGCAAGCTCATCCCTATAATTTAGAACTAGGCATTCCAAACTCTCTATGAGTACATCTAAAGGTACTAGCTTATTGTGTCCCAACCCAGATTTATCATATGGTAACTGATACTATGGTTGAAAAGGAACACGAGTACCCTATTCATACAACCCTAGACCAAAACCATACCAATTGCAGTGATGTAGATATCACATGGCGTAGTCAGGATTTGACATGTAGTTTATATCCTTAGAGAAAGGTTCATCATCTTCTTCTTGTTGAGGAACTGGCAATGTTCCATACTCGATACCCCCATATATAAAATTTATTTGATTGGGTGGTATACCAAGAGGCACAATGCTACCTATGGGGAGATGAGGTCATCCCATATCTTGCACTATCTCGATGGATGGAACTATTGTGATGTTCCTAACTAAGTACTCTCCTATCCCTATACTAGACATCTAGATTGTAACCTAGGATGATGAAGGTGGAGGAGATGGAAGCGAGGCTTGAGATGACTCAATGTGTACCTCTTGAGATGGTTCCTCATCTGTGAGACTAGGAATCTCTTCCGTAGAGATGGTGGAAATGATGGGAGGGATTTCATCGATTGGCCTCTTTGACATGTTCCTCTATGGAGGATCTGACGATGATGAAGGCTTTTCTAAAGTTGCCAATGATGATGATGGTATGGATGAAGATGGTAATGGTGTAATGGAAGGTAATGGAGATGGGAGTGGACCCTGAATGGATTTGTTCAATTGGAAGTCCACATGAGTCGATGGTAAGGTCGACTCAGGGATTTTTGCACCATGTTGCAATACTTAAAGGGCTCAAGGTCTGCAGAGACTACATGTACCTACCCTTCATAAGTATATTTGAGATATTGATGAGAAATGGATGGGACACACTTCATGTCTCAAATCCAAGGTCTACCTAGCAATATGTTATAGGCCATCGCACCCTCCAAAACATGACACAGTGTCGATATAGTTTTGCATCCCACCTAAATGGGTAGGACTATAGTACCGACTATGGAGCATATCATATCATTGAATGCTCAGAGGGTGTAGGTGGATGCTACAACATGAGATGCTAGTAGTCCTAGGTATTTAAGAGCACTAGTGGTTATTATGTTGCTTGATGAACCAATGTCTATTAGAACTCTCTTATACGGTATATCATTCACACATGCAATGATGTGCAAAGGAGGGTCAACCACATCACTTGCTATGGGTTTGAGTTCGTGCTCATGGAACGTGATCACTGGTTCCTTACATTGTTGCACATGCCCCACAAAATTGATGAAGGAGTTAGACTCCTGGGGTTGCAACTCTATCGACTTAAGAATATCCATTAGAGCTTCTCTATGAGGTGGAGATTGTTGAATTAGCTCGTATATGGATAATCTAGCCGATGTTGTTCTTAAGATTTGTGCAAGCTTACTTTTTATTGTCACTACTAGCCTAGGTGGAAGGCTCTATACTAGAGGTGGGGGAGGTTGTGACGTTGATGGAACATCACTTGAAGTTGCAGGTGGTGCAACTTGACTTGGGTAGCATCTATTCCTAGTCACAATACTTACCATCCCGATGTACCCTTGTAAAGGGGGTGCCATCTTGACCTCATTCATTTGTTTAGCAGGAGTTGCCTGTACCTCATGAGTAGGTAAGGGGTCTTTGAAAACCCCCATCTATTGATTATTTGGGGTGAGAGGATTATCCACTTGGAGCTCATTCCTCTCTATCATGTCTTGCACTATGTTTTTGAAACCATAGCATGTAGGCAAGTCATGGCCATTCTATCGATGATATCAATAAAATTGATCTTCTCGACATCCCATAGGCTTTGGTTTACCTGTATTCGGGTCTATAGGCTTGATTTCTGGTAGATTAATCATTTTAGTAGCCCATAAATGATCGAATAGGGAGTCCATTGACTCAACGAAGGGTGTAAACTATCGCCTAGGGGAGGATTGCTGATTTTGACCCTGATTCGCTTGAGTATTATTATTATAACTCGTAGGAGGAGGTTGGGCCTGATAATTTACCTTTTGAGGAGGCATCATTTGTGCAAGCCCTAGGACATTAATGGCCACTTGATTGACCACTTTTGACTTTGATGGCACTGGATTGCTCTTTGGATTCTTTGTCCACTCCTTGCGAGGTTTAGCTATCTCCCCCTCTTGGATTTTGATCTCTTCTATGGTTCTAGCTTACGCTAGAGCATCCTCAAGAGTGGGATATTGTTGGAGTTGCAACAATAAAGATATTGGTTTTAAGAAACTCTTTGAAAACATCTGAGTTAACTCAGACACTGGCAATAGATAGGGTAGCTTAGCTAGGAGCATTCACCACCTATTTCCATAGTCAATGATAGACTCATCGTCATATTGTTTTAACCCCGTAAGGTCAGTTAAGGTCACCTTCCTCTTGGTATTGAAGGTGAAACATTCCAAGAACGCATCTGCAAACTATTCAAAAGTATAGATGCTATGCCTTGGAAGTTGGTTAAACCACTCAATGGTAGGGCCAAAGAGGGTAATTAAGAATATTCTTAGGAGTAATGCATCATTCTCCTGTATGCTGAAGCACTGATTCATGAATCTCGTGACGTGCTCTTGAGCATCTTCTTCCCCTTTAAACTTGTCCAATTTGGGTATTTTAAAATGCTTAGGATATGTAGGGGAAGGTATAGATGGATGCAGTGGTTGATTGCGCAACTAGTGCAAGGTGGGCTTTTGAAGCCCATTCCCAGCTATCTTACTCTCTATAGTTTCTAAGAATTCAAGCAATGCTTGATACACATCAGAGGATTTAATCTCCTCTTCTTTGTTTTGGACCCATGGAGGGGGATGAGGAATATTAAGCATAGGTTGAGGTGGTTGATTGTCATCAACCATATCTCCAAAAGGTGCTTCTAAGTAATCCTTATTTTGTTCCAAATCATCATAAGCCCCATAAGGTGTTTCTGGAATGGGCCTACAAGGAGGAACTAACGCCTATTGTAGGTGATCTATATTAGGCCTAGTAGGTAAGTTCTGATCAGGCCTAGGAGGTCTAGGTGGCAACATTTGATTAGGTCTAGGAGACCTATCCTGATGGAAAGTAGGTTACCTTTATTGAGCCTCCTATCTATGCATGCTTGGAGTAGGAACCCCATTATGCAATGTTTCTTGAATATGCTATTCAAGTCTTTGTCTTTCTAATTATTGTCGATTCTCTAGGAGATCCAAGCATTGTTTATCAGATTGAAGTTGATTAAACTTAGCTTGACGATCAGCATACCTCTTGACTAGTTGATTAATCATCTATATTGGGTGTATGTGCCTTAGCATTATTGCCCAGATACCTATCTTGTTTAGGAGGGTTTGTGAGGTCTATTACAACTTTCCCTCGATTGAGGGAAGTCACATTAACTTGAGGCTCACCCCTAAACATATGTTCTTGATAATATTTTGGTGTAGAGGCACATCGTGCTTGCATGGAATGATGCGACTGAGGATAATTAGGATCTTCCTCAGGTCTTCCCTCATAAATGAGGAATGGTAGGGTAGAATTGGCTCACCTAGTGTGATGAGTATCATACTCATCTTGGTATGTGCATTTTGGAGAAAGGGTGATTTGAGAGCATAAGATGATCATTTAACCCTACCCTTGGTGTATAGTCTTGATCTTGCACACAAGTGTGAGGAGTAGATCGAGAAGGCACACGAATGCATGGTATTGCTCTATGTGTAGGTGCCTCATTGCATGGTTGCATTTCTTGAAAGAAGGTATTGGAAGTATCCATACTTGGGAAGTAATTCCCTAGAGTGGGATTGTGACCTATAGGGGTACCCCATGTAGGAGTTCCTTGCAAGCTATGTCCCCTCTCTGACACTCTAGGACTTGGAAGAGTAGGTGGCTGCCAAGGAGGTATAACCATGTCCTTGGGGTCAAATTGGATATGATCCATGTCTCCTTGCCTACTCCTCACAGTGTCCTCCCTTAAGTGGGCTTGGCTATGGGTATATACCATAACTACTTACTCTAAACCTCTATGTGATTATCTCCTTTACAAGTTTTATGGATTCAAATACACAATCAATAGAAACACACAAGAATACAAATGATTATCTCTTTTAAATATTATGTGTTCCTAAACTGTTTGATGTGTTTCAAATTTTTTGCTTTTGTAAAGAATCTCTTTCACGTGTTTTTGAATGTTGATGTAATTCTTAATTGTTTAAATGGATTTCACCTATACACTCATAGCTCGACAATCGACAATGAAAGTCTGGTCACGTGAACCAACCAAAGTATGGAGATGAAGTCCATACCCGATCAGGGAGCATAGGTCCTACCAATCCTCATCCAATACTCACTTGGTCAGTGTTATACCCTCCGAAGAGGAGTACATGCAATTTTTACAAGCTACGTCGGATCTTGGAGCTAGCTTTGGCCAAAAATGGGGTATGTGGGATTTGAGCCAATGGATGGAGATGAAACCCATCATCATTGAACTCTATCAGTGGTTGGGGATGAATTCCAACTCACTAACATTAAAAAGAAGCATGGTGTGTGTGGTTCCTTTTAAAATTATTGAAAGAAAACAAGATAGCATTCAATGACTTTTCACTAAATGCATTAACAATGTTTCACTTTCAGAATCATATGCATATATAGAAAGAAGGAAACCTACAAAATTTATAGCCTATATGAAAACCTAACCCTTAGGCAAGTCACACGTAGGTAAACCATACAAAATGCATTTCTAAAGGTTGTTCCTTTTCCTATTTTTCTTCAATTTGTTAATGCAGAATTTAGAAATTATAAATCTAACCTTCAAGCGCATACAAAAGACAAGAAAAACTGAAATTTAACCTTTTCTAGACAACCTAACTGCAAATTGAAGGTTCAGGAAGTTACCTTGTCTATTTTGAAAGTTGTTGTTTCTAGAAATTTTTGCAAAAAACCCTTGGTTTTGTGGCCATCCCTAGGTGGGATGACTACAAATTTGGGGGCCGTCCCTTGGTGGGATGGTTTCTGTGGCCATCCCTAGTAGGAACAACTAGGAATTCAGGGGTTGTTTCTACTCAGAATGGCCAGAACCTGCAACACACAAAACACAAAAAGGAGGTCAAAAATGAAAAAAATGAAAGGGGACAAGGGACAAGGGTCCCACCATGATCACCACTAAAGTAGCAAAAAAATGGCTCACCTAAATAGATTGAAACTAAAATGTAATCTAGTGTTTATAAGAAAGCATGCAAAAGAAAGATGCTAAAGAGGTAAACAAAGTAAGCTATTGAAATGATGAATGATTTGAAGTAAAAGAGGGGGGGTTTCTCCTTGTATTTATAAATTCATCAATCCAATGGTTACAATACATCCCCTTGAGGGCTTCTCATTTTGATACATTTTAGATTACAAGTTACAAGGGATCAAATCCCTTCATGAGCTTAATGGCGTGCTTCCAGTGTTCTTCTTGCAACCCACACTTGAGAGCTATTCTTGGGCTATGTTTATTCAGCTCCTTAGATCCTCCCTCATGCATAAAATACCTGCACCTACACACAAGATATTGAATGAAGTTAATAGCATATGCATTTGATATTGAAAACTATGAAAACCATAGAAAGTATGCATCTATGAATATAAAATTTATTTGTGACTATTCTAAACAACTCCAAATGACTTGAAATTTTTTTTTTGGTAAGTTAATGGAATTCATTAAAAAAGGGCATTTTAAAGGCGTCCCAATGCCTTGTACATCAGAAAAAATAAGAACAAAAAAGAGGAAACAATAGAGGATGCAAAAAAGGAAACACCAGAGGAACAAAAGGCATTCAGCCAGTAGAACCAAAAAGGACTTGAATCACCAAAATATGGAGCATTACAAAAAAGTGAAAGCTAATACCAAGCTTTCAACAGTAAAAATAATAGACATGTTAGTTGGGAACATCAGTCTACATTGGTGATGCAACCGCAATCTCCAGGTCAACGTCCTTAACATCATCCTTTGGTGTATCCTTTGGGGATTCCTTGCAAGCTTCCTTGGCGATCTCCACAACCTCCTCATCCTTGGCATTGTATTTTATATCATAAAGTCCCCCCATAGAAAAATTAGTCGATACAACCTCAAAATAGTCGTAGAATAACAATAAGCTAAGTGCTTGGTGTTGCTCCTTAAGCTACGTAATAGTTTTACGAATGGCAACATGAGCAGTTTCTAGGTGATCGATAGTAGCAGACGTGGCTTGGAAAACAAGCTTATGAAGGTATTTTTCCACTATGTTAGGAGAATTAGAAAGTTATTTCTTGGCCCTCTCAGAGGAAGGAGTGGGAGTTTCAATTGCCTCCTTAAATTTAAGCCTTTGGGAACAATGAAGAGGAATTTTTTCAATTTTGACTTTTTTCTTGATGTTGGACATGGCCTGAGATTTCTCAATCTTGTTATTTCTCTTGGACCTAAAGGCTTTAGGGCTAGGATTAGATATAGAGTTTTCTTCAGTAGAATTAAGGTTGGGGATATTACCTTTGGAGAACTTAAGAAGTAAAAACCTATAAAGAATCATAAATAACCCTTGGTGAGAGGGTCAACCATCATCCTTTTTGCCTCGGGTTGAAGTTATTGCATAGTCCATAGACCAGTAAAGAGCAATAGGGATGTTCATCATTTTGGCCTCTCAAAAATGGTTGACAAAAGCTAAATGAAAACTACACAGCTGAGAATTGAGATTATCAATAGTCAAGTATTGCATAATAGGTTTAACTATTTCTTTCCAAGGGGTGGAAAGGTGATGGCAAAATAGACATTTTTTATGGATCTTGTGGATCATGGATGTCTATTCAAAGTGGGTCAGTTCAGCTTCTCAACAGTGTTTGTTCCTCTATATCACCTTACCCTCAAGGATTTGTCCCATAATATTAGACAAAATATCCATAATTATCTAGAACTCCACACTGTGAATGGTGACGATGCCATTATCCCATGTCTGAACAAACATAGTAGTCACCTCCCAATCGACGCCAGAGAACATTTTGAAAAAATTGATGAGGCCACATTTATCCTTCAAAATATCATCAACAATGGTCTCAATTTCAAATATCTCAGGCTTTTTAAACTTAGGTTTCCCTTATTTCATGATTGATAACCAAATAAGAGTAGAAATGAAGAAACAAAAAGGTGAAATGACATATGGGAACAACCAAAAGGAAACAAGAGGATAAGTGAAAGGATCATGCATGGAATAGTATAAATATAAGGTGAAGTCGTAGATCCAAAACCAGTAAGAAAACCAATGAAAATACATCCAAAAGGAAAAATCCCACTTATTAGAAGGATATTGGCTAGGTTTGGGAACAGAGAGGATTTTATGACATTGGAAACTGCAACAAGTGATTGGGAAGTGCAATATGCGGGGATAGTGTTGACTCTTTGGGATACCCAAAAAATGGATCCAAAAGAGTAAATTGGCACAAGAGACATGAAATATTAGAAACCCCCACAAAATTATCCTCGGAACAAAGCGAAAATAAATTTGGTGGAGGATGATTCTCAAAAGAGCCAAATAACACAATCCAAGAAAAATGGATAGGATATGATTAAAGATGGTGCTAATATTTGCATTGGGATTCCAAGAAGGTATTGTTAATGAGAAATAAGCGTAGGCTAAATAAAAAGGCTATGGATAGTGTGACATTATGTGGGAAAAAGAGCAATGTACAAAAATGTGAATAGGAATTTTAAATCTCATCATGATCACAAAGATTTTTATCTAGCCTGGCAATCATAGAAAATTTTATAGGAAGAGAGTCTATCCACATTAGCAAATCATGGGCATTCACCTTGATTTTGGCCAATTTATCATCAATAGAGTTGGATTCTTTGAAATGTTTCGGTCGAATGATTGGAAAGAACACCCAAAGGTTTAGAATAAGAAAAAATAGAATTGCTAAGGTGATCATGAAGAATACCACCAATACCTACATTGCCAAGGTTTGCTTTAGCTACTCCATAAAATTTAAGCTTGACCCATCCAATAGGAGGAGGATGCCACTTGATGTTGGATCTTGAAGTTGAAGGGTTGACCGGTCTTGGATCTTCTGAGCAAATATGAAAGGATTTGAGTAAATCATCCTCAAAGGCTAAACAAGGAAAAGGATCAAGATGGGCTATGAGGATGTTCACTTTGTCACAAAGGATGATTTTTTTGACAATGAGGACGACATCCAATGCCTTTTTGTAAAACACTCTTCTATTATGTTCAAGCCATATTTTCCATAGGTAATGTTGTAAACAAAATTTCCATAGTCCTTTGAGCATGGGATTTTTAAAAGGATTAGGCCACTAGAGGAATAGGTCAAAAATGGTAGGAGGGCAGTCCCAAACAAGGTGAAATTTAAGAAATATATTACTTAGCACAATTCTGGAAAAAGGACAAACTAGAAATAAGTGGGCAATAGATTCCTAGTCAGAGAGGCAAAGGTAACATCTATTAGGAATTTCCATGCCCATTTTTATTAGGTTCTCTGTGGTTAAGATACATTATTGAATGCAAAGCCAAGAGAAGGAAGCAATTTTGGGAATAAGATACTTAGTCCAAACCAGCTTAAAAGGAATAAGAGTTTCAGTGGTGTTAAGTGATATAAGATAAGCTGATTTGATTGAGAATCCTCCCAAATCAGTGGGTTCCCAAATTGGACAATCTATAGAATATATTATGGTAATTCTAATAGAATATAATTGAGAATGAAAAAAAGAAATTTTAGCCTCTAGATCAGGAATAGATAGTATTTTACAACTCATGATACCATAAGAAGATGAAATCAGCCACCAGAGGACCAAACAAATGCTTGGTGAAGTTTATTAACCTTTGAAGCATAGGAATCTGCATGAGAAGATGGTCACCAAGGCACTTGTCTTCCCAAAAGAAAATAGACTTTCCATTGCCGAATTTCCATCTTAATCATTTTTTTAAAAATGAACGAGACACAAATAGACTTCCAAAAGGAAGAGCTTGCGGAAGGAACTTCACCATAAAGAAATTAAGAGGCTTGAAGATATTTCATTTTGATGAATTTTACCCACTCAGTATTATTATTGGAAATGAGGTGGTAGGCTTACTTATAAAGGAGAGTAAGATTGAAAATATGGATCCTTATAAGACCTAAACCACCTTGTTCTTTGGGTTTGCAAATATTATCCCAAGCCACAAGATGAAATTTGTACTTGTTTTTAGTTCCTAACCAGAGAAAATATTTTTGGATTTTTTCTATTTTTTGATAAACATTAACAGGAGATTTGAACAAGGAGAGGAAATAAACAGGGATATTTTGGAGGTAAGCCATAGTGAGAATGATTTTACCCACTTGAGATAGAATATTTCCTCTCCAAGTAGAAATATTTTTTTGAAGTCTTTCAAAGATATTATCCCATAGGATTTCTTTAGTGTTTCCAATGAAAAGAGGTAATTCCAAATAGGAAGAAGGAAAATTAGATATGGAGCATACAAGTATATTGGAAATGATAGTATGTCTTCTTATAGGAGTATGAAGAAAATATAATTTGCTTTTCTAAAAATTTACCCGTTGACCAGCAACTTCTTCATACAAGAGGAGAATGCGCTTAATAATTTTGGCTTCATTAACAGAGGCAAAGGTAGACAACAGGGTGTCATAAATAAATTATTGGTGAGTGATGGGATTGCATTGAGAAGTGACCTGAAGTCCTAAAATCAAACCTATATTTTTTGCTTCCAAAATTGATTTGCTTAAAGCTTCTGCTGCAATAATGAATAGAAGAGGAGATAACGGGTCCCCTTGTCTTAATCCTTTTCTGCTTTGAAAATATCCTGTAGGAGAACCATTTATGAGGACATAAAACCATGCTAAAGAAATGCATCCTTTGATTAGAGAGATCCAATCAGGATGAAATCCAAACTTGTTTAAAATTTCTAGGAGGAAATCCCAATTGAGTCTATCATAGGCTTTGTTCATGTCTAATTTAAGAAGGAAAGCAACTCTTTTGTTGAGGGATATAGAATGAATTGCTTCATGAACTAAAATAATGCCATCTAGGATAGATATTACTTTAATAGAGCTTCCTTGACACTAATTTATAATTAAAGGCATTACCTCTCTTAGTCTGATAGCAAAGGATTTAGTTAAAATTTTATATATAACATTGCAAAGGCTAATCGGCCTAAATTCATTGAAATTACTTGCATTCAAATTTTTTGGTATGAGCACAATGAAGGTGGAATTGAAACCCCTAGGGATAACTTTAGAAGCTTGTATTTCTCTTATAGTATCATAGACATCCTGACTCATCAGATCCCAAAAGGTTTGAAAGAATCTAGGAGGGAACCCATCAGGGCCAGGAGCTTTGTCAGGCTTCATTGAGAACAAGGCTTCTCTAATTTCCTCATTAGAAAGAACTACATTGAGTTTGCTATTTATTTCATCAAATATGAGATGAATAATGAATTGAAAAAATAAATCCTTGGCAGCTTGAGAATTTGGTCTATTTTCTTCTTGTATCAATTGCATGAAATGAGATAGCCCTTTGAATCTGATTTCCTTAATATCATTGATTATCCTTCCATCCTAGCATCTGATTTCCTTGATCCTATTGTTGCTTCAGTGTCTTATGGTAGAAAAATGGAAGAAATTTGTGTTGTAATATCCTTGTTTGAGCCAAATATAATGACTTGCAATTTTAATATGATGTTAATGAGATTATTTTGAAAGGATCTAAGCATAAATTAAAGTATAATTGTGATCAGAACCTATGGCCATCCTTGGCAAGAACAATTCAGACTAAAATTATAAAACACAAATTGACACATCAAATCTATTCCAAAAATAACCAAAATCAAGTATGCTACTATTCTAGTGATGTAGAATTGAGCTATGCTAAAATTGGGTTACCATTTTATGGCCATCCCTGGCAAGTCCAACTAGGACTATTATCCATCCCCAGTAGGGATGATCATAAAATGGGGTGGTTTTTACCACCAATTCCAAGGGGATATGATTTAGAACTCTCCTAAATGTGTTTTCATAAAATTTGGTCAAATTAATCTTATATTTTATAGGTTTTGGAATGGATTAGCGTATTTTGGGATGCCCCTGAAAGCACCTTCAAATAAAGAGGTTTTCAAGGAAAATACATGGACAAGTGTGAGGACAAATGTTGGCAACACTTCATGGTCAAAATTTTGCAAATCAATACATTTTTGAAATTGGGTAAGAGCACCTTAATTTATAGCCCAAAATGGAAAAAGGGGCAAAGGGTCAAGTTATGGCATGTAAGGCAAGTTCTGTAACTTGTCAATTCCTTTGCCATGTACAAGGTGAAAGAGGATACCCATTTGGACCTCCAATTTTTAGGTCTTGATATCTATGATAGCCTCCACATCAATTTTGAGTGATTGGGTAGGATAAATGATAGGAATTTATTGCCATTTGTCCCACCCTTTGAATTTTGGAGGGTCTAGTTCATGGTTGTTCCACCCAGGGATGACTATTGGTGGTCATCCCTAGGTGGGATGATCATGAACTGTGACCATCCCTGGGTGGGATGGCCATGGCTACATGGCCCAAAACCTCCAAAAAGTGGGGTGAACCTTCCCAAAACTGGTTGGGAGCCCTAATTAACCCCTTAGTATTGC
Organism: Wollemia nobilis; assembly: GCA_028583015.1. Classification (NCBI taxonomy): domain Eukaryota; kingdom Viridiplantae; phylum Streptophyta; class Pinopsida; order Araucariales; family Araucariaceae; genus Wollemia; species Wollemia nobilis. The sequence goes on from JAQPPZ010002979.1 coordinate 3,833,997, forward strand.
CCAATGGGGCTATATGATATTGATAAGAGTGGTGCATAATAGTCTTATCCAATTTACATAATTTTAGTGTCTACACATTAAATGCACTCATTAGTTGCATTACATTAGGTATTTTCATCCATTGCACTTGCATTAGGATAAGTCTTATTTACATTCATACAAATTACATTATGTTTGTATGTCAATTATGAATCCACATATCATTATCATTTATATTTCCCTTGTGAGGAACTATGTTTTTCAACACAACTAATGAGTTGCTATAGGGTGAATACTAGGGTTTTATGATCATTCAGTCATCCCTAGTTATATTTTTAGATTTTTTAGAAAGCTATCTTAGTTTTTAGAAGGTAAGGTCTAGTTTTGTTAGTACCTTGCATATGTCAAAATCCTAACACAATTTTACACATTAAAAAGTCTGAGTCTGGACAAGTAAATATGGCATTACATAGTGATCTTTGCCACCAAGTGAAATATTTTCCTTACTCATATTATTATGCACATGGTCCAGAATGTTGAGAATTGAAAAAAGGACAAGCTTCCCCTACCCAAACAATCCCTTTATCTATCACAAAATTAGCAATTTTCCAAAACAATGCAAAATAAACAATGATTTTCATCACTATGCAAATCCCTTGCTCAAAAAAATAAAAATAAAAAATAAACAGTGGTTTTCAACACTAAGCATGAGCAAGTATTCCAAGAAATCAAAATAAGATAAGGAGGTAATGAGATTTAATCCCTAACATATTCAGTACTCAAAAGCCATGGGGTGATCTCCATTACAACAATGAGTTGATTAAAACCTGCCCAGAAATGGAGTAGCCTTACACATGGTGATATGTCTAGCTCATTATTGACCTTCTCTTGTATAGACTAATGTCATCTTATGGATGAGCTAGCTTCTTGTGGCTTGTATTGCCTATTATTATAGTCTAACTGCATCCAAACTCTAAATCAGGATGATCATGGGGTTATCCTCATTACAACAATAGGTTGAATGAAATCCACCTAGAAATGAGGTAGTCTTATACCTCATCTAATATATTCACTTTGCATACACAGGGATAGTGAGTATATGGGTCTACTTAATAGAATTGTATCCTTCAAGAGTCTTGTGTATTCAGTATACAACTTTTGATCAATTAAATAGGGTGTTTGAGTCTCATGGAAAACCTCAAAAATTCCCTCATAGCAACAAATCATATCATAAAAAAATCACAATTTTCCTTATGACATTTTGTTTATTAAGAGGTTTTCATAATATGAGATATATACTGGATGGATATCAACAATGATATTTCTATAGCCACTAACTATTTTATGCATATATTTTTTTTTACAAAAGCTTATAGGAAAAACCCCTACATTTCACATCATTTCATATCACATATGCATGTATGAATGTTTAACTCTTATGATAAGGGTAAAATTTTAATTCATGACTTTTAAATATTTTGTGGTGTCTATGATTAGTCTCTTAAAAAAATATTAGATTCATATATTATATTTTAAATGATTAAAACATATAGGTACATTTGCATTAGAACATCCATATAAAATTAAAGCATATCACACATGTTAGATTTATCATAACAATAACATGAATTCACATTCATAATAAAATAAAAAATCTAATCATACATTTAACATTAAGCACATAACCCATATGCATACATCTAGGCATAACATTAACATCAATTTAGACATTTGACCACATCTAATGGTCTAAAATATCACAATTGCAAATTACACAAACATTTTCACACATCAATTGATGCATTATCAGTATCATACTTCCTCCAATCAGCAATTAACCAATCAATCAATGCAAGGTAAATCAAAGTAGCACGCATTCCTAGTTAAAGGTATAATTCAATTTATCACCAATTCATCAATCAATTACCAGGTTTCCAAAAGGTTGAACTCTTTGCCTCACATTCAATTAATTCATTAATCAATTTCTAGGTTTTCAAAAGGTTGTGCCCTTTGCCTCACATTCAATCAATCATAGCAAATCAACTGTCTAGTTTCAAAGGTTGCACCCTTTGCCTCACTATCTCAATTTAAAAATGCTCCAAAGACATCTAGTTTCCTTTGGTCAAATCTCAAAATGCTCTAAATACACCTGGTTTCCTTTGGTCAATTTTCAAAAGCTTCAAAGATGCCTAGTTTCCTTTGGTCAAATATCAAAATGCTCCAAATATGCCTAGTTTCCTTTGGTCAAATTTCAAAATCTCTAAATATGCCTAGTTTCCTTTTGTTAGCTCTCAAAATTCTCCAAATACATCTAGTTTCCTTTGGTCAAATTTCAAAAGTCTCCAAAGATGCCCATTTCCTTTGGTCAATTTCAAATAGCCCCAAATAAGCCTATTCCTTTGGTCAATTCAATCAAATCATATTGGTCAAGTGACTCGTCACTTTCATCATTTTTATCTCCTCATCGATGCATATCTTGAGGGGGTAGTCATAATCACAATATTCATAATTGAATTAAATAATAAAAAATTTAATCATGTAAATTATGTTCATCTATGAATCATTGTCAAAGACAATCATGCCCCTGCTTGGCGTAAAAACCAAGAAAAAAATTCAACCAAAAAATACTTGGTATGCTTGAAACATGACGTCTATAGACCCCTGTTTTTACTCCATGGCTAAAAAGTTTACCAAGAACTCAAGTTCTTCAATTTTATTTGAAGCAATGATTCAACGATGCATGCTCTTTCATGAGTAGGGTATTTTATATTGACTAAATCAATGATCAACATCAATTTCTAATTTGGTTTTAGGTTATATATTTTTGCTCAGGGTTGTGCGTTCACATAATGCATCCCAAAAAGAGGTATCTATAGACACCTAAAACATCTCACTTTGAGAATATTGCTTATATGGACACCTTTCCAGGCCGTATGATCCTCTCGAGGCAGCATTGGGGCTTAATAGTTATTTTTATCACTTTAGAAAGAAGGAATCTCCTTTTATATCATGGACTATCATACCCCTTGATGGCTCCCCAATAGCCCCTACGCCCATCAATGGCCTTGTAGATGTCATTATGCCCTATGATGACCCTTAGTTCCAACTGCTATACCCCTTGATGGTTGCACCTGTCACAAGTGTGGGATACTAAGCCAAACTAAATTTAGTTTCAATGGCCATCCAAGCTCAATGGTAGTTGCAAAAAGTTATGAGAAGCTTATTGAATGGTCTATTTCCCTTCTTAATCCTAACCGCTTCTTGGCTTCTCAAGGAATCCAAGACTCCCATTAAGGAATTATATAATAAAATCCCTTGGCCTTCATGAAATAGAGATTAATCTAATGCAACAAAGTTCTAACAGTTTAAGGAATAGAGAGAACTTACTCTCACAAGAAATATAGTGCTACCCAAATCTAGCTATGAAGCTTTCATTCTCTTCAATAGAGTACAATGGATTTTGAAGAGCAAATCCCACCATTGTTCACCATCAATCATCCCAAATTTTATCCAATTATTATAATTCAACTATGCTTAAAAGCACATTATCCTTGAACATCAATTTTATAGATAAATCAGACATCATCCCACACCAAGCATGAAGAACAGACTCTTTGTTCAATATTCACTTCACCTTGAAGAGACCTGTAGGTGCAACCACTGGATCCTTTGATGAATAACAAAGCTAGCTATGGTACCCTACGATGGCCTCTCTATAAACTCTATTTTATCTATGCTTTCAACTACATCAACTTTAGAAACACCTTATTTCTATTTTAGCATAGTTTTAGTACAATTTTTTATGTATTTCTTTACTATTTTAAGCATTTTCCTTTTAATTGCTAATCATGGAAATGGACCTCATCCTGAGAGGTTCCATAGTTTCTATTGATCTATTGTAAGTGCTTTTAGGTTTAGGTTACAAGCCTTATTAGGAGTTCTTAATCATAAATATCCTTCAATATTTACATCATCAAGCAGCGGTCACAAAGAAACCCTCCATAATTAGTTTTAGGATAGAAAAAACTCTGTGAATTACACCTACCCTTGTGGGGTTCTCATTTTGTATTCTGTATCAAATTGGTGAAATCCCTAAGAGGGATATTTTGTAACAATTTTGTAAATAAATTTTCAATTATAAATGAGAAGAGCATTGTGTTGTATATTCCTTTATCATATTTGGTTACTTGATATTATCTTGTCAATTTGATTTCATATTACATATTTAGGTGTATGGTTTTTGGTACTCTAAAAAGTTAAATTATCATTTTATTATTGTACAAATGGAATTGTATAAGAATAATTCTTACAAATTTTGTGAAGATATAATAGAGTGGTAACATACACTTAAGGACTAAAAACTATTATCAAATATTTTTAGGAATGTTTACTTTTAGTTATAATCTATCATGTTTTTTATAAACATCCCAAACCAAAGGGACTCCCTGCCACTAGTTCCTACCATTCCTATCTATATTAATAGTAAATAAATATGTTGGAAGATAATAATTTATAGCATCACATGATTGTACTCTTAACTATTTTAATTTAATTGCTTATAGGTCAGGTTTTATAAAAAAATGTAAATATATTACTTGCAAATAAAATCCAAAAGAGAGATATTTTGTTAACTCTTTATTAAATGCTTATTTCCATGGTCATATTAAAATACATTAACAAACATATTAAAATTTATTGGGTAGATATATTGTGTATCATATTTCTATAAAACAAAATGCCTGTTTGTCTAAGGTTGTTGGCTCCTTTTAGTCTGAGGATGTATTTTTGAGGTTGTAATTATGTTTTAGCTTGTTGTTCAAAATTTCTTTCTTCTATTCCTTTTTGATCCTCTATTGTACAAGGCATTAGGGCACCTTTCAAATGCCTTGGTTTTAATAAATTTATTAATCTACCAAAAAAAATATTCCTATAAAAAAAAATCATTTATTAATTTCTATATAAATGTTTGGAGTTACTTTTCACCTATTGAAACCTTATGTCATGGACTACATAAGAAATTACCTATATAAGATCATTATGGTGGCTTATATTATAACTAAAAATATCTAGAATGGATATTAGAATCGTTTTAAGAGATATAAATCTCTACCCTCCCAAGATTATCTAACCATGTCCCCTTATTCCTAGCAATTCTTTTGGAAGAATCATTAGGTCTTGTGTTGGCTATTTTAAAATGGTTGGTCATGATGATAGATCTATTTCTACCTTGCATTCAATTTTTAATTAGTATTGGAACTTGGATCTGGTTGAGCTATTTTTCCTTGGTTGTTAGTTCTATGATTTCTTTATAATTGAAAATTAGTTAGGTTTTACCATTTTTAAGTCTATCCTAGTTTTTCCCTTTTTTTAGTCTATCCTATGATGTTGACATATAGTGGTGTAAAATACCTTTGCTTTGCTTCAATGCAAATTATTTAGCTTATATTTTGTAGTTTGATTTAACTTAATAGTAATTTTACATCTTTTTTTCTACAATATATAATGATGGATTATTTTTTATTGTTGAATCTCCTAGTGACTCATTTAGAAATCATTTTTCTTTGAAACCTATATGTTATTATTATTATTTTTATTAGATAACAAATGAAGTTTTGAAAGGGATCCCACCCTTTTTTACAAAGCAAAACTACCAAATATCAAGGTCACACCTCAACATTTTAGCAAGACCAATAGACCAAAAGGTAAAACCACCAATGAGAGAGCAATACTATTACAAAAATTGAAGCCTCATATAATAGATAAGATCAACGACCCACAAACAACACCCTATTCAAGAATATAAACCTAAATAAAAGGTTGGAACTGAGATTGCAAAAACAAGTAGTCTTGAAACACTAGTCACCCTTCCCATCATTCTACTTCAGAACCATTTTATGAATGTCCTAAAAATGGAAATCACAACCTAAATGGTGCCCAACAAAGATTGATGTTTTTCATATAGGTAACTAAGGAAGGGTGAATGGGTAAAGGGCTCTAATTCCATTGCTGGGGGAGATACATAGGCATCATCCAAATTTTCTATGAATTTTTTATTTTTCTTCACTAGGTAACTCATTTCCAAGTATGTCACCTCAATCAAGACCGAGGGTTTCTTAGTTTTTCCATTTTTAGATAAAATCTGATTAGAGTAATGAGTTCTACCCCCTTTATCATCACTAGTAGTCATTATTGCATCACTTCTAGAGCTATACTTATCCTTTGCTAAATAATCCAATGAGTCATTAGAATCTAACTCTAAACAGTCACTGGAGGTCTTCAATGGTGTAACACTTGGGTCTAGAGTTGGTAGAATTTTTTGAAAATCAATTCTAGTCAGTGCCTCCTCCATCACCACCCCTTTTGACTTCACCACATGCTCAAACATAAATAGGATCAATCCTTTGTGAATTGGATCTAGCCCCTTTCTATCCCTAACATCTATGATGGATTTCACCAAAGAGTGATGTAGAAAAAGAGGGATTTTCATGAACCACTTCTTTCTTAGATAATTTAAATACATTAGGTGAAAACTTCAAAGCACATCTCTCTTTGCATCTAGGATAAAGTAATCCATGACAACCGATATGACTAGGTCCTATGGTGCCTTGAGTGCTTTAGCATTGAATCTATTTTTATGCTTTGGTAGATACTCCCATTTAACCCTAAAGAAGTTCATTTCCCTCTTGAGTGAGTGCTTCTTTTGATTATGGGTGAATCCATTTGGTAGGCATGTAACTTCATCAATTAACTCCATCGAGAATTAAAAATCTACTCCACCTACCTGAATCCGACCTTTCCTCCATGAGTGAGCCAATATTCTAGATAGGGCCCTATGGTGTCCATTGAAGGACAAAATACAATTCAACATGCCCTATTTACATAAAATTATCCTCACTTAATCACCAGTCACTAAATTACTAGGCTAAATCATAACCTTACAATATTTTTGGGCTAAGTAATGACCCATGTTGTATCACCAACAAGCAGGAAAATAGAGCTCAAAAAATTCAATGCTACTGCAAATTACAAATAATAGATCCACATTCTAGAAGAGCATATTTAATGACTCAGGCCATCCCTGAAAAACAACTTCAATGAGAATTTGAATATTTTTCCAAGGGACTTGTATCCACCAAAAAATAGATAACCTTACAAGAAAACTAAGCAATCCTGGTGCAATCCAAAACTCTCCAATGAATCCGAGGCTTACGAGATTGACATCATAAACCAATATGTTATTATAAAAATGTTATCTAAAGTCTTTTTAAATAAAAATGACCAATATTCTATAGCTTGTGAAGGATATTATAATTCAATGGTTTTTATATAAATTTAATGATTTATTTAGATTTATTTATAAGACATGATGCATGTTGGTTACTAACCTATCTCAAACCTGGGTGATCCTATATTCTTTTGTGCACTAGAGGTACATAGGCTTGCTATGGGAATCCAACATGGTGTCTTTTAGCCTAATTTTTGTGTCATATTCATAAAACTATGGCAGCATGTGTTGGCCTAATTATGGGAACATAATTGGTATTAATATAGATGAAACCATAACTTAACCAACTAGTAGTACAATCCCACATATACCAATTTTATGAAGAATAACAAGTGATTCTAATCATCTTAAATAGGATTGACATATTGGTAGGAGGAAAGGATAAATGCAATCAAATATATCTGCATTTATTTTTCTATAAATGTTGATGTAAGTAGGTGGTTGACTAGGAATAATAACTAGATCAATGTACCATAGTAAAATCTATCTCCCATATCTTTCTATCACCCTCTACTATTATTTTATCCAGTCATTTAATTTAGAACATTAACTATGGAATTCTACAACTATAGCAAGGACAAAAATATATTTCTATTATAAGATCATTTTTTTATAGTTAAATTTAACAATGGAATTTTTAATTACACTCTCTAAGATCTATCAAACAATTTAGAGAAGTTACATGGTATCTTATAAATTGTCATATGTAGTTTAGGCTAATTTTGGTAGTTAAGCATTCCAATAGCTTAGAAAAATTATTCAAATTTAGTAGATAATGCATTGGATGAAACCCTTTTCATGTGCATTTTAATAATAATAAAATTAGATCTATGCTATTCATATTTTGAACATTTTAATATATTTTTCCCATTTCTATGGAACTATGTCTACTCTTGGAGAAAGGGCATACTACAAGTGTGTAGTTTGCGAGAACACTTATGAGAAATTTCATGTTTTTATGTTCCATAGTTATTTCATACATGCATAGTTTTAAATAAAATATTTTCATTCAATTATTTCCTTTTTTTATAGTTGAATGCATGGTGTGAATGTTGATTTTAGTTATTTTTTAATTTCTAGCTTTAAGTGTTGAATTATGAAGTTCTAGTTTTCTATAGTTTCATAAATGTGACTTAATTTAGAGTATAAATGTATTATTCATTCATTATTTTCTCTCATGGAATCCTTGGAATAATAATTGTATTATTATAAACTGATAATGAAAATTTGGATCTGGTTAGTAGAAGCATACAAGTTTAATTTCTCTACTAGTTATGGTAATGAATATATAGTTCCCACTACCTTGATTGACAAACTTAGTGCTTGTTAAATTTGGTATTATTTCCAAGTATGTGCTCAAATAACAATACTTTCATACTTTTTATACATTGTAGGGATATGTTGTACTGAAGGTTGACATTCATCCCAATGACTCTTTGTGAGGTATTTTTTTTCACGACATACTATCCCATATAGAGTTGCATGCCTGATATAGGGATAAAAGAGGATATTTTTTGTTAAATATTACAAGGACCAATGTAGGGCAAGGAACTAGTAAATAATCCAATTCATCTTGATAGTCCAATAAAATAAAATAAAATTAGCTAGAAAATATAGTAGCTTAAAGGAGGTTCTACAATTTAGACTATGAGATATGCTAATCCCATAGGATTGTTCAAGTGATATCTAGTTAGATTTAGGCCTATTATTGAGTCCATATAAAAAATACTACCAAGCCTAAGGGCATTGTCCCTTCTAAAGTAAATGATCATTCTATAGTTGGGAAGCTAGGAGAACATCCTATTATAAAAAATTCACCACTTGAGGTAACCTAGTATCCAATTGAAATACTATGAAAATGTTTTGATGTTGATTTATCATCAAGAAGTACTTACTAGGTATCTTGTGTAATGTAGATTTTAGTTGATATGGAAAAAAATAAAACTATAGTAACCTTTGAGTTTTCATTTAGGTCTTAAGATAAATTGAGTATGAATAATATTATGTGCTCAATGATTCATATATTTCATGGACTAATATAGAATACCTATATTTTTTCTCTTAAAGTTTGATATGTTGTGCTATAGTTATGAATACAATAAAAATGCATAAAAACACAAACTCTTTCCATCAACACTCAAGGATGCAACTTATTTTGGTTCATGGGATTGGGTGGAAATAATATCATTACATGGATGTCATGAAGGTAAAATTTATACATACATATAAATATTACTATAAGGCTAGAGAGGCAAGAGATGAAGTTTTTAAAATGACAAAACTAGACAAAAATGATCTAGAAAATTACACTAATTTTTTTAGTTTAATCCTTAGTGACCTAAGCACTGAGGTTTGGATGCAAAGATATTGAAGGTTAATTTATTATGAGAAATTTGGAAGTAACAAATAAAATATATAAAACATTTGAATTAATAGTTGGATAACATATTTATAAATTCAATTTTGAGGATATTAAAACTCAATTGGATTTAATCATGCTCTACCATGAGAAAAGGAAAATGAGTTAAGGGGGGATGTTATTTTAGAAATAAAAACTTCAACTAAAATCACTAATGTTGAAACAAGGGATTACTTAAGGATACTAAAATATGTATCTTCTCTAATTTGGCCACTTAGCTAGACATTTTCCAAGCCAAGGAGGAGGTGGATAAAAATTTGGAAATTTTCTATCCAAAGTGCACAAAGAAACATGTCAAATATGAATGCACCTAGGATAACATTAAAATCTATAGACTTTGCTAGTAGGATCACAAGACAAATAACTATCCTATGCTACTTGAAGTCAAACCAACTTACCACATCAAAACCCAAGAAGTGGAAGATCATCCATTATACAAAATAGATGAAGCCATGACAAGCTCAAAAAAATATTCAAGGAATGAATCCTAAAGATCAATAATTTTCATATTCTTATTCTATTTTTTTGAAAGTTTGGTCTCCATAAGAATGGTAATGGCTAATATCTTAGAATTAAAAACCTTGCATGAATAAATAGTATAATTTAATGAATCTACATAATCCTTGGTGTCAACATAATATCCCAATCAACCATACCCATATCAAACATAACATTCTTTATCTAATTGGTAATATCACCAACCACCACAACCATAGCAATATTTTTTACTTGTATCTAATACTTCCAACCCACAACTTATGAAATCACAACCACAACTACTTGCATAACCAACATCTAACTCTAATAGTAAAGTATAATAATTAATGTATAATCAAGAGTCAATATGATACCCAACCTATTTTGTAAATAATATTTATTGTAGTGAGTTACAACTTTGAATAGGAAGAGTATTTTGTTAGAGTAACTATCCCATTAATTGGGTAATATCCATTTTCCTATCTTGGGTAATATCTAGATTCCTATCTTGGATAATTACTATAATATCCTACATATTGGGTTGTTGCATTGTTATAACGACTTACCTATTAGTGGTATTTTTTAAAGACTAACAATAGTCGTCATCTTGTATTATTTATACAATAGACTTTAATGAACTATTTGGTTGATTTATTATGTTCTAACATTGGTATTAGAGCAGGATACCTAGATATAATTATGGAAATTTTGATTTTTGATCATTTGTGGGCACTTCCATCTTTGATGTAGTTTGCAGTAGATTGGAGGCCTAACCAAGTTGTTTCCTTGGCACAGACTTAGAGGTAGACAATCTATTGATATGGATTATATTCTATTGAATAGATCACACCTGCATGTGATTTTATTCAGCTAATTGGGACCTACATAGATCTAAGAGGGACCATGATGGACTATAATAAATCCAGACCCCTAATGGTGAAAGTTGAAAACTAGGTTGGTAATATGGATTGACTGACCTAGAGTGGATGCAATCTGATTGGTGATTAGTGGATTGATCGATATGGGCCTTAGGACCTAATTGGACAACTACCTCAATGTTGGATGATTCTGGACTAACATGGGAATGACATCTTAACGGCTAATCTAAGTGGTAAATTGACTATGATGAAGATGCACACATAGGAGGTTGCACAAATCCCACTTGGACTTGATAACTTACTACAGACTGGATATACAAAAGTGACTCGAACATGACATAGATTGGAACTAGACACACTATAATTGATAAGTTAACATGGAAACATAGGATCAAGAAGAAGATCAGACTCTATGGGAATCAAACCCATGCAATGAGATCTAGTGGACTTGACATAAAAATCCAAACTCTGATGCATCCACTATGTGAAGTATCGAACAATAAAAAATTAGAGGTGATTGTACTAATGGAAGTAACAAGCATCTAATGAAAGACATGGCCAACTAGAGCTAACACGTGGGCAAGAATGGGAATTTCATGCATGGGAAATTTTAGTGAGAAGATCAATTTCCTGAAGGTAATTGAAAGGATATGTGAGCATTCTTCTTTTGAAGTTGTTTTTTACCTCACAGTCCCCCACGTGTGGGATAAGTGTCCCTACTTTTTTGTAACATTTGCAATCCACATATCCTAGCACGTAGCAAGTGTGGTCGACCCAACAGATTTTCCTCCTTGATAGTGGATTTAAACACATTGTAAGAGACAATAAAATCATATATATTTGCTACCCCAACCTACAAACATTGATAATATTTTTTGCTCCTTCCCTAATTGCAGAATCATCCTACTTCAAGTATTTTGATCATGCACATAGACATTCTATTTTTTTTTAAGTGAAAAACCCCTTGCGGGGCCACCTTGTTCTAAGAGACCACAAATAGGGGGTTCTACACCGTCAAAGTCACCCGGGGGTCATACCCGACCTTGCATGCACCAACATTATCAATTGGATTTTGGGTACCCAATTCAACTTTTTGGTAGTGTGGAGATTTGAACCTGGGACCTCCCTTGGAGGATTGCCCTCTCCTCTCAAACTCACCTACAACACTTGGGTACATAGACATTCTATTAACCACATATAACAACCAATATTTTTTTTATTTACAAATATATTACAGTGGCGAGTGATGTAATTTTTTTGGATTTGTAGGCTCATTTTGGTGAAGATCTTGTCAATGGTATAGTACTCTACCCATTTTCAATAGTATAGTACTTTTCTAGTTCATAGTGGATTTGGTGCCATCTTGGGCATGCTTCCTTGATTTGTACACAAGTTGACAATTTGGGCTCTCATTGACCTCAAGTTCCATGGGATAATAGCCCAAGTTAAAAAAATTTAAAATTTGATTATTTTTCAAATTCAAAATCAAATGCAACAAACTTTGCAAAATTAAACACATTGTGCATTTTTACATTTGGTAAAATCTTGCACAATTTTGTTTTTTTCACACTCAAAAGGAGGAAGAAGTCCTCAAAATTGTTTATTTTACAAACAAAAGGGGGGACAAAATTGTATTCTTTTTTGCAAAATTTCAACACAAGGGCAAAGTAGTGAATATCAATTTTACAATTTCAAAATTTCTTGCAAAATTACCTAAGGAGCACATGTTGTAAATGCCATTTGTGGCAATCTTTGTAAAAGCCCTAGAGGCTTCATAGTAGCAATTTTTAGCACAAAAAGGGGGGATAGATATTTCTTCCATAAGAACATATTTTTGCAGAAAGGGGGGACAACACCTTGTAAAAATACTATTTGGAACAAAGGGATAAATTATTTCTTCCATCAAAGCATATTTAGAAAAAAGGGGGGAACTTGTAAGGGTGTAATTTTGGTAGTGATTGACACCTTATCCACCTAATAATTTTTTTTGCAAAATCACATTGTAAAAGGTGCATTTTTGATGGAGATCGACACCTTAATAAAATGGGCAAATCAAAGAAAAAAAGCCCCAAAACCAATTGAATGTGCAAAATCAGTTAAAGGTCCTTACTTTCTAGCAGGGATGGAAAGAATGGATTTTTATGAGGATGCCAAATTTCTCACACTACATAGTGGTGTTCAAGCCATTCTTAGAGATTCTAAGTCTTGTGAAGATATTTAGAAAAATGGTGCTCTAATCCCTATAAATGTTGTAAGGGCAGTATGCATGTCATTGGTTTCACTTGACATTATCCAGCGTAAAAATAAAAGGGAAATCAGTGAGGAATTAGAGGTCATGCTCCTAATGGTCGATGCTTGTTGTGACACAAGTGACCTTAAGCCCATGGTGGTGAATGCTTGTTGTGACACAAGTGACCTTAAGCCCATTATGGCCAATGCTTGTTGTGATACAAGTGACCTCATGCCTATAAGGGTAGATATTAGTTGTAGCACAGGTGATATCATCACAAAGGTAGATTTTTCTTACGACACCAGTGACTTAAAAGCTAAACATCCTCAAAATGAGCTCCATAATCTCATCAATTGTGACAAATACCATATTGTTAAAATCATTGATGAATATGTAGAACTTGGGTATTTTGAAAAATACACCAAAGGCATTGGATCCAAATTGATGAACAAAATGGGATTCAATGGTGAAATATTAGGTAAACATGGGCAAGGCATCAAAAATCCTATAATGCCAAATGTTCTGCCAAATAATGAAGGCCTTGGCTATGATGGAAAAGCAAGTACCAGTAAAACCATATTTTTAAAACCTAAATCTCCTACAACTTCTATAAAGTATTGTTGCAGTCATTGTGGTAGAACAGGATATGTAGAAGCTAGGTGTTGTAATCTACATCCTTGTGATTCATGTGGATGTATGAGTAACTCCTCTACAAATCGTTGGTACAAAGTGAAAATGGCCAACAAGGTTCATATTAATTATGGATGGACAGATCTCACACAATGGACCAAAATAAAATAAATATTGTATAGCTTATACAAAAAAGGTAAAACCTATGGTAGATTGAGTGGAAAATCTAGTGATAGACTGAGTGGCAGTCCGAGAGGCAATGACCTAGCGATAGACCTAAAGGTAGATCCAATGATAATGATCCATAGGTAGACCTACAAGCAGATACAGAGGCAATGAGCTAGAGATAGATCCATAGGTAAATCTAGCGATAGACCTAGAGGTACATTAAGAGCTAGAGCTAGAGCCATGAACCAAATCCAGAGCCACTGTTATATCTAGCACATGAGCATATTTCATTTTTATCTCCTTCACATTAAGGGGGGAGTTATATATGTTATCCCAAATAATGGAATAAGGGGGGTGTTAGAGTAACTATCCCATTACTTGGGTAATATCTAGATTCCTATCTTGGGTAATTACTATAATATCCTATGTAGCGGGTTGTTACATTGTTGTAACAACCTACCTATTAGTGGGATTTGTTAAAGGCTAACAATAGTCGACATCTTATATTATTTATACATTAGACTTTAATGAAATATTTGGTTGATTATCATTGTGTTCTAACATATTTAAGAATCCTAAAACACCCATTATTAATAAACTAAAGGAAGAGAATTATCCTCATGAGGATCCTAAAGACTATAATCCCACTAGTAAACCTAATTGTAATGATAAAAGAGTAGAGAAACCTTATTTTCCTAGGATATTAAATCAAATGAAGAAACTTCCACAATCAAAATTTGAATTTCTAGGAGAGTTACAATATGTAAGATTTTTCATACCCTTTTTCAATCCTTTAAATATGGCCCAATATATAGTAAGATTGTTGGAGAGTTATTCTTAAGATACTTGCAAAGAAGAAGTATCCTAAAAGTGTTCAAGTTGTAAGTCAACTTATTGATCTTATGCTAAGGTAGGTAATCACTCCTAACTATTTTGATCTTGGAATTATTGTTGTTAATGTTAATCAAGGGAAAAATTCAACTAAGAATATTTTAATTGACTTAGGAATAACAATTAACACAATAACAAAAGAAACCATGGATAGTTTGCATCTCTAAGACCTTAAGACTACTTTTATAGTTTTATAAATGGTTAATAACTTTACTATGACTCTTGAAGAAATAACCAATAATATGGATATTTTATTTAACTCTTGGGAATATCCTACATGATTTATGGTGTTAAAAAATAGAAAATAACTTGGGAGTATACCCATTTAACATGGACAAACCATAGTTAGCTATGACCAATACCTATATTAGTTGTTGACCAAGAAACATGACTATTTTAAATGGATTCACAAACAAGAAATTGATTCTATACCCACATAATAAACCCAAGTTATAATCTAACCATAACATTTCTATCAATGGGCTTTGGACCATATTGGAACTAGTCATAGCAATTTCTATCGGTACGATTGCCCAACTAGAAATTCAATTCAAGTAAAATCTTAATAAGATAAAAGTTAAAACCCTACATGAGTGGTTTTTTTTTATAGGTGATAAACCTATTTTTATCCTTTATTTCATCCTACATGGGGTGATATGGCAGTTTGAAACATGGGGTGACACTAGGTGTAGCTTAATTCATGTATCTAAGGACCAAAAAATCGTTAGCTTGGTCTCAAATATTTTCCCTAATCATTATAAGGATGGGTGCCAAGACACTAAATGGTTTTTAATTCTATGAATAGATGAATTTTTGGGACCTCCCCTTTTTCCTTAGTGATATTTCTAGAATACAAGGTGGAGGATATTTAACACACACAAGTATATTGTTGCCCATGCTATTTTTATGAGTTCAAGTGATCATGTGCTTGGTAGGGCTGATAGACCTATTTTTATTACTCTTGATACTCTTTTCTCTATCTTGAGGCCTTTCATTGGTTCTCTCCCTAGGTAGTGCTTCTGGATTATGAGACCTAGGTTTTTTTTAAAGTGATATATCTGTGTTTAATGTACCCTTATTTTTGAATATAACATTCTATGTATTCTCTTTGATATTTGAGGGAAGAGATTAATCACTTTGCTAATGCATTGGAGGATCCTTTTTGCTAAATTATAGAATATGGAAGGGGTGTAAATTGAGCCTAATACCCTCAACATGGATGAGGAGGTCAGAAATATTTTGAAAAATGGTGATCTTCTTTAGTTTTTGATAATGTTTAATGGGTTTGATAGAGAGGTCTTGAAGAAAATGGCTTACTCTTGGAGGAACAAGGTGGTGAAAGTTGGTGAAATTTGGTGATCTAGAGTTTAAATTAACTATCCCTCTTATTGTAGAGGTTATTGGTCTCCCATTTGATGGTATTTATCTAAAAAATGAGAAGCACTCCCATTCGAAGTATGTTATGATCTTGGGAGAGGATGAAGAATTGGTAAAAATTTAGAATGGTTACTAGAGAATATCTCTTAAATCACCAAGGAACATGGTGGTTTCTAGTCATAATGGATTATTTTATGGTGAATTAGAACCAAGAGATTATGATGAGCTATAATTTTACATTCCTAAATTAGCTTCACAGAAGAGAATTCTTGAACTAACAGAAAATGTGTCGTATTAATTGATATAAAAAGGTGTTACATAAGATGATATACTTTTATAAATCTACCCTTGAGGGATACAAGTAGGTCCTTCAAGAGAAGTGACCCTTCACTAAGTGTCATCATGGAACCACAATGGTCTTCTATGAGATCTTCAAAGGGGAGTGGGCTTACTGCACATGTTCCAGTACTAGCTACACTAGTCCTTGAAACCTGTGTAAGCCTAGAAAATATGTTAGTGATGTTCAGAGGCCTATCTCAATTAGGCCTCTCATTATAATAAACTAAAAGAATCTGAAATTTAATAAAAATACATGAAATAAGTGTGATAATGAACTAAAAATTCCATAGAAGTAGTTACCTAACCAATGGATTTGGTAGCCTATTTGGGGAAAATATACTTATCCTAAAATTTTTTAGATGAGCAGAGTTGTCGTAATGGTTTCCTTTGTTAAACTCTAATTGGATGGCACTTTGTTCATAGACTCTCTTGGTGTGTGCTGAACATTCATCAAAGACCATAGATGTAACCGCCAAGAATTGTAAGAAAATTTTGATGGGAGGAGTGCTGAGTGCTAAAAAATGCTTAGGAATGGTTATATGGATATTTTGGTAGCATAAAATTATGTTTTCATCATACCTCAAGCTGTAGAAACAAGCCTCATTTTATAGAATTCTTACTAAGGCAAAAGGGGGGTGAGGTAGCAAATGGATATCAAGAGAGATAAGACCCTCTTTAAGGCTTGGTGGGTGGAATAAGGCTTCTCCTACAATACGTATTAGGTGGGAATGGGTGTGCTATTTCCCTTTCATACATAGGGATGTGGGAAAGGGGTTGTTATTTTATTAGAATGCTTTAAATTCCTTTAATAAAGGGTATGGGTGTTACAAAAAATTGGTGAGTGCATAGGGAGGTATGAGTGTTATGGGAGAGGAACGGTAGGTTTCTAGGAAGGTGTGAGTGTTACAAGACTCCCTTAATAGGGGTTATTTATATTTTGTTTTATTTATGTGTTATTGCCTAGGTTTTAGTGACCTAGGGTTTTATTCAACCTTAGGTTGACTAGGGATTTAGGAGGGGTGGTTGCATTACGATCAAGGGATTGGTGTAGGCAAGGGCTTAAGTGGTCCAAGGGGCTTATGTGGGGTGACTAATGTTTTTTGATCGAACAATTAGGTTTTTAATTTTGATCATCCAAGGGATAAGTATCTATATTATACCAAGGATGATGTGACATTTTAGGTGTGTACATTTATCCTTTTTTTATTGCATTTTGTGATAACATGATGCAGTGCAAAAATTGATGACACCATATTGGTAGTTGGTTTATGATGAGTATGGATCGATGAATGATTGACTATGATTGGTTGTGTTTTTTTTCATGCCATGATGATTGTTGAGAGAGGAGACACAAGATTATCCCAAGTCATGATCAATGTAATATGCTCCAATTGTGGAAGGGACACATGTCCTTGAAGCTTTTATTTTGATGAATTTTTTAAATTTGATTGATTTAGTAAGTAGACAAGCCAAGGGTAGGTGTCCTCATGATGATTTATTTGGTTTGTAAGTGGACTTAATTTGCCACCTTGATGAAGTTATTGTGTGAGTAACTATACAATTGTTGGCATCAAGTTTACCAAATTTTGATTTATTAGGTTTTGCTTTTTGTTTGTCCCAACAAATGAGGGCTTGTGATTGTCTTAGGCAAAGGTTCTTGGATGAATGCAATTCTAAAATTAAGTGTTTGAATATTGCTTATGCATAAATTTTTTTTTTTTAATTGTATGATATCTACCTGCTCAAACGGTGAGTTGATGGGTTAAGAATTTGTAGATGATGATGAATCACTTGATAAAATGGTATTTTACGATTGCATAGGAACTGAGAAAGATGAATTTTGGTGATTTGGAAGGTTTGTACATGCAAAAATTTTAAAATATATGGATGGGTATGTTTTTCAAAAAATGTATCTGTTTGTATATTTTCAAGGAAAATATACCTATCTATATGTTTTCTAGGAAAATGTACCCATTTGTATGTTTTGTAGGAAAATATACCTATTCTTATATTTCCTTAAAATGCACCTATAAAGGTGCAATTGGAGGGACGCACTCCTCATTTATGTCATGCATTTTTATAAAATTGCAAGGAGAGGAGCAAGGGAGAGTGATTTTAGGATGTAAAGTACTATCAAAGTGATAACTCAAGCAGATAATATGGTCTATGGTGATGTAGGAGCTAGTGTTGGAGGGTGTGTAGTGGTAGTAGATCTAGAATAGGATAATGTAAGTTGTGTGAAGTGGGTAGGGAATAAAATGAGTGGGGAGGTTGTATGTGTGTGTGCATATATGGGCATGTTTATTGATGCATTTTGCATTTTTTCTTGATTTTTATGATATTTTATCTATTTTTGGTAAAACAAATTGTTGATGCATGTGTTTGAGGTAAATGGGTTTTCAAAAATGTTATTTTTATGTAGAACATATGGATCTGTATGATTTATATGGATCATATAGATTTGTACGATATTGTTTTGTGGAATTTATAGAAAATGATTATATGTGAATTGATGTGACTATTTTTGTTGGTGTAGATCAAGGATTTGTGGCCACAACATTAGTTTTAACCATTGTTGGATAACTTGAAGGGGTTGTTGTAAAAGGAGGATCAGGAGTGGTTATGCAAGGTAATTTTGTACAATGTGGAGAGCATAGAGACCATGTGGTGCAACCATGCCTATATATCAGTGTTATGTGAGTGTTAGGATCTAAATAGGAATAACTTTTATTTTATAATAGGGGAGATGACCATTAACATAGAGGATATATATTAGATTTATAGAATTTCTATGGAGGGAGTGACTATGATGGCTGAGGGGGAGACAATAGAGAGATACTATACTAGTGAGGACCTTTGGTCTTAATTAGTGCATAGTGAGGATTCAAAATGGGGGTATTACTATAAGAGTGGGGAACTATCATGGTGACACACTTTAGGTATGGTTTTGATATATAGCTATGTATCGTTGTATATTTCAAGGGTGAGGTTCCCCTAGAACATGATTGGGATTGTGTCTGACATGGTAGAGTGCACTTTGCATGGGAACCTACTTTATTGGTGCATACCTACTGTGAGTTGCATGGTGTGTGAATGATAAAATGAACATCCTTGTGTGATATTTCATTAATACAACTATGAGAATGAGAGCATATAGATGTGATGAGGTCAACTGGACTATATTTTGAGGCACATATATTAATGGTTGTAGATGTACTGCATGCTCTGAGATGGTAGAGTGATATGGAGGAGTGTACAAGGAGGGACCATGAGTATAATATGATTTATTACTATGTAAAGTTTGGGAGCTTGAAATTTGGGGTGTCATATGGCATTCATATAGAGAGGCACCAATATAGAGGGAGGATGTAGTGGAGTTAGCCCAAGTAAGGCAAGGTAGGTGGGTGATTGGCTACTACCAGTATTAGATTGAGTTCTTTGCATTTAGTCATGTATAAAGGTAGTTTGTATTGTGATATGGTGTATCTAAACCACAAATAGTGATCTAGAGGATCGAGGGAGATCATGGGGTGTGGCCATAGGAGACCCCTTTAGATGTATCAGTAGATGAGCAATTGGTGTTATCAGATGTGTATGATTTATGGACCACTCTAGATAATGATGCCTGGTGGGTGACTCAAATATGGGAGCCTAGGGTAGGAGTGATTGATAGGTCTATTGATGTAGGTGTAGTGGTAGGGGTTGGTAGTTATAGAATAACGATAAGTTTTATTGGTGTAGATATAACAACAAGTGCTAGGGTGATGGGATAGTAGTAGGTGTTGATGGTGATGATGAAGGTGAGCCTTAGGAGGGGTCACCACTTAGGCAATGGGTGTGACATTTATGTGATAGTGGAGCAAGGCCCTTGGGAGGGATTAGGGAGAAGGTAGCTCCCAAGGATCAAGTAGAGTAGAGGATTTTTGGAATATGTAATGCAACATTGTGTAAATATTCTTAGACTAAAATATAAAGTCTAAATAATAATATTTGAATTCAAAAATAGTTCTATTTTATGTAAAAATATTCCCATCCAATTAATAAATAAAATAAGGGTGCTAGGAATATTTAATTTGTGGGAAAAAGTTATTTCCCATTTTCTGGAAAATATTAGAAAGTAACTAATCACTTTCTAATATTTGATAGATGCCACTTATCACACATCTCAAATATTAGATTGTGATAATATTAGAAAGTAACTAAGCACTTTCTAATATTTCATAGATGCCACTTGTCACACATCTCAAGATTATATTGTGATAAGATTAGATTGTGATAATATTTTGGGTCGTAGTAGAAAAACTTCTCTTTAAATATGGGTGTTGTCTACTACATATGAGCATATCTTATCATATTGACTTGTGTTGTAATATCATGTTGATGCATGTTGTTGCATAACATTGAAGCATTCTTGTATTGTTGAATCAAATGAGTAATATAGTGAGCTTCATAGTGGATGTTTCCCCTCTTCATTTGAAGTAAGGTTTTACCACTTAATATTGGTGTTGTGGGTTTTCCTATTTTTTGTGTGATTGATCTTGTGGAGAATTCTTCGATCTTGGGGAGAATTTGCTTGTCTCAAAAGGGTAGCACTAGATATTGGGGACTAAGAGGGTGATGATATGATTATGCAAGAGATGCTAGACTAGATGTATGAGGTCTATACCCTACATTATAGGACAAGAAATAAGAGGTAGATTTGATAGATCAAGAGGCTACATGGTCACTAGAGTGGATGGGATAGGTGGCTAAAAGGGATGTATTCAAAGAGGAGGTGGCTTAGCTTAGGGTGCAAGTGGATGAGTTGTAGAGAGATATGTAGCCACAATGGAGAGGGATGTGATGATGATGGGTAGATGAGATGTTGATAGGGAGATGGAATGACTGAGGGATAAGGTGTTTGAGCTGTATTAAGAAAAATATGTAGCTATGGTTGGTAGAGGGGATGTAGAGGGAGATATGGAGTGACTAAGGGTGCATGTGGTAGATTTATGGGGAGATTGAGATGCTATAACAAAAAAAAGATACAATTAAGGTGGCTATAGGAGAGGTGGAGAGAGATATAGAGAAACTTAGGGCATAGGTGGTCAAGCTATAGAGAAAGCATGATGCTATTATAGTAGAGAGATGTGGTTGAGGTGGTTAGAGGAGATGTAAATAATATGGAATTATTGAGAGCTTGGGTGGCTAAGCTACAACAATGGATAGATGATGATGTGATATATATAGAATGACTATGAGTGGAGGTGGAGCAACTTAGGGCATAAGGAGCTGAGTCAACTCTTTAGGATGAAATCACATAGTTGTAGTAGAGCATGGATGAGTATGGGAGATACTTTCTATGGGAGAAATTTTATTTTATGACATACATGGTGTCTTTGATTGCTAACATATTATCACTTCCATCACACTCAAGTTCTAGGTCACATCAAAGTCATAGGAGTACAATGTTAGTGACTCCAATAGTACCATGATTATAGGGCTAGGAGAATAAATTGCAAGAGGATTAGCCTTGATATAGAGAGTTGTGGATTCATAGAGGAGTGGTGATGAGGTACCTAGGTGATAAGAGGGGAGGGGTGAGACTCTCGATGGTCAACAGGATTAAGGTTATTTTTTGGTGTGGTCGATGTGCGATAATTTTTGTATATTATGTTTGTTGATTCTATAAATGTGCAGTATCATGTATATAGATATATGCATGATGTAGCCTATGGACTATTTTGATGATATATGTATGTGTGGTTAGTGGTATATATATGCATGTTGATTGATTGTGTTGCTTATTTTTTATTATGGTAGTGATTAAATGTATGATAGGTGATATAGATGTAATGTGATATTTGTCATTTATTAGATACTAAAGATGCTATGAATAAATTGTATGGTTGTGTAAATGCATATTGAAGCTTCTAATGTATATGTGTAATAAAATATTTTTGGATCTATGTATTTTATTTATACAATCATGTATGGTATAAGTAATCAATGATAAGTTAACAATCATGTTGACATATGAACATATAATGAGATAGAAAACATGCAATGTGTATGATGAATGTAGATCTAAGGATGAGTGTATGTAGGTGCTTATAGTGATGTGTGGATGATTGACCTAAGGATAATGCATGTGGATCTTGATGGTTTGCTAGTTGTGCAACTAGGGATGATGTGTGTTTATTCCTTTTGCTAAGGGTTTTTAGATGCTAGAAGGATTTCTAGGGAGTCAAACATATACGTTTAACCATGAAACTTATCTATTAGTGAAGTGATATCCTACTAAAATCTAGACCATCCCTAGTGAGTTTAAGCCTATCATGAACTATTGTGTGTGCAATGTTTATTTATCTATTTTTTTATAGGTTAAATTTAAATTAAAGTTGTTTTTTTATCAAGGGAACCAAAACCTGATTACAACAAGTCACCAGATTTTTTTTAAAAATCCCATGGGAAATATTGTAGGAAAGCCCAAGGATGGACTTTAGGAAAGGCTTGAGGAAAGCCTATAGGGCAGACCAAAGGAAAGTAGTCAATAAAAGAGTAAGGACCACCTTTAGGAAGGACACGAGGAAATCATGCCTAGAGAAAGAAAATGTAGAAAATCCAAAAATTGAAAATCCCACCTAGCGGGAAAGAGAAAATGTGGAAAAATTCAATGAAGGAACAATCCTTCCTAGTTTCAAATTTGAACAAACTAAAAGAAAATAAAAAGCACCATCCCATGCAAGGGAAACCAAAAACTAGGAAAGAGCAGCATCCCACATAGGAGAAAACTAGAATCTAGATGAACAAGCAACGATACTAGAAAACAAAAAAAAAGTGATGAAACCATATCCCTAACAGGCCTGGAAAGTGGATCAGTAAACTAAAGATATACATAGACCATGAGATCCTCTTGCATAGAGGAGATGAAACTATGAATATGCCAAACAAAGTAGAGAAAATAGTAGATACAAAAAAGTAGATCATGGTAAAGAGATGGGAAAGTTCCCAAGGAACCCAAAAGGAAGGAGCCACAAGGAAAAATAGTTGCAGGCGATAAGCATAGGTCATCCCAGACCAAGAATATGCAGTCAAAAAACCCTAGACAACCTTTAGCACCACCAACAAAAAAAATTAGGGAAAGAGATGAGGAATTCTAGCAGGAGCACATCAGCAAGCAAATCAAAAGCCCCAGAGCAAGACCATAAAAAAATATGAGAGCCCACCAAACCCACATCAATGAACCCAAAGAGTAGAGTCACAGTAGAAATCATAGGCCCAAGAGCAAGAGTTTATTTATCCATTTTTATTGATGTTGGACTAACTAATTATAAACTTAGCTAATGTGAGCTAGTCCATCCATGAGCATGTAGTGGTCTATACAAAATAAGGTTGCTAATATGACATACATGTTTCCACTTGTAAGGCATACTCCACTACTAGATATGCATCTATAGCCCCAATGGATGTTATCCCTATAATCCATCAATGTTGCTCCACTACAAACCAAGTCTCTATAGCCCTAATGGAGTCATCTAACATTCTTGAGGGTATCAAGGAGTTAAGTTGTTTGGTAGTGTTATTTTGTATTCTATTTTTTTTGTTGCATTCTTTTTTTTTTGTAGCTTGTCCTATTTAGATCCGTAGGGTTGTATCATGCAAATAATAAGATAATTAGGGCAAACCATTTATTAGGTTGCTATTATACTAAAGGATTTGTATTTACTATACTTAAAATTTGTTAAGTGATTATCATGTGTTTGGTTTTGTAGTATACAAAAATCATACACCTAAATAATTATATGAAATCAAATTGACAATATAATCATGTAACCATAAAATATCAAAACAAGAAATATAGAAAATGGTGTCCTTCTCATTAATATTAAAATATTCCTTCATAAGGTAGTTACAAATATATCCCTCTTAGGGATAGATACAAATTTGATATGATTTACAATAAAGAACCCAAAAGTAGGTGTATTTCACAGGATCTTTGCACCCTTAAAACAGATTTTGGGAGGAGGGTTTCTTATGACCTCTGCATGATGAGATAAAAAATGATGAATATCTGTGTTGAATAGCTCTTGTTAAGATATGAAACCTACACACAAGAACACTTACAAGATGTTAATAGCAAATGAGGAACCTCTCATGATAAGGTCCATTTCCATGATAAGAAACTAAAAGAAATATGATGAAAATGATAAAATGATGGATGAAAATTGAAAAACAATCAAACTACCATAACTATGAAACACAAAAAAAATAGATGTCACCGAGAGGTTATCATGGGATAAAGTAGTCAAGCCTGCTAACCATCACAAGGTATGATTATTGTGCCTACGAGCTGCTTTGGGTGAAGTGGTTGCTAAAAAGTGAACTATTTCTTCATGATCAATGCAAGAAATACCTGGATTAGTCTATTGAATTGATTGGTCAAGGGTTACACACTTGAAGCATGATTGAATTGCAAAAATTAGCACAAAATAAGGTAGTTTTATGGGAAAATGTTGTTGAATTTGGTCTTTTTAGACACCCAAAACATGTTATATCAATGAGACTACTCATATGGACACATTTTTAGGTCATGTGACTCACCTTGGACCTCTCCAAGACCCAGTAGTGGTTCTAACAACTCAATCAAGGCAACCTAATCCTATTTAGCCTTTTTTTTTTATGTCATTAGTGATGGCTATCATTGCCACTGATGCTTAGAGCAGTAATGGGATGGGCATACATTTCGATAGTGACCATGGTCATAGTTACATCTGTTGATAGCAATCAATTCTTTAATAGACTCGGGCTACCCAAGTTGAGAAAAATATATTACCAGCAATAGTTTCTTGAGCAATTGCACCCATGAAGCTTCCAAAAGCATCCATATAACTACCCCAACATAATATATTCTTGATCTTGGCTTCTTGGAGAATCTAGGATTCATATTCAGGAAGTCTATTTAATGCATCTCAAAATAAGAGAGAATTTTGGTTGTCTTCCCTAATGAAGTGCTACCAATTTACCTAGGAGAATTCATGAGAAATTACCATAGTGGAGCTCTATCGAACTGTGAAGTGATTTAATATCCCTTTGAGGTACAAAAAAGTACTACCTAATTATGCAATGACCTTTGAATATTCACCAATGGAGACCATCAAAGCTTGAGGATCAACCACCTTGTCATTATTCATTGATTTACCTATAATTTGAGCCCAATTTTATAATCAACTATGTCTTGAGACACGGCTGAACCTTGCACATGAATTCAATGGAGGAATTGATCATCATCAGGCCCAAAACATATATAATAGAGTCTCTATCATATTACCACTATTTTTTATAGTGGCTTGCAAGTGTCACCACCAACGTTGATAATGGCTAATAGAGCCCACTACTATGATCAACAATAGCCATGGGATGATGTATCTTTTCATTTGTTTTAAGTAGTATCTTAGTCATTAGATGCTTTCATTCGGTTTTCTAACATAGATTAGCAACATTACATTTTTTCTTTACATATTTTATTTCTTTTTATATGCATTTTATCACTTCTTTATGCATTTGCTTTACAATTTGTACTTATGGAGAAACTAGCCTCATCTTGAGAGGCCTCATATGCTATTGATATTTCTTGTAGTTTATTGTGTGTAAATTTTAAATCCTTTGTAGGAGCCAAGCATCACCAAGATTTCTTTTCTTGGCATTAAAAGCAGAGGTTCCAAGTAAACCCTCTATAATCAGAATAGTGGAAGAACAAAGACCTTGTGGAGTGCATCTTTTCCCTTTTGGGGCTTCATACTTTGTAATATTGTATCAAATTTGGTATCCCTAAGAGGGATGCATTGTAACTAAGATTCATTTTATTAATAAGAAGAGCACCCCATTTTGTTATCTTGTTATTTCAATGGTTACATAAATTTCATGTTTCAATTTATTTATAATATTGCAATAGATTAGATGTATAATTTTTGTAGCTTTACAAGTGGTGATCACATGCAGGATCCTCCTATTATTCGGTTGCTAACATAGTTTTTTATCTATTTTCTCATTATAGGTACCCCTACTCTAAATGACCACAACTAATAGTCACCACCACCATTAGCATCAGTGACCAACACCATCATCACCTTGATCATCAACAACCATGGGACAGGCATAGAAAATCTAGCTTGTAGCATTCTTCTTTGAATGAGGACTTAACTATAAGTGGTTCTCTCCCTATTTTCTATCGTATTTTCTCTAAAAAGGCAATTTATAAATTAATTATATAATATAGAGAAAATTTAGAAGTAATTTTTAAAAAATATCTTTGTTTCCTATCTGCCACTACTGGGAATAGTGGCCTCTACTGTTAGCTACCCCAAAATCTAGCGGCCATGATTCTGATCGACCCTATGCATAGCAACCACTATTTTTGACTACTTTTCATAGAGGTGACCATTGTTAAACCTAAGTGTTAGGGTTGCATGCTTGGAGCCTACTTAAAGGTTGATTCATTTTAGTTTGCATCTACATTTTTTGAATCTAAAACATATTTTACATGCATCATTTCTAAAATTTAAAACGTATTTTCATGCATGTGTAGTTGAAAAATCATGGTGTGTTATTTTATGCATATTTTCTTTTGTTTAAAGTAAAATGAACACACACACCTCACATTTTAAAGTTAACATCAGTTGATTTGGGCTCTCACATCCAACCAATTGATCAAGACCAATAGTGGATGTCATTACCACTTGGTTGGCTTACATATTGAGAGTTTTTCAAAATCTTTCATGACCAAGGCTGACTCTAAGAACCATCGAAGATTAGGAAAATAACATGTACTCTTCTTAAGAAGGTATATCACTATCATAAATGGATTGGGTGAGGATAATTAGGACCTGTATACCTCTATTGATTATGGGTTTCATCTCCATAGTCTTATGGGATTCACAATCCAAACTTCATCACCGGATATGTGTGTGTGGGTGTATAGGTGAAAACTTTTTAAAAAATTGAGAGTTACATCAAATATATTCAAACACATACGAGAAAGTGAAACCATATACAACACATCAAAAACACACAATCTAGTTCTTAGGAACACAAAGAAATCCTTAAAAGAGATAATCAGTTTGTCTATTTTGTGTGTTTCTTTATTGTTTATGTAATCAACATCAGATCCTACCATCCAATATGGAACCAACCCCTAAAAAAAAATCATAAAACATACAAATCAGAGCTAATTTTTTATTTTGTATCCAACAAATAAAAAATGATGCAAATCAAAGCTATAATGAATAAGTTATGTTAGTTTTATCATTACTCTATTTTGAATAATTTTTAAGCCAAATATAGGGAAAAACAACACTAAAACTATCATAAAAAGCCCTAAAAAAACCCAAAAATTTCCAAATTTATTTTTTTGTCTTAGTTAGACCCTTTTGTACCTCTCATAATATTTTTGAGGCCTAGCTCCACATTTTCTCAAAATTCCTTAGATTTATCATTTTTCCATGAGCCACGATTGGCCGAATATTCCAAAAATACAAATTTTGATTTGAAACACATTTTTTTGAGTCTTAGCTCATTGTGATCAACTCATCACACTAATAATTTTTATATATAACACCCATAGCCTTTTTGGAAGTCAAAATTTTCTTTAGTGTGGGTTTCCTTTATGGTTTTCTTAATCAACACATCATGAGCCAGAGAAGCAAAAAACTTATGGAGAGAACCTAAACACATATGATATTCTCCTAATTATCTTCTCATTCTTGTACAATGTCTTAATAGTCATCATGAATCTACTTCCTCACACAGGGTATCTACTCACCGAGGTGATAGGGTTGCCACACCCACAACAAGAATTGACATAGTTAAAATCCCTTGTAGTGATATGGGAAGCCATAGAATATACACAATAGATCAAACATATAGGCTACCTAGGCCTGATGTAAACCAAAGAGAGTTATTAATCCAATACCAATTGGAGGATTTACGTAAGGAGCGTGAGTGTCTAGAACATGATAATGAAGAAAAATAGAGAGTACACTGCCAATGTTTGTACGAACATCACCTGCATGAAGAGAGGATCTTTGAACAAAAGTTACATAAAGAAAAATCATGTAAGATAATTCATAATAGGCAACAACATGCTATGAGGCTCAATTAAATTGTGAAGCCATTGTCCCCTACTTCATATCCACCATCATTGGTGATTCCTCCTTATTCCCCTTTCACAACATCAGGATCTCTTAAGGAAGAAAATTCAAAGGGGCCAATCAAGAAAATTCGAAGAGGCCAATCAAGAAAATTTGAAGGGGCCAATCAAGAAAATTCCTCCACATATTTCCATCATAATAACACAATATATCATTATACCTAAGGATGAATATGAAACTACAGTGTTACAAATTGAAGTAGAACATCCAATACGAGTTGATGAGCCATTCACAACAAATCCAAGTGTCAAAATATTTTCCCATGAGTTTGTGGGAATGATAAATATCAATATAGAGAACCAAGTTTCTCTAGATAAATAAACATAATTAGTAGCCCCATAAAACATTGCTACAACATCATGAGGGCTAACACCCTTGGAACTAGTCACACTTAGTTCATTTCTCACAACACCCTCACAAGTACTCCAAAGTGGGGGTACTTCACCTGTCACAACTAAAAACTCCAAAGTAAAACAAGAGTATGTGGATACATAGGATTAGTATGATACATCCACATCACCGTAGATGATGGATACATATGTTTCCCATCTACCTAAAGGTCCTTTTGCACCCACACCCCTCACACCTATCGATTAGTAGTTTCCATTTAGATCAATCAACAATGATACAATCCACACCACCATTAGTATTGTAGCATATTCTTTATCATCTAGATAAGATAGAGATGCAAATGGGTCACAAAATGAGCCTTTGCAACAACTCATGTACCATCTCATGAACATTGAGCTATAGAAGTAAATCACCTCTAAAATAAAACTACTTTCTATACATATGAAATGCCTCAACAAGAGCAAGCATAAAGTTGACCACACTAACTACCTCATATTTATACATATTTGGCCAAACCTATGACATCGATTTTCAATTGATTATGTGAAGAGAAGATCATTTCTTTGCTTGAGGTTCACTCTTTAGATCCAAATCATCACAAACACAAATAATATAGAGAGGATTTGCATTGTTTCCACCATCGCCTAGATGACCATGATATTAAATCATGTAATACTTTCAAGACAATAATATAAAATAGTCTTGAGAAGAATCAAATTCGCATTGATGCCCTTCTCGATACCAAATATTATAAAGTGATCATAATTAAAGGTAATTCACCTACACCAAAAAACCAAGGAGGTTCACCTAAGAAAATTATTGATACACCTGTATCTCAGCCACCGCATCAAAGTCTCAACGTCCTCTTCCTTGCCAAAAATGTAATCAATGTATTTGGATGCCTTTAACTGAATCCATGTACACCATCATTCATAAGCTGTAAGAAATGAAGACACTTATATTTATATATATAACCCCATATAACCCATATAGGCCTAGGTCTAAATATTACAGGTAGGATCATGCTTACCTTTATCATCAAATGATATGTCATGATATTAACGATTTTCATATCTTCAGACATGTAGTCTAGGACCTTATCGATACAAAGACCATATTTGTATATGGGTCATTGACATTATCCCATTAGGACACTAAAATCTTACAAATTTCTATGCCCCAATAAGGGAGTCAATTTCCATCACTCTTCCTAAGTAGGCTAATTACATTGTAGTGAACGACATGCACAATGGGGGTCTTCAAGGTAGCACACCTTCCCCACCATCTACATCACAACCAATGAAGCAAAATGAGAACTCTGAAGGTATCACATCTTCCTTGATTTCATTAAGTGGTACATACACTAGGGGTAAATAAGGTATCACACCTCATCCCTAAAAATCATCAAAAATAAATAAAAAATAAAAAAATAACAAAATCCAAAAACAATTCAAAACATCAAAAACACAAAAATGTTTACATTTTGCATTTTAGTATATGCATTCATTAGTTGCATTGCATTAGGTATTTTCATCCACTGCACTTGCACTTGCATAGGTCATGTTTACATTCTTACGGATGACACCATGTTTGTATGCCAATCATGCATCTCTTCATCATCATCATTCATACTTGTTGTGAGTAAATATGTTTTTCAACACAACTTATGAGTTGCTATCAGATTTATACTAGGGTTTTTTTGTCATTCAACCACCCGTAGTTGTATTTTTATATTTTTTAGAAAGCTATCTTGGATTTCAAAGATGAGATCTATTTTTGTTAGTACATTGCATATCTCAAAATACCATCACAATTTAAACATTAATAATTCTAGTTTGAAAAAGGAAGGATGGCACTACAAAGTGGTCCTAGTCACCTTAAGTGAAAGGTTTATTTTTCTCATATTATCATGTGCATTGTCTAGAGTGTTTATTATTGGAAAAGGACAAGCTCCCCCTACCCAAATAAATCCCTTTATTTTTACACAAAATGAGCAAAATTCCCAAAGTAAAGAAAAATAAATAGTGGTTTTCATCACTAAGCAAATGCCTTCCTCCCAAAAAACAAAGTGTAAAATAAATAGTGATTGTCATCACTAATAATGAGAAAGTATCCCAAATAATGAAAAGAAAAGAAGGGATTAAAAATATTGAATCCCTGGAATATTCAATGTTCAAACTCCATGGGGTGATCTCTATTACAACAATGGGTTGAATGAAATTTGCCCAGTAAGGGGGTATCTTTACACGTGGTAATATATCAGTCACATTAGCGAACTTATTTTGGACAAACCAATGTCAACTATGGATGAGATAGCTTTAGTAGGCTTGTATTACCTAGTAGTATTGTTGGCAATTTTGGGTTTGAGATCCTAGCTTCTTGTCTATGAGTTGTCATTGATGTCAAAAGGAACTGACATTAATGTCAAGAGGATTTATTGGCTTCAAAGGTTGAAGATTCCAAAGAATATTTTCTAGAAGATTTCAGAGAGATTCCATGTGGCAGATGAAAAGGTTTTTATCAAAACCATGGCAGGTTTAAGGGTTTTTATTAAAACCGGTGGATGCATTAAGGGTTTTTCTCAAAACCACTCTCAACTTAATGCAAAGGTTGGAGACACTTATTAATTAAATAACTTAATTAATAAAACCTTTTTAAGGTTTTTTAATTAATTATTTATTTGATTTAGTGATTAAATTATTTTAATAATTTAATGGGTTCTCCACCTAAGGTCTAAGGTCTAAAAGACCTTTGATTATTTTTTAAATAATCAAAAGGGTTTCATAAACCCTAAAGTTGTTTCGAAGGTGCCAAAATAATATTAATTCGAAAATTTTGAATTATCCTCCCGTCGACGTCGTGCATAGCATGGAAGTTTGGCTATATAAGCCATAACCTATAGTCCAAAGCAATGGTGTGAAAGAAATTTGAATTGCGCAAAGGTTGGGAAGTAAAAGCTACGGCTATCATTTTTTTGCCACGTTTATCCGCCGCCAAAGGGTTAAGGAGAAGGAGACTCTTGCTAGCCTTCAAGCTAGCGTCGTTGGCCTAGTGGCAATGACTGTTCTGCGAAGGCGCTTGAAGGGAGGTCAAGCGTTCGACTCCCGCCGTGGAGTGTGAGAAGAGTTTTTGCGCTCCGATTTTTTTGGAGGCACTGTTGACCCGCGATTTTTGGAAGCATTTTTTTTGGTAAGGTTTTTTAAATAAAATCTGCATTTTGTTAAAGAAGAAGTGGTTGGGCAGATTTATTTAAAATTATTTTTAAGGTTAAATGCTTCTTTGGAGATATAAGGTTGATAGTGTGTGGTTGAGATTTTTGGCTTGATTGTTGAGTGAGATTTGCTTAGAAGCTATTATTCCTTGAGCATGGTTTAATTAATTTGGAGAAATAAGGTGTAAAAGGATATATTGTTTGTATGCTTTATATTTTTTGGTAGTTGACTTCTAAGGATTGGAGTCATAAGGTGTTTTATGGAATAAATATTTTTGTGGTTACTTTTATGATCTAACCCTAACTTGGTGGCAAAGTTGAGGGTGGTGTTGGTAACTGGTTGAAGAACTATTCTCTTCTTCCTCAAACAAAGGTATGGGCAACTTCTTCCATGTATATTGTTGATGGTGTATTTTCTGAAATTGAGTTTGGAGTGAAAAGGTTGTCTACTAGGTATTCTTGTTGGTGTAAATCCCATTTTCTGGATATTGAAGATTGTTTATGCATTAAAATCATTGATGAGTTTTTTGGGTGAATGCATAATTCTGG
Organism: Wollemia nobilis; assembly: GCA_028583015.1. NCBI lineage: Eukaryota > Viridiplantae > Streptophyta > Pinopsida > Araucariales > Araucariaceae > Wollemia > Wollemia nobilis. The sequence continues at coordinate 3,866,969 of JAQPPZ010002979.1, forward strand.
TTGAGGAAGAGGAAGCATTTTTGCACTAGGGTTTATGTTAGTAAGTCTTGCTACTTGCATTGAGTTGGTGAAACCCTTAGTTGGCTGTTTTGAGATTGATGGTTGAGTTGCTTCCATAGAGGTTGTTTTGATCAAGTTAATGCTTTACTTGATACATGATTTGGGCTTACTCCATTGAGATTGATTTGAGCAAGTTATTCTTTGCATTGGTGATTTATGTTGGTGGTTGTTTTGTTCAAATACCTTTGGAGGGAAAAGGATGTCTACTAGTTTCCTTTTCATGTAGTGATTGGTTGAATGCTTCAAGGTTAATGTTGAGTTGAATGATGTTGGTTAAACCTTGTCTATAAGCATTGTTGTTAAAGCCCTAATTGGTTGAGAAAAGATATTGGTTGTGGAAAGAACATGAGTATCATTGTTATATGAGATATTGCATGGTTGGCAATTGTTGGGTTGTGTTTCATGTTCTTGAGAAAAGCATACTACATCTATCTTATTCTTTTGAGATTGAGATTGAGTTGAGATTGAGATTGGGAGTTAAGTATAGAACATATTGAGTCTCTAACAATTCTCTTTATGTTTCTATGAGATTTGAGATTGATATTGGGAGTTAAGTATAGAACATATTGAGTCTCTAACAATTCTCTTTATGCTTCTATGAGGTTGATGAATCACATTGGGTCTCTAACAATTCTCTTTGTGGGTTCATGCTAAGCAAGTTTTTCTTGATGAACTTGTGAGCTGATTTGGACAGGTTCTAGTGAAGACTTGTGAGCTGATTTGGACAGGTTCTAGTGAGGACTTGTGAGCTGATTTGGACAGGTTCTAGTGAGGACTTGTGAGCTGATTTGGACAGGTTCTAGTGAGGACTTGTGAGCTGATTTGGACAAGTTCTAGGGAGGACTTGTGAGCTGATTTGGACAGGTCCTAGCAGAGGACTTGAGGACAGAGTTGAAGTGGTTCTTTGAGAAGAACCTAAGGACAGTTTTGACAAGTCTTTGAGAAGGCTTGTGTGCAGCAGAGATTGATTTGTTCAAGCTTTATGAGTTGAGCTTGGGACAGATCTGACAGAGTGAGGAAGACTTGTGCTGGACCGACTGACTATGTTTAGTACAAGTTGATGAGTTGTTATGGAGGTGATCAATGAGGACAGAGGTCTCTTGAGGCTGAGCATTGAGGACAGGAGGTCTTCTATGGAAAGGAGTTCCACGTGCTAGCGGAATAAGAGGTAGGTGATCTTCTGAAGTATCATTTCCAGAGCGAGGGAAGGATTCTCCTTTGGGAAGGCTCATAAATTCTAGAGGGAAGGATTCTCCTTTGGGTAGGAGGCTCATAAATTCGTGAGGAGGGGAAGGATTCTCCTTTGAGGAGGCTCATAAATTCGTGAGGAGGGGAAGGATTCTCCTTTGGGCAGAGGCTCATAAATACTTGAGTAGGGGAAGGTTTCTCCTTTGGGCTGAGGCTCATAAACATTGTAATTGGGAAGGATTCCCAAAGAACTTTGAGAAAGATTTTTAGAGAAAATTTTTGTGGATGTAGCCCATGTTGGGTGAACCACGTTAAAATTGGTGTCTCATTGTGTGTTGCTTTATGCATTGCTTTGATATTGCTATTGGTTCATTGCTTTGCGAAGTTGAAGTTAAATAGAGAAAGTAAAAAGAGGTCTTATACTGTTCACCCCCCTCTCAGTATAAGCTTGTGTTCTTCAATTGGTATCAGAGCGGGTTCCTTCAAAAATTTTAACAACTTGAAGGAAAATATTGTAAAGAACACAATGGAATCTACAAGTGGTAATGCAACACCTATTCTTGATGGGGCAGATTTTGGGCTTTGGAGTGCTAGGATGAAGGTTCATCTTATGGCTCTTGGAAATGAAGTTTGGGAAGTGATTGAGGATGAGTATACCATTCCTGAGCATGGTCCTTCTACTAAGGAAGAGAGGCTCCTACATCATAGCAATTCAAAGGCAATGAATGCAATCCTGAAGGGTTTACAGAAGGCAGATCTTACCAAGGTGATTCACTGCAAGACAACTAGTGAAATGTGGAAACAGTTGAAGGTGGTTCATACAGGTGATGCAAATGTCCGAAAGGCCAAGTTGAGACACTTCAAAGGTATGTTTGAACAACTCAAGATGAATTATGAAGAAAATATTAGTGACTATATGCTTCGTATGGATGAGATTGTTAACTCTATGAAGGAACTAGGTCTTGAGCTTGCTGAAAATGATATTTGTGATAAGATTTTGAGGTCTCTTCCAAATAGATTTAGTGAAAATATTTTTGCTATTGAGGAAGCTAAGGATTTGGATAAGTTGAAAAAGGATGAGCTTCATAGTATACTTGCAGCATTTGAGTTGAGAACTCAAGTGAAGGTTGATGTTAAGAAGGAGGCAGCTTTCAAGGCTACCAAGAAATCCAAGGGTAAAGAGCTTCAAGATAGTGATGAGTCTTCTAGTGATGAAGAGGCATATTACAACAAGAAGGGCAAGTTCTCAAGAAAGCACAAAGGTATGAAATATGTCAAGTGTTTCAATTGTGGAAAGTTTGGTCATTATGCTACTAACTGTATTACTGCCAAGGATGAAAGTGATGAAGATAAACAGGATTATAAGAGCAAGGATTCTGAAAGGCACAGGCATCAAAGGAAGAATAAATATGAGCAAAGCAATCAAGGAAAGAGGTACTCTCACAAACACAAGAAAATTTTCTACCTAGACAAGGCAAGTAAGTGTTCTAGTAGTGATAGTGAAAGTTCTTCAAGTGATGTTGGAAATGAGATGTTGTTCCTAACAGAAAAAGAAGAAGAAAAGAAACATAGATTTGTCCTTATGAAATGTTTTAGATGTGGAAATTTTGGACATCTTGAGGATGATTGCACAAATGATGGATTGATTTCTAGTTATACTATGTATGAGGATGCTTCAGAAAATTGTAAGGAAGATCTTTGTATGGCTTTAGAAAAGGGTAGCACCTCTAGTGATAAGAAATCTGAAAAAGTCATTGATGTTTCAAAAGGCAAACAAATAGAGGAAGTTATAGAGGATGGTGAAGTAGATCTTGAAGCTGAACTTGTTAGTGCTCTTAGTGCTTTGAAAAAGGAAAGAAAGAAGAATGCTAGACTCAATGATAAATTGGATGAATGTTGTATTGAGAGAGATGAGCTTATAGAAAGTCTTGACTTCTCTATAGCTAAGACACAGAAACTTAAGGATAAGTTAGAGTCTAAGGTTCTTGAGTGTAGAGAGTTGGAACAGAAAGTGGCTTCCTTGAAAGAGGAAACTAAAGAGTACAAGGAGAAGCTTTACAGGTTTGAAGATAGCACCAAAAAGGTAAAGTCAATCATCAAAGATCAAAGAAGGACAATAGATAAAACAGGTCTTGGTTTTGGTAAGAAACACATGGAACAGGTTGGCGACTCTACTGGGGAATCTAGTAAGAGATTCCGAAAGGAAGAGAGTTCTGATGAGGAAAGTACTTCAGAAAAAGAGTCCTTGAGTGATAGATGCACAGAATCAGAAAAAAGGAATCAAAAAAAGGGGAGAAAGTTTACAAGACCTAAGAGGTCAAATCAAGGAAAGTTTAATGGCAGATGTTTTGCTTGTCACAAGTTTGGTCACATGGCTTCACATTGCATGACTCAAGTGAGGAAGGTAAATGACAGATTCAGAGGTGGTAATTTCTTTCAAGGGTATTGCTACTCTTGTAAACAGTTTGGGCACAAGGCTATTTATTGCAAGGCTAATAACAGGAACAGGGTTGGTCAGAACAGATGGAGTCAAAGATCAGGTATGCCTCAAAGAAATAACATTGTTAGTTGTTATAAGTGCAACAATGAAGGTCACATAGCTAGACAGTGTAGAGCTGAAATTCCAAGGTACAAGAACAGGAACATGGGTATGAACAGGCACAAGAATCAAGACATGGATAAGAACAGGAATGATAACAAGAACAACAATAGTGACATGAACAAGAACAGGAATATGGACAAGGAGAACAAGAGAAGACATGGTAAGGCAGCTATAGACACTGATGAAGATCAGTGCCTAATGGGAGTTTTACTCCCACCCCAAAATTAATCACCTCAACAGGAGGTGGGGGAGGGACTAAGCTAAGAGGCTCATTCTTAGTCCCAAGCCCCAAAGGTGACCCTTTGCCATTGATGACAAAGGGGGAGAGATATGAGTAAGGGGGAGAGCCTCAAGTAGGGGGAGCTGATTTCTATACAACAGTTTTGAGTTTCAGTGTTGTTGAGAAGCATGGTTTGCCATCAATGACAAAGGGGGAGATTGTTGGCAATTTTGGGTTTGAGATCCTAGCTTCTTGTCTATGAGTTGTCATTGATGTCAAAAGGAACTGGCATTAATGTCAAGAGGATTTATTGGCTTCAAAGGTTGAAGATTCCAAAGAATATTTTCTAGAAGATTTCGGAGAGATTCCATGTGGCAGATGAAAAGGTTTTTATCAAAACCATGGCAGGTTTAAGGGTTTTTATTAAAACCAGGTGGATGCATTAAGGGTTTTTCTCAAAACCACTCTCAACTTAATGCAAAGGCTGGAGACACTTATTAATTAAATAACTTAATTAATAAAACCTTTTTAAGGTTTTTTAATTAATTATTTATTTGATTTAGTGATTAAATTATTTTAATAATTTAATGGGTTCTCCACCTAAGGTCTAAGGTCTAAAAGACCTTTGATTATTTTTTAAATAATCAAAAGGGTTTCATAAACCCTAAAGTTGTTTCGAAGGTGCCAAAATAATATTAATTCAAAAAGTTTGAATTATCCTCCCGTCGACGTCGTGCATAGCATGGAAGTTTGGCTATATAAGCCATAACCTATAGTCCAAAGCAATGGTGTGAAAGAAATTCGAATTGCGCAAAAGTTGGGAAGTAAAAGCTACGGCTATCATTTTTTTGCCACGTTTATCCACCGCCAAAGGGTTAAGGAGAAGGAGACTCTTGCTAGCCTTCAAGCTAGCATCGTTGGCCTAGTGGCAACGACTGTTCTACGAAGGCGCTTGAAGGGAGGTCAAGCGTTCGACTCCCGCCGTGGAGTGTGAGAAGAGTTTTTGCGCTCCAATTTTTTCGGAGGCACTGTTGACCCACGATTTTTCGGAAGCATTTTTTTTGGTAAGGTTTTTTAAATAAAATCTGCATTTTGTTAAAGAAGAAGTGGTTGGGCAGATTTATTTAAAATTATTTTTAAGGTTAAATGCTTCTTTGGAGATATAAGGTTGATAGTGTGTGGTTGAGATTTTTGGCTTGATTGTTGAGTGAGATTTGCTTAGAAGCTATTATTCCTTGAGCATGGTTTAATTAATTTGGAGAAATAAGGTGTAAAAGGATATATTGTTTGTATGCTTTATATTTTTTGGTAGTTGACTTCTAAGGATTGGAGTCATAAGGTGTTTTATGGAATAAATATTTTTGTGGTTACTTTTATGATCTAACCCTAACTTGGTGGCAAAGTTGAGGGTGGTGTTGGTAACTAAGTTGAAGAACTATTCTCTTCTTCCTCAAACAAAGGTATGGGCAACTTCTTCCATGTATATTGTTGATGGTGTATTTTCTGAAATTGAGTTTGGAGTGAAAAGGTTGTCTACTAGGTATTCTTGTTGGTGTAAATCCCATTTTCTGGATATTGAAGATTGTTTATGCATTAAAATCATTGATGAGTTTTTTGGGTGAATGCATAATTCTGGTTGAGGAAGAGGAAGCATTTTTGCACTAGGGTTTATGTTAGTAAGTCTTGCTACTTGCATTGAGATGGTGAAACCCTTAGTTGGCTATTTTGAGATTGATGGTTGAGTTGCTTCCATAGAGGTTGTTTTGATCAAGTTAATGCTTTACTTGATACATGATTTGGGCTTACTCCATTGAGATTGATTTGAGCAAGTTATTCTTTGCATTGGTGATTTATGTTGGTGGTTGTTTTGTTCAAATACCTTTGGAGGGAAAAGGATGTCTACTAGTTTCCTTTTCATGTAGTGATTGGTTGAATGCTTCAAGGTTAATGTTGAGTTGAATGATGTTGGTTAAACCTTGTCTATAAGCATTGTTGTTAAAGCCCTAATTGGTTGAGAAAAGATATTGGTTGTGGAAAGAACATGAGTATCATTGTTATATGAGATATTGCATGGTTGGCAATTGTTGGGTTGTGTTTCATGTTCTTGAGAAAAGCATACTACATCTATCTTATTCTTTTGAGATTGAGATTGAGTTGAGATTGAGATTGGGAGTTAAGTATAGAACATATTGAGTCTCTAACAATTCTCTTTATGTTTCTATGAGATTTGAGATTGATATTGGGAGTTAAGTATAGAACATATTGAGTCTCTAACAATTCTCTTTATGCTTCTATGAGGTTGATGAATCACATTGGGTCTCTAACAATTCTCTTTGTGGGTTCATGCTAAGCAAGTTTTTCTTGATGAACTTGTGAGCTGATTTGGACAGTTCTAGTGAAGACTTGTGAGCTGATTTGGACAGGTTCTAGTGAGGACTTGTGAGCTGATTTGGACAGGTTCTAGTGAGGACTTGTGAGCTGATTTGGACAGGTTCTAGTGAGGACTTGTGAGCTGATTTAGTTCTAGTGAGGACTTGTGAGCTGATTTGGACAAGTTCTAGGGAGGACTTGTGAGCTGATTTGGACAGGTCCTAGCAGAGGACTTGAGGACAGAGTTGAAGTGGTTCTTTGAGAAGAACCTGAGGACAATTTTGACAAGTCTTTGAGAAGGCTTGTGTGCAGCAGAGATTGATTTGTTCAAGCTTTATGAGTTGAGCTTGGGACAGATCTGATAGAGTGAGGAAGACTTGTGTTGGACCGATTGACTATGTTTAGTACAGGTTGATGAGTTGCTATGGAGGTGATCAGTGAGGACAGAGGTCTCTTGAGGCTGAGCATTGAGGACAGGAGGTCTTCTATGGAAAGGAGTTCCACGTGCTAGCGGAATAAGAGGTAGGTGATCTTCTGAAGTATCATTTCTAGAGCTAGGGAAGGATTCTCCTTTGGGAGGCTCATAAAATTAGGAGGGGAAGGATTCTCCTTTGGGCAGGAGGCTCATAAATTCATGAGGAGGGGAAGGATTCTCCTTTGGGTAGGAGGCTCATAAATTCGTGAGGAGGGGAAGGATTCTCCTTTGGGTAGAGGCTCATAAATACTTGAGTAGGGGAAGGTTTCTCCTTTGGGCTGAGGCTCATAAACATTGTAATTGGGAAGGATTCCCAAAGAACTTTGAGAAAGCTTTTTAGAGAAAATTTTTGTGGATGTAGCCCATGTTGGGTGAACCACGTTAAAATTGGTGTCTCATTGTGTGTTGCTTTATGCATTGCTTTGATATTGCTATTGGTTCATTGCTTTGCGAAGTTGAAGTTAAATAGAGAAAGTAAAAAGAGGTCTTATACTGTTCACCCCCCCTCTCAGTATAAGCTTGTGTTCTTCAAGTATATTCTAACTATGTCCAAATATAATATCATGATGACCATATGGTGATCCTCATTATAGCAATGGGTTGAATGAAACCCATCTGGAAATGAGGTAGTCTTATGACTCATCTAATATATTCACTTTGCACACATCGAGACAGTGAATATTCTGGTCTTCTTAATAGGCTTATATCTTTTAGGAGTCTTGTGTAGTCAGTATACAACTTTTTATTAGTTAAATAGGGTGTTTGAGTCTCATGGAAAACCTTAAAAATTCCCTTATAGTAACAAATCATATCAACAAATAATGCATAATTTTCCTTATGAATTTTTGTTTAGTAAGGGATGTTCATGAAATAGGATAGATACCAAATGGATATCAGTAATGATATTTAGATGGCCACTGACTATTTTGTGCATATCTTTTAATTTACAAAACCTTATAGGGAAAACCCATACATCTCACATTATCTTATCTCACATATGGAAACATAAAATTATTAATTATTATGATAAAAGTTATCATTTTCATTTATGATTTTCATACATTTTGTGGTGTCTTCCATTAGTTTGTTACACATATTAGATTCATTTCTTATATTTTACGTGATTAAATTATACATGTTCATTTATATTAGACTATCTACATGAAATTAATGCATTCATAAAGCATCACACATAAAACATCTAGTGGTTGAAAACCTCAAAATTAAAATCACACAAATATTTGCACACATCAACTAGGGCATTATCAGTATCATTCTTCCTCCAATAAATAATCAAATAATCAAGCAATATTGGGTAGATTAGGATAGCACACCTTCCCAATCAAGGGTCTAATTCAATCTAATAAACCAAATCAATTGCTAGATTTCCAAAAGGTTGATCCCTTTGCCTTGCATAATCATAATAAACTACTTGGTTTCCAAAAGGTTGAGCCCTTTGCCTTGCATATCATCAATGAATTTCTAGGTTTCCAAAATGTTAAACCCTTTGCATTGCATATAATTATAATCAATGACCTGGTTCCAAATATTGTGCCCTTTGCCTTGCTATCTCCATCCCAAAAAGTTCCAAAGAAGCCCAGTTTCCTTTAGTCAACCCCAAAATGCTCCAAAGAAGTCTAGTTTCCTTTGGTCAATCCCAAAAGGATCCAAAGAAGCCCAATTTCCTTTGGTCAAATCCTAAAAATCTTCAAAGAAGCCCAAATACCTTTTGTCAAATCCCAAAAGGCTCCAAATAAGCCTAGTTTCCTTTGCTCAATTTCAAAAAGCTCCAAAGAAGCCTAGTTTCCTTTGCTCAATCCTAAAAGACCCCAAAGAAGCCTAGTTTCCTTTGGTCAATCCTAAAAGACATAAAAGAAGCCCAATTTCCTTTGGTAAAATCCCAAAATATTCCAAAGAAGCCTAGTTTCCTTTGGTGAATCCCAAAAGGCTCCAAAGAAGCCCAGTTTCCTTTGGTCAAATCCCAAAAGGCTCCAAAGAAGCCCAGTTTCCTTTGGTCAATCCTAAAATACTCCAAAGAAGCCTAGTTTCCTTTGGTCAATCCCAAAAGGCTCCAAAGAAGCCTAGTTTCCTTTGGTCAAATCCCAAAATGTTCCAAAGAAGCCTAGTTTCCTTTGGTCAATCCTAAAATGCTCCAAAGAAGCCCAATTTCCTTTGGTCAAATCCCCAAAAAACAAATCTAGCCAGATTCGACCACTAACATCGATAGCGGTTATGATATTTGCAAATATTTGTTGTTGTCTTTGATGGTGATCAAGAAATAATCATAAATGCACCCATTTTATCACCATAAGAAATTTCATAGTGGACATTACTACTTATATACTAGTCCATAATCATCATAAATCCCAAAAATTACAAAAAAAATAAAAATAAAACAAAATTTCAAGTGCACCTCATATCCATTTATTTACTCTATACACTTGGAAGTTGTAGTGACTTGCACTCTATGATATATAGAAATATGAGTAAATTACCATAAGGCCATTTAAACCAAATTATTTATTGATTAATTGAATTTTTTTCACTTCAATCTCCAAGAAATCCATTATGATCGAAATACTCCATGGGAACCATGTGTACATTTCATTCTTCTATGAAATTTCATAAAATCATCGAACATAGTGATTCATCATATGCTTAAACTAAATTGCTATCATCTTGATTTTCTAAAAAAGCTATTGTATCCAGAGTGATCCATGGGATAGAGATGTACAATTAATATTAATGGTTGAAATCACAAATTTAATAGGACCTACCTTAAAGCAACAATAATCATCTTGAACTATCTAAATCAGTCATCTTGGTCAAGCGACTCATCGCTTTCATCACTGGTCATTTTCCTCATTGACTTGTCACTTGAGGGGGTAGTCATAATTATAATATTCATAATCAAAATCAACAACTAAACACTTAATCATGATAAATGTGTTCATACACAAATCATTGACAAACATAATCATGCCCTTACTTGGTGCAGAAAACAAGCAAATTAGTTAAAAAAATGCATGGCATTTTAAAGTATGAAGGTAGGTCCTTACCTCTTGATGACTGAAAATGTCCAATATCAAGTAGAACTAAGGTGAAAGGTTGTACATGAACCAAGTTATTTAACTTTATTTGAAGAAATGATTCAGAGATACATACCCTTTACATGATTGGGGCATCTAAAGTTAATAAGATCAATGAAAATCAATCAACCTGTAATATGGATTTAGGTTGTCTATTTTTGTTGTGTTGTGTTTTCCCATAATGCATCCCAAAAAGGGGTATCTGTAGACATCTAAAACATTTAATTTTGAGGAGACTACTCATATGCACATATTTGTAGGCCATGTGACTCATCTTGGACCTTTCCAAGACCTAGCAATGGTTCAAACTACTTAATCAAGGTAGCCGAGTCCTATTCAACCTTCATTGTTGATGTCATAAGTAGTGGCTATCATTTCCACTGACACTTAGAGTGGTCATAGGCTGGATACACTTATTGATAGTTTTCATGACCATAGTCACATTTTTTGATAGCGATCGAGTCTATAACAAACTCGGGCTACCTGAGCTGAGCAAAATCTATTACCAACAACCATTTCTTGAGTAGTTACACCTATGAAGCTTCCAAAAGCATCCAAACAACTACCCTAGCATAAAAAATATTGATCTTGGCTTCCTGAAGAAGCTAGGATTTAGATTCAGGAAGTATATTTAAAGCATCCCAAAACAAGAGAGAAGTTTGGTTGTCTTCCCTAATGAAGTGTTGCCAATTTACGTGGGAGAATTCATGAGCAATTGCCATAGTGAAGCCCTACTAAACTGATAAGTGATTTAATATCCCTTTGAGGTGTAATGAAGTGTTGTCCATTTGTGTAATTATATATGCATATTCAAAAATGAAGATCATCAAAGCTTGAGAATTAGCCACCTTGCCATTCTTCACTAATTTACCTGCAATTCAAGCCCAATTTCATAATTAGCTGTCTTGAGACATGACTGACCCTTGCACATCAATTCAATGGAGTAATTGATCATCATTAGACCCAAAAAATAGAGAAAAAAGTATCTATCCCATGATCACTATTTTCAACAATGACCCAAAAATACCAACATCGACGTTGATAGTGATGCAGGACTGAGATTACACGTAGAAAAACCAGGAGAATTTCATTCAATGCTCTTAAAATCCGAATTACAGAAGTTACAAAATGGCCAACCCCTTTACAATGCATGAGCCGCTTCTTATATCGGACCCGACCCCCTTCGGACATCATTACACAGACTGCGGAGTTTGTTTGTAACCGCCCACACGAATGTTCTATCGTCGCCTGCATATTGCTGCCAGGTGCCTCGAATCATCATGGCATGGAATGGCGGAGTGCTCTGCAGCCACCTGTCCATCGACCCTCTGAATCATCATTCCCAGGAGTGCTCTGTAGACACCTGTATTTTGCTGCCACGTGCCCTTCTGCACCGACCTCTGCAGCCGCCTGCCCGTGTGGAGTCGTGAACGACCTGTCGCGATATCGTGACATTTCTGCTTCCTTGCTCTCTCTCTCCTCTTCGGTCACGATATCGCGACGTTTTGGCGTTCGGCCTCTATTCTCTCCTTCGGGCCACGAATTCGTGACATGTCACGAAATCGCGACGTCTTTGCCTTCCGCACTTGTCTTTTGCCTTCGGGTCGCGATACCGTGACATGTCACGAAATCGCGACGTCTTTGCCTTCCGCACTTGTCTTCTGCCTTCGGGTCACAATTTCATGACAATTGCTCCCCTTGGTGCTTCTTTTCAAAATGTGTCATGATTTCGTGATAGTTGTTCCCCTTGGCGCTTCTTTTCAAAATGTGTCACGAAATCGTGACAACTGCTCCCCTTGGCGCTTCTTTTCAAAATGTGTCACGATATCGACGAACTCTCCCCTTGGCGCTTCTTCTCAAAATGTGTCACGATTTCGACGACACTCTCCCCTTGGCGCTTCTTTTCAAAATGTGTCACGATTTCGATGACAGCTACTCCCCTTGGCGCTTCTTTTCAAAATGTGTCATGATTTCACGACAGCTGCTCCCCTTGGCGCTTCTTTTCAAAATGTGTCACGATTTCATGACAGCTGCTCCCCTTGGTGCTTCTTTTCAAAATGTGTCACGATTTCGACTCCCTTGCCTTTTTCAAAAGTGTCGATTTCAAATTCCCCTTGGCGCCTATGCTCAAAATGTGTCACGATATCGTGACACTTTCCCTTGGCCCTATCTCCAAAATTGTCACGATATCGTGACAACTTTTCCCCTTGGCGCCTATGCTCCAAAAGTGTCACGATATCGCGATGACTTTTCCCCTTGGCGCCTATTCTCCAAAAGTGTCGCGATATCGCGATGACTTTCCCCTTGGCGCCTATTCTCCAAAAGTGTCACGATATCCAGACGACTTTGCCCCTTGGCGCCTATTCTCCAAAAGTGTCGCGATATCGCGACGACTTTGCCCCTGCCTATTCTCCAAAAGTGTCGCGATATCGTGACAGCTTATTCCCTCGCCAGCACTTAGAGAAAAAAATATTTTTGGGATGATGCAAGATTGCTCTGCCACCTCCGGATGCTCCTGCATCAGACACCCGGGGTGAATTGAGAAGTGACCTTCACTTCTGTTCGGTGGGAGGTAGACCCAGGCGGTCAACCTCTGCCTTCGACAACCAAGTCGCATCTTCTACGGGTCTGCCCTTCCACTTGATCAAATATTCAGAATAGCACCTATTTCGAGTACTTCGGCCCTCACGCGTATCAAGGACTTCTTCTATCTCGTCTGCGACTGGGGTGGCTGCTGGAATGCTCCACAAATCTGGGCTTGGTGTTTCACTGCTATCTCCTTCATGATACTCGACCAAATCCAAAATGTTAAAAACTGGTGAGATGTTAAGTTCACTCGGCAACTCCACCTCGTATGCATTACCCGAATCCCATTTTCCAATGATTCTGCATGGCCCAAACTTCTTCATCTTCAGCTTGTTATAGGTCTTGGCGGGAAACCTTTCTTTTCTTAGATGGACCATGACGGCATCTCCTACTTCAAACTCCTTAGCCCGGTGCTTCTGGTCTGCCCTGGTCTTATACTGAGTATTCATCTTAGTGATGTGCCTTGTCACCTCCTCATGCAAGCCTTTCAGGTGTTCAGCAAAGTCTTCGGCCTCAGCACTGCATTTTTCTCTTGTATCCATCCTTCTCAACTCAGAAGCATTTCTTGGGCTGCTCCCATAAATTATCTGGAATGGAGATTTGTTGGTGCTCCTGTTAACAGAGTTGTTGTATGCGAATTCTGCCTGTGGCAAAACTAAATCCCATCCCTTGGGTTTGTCTCCGACCAGGCATCGTAATAGATTGCCCAAACTTCTATTTACCACCTCTGTTTGGCCATCCGTCTGTGGGTGGTATGCAGAACTAAATTTCAAATCCGTCTTCAACTTCTTCCAAAGGGTTCTCCAAAAATACCCCACAAACTTGGAATCCCTGTCCGACACAATACTCTTTGGCAGCCCATGAAGTCGTACCACTTCCTTGAAAAATAAACCTGCCACATGGACCGCATCACTAGTCTTCTGACAGGGGATAAAGTGAGCCATTTTTGAAAACCTGTCCACCACCACAAGTATGGAGTCGTTTCCCCTCTGCGTCCTGGGTAAACCAAGAACAAAATCCATACTAATATCCTCCCATGGCCTTTCGGGTACAGGTAGTGGTTGATATAAACCAGTATGTTGCCTCACACCTTTTGCCATCTGGCATATCCTACAACTTTGCACGAATTTTGTCACATCCTGTTGCAACTACGGCCAGTAGTAGTTTTCATTAACAAGGGAAATGGTCTTGTCTCGACCAAAGTGTCCAGCCAAACCTCCACTGTGCTTTTCCTTGATCAGATTCTCCCTCATTGAACTCCGTGGAATGCATAATTGGTTTCCCCTGAACAACATTCCATCTTGGATCAGAAAGTTTAGCCACTTAGTCCTGTCCAAAGTAACAGGCGCAGTGCAGGCCTTCCAAGCTTCTGCGAAGTCGGGATCTGCAGGGTACAAACCCTTAAGCTCAGCAAACCCTACAACTTCCACCTTCATTTCCATCAATAAACATTGCCTCCTACTTAAGGCATCCACCACTCTATTGGACCTTTCGCTCTGATGCTTCAGCACAAAGGTATAGCTCTGCAGGAACTCAACCCATTTTAGGTGCCTCTGATTTAACTTCCCTTGACTGTTAATATACTGTAGTGCCTGATGATCAGTATACAGAACAAACTCCTTTGGCAACAAATAATGCCTCCATTTCTTCAGAGCCTGAACTATGGCATAGAACTCCTGATCATACATCGAATACTTCTTCCTGGCATCATTGAGTTTCTCACTAAAATAAGCGACAGGCTTACCCTCTTGACTCAATACAACCCCTATGGCACTACCACTAGCATCACAGTCTACCTGAAATACCTTATTGAAATCTGGAAGTGCTAAGACAGGTTGCTCTGTGACCTTCTTCTTCAACATAGCAAAGCTTTTGTCTGCTCCGGTTGTCCACTTAAATTCCTTCTTGTTCCCCCTCATTGTCTCCGTAAGGGATGCGCAAATACTGCTGAAATTTCTAATGAACTTTCTGTAAAAACTGGCTAGACCATGAAACGATCTTACCTCAGTCACGCTTCTTGGAGCAGGCCATTCTATGATAGCCCTCACCTTTTTTGGGTCCATTTTTAGACCGTCTACTGAGATGACAAATCCTAGGTATACTAACTCCCTCTTTACGAAGTTACACTTCTTTAGATTTATCAGCAACTGCTCCTCCCGCAGCTTCTCAAAAACCCTCCTGATGTGCATCAGGTGTTCCTCCAGGGTTCTGCTAAATATCAAGATATCATCCAAGTAGACAATAACAAATTTGCCTAAAAATTCCTTCAAGACTTCATTCATCAGCCGCATGAATGTACTCGGTGCATTGGTTAGCCCAAATGGCATGACCAACCACTCATACAAACCCTCTCTGGTTTTGAAGGTTGTCTTCCACTCATCCCCTTCTCTGATACGGATCTGATGATAGCCACTCTTCAGATCAATCTTTGTGAAGTACTCAGCTCCACTCAAACAGTCCATGATATCATCCATCCTTGGCAATGGGAATCTATATTTTATAGTGATCTTGTTAATTGCCCGAGAGTCTGTGCACATTCTCCACTCTCCATCCTTCTTGGGTGCTAGTACTGCAGGTACTGCACATGGGCTAAGACTCTCCCTAATCAACCCCTTCTTTAGCAGCTCTTGAACTTGTCTATTCAGCTCCTCAGTTTCCATAGGAGTCATTCTGTGTGCGGCCTTATTGGGCAAGCTAGACCCTGGCACCAAGTCTATGTGGTGACTGATCTTCCTTACAGGTGGTAAACCCTCAGGAACATTATCAGAAATGATATCTGGAAATTCCTCTAACAGACCCATGACTTCCACTGGGGTCTCCTTGCATTCTTCTTCCCTAACCCTAGGGATTATTGCATAGCACATATGATCTGGCTTCAGGCCATCTAAAAATCTTCTTCCATCAACTAGACAGACTCGAGCACCTGCTACATACCTTCTCGTCCGCCTCCTTCAGGGGTTTCAACTTATGGCGAACTCCATCCTTCGACAAGGAATACGTATTGGCTCGACCATCATGTACTGCACTCCGATCAAACTGCCATGGTCTCCCAAGCAACATGTGACATGCATCCATAGGCAGGATGTCACACAGGACCTCATCACGGTAAGTCCCAATGTTAAACTTCACCAGGCATTGCTCACTGACCAGCACCCTATGGTCCTTTTGTAACCACGCAATCCGATATGGATGCGGGTGTCTTCTTCTCTCCAGCTGCAACTTGGCAACCATCTCCTCAGAGACCAAGTTATCAGTGCTACCATTGTCGATAATGATGTTACAGACCTTGCCTGAGCACTTGCATCTTGTGCGAAATAGGCTGTTCCTCTGGTCTGCCTTCTTTTCCTCATTCAACAAGACTCTCCTGATGACCATCGCTTCCCCTCGTTCTGCCTCCTCAGAGTGCTCAGATTCGACACCTTCGTCTGCTACAACAGCTCTGGCCTGACCCTCAGGTCTTCGATTTGGCCTTTCTTGGCGCTGTGGGCAGTTGTATGCCCGATGTCCTTCCTCCCCGTAATTGAAGCAGGTTCCATGAAATACACCTCTCCCATACCCACGCCCAGGCCTACCTCTTCCTCTCGGGTAGTTGTTGTTCTGATTGCGTGGGCGTTGGGTATTCTCCTCTTTCTCTTCTTTCTGGTTCTGGCTACTGCTTGCTTCACCAGTCTTCCTCAGATCTCTGTATCTTCCTCCACTGGTCCTTCCACCAGCTCTTCCACCATGATCCTTTCCTCTCTGCTTACCTTCAAACCTCCTATTCAGTTTCCCTTCCACTTTTAAGGCAAACTGGTACGCATCCTCAACCGTGCTCATCCGAACCAGACTCAGCTCTTCTTGAATAGTGGTTCTTAATCCATTGATGTAGCGGGCGACCTTCTCCTTATTTGCCTCAGAATGGCCGGTTCTAATCGAGATCTGGTAGAACTCCTCCGTGTACTCCTTGACAGATTTACTCGCCTGCCTTAGACTCTGCATCCTCCTCAACAGATCCAACTCATAGTCGACGGGGATGAATTGCCTCTTCAATTTCTCAACCATCCGATCCCACCTGGTGATCTTTTCTTTTCCCCTCCTGTTCCTCTCCAGCTGTACTCCTTTCCACCAGATGCTAGCATGTCCCTTCAACTTTGTTTTTGTGAACCTGATCCGATTTGGATCTGAGATCTCCTCATACTCAAAATATTCCTCCATGTCGTTGATCCAATCTATCAACTCCTCGGGATTGAGATTCCCAGAATAGGTGGAGACGTCAAACTTTGGCTTCTTCCCGATCTGGGATATGGCCCTATACAGCCTAGCTTCTACTGGATCCAATGCTTCTTCCTCATCAGATGGACCCTCGTCTTCCCAAACTTCATCTTCACTGTGGTCCTCTCTTCTTGGCTCAACTCCTCTTCTCAATTCCTCCTGCAGGGCTTGCACTTGCCTCTGCAAGGCTCTGAGATCGACCTCTGCTCCCCTATTCCTCGCACCACCATGGTTCCTTCGCGGAGGCATCCTGCTCACTTCCTCACAAACCCCAACCACAAGTCCTGGCACAAACTGCCTCACGGCCGACGATCTGTTCGTGCACTCAGAACCTTCTGGCTCTGATACCACTTGACGCAGGACTGAGATTACACGCAGAAAAACCAGGAGAATTTCATTCAATGTTCTTAAAATCTG
Source organism: Wollemia nobilis (assembly GCA_028583015.1). Taxonomy (NCBI): domain Eukaryota; kingdom Viridiplantae; phylum Streptophyta; class Pinopsida; order Araucariales; family Araucariaceae; genus Wollemia; species Wollemia nobilis. Next base: position 3,884,227 of record JAQPPZ010002979.1, read on the forward strand.
AATTACAGAAGTTACAAAATGGCCAACCCCTTTACAATGCATGAGCTGCTTCTTATATCGGACCCGACCCCCTTCGGACATCATTACATAGACTGCGGAGTTTGTTTGTAACCGCCCACATGAATGTTCTGTCGTCGCCTGCATATTGCTGCCAGGTGCCTCGAATCATCATGGCATGGAATGGCGGAGTGCTCTGCAGCCACCTGTCCATCGACCCTCTGAATCATCATTCCCAGGAGTGCTCTGTAGACACCTGTATTTTGCTGCCACGTGCCCTTCTGCACCGACCTCTGCAGCTGCCTGCCCGTGTGGAGTCGTGAACGACCTACCATGATATCATGACATTTCCGCTTCCTTGCTCTCTCTCTCCTCTTCGGTCGTGATATCATGACGTTTTGGTGTTCGGCCTCTATTCTCTCCTTCGGGCCACGAAATCGTGACATGTCACGAAATCGTGACGTCTTTGCCTTTCGCACTTGTCTTCTGCCTTCGGGTCACGAAATCGTGACATGTCACGAAATCATGACGTCTTTGCCTTCACACTTGTCTTCCCTTTGGGTCACGATTTCGCGACAGCTACTCCCCTTGGTGCTTCTTCTCAAAATGTGTCACGATATCGCGACAGCTGCTCCCCTTGGCGCTTCTTCTCAAAATGTGTCACGATATCATGACAACTGCTCCCCTTGGCGCTTCTTTTCAAAATGTGTCACGATATCGTGACAGCTACTCCCCTTGGCGCTTCTTTTCAAAATGTGTCACGATTTCGCAACAGCTGCTCCCCTTGGCGCTTCTTTTCAAAATGTGTCACGATTTCGTGACAGCTGCTCCCCTTGGCGCTTCTTTTCAAAATGTGTCACGATTTCGACAGCTGCTCCCCTTGGTGCTTCTTTTCAAAATGTGTCATGATTTCATGACAGCTGCTCCCCTTGGCGCTTCTTTTCAAAATGTGTCACGATTTCGCGATGACTTTCCCCTTGGCGCCTATTCTCCAAAAGTGTCACGATTTCGTGACGACTTTGCCCCTTGGCGCCTATGCTCCAAAAGTGTCACGATTTCGCGATGACTTTTCCCCTTGGCGCCTATGCTCCAAAAGTGTCACGATTTCGCGACGACTTTGCCCCTTGGCGCCTATTCTCCAAAAGTGTCACGATATCGCGATGACTTTGCCCCTTGGCGCCTATTCTCCAAAAGTGTCGCGATATCGTGACGACTTTTCCCCTTGGCGCCTATTCTCCAAAAGTGTCACGATTTCGCGATGACTTTTCCCCTTGGCGCCTATTCTCCAAAAGTGTCACGATATCGCGACGACTTTGCCCCTTGGCGCCTATTCTCCAAAAGTGTCACGATATCGCGACGACTTTGCCCCTTGGCGCCTATTCTCCAAAAGTGTCATGATATCGCGATGACTTTTCCCCTTGGCACCTATTCTCCAAAAGTGTCACGATATCACGATGACTTTTCCCCTTGGCGCTTATTCTCCAAAAGTGTCGCGATATCGCGATAGCTTATTCCCCCGCCAACACTTAGAGAAAAAAAATATTTTTGGGATGATGCAAGATTGCTCTGCCACCTCCGGATGCTCCTGCATCAGATAGCAACTAACAAAGTCTATTTCTATGATCAATAACAATCATGGGATAATGTGTTTTTTCCTTTGTTTTAGATAGTAGTATTGAGGTGTGATTTTGTCCGATTACAAATATCACCCGACAATTAGGATCGTAATCCTCTCTTGCAAAGAAAATATGTTTCTCCAAGGTTCTTTTACGTAACACGTTATGAATTTATGTCAATTAAGTGCACAAAACATCTCAGGGATTAACAATCAACTGTTAACAAGGGGCCTAGTATAACAAATATTTTGATCTTGAAATCATTACTTGCATTTTCATCGGTATAATTTACTTTCTCAAAATGAATAAACTTACCTTTTAAAGCTAATATTTGAGAATGCAAATCTATTTTAAAAGACGAACTTTGATTAAAAATGCTTTTAACCTTATATTAAACTTGCATGAATGTTTTAAAGCATTTTAATTCAAAACTTACATTTATTTCATGAATGAAGCTTAAAATCAGATCTAATAAATGATGAATAAAATAAAAACCCTAATTATAAAATGTGAAACACTTTATAATCCCTATGTTTGGGCTTTTAGAATATTCTAAGCTTTATAATCCTTGCTTCTTTTCATAGAATATGAATAATTAATGTGTATGAATTCTAATTATAAAGTTTTGTACTTTATAATATGAAAATTAGAATTCACGTAATCTTCCTTAATGTGATGTTTATTTATTTTCAAATATTTATTAAACTAAATATTTGAAGTAAATAAATTTAATCCTTTCAATAGTATACTTTGGACTTTATGATTTGAGATTGAAAATTTTAATAAATCAAACTTTCAGAAACATAAATAAATCTCAAATTATGGATTTTAAAATTTTATGATATTAAAATCAATAATCCATATAATCCTTCTCTGTCTCTGAAATTTATTTGTCAAATATTTATTAACTTAAATATTTGACCTAAATAAATTTTACAACCCTTTCTATAAATCTGAATCTTTGAAATTCAACTTAGGGTTTTAATAAAACAAATTCAATGAACTTTATAAACTTTATGAAATTTAAAATCAAAAGCTCATTGATTCCCTCCTCTGTGAAATTTATTCACCCGAAATATTTATAGAATTAAATATTTGAGTGATAAATTCAAACTTTAACCTAGTTGTAAAATTTAAATCTTTTATAAAATAAACTAGGTTTTATCTTAAATCTTAATGCCTCAAATAAATTAAAAAGGTCTTAGGGTAAAGAAACAAATTTGAATAAAACGTTCGGATAAACTTGCTACAACATAGAAAAACACAACTTTGAAAACCAAACTCAGGCAGACCAGATTTTACACAATCCTACCACAAATTTGGTGCTATCTTCTATGAAAATTTTAATTAAAAAATTATATCAATCAACTTATAAATTAAAAACACCACAATAGTGCTTGCTTTTAATAAAAATTGAATTTGATACAAAATATTAGATCTTACAATGAATCCAACAAAGTCTCTGTATTCATGTGCAAATGTAGCTTCCTCTGCAACTTGGTCTTCTATTTGGCTCCTTTCAATCTTTCCTCTTTTTCTCCAACCTGTCTGACCCTCTCTTTGGTTTCTAATTCTCCATTTATAACTTGAGAAATTTGTTCCTCTTGATTAGTTTGCTCCGTTCCGTTAGTTTTTAAAAATGAATTCTTGAAACCCTAATATCAATAAAGCCTTTTCAAAGGATTTAATATTTCTCCTCATTGGCATTCAAAAATTAAAGTTATAATCCTACCAATAAGACAAATATTAATTAGAATATAAAACATTTATAAAATAACATTCTTAAATATAATTAAATTATAAAGTTATAAAACTTTATAATTTAATTAATTTAAAACAAATTTATAAAATAACAATTTTAAATATATTAAATTATAAAGTTATAAAACTTTATAATTTAATTAATTTAAAACAATTTTATAAAATAACAATTAAATATATTAAATTATAAAGTTATATAACTTTATAATATAATTAACTTAAAACAAGATATAACTAAACATAACATAACAACAATAATACAACTCAAAGACCATAATCAAAATGACCATACAAGCATATCTTCGAGGATCTTCGAGATCATGAGGTGATTTTGACAATGGACCCTACTATAAGACCATTCGGAGGAAGATAATAATTCTTGATATTTCAATGATGACAATGGTGAACAATAAATGCAAACAACAATTTGAAACAAGCTTTCAAATTTCAAGTGGGTCCCCAAATTTTGGGGTCATTGTGAAGGAGTCACAACAAATGGTGACTCTACTAGTAAATATCCCTGGACATTTTAAACTTAAAAACCAAACTCTGAAAACAACAAAAACCCAAATATTAGAATTATAAGCATCAATGATATCTAGAGAATGAGAATAGACCAATTCGACATGAACCACCAGAATCATCAACATCAGCTCGGTGTGTGCAAAGTGATTCATTCTATATATTTTGAAACCATTCAACATTCCATTATCAATTTTGCATTTCAGGCTATGAATAATTTCTCTTTGAAGAAATACCTTCACCTAATTCTCTTCAGACATTGCTCTACTACCAGTCGAGCATCTATAGCTCCGGTAGAGATTATCTGAAACTCCCAAATATTAGGTGAATTTGTTCATCTCATCTATAGCCTCGATGAAGGTTATCTAGACTATGGTGATAGATTTGACTTTATTTTCAACTTTATTCATCATTTTTCTCTCTTTTTTCTCATTTTTTTTTTTTCTCTTTTTTTTTTTATCTCTCATTTTTTCTCTCTTTGATCTAATAATACGGTACTTTGCAACAAATCCACCTGCCACTTGGGTTAGAGATCAGGTAAGGCTGAAAGAGTATATAAAATTTTTCACCTTAATTTGCAAAATTGACAACTTCATACATCCAAAATTTCAAAAGATATTCCTTAATGTGTTTGTGGTACTCGTGAAGCTTTTGCAATATGATTCTAATATTTCAAATTTCCTTATCTTAGTTCACATTCATGAAGATATAGACTAACATCTCACTTTTCCTTTTCTCTAGGTTTTACAGGTTTTCAAAATAGGTAATTTTATCCTATATGACCCAGGACCAAATACCAAACAAAATCATCAAATGATTAGTGTCTCGATAACAACTACCTTAATCCTTGAAAACCTCATTGAAACTTCATCAATTTCAACCACACATTAAAATAATGAAACTCCCAAAAATCTGGCAAAGCCATTTTATTGCTATACTAAAAACACAACCAAAAATATGATAAACACTAAACAAACAAAAATAAACATCAACAACATCACCAACTAATAAAATCAGCAAAATAACTAACTAACAAGCTCACAAAACAACAAGCTATACAAAACATAAATTTGCAAAACCAAAATTGCAAAGTTGATAAAGCGAGTGAATCCACTTCCTAAACTTGACAACATTGACAACAGAACCAATAACAAAACATTACAAAACCACAACTTATGTACAAACACAAAAACAAGAAAACAAAATCCAAAAGACTATTTACAAAAATATACATTATGTACAAGACACTGCAAAATTTCTGCCATCATTTCCCTGGATCCCAAATACGATTAGCACACTTTAGAAAACATATATGATTATATGCCTGCCAAGTTTTATAAGAATCCAATAAAAATAAGATTAGGCCAAAAATAGAAATTCTTATTATGCCTATCTCATCCCACTGATTTGATTCAAATTGATAAGCAATTCCATGTTTAAAATTTGATTCATTAAACTTAAAATTGAAAACATGATTTTCAATTATCCTTTGCTTATTCAAAAAGGTGTAAATTTCACAATTTGATTCATAATTTAGAACTAGGCTCCCCTTTTCAAATAGGAGATCTTGCAAATAAGAACCTATTTCTAAAAATTTCAAATTCAAATCACTTTCAAAGTTTTTAAAGCAATCACAATCATTCAAGAATTGACAAGCATCTAGGACATTTGGTATAAGAAGATCATTAAAAATTTGCACCCTAGATTCACTAGTTGATTGCTCATGAATTTGATTAAGCATTTCAAACATGTTTTCCTTCATTTCATTTATGGCAAAAATTTTAGAAGTTGTCTCCAACTTCTTGTTAACAACATTTGACATTTCATCATTGATAGCATTAGCATCCAAAAACTTATCATGCAACCCATTACCTGAAAATTTTGTAACCAATGAGAAAGGTGAAGATTTTACCTCATCATCTATACTCAACACATCATTATTAGCATTTACCAAGATTTGATGAGCATTTGTCACTTTTTCCTTTTCTTCATGGTCTCCATCATGATCACCTTGTAGTTCTTCGTCTTCATCAAATACCTGTTTATTAAAGACACCAAAATTAGGCACCCAATTAAACGTATGCCCATCCTTTTCAAACCATAAATCTGACTGATCACAAGATGTGTTAAATAACAAATTTTCTTGATCAACCACCTGAGTTACTTCAGATAGATCAACATTTTCCTTTAGGTCATCACCAACATTAAATCCAAACCATTCATGTGAATTTGTACTCAAATTTTTATTAGTCACGGGTAAAAGAGATGACTTTACCTCTTCCTCATTATTAACAAATGAGTCATAAGAAACATTTACCATTTCTTCATTTTCAATTTCAGCAAGGTGTTCAATAAATTCATCTTCAAAGTGATTCAATTTTGGAACCTTCTCTATTTCTGCAATTGGCATGTCATTTTCTGATTGTGTAGGAATTGTGAAATCTTCTTTTGAAATAGAAGTTTCAACATCCTGCATATCAAGTGAAACAAAAATTTCATCAGTCGAAGAGTGAGAAAACAAAGATTCACCATACATACCCCAACCATTATAAAAATTATCTTCTATAGTTAAAGGGTGAGATTCAACCATATCTTTTGTGCAAACTTCAGATAGGTCTATAATTTCCTTTTCAAATTCACCTTTATCAATCACCTGAGATGAAGACCTACTGATTTCTTGTTGTATGAGCATTGTAGAATCCTTAAGTGACACAAGGCTTTCAATTTCCTGCACATCATCTGAGATAAGAACTTCTTTGGAAATTGTGAATAAAGTGAATAATTCTTCTTCATGATCTGAAATAACAAAATCATTATCTTTCTGAAGCACTTGGTGACATTCCATATTTTCTTTCATACCATATTTGGATTCATTTTCAGATTCACCTTCTTCAATAAAGAATTCATCTTCAATTTCAAACAATTCATCTTTCTCAAGCAATAAGATTTTAGGATCAGTCATTTGAACCATCATCATCGAGGTATTATTTTTTGTAATCCCTTGCAATATTCAATGAAATCACATCTATGATCATTCAATTCTTTAACTTTACCTATTTGAACATCACACTCATTATCCTCCTAAAACAAATGATGAAAATCTATCATTTCTTCTATATATTCTTTAGATTCATTTTCAAATTCATTTTCTTTAATTTCAAAAAATTCATCTTTATCAAATTCATCCTCCTCAATTTGAAAGAATTCATCTTCCTCAAATTCATATTTTGGTAAGACAAGGGTTTCTTCAGTGGGATCAATTTATGTATTTTGTTTTATAAGATCATCCCAATCCTCTTTTGTGAATAATGGCTCTAAGTCGGTTTCTACATTTTGATCAACTTGATCATCACAATGTTCATTGATGGGTATTGAATCTGAAACTTGCACCTCATTCTCAACATCTAAGGTAGTTGTGACATCTAAACTATCAATCTCAACCTGACTCATTTGTGATCTTTGATTATGAGTTTTAGGTCTAAGTCTGTATAGTTGTTCCATATTAACACCTTGAGATATCAATTGTTGTTCAAATGTTATTGCCTCATTGTAAGCTCTAGACAATGATGTAATTTTAAGACCTTTCCCAAAAACATAGAAGTAACATGATCTAAGGCTCCCATGTATATTTGAGTAGCTCTTTCTTCTGAAATGATATAATGTATCCCCACCTCAGTATACAACCTATGGAATTTATCATTAAATGATCTCATGGGTTCGTTAAATTTTTTATGGATGGAGATAAATTGATTTAACATCATAACTGGGTCATCCAACTTTCCAAAATGTTTGAGAAATGCTTTTTCTAGTTTAGCCCAAGAAGTAGCAGACCTTACAAGTAATTGTATGTACCACTTAAGCGCAACCTCATCCAATGGGTATGAAAATAATCTGCAAGGAACATCTCCCTGCATAAGCTGCAAATGACTTAACACACTCTTGTATCTCTGAATATGTTCCTTGGCTTGATCCACATCATGCCTAAATCTGGGTAAACAAACTTCTACACCTTCAAGAATTTGATGAATAGGCATGTTTAAACTGCTATAATAATCACCTATCCAAGATGCCATTATTTTCTTTACTGAAGTAAGCGATGCCATTAGTGAACTTCAAAGAACACAAAATTTAATGCCAATCTTATTAGTCAAAGAAATATATCTTGCAACTAAGCATGAAATGACTAATCAATTGATAAAATATATGCATCAATTAAACCTTGGCATTAAATAACAACCTTCAATTTGTATTTTTTTTAACTGAGATTTGAATGATTTCAAATGAAAATCAAATATTTACCTTTCAGGCCCTCCTTCTAGCGCCAATTTGTTGAGGTGTGATTTTATCCGATTACAAATATCACCCGACAATTAGGATCGTAATCCTCTCTTGCAAAGAAAATATGTTTCTCCAAGGTTCTTTTACGTAACACGTTATGAATTTATGTCAATTAAGTGCACATAACATCTCAGGGATTAACAATCAACTGTTAACAAGGGGCCTAGTATAACAAATATTTTGATCTTGAAATCATTACTTGCATTTTCATCAATATAATTTACTTCCTCAAAATGAATAAACTTACCTTTTAAAGCTAATATTTGAGAATGCAAATCTATTTTAAAAGATGAACTTTGATTAAAAATGCTTTTAACCTTATATTAAACTTGCATGAATGTTTTAAAGCATTTTAATTCAAAACTTACATTTATTTCATGAATGAAGCTTAAAATCAGATCTAATAAATGATGAATAAAATAAAAACCCTAATTATAAAATGTGAAACACTTTATAATCCCTATGTTTGGGCTTTTATAATATTCTAAGCTTTATAATCCCTGCTTTTTTTAAAAATAAATAATTAAGTTAAATTTTATTTATAATTTTTATTTTAAATAAAAAAAAAAAAAATAAAAATTTTTAAAAAAATTATTTTTTTTTTTATTAATATTACATAAATATAAATAATTAATATGTATGAATTCTAATTATAAAGTTTTGTACTTTATAATATGAAAATTAGAATTCACGTAATCTTCCTTAATGTGATGTTTATTTATTTTCAAATATTTATTAAACTAAATATTTGAAGTAAATAAATTTAATCCTTTCAATAGTATACTTTGGACTTTATGATTTGAGATTGAAAATTTTAATAAATCAAACTTTCAGAAACATAAATAAATCTCAAATTATGGATTTTAAAATTTTATGATATTAAAATCAATAATCCATATAATCCTTCTCTATCTCTAAAATTTATTTGTCAAATATTTATTAACTTAAATATTTGACCTAAATAAATTTTACAACCCTTTCTATAAATCGGAATCTTTGAAATTCAACTTAGGGTTTTAATAAAACAAATTCAATGAACTTTATAAACTTTATGAAATTTAAAATCAAAAGCTCATTGATTCCCTCCTCTATGAAATTTATTCACCCAAAATATTTATAGAATTAAATATTTGAGTGATAAATTCAAACTTTAACCTAGTTGTAAAATTTAAATCTTTTATAAAATAAACTAGGTTTTATCTTAAATCTTAATGCCTCAAATAAATTAAAAAGGTCTTAGGGTAAAGAAACAAATTTGAATAAAACGTTCGGACAAACTTGCTACAACACAAAAAAACACAACTTTGAAAACCAAACTCAGGCAGACCAGATTTTACACAATCCTACCACAAATTTGGTGCTATCTTCTACGAAAATTTTAATTAAAAAATTATATCAATCAACTTATAAATTAAAAACACCACAATAGTGCTTGCTTTTAATAAAAATTGAATTTGATACAAAATATTAGATCTTACAATGAATCCAACAAAGTCTCTGTATTCATGTGCAAATGTAGCTTCCTCTGCAACTTGGTCTTCTATTTGGCTCCTTTCAATCTTTCCTCTTTTTCTCCAACCTGTCCGACCCTCTCTTTGGTTTCTAATTCTCCATTTATAACTTGAGAAATTCGTTCCTCTTGATTAGTTTGCTCCGTTTCATCAGTTTTAAAAATGAATTCTTGAAACCCTAATATCAATAAAGCCTTTTCAAAGGATTTAATATTTCTCCTCATTGGCATTCAAAAATTAAAGTTAGCAGCCGACCCCCATATTTTATAATCCTGCCAATAAGACAAATATTAATTAGAATATAAAACATTTATAAAATAACATTCTTAAATATAATTAAATTATAAAGTTATAAAACTTTATAATTTAATTAATTTAAAACAAGACATAACTAAACATAACATACGAACAATAATACAACTCAAAGACCATAATCAAAATGACCATACAAGCATAACTTCAGGATCTTCATATCATGAGGTGAATTTTGACAATGGACCCTACTATAAGACCATTCGGAGGAAGATAAGCATTCTTGATATTTCAATGATGACAACGGTGAACAATAATTGCAAGCAACAATTTGAAACAAGCTTTCAAATTTCAAGTGGGTCCCCAAATTTTGGGGTCGTTGTGAAGGAGTCACAACAAGTAGCTTAGTCATTAGATTCTTTCATTCAGTTTTATAACATATATTAGCAACATTACATTTTTCCTTTATGCATTTTATTTCCCATTTCATGCATTTTATCACTTCTTTATGCATTTGCTTTATAATTTGCACTTATGGAGAAACTAGCCTCATATTGAGAGGCCTCATATGCTATTGATATTTCTTGTAGTTTCTTGTGTGTAGATTTTAGACCATTTGTAGGAGCCAAGCATCATCACGATTTATTTTATTGGCATCAAAAGTAGAGGTTCCAAGTAAACCCTCTATAATCAAAATAGTGGAAGAGCAAAGACCTTGTGGAGTGCATCTTTCTCCTTTTGGGGATTCATACTTTGTAATCTTGTATCAAATTTGGTATCCCTAAGAGGGATGTATTTTTAATTGAGATTCATTTTATTAATAAGAAGAGCATATCATTTTGTATTCTTGTTATTTCAATGGTTACATAAATTTCATGTTTCAATTTGTTTATAATATTGCAATAGATTAGATGTACATTTTTTGTAGCTTTACAGTATTCAAACTCCAAGGGTCTCCATTGTAGCATTTGATAGCTCCATAACGAGATTTGAGTAGCACTTTTTTTTCTTATGAGAGGATGTTCTCTCTAGTAAAAAAACCAACAATATTTCATTGTGGAGAATTCATGATCATTTTCATGAAGGCAAGACATCTTCTTATAGATTTTCAAAATGGTAATCTTGGCTTGCAAGAGAAGCCAAGAACCAAGAATTGGTTAGGATCTAGGAAGACCAAACATCACATCTAGAACCTTCTCATGCTTATCAGTTAATGCTTAGCTATCTTGTAACTAATTTTAGCTTGAACTAAGAGCCTGAATTTGTTACAGGCATGGTCGTCCTAGGGTAGAGCAGCTGTGACTACTGGTCATCAAGGAGTATGGTAACCTTTGGGGATCACTCCTAGGTATGATGGTCTAGGCTACAAATTATAGGTTACCCTTTTTTGAGTGGTAAAAACCACTATTCATCCTTGAGGATACCCATGGTGGGTCATATGGCCTAAAAATATGTCCATATAGGTAGCCTCCTCAAAATAACGTATTTTAGGTATCTATAGATGACCCTTTTTAGGATGCATTGTGTGAAAGAACAACACTGATCAAAAAATAGATAACCTAAAGTTAAATTTAATTTTTATTGACCAATATGATAACAAATGTAGAAGGTAAAATCTTGTTATAGCAATTATTTCAACCATTATTGGTAATTGTATGAAGAACACAAGCTTATACTGAGAGGGGGGTGAACAGTATAAGACCAACTTTTACTTTTCTTTCTCAAATAATATTATCCAATATATCAATGGCAATATAACAATAGTAATCAAAGCAATGCACAAATCATCACACACAATAGAGACACCAATTTAACGTGGTTCACCCAATGTGGGCTACTCCACGGAGAAAATATTTCACTAAAATTTTCTCAACAAATCTCTTGGGAATCCTTCCCTATTACAATGTTTATGGACCTCTATCCAAAGGAGACACCAATCCCCTAATCAAGTTCATGGACACCAATCCACAGGAGAACTCTTTCCCCTTTGTTGGTTCGTGGATCTCTATCCATAGGAGAACTCCTTCTCCTCTACTCTAGCTGGTGATCTTCTAGAAGACTACTACCTCCACTACACTGGCTTGTGGATCTCTCTCCATTGAAGACCCCCCCCTAAAGACCCCTGTCCTCACTACCCTGGCTAATGGATCTCTATCCACTAGAGACTACTATCCTCTGCTCTATCACCTCCAAAGCTTACTCTCAGCTCTGCTCAATATCTATCTCAAATCTGCACTAAACACTATCCTCGGTCTAGCACAAATCTGCTCACAAGTCTATCTCTGGTTTAGCACAAATATACCCTCAAATATACACCAAAATTTATCTCTACTATGGCATAAATATATCCTCAAATCTGCACCATACTCTATCCTCAAATCTGTCCTCAAGCCTTAACACAAAGCTTGATCCAATCACAAATCAACTCTGCTCAGATCTGCCTCAAGCCTTACCACAAAGCTTGAACAAATCAATCAATCAATTCTACTCTCAAGTCTTCTCAAATACTTGCCTCAAATCTATCCATAATTCCTCTCAAGAACTTGCTCAATATACTCAACAAGTCTTCACCAAGACTTACCTCAAATCTTTCCAACAAGTCCTCCCAAGAACTTGTCCAATCTGCTCAACAAGTCTTCACCAAGACTTACCTCAAATCTATCCAACAAGTCCTCCCTAGAACTTATCAAATATTCTCAACAAGTCTTCACCAAGACTTACCTCAAATCTTCTCAACAATTCTTCACCAAGACTTACCTCAAATATGCTCAACAAGTCTTCACCAAGACTTACCTCAAATATTCTTTAAGCTTTCACAAAAGCTCACACAAATCTATCCTTAAGCTTTCACAAAATCTTACTCAAATATATCCTTAAGTCCCCTCTAGGACTTACTCAAATCTACCCACAAGCTTTCACAAAAGCTTGCTAAAAACTTACTCAAACAATTACAAAACTTGCATACAAAACTCAACTTAATCTATTTCAGAAAACCTCTTCAATCACACAAACAAGTTTCACTCAGAATCTTGTTTAACCATAGAAACATATAGAGAATGGTCAAAGACTCAATATGTTTCACACTCACTAGGTTTTGTACCCAACAAAACACTTTATCACTTTCAAACTCTCTTTCAAATCAATTCAAAAATAAGGTATAATTTATTTCACAAAACTTGAACTATCACTCCAATGCTTTCAATCAATAATGCTCATCCAACATCACTCAAACATTTACTCAATGAAACACAACTTGCTTACAAACCCTAACCAAGTGTTTCACTATACTTCCAACCACTCACACTATGGATCTCAAACCTTGACTCAAGATAATTCCAATTTCACATAACAATGATACTCATGTTCTTTCACAAACCCTAGCTCAAGATAGTTCTCAATATCACATAACAATGATACTCATGTTATTTCACAAACCCTAGCTCAATATAGTTCTCAATATCACATAACAATGATACTCATGTTCTTTCAAAAACCCTAAATCATGCACATGAAAACTTACTCAAACATTTCCAACAATGCTTATCAAACAATCCTTTTCACTCCAACTTTGCATTTCACAACATTCAATCCAAAAATATTTCACTCATAAGGAAGATGTGCCCATACCTTTTGTTTTTATGGAGATATGTCTTCAAAACCTGTCTTAATCACAATCAAATCCTCTTTGCCAATTTCAAGGTTAGATAGCAACAACCTATCTCAAAATCTCCACACAAATATTCTCCTCAATTGTTATTTCACCATACAAAAATATCAAGTCTCAAGTACACCTTATAATCTCCAAAATTTTCAAAATATAATTAGCAAAGATTCAAATAACTCACTTTCACAATAATTCACTTCAGAATTTTAATGCATAAAATAATCAAAATAACTCCCTTATATCTCCCTACTCAAAAATGCATTATCAAAATAATTAACACCACTTTACAAAAATATTCCAATATACTTTTCAAACCAAAATTTAAATCATTCAACTCTTTCAACCATGGCAAAAATAATATTTATTTCAACCACCTTATAACTCCTCAAGGTGCATACCATCAACCTTAGACCAAGCACAAATTACACAATTAAAAAATTTAAATACCTTTTGTGCACGCTGCCTCGGTGGGATTCGATCCCCTGTCGCACTACCGCTAGTGCCCTAGCCATAGCCTAACCACCATGTGAGCTAGGTGCTCACTTGGGACATAAAAGTACCTCATGCACTTTGTTCCTCCACTTGGTGTCGAAACCCAAAAATAAAACTTTACCCTTTTGCTACCATCGAGACTCGAATGCGGAACCTCCGCTCACCCAACGCCTTACACAACGATGCCTTGCCACTAGCCCAACCACGTGGTTGGTGATAAGGCTTTAAGCCTTAGTCGATTTAACCTCCACGTTTTTATCCGCTTTTAAAAATTAAAACCTCTTGCCTTATGCGCTCATGAATTCGCATCAAACTTTTGCCAATAATCACACATGCATTAATTCGGAGACTTGCCTTAATGTTGCAAGTCTTATGGTATAAATACCATTCATATTTTTCTTTGAACATTGGCAGGGGATATTTATTTAAATATTTTTATACCCAACCCTAACTTAGGGTTTAATTAATTTATTTTATAAATTAATTTATAATATAAATATTATAAATAATTTATAAATAACCTTAGGCATTATTTTTAAACCTTAATATTATAATAATAAATATTATAATATTATTTCCTTTGGGCCTAGGTATCTCCTTCCTTCAGGGTATTTAACCAACCTTTTGACCAATCATGTGATGCTTTTAAACCAAATCTCTTGGGCTTAAAATATAAATATTTTAACCCTCCTTTTACCAAATCCTTGCACTGATCACTGACACTGACTCTTGACATCAATGACAACACAACTACTCAAAATTTCCAACAATCTCCCCCTTTGTCATTGATGGCAACCCTTTTTCCTATGGCAACCATTTTTTCTTAACCATTCCTTTTTCCTTTTTCCAAATCTGCTCCCCTGACTGAATGCTCTCCCCCTAACTCAAATCTCTCCCCCTTTGTCATCAATGGCAAAGGGCCACCTTTGGGGCTAAATATAAGACTCTTAGCTCAGCCCCCTCCCCACCTCCTCTCCTTGAGGTGGTTAATTTTGGGGTGGGAGTATCTCTACTCCCAGCATACACTGCTCCTTTCCTTTGTCCACCTTCTTCCTCAACTGATTCCTCTGATTCCTCTGAATATTCTTATTCTTGCTTGTCTCTAGAAATTTTATTCTACACCACTTAGCCATATGCCCAACATTATTGCACTTATAACATTTAATTTTGTGGTTCCTTGAAGGTGCAAATATCTTGAAGTTCCTCCTGGTGAAGCCATATCCATTCCTATCATGAACCCTACAATTAACTACCTTATGACCAAACTGATTACAAGAGTAGCAATACCCTTGAAAGAGATGTCCATTTCTAAAATTCCTTTTAGTGAAACCATGTTCCTATCTTTCATGTGTCCTGCACTGCATAGCCTTGTGTCCAAACCTGTGACATGAGAAGCAACGTCCATTGAAGAAACCTTGCCTTGACCCCATTGGTCTCTTAGTCTCTTCTTCCCTATGATGTTTCCTGTTCCATCTGTTCCTTATTTGTGCATTGTTCCTTTCCTTGTTGAACCTTCTATTTTCCAACTTATCCTCAGAAGTCTCACTTTCTCTTTCACTCTCTTCTTCTAAAGCTTCTTCTTCTTTGGAGCTTGAGATTGACTCCTCTCCTTGTCCTCTATGTTCCTCTTCAAAACCAAGTCTATCTTGTTTGATGAAGATCTTTGTACCTTGATAATCTTATCCAAGGTCTTTGAGCTTCTTCCAAACCTGTGTAGCTTGTCTTTAGACTCTTTTACTTCCTTCCTTAGTGAAGCTACCTCATGCTCTAATATTTCACATTCTAAGACTTTTACCTCTAACTTCTCTTTAAATCTCCTTGTCTTAGATATTGAGTTGGTTAGATCTTGTATAAGCTTTCCTTTCTCTTCATCACATTCTTGAAATTGAAGCTTGAGTTTTGAGTTCTACTTTCTTACCTTTCTTAATTCCTTAAGAGCAGAAATAAGCTCACCTTCAAGATCAACTTCTCCTTCCTCTGATTCTTCCTCTATTCCTTTGTCTTCAAGAGCATCTTCATTCTTTTCTGATTTATTTCCACTAGAAGCACTTCCTTCCTCTTCTATTGCCATAAGAAGACTTTCTTCTTCTAGACCTTCAAGAGCATCTTCATATTCATATTCACTAAAACTGAACCCATTCCTTGTGCAATGATCTTCAAGATGACCAAAATTTCCACACCTAAAACACTTGAGAATTATTGGTTCCCTTTTTACCTTTTTCTTAACATCTTCTTTTTCTACTGTCAGAAATAGAATTTCTTCTTCTTCATTATCTGAGGACCTTTCATCACTATCACTTGAACTCTTGCCTGTCTTATCTGCATAGAAACTCTTCTTATGCCTTTGGAAAAACTTCTTTCCATGCTTGCCTTGTCCATCCCTACTTTTCTTTTGATACCTGTATTTTCCTGCTTCCCTGTTCTTATGATCCTGTTTCTCTTCATCATTGCTACTTCCAGCTTCTAGACAATCAGATGCATAGTGACCATATTTACCATAATTGAAACACTTAACTAATTTTGTACCTTTGTGCTTTCTTGTGTCCTTGTTCCTTCTACCATAGTTTGCTTCTTCATCACTGGATGACTCATCACTTGAATCTGTCTTCTTATCCTTTGTCTTCTTTGTTACTTTGAAAGTTGCTTCTTTCTGGGGGATAGGATCCTTTCCTATTCTCATCTCAAAAGCTATGAGAGTTCCATGTAACTCATCCCTAGTCAAAGTTTCAATATCTTTTATTTCTTCTATGGTTGAAACCTTTTCACTATACCTCTTAGGAAGTGACCTTAAAATCTTTTGACAAACATCTGATTCTTCAACTTTAAACCCAAGTCCTTGCATGGAGTTAACAACCTCATCCACATGAAGTAAGTATGTAGCAATGTCTTCCTCATCCTTCATCTTCAAGTCTTCAAATATTTTCTTGTGATTTTGCAATTTTGCCATCTTGACCTTTTTGTCTCCCTCATATGTTTTCTGCAACTTTTCCCAAATCTCTTTTGCTGATGTGCAATGCATAACTTTTACAAACTCTGATTCACGTAAACCACTTAAGATTCCATTCATTGCCTTTGAATTATTCAGATGTAGGAGCTTACCATATTTATCTATAGGTGGAGTAGTTGGTGGTGTGTATCCATCCTCAACTACTTGCCATATCTCATTTCCTTGTGCCATTAGATAAATCTTCATTCTTACACTCCAAAATGCATAATTGTTCCCATCGAACAATGGTGCCTTATTTCCTGAAGATCCACTCTGAGAATCCATCTGTGTTCCTATAAGCTTTTCCTTCAAGTTGTTAAACTCTTCCGAAGGAACCCGCTCTGATACCAATTGAAGAACACAAGCTTATACTGAGAGGGGGGTGAACAATATAAGATCAAATTTTACTTTTCTTTCTCAAATAATATTATCCAATATATCAATGGCAATATCAATAATAGTAATCAAAGCAATGCACAAATCATCACACACAATAGAGACACCAATTTAACGTGGTTCACCCAATGTGGGCTACTCCACGGAGAAAATATTTCACTAAAATTTTCTCAACAAATCTCTTGGGAATCCTTCCCTATTACAATGTTTATGGACCTCTATCCAAAGGAGACACCAATACCCTAATCAAGTTTATGGACACCAATCCATAGGAGACACCAATCCCCTTTATTGGTTCATGGATCTCTATCCATAGGAGAACTCCTTCTCCTCTACTCTAGCTGGTGATCTTCTAGAAGACTACTACCTCCACTACACTAGCTTGTGGATCTCTCTCCACTAAAGACCTCTATCCTCACTCAGAAGACCTCTATCCTCACTACCTAGCTAATGGATCTCTATCCACTAGAGACTACTATCCTCTACTCTATCACCTCCAAAGCTTACTCTCAACTCTACTCAATCTCTATCTCAAATCTGCACTAAACACTATCCTCGATCTAGCACAAATCTTCTCACAAGTCTATCTCTTATCTCAAATCTCCCTCAATTTGCTCAAACTCTATCCTCAAATTCTATCCTCAAGCCTTAACACAAAGCTTGATCCAATCACAAATCAACTCTACTCAGATCTACCCCAAGCCTTAACACAAAGCTTGAACAAATCAATCAATCAATTATGCTCTCAAGTCTTCTCAAAGACTTACCTCAAATCTATCCATAAGTCCTCTCAAGAACTTGCTCAATATACTCAACAAGTCTTCACCAAGACTTACCTCAAATCTATCTCAACAAGTCCTCCCAAGAACTTGTCCAATATCTCAACAAGTCTTCACCAAGACTTACCTCAAATCTACTCAACAAGTCCTCCCTAGAACTTGTCCAATATTCTCAACAAGTCTTCACCAAGACTTACCTCAAATATTCTCAACAAGTCTTCACCATGACTTACCTCAAATCTTCTCAACAAGTCTTCACCAAGACTTACCTCAAATCTCTCAAAATCATTCACCAAAACTTACCTCAAATCTATCCTTAAGCTTTCACAAAAATCTTACCTCAAATCTATCCTTAAGTCCCCTCTAGGACTTACTCAAATATGCCCACAAGCTTTCACAAAAGCTTGCTTAACTTATCCTAATACTCTCAATTGTCCTTAAGTTCCCTCTAGGACTTACTCAAATATTCCCACAATATTTCACAAAAGCTTACTCAAACAATTGCAAAACTTGCATACAAAACTCAACTTAATCTATTTCAGAAAACCTCTTCAATCACACAAACAAGTTTCACTCAAAATCTTGTTTAACCATAGAAACATATAGAGAATGGTCAAAGACTCAATATGTTTCACACTCACTAGGTTTTATACCCAACAAAACACTTTATCACTTTCAAACTCTCTTTCAAATCAATTCAAAAATAAGGTATAATTTGTTTCACAAAACTTGAACTATCACTCCAATGCTTTCAATCAATAATGCTCATCCAACATCACTCAAACATTCACTCAATGAAACACAACTTGCTTACAAACCCTAACCAAGTGTTTCACTATACTTCCAACCACTCACACTATGGATCTCAAACCTTGACTCAAGATGATTCCAATGTCACATAACAATGATACTCATGTTCTTTCAACAAACCCTAGCTCAAGATAGTTCTCAATCTCACATAACAATGATACTCATGTTCTTTCACAAACCCTAGTTCAAGATAGTTCTCAATCTCACATAACAATGATACTCATGTTCTTTCACAAACCATAAATCATGCACATGAAAACTTACTCAAATATTTCCAACAATGCTTATCAAACAATCCTTTTCACTCCAACTTTGCATTTCACAACATTCAATCCAACAATATTTCACTCATAAGGAAGATGTGCCCATACCTTTTGTTTTGATGGAGATATATCTTCAAAACCTGTCTTAATCACAATCAAATCCTCTTTGCCAATTTCAAGGTTAGATAGCAACAACCTATCTCAAAATCTCCACACAAATATTCTCCTCAATTGTTATTTCACCATACAAAAATATCAAGTCTCAAGTACACCTTATAATCTCCAAACTTTTCAAAATATAATTAGCAAAGATTCAAATAACTCACTTTCACAATAATTCACTTCAGAATTTTAATGCATAAAATAATCAAAATAACTCCCTTATATCTCCCTACTCAAAAATGCATTATCAAAATAATTAACACCACTATTCAAAAATATTCCAATGTACTTTTCAAACCAAAATTTAAATCATTCAACACTTTCAACCATGGAAAAAATAATATTTATTTCAACCACCTTATAACTCCTCAAGGCGCATACCATCAACCTTAGACCAAGCGCAAATTACACAATTTAAAAAATTTAAATACCTTTTGCGCATGCTACCTCGGTGGGATTCGATCCCCTGTCGCATTGTCGCCAGTGCCCTAGCCATGGCCTAACCACCATGTGAGCTAGGTGCTCACTTGGGACACAAAAGCGCCTCATGCGCTTTGTCCCTCCGCTTGGCACCAAAACCCAAAAAATAAAACTTTGCCCCTTTGTTGCTATCGAGACTCGAACGTGGAACCTCCGCTCACCCAACGCCTTACACAATGATGCCTTGCCACTAGCCCAACCACGTGGTTGGTGATAAGGCTTTAAGCCTTAGTCAATTTAACCTCCACATGTTTTTGCCACCTTTTAAAAATTAAAAACCTCTTGCCTTATGCGCTCACGAATTCGCATCAAACCTTTGCCAATATTCACACATGCATTAATTCGGAGACTTGCCTTAATGTTGCAAGTCTTATGGTATAAATACCATTCGTCTTTTTCTTCGAACGTCGATGGGGGATATTTATTTAAATATTTTTGTGCCCAACCCTAACTTAGGGTTTAATTAATTTATTTTATAAATTAATTTATAATATAAATATTATAAATAATTTATAAATAACCTTAGGCATTATTTTTAAACCTTAATATTATAATAATAAATATTATAATATTATTTCCTTTGGGCCTAGGTATTTTTCTTTTTCACCCTTAGACCTTATCTTACCACCTTTAATATTATAATATTATTTCCTTTGGGCCTAGGTATCTCCTTCCTTCAGGGTATTTAACCAACCTTTTGACCAATCATGTGATGCTTTTAAACCAAATCTCTTGGGCTTAAAATATAAATATTTTAACCCTCCTTTTGCCAAATCCTTGCACTGATCATTGACACTGACTCTTGACATCAATGACAACACAACTACTCAAAATTTCCAACATTGTACATCTCTATCCCATGGAGCAGTCCAACCACATGGTTTTAGGGAATTAAGATGATAGCAATTCAATTAAAGCTTGAGGTAAATCACTATGTTCGATGATCTTTTGAAACTTCATGGAAGAACAAAATGTACACCTTGTTACCTTGGAGCAGTCTAGCCATATTGTCTTCTTGGGGATTGAAGTGAAAATATTTCAATTCATCGATTAATTGTTTTGTGGTTCAAATGGCCTTATGGTAATTTACTCATATTACCAAATTGCATGGATAGAAATTCATTGCAACCACCAAGTGTATATGTAAAATTACTAGGTACAAGATGCACTTGATATTTTGTAATTGATGTTTTTGTTTTTTTTTTTAATTTGTAATTTTTTTATTTGTTTGTGATTTTTTATTTTTTTTGTGATTTTTTTATTTGTTGGATGTTAGGTGTTGACAACGCGATATAGGAAACCCACCTTGCTTGGCGAGTTATAGGGGTAGCTAATGTATGATGACTGGGTATGGTTTGAGGTGATTGGCCTCAAATAGGTGGTGCACATTCCCATAGTTATGTCATATCAGGCATATCTGATAGCCCTAGCTCACCGATGGGATAGCAAGACCAACACCTTTCATCTCCTTACTAGCGAGATGATTGTGACTTTGGAGGATGTCTATCAGATCTTTTGTATTCCGATCAAGGGGTGCCCTATCACCTCCACTCCCCTTCTACAATGGGGGAGAGTTCTTCAGAGGATATTTGGAGGGGAGGCACATGTTGCATTAGCATGAATGGACCATAATAGAGGTCTCATCAGAGCATGGTATGATGCCCATGTGTTCACTCGATGCCAGGTAGTAGTGATGTACATCATCTCAAACATCCTACTACCAAATTCTTCAGGAGCAAGGTTCCCCTAGAACCTCCTTGACATGGTGTAGGATTTGATCAAGTGTGATACACAACACTCGATCATTATGGCATGGGGGAGCACCCTATTAGCTCATATATATGATGAGCTCTATGAGATTCAACATCAGAGTTATATGGGATTGGGCTACAATATACTCCTCTAGATATGGGAATGGGAGCACATCCGAGTGGACCGACCAACAGGACTGTTAGTGCAACATTATGAATTGGGTGATACAAATATTACGTACATGGATCAGTGGCAATATGATCAAGAGATTGGATAGATCCAACCAAAGGTAGGTAGACTAGTACACTATGTAGGTTATTTGGATAGACTGTAGTGGGATCAGGTAGTGTGGAGGACTTAATTAGATTACCCTTATTGGCCAGAGGTTATGGAGTATCTAGGGCATGTGAGGCATAGTCGATGGCTCATTAGGTTCCATGGCACTGAGTGGAAATACTTCTATTACTCTCACATAAGGTGATAGTTTGACATCTATCAGGATGTCCTAGAGGATCTTTTCATATATCACCATCGAGGTGATGATATATAGCTAGTATGGCCTCGAGTAGAGGTACATGTAAATGAGGAGGATCAAATGATGGCTAAGATCAAACTAGCTAACCTAGGGACTATTTTAGAGTATAACACCTGGTGGATCACTTGATTATGGTAGGGAGGTGGACCGATGGGCAGGCCTATGAAGGTGGTAGAGGAGGAGGGCATAGATGTGGTTGGACAATGAGTGCATTATAGGATAAAGGAGGAGTGGTGCTAGGATATAGAGGAGGAAGAGGAGCCACATGTTGAAGGTGAATATGATGAGGATGATCCCACAGATGAGATGTCCTAATTGAGAGCTTGATTGTAGATCATACAAGGGTGGTTGGTAGAGTAGGATACTACTCTTGCCATATTCCAAAGTCAACTCAACAGTAAGCAACATTAGTGGAGAGGATTTTCTGAGGAGATATCTCCTCAAGGCCTATATAACCATACCATAAATAGATATTGATAGGGTTATTATAGAGAGGGACACTTCATAGATATAGATGGCTACTAGGATAGTAGAGAGGGATTCCAGGATAGCAAAGCAAGATGCTCTATAGGTTCAATTGGCCATCATGACTACAGGTCAGGTTACACCCTCCACTCTAGCGATTCAAGGGCAGGTAGCATCTATTGCATATGTAGAGATTAGGAAATTATAGAGCCTCCTAGAGGAGTACATGGCCTAGCATATATCTAACATAGCTTATATAGTTGATCTAGAGAGTCGGGTCAGGCTACATTTTGGTAGCCTACGTGAGAGATATATAGCAAGGGGTTCTCAAAAGAGTTGATGCAGTGAGTTTGGTCAATCATCAGTGCATTCTAGTCACAGGTCATCATCTCATCTAGAGAGATCAATGGCTAGTGGCTCTAGGCAGTCTCATCAATATGAGGTCGATTATGGAGGTGACTTTGGGGGTGCAGGCCCCACTTTATTTATTGCTATATATTTAGTATTTTTGGGTGTAAGGTCATTTTTATACACAGTTGTAGCTTGTGGGCAATTTTTGTACCACTATGTACTTTAAAATTACCATATATATATGATCTCATTTCTCATTTTATGGCTCATTATGTGTTTATGATTTTGATTTATGTGTTATGTTATGGATGCAGTGATGGATGTGATGATTATATGATGTATTGATTTATACATGTGATGTACTAATGATATGCAATGATTAGGTGATGGATGTATGACTAGATTTTGTAGTCTAGATGTATGGATGCACTATTATGTATGTGTATATGGATGCAATGTTTAATGTTAAATGCATGTTTTTAAATTTATTTAATTGATTATGCATTTAATTCTTGTTACATGATATGACGAATGTAATGTGTATGTAATGCATTAATTTTATATGGATGTTCTAATGCAAATTGTACATGTATGCTTTAATTATTTAAAACATAATGAATGAATCTAATTTGTGTTTAAAAAACTAATGGTAGACACCATAGAATGTATAAAAATCATGAATTAAAATGTTAACCTTATCATAAGAGTTATACATTTGTATATGCATATGTGAGATGAAATATGTGAGATGTAGGGGTTTTCCCTATAAGCTTTTGCAAACTAAAAGGTGTGCATAAAATAGTCAGTGGTCATCTAAATATCATTGCTGATATTCATCCGGTATCTATCCTATTTTATGAGGACCCCTTAATAAACAAAATCTCATAAGGAAAACTATGATTGTTGATGAGATGATTTGGTGCTATGAGGGGATTTTGAGGTTTTTTGTGAGACTCAAACACCCTAGTTGATTGATCAAAATTTGTATACTAACTACACAAGACTCCTGAAAGATACAAGCCTATTAAGAAGACCCAGATATTCAATATCCATGTGTGTGCAAAGTGAATGTATTTGATGAGGCATAAGACTACCTCATTGCCAGGTGGTTTCATGCAACCCATTGTTGTAATGAGGATCACCCTATGGTCATCATTATCCTAAGTTTGGACATAGTTAGACTAGACTACTAGGCAATACAAGCCACCAAAAGCTAGCTCAACCATAAGCTAACATTGGTCTATACAAAAGAAGGTCGCTAATGTGATAGACATATCACCATGCGTAAGGCTACTCCATTGCCAGGTGGGTTTCATTCAACCCATTGTTGTAATGGAGATTACCCCATGGCTTTTGAATAACTGAGGATTCCAGGGATTCAAGATCATTACCCCCTTATTTTCTTTTGATTTCTTGGGATACTTGCTCATGCTTAGTGGTGAAAACCACTATTTTTTTTTGAGCAAGGGATTTGCTTAGTGATGAAAATCACTATTTCTTTTGTTCTTATTTTGGGAATTTGCTCATTTTGTGGAAGAGCAAGGGGATTGTTTGGGTAGGGGGGAGCTTGTCCTTTTGTCAATTCTTAGCATTCTAGACCATGCGCATAATAGGATGAGCAAGGAAAAACCTTTCACTTAAGGTGACAAGGACCACTTTGTAGTGTCATCTTTCCTTGTTCAGACTCGGATTGTTAATGTGTAAAATTGTGTTGGGATTTTGACATATGCAAGGTACTATCAAAGTGAGACCTTACCTTCTAAAAGCCAAGATAGATTTCTAAAAAATCTGAAAAGATAACTAGGGATGGTTGAATGACCAAAAACCCTAGTATACACCCTATAGCAACTCATTAGTTGTGTTGAAAAACATAGTTACTCACAAGGGAAATATGAATGATAATGATATGTGGGATGTAAGGGTTTTTCCTACAAGTTTTTGTAAACTAAAAGGTGTGCATAAAATAGTTAGTGGTCATCTAAATATCATTGCTGATATTCATCCGGTATCTATCCTATTTTATGAGGACCTCTTAATAAGAAAAATCCCATAAAGAAAATTGTGCATGTTGATGATTGATAAGGTTGATTTGAGGTTCATGATTGGCATACAAACATGGTGTCATTCATAAGAATGTAAACACAACTTGTCCTAATGCAAGTGCAATGGATGAATATACCTAATGAAATGCAACTAATCAGTGCATACAATGAAATGCATGATAACATAATGTAAATGTTTTTGTATTTTGATGTTTTGTATTGTTTTTGTGTTTTTATGTTTTTTGTTGTTTTGTGATTTCTTTTGGTATTTTTGATAAAAAAAAAATTTTGTAATTTTTATTGTTTTATGATTTACGTATAAAATGCCCATAGATGAAGAATTTTGAGAGGTTTCGGGTTCTTCAACACCTTCTAGTGAAGTTAGGTGATAAGTTCCTGGCCCTATTTTCTCTATTACGATAAAGGGACCTAACCAATTGGCCATAAATTTATCTCGTAGATGAGGTGATAGGTTTGAGTTTTATTGGTTCTCTTTGAGCACAAGATCCCCAAATTTAAAGTCTCTTGAATGGACTTTAGTATCATAAGCTCATTTAAGATGATCTTGATAAATGTGTAGATGCTCAAGAGCATTAACTCATCATTCATCAAGAAGGGTCAATTGATCAAGGTGAGCTTATCATGAGGTGTCATCATCGATGAATTATTTCAATGACATGTGCAATGATGGAATTTCTAATTCCAAGGGTATAATGGCCTTAGTGCCATATACTAGTGAAAATAGGGTTTCCCTAGTGGGTGTCCAAATGCTAGTTCGATAAGCCCATAAAGCTAGAGGTAGTTGAAGGTGCCAATCCTTGTGGTTTTCCTTGATGGTTTTCTTCAATATGGTAACTACAGTTTTATTAGAGGCCTCTACCTATCCATTTTTATTGTGGATAATAGGGTGTTGCAAAGATATGTTGAATGTTATATTTGGATGTTAAGGCCTACACATATTTGTTCTTGAACGATGTCCCATTATCCGATATTATTTTGGATGGAATACCAAAATGACATATAATGTTATGGAGTATGAACTCCATAATACGAGCTCTAGTCATAGTGGTTAAAGGGATTGCTTCCACCCATTTGGTAAAATACTCAGTAGCCATTATAATGAATGTGTGATAGCCTAAATATGGAGGAGAGATCTTCCCAATTAGATCAAATCCCCACTGAGAGAAAGGCCACATCGATTGAATCGATTGTAAGGCCTGAGATGGTAGGTGTGAGAGATTGGCATGATGTTGATACTTTACACACTTCTTGACATATGCACAACAATCCTTTTCCATTATGGGCCAATAATAACCCATTCAAAGGATGCACTTGATGATAGCCATGTCGTTAAAATGGCCACCATAGGTACCATCATGAGCTTGCAAGATTGCCCAAGCAGATTCTTGGGGCTTGAGACAATGAAGGAGGAGTCCATCATAGCTTTGATGATAGAGAATATCTCCTAACAAGACATACTTGGTCAATTTTTGTTTAAATGCTCATTTTGTAGCATGCGATAATCCCGAAGGGATATTACCAAGTTTCAGATAATCTTTTAATTGGATGAGCCAATCTTGATAAGCTTGTGCTTCAATTGATTGAACAACTTGTTCCCATTGTGATTCATCATGCACAAATGTGGATTGGGAAATAACCTTGTGGTGAATGGTCGTGCCATTATCTGAAGGACCCTATGAGATCAAGGACCCCTAGGATGCTTGTTTTAGAAAGTCTTGTGCCTTGGAGAACCAATCTTGATTTGGTTCTATCTGAATCATGTGAACTGATTCTTTATTATTTGAAACCTCATGCAACATCACTGATTGTGAGAGCATTTTAACATGGATGGTTGTAAAATCATCGAAAGGGTTCTATGGGATTAAGGATCCCAAATATATCATTGTATTTGCAAAGTGATTAGATGTACAAGGGACTACCTCGATGTCATACCATTCTAGTTTGGCTAATAATTTATCCACAAGCTCTTTGTAAGATTTCAAGATAGGACATCTACATTGATAAATGCCTTTGACTTGGTTTACGATGAGCAAGGAGTCACCAAAGATATTAAGATTTTTAATCTTCATGGTGATAGTTGTTTGGAGACCCAAGATGAGAGCCTCGTATTCAATGTTATTATTGGTGCAAGGGAAGTCGAGTTTGAAATACAAGGGCATAGGAGCTCCTTATAGATGTGAAAAACATGATCCTTGCACCACCCCCTTGCTCACATTTTGAACCATCAAAGAACAAAGTCATGTCTACTTTGTTTTTTTAGTTCTTTAAGTTTGGGTGATTTTGATAGTGCAAACACTGCATCATCGAGTAGCTCAATTACAAGAGGCTTGTCATCCTGAAGAGGAGCCTCTACTAACTGATCAACTATGACTTGACCTTTGATTGATTTTTGACTGATGAATTCAAGATCAAATTCCATCAATAGCATGATCCACTTTATGGTTCATGTATTATGATATGTGTGACTCATCATATACTGCAAAGGATTTTCTTTTGAGATGACATACGTTGTATGACTTAACATGTAGTGGCAAAGCTTTTTGGTAGTGAACACCACTGCTAAGTAGAGCTTCTCAACATATGTGTATTTAAGCTCATAACTGACCAAGGTGTGACTAATATAGTAGATAGCCTATTCTTTATTTTCTTTGTTCTTCTGGGCCAACATGGTCCCTAGAGAAAAATCTATGGCTGAAATATATAGCAAGAAAGGCACACCTAGTCGAGGTGGAGCTAATACTAGTGGTGATGCTAGGTACTATTTTATCTCATCAAAGGCCTTCTAGAATTCCTCATCCCAATTGAATGGGACCCCCTTGTGTAGTAGTCGATTCATGGGTCGATATTTATCCAACAATTATGCTATAAAGCATTTGATGGATGCTACCTTTCCTTGCAAGCTACGAAGCTCTTTAATGTTAGTGGGGGGAAGCATTTCTAAAATTGCTTTGACCTTTGTGGGATCTACTTTGATCCCTCACTTGGAGACTATGAATCCCAAAAAATTTCCTGATGTAACATCGAAAACACACTTTTTAGGATTTAGCCTGACATTATGCTCTATCAAGCGATCGAAGACTTTTCATAAAATATCTGCATGCTCTTCATGCAAGAGAGATTTGGTGAGCAAATCGTCTATATAATATTCTAAGATCTTGTGCATATAGTCATGAAAGATGTATGTCATGGCCCGTTGATAGGTTGCACCAGCATTTTTAAGGCCAAATGGCATAAATTTATAACAAAATGTTCCCCATGGTATGGTAAAGGTTATTTTATGTTGATCTTCGGGCTTGACCCAAATTTGATTATAGCCTAAAAATCCATCCATAAGGGATAACATCTCATGACCAGCAGTTGCGTCTACTAGAGCATCAATATTAGGTAAGGGGAATGCATCCTTGGGAGTTGCTTTATTTAGATCTCTAAAATCCGTATAGATACAAATCCTCCCATTAGGTTTTCCTATGGGTACCATGTTAGATACCCATTCTAGATAATCAATTGGTTGGATGAATTCCACATCCAACAATTTTTGTAACTCATATTTCACCATTAAGGTGATTTTTGGATGTATTTTTCTGAGCTTCTGCTTGATCGACTTCATATTTGGGTCTAGTGTAAGGTTATGTGTAACCAAATTTGGATCAAGACCCGACATGTCCTTATATGACCAAGCAAACATGTCATATTTTTCTATCAAAAGAGATGTGATGATGGCACACTCTTCAAGAGATAGACTCTCTCCTAATTTTACTTTCTTAGGATTGTTAGGGTCATTGCCAATATCCATATTGAAAGTCTCCTCAATTGACATATGAGACCCCTCCTCAAGTTGATGAGGTGTAGGGATTAGGTAGATGTCATCCATTGGATTTGGAGGATCTATCATATTAGATTCAACCTCAGTGTTACAGACATCTTGAGTTGGCCCTAGAGAGAAATGGAATGGTTGTAGCATCTCTTCACATGGGAAGAACTCCTCAGGTGATGGTGGTGATGCGGCATGATCAAATTCAATGGCCTCATGATTGAGGTGCAACGACTTTGAAGGGTCATTGGGGTTATGAAGAGGTATGGTTAGGTCAATGGAAATCATGTTTATGGATGGTTGGTAATTTCCATTATCACATGGAAGAACCTATCGATTATAGATGGCTCTGCATGTGCTAGATGTGGCTTAGGAGGAAATGGGATTTTTGGATCCACTCTAGGAGTAGATAAGATGATTGGGTCCTCTAGTGGTAGTAGCTACCTCTAGTTAGGTGAGGGAGGAAACACCCTATGATAGATATCATCTATGTTAATAGGGGGTCTAATAGGCTCAACATCTCCTCTATAGTTGTTAAGGCGATGAAGGTGGCGAGGACCTAGGTATGCTACTTCTGTTTCATCCTCGTATTCATCATCTTCTTCAATCCAATCATTTTTAGGATTATCATCGAGTTTGGATTCCTCTTGTTGGTTGGTCTCATCAGATGATTCATTGATAGAATCATGAGGCTCTATGGAGACCATTGTGATTGGGAGATGATCTCCTAAAAAATGAGAAGGGCTAGGGTTAGTGTATTCATTATCATCAATGTCCTCCCCAAAACCTAAGCTTAGGCATTGTAGGGAATCAGCCAAGAGCTCATCTAGCATGCGGATGGAATACCCTAAACCAAATTTATCTATGGGTAATTGGTATTATGGTAAATAGGGTGTTCTGAGACCTTGCTCATAAAGACCTAAGCCATTTTCATGCCAATGGCAATGGTAGAAATATCTTAGAGAAAAATTAGGATTCGACATATAATATATGTTTCCTGTGAATGGTTCATTGTCATGGTTAATCATAGGAGACTGATCTATGGATTGGTTGAAACCCCCATATATGAAGTTCATTTGATTGGGTGGTATACCTAGGGGTACAATAATTCCAATTGGAAAGGGGGGAACATGAGGTCTTCCCATGTCTTGCGTGGACTCAATAATTGGTGTAAATGTAATATTTTGTACCAAATATTTTGTGAGCCCTAGGTTGGCTAAGTGAATGGTCACTTGCGGTGCGGATGATGTCATTGATGATGTAGGGGATGTGGGTTGAGGTACGTCATCCATTGTGGTAGGAAATTCTTCCTCTTCCATAGGAATCAAAATTTCTATCGTAGAAATATTGGGGATGACTTTTGGAGCATCTTCCATAGGTGCCTTCAACTTTTGTTTGATCGGAGGATCCGATGACGATGAAGGAATATCTAAAGTAGCCAATGGTTTAGGTGGAGGTGGTGGTAATGAAGTGGATGGATCAATAGGTGCTGATTTTGGTGGGTGCTCTAGATGCTTGATGGGGGAACTTGGTCTAATATCCAGATGCATCGAGGGTAGAACAAACTCCCTCGGATTACTAACCTGATTTACGTATTTAAATGGTTCATCATTCGAAGGGACCACATGAACTTGTCCTTCATGTATGTATTTGATACATTGAATACTAGATCCATCTAAAAATAAAGTCTACATTAATAGAGATGTGATATTTGATGAAAATCCAAGATAAATGAAGATAAATCCAGTGGTGACACAAAAATCTATTAGAAATTTAAGTTATTTTATGTTGTCATTGATGTCACATTAATCATTGATGGCATATGGATCACTTTGAGTTTTGGTGGGCAAATGATATTTTGGAAAGCATGGATAAAATTAGGGTTTTTGTGAAAACCAAGGCAAGAAAAATAAAAGGTTTTATTTAAAACCATGGATGGCAGATTTGAAATGGGTTTTTCTTAAAACCTAGGTTGGCCTTTCGTTTCATCGAAAAAGGTGCCCCAGTGATGGAGATATTTAATTTTAAATATTTAGTTTAAATTTTAATTATTTAAAATTTAAATTTAAATTTTAAAATTAAAATTAAAGTTAGCGCCAACGTCTAAAGAAATAGGGAATATCAATAATGCGCTGACATCATAAAAAATTAGGAGAATACTATATAAAGGGGGATCCTAAGGTTCATTTGAAAATAATACTTGCTCGTGTTAATCATTGGCTAGCATCCGAAGAGAGCTCATGCAAAAATAATTTTGAAAAGGGAGACAACGAATAAATCCAAGGTTGGTTGAAAGCCCAAGAAATTGTGGGTAGAGTAGCACATTGGCAATTGGCTTTTTGTTAAGGTGTGTGGCAGCGCTTTACATCAAGGTTCAAATCTCCTTGACTGGATTCAAATGCATTGGAAGGAAAGCGCTCAAATTTATTTTGGTTTACGTGGAAGGGAGGAAGAACTTAAGGCACGTCATACCTTTTACTTTACAATGAGAGTCTAGCTCATGTGGCAACCTTAGCCATGGCTAAGGCACTCGTAGTGTGTGCAAGTTGGGGGTTTGAATCCCCTTGAGGTAATTATGTTTTGCTCTAATTAATTTCATTGATGCCCTAGGATAGGAGTTATAAGGTGGTTAAGGAATAATTAAAGTTTTTAATTAAACTTTATTTTTATAAGGGCTATGATTATTATTTCAGAGGTGGATGAGTTGTTGACTTATTTTGATATTCATGAAATTGAAAATTAAGATTTAGGAGAAATAAGGAGTTGTTATAAAATATTTTTGAGAGCCTTGTTGATTATTATTTTTTATAAGGGTTTTTATTAAAAAGTACTTTGGTGGATGTGTTTATTAAGTTGGAGTAAAAAGGTGTAAATTGAGTTATGCTTATCTTGTGATTATTATTTGAAGTCCACTAACCTTTATTGAGATTAGAAAGGAAATTTGTGTTTAGTGTGGCATATTTTGTGGACAACTTCTTGGCATCAAAAGGTATGGGCACATTCTCCTATTGATTGTTTATGGTGGTTTATTTATGAAATATAATTGGAGTGAAAAATATTGATTATGGTTTCCTTTTTGAAAGTGGTTGGTTGAATGCTTCAAGGTTTTTTGGTTTGAGAGTTGTGTTTAAACCTTGTTTTATAAGCATAGTCATTGAATCCCATTGGTTGTAAAAGAACTTGAAAAGAACATGAGTATCATTGTTATGTGAGATTTGTGGTTGATCATTATTGGAAATATTTGAGTTGGTTGATACATGCTTGGACTAGGGTTTTTGTGAGAAAGAGTAGTCCCTTGTGGTGATTGGTTGAGTTGAGTTGATTGAGCCTAGTCAAGTGATTGTGTAAGGTGATTGGTCAAGTTCCATGAAACAAACTAATTCCATAATTCTGATTTGAGTTGAGAGTGAGACTAGAACATATTGAGTCTCTAACAATTCTCTTTATGCTTATATGAGTTGACTTGAGTTGAGTTGAGATTGATTTGAGTTGAGTTGAGTTGAGATTGATATTATAACATATTGAGTCTCTAATAATTCTCTTTATGCTTCTATGAGTTGATTTAATTTGAGATCATTGTGGATCATTGTTGTCATCCATTGAAGAGTACATTGTCATTCATTTTTGAGTTCATATTTGAAGCTTTGCCTTGATATATTTGTGGATGAGATTTGATTACTACTTGTGCATGATTGATCGAGCCTTTGAGAAGGCCTTTGAGGACAATTTTGAGATAGCTTTGTGGACAGTTTTGGGATAGCTTTGTGGACAGTTTTGGGACAACTTTGTGGACATTTTTGGGACAGATTTGTGGACATATTTGAGCAAGTTCTTGGTGAGCTTGCTAGAGAATATTTAGGCAAGTTCTTTGTGAGCTTGCTAGAGTAGATTTGGACAAGTTCCTGGTGAGCTTGTTGGAACATATTTGGGCAAGTTCTTGGTGAGCTTGCTAGATCAAATTTGGACAAGTTCTTGATGAGCTTTTTGGAGTAGATTTGTACAAGTTCTATGTGAGCTTGTTATTCAATTTTGGACAAGTTCTGTGTGAACTTTTTATTCAGTTTTGGACAAGTTCTATGTGAGCTTGTTATTCAAATTTGAACAAGTTCTGTGTGAACTTGTTATTGCCTAGCTTTGATTAGATCAAAGAAATCATTGTATTGGACAAGGATCCTTATTTTTGTGTGATATATTATAAGATATTATATGGTGGAGTACCCCACATTGGGGGAACCACATTAAATATTGTGTCTCAATTGTGTGTGGTGACTTGTTCTCTTGCTTACTACTGTTATCAGATTTATTAATGCACACTACTATATTTGGTTATTGTAATTAAGGACATTAATTGATATTGATTTGGAAAAAAATTAAAAAGTGGTATTATTCTGTTCACCCCCCTCTCAGTATAAGCTTGCATTCTTCAAAGTCATCATAAATCTATCTAAATAAGACAATGAGTATAGAGTCAAAATTAGAATCTCAAGAACAAGATACAAAAGAATCAACAATACTATCTAGAAAAGAACCAATATAGCTTAGAGACACTATCAGAGAATCAAATCTAGAAATAATACCAGATATTACTTCTACAATACCTCAAAATCATAGCATGAACATAATAAATAGAGGAATGTGAAGTAACTCAGTTAAAATGACATCAACTTCTCAAGCACTAAAAGACTCACACTAGAAAGCAACTATAAAAATTGGATATGCATCACTTAAAAAGAATAAGACATGGAATCTAGTAATTTTACCTCCAAGAAAGAAAGTAGTGGGATGCAAGTGGGTTTAAAGAATCAAATACAAAGCATATGGGACACTTGATAAATACAAAGCTTGACTAGTAGTAAAAGGATATACTCAAATAGAGGGAATTTATTATGAAGAAACAATTGCACTAATAGCTCAAATGAATACTATCCAAATAATCTATGTGCTAGCTGCACATCAAGGGTAGAAGTTTCATTAGATGGATGTGAAAAGTTAATTTCTTAATGGTGAATTAGAATAAGAATTCTATATGACACAATATGAAGGCTTTGTTATTCAAGGAAAAGAAATCAAGGTATGCAAATTGAATAAATCTCTATATGGCTTGAAACAAGTGCCTAGAGCATGGAATATAAAGATCAATAATCATCTACTACATCATGATTTCAAAAAGAGTCTTTTAGATCTTAGTTCATATGCCAAGAAAATTGGAAATGATATCTTGATCCTCATAGTATATGTTGATGACATAGTAATTACTATAAGTTTAGAGATTTTAATAAGTGATATAAAAAAGGATATAGAAAAGGCATTTTAAATGATAGATCTAGGATTAATGAACTACTACCTTGGTTTATAAATTTATCAAGGAAAAGATAAAATAGTTATTACTCATTCAAAATATGCAAAATATCTCCTTGAAAAGTATAGAATGACAAAGCATCAACCTAAATATACACCAATGGAAAAATGGATTCAATTATCCAAAAATAATAAAACACCATTGGTCTCAGCTACAATGTATCATCAGTTGATTGGAAGTCTTCTATACTTAACAAACAACCAACTAGACATAGAATTTGTAGTAAATTATCTTTCATAGTTCATGCAAGAACCAAGGGTAAGTCATTGGAAAGCTACAAAAAGAATATTACAATATATCAAGAAAGGTAAGTGTGTAAATATTTGGTAAGGGGAAATTTGTCTTAGGGTATGCTTTATTTAGATTATGAAAGTTGACGCAGATGCAGATACTACCTTTGGGATTTCCAACAGGTACCATATTATAGATCCATTCAAAATAATAAATTGATTGAATGAAGCCTACATCCAAAATATTTTATAATTGATATTTAACCATTAGGGTGAGGGTAGGGTGCATCTTTCATATTTTTTACTTGACTGGTTTCACATTACTATCAAGCATGAGGTTGTGGACCATAAGTGAGGGGTTAATGCCAAACATATCAAAATACGACCAAGAAAATACCATCTTGTACTTCTTTAGGATTTTAGTGAAATTGACATGCTATTTAGGGGACAAGCTTGCTCTCAACTTTATAATGCAAGGGTCATTGGGATCACTACTAATATTGATATTTATGGTGTCTTCCACAATCATGTGGAAGCTATATTTGAGTTAGGTGATTATGGGGATGAGATGTAGGTCATTAGCTACATTTTTTGTGTGGATTTAATCTTCATGGGTGATCTTGATTTGTTGTATGGGATAAAGAAGAGGGGATGGGAGGAGGTAAGCATTAAAATGGCATGATCTATGTGGAAGGGAGGAAATCATGTGGGAAAGTGTTTGGAGTAAGGTAATCAAAATCGATGTAGTCAAGATTAATGCTAAGGATTTTGTAAGGTGAGCCACATAGTGAAGAAGGGCAAAAAGGTTGACAAAGATAATATTAATAATAGCATGGATGTTTGGTGCATATTGTGTGGTACTGTCAACTATAGCATATGTTTTTGGGTCTTGTGGTCATGGTAAGAGTTGGTTAAGGATTTGTGGAGGGTGATTTCAAGGTGGTAGTTTATGTGGATGCTTGCATGGGAGGAGGAAGGTAAAAATGGGTAGAGGGATTTGGAATAGGAAAAGGAAATCAGTGCCATCATTAGGTTATTTGGTGATGGGAATGATAGAGGATGACACATGTTCAAAGCTATATAAGTTAATGAAAATATGGAAGAAGTATAAAGTGATGTCTATTATGGATTAGGGATATTGGTTTTCACTAGGGAAATTGCACTCAGTGTTATTTGGGTTGTCCTATTCATCCTATGTAGACACAAGGTTAAGATATTGAAGGTCATCTTCTAGCACATCTTCAAATTTGTAATAGTAGCCTAAGCCATATTTATCTTTTGATTATTGGTAAGGAGGAGCAATGAGGTTTTATATACCCTTCTTATGATGGTCCAAGACAAACCTATGCTAGTTATAATGTTGGAAGTAGTATAAGGTACATGATGGGTTGTATAAAAAATCTAAGTTTTTGTAAAATTGAGCCTTAGGGTCTAGAGGCTCTATTGCTACTGAGAAGGTGTCGATGCCTTGTATACAATTTTTTTGGTTTGTGGGGACCCTATTGAGATAAATATACTATGGTCAATTGTATATTTTAAGGCTGACTAAAATCATGCATTATTTGAATGCTAGGAGGGAAGATATTAGCACTGTGCATAGTATATTCTCCTAGTCCCATACTCTTCATGATGATAAAGATATGTGGTGTTTCAATATAGGTTTTTAATATCAAGGATATTGTATTTTTTATAGTGAAGGATAAGATATGGATGGTTGGGCTTCAGGAAAAATATTGATAGGTGAAGGAGAGATAATTAGGGGTATATTAGTTTTTGGCCTGGATGTAGTTGACCTAGGAGGAGGACGAGAAGTGGAGGTATAATAAGGTGATCGGAAAGGAGGTGTACTAGTCACATA
The DNA here is from genome assembly GCA_028583015.1 of Wollemia nobilis. Classification (NCBI taxonomy): domain Eukaryota; kingdom Viridiplantae; phylum Streptophyta; class Pinopsida; order Araucariales; family Araucariaceae; genus Wollemia; species Wollemia nobilis. The sequence continues at coordinate 3,920,680 of JAQPPZ010002979.1, forward strand.
TAAAGATGGTAGGGGAAAATTAATTGATAGTTAGGAATTACATCATAGGGAAGGGGAAGGGTGTGTGATTGGTGATGTTGTTTGAGTTGTAGAAATAACTATTGGTTGAGTGGTTGTGATAAGTGTGATGGGTATGATTGCAAGGTTTATGGATGAAAGTATAGGTGATTGCAGGAGGGTGACCTTGTTGCAATATTAAAATAGATCTTCATCGATAGAGAGATGGTGCACTTGCCATTTATGTAAATATTTTAGGTAATGATGTAGTGTGGAAGGAACACATGGCATGTATCGGATCCTAGGTCTCTCGAGGAGGAGGTTGTACTACATTTTCCCTTCAATGATGTGGCATAGTGTGGGTATGGTCTTGATACCTACCTAAATAGGTAGGACTATTATACCCAAGGTGGAGCACAGAGTACCATTGAATACCTGCAAGTCCATCATAGGAGTGATGCAATGGTTGGATGGAATTTTGAGGTGTTTGAGGTGGGTTTGGTGATGATATTAATGGAGGAGCCAATATCAATCAATTTTTGTATAGATGATGCCATGAACACATGCCATTATGTGCATGGGGGATCAGCCTCCATTGCCTCAAGGTTTGTCATTCATGATTATAGAAGATAATTGAGGGTTGCATGCATGTACACACATTACCTATGAAGTTGGTGAATGCATTGCTATCACTTATTTATATATATATATAGACTGCAAGATGTCATTTAAGGCCTCACAATGAGATTAGGACTATTTTAGTAGGTTGTAAATGGATATTTTAGCAGGTGTAGTTCTCAATTAGTGTGTGAGGTTACTCCTAATATTTATGATTGGTCATGGAGGAAAAGGAGGGCCTTGTGTTGGAGGGGCCATGGAGGATGAATATATATGAATGGGTGTTTATTGTTGGGTAGGGTAGGCTAGGTACCATTGGTTCCTTATAATGATGTTAATAATTCCAACAAATCCTTGCTATTTAGGGGCATGATTAACCTAATTAACTTGTTGGTGTATTACTTATGAAGTTTAGGTGTCATCCTATGTGTGTGTAATCTCACATTGAGGCAAAGAATTTGAAATATACCTAAGTTATGGTTAGGAGGAACCAAGGGATTTTCAACCTGAGTGTTTCTATGGTTGATTAGGTCTTGAACCAAAATTTATAATTAATGAGGACCATTGAGGTCATGCACTTTCTAGTGATGATAATCATAAAATATGTAGTAATTAGGCCCTCATGGTCTTGGCAAGTTGGGAAATTTTGGCCTCATTTTTGGTAAGGTAATGTGGCATGCATCACACAATATTTGGAAGATATTGGTAAATGGTTTGGTAATAGAGTTCAAATTGCAACATGGATGTTTGGGAGGTTTTTGGTAGGCATATCGATAGTTAGGTGAAGGTGGAGGAAATGCTTTCCTGGGGTGTTGATAACCCTAGCATTGTTATTAGGTGTTTTGGCAAAGTGAGGTAGCTACTACATTGAGAACTATACTATTTATTTGAGGGGCCTTTGGATAGCTTGGGTTGGAATTTCCCTTATTGAACCTATTTGGGGAATAATTTGGCTTCTTGTGGGGTTTGATATTCCTCTTTTGGATTTTAAAATATTTTATTAGGTTTGCGTGTGTGGTAGCATCCTTGAAGGTCCTTAAAATGGCTTTGATGTAGCTTCTAACAAATCCCTTTAATAAATTCTAGTTGGTGGATGGTAAGGGTAGGTTATTAATAATTATCTATCATCTTACAACATTGTCGATGATTGGCTCATCATCAAATTATCATAGATTATATAAGTTTGGAAATGATGTTTTGTTTTTTATGTTTATTGAGAAGTGTTCCAAGAAGGTGTTGGCTAGTTGTTCAAACATGTAGAGGTTATATTGAGGTAAGTTATTATACCAATTTAAGGTTGGTCTCCCAAGGGATTGGGGGAATGTCTTGAGCATTAAGGCATTTCTACCACTAGTTTGGTAGCAAGTGAATCAATAGTTGCTCAAGTGTTCCCTAGGATCCTTGCTTTTGAATTTGTTTAATTTAGGACATTCAAACTTGGGGGGATACAATTACATATTAATAGAAGGATGAATAGGTTCAAAGTATAATTGACTATAATTGGGTTTTTTTTACCCATAACTAGTCATGCGTAGTTCCAAATTTCTAATTTGTTCCTACATTATTTTCATTTTATGGGACATAGGTGATATTGTCAGATTGGAACCAACATGGGCATCCATCATGGATGGATTAGCATAGTATGAGGTGAGGCTATGATAATTAGTATGTGGTGGTGGTTGAGTAGGGTGTTGGATATGCTAGTAAGAAGCCACATGATTGGTTTAGTAAGGATTGGGTGAAGGTTGTTGAGGTAAATGGGAATATGGGTAGGATGATGGAGAAGGTTGGTAGTGTTGTTGTGGTGTCCATGGGTTTGGCTGAGATGTAAGAGGTTGATTACAGAAGGGAACTTAAGGTGGGAGGTGATTGAGTCATGCATAAGTATTTTTATGTTGTGTTTGTTTAAATACAAGAATATATTCTTGATGGGATATTTTATCATGTGCTTCTTGATATGGCACCTGAGTGTGAACTTTTTGCAACAATTGATTGTATTATTCTTGTTTTAGTACTTGAGGAGGCACATGAATGTGTGTTTTTTTAGGTGCTTTATCATGCATTTGTCGAGGTGGCACTTGATAATTGTGTGCTTGTTGAGGAGGTGCTTGGGTGTACACCTATGGTTTTGACACTTGATTGTGTGCTTATTGAGGGGGTACTTAAGTGTACACTTGTTTCTATGGCACTTGACTATGCATTTATTTATGGGGTACTTGAGTGTACACTTTCTATTGTGGCACTTGATTATGTGCTTGGGTTTGTGTCTGGTTGTGCCCTAAAGACCACTCGTATGAAGAAGATGTTAGAATTTTGAGAGGTAGTATAGTAGGTGGGGTTGATGTCCAAGATGGAGGGGAGGTGAATAATATTATTTGGTTAGGTTGAAACAATAGGGGTTGTTTGTTTAATTTCAAATTAGGTGAATAATTTGATATACGACTATGACAGAGGATGAGGAGGAATGGTGTTAGCTTGTGCAAGTAGCTAGGAAGAAAATATAGATTGATATTGTTGATGATGAGTGGATGGAGGTCAGTATGTGAAAACCAGGTTAGATGAATGATGAGGTAATGGAGGGAGGTTAGTCGATGAAGGGGTAGAATTTGGGTAAAAATAAGAGGAACCTTTCTACATCCTAATCGAAGGGGGATTAGAAGAAAGAAAATTGGAGAAATTTGGAGTTGTGTTTGTCAAATCATAATATGAAGAACACAAGATTATACTGAGAGGGGGGTGAAAAATATAAGACCACTTTTTAATTTTTCTTTCCCAATCAATATTATGCAATGTATCAATAGCAATATCAACAGCAGTAATCAAAGCAATGCACAAATCACCACACACAATAGAGACACCAATTTAACGTGGTTCACCCAATGTGGGCTACTCCACGGAGAAAATATTTCACTAAAATTTTCTCAACAAATATCTTGGGAAACCTTTCCCTATTACAATGTTTATGGACCTTTGTCCAAAGGAGACACCAATCCCCTAATCAAGTTCATGGATCTCTATCCACAGGAGAACTCCTTCTCCTCTACTCTGGCTGGTGATCTTCTAGAAGAACTACTACCTCCACTACATTGGCTTATGGATCTCTATCCACTGAAGACTCTTGTACTCACACAAAAGACCTGTCTTCACTTCTCTGGCTAATGGACCTCTATCCACTAGAGACTATCATCCTCTATACTCTTTCACCTCCAAAGCTTGCTCTTAGCTCTATCTCAAATATGCACTAAACACGGTCCTTCGATCTAGCACAAATCTGCTCAATCTCTGTCCTCAAATCTGCACTAAACACAGTCCTTCAATCTAGCACAAATATACTCAATATCTATCCTCAAATCTGCACTAAACATAGTCCTTCGGTCTAGCACAAATATCCTCAATATCTATCCTCAAATATGCACTAAACACAGTCCTTCGATCTAGCACAAATCTGATCAATATTTGTCCTCAAATATACACTAAAAATAGTCCTTTAGTATAACATAAATCTGCTCAATATCTGTCCTCAAGCCTTAACACAAATCTTGACTTGATCACAAATCAACTCTGCTAGATTTGCCCCAAAACTTAACCCAAGGTTTGAACAAATCAATCAATCAACTTTGCTCACAAGTCTTCTCAAAGACTTACCTCAAATCTGCCTTGTAAGCTTCCACAAAAGCTCACACTAATCTATCCACAAGTCCTCTCTAGAACTTGTCCAATATGCTCATTAATCTATCCACAAGTCTTCTCAAATACTTACCTCAAATCTGCTCAACAAGTCTTCACCAAGACTTACCTTAAATCTGCTCAACAAGTCCTCACTAGAACTTGTCCAATCTCACAAAAACATATAGAGAATTGTTAGAGACTCAATATGTTTCACACTCAATCACTTCCAACCTCTTTCTCAAATCAATTTAGAATATAGAACAATTTGTTTCACAGAATTAGAACTATCACTTCAACACTTCCACTTGACTAGGCTCAATCAACTCCACTCAATCAATCACTCAATGATATACTCCTTGCTCACAAACCCTAGTCCAAGCATATGAACACTCACTCAATAATTTCCAACAATGCTAATCAAACAATCTCACATAACAATGATACTCATGTTCTTGCACAAATCCTATTTCCAAGATAGTTCTCAACTTTACATAACAATGATACTCATGTTCTTTCTCAAACCCTAATCATGCATATGAAGTTTCATTCAATGTTTCCAACAATGCTAATCAAACAAGGTTTCTAGAATCAACTTTCATTCCAGAAAAACCAAACTCAACAATGCTTATCAAACAACCCTTTTCACTCCAACTTAGTATTCACAACATCCAACAATCACTCACAAGGAAGATGTGCCCATACCTTTGTTTGATGAAGAATTGTCCTTAAAAACCTATCTCAATTATAACCACTTTCTTTGCCAAGCACAAAGGTTAGATGACAAAAATATCACTCTAACACTTCTCCAAAATATTTCTTCAATACAAAAATAATAACACTCAAATACACCTTATAATCTCCAACTTTAAAATAATATTCAACAACCCTCAATCTCAAAAATAATAAATTTCCTTACTACCTTATAACTCCTTAACCACTTAAAAATTCAACACAAAAATTAAAGTTTTGCATACCCCTTTTAACTCCCTTCTATAACTTATAAACCAAAATAATTATGCAAAAAATTTAATTAAAAATAAGACCTTTTGAAAATAAAAATTATTTTCCCCCTTTAATTTTTTGCATGCAAATTCAACCACCAAACAAAGTGCATACCTTTATTATGCTACCCAAAAGGCCTTGGCAGGATTCGAGCCACCGATGGCTCTCCCCCAAGCGCTTCTACAGTAATCGTACCCACCAAGTGGGCTGCATGGCTCCATGCGAACCAAAAAGGCGTCAAGATACCTTTGAATTCCTCCTCCTTGCACGCTGCAATTGAAAATAATCCTCCTCTTCAGTAAAATAGAGCGCACATGGTTTGAACCCACGTCTAGCGTTCCCCAAATGCTCTAACGCAGCCTCTAGCTGCCAACTAGGCTACAGGGGCTTCGAGAATATTTCACTGGCCACAAAACCTTGTCCTCTTCTTGGTGCTAAAACACATGCGAATTTCACATGAACCTTTCTCTTTGCACTCGCTTTAAAATCATTCACAAGGATGAGTTAATGCCAAAGGTTTTGGCATTATATATATGCAATCCAAAGGTTTCTCCAACATCGATGGAAAGCAATTCAAATTTATTAAAATTTGAATTTTAATAAAATAACTTTGGGCTTTAAATTAAATATTATTTAATTTTAAATTTTAACCTTAAGGTTAAATTATTTAAAATTAAATAATTAAACTCTTAACCTTTCAAACTGCCACATGGGTTTTTTAAGGCTCTTATAAGGTGACACCTTCTTGCATTTAAATTCCATGAATCAACCCTGGATATTATAATATTAAATATTATAATATTAGTCCTTCTTTTTTGCCTTGATGAAAACCACTGGAGAACATTAACCTGTTTGACATCAATGACAACAAATCCTGCTCATATTTCCAACAATATCCCCCTTTGTCATTGATGGCAACCCATTTTCCTTTTATCATTCCTTTTACCTTTTTATGTTCTGCTCCCCCTGACTGAATACTTTCCTTCTAACTCAAATTTCTCCCCCTTACTCAAATCTCTCCCCCTTTGTCATCAATGGCAAAGGGTCACCTTTGGGGCTCGGGGCTAAGAATGAAACTCTTATCTTAGCCCTTCCCCCACCTCCTCTTGAGGTGGTTAATTCTGGGGTGGGAGTATTTCTACTCCCAATAAGCACTGATCTTTACCTTTGTCAACTTTCCTCCTTATTTGATCCTTCTGATTCCTCTGACCATTTCTATTCCTGCTTGTCTCTGGAATTTTTGCTCTACACCATTTTGTTGTATGTCCATCATTATTGCACTTATAACACTTAATATTGTTATTCCTTGGAGGTGCAAATATCTTGGGATTTCTCCTGGTGAAGCCATATCTATTCCTATCATGAACCCTGCAATTCATTGCCTTGTGACCAAACTGATTACAAGAGTAGCAATACCCTTGAAAAAGTTGCCTGTTTTTGAACCTTCCATATTCATTTTTTCCATGTGTCCTGCATTGTGAAGCTTTGTGCCCAAACCCATGACATGAGAAGCATCATCCATTGAAATTACCTTGCCTTGACCCCATGGGTCTTTTAGTCTCTTTTACCCTGTGCTAGTTCCTGTTCCATTTGTTCCTCTTTTGTGCATTGTTCCTTTCCTTGTTGAACTTTCTGTTGTCCAACTCATCCTCAGAAGTCTCACTCTCTCTTACACTCTCTTCTTTTGAAGTTTCTTCTTCTTCAGAACTTGAGGTTGACTCCTCTCCTTGTTTCTTTTGTACCTGTTCAAAACCAAGACCTGTTTTATTTGTTGATCGTATTTGTACCTTGATCATCTTATCTACAATATTTGAGCTCTTTCCAAACCTGTGTAACCTATCCTTAGACTCTTTTATTTCTTCCCTTAGTAGAGCCACTTCATGTTCTAACCTTTCACATTCTAAGACCTTTGCTTCTAACTTATCTTTGAACTTTCTTGTCTTAGCCATTGACTTGTTTAGATCCTCTATAAGCTTTCCTTTCTCTTCATCACATTCTTGAAACTTAAGCTTAAGTTGGGAGTTTTGCTTTCTTACCTTATTTAATGCATCAAGAGCATGAATAAGATCTCCCTCAAGATCAACTTCTCCCTTCTCTGATTCTTCCTCTATTTGTTTACCTTTGAAAACATCTTCATTCTTTTCTGACTTGTCTACTATAGGATCACCTCCTTCTTCTTCTAGTGCCATAAGAAGATTCTCTTTTGGTCCTTCAAGTGTATCTTCATATTCATCATCACTGAAACTGAAACCACTCTTTGTACAACTATCTTCAAGATGACCAAAGTTACCACATCTAAAACACTTGAGGATTATTGGTGTTCTTTTCCCAACCATTTCTTTTTATTTTTCTAGAAATAGAACTTCATCTCTATCATTATCTGAGGAACTATCATCACTATCACTTGAGTACTTACTTGCCTTATCTGCATAGAAACTTTTCTTATGCCTCTAGAAAAACTTCTTTCCTTGTGTACCTTGTCCATCCCTATTTTTATTTTGGTACTTGTGCTTTCCAGTATCCTTGTTCTTATAATCCTATTTCTCATCACCACTGCTATTTCTAGCTTCTGGACAATCAGATGCATAGTGACCATATTTTCCACATTTAAAACATCTAACTGATTTTGTACCTTTATATTTTCTTGAGTCCTTGTTCCTTCTGCCATAATTGGCTTCTTCATCATTGGATAGCTCATTGCTTGAATCTGACTTCTTACCCTTAGTCTTCTTAGTGGCTTTAAATGTTGCTTCTTTCTGGGGAATAGGTTCCTCTTTTATTCTTATCTCAAATGCTGTGAGAATGCCATGTAATTCATCTCTTGTCAAATGATCAATATATTTTGACTCTTCTATAGCTGAAATATTTTCACTAAACCTTTTTGGAAGTGACCTTAGAATCTTATCACACACATCAGGTTCTGAAACTTCAAGCCCAAGTCCTTGCATGGAGCTAACAACCTCATCCACATGAAGTAGATATCCCACAATATTTTCCTCATCCTTCATTTTTAGGTCTTCAAATGCTCTCTTGAAATTTTGCAACTTTACCCTTTTGAACTTTTTATCTCCTTCATATATGCCTTGCAACTTATCCCAAATATCCTTTGCTGATTTGCAATGCATAATCTTTATAAACTCTGTTTCACGTAAGCCCTTTTGAATTGCATTCATTGCTCTTGAATTATAATTATGTAGAAGCTTACCATATTTATCTGTAGGTGGAGTTGTTGGTGGTGTGTATCCATTTTCAACTGCTTCCCATACTTCATTTCCAAGTGCCATTAGATGAAACTTCATCCTTGTGCTCCATAGTGTATAATTGTTCCCATCGAACAATGGTGTTGAATTTCCTGAGGATCCACTCTGAGAATCCATCTGTGTTCTTGTAATATTTTCCTTCAAGCTGTTAAACTCTTCCGAAGGAACCCACTTTAATACCAATTGAAGAACACAAGCTTATACTGAGGGGGGGGGTGAACAATATAAGACCACTTTTTAATTTTTCTTTCCTAATCAATATTATGCAATGTATCAATAGCAATATCAACAGTAGTAATAAAATCAATGCACAAATCACCACACACAATAGAGACACCAATTTAACGTGGTTCACCCAATGTGGGCTACTCCACGGAGAAAATATTTCACTAAAATTTTCTCAACAAATCTCTTGGGAAACCTTTCCCTATTACAATATTTATGGACCTCTATCCAAAGGAGACACCAATCCCCTAATCAAGTTTATGGATATCTATCCATAGGAGAACTCCTTCTCCTCTGCTCTAGCTGGTGATCTTCTAGAAGAACTGTTACCTCCACTACACTGGCTTATGGATCTCTATCCACTGAAGACTCTTGTCCTCACATAGAAGACCTATCTTCACTACTCTAGCTAATGGACCTCTATCCAATGGAGACTATCATCCTCTATACTCTATCACCTCCAAAGCTTGCTCTCAGCTCTATCTCAAATCTGCACTAAACATAGTCCTTCGATCTAGCACAAATCTGCTCAATCTCTATCCTCAAATATACACTAAACATAGTCCTTCGATCTAGCACAAATATGCTCAATATCTATCCTCAAATCTGCACTAAACACAGTCCTTTGGTCTAGCACAAATCTACTCAATCTCTATCCTCAAATCTGCACTAAACATAGTCCTTTATAAATATGCTCAATCTCTATCCTCAAATATACACTAAACACAGTCCTTCGGTCTAGCACAAATCTATCCTCAATCTCTATCCTCAAGCCTTAACACAAAGCTTGACTTAATCACAAATCAACTCTGCTAGATCTACCCCAAACCTTAACCCAAGGTTTGAACAAATCAATCAATCAACTCTGCTCACAAGTCTTCTCAAAGACTTACCTCAAATCTGCCTTGTAAGCTTCCACAAAAGCTCACACTAATCTATCCACAAGTCCTCTCTAGAACTTGTCCAATCTACTCTAAATATGTCCACAAGTCTTCTCAAAGACTTACCTCAAATCTGCTCAACAAGTCTTCACCAAGACTTACCTCAAATCTGCTCAACAAGTCCTCACTAGAACTTGTCCAATCTCACAGAAACATATAGAGAATTGTTAGAGACTCAATATGCTTCACACTCACAACAATTCTCAAACACTTTCTCTCTCTCTCTCTTTTTACCATAGAAACATATAGAGAATTGTTAGAGACTCAATATGTTTCACACTCAATCACTTCCAACCTCTTTCTCAAATCAATTCAGAATATAGAACAATTTGTTTCACAGAATTAGAACTATCACTTCAACACTTCCACTTGACTAGGCTCAATCAACTCCACTCAATCAATCACTCAATGATATACTCCTTGCTCACAAACCCTAGTCCAAGCATATGAACACTCACTCAATAATTTCCAACAATGCTAATCAAACAATCTCACATAACAATGATACTCATGTTCTTGCACAAATCCTAGTTCCAAGATAGTTCTCAACTTCACATAACAATGATACTCATGTTCTTTCTCAAACCCTAATCATGCATATGAAGTTTCATTCAATATTTCCAACAATGCTAATCAAACAAGGTTTCTAGAATCAACTTTCATTCTAGAAAAACCAAACTCAACAATGCTTATCAAACAACCCTTTTCACTCCAACTTAGTATTCACAACATCCAAAAATCACTCACAAGGAAGATGTGCCCATACCTTTTTTTGATGAAGAATTGTCCTTAAAAACCTGTCTCAATTATAACCACTTTCTTTTCCAAAGGTTAGATGACAAAAATATCACTCTAACACTCTTCCAAAATATTTCTTCAATACAAAAATAATAACACTCAAATACACCTTATAATCTCCAAATTTAAAATAATATTCAACAACCCTCAATCTCAAAAATAATAAATTTCCTTACTACCTTATAACTCCTTAACCACTTAAAAATTCAACACAAAAATTAAAGTTTTGCATACCCCTTTTAACTCCCTTCTATAACTTATAAACCAAAATTAATATGCAAAAATTTTAATTAAAAATAAGACCTTTTGAAAATAAAAATTATTTTTCCCTTTTAATTTTTCGCATGCAAATTCAACCACCAAACAAAGCGCATACCTTTATTATGCTGCCCAAAAGGCCTTGGTGGGATTCGAGCCATCGATGGCTCTCCCCAAGCGCTTCCACAGTGCTCATGCCCACCAACTGGGCTGCGTGGCTCCACGCAAACCAAAAAGGCATCAATATACCTTTGACTTCCTCCTCCTTGTGTGCCATAATTAAAAACAATCCTCCTCTTTAGAAAAATAGAGCGCACGTGGTTTGAACCCGCATCTAGCATTCCCCGAATGCTCTAACGTAGCCTCTAGCTGCCAACTAGGCTATAGGGGCTTCAAGAATATTTCACTGTCCTCAAAACCTTGTCCTTTTCTCGACGCTAAAACACATGCAAATTTCACATGAACCTTTCTCTTTGCACTCACTTTTGAAATCATTCGTAAGGATGAGTTAATGCCAAAGGTTTTGGCATTATATATATGCAATCCAAAGGTTTCTCCAATGTCGGAAAAAAGCAATTCGAATTTATTAAAATTCAAATTTTAATAAAATAACTTTGGGCCTTAAATTAAATATTATTTAATTTTAAATTTTAACCTTAAGGTTAAATTATTTAAAATTAAATAATTAAACTCTTAACCTTTCAAACTGCCACATGGGTTTTTTAAGGCTCTTATAAGGTGACACATTCTTGCATTTAAATTCCATGAATCAACCCTAAATATTATAAAATTAGTCATTTGTTTGCCTTGCTGAAAACCACTAGAGAACATTAACGTATTTGACATCAATGACAATAAATCTTGCACATTTCCAACATAATACATGTACATTAAAGAGGAAGGTGGTTGAGAAATAGTATTTTATGAAGTGGATGCTTACCCTATAGAAAGAGGAATTTCATTTGACTAAGGTGGTGTGTTGGTGTCAAAATATAGCACCTCAATTTGGGAGACAACAAGGGATTCGATCTAGAGCTATTCACATAGAGATAAATATTTTTGGGGGATGTGTATAAGGAATAAATTTTTTTGAGGTAAACTAGGCTATGGATGATGGATAAGGTATGATGAATAGAGAATGTTTTGATACTGGTTGTAAGACAAGGTGGGTAGATGTTGGGGTGGAAGAAGGGATGTCTCTCGATATTCAAATAGGGGGTTCACTATGGCATTCTCCACCTATTCTTTCTCATGCACTTGGATTTGTATGAAAACCATTATGGAGAAGAAAAATAGAATATGGGTGGACTCTATGACGGGATAGATCAAAGATTGTAGATGACTAGACAATCCTAGGTGTGCTCTATATGTTTGAGAGGTTTCTATGGAAAATGTACTATCCCATCATGGTTTCCAAAATAAACTAACAAAAAATATGCCATGTTCATTGATATAAAAAGGTCTTACATAATATGATATCCTTTTACAAATCTACCCTTGAGGTCTACAAGTAGGGCCTTCAAGAGAAGGGACCCTTCACTAAGTTTCATCACAAAATCCCAACAATCTTCTACGAGATACTCAGAGGGGAGTGGACTTACTACACGTAGACCATTACTAGCTATATCGATATTTGAAACCTATGTAACCCTACAAAATATGTTAGTGATATTTGGATGCCTATCTCAATTAGACCTCTCATGATAATAGACTAAAAGACTAAAATATGATAAAATACATGAAAGAAGTAAGGGAATGAATTGAAATTTTCATAGAAGGAAGTAGTCACCTGATCGATGGATTTTGAAGTCTTCTTGAGGAAAACATACTTGTCTTGATATTTTATATATAGGTAAAATTTTCCTAACATTTTCTTCTATCAAACTCTAATTGGTTGGCTCTTCATTCGTATACCTTCCTAGTGTGTGATGAACATTCATCGAAGGATGTAGATGCAAATATTGTACTTGTAATCACCAAAACTCATAAGAAAATACTAATGGGAGGAGTGTTCAGTGCTTAAAATTCTTGGGAATTGCTTTATGAATATTTTGGTAGCAAAACATTATGTTTTCATCCTCCCTCAAACCATAGAAAAAAGCCTCCTGTTACAGAGTTCTTGTTAAGGAAAAGTGGAGGGTGAGGTGGAAAATGTATTTTAGGAGGGACAAAACCCTCTTTAAGGCTTGGTGGGTGGGTTAAGGCTTCTCATACCATGCATATTAAGTGGGCATGGGTGTTCCATGCCTCTTTAATACCCAGGTAGGTGGGAAAAGGGTTTTTATTAATTAGAATGCTTTAAATACCTTTAAGAAAGGGTATGGGTGTTACAAAAAGGAGGTGAGTTACTAGGGATGTATGAGTATCATTGGAGGGGTGTGGTAGGTATATAGGGATGTGTGAGTGTTATGAGACTCCCTTAATAGGGTTATTAATGTTTTATTTTATTTGTGCAATATTGACCTAGGGTTTTATTGAACCTTAGGTTGATTAGAGCTTTAGGAGGGGTTTTTGGATGATGATCAAGGGCTTGGTGTAGACAAGGTATTAAGTGGTCTAGGGGGTTTATGTGGTATAATTGATGTTTTTTGATTGAACAATTAGGTTTTAGTTTTTATTATTCAAGTGCTAAGAAACACTATTATACAAGGTATGATCTAACATTTTTAGGTGTCTACAATTCTAAATATTCCATCCTTCCTTTTCAAGTCCATGGAGAATTCCATGCTATAGTTTAAAATAGGTGAGGCATAAAACCTGATTCACCAGGGCTTGTAAAATTTGATATTTGAGCATATGGCCAAAAAAAGGGCCTTTCAGTGGAGGTGAATTTGACTTTTGTGGACAACACTATGGATTGTGCTACAATTGAAAAATATTTAGACTCATCTCAGGCTAAGACCAATAACACTCAAGCTAGAGAAATCAAAGGGATAGGGAGAATCCTTTAAAACTACTAGAGGGATTAAAAAAATAAGGAGAAAGCCAAACATTCTAAATGCCTGCTCACTAAAATGATCAAAGCCAAGAAGACACTACTCTATGTTGAGGATTCAAATTCATATGATTTATCTCTCTTAGAAAGAAACTTAAGAACTCCTTTGGGTCAATGAGAAGGAAGAAGGTGAAAATATTTAGTCTTCAAGATCCCCCAAAACCCCAAATTCATGCAAAAATATGATGTTGGAATTCATGAGATCTCTTATTAGTACCTTGAATATGGCCATTTCATGAATCAAGGAAATCAAAACTATGATGATATGGGATCAATGGGATCCAAAAGCCTCTAAGATGGTTAAGGATTCAATTGGAGAGGGTGAAATAGAGGAATGACTCTTTTTTTTAGCTCTATTGGTGACTCCTTTCTATTTTTGTACATTTCCATCTGGTGGTAATAGATGTTTTAGCCTTTGGGCTCTTTGGTCAGGTTCTCTTTAGGACTCTTAATTTGTAGTTCTTTCCCTTTTCAACTTCTCTTTGGTTTTTTTTGTTGTTCTCTTGTCCCACTATGGTATATGTAATTATGGTCTTTGCTTTATTCCACTATTTGAGATAGTTCTATTCTCTGCAATCTCTAGGTTCTCCCTTGGGATTGTAGTTTCTTTCTCTTTGTAAAAGGTTTGAGGATCCTTTCAAAACCCCTTCTTTCACCTATAAAAAAAAAATTAGAAACTAAATATTATATGTGTATTGATTAGAATGGAAATGATAAACCAACCATTCATTTTATTTTCACAATGAATCAAGACTTGAAGTTAAAAGAAACTTGTATCTTCATAAAATTTTAAATTAAAATTAGATTATTAATGACTATTCTATCCAGGGTATAATTATCAAATATTATTTTTATCTCAGTAAGAACACCATTATATTTCACAAACTTCTATCCTATATGTATAATATAAATGGAAATTCTTAGTAATAAAAAATAATTCCTTGTCAAAGTTGTTGAAACTATACCTAGAAGAAATATCAACATAAATAAATAGTTTACCCCATGGTAGGAAAGAAAATTAATCAACATGATTACTAAATATAACTTTGCTTTTGCTAAGAATTACCAAGATAAGAAAGGAATTCATTTGAGTGTTTGTACCCATCACATTTACATTCAAGATAACACAAAGACAATACAACAACCTCAATAAGGGATGAATTCCACATTAAAAGATATTGTTAAGGAAGAACTCCAAAAAATATTGAATATTTTATTTATTTATACCATTTTTAGTAGTTAATGGGTGCATCCACTAGTAACATTCCTAAATAGAGGGAAATGAAAAAATTATATTGAGTATAGAGAGCTCAAAAAAGCTACATAAAACTATCATTTCTTTCTTTCTTTCATTGATCAAGAATAAAAATCCTCGATGAAAAAATATAGTTCTCATTTTTAAAAGACTTTAGTAGTTATAACCATTTCAGATTACTCTTAAATATACAAGATACAACCACCTTTACTTATCCTCAGGGTATATTCACCTATCATGCCATACCCTTTGGATTATGTAACACTCCTACAACCTTCTGTAGAGCTAAAAACGTGACACTATACAAGTAATATAATTGCATAAAATGAAATATATTTCAATAAATGGTGGGAGCTAAAAAACTCCTTTTTACAAATAATCTGCCTTGACATAGTTGATTTTATACAATAGATACAAATTTTTAGGGTTCTTCAAAACCCTAACTATACAAAAATTAGTGTCTTCAAATGTGCTTCGCTCCCAACAGAATGAGTGGGCTTATGAGATCTTCGATGTCGGACCACTCTAGCATCAGTGGATGTCCAATATTGAATGGGAACATGTAGATCTACATGCACACAAATAGACAATGGGATCAATAATACCTATGAGGGCTCCATAGTGTGAGACCCTCAACTGTCAAATAAACCCTAACTACAAATGAATACAATGGCATACAAAAAATTACATATTATGTAATGAAATAAAAACCAATGGTGATTTACCTTGCTTAACTTGATGATTTTTCATTGTAGATCCATTGGTATGATGCCCTAATAGTAATAGCAGGTATGATGCAGCAGATTTTGTAGAGCATTGATGGTGACACCAGGCTCTGGAGGGCACTTAGCAGGCTCTGACATGAGCTTGGAAGGTTCTATCATGAGCTTGGTAGGCTTTGGAGTGTGCCTGCAAGATATGGAAGGCTTTGGTGAGCACTTTGTAGGCTTTATAGTGAGCCTAGAAATATCTGGAAGGCACATATGGGTGAGGGTTTAATTTGCCAAAGTAGATCATGGGGGTGCAAAGGATACAAAAAATGAGGAAATTACAGCAGTGATGAAGGATGGATGTGGAAGTGGCTAGAATGGAGGAAGTCCTATGACAATCTAGGGTTTGAGTCAGCTCTCACAAGTGGATTCAACCATTGGGATCTTTAGGACTCTGCAACCTTCTACTTCATAAGGGCTTATTCAACAATCTCTCCAAGGGTGAGAACATTCCAGGGTTTTAGAATTTGCAAATGCCCTTACTTATAATCCAACCTAGGGTTTTCTTAGGGTTTTAACTTAACACTTTTGATCATGTAGCTAAGATTAAATAAAATCCTAAGGTTGATATTGTACTTTAAATGTGGTATGGATTAATGAAGATGGATGGGTGAGATTAGACTAAATCATATGGCTAAGGTTAATTGGGTTTAAATATATATTTTTTATAATAAATATATTAAAATATAATAATAAAATATTATATTAAATATAAATAATATAAAATAAATATAAATTAAGTCCAAAGGGGTCAAAAAGTGGCAGAAAAGGGCTAAAGTGGGCCTTTTGAAGGCGGGAAGGGCATGAAATGGTTAAATGAGTGGCGAGAAAGGGCTATGGTGGACAAGTGGGTGGTGGGATGGTTAGGATGAAGGATTAATGGCTAGGATTTGGTGTCTATAGATGCTCCTTTTTGTACCATGTTGTGTGAAGCACAATATGGTGAAAAAATACGAGACACTTACTTGGGTTATGGGTGTAGAAGTAGCTTCTCTATGTTGTTGGATTTGAGTACTCAATGTTGAATACAAAAAAGAATAAAGAATTATTGGAATTTTGCATAGCTTACCAAGATCACTTTTTGAGTGATTATGTATGGACCTAACCAATTAGCCATGAACTTGTCACGAAGGTGTGGTAAAGCATTGGTGTTTTGTTGGTTCTCTTTAAGTACAAGATCCTCTACTTGTAATTCATGAATATGGACTTTGACATTGTAAACATGCTTGAGGTAGTTTTGATAAACTCATAGGTGTTCTAGTGCATTGACTCACCTCTCATCAAGAAGAGTGAGTTGGTCAAGATGTGCTTGTCTAGCGGTGTCATCATCTATGAATTCCTACAAAGAAATTCACAATGAGGGAATCTTGATATCAAGAGGCATGATAGTTTCAGCTCCATAGACCAAGGAAAATGGTGTTGCTCCTGATTGCGTTCAGATTCTTGTTTGATAACCCCAAAGTTCCAATGGGATTTGTGTATGCCAATATCTATGATTTTCATTAACTATTTTCTTGATAATAGCAATCATGGTCTTGTTGGTAGCTTCGGCTTATCCATTTGATTGTGGGTAATAAGGAGTCAAGAAACTATGTTGTATATTATATTTCTCGCAAAGTGCTCGAACATACTTGTTTTTGAAAGACTTACCATTATCAAAAATTATTTTAGAGGGAATACCAAAACGACAAATTATATGTTAGAGTATGAATTCCACAATTCAAGGTCCTATCATACTGGTTAGAGGAATGGCCTCAACCCACTTTGTGAAGTATTTAGTGGCTATGATAATGAATGTATGTTGTCCCAAAGAAGGAGGTGAAATTTTGCCAATTAGATATAGGTCCCATTATGAAAAGGGCCAAAGTCTTTGTATAGGCTGTAAAGCTTGTGATGGTATATGAGTTAAATTGGCATGTTCTTGACATTGCTTACAATTTTTGACATAGTTGCAACAGTCATGTTCCATTGTGGGCCAATAATAACCATGCATAACAAATGCTTTGCAATGGCCATCCCACTAAAATTACCACAACAAGTACCATCATGGGCTTCAATTATGGCATTTTTAGCGTCACTATTTTTGATACAATGAATAAGTATTCCATCATAACCACGTTTATACAACACGTCCCCCAAGAGAACAAAACGAGCTACTTTTTTCTTGAAAGAGTGTTTGGCAGACTGAGACATATCAGATGGGAGTGTTCCAAATTTTAGAAAGGCCACTATTTGGTTTAACCAAGACTCATGGTTTTGAATGGATAAAGCAAATGTCTTTTTCATCCTTAGGATTAGTAAGGATAATTGTTGCTTTGGAGATTGTGAAGATTATTTTTTTTGAAAAAATTGAAAAAAACTTGTATTAAAACAAAGATCAGTTACAATTGGGAGTAGACACATCCCAACCGAAAAAAATGAAAGCACATGATTACAAGAGAAGAGGAAGATTTGCAATGGAGCCAAATATCTTGAACCAATACCAAGCTAGCTAAGGGAGCTGATTGGTCTGTTACAACAACTTGTCACAAAATCACGTAGGAAACACCAACTTCACCTTTGGCCGTGAAAAAGCTACAAGTCGCAAAATCGTGACACAAGACTCCTCTGACCGCAAAAATTCAACCTGTCGCAAAATCGTGACATGTCATGAAATCACGAAAACAATCCTCCCTTGGCCATGATGGAGCAACATGTCATAAAATCATGACACCTTTCCACCTTTGGCTACGACAGAGCAACATGTCGCAAAATCGTGACAACTTTCCTCTCTTGGCTGCGACGAAGCAAAATGTCGCGATATCGTGACAACTTTCCTCCAGCAGCCACGATGGAACAACACATCGCAAAATCATGAAAAATTTCCTCCAATGGCCGTGACGGTGCAACATGTCATGATATCGTGACAAATTTCCTCCCTTGGCCACGACGGCACAACATGTCACGATATCGTGACAAATTTCCTCCCTTGGCCACGACGGCACAACATGTCATGATATCATGACCACTTTCCTCCCTTGGCAGCGATGGTGCAACATGTTGCAATATCACAACTTTCCCACAGTGGCCATGATGGCGTAACATGTCATGATATCATGACAACTTTTCTCCAACAGCCGTGACGGTGCAACATGTCACGATATCATGACAACTTTCCTCTAGCGGCTGTGACGGTGCAACATGTCATGATATCGTGACAACTTTACCACAGTGGCTGTGAAGGCACAACATGTCACGATATCATGACAACTTTTCTCCAGCAGTCGCAACGATGCAACATGTCATGATATCGCGACAACTTTCCTCCAACGCCCATGACGGTGCAACATGTCGCAATATCGTGACAACTTTCCTCCAACGACCGTGATGACACAACATGTCGTGATATCACAACAACTTTCCTCCAGCAGCCGCGATGACACAAAATGTCATGATATCGTGACAACTTTCCTCCAGCGGCCACGACGATGCAACATGTTGTGATATCATGACAGCTTACCTCCAATGGCCGCGATGGCGCAACAGGTCATGAAATCATGACAAAAACCACCCTTAGATTTTTCTTTTATCATTGGCTTAAGGATATTTCAAGGCCTTGCATAATCACCTCATCTTCAATAGGCATGTCACTGTGCAGCTGCACCCCTACCTCTTTCTCAGCACCCATCTTAGCCAAGAAATCGGCCGCTTTGTTTAAATCTCTACTCACATAAAATGGAATCACATCATCTAATTCCCTCCATAATTCCTTAATTTGAGAGACCAAAATCCTCAACCTCTAAGCTTTCAATGCAAAGTTCCTCATGTAGTCTAGAGCTCCAACCAAAATTTGAGAATCAGATTCAAGAATTATCCTCTTGTGGCCCTGAGTAACTGCCCAAATAGAAGTATATTTGATAGCAATGTATTTTTCTTCATTATTTGTGGCTCTACCCAAGCCCTACAGTTCCCAATAGAGCACTGATCCTTCATGATTCTGGTAGACCATGCCAATTTTGACACTACCCAGATTGCCCTTTGTAGCACCATCAGTATTGATTTTAATCCAGCCTTCTGGGGGTGATTTCCAACTGGCTCTATCCTATCCCTCTTGCTTTTCAACTCCCTCTTCCATTGGCCCAGGACCAACCTGAGTTTCCTCTTTAGCGTAGACGGCAACAATTTCTGTGACTTTGCTCCAGATGACCTGCCAAACTCCATCTAGTGAGGAAAATGTTTCTCTAAAAATTCTAGCATTTCTCTCCAACCACACTTGCCACCAAATGAAGTATAAGCCAAGATCCCACCCAATTTGAAGAGCTTTGGATTTAAATCCACCTCGCTTCCATCTTTCCCAAATATTAGTCCGATTCATGTCACCATTAACCTGGATTTTATAGTGAGATAACCATCGCTTCCAAATCTGACGCGTGAAAGGGCACTCAAACATTAGGTGATTAGCTATTTCCTCGTTCTTGTGGCATAAAACACATTGAGAAGGGCTGATGATTCCTCTACATCTGAGATTGTCAAAAGTTAGAATACCATTGTGCATAAACTGCCAGGCAAAAAAGTTTACTTTCGGCCAACCCTTGGAGTGCCAAATATTTCTCCAATCCTCAATCGGATAAGAATGGGGGGGAGGCTCTAGGAGGATCTTGTCATATCCATCCTTCACTGTATAAACACCAAGGCTCCCATAGCCCCAAGCTAATTCATCCTCCTCGTCTCTCCCTGTGAGAAACCTTTCTGTCAAGATTTTGGTCAAGATGGGTGCCAACTCTAGGGGGATTGGAATTGGCCACTCCTCCAACCTCTTAAACTTCTTAAACTTATACTCTCCCAACTGAGTAGTGTTGAAATAACTTTCAATTTGAACCCAACCCTTGGTTTCTATGGCAGATTTAATTAGAAGTAACTCGATGAATTCAACAATTATGGTTGGGTACTGATCCCATGAATCGGTCCAAAAACAAGCCTTCTCCCATCTCCCCACTTTCCAAAACAATTGGTCTTTAATAAACTGAGATCCTAGCTTGAGATCTTGCCACACTAAGGATCCAGTACCATCCAGAGGGAAACGGTCCACCTCATTGGGGTTAACTTGACCCAAATATTTACTAGTTAGGATTCTACTGAATAAATGAAGTTGGTTGGGAAATCCACCTCCGGTACAACTTTCCAGCCAAGGCTTGATTATTTAACTTGGATCCTCTCAGTCCTAGCCCACCTTTTACCTTGGGCTAGGTGACTTTATCCCAGCCCAATAAGGCCCACTTTCTCTCTCCCTTAGCTCCTTCCCACAAAAACTTCCTAGCCATCCTGTCCAACTCTTTCCATATTGTAAGCGGGGCAGCCAGGATAGAAAATTTGTAGATTGGCATGGCTTGAATGACTGACTGTAAGAATGTTAATCTGCCACCATAACTTAACCACTTGTGAGACCAGTGATTAATTTTGTCCTTGATACACTCCAGTAAATTCCTTCAAGTGTCTAATTTTAGCTTCTTGAAGTGCAAGGGGATCCCCAAGTAAACCACAAGGAGAGAAGTCCTAGTGAATCCCAAGATTTCTAAAATTATGTTCTAAAGCCTTTGCTCTAGATTAAAAAAGACCACTTTGGATTTCTTGTCATTAATGACCTATTGAGTAGCCCTGATATAGATGTTAAGAGTATCCCTAATCGTTCTTACTTCCCTGATGTTGGCCACTCCCATCAAACCAGTGTCATCCACAAACTACAGGTGCGATAAAACTTCATCCCCCACCCTAATACCCAATAATCTGCCTTGTTGTATTCTCCTCAAGAAAAGTCTGCCAAGACCTTCAGCCAGAATGAGAAAAAGATAAGGGGAACAGGGATCCCCCTGGCACAGACCCTGAGAAGCTCCAAAAGGATGCGAAGGAAGGACCTTGATAAGCATAGAGTAAGTCGAGGAAGAGACACAGCTCATGATCCACTCAATCCAGCCCTGAGAGAAGCCAAACGCTACCATCATTTTAGCCAGGAAGCTCCATTCAACCCTGTCATAAGCCTTTGACATATCCAATTTAATGAACATCCCTTTATTACCAGAAGTGTGCATTGAATGGATTGCTTCCTAGGCCACAACCACCCCATCCAAAATCTGTTGTCCCTCAACAAAGCCCCCTTGCTCAGAGGAGATAATGTTGTGAAGAAGAGGTTTTAGGCACTCAGCCATTACCTTTGTGATTATTTTGTACAACACATTACATAAGGCAATAGGCCTATAATCTAAAATATGAACCCCCTCCTCCCCTTTTGGAATCAAGGTAATGAACGTGTGGTTTATATCTTTAAGCATTCTCTTATTTTCTTTGGACTCTTCAACAACAACCCTTACATATTCCTCTAAGCAGTCCCATAAATCTTGAAAGAACTCAATTGGGAAGCCATCTGGACCAAGAGTTTTACCAGTGCTCATTCCAAAGACCACAATTTTCAATTCATCCCTATCAATGGGTTTGAGGAGGGCCTGATTTTCATCCTCCGAAATAATAGCAGGTATGACAAAAATAACTTCATTTTGGGCCTCTACATCTTGAACCACACTTTCCTTAAAAAGATTAGAAAAATAATCCATAGCATGGGAATGTATACCTGGAAGAGTATCAAAGGAATGACCGTTCTCATCTTGAAGGACCTCCATCTTATTCATCTGTCTTCGAGCACAAGCAGTTCGATGAAAGAATTTTGTATTTCTATCCCCTTCTAATAACCAGGAGGTTCTTGCTCTCTACTTCCAATAGATCTCCTCCTGGTTGTCAATGTCCTCAACCGCAGTATGCAAGGCATCATCCTCAACTTTGAGCTGGTCAATTATTACTCCTTCTCTAAACTATTTTTGGACCTCATCCCAGTGGGCCACCAACGAAGCTCTTTGGGCCTGGAAGTCAATTTTATTAGAATGCCTCCAATACTTCAACTGAGTTTTGACATATTGAAGTTGTTTGTGGATTCTGAACATTGCTCTCCCATAAGCTGGGTGGCATTATTCCCACCACTATGGGATTTTCTCCTAAAGTTCTTCTTTATGAAGCCAAAAATTCTCAAATCTAAAAGGTTTGTGATGGTGCCCCATCCTAGTCCCGCCTTCCAACAGAATAGGACAGTGATCAAAAATAGGGCCTGCTAAAATATGAAAATTGATATTCCATTTTACAAACGCCTCCTCTGAAAGTAGAAAGTGATCTATATTCACCTTCCTACTATGTGGCTCCCACCTTTTATTAGTCCAAGTGAAGTTATTGCCAGGACATTTAATGTCCACTAAGTGCAAAGCCTGGACTTGAGCAATCATGAAATGGTCCCCTGGATCCAAAAGAGGTGTTCCCCCTTCCTGGTCTCTAGAAGATAATTTAGCATTAAAGTCCCCTACTATAATCTAGTCTAGATCTTCCCTTGATGCTCACATGTCATGCACAACCTTCCACTGCCACCTCTGACCCTCTAGGTTTTGAGATCCATAAAAGTTAGTGATTAGAACGAATTTCGTAGAGACATTATTCCTAAAAATAGAAGTGAGAACACCCCTCCAGGAAAGGTGTTCTATTGTAGACCATTCCAGAGAGTTCCACAGAGTAAAAATCCCCCCTGAGGCACCTTGGGCAGCCACATCCATATGACCAGCACCCCTCCAAATTTTGTTGACTGTTTTAGACATAAGATCCAAAGACATCTTAGTCTATTGTAAAAGCAAAAAATTAGTATTGCTATTCTCTAATAATATTTGAATAACAGATTGATGCGTTCTGTTGTTTAAACCCTTCACATTCCAAGATTGTATAATCATGGGTTACCCTGGGAGCAATAAGAGTCAATTGTCCTCACCGATCCTCCCATGATCAATTTGTCTCCCTAGGCTGCTAGCATCTCCTTATTGGATCTTCTACCTACTCCCTAAGAATTGCTATTTTTTTATCTTTTTTCTACCTGGGTTAACCCCAAATATGGCCTTTCCCTATTCTTCTCTGCTATCCCCATGCAAACATCCTGAGATACTGTCTGCTCCTAGTTATGGACTACTAAGGCACTACAACACACTAGCTATGATACCTCAAAGGGATCAACTACTTGATGTATGACGGGAGAAGATGAGAGGGGGAGTTTCCTGAGAACAATAGAAGTTTCCTTGAAACCCTCCAAGCCCTCCATAGATTGATCCTCTTCATCAACCAATGACTTAAAAATCTCATACCTATTGGCAGGCCTGAGATGAGATTGCTCCTTTCCCTCCTTTTTCTTTGTCTATATTTTTCTTCTGGGCTATTCAAAACCCTCTCTCTGAGCTTCCTAGCCCTGACCGATGCTAATAAGATCTTTATTAGGTGCAGCCTTATCCTCTTTAGGCAGGTTTGGCATTCCTGAAGGGGCCTCCATATTGGCATTCATATTAATAGGACAGAAACGAGCCAAATGTCCATGCTTGTGGCAAACCCTACATCTAAAGGGTAGGGCCTCATAGTCCAGCTATTGAATCCAAGAAAGACCTACCAATTCAATTTCCAACTCTGGCGGCAAAGGCTAGCTGAGATCCATCTCCACACATATTCGAGCATACACTACCATGCTCCCTTCAATAGTGTCTCTGGCAACACCCAGATGTCTACCAATCGAATTGCCAATCATTGCCAATACCTGCTCACCCCAAAATTCCATTGGAAGAGCATATAGTCAAATCCACACTAGGACAGCAGTAGGTTCAACACGAGGATCAAATCCTACCCTCCATGGTTGAACAAATAGCCCTGTCAGGCCATGGTTTTTCTTCTCTGACTCGAAAGCCTTATTTCTATCGACCAGAGCCGAGAAGCTGACAATAAAATAACCATTACTAATAAACCACAATGAATACTCACCATGGGGCTCCCAGTTATGGCGAATCCAAGAATGTAGAAAGCTTAGAGAAGGGCGAATACCCATGAACTTGCAGATTAAATCATGGTTAGCTCTATAGAGGACTGACTCTTCAACCATGCTGGGCTCAATGACAATTTTTGGCCTGGATTTGGCCTGCGATAAACAACCATTCACATGACATGCTGAAGACGTATTCCTAGCAGTCATGAAGAGCTTTTTATATGCCATATTTTGGGCTTTGACATTCTTTAGAGGAGAATCTTATTTAAACAAATCAGCGTAAGAGCTGGTACTTCCTGGAAAAGGAGCCGAAGAAGTCCCCATTGGACCCTCCTAGGGCATCGATCGAACCTTCAGATCCACCGTACCCCAAAGACACTTCTGCAAGCCAGCAGAAGCTAGATATTTTTTGAAAATCCAGAAACCCTAGTTTAGAGAAAAAAATTGCCAGAGCTCATTTTCCCCACTCATCAATCAAATATTATATTTGTTATCAGATTGTGAAGATTATTAGGGGTTGTACCTCTCCTAAGTTATCTTTCAAAATCAATGATCCTAGATAGGCCATCACATCTACAAATATATTAGTCAAACAAGGTAAGTTATTGATTTCATACCATTCAAATGTTAAGAGCAATTTCATTGCCATTTCATGATAAAGTTTAATGGTAGGTTCTTTACATTTGTATTCTCTAGTTACTTGCTTAACAACAAGTTGTGAATCCTTAAATATTATGATACACTTGATACCCATAGCTATAGCTGATTGAAGACCTAATATTAGGGCTTTGTACTCTGTTGTGTTTTTTGTGCATGAAAAGTCTAGCTTAAATGATAAAGGGATGGGAATCCCCTGGGGTGTATGAAAGACAACTCCAACACCTTGACCTTTCTCACACTTAGATTCATAAAATAATAAGGTGATGTTGATGTCTTCCTTTGGAATGACATCTTCTTCTAGTTTAGTGATAGAAAATACCGAATCATCTGGGAGCTCTATAATCAAAGGATGATCACTAGGTAGTGGAAATTTCATAATTTGATCGACTATAACTTGACGTTTAATGGATTTTTGGCTGATAAATTTGAGATCAAATTTTTTAAGGAGCATTATCCATTTGATGGTACGAGTGTTATTGTAAGTGTGAGACATCATATAATGTAGAGGATTTTCTCTAGCTATGACATAAGTTGTATGGCTAAGCATATAATGTCAAAGTTTCTTAGTGGTAAAAACCATTGCTAAGCATAACTTATCTATGTAAGTGTATTGGGTTTCATAACTCACCAATGTTTGACTATTGTAATAAAAAACTTGCTCTTGATTTTATTCATTTTTTTGTACAAACATTGTTCCTAAAGCAGAGTCCATTGCTGAAACATAAAGATAGAAAGGGACCCTTGGATGGGGAGGAGTTAAGACAGGCAGAGAAGCTAAATATTTTTTTATATCATCGAAGGCTTTTTGACATTCATCTATCCATGCAAATGGCACCCCTTTTGTAGCAAGTAATTGAATGGCCTACATTTATCAAAAAGTTGAACAATAAAAAATCAGATTGATTGAATATTTACTTGTAAACTATGTAGTTTCATAATGTTAGTTTGGGGAGGCATTTCAATGATGGCCTTGAATTTGTTTGGGTCAACTTCAATGCCTCTTTTGGAGACAATGAATCCTAAAAGTTTACCTGAGGTAACACCAAAGACACACTTTTTGGATTTAACCTCACCTTATGTTCTAGATGTCGGTCAAAAATATTTTTCAATACACTAATGTGCTCTTGTCGAGTTTGATATTTAGCCAAGAGATTGTCCATATAGTCCTCGATAATATTATGCATGTAATAATGGAAGATGTAAGTCATGGCTCGTTGATAAGTAACTCCTACATTTTAAGGCCAAAGGTCATAACTTTGTAACAAAAGGTCCCCCACAGTGTTGTGAATGTTGTTTTGTGTTGATCATCAGGATTTATGCAAATTTGGTTGCATCCTAAAAAACCATCCATGAGGGAAAGAATTTCATGGCCAGCGCAGGTATCGACAAGAGTATCAATGTTTGGGAGAGGAAAGTGATCCTTAAGACACGTCTTATTAATATCTCGAAAGTTAGTGTAAATGTATATTGACCCGTTAGGCTTGCAAATGGGCACCATGTTGGAAATATACTTAGGATAGTCAATAGGAACAATGAAACTAATGTCTATAAGCTTTTGAAGTTCTTCTTTCACTAAGAGGGCCATGGTAGGATGCATCCTTCTAAGATTTTATTTGATTAGTTTGGTATTGGGATGTAAGGTGAGATTGTGGACCACAAGATTAGGGTCAAGACCAGACATATCCTTATAGGACCATGCAAACATGTATTTCTTATTTCTTCCTTTTTAGGAGAGTGATGAATTGCTCTTGTTCATCGGATGATAGACTTTGTCCAAGCTTGACAATTTGTGGATTGTCAGGATCTAAACTAAGGTTCAATTTGATAGTATCTTAAATAGACATATGTGAACCTTCCTCAAGTTGATGTGGTGTGGGAATAATATGAATGTCATCTAAGATGTCATACAACTCTTCCTTCTTGTCACTATCTAACTCTACTTGAAAAACCTTTGGATCCTTGGTGGAAAATAGAGGTGAAGGTGGAGGTGATAGAGGAATGTATTTAGTAGAAGCCCATAACAATTCTTTGGATAGGATGAACTTTGAAAATGAGGGTGGGGAAGAAATCCAGTCCATTTCAACAAGGCTTATGTCAATTGGAATTGGTTTAGCCGAATTGTATGGATTGCGGAGTGGGGTGAATAAGTCAATAGGACTCATATTGACTTATAGGCTAAAAGGTGAGATGGCTTGGACAAATGAATGGGTGGGATGATTGGATTTGAACTGATGTTGAGTCTTTCTAACCTTGGATAGCAACAACAAACATGAAATCAAATTCTATGTACATGTAAAGAAAAGTTTTTTTTTTTTTAATATATATATATTTTTTTATATATACATATGTTACAAATTTTGGATTTGGCTAAATGGATCAATGGAATTTATGTGGGAGGTGGTTCACCAGGTGGATCAACTTGTTCTTGTGGAAAAAGAAAGTGAAATATGGGCTGGTGGATGGGGAAAATTCTGAGGTAAAACTCATCCTGTTGGGTAAGGATAACAATGGGCTGAAATTCCTCTTTAGAATCATCAGAAGCGTTTGACATTACTTCAAATTCTTCATAACTTTCCTCATTGGAATTGAGGATTGGATAGGAAAAATTAAGGGGGTCATCCTCATTTACTTCATCAATGCTAAGCTCTTGAAGGGCTTGCTCAAGAGAGGAGGTTGAGGGAAATGGATGGGTGTTGTCATCTTTGTCATTGATGCTAAGCCTTTTGAAAGCGTGCTCAAGAGAAGTCATGGATGAAAGTGAGGTGTATCCTAAGCCTGATCGATCATGTGCTCCTCGATATAGAACATATAGAATATCATGCATCCATTTTTCATGGGAAACTAGACCTTGACCTTGCCAATTGACCATGTGAAAGTATTGGGATGGAAATCTTGCCATATTATTTATGTTGGTCTATCTTGGTTCTTTAGGTTCATCGGGTGGGTTTATCCCAATTGAGGAATCTAACCCTCCATAAACAAAGTTGATGTTGTTTGGAGCTGAAATCATGTCATACACAACACCTATGGTTAAAGGATGGTCACGCAGGTGGCCAAAATCCTTGGCTATGGGAATGGCTAGGGGTGTGATGGTAATGTCTTGGACCACGTATTCACCAATACTAGGATTAGTGATGTGGACTTTGACTTGGGATGATGTGGCAGATGACATGAGTATGGATGATGTAGGATTGTATGTGTTTATGGGTGTTGGTGGTGAATTAAATATTTCACAATCTGAAATTTTGACTTGTGAAACATCTATTGCTATAGCAGGGTTGGATGATGGTGTGAAATTATATGAAGGTGTATGAGGTATTTATGAAGAAGAAATGGTTGTGGAAGAAGGTATGGTCGAGGTGTACGATATGACGATGGTGTATTGTTTTTACCACATGTACAAGAAGAAATGGATGATTTAGGAGGTTTGGTGATGGGTAACTTCTCAAGAATAGGAGCTTTAGAAGAAGATGTGAATGGATTAGAAGAATATGGATGAGAGGATGAAGAAGATGGATTGGATGAATATGGTGATAAAAATAAATGAGTGGAAGGTAACATGGATTCATAAGGATTTGAAATAAAATTTCAATACTTAAAAGGTTCTACATAAGTGGGGATGCAATGGACTTATCCATCATGAACGTATTTCAAGAATTGATGGAGTATTGAAGGAACACATTTCATTTCCCTCATCCATGGTCTACCAAGAGTACATTGTATGCCATGGTTCCTTCCAAAATGTGAAACATTGTGTGCAATGTCTTGGCCCCTACTTCAAAGGGCAAAACAATAGTGCCAACTGTGGTACACAAAGCATCGTTAAATGCTTTGAGGATGAATGATGACTTGGAAATATGGGAAGGTGGTAGCTTGAGGTGGTGAAGGGCAACAATAGTGATGATGTTAATGGATGAGCAGGTATCTATTAGGACTCTTTTGAATGGATTATTATCTATCAAGGCCATGATATGCAATAGAGGATCCACATATTTTGAGGTTATCGACTTAATTTTAAAGTTGTAAAAGGTTATGGATGATTCCATTCATGTCCTAAAACTCCCTACAAAATTATTGAAGGCATTAGAGTATTTGGATTCTAATTAAATAGACTTAAGGATCTCCATCAAATATTCTATATGTCTAAGTGATTGTTGGATAACCTCATATACAGATAATTTAGCTGATGCTATTTTCAAACTAGTAGTCAATCGACTACTTAAGGTTATCGTTGGATTTATAGGGCAATGGATGGGTTGATTTAGCGTATTGGGTAGATGAATTGGCAGGGATGGATTTGGAGATGTTTGGATGGGTGGTGTATTTTAGGGTTGTATATTTTGTTGATTTTGCCTTTGCCCTCTTGTGACTACGTGGACTACTCCTACAAAATTTTGGTATTGTTAAACATGGTTAACTTGGTTAGGAGGTGTTTGATGGTTGTTACCTCCTACAGTAATTTGGGCCTCTCCATGGTTGGGCAAAGGTGTCTAAAAATTCCTAAATTTTGATTTTGTGGAGCTAAAGGATTACCCACATTGATGGTCCCCAACTCTATAAGGTCTTGGACAATGGTTTTAAAAACATGGCAAAAGTTGATGTCATGACCATTTTGCCTATGATATTGGCAAAATAGGTGTTCTCTATAATTATTGGAGTATTTTGTGGGGTCATTAGGCCTGAATTCATGTAAGGCTAACTTGTTTGTTTCATATAAACTTTATAAAAGGTAAGAATATGTCTTCGTTAAGGGAGTGTATTGGCATTGAGGTCAGGTGTATTGGTGGTGGGGAGGTTGTTCCACAACTGGAACTATGTTTTGCATAGTTGGTGTTTATGTAATTGATGGGACCACATGATAAGCAATTGGTTGTTGCATAGGTTGTTGAGCCATTACGGCCTGGATCATAACCACTTTATTAACTTGATTAGGTGTATTAGCTATTGAGACTTGTGATGATTTGTTTTGGCCAAATTGATTATTTTGGTATTGGCCCTTATTTTGCCATTCTTTCTTCTTAGGCTTGATGATGCCCTCTTGGATTTTTATTTTCTCAATGAAACTAGCCTTTTCTAAAGCTTCTTCAAATGTGTGATAAGTATTAAGTTGAAGCATCCAATAGATGGGTTTTAAGCAACTCTTAGTGAATAATTTGATAATTTCTTCCATTGGTAGGGAGAATGACAATTTGGTTATGATTGCCCTACAGTTTCCAAAATCATAGATAGGTTCATCATCCCATTTTTTTATAAAATAAATATATGATAATGAGACCTTTCTTATGTTTAGAGAAAAACATTCCAAGAATTGATCCATCAATTGATTAAAAGTGTAAATGTTGTGTGTTGGTAACTAATTGAACCATTCTATGGTGTCTCCCCCTAATGTTTGAGAAACATTTTGGAGCATGAGGGAATAATCGATTTGAATTCAAAAACATGTGTGAATAAATGAGTTCACATGCTCCTTATGGTCCTCAGTTACCCTATATTTATCAAACTTCGGTAGTGTGAAGTATGTCGAATATGGTGGTGATGGTACCAAAGGATGAATTGGTTGGTGAATTAGTTGAATTAAGGTCAGTTTTAGTCTTGAAATGCTAGGGGTATTTTGCATAAACTATTCAATTTATTTCTACATGGCCTATATCCTAGGATATTCCCCAAGAATTTAGAAGCCTTGGATTACATGATGATTGGGAGATGAAATGGAAGAAAAATTTTGTGGAGTTATTAGATAATTTTGGTGGAATGAATTGGTTTGAACATGGGATGAAGATTGATGAATGAAATAAGGAGATGATTGATGAGGGGGATGTTGGAAGAGCTTTTTGAGACGCTGGCTAGAATAAATGGTAATTGGCTAGGTTGGGGTATAAATTGGTGGAGGATTGGGGATGGAAACCATCAAATATTGGGGTACCCATGTTGGATTTTGGTTGGCTATTATGGATTGGGTTGGAATAATTTGGATTATAGGGTCTAACTAAACTTTTTACTTAGTTTACTCCATCCTTTGCTCTATAATTTCTATACCTTCTATCTCTCAGGTATATAATAGCAAAGGAATTTCCCTATATCTAGGGAATATATTGGCTAGACTAGCTATTAAAGGTTCCTTAGATACATAGTTTTATAGATACATTAGTAGGGCTATAATCTCTTGTTATTTTTATTTTATTTCTTGATTTATAGTTAGATGATACCGATGCTAATAAACCTGATAGGTGTCACAATTGTGATGATTATAAGTGTTGAACAATAATACTCATCCATAACTATGGATGATTCTTGTTCTTGACTTTTAATGAAAACAATTTGATCTTCATTAGCTTCACTAATTGGCATCCCTTGGTCCTTTGAGGCATAGGAAAATTTTGTTGTTGTTATTATTCAAACTTCTCCTTAGCATTTTGTCTCTCCAATATATCAAGCTTGTTTGTCATGTTCTAGATCGTATTTCTTAGCTCTTGTAGTTCTACAAATTATTTTGATTTTAAAGTGATTAAGATGGGTATAAATCTTGCCAAAATGGAACATTAGGTATATTTTTCGAGCAATGTGCGAAGTGGAGGGGAAGACATAGCTAGAAAAAAAAACTTGTAAGATTTTTGATAAATTTTGGGTATATTTAGCATTATAACCCTAGGAGAAAGTTTACCAACTAAGATAAGTATGTTTCCACTATGATAGCAATTTAAAGTGCTACAAAAACCTCATCTCATTGGATTTCCATATCTAAATATCTAAGTATGGGGTAAAAGAATGGAGGTAGTAGATGTAGGCTTGGGCATGCGATGGTTTTATGTCCTAAGGGATCCTTCCTTAGGTTTTACTAAAACAGATGTTAAAATTAGTAATATTTTCTTCGGCGTGCCTTTGAATGAATGAAAGTTAAGTGGGTAGTATGAAAGGGTCCTCTATATCATCAAATTCTTAAGGGCTAAATTAGATTTGCCTAAGTGCTTATGTTGCTTTCCTCTAATGAGTGATACCATGCCAATACTCTACTTTTAAAATACAATGAAAGCACTCTTACCATTACATATTCATGGGAAATATCATAAATGGTAGCTAAAGTAGTGATATCTTGGCAGTGTTCTTAGGCTATCTTTTCACTACCATCATAGAAGGGGAAATCCTTCAAAGTGTCTTGAGGAATGTCATGGAGATTCAATATATTAAGGGGTATTACATTATTCTAAGCTAGATATATGCATCCAACCATGGATTCGGGTGGGATGTATTAGTATGAATGGGAAATTATTAATCTATAGTAGGTTATTTGAGCCTTTTTGACCTCCAACCTAGTCATCATGTAATTTTAGAGCTCATTATTTTAACAAAGTCACCAATATCAAGTTATTCAATAGTGGAGTTACTATGTGAAATGATTTCTTTCCACTTGTGAGGTCAATACATTCACCAAAATCTTGATATTTTAGTAATGTGAGGTGAATGCCAAATGATCTGTGCCATTAGGAATGCAAAAAAAATATTTTTTGGGATCTACCTAGTGGTGTGATTTGTGCCCTAGACCATGACCAAGATTGGATGGCTTAGAATTTCTTCTGAGCCAACCTTCAAAGAAGGTCATCTTCTTGTTGTGCAAATAAAATAAACAAATTAAAGAAGACTAAAGATAGAAATAAAGGGTTAGAAATATAAAAGGGATAGAATATTGATTAAAATATGGATGAAATTTGGCTAATAGAACTACCACACCCCATGCAAAATACCATACAACTTATCTACATATAGATCCTAATAGACCAACTACCAGACAAAGTATTAGAGAATATAAATTTAGCTTAGATCATGCATTCTACCATTCCAATAGCCCACAGTGATAATCCAAATATTAGTTAAGGCCTAATAGAATAGACCAATAAAATATTTTTTATAGAAATGAATATATATGCAATGATCAAATATTATGCATCCCTAACATTCCAATAGCTTGAAATGATAATCTAAATTGGGTGGGATAGCACTACCAGTAACCCATAATTTTAGTGATTAATATGTTTGGCATGCAATACTTATCTTTGGTGGGAGATTTTTGGGTTCACCAAATGATTTATATATTCCCTAATCTATTTGACATGATCAATATTACAAACACCTAAGTTTTCATAGTCTATACTAGAATCTAGTATGGAGGTGAATGCAATGCAATATAATATGAAAATAATAATGCAATAATACAATATTATCCTATGCAATTTGACTTTTTGCTAATTTGGATATCTTTGTTATGGAAATGAGAGGACAAGGGCACAAGAAGGCTAAAAACACACATATTAACCTAAATGCAAGGCTATGTGTAATATTGATTTTGAATGCCTAATGAAAGTGAAGTAAAATGCTAATTAAACTAATGATTATTTTGATTTTCTATTTTATATAGGTTTAAAAAGGAAATAGCAAGACAAAATCAAACAAACAAGTATATGAAAGGAACTATAAAAATATAGGATCAGAAGTACTTACCTATTTTGGTGGTTGGTGTGAATATACCACTTGTGTGAATATGTTGACTAAAATTATTTTAGCTGGCAAATTCATTAAAATTTATAAAATAAAAATAAAAATGGGATTATGATTTTATGGTCTACCAAAAATCCAAAAGATTGCTTCTTCCTAGTTTGCATAGTCAAACCCTCTATTTATACAAAAATCAAGGTGACCTTGCCTTAGAAATTAATGCAAAGAGAATAATAGTGAATACGCTAGCTAGAACTATTTTGCCTAATAGATTTGCTATAACAATAAAAACTAGATGAGTAATAGGTTATACTAGGGAACAAAGGTATTATATCTCTTAAACTAATGAAAATGGATAGATTAATTAGACTAGATGCTAGATGAGATAGGTAATCTAATTTTTCTTAGATTTATGACAAATATGCCACCTAAAACATGTTTAGTCAATGAATTTGTTTTGGGTGTTGGGGATAGGAGACATAAAGTTCTATTGAAATGACCACATAGGTGTTTCACATGAATACACACTTGAAATAGGGTTTCTTGATATATTTTCTCTAGATGTTGGGGGATGCAAAATTTTCACTTCTACAAAATAGATCATATGGGGGTTCCAAGCGAATACATTGCGTAGAGCAGGTTAACTCAACGAATTCACTTAATTCATCAAGGGATGAAAATTATTGTTAAGAGATTAAAAAGAAGGTTCCTCTATCAAATCAATAGATTTTTTGATGATGGATTAGAGTCCTGTGACTACTTACTAAGGCTTTTATAGGTAAATACAAAGAACTTTCAAAAAATGATGGATAGATTTCAAAAACATAATGTATGTTAAATGATGCTATGAATGCAAATTGAAATGAAGGGAAATTGTTGATAATGATTGAGAAATGAAATATGTTTGTTAGGAAAGATATCACAAAGATCAAAATACCAAATTCACCCTTCTCTTTTCTTAATGGTGAAGTCACATATAGCTCCATGAGAGGATTTTGATAGCACTTCTCACTTGTTTGATTTACTTAACAAATTTAGTAACACTTCATTGCAAAAGAGATTCATTTTTTGAATCCTTCCCCAAGATGTAAATTTATAGCATTTGGTCCTTATAGAATTTTTCAAATAGGTGAGGTGAGGTGGTTGGCATGCTAACTAGCCTAATTATTTAGTTGGTAGGTTTGGATGACTGGGGGATTGGTCTAGCCTATTTTGAGGTAAAATTTGGTCACTTACTAAATGGAATAGGGATATATCCCCTTTATTCCCTTATTGGTGGTCTTATATGTTTCTAGGTAGTCATTAAAGGTGATATGTGCACCCTATAAGGCTTCTATAGGTTTTTTTATTTATTTTTAGGTGCAAATATGTTGCCTAGAATACATTGTTGGGCAGATTCACTTTTTGATATATTCACTTCAAATGATCATTGGGGGTCAAATTTGGTGGTTGAAGGATTTTTTTTAATTATTTGAATACATTAGGCTAAGATTAGATTCAATTTGGGGTGGATTAACTCTAATATGATGGATTTACCTTTTTTGGGTTTTATCTACAATTTATGAGGTTAATTGATTTGTTGTGGTTAATTGAGCTAGTTTGTTGGTTTGCTTTGAAAATCAATGTGAGATAGGTGATCCAATTTTAGGTATCTATATTTTACCCTTTTTTATGCATGTTAAATTCTAAATAATGCATCAAAAATATCTTATATTCCTACATTTTCAAAGGAAACAAGGTGACTGGGCTTCGATTAGTCGATACAGGGCAAAACGTATCAAAAATAGTGTTTTTAGTAGGAGCAATTTTTTTTTGAGTTTTCATTGAATAAAACCTTTAAGATAGTTGATTCAAGGTTAAAAACTAGTTTGCAGCCAACGTAGGTTCCCCTTGAGTTTCTAAGTGACCAAATGTAGTCCTGAGTGAACTCGAATAGAATGGGTTGAAAATTTATAAAAGATGGGTTTTTTACTAAAAATTAAGGTAAAAATAGGGAAAAAGGTGGTGGTAAATTTTATTTTAACCACATGTGGGGAGGAAAAAGGGCTCTAGATAAAATGCTAGGGATTTATGAAATGGCACAATCAGGACATTCGATTCACCACTTGGATAAAGCATGAGATGGAATAGGCCTAGGTGGGTCCTAGCTTGAGGTATGGAGCCTTTTCATATTCTAGTTAATTTTATTTTTTCTTTTTGTGGGTTGGTCATTATGTTCAACATATTCATCCCATGGGCATGAATACATCAATTCAAATATATTGCTTGATGTATTCACATTTTTTTGAGTTAACAAATTTATTTTTTGTCAACAAATTCACCACTCAATGGATTCAAACTTTAGATGGCATATTTTTCAAAATATTAGGCTAGGATTATTTGGATTTATTTAACTAAAAATTTGAATTTTATTTTGTTTTCACTTCTTGGTTGTAGGTGTACAAAGTATTTGAGTGTAGAGATTATCGTCCTTGCACCCTTTGATCCATACTAGTAGCAATGAAACATGTAGATCGAGATGTATTGGATCTTGTGGGTCTATTGCACTTGGTGACCATACTAAAAATTGAGTTGGACCATGCTCTAATAATTTATTTAGCCAATAAATTACACATCGAGTGTGATAATGTTTTGTTACCTATAGAATAGATGACCATCACTCTAGAGGATGTCTGGAGGATTTTGTGAGTGCCTATTTGAGGTGCTAGGATATAGCTAAGCCATAAACAAGATAAATTTATTTCATGGCTAACTCATGGGTGTAATTTTAAGTTGAGGTGATATGGCATTGACATCAATACCATATTCTAGGCTGGATTTTTGGATCAATTGACAATGCTACTATGTGTTATAGTGTCTAATTTTCTAGTAGGAGATACCAGCAAGAGACTTTTGCATTAGCGACTATTTGATATTATAGCATATATGAGAGATAATTAAATATGGTTTGCATGGGGGCTCTTGATTCTATATAGACTCTATCATACTCTCCACCTTGTTTCCTACAAGGATGGGAAGAGCCTAATTTTTATCTCTTGCTAAAAGTCTGGGTGTGGGAGCACATATCCATTAGATAGCATATGGGACTACCAATCATACCATAAGATATCAATGTTCCTATATGTTTCAGATGGAATAGATCAAATGATATAGGTAGGAGGTCATTTATGGGGGTAATAATTCTAACTCAAAGGGTGATTGATTACCTCCAACCTAATCAGATAGTTTTACATCATTTGAGGGAGCATGTAGGGTGGGAAATAGATGGCTTTGAGTTGGCCTAAGTCTAATGGATCATATGGCTAATGGGACGATAGGTAGAGTTTGAAATCTATCATATAGATAGGGTTAAATGGTATTTTAGCTTAGTTTATGGGATTCCTAAGGTAGGGGAGCAATGGTTTCAATGGGTGACTCAAGAGATATGAAGAGGTTATGACAACCTTATTGATCTTGAGGGATTTATCAAGGATGATTTTGATGATCCTCCAATCAAGGATCTTGGCTTGGATTATATGGAGGTGGCCCTAGGGTACTTCTAGTGGTATCATCAAATTTCCCCTACTCAAGTTACACTAGTGATCCAATAGCCTAGGATGAGACCTAGATTGAGAAGGATGGCCTATTGAGATGTCCAAATGGCATAGGAGCACCTACAATGGAGATAGAGAGATAGTATGACACCATCAAGAGATTTTATCATACCCCCACTAGCTACTACTCACGATAGTGATGCAAGGACTAGTAGGATAGTGAAGGAGGCATTCAAATAGGAGAGGGATGTCACGAGGATGTAAATAGAGCTACTATAGGCATAGCTGATATAGTATTTAACAAAGAGGGACCAAGTAATTTTGGAGAGAGACCAAGTAATTTTTGAGAGGGATGAGGACTACATTGATAAATACCAGATGTAGATCAAACGGGATGACACCTTGGAAAGGGTGACTATAGTAGGGACTAGGAGTAGTGATGTAGTTATGAGGGGTTTGTTTGACTAGATAGCTAGTTTATAGGCTCAATATATAGTAGAGTTAGAAAGGAGAACCCACTATAGAGCAATTTTCTATGTATCCATTCCTCCATAGTAGAGGCAATAATTACCCTTGAGGACTCAATCTCATTTATGCTCTAGGATAATATTAGTTACTCAACCATCCTAGTATTGAGTAATACATCTACCCAATTACAAATATATACCCACAACTAGGACTCATTCGGGATGTCCTCTCTTGAAAGAAAATAATCAATCTCCCCAAGGTTTTGGTAAGGTTGGTCTAACCTGGTTATGTTCTTATCAAATTCTAAACTAAAGCATAAAAATAGAAATCATATGGATAACTCAGAGGAACATATAATTGTTAACAAGGGTGAGTGTTAATTCATTGTCTAACATAGATCTAATTCAATTGTTCAACAAATTATATGAGCATTCAATATCAATATTGCATCAAAGAAAAAAATCAAAGCAATATTCTAGGCTTGCTACCTTAAAAATTATCAGCATATATTATTCATTGCATCATGATCATATTCATTATAGCACATAGTAATTAATCTTATAAAACTTAAAAAATGTAGCACATGATCTTTAGAAATAAGATTCAAAAATTGAATTTTATATATTCTACTCCTATTCTAAACAAATTTAAAAAAAAAATCAAAATAAAAGGGGTAAAAGAAGAAATAAAACAAGCCATTGAATCTTGAAGACTTAAACCAAATATGTTGAACCAGCAATTCTAAAATCAACTAGCTTTGTCTTGATCAATATTTGCACAATCAAAGATCAAATTAGTGCCATATTTGAAGGGAAAATAAAAAATAATATACTAGAATTGACTTAAATGAGACCACCATTAGCATGCACAAATCACACCAAGAATTCTAATACATTGCATTAATAAGATGTTCAATGATTACACTCAGACTTGCTTGCATAAGGTGATTGCAAGGATAACTCTCCAAGTTAATATGGTAGGCGTAAATATGCTCATGAAACTACCAAAGAAAATATAAAACTCCCAAAATATTTATCACTAAAATAGCATCTAACCCTTTGGAATGGGGTATCAATGGATTTTTATAACCTTATAATTTGAACTTTTTAGTGCTTTACAACAATATCTTGATATTTTATAGTTGGATTTCAATGGTTTACAGTGGTAAATGATTTTTTTTTTCTGATTTATCTTCAACTAAGATGATGATGTGTCCAATTTGGATTTTCTTGATTTAGATATTTGATTTCATCCATTGATATTTAACTAATTAGAAGTGTCTCTATGAAGCTTTGGGTAACTGAACCATCACATTCCAGTTGGTTTGAGTTGTTAAGCACCAAAGATCTGAAATCGAGTCCAAGTTCAATGAATGTCTATGTCCCTATAAGTCCTCTTCATCCTTCATATTTGAATTTCATTATTTGGCCTTTGTCTGTTGCTTGTAAATAAAAAGATAATCAATATTATTCCTTATTATTTTTTAGTAGGAAAATTACTTTAATATGGACATGAGCGAACATTTTAAATGCTTTAATATTCATAACATTTTAATGTTCTTGATATTCTGGTATTTATAATTTAGATTTTTTATTATTATTAGTATTAGTTTTGGTGACTATTAAATTGTTCTTCTAAGATTTAATCTCCTTTAATTTTAGGTTCTAATTATTAAGATTTAACATTAGCATACCTTTTTATTTTAGTGCCAAGATAATTGAACACTAAGGTCTTTCTCTAAGGTTCAAAAAAATATCATTTAATTCCATGCTAAGGTTTTGTGTTTTAATTTTAATGTTAAGTATTAATTTTAATATTAAGGCTTCTGAAGTATTAAATCCAACATTTCACTTTAATGTGATTGCATGAACTAAATATAAAATTCCACCATTAATGTTCTCTTCCTCAATTTTAATGTTTGAAACATTAAATCCAAATGTTTAAAAGTCCTCATCATTTTATTTCATTTAATTGAAATACCCAGGATCTTATATTTTATGATGATCTACTTATCACTATTTATCACAATTTCATATCAACTAGTTGCCCATATCTATAATGGCATTTCTATAGTTAAGGCCTTAAAAACTCCCTTTTGAATTTCATCGATGATATGTAACCCTTTGTCGCTCATGCAAAGCCTTTGTCCCTGATGCATGGATGATGGCTTTGTTATATCAGTGACATGTTCTCAAATTTATTAAATTCATACCAAAATATATAGATTTAATTTAAATGATGATGTTGTTTTTATGGGTGATTATTAGAGAAAGTACCCTTCGTTGACAATATGTAATATTTATCAGTTATACATTAGCGATGGTCTCTTTCTATCAATAATGAGTCATCATTGAACTTTAGCAATGCATAAAATTTATCAGTGATACATTAGTGATGGTCCCTTTATATCAGTGATAGATTCCTATTGGAGTGGTTTTGCTTAAGTGATGGAATATTATTGAAGCAGGCAAAAAGAGCAAAGGCTTTTATTGTAATGGAGAACATGAGCAACAATTTTCTATTGGAGAAAAATTATTTCTCATTGTACTAATATTTCATTATTAATGTTCTCACAACATCCTTATAATTAATTAAAATACCCTAGGTCTGATATCAAAAATTTATTCAAATAAATTAAATCATTCCCTAAGGTTTTATTAAAATTTAATATTAGGGCTATTTTATAATGCTCATTATATCCATATCCGTAATATTATTTCTATCGTTAAGGCCTTAAATAACCCATTATAACCTTTGTCACTAATGCAAGAGTAATAACCTTGGTCAATCAGTGATGGTTTTTCACTTTATTAGTGACACATAACCTTTATTTTTGATGCAAAGCCTTTATCGTTGATGCAAGAGTGATAGCCTTGGTCAATTGGTGGTAGCCTCTCATTGGATGGAAATATGGTGTGATTCTCATCAGTGATCCAAGAGCGACTAAATTTCATTTGTTGGATTATAGGGTTGAATTCACATTACAAAAAAATAATCTCTTTGTTATCTAAGTTCTTAGATATTGGATATGCCAAACGTATTGAATGCACTTAGATCCCAAATTTATTAAATTTATGCCTAAAATATTAGATGTAATTTAAAATGACAACATTTTTTCATCAACGATGCACTTAGATCTCAAATTTATTAAATTTATGCATGGAATATTAGGTATAATTAAAATAACAACAAGGCTCATCCATCGATGATCAATAGCGATAATACCCATCCATTGGTGATGCAAGAGTGACAAAACCAATTTATGAAGAACACAAGCTTATACTGAGAGGGAGGTGAATAGTATAAGACCACTTTTTAATTTTATTTCCTAAATAAAATTATGTAATATATAAATGGTAATATCAATATCAGTAATCAAATCAATGCACAAATCACCATACACAATAGATACACCAATTTAACACGGTTCACCCAATGTGGGCTACTCCACAAAGAAAATATTTCACTAAAATTTTCTCAACAAATCTCTTGGGAATCCTTCCCTATTACAATATTTATGGACCTCTATCCAAAGGAGACATAAATCCCCTAATCAAGTTCATGGATCTCTATCCATAGGAGACACCAATCCCCTTAGCTTGTTTGTGGATATCTATCCATAGGATAACTCCTTCTCCTCTTCTCTAGCTAGTGATCCTCTAGAATACTATTGCCTCCACTACATTTGCTTATGGATACCTATCCATAGAAGACTCTATCCATAGAAGACTCTATCCTCACTCAAAATTTATCTATACTCACTACCCTGGCTAATGGATCTCTATCCACTTGAGACTACTATCCTCTACTCTATCACCTCCAAAGCTTGTTCTTAGCTCTATCTCAAATATGCACTAAACATAGTACTTTTATCTAG
The DNA here is from genome assembly GCA_028583015.1 of Wollemia nobilis. Lineage (NCBI taxonomy): Eukaryota > Viridiplantae > Streptophyta > Pinopsida > Araucariales > Araucariaceae > Wollemia > Wollemia nobilis. The sequence continues at coordinate 3,962,353 of JAQPPZ010002979.1, forward strand.
CACAAATTTTCTCAATATCTATCTCTGATATGCACTAAACACAGTCCTTCGATATAGCATAAATTTTCTCAATATTTTTCTCTAATCTACACTAAACATAGTCCTTCGATCTAGCACAAATCTGCTCAATATCTATCTCTAATCTAGAACAAACCTATCCTCAAATCTACACCAAAATCTATCCTCAAATATGTCCTCAAGCCTTAACACAAATATTGATCCAATCACAAATCAAATATGCTAGATCTTCCCAAAGCCTTAACACAAAGCTTTAAATAAATTAATCAATAAACTCTGCTCACAAGTCTTCTCAAAGACTTGCCTTAAATATGTCAACAAGTCCTTTCTAGAACTTACTCTAACTGCTCTCAAGTCTTCACCAAGACTTACCTCAACTTTTATTGTAAGCTTCCACAAAATCTCACACAAATCTATCCTTAAGTCCACTCTAGGACTTGCTCAAATATACTCACAAGATTTTACAAAATCTTATTCAACTCAACTCAATATATCATAGAACAATTCTTCAATTACACAAACAAACTTCATAAAGAATCTCATTTAATCTCATAGAAATATATAGAGACTCAATATGCTTCACACTCACAACAATGCTCAATCACTTTCAATATCTCTTACTTTGCCATAGAAACATATAGAGAATGGCTAGAGATTCAATATGTTTCACTCACAACAATGCTTAATCACTTTCAATATTTCCTTCAACTCAATCCAGAAATAAAGAAAAATTTGTTTCACAGAACTCGAACTATCACTCCAACACTTCCAATTAACTCCACTCAACCAATCACCCAATGAAATATTTTTCAACAATGCTTATCAAAAAAACCTCACATAACAATGATATTCATGATATTTCACAAACTCTAATCATGCACATGAATGTTCACTCAATATTTCCAACAATGCTTATCAAACAAGGTTTCTAGCATCAACCTTCATTCCAGAAAAACCTTCATCAATCAATATTGGATATCTCAAAACCAAACTCAACAATGCTTATCAAAAATCCTTTTCACTCCAACTTAGCATTCACAACATCCAATCAAATAATATTTTACTCATAAGGAAGATGTACCCATACCTTTTATTTTTATGGAGATATATCTTCAAAACCTGTCTTAACCATAATCAATTTTTCTCTACCAACACTAGGGTTAGGTTGCCACAACCTATCTCAATATCTCCACAAAATAAATTTCTAAAAAATTATTTTTCCATACAAAATATCAAATACTTTTGTACACCTTATAATATCCAAACTTACACAATCTAACTCAATATTTCCTTTATAAAAAAATGCACAACAATCTCTCTTATACACCTTATAATCTCCACACTTTATAAAATAATTTTCAATCACCAAAAAATCAAAATAAAATATTTTTATTTTTACTTTACCTTATAACTTCCCCAAGCACATAGAACTCACGAAAATCTCTAAGAAAGTCTAATTTTCAACACCTTGGATAATAAAGTAACATACCTTTAATTTATTATACCCACAAAATATTTTTGGTGAATTCGACCATGAAATTGCACTCCCCAACACCCTAGATCAAGCTAGGCCACCAAGTGGGCTGCGTACCCACATGAGACAAATAGTGCACGTTGCCTTAGCACTCTACCAACTACCACTTGTGTTGCTACCGTAAGCAGGATTTCAAATCACTTCACTGCCTTTATTTCCTTGTTTCCCTCCAATATCTTTGAAATGTGAATCTTGCTTATTCCTAGGATGCAGTGCTCAATTTTCTCTTTTCTCTTGCATTAAAAGGTGTAAATTTGACTTTAGGAAATGAAATTTATTTCCTATATATATTCACATTATTATTTACTTCTCACATCGGCCCATTTCGAATATAAAACTTCAAATTTAGTTTTTAAATATTAAATTTAAAAACCTTTGCCTCCATTATTAATTTAAATTAAAACTTTTGATATGCTTTTTGTGGTGCAGTGGTAAATACCCTAGGTGCTGGAAGTGGTCGACCCAGGTTCCATTCCCCTTGTCTCCATCCTACAGATATATGGTATAGCTATGAATGTCCTATGTGCTGGTAGAGGCCGATAAGGCTCCATTCCTCCTATGCCCAACCTGTTGAAAGTGGCACCTCGAAAGGGATTTTTTCCACTATAAATTAGCTTTTTCATTTGCTTGTTGTGGTGTAGTGGTAAATGCCCTGGGTGCTGGTAGAGGCTGACCCAGGTTCCATTCCCATTGTCTCCATCCTACAGATATATGGTATAGTTAGGAATGTCCTATGTGCTGGTAGAGGCCGACAAGGCTCCATTTCTCCTATGCCCAAACTGTTGAAAGTGGCACCTCGAAAGGGGTGTTTTCCTTCGAGGTATTTTCCACTATAAATTATTTTTATCTACTTGTTGTGGTGCAGTGGTAAATGCCCTAGGTTATGGTAGAGGCCGACCTAGGTTCCATTCTCCTTGTCTCCATCCTGCATATATATGGTATAGTTAGGAATGTCTTATGTGCTGGTAGATGCCAACAAGACTCCATTCCTCCTATGCCCAACCTGTTGAAAGTGGCACCTTGAAAGGGGTGTTTTCCACTATAAATTAGTTTTACCCAAGTGTTGTAGGTGAGTTGGAGAGGAGAGGGCAATCCTCCAAGGGAGTTCCCAGGTTCAAATCTCCACCCTACCAAAAAGCTAAATTGGATATCCAAAATCTAGTTGATAATGTTGGTGCGGGCAGGGTTAGGTGTGACCCTCGGGTGACTTTGATGGTGTAGAACCCCTTGTTCATGGTCTCTCAAACCAAGGTGGCTCTGCAAGGGGTTTTTTTCTTTAAAAAAAAAATTAAAAATTAAAAATTTTGTAATCTGCTCATGGATCTTTTCAATTTGAACTTTGTTTTTCTTCACCTTGTTATTTGGCCCGAAATATTATAATAATATAATATTATTATTTAATTTAAACTTGCTTCTCCTTCCTCGGGTCTTCATACTTTGGGCCCTTTTTAGGCATATAATATTAAAAATAAATATTATATCCTATTCTTTTCCAAGACCTCTTGCTTTTGGAAAAACCACTTGATGTCCTTAATAATGGTAAAATTAAACTAGTATTCTTCTGACATCAATGACAACAAAACTACTCAAAATTTCCAGTAATATCCCCCTTTGTCATTGATGGAAACCCCTTTATTTTTACCATTAGTTTTTTTTTTTCAAAAGTTGCTTTCCCTAAGAAACTATTCCCCCTAACTGAATGATCTCCCTCTAACTCAAATCTCTCCCCCTTTGTCATCAATGGCAAAGGGCCACCTTTGGGGCTCGGGGTTACGAATGAGACTATTGGATTATCCCCTCCCCCACCTCATCTTGAGGTGATTAATTCTAGAGTGGGAGTATTTCTACTCCCAGCATGCATTGATTTTTACCTTTGTCCACTTTCTTCCTCAACTGATCCTTCTGATTTCTCTAACTATTCTTGTTCCTGCTTATTTCTAGAATTTTTGCTCTACACCAATTTACTGTATACCCAAATTATTGCACTTATAAAACTTAATTTTGTTATTTCTTAAAGGTGCAAATTTCTTGGGGTTTCTCCTGGTGAAGCCATATCCACTCCTGTTATGAACCCTATAATTCACTGTCTTGTGACCAAACTGATTACAAGAGTAGCAATACCCTTGAAAAAACTACCTTTTTTTTAAACTTCCATAGTCTCATCTTTCATGTGTCTCGCACTCTATAGCATTGTGCCTAAACCTATGATATGAGAAGCATCATCCATTGAAACTACCTTGCCTTTATTCCATTGGTCTCTTAGTCTCTTTTACCTTGTGTTGGTTCCTATTCCATATGTTCCTTATTTGTGCATTTTTCCTTTCCTTGTTGAACTTCCCATTGTCCAAATCATCCTCAAAAGTCTCACTCTCTTTTACACTATATTCTTTTGAAGCTTATTCTTCCATGGAGCTTGATATTGAATCCTCTCCTTGTTCTCTTTGTACTTGTTCAAAACCAAGACCTGTCTTGTTTGATGTAGATATTTGCACCTTGATAATCTTATCCAATTTATTTGAGCTTATCCCAAATTTGTGTAGCCTGTATTTAGACTCTTTTTCTTCCTTCCTTAGAAAAGATACTTCATGCTCTAACCTTTAACATTCTAAAACCTTAGCCTCTAACCTCTCTTTAAACTTCCTTGTTTTGGCTATTGAGTTGGTTAGATCCTCTATAAGCTTTTCTTTTTCTTCATCACATTCTTGAAATTTAAGGTTGAGTTTTGAGTTTTGCTTTCTTACCTCCCTTAATGCATCAAGGGCATGAATAAGCTCACCCTAAAGATCAACTTTTTCTTTCTATGATTCCTTCTCTATTTTTTTACCTTTGGGATCATATTTATTTCTTTCTAGTTTATCTTTAATAGGATCACCTCCTTCTTATATTGCCAAAAGTAAACTTTCTTTTGGTCCTTCAAGTGTATCTTCATATTCATCATCACTAAAACTGAATCCATTCCTTGTACAACTATCTTCAAGATGAAAAAAGTTACCACATCTAAAATACTTGAGAATCATTAATGCCCTTTTTCTACCATCATATTTTTCTTTTGCTAGAAATAGTACTTCATCTTTATCATTATTTGAAGAACTCTCATCACTTTCACTTGAGATATTACCTGGCTTTTCTGCATAGAAACACTTCTTATACCTTTAAAAAAATGTCTTTCCTTACTTGCCTTGTCCATACCTATTTTGCTTTTGGTACCTATATTTTCTTATTTCCATGTTCTTATGATCCTATTTTTCTTCATCATTGTTATTTCCAACCTCCAGAAAATCAGATGCATAGTGACCATATTTTCCATAATTGAAACATCTAACTGATTTCATACCTTTATATTTTCTTGAGTCCTTGTTCCTTTTGCCATAATTTGCTTCTTCATCATTGTATGACTTATTTATTGAATCTAACTTCTTAGCCTATGTATTCTTAGTAACTTTGAAGGTTTCTTCCTTCTGGGAAATATGTTCCTCTTTTATTCTCATCTCAAAAACTATGAGAATTCCATGTAATTCATACCTTTTCAGAAGTTCAATATATTTTACCTCTTATATAGCTAAAATATTTTCACTAAACTTTTTTGGAAGTGACCTTAAAATCTTATCACAAACTTCTATTTCCTCAAACTTAAGCCTAAGTCCTTGCATAACAACCTCATCCACACAAAGTAGATATGCTACAATGTTTTCCTCATCCTTCATCTTTAGGTCTTCAAATGCTCTCTTAAAATTTTGCAACTTTCCTTTTTGAACTTTTTATCTCCATATATGCCTTACAACTTATCCCAAATTTCCTTTGTTGATGTGCAATGCATAACCTTTATAAACTCTATTTCATGCAAACCTCTAAAAATTCCATTCATTAATTTTGAATTGTGATGATGTATAAGCTTACCATATTTATCTATAGGTGGAGTTGTTGGTGGTATGTATCCATTCTCAACTACTTTCCATATTTCATTTCCAAGTGCCATTATATGAAACTTCATCCTTGTGCTCCATAGTGCATAATTGTTCCCATTGAACAATGGTGTTGAATTCCCTAAAGATCCAGTCTAAGAATCCATCTGTGTTCTAATGAAAGAAAATGAGAGCAAAAATAATTATTAATCAAAACTATTCATTAAATTTAGCTTAGGAAATACTAAGCAATATATATAGGTTACAAAATAGTATACCAAACTATATTCCCACTATCCACGCTAACCAACATGCCATAGGAGGTAGAGAGTTTGGTTTAGGTTTGTTAACCTAGGATATTTAGGAATTAACCATAGTTTACCATTAGATATTTGAAACAATAAATATCTACATGGTAAGTAGTAAAAAGTAAATATATGTGGTAAAAAGTAAGAAATAACTTTTTACCATGTGGTAATATAAAATCTACCTAATGTAGGAAATAGGTAATTATCCCAAATGATGGAATATTACTCTAACATCACCCCTTATTACATTATTTGGGTAATGTATATAACTATCCCAATACAATGAGAAAAAATATCGATCTGTTGGTTCTTGCTCTGTCACAGTGCTCTGGCTGCTCCTAAGAAAAAAGTGGGTCATTCCTCACTTTGTCTTCACACCAACAAATGTCCTTATAGTAATCACATCATCCAACCAAATTGCATGGGTAACTAGCTGCTACAATTTCTAGGTGTAGTAGAATAGATCACTTCATACGAGGTTCATTCAGTTTACAATATGAGTTTGCAAAATATAAGGTAGCTAAGGTGTCGGTCGCTATTGAAAATGCACCCTTATAAGTTCCCCCCTTCTTGTTGCAAAACATGTTGTAATTAATTTCTGAAAGAAGTATGACTAAGGTGTCGATCGTTGTCGAAAATGCACCCTTATAAGTCTTCTTCCCTTTTTACAAAAAATTATGAAGAAAAGAAAGTATATCCCCCCTTAATTGTAAAAATATGTGCAACTTAAGAAGCTTTGATAAGGATTTTATAAATATTTCCTCCTAGGCAATTTTACACCAGAAAATTTCCTTTTTTTGTTACAAGAAATTCAAACAATAATTTGCTATTTATGAAGCCTAAAATAGGTATAAACACCCTTTTATTACAAGTACTTCAAACAAAAACTTATGCTATTTATGAAGCATAAAAAGAGAGAGAGATAAAATGGCGTTTTGCCTAAGGTGACACATGTGTTTTCCCTCTACAATACTATTTTAGCAATGAGCACTTCCAGTGTTGTCTTTGAGACAAAATCAGAATCAGAATGAGACACTTCACTAGAAACATGGCTTCTGTGATGTGCCTTTACCATTTTAGTGTTGCTTGTTTTGAAACCAACATTGAATGGTGTCTTGGTTGTCATTTTTACAAGTTGAAAACTATGTTTTCTAGGCAATTTTATCAAAAAAGTTCACCAATTTGTCCTTCCTTATTGCAAGTACTTCAAGCATGGTTGTTATTATGAAGCCTAAAAGAAAAAGGTATGATGTTGATGACTTCTACTTTTATGATTGCCTTTACAAGTTTTATTTCCCTCTTATCAAAATCTGTGTTTGAAGGAAGAAAGAAATTATCTCCCCTTAGTGCAAAGGATTGCAACTTTTAAGGTTCCTTATTTTCAAAAAAACTTGTTCTTTCTTTTGATATACCCTAAAAGAGTACCAAAAGATAATTCACTCAAATAGATATTTAATAGCACCTGCCTTAACATCCTTCAAGAAGGATGAAAATTTTTAGTAAATTAAGCCAAACAAATAAGAGTGAATTAGGGGTTTTGTTGATTTAGGAGAGAATATCAAGCGAATTTTGGCTTTAAATCTATGCAAGTATTTACACAAATTTGTGAAATTTTGGGGTTTAGTGTGTTCTTGATTCTATGACTTATAATTACAAAAACAATAATGTAATAATAAAACAAGAATTCCCACAATATTCTTATCACCTAGGTGTTGAATGCAACTAAAAATGCACCTAATTTGCCAATGAAGGTGTCGAGTAAAATCGAAAATGCACCTTTTTAATTTTTGCAAAAAAATATTAATGTGTGTTGTGCAAAACATTGATATTTTTATGTCTCCTACTTTTTTTTACAATTTTGCAAAAGAATTACAATGTTGTCTTCCCCCCTCTATTTTTCAAAATTAAAAATTCGAGCACTCCTTCAAAAACAAGTCGACACACGACCCATGTTTGAAAGGCTTCCATACCAGTAGACACGTGACTTGGTTTATGTCTTCAACTTCGAGCATTAGGATCAAAAAATAGGTTCAAAATATTTCTCAAGTTTACAAAAAAAAAAGGTTGCAATTTTATGTCTTATATCTCCTTTGTGAAGGAGAAAACAAATGCAAATTTTAGATTTTGTTGCAAAGAAAAATGACCTTTGTCCTTGCCCAATGTTTTAAATCTCTTTGTTTTGCAATAGAAGTTTGAGTTTCTATGTCTTTTTATCTCCAAAAAAGTGTGAAGAAAACTATAGAACTTTGAGAATTTGCAAAAAAAATGTTGAAGAAATCCTTGGTTTAGCAAAATTTTGTTTTTCTTTGTCTCTTTATCTCCCAATTTGGAAGAAAACTAAAGAAAGTTTATTTGGATTTATTTTGCTAAGGATTTGTTTGAAGATATCAAATTTGTAAGGTTTAATAAAAAAAAAATTAATGATAAAAAATTATATAACAAAGAGTTTTGAGGGAAAAAAACTTAGATTTGATCAAAAAAAAATTCAATTTCCTCCAAAAAATTCTAAGTTATATAAAAAATATAAAAAAAAATTAAAATATTTGATTAAAACCTTAAAAAAAAATTGTACCTTTATAATTTTGCGTAAGCCAAAGTCGAATGCGTGAAAAAAAATATCCTGGGCAGGAATCTAGCGTTAGATCTAGCACTATCAAGGCGAAAGCCTTGAAAACTACACTGCTAGGGTGGCTTTGAAATCCATATCACAGTCACAGTAGTTGAGGAAAGGCTTTTGTTAATAAGCCTTTTCATGGGAATTATCCCACATGCATCCCGTGTAGGGATGCGAGGGTGTTTAAAACCCTCTCCTCGCCACTAGTCCCTCGATTGCCTATGGGTAATCGCCTACCAAACAGTGATGCCCCTCTGCCACTTGTGACTCGGATAACCAATCTCTCCTCACCATGTGGTAGCTTGATGCCTAGCCAAAAAACTTTTTGCTACCATCATGTCACCCAACTGGCCCTACCCCTTCTTCTTCCCTCACCATGTGTCACCGCATGGTTGGATCTCCCTCCAAGCATCAATAGTCTAGCTTCACCACATGTCACCTTGATGTGTGTGCCACATATCAAGCTCAGTAGGTCTAGGGTCTAGCATCAGTAGTCTAGATGGTTAGACAAGGCACTGTGCCATGTGTCTAGGTCCGGTTGGTCATTAGCTGTTGATATCTATCTTGAGTGGGTCATCGAGCTGGATCAGCTTTCCTAGAGGGTGATCTTGCCCTTCAAGCTCAGCCTATGGATCACCACCATGTGGTATCAGGAGGGTGCTCTTGCCATCCTCACGATCCTATTGTTTGGTCTGTGGGTGTGGTCCCGATTGTGAACCGCAACCACATGGGATCGGGAGGGTGCTCCTGCCCTCCTGATGATCCTGTTGGTTGGACTGTGAGCATGATACTGATTGGCCAGTGGTGGCATCAAGATTGCGTGCCTAGCAAGCTTTGACCTAGCAAGTCAAAATTCCTGTAGGCATTCAATCGATGTTGATCATATTGGTGATCGATCACGGTCGATCAATCCAAGGCTACTCCTTAGGCCTTGGTAGGTTGAGTTGACCTGGCCAAAATTTGGCCTCTTGTGGTTGCTCTTGCCATCGAGCTTGCCTATTGAGGTGGGTTTGGTGGCTATAAAATATCACCAGATCATCCTTCGGGTGAGCAAAAAAGGTTGGCTCTGATGCCAATGATGAAATAAAATGAGAGCAAAAATAATTATTAATCAAAACTATTCATTAACTTTAGCTTAGGAAATACTAAGCAATATATAGGTTACAAAATAGTATACCAAACTATATTTCCACTATCCACGCTAACCAACGTGCCATAGGAGGTAGAGAGTTTGGTTTAGGTTTTTTAACCTAGGATATTTAGGAATTAACCATAGTTTACCATTAGATATTTGAAATAGTAAATATCTACATGGTAAGTAGTAAAAAGTAAATATATGTGGTAAAAAGTAAGAAATAACTTTTTACCATGTGGTAATATAAAATCTACCTAATGTAGGAAATAGGTAATTATCCCAGATGATGTAATATTACTCTAACATGTTCTTGAGAGCTTTTCCTTTAATTTGTTAAAATATTTTGAAGGAAACTGCTCTGATACCAATTGAAGAACACAAGCTTATACTGAGAGGGGGGTGAACAGTATAAGATCACTTTTTACTTTTCTTTCCTAAACAATATTATGTAATATATCAATGGCAATATCAACAGTAGTAATCAAAGCAATGCATAAATCACCACATACAATAGAGACACTAATTTAACGTGGTTCACCCAATGTGGGCTACTCCACGGAGAAAATATTTCACTAAAATTTTCTCAACAAATATATTGGGAATCCTTCCCTATTACAATATTTATGGAACTTTGTCCAAAGGAGACACCAATGCCCTAATCAATTTCATGGATATCTATATATAGGAGACACCATTCCTCTTATCTGGTTTGTGGATCTCTATCCACTAGATAAATCCTTCTCCTCTACTTTGGTTAGTAATCCTCTAGAAGACTACTGCCTACACTGCATTGGCTTGTGGATCTCTATCCATAGAATACTATGTCCTCAATTAGAATATATTTATCCTCACTGTATTGTCTAATGGATCTCTATACACTGGAGACTACTATCCTCTGCTTTGTCACCTCCAAAGCTTATTCTCAACTCTATCTCAAATATGCACTAAACGTAGTCCTTTAGTATAGCACAAATCTGCTCAATATCTATATTTGATCTACACTAAACACAGTCCTTCAATCTAACACAAATTTTCTTAATATTTATATCTGACCTACCTTAAACATAGTCGTTCAGTCTAGCACAAATCTACTCAATCAATGTCTCTGATATAGCACAAACCTATCCTCAAATATACACCAAACTTTATCCTCAAATTTGTCCTCAAACCTTAACACAAAGCTTGATCCAATCATTTATCAAGTTTGCTATATCTTCCCCAATCCTTAACATAATATTTGAACAAATCAATCAATCAAATCTGCTCACAAGTCTTCTCAAAGACTTACCTCAAATTGTTTCACAAGTCCTTTCTAGAACTTGCTCTAACTGCTCTCAAGTCTTCACCAAGATTTGCTTCAAATTTTCTCAACAAGTCCTCACTAGAACTTGTCCAATATACTCAAAGAGTCTTCACCAAGACTTACCTAAAATTTGCTCAACAATTCCTCACTAGAACTTGTCTAGTATGCTCAACAAGTCTTCACCAAGACTTACCTCAACTCTGATTGTAAGCTTCCACAAAATCTCACCTAAAATTGTCCTTAAGTCCACTCTAGTACTTTCTCAAATCTACTCACAAGCTTTTACAAAATCTTATTCAACTCAAATCAATCTATCATAGAAAACTTCTTCAATCACACAAACAAGCTTCACACAAAATCTTGTTTAATCTCATAGAAACATATAGAGAATTGTTAGAGACTCAATATGCTTCACACTCACAATAATGCTCAATCACTTTCAATATCTCTTGCTTTACCATAGAAAAATATAGAGAATAGTTAGAGACTCAATATGTTTCACTCACAACAATGCTTAATCTCTTTTAATATTTCCTTCAACTCAATACAGAAATAAAGAATGATTTTTTTCATAGAACTTGAACTATCACTCCAACACTTCCAATCAACTAAACTCAATCAAATCCACTCAAAAAATCAGCCAATGAAATATTTTTCAACAATGCTTATCAAATAAACCTCACATAACAATGATACTCATGACATTTCAAAAACACTAATCATGCACATGAAGGCTCACTCAATATTTCCAACAATGCTTATCAAACAAGGTTTCTAGCATCAACCTTCATTCAAGAAAAATCTTCATCAATCAATATTGGATATCTCAAAACCAAACTCAAAAATGTGTAGCAACCCAAGAAGCATACACCTAGACTAATAATAATTGAAACATCACATAAAACATGAAATATAGATGAATTTAAAAATAACCACAAAGTAGGGTTCCCTTTTTATTAAATTTCCAATGAAGCTTGATTATAAATCCATCCCTCTTAGGGATACCCAATGTGATACAATCATTACAATCATAGAACAATCTCCACACAAGGGTAGGTGTAATTCACAGACTTCCTAAATGCACATGAACTACTCCAAGGTATCAATGACCTTCTTCCAAATGATTAGAGGTATTTGTTGCTTTGCATATCAACACCCTATTAGTACTACATACAATAAATAACAAGAAGCATATTAGTAATAAAGGAGATCTCTCTTGATGAGGCTTTAAAAATAAGTTATACAAAATGATGCCATGAAAGATTGAAATCAAGAAAGTGCAAGAAACATGGTAAAACTATGTTAAACATAAAATATTTTCATGAAAGATGTGAAGGAAAGATAGAACTATCTATATAATGCCCTAATTATGAAATCAAAAGCATGAAAGATTGAAATGTAAGCATTCTTGTCCTACTTACTACAAATTCCAAATGAGAAGAAAGATACCTAAACTCTTAATTCTATTGGATAAAAGTCTCTAATAAAGCAAATATACTCATGATATGTCTATTCTACTACAAATGAAATAAAGTCTACTGCTAAAACCAAGGAAAAATGGGGATTGAACTTGACCACAGGTTTGTCGTGTGGTGAGCACTATTAATCATGGTTGACAGCTACGACTAAACCCAAAATATACTTGCCCTCCAAATGTGGCCTAAATATCTAATTTCCTTGATGAATTGATGGTTCAAGGGTCGCCTCTATGTCCTCTGATATATTTGGTGGTTGAATTACTCTGATTGGTGACATATTGCTCATGATATCATTTCTTGATTCTTCTAGCCTCCTAAGACCTCCATGACTTCAATTGTCATTTCAATCTCTCAATTCTAGCTAAAGGATTTCTCTTAATGCAAGTAGGTGGGTACTAAATTCGATGATGCTTCATCATTCAAATTCTCCTATGCATATCTCTCATTTCCCATTTTGTATGGGATTATTATAACCTCTAGGAAGGCTATGTCCTAGCTACTTTAGGAATCCAAGATCAATAATGGATAGCTAGAGAAGTTGGAGGAAAACTTCTAGATATTTTAACCCAAAAACTGCTCAGATATACAACCAATTAGCCATTATAGCCAAATTTGTATCAGCCAAAGTCCAACGGATTCTAACTTCTAGCCATGGCTATGAAGTGCGGTCAGCTTTGTTAACCATGGGTCTCAGCTGTGGCCAACATTAATTAGGTAAAAATGTATAAATGAGTGGTTAGAACCACTACTATACCTTGGAATTTGTACAAGGTCTTCCATATGGTCTTCTAGCATGTCCCATATGAGTAGTCACCTTGACATGATGTGTTTTAAGTGTCTATAGATGCCCCTTTTGATATGCATTGTGAGATTGAACCACGTTGAGCAAAAATATACCTCCTAAAATGATGTCATAGGTTGGATGATGATCATTAGTCTGATCAATATTAGATGCCCAATGTTCGTCAAAAGGATGTGCATCCTAGAATCATTGCTTCCAACTGGATGGAAGGCTTAATTTTGAAAAAAATTTGGTATGATCCAACAACGATCGAGTAGCTCAAGGCTACTATAGGCTTCCGTGCCATATAGATCCAAAATGTTGAGAGCTACTAACTTAACTATCATATTTACTTTTTTCTCTAGTAGAGGGTAAGCTTATGATAGTTTTTGTAAATGATTCGTAAGATGAATGTAATTTTGACAAGATCAAGGGATCTTCTATTTACTTTGATTATGATTATGACATTATGACTACCCTCTCAAGCAATTAGTTGATGAGGATAATGACAATTAAAAAAATGATGAGTCACTTGACCACTATGAAATAATTTGACCAAATTAAAGTTTAGCATTTGAGTACTTGGCAAGGCCTAATAAACTATGATTGTAACTATTAATAGTAATTGTACATTTCTATCCCATGGATTAGTCTAGTTGTAAAGGCATTCTTAGGGAATCAATATGATAGCAATTCATATTAGGCATGTGTTGAATCATATGGTTCGATGATTTGCTAAAAATGGCATAGAAGAGTTGACATGAATATCTCATTCCCGTGGAGCAGTCCAGTCGTCTGGGTCTTCTTAGGGATTGAAATGAAGCATAACAATTCAATGATGACTAATTTGCCCCAAATGTCCTTATGGTAATTTATTCATCTTGTCGAATTGCATGGAGCGCAAGTCGCTACAACCACCAAGTGTAGAGGGTAAATTAATAGATACAAGATGCATTTGGCTTTTGATTTATCTAATTATTTTAGTGTTTTTAATATGTTTTTGACAATTTTGGCTAGATGGGCATTTTTAATTTAGAATTTTGAAACTGCCATGCATAATTAGGGCAAAAATAGGAAATATTTAAGAAATTTACGCAATTTTTTAATCTCATTATTTACTATTGCAATTGATAATATAAGAGCTATGAGAGGTGAGAAGACAATTTTTATACAGAACGCTATCACAACTCGACCTCACTATCATCCACACCAATGACAGATCAACCTGGAGGAGCCGATGCTATGAAGGTAGAAGCACACAACTCGCTAATTATTTTCTTTTACCAATTTTAAAAATTAACCTCACTAAATAATGGGCTAATGAACATCACTAAACTATCGGTAAAGAACCTCACCCTAGTTAGTTTTAGCTTGGGTTAGCTTAAGGTATTAGGTTTTTTAATTTTTTGGGAGTCTCAGGATGGGAAATGACCCTAAAAATGTCATTTCTCCTAGACACGGCTGGCAGGTGCAGTTCCCAATTGTCAAATTGGGGGCCACAGCTATCAACCGTGGTTGGATTCAAATTCCAACAATCATCAAATTGACCACCCTCCTAGCCATGGGTTTGAGCCAAAGTTCGACAAATTTAGGAAAAAAATTTAATTTTTCAATTTTTTTAATTTTTTTAGCAGATTTAATTGATTTTTTTTATTTTAGAGGTGTTATTTTTCATTTTTTGGTGTTTTTGATATTTTATGAATTTTTTTGTCATTTTTAAGATTATTTTTTATTGTTTTTAATTTTTACCCTTATTATTCTACTTTCCACCTGACTTTTACTACGAGGGTGAGGGAATTTGATATCCTTCATAACCTACACGGTGCACTGATACCCGCAAAGATGGATTCGTTTGAGTCCATGGGATTTGGCTACGTATTGTGCCTACCTACCATCTATGTCGATCAGGCCTATATGACTGCATTAGCCTAACACTGGGATGCATGGACCAATACCTTTCACCTGTCAATAGGTGATATGACTATCATGTTGGAGGATTTCTACCGCATATTTTGAATCCCTCTGGATGGTGAAACCATAACATCTTCACTGACCAAGTCTAATAATGTAGTGTTCAATCACATCTTCGATGGTTGTAGCGAGGCAACACAATGACACTAAAACCATGGAGGAGTTCACATTAAGCACTGGTACACTCAGTAGGTCTTCTCCCAATGAGCAATCATTTTTATGCACCTGATCATGCAGATTGTCTTGCTCAAATATTCTGGAGCAAGGTTCCCTTGAAACCTCCTGGCTAGGACTATGGAGGTCCTAGCTAGTAGCACTTATTAGCCCCTGATCCTATCCTAGGGAGTGCCCTACTAGCATACCTCTATAATGAGTTGTATCATATTACATAGAGGAGTAGAGTAGGCATTGATTGCAGCCTACTACTTTAGATTTGAGGGTGGTAGCATATTATAATTAAGCATACCACTGGCTTACCACTCGATATTGGCACCATTAAAGAGGTGCACTGGTGTTATGCAGTATGCTAGCCTTGTGATCAAGAGGGCTTTAGGAGCAGGTCTCATGAAAGAGATCTGGCCTACTACATTGGAGAGTTCTTATGACTACAGGTGGACTAGGTGGACTAGCATCCATACCTATACTACCTTGCATGGATGGAGGTTGATGAATGGCTACATTGGTCACATAGAGACAAATGAATCCTTAGACACAAGTTCAAGGTATGGGAGTTCTTTTACTTCTCTCATGTTACCATATAGTTTAGGATTAAGTAGGACATTCTAGAACCACCTACCATCTACCGTCACCTCACTCTAGATAGGTACTTGACCTGGCCTAGGGTGACTCCATTGGATTACAAGAATGATAAATTTTAGGAGTTAGTATTGATCGATGCAGGGACTAATCCTGATTACAACACCTGGTGGACACTCAAGGTATGGTGGGTTTTTGAGGGCCCCTTAGGCAAGACTCTAGATAATGTAGTAGTAGAGTATGCTAAGAAAGTAGAGGTTGACCCTCACAATCACTGAGTCCATCAAAGAATTGAGGGTAGATGGGGTGAGGTAGGATCTACAAAGGATGCACCTCTATCTAAGGAATAGGGTGAGGTTACACCTAGCAGCGAGGTCAGACAGCTCAGGGCCTAGGTTTCTAGCCTATAGACTTAGGTAGTCTCTCTACAAAAGTAACTTCTACATTGGGACACCACCATTACCACCTTATAGGCAAAGGTTAGGGATCTAAAGTCTCGACTCATAGTAGGGCAGTCTTAGTGGTGCAACTATGAGGAGGAGAAGACATATCTATAGGCTAGGAATGACTCAGTAGGGATACATATACATTGGGTTATAGGTCAGTGCATCCTTCTACAGTCCTAAATGGATTCTCTGAGGGTATATTATGATGTTCTTAGGGCTAGGAGGGAGGACCCCTCCTCTTTACAGGTTTCTCTAGTGCCTCCAACTGCTTCAAAAAATCCAACAACATAGGAATCAACAGAGCTAGACCAAGTGGTCAAGATCAGATGACTGTGGGCTCTGGTGTAGTAGCACATCAACAGTAGTATAGTAGATGCTTCATACATATCTACTTTGAGGGGAGATATAGGGCTACTCAGTGGTCAGGTTTTTGAGAGGTTTGATGCTCTAGGATCTCATAGGACTCACACTTGAGATATAGGATAGTCCTCGGCTAGCTCAAGTCATAGATCACATAGGTCAAAAAGGATATCTAGTGCCAAATCTATGAGGACTCATAGGGAGGGTGAAGGTGATGGTGGAGCCTCTCATACTAGGGGTGCAAGTGCTTATTAGTACTGATCTGACAGATGATATTGTACCATTTTTGAGTGTAAGTTCAAGGACCTCCACAGATGTAGCTTGCGGGTATTTTTGTCATATGTTGATGTACTATTATTATCTATTTTTGGTACACATATATATATATATATATATATATATATATATTATTTTATATTATAGACTTATTATATGTGTGTATTTTATGTGTTTTATTGTTTAAGTTTTATGATATGCACATATATGCAATGCTTATATGTTATGTTGACTTTATGTTATATGATGTGATGTATGTATGACATGCACTAGATAGCTATGGAATGTATGATTAGATGCGATGATATACATGTGTATATGGAAAAGAAAATGATATTTGAAAATTGCATTGAAAATCGATTGTTGTTATTTGGGATTTTTTTAGGTTTACCATGAGACTCAAACACCCTAGTTGTCTAATAAAAGGTTGTATAATGACCATACTAGACTTCTGAAACATAAGGTTTTCACTAGGATAGACCCTAACTATTCATTACCCCAATGTGTGCAAATGAGTATATTAGATAAAACATAAGTATACCCCTATGTCAGGCGGGATTCTTTGAGACTATTTCTAATATTAGGGATCCTCAAATGTCTATCCAATACTAGGTTCAAATTTCAACTGGATGTAGACCACTAGGTGATACATGACACCTGAAGCTATCTCTTCCACATTTAAAAATTGGTCTGCACAAAAGCGAGATTCTAATGTTTTAGACATATTGTCATGCGTAAGGTATGATAGTGCTAATAATTCCAGGGATTCGATCTCAACCCCTTATTTTCATCAATTTCTTGTGATACTTGCTCATGTAAAGTGATAAGAATCACTATTTATTTTGTACTCTTTTAATGATAAAAACCACTATTTATTTTATTTTTTTCTTTTTTTCTTTTATTATCTTGAGAAAGGGATTTGATACTGATGTGAATTCACTTTGAATTTGATCTTGATTTGACTTGATTTATGGGGATTTAACTTTGGAATTTCACTCAAGGATTTTATTCTGGGATTTTTCTCCTTCATTTGTAAGCAAGGGATTTATTATGTTAGGGGTCAAACTTGTCCTTTTGCCAATTTCCAATATTTCCCACCCCATCCGTACAGGAGGATAAACGATAAATATTTCACCTTAGGATACCGAGTCTCACTTTGTATAATTCATATGCCCTTCATCCTAATTAGGATTGTTTAGTTTGGATATTAGTGATAGGTTTATGATATGCTAAGGGATATCAAAACTAGACCTCATCTACAAAATTAAAGCAAGCTTTCTACCAAACTCTTGAGAAGACCACTATGTATGGCTGAGTGATCAGAAAACGTTAGTGTATTCTTCATAGCAATAGGAAGGGTTGTGTTGAAAAACACAATTACTCAAAGGGTGACATATAATTATGATACTGCATAAAAACATGATTGAAAGACAAATGTGGTGTCATTTGTAAGATTGTAACACAACCTATACTAATGCAAGTGCGGTGGATGGAAATGTCTAATGCAATGTAAAATTACATGCATGTGTAAAAATGAAATGCATCCAGTAAATAGAATGCAAATGTCGCAAATGAAATGCAATGATGCAAATGAACTAAAATGCAATGTTTTTTAATTTTGATATTTTCCAAATTTTTTAGATTTTATAATTTTTTATTTTACCAAAGGGAATACAAATGCCTTTGGAGCCTTTTATTGGATGACCAAAGGGCTTATAGATGCCTTTTGGGAATTTTTATGTCTTTAGGTATAAAATGCTTTAATATGAAGGATGTTAAGAGGTTCAAGCTCTTCAGCTTCTTCCAATGATGTCAAGCGGTATGTCCCAGGTCCAATCTTCTCAGAGATGATATAAGGACCTAACCTATTAGTCATAAATTTGTCTCATAGATCTGGTAGAAAATTTGAGTTATGTTGGTTCTCTTTCAGCACAAGATCACCAACCTCAAATTCTCTTAAATATACTTTATTATTGTAGGCTCATTTTAAGCACTCTTGATAAACATGGAGGTGCTCAAGAGCATTCATGCGATGTTCATCAAGTAGCATCAATTGATCTAGGCGAGCTTACCATGCAATGTCATTATTGATGAACTCTTTCAATGTGACGCGCAACATTGGAATATCCAACTCTAGGGGTATATGTTGGAACAAAATCTACCTTCGATTAATAGTGTTGTGCCTTAGACTTTGCCAACATTGAATAGATGGATATAACTTGGGACTATTCATTTAATCTCCAGATAAGGTTAGTTCCTTTGGGTTTTTAGAGAAAAGAGGAATAAGAAAGAAAGGAAATATAGCCAAATCTAGAACTTTTCTCGAGGTATAGATTAAACAACAACTAGAAATAAATGCACATATCACTATCTACAAGCTTCCTTTATACCCTCACGTAGAAATCATGAATTCCTAAGTATGATTTAGACATTCATATAACACATGTAAGCATTCCTTAATCTTTAATTCCAGCAACAATATTCATATATACACAATTCATATTTCAGAACACATACAATATAAAATTAAAATGAATAGAAGTCAAAAAACTAGTACATACACTTGCACACAGAAAATCAGAAGCCGGAAGGAGGAGTATCTTTATTGCTTGTATTCCAGCAAAATGTACATATAGTCTGTAAACGTCCAAGAGCCAACATTTTTTTTGTGGGTCGCTCACCCATATATATACCCTAAAAATAGCATCTTTCTACTATGTACATTTTTATCACCTAATAAATTACAGGCAATTTATCTGTAGTTTCTAAAAAAAATACAAAATATCCTCTACAAATTAGACTTTAGATGAGCTTGTCATATTACAATTATCTAGTGATCCTACCACATTACAATCATCTAGCCTTTCCTAGGAATCAAAAATTTTGTGCCAGTTCATGTCTTAGTTGCCAAAAATACCTTTTATGACATTATAGCTGGTATGTCACAAAATCACGACATTCGGCCTTTGCGAAGCTTCTTTCTCTTTACCCCAGCAAAAATGAAACATGTCACAAAATCATGAAATTTTCATCCCTTTTGCTTTGTCTCCTCTTTTAGGTTGTGAAAATGCAACATGTCACAAAATCTTGACGCCTTTGTCTCTTCAATTGTATTCTTCATATTTGACCATGAAACTAAGACATATCACAAAATCGTGATGTTTCTGATTCTTTGGTTCACCTTGCCACTTTCGGATGTGAAAATATGACATGTCACGAAATCGTGACATTCTTCGTCTCATTAGTCCCTTTGGATTTTCTTTCGATGAAAATGAAACATGTCGTAAAATTGCGACATTCTCCTTGACTTGGGCTCCTTCATTGGTGGACTTGGCAAAAATGTGCAATGTCACGAAATCGTGACTTTTTTCTCTATTTGGCCTCCTTGTTGTTTTTCATTGCAAAAACCTAACATGTCGCGATTTCACGACACCTTATTTCCTTAGCATACTTTGCTTTCTTATTGCTCCTTCAAAAGTAGGCCACTTCAGTACTCCTCAAAAAGTGCTCAAAAAGTGCTTCAGCCATTTTTGGGGTTAGTCATATTTTGACTAACATTCTTGTCACCTTCTCGGGGATTTTTTGCTTGCAAAAATTTGAAATCAGGCTTTCATCCATTAGGAAATAGAGTCAACAACATAGTTGTAGAAAATAAAACCTTAGAAAAGCAAAAAGAAAGGAAAAATGCACTTAAAATATAAGTAAGCATTACCTCATCAAAACTTTTGCTAAAATTTAGTGACTTATCACTAATAAGACATTCAACTTCTTGAAAACAAAATGGTTACATAATTATTTTTAATTCTGGGAACTAGTCCCAGCTCTAGTTGACTATTTTTGCCTAGGATGCTTGGATTTTCTGATCTTATCCATTGTTGTTATAGTTTCCTGGTAAGTTTTGCACACTTGTTTCTAGTATTCGTCATCCAAATTAGAAGAATCAATAAAAAGTTGATATATATACTGTAATTCCTCCACCTTGTCACAAGAAATATTTTTTTGTCTCAAAATTATCTCCTGTAAGCAGGCTTTAACCTGTTTCATATTATGAATAATTTCCATCACCTATGTCTCTTCTATAGACTCATTCTAGACTTCTATCTTTGACTCATCTTCAATGAAAGCTTTCATAGATGATGAAAGTACATCTTCTTTCAACACTTTTGAACTATCATTCCAGAGGTAGGGAAGCCCATTCTGAATAGCTAAATCAAGATTTTTTAGTAACCCTTTTGCCTCAGCCTCTAGCTTATGCAAAAATTTGTTTCCTTGGGTTACTAATTTGAACTTCCTAAAGAAGTTCTTCACTACAATTTTAGCCTGAGACCAGGCTTCGTTCCTTAGATTAGCTACTATACTTTTTGGCATTTTGTCTGATAAGATTTGAATTTTTGTAGCAGCATCCTCTCTTTTAAGAAAAAATGCTTGTACAACTTTAAATTCCTCCCCTACTACCTTGATAGTTTCCTTGAATTTGGCCAAATATAGAAACAAAGGCCTAGCTTTCAGCACTAAGGACAACAATTATTTCAACAAATATTTTCTTATTTTCTTAACTTTCTCCTTTGAAAACCTAGACGGAGTATTTTGTTGCCCCGTTAACTGTTGTTGCAGTTGTTTTATTTTTTTATTGAGTGATTGAATCTATGCTTCTACTGTGTTTAATTTTTCTTTGTAATTTGCTATGCCACTAGTAGTGATGTTCAATTTATCTTCCCATTTTTTGGCTTCCTGAGTTAGAGCTTTTTCTGCTCCTTCACCATAGACTCTAACTCTTTCCTTTTCTCTTGTTCTCTCAAAAAAAATCTTTATAATGCCCTCCATGCAAGTATATAGTTCCCAAATGTGCTTGAGCCTTTCCTCACTCATATTGCTTGGGTAACTGGGAGATATCTTCATTTATTTCTTTAGCCTGATAATCTATCACAGTAATTTCTTCCTTAGATTTCTTGGTAATGGGAGTCAATTTAAATTTCTTCCTTTGCATGCTGGCTGGGTCAAAAGCAATAATATCCCATACAATGGCAGGTGCTTTTGGATCCTCAACTAAGTAGAAAGTCCACCAATCCAGGGTATTCTTGCTAACCTTCTTCAGATTTTCAATTTTTGCCATTGTTGGATGCAAGTAAATCCCCTGAGAAGATGCAGATCCAATTTCTGGGATACTAATGTTAGGAAGAAAAGGGATGGGAGCCAATGCAGAGCTAACATTAAGCAAAGAATGGTAATATGTTGCCATATCTGGGGGAACAAACCAATTTTTTGACAAAGATGGTATATTTTTGTTTACTTCAGAAAGGGAAAGAGAATTACAATGGGAACAAGAAGAAGAAACATAAGGAGATAGTGAAGAAAACATACCTACTCCTGGTTGAATCTATTGTTGGTCTCCTTCCTCCTCTTCTTGCTCACTGGTACCATTTTCTTTATCTTGAATATTTCCCTCATCAGGGACTTCAACATATTTTTTCTGTCCATCTTCCTCATCGCTTGCATCAAGATTTATTATTTTTTCATCTTGGTAGGATCCTCCCTACTGTTGTCCTTCATATCCAATTTCCTATTTAACAGGAAGTTGTTTTTCAATTTCAATATTTTGGCTCTCTTGAGCTAAACTAGGTAGGCCGTGTGAGATATCTCTCTGAGAATATTCATGCTCAGCTTCCTGAGCATCTGGATCATAATTTCCTTAATTTGTTTTGTCTTGTCCATCTCCTTCAACCTCTCCACCTGTATTATCCTCTGCATATTGAGGTCCTTGTTTGCTAGGAGAGTCTTGGACAACATTCTTGTTAGGTATATGGAAACAATAAATATGAAGTTTAGGACTGGAATTCAAAAAACTAGTACCTACAACATGCCCTTCAAATTTGAAGGAATTAATATGATAAAAAAAGGGCAAAATGAGAAAATAACAGAGTATTTGAGAAAATTGGAGCTTATTGATATTCGACAGAGGTGGAAATATGACCCTTTGAATAGGTTTGCTGAGAGGTAAGCCATTTTGAATAAAACCCAGATAAAGTATTATCATGTTAAAATCAGGGAAGATATTGAAGAAAGCATAAATAATAGTGAAGATGAACCCTTGGAGTGGCATATATAGAGGATGGAGCCTCTGATCCCTAGAATGACTTATATGAAGTTGTTTTCCAATATGATCCTAAAAATGTAAAGGCCCATCAATTGACAAATGACAGAATTAATAGAATACTAAAAAATCGACCGAATTGGACTCTGGAAAAAATCCAAGAATGGTGGTTAATGAGAGTGTAGACTAACATGATTTCATCTAGATACCCCACCAAGGATGACAATAAATTTGACTTTAGGTATGATGCCACTCATGAGTCATGGGCTGGCAGTTTTCATGTCAGGATCCCTCCTAGTATTGGAGGCAATCATTTATCCAGCCTAGAAGCACCTCAATAGCATGAATCTGATAAGGGAAAGAAAGTGATAGTAGCCTAGAACCCTCCTCCTATTCAGAACAAACCTAGGACATCAAGGAAAATATCAATAGAGGAATTTTTTACTAAATAACAAGAGGAAACTTATAGTCAGAAGGCTGCCCAAATGATGTTAAAAATGGGCTATGAAGGAAAAGGGCTGGGAAAATAAGGACAGGGTATAGTTGAGCCCATTCAAGTAGCCAAAAGGGAGAAGTGCTTAGTGCTTGGGGTAGATGGTTGCAAAAAAATATTCTTTAAGGGTTGTGAAATTTGTACCTCCTACCGATTTAGTTACAGAGTCTCATGAAGAACCTATAGACGAAAGGATGAAAAAAATTAAAAATGATAACTGATCAGAGAAAAGACAAGAATGTTGTCCAAGGCTCTCCTAGTGAACAAGGACCTCAAGATGCAGAGGATAATCCAGGTGGAGAGGCTGAAGGAGATGGACAAGACCAAATAAATAAAGGAAATGATGATGTAGATGCTCAGGAAGCTGAGCA
This sequence comes from Wollemia nobilis, assembly GCA_028583015.1. Taxonomy (NCBI): domain Eukaryota; kingdom Viridiplantae; phylum Streptophyta; class Pinopsida; order Araucariales; family Araucariaceae; genus Wollemia; species Wollemia nobilis. The sequence continues at coordinate 3,986,190 of JAQPPZ010002979.1, forward strand.
TGAAGATTCTTAGAGAGATGTCTCACGCAGCCTACCTAGTTTGGCTCAAGAGAGCCAAAATATTGAAACTAAAAATCAGCTTCCTGTCAAATAGTAAATTGGATATGAAGGACAGTAGTAGGGAGGATCCCCCCAAGATGAACAAATAATAAATCTTGATGCAAGCGATGAGGAATATGGACAGAAAAATATGTTGAAGCCCTTGATGAGGGCAATATTCAAGATAAAGAAAATGTTACTAGTGAGCAAGAAGAGGAGGAAGGAGACCAACAATAGATTTAACCAGGAGTAGGTATGTTTTATTCACTATCTCCTTCTATTTCTTCTACTCATTCCCATTGTAATTATCCTTCCCTTTGTGAAGTAAGCAAAAATATAACATCCTTGTTAAAAAATTGGTTTGTTCCCCCAGAGATGGCAACATCTTCCCAATATTTGCTTAATGTCAGATCTACATTGGCTCCCATCCCTTTTCTTCCTAACATTAGTATCCCAACAATTAGAGATACATATTATCATGGATTGACTCGCATCCAAATATGGCAAAATTTAAAAATCTGAAGAAGGTTAGAAAGAATACCCTGGATTGGTGGACTTCCCACTTAGCTGAGGATCCAAAAGCACCTGCCAGTGTATGAGAGATTATTGCTTTGGACCCAACCAACATGCAAAGGAAGAAATTGAAATTGACTCCCATTTCCAAGAAATATAAGGAAGAAATGACTATGATAGATTATCAGGCTGAAGAAATAATGCCCATGCAAGATGACTGGGGAAAGGCTCAAGTACATTTGGGGACTATATACTTGCATGGAGGGCATTATAAAGAAATTTTTTTGAGAGAACAAAAGAAAAGGAAAGAGTTAGATTCTGTGGTGAAGGAGCATAAAATAGCAAAAAAATCTCTAACTATGGAAGCCAAAAAATGGGAAGATAAATTTAGCATCGCTACTAGTGAGGCAAAAAATTACAAAGAAAAATTAAACATAGCAAAAGCACAAATTCAAGTACTCAATCAAAAAATACAACTGCAACAATAGTTAATGGAGCAATAGAATGCTCCATCTGGGTTTTCAAATGAGAAAGTTAAGAAAATAAGAAAAGATTTGTTGAAAGAATTGTTGTCCCTAGTGCTGAAAGCTAGGCATTTATTGCTATATTTGGCCAAATTCAAGGAAACTATCGAGGTAGTAGGGGAGGAATTTAAAGCTACAGAAGTATTTTTCTTAAAAGAAAGGATGTTGCTATGAAAATTCAAATATTATCAGACAAAATGCCAGAAAGTATAGCAACTAAGCTAAGGAGAGAAGCCTAGTCTCAGGCTAAAATTGCAGTGAAGAACTTCTTCAGGAAGTTCAAATTAGTAACCCAAGGAAATAATTTTTTGCATAAGCTGGAGGCTGAGGCAAAAGGGTTACTAAAAAATATTGATTTAGCTATTCAGAATGGGCTTCCCTACCTCTGGAATGATAGTTCCAAAGTACTGAAATAAGATGTACTTTCATCATCTCTGAAAGCTTTCATTGAATATGAGTTAGAGATAGAATGCTAGAATAAGCCTATAGAAGAGACACATGTGATGGAAATGATTCAGAAGATGACACAGGTTAAAGCCTTCTTACAGGAGCTAATTTTGAGACAAAAAATTATTTCTTATGACAAGGTGGAGGAATTACAGTATATATATCAACTTTTTATTAATTATTTTTATTTGGATGATGAAGAGCGAAACCAAATGTGCAAAACTTACCAGGAAATGATAACAATAATGGATAATATCAGAAAATCCAAGCATCCTGGGCAAAAATAGTCAACTAGAGCTGGGACTAGTTCCCAGAATTAAAAATAATTTTGTAACCATTTAGTTTTCAAGAATTTAAATGTCCTATTAGTGATAAGTCATTAAACTGTAGCAAAAATTTTGACGAGGTAATGCTTACTTATATTTTAAGTGCATTTTTCCTTTCTTTTTACTTTTCTAAGGTTTTATTTTCTACAACTGTGTTGTTGACTCCGTTTCCCAATGGATGAAGGCCTGATTTCAAATTTTTGCAAGCAAAAAATCCCCCGAAAGGTGCCAAGAATGTTAGTCAAAATACGACTAACCCCAAAAATGGCTGAAGCACTTTTTGAAGAAGACCGAAGCGGCCTACTTTTGAAGGAGCAATAAGAAAGCAAAATACGCTAAGGAAAGAAGGTGTCATGAAATCGTGACATGTCAGATTTTTGTAGCGAAAAACAGCAAGGAGGCCAAACAGAGGAAAAAGTCATGATTTTGTGACATTGTACGTTTTCACCAAGTCCACCAATGAAGGAGCCCAAGTCAAGGAAAATGTCACAATTTCACAACATGTTTCATTTTCATCGGAAGAAAAGCCAAAGGTACTAAAGAGACGAAGAATGTCATGATTTCCTGACATGTCGTGTTTTCGTAGCCGAAAGTGGCAAGGTGAACCAAAGAAGCAGAAATGTTGTGATTTTGCGATATGTCTCAATTTCACAGTCAAATATGAAGAATAGAGCTGAAGAGATGAAGGCGTCATGATTTTGCAACATGTCGCATTTTCACAACCTAAAAGAGGAGACAGAGTAAAAGGGACAAAAATGTCACGATTTTGTGACATGTTCCATTTTCACTGGGGGAAAGAGAAAGAAGCTTCGCAAAGGCAGAATGTTGCCATTTCGTGACATGCCAGCTATAATGGCATAAAAGGTATTTTTGGCAACTGAGACATGCACTGGCACCAAATTTTTTATTCCTGGGAAAGGCCAGATGATTGTAATGTGGCAGGCTCACAAGATAATTGTAATATGACAAGCTCATCTAAAATCTAATTTGAAGAGGATCTTTTGTAGATTTTTTAAAAATTGCAGACAAATTGCTTGTAATTGATTAGGTGATCAAAATGTACATAGTAGAAAGATGCTCTTTTTAGGGTATATATATGGGTGAGTGACCCATAAAAAAAGGTCAGCTCTTGGACGTTTATAGACCGTATGTACATTTTGCTAGAATACAAGCAATAAAGATACTCCTCCTTTTGGCTTTTGATTTTCTGTGTGCAAGTGTATGTATCTATTTTTTTTACTTCTATTCATTTTAAGTTTATGTTGTATCTATTCTAAAATCTGAACTGCGCATATATGAATATTGTTCCTGGAGTTAAAGATTAAGGAATGCTTACATGTGTTATATGAATGTCTAAATCATACTTAGTAATTCATGATTTCTATGTGAGGGTATAAAGGAAGCTTGTAGATAGTGATATGTGTATTTATTTCTAGTTGTTGTCTAATTTGTACCATGAGAAAAGTTCTAGATTCGACTATATTTCCCTTCTTTCTTGTTCCTCTTTTCTCTAAAAACCCAAAGGAACCAACCTTCTCTGGATATTAAATGGATAGTCCCAAGTTAGATCTATTTATTCAATGTTGGCAAAGTCTAAGGTGCAACACTATTAACCGAAGGCAGATTTTGTTCCAACAATTTTTGGCACGCCCGGTGGGACCTAAAAATTCCATAGTATTTTATAAAGTTTTAGTGTTTTATTTCAAAGCCTTTTGTGAAAATTCTCAAGCAAAAAACACTTGGATACTCCATTCAAGAGGGTTTAAACCCAAAGTAACCAGCCTTCTCTGGAGATTAAATGGATAGTCCCAAGTTAGATCCATCTATTCAATGTTGGTAAAGTCTAAGGTGCAACACTATTAACCGAAGGCAAATTTTGTTCCAACAAGTATAATGGCCTCAACACCATATACTAGTGAAAATGTAGTTTCCCTAATGGGTGTTTTAATTCTAGTCCTATAAGCCCATAACACAAGGGGCAGCTAGATGTGCCAATATTTGTGGTGCTCTTGTACCATTTTTTTCAAGATGGATACCACTGTCTTATTTGAAGCTTCAGATTGCTCATTTTCGTATGGATAATATGGAGTTGTAAAACTATGTTTGATCTTGTACTTGGATGTTAGAGCCCTCATAGTCTTGTTTTTGAATGATGTTCCATTATCCGAGATTATTTTGGATAGTATCCCAAAATAACTTATGATATTGGTGAGTATGAACTCAACAGTATGCGCTCTAGTTGTCATTGTTAATAGGATTTATTTCACCCATTTAGTAAAGTACTCAGTAGCTATAATAATGAATGTATATCAGCCCAATGATGGAGGAGAGATCTTATTGATTAGATCCAAACCCCACTAAGCAAATGACCAAGCCGCTTGAATGGGTTATAAGGCCTATGATGGCAAGTGCACAAGATTAGCATGAAGCTGATATTTAATGCATTTCTTGACATACACATTGCAATCCTTCTCTATAGTGGGCTAATAATAGCCCATGCAAAGGATGCACTTGATGATAGCCATGCCTCTAAAATAGTCATTGCACATACCATCATGAGATTGCAAAATTTCCCAAGATGATTCTTGGGGCTCAAGACAACGAAGGAGAAATCCATTGTAGCTTCGATGATATAAAATGTCTCCTAACAAGACATACTTTATCACTTTCTATTTAAATGTGTGTCTCACAGCACGTGCTAATACTTGAAGGATCATACCAAGATTTAGGAATTCATGTATCTGTGACATCCAGTTTTGATAGACCTTAGCCTCAATTGTTAAGATAGCATGTTCCCCCTATGGTTTAACATTTGCAAATGTAGACTAGGAAATGACCTTATGGTGAATGGTAGTACAATTCCTCGTAGGACCTTGCATATCAATGATCCCCAAGGTGCTCTCTTGATAAAGTCTCTGGTTCTATAGAACCATTCATGGTTTGATTCTACCTAAATCATGTTGATTGCTTCTTTGTTATCCAAAGCTTTGCATTACACAACAAAGTGTAACAAGGTTTTTACATGGATGGTAGTAAAATCAGTAGATGAATTTTGAGGGATTAAAGATACCAAATATGCCATAGTATCTACAAATCTATTTGACAAATGAGGTATTGCCTCGATGTCATACCATTCCAACTGAGCTAAATATGTTTCAACAAGATCTTTGTAAGACTTTAGGATAGGACATTGACATTGAAAAAGTCCCTTCACTTGGTTAACAATGAGAATAGAATTGCCAAAGATATTTAACCTTTTAATAGTCATGGTGACAACTATTTGGAGGCCCAAGATTAGGGCTTTGTATTCAGTATTATTATTATTGCAGGAAAATTTTAAGTTGAATGACAAGGGCATGGGAGCACCTTGTGACATGAACAACACTATTCCTGCATCTCTCCCTTGCTCACACTTTGAACCATCGAAGAACAAGGTCATGACAACTTTATTATATGGTTATTCATACTTGGGTGCTTTTGATAATGTGAAGACTACATCATCAAGAAGCTTAATGTGAGGGGCCTACTATTCTTTAGAGTCACCTCAACCAGTTGATCAACTATGACTTGTTCCTTAATATAATTTTGGCTAATGAATTCTAAATCAAATTATGTCAATAGCATGATCCATTTTGTAGTACGTGTATTATGATACATCTTACTCATCATATACTACAAAGGATTTTGTTTTGATATGACATACATTGTATGACTTAACATATAGTGCCATAATTTATTTGTGGTGAACACTACTTCTAAACACAACTTTTCCACATATACATATCCTATATTGTCACTCACCAAGGTTCGGCTAATGTAATATATGGCCTGCTCTTTGTCTTGCACATCCTTCTAGGCCAACATGGTCCCTAGTGCAAAATTAGTTACCGATATATATAGTAAGAATGGTACATATGGTCTTGGTGGAGCTAACACTGGTGGAATTTCCAGGTAGTGCCTCATCTTAGAAAATACTGCTTGACACTCCTCGTCCTAATTGAATGGGATCCCCTTGTGTAGTAATCGATTCATGGGTCAACATTTATCTAATAATTGTGTGATAAATCACTTTATGGATGCTACTTTACCCTATAGGATTATCAATTCTTTGATATTCATGTGGGGACACATTTCTAAAATAGCCTTGAACTTCATTGGATCAACTTAGATCTCTCATTTTGAAATAATGAATCCCAAGAGCTTTCTTGAATTTACATCGAATTCACACTTCTTAGGATTAAACCTGATATTATGCTCTATTAGGTGATTGAAGATCTTTCTCAAGATCTTTGCATGCTCTGAATGTAGCAATGACTTTCCCAACAAGTCATTGATATAATCTTCCAAGATCTTATGCATATAGTCATTAAATATATATGTCATAGTTCGTTAATATATAGAACCAGTATTCTTGAGGTCAAATGGCATAACCTTATACAAAAAGGTTCCCCATTGTGTTATAAATGTGGTTTTATGTTGGTCTTCGGGCTTAATCTAAATTTGGTTGTAACCAGAAAAATCATACATTGAGAGCATTTCATGACCTGCAGTTATGTATACATGAGCATATATGTTTGGAAATAGAAATGAATCCTTTGGTGTTGCCCTATTAAGGTCTCTAAAATCCATATAGATATGGATCCTTCCATCAAGTTTTCCTACAGGCACCATATTTGATACCCATTCTAGATAGTCTATGGAAATGACAAACTCTACATCCAATAGCTTTTGCAATTCGTATTTGACCATTAAGGCTACTATTGGATGCATCTTCCTAAGTTTTTTCTTGATTGGCTTCTTTGAGAGATCTAGTGAAAGGTTATGAGTAACCAATTTTGGATCTAGACCCAGCATGTCCTTATAAGTCCAAGAAAATATATCATGTCTCTCTTTTAGTAGAGGGATGAAGTTGGCATGCTCATCAAGAGAAAATTTCTCCAAATTTAACCTTCCTTGGATTAGTGGGATCATTACTGATATCCACTTCAAAGGTTTCCTCTATTTACATATGGGATCCCTCCTCAAGATGATGAGGCATAGGGATCAAGTGGATGTCATCTACTGGGTTTATGGGTTCCACACTGGAAGCATCCTCAGCATGATAAACATCATGTGCATAGCCTGGTGCAAAATGAAAAGGTTACAACATTTCTTCATTAGGGAAGAAATATTTAGGCTCTATTGGTGATTTAGCATAATCCCAATCGATAGCATCTACATCAAGACACAATGGTTTGGAAGGATTGACTAGGTTGTGAAGTGGAGTAGTCAAATCAATGGAGATCATATTGATGGAATGAATCATATCTCCAAGACCAAATTCATGTGACTCTGTATTGATATAACTTCCATCCTTGAGATGTGGTTCTAGGGGTATGGGGATCTCTAGATCCAGTCTATGAACTAACTCAAAAATATGATCACTAAGCTCAAGGAGCTCTCTATATGTCGATGGATCAGGGAAGATCATATGATAAATCCTATCCAAGTTAGGAGATCTTCCTCTAAGGCATGGGTGGAGATTAATATCTCTATGCATATCCACTATAGTGTATGGTGCATTATGATGACACAAGTAGGGAGGTCCCATATAGGCTCTATCTGTTTCATCTTTATCATCACTATCATCATACAACCCCTCACCACTCCCAATTAGAATTAGGAGATCAAGAATATGGGGCCCATGAAAGCCCACTCTCGATAACTGCTATCATCCATGGAGGATTGTTTATCCTCGATGATTGTCTCTGAAGGTAACAGTCAACATAAATTAAAAGGGTCCAAGTAATCCAGCTTAGTTTCATCCTAATTTTACTCCCTATTCGAGGACTCATCATCATCATCACTCTCATATATGCAACTCAGTCCACATTTCTCAAAGATGAACTCTGCATTATCCTCATTAGAATGATCATCTGACTAGGAATCTATCTCTATGCTAGCAATAAGAACTTATAGGTCTCTATCACTGACTGACTCATAGATTTATTCCTCCAAGTTATCTCTTGGGATATGCTCTGGACCGGTATCCACCAAGATATCTTTGTGATATATCTTGGATGGTTCTATAGTGACATAAGGCACTAGTCGGCTATCCCTTCAAAAAGAGGTAGGATTGGTGTGATAAGAATTGGAGTCAACGTCACCCCCCATATTGAGGTATAGGTGGTCTAAAGATACCACAAGGAGTTCATCCTATCCTCCAATATAATATACCAACTCGAACCTATCAGTAGGCAACTAGTACTATGGTTCATAAGGCCTCCTACGTTATTGCTCGAATAATCTAAGACCCTAACCATACCAATGGTAATGCTTAAAATATCATAATGCATACTCTAGGTTGGAAATATAATGAATATTCATAGTGAATGGTTCATCATCATACTCATACATGGATGTGCTAAAAGCAAATTGGTCGAGCCCTCCATAGATAAAATTAGTTTGGTTAGGATATACCCCCACTGGTACCACCATCCCTATAGGAAAGTGATGGGCTTGTGGTCGGCCCATGTCTTGTGCAGTCTTGATGATTGGCATAAATGTCACATTCTACATGATATATTCCCCCAATATAGGATTAACCAAATGTATGGTCACCTGTAGAGCAAATGACCCTGTTGAAGATTCAGGTGAAGTAGGTTGAGGTGCCTCTTTGAATTCTTCTTGAGCATTCTCTACTTCCATAGGAGTAGCAACCTCGATGACAACTAGTTAAGGTGCTTGCTTTATCTCTTTTTCACCCATATTTACCTTTAACTTCTTATCATCCTGATGCATTATGGATGTATACGATTTAGTAGAAGCAGCTATTGTGTGCTCCGATCATTGAGATATGGATGTTGTTGGTTTAGCACACACTTCCTTCATTTTTCTTCTTGGATATTTTATTGGCAATGTTGTTTGTATGTCTAGGTGCATTGAGGGGAGCATGAAATTCCCTAGCAAGTCTTCTAGATTCACATATTTGAATGGTTCTTCATCAGAAGGCACCACGTGAACCTTTCTCTCATGCATGTATTTGATACATTGACGAAGAATGGAAGGGACACAACACATTTCTCGTATCCAAGGCCTCCCTAGAAGTATGTTGTATTGCATAGAACCTTCGATCACGTGACACATCACAAGGATGGTATTCAATTTCACCTGAATAGGTAAGACTATTGTGCCAACAGTTGAGCATAATGCATCATTAAAATCTCTCAATGTGAAGGTATAAGGTACAATGTGTATTTTTGGTAACTTTAGGTATATCAATGCCTTAGTTGTGATTATATTGATTTATGATCTTGTATCAATCAAAACCTACTTAAACGGTATGTGATTTACACATGCTATAATATGAAGCGATGGTTTCTTTGTGATAGTGGAAATTTTCTTGACTTCATGATCATGAAATTGTATGATCGGTTCCTGACACTATTGCACATGTCCCTTGAAGTGTGTGAACACTTTATATCTTGGGACTGCACTTCTATGGACATTAAAATATCCATAAGCATCTCCTTGTGCTTGGAAGACTGCTGAATCAACTCATAAATAGATAACTTCACTGGAGTCATCTATAGATTTTGAATTAACCTACTCCTGATCATCACCACCAGTCTAGTTGGTGGTCCTGACACATTCTACGCTACCCTTAGAGGAGGTGCATCCTGGAATTTAATGGGAAATGGAGGTTTATTTGTATTCTCATGCCTCACATATCTTGTGATAATTTTGACCATTCCAACAAACCCATGGGTTGATGGTTCAATGCGTACTTGATTTACTTGGCCAACATTTCTCCTTGGCACCTCATGGTTGGGTAGGGGATTCTTGTAAATCCCCATATTTTGATTATCAGGTGCTTACGAGTTGTCCACAAGAAGCGTATATTTTTCAATCATATTTTGCACTAAATGGTTGAATGACCAACATACCTCTATGTCGTGGCCTTTCATACGATGAAATATGCAATATTGATCATATTTATACCCCTTAAGCTTGGGTTGATTAGGGTCCAATAATTTAACCCTAGGTAAGTTTATTGCTTTTGCCTCACACAAATGATGGAAAATAAATATTAACGATTTTGATAATTATATGAATATGCGAGGAGGGTGTCTTTATTTATCCTTAGCCCTCTGATTGTTGTTGTGTTGCTTGTACTACGTAGGAGGAGGTTGGGCTTGATAATTTCATTGTTTCTATCCCTTATCCCCTTTCTAAAGGTTTAGAACCACCTAATTAACATGTGCTATCTTGGCTTGTTGTTTCTTAGTGCTCTTCTTGTTCCATTCCTTCTTATTCTTGAGCTTCAAGTTACCCTCCTATAACTTGATATCCTCTATTACTTTGGCCTCTGCTAAAGCCTCTTCAAGGGTCTAATATTGCTGCAACTGTAATAATAACAAAATGTGCTTTGCACAACTTTTTGTGAAAATTTGAGTTAATTAAGAAGTAGGTATGGGGAACATTAGCTTTACCATCATATTTATCCATTGTTTACCATAATCCATAACTGGCTCATCATCTTGTTGCATTAAAGCAACCAGATCAGATAGGTTTACCTTTTTATTGATGCCAAAGGAGAAGAATTCAATAAATGCATCAACCAGTTGTTCAAAACTATGATACTGTGTCTCTTGAGCTAATTAAACCACTCTCATACTGGGCCTAAAAGGGTCATAATGAAGGTCCACAAGAGAAAAGCATCATTGCTCACAATCTAAAAGCACATGTCTAGAAAACTCATAACATTCTCCTGAGCATCCTCCTCTCCTTTAAACTTTTATAACCTAGGCATCTCAAAATGCTCAAGATAGGTCGGTGTAGGCACTAATGGGCATAAAGGTTCATTATAAATCTTATTCAACTTAGGATTTTGATAAGTCATCCCTTGATTCTCTATAGCTTTAACATTTTCTACCAAGGTCTTATAGGCCTATGAAGATAGGAACTCCTCTTATCTGGATTGTCTTGGAGGCACCTTCAGAGGTAGATTCCTCTTCTACCAAGGTGGAGGACTAGGCTCATCATCCACTTTAACTAGGAATATTTTAGGATACTCTTGATCTAATTCTTCTCCCACCTCTTCTTCATACTATCTATACCCATGATATTTAGACATGGGGTGTCAATCTCTATGTTGGATCGTATGGCGAGAATGGATGTCTATATGCTTAGGGTGCAACTCAAACTGTGAAGTAGATCATCTATCAATATTCTCCCCATACTAACTATGGGGAGGTAAACTGACAGTAGCCAATTTTTCCTCCCTCTTAGTATGCTCCTTTTGATTAAGGATGCGTTGCTCATGCATGCGCTATTCATAAAAGTGTTGTCTTATGAACCTTTACCTCTGAGTGTTATCATTTTTGAGACATTCCCACTCAGTACAAAAATCCTCTAATTGGTGAAGTAGGGAAAAATGGTGCACCAAATTATGTAAAAAAATATGCGTATCTACCCCATCTCGCTCATGAGCATAAAAAAGGAAGCATGCATGTGAAAAGGAAAGAATACCAAACAAAAGGAAATGAATTAAAGCAAGTCTCTTCTCATTAATTTGTTGGATCAGATCCAAGGTTACATAGAAGTCCCCTTGAGGGCTCAAAATGTGATACAATTTTTACAATATTGGGTGCCCAAAGACCAAGTCTTTCACGGAATCAAGGTGCACATCCAATGTTTCTCCGCGTACCCACAATCGAGGTGGGTGAGCCAATGCCGCCACTGCTTGTATCTTCAATCTCTGATGTCTGATATTCCTTCCCAATGCCTTCTAAGAACCTGCACCTACACACAAGGAAGCAAAAAGGGGTCAAATAGCAAGGGTGTATGGTGAAAACATGCAATCCCCACAGGGGCAAAATAGTGCATATATTAAAAATATATCAAAACATGTCCAAATGACTTGAAAATTTGCAGAGATGTTAAAGAGGATGTTTTGGGAGGATATCACCAAAAATATATCAGAAATTGCATCTGTAGACCCCTCGATTTTGCGCCGCTCGCCTGCAACCTACGAAAGAGAAGACAAGCAAATCCTGAACCTAAACATATCCAAAACTCATGAAATTTGGTCAGTATGTATAAATTGACATTTTAAGACAACCCATATGATTATATTTTCAAATTGGATCCCGGATCCACCTGCATCAAACTGGGGTGCCCGGATGGGCCCTACGAGCCTGTGAAAACTTAAAAATGCTATAACTCTTTCATTTTAACTCCAAATCACTTGAAATTTGAACTATAGCATCATGGGACAATATAGAAAATTACTAATTAAAAATAGTAATGAAATTGTTTAATAATTTACCCTCATCCCAGGGGGGATGGTGGTGACTACAACTATTTGGGGGGCACCCTAGGAGGGGATACCCACCAAATCCGGCCACCTTTTGCTACAAAATCACTAGAAGATGTTCCTAAATAGTCTAAGGTGTGTTTTCGTCGAATTTGGTGAATAAATTCACCCGGATGGAAAAGTTATGCTCGGATTACCTTCTTGAAGTCACCCGGTAACCTCCTTGGCAAAAGGGAGATTTCGAGGGCAAAAAGGTGCAATAAGGTGAGGGGAAATCTCGGCAGCACTCCATTGCATATCCTAGAACTCCTATCTATGTTTTTATGTGGATATTGAATCCATTTTATAGCCCAAAGGGGCTTATGTGCAAAAAGGCATGCAAGGGCATGCATGGCAGGAGGTGCCACTTGTCAAACGGGAGGCATGCACTGGATGGGGAAGAGAATATCCATTTTGGGCCTCCATTATGAAGCATGTCATAAGGAATCAGTGCCCTCTGACCCGCATGCTCCAAATGGCATGCTAGATGGCAGTTTTTGGGTGCCATTTGGCCCAGATTTGACTTTTTATGGGTCAAACTTGCTCACCGTCCCACCCTGGGACGATGGCTCACCACCATCCCAGGGTGGGATGATGGGAATCTACCACCATCCCAGGGTGGGACGATGGTGAATTTTGGGCCAAAACCTCCCAAAATTGGGCCGGTAGCCTCCAAAAACCTTTCCGGAGTGGCTAGAACCACTGTGAGCCTCCTGAGGGCTGCCCAAGGGGCCATATGATGTCAATTTGATCCTTGTTTGTGGGTGCTTAATCGGATTTACCATATTTTAGTGTCTAAAGATGCCCCTTTTTGAGATGCATTGTGTGCAGCATAACGCTGAGCAAAAATAGATGACCAAAATGTTGAATGATTAAGGTTACTCGATAACCTAACCAACTTTAGATGCCCCAATCATGGAAGGAGGGGGTGGGTCTTGAATCCTAATTTTTGACTCATTAAATGAGCGTGCCTATGCTTGAAAATTGTCTATCATGAAAGGCTAAGGCCCATGTATTCATGATGCCAGTAATTTCAAGCATTATAATGTGATATTGTGTGCTTGTTTGCTGCCCCAAGCAGGAGCATGATTGTCTTTATCGAAGATTCGTTGAACGAATGCCATTCGCATAATTGAGTGTGTGCTTGCTGATTTGGACTGAGTATGACTACCCCCTCAAGCAATGAGTCGATGAGGGAATGACTAGTGAGAAAAGTGATGAGTCACTTGACCCAATTGACTTGTGTTATGCTTACCTTTAGTTTTGTCCCTTGAAAAATAGGGCAATTTGGAGAGGATTTTGGTGACTTTGTTGAGTTTTCCTGGAGGAAAGGAGCTGAAAACTGCATGCCTTGGGGGTGGTCCAGCCACAATGGCCTTCTTAGGGCATGAATTAACAACTTTTCCATCCCTCCTAGGATCCTCATGGTTGCATTTTGATCTATGTGAAATTTGGACCCAATTTGAGCTGTTTTGGTGTAGTTTTGGACCTGTTTTGGGTCATTTTGGGCTGTTTTGGCCTATTTTTGCTACCACCATCCCAGGGTGGGATGAGGGCATGTTCTACCACCATCCCAGGGTGGCATGATTAGCCAAATGTGTGCTCATACCACCTTGGGATGGTGGTGACCCCTGCATCTTTATATAAACCCAAAATATGAAGGTTAGGCTCATTTGTGCATGCTTTCTTTTGCAGTTTGAGAGGTGAGGAGTAGGAGAGTGATTATGAGTAGTGGAGTGCTATCAAATTCATCCCATAGTCACCATGAGTCAGTGGGTGGACTCAGCCAGTGGAGGAGCCGGTGCGAGACAGGTATGCCAAGTCTCTCTTATTGCATTTTCCTAGTGTTAGGAGTTGATTTTCTTGCTTTTATGGTATGTTTTTGACTTGGAAGCATATCACACTATATTTTAGGTAATTAAACCTAATTTATGAGATATGTACCAAATTTTGTGTTTTACCCATGTTTTTGTGCAATTAGATTGCATTTTGTAGGTCCAATTTTGCATTGTTTTTGCTATTTTTGATGGCCTGAAAGGCCTTTTTGAGCCCAATTTCTTGGAGTCATCCCTAGGTGGGATGGCTAGTGTGGGCTGGTCATAGGCCATCCCTTGATGGGCTGGCCATAGGGTTGGGGGCCATTCCTAGGGGGAATGGCCACAAACCAGCCTCAAAGAGGGGCCATTTTGAGTCTTTTCTTTTGAATGTTTTTGGGGCCATGCGAGGCCATTTTGGTGGTGTATTATTGAGTTGCTTATCCCTGTCAGGTGGTGAGGAGTCGGTATCGAGTACCTACTCTCTTTGATTCCATGAGGGATGCCTTGACCATAGAGGACTGGGAGTGGCTGGATGCCATCGACCTCAAGTAGGTGACCCGATTAGAGGCTGTTATAGGAGACCATGCATATCTGACTACCCTGATTGATCTATGGGATCCGTGCACCAATACCTTCCACCTACCCACTAGGGAGATGATGGTGATACTGGAGGACGTCTATCAGATTCTTTAGATTTTTATAGAAGGGTGGCCGATCCGCATGACACCACGAGACCAGAGACAGGCAGTGCTTGAGAGGTACTTCAGTTATGATCTAGAGATGGTAGAGCTGGACTGCTTGAAGGGTGGTATGCTGGTAGGATTCTAGCATGAGGTGAAGGTATTTGGGGTGAGGCATACACTACTCATGATGCTCATCTCCAATATGCTACTACCAGATTCTTTTAGAGTGAGGTTCCCATGGAACCTAGTGGAGATAGTGTTTGCGCTGGTGAGGTGTACTATGGTGGAGCCATTGGTGATGGCATGGGGTACTACACTATTGGCATAGCTCTATGATGAGATGTACGAGATCTGCTACCATTGATAGAAGGGTGTGGGGTGTAGCTTTTTCCTATAGTTTTGGGGATGGCAGCACATAGCTATGGGGTGACCATAGGGGCTACCCTAGATGACTCAGGCACAGCTAGCAGATAGGGAGATAGGATATGATATCCTATGGCAGAGGGCTCAGGAGAGGGGATAGATTCAATGATTCATAGGTGAGGTGGCCTACTATGCAAATTTTTTTGCCTAAATTAGGGTAGGTCAGGTATTCTAGAGGCCATACAAAGATTGTCCAGAGTGGGTAGATGCTATTGTATAGCTCCATAGGGTGCGATGAGGTAGATGGTTAGTTGGATGACATGGCATGGAGTGGGAGTACTTCCCATTTTCTTGGGTGATGCGATAGTTTGGGCTACATCTAGGGGTGCCTAGTGAGTCGGTGCCTTATTAGCATCACAAGGATGAGAGGACATTGGCATGGCCAATGGTAGAGGCAGTGGCACGGGATACGGATCTTGTAGTAGACATTCCAGATGTGGATGATGTTAGGACTACAGTGGAGTATG
Source organism: Wollemia nobilis (assembly GCA_028583015.1). Lineage (NCBI taxonomy): Eukaryota > Viridiplantae > Streptophyta > Pinopsida > Araucariales > Araucariaceae > Wollemia > Wollemia nobilis. The sequence continues at coordinate 4,001,765 of JAQPPZ010002979.1, forward strand.
ATGCTTGGTGGGTGATAGGCCAGGGGTATAGAGAGGGGCCACTGGGGAGGGGTGTAGCTAGGGAGGCACCTCAAGATATTTTTGGTGAGGACCAGGGTGAGGTAGGTGATTGGCAGGGACATAGGGTAGGGGAGCATGTGGATCTCCTAGACTTAGGAGATCAAGGTGACTTGGGGGATGATGATATTGGGGATGAGGAGGTGTAGGCACCATCGATGGCACCGAGGGACATAGAGGTAGAGCTACGAGATGAGCTACTCAGGGTGAGGCAGGAGAGAGATCTCCTATGGACATAGGTGCATGATGTATAGGTAGAGCTAGCAACACAGTGAGCTAAGGTACAGGTGGCTCAAGCTGAGATAGCATCTCTTTGGGCATAGTTGTGATCTTAGAGCCCTACACGGGAGGATTCCAATAGTGGGGAGGTGACTAGGCTATAGGTAGAGGTGACATGACTCCATTCTATGGTGGAGACTTACCAGGCATGGTGTCGATGGGGGTAGGCTTATGCGGATGAGCTAGATACTGAGGTAGTGCACCTTGGTGGGCATCTACGGGATGATGCAGGTGCTAGTGGGTCATACCAGAGTCGCCACAGTAGGATAGGGTAGTCTTCCTCTAGGCTAGAGGCACTAGGGTCTAGGCAGAGAGCTAATAGGGTAGGTGGTAGGTATGGGAGTTCACAGAGGACTCCAACTATCGAGTGGGAGTGCGAGTCATAGTACCGGTCCTGCGTGACCATGGTAGTGGCTCGCATGACTCTTTTTGTGTTTTTGGATGCTTTAGCAGTGTGAAGTATGAGGACTCACTTTATTGTAGCCGATGGGCAACATGATGTATCTTTTTATCCCATACATACACACACACACACACACACACACACACACACATATAAAAAAAAAAAAATATATATATGAGCTTTTTATGTGGTTTATCATCATGTGTTTATTGTTTTATGAAATATATGAAATGTATGCAATTTGATTTATGCAATGATGATGAATGCCTATGTATGCATATTTTGTGATTTTATTTGATTTTGTACATGCATGGATGTATAGTGAGATGGATGATTTATTGATTTAGAGGATGCAATGTGTAGACTATATGTTGTATTATGCTAGCACCATAGATGATGTATTTTGCACCAACTCATATGTAATGTTGTCATGAGACTTATATAATGGATTTGTGAATAATGTAATTGAAATGAATGTGGTGAAGTGATATGAATGACATGCTATTTAGGGAATGCCCATTAGGTTTTCATGAGACTCAAACACTCTAGTCAACTCATCAAAAGTTGTATACTAACCATGCAAGACTTTTTGACAAGGTATGAATCTGCTAGGATGACCAAGGTACTTCATATCCCTGTGTGTGCAAGTGAGTTCATTCCTATGAGATGCATAAGGATACCGCCAGTGCCAAGTAGGCTCTCAACCAAACCTGTACTGAGGATCACCAAATGAATGCCACCATCATAGGTTTTGTACTAAGTATGACTAGACCACTAGGCAATCTAGGTTACCAAAGCTAGCTCATCCACATGCAAACATTGGTCTACACATACGCCCAAAAGCTAATATGGCAGACATATCATCATGCGGGAGGCTACCACCATTGATGGATAGGCTATCCACCAAACCCGTAATGAGGATCACCTGATGGTTTTCCAAATGCTGAGAGTTCCAGGGATTCAAGTTCGACTCCCTACTTTCTTGAATTTTATTGGGATACTTGCTCTCATATGAAGTGATAAGAATCACTATTTATTTTTCTCTTTTTAGTGATAATAATCACTATTTATTTTGAGTTTTTTCTTTTTCTCTTGAGCAAGGGATTTGAATTTTGAGTGATGGGGATCACTGTTTCTTGTGCTTTTTGACGTGTGCACTTTTTGATTTTTGTATTTTTGTACTTGGAATTTTTGCTTTGTGGGGGTTTGCAAATTTAGACTATTGCAAACATGTGAAAATGTGGGATTTTGATGGCAAAAATGGGGGAAAACCACTTATTGTTGTGGGGGAATTGGGTAGGGGAGAACTTGTCCTTTTGCCAACTCTCAACATTCTTGAACCATTCACATAGGGGGATGAGCAGGATGACCTTTTCACTTAAGGTAACCTAGACCACTTCATGGATTTCATCTATCTTTGTGCAAAACTTGGATTGTTAATGATTAATTGTGTTTGGGATATGATGTACGCAAGGCATAATCAATGCAAGACTCTACCTCCTAAAAATCAAGCTAGCCTTCTACAAAATCTGAGTAGAGACTAGATATGGCTGAGTGACCAAAAACCCTATTGACATTCTAAAACAAATGGCTAAGTGAAGGGAATAGACACGACTATGGAAATGTGAAAAATGTGGGTGAAAATGATAATTGCGGTATTGAACTATGAGTACTTTCACAACATTGATTTTGAGTGGTAAGTAATGTACCATCATGGTGCTAGACATGTATGAGCAACTCTAAAATGTAAAGTGCTAATGATGAATATGCCTAAATGCAAGCGATGATAAAATGCAATGGGATGCAATGTGATGTGATGCAATATTTTTGAATTTTTGATTGATATGTATACACATGTGACCAACGGTCCTATTTGGGGGCCATTGGGGAATTATTGGGGACAAAAGGGCTTATGGATGCCTTTGGGGCTTTTAGGGTTGACCTAGATGATCGTAGATAGTCAAGAATTATGAGAAGAGGAATGATAGAAGAATAGCTAGGACATTTTTACTTGACCTAGATGATGAGAACCCACTAGAGCCTTTTGGGTGACCTAGACATGCGACAACACTTAAAAGTGTCTACGACTACCTAGGGGAATTTGGCTATGACCAAAGGGCTTATGGATGCCTTTGGGGCTTTTAGGGTTGACCTAGATGATCGTAGATAGTCTAGGAGCATTTTTACTTGACCTAGATGGTGAGAACCCGCTAGGAGCCTTTTGGGTGACCTAGACGTGCGATGACACTTAAAAAGTGTCTACGACTACCTAGGGGTATTTTGCTATGACCAAAGGGCTTATGGATGCCTTTGGGGCTTTTAGGGTTGACCTAGATGATCGTAGATAGTCTAGGAGCATTTTTACTTGACCTAGATGGTGAGAACCCGCTAGGAGCCTTTTGGGTGACCTAGATGTACAATGACACTTAAAAAGTGTCTACGATTACCTAGGGGCATTTGGCTATGACCAAAGGGCTTATGGATGCCTTTGGGGCTTTTAGGGTTGACCTAGATGATCGTAGATAGTCTAGGAGCATTTTTACTTGACCTAGATGGTGAGAACCCACTAGGAGCCCTTTTGGGTGACCTAGACATGCGTGACACTAAAAGTTCTACCACTAGGGGCATTTCTATGACCAAACTTATGATGCCTTTGGGCTTTTAGTTGACCTAGATATCATAGATATCTAGAATTTTTACTTGACCTAGATGGAGACAACCCTAGGAGCCTTTTGGGTGACCTAGACATGCGATGACACTTAAAAAGTGTCTACAACTACCTAGGGGAATTTGGCTATGACCAAAGGGCTTATGGATGCCTTTGGGGATTTTAGGGTTGACCTAGATAATCGTAGATAGTCCAGGAGCATTTTTACTTGACCTAGATGGTGAGAACCCGCTAGGAGCTTTTTGGGTGACCTAGACATATGATGGCACTTAAAAAGTGTCTACGACTACCTAGGGGCATTTGGCTATGACCAAAGGGCTTATGGATGCCTTTGGGGCTTTTAGGGTTGACCTAGATGATCATAGATAGTCTAGGAGCATTTTTACTTGACCTAGATGGTGAGAACCCACTAGGAGCCTTTTGGGTGACCTAGACATGTGATGACACTTAAAAAGTGTCTATGACTACCTAGGGGTATTTGGCTATGACCAAAGGGCTTATGGATGCCTTTGGGGATTTTAGGGTTGACCTAGATGATCGTAGATAGTCTAGGAGAATTTTTACTTGACCTAGATGGTGAGAACCCACTAGGAGCCTTTTGGGTGACCTAGACATGTAGCAACACTTAAAAAGTGTCTACGATTACCTAGGGGTATTTGGCTATGACCAAAGGGCTTATGGATGCCTTTGGGGCTTTTAGGGTTGACCTAGATGATCGTAGATAGTCTAGGAGCATTTTTTACTTGACCTAGATGGTGAGAACCCACTAGGAGCCTTTTGGGTGACCTAGACATGCAAAAGACACTTAAAAAGTGTCTACGACTACCTAGGGGTATTTGGCTATGACCAAAGGGCTTATGGATGCCTTTGGGGCTTTTAGGATTGACCTAGATGATCATAGATAGTCTAGGAGCATTTTTACTTGACCTAGATGGTGAGAACCCACTAGGAGCCTTTTGGGTGCTCTCTAAGCATGAAATGGCCGCAAGTGAAGGATGTTCAAGGGTTCAGGATCCTTGACACCTTCAAGTGAAGCTAGGTGATAAGTTCTAGGACCTATTTGACTAGTGATGACAAAGGGACCTAACCAGTTTATCATAAATTTGTCCCGTAGGTGGGGCGGCAAGCTAGAATTCTGTTGGTTCTCTTTCAGGATGAGATCACCAACCTAAAAGTCTCTGAGATGGACTTTCATATTGTAGGCTCTTTTGAGTCACTCTTGATACACACGTAGATGCTCAAGTGCATTAATGTGATGCTCATCCAACAACATAAGTTGATCTAGGTGAGCTTGTCATGCAGTATCATCATCAATAAACTCCTGCATGGATATGTGCAGTGATGGGATTTCTAACTCTAGAGGCATGACTGCCTCAGCACCATACACTAGTGAAAATGGAGTTGCCCTAGTGGGCGTCCGAATGCTAGTGCGGTAAGCCCAAAGGGCAAGCGACATTTGCGTGTGCCAATTGATATGATTCTCTTTAACTATTTTCTTCAATATGGCAATTAATGTCTTGTTTGATGCTTCTGCTTGCCCATTTGCTTGTGGATAATAGGGTGTCAAAAAGTTATGCTAGATATTATACTTTGCTATCAAAGCATGCACATCTTTATTCTTGAATGATGTCCCATTATCCAAAATGATCTTGGATGGAATACCAAAATGACAAATGATATTATGCAATATGAACTCCGCTATGCGAGGTCCTGTCGTAGTGGTAAGGGGGATTGCTTCCACCCACTTTGTAAAATACTCGATAGCCATAATGATAAATGTGTGATGGCCCGAGGATGCAGGGGAGATTTTCTCAATTAAATCCAACCCCCATTACAAAAATGGCCAAGCCGATTGGATCGGTTGTAAGGCCTGGGAAGGTACATGTGTCAAGTTAGCATGGTGTTGACATTTCATGCACTTCCTCACATATGCGCAACAATCTCACTCTAAAGTTGGCCAATAATAGCCCATGTAGAGAATGCGCTTTGTGATGGCCATGCCACTAAAATGGCCACCACAAGTACCATCATGTGCTTGGGCCATTGCCCAAGTCGATTCTTGATACTCTAAGCAATGAAGGAGGATTCCTTCATAGCTCTGACAGTATAGGATGTCTCCTAACAAGACAAACTTTGTTGCCTTCCATTTAAATGTCCTTTTGGTAGCGTGCGATAATCCAGGAGGGAGGTTACCAAGATTTAGGTACTCTCTAATTGGTGTGGACCAGTCCTGCTATGTGGAAGCCTCGATTGCATGAATTGCCTATCCCTCATGAAGTTCATCCCAAGCAAATGTAGATTGGGATAGAACTTGTAAGAATAGCATTGTGCTGCTATCAAAAGGGGTTTGGGGGAACAGAGTCCCCCAAGCGGCATGATTCAAGCGCTCGTGAATGTGTGAGAATCTCTCTTGATGAGGTTCTATTTGAATCAAGTGGACTTCTGGCATGGCTTGAGTGCTCTCACGCTCAATCACTGATTGCGATAGCATTTTGACTTGAATGGTTGTCATCTCCCCTATGGGGTCTTGTGGAATCAAGGATCCTAAAGAGGCCATTGTATCCACAAAATTATTAGACGATCGAGGGAGTGCCTCGATGTCATACCATTCAAAATTTGCCAAGGATTTGTCCACAAGGGCTTTGTAGGCTTGCAAAACTGGGCACTTGCACTGGAAGATTCCCTTGACCTAGTTGACAATGAGCAAGGAGTCACCAAAAATATTGAGCTTGGTGATTTTCATGGTGATAGCCATTTTAAGCCCTATGAGTAAGGCTTCATACTCGGCATTATTGTTGGTGCAGGGGAAATCGAGTTTAAATGATAGGGGTATGGGAGCCCCATGCGGTGTGAAAAACATGATCCCCATGCCACCCCCTTGCTCGCATTTGGAGCCATCAAAGAAAAGAGTCATATCCACCTGTGACTCAGGCTCATCAAAATTAGGTGATTCTGATATTTGGAAGACTCCATCATCGGGAAGCTCCATGCTAAGAGGTTGATCCTCCTGGAGAGGAGCCTCTACAAGTTGATCAACAATGACCTGACCTTTGATTGATTTTTGTCCAATGAATTCTAGGTCAAATTCTGTCAACAACATGATCCATTTTGTCGTGCGACTACTATGATAAGTACGACTCATCATGTATCACAATGGATTCTCTTTAGATACAACATACGTAGTGTGGCTGAGCATATAGTGTCGTAGCTTCTTGGTAGCAAAAACCACCGCTAGACATAACTTTTCAACGTATGCGTACTTAATCTCATAGCTCACCAGGGTGCGACTGAGATAGTATGTGGCCTGTTCCTTGTGAAATTCATTATTTTGGGCTAACATGGCACCCAATGCAACCTCAGTAGCTGAGATATATAATCGGAATGACACCCCTGGTCTAGGTGGAGCTAACACTGGCGGTGAAGCCAGGTATTGTTTAATTGCGTCAAAGGCATCCTGACATTCATCGTCCTAGTGGAATGTGACCCCCTTGTGCAAAAGTTTGTTCATGGGTCTACACTTGTCCGACAGTTGTGCTATAAAGCATTTGATGGATGCAATCCTCCCCTGCAAGCTACGAAGCTGCTTGATGGTAGTCGGGGGAGGCATTTCAAGGATTGCCTTGACTTTTTTAGGGTCCACTTTGATGCCTCATTTGGAAACTATAAATCCCAAGAGCTTTCCAGATGTGACACCAAAGACGCACTTCTTGGGGTTCAGTCTCACATTATGTTCAATAAGGCGATCGAGGACTTTGCACAAGACATCTAGGTGCTCATGACGTAATAGAGATTTAGCCAATAAGTCATCCATGTAATCTTCCAAAATTTTATGCATGTAGTCATGGAAGATATATGTCATGGCACGCTGGTAGGTGGCACCGACATTCTTAAGGCCAAATGGCATGACCTTGTAACAAAATGTTCCCCAAGGCATTGTGAATGCCATTTTGAGCTGGTCTTTAGGGTTGATACGAATCTGATTATACCCAGAGAAGCCATCCATAAGGGAGAGCATTTCATGTCCTATGGTGGCATCTACCAAGGCATCTATGCTTGGCAAAGGAAAATCATCCTTAGGACTCGCTTTGTTTAGGTCTCAAAAATTGGTGCAAATGTGAATCCTCCCATCAGGCTTCTTGATGGGGACCATGTTGGACAACCATGGTGGATAGTCTATAGAAATGACAAACTTGGCATCCAATAGTTTTTGTAGCTCATATTTGACCATCAAGGCCACTGTTGGGTGCATCTTTCTCAACTTTTTCTTGACAAGTTTGACTGTGGGGTCAAGCGTTAGATTATGGGTGACCAGATTTGGATCTAGTCCCGGCATGTCTTTGTAAGACCATGCAAAAGTTGCCTTCTTCTTTGTGAGAAGGGCTATATAATCGACTTGCTCTTTGGGGGATAGGCTTTCCCCTAGCTTGATACATTGCGGGTTTTCAGGATCTGAGCCGATATCTTTGTCAACCGTAGGCTCGATTGACATATGAGACCCCTCCTCCAACTGATGGGGAGTAGGTATCAAATGGATGTCATCAGCTGGATTTAAATCCTCGATGGGGACTTTAGGTCCCTCCTCAGCATGGAAGACATCATGAGTTGGGCCAGTAGAAAAGTGAAACAACCCACCGCAAGCCCAATACTCAGAGGGTGATGGGGGTGAATCAACGCGATCCCAGTCAATAGCATCTAGATCTAGATGGCATGGCTTGGAAGGATCGGCTAGGTTGTGAAGTGGTGTGGTCAAATCAATGGATATCATATTGATGAAATGTGTCTGCTCTCTAGGACCACATGCATGTGACTATGTATTGGTGTCATCTCTCACCCCTAGATGTGGCTCTAGGGGAATGGGGATCTTTGGATCCTATCTAGGAATAGACTATAGGATGGGATCATTAGGCTCAAGGAGCTCCATGTGTGTGGGTGGGTCAGGGAAGACCTCATGATGAATCTGGCCTAGATTGATAGGCCTTGCCCTCAAGCATGGGCCAACATGTAACTGATGATAGACTTCATCTATGTCAATGGGCTCGTGATGATGATGCAAATAATGAGGACCCAGGTATGCCCTCTCTGTTTCATCCTCATAGTCACTATCATATATGGGAACCTCATTTTTGCCCCTTGGGATCGGGCATTCAGGTAGGTGTGGTCCCATATATGCTAATTCCTCATAATCATCATCATGGATGAGGATTCCTTCATTCTCATCTCGTAGTGCCTCAGGCTCACGAGGACCCAACTGCTCAAGTAAATTAACTGCTCCCCCCTAGGAGGTCTATCTTCCTACGAGGTGAACCGACTCTTCAGGAGGAAGGAGCTACCACCAAATAGGATCAGGGAAAGGGAATAAATGTATGAGGTCTTCTTGTTGGTCATTAATGGGAACAATTTGTGAATGATCACTATCCGACTCAAAAGGGTCATATGGTGCTACCTCATAACCCGACTCATCCTCTGAGGTCCATTCATATGAGGTGCCTTGATCTGACTCATCACAGACATGGGGACAACTCCATGAACCTTCCCCTCTCTCAAAATGTGGGGGAATGTCACTAGGGATCATGGGGTTCCCATCTAGCCATGGAAAGTAATCCCCTAGGGAGTAGACTGTATTGGGATTGGCATAAGGGTCTTGGGCCAACCCACCCTCGTAGCTTATATTCAAGTGATTTAGGCTATCTAAGAGGACATCTAGAGGCAAGGGATTGTTGCATCCCACTCCTGACTTGTCATAAGGCATTTGATATTATGGTTGACAAGGGATTCTAGTGCCTTGCTCATATAGGCCTAACCCATAACCATGCCAGTTGCATAGGTCAAGGTACTTCAGGGTGAAGTTAGGGTTAGACAAGTAGTTAATATCCTCTCCAAAATGTTCCTCATCTTCCTCCTGATGTTGGTAAGGTTCGATGCCATAGTCAAGGCCCCCATAGACAAAATTTATTTGATTAGGGGGAATACCAAGAGGTACGATAGTGCCTATGGGAAGATGGGGTCTACCCATGTCTTGCATCGACTCTAAAGCAGGAGTAGTGGTAACATTCCTAATCATGTATTCCCCCAATCTGGTAGAAGCCAGATGTACTGTAACCTAGGGCTACGGATAGAAGAGGGATGAGAGTGAGACTTGATCCGGCTCATCGTTTACCTTGTGTGGTGTCTCTTCATCATCTGGGCTAAGTATCTCCTCTATAGAGATAGTGGATATGATCGGTTGGTCCTCCTCAATGGGCCACTTCTCTGGGTTCCTAGGCAAAGGATCCATTGGTGTATTAGGCATCTAGGGGTGGGGACGATGATGAGGAGGGCATGGTATGTGATAGCGGTGGGGTCAAACCTCGGCTAGATTTATTTGGTTGAAAATCTAGATGTATCGATGGTAAGGTCGACTTGGGTAACTGTTGCACCATGTTGTAGTACTTGAAGGGCTCTAGGTCCATAGGGATGACATGAACTTGCCCTTCGTGAGTGTACTTGAGGCACTGGTGAGTGATGGAAGGGACACACTTCATGTCCCTGATCCATGGTCTTCCTAACAAAATGTTGTATGCCATCTCACCCTCCAGGATGTGGCACATCATCGAGATGATCTTTTCTCCTACTTGAATAGGTAGGATGATTGTACCAACCATTGAGCATATGGCATCATTGAATGCTCGGAGGGTGTAGGTAGATGTGACAATATGAGATGCTGGGAGCTTCAGGTGCTTTAGAGCTATTGTAGTTATGATGTTGCTCGAAGACCCAGTATCTATCAACACTCTCTTGTACGGTGTCCCATTCACACGTGCGACAATGTGTAGAGGGGGATCCACCATATCATGTGGAACCGGTTTAAGTTCATCTTCTCAAAAAGTAATTATCGGTTCCATGCATTGCCGCACATGCCCCACAAAGTTGTTGAAGGAGTTAGACTCCTGGGGCTGAAGCTCAATTGCCTTAAGGATCTCCATCAAGGCTTCTCTATGAGGTTGCGATTGTTGGATGAGCTCATAGATGGAGAGTCAGGCAGATGTTGTTCTTAAGCTCTGAGTGAGCTTGCTCTTAATGGTGACTATAGGCCTAGGTGGGAGGCTCGATCTAGGAGGCGGTATAGGCTATGATGTCGAAGGGACATCACTCTGAGCCATAGGTGGTGCGGCTGGACTTGGATACCACCTATTTCTTGTCATAATACTGACCATGCCAACATATCCTTGCTTAGGAGGGGCATGGTGAACCTCATTCACCTGGGGCACTGGTTTGGCTTGCTCCACGTGGGTAGGCAAGGGGTCCTTAAAGACCTCCATCTATTGGTTGCTTGGTGCGATAGGGTTATCTACCTGGAGGGCATTCCTATCAATTAGGTCTTGCACCAAGTGTTTGAATTTATAGCACATTTGCACATCATGCCCATTTTGCCTATGAAATTTGCAATATAGGTCTTCTCTGTATCCTTTGGGCTTAGGTGCATTAGGGTCGATAGGTCGATTGTCAGGTAGATGGATCACATTAGCCACCAAGAGGTGATCAAACACTGAATCCATAGACTCTACAATGGGCGTGAATTGTCACTTGGGATGACGCTGTTGATTTTTCCCTTGACCATTCTGGTTATCCTTGGCATAGTTCCTAGGGGTGGCCTGATAATTAGGCTTTTGAGGTGGTGCGGCTGGCACTGGCCCCGGGACACTAATGGCAACCTGATTTACTACTACTGACTTAGGTTGCACTGGGGTGTTCTTAGCGTTCTTGCTCCATTCCTTCTTGCGAGGCTTCGCAATCTCACCCTCTTGAATCTTGATTTCTTCGATGATCCTAGCCTGTGCTAAGGCATCTTCAAGAGTGGGGTATTGTTGCAACTGTAGCAACAAGGAGATTGGCTTCAAGCAAATTTTGGAGAACATCTGAGTCAACTCCGACATGGGGAGAAGATAAGGCAGCTTGGCGAGCAAGGTTCACCATCTATTGCCATAATTTGTTATTGACTCATCATCATATTGTTTCAACCCAGCTACATCGGCCAGCATTGCCTTCCTCTTGGTATTGAAGGCAAAGCATTCTAGGAATGCATCCGCAAGTTGGTCCAAATTATGGATGCTATGCTTAGGGAGTTGGTAAAACCACTCAGAGGTAGGGCCAATGAGGGTAGTCACAAATGTCCTCAAAAGCAAAGCATCATCATCATGAATGCCGAAGCATTGACCTAAGAACCTAGTGACATGCTCTTGCGCATCCTCTTCTCCCTTAAAGGTAGCCAACTGAGGCAACTTAAATTGCTCTGGATAGGGAGGCATAGGTACTAATGGATGGATGGGTTGACTACGCAATTGATGCATAGTGGGCTTTTGAGATCCCGACCCAGAGGTCTTGTTCTCTACTGACTCCAAGCATTCTAACAATGCTTTATAAGGGCCTGAGGACTTGATCTCCTCATCTTTGTTCACATCTTGTGGTGGAGGTCTAGGATCCTCCAACCTAGGGTGAGGTGGTGGTAAGTCACCCCCTGCCTCGGTAAGGCATCTCAACATATTCTACTTCTAGCTCATGCTTAGTATAAGCCCCGTAAGGCATCTCTCGAGCCGGCCTATAAATGGGGGTATCTACCCATGGTGGGCACCCTATGTTTGGCCTGGGAGGCATCTCCCGATCTGGCCTAGGAGGTCATGGAAGAAACATTTGATAAGGTCTCGAGGACCTCTCTCAAATGAGCATGGGTTGCCTCGGATGGACTTCCTACCTATGTGTCTTAGGGGTAGGGACCCTCTCTCTTAAGGTCTTCTGGAATAGCTCATTGGTCTATTGTTCGATCCTTTCTTTCTCAAGCTGGTGCAAGCGGTCTAGTTGCTCTTTATCCCACCGAAGCTGCTTGAACTGAGCTTGGCATTCTATATATCTCACAACCACTTGCCTAATTTGATCCGTAGTGTGAGGCCTAGGGGGCCTAGGAGTCTCACCCTAGGGTCGACCTTGTCCAAGGTACTCTGTGTTCTCCATAGGGTGCTTGCCTCTCTCGAGGTTCACCACATTGACTTGAGGCTCAGGCTGGAACATGTGTTCATTACACTCAGCTAGCATAGAGGCACATCGGGCATGCATGGAATATTGTTCCTGAGGAAATTCTAGGATCTCCTCATGTCTTCCCTCCTAAATGAGGAAAGGTAGGGCAGAATTGGCTCACCCCGATCGACGAGTGTCATTCCCATTGGGCTGCATGAGCTATTGTATCCTATCAAGGTGATGCAGAGGTAGAGTCATGTCGACTTGCTTTGGCCAATGTGTGAAGTCATACTCCTACCTCTGCTTAGGCATGTTAGCCCTGATGGGTATGCAGATGCATGGCACCACTCTGTCTATTAGCACCTCAGTGCGTAGTTGCCTTTCACCAAGGAAGGCCTGTGAAATATCTACATACCGGGAACACTCTCCCAAGTAATGCTCATCATCCCTCGAGGTGTCCTAGAGAGGATCCCTTCGGAGATGAGGCTCATGCCCTACTATCTTGGGGCTAGGTGGAGTGGAGGCTCGCCAGGGAGGTATAACCAAGTCCCTAGGGCTATATCAAAGATGATTCATGTCTCCTAATCCACTCTCCATAGCTTCTACCCATGATTGGGCTTGGCTATGGGTGCGCACCATTGCGCTCCTCTATTAGTACCCCAAGTGATTATCTTCTTTACAAATTCTTAATGAAATAGTATACAAGAAAGAAACACTCAATAAGATAGATGATTATCTCTTTTAAGTTTTAAGTGTGAATCCCTAAACTATTTCGTGTGTTTTAGATGTGTTGTTTTGTAAAGAATGACCTCGTGTCACTTGTTTGAAATATTGTTGGATTGTAATCTCATGTTCAATTGGATTTCACCTATATACTCGTAGCTCGACAACCCGGCTATGAACTCCAAGTTGTGTTATCCTACCTATAATGTGTGGTGATGAGGTCCACACATGGCCAGGGAGCACAGGTCCTACCAGTTCCTCACCCAGTTCACCCGCAATCTATGATACACCTCCCCGAAGGGTGATGCGTGCTATAACCCATGGGCTATGATGGATCTTGGAACCAGCCTTGGCAATATGGATCGAGTTCATGGGATTTGAGCCAAGTGGATGGAGATGAAACCCACCGTCACTTGCACTCTACTAGTGGATGGTAATGAAGTCCACCTCACTAGCGTTTATATGAATCGTGGTGTGTGTGGTTCTTTATTATCCAAGAAAGTAAGCAAAGAAGCAATCAATGACCATTCACTAAATGCATGCAAATAAGTGCGTTTTACTTTCAGAAAATTAGGATAAATAACCTACAAATTGACTTTATGAATGCAAATCCTAAATGCTAACTTACCCAATGGGTAAGCCACAAGCAATCAAACCAAACAGATGCATTGCTACTACAAGTTATTTTTTATTTTTCTCCTTCTTTTTGCTACTTTATGTGATAAGAAAAGTAAAAAGTGACATTTAACCTTTCTATGCAAACAAACTAATGTGAGAAAAACCAAATTTTGCAGTCTCTATAAATGCAACAGAAAATCAGAGGGTTTAGGCACTTACCTTACAAGTTTTGAAGCCTCCAAATTCTGAATTTTTGGGCAGAAATCTCTCTGTTTCACCACCGCTCCAGGGTGGGGCGAGTAGAAGCTTCACCACCATCCTAGGGTGTGCCATATGAATCCTCTGCCACCATTCCAGGGTGGGGAGGGGAGCACCTGCAACACAAAAAGGGCAAAAATGCAAGAAAGAGGTCAAATTTTCACCCAAATAAAAAGGGACAAGGGTCCCACCATGATCACCACTGAAGTAGGGAAAAATAGTGCACAAAATTATGTAAAAAAATATGCGTATCTACCCCATATCGCTCATGAGCATCAAAAAGGAAGCATGCATGTGAAAAGGAAAGAATACCAAACAAAAGGAAATGAATTAAAGCAAGTCTCTTCTCATTAATTTGTTGGATCAGATCCAAGGTTACATAGAAGTCCCCTTGAGGGCTCAAAATTTGATACAATTGTTACAATATTGGGTGCCCAAAGACCAAGTCTTTCACGGAATCAAGGTGCACATCCAATGTTTCTCCGTGTACCCACAATCGAGGTGGGTGAGCCAATGCCATTGCTGCTTGTATATTCAATATCTGATGTCTGATATTCCTTCCCAATGCCTTCTAAGAACCTGCACCTACACACAAGGAAGCAAAAATGGGTCAAATAGCAAGGGTGTATGGTGAAAACATGCAATCCCCATAGGGGCAAAATAGCGCATATATTAAAACTATATCAAAACATGTCCAAATGACTTGAAAATTTTTAGAGATGTTAAATAGGATGTTTTGAGAGGATATCACCAAAAACATATTAGAAATTGCATCTGTAGACCCCTCGATTTTGCGCCGCTCGCCTACAACCTACGAAAGAGAAGACAAGCAAATACTGAACCTAAACATATCCAAAACTCATGAAATTTTGTTAGTATGCATAAATTGACATTTTAAGACAACCCATATGATTATATTTTCAAATTGGAGCCCAGATGGGCCCTACGAGCCTACGAAAACTTAAAAATGCTATAACTATTTCATTTTAACTCCAAATCACTTGAAATTTTAACTGTAGCATCATGGGACAATATAGAAAATTAATAATTAAAAATAGTAATGAAATTTTTTAATAATTTACCCTCATCCCGGGGGGACGGTGGTGACTGCAACTATTTGGGGGGCACCCTAGGAGGGGATACCCACAAAATCTGGCCACCTTTTGCTACAAAATCACTATAATATGTTCCTAAATAGTATAAGGTGTGTTTTCATCAAATTTGGTGAAGAAATTCACCCAGATGGAAAATTTATGCTCGGATTACCTTCTTGAAGTCACCCGGTAACCTCCTTGGCAAAAGGGAGATTTTGAGGGCAAAAAGGTGCAATAAGGTGAGGGGAAATATCAGAAGCACTCCATTGCATATCCTAGAACTCCTCTATATATTTTTGTGTGGATATTGAACCCATTTTATAGCCCAAAGGGGCTTATGTGCAAAAAGGCATGCAAGGGCATGCATGGCAGGAGGTGCCACTTGTCAAACGGGAGGCATGCACTGGATGGGGAAGAGAATATCCATTTTGGGCCTCCATTATGAAGCATGTCATAAGGACTCAGTGCCCTCTGACCCGCATGCTCCAAATGGCATGCTAGATGGCAGTTTTTGGGTGCCATTTGGCCCAAATTTGACTTTTTCTGGGTCAAACTTGCTCACCGTCCCACCCTGGGACGATGGCTCACCACCATCCCAGGGTGGGATGATGGGAATATACCACCATCCTAGGGTGGGATGATGGTGAATTTTGGGCCAAAACCTCCCAAAATTGGGCCGATAGCCTCCAAAAACCTTTTTGGAGTGGCTAGAACCACTGTGAGCCTCCTGAGGGCTGCCCAAGGGGCCATATGATGTCAATTTGATCCTTTTTTGTGGGTGCTTAATCGTATTTACCACATTTTAGTGTCTACAATTGGTCTTGTAGAATTTGACATATTTTCCTTGATACCAGTCTATGATATCTATCTATGTGATCAGTTGTATGAGGCCTCTGGTGTGTGCACTTTGTTTGAGCAACTTTGTGGGTGTGCCTCCCAATGGATTGATTTGTTGTGCTCTTGCATTTATCTATAAATATGGAATTTGCATCTAGCTATTACATATATTATGTTCCTACATGGGATGCAGGGGTACACATATCATGATAATGCTTGGAGAACTCTCTAGGCTCTCTAATGGTCCTAATTGTACTTACATTATGTACACTCACAGAATGAGAGGATGCAGGTGAAGGTTTATAACCTAGCTATCCTAGGACTTTATCCAGATCATCTAACTATCTACTATGCCAAGGCTCATTAGGTGGTGTACCATTGACTCCCACTTTAGACATTTCTATGGTGATATTACAAGGCTCACCTCTATAAGGAGTCTGAATGGGCATATTATTGGAAGTGACCCTCTATATTCACCCTTGAATGGGTGGATCTTGAACCCATCTATACTCAGATGGTGGAGGTCTCAAGCCTCCCCTAGCTACAGGTCGAAGGGGTACTAATCTAGATCCCTCAATGATATACTCTTCAGTAGATATTGTGGATGCACATGGAGTGTGATCACAGTAAATGCTACCATGTTTGGGACCCCTATGCTAGGAAGCCCCATGCTCTGATCTATACCTCAATGAGTGTCTAGCACTTCCTTGTATCAGGGTATTCTCAATAGGATCCTCGCATGTAGAATTATCCCATCTAATACTCGTTGAATGACATTCAGGAGGATTCTATGGTTGAGGGTCATCTACATTGTGTTATGCATTAGGTGGAGCTTCTACTTCGATACGGTTCTATGCTTGAATTTATCTCTCCATGTACACACCATGATATTATATTATCTCTTATGTGAGTTTTAAGGTAAACAAAGTAAACAATAATGATCATATCTTTTTAAATTTTTAGTTTATGAGCCCTAAACTGTTTGGTGTGTTTTTTGAGTTTTTTGTATCATAAAATAACTCTCATCATGTTTTCAAAATGTTGATGATATACTAAATTTTTAAAGGACTTTCACCTGTATACTCATAGCTCGACAACTTGGATATGAACTCCAGGTCACGTAATACCCCCAAAATTTGGAGATGAAACCCACACCTAGGCAAGGAGCATAGGTTCTATTAATACTCACCCTAAAACCCCATGCATAGTGATACCTCTCCAAAGAGGAATGCATGCTATTTTACACAGTTAGGACAGATCTTGGAGTCAGTATTGGTCTAGTAACAAAATGTTCAAGGAATTTTGGCCAACGGATGTAAATCACTACCACCATTGTTGAACCCTACTAGTGGTTGGATGTGACTTCCAACTCACTAGCATTTAAAGTGTGTCATGGTGTGTGTGGTTATTTTTAATTTGAATGAAATAAAATGCATAAAACAACATTCAAATGATTTTCCTACATGCTTTTCAAAAGAACATTTGATTTTAAGAGAATGCACAATTATGCTAGATGATGTTCAGATAATGCAACTATCTATGATGAAAATGGCCACTGATTGGGCCTCATACATGAAAAATCTAAACATACAATGGCTAGACCACTGGAGACTAGGGCAAACTACAATCAGAGATCCACTATTCCTAGAAGTGACTAGTAGAAAACTAAAAAGCAATTACAAATTTTCCATTCTACTTTTTTCTATATTTTCTAATTAGCATCCATCTATTGCATTCTACTTATATAAAAATACAAACATAAAAAGACAAAGAGGGGAAATGATCCTACCTCAGATCCAAGTTTGATGGTGATGTTTGATTTTAATTTTTTTCTATTTTTTGCTAACCGCTGCTCTATGGCATGGTTGCAACTGTTTCTTGTAGGTGTGACCTATTATTACAACTATTAACCATGGTTCTCATCCATGGTTAGTACCTAACATCACAAAACATAGTGGATCCGTATTTTTTGGTATGAAATTTAGATTTCCCACCATGATCACCTTCTGTAGCAACCCAGGAAGCATACGCCTAAACTAATAATAATTGGACCATCACATAAAGCATGAAAGATAGATGAATTTGCAAATAACCACAAAGTAGGGCTTCCTTTTTATTAAATTTCCAATGGAGCTTAATTATAAATCCATCCCTCTTAGGGATACCCAATGTGATACAATCATTACAATCATAGAACAATCCCCATGCAAGGGTAGGTGTAATTATTAAACTTCCTAAATGCACACGAACTACTCCAAGGTATCGATGACCTTCCCCATGATTAGAGGTATTTTTTGCTTTGCATATTAACACCTTATTATTCTTGCATACAATAAACAACAAGAAGCATATTAGTAATAAAGGAGGCCTCTCTTGATGAGGCTTTAAAAGAAAGTTATACAAAATGATGCCATGAAAGCTTGAAATCAAGAAAGTGTAAGAAACATGGTAAACCTATGTTAAAAAAGAAATATTATCATGAAATATGTGAAGGAAATACATGACTATCTATCTAATGCCCTAATTATGAAATAAAAAGCATGAAAGCTTGAAATGTAAGCATTATTATCCTACTTACTATAAATACCAAATGAGAAGAAAGATGCCTAAACTCTTAATTCTATTGGATAAAAGTATCTAATAAAGAAAATATACTCATGATATGTCTATTCTACTACAAATGAAATAAATTCTACTACTAAAACCAAGGAAAAATGGGGATTGAACCTGACCGTGGGTCTATCGCGTAGTGAGCACTGTTAACCATGGCTAACAACCACGACTAAACCTAAAATATACTTACCCTTAAAATGTGGCCTAAATCTTTAATTTTCTTGATGAATTGATGGTTCAAGGGTTGCCTCTGTGTCCTCTAATATATTTAGTGGTTGAATTACTCTGATTGGTGATGGATTGCTCGTGATCTCATTTCTTGATTCTTCTAGCCTCCTAAGACCTCCATGACTTCAATTGTCATTTCAATCTCTCAATTCTAGCTAAAGTATTTCTCTCAATGCAAGTAGGTGGGTACTGAATTCGATAGGGCTTTGTCATTCAAATTATCCTATGCATCTCTCTCATTTCCCATTTTGGATAGGGTTATTTTAACTTCTAGGAAGGCTATGTCCTAGCTTCTTGAGGAAGCCAAGATCAATAATGGACAACTAGAGCAGTTGGAGGGAAACTTCTAGATATTTCTACCCTAAAACCACTTAGATCTGCAACCAATTGGTCGTTATAACCAAATTTGGATCGGCCAAAGTCCAACTAATTTTGAATGCTAGCCATGGCTCTAAGGTGTGATCAGCTCTATTAACCATGGGTCTCAACTGTGGCCAACATAAATTACGCCAAAATTCCTAAATGAGTGGTTAGAACCACTACTATACCTTGGTATTTGTCCAAGGTCTTCCATATGGTCTTCTAGCATGTCCCATATGAGTAGTCACCTTGACATGACGCATTTTAGGTGTCTACACAATGCTTATCAAAAAATCCTTTTCACTCCAACTTAGCATTCACAACACCCAATCCAAAAATATTTTACTCACAAGGAATATGTACCCATACCTTTTATTTTTATGGATATATGTCTACAAAACCTGTCCTAACCACAATCAAATTTTCATTGCCAACACTAGGGTTAGGTTGCCATAACCTATCTCAAGATCTCCACAAAATAATTTTCTCAAAAATTATTTTTCCATACAAAATATCAAATCCTTTTGTACACCTTATAATCTCCAAACTTACACAATCTAACTCAATAATTCCCTTATAAAAAAATGCACAACAATCTCCCTTATACACCTTATAATATCCACACTTTTTAAAATAAATTTCAATCACCAAAAAATCAAAATAAAATATTTTAATTTTTCTTTTACCTTATAACTCCCCCAAGCACTTAGAACTCACAAAAAGCTCTAAGTAATTCCAATTTTCAACACCTTTGAGAATAAAAATAGCATACCTTTAATTTATTCTGCCCACAAAACATTTTTCACAAATTCGACCATGTGACGTTACACTCCCCAACACCCTAGCTCAAGATAGGCCACCAAGTGGGTTGCGTGCCCACATGAGAAAAATAGTGCATGTTGTCCTAAAATAATACCTCACAAAAACCACTGAGCAAATCAAACAAAAACTCCTTTCTTATAAAAAACATCGATCGCGTGAATAAAACTATGATTTCCTCCTTGCAAGCCTTAGCACTCTCCCAACTTTTGCCTACGTTACCACCGTCGGTGGGATGTAAAATCACTTCACTACCTTTATTGCCTCATTTCCCTCAAGTATTTTTGAAATGCAAATCTTGCTTCTTCCTAGGATGCAGCGCTCAATTTTCTCTTTTCTCTTGCATTCGAAGTGTAAGTTCGACTTTAGGAAATGGAATTTATTTCCTACATATATATGCACATTATTCTTTACTTCTCATGTTGGCCCATTTCAAATTTAAAAATTCAAATTTAGTTTTTAAATATTAAATTTAAAAATATTTGCCTCCATTATTAATTTAAATTAAAATTTTAATCAAAGATTTAAATATTTTAATTTAAATTAAATATTTTGTAATCTAATGGGTCTTTTCAATTTGAACTTTGTTTTTCTTCACCTTGTTATTTGGCCTAAAATATTAGAACAATATAATATTATTATTTAATTTAAACTTGTTTCTCCTTCCTCAAGTATTCATCCTTTGGGCCCTTTTTAGGCATATAATATTAAAAATAAATATTATATCCTATTCTTTTCCAAGACCTTCTTGCTTTTGGAAAAAACACTTGATGTCCTTAATGACGATGAAATTAAACTAATATTCTTTTGACATCAATGACAACAAAACTACTCAAAATTTCCAATATTTTATTGGTGATGTATAATAATTATTGCTAATGCAAAGCCTTTGTCACTTATGCAAGAGCGATAGCCTTGGTGTATCAGTGATAAGCTCTCAATAGTTTTGAATTTTACCTTAGTATCCTAAGGTCTTTATCTATGAATTTTTGGCATCATAACCATTTGAAAATGGATAATACTGCAAAGCCAAATAGAATGTAATTTTAGACTTCATGGTAATATTATGTTTATCCAAGGACTGAATTTAGACCTGATTTATTGAAATCATGTATGACCAAGAGCTTGGAACTATCCTGTAGTGCAAAAAATAGGGCAAAATTCAAAGTGCTTAAAATTTTACAAAAAATTCAATTTGTCTAAATAAGCCAAATGGGTACTCAAAATGTTGAGATCATCGGAAAATTCATCAAGGATCATGAGATATGGCCTTTTAAAATTCATGAGCTACTATAGTAAACTGCTATATTTGGATAAAATCAACATCTAAAACTCTATAGATTTGGTACCATTGTATAGAGGAGCTTGATATCTTTCCACCAGGCTAAGGTGATGCATATGAGGTTGGACTCAAAATGTACTTGTAATAAAATTGTGAATCCTAATCGAAATCAAGGTGAATCCTCAGCAAATAAAATCAACCATATTCGCACCATCTTCAAATTAGTCTCAAAAATCTCAGGCGAATGATCCGACATCGAGGGTCCTCATATTCACCAATTTTTAATTTTGAAAATCTTAATATTCACCCAATTTGTGAATATTCACCACTATGCATAACCCTGCACTAGGCTTTAAATCATCTCAAATGGATTTTCCAATCAAAAGTTATGGTAATTTCTATTTGTGGTAAATGTAAGGTAAAATGATGAAATTTAAAGAACTCTAAAATTGATTTTAATATTTCAAACCTTAAAAAAACCATTGAAATTTATTTTTTTTAAATATTTAATATGAAATAATACCATTGGCATGAAAATATTAAAAAAATCTAATTTAAATTAATATAGCCATGATTTAAGTCTTTCAAAATATGTAATGTAAGCACTCTTAGTGTAGGTAAAATTTGAAATCTTGATGTAAGCAAGTAAAGTTCAATTAAAGCCAAAAAATCTCAAGTGGGTCCCCATATTGGATGAGTTGTGTAATAGAAACAATAAATGGCAACTCTAATGAAAATACTGCTAAGTATTTTGGATGAAGAACCCAACTTGAAATAAGATGAAACTTTAACTAGAAAAATGCACATTGCTTAGTAATATTATAAGAAAAATGGAGTCAAACAAACTTGCTTGGAAATAATGCTTCACTTGCTTCATCTATAAGTGTGTGTTATTGCATTCATTTTTGTTACTCGATCAATTAAAATTCCATTATCTGGTTTGAAGTCAGACTACTTAAGATATAACTTAAAATATTTACCTTTGTATTGCTTTACTGTCAATCAAGCGTTTATAGCTCTAGTGGAGATGACCTCGATCTCTTCTAGACCTTACTTTATTGCTAGCCAGACATCTATAGCCCTAGTAGAGATTATTCTAAATCACCCTAACATTGAAGCATATTGCAATTATTAGTATTTTCCTTCTTAATTGAGAATTATTTTGGTGAATTACAAAAAATATATGTGCTCTTTGGGTTAGATATCTATAAGGCTAATGATGAAGTGTACACATACTTGCCTAATAATCAAACCAATATAACTTCATTTTTTATGATCTAAAATCTTTAAAGTGTAGTGAATAAATGTGAAGCTTAGCACAAAGTTGCATTAATCCAATCTCATCTATTTTAACCCATAATCAGAGAATAAAAACCAAACAATATGATTCACTAATCATCAGGTTCACCAAATTTCAAACAAGTTGTTCATCTTCAATTAATAGAAAGCATTTCCTTTGGAGGAACCAAAATTTGATGGCAATTAAAATCCACTTGTCAAAATTTAAGGGAGTAAAAGCAATATGAAACTAAATACTAAAATATGAAATAGAAAAGAACTTTTACAAAAGAAAATGAACTAGTCAAATGGGAAAAATTAAACAAACACCTAAAACACTAAACATGAAAAAGTAGAAAATCAAAAATCAGAAAAACAACTTAACTATGAACAAAAATCAAAACTGAAACAAAATAAAAACTATGTACATAATAGGGGCCATATTAGATTTCCCAGGGTCCCAGACATGGTTTTGATAATTTGGGAGACTCATGTAATGGTAAGCATACTAGATTTCATGAGTCTTTTCCCATAGTAATACCTGACATAGAAAATTAAGAGCTCTCATTTTACCTCTCTCACCCCACTAGCTCAATTTAATTCCATTGTCATTGCCATATATTTTGATTCATTATAATTAAAGGTCCATGATTGGTTTTGGGTTACCTTCTATTCACTTTGTCAGGTATTTAGTACTAAATAGTTATCTTTAGTTACAACTTCCACTACTATGTTGCAGGCTTTTATTTTTAGATTTCTATTGTTATTCTTTTGATTAGTAATGAGTTCTTTCAATATTGACCCTATTTCTAAAAACTTGATTGCTTGATCACTATTCATAGTTTCAGACCAATCATAACTATGCAACAATTTATAGATATCTAGGATATCTAACATATGAGGATCATTGTAATCTTGTATCCTAGGTTCAATAGTCAATTGTTTATGAATTTGATTTAGTACCTCAATAACATCTACCTCTGTCTTGTCCAACATAACAACCTTATTACTGGTGTGAGTAGGAGTCAACTCTAATTCTTTGTTAACAACATATGGTATTTTATTACCAATAAAATTTGAATCCAATAGATAATTATGTAAAATTTTACCAAGAATTCTAGCATTCAACAATAAAGGTGAAAATTCTATCTTTTCTTTATTCATAGCCACCAAATCATGAGTAGCCTTTATAGTTTGTTCTTTCTCAAGCAACCAATTATTATGGTCAATAAACTGAACTATCTTAATCAAAGGACTATTTTCCTTTGCTTCATTAAGGTCTTGTTTGTCAAAAAATTACACCTAATAGAAAGGAGGAGGTTTGGTTTGTGCACTCTATAGACCTTGACAAATATTGAATGGTTATCATGCCTAGGAGAGGTTGGGCAATCGATCTTCGAATAAGGTTGTTTCCTGGGTCTTAGTCACTTACCTAAAAATGGAGGGAAAAGAAGATGAAAAGGAAGGAAAAATATGCCATAGCTAGAACTTATAGGGACAAGTATAGCCACATCAATACAATTGTGCAACAAGATAACATTGTTACTATATATACAAGCAGACTACCTAATAGATCAGCCAACCATACCCTTGTCATTTAACACCTTGAAGGTGAATTCTAGAACAAGTGGGGTGTATGAAATCCAGGATGTAGGAGCACATCCACCCAGCTAGCTTAAGCAGAAATAAACCTCAACCCAATATTAAATGTGAATTCTAGAACTACTAAGTAAATTGCATAAAATCTAGATAGAAAAATTAGAGCAAAGTTGGAATAGCTTCTTTTCAAATATTAAAACTTGACATAGCTCTTGTCAAGATTAGGAAGAAATGGAAGGCTTTGTATCTATAGTCAAATTATTCTAAGGATAGATAGAAAAACTTATGTCCACAATTAGGATCACTTCTAATGCGATGGTGACAACAACAATGACCTTGATAGCTCTAGTGACAATAGGTAGGATTTCCCAAGCCCTTGTAGGGGATTTTGGATTGGAGCAGGGAGAGATTCCCCCTCGGATGAAGCTACCAAGGTGGATGATCCGAAGGGCCCAGATCCTGATCCTGGTGGGTAGTGGGACCTGGACGGTGTTCGACCATGGGAAAACTACAAGGGTTTCGTTCCCCCCTCCCCACCAGCAAACCTCAATCGGGGAATGCAACTCATCAAACCTACCTTGAGAAGGTTACGGGCACTCCAAATCCCAGCTCTTCTGGGACTGAGATCCATCCCCCACTGATTCCCTCGGGTGAAAATTTTATTATCCCTGATGCAGTAATGGTAGAGAAGTTGTCTATTGAATCCCTCTCCCTTGTGGGGAAATTTGTCAGGGGTAGACCTGACATGGAGTCCATAAGAAAATGGGTTGCGTATAAATGGTGCACAACAGGGAGTTTTCAGCTGGTAGCCCTATCTAGGGGGTTTTTCTTGATTCAGTTGAACAACCAGAATGACTATGCCCGCATCCTCACAGGAGGGCCATGGTTTTATGGTAGGAAAATTTTATTTCTTCAAAAATGGGGGGAATATTTCAACCCTCAAACTCAAGATATCAACTTCACACCCATCTGGGTTCGCTTCCTAGATCTTCCCATCCAGTTCTATCATGAAGATATTCTACGCGGGATTGGAAAATATATTGGGGATCTTGTTGCCATTGACCCTGCAATGAAGGCCCGAACCCGCATGGCTCATGCTAGGATTTGTGTCAATGCCAACTTGGCTTCCCAACTTCCAACTCGCATAAACCTCATCTATGGATCTTATCACTGGTGCCAGGCAATAGAGTATGAGAACAAGCCAACATTTTGCATAGAATGCCAATCTCAAGGGCATCTAAAATCTCAATGTCCATCTCTCAAACCCCAAAAAGAGGTGCCAAGCTCCAAGCTTCCCCCTCTTCAGAAACAAAGCACCCAAATGGGAATACACAATGAGAGACCCAAAGCCCCCATCGACAACAAGCGGGAAAAATAATTCAAAGGAAAACAAATCGCCAACCAGGAGCCACTCCTCAGTCATCCTTCTTCAGATTCAGATAAGGTATGCTCCATGTTTGCTTTTCCTAATAGGTTTGGACCTTTATCTATCTCCAGTGATGAAGTCCTATTCCTAGAATCTACCCTTCATCCCCCCCACCCCCTCCCCTTCATCCTCATCATTCTCCATCCAAATCTGGACCATCCTTTCCCCCTTCGGATGACCCCCCTCCCCAACCAAATCCATCTCTGAACCCCTACAAGAAGCTGTGAGCCCTTCCCATCGCATCGTTGTTTCCCCCCTTCCCCCCGGATGGGCCCCTTTCCCCAACCAAATCCATTTTTGAATCCTTGGAGGAATATGCAAGTCCCACCCACCGTAGAGCGGATCATAGTCCTATTATTACCAGAAGCTACAGAAAAGGCCCTTTTGACACAGGGAGTGAAAAGAAAAGGGGTAGACCTACCCTATCCGAGCAAATAAAAAAAGATACTAAAAATCAAGTTGCCAATGGAGTGCAAACAACCCTATTCCCAGACCTGTTCAACCAGTCTAAGGATGAAACAAAAAATCCCAAACCTCCCCCCTACAGGGCAAAGGAGGCAAGAAATCCACAAAAGTTTCCAGATGAAGATCCTATCCTAGAATATTAGAGGTCTCAATAGTGTGGCCAAGCAGAGATTAGCTCGAACTGTTAGGAAAGACCATAAACCTACCATTTTCATTTTGCAAGAAACAAAAGTTGATGCTTCTAGAATCAATAACATCACCCATTCAGTGTGGAAGAATTGTCAATGGGCTTCCTCCCCTCGTTGAAGGATCATCTGGAGGTCTTTTATGCATGTAGGGTTATTTCATCCTCTGAAAGAACTCTAAACCTGGTTTTCTTTTGCAAGGAAAATCAGTTCACCTGGGTTTTATCCAACATTTATGCCCCCAATAATCCTCTTGAAAGATGCTCTCTCTAGAGATCCCTATCCCACATGAAGGATGCCTTCTCCAACCTCCCCTGGATGTTAGCAGGTGACTTCAACTCCCCCCTATTTCCCTTCGACAAGAGGGCGGTAGTTCCATTCCCTCCAAAAGCATTCAAGATTTCTAGGACTTTGTTACTGAGAATGAGTTAATGGATGTTCAGATTAAAGGTTGTCAATTCACTTGGAGCAACAAAAGAGCGGGTTTTGAGCACATACAGGTTAAACTGGATAGAATTTTCCTATCCCAATAGGCTATTCCCATATTTGGAGACACCTCTCTCATCTCTCTTCCCAGAATTGGCTTTGACCATTGCCCCCTTCTCCTGGAAGCTAACAGGGCTCCATCCTTCAAAACCCCATTCAGATTTGAGAACATGTGGATCCAACATGTTGATCTGAGGTAGAGGATCTCTGAGTGGTGGTGGCTCCCTTTCATTGGGTCTGCCATCTCCCGAGTTTCCCAGAAGCTGAAGGCTATCAAGGAAAATCTCAAAATCTGGAACAAAGAGGTGTTCGAGAATATCTTTGAAAATAAAGAGCAGATTTTGAGCAAGCTCAAAACCATAGAGCAACAAATCCAGCATGACCAGTGGACTCCTCAGTTGAGATATGAAGAGAGGCAACTTCTATCAGAATACCATAACATTCTGGCCAAAGAAGAGACCTACTGGAGACAAAAATCCTGAGCCCTCTAGCTAAAATATGGTGATGCCAACACGAAGTTCTTCCATGCTTCCACTCTACAAAATCGAGGCACAAACAAAATTAAAGAGCTCATTCTGTCCGATGGCATAGTCTCAAAAGATATCTTCAAAATCAGAGATGAAGCCTCACTCTACTTCAACAACTTAATGGGAGCCACACCCCCCGAACATCCTGAAGCCCAAGAGGTCCTCCTACAAAACATTCCCCCTCTGGTTACTCCCAAAATGAATTCCTCCCTTATCCAACCCCTAAGAAAAAATGAAATCAAGCTCACCTTGTTCTCCATGCAAGCTGATAAAGCCCCTGGGCTAGATGGGTTTCCCCCTCATTTCTTTCAAACATTCTGGGATATCCTGGAGGAAGATATATGCAATGCCATCTTGGAACTTCAAAAAACCAAGATTATTCCCAGAGGGACGAACTCTACTTTCATTGCCCTGGTTCCCAAATCTCCTCAATCCAAATCCATGGTGGACTTCCGACCTATAAGTTTATGCAACATCATCTACAAGATTCTGACCAAATATTTAGCAATGAGGCTTAAGAAGATCCTTCCCATGATCATAGATCCCTATTAAGGAAGTTCAGTGGAAGGCAGATCCATCGCTGACAACATCATCTCTCTTCACGAAACTCTTCACTCAACATCGTGCAACAAAAATGTGGCCATGTTTCTGAAGTTGGACATCAGCAAAGCTTTTGATAGGGTAAACAAGGATTTTCTTTTGAAAGTCCTCTCCAGGTTCAGGTTTCATAAGGAATGGATTGACCTCATCAAGGGTTGTATCTCCTCCCCTTGGTTCTCTATTTTGGTGAATGGATCAGTAGCAGGCTATTTTCCCAGCTCTAGAGGCATTAGGCAGGGAGATCCCCTTTCCCCCTTCCTCTTCATCATTCTTGTTGAATCCTTAGGGAGAGCTTTCAAATATGCCTGCACTACAGGGAGTGTTTTAGGGATCAAAGCTTCATCCAATTCCCCACCCCTATCCCACCAGCAGTTTGTAGATGATACTATCATCACCACACTGGCCTCTGTTCTTCAAGCCAAGTCCATAAAGTCTATCCTTGATACCTATGCATTAGCATTCGGGCAAGAAATTAACTACCTGAAGAGAAAATGCTACTTCCTCAATACCCCTGGTAATAGATAACACAAGATTACTCGTATCCTTCAGTGCTGCATTGCTGATCTCCCCACCTCTTACTTGGGTCTTCCCCTATTTACCAAAAGCCCGAAAGAGTCCATGTGGGACAATGTCATAGAAAGGATCAGGTAGAAACTCACAGGATGGAAAGGTTCTCTTCTATCTCAGGTGGCCAAAGAAACTCTCACTATGGTAGTTCTCCAGAGTATCCATGTCTATTTCATGTTGGTGTTCAAAGCTCCTACTTATGTGCACTCCAATATTGAATAGATCCAAAAGAATTTCCTATGGTCGGGCCTAGAGGAAAAGAAGAAATTCCACCTAGTTAGTTGGGATAGAGTTTGCCAACCTAAATCCCAAGGGGACCTCGAGCTCAGAAGAATAGCCAACATGAACCTCGCCCTCCTTGCCAAGTAGGCATGGAAAATTTTCACCAACTACAAAGCAGAATGGGTCTCCATCGTTCAAGCCAAATACCTCCAGAACCTGTCTCTGATGGATGACAACATTCCCACCAATGGGTCTGCTTTCTAGTGGACTATCATTCAGGCTAAATCCCTCATTGTGATAGGCTCTCGATGGTAGTTGGGCAATGGTTCAAAGATCAGTTTCTGGGATGATGCTTAGATCAAAGATAAACCTCTTTCAAAAATCCCTGAGGTCTCCATCCTTAGACCCATCCTTGATAGAAGGTGGGGTAGCCAAGTCACGAATTTCATTGATGACCAACGCAAATGGAAAGCCATTTCCACTACTAATGAAAGTGGCCAAGTTGTTAGAGCTAGGAATATCTTATCCCGCTTACTCTGATCCACTATCATCCCAACCATAGCCACCCTAGACTACCCCATATGGAAAGGAAATGACAGTGGGGATTTCTCCATCAAATCAGCCTACTCCCTCCTGCTCAGTTCCTAGGTCCCCTCCATTCCCTTCAGCTTGGTGTGGGTCAAGCACCTCATTCCCAAGGTTGGCTTTTTTCTTGGGTTGCCATTCAAAACAAAGCCCTCACTACCGACAATCTTATGAAAAGAGGCATCCCTATCCCAAATAGATGTCACCTATGCCTATCCAACTGGGAATCTATCAACCACCTATTCATGGATTGTGATTTTACTAAAGAAGGGTTGAGTCATATTCTGACTACTTTTTAGATTCAATGGGCCCCACCCAAATCCCTCTTGGACCTCTTTGTTCAATGGCCAAACCCATTCAAAAATCCTAAAGTATCTTTCCTATGGAAGGTTTACCTCCATAATTTTATTTGGTAAATTTGGCTAGAGAGGAACCACAAAATTTTCTCCACTTTGTCCAATGATCTAGTGTCCACAACTACCAAAGCCATCACTTATGCTATTGAAAATTCCCAACTTCTTCCTTACCTCAATCCTCCTAGTTGCAGTGTTGAAACTAAGATTTTCTGATCCTTGAATATCCCCATCCCTTCCAACCTGACCCCTCCCTTGCCCCATCCTAGAAAGAAGGCTCGGTGGAGACCTCCCTTGAAAGGATGGCTGAAGCTCAACTTTGATGGTGCATCCAAAGGGAATCCAGGTTTAGCAGGAGTGGGTGGGGTTGTCAGGAACCATGAAGGTGAAGTTGTTATAGCCTTCTCTAAGAATTTGGATCACCAAACAAATAATGTGGCTGAAGCTTGGGCTTTATGGCGTAGCATGCATCTCATCAGGGATTCCAAGGTCAATCTCCAAGTTGAAGGGGATTCCCTCAACATCATTGGATACATCAACAATGATAAAAATCCATCGTGGAACATTCGATCCCTGATCCAGGAAACCAAGAACCTCATTGGTCAACAAAAGTAGGTCGTGGCTGCTCACGTGTACCACGAAGCCAACAGGCTTGTTGATGGTCTCACAAATATGGGAATCACCCAACCGACCATTTCCATTTGGCGCAGTTCAATCCCGCCAAGTGTCATCCACATAGCATCAGTGGATTGGCCAAGGCAATCCAGGTGCCTCTAATTCTTCCTCGCTGCTCCATGGATTTTCTAATTATGGTTTTGTAGGTCTCGTGATGCAAAACTCCCTAGGTGATTTCTCCGATTCATGCACCCCATCTCCATCAACTGATTGGCCACCCACCTAGCCCATCCGGGTGTGATGCTCGAACTTGGTTACTCTTTTCAAACTCCACCAGATTTCAAGGCAAATATCATAGTCTCGACCATGATTGCACCAGAGCCACCCCACCTAAGTTTTCAGCTAGCCTTGTTGTCACTAAGTGCCTCTGCCATTTTATTTCCACCCATGTGGATATCGGTTTGAGGTCCTCCACCAATCCCTAGTCTCCTTTCCATCTTCACTACCTCCCCACCTACTATCACCCCTCGGTTACCAGTATGATCGATATCTCGCATAACGCTTATTTAAGCTGGAGGTGTTTCACCATGCAGTCCTACGTCCTTCATCCCCACCACCCTAGCCCCCTGTCTAGCCTCCTCGTTGCCTTCCTTCAGCCCCCTGCTCCTACCACCATGGCCTTCCTCGAGCCTAGCAACCTTCAACTCGACTCCCTTTCGGCCTCCTTTCTAGAAGCTCAAGGCCTGATACCTTTTCTATCCAAGTTCAAAGGTGCTGAGGCAGACATCATGGTAGAATTTGTTAAATCTTGGTCGAATGGCCACGTCTCGATGCGTAACATCCATTTCAAAGTTACTCCTGAACTCATCATCGAGGTGTCTAGTCTTCCCTTGATGGGGTGCTTGGTCTAGCATGACAAACATAATTGGGACCAGGAGCTCGATGGGTTCCCCAATTACCAAGAATTTAAGTGGATTGGAGTCACCCTGGACCATGAATCCCTCCCCTCCCCTTGGCCCATCATTGTTGTCCCTCTGCTCCAATACCTGTCCTATGATGACCCATCCAAACTACTTTCTAGTTTCCACCTTGTTGGTGAATCACCTATGGGGGTATAAGCCTATGAATATCCTAGCTTTCCTCCACCATTCCATCTAGCTCTCTATTCTCAATGCTCGCAAGAAGCACTCAGCTCCCACTCACTAGGGGTTATTTGCTATTATCTTCCACCATGTTTATGCTACCACCTTGTCGCCCATTTCGGCCACCCCCTCCAATCCAACCTTCCCCACCCCTCCTCCACCCATAGTCCTTCCCACTCCCTGTCTAGCGAACCCCTGGTGAGCGAGGAAGCCCCTGAATTCCAAACTCCTATCTCTAAAAAGGGCTCCCCATATGTTGCTACTCCCCCATCCAAACCCCTTACTGCGAGTGGAAACAAACCGACATTAGTTAAGCAGAAATCCAAGGTTGAAGAAAACTCTGCCCATGTCCGAAGGTCCTCTAGAGTTAAAAATATCAAGGCAGAGACTAGCTAGAACTCCCCTATCCACATCTCTGAGGACATCAATGAGAATTCAAACCCTGATAGTGCAATCTCTAGCAGAATCTCCAAAATGTTCCTCAAAAGTTTCATTGTAGCTTTCGAGAGCACTAGTGAAGCCATGAAGTAGTTCCTCCAACAGAGCGCAACCAACACCAAGGAGGACCCCCGAAGTCGAGCTTCACTAAGCTAGTTTCTAGGTTCGTGTTTTTGTTGCTGTTGTCTCTGGGTTTTTTGTTGTTTTTTGATTTTCTAATAGACTTGCTTCATTCTTTCTGTAATCCCCATGTCTGTTAATTCTCTTTTCCTTAGACAGCCCTTGCATGGGTTCTGGTTTATTTTTCATCTAATTGTGGGCTCTATGGTCTCTTACCCCTGCATGGGCAGCATTGCTATTCTAGTTGTTTCTGTCATCCCCTACATGGGAAATTTTGGGTCTTTCATCCCCTACGTGGGAATTTTGGGTCTTCCATCCCCTGCGTGGGAATTTTGGTATCATTTATGGTTGTTCTCCCTGGCATGGGATAGTCCAATAGTATTTCTCTTATTTCTCATGGTTTTTTGTACATATGGGATTGGGACCCAACCAAAACCCACATAATAGAACCACCAATTACCAAAAAAAAATTAAAGCAAAGTCACTCAAATAGCTTTAGCAAAAATGAGCATCTAACATTAAATGCAAATATATAAGGATAAATTTGGAGACCTATTGTTACCATTGCACAACTTACCCCAAAATTGGGGACCCGCTAAAGTGTTAAATTTTCAGTTTGCATTTTTGTTAATTTTATTTTAATCTTTGTTAGGTTTGATATAATGATTTTTTTTAAATGTTTTAATTTTGAACTTTTTATAAATGTTTAAATTAAATCATTTAAAATTCATTAAATAAAATGCTTAAGGTTATGGTTTTAAATCAAATCATTTAAAATTCATTTTTAAAGTTTAAATTTTTTAACTTAAAATGATTTATTCATTTTAAAATGTTATGTTTTTAAATCAAATAATTTAAAATTCATTTAAATAGTTTTTATTTGTTTGTTTTATTTATAATTTTTATGTTTTAATAGGTGGTACGGTTTTGGAGGTGAACCAAAGGAATTAGCAAGTGCGGTCAACACTGGGTATGGATTTTGGGGTGTAGCAGGGTCAAAGGGGTGCATGGGCTTTAGTGATTATAAATCCTTCATCATGTTTTCTAGGATACATGTGAGATCACACGAATGACAAAATCAACACCATGAAATGAGGAACAATATGGTTGATATAATTTTGGAGATGCTTTGTCCTTGCTATGGTGGCTTATTTTTGTAATTCAAAGTAGTTGAATATTATTCTAGAAAATCTTATTGTCCATGAGAAGTAAGAATAAATAATTTGGTAGTATTTAGGATAGTATTCGACAATGCTACCATATTTTCTTTGTAATATTTATGAAAGCTTGTTCAAAATCCAAAAGTATGCATGGTTACTTTGTGAGGATGAAGCCATAGCTCTTGGATGGCATCACAAATGACATATGTTGCTCATGTTACAGGATGCTAATTTTATTAAAAATTGCTTGCACAAAATGCAATGTTTGATTCTTTTTTTCTTCTGTGTTAATGATCAAAGTGTATTTTGGTTTTACAAATCATGTAATAATCATTTTAAATATATTTTATACTAAATACATGATAGGTTTATGGTTTGAAGAGAAGAGGTGTTATCATTACCTAACATTGTAACAAGGCAGTATTATCATAAACCTTTAATCGAGGGGAATTTTGTAGTCATAGAATTGTAGTGCTGGTAAGAATAGTGAGAAGGTGAGAAATTCTCATGGTTTTACTTACTATTGCATTCAAAAATCAAGAATTTTTGGCAATGTTGATGGTGGTGCAGTTGGATGAAAGTGTTGGCAGTAATGTTGGTGGTTTCATGGAGTGATTAACATTGTATTGGATGAAATTAAAATTGAATGATATTGAAAAGGCAATGATATTTTCAAATTCTTGATACACTTTCTTCAGACATAGTCTGGTTGGGAAAACAGTTTAACAATATCACTATATGTGTTTGAGAATTTTTGAATTGGTGATATGTTTTTGCATAGTTATCAACTATAAAATAAAACTATAAAACCATTGAATATGTTATGTTAAATCATTATGTAATGAATCACACTGTAAGGTGAAAAGCCATATAGTCCAATTAATAATGCAAGGTGTTTTTTAGGTATAAATCATGTCACCGGGTTTTTTTTATTCATAAATTGACAGAATAAAACAATTTACAATTTATTGATGCCTCCATTGATCACCATCTATTGTGAAAACGTGGCAATAAGACATACTATATACAATGAAGGGGCTTATGAATGCCTGGAATTTTATATTTTCTCACCTAGGAGAGTGCACCACAATATTTGTAGGGTCATTTAAACAGTTTTGGGGGAAATAAAACTAATATGTCATCAGGAATATTTAATAATAAAAATACTATAAGTATATGTGTTGTTGCATTTATAGAAGCATCTAGTGAGGGATTGGAAAATAATTCACCCCCACTTGATCCAATAGATTAGGATACAAAATATAGTGAGGAACTTCTTTTGCAAGAATATGGGTCTGAAGTAATTTCCCCAGATCAAGTGGAAATCGTGCCATACGAACCAGTCAAGCAGTAGGTTCTACTAGTTCATTTTGTTACAGAAGTTGGTAGATATGAGTGTGGTTATTTTTAGCCTCCAATAAGTATAAGAATTATCTCAAATACCCATATATCAAATGGATTAATTCAAGGATATTCTAATGTAGAAGGCAGTCCACCATTAATTCATAGAATGCAACTAGGTTATAATCGAGCAATATTAAAGACTTCACATCATGGATCACACTCGACTTAGTAGGACTCTCTAAGTTGCATGGGGTAATAGTCATCAAAGGTATTCCAACAACATATTCAACAACAGTATTATCCCACATCAATGTTGCATCCTGATATGCAGTTACCTTCTAACATGTTGAGATAGAATTTGGCACATCAATCATCTAGCATGGGCCAGAGTCAAATTTTTGATGGAGGAAAGAGCTCTATTTACTATCATCTACTCAAAGAGTTACCCAATATTCTTGAAGGAAATCATGTTTTAAACTGGATCACAAGGATTTTATTTAAAACTTTAATCAATAGCCTAATATTAGACTAAATGAAATTGCATTTAATAGAAGAAAGTGAGTGAATTGGATTATTATTTTAAATGAAAGGGGTGGTGGCTGTAGGTTTCATAGAAACATACAAAGAGAGCTTGAGGTAAAACTATTCATAAGAGAGTATTTAATGTTATTATTTAAATAATTTATCATAAGCTCATTTGAAAGATACACTATATCATTCAGGAAGTTACAAAGGGAAAATGAATTTCTGTTGAAATAAGTTACAAAGCTCGTTGCAGAAATTGTTTTGGAAACCAAACTATTGAAAATAGAAGCAATGAATTTTCCTAATTATAAATAAGAGATGAAAATCCAAGAAGGAGGTAGGAAGATTTTTGGAGAAGTGGATTGAATAATTGCAGAAGGTTTGCCAAAATTTTCCTTCCAGGTTGCTTAGAGAAAGGCTTCATTTTGGATGAACAAAGATATTTTGGAGAGAGTATTACTGTAAGATTTTATTATAATTTATTCATTTTATTATAATGTTGATGATGTTTTCACATTATAAATATTTGATACATTTAAATTATTTTTTCTTGGAAGATCACACTTAATTTAGATTGAATTGAGTTTATGTTGGTTGATCTAAATTAGGTTTTGTTCCAAAAACATTTTTGTTTACTATTTTCAGGATGAAGCATTGAGTTTTTCAGTAACCTCATCTAAAAAATTATGTTTCATTTAATTTTTCCTTAACTCTAAATTTTTTATTTTATTTTATTTCAAATTCACAAAAATCAAAACCCTAATGTTTTAACATAAATTTTTTAATCTTACATTAGGGAAAAATGTTTATTTCATGTTCTTAAATTCACAGCATTTCATAGTTGGAAATAAACATTAGAATTTTGATTTAATTTTACATTAGAAAAAATGTGTATTTCATGTTCTTAAATTCCTAGCATTTAACTTTCAGAAATAAACATTAGAATTTCAATTAAATTTTCCAAATAATGATTATTAAATTTTAACATAAAGTATTTGGATAAAATTTAATTAAAACTATTTTTTTAAGGTTAAAATTAAATATTTGCATTTATAAAGTTGATTTTTGGCAATATTTAATTATTAATCTCACATTTGGAGAACAAATTTTATGAACGATAATATTTCATTATGTAAATCAAATATCAAAATCATAGGCCCCTTGTTAACGGTAATGTGCACCTTTGAGTTATTACATCAATATTTTCACACTTTACAAGCACACTTTAACACAAAACCTTGGAGAAACTAATAATTTTCTTTGCAAGAGAGGATTACTTAATCGGATCCTAACTGTGAGTGTATTTTCATAATCAGGAAAAAATATCACTCAACAAGACCAAACAATACAACACTTATATTTTTGAACAACATAAGCTTTACATATGAGTTGTAATGGCTAAAGAGCCACCCGAGGAATGCATTGCACTCTAGTATAAATAGACCTTATAATGAATGATGCATTTAATATTATGGGCGGCAAATGAGACCATTGGGCAACACCAATAGGGATGGCCCTACTATGAATCCTTCTAGATATTTTGCAATCTAGGGAATTAATTGCTTGATAGGATGAGCTACGACTAACCACTTGATTGATGCATGATTCGATTAGCTATTGTGCACTAAGCGGGACATTGACCCCCTTTAATGCCCATCAACCATGAACCTTCTTAAATAAAGGAGTGTACCTATCTACAAAGATCCTCGATACTGGTGAGAGTTGAATAGTGGGTGGGATTTTGGAGTTTGCCCATTTTGTAGTACTAACTTAAAACTTCACTCGCTATTCTCTATCTTCAATAGATCAATTCCTTAGGCTTCCACTTCAACTTCTATATTGGGTGTAATTTTGGGGGCCAATGGGGAATGATGAATGTCGAAACTTTCACCATGCTCTAAATTTGGATTATCCCCACCCTATCTCTAGGAAAATTTTTTGGGAAAATTTGAGATCACGTAGGAGCTTAATTCATGTCTTGGCTCTAGACATCAAATTATCTTTCATCTCATACTTAGGGCAGTGTTTTAGGAGCTAACCCCGACCTGTTGCCATCCTGATTCTCCAACCTTGGGATGGGGTGGGGTTTTGGAAACCACCTAGAATTGGTAATAGCCCAATTATTCACTTGGACTTATTGTTAAGGTAAAATTTGTATTCAATCATCGAGCAAAATTTTGGGACATGCAAAACACTGCTTGCCAACTAACTCCTCCACCCTTCTTGATATTGACCAAAAACTCCTTCATCCTTACTGCTACTTACTTATCATCATCTGCTACATCCATGAAGGGCTACTTTCAATAAAAATGCTCAAGGACATAAATCTTAACATCATCATCGATAAAAGGATCTAGTGGATAAAGTCATGCAAAATTTTACGCATAGATCTTCAATGAAATCATATCCAATATTATTTGGTTCTATATTCTTCTCTATTTTTTACTATATAAGAATTATAGGATATTTAGGTGGGATAGGGATTTCAGTGTATTGCACCTCAAGTAAGATGGAAGTTTCTCTAGGAGGTGTAAATTCAATGAATGATTCCTCTTCTTTATTCTGAATAATATAATCATTATACTTATAAAACAATTGGTGATATTCCATCTCTTCTTACATGTCATCTTTAACTTCCTCTTCCTCCACTCCTAAAGGTTCATATATTTATAAATTGATGTTGTTCATATGTTATGATCAAATTGATTCTTAAAATCCTCATTAAAGGA
This sequence comes from Wollemia nobilis, assembly GCA_028583015.1. Taxonomy (NCBI): domain Eukaryota; kingdom Viridiplantae; phylum Streptophyta; class Pinopsida; order Araucariales; family Araucariaceae; genus Wollemia; species Wollemia nobilis. The sequence continues at coordinate 4,039,358 of JAQPPZ010002979.1, forward strand.
ACTGACTCCAAAGTTTTTATCTTTTCCTGGTCTATATCTTAAGCGATTTTAATTTTTGGATAGTCATTTTTAGTAATTTCAACCAAATTTATAGAAGCTCCTAGATTGTCATTTGATTTATTGCAAGTAATATTTCCATTATTTTTGTTATGCATTATTTCTATGTTTTCCATTTATTTTTGGACCATATCTAAGGCTATCTTAGATTCAGGGTAATCACCTTTATTATGTTGTGCAGTGGAATAAACTTCACCATAATTTTTTAATGCTAAATTTGAAGGATTGACTATTGTGTTAGATCGCTTCTTATTGGCAATGGGGTTAGGTACTCCTCCATTATTTGGTTGAGTGTCCCATTTGTTATTAGTTGCTTAGATATTGAACTTCCTATTCTAAATGTTACTTGCAAGTAGATTCTGAGGAACTTATTTTTGTAACTAAATCATGTCACTATTGAACTACTAAACTAACCTTTGTAGATTTTTATTTGAGAATTGGTATTATTAAACTGAGTTGCAGTGGTCTAGTTTATTACATTATTTAGAAATATTGGGGTATTCTGGGATTGATTAACATTTGGGAATGTTGGAATATTTTGAGTATGAAATTGATTATCTAAATATGTAGTAGTGGGATGGATAGGGGTATTAATGGTATTAAATGATTGATGATTAAATGATTGATTATAATTAGAGTATGGTATGGTATTCAACAATGGCATTTTCTATGAATAAGTTGGGTTAATCATAGGCATTTGATTATATGCACTTGGTTGTCCTAAAAGAGAAAATTGGCCAAAACCAAAATATTGAGGCATAAATTGTTGTTCTACTATCAAGACCTCATTATATTCCATTTTTAAAGTGGTAATATTAGGTGCTCTTATTACAAACATAGAAGTAAGTGGATCTAGAGCTTTGTAGTACATTTGAATAGTTGCTTCAACATTGATAGTATAAGGTGGAATCTTCCTATTATATAGTTTATAAAACCTGGTATTGAATAGCATTAGAGTCTCATTAGGTCATCTCTTGGTAGAGGCAAATTGGTGATATATAACATTAGGATATATAGGGATCCTAAATTTATTTATGAATGTTGTTTCCAACTAAACCCAAGAGGTAATAGAATTTGCAGGAAGACTAATATATTAGTCATATGTTTGTTCATATAAGGTAAAAGGAAACATTATGCAAGCCACATCTTCATGCTAAAATTGTAAACTGATCAAAGCATCCTTATAATCTTGAATGTGTTCTTCAACTATCCTAGATCCATCATGTCTATATTTAGATAAATACCTCTCTCCATTCTTAGGCATCTCATGGATTGGTCTAGGTATGTTCAGTGGACTATTGCCATCTAACCAAGGTGTAAAGGTTACCATTGGTGTACTTAATTGAGTGACAAATGGATTAATATATGGTGTGATGAGATATAATAGTAAAAAAAGAAATTAATAAATAAATCAAGAAATCAAGAATTATGCTCTTATCTAAGAAATATGCAATAGAAATGAATCAAGTCAAACATTTTAGGCCCTAACTAGCATCATTTGTTGTTTATATTTGATGTCTTACATGACTTAGAAAATTAGAAATTAATGACTTAAAGTAACAATGAATCTAACAGTTCAGGCCCTCCTAGTGACATTTCCTATTGAGTGATATATTTGTCCAAACATATGCCCACAACTAGGACTCATTCGCGGTGTCCTCTCTTGAAAGGAAATAATTGATCTCCCTAAGGTTCTAGTAATGTTGGTATAACATGATTATGTTCTTATCAAATTCTAAACTAAAGCATAAAATAGAAATCAGATGAATAACTCAGAGGGACATATAATTGTTGATAAGAGCGAGTGTCAATTTATTGTCTAATATAGATCTAATTCAATCATTTAACAAATTATATGAGCATTCAATATCAATATTTCATCAAAGAAAGAAAGCAAAGCAAGATTCTAGGCTTGCTACCTTAAAATTTATCAACATACATCATTCATTGCATCATGATCATATTCATTATAGCACATAGCAATAATTCTTCTGAAACTGAAAAAAATGTAGCACATGATATTTAGAAATAAGCTTCAGAAATTGAAGTTTATCTCTACTCCCATCCTAAACAAATTTCAAAATAATTCAAAATAAAAAGGTTAAAGGAAGAAATAAAATAAGCCATTGAATCTTGAAGACATAAATTGAATCTGTTGAAGTAGCAATTTTGAAATCAACTAGCTCTATCTCGATCAGTCTTTGCATAATTAGAGATCAAAGTAGTACCATCTCTGAAGGAAAAAGAAAGAACAATATACTAGAATTAACTTAAATGAGACCACCACCATGAGCATGTGGAGATCACACCAAGAATTCTAATACATTGCATTAATAATGTTGGAATATTTTCAACATTGCCTCCGTAGTCCTAAGTATTAAGTCCTAGTATTTAGTTTTAGTTTAATTTTTTGATTAACATATTTCTAGTTTATTTGATTAGCATACATTGAAGTTTTGGCTTGGTTGGTCAATGTTTGACCATAGTCCAAGATTAGCATGTTGTTAGGATAAGATATATCTTTGAGTTAGTTTGTTGTAATAAGTTTGAGAGGATTTCTCTCAACCACCGTGTCTATTTTAGTTCTTTCAAGAACTATAAAACTATGTAATATATTATTGATCAATAAAACAATTTCACCATTGTTTTCTCATTTGGTATCAAAGTCGAGAAGTTCTCAACCTGGTAGGGAGGAATTTTTCCTCCATTTTTAATTAATTCATTTGGCTTTGGGCTCCATTTGTGACATTTGGGAAGGTCGAGGAAGACTCGACACTCGAGCACACTTCCCAAGGTGAGTAAGATCCACTCCTAAGTTACTTCTAGAAATATGGTTTGAAGGGACCTATACTGCGTGATCTAACCAACATAGGATGTGGTGACTCAGATCATCAACACCATTGACCTATCACAGCTAGAGGACATGATATCATAGCCATCAGATTGCACTGGACTATGATTTCCTAGCAACCTAGACCTACAGATTACCTGGAAGACATAGGACTCAATGAAAGGACACAAGGATAAAATTACAATATGGTACGGATGATTTGTAGACAGTTTTAAGGGGTAAAATTAGCATTTGGAGTGACTAACCAAAGGTAGTCATAAGCCTTAAAAGGCTTCATTGTTTTTTTAAATACAACATAGTTTTTTACTTTCCCCATGTGGGATAAACATCCCACTTGTAGATAACATATGTTGTAGGTCATTGATGTTCCTCAGATAGAGAAGGGAAGCAGTAGATTGTTTGCTACTTTAATGAGCATAGGATTTTCAACACCATCATTGCACTAAGGATTACTCAGAGTTAGTTGCATATGGTAGCAACATGTACCCAAAGCATAGTTGAACCACCCCATATGCAACCTAGGTGCTCCTAGCAACTTCTGTCACATGATAGGGAGATCGATGAAAATAGCTTTTGGCACATTTTAGGAGGTTTTGTGAAGACATAGTCCATCGACAAATTATTTTTCACAAGCATACAAGACATTTGTAGGACACATATATGAGAAAAATGATTATGGCAAACAATTACAGGTGAGATTCTCCAAATAGAGGAAATCTAGTTTCATACAATTTGCAATAGATAGCCTATTTTTTGGAGCTTTATGGGAAGTGTTTTGTAATTGCTTTTTATTTTTATTTTTGTACAATGGCCAAAATGTATGCGAAGCTAAAGGTTCCAAACTTTGAAGGAGAAAATTATGAGTTTTGGGTAGTAAAAATGAATACTCCACTACTGGCAAAAGGATTATAGAACATTGTAGTTGCTGGTTATGAAGAACCTATGGATTGGAGCATGCTTGGAGAAGAGGAGAAGAAATTGAAGAAAGGAAAGCAATATGAAAATTGCTTAGCCTTTATGGATTTGAAAATAGGAGTGGAAAATAATTTTTTCTCTCTTATTGCTAATTTTAGATCAGCTACAATAGCATGCCAAGTATTGACGGATACTTATGGGTTTGATGAGAATACCCATAAAGTCATATGTGACAATCATGGAGATTATTTGAGCAAGGAGGAGCCTTGTTCCCTTAAAGATCCTTTTGGAGAGTCTTATGAAGGCTCATGTGAATATTGTTATGAGCAACCACGGGAGACTCATTATTGGATGCATGTCTTGTGCAGGCATGGACACTTGTAAGTATAAATTATATGTTTTAGAAGGATAATATGATGAAAATTTTCAATTATTTCTTTTAGAGGGATAATATGATGATGAAAAGAAAATTTGTGTGAATGAAGCTTTATGTAATGAAGAAAAAGTAGTTGATAAAATGACATGTTTGGGAAACATTGACATTGAAACTTAAAGTCTCATTGAAGAGACAATGGAGGAAAGATCATTCTATGGGAATGATGATTATTGTGAAGATCACTTCAAAGTGGATGATGGCTTGCCTAAAGAACCAACCCAAGAGTGTTGTCATCTTGAAGATATGGAAGGATATTCCATTGATGACCATGACCATTTCTCAAGAATGAAGGAATGTTACATTGTAGAGGAAGGAAGAGAAACACTCACACTGGAGTGTTCCTTTCTTGAAGACCAATGTGAGGTGGATGAAATATGTCTCAAGGATAAGGCACTACAAAAGAAAATGACAAGGCAATAGGAAGATAAAAATGAAACACCCACATTGGGTTGCTGGAAATAGATGAATTAATATGATTCCTATCATTCATATCATGTGTCCAAGACTATTCTCATGGAGGAGAATTGTGAAGATTGCATTAAAGAGCCAAACCATTGCTAGAATTTTGAAAAACACTCACATGGAGTGGAGGCAAAATAAGAAGCAAAAGGATATGCAAAGGTAGATACTCACTTATGTGGAGTGAATATTGTTTGTCCTACTAAGACACAAATTGTATGGGATGTTGATCCCCATGATATTGTTGATAAAGAGGAGATGCAAACTATAAGTTGCATGCTCAATAGAGATCACTCATCAAGAGTGACAAATAGAGATGCTTCTTTTCCATCAGCCCAAGAAGTTTGTGTGAAGAGATATTTTGTGTATCTCAAAGAAGAAAATGATTTGTGTCAAGAAAATAGCACAAATGATTATCTCATTTGGTAGGTGGAAAGTGAGAGAGAAAATGAGATAGAAACAGAAAATAAAAATTAGGTTGCTGATTTTTTTGTTTTAATGGCCAAGGAAACATCACTCATGAATGAAGATCACTCACTTGGAGTGTCTACATTGAAGAAAATAAGTTGTCTTGAAAAGACAATAATGTATGATTGTTTGAGTGAATGGTGTTTCAACACACCAACATGGTTTGAACATAGGAGGAGAACTCTTAGTGAAGAGTTGATGTTTCACCATTATTTTCTCAAATAAGATGTTCAATGATTATACTCATACTTGCTTGCATCAGGTGATTGCAAGTATAACTCTCCAGGTTACAATGATAGGGGCATAGATGCTCATGAAACTACCAAAGAAAATAGAAAATTCCTAAAATATTTATCGCTAAAATGGCATCTGACCCTTTGGAATGGGATCTCAATGGATTTTTATAACCTTACAGTTTGAACTTTTCAATGCTTTATAGTAGTATCTTAATGTTTTATATTTGGATTTCAATGGTTTACAGTGGTAAATGAGTTGTCTATCTGAGTTACCTTCAACTAAGAGGATGAGGTGTCCAATTGGGATTTTCTTGATTTAGATATTTGATTGCATCCATTGATATTTAACTGATTATAAGTGTCTCTATGAAGCTTTGGGTAGTTGAACCATCACATTTTAGTTGGTATGATTTTTCAAGCACCAAATATCTGAAATTGAGTATGTGTTTAGTGAATGTCTATGTCCCTATAAGTCCTATTCATCCTTCATCTTCAGCTTTCAATGTTCGTCCTTCATCTATTGCTTGTAAATGAAAAAATAATCAATATTAGTCATTATTTTTTGGTAGGAAAATTACTTTAATATGGACATGAATAGAAATTTTAAATTCTTTAGTATTCATAAAATTTTAATGTTATTGATGTTGTGGCATTTAATCTTTATAATTATTATTATTATTACTATTATTATTATTATTATTATTTGATCGAAAAACCCCTCACGGGACCGCCTTGGTCTGAGAGACCATGAACAGGGGATTCTACACCGTCAAAGTCACCCGGGAGTCACACCCGACCCTGCCCACACCAACATTATCAATTGGATTTTGGATACCCAATTCAAATTTTTGGTAGGGTGGAGATTTGAACCTGGGACCTCCCTTGGAGGATTGCCCTCTCTTCTCCAACTCACCTACAACACCTGGTATTATTATTATTATTATTATTATTATTATTATTATTATGATGATGATGATGAATGTTGAAGATTATTAAATTGATCTTCTAAGGTTTAATCTCCTTTAATTTTAGGTTCTAATTATTAAGCTTTAACATTAACATACCTTTTGATTTTAATGCCAAGATATTAAATTGAATGTTAAGGTCCTTCTCTAAAGTTCAAAAAAAATTCATTTAATTCCATGCTAAGGTTTTCATTTTAATTTCAATGTTAAGTATTATTAAGGCTCCAACATTCCACTTTAATGTGATTCCATGACCTAAATATTAAATTTCAACATTAATGTTCTCTTCCTTAATTTTAATGTTCAAAACATTAAATCCAAATGTTTAAAAGTCCTCATTATTTTATTTCATTTAATTGAAATACCTAGGGTCTTATATTTCGTGATGATCTCCTTATCACTATTTATCACAATTTTATATCAACTAGCCATTTGTATCTATAATGTCATTTCTACAGTTAAGGCCTTAAAAACTCCCTTTTCAATTTCATCGGTGATATGTAACCCTTTTTTCGCTCATGCAAATCCTTTGTCATTGATGCATGAGCAATGGTTTTGTTCTATCAGTGACATGTTCTCAAAGTTATTAATTTCATGCTAAAATATTTAGATTTAATTAAAATGACGATGTTGCTTTTATAGGCAATTATTAGCGAAAGTACCCTTTGTCGATGATATGTAATCTTTGTTGGTGATACATCAATGATGGTCTATTTCTATCAATGAGGAGTTCTCATTGGACTTCAACAATACATGACATTTATTGATGATACATCAGTGATGGTCCCTTTCTATCAGTGATGGTTTCTTATTGGAGTGAGTTTGCTTAAGCGATGGAATGTTATTGGAGCGGGAAAAAAGAGCAAAGACTTTTATTAGAATGGATAACATAAGCTACAATTTTCTATTGGAGAAAAATTATTTATCATTATACTAAGGTTTCACTATTAATGTTCTCACGACATCCTTCTAATTAATTAAAATACCCTAGGTTTTATTGGGATTAACTAAATCATTCCCTAAGGTTTTATTAAAATGTAATATTAGGTTTATTTTATAATTCTCATTATATTTGCTCATATCTGTAATATTATTTCTATTATTAATGCCTTAAATAACATGTTATAACATTTTTCACTAATGCAAGAGCAATAACCTTGGTCAATCGACAATGGCTTACCACTTTGTTGGTGATACATAACCTTTGTCATTGATGCAAAGCCTTTGTCATTGATGCAAAAGCGATGGCCTTGGTCAATCGGTGATAGCCTATCATTGGGTGGAAATATGATGTGGTCCTAATCAGTGATCCAAGAGTGATGGAATCTCATTGGCCAGAATTCTAGGGTTGAATTCACATTACAAAAAATAATCTCTTTGTTATTTGAGGTCTTAAATATTGGATATACCAAAGGTCTTGAAAGCACTTAGATACCAAATTTATTAAATTTATTCCTAAAATATTATATATAATTTAAAATTATGATATTTTTCATCGAAAATGCACTTAGATCTCAAAGTTATTAAATTCATGCATGTAACATTTGGTATAATTAAAATGATAGCAAGGCCTGTCCATCAGCAATCAATAGCGATAATACATGTCCATAGGTGATGCAAGAGTGATAATATCAATATATTAGTGATGTATAACCTTTTTCACTGATGCAAGAGTGATATCCTTTGTCTATCAGTGATAATCTCTTGATAGTTCTAAATTTTACCTTAGTCCCCCGAGGTCTTTGTCTATGAACTTTGGAATCATAACCTATTTAAAATGCATAATTTTTTAAATTCAAATAGGATGTAATTACATATATCATGGTAATATTATTTTTATCCAAGGGCTGACTTTAGACTTGATTTATTTAAATCATGTATGACCAAGAGCTCAGAACTATCCCGTAGTGCAAAAAATAGGGTGAAATTCAAAGTGCTCAAAATTTTACAAAAATTTCCATGTGTCTAAATGAGCCAAATGGGTACTCAAAATAATTGAGATCATCAAAAACTTCATCATGAATCATAATATATGGCATTTTAAAATTTACAATATGCTATGGTAAAGTACTATTTTTGGATAATATCAACCTCTAAAACTCTATAAATTTGGTACCATTGTAAAGAGGAGCTCGATATCTTTTCATAAGATTTAAACCACCTCAAATAGAGTTTCCAATCAAAAATTATGGTGATTTCAATTTGTGGTAAATTTAGGGAAAAATGATGAAATTTAAAGAACCCTAAAATTGATTTTAATATTTCAAATCTTAGACAAACCATTGAAATTTAAAATTTTTGATATTTAAATCTGAAATAATACCGTTGGCATTAAAATATTAAAAAAAATCTATTTAAATTGATATAAACATGATTTAAGTCTTCCACAATATGCAATGTAAGCACTCTTGGTGTAGGTAAAATTCAAAATCTTGATGTAAGCAAGCAAAGTTCAAATTAAAGCCAAAATATTTTAAGTGGGTCCCCAAATTGGAACGAGTTGTGCAATAGCAACAACACCTAGGAGTTGGATCAATTTTATCCTCATACAACTGAGGGTGAGTTTGAGACTTAGGCCCATGTGATTGGCTCAAAAAAATTTTATCTATGTGAGTGGCATGTGAACATCTATTTTGGGATGCTTTAGCTAAATTACATGATCTAAGTGTATCAATTTTGGTTGATTAACCAATACCAGATCTATGGGATAATATATATATATATATATATAGAGCATTTCATTGATTCATTATGGTGTTTGTGTAGTATGAATTTGTCATCATATGACTAAATTTAAAACATGATGCTCTAATGATGTTAGATAAGTATAATTGTATGGTTTGATGAGTAGAATTTTGGTTTCTAACTTATTTTGTCATTTTTACCAAATTAATTTTGTTTTAAAAATTTGATGCCTTAAGAGGGCCTTGATGAGTTTATGAACTAATTTGAAAACAAATGAATATCAAATAATAATGTGATGGATAAGTGTGTCATGGTGAGTGATTGTATAATAAATGGATTGAAGAGGATTTGAAGAATGATAGGTGTGTAAAATTAAAATTAGAAAAGTTGAGATAATTGGATTAACACCATAGTCAGGATTCAAAATGAAATTCAAATAATTCCAAAATATCTTACTTTTTAATTTGATATGTTAGTCATGTTAAATGATGTTCAGGAATTCTAATGATATGGTTTGTATTGAGTTAGTAGGAAAGGAAGTATTTTTTACAAGTTTGTTTTGTTAGTGAAAAAAAGATCAATTCTAGGTATCCAGTATTTAAATTATTGCATTATATATATAGTAACCTAATAACTTTATATAAACTAATTATTTAGGTCATTGATAGACCCTAAGTGGTGGCCTTTTAGCCTAATAAATGACAAGCACTTAGGTGACTATGACTAATAATGTTTTTAGGTAGGTCATGCCATAGGATAATTTATGTCCTTAAATTATTGCATAATATATAATATATATATATATATATATATTAATCAGTAAAGTAACCTAATAGCTTTGTACAAACTGATTATTTAGGTCATCGGTAGACCCTAAGCAGTGGTCTTTCAGCCTAATAAATGATAAGCACTTAGGTGACTATGAATGATAATTTTTTTAGGTAGATCATGCCATAGGACAATTTATATCCTATAAAATAGCCTGCATATAGGTAGATGTATAGATCAATTTGGAAGGCTAATCAAACAACTCTTCTCAAATAGGTTTTATTATGTCGTTAGAAAACCCTAAGTGGTGGCCTCTTATCAAAATAAATGACAAGCATTTAGGAAACTACAAATGATAATGTTTTTATGTAGGTCATGCCATAGGATATTTTATGTCGTATAAAATAGCATGTTACCAAGAAATGACTCTTTTAACCTAATTTATATAAAAATGATTAGATAAACTACTTGTATTTGGAGGCAGTTGATGCTTCTTCTTTTTGGGTAGATAGTCAATGTCCTAATATGGTACTTTGCTTTTCAAAAACATGATGTCTTGATATGGTACAATGTTTTTTTGGACAATTGATGTCCTAATATAGTTCAATGCATTTTTATATAGTTGATGTCCTAATATAGTACAATGTTTTTTTGGATAGTTGATGTCTTGATATAGTACAATGCTTTTTTGGATAGTTGATATCCTGATATAGATCTTTTATTTTCCCTTGATCAGGATAGTTCATTATTTTGATTACTCATCTTATTGATTCCCTCACTTTCAAGGTTTGCTAAGAGTGTTAGCTTTTTATCATATATATTTAAGGAAATGTAACCACAAGATATAAAATGAGCAAGAAATGTTAACTATATGATAATGACAATATAATATGCAGGAAAAATATATGAGGAACTTTAGCAATAACTCAAAAAATAGTCATTAATGAAATCTCACGAAAATAGGACAATGTGATGTATTGGAGGTCTCAAACACTCCAAAAATTCATGCAAGATCTATATTGTATCTACTTTCTCTTCTCATCACTATACTCTACTATTATATATGCTTCTCTCTACCATCTCCCCTCACTTTACTCTATCAAGGGCATATATATAGGGAGATATGTCCCTTGGAATTTCACCTACCCATGACTCTTCATATTCTTATCCTATGACTCATGTACATGTGGACTACATGCATATTTACATAATTGTACATTCTAAAACTTGTGAATTTATTCCATTGCATAAAGTAAATACTCAAACCTTAATTTAATATAAACTCCTAATCTAAAATGTACCCAAGATGTTACATTGGCATGTACCAAATAATGTAATATATTCCAACACCCTCTTGTATTACATTATTTGGGTATTGAAGACTTTAGTCTTCAATATGGATCTTCATATTTCAGATGTTCTTCAACTTGAACATATTATTTAATCTGTAGATGACCAAGTAATCCATAGTTTTATTGTCCTCTCATATTTCTTGTTTTAAATCTTCTATTTCTATATCTTTTTTTATGAAATATGGGTTTTTCATTTTTTGCAATTTGTTCCTTAGAGAATGCATTAGTGTTATCTTGAAATACAAATATATATTGTGAAATATCAATTGAATATAGGGCCTATATATCCTTTTCTATTGATCCAACAACTTCTATCTCATTTTGATTTATGATGAGACACATATTGACTCCATTTATGTATCTAAAATCAACCATCCTTTTGCTCTCTACCAACTTGGCTACTGAAATAAGATTAGATGTTAATATAGGAACATACATTACATCATGTAACAAGAAATTTGGAAATGTTGGACTAGGTGTTACACACCCATATCCATGTATAAGATAGGTTTTTCCATCTGTAATTTTCAACCTGAAATTGTTAGTGACTTCAAGGCAATCAAACCATTGTTAATTTCCTATCATGTGATTACTTGCACTAGAATCAATATACCAAATGTCCTTTTCATTTTGACCTGTGAAATTGTTGTGTTTGAAGTAATTTTGCATCTTTTATATGGTATATTGGATGGATTTTGATCTTGAGTCCTTTCATAGTGTATCTTGCGATGATATGTTCCTCTTGCTAATTTATCCATTATATTAAGAAATTATAGTATTCCTTATGTCTCCCAATATTTTCAACTTCTAGATTCTAACCTTTAATTCTTGTAGTATATGATCAATCAATAGAATTTCTTTTAGTTATTTATTATTGAGAATAATTTTTGATAGAAAGTTTGTCTTTCTAAACCTTTGAAGTTGTCTACCTTATGACTCCCTAGTTTTGAGTATATGATCAAATACTATCTTTCCAATTCTTCAACTTTGTATTATGCTTTGTAACCTTTCAAATATCTTTTAGCTCCCTAGTATTTTGAGTATTTGATAGTACCTTTTAAATTCTTAAGTTTTGTAGAACCCCTTATATAGCCCAAGTGTTTTAAATGTACTATGATCTTGATAAAGTACTTAGCTTTCTTTAAATTGTTTTTGAGTTGAATCCCTAATATTTTGATGACAATTTTAATATAATGTTCAACTTCTATATTTTACCTTATATCTCCCTATTTGTAAATAAAAATATAAATATAATTTTAATACACTTTTCAATTGATGAATTTTTCTATTTTAAATACTCTATAGTTGGATTCCTTTTTTTGCTTCAACTAGTATCAACAATAATTTCTAACTTTCAAGCAATTATATGTTTTACTTCCTATATCTTCTAATTCTTAGATATGGTTTCTAAATCTAAATATATTTAATTTTGTTTTGAAATCCTTATATCTCCCTAATTAGAAATTTATAAAATTATAATATTTGCAAAATAATGCTTCAATTTCAAGGTAGAAAACCTTATATCTCCTAGTTTAATAATTTGCAAATATTTCAATACTTGAGTCTTAAATAATGCAATTTTGAAAAACATATTTAAGGTTATAATATCCTTACTTAAATTTACCTTTCTAATCCATCAACAAATTATCTAAGGTTGTAATTTCCTTATATCTCCATGCAATGATTAGTTAAACTTAACCTTAGGAATAATAAACCTTATGTCTCCTTAAACTTGATGGAAAGCAAATATTAATTTAATGTCAATATACCTTTGATGTGAGATGCTACACTTTCAAACTATTTGAACGTTGTATTCTCCTCAAACTTCAAGGTATGACAATGTTGCATTAATTGCACCTCTTTCTATGGTGCACTTTTAGACTATCCTCTTCTCCTCTTCAATGCTCTCTGACCTTGGAAGCTTGATTTATGTGCACTCTTCAGGCTTGGGCTATTAATAATTTACTATCTCCCTTTGTATTGTATGCCACATGGCATTTATATTGCCCATCAGATGTTTTTCTTCTTGGTTAGGTGGCGTATAAATATTGTAATCTTTAGATGGCATTGATTTAGGTGGTGCAGGAATTATTTTAACCTTTAAATATTGAAATAATGATCATTTATTCTCTCCTTTCTTGTATGGGGTGTTACTAAGGACTATTGATATTTTATGGTGTAGGAACAAGCATTATTTCAAAATTGAATGATGTATTTCTTCTTCATACATTACTAGAAATTTATTGGTGCTCTTCTCCTTTGTGCCAAATGGCATATGATTCCTTTACTCGTTGTGACAAGTGGTGGCATCTTCTTTTACATGTAACCTAGAACTCAATATTCTCTTATCTTCCTTAACATACTTTCCAACTCCTTGCAAGTTTTTTGGTCTTCTTTTGTAACAACATCGTGCTTCTTAATCTCCAATGTATGGTGGTGGCTCCTCTCCAACAAAGGTGGATCCTCCTTTGGTGGTGTTTTGATGCTCCTTTCCTTGGTGGTTGTTTATCCAAGCTTCTCTCCTCTTCCACTTGGATAAAACTTTGATATTTGTGTTATTTTCTTTACTATTCATACCTTCATCCTTGCTTAGTCTTCATCACTTGTTGTAGGTTTCTTTTCATTATGGGCACTGCCTTCTTGCAACTATGGTACCTTGTTTACTATATATAGACACCTTGAATGAGATAACTTTGAGCCCTTAGTCGTATATTTCTCCTTCACTTTATAGCTTCTTTAAACTTGATAATACTACCACTAATAACTGCAATTTATGTGCCTCTTTGGTGTCTTAAGACACTTCAACTTTTGTCTTCCTTTTGCTACTTTAGAAAAGATAAATATGGTGCCAAAGATAAATTTTTTTTAAGCTAGAATAAAGTACCTTTATTGCACCAAAATTCCTAGATATTTTAAGTCTCTTTTGTAGATTTCTTTAGTATGGTGGCACCTTCTCTATCTCTTGGTGGTTGTAGTGCTCCTTTGGTGGCTTCTCTTCACCAAGACTTGTTGCAGCTTTACCTATGTTCAATGGTGTCTTTTGACACTTTAACTCAACCTTGTTTTGTGCACTATTCTTCCTTCTCTTGTTTAATACTAATGCACTTTGATAACTCTTAGAGATAACTTGTATTAAGAACCATTTATTACTCCTTATTGCTCCTTTTAATCAACTTATAACACTAACTTATGTTTATGTATTTTGCAAGTTTCAAGATGATAATGCTACCACCTTACTTAACTTGAAGACCTTTAAACTCGAACTCATTATTGCTACCTTTAATAAATTTAATATGGTATTTTCAAGGAACTTTAAATAATACTTGAATAAGAAGCTTTAATAACACCAATTATCAAATCTTATTTTGGCCTCCTTGTAGAAATCTTGCTTGGTTATTTTGTTATCCATTTTCTGCCCTATATTTGTAGACTTTGCAACTTCAACTCCTTGTGATTTTTTGATCTAAAATCCTCTATTTTGTAGCTTCCAGTGCTACCTATTCTCCTTTAACTTGTTGTTCTAGGACCCTAGAATTTTCAGCTACTAGTGCTACCCAACTTAACTCTAAAATTTTCAGATTATAATGTAGCTAATTTCTCCTTCAATATGTTGTCCTCAATCTCTTGAATTTGGCAAGAAACTCCTACAAATTATAGCTATATTTAAACATTCTAATGCTACCCAATAATATATTGAACTTATGATATAAAAACAACAATATATTCTTCTACAAATAAACCTTTAATGGAAATATTTAAATCTTTCAAATTTTGTGGCTTCTTCTACCTCCTTTCTCCTTCAACCTCCTTGTAAAATTTTGAATTTAATCTCGGGATATTTTTTGGCGTCCTTATAAAGAATTTGAATGTCTTTAGGTCTTCATAAAATATCTTCCAAAATTTATCAAACTTCTTGCCAAAACTTTCTCCCTTTTATGCTTGTTTTTGGATGGTGATAATTATCCCAAATTCTTCTCTATCAGGAACTTATCCCTACTAGAAATATTCTCTAATGGCCTTCTTCAAATTCTCCAATAAGGTTTTCCTAGCCTTCTCCTTCTTTCTCCTTTCAAGTATGCTTTAGGTCTTCTTATCTTGGACCTTCAAATTCTGCAACCCCTTAAATATTTTATTCAAAACTTCAATAGACCTTTCCTTGATCTCTCTAATATTTAAAAAATGGAAGTTTTGCAATGATATATCTTTCTTGGATCTCCAAATTTTCTACTTATAAAATATGCAATAGGACATTTTCTAGTCCTTATCTATCTTCAATATTCTAAATATGGAAGGGTCTTCCCTTTCTAGGGTTTCTTTCTTCTTTTAGTCTACAATCTACAATCTTCAATATTCTATGGAAACTTCCTTATTGGGTCTCCTTGATCTCAAATATCCAATCTTCTCTGGGACTATTTTTGTTGAGTCTCTTATTCTTTCAATCTTCAATAAAGCTTATTTGGCATTTTTATCTCTTCTTAATCTTCAATCTACAACTTGTTGCTTCAAGTACTTGATTGATTCTAAAGAAGATATTCTTCCTAGCTCTTGCAGGGATCTTCTCAACTTTATTTTAATCTCCTCTTCTTTGCAAAAAATTATTAGAAAGTGATAGTATAAATTTATGTAAATCTAAATAAAATGAACTTCACTAGTTGATTTGTCAATCTAGTGGAATCAATGCTAAGTCCTAGTATTCACAAGATTTTTTGTAACTTTGTGGAAAGACTCTAGCCAAATGCAATTTAAAAATTTATAATAATAATATTTCCTATCTTCTCTCAATATCTTTTGTGGCTCTCTATTTTCTATCAATATACCTTGTGCTTTGATACCACTGTTATATTTTGATGATATATATTTAAGTATTTGCAACCACAAGATCTAAAATGAGCAAGCAATATTAACTATATGATAATGGCAATATAATATGAAAGAAAAATATATGATAAAATTTTGTAATAAATTATAAAATAGCCATTAATGAAATCTCACAAAAATAGTACATTGTAATGTAATGGAGGTCTCAAACACTCCAAAAATTCATGCAAGATCTACATTGTATCTACTTTATCTTCTCATCACTATACTCTACTATTCTATATGCTTCTCTCTACTATATCCCCTCATATTACTCTATCAAGGACAATATAGGGAGATATGTCCCTTGGCCTTTCACCTACCCATGATTTTTTATCTTCCTATCCTATGACTCATGTACATGTGGACTACATGCACATTTACATCATTGCACATTCTAACACATGCATTTATTACATTGCATAAAGTAAATACTCAAACCTTAATCTAATATAAACTCCTAATATAAAGATGTACCCAAGGTGGTACATTGGCATGTACCAAATAATGTAATATATTCTAACAAAGAGGATTAGGGGTATTACCATCAATATTAGTAACATCAATATTTTACCCGTTTAGCATACTTTTAATAGATTCAAAGATGTTAAATCATTTTTAGAATAATGTTGTTAAAGATGATAATATTTGTTGTAAAAAGGTTTTATAATTTTAAACCCTTATTAGATCCTATAATAAAATGAAATATTGTGCCATTCATTGCTTGACAAGCCCTAATAAGAGGGATCAAGATGAAAGAACTATTTATATTGAGTGAAGATTCCATAAGATGTTAGAGATTTATATCCTTGGGATTTAGGGAATGTTATAATTTGGTAAGTAGGGAAATGTTTGAATCAATTTTTTTATTCTTTTATTATTTGGTGTGTGTGTTAATTGAAACATGAAATAAGCAATCATTTCAAGTAAGAAAATATAGAATCTAATGTGTATACTGGTGATATACCACTAGCATTTTAAGATTCAAAGTCTATAATGGTATGTATAGCTTGGATTCTTTATTGCATCCCAATGGCTATGTGTCCAATGTTGTTCCATGGAATAAAAAAATTGTGACCATAACAAGATTACACCGTATGGTAAAAATAAGTCATCATCATAAAAGAGTGCATAGAGAAGATTGGATGATTTAATTCATGATTTTTTTTACCCACAATAGCCTAACAAATAACACCCTATATGTGTTAAGCTTTTTTATAGTTGTTGTTGGAGACAAAGCAAATGAATTAAATTGATGTGTGATTATTCAAGCATATAGTCAATGCATAAAAAAATGCACACAATTGAGATAGTAATGATGGACGATATGTGAGTAATGTCTCAATGCTTCTTAGTGAAAGAGAAGAAATTGAGACTTATTCCTTATAGAATGTTTGAGAAGCTACAAAAATTATTTAGACAAAAAATAGCTCTTATTTCTCCCCTTCCAAAGAGACTCTTAAGTTTGTTCCTTTCCAAGGAAATACTATGCTATGCAATGTAACTCGAGCTCACTAGTACACAATTCCCAATATAGTATTAAGAGGGTAATCACTACATTCCAACAAAGTGAAAGTGAATGATGAATTAATATATGTATTTTATGCACACATGCAAACATACAATTAAGAAAACTCAAAATAACCATGCATCATATATACAAAATTGATTGATAATCTAAAAGGTTCAAATAAAACTAGATTTATGTCAAGTAGATTGATGATATGGGACTGTCAACAATTATGCTTCATCATAGTGACTCGATTTAGAAGTAGTAGGTGGTTACTTTATGATTATGATGAAAAATTTATACTAGGATAGGATTTTTTATTTACATTATCAATACCATTTGATACTTTGAAACATTTATCTGGTATTTGAGTAATTGTACATCATTCATCCATGTTAGGTATAACTATAGAATATGTGAATCACTAGAATTTATTTTATGATTTATCCTTATATCAAGAGAGAAGGTTTGACATGATAATTCATCACTTGGGTGTATATAAATACTAACGCTTATCAAGTTTCAAATAATTATATCCCATATTTTGGTTGGATATACAAATGAATCACAAATTGATAGGATTATGTATGATAGATCCTTATATCAAAGAAGAATTTTTGATATAATTATTCCTCATCTATTGGGTGTATAGGAATTACTAATGCCTACCAAGTGGAGAATGATGCTATCAAACTTTATATTTAGATATAATGATAAACCATAGTTTGATGAGACTTTTTGATATGTTGAAATTGCTATATGGTTTTGTTGATTATGGTACATGATAAATCCTTATATCAAAGAAAACAATTTGATAGAATTATTCCTCACTCGATGGATGTATAAGACTTGCTAATGCTTATTGAGTGGAGAATGATTCTACCAAAATTTCTACTTGGATATAAGAGTGAACCATGAGTTGATGAAAATGATGTTTGATAATATTTTTTATAAGATTGAGATTTTTGATAAATCATTTCATCAAGAAAAATATTTCATAGAATTATCCCTTGTTGTTGAGTGCTTTCTAAGATTTTTAAGTACTTGCCAGTCATAAAATTATCCTATGATCTACATTTCCTAGGTGAAAATATGAATTAGAATATGTGATTGAGATTTTTTTCTATTTGATAAATTTTTTTATTTGAGAAAAAATATTTCATATAATTATCCCATTTTGTTGGGTGTTTTCTAATATTTTTAAGTACTTGTCAGTCATCGAATGATCCTATGATCTACTTTTCCTAGGTGAAAATATGTGATTGATATTTTTGTCTATTTGATAAATCCTTTTATTGAGAAAAAATATTTCATAGGATTATCCCATGCTATTGGATGCTTTCTAAGATTTTCAAGCACTTGTCAGTCATCGAATAATCCTATAATCTACTTTTGCTAGGTAAAAAGATAAATCAAAGGATGTTGTGATAAAATATATAGTAGAAGAGATGAGAAGATATTCAATTAGGGTAGGGTTATGTGTAAGGGGTCAAACCCAAAATGTATTTATAAAAATATGGTGAATTAGTTTCAAAATCAAGGTGAATCATGTCTAAACTCATGGAGGAGACATGGTGAATTACCTTTTTTTCCACCAAAATTTATAAAAATATGGAAAATTTATTAGATAATATTGTACTTTAATTAATATAGATGATCTATGCAACATTATGGATTATAGACTCATTACTACCAATAATAAAACTATAGAAAATATACTCTTGACTAATGATAGCAATGCAAAGGATAATAGACTCTCGACTATCGACAACACTATGGATGATAGAATTTTGATTATCAAAAAAAACACTATGAACAATAAAATTTTTACTACCAATAGCAACACAATGGATGATATAATCTTGACTACCGACAACAACACTATGGACGATATGCTCTTGATTATCTATAGAAACACTATAGACAATAGAATATTGACTATCAACAATAACACTATGGATGATAGAATATTTACTATAGATAGCAAAACTATGGATGATAGATGATCAATAGCAATACAATGGATGATTGATGATCAGTAACAACACTATGGATGATTTATAATTGGTAGTAACAGTATGGATAATTGATGATCGATTACAACATTATGGATTATTGATAATTGGTAGCAACATTGTCGATGATTGATGATTATTAGTAATACTATGGATGATTGATGATTGGTAGCAACACTATGGACAATTTGTAATCAGTAGCAATACTATGGACAATTATTGATCAATAGAAACACTATGGATGATTTATGGTCAATAGAAACATATCCAATGATGTATGATTGATAGAATCTCTTATAATAGTTCTAATTAAATGTAGACACGTGTCAAACTGACATTTAATTCATGCATGCAAATGACTATAAAAAGGCATGCACATTTATTTTGTAATATTTTTCCACCCTAAAGCATTACACCCTATGCCCTAATCCCTCTAACATTTCAAAATTTTCTAATAATTATAGCAATGGTGAGATCTTCCTCCCCTATTCCTTCAAAAATTTCTTTCAAAAATCTTGTTTGCCCCCTTATTTCCAAAATTTTAATCACACCGAGATATGACACTACATGAGTTGAGGTCTCTAGTCTTTAGGGTTTAGTTTCAATGCCACAATATAATATAGACAACAATTTGTTACTAAGGATTGTTAGCTCATACAATAATGATGGGTTGATTTTCAATATCACAATTGATAATAAGACTCTCTCTTTCACTGTAAAACCTTTTGACATATAGAGATTGATAGATCTTCCACACAAGGGTTTTGATACCATCACTCCAAAGTTCATGCTAATAAATGATGACAAAGCTTACCTGGATACCAACTATGGTGTCTCTTTAAATTTTTTGATAGGTATAACTCTCCATCTTTCAAATCTTGTTTAAAGTTGAAATTCTTGGTTTCTCAAGTACTAATTTTATCTTATATTTTTTTTGCAGTTACCTCTTCTAAGTCCAAAAGGGGCTTGACTATTTCAATTGTTGTAGACAAGTTCCTTAGAGCTTGTATCAAATTCTTCTAAGTATAAATTGTTCTATAAGGAATAATTACAGACATTTCATTTTGGTTATTGTTTTGGTTTAGTGTCTTGGACATATGAAATTTGACTAGCGTACCTATGTTTCAAATTGCAAGAGTAGATCTCCATAGTGCCCAAATGAAAATTGCTATCTCTATCTCCACATCCAATTTTGTACTTTATTTTTTTATGAAGCTTATTATAATGTGAAAAATACCATAGTGTTGACATCGTTGCACCCAAACCTAATGACTGTTGGCTTGATAGTCAAATAGGTGTAGGTAAAATTGAAATGTTCAATAAAATAATTATTTTTATATTAAAATATTTTTGAATTTTTTATTTCTTTGAATTTGTACTTAAATGTATAGAAGAGCATCCTCTTCTTCTATAAGAAGGGATGTTGCAATAAGGTTTCATATGCAAGAAGCCACTAGATATTCTAACACATAGTTGGAATCAATACCAAAATTTAGAAGATCTACAAAATATTTAAGGTATTCTACTTCTCCTATTTCTCGTCCACCTCTACCTGCATGTCCTATGCAAAGTGATGTTAAATATATTAACCAATGTATTCATACAATAGGTAAGCTTACTATTTCAAACTTTGGTTCAAGTAATTCATTTAGTTAAAACTATAGTTAGTTTTATTGAATTTTTTATATGTTTTTAGAGCAACACCACACCAATCCATCAATACATATGGAATTGCATTTACAGATCAAAGTGGATCAATAGGTCACATATTCATCCGATAAGTGTAATTAACTAAAATTAATATCTATATAGTTATTAAAATTTTATTGCATCACTTTTTACAATATTTTTTAACAAAATTTTATTGTACTATTTTTTAGGGGCACCATGATAATTATCCCAAATAAGATAGCATATGATGTCACCGCTACCTCCACCATGGCTACAATTTATGAGAGGTCAACATATGCCTGGAAAATAATTCTTTCCTACAAGGGTTTGGGAGCACAAAACCAAAATTTGTTAGATTTTCCCAATAATTCTTTTGGAAATATTTCAAGTTTGCATGGAATTTATGAATTTGACAATCCTCCACTTTATGAGGATTATATTTTATAGGGAAATATTCTTGAGCTTTTGAAAGTGTTTGATGTACTTCAAGATCCAAATAAATAAGGACAACAAATTAAATAATTAGCTACCATTCCCCAAACCTCATCCCCTCCCCTTCAAACTAGCAACCCTCTTCCTCTAACTGAGGATGAGAGGTTGATTTTTGAAAGATATTTTATTTTTAGATAATTTTGAAGCAACCATTAAAGATATAATGTTTCAATATATTGTAGAAATAAAATACTGGAAGTATTGAGACAAATATCTTATCAAGGAAATAAATGCCTGATATAAAAAAAATTTAAAAAGAGATGACATTTTTTCTTTGGTGAAAAACAAACCAAAACATCTTGATGCTTCGCTACATCAAGCTAAATCTGGTAAAGTGAATTCCATATCATTATACAATTATGACATTGTAGATATTAATTTGAATAGGTTAGAGGACATTAATTTTGAAGCCCAGGTATATTCTAACCAATGGGCTATTGACAAGAAAAAAGTTAAAAGTTGTTGAGGCTGCAAAGGATGTAGCTGAGGTAAGTCCTTGTAATTTTATTTTTTTGTTACATACAATTATCAACTTACATTTTTTTCTTATCTCTTGTGTAGTCCAAT
This sequence comes from Wollemia nobilis, assembly GCA_028583015.1. Classification (NCBI taxonomy): domain Eukaryota; kingdom Viridiplantae; phylum Streptophyta; class Pinopsida; order Araucariales; family Araucariaceae; genus Wollemia; species Wollemia nobilis. The sequence goes on from JAQPPZ010002979.1 coordinate 4,061,662, forward strand.
TTTGATAACTTATAAAAAAAGGTGAATAGCTTGCATTTTTATCTTAACGGTGCAAATAAAAACCTACAAGGTGCTATAAAATTGAAAGAAATTTTATATATCACAATAAAAGGGAACAACACTTTAGGAGGATCATAAAGGGACATGATATAGATAATGATATTTTTCTTAAGCATAAGGAGAAAGGAATGCTTTCAACATGAAAAGAAGATCCTATCAAAGAAGAAAGAGCATTATTGGGGACTTCGAATACAACAGAGGAAGGCCTGAGAGAACTAGTGCACTACAAGGGTAAACTATTGAGCAAAGACATGAGGGGAGACAACCTCAAACTCAAGGAGATCCCAAAACTATATTAATCCCCCAAACTCAAGACAATTCACTAGTTGACTACAAATTTTGTTGTATTGCATTCAACAATTTTGTAAAATATAATGATATCTTTTCAAATTAATAAAAAAGACATTTCCAAAATTTGTGTATTATATTTTTAATTATTGTTTTCATGTATATTTGTGTATTGGTTTAAAATTGATGATAATGCAATTATGTTTACTATTGGACTTTAAATTTACAAAATAGATATTTGCTATTGGTTTAAAGTTGACTACTCAATATAGTATAGTTATTTTCAAAATAGATGTACCTAGGGGGACTTTAAATGTACATTAGACAAATATCCAAGAACTTAGTTGAGCCATATAGCACTTTCTACAATATATATAGGACTTTATATAATACAAATATTTATGAAGGATACATGCATGCATAGGTTTAAATTTATTCAAAGCCAACCATTGTTTACAATGCTCAATCAAGCAAAACAAGGCTATGATATAAAACATAAAATTTTATGAACGTAGACAGATAATCTAATAACAAGGCTATGATATAAAACATTAAATTTTATGAACAAGGCTATGATATAAAACATGAATTTTATGAGCAAGGCTATGATATAAAACATAAAATTTTATGAACATACTATTTTTTTATACTTTTAGTAAACAAAAAAGCCAATTTTGATAATCCAATATACAAATCACAACAAATACTATCAAATATATAAAAAAAATTAAATCTTGGAAATATTACAATAGATGGATATCAAACAAAAACTTCTCAGCTTGTCCAAAATCAATTGTATGCATAGTTGATCTTTGTGTCTCCACAATTTGATTATTGCAAGTATCATTACCATGAGCATTAGTGATACCTCTTCTATCTGCGAGAGATTTCTAATATGCTAAAGCTCTATCATGAGGATACTTATCTAGCTCATAAGATGACACATGTTCTCAAATATTTTTACAAATTTTTATCCAACCTGTTATGAACTTTAGATTTCATAAAATATAGTGCACTAAAAACCCTTTCATCTTCCACATATCCCAAAATCATTGTTTGGCATAATTCATATAAATGAAAATATTCATTGATTGTATCTTGTAAGACACCACTAGGATATATTTTTCCATAAAAGTGTAATAGAACCTAGCTCATGAGGGCTAGTCAAGCACAAAATTTGATCAACCATTGTCAATCCAAAATGGCCTGATTGTTTTGTCAAAAGTTCTTTATTGAGAATACCATTGACTTCCACACATTTAGTGAAATTTTTAACAATATTACCCATATATTTTATAAAAAAACTCACTTGTATTATTATAGTTTGTACAAGGATCCTATAACATGGGGTTAACCACACCCATAGCCTCAAGCATCTCATCTCTTTGAAAATGCTCTCTTATTTCTCTTGTCAAGGTTTTTGATATTTTTTAATTTAATCTTTATATTGTGTAAAACTACATCAAATCCATTGTATGTTATGGGTATTTTTTCCACATCGTCTATAACTATATGCGAACACTTTTCAAAATAATATAAAGGTATCTTATTTCCATGAATATTAATACAAATATGATCGTTGATTTTTAACTTCAAAAAGCTTTTTGGATCATTGATGTTTGTTAAAGTTCTCCAACTATCAAATAAAGGATCCATAATTTTTTTTCTAGATAAGTATAACCTATCAATATGTAGACATATTTGTTTTCTCATTCTTATGAAATCAAAAATATAAATGGATCTTTCTTGTGCAAGTTTAATCAAAGTATTCATTTCTTGCAACATTGGAAGAATACCACATAATGTGAGAAGTGTTTCCAAGTCAATCATATGGTATATAAAATCTTTTACTTTATCAATTGCCCTATGATTTGCTTACATAAACCCTATTAAAGATTGATATTCTGTAAAAAATCTATATGTAGGTTGGAACAATGAAATCCTCCTAGTATCTACATCTTTTAACAATTTTCTACCTTCAATAACTCCTAGTGCAAACTGTTGAAACTCTGCAATCCTATTTGGACTACATAAAAAATAAGCATGTATTTCATTGATAAGTTCTTCACTCTCACACAACATTTTTTAATGTGCTCACAATTTTATACGCAAGATTCATTCTATGATCCATGTAATGAATGGGGATAAAATAAGAGGTAATTGATATATGAAGTCAAACACAAATACCATTCATGTATCCTTGCATTATAGTAGCACCATCAACTCTAACACATATTAACTTACTGGCTATTTTTATATCATCTATTTTTGCAATATCTTTTAAACTGGTTACAACAACATTGTAAAGATTTTTTGCATTACAATTTTCCACCATCTTGTGCAATTCTAGTGAATGAGGTTGCTTTAAATGATTTTAGAATGTATACACATGCATGCAAATTCAATATGTGTTGTCAATAATAGTTACCTCATCAATTTAAAGTGAAATGAATTTGGCATGTTTTACTTTCTCTCTTAAGTATCTTTCTCAACCAATGATAGATATTTTACCATTTTCCAACCACTTCGATCTAACCAATGGGAATTGGGAAGGTTTTGCACATTAGCTAGTTGAAATAGATGCTTAAAATAAATAAAATCAAGCATGGGTCTACCCTTTCTAAGAATAGTATATACAAAAACAAACTACAAACTTTTTTAAGCTAAAGTGGTCTTATGAATTTTTGAAATTGAGCTTGAATCATTCCACCATTCTCAAAAAGAGTTTTTTGTTGTTTCATTTATTTTTCATATTCTTGTGCATATATGACATGTACGCATTTCAATGCATTCTTCCACCTAATTATTTTCTTAGTTTTTCCATCACTTTATTTTACTATCACATAAAATTTTCCATAATGTTTTTCTATTGTATCCAACTTAAGTTGCATCTTATGATCCTTTTCTAGTTTCTAACTACAAATGATGCATCTACATTCTGTTGGTAAATCATTGTTGTTCTCTGGATTTACTCACTCAATAAATGAATATTTTTATGACCATTCAAGCTAAAATGTCCTTCCAATAGTCCACCTAGTTAACTTTCTATGTTTAGGTTTCTAAGTAGAAGAGTCCCAAGAAGTTGATATTTTATTAAAATGATCATTTTTTTTTTGGTTGGCATGTTAGTTTCAAGAATATCTTCAAGTGGTTGTTGTTTGTCATTGTTAATAAAATTTCATATGAATGCATCTCATCCTCGAGAATATATTCAAGTGGAGGCATATCAGGTTCAATAGTGTTTTCTGCATACAAATGTGTGGTATATCATGTTTTGTAATAACTTACAAAAAATAACTATTTAGTAGGTAAAATGTGTATTGAGGGCGGGGGTGGAGAGTAACCCCCGCCCCCCCCCCCCCTTGTACCTTAAATTTGTGCAGATGTCAATGGCTCACTTGATTTTGATATATGGCTATAGTATTTTAGGATAGTATTTTTAATAGAATATTGGCCTCCCTTATTTCCATTCCCAATAGGTGTCATTATACCTATATAAAAAAAAAAGTATTTCATGTTAGAAAATGAACATGATGTTGAACAAAATTATAAAAATTCTACAACTAAGATAAGGAAATTCATGGTCTACTACCGATTGTAGGATTCATATTTCTTACACCACTCATTAGCATTATTCATTCTTTCTATAACTCATCTCTTCTCTCTATTTATTGTCTTTGCTTGCCCCTACTATTGATCGTATCTGATTTCTATAGATCATTTTTACTTGTTTTGTTGTCGATCATCCTTGATGTCTATCAATAGACTCTACTTGTCTCTGCTATCAATGATCTCTACTTTTTGTTGATTGTTTTTAATTTTCTTTACTATTGATCATATCTATTTTTTGCCAATAGAATTTTATTGTCTTTACTACTAAATGTCTTTGATTTTTTCAATCGTCTCTATGTTTCTCTACTATCAATCATCTTTTATTTTTGCCAATTGTCTCTTATTTTCTTTACTATTTATCATCTTTTATTTTCTCTACTACTGATTATCTCTTTTTTGTCGATCGTCTCTACTTTTCTCTGCTACTGATCACCTTAGTTTTTTTTTATCATCTCTATTTTCCATTGTTATTGATTATCTTTATTTTTCTCTACTATTGATTATTTTCACCTTTTATTTATGTTTATCATCTCTATTTTTCTCTACTACCGATCATCTTTGTTTTTCTTTGCTATTGATCATCTTTGCTTTTCTTTACTATCGATCGTCTTTGTTTTCTTTGCTATCAATTGTCTTTTCTTTTCTCTACTACCAATAATATTTGATTTTTGTGTATCATTTTTTTTTGTTACAAGTTATTTTTTATGTAGGAGTATCATTGTTTCATTACGTATAGACACTAGTGGTATAATAGGTAAATTTGGCAATATAATTAAAATTATTTATAATTCAAGGAAAAAGGTCCACAATTTAGGCAAGAATGTTGACAATTTAAAATAAAAATGGTGAAATTATTATCAAAGTGGGGTGAGCCAACCCAAAAAAAATTACACCCAAAAATTTCAAGCAAATGGGCCCTGGTCAAGGGTCCCATATTCACCAATTTAAAATTTTAGAAATCCTAATATTCATGAATTAATGATGACTCATCGCTATGCATAACCTTGAATTAGGACATGACTTATTAGCTCAAATATACCCTTTTATATGCCACTCTTAGATTGGAATTTTATTATCAATTTTATCATAGAGTGCTAACAAGACTAGCAAGAGCATAAGAAATCAAATGTGCCATCCAATGATGCAGCAAACAAAGGTAATGATAAATAAGATGATGCACATGGGTCCTTTTAGAAATTTTTAATTATTAGAAAAATAATCTAAGGTGTAAAGTTTTTGTTGGGTCATAATTAATGATCATCTTATTCTTATCACAACCTCAGTCTCTTTTCTAGAGTTCAAAATATCCAAAATAAATGGTGGGATTTCAGGCGATTCAACAATGGACTCCATTAGCTCAGTCACCTACTGCAAGTGCAATGCAAGTGATATTTTTTTCTATCTAGTATCATCATCACTTCATTATGGGATGCTCCCTAATGAATTTATGAGATGAGCTAGAAAATGCAAGCAATCATGTAATTCAAGCATATGAAGGTAAGCAAAAGATGTTCATTTTTTTTGAAAAAAAAATAGTCATGTATACAATAAACCATGCAATCAAGCACATTAGTAGGAAAACATGTAAATTCAATCATAATATATTTTTAAATGCATTATATTGATATATTATTTGTGTTCATTTCCATCTATGGAAGCTAGATGATAAGCGTCTGATCTATATTTAGCTATAATGATGAAGTGACCTAACCAAATAAGTTTAAACATACCCTTAAGGTCCTCTTTAGCATTAGTGTTTTTCTAGGTTTCCTTGAGATCAATATCTCATACTTCAAATGAATGTAGCCTGACTTGATTCTTATAGGCTTTCTTGATCCTTTGGTGATACACATGCAAGTGCTTTAAGGCATGAGTTTACCTTTTGTCAAGCAACTCAAGTTGGATAAGTCTCATGGTGATACTCATCACAAACTCTTGCATCTTTTAGAAGGATCCTAAGATATGAAACTTCTAAATTGAAGAGGAATATACCCTTAGTCCCATAAATTAAGGCATAGGGTATAGTGATAATCAAAGTTCAAATACTAGTGTGATATGCCTACAAGGTAGGATATAACTATAGATGCCAATCCCTGCTATTTTTTCTTACTAACTTATTTAAGATTTTGATTAGTATTTTGTTAAAATATTTAGCTTGTCCATTACCTTATGGGTAATATCACATCAACCATTTGTGCTAAATTTTGAATTTAACATAAATTTTGACCACATCCTTATTTTTAAAAGGAGTGTCATTATCAGATATAAGCATGTTAGGAATATTGTAACATGATAAGATCTAATTTAGGATAAACTTGGAGACTTGAACACTAGTACAAGAGGCTAGAGGTATAGCTTCTACCCACTTGATAAAGTATTCAAAATCTATGATGATGAATTTATGTCCATTTGATGACACTGGGTTTATTTATCAATAATATCTAACCCCCAAGTAGAAAAATGCCAGGGTGATGTGATCAACTGAAGTTCTTGATATGGTGCATGAATTAAGTTATCATTATTTTGACACTAATCATATTTTTGTATGTGGATATGAGCATATCATTCCATATTTGGCTATTATAGCCCATATGAACAAGATTTTTTGTGGTGTCACTTTCATTGAAGTGCCTACCACACACCCCTTCATGGGTATCTTGAATGACTATTTTAGCCTCATTTGCATTAAGCCATATTAAGAGAATACCATAAAAAATCCTTCAATAAAATATGTATCCAATTATGATGAACCATCAAACACATTTCTTGAGATTCTTTTGCTCATTACGGATCAGCCCTTTGGGTAAAACATCATTATTAAAATATTATATATTTCCTTATACCAAGAGTTGATCATGGGTGCTTGCTTGATGGTAAAAATAGCCAATGAAGTTTTACTAGATTATAACATTGTATATTATCTAACTTGATGGATGATAATTATCACTTGTTCATCCTCCAATTCTAGAGGTATGAGGGATGTAGTGGTAACCATTGTATCTACTTAGAAATTACTAGAGTGTGGAACCATATCAATGGTTATCTTCTCAAAATAAGCCATCAAGTTATCCATAATGTCTTTATATGGTTTTAATTTATCATCCTTAGTTTAATAAATCTCATTTATTTGATTGAAAAGGTTAGTGATTTTTAGGGACAACACTACTTGTAGTCCAAGGATAAGAGCTTTGTATTTGACTATGTTATTAGTACACTAGAATTGAAGCTTAAAAGATAATAGTATCATGATTTGCTATAGTGACACCAGGATGATTTCTAATATTGCTTCTTTAACAAACCTTGCACTATCAAAGAAAAGAGTCTAAGAATTTGGTTACAATGTGTCAAGAGTACCCACCATATTATCAAGATATTTGATCTCTAATGGGTGATTGGCTAGCAAAGGGGTTGCTACTAGCTAGTAATCTATCACTTATCCCTTAAGCAATTCTTGACTAACAAATTTAAGATCTAATTCATTAAGTGTCATTACCTATTTTTCTACCCTACCTAACAATATGATTTTGACATAAGATATCACAATGGATCAACCTTAGCTATAATGTAGGTCTTGTGACTCAACATGTAATGTCTTAGCTTTTGGAAAGCAAAGACCATGGCTAAGCACACCTTTTCCAAAGGGGTATACCTAGTTTCATAATTGATGAGGATTTTACTAATATAGTAAATGGTTCATTATCTATGTTGCTCATCATATTACACCAAAATTATACCTAAAGCATGAATTATTATCATAATATACAACAAAAATGGCCTAAGAGGATCAAACAACACAAGAGCTAGGGGAGACAACAAGTATGTCTTCAAAGCATCAAAATATTTTTGGCATTCATCATCCCAATTCAACTCGATTCCTTTTCACAATAGTCATAAAAAGAGTTAGCATTTATCATCCAATTGGGATATAAGTTTTCTTCTAACTTGGAGCTTACCTTGTAATAATTTAATATCTTTTAGATTTATAGGAGATGGCATGTTGGTTATGGCTAATATTATATTAGGATACACTTTGATACCTTTCCTAGATACCATAAAACCTATAATCTTGCAAGATGTCACTCCAAATATACATTTATAGGATTTTAAACTAAATTTTTACTCTCATAGTCGTTCAAATATTTATTTTAAGTCTTTGACATGATCTTCTCTTTTTATTTATCATCTGAGGATATTATTGAAATAATATTCAACAATATCAAGCATTATATCATGGAAAATATATGTCATGGCACGTTTATAAGTTGCACCAACATGTTTTAATTTGAAGGGCATAACTTCATAGCAAAAGGTTTCCCAAGGAGTAGTAAACATTGTTTTGGCTTGGTCTTTTTGTTCTATATGAATATAATTGTAACTAGAAAGTTTGTCTATTAAGTACAACATTCCATAGCTAGTAGAGAAATATACTATCATGTAAAGGAAAATCATCCTTAGCACACACTATTTTGATGTCTTGAAAATCTATGCATACTCACACAATACCTTATTTCTTGGTGATTGGTACTATGTTCAAAATCCAATTGTAATAATCAATGATTTTGATGAATTTTACTTTAAAATATTTTGGAGTTTTGCTTTGACTATTAAAGTGACTTTTGGGTGCATCTTTCATAATTTTTGTTTCATCGACATAGAATTAGGATTGACTACTAAGTGATGAACTACCAAATATGGATCCAATATAGGCATATCTGCATAGGACCTATTATGGAAAATTATTGTATCCCTTATTTATTATAGCACACCACAATATTTTTTGTGTCACAAATAGTATTGTAGAATCTAGCTAATCTACCACTCTAACTTAAGAAAATATTATCTAAAATGACTCTAGACAGATTGGGTAGGATAAGGATACCCCTGAGGTGATATTATAATGTTTCTTTATATCCTCATGCTCATCTATATTACAAGTTAAATGATTTTTTTTAAGTTGGTGACCAAGGTTTACATAAACCCTAAGATTATACCTCTAACAGTAGATCAATGTCTTGTCCATTACCAATTGTAGCAATATTGTAAACACATTAATGTAACATAAAGAAAGAGAAAGGAAATGTTTAGTTGATTATATTTATTCAAATAATATAACAAGCATAATTTATTATCAATGAAAGAAAGCATCAATTACTATAAATCAAAATCGAAAAACATTAATGCAAGAATAAAGTAAAAAAGCACAATAATAACACAAGATTACACAAAATAAATAAGATTTTATTAACATTGGTAGATATTTGAGGTATACAATAAAAGTGCCTCGATATGTTTACAATGCTTTTGTGATACAAATTTTACAAATACTAGGGTTCTTTGAAACCCTAGGTCAATACACAATTGGTGTCTTCTCGCTCATCTTTGATCCAAACAAGAGTTATGGGTGGGCTTGTGTATCCCTACGAGACCACCCTAGATTCAATATCTTCCAAATATGATTCCTATACTTGAAAAAAAAAAACAAAATGGATTAGAAGCACCTGTGAGGGCTTCATTGTGTGAGGTCCTTAGAAAGATTAAAATAACTAAATCCCTAGATGTTGCAGAATGTAACTGTAAGCATAAAGTATAAAAATATAAAATGAATACAATAAATATTCTTACCTTGTCAATATGCTAATTTCTATCTTTACTCCTATCATTGATGGTCACGAGGACGCTCGAACAACACCCAAGGGTTGGAGGATTGCAATGCGAGAAATATTCAAAGGTATTTTATGATGGTTGTGGAAGCCCAAAGGTGTTCAAAAAATGCCTAGAAGAGTTTTGAAAACTCTAGAGGGCATTCGAGGGTTGAAGGAAGTTTCGTAGAACCAGATCTAGTTCACAAGGATTTGATGGAAATAAAAAATAGTGATACGATAGCGACAGTGAAATAAAAAATATGATCACAAAGTGGCTAGGGTAGAATGGCTTAAGGAATTTCAATATTCTAAGGTGCTTAATATTCTTAGGGGATTAAGGGTTTGATTCATCAAAATGACTCATCTTTTATAATCTACCCTTAAAAATGTTAGGGTTTCGATGATACAAAATGAGCGATTGAGATTAAAACATGACGAAGGGTGGATATTAAGCTTTGAAAAATGGCATGGATTGAGATGGATGGATGGCTAAGATTAAAATGTGGTGTATGTCTAGGGTTAATCTATATAAATACATATATATTTAGTAAATATATATAAATATTAATAATATTAATATTTATATATTTATATATATATATATATTAAACAAATACATATATAGATATAAATAATGAATGGTTGTGATTGGAGGACATGGATGGATGACAAGTGGCTAGATTTTAGTGTCTACAGATGTCCCTTTTTGTATTGCATTGCGTGAAACACAATGTGGTGCAAAAATACGAGACACTTGGTTTGGCATGGTGAAGCAGATTTCTTTCCTTGGAATGCAAATATGATTTTGAAGATAAAATAATTTGTATGTGTAGCTTATGCCCTCAATTGGTGAATGAGTTAAAAAAGAATCTCAAGAGCCAATTGATAGAATTGTGCATGAAGATGTAGGTGAATGGTGTAAGTGCAAGTGTATGATGTAAATGTGGATGATATGAATGATGTAAATTTATGTCATTTTTGCCCCAATAGAGAAAGGGTTTTGTGCCAAGTGTAGATGTCATGATCATATAAGATGTATCCCACTGTGGAAAATCAAAATCAAGTTTGGTTACCCCAAGTTTGGGGTGATTCCATGTTGTTGAATAAATTGCCTTTTGGTGTCATTGATATGCAAAGTGATGGAAATTCAGAATATCAAAAACCAATCAACCTAGAATCGGGTGATTGCTAGGAGGCCCCTCCTAGTGACTATGTGCAATTTTTAAATGTGAAAGATAATGATGTAGGTTTGAATTATCCATGTTTTAAGCCCCATGGACAAGGCCATCAATAATAACTTTTTAAGCAAATTAATCTTAACATAGTCTCACTCAAAATATAAGGGATCAAAAGTGATTTTTTTCTCGAAAAAAGATATACTGGATGATGATAATGGTAAAGCATCCTTATGGTGACTTATCCATATTATCAAATTGCATGGACAACCAATTGTTGCAATTTCCAAGGAGATATAATAGACCACTAGATACGAGATTCACTTGAAATTGTATGTGAACTTCACAAATGTTTGATGCAACTACAATTTTTGGTAAGGTTGATGAAGTTGAAATGAATATGTGCTGATGAAAAATGTATTTATGAATGAATTGCATGAGTTTATGAAATTTGGCATTGGTGTGGAGCATTTTTAGAGCAATTTTAGATAATTTTATGTCTTTTAGTCATAAATAAAAGTTAACCACCCTAAATCAATTCATGTTATCACAAATATAAATTAAATGATGAAGTGTGTGATTGGAATGAGGGATATAGTCATTTTGTAAAAAATTAAACCATTTTAATGCATTTTTGAAGCTTGTAAGGTGATTTTGTGACTTTTGATTGCAAATAAAAATTAAGCATCCAAATCAATTTTTGTTTTCACAAGACATGATATGATGGTGAAATGAATGTATAGATGCAATTTGGAGTGATTTTGTGGAGGTAAGCTACCTTTTTGGATCATTTTTATCTTTATGCAAATTTTGACACCAAACATCGACTAGCCCCACATTGATGCATAGACACTGGCAAGAATTTGCAACTCTAAAAAAACTGTTAAGAATTTTGATGCACCATTAAACACCCATAGGTATTTTAGTGCACCAAAAATAGATATGAGTAGTCTAAAAAAGGTGAAATTAGATTCATTTTTGCATTCACAAATTCTAGAAGTTGCATCTAAAGGAGTGAATGAGTGAAAAAATGAGGTGGAGTGGAAGCTATGGTGATGGAGGGTGTAGATGCGAGAGAAGGAGCAGAGGTGCATGTTGCTAAGGTAAGTACCCTTGGAATTCTTTGTTTTGACTTATGTAAAAAAATATTGAAATTATGAAATGTATATGACATTAATATGTTTTCATTGTGTATGTATTGTGTTGTAGCTAAAGATCTTGGAGGCTCAATATCAGTTCTCACCTCCATCCCATGGGTGAGAAAGGTGTTATGGGATAAGTAGTGGAAATGGCTGGAGACTATGGGGTTGGTTGGGATAGCTTGGATTGATGTGGTGAGGGCATATGAGGGGTATATATCTACCTTGGCTGAGATATGGGATCTAGACATGAGGACCTTTCAGCTCCCTACTGGAGAGGTGACAGTGACACTTTAGGATGTATATCACATGCTCAAAGTACCTATGGAGGGGTTATGTACCGAGGTTGGACATGATAAGAGGTATGATATGAGCCAAATATTTGGAGATTGGTGGTAAGATATGAATGTGAACGGTGGAGGTAGAATGTACTTGGTGATGTATATGGAGAAGTTGGAGGTATTTCCCACTTTGGTCATGTTCATGTTAGTCAATATAGTGGCACCTAACATCACTGGCTATCATTTTCCTTGGAACATAATTAGGTTGGTATATAATATGATCTATGAGCCTCAGGTGTATGCATGGGCACACACTATACTAGGAGCTCTATGAGGTGAGGAGGTAGAAGCAAAAGAGGTTGGGGTGTAGTTTGCTACTATAGTGTAGGGGCTTGTACACTTAAGTGTGTATCAGCCTATGGGCTTGCCTAATGAGGAATGGGATGGGGAGGAGCCATACACTTTGATATGGTGAGTGGATAAGGAGGTGCAACTAAGTAATCCTATCCATACTGGCTAGGAGTATAGGGATCTATGGGTAGTACTAACACCTATCTAGGTGCTTTGAATACCATGATGAGGTGCTACTTGGATTGGTGATGGGGATCAACTACGAAGGATACAGTAGGTGATATGGATGTTTGGGAGACATAGGAGTGATATGGAGTTGGTCTAGTTCTTATGGGTGTTGAGGTATTTTGGGCTATGATAAGGGATTCCTGAGTCACCAGTGCTATACATGCATCATCAAGATGAGATGGGTCTACCTTGTACTGAGGATTGGTGGGTGAACTATAAGGATGATGAGGAGATATATCTCTCCAATATGGATGATATAGGGACTACCATAGAGTACAATGTATGGTTCACTACATAACCACAATGGGTACCTACCCAGGTAGTGGATGAGGTTGGTGAGGATGAGACAAAGGTCAAGGTGGAGGAGGTAAGTGAGGCGTCTAGACATCAAATATGTCTTTGGTCTAGCAATTGAGGTAGATAGGCAAGGGATGCAGTAGAGAAATCTCTAGATATTTGAAGTGATGGATATGGTGATGATAATGATATGGAGGAGGTTTCGAAGAGACCTCTAGTTTGGAGTGAGGAGGATTGGGTGAGGATCGATCATATGGTAGCTAAGCGAGATGCAAAGATAGCAACTCATGATGCAAATATATCATAGCTATGGGTGGATCTAGAGGCATGACTGGTTGTATGTGGAGGTAAGTATAGGATTGTGAGGCTCCAAGAAAAGCTACTTGAGAGGGACCATCATTAAAGACATGATGTATGATTCCTTCAGGCTCGAGATGGATATATCCATATTTTGGAGGATCGATTGATGGAGCACCACATTGGGCTGCTATATCCACCCTCCTCATCCATATCCAAATCTTTTAGGCATAGTCAGTCTAGGCATAGAAGCTCTAGGCCTAGGGCACCTTCGAGATCATAGGGATCCTCTTATAGGCATTAAATAGTGCTTAGATGCAGTTTTTGTATATGATCGTTGGTGCTCCATTGTATATAGCCTTTGGGTATTCATTGTACATGTGATATTTATATATATAGACGTGGCTTTTACTTTTGTGTGAATGCATGTGTACATGTGTGATGTAATTATAATGCAATGGTAATGTGTATCAATGCAAATGAATTAATTCTTTAATGATCATTCATATTTTAGATTTTACTTGACCATGAATAGCATTATTGTTTAATTAGGGGTACCAAAGTGGTGGCATGTGAGATGAAAGACTCATGTAATGATATGGATTCTAATATGGAAGAAGATATGGATGTTGATATGGAAAATTGTATGTTTTGTAGAGACTTAGACCTATTAGTGATATCAAACAAACTCACTAAATACTACCTAATTTATCTAGGACCAAATGTGTATACAGTAAATTCATTTACCGAATCATGATCCTAATAATGACTTGAGGTAATTAGAACCAATATGTGTGTAAGTGAGTTTATTAACCCATCTTGAGTAAATTGAGATGAAACCTATCATGGAGGATACCAAGAAGCTAGTTTGTACATATGTGTGATCAAAGGTATCTTTAAATAGAGATATGTTACCATGCATGAGTGTACTCCACTATCAGTCAAGTGTAGCCCTGGTGGATATGAGATCCATAGTACAAGAATCTGATCTCTAAGCTTTGGAAATTTAGACTACCTAACCATTTGAATGGAAATGTAGTTCTATCCTTACAACTTGAGGATCTGTGGTGTGTGATGTGTAAAAGAGTTAGAGATTTGGGGTATCATATTCTCAACAAAAGTGTGATGAGAATTTTACCCTATCCTTACTACTCTTTATTTTTTTTTGAAATGATTGTGATAGTGGTGAAAACCATTATTTTTTATTGTTTGACTATGTGCATGATGAGACAAGCAAGGAATACCTTTTTTTCTTCAAGGTTCAACCCAATCATGGTGTTATCCCTCTTTTATATAAGATGTTTTTAAGATGTGTGATTGTGTTTGGTTCAAGAGTGTTAAATTCAATTTCTAGAACTCAAGATTTTCTTAATGAAAATGTGTCTTGGTCCTAAAGAAAACTCAACATGTATTGGAGGTTTCTAGAAACACTAGGAGTGGTTGAGTGACTGAAAACACCTAGGGATTATGGAAATGTGGTTTGCAAATGACAATTTGAATCTATGGAATGGTGCAATGAAATGGATGAAGGTTTTGAGGGTACCCCTAATTAAGTCATGACCTTATTAGATCAATTATTGTCTAAAATTAACAAATGACTGCTAATATGGTGGATAAAATATGTAAATGCAATGTATGAAATAAAATGTGTGGAATGCAATGTTGTTTTTGTGTATTAGCCATGTCTATATACATATATATAAATCACATTAAGAATAGAATTATCACAAGTGGATGATGTTAAGTGGTTTAGGCTCTTCAAATCCCTATAGAATGGTAAGCCTATAAGTTTCTTTACCAACTTTTTGAGTGATAATGTATGGACCTAACCAATTAGCCACAAATTTATCACAAAGATGTGACAATGCATTGGTATTTTGTTGATTCTCTTTAATAACAATATCTCCTACTTGGAATTCATGTAGATGGACTTTGGCATTGTAAGCACACTTTAGGTGCTCTTGATAAACTCATAAATTCTCTAAAGCATTGACTCATATTTCATCAAGAAGCATGAGTTGGTCAAATCATGCTTGCCTAGCAGTATCATCATCTATGAATTCTTGCAATGAAAATCACATGGGGGGATCTCAATATCAAGAGGTATGATTTCTTTAACTCCATAGACTAATGAAAATGGTGTTGATCTAGTAGGCATGAAAATTCTTGTTTGATAAGCCCATAATGCTAGGGGGATTTCAGTATGCCAATATCTATGATTTTATTTGACTAATTTCTTGATAATAGAAATTAAGGTCTTTTTGGTAGCCTCAATTTATCCATTTTCTTGTGGGTAGTAAGGATTCAAGAAACTATGTTGGATATTATATTTCTCACAAAGTTCTCGAACATCCTTGTTCTTAAAATACTTGCCATTATTAGAGATTATTTTCAAGGGAATACCAAAATTATAGATGAAATGATAAATTATAAACTCCACAATTTGAGGTCCTATCATACTGGTTAGAGAAATTACATCAACCTACTTTGTGAAGTATTCAGTGGTTGTGATGATGAATGTATGTTTTTCCAAGGAAGGAGGTGAAATTTTGCCAATCAAATCAAGACCCCATTGTGAAAAGGACCAAAGTCTTTGAATGGCTTGTAATGCTTGTGATGGCACATGAGTTAAATTAGCATGTTTTTGACATTGCTAATAATTCTTGACATAAGTGCAATAGTTAAATTCCATGGTGGGCAAATAATAACCCATGTGTAGAATACACTTTGCAATGGCCATTCCACTAAAGTGAGCACCACAAGTACCATCATGAGCTTCAACTATGGCTCTTTTTACCTTTGTTTTCTTGAGATAATGGAGGAGGACTCCATCATAACCATGTCTATACAACACATTCCCCAAGAGAGTAAAACAAACTACCTTTTGCTTGAAAGTGCATTTGGTAGTTTGAGACATATCTGATGGGATTGTTCCAAATTTGAGGAAGGCTATTAATTGGTTTGACCAAAGCTCACATGGATTTAAATGGATAAAACAAACATATTTCTCATCCTTAGATTCAACACAAACAATTGTAGATTTAGAGATCATTGTAATTATGAGTGGTTATACCTCTCCTTCAAAAAAATTTAGAATCAATGATCCTAGAGAGGCCATGGAATCTACAAATCTATTAGTCAAATATGGAAAAATATCGATTTCCTACAAATCAAAATTTGACACGCTTTACAAGAAAGCAAAATTTTTATTGGAAATTTGTTGATGGTTTCAAGTTTTATTGTTAAATTTTTTTAGATATGATGCCCCCTTCGAGTTTTTGTACCAATTCCAAGTTTGGTAAAAAACTCAAAATTTGCATCTTTTATTAGAGTGAGTATTAATAAAATCAAAAAATTAAGGTAAAACCCTAATTTATTTTAACTATGCAGTTACTCTATTTTTAGATCTAGATAGAAGAAGATGGTGGAGGTTCCTTACTGCATAGATATTGTATGCAGAAGGGTTGGCCAGATATGGGTAAGGATATTTTAACTTATTTTTAACTTGTAATTTGTGATTTTGATGTTTAATTTATGTTAATTTTGGATTTCTAGGGCATGGCTGTCACGTTTTCACTATGTCGGCAAAATCAGGTTGATTTATGCAATATCAACTCAATTTTAGTGATATCAGTCAAAAAATTGACTAATATCAGGGAAATGAACCGATATCGTAGAATCACCTGATATCGAACAAAATATGCCCGATATCACGAAAAATATACCGATATCAGATAAAATTTTTGATATTATGAAAAACACGTCCATATCGAATAAAATGTTCGATATCACAAAAATCTGACTAATTTTAGATGATACTTTTGATTATTAAGTTATTAATTTTTTTTTTTTTGTTTAACAGAAAAAAGAACTGAAGAACAGGGAATGGTGATATGAGGTATTCTAAGATGACCTGAATACCCTAACAGCAATAGATAGGGATATCTTATCCACTATGGTATTACAGCATATGGCAGAGTTGCCATAGGTGCTTGTTGATATGTGGCTACTAATCACATTGGCTGAGCGATGGTACCCAGGCTCTTCTTACTTTCAGTTACCAATAGGGGAGATAAATCCCACATTGGAGGATATCTAGATGATCCCTAGAGTACCTTTCAGAGGGATATTCATTACCATATCTAGAAACTAGAGCCAGGCACTTTAGATACTATGTAGTGATCCCATATTTCCTTTGGCCAATGGGGGTATTGGGGTTAATATTTTGAGTCAGAGACTAGGGGTTTCTCGACTCACTATTGTACTTAGAGGGATTTTTTATGGCTTACTTCTAAGCCACTTTAGCGGCCATATTCTACCATGGACTTTGGAAAAGGTTGTCACCGATATGAGATATCAGTAGATTGTATTTGCTTGGGGGACTTTCATGTTATGTCATTTATATAAGACCCTCTTCAATATTGTATACAAGGGCACTACAATATTACCCCTCACTTATTTCCTACAGGTTTGGGCATGGGAGCATATTGTTATCTAGAGACTAGCAGGATTATCTTTTATAGGATTGGCCATAAAGAGGCCTAGGGTTTTTTATTGGTTTTCGTGTCGATCTCCTAGGAGTTGGATATTAGTAGACACAGTGAGGAGACTCATAGATGTCTTGATGATAGATAGCCTCACATGGAGACCATACAAAGGTCATCCCAGTTGGCTAGTGTATGGATATCAGTTGGCTTGTATGAGGTGAGTGATTTGGCTAAGGATGGATCAGGGTGACATGGAGCTACATCGCGTCAATTGAGTTCTACACCAGTTTGAGTTGTCACAGGATATTCCTAGGATTAGGGATGTCTACTTCTCTAGGTCGACTCGAGATACAATTGTAGTTAGTGGTGCTCTTGATATGGCATGATTCATGGATCTAGATGTTGATGACGAGGTGATTTCTACAACTTATGGGGATGACACTAGAGTTACTAACGACTATTGGCTTTGGTATACCCATATTTGACTAGCAAGGATTACTAAGCTAAGGAATATAGTACAACAGGCCTACAACCAGATGTAGCAGTGTCATCCAGTAGCTCAGCAACCACATCAGAGGATATAGGGTTAGGTTCCTTTTAGGAGATAATTACCTCACACTAGTGGTGGTCACCCAACATAAGGGATGTGAGACTAAGAGGAGAGGAGAGCATCATCCCCACAGGAGGGAGGAGCATATCCTTAGCAGGAGATGAGACCTTACTTGGCTAGGAAGGGTAAGGGGGTTATGAAGGAGGGAGAGAGCAATGAGATGGATGCTCTACAAGTTGAGATTACCAAGTTGAGGTAGGAGACTACCTCTCAAAAGACCACGATTGAGACTCTGAAGGCTAAGCTAGCATAGGCTCAGGCACAGTTTGGATAGGGAGGTAGAGCTCAAGAGGTTGTGTTTCTTGCTCCTACATATTCACATGTGACTCACTCTAGGAGGAATGGGTTAAGGGTTGAGCTAGTATGGTCTATACAGTAGACAAAATTTTATCAAACTTTATATTTTATGGTTGTACCTTCTGACCAAAGATAGGATATTCCTATAGATATTGCAGGTCCTATTTAGATAGGCTCATCATCTTGATCTACTTCTAGGGTGACCTCCTCTAGGATAGCTATAGTGGGAGGGCCATTCTAACCACCACCTCCACCACCTGGAAGATATGATGATGTTGTAAACTCTAGAGGCTCGAGAGGGGCCTAGGGATGACCTAGTTGACTCTTTTGTATTTTTTATGACTAAGTATACCGATGATAGATATTGTGGCATATCAATCAACCTTATATTGTATATATACTTTATGATGATATATGGATCTTTTGTTATTATGTGAATTCATGTATTTTGTTTGATTTAATTTGCATTTTTTTTTTTTTTGGAATTTTTGGATGATCATGTTTGATTATGTAATTGATGGATATTTTAATCATGCTTAAATAATAATAAAAATGGTTTGAATTTTGAAAAATGTGTTTTTGTTTGGTGTTTGTATGGTGATAGATTTTGATAGATTTATAAATAGACCTCGAAGGATGTTATGTTGTTATATGACTATTTGGTGGAGTTCAAAGCTCGCTAAGAATTGAATCTAATCCTATTTGTGAGGAAGATTTTGATATTGCTAAATAAAATTATTGTGTGCTTAAGAATAATCTTAAGGCTTTTATGATGAAATTAAATGTTTGATGTTGTTTTGGAACAATGTGTTTAATAAGTGTTTGTAAAAAATATATTGGTTTAAGCATGAAAAATTCAAAGGATGATTTGCACTAGGCATAAAATTCCTATGTGTGAAAATTGGAAAGTTATAGTTATTTAGGAACTATACCATCATCGCAAAAATCAATATGAAGTGCAAGATGATATGAATTTTGTTTATGCTTTTAAAATGTGAAATTTAAAATCATTATGTCACATGTTCAAAAGGTTTTATAATTTTAGGAAAATAGATGGAATAACTTTTGAGCATGAAAAATTAGAAGGATGACTTGCACTAGGCATAAAATTCCTAAGTGTGAAATTTGGAAAGAAATAGTTACTTAGGAACTATACCATCATCGCGAGAATCAAAATGAAATGCATGATGAAATATTTTTAATTTTGCAATATTTTTATTGGTAAATTATTGTGCTATGATGATAAAATAGATTTGTATGAATTAATGTTAGGGATTGATATTAAATATCTAAAAAAAATCCCAAAGAAATATTTGAACTTATTCCAAAGACAAATTCAAATTTATCTAGAACCAGTGTGTGATAAGTGGATTCATTATCCATTTTGATTGTCATAATGATGCAAAATCTCTCAAGTGACAAATGTGTGTGCTTTGTAAAGTTAATTCACCAATTTTAATTAAGATAATGATAAAGCAAACTTGAATGATTCAATGTGTGTGCAAATGAGGTGTTCATTAACCATGATTTTGTGCATGCATTGGTACTTAACTACTATGTAAATCAAATTACCAAAAGCTAACTAATCCATAAGCAAACATTGGTATGTACAAAAGAAGGTTGATAATGTGACAGACATGTCAACACATGAAAGAAATTACCCAAGGCCAAGCAAGTTGGGCACAAATCACCTGTTATGGGGCTTACCTCATGGATTTTGAATAACTAAGAAATTCCAGGGATTCAAGTTCAATACTCCCTTCTTTTATTCACATTTTTGGAATAGGTATTTCTTGTCCATTTTTGAACAAGGGGATTTTATTGCTTTGTAATGGAAAAAAATTCTTGATTTTTCTCTTTTATTTTTATTTTTCTTTCTTTCTCTTTCGGAATACTTGCTCAGATTAGACATAGAGCAAGGGATTTTATTCAGGTAGGGAAGATATTATCCTTTTTCCAATTTCTCAGTATTCTAGACCATGCACATGATAGGATAGCAAGGAAAACCTTTCACTTAAGGTATTAAGACTTACTATGTAGCATCACTTTTTGAATTTGCAACAAATCATTTTAAGATGTGAAAGTGTGTTCTTGGTTCATAAAGTAGCAAGATCATTCTCAAAACTCAAAATTATTTAATGAAGCAATAATGTTCTTTGGTACAAGAGAGATTTACAATCAAAATAACAAAATCAAAATAATTTTAAAGTTGTGAAATTTAGTGCATGGTTCAAGATAACTTTTGAATTTATCTGAAGTAAACTAAAATATAATTTGCAATCTTGGCAGATAATAGATGCAAAAATAATGCTCTAATAATGCTTTGGAAATATTTTTGTAGATTTTAGATTTAATAATTTTTTTGGCTATTATTTTATAAGATATTTGAAATGCATGAAAACTTATTTACAATTATGTACATTGATGAGACTTTTGGCTTTATGCATAATATCTTTTCAGGTGCATAATATTCATGGGTTCCTTGAGATATTTTTCAGCCAAAGTAGCCAATATGTATGCACTTGATCCAAACTTAGTAGTAATGATGAATGGGACGAGCCAATTATGTTGAAATTTTCCTTTAAGATATTTTCTTTCATTAGTATCTTTTTTATTTTATTTTAAGACTATATCTCCAACTTCAAAGGATCTATTGTGAACTTTCTTTGCATATGATCTTTTAAGTTTGTCTTGGTAGGCATGAAGATGCTCTAAAGCATGGATGCACTTTTCATCTAGAAGTTCTAGCTGACTTAACCTGCCAGCATGATATTTATCTCCTACTTTGGCATCTTGAAGTAGAAAAGCTAAAGAAGGAACTTCTAAATCAAATGGAAAAACTTCTTCAGCACCATAAACCAAGAAAAAAGGTGAAGCACCCGTAGGAGTACGAACACTAGTTTGATAAGCCCACAAGGCAGGATATAATTGTATATGCCAATCACGACCTATTTTATTAACCAATATTTTTAGGATTTTGATTAATGTTTTATTAGATGCTTCAACTTGGCCATTTCCTTGTGGATAATAAGGATTAGACCATCTATGTTGGATTTTATATTTTTGACATAATTTCTTAATATATTTATTTTTAAAACATGTACCATTGTCAGAGATGAGATTATATGGAATTCCAAATATGCAAATAATTTGATTGAAAATAAATTTATAAACTTGAACTCCTATGCAAGAAGCTAAAGGTATAGCTTCTACCCACTTTGTAAAATATTATGTTGTTGTTATTATGAATTTATGACCATCAGAAGAAATAGGATTAATTTTACCAATAATGTCTAAACCCCATTTAGAAAATGGCCAAGGAGATGCTATGGCTTGGAGTTCCTGAGCAGAACAAGGTCAGCATGTCTTTGAAAATTGTCACAATGACACACATAATCATTGGCATCATTTTCCATGGAAGGCCAAAAATACCCCATTCTAAGGAGCTTGTTAGAAATGGCACTTCCACTAAAGTGTCCTCCACAGGATCCATCATGGGCTTCCATTAAGGCTTTATTAAACTCTTCTAGGTTAAGAAATCTTAACAGGATACCCTCAAAATATATTCTATATAAGGTATTACCAATAATTACAAAGTGAACAACTCGCTTAAATAATAACCTATGTTGTTTTCTATCTAATCCTTCAGGGAAGGTCCCATTCTGAAGAAAATTAAATATATCTATATACCAAGGCTCTAGGGTAATTTCATTAATCAAAAATATATATAATGGCTCTAAGAAAGATTTAGAGGAAGCAGATTCTTGGATTTTGTGAATAATGATAGTAGCATACTCATCATCCAACTCCAAAGATAACAAAGAAGCAATTGTAGCCATGGCATCGACAACGTAATTGCTAGTTCTAGGAATAGCTTCTAAAGTTACTTTCTCAAATAATGATATAATTTTAAGCACATATTCTTTATAAGGGTGAAGTTTCTCATATCATGTTTGATAAACTTCATTGATTTGATTTATCATGATTTGAGAATTTCCAAAAACTAATAAAACTTTAATTTTTAAAGATAAAGTAGCTCATAATCCAAGGATTAGAGCCTCATATTATGCAGTATTATTAGCACAAGCAAATTGTAATTTACAAGATAAAGGTATAAGGTGATTTTGAGGAGATATTAATATAATACCTACACCTACACCACTCATACATCTAGCTCCATCAAAAAACAATGTCCAAGTTTCAAAATGATCTTCTTCTAAATTAAGACACTCATTAGAAAATTCAATGTTCATAGGATGAGTAGACTCTAAAGGTGCAATAGCTAACTGATCAAATATAAATTGGCCTTTTATGGATTTTTGGCCAATAAATATAAGTTCAAACTCATTAAGAGAAAGAACCCACTTAGTTATACATCTAGATAAATAAGGTCTACTCATCAAGTACCTTAATGGATCAGACTTAGCAATAACATATATTTTCTGAATTAGCATATAATGATGCAACTTTTGCATAGAAAACACAACTATTAGACAAAGTTTTTCTAATTGAGTATATCGGTTTTCATAACTTATTAAAGTTTTGCTTATATAATATGTATGTTATTCTTTCTTTTCATCATCAATTTGAGCTAACATAGCTCCAAGAGCAAGTTCCAAAGCAGAAATATATAGAATGAAAGGACAATCTTGTCTAGGTGAAGCAAGCACTAGAGGGTCGAGGAGATATTGTTTAATACTATCAAAATCTTCTTGAAATTCCTTATCCCATTGAAAGGAAATGTTTTTCTTGAGAAATTTAATAAAAGTTTATGTTCTATCTGCCAATTTATCAATGAAGCAATGAATAGCTTCTAATTTTCCTTGTATCCAAAATCCTTGGGCCAACTTGCAATGGGATTTTCATTACTCCACATGTTTCTTGAGTTTCATTATTAAATGCTTTAATAATCATTTCAGTATTTTTCATATTTTCTTTTTTAAATCCAAATTTTTAAAAGAAATCATATGTGCATATATTTAATGATGATCCATTATCAATTAGGACTATTTTTACTCCTACATCTCCAATTAATGTTGTAATGTATAAAGTATTATCTCCATACAAAATTTGAGGAGGAATATCTTTATCACGAAAATCTATGAAATTTGTTTCATCCAAAGTTACAACATTTACTATAGCATTAGGTTTAATATCTGCAGGTACCATCATCTTACTTAGAGTTCTCATCAGTTCTTCTCTATGTATGAAAAAATTTCTTAAGATATCCAAAAGAGAAATTCTAGCTGTAATGGTATCTAATTGTTCATTAATATCATATGGAGATCTTTTTTGTGAACTTAGTACATTATTTTCTTTAGTAGGAGCTTTTAATACAAATGGAGTTGTTTACTCATTTTGACTTTGATCTTGAGAATTTTTATTTTTTCCTTGTTTTCTTGTAATAGCTCTGATGGTACCTACAATGTTACTATGTTGAGGATCACCAAAATAGGGTCTAGCATTTTTTGCTTACTCATTTAAAATCCATTATTGAGATGATGGTCTAGTGGTTACTCTTCTTGAAAATGGTTCTTCTGGAACTGAAAAGTCTGTAATAGGAGTGACTTGATATGATTCATACTTAGAACTATTTGAGGTAATTTCTAATTCACTCCATGTTTCACTTTATGTGTCACTTTCTAAATATGTACTTTGGCAGTTATTTAGAGGTATAATAGTGACTAGAGATTTAGTAGTTACACATGTTTTTTGTAAATCTTGATGTGGTATAAAATTACTAATAGTTCCTACATATCGATTTGGATGAGGAACATTGTAATGTTCTACTTGATTTAAAACTTCTTTACCATTCTTTGGTAAAGGGTGTTGAAAAATATCCAAATTTTGATTTGCATTTTGATTTTGAAGTTTCTGTATATTATTTTGAGCATTTCTTGGAGGGAAATTTTCTACTTCCATTTTTCATTGTCAATTAAATCTTGTATCATGTTTTTCAATATTTTACATGAGTTTGTTGAATGACCATCAACTCTAAATGTAGTTACGGTTTTATCAAGTTGTCTTATTTTAGGCAACCATATTAAGACTTGTTCTAATAGTTGAGGTAAAATCATAGTTAAGGGCTAATTTAATCTTGTAAATTCTCTTGGTGGTTTATCAGGAACCTTTAAGACAAAATTCTTCACAACTTCAGTAAGGTTAACATTTGAGTTATTTCTAGTGTTAGTAACTCCATCACCCACTACTTATTTATTCTTATATTGATTCTTAGAAGTTTTTTCTTCATCGTTCTTCTTAAATTGACCTCTTCTAATGAGGGTATATTCTACCCTCCTTGCTAAATGGATGTCTTTATCAAAGGATGTTACTGTAGTAGTAGAAAGTTCATAAGACAATTGTTCTTGCAAATTTCCTATGAATATGTCCAACATTTCATGATGAGGTAATGCAAAGTGTAATTTACCCAAAAGTTGTCTCCACTTAGCCAAGAATTCAGAAAAACTTTCATCTTTTCCTTGTTTCAAGTTGTATAAATCTTTAATATTCACATGCCTCTCTATGTAGGCACCAAATTGATGGACAAACATTTATGCTATCTCTTCAAAGTTCCTTAGAGAATTAGTGGGTAACTAATAATACCACTCTAGAGCCATGCCTCCCAGACTCTTATTAGGGAACATCTTCAGTAACAACAAGTCATCATGAGAAACATCATGACATGTTGTCCTAAACATGCGAAGATGCTCAATAGGATCTTCAATTCCTTTATATATCGGGAGGACAGGAATAGGTAAATGTTTAGGGTAATGTTGAGCTACCACAATAGGATCTAAATGTTGACTACATATCTCTCGATAACTGTATGAGGTATGGTAGGGATCCATCTAGTCTAGACGATAAGCTAACGGTTTAACCATTGCATCAAGTCCCTTTTGTTGTCCACCAAACTGATTTTATTGCACATATTATTGTGTCTTTAATAAGTTTATGTTGTTGTGTAAGTATTTCCAACTAAAACACTATTGTGTAAAGTCTTTGTGGGAAAAAAATTATGGAGTTGATATGAAATCTTGTTTTGTTGGATTTTATGTTGAGGATTGCTATTTTGTACTTGTTTAGATTTTTGTTGATTTGAAATTATTTTATTAAGATATTGAGTGAACATGGATGTAAATGGTTGTTTTTGTTGTTTAGGATTTTTTTTGGGTTGCTAGCAACAATCTTGGATGATTGTGTCATTGGTTTTTGAGCATTTTGATTTAAAGGTATTATGTTTTGATTAGATGGTCCTGCTTGATCATTATCTTGGTCTATTGATTTCATGTATGATAATGGATTTGTATGTATTCAAAAATTAGATGCTAAGGCTGCTTCCATATCACCTTCTCTTGAATATTCAATTTGTACTGCTTGATTAAACTCTTCTATGTGTTTTTTTATAAATTGGGTAAATTTTCTAAGAGACTCAAATTTAACATTTCCTTTTTCATCTAATGTAGGTTCATCAGGATCTTCTATTTTGTCTTCTCCATTATCACCTTCATCTTCTGAAGGTACATAATATTCAATAATTTATCTATCCTCAATGTTTTATTGGTCTTGTTCTCTCATATTATCATTGTCTACTTGTTTACCACTTCTAAATATAGGCATTTTGTTTTTAGAATATTTTCTCTTGCAGATATATATTATATATGTGCTAAAATTTTGGAGTATATATGTTATATATATACCTAAATAAATAAACTAAACTAATATGATTGTTTTTGAATTTTTGAGTTTTATATTGCAAAAAACAAAGCAAACACAACTATAAAATTATAGATAGTATACCTTAATTTTATTGGAAAAGCCTATAGATATCATTAACAAGTTCAAGTTGATCTGGTGAAATGTAGTGTTCTTCTACAAACTGGAAGTTGGATTTTAATAATTTTATGAAATGTTCTATAGTTATGCAATAAAATTCAAAATTGGACACATGAAAGCATAATTCATGATAGTAATATTGATAAGGCACAGCTTTAGAAACTTTGTTAAATCTTCTCTTATCGTTTAAGACAATCTCTTAATTTTCCACTCGTGATAGAAATTGATGTACTGCTATTGCATTATCAAGATAATCTTCAAAAGAATAAAGACTTGGAGAAATTATAGCTCTCTTATCAGCTAACCACCTATCACAGGCTCTTTGGAGGTCAAAGGAAAAAGGTGCACTATCTGGATCCAGGATTCTAGACAAGTGAAACCTTATGATTTTCTTAAGTTCAGGTTCTTTAGCTCTTATAATCTCCAACCTTCTCCAAATCTCAGGGTATGGCACACTACCTAAATAAGAAAATTATTGGTTTGCTAGTACTTCAGTAACATTAATTCGAATGGCTCTCCTTATGTTGTAATCTACCATCTATGAAATTCACTAAAATGTGTAAATATAACTAATAATTTTGTTTATTTTTTTGTTTTTTTGTTTTGTTTTATAAATCAGAAATATACCTAATGTTTTCACGTTGGGTTCACCAAATAATGTAGCCCAAAAATTCTCGCACTCCTTTCCTCAAGGCTGATGGATCCGTGCCTCAGAGGGGAATGGGAGAATGGATGGTCTACACCTCAGAAGAGAGGTACTTGATCGTACCTTCTTATGGTGATTTTTTGATGAATTGGGTGGGTTCACCAGGAAACATTTTATGGCAGTTTTTGAGCCTAGGTTTTGGGATTTGTTTTGATGTGTTCCTTTTATCAAATCACGCATACACCTAGTTTGGCCAATATGCAACTACGCTAATCTATATGCAATTTTGATTTATATGTAAGCAACAAAAAGTAGAAAAAAAAATCTAAATAGGCAATGCAGTGCTTAAAAAGTGATTTAAAACACTTACTTGTATCCAAAAGTCTGAAGAAGATTCTGATTTTTGATGCAGGCAATATCGGGCAAAATCCAGCAATATCGGGTGACCCGATTATGCGAAAAACCAACCGATCTTGACTAAAAGCTGTAGTTTTATAATTGGATGCAGAAAACAACAATTTCACAGAGAAACATGCATTTGAATGGACTGAATTACAATGAGCAATGATCTTAAGATAATAATGGAAGGATGTTCATATGTATATCTATGCTAAATGCTTGAATATTTATGATATCATGAAGGAATATGCCTATTAAATCCAAAATAATAATAGTAATGAATTGAAATTGATATAATGGATATGAAATATAATTCTAAACGAGAGGAATGGAGAAAGAAGATGCAAAATCTGAGGTCTGGATGCCCCCAGTTGGCTAAATTGTAGCAATGCATGTTGCAGGTAAAATCGAGCGCTTTTGTTCAAAATCGGGCAGAACGATATCGCGATCGGGTGATCCGATATCGCTTAAATCCGACCGATGCACAATATGAACCTACAAAAACATAGTGAAAAGGCAAAAGTATGGCATGAAAGTATGTGGGAGTTCTAGGGGGAATCCGAGGTGAGGAGCCTGGATTAAAAAGAAGGGAGTCAGGTGAGCTATTGGGCCAGAAATGGAAGAGGTTGCAACTTCTTCTAATCCGGTCAAAATCGGGTGAACCGATCCCGCAACTATCATGCAGTTGCCCAAATAGAGACAAGGAGTTACAACTTATTTTTTCGCCTTGCTAAAGCAGGTATTTTTCAGTTTTGGACGAAATCGGGTGACCCGATTTCATGCAAAATATTTTGATTTTGCATGAAACCGTGCGATTTCACGCAGAGGTTAAAAATAAACTTTGTAACGGGCACAAAAATCGAGGTAACAAATTAGGGGTGACAAATTTTATTTTTCAAAATATTTTTACCTTAGTTTTAATTAATGTGAGTCATTTTTAGGGTGCTACATTTTGCCCCCTCTTTAGCGTATTTTTGAAAAAAATGCGTTAAAGATAAGATGGCACGCTTTACGAGAAAGCAAAAATTTTATTGCAAATTTGTTGATGGTTTCAAGTTTTGTTGTTAAACTATTTTAGATATGATGCCCCCTTTGAGTTTTTGTACCAATTCCAAGTTTGGTAAAAAAACTTGAAATTTGCATCTTTTATTAGAGTGAATGTTAATAAAATCAAAAAATTAAGGTAAAACCCTAATTCATTTTAACTATGTAGTTACTCTATTTTTAGCTCTGGAGAGAAGAAGATGGTGGAGGTTCCTCACCGAGCAGATCTGGTGCATAGAAGGACTGGCCAGATATGGGTAAGGATATTTTAACTTATTTTTAACTTGTAATTTGTGATTTTGATGTTTAATTTAAGTTAATTTTGGATTTCTAGGGCACGACTATCGTGTTTTCATTGCATCAGCAAAATTGGGTCGATTTTTGTGATATCAGCTCAATTTCAGCAATATCGATCAAAAATTTGACCGATATCGGGGAAATGAACCGATATCACAGAATATCACCCGATATCGAACAAAATATGCCCGATATCATGGAAAACATGTTGATATCGGATAAAATGTTCGATATCATGAAAAACATGTCGATATCGAATAAAATGTTTGATATCATGAAAAGCTAACCGATTTTAGATGACACTTTTGATTATTAAGTTATTAATTGAATTTTTTATTTTTTGTTTGTTGTTTAATAGAAAAAGGAGTTGAAGAATAGGGAATGGTGGTACGGGGTATTCCAGGATGACCTGAATGCCCTAACAATAGCAGATAGGGATATCTTATCCACTATGGGATTACGGCACGTGGTGGAGTTGCCACAGGTGCCTGTTGATATGCGGCTACTGACCGCATTGGTTGAGCGATGGTACCCAGGCTCTTCTTGCTTTCGGTTACCAATAGGGGAGATGACTCCCACACTAGAGGACATCTAGAGGATCCTTAGAGTACCCATCAGAGGGATGTTTGTTGTCACATCTAGCAACCAGAGCTAGGCACTTCAAATACTATGCGATGATCCCAACTTTCCTTTGGCTAGTGGGGGTATTGGGGTTGAGCTTTTGAGTCAGAGACCAAGGGTTTCTTGACTCACTATTGTACTTAGTGGGATTGTTGGTGGCTTGCTTCTAAGCCACTTTAGTGATCGTCTTCTACCATGGACTCTAGAAGAGGTCATCATCGATATGAGAGATCAAAATATTATCTTTGCTTGGGGGCCTTTCATGCTATATCATTTGTATAGGACCCTCTTCAAGGTCGTATACAAGGGCACTACGACATTGCCCCTCACTTATTTCCTATAGGTTTGGGCATGGGAGCATATTGCTATCCAGAGGCTAGTAGGATTACCTTTGATAGGATTGGCCATAGAGAGGCCTAGGGCTTTTTATTGGTGTCCGTATAGAGCTCCTAGGAGTCAAATATCAGTAGACATAGTGAGGAGACTCTTGGATGACTTGATGATAGATAGCATCACATGGAGGCCATACAGAGGTCATCCCAATTGGCCAGAGGATGGATATCAGTTGGCTCATAAGAGGTGAGTGATTTGGCTAAGGATGGATTAGGGTGACGTGGAGCTACATCATATCGACCGAGTTCTACACTAGTTTGGGCTATCATAGGATATTCCTAGGATTAGGGATGTCTACTTCTCTAGGTCAACTCAGGATACAACCATAGTTAGTGGTGCTCCTAATATGGCATAATTCATGGACCCATATGCTAATGATGAGGTGATTGCTATAGCTATTGGGGATGACATTGGAGTGACTGATGGCTACCAAGTTTGGTATACCTAGATTCATCCAATGAGGATTACTAGGTCAAGGACTATAGTACAATAAGCCTATGACCAGATGCAATAACATCAACCAGTAGCTCAATAGCAACATAGAGGAGACAGGGTCAAGTTCCTTTCAAGAGAGAAGGACCTCACACTAGAGGTGGTCACCCGACATAGAGGAGGTGAGACCGAGAGGAGAGGAGGGCATCATCCCCATAGGAGGGAGGAGCATCTCCTCAGTAGGAGGTGAGACCTGAATTACCTAGGAAGGGCAAGGGGTTATGGAGGAGGGAGAGAGCAGTGAGATGGTTGCTCTACGAGCTAAGATTACCAGGTTGAGGGAGGAGACTACCTCTCAAAAGACCAAGATTGAGACTCTAGAGGTTGAGCTAGCACAGGCTCGAGCATAGGTTGGACAGGGAGGTGGAGCTCAGGAGGTTGTGGTTCTTACTCCTACATCTTCACAGGTGACTCACTCTAGGAGGAGTGGGTCAGGGGCTGAGCTAGTACGGTCTATACGACAGACCACATTCTATCAGAATTTATATTTTATGGTTGTACCAGCTAACCAGAGATAGGAGATGCCTATAGATATTGTAGGTCCTATTCAGATAGGCTCATCATATCGATCTACTTCTAGGGTGACCTCCTCTAGGATAGCTATAGTGGGAGGGCCATTTCGATCGCCACCGCCACCACCTAGTAGAGATGATGATGTTGCGAGCTCTAGAGGCTCGAGAGGGGTCTAGGGATGACCTAGTTGACTCTTTTTGCATTTTTGATGACTGAGTATGTCGATGATAGATATTGTGGCATATCAGTCGACCTTATATTGTATATATACTTTTTGATGATATATATATGGATATTTTATTTTTATGTGACTTCATGTATTTTGTTTGATTAATTTGCATTTTAATTTTGTTTGGAATTTTTGGATGATCATGTTTGATTATGGAATTGATGGATATTTTAATCATGCTTAAATAGAAATAAAAATGGTTTGATTTTTGAAAAAAATGTGTTTTTGTTTGAAAATGTGTGTTTGTATGGTGATAGATTTTGATAGATTTAGCAATAGACCTCGAAGGATGTTATGTTGTTATATGACTATTTGGTGGAGTTCAAAGCTCGCTAAGTCATGAAGCTAATCCTGTTTGTGAGGAAGATTTTGATATTGCTAAATAAAATGGTCGTGTGCTTAAGAATAATCTTAAGGCTTTTATGATGAAATGAAATGTTTGATGTTGTTTTGGAACAATGTGTTTAATAAGTGTTTGTGAAAATATATTGGTTTAAGCATGAAAAATTTGAAGGATGATTTGCGCTAGGCATAAAATTCCTAAGTGTGAAATTTGGAAATAAATAGTTACTTAGGAATTATACCATCATCGCAAAAATCAAGATGAAGTGCAAGATGATATGAATTTTGTTTGTTCTTTTAAAATGTGAAATTAAAATCATTATGTCACATGTTCAAAATATTTTATAATTTTATGAAAATATATGGAATAACTTTTGGGCATGAAAAATTAGAAATATGACTTGCGCTAGGCATAAAATTCCTAAGTGTGAAATTTGGAAAGAAATAGTTACTTAGGAACTATACCATCATCGTGAGAATCAAAATGAAATGCATGATGAAATATTTTTAATTTTGCAATATTATTATTGGTAAATTATTGTGCTATGATGATAAAATAAATTTGTATAAATTAATGTTAGGGATTGATATTAAATATCTAACAAAAATCCCAAAGAAATATTTTAACTTATTCCAAAGACAAATTCAAATTTATCTAGAACCAGTGTGTGAGAAGTGGATTCATTATCCATTTTGATTGTCATAATGATGCAAAATCTCTCAAGTGACAAATGTGTGTGCTTTGTAAAGTTAATTCACCAATTTTAAGTAAGATAATGATAAAGCAAACTTGAATGAACCAATGTGTGTGCAAGTGAGGTGTTCATTAACCATGATTTTGTGCATGCATTGGTACTGAACTACTATGTAAATCAAATTACCAAAAGCTAGCTAATCCATAAGCGGACATTGGTCTGTACAAAATAAGGTCGCTAATGTGACAGACATATCGCCACGTGAAAGGAATTACCCAAGGCCAAGCAAGTTGGGCACAAATCACCTGTTATGGGGCTTACCTCATGGCTTTCGAATAACTGAGAAATTCTAGGGATTCAAGTTCAATACTCCCTTCTTTTCTTCAAATTTTTGGAATAGGGATTTCTTGTCCATTTCTGAACAAGGGGATTTTATTGCTTTGTAATGGAACATTTTTCTTGATTTTTCTCTTTTCTTTTCTTTTTTTTTCTTTCTTTTCTTTTTTTCTCTTTTTTTTTTTTTTTTTTTCGGGATACTTGCTCAGATTAGACGTAGAGCAAGGGATTTTATTCAGGTAGGGAGGAGCTTGTCCTTTTGCCAATTTCTCAGTATTCTAGACCATGCACATGATAGGATAGCAAGGAAAATTTTTCACTTAAGGTATTAAGACTTACTATGTAGCATCACTTTTTGAATTTGCAACAAATCATTTTAAGATGTGAAAGTGTGTTCTTGGTTCATAAAGTAGCAAGATCATTCTCAAAACTCAAAATTATTTAATGAAGTAATAGTGTTCTTTGGTACAAGAGAGATTTATAATCAAAATAACAAAATCAAAATAATTAAATATGTGAAATTTAGTGCATGGTTCAAGATAACTTTTGAATTTATCTGAAGTAAACTAAAATATAACTTGCAATCTTGGCAGATAATAGATGCAGAAATAATGCTCTAATAATGCTTTGGAAATATTTTTGTAGATTTTCAGATTTTGTAATTTTTTTGGTTTTTTTTTTGATAAGATATTTGAAATGCATGAAAATTTATTTACAATTATGTACATTGATGAGACTTTTGGCTTTATGCATAATATCTTTTTAGGTGCATAATATTCATGGGTTCCTTGAGATATTTTCCATCCAAAGTAGCCAATATGTATGCACCTGATCCAAACTTAGTAGTAATGATGAATGGTCCGAGCCAATTAGGTTGAAATTTTCCTTTAAGATATTTTCTTGCATTAGTATTTTTTTTATTTTCTTTTAAGACTAAATCTCCAACTTCAAAGGATCTATTGTGAACTTTCTTTGCATATGATCTTTTAAGTTTGTCTTGGTAGGCATGAAGATGCTCTAAAGCATGGATGCACTTTTCATCTAGAAGTTCCAGCTGACTTAACCTGCCAGTGTGATATTCATCTCCTACTTCGGCATCTTGAAGTAGAAGAGCTAAATAAGGAACTTCTAACTCAAATGGAAAAACTGCTTCGGCACCATAAACCAAGACAAAAGGTGAAGCACCTATAGGGGTACGAACACTAGTTCGATAAGCCCACAAGGTAGGATATAATTGTATATGCCAGTCACGACCTATTTTATTAACCAATATTTTTAGGATTTTGATTAATGTTTTATTAGATGCTTCAGCTTGGCCATTTCCTTGTGGATAATAAGGAGTAGACCATCTATGTTGGATTTTATATTTTTGACATAATTTCTTAATATCTTTATTTTTAAAACATGTACCATTGTCAGAGATGAGATTAGATGGAATTCCAAATCTGCAAATAATTTGATTGAAAATAAATTTAGAAACTTGAACTCCTATGCAAGAAGCTAAAGGTATAGCTTCTACCCACTTTGTAAAATATTTTATTGTTGTTATTATGAATTTATGACCATCAGAAGAAATAGGATTAATTTTACCAATAATGTCTAAACCCCATTTAGAAAAGGGCCAAGGAGAGGCTATGGCTTGGAGTTCCTGAGCAGGAGCATGAACAAGGTCAGCATGTCTTTGACACTTGTCACAATGATGCACATAATCATTGGCATCCTTTTCCATGGAAGGCCAAAAATACCCCATTCTAAGGAGCTTTTTAGCAATGGCACTTCCACTAAAGTGTCCTCCATAGGATCCATCATGGGCTTCACTTAAGGCTTTCTTAGACTCTTCTAGGTTAAGACATCTTAACAGGATACCCTCAAAAGATCTTCTATATAAGGTATTACCAACAATTACGAAGCGAACAACTCGCTTACGTAATAACCTACGTTGGTTTCTATCTAGTCCTTCAGGGAAGGTCCCATTCTAAAGAAAATTAAAGATATCTACATACCAAGGCTCTGGGGTAACTTCATTAATAAAAAATACATCTAATGGTTCTAAGCATGACTTAGAAGAAGTAGGTTCTTGGAGTTTGTAAATAATGATAGTAGCATACTCATCATCCAACTCCAAAGGCAACAAAGAAGCAACCACAACCATAGCATCGATAACGTGGTTGCTAGTTCTAGGAATAGCTTCTAAAGTTACTTTCTCAAATAATGATATAAGTTTAAGCACATATTCTTTATAAGGGCAAAGTTTCTCATCTCATGTTTGATAAAATTCATTGATTTGATTTATCATGAGCTGAGAATCTCCAAAAACTAATAAAACTTTAATTTTTAAAGCTAAAGCAGCTCGTAATCCAAGGATTAGAGCCTCATATTCTACAGTATTATTAGTACAAGCAAACTGTAATTTAAAAGATAAAGGTATAAGGTGCTTTTGAGGAGATATTAATATAATACCTACACCTGCACCACTCATACATCTAGCTCCATAAAAAAACAATGTCCAAGTTTCAAAATGATCTTCTTCTAAATTAAGACACTCATCAGGAAATTCAATGTTCATAGGATGAGTAGACTCTAAAGGCGCAACAGCTAACTGATCAGCTATAACTTGGCCTTTTATGGATTTTTGGCCGATAAATATGAGTTCAAACTCGCTAAGAGCAAGAACCCACTTAGTTGTGCGTCCAGATAAATAAGGTCTACTCATCAAGTACCTTAATGGATCAGACTTAGCAATAACATATGTTTTCTGACTTAGCATATAATGATGCAACTTTTGCGTAGAAAACACAACTGTTAGACAAAGATTTTCTAATGGAGTATATCGGGTTTCATAACTTATTAAAGTTTTTCTTATATAATATGTAGCTCGTTCTTTCTTTTCATCATCAATTTGAGCTAACATAGCTCCAAGTGCAAGTTCCAAAGCAGAAATATATAGAATGAAAGGACAATCCGGTCTAGGCGGAACAAGCACTGGAGGGTTGAGAAGATATTGTTTAATACTATCAAAAGCTTCTTGATATTCCTTATCCCATTGAAAGGAAATGTTTTTCTTGAGCAATTTAAGAAAAGGTTCTGTTCTATCTGCCAATTTATCAATGAAGCGACGAATAGCTTGTAATTTTCCTTGTAAGCTTCTTAATTTTGATATGTTTTTAGGAGGTGGCATATCATGAATAGCCTTAATTTTTAGAGGATCTATTTCTATGCCTCGCATAGAAACAATGACTCCTAATAATTTTCTAGATTTTACTCCAAATACACACTTGTCTGGATTTAAACGTATCAAATATTCTCTTAATCTATCAAACACTTTTCTTAAATCATTAATGTGATCATCTTCTTTTACTGAATGAGCTATAATATCATCCACATAATCATGCAAAATATCATACATCATATCATGAAAAATATATGTCATAGCTCTCTGATAAGTTGCACCTGCATTCTTTAATCCAAAGGGCATTACTTTCCAACAGAATGTTCCCCAAGGAGTAATAAAGGTTATTTTAGCTTGGTCTTCAGGAGCTATTCTAATTTGGTTGTATCCTAAAAAACCATCCATAAGGGACAACATCCCACTCCCAACTGTAAAATCTATGATTTGATCCATATTAGGGAGAGGAAAGTCATCTTTAGGGCATGCAACATTAATATCTCTAAAATTCATGCAAACCCTAATCTTAGTAGCTTCTTTCTTAGTTACTGGAACAACATTCGATATCCACTCAACATAGTCAATAGCTTGTATAAAAGTTACATTCAAAAACTTTTCTAACTCACTTTTAACTAGTAGTGCTACTTTAGGATGCATTTTTCTAAGTTTTTGCTTTACAGGTTTAGCATCAAGGTGCACTACTAAATGGTGCATAACTACAGAAGGATCTAGACCTAGCATATCTGCGTACGTCCAAGCAAAGACATCAGAATATTCTATGAGGAATTCAATATATAGATTTTGTTTTTCTTTACTTAACTCTGATCCAATCTTGACCATGCGAGGGTTCTCCTCTATCCCAATATTGATTTTTAAAATATTTTCTACAACAATATTTAAATCTCTTTCAAAGTTGGGTGGTGTGGGTGACACACCCATTTCTTGTAATTCTTCTAATGTGCATTTAGCTAACTCTTCTTGAGGAGTAGTAGCTTCTATATGAGCTATACATGGCATTGATCCATCAAAGAAGAACTTATTTCTTAAAACTTGATCAAGAGATATATCATGACAGATATCACCTTCTAAACATTCATCCATAGAAGCAATCATTTTTGGGTAAACCATAGTCAACATATTACAAGTATGTACCTTTTTAAGAAGCTCTTTTTGTTCTATATATTCTTGATATGTTATAAGATGATCATCATCTTCATATGGGAATGGTTCTATTTTTGTAGGAATATAACCAAGACCACATCGGATCGGCCATTCTTCGACTTCCAAAGGTTCTTTTATACCATTTTCATGAGGTCCTAATCCTTTACCTCTATATCCCATATTACACATCATTGGTTTTGATTTTATATATCCATTAGAAAAATAACACTTAGCAAATCCATCCTGATCAATTGTAAATTTTACAATTGAAATTTTACCCCAATCATATCCTGCATATACAAAGGCACAACTCCCAATATGACAAATGCTTCCCTTCTTTGGCAAGCCTAATGTTCGGGGAGATGGTGGTAACTTAGATAGCACCAAGGAATCTTGGGTAGCAAAATTAACTTCTTCTATAGTTGCAAGCACTAAAGATAAATCTGGTAGTACTTCATCCGAAATGGCATATGAAGTAGATGGACTATCCTCCTTAACTGGTTCTTTAGATGTTGTAAATTTAAATGTTGTAGACTCAGGAGGTGAATCTGCTATTATAGATTTAGGAAATGGATTAGATATAGGCTCAGAAGGTGATGATGATAATGATTGAGAATTTGTTGATGTTGATGTTTTAGAATGTGTTTTTAATGATATTGATTTAGAAGGTGATGATGATTTAAATTTAGAAGGTTTTGATGATGAGGGTGTACTAGGATGAACAATAGACATAGCAGGATAGAATGGAACTCCTATAGGTTCCATCGTAGCACACATGTCAAATGGCCTAGGGTCACCATGAATGGTGACTAATTGATTTTTAAACTCAAATTTAACACATTGATGTAATGTGGAAGGTACTGCTCTCATTGCATTGATCCAAGGTCGACCTAGAAGAATGTTGTACGATGCAAAACAAGGTACAACAAACACAGTCGTATCCAAAATCCTTGGGCCAACTTGCAATGGGATTTTCATTACTCCACATGTTTCTTGAGTTTCATCATTAAATGCTTTAATAATCATTTCAGTATTTTTCATATCTTCTTTTTTAAATCCAAATATTTGAAAGAAATCATATGTGCATATATTTAATGATGATCCATTATCAATTAGGACTCTTTTAACTCCTACATCTCCAATCAATGTTGTAATGTATAAAGGATTATCTCCATACAAACTTTGAGGAGGAATATCTTTATCATGAAAATCTATGAAATTTGTTTCATCCAAAGTTACAACATTTACTACAACATTAGGTTCAATATCTTCAGGTACCATCATCTTACTTAAAGTTCTCATCAATTCTTCTCTATGTATGGAAGAAGTTCTTAAGAGATCCAAAAGAGAAATTCTAGCTGTGATGGTAGCTAATTGTTCATTAATATCATATGGAGATCTTTGTTGTGAACTTAGTACATTATTTGCTTTAGTAGGAGCTTTTAATACAAATGGAGTTGTTTTCTCATTTTGACTTTGATCTTGAGAATTTTGATTTTGTGCTTGTTGTCTTGTAACAACTCCGATGGTACCTACAATGTTACTATGTCGAGGATCACCAAAATAGGGTCTAGCATTTTCTGCTTGCTCATTTGAAAGCCATTGTTGAGATGATGGTCTAGTAGTTACTCTTCTTGGAAATGGTTCTTCTGGAACTGATAAGTCTGTAATAGGAGTGACTTGATCTGATTCATACTCAGAACTATTTGAGGTAATTTCTAATTCACTCCCTGTTTCACTTTCTGTGTCACTTTCTAAAGATGTACTTTGGCAATTCTTTAGAGGTCTAATAGTGACTAGAGATTCAGTAGTTACACATGTTTTTTGCAAATCTTGATGTGGTAGAAAACTGCTAATAGTTCCTACATATCGAGTTGGATGAGGAACATTGTGATGTTCTACTTGATTTACAACTTCTTTACCATGCTTTGGTAAAGGGTGTTGAAAAATATCCAAATTTTGATTTGCATTTTGATTTTGAGGTTTTTGTGTATTATTTTGAGCATTTCTTGGAGGGAAATTTTCTACTTCCATTTTTTCATTGTCAATTAAATCTTGTATCATGTGTTTCAATATTTTACATGAGTTTGTTGAATGACCATCAACTCTATGGAAGTTACAATGTAAATCAGCTCTAAATCCAGCTACGGTTGTATCAGGTTGTCTTATTTTAGGCAACCGTATTAAGCCTTGTTCCAATAGTTGAGGTAAAATCATAGTTAAGGGCTGATTTAATCTTGTAAATTCTCTTGGTGGTTTATCAGGAACCTTTAATACAAACTTCTTCACAACTTCAACAAGGTTAACATTTGAGTTATTTCTACTATCAATAACTCCATCACCCACTACTTGTTTATTCTTATATTGATTCTTAGAAGTTTTGTCTTCATCCTTCTTCTTAAATTGACCTCTTCTAATGAGGGCATCTTCTACCCTCCTTGCTAAATCGATGGCTTGATCAAAGGATGTTACTATAGTAGTAGAAAGTTCATAAGATAATTGTTCTTGCAAATTTCCTATGAATATGTCCAACATTTCATGATGAGGTAATGCAAAGTGTAATTTACCCAAAATTTATCTCCACTTAGCCAAGAATTCAGCAAAAATTTCATCTTTTCCTTGTTTCAAGTTGTATAAATCTTTAATAGTCACATGCCTCTCTATGTAGGCACCAAATTGATGGACAAACATTTATGTTGTCTCCTCAAAATTCCTTAGAGAATTAGTGGGTAACTGATAATACCACTCTAGAGCCATACCTCCCAGAATCTTAGGGAACATCTTTAGTAACAACAAGTCATCATGAGAAACATCATGACATGTTATCCTAAACATGCGAAGATGCTCAATAGGATCTTTAGTTCCTTTATATATCGGGAGGACAGGCATAGGGAAATGTTTAGGGTAAGGTTGAGCTACCACAATAGGATCTAAAGGTTGACTACACATCTCTCGATAACTATATGAGGGATGGTAGGGATCCATCTGGTCTAGACGAGAAGCTAACTATTTAACCATGGCTTCAAGTCCTTGTTGTTGTCCACCAAACTGATTTTGTTGCACCATATTATTATGTCTTTGATAAGTTGATGTTGTTGTGTAAGGATTTCCAACTGAAACACTATTGTGTAAAGTCTGTGTGGGAACAATATTATGGAGTTGATATGAAATCTTGTTTTGTTGGATTTTCTGTTGATGATTGGTATTTTGCACTTGTTTAGATTTTTGTTGATTTGACATTTGTTGATTAAGATCTTGAGTGAACATGGATGTGAATGGTTGTTTTTATTGTTTAGGATTTATTTTTGGGTTGCTAGCAACAATCTTGGATGATTGTGCCATTGGTTTTTGAGCATTTTGATTTAAAGGTATCATGTTTTGATTAGATGGTCCTGCTTGATCATTATCTTGGTCTATTGAGTTCATGTATGATAATGGATTTGTATGTATTCGAAAAGTATATGCTAAGGCTACTTCCATATCACCTTCTCCTGAATTATCAATTTGTACTGCTTGATTAAACTCTTCTATGTGGTTTTTTATAAATTGGGTAAATTTGCTAAGAGATTCAAATTTAACATTTCCTTTTTCATCTAATGTAGGTTCATCAGGATCTTCTATTTTGTCTTCTCCATTATCACCTTCATCTTCTGAAGGTACATAATCTTCAATGAGTGCTCTATCCTCAATATTTTCTTGTTCTTGTTCTCCCATATTATCATTGTCTACTTGTTTACCACTTCTTAATATAGGCATTTTTTTTTAGAATATTTTCTCTTGCAGATATATATATTATATATGTGCTAAAAATTTTAGGGTATATATGCTATATATATACCTAACTAAATAAACTAAAATAATATGATTATTTTTGGATTTTTGAGTTTTTATATTGCAAACAACAAAGCAAACACAACTATAATATTATAGATAGTATACCCTAATTTTCTTGGAAAAGCCTATAGATATCATTAACAGGTTCAAGTTGGTCTGGTGACATGTAGTGTTCTTCTTCAAACTGGAAGTTGGATTTTAAGAATTTTATGAAATGTGCTATAGTGATGCAATCAACTTCACAATTTGACATATAAAAGTGTAATTCATGACAGTATTCTCGATAAAGCACAACTCTAGGAACTTTGTTAAATCTTCTCTTATCATCTAAGACAATCTCTTGATTTTCCACTCGTGATAGAAATTGATGTACTACTATTGCATTCTCAAGATAATCTTCAAAGGAATAAAGACTTGGAGAAATTACAGCTCTCTTATCTGCTAACCACCTATCACAGGCTCTTTGAAGGTCAAAGTAAAAAGGTGCACTATCTGGATCCAGGATTCTAGACAAGTCAAACCTTATGATTTTCTTAAGTTCAGGTTCTTTAGCTCTTATAATCTCTAACCTTCTCCAAATATTAGGGTATGGCACACTACCTAAAGAAGAAAATTCTTGGTTTGCTAGTACTGTACTAACATTAATTTGAACGACTCTCCTTATGTTGTAATCTACCATCTATGAAATTCACTAAAATGTGTAAATATAACTAATAATTTTGTTTAATTTTTTTTGTTTTTTGTTTTGTTTTATAAATTAGAAAGATGCCTAATGTTTTCACGTCGGGTTCACCAAAGAATGTAGCCCAAAAATTCTCGCACTCCTTTCCTCAAGGCTGATGGATCCATGCCTCAGAGGGGAATGGGAGAATGGATGGTCTACACCTCAGAAGAGAGGTACTTGATCGTACCTTCTTATGGTGATTTTTTGATGAATTGGGTGGGTTCACCAGGAAATATTTTATGGTAGTTTTTGAGCCTAGGTTTTGGGATTTGTTTTGATGTGTTCCTTTTATCAAATCACGCATACACCTAGTTTGGCCAATATGCAACTACGCTAATCTATATGCAATTTTGATTTATATGTAAGCAGCAAAAAGTAGAAAATAGAATCTAAATAGGCAATGCAGTGCTTAAAAAGTGATTTAAAACACTTACTTGTATCCGAAAGTCTGAAGAAGATTCTGATTTTTGATGCAAGCAATATCGGTCAAAATCAAGCAATATTGGGTGACCCGATTATGCGAAAAACCAACCGATCTTGACTAAAAGTTGTAGTTTTATAATTGGATGCAGAAAACAACAATTTCACAGAGAAACATGCATTTGAATGGACTGAATTACAATGAGCAATGATCTTAAGATAATAATGGAAGGATGTTCATATGCATATCTATGCTAAATGCTTGAATATTTATGAAATAATGAAGGAATATGCCTATTAAATCCAAAATAATAATAGTAATGAATTGAAATTGATGTAATGGATATGAAATATAATTCTAAACAAGAGGGATGGAGAAAGAAGATGCAAAATCTGAGGTCTGGATGCCCCCAATCGGCTAAATTGTAGCAATGCATGTTGTAGGTAAAATCGGGCGCTTTTGTGCAAAATCGGGCAGAATGATATCGCGATCGGGTGATCCGATATCGCTTAAATCCCATCGATGCACAATATGAACCTACAAAAACATAGTGAAAAGGCAAAAGTATGGTGTGAAAGTATGTGGGAGTTCCAGGGGGAATCCGAGGCGAGGAGCCTGGATTAAAAAGAAGGGAGTCAGGTGAGCTATTGGGCCAGAAATGGAAGAGGTTGCAACTTCTTCTAATCCGGTCAAAATCGGGTGAACCGATCCCGCAACTACCATGCAGTTGCCCAAATAGAGACAAGGAGTTACAACTTATTTTTTCACCTTGCTAAAGTAGGCATTTTTCAATTTTGGGTAAAATTGGGTGACCCGATTTCGTGCAAAATATTTCGATTTTGCACGAAATCATGCGATTTCGTGCAGAGGTTAAAAATAAACTTGTAACGGGCACAAAAATCGAGGTAACAAATTAGGGGTGACAAATTTGATTTTTCAAAATGTTTTTACCTTAGTTTTAATTAATGTGAGTCATTTTTAGGGTGCTACACAATCATAACCAAATTATAAAAATTTAACAAAAATCTTGAGATCTATATTGAATCAAAATATAAACATAATTTTTTGAATTGTTAAAAGAATCCCTATGTATGTGTGTAAGCACTTCTCCATAAGTATAAATTATTCAAAAAATCTAAAATCTCCTAGTATTATTTGCATTAAAATTAAACAAGTATTAGATCTTCTAATCTATTATAGCCCTTGATTGGCTCATTAACACAAATATCTCTTCATACAAAAATAGAAAAACATAAGAAACTTTGATGAATGTATTAAAACAAGGGAAGATATAGCTCAAAATTACATAAGAAAAGAATAATGAATTAAAGCAACCATTGACAAGTAAAATATGGTGAAACAACAAGTACACCATAATTTATGTAGGGAAAACCCTTTAGGGGAAGACAACCCAAAAAAATATTTTGTAGCCTGTGTTATTGAAATGTAATTAAGAGTACAATGTACATGATTTGAATCAAGTCTCTCCTGTAGAAAAATATGAGTGTAGACACCCAATTTTAGAATATTTTTCCAACCTTCAATTCTATCAAATTTTCTAGTTAACCCTCATTCACAAGCCTTCTAATCATCCATATTGAATCACCTACCTACCTAAATTTAAAATATTTATTACTCCAAAAGCAATAGTATCTTTGGGATATCATTTTCCATAGAAAATATTCGTATAAAAATTATTCCATTAGAACAAGCTCAAAAAAAATCAAATAAGTATATGTATGTCTATACTTATATAAAAATTAATACATTAAACTTTAAAAAGAAAGCAACACTAACAGTGTGGGTGGTGCAAATGCACTTAGGTGGCACAAATGCAGGTGATGCATTTTCACTTGCATAGTGAAAATACCATCTTTAACTATTTGACCTTGACCTACCCAAATTTTATCTCCAATGATCACCTAGCATTTGTTTTGATCATGTTTGCACCATTGATGCAAATTATCTAGCACGAGATAAACCTCAAAAATATGACCACTCTAGCACATGGATTCTCTCCACCACTCTCAGGCATGATTTCACATAATATTTTGCATCCCTTAATCCTACACCCCAAGACCTTCTATAATCTTCCAAAGGTATCGTAAACTATCCAATTTTTCCTAAAAGAAACCCTTCAAAAAAATATCAATAAATCCATGTGAAAGGGAATTGAATCGATAAATATTTAGTAGCCAAACTATGCTAAATTTTGGAAGCATTGGTTCTTTAGCATTCCACTCTCCATTACATTTATTTTCATCTTTCATTGTGCCTATTACCTCTTGCATTCTCAAGCATCTTCTAAGAGTAGTTTGGGGCATAGAAGGCAAGGCATAGGGGATTCTAAGAAATTAAATATTCTTTCTCTCCCACCAAACATTGAGGAGATATTTACCTACAAAGAAGATGTACAAATTGTTTGATTGTAATACCTCACCCTTGTTTTGCTTTTCTTAGCTATGTCATTTATCTTGCATTACTCATTTATCTTGCATTTACTAGTAGTAGAGTGTACTCTTGATTTTATTGCCTTTTATTTGCTAATGGTATCTTTGTCCTATTACCTCCTTAAATTTTACTTTTTCTAATAGCTTCTATTTTATATTTTCTTTGTTATGCATTATCCTTTCTAACATCTTTCATTGATCTTGCTACAAGTTATCTTGTTCATCCTATTGCACTTTTACATTCATTATTTAATCTATTTTAGTGAACATATTCATCTTATTTATATTACATATTAGGGTGGTCATCCTGTCATAGGTAAGCCTACATAAAATTTATTTTCTATACTCAAATAATTTTAACTATCTACTTGATTTTATTTTAGAATCATTTCCACTACTTTATTATAGGTAGGTAGTGGAAACATTGTAGGTCCATTCTCATGTTTCTTTCAACTTTTTAGAAATTTCTTAAGTGAATAGGGGTTTGACCTACTAACCCAAAAATCCTACTACTTTTTTAAAGGTCAAGCAAACACCTATACTCTCATTTTTTTCTTTTGTTGTATCTATTTTTGTAGCATGGTACATTTGCAACTA
Source organism: Wollemia nobilis (assembly GCA_028583015.1). Taxonomy (NCBI): domain Eukaryota; kingdom Viridiplantae; phylum Streptophyta; class Pinopsida; order Araucariales; family Araucariaceae; genus Wollemia; species Wollemia nobilis. The sequence goes on from JAQPPZ010002979.1 coordinate 4,106,619, forward strand.
GGCAACACATTTGTGATTTGGCGGCACATTTTTTGGGTGATGTATTTGCTTATGAGGTAAAATTGGGTAGTTTTGTTCTAAGGCCCTCTCTATATTAATATTTTGGTTTGGAATTTAGCTTCTGATTGTTGTATTCATGTTCTATTATCTAATTTTATACCAAAATTTAATAAGAGGAAACATTATGTTTAATTTCATTATCTTTAAATCCTAATTGGAAAATATAGAAATAACATATTGTATTTTTTTGAATAATCTTGTATGCTTACATCAATTTATTTTTTGCTCCTAAAAGAAATACCTCTTGATTTCCTTGTAATCATCTGAATAAAGAAGAGCACATAGTTTAGGATTGTTTGTTTGCATCACTTGTATGCTTTCATCCCTTTTAGTTTTATTTTATTTTAGGAAGTAGAATATTTGGTAAAGGAATCTTAGTGTGAAATGATAGGTGTTTGTAAATTCACTCAAAAAATAATTTCAAATTTTAGGTCATATACCTTGTAACATAAACTTGTTGAGGTAATACAAAAGGGGATTAAAAACTCCTCACATAGGTTGAGAAGACCTCTTGCCCCTTTTGATGATATTACATTCTATTTAACCTAACATGAACATCTCGTAGGTCCAAATTCCCTTGACCTTAATCTCAACATAGTTAAAGATAAAATTTATTAAACCTTGAATAAGATCATATAATTTTTTTTGTGTAGATTATATCACATTAATTAAGATTAACAAAAATAATTTTATGCTCTCATGTATAATATCGAGTCATGTATCTAGGTATGGTTGATCCTCCTATTATTCTCTTTTATAACCTCAAGGTATCTCTCATATATGATCATGTATCTTGAGAGGACTAAGTCTCCTCCATGTACTGATAGGTATCTTAGGATGATAGGTATATCAAAAGGTTTAGGTGTATCAGAAGATCCTCCTAAGGTATATCAATCATATTGGTATATAATGAAGAGCAGAAGTGAACATATTTCTATAATTTTTAAAAAAAATTAATGAATTGTTAGGAAGATAAAATTAAATCTCACCCAACCTTACATTATGGCAATATTTGTAAACCTTAGAAAATTATTGAAATTAATTCTCCTCCTCTTTTACCTAGGTGTTGTAGGTGAGTTGGAGAGGATAGGGCAGGTTCAAATCTCCACCCTACCAAAAAGCTCAATTGGGTATCCAAAATCCAATTGATAATGTTGGTGCGGGCAGGTCGGGTGTGACTCCCGGGTGACTTTGATGGTGTAGAACCCCCTGTTCGTGGTCTCTCAGACCAAGGTGGCCCTGTAAGGGGTTTTTCACTTAAAAAAAAATCTCCTATTTTAAATATTCCTAGTAATCAAAATATGATATATGACTTGTAAGGTATTCTGTCAATTGTCCACTCATCTTGGACCTCTAGTGGAATATCATGGAGACCCTTCTACCTTTCAAAACCCTAGATTTAAGAGATAAAATGATAGTACCATAACAATCTAATTGGTCATGAATTCCCTTGATCATATAACAACCTCTTTGCAAGAGCCTAAGAATGTCATTCCTATCATCCTTAGGGATGAAAAAAATAAGTAAATAACTTCTATAGGGGATGACTCCCTCATGTATCTTCCCTAGCCACCTAACCCCAATTTATTATATTCTAACTCCTCAAACACTAAACTTAATAAATAAGTAATTAATTCCACTCCTTCCATCATCATAAATTCTAATAATATCAAGATGTAATATATCCCTTTTCCCATGTGATTTCATCCATCTATCCCTCCTATTAAGAGATTATATAGGATCAATACAAGTTACCCTAATTCAGAATAAATGAGAACAACTACACCCTAACTTAGGTGTACCTCATATTACTTCAATATCCCATCCCTTCATCAACACTTCTTGCACTTACATTAGTGCAAATGTGAGTTTTTATCAAAACTATATTCCTTCCACCACAGGTTATATATTCATCAAACCTTTTAATCCAAATAATTTGGGGATGTGTCATATTATATTGCCTTTGATACTATTCCCTATAATATATCAATATTGTCTATATTTAATTCACAACCTCATTTAATATTAATTTAAGCACCTTATAACCCAATTCCTCTTAAATATCAAAATATAAACTCTAAACTCAAACAATTGGATAGACAAAACTCTAAATCGGAGAAACTAGATCAATAAATGGCCTCCATCCAAGGATCATTTTACAATTGCAAGTACTCTTATGAGGACTTCTACAAGCAACCACTAGATCCCATAATATTTATTCTTCCCTTTCCCCCTAACTTTAAAACCCCTAATTTTCAAACATATGAAGGAAATTAATACCCTATCAATCACCTTAGGCTTTTCCAAATCACTTATATTGACATTGCACATGATTAAATTTTATTACTCAAAAGCTTACTTAAAAGCCTAAGTGCACATACCTTGGAATGGTATTATGAAATAACAAGGCATTCCCTAAAAAGGTTCAAAGACCTTACCAAAATGTTTCTTGAGTAGTTCTTTGTCTACATTAAAGAAAATGCCACACTTAATGACCTTGTTGAGTTCAAATAAGCATGAGATAGAAATTTTATTGATTTATTGGCAAGGTATTAATCCTTGGTGGGGATATTCTAATACAATTGCCCACTAAAAGACCTTTTAAAAATAGTTATAAAAAATAATAATGATAAACTATCATCCCCCCTAGAAACATAAAATCTAGCTTCCATGGAATATGCCATAGAAATGTCCAAGAGTGTAGAAACCACCCTCCATAGAAGGGGGTAATTGAAAACTAAAACCTCTAAAGAAGAGGATAAATTTTCCTCCTACTTAATGGTGCAAAAAAAGAACAAGAATTTTATATACAACAAATTCATAGTCTCTCATAAAATCAATAATGTCTACAACACCTCAAAATATTATGGTATAATAAAAAATCATAACGAAATTTCATTAAATTAGAGCAATCTCCTACCACTATCCTAACACAACTTCTTGGACAAGATGGTGGAACTTCCACCTATGAAGTTTTTTGACCTTGCAAGAGGGAGAGTGAGTTCATTATATCCTAATGAATATTATGATTTCCACCGCATCAGTATCCATGCAACCAATAACTCCAAGAGCTTTAGGAATCTAATCCAAGACTTGATAGATAGTTGTAAATTTGTCATAGTAATCCCACTTCCCAATATTCATTGGATAAAAATATTAACATTTTTTAATGTTTATTACCTACCCATAGACAAAGGAGATAAAACCATGTTTTCTAAACAAATTTCACACCTCCATATTAAGATATAATGGGAATATTATAACTCTTTTGATCAACCTTTACTATAATATCCTTTATCTCCTAGTCTATTAGCTCCTTTGCAAATCTATGGTGCCTTAATCTCCTTTAATCGTCGGTACTCATCTCAATTTATCTGATAGTATAGGTATATAATAGGATAGGATATACCCCTAGTAGTATGCTTCTTCTTGCTTCAACTATGTTTAGCTATGTTGATTAAGTCAATTTCTTTATTTTTGAGGTCCCATGGTTATATCATTCCTATAAACATATTGGATTGAGATGAAATAGCAAAAGAACCTCTACTTCTTTGAGGTCTTTTCTCCTTTCAATCCACATATCCTAATAAACCTCTAGATTTTAACTTTCCCATAATGCATCTTAATAAAATATTATATTTGAATGTTCAAATGAGTCTACATTGACTACCTACTCAAGTGACTATTTGTGTTGGCTACTTGTGTACATGGTTGCCTAATATCATAATTTTACTTGCATGTACGTGCTAGGTTTTGCATATATTGCTTATCTCATATCTATTCAGGAGATCCATTGAGATGCGATGATGATCCTAGTTAAGGATAGTTTTAGGATATTTTATTACATTATGAATTATTATCTGGAAGATTATTTTAATATTCCTTGCATGTAATAATCTCTTAAATAAGGAGTATCGATATTCTAATTTGTAATCCTAAAGCATGTTTTAAATATACTCTTGCCTCAATTAATGAATTATTTTTCCATCATTTCTATCATAGCAAGTTCTTTCCTACTTGAATTCTAAGGGGAGAATCACCTCACATCTTTGGTGATTCTCCCCTCCCCCCTAGATCAAGGTGTTAGAGATAATATTGAAGGGCACCCTAAGGATATACATTAATAGGCCATTGGGATCATTGATGCTCATTCACATTGTTAGGATCTTCACCTTAGGTGTTATGATATTTAGATTCAATATCTTGGTTTATACCTACAGCAGGCTCAATCCCTTGCTGCAAAACATCACCATAACTGAATCTAGCATGATGCCTTGAATTGTGTAGTCAAACTCAATAATGGTCATAGGTAAGGCAATACTAGAACTCCTTGGTATTTTTAATCATACCAATACCTTTTTCACAACTCATGATTTCATTTCATGCATGGAGGACTAGAACCACCTAATAGGCATCAACTCTAATCAATTGAAAAGCAAGGAAGAAGATATTCGGTATGACCTCAAGATTTTATCTTAAGCTTTAGATCAACAATTTATGTAGAATATGATAGATGTCCAAGTCTATGAAGGAACTACATTTTTTATAATCTAAATAAGGACTATATTGCTCTATGATATGGCTTGGATGAAAATCATGAGATTTACACATAGTGGAAAAGCAAGTCGATGTGGTCTAGGAATTGAAGGCATCAAATATAATAAATGAGGAGATTGGTATGGTGGTGAATTATTTAAAGGATATCAAGATGGATCTATAGTTATTTTTAAAGGATTTGTAGCCAAATATATTTGATTATGACATGTCCTTGAGTAAAGAGGCATTTAGATAGGCTAACAACAACACCCTTGAGCGAAGGTGGTTTTATATCCCCTCTTTTGAAATTTACAAAGGGATCATTAAATATATTTGTTAATTTTTGGTCATTTGTGTCAGACAAACATAGTCCCATATTGTTTGATATACTAACATGGTGGAAGTACACTAGGCCAAGCTGAGATTTAGGCCATAAAAATTGTTAGAGAGCATACCCATGGGAGATGCAGATAAAGCTAGTTTAAGGAAGCAAAAACATGATAGAAAATGTTAAAACAACCTACATAGGATTCCATTTATGACAACAAAGAGATCAATGATGAGTTGGAGAACACCTATCTTCACCATATTTAATCATGATTATCAAATATTGCAGTACCTGATACTCTAGCTTGTTGAAAGCAACATATGATTGATAGCTCTCTATATTTTACCTTTAGATGCCAACAAGTTTTGGCATAATTTGGAGAAAAAAAATGTTAGCAATGTGAATCAAAGCACTCCAAATAGCTTCTATTTCATGGGATATCTCTTCCTCTATCTCCACCTCTCTTATTTCCATAAAATCTTACACTCTATCAAGTTGAGTGTATGGTAGATAGTGCTTGCAAGTGAGTTTTTTACATCAATCTTGCGATGATTGATAAAAATGTCATACTTACCATAGCCAAGAGGTAGTTGAAATGCATTTCCAATGGAAGATAAAGTAAATTCCATTATGATTGGATTAGAGTGAAGCACCACTATAGGGGGGCAATTCCTTTAGAGTCTAGAATTAGTTGTGTTGAAGGTTGTAGCAAAGTGAAAGACCAATAATAATAATTTACGGGTGAAATGGTGTATTGTGAATGAAATTTTTCATATTTTAATATGTTATTAAAGACTTTATATCATCATAATATTGATGGTGGGGGTATGAAAATCAATGTCAATGATGGAAAGTACATGGAGAAATTGGAAGATTCATTCTAGGTCGTAGGCACATCAGTTGACACATACAACTATAAATATCAAGGGAATATTCTCCACTTCACCCAAGTTTAACCATATTTAACTCCCCTAGAATTCCCACTATCACATTTTTTCCTAAATAGTGTTGGATAAAATATCATGCACCATGTCAGATACCACATGGCAGATTCAAAGGAGAATTTATAACCTTTGAGGGTCATGTGGCATGTTCTAGTATAGCCCCATTTTTGTGGGAACAAGAAGACATCTCCATACCTTTTAAATAATTTATTCTGCATCCATAGTAGGTGAGCTCTTGGAATCCCATATATTTTATTTTCTACAGATTATTATGTGTATGAAAAAGGAAGCACATATAACAATTTTAAAACAAAGGAATATGTTGAAGAATATTCCTTCAACCAAACTTAGTTGGACAAAAAATCCCAACCTTTCTCTTTGTTTTACAAGACATTATTTTCTTACAATTTTATGGATCAATTGATTTCCAAGTATAGGATTATATATACTCATTGGAAAGCTTTTTTTATATTGATTCAGTGGAATTAATATTTTCTAGTTTTCTAACATTCTAATCTAGTTAAAGGTGCTTTTTCAACAGAGTCCAACACCTTCATTTTTCTTATAAATTTTAATGATTGTAAAAGGTGCATTTTTGGTAGAGTCTAACACCTCCACCAAACAATGCAAGTGAACCTTGTAAGGACACTTTTAGTTGCTCCATGCAGGCTCTAAAATTCATGTACAAAGGTGCATTTTTGATAGAGTCTAATGCCTTCATAGTGCAAATGATAAGTTCATCGTAAGGTTAGGTACTCATGATACCAATAGATTGAACCTTGTAAGTAGTGATCTAATCTATTATATCTGGTAGTTGCAATAGATGGTTATCCATACATTCTAGTAGGATGAGCATATTATCATAAGGACACTCATAGCTGAAGAATCAAAGTGAGGTCAATCCTACTTTTTCTTAAGTATTCTAATAGTACTTAATATGCTTAGACCTAGAGGTTGGACTAGAGGCTGAGCTAAAGGCAGACCCATAGGTGTTTATCTAATCAAGAGCTAGAAGTAGACCCAAATGCAATAGTCCCAAAGGTAGCAAACTCGATGGCTGACCTAGAGGTGATATACCCAGTGGCTAAACCAAAGGTAAAATACCTAGAGGTGATAGTCCCATAGGTAGCTCCAAAGGTTTTTATCCAAGAGCTAGAGAAACTAGAGACAAAGTCTCTAGAGCTAATATCTAAGAGCTAGAGCATCCAAAATTGAGTGTTAGAGCAACCAAATCCAAGAGCCAGAGCAAATAGAAAGATCTTAGATTCCTCTAAATTAAGAGGGGTCCTAATATTTCCTAACCTAAATAATGTAATAAGGAGGGATGTTAGGATATTTTATTACATTATTATTAGATCATGCATTATTAGCTAGAAGATTATTTTAATATTCCTTGCATGTAATGATATCCTAAATTAAGAGTATCAATATTCTATTTTGTAACCCTAAATCATGTATTAAATAGGCTCTTACCTCAATGAATGAATTGTTTTTTGCTATCAAATAGCTCACATGCATTGCAATTGTACTAGGTGACTTTTGCTAGTGGATCCTCCTAATCCTATACTTGCAAGACAAATTAGGGTTCACCCAACCATATATTTTTTAAATCTAATCCAACTATAAAGTTAAGACATCTATCCCCATCATCTATCTTTATCAAGTTAAAATGTATATCAACTTAATCTCTCTATCAAATCCCTATCCACTTCTACCCACTTAGCCATCTCTATATTTTTGTCAATCTAATCATTTATCTCTAGATCATCAATATCTATCATCTTTTTATCAAATTTATTTGTTTTAAAATCACACCTATTAATTTTTTCAAACTACAAAACTTCCTTTTCTATAATAATAATGCATCTACATGATTACCACTAGAATAATCCATGGTGATGGACCCAACATACCTTTATATTTTCCTTTACACACAAGGGAATGGATCAAAATATTTTGCAACTATTCTTATCATAAATGGATACACAAAATATATATCTCACATCTATTTTATTTAAGAAGTATATGCTTTGACCCCCATCTAGGGTAAAAACACACATCTTGAAGAATTGCATAGGAAATTGTCTAAGGATTACTCTCTTGGAAATATTTGAAACACTTTATCATAACTTGCAACCACCTTTAACCATCCACTTAAAAAAATTAAATCAATAAAAGTATTCATTAGGCACACTTACATTAAAGTCCTCCTTTGGCACACTAACATAAAATCCCCCTTGGAACACTCAAAAAATAAATTCCTATTTGGAAAATCACTTAAAGAATCAAGTTTTGTTATATAGTGCACATATTTATTGTTGTACATATCACATATTGGAACACCCTTTATGGGAAAGCACTTGAACCACCCCTTTTAGGTGAGCACCTAAAAATTCCTTAGGTAATTTCTTAGGGAAAAATCATTATACATACTTTATCTCAAAATATTGTCCAAGCATTGTTAACTAATTTGTACATATTTTTCACTTGGATGCATGATTTATACTCATTTTATATCATCTCAAATACTATAATAAGTCCTCTAATAAATGCTATCATAATTCCTTCATGTAAAGCTAACTAAGTGTTATAGGCAATGCTATCATTAGTGTTCTAAGCATATCTAAGGAAGTCCTTCAAGAAAAGCTAACTATATTATCTAAATAATACTAAGTCCTTCAAGAAAAATTAATTCCTCCAAGAAATGCTATCATAAGTCCTCTAGGAAAAGATAACTAAGTCCTCTAGGCAATGCTATTATAAGTCCTTTGGATAATACTATCATAAGTCCTCTAGGAATTTCTAATAAAATTATTTGAGAAAAGATAAGTTCTTTGAATAATGTTGACTAAGTCCTATAGTTAATGCTATCATAAGTCCTCTAGAAAAATATAATCAATTCCTACAATCAATGTTAAATAAGTTCCCTAGGCAATGATAACAAACTCCTCTAGGCAAAGCTAACAAAGTCCTCCAAGAAACTCTCAAAATTATCCAAGAATTATCAACCAATTTGTACATTTTTTTCTCCTTGGATGCATCATATCAAATGCTAACAAAGTCCTAAAACTATTTCTAACAAATACTTCAGGCAATGCTTAGCCAAATTTCCCTTTAGGTCCTTGCCTAAAGGATAAACATGTGAAACACCACTTAAGTTCTTGTCCACTTATTAGTATCAAAGGGCCATTTCTTAAGGGTAAATTAATATCAAATCTTATATATATCTTGTACATATCTTACAGCACCATCTAGGTGAATTATTACCAAATGTTGCATATATCATCTACCACCTACTCTCCACTTGTGGGTACAAACAACTTTATAGTCATGCCCTCCTAAACTAGGGGTATCAAATATAAAACCCATAAATTTGTCCAAACAATCCAAGTGTGTGCCTTTGAATAGACCCATCCAATCATATAATTATATAATTGATAACTCATTATGCACATTTTACACTCATATCATGTGTCTTTAAATAGGCCATTCCAATGTGTCCTTAAATAGTTATAATCTAACCTTGTAGAGTTTGGTATCCTTTCTATTGGGGGGTAGAAATAACTCCTACACCTCAAACATTGTATCCCCTAATGAATGCAAAGTCTTCCTTCGAGCGGATGTGTTTGATGCCCTATGCCTTGCTTGGGGAGCTAGTCCTAGGAATTCTAGGGAGCATGGGACATAAATCCCTTGGATGACCTCTAGTATTTTTTACCAATGTCAAGTCCTTTTTTAAATGCAGTCTCTAAAACTCTTCCTCCTATTCTAGCCTAACCTATTAGGTGCTTTTCCATGGAAAATGGAAAGAAGGAAAATATAGTAAATGACTAGAAATAAAATAATAGAAAGTAGTAAAAATTTATCTAGCCTAACTATCCTAAACTACAGTTGATGATGTGCCAAAAGACTATAATTTCCATTATGCATTCTAGTGGGATTAGTTAACACATGAACCAAACATGATAGCAGAATTGAACATGGTCCCAATCATATGTAACTACAAATTGAATAATATCTTATGAAAGCTAGGACAAAAGTACTAGGATAGTCATAACTCCTCACAAAGAGATATACAAACATCTAGACCAAGATAGAAATGTTGGTGTACTCATAGACCCTTGTATTTGTATTAAAGTGTATTATCTTTACATATAATTAAAAGATATTTGATAGCCTATACATGCAACTGGCCTAACGATTAAGTCTATAATGGAATATAAAATATAAAGAGGAAGAAATGCTAGACATGACAACAATTCAACCTCCCTTTCTTAGGCCTCAAAATAGTTATGTATAATGCTTACATCACTACTCAAATTTCAAAATTCCCTTCCAACTAGTGTAAGGGAATAAAACTAGTACACTAATTAATTAATGGTTACAAAAATAATGCTACAAAATACAGAGTGGCCAAAATTCATCTGCTTATAGGTGTCATCCAAAAGGAATATAAATTTTGAATGTGGTATTAATGAGCTCTGCCTTTGGAAAATGTGTCCTAGTAACTCTATGTGTTATTTATTTAATTGATCGATCTCTATTTTGGGTAATTGGATCCTAGTGTTAGTTTTTGTTAGACACCCCCTTTTGGAAGTTTGAATGATCTAGTGGTGGTCTTTTTGCTTTAACCCTTGTGCTAGATCTAGGTTTTTCATAAGGGCATGCAACAAAATTGGATGTAGTAAAGATTTTACTCTAATTATGGTGGCTCCCAGGGGACCTTCAACTTGTTAGAGATAGAATTCTAGATATTGGTAGCCTTTCCATCATGTGTAGAGTCACATCCAAATCTTGTCAACTATTGTAATGACTTCTCTCCAATATTCTTCCAATAGAACCTTAGACCATGTATGGTTCCAATATAACTTTTTTAAATCACACAATCCTTTGATGATAGGTGGTACATATTCATACTAGGTTTTTTAAAGGAGTGTTTCTAGCGCAATAGCATACTTCACTACCATATTCATTTTTTTCTATAGACAGGTCTAGAGGAACTTTAGTGTTTCTTAGTTGGTTAATCTATTTCTTGTACTCTTCCTTTGGTAGAAATTCATCATCTAGATTGAAATGGAAATGAAGTCATATCATACCAATGTCAAAATGTGCCCTTTCCATTCCACTACCTTCTAGGATAGTGTTTTGATTTTTTCAAGTCAACTATGGGCCACTTATTGAGAGGCCAAAACCATAGTAGCTCTTTGTAATATGAGTTCTTTATTTGCAATCCCTACAAAAGTCCATCATAAAATATTGGCTTAAGCTAGGATGGCTTGGAAATATTGGGCTTCACTAAATTAGGGACCGAATGTCTCTTCAAAATTCACAAGCCTTTATCTAGCTTCCATACTCAAAGAGGAGATGGACTAGATGTAGTCAATCATTAGAATTAGTCTCTATTCCTCTTGGATGATTCTCTTCCAAAGAGTTTAGATAATCTTCATGATTTTCTTAGGTCCTCAAGATCTATGCTCTAGTTCTCTCACCCATGACCTTTGCCCCTCCAACTTATTCCTTTTCTCCTTAAACTTGGAAGAGAGGTGATTTAGTTCAACCTTGATTATCTTGGCATCATCCTAGTATTTCTTGAGCACTTGTTTAATTTTCTCCAATTACTTTTATTTCTAAGCAAGCCTTTTTGTAGCCACAATATACTTGTGGCTTAATAATTTTTGTTTTCTTGATGAATTCATAGGTCTATTTTGATAGCACATATTTGAAGCTTAGCTCAATAGAAAATATCTAATAATACTAATTCTATGTTTATCCTAGTGCTTTTGATACCATGGGCTCAAAATTATTAAACCCATTCATTCTCCTGGGGGGAATAGAGTGGTCCTTTTCTATGAGGTGGTTGGCTGGGAGGCTCACCACTCTACATATTGTTCTAACTACTATTTATCATGCTCTATGTCTTGTTGTAATTAGGATATGAACTCTTAAATAGACAAAATAGGTTTTGGGTTAGAAGATTATAATAAGTTTTCTTATGGTAATAGCAATGGATTTATAAAATGAAATGGGGTCAAAGGGTCTATCAAAGAGATCATGGTGGAAAAAGTTACAAAATATGATAGAAATAATTAACATTAAGATATATTATGGTAAGGTAAGGCTCTAGGATATACATAGAGTGACAGTATTAGAGAAGATAGAAGAAATAATGAAAGGGTGTTCATAAGATGGAATTTCAATGATAGAAATATTTGGAGATTGTTGAGAGATGGATTTATGGTTGTATCTTGTTCTAAGGCCACACTTTTGGAGTCCTTCCCTCCCTCTAGTGATTTTCAAGGACTTCCTTAAGGTTCTTCTTCCAATAGTGGGAGATCGTTGACCTAGGACTTACTCTTCTTATTATTTTTTGGCTTCTCATTATCTAGAAAATACTTCTACCTCTTTTTGGACTTATTGTCCTTCTTCTATTTTGATGCATTGCTTGGTGATTGCTCTAGGTGATAGTAGTAGTCTTATCTAGACCAATGTAAGGCTATGCAATACATGCCTTTGTTTGAAGGAGGATTTCTACCAATGATGGATTTTCAACTAGTGAAGTATTTTACTCATATTTTGATTGGTGCTTTTATGGAACTTGTATAATTTTTCTACCACTTCAAAACCATCATTGTCTTTAACCGCATTTGCCTCATTACATAATTCACTAAATTTTTCATCTTTAGAATTCTTTTTGGCATAGAGATCATATTTCTTATCAACTGCTAGTGGATCCACCAATCCTAAATCCTGACATCATCATAGTCCTACTATCACAATTGATCTATCTTATCAATATTTTTTGTGGATTCCACTATGCCCTTGGCCTTACTAGACTCGACTAAGTCAAACCATAGCTCTAGTTACTTAGGGTATGTGAATAAGTCTTCCTTTCAAAGTGGTGTATAGTGATCTACCTTAGGACTATGGTGAAGCTCCAATCTAGCCCACCCTTTTATAAATTGAAAAGTTTGATTAATTGAAATAAGTAAAGGTTACAGCTTAAATAGTTTAGGAAAAACTAGATTAACAACTAAGCAAAAAATAGGGAGAGGAAATAGGGGAGAGAAAATATAGGGGAGGAAGAAAATTAAAATTTAAACTCTCCTTCACCGCCTGTCGTCCACCACCTTGTCGTCCACCTTGGTGTCGTCATTGCCTATCATCCACCTTGGTAGGTTAAACACTAACATTCTCCCCCTTAAATTTGAGAGGGCTGACAAGATAGTCTCTCAGCTTTATATATTGAGCTTTAGCAATGCCTTTGGTGAAGATGTCCGCAATGTTGTCCAAAGTGCTGCAATGTTTAAGCTCAACTACCTGGTTCTCCACCATGTCTCGGATGAAGTGATACTTCATATCAAAGTGTTTTGATCTACTATGGTGGATAGGATTATATGCCAATTGAATGGCACTCATGTTGTCATAGTACAATCTAGTAGGACCACTTTGTCATTCTCCAATATCTTCAAGGACTTTTCTCAACCATAGAGCTTGAGTACTAGCATATGTGATTGCTATATACTCAACCTCAGTAGATGACAATGCTACAACAGTCTGATTTTTGGAACTCCATGTAATTAGTCCTGACCCTAGACTAAAATAGTTCCCTGATGTAGATTTTCTATCATCTATATTGCTGCCCCAATCACTATCACTGAAGCCAACTAACTTTATAGAATTACATTTGTGGTAATGGATTCCAAAATCCAATGTACCCTTTACATATCTCAAAATTATTTTAGTTGCTTGAAAATGCAGCTCGGATGGATCAGCCATAAACCTTGAAACAAGAGAAACAACATACTGAATATCAGGTCTTGTGTTGGTGAGAAACATCAAACTCCCAACCATGCTCCTGTAAGTGGTCATGTCAACCTTCGGTGCTCCATCATATTTGCTCAATTGGATCCCATGACCCGTTGGAGTTGCAACTGATTTGCATTGCTCCATGGCAAATTTCTTGATCATATCTTGAGCATATTTGTGTTGACATATGAAGATCCCTCTATATGTCTGATGAACTTCCATGCCTAGGAAGTAATGCATTAAGCCTAGATCTTTCATCTCAAATTGTTTCATCATGGAGTGTTTGAACTCCATATTCATCTTATCATTACTACCCATAAATATGAGATCATCCACATATAAACAAACTATGAGAATATCTTTACCTTGCTTTAGGTAGTAGAGAGTAGGTTCACTTTTTCTCCGAGTGAATCCATACTCCTTAAAATAGCCATCAATGCGAGAGTACCATGCTCTTGGTGCTTGCTTGAGGCCATAAAGTGTTTTTTTTTCAGTTTGTAAACAAGGTTCTCCTTACCTTGTTCTTTAAAACCTTGAGGTTGTTGGACATAAACCTCTTCAGTCAAGTACCCATTGAGAAAGGCACTCTTTACATCCATGTGCTGAATTTTCCACCCTTTGTGGGCAGCCAAGGAAAGTACTAATCTGATAGTTTCCTATCTAGCAACAGGAGCAAAGGTTTCCTCATAGTCAATGCCATATTTCTGAGTGAATCCTTTTGCTACAAGTCTTGCCTTGTGTCTTTCAATGCTTCCATCAGCATTGAATTTGGTCTTGTAGACCCATTTACATCCAACACATTTTTTTCCTTTAGGAAGCTTTACTAGCTCCCAAGTATCATTCTTTTTTATAGAGGTTATTTCCTCTTTCATGGCTTCCTGCCATACATTATGAGTGCATGCTTTCTCATAGCTATATGGCTCTAGCTGTGCACTAGTCAATAAAGCATAATTGACTACATCTCCCTTAGGCTCTTGGGAGTCATCATCTCCATACATATGCAGATTTTCAAGTTTTTGCAAAACTGCATTCATTTCACTAGCTTGACTTCTAGTGTATCTTTTCTGGAAATTTTTATCCAACATTTGAAAATATGGATGATGTTGTAGTGTTCTTTTACCTCTTTATGGAGAATCAATATCCATAGGTGAAGAACTTACTGATATTTGTGGAGAAGGACTTGGAGTAGTTGCTGATGTACTCGAAGTAGTACTCATGCTTGGGCTTGGAGGAGGAGTGCCTTTGCTCTTTTTGGGCTGCACCTACTATACTTGAGAAGAACTTGCATCATGGGATTCATCATCAACAAAAAATTTTTGATGACCCCATTCTCCCCCTTCATCAAAAATCACATCCCTGGAAAGTACAATTTTATGCGTTTTTGGATTGTAGAGCCTATATGCTTTGGTAGACTCACAATATCCTACAAAAATACATGCTTGACTCTTGGGGTCAAGTTTCTTTCTTTTTTCATCAGGAATGTGGGCATATGCTAGAGAACCAAAAACCTTGAAGTGTTTTACATTTGGCTTTTTGCCATACCACCCTTCGTAAGGAGTGATCCCATCCAAACTAGAAGTAGGACTCCTATTTAGAATGTAAACATTGGTTCTAACAACATCATCCCAATACATGTTACTGAGATGCTTAGTTTGAAGCATCGATCTTGCCATTTCTACTATGGTGCGGTTCTTTCTTTCCACCACACCATTCTATTGTGGTGTATAGGCAGTGGTGAATTGCCTCTTTATCCCACATTCTTTACAATATTTTAGAAATGCCTTTGAAGAGTACTCTCCTCCTCGATCTGTCCTTAGACATTTTACAATGAACTCACTTTGTTTCTCTACATTATTCTTGAAATCTATGAAGCAATCAAAAGCTTCATCTTTGGTTTTCAAGAAATAGATCCAACACATCCTAGAGAAATCATCTATAAAAGTGAGAAAATAGGAATTATTACCTATGTTTTTTGTCTGCATTGGACCACAAATGTCCGAATGCACTAATTGGAGTGGATGACTGGCCCTCCATGCTTGTCCTTTTGGGAACTTGGATCTTGAGTGCTTTCCCAAAGCACATCCTTCATAGACCTCCTTGTGTTCAGCAATTTTGGGAAGTCCACATACCATAGCTTGAGAAGTTAACAATTTCAAGCTTGCAGAATTTAGGTGACCATATCTCAAGTGCCAAAGTACACTTGGATTTGCTATAGCAATACTAGCAAGTTGAGCACCCCCTGGTTCCCCAAAATTAAGGGGAAATAACCTATTCTTGGTCTTAGGTACTTGTGTAATGACTCTATTACAATTGTTCTTATCAAAAATTACACATTTGCCTTCATCAAAAACAAGTCTGTAATTTTTCTCCATCATTTGTCCAACACTAAGCAAATTATGTTGGAGTTTGGGGGTAAAATAGATGTCATTTACCTTTTTGATGCCTTATTTTGTTGGAACCTCCATGGCTCCAATGCCTTCAACTTGCAAAGCTTTATCATCTCCCAACTTGATTTAGGATTTATAGGTGGAATCCATTGTAGCAAAGAGCTCTTCTTTGCCACTCATGTGATTTGAACAACCAGTATCCAAAATCCAAGTGTCATTCAGATTTTGATCTAATTTTCCATAAGAAAGAAATAGATTTGATGTTCCTTCTTCTTCACCATAGTTGCCATATTGACCGTTGCCTCCTTGAGAAGTCTTGGACCAACAGTCTCGAGCGAAATGACCGGGCTTGCCACAATTGAAACAAGCTTTCTTTGTTTTGTCACCTCCTCTTCCTTGATTGCCATTCCGACCTTGATTTCCACCTCTGCCTTGATTTCTACCTCTATTTTGATTGCCACCTCTGCTTGGATTTCCTCCTCTTGGGTTGCTTCTGCCTCTTCCTCTTCTTTGTCCTCTGCCTTGGCCTCTTCCTTGTCCTCTTCCTGCACCCTCATTGGATGAGAAAGCTTTATCATCGCCTCCATAGCTTGTTGAAGGAGATCCTTGTAATCTCTCTTCATGAGACATTAATGAACCGATTAATGCATCAAAATTTAGAGTAGAAAGGTCTTTTGATTCTTCAATGATGATAGCAATGTGGTTCCATTTATGAAGAAGTGTTCTCAACACTTTCTTCACAACCACTTCTGGTTTGACTTCTTCACCAAGTGTTACTATCTTGTTGACAACTGCTTTGACTCTTATGCAGTAGTCACCAACTTTCTCATCTTCATTCATTTTGAGATTCTCAAAATCTCATTTTAGGGTCTGAAGCCTTACTTGCTTCACCTGATCACTTCCTTGGAAACCTTCTTTCAAGGCTTTCCATGCATCTTGGGTAGTTAAACAAGAGGTAATTCTCGGGAAGATGCTTTTCTCCAATGTTGCTTGGAGATGATAGAGAGCAGAGGAATTGCTCTTTTGTGCTTCTTTCTTTGTCTTCTTATCGGTTGCACTCAAAGTGGTCCAATATGAAGGTTATGTGTAACCTTCATCGACTATATCCCATAGTCCCTTGCCTATGAGTAAGGTCCTCATCTTGATGGACCAATACTCATAATCGTACCCATTAAATTTTGGAATGGGTAGATTATTATTGGATGCCATAGCTATTGGAAATAAACTAGAAACACACTTTTATTTCTCAATTACAATCAAAGCACTATGCTTTTCAAAAGAAAAAGTTACAGATTTAAATCAAATCTAACTTGATCTACTCTCTCGCTTATAGCCTATTCTACTTGTTGAGGTTCTCCTATCACTAGATTGACAAAGTTGTCAACAACTGAATCACCATCGTCACTGATAAGAATGATTTCGGGTGAGTATGGTTCTGGTTCCAGTATTTCAACTGAGTCACTGTCACTGAGATGATTATTCTCTGGCTCCTATGGTGCAACTCCTATAGATTTTGACTCCTCAAATCTACTACCAAAGGAATTGTCTTCTGAATCAACGTCATATCCTACATCTGGTGCTCTTTGATGGGCTATTACTACATTTTGTAATTGACTGAATACAATATTCAGTCCATACGTTTGAACTTTTTCATCAAAGGATTTGGGGTTTTCTCTTACTAAAAGAGAACAAAGGGCATGATAGCATCCGGTTGACCTTATCATGAATGAGTGCTAGAATATTCCCCTTAAGATGCAAAAATATTCCCCCTGAAAGCCTCTTAGGCTATTACAAAAAAATTCACTTTTAAAGCCTCTCAGGCTTTTACAATAATTTCCTCTTAGGAAATGTCCTTCTCCTCCTTTTTTTTTAAATGGTGCAAAAATAGAAAAAATAATTTTATTAATAATATTAATTAGTAATAAAACTAAATATTAATTAAAAAAAACATTAACAAATAAATTTTTTAATTAATATTCTAATTAAATTAATAAAAAAAATTCATACTTTGCAAAAAATAAAAAAAAATCCAGGTCAGAGGGTTTCGAACCCGCGACCTTCCTTTTCCAAGCTCTTATCTCGTGGCCTCTAACCGGCCGTGATGGCTCACCACCTGTGAGCTAAGGTGAAGGAGATCACCTATCTTCTTAAACACCGATGCCTTTAATAAAAAAAAATTAAAAAACTTAGCTTTTACCTCGCGGGGACTCGAACCCGTGACCGGGCGGAGGGCAAAGACTTTCGGTTGGCTCCTCGAGCCAGTCGAGCTACAGTGCCCGACGTGAAGAGAAGAGGAAGATATCCTCTTTATGTCCACCTTCCTCAATGCAAAGCTAAAAAAAACTTGGGATGTTTATCCCACATTCATCAGGCGGGTGCACATTTTGGTGAATAAAACCCTCAACACTCACATGGTGTTTCGATTGCCTTCGGGTAATCGAACGCCTCCCTTTTGCCAATGACTCATCCAATCACAACTCGCCACATGCCCTGCCACATTGCCTTGCCACGTCAGCCTCGATCCATGTGTCCCTACTACGTCAGCCTCGATCTACGTGTCTCTTCTCTGTCTGCCACATGTCCTCCTCTGGTCCAGTGGCTTGTCACCACGTGTCTGTCAGGGCAGCTCTAATATATGCCATGTAGCTACCTCGAGAATCATGCCCCTATCAGGTCAGCTCTATTGTCCAGCCATGTGTCCTCCTCAGTCAGCATTCATCCACCATGTCAGGTCCTCGATCTATGCATAGCCTCAACGCCACATGTCCTCCTTGGGATACGTGCTTGGGGTTTGGCTCCTCTACGGGCCACTCCTCGGGATGCATGCCTATGGGCCACTCCTCCTCCTTGGGATGTGTGCCTGTGGGCCCTCCTCACCAGTCGGATGCAAAAAAAAACTAACCCCCTAATGCCAGCTCTGATACCAAAATGATAAATTGAAAAGTTCGATTAATTAAAATAAGTAAAGGTTACAACTTAAATAGTTTAGGAAAAACTAGATTAACAACTAAGCAAAAAATAGGGAGAGGAAATAGGGGAGAGAAAATATAGGGGAGGAAGAAAATTAAAATTTAAACTCTCCTTCACCGCCTGCCATCCACCACCTTGCCGTCCACCTTGGTGCCATCATTGACTGTCATCCACCTTGGTTGGTTAAACACTAACGCCCTTGAGGTGTAAACTTCTTGGTATTCATTATCTTGGATAGCCACTCCAAAGAAAAACTTTTTTGATTATATGCCCTAAGTAATTCATGACCTCCATTTCAAAGATTTTGATATTTTCTTCTAATAAGGTTGTGGTCCTCCTCTTTAATTGGTTAATCCCCCTAACTATACTTCCAATTTAAAATAACTAGCATTAATTTTCCCTACTCTTTATTTTGAGAAATCAAGTAACAAATTGATCATCCAAAAAAACTAATAATAGGTGCATAAAAGAACTTTCCTACACAACACATTAGGAATAGAAGTAATAGTAGAGTGCCAAGCTAAAGAGCCTCTACTACAGAAAAAATATAATCAAAACAACAACATCCATACACAAAAACAAACAACAATGGCAACCACAAAAAAAGAAAAAAACAACCAAAAAAATAATAGCAACAAAGGTAGAAGTAGCAAAAGGGGCATAATTTGAACTTCTAGGGTCCTTCTCCAAAAATACTAAATAAGGGGAGGAACTTCTAGAATTACACTTCCTCTATGTAGCAACAACCATGATAGGACAATGGAAGAAATTTCTACAAATCTAGTTTCAGGAATCCAAGATAGGTTTTTGACCCATTTTTTTGAAGTGGCAAGGGTAGGGGTTCTTCCATCACCAAAATGATGGCAAAAACCAAAAATAAACCCTTGGTCTACAGTTTTTAGCCCACACAAGTCTTTTTTGGGTTGTGGATGGTAAATAACAAATCTTGTCATCCATAATTTTTCCTCCAAAAAACTCACCCAAAATTAAATTGAGGACTTAGCTTAGGTTTAAAGTTCCTATTCCTCCTCCCATAGCCAAAGAGTTTGTAAAATAGTATTTTTTAGCCTTCTATATATGTCTATCTCGAATGGTTCTTTGGACCAAGAGGCGGCCCTCCAAAATTGCCTAAGCCCATTGATCCTTTCTATGTTCCCAACTAAAGTTTCAATCCCTAGTAGTTTTATAGGCCATTGAAATAAATTATTGGCATGGGTGAAATATTCCTCCAAAATAAATTATCTACTACCAATCTCACCCTCCAACATGCCTTTTCACCCCATATTTTGTCTACCATTCATTTCCTTGCCAATGAAAATCCATTTTCATTAGGCTCATAGATAAAAACTTGGATGGTTATGTTTTATCCATTGACTGGTACATTTTAGAAGACCTTTTTCAACTTTCAGATTAGAATGTGTACTCTAAATTGAATAGGGTCCCCTAGAATGATATTTTTTCTCAGCTCCAAGACTTGCTTGACCAGGCTTTTAGGAGGAATCTGCTTTCAAAAAACCATAGGGATTTTATGCTCTAGGTAACACCATCCTCTTCTAGAGAGTGTGTCTTTTACCTACTTTCCAAAATCCATAATCCCAAGCTTTCTAGTTGACCCATATATTACTACTATGGTTTCATACTCAAACCTACCTCCAAATGGCTTCATCATCTACTCCAGTCAATTTTTTTGGAGTAAAACCTCATCTCTTGGATTTCAAATCTCTAATTAAAGATTTGCATGGCCATATTCTTACTCAGATATCATTCTTTTCTCTTTTTATGTTGAGAGCCTCTATCCCAACATCCCCACCTCTCAAGGATCGGTAGTTTTCAATCAATTTTTGAGGAATGAATTTGATTTGGCCAAGATAAACTTTGTGGTAAGGCTTGTAGAGATAGTTTTAACACAACACTACTTGGAATTTTAAAGGGAAAACGTATAGGAATAT
Source organism: Wollemia nobilis (assembly GCA_028583015.1). Taxonomy (NCBI): domain Eukaryota; kingdom Viridiplantae; phylum Streptophyta; class Pinopsida; order Araucariales; family Araucariaceae; genus Wollemia; species Wollemia nobilis. Next base: position 4,127,599 of record JAQPPZ010002979.1, read on the forward strand.
AATGGAAACAACCATGGGAAGTAATTTTGGTGTGGTTTATGCTTGATTATTTCTCTATCATCTCGAGGAATAGGTTTTTAATATTTTTTTGTAAAAAATATTTTATTTTATAAAATATACATTGATGATGGCATTGGAGTTTGGCATGACCCTAAGGACAATCTTATTGGCTTTCTTTTTTCCTAAAGTTTCTTCTATGATAGTATTAAAATTACTTTCTTTGTTTCTAATTATGAGGTAACACTTATAGATATTATATTTTTTAAGGGGCCTAATTTTTCTCAAACTAAAATTCTCTGCATCAAATTACTTTAGAAGCTAATGAATAACTATTAATACTTCCTTCCATCATCCAGTTCATCAATAAAATGCCTTTATCATGAGTGAACTAAATATATTTCTAGTTAGATAAAGCTCCAAGGATGGATTTATTTCTATTAAAAATAATTTTTTTAATAGACTCAAAGCTAGGGGATATCAAATTAATTTTCTCCTACCTTTGTTTGAGAAAGTTAAATTTGATGGTAGGCCTTCAATTTTGGCTAGAGTTCTAGAGTGAGCAACACACATACATGGAACCAAAATAAAATTAGTTTCTCTTATTTTGAAGTTAGACAAATGAATTTTTGTCAAATAACCTCAAATCAACATAGATATTATTTCAAGTACATTGCTCGAGGAATCGTCTATTGGAGGAACCAAAAACCTCTTTGATATTATCTTTGTAAAAACAAAGTTTTTTGAGTGACTCTATTTCCCACTTTGTATTTTTATATTTTTTTATGTATTTTTTCTCTTTTTTGGGTGGGTGTTTCTTGGGGGTTGATCCTGGGACTTCTCTTATTTTCACCATCTTGGTCTATAAACCAACGCTTTGTAACAATGCTTGGGTGTTTTTATCCCACATGCATTACTTTTCAGTTTCCCCTAGAGGTAGGTCTTTATAAAGAGAGGTCGTACCTCTTCAAATATCACTCCACTGATTAGACCTATAGGTTGAAATGCATTTAAATTTTTGTAGATGTATCACTTTATTTTATGAAATAAAAGTTCAATCAAATGTTTTTTATTCCTTTCCTAACTTGTCTCTTTCTTTAAGTTTATAATACCTTTTTTCTTCCTTCTATTTTCTAATATGTTTTATTTTTCTAGTATTATGCTCTTCACCTACACATAATGTGATCTATTGAATCAAAAATCTTGCAGCACTAGGAGTATGCTCTTCACTTGCGCATATGTGATTTGGTGAATCAAAAACTATTTTATATTTTTAGAGTATTGCTTCACCATATTTTATTTTTACACTAATGTTATACCCATTAATGGAATATGTTGCTCTATCCATTATTAACCTATCATATTTTGAATCCTCTCCCATAGTTCTTGATAGTCTTGCAAGTTCCCTTATTCATCTTCCGTGCAAGCATCTATGGAAAGAGGGTTCAGGATAGCAAATTTGAGATCTTGAAGAACGGGTCTTCAACATAGATAAAATGGAAGATTTTTGTATAGGTCTAATAGAAATAGATTTTTTTTCTCAAAATTAAAGAGTTCCTTCCTCATAGGATAGAAGGACCTTCATATATGGAATCAGTGCAATGCGTGGCATTCCTCCATGACCAGATTCTTTGGAGAAGTTGCTAGAAACAAAGTTTAAATAATTCAATATTATGAATAGAAATGCAGAAAATGTCATTCTAGGCTAGCCTAGATCAAAGAGAATTTGGGAAAAGGCATTGTTCCCCATAGCCTAAAAATGGAAAAACCATACCTTCAACTTCCATATGAAGATATTAATAAGCAATTTTTTATGATTCATAGGCAGTCATAAAAAAATTTCTTGGAAATGACCAAATTGTACATTTGTAATTTCAAAAAATACATAGATAAATTAGCTACTCAGGCCAATGATTATATTCCCAGCATTTTATTGCCTGCAGTTAAATAAATTCTTGCAAATTTTAAAAATAAACATAAAATAATTTCTTAGGAAATTGTTTTAGAATGGGAATCCCATATTGAAGAGATTTTTGAGGGAATTACCCAAGCCTAGAGAGTTGAAATGCAAATCCAAAAATATATAGAAGAGAAATCCAAAGCTGCTCAAGAGAATGCTACTTTAAAATTTCTAGAAGTTACAAAAAGCATAGTTGACTTGGTTAAAAGAGAAATCAAGCAATGGATCGGTCATTTGGAAAAACTAATCACAAGAAAATAAAAGAACTTTTTATTACAATACAAAAAGAATAGAAGTCTTAGTGGAGGGCCAAACTAGAGAGTCTCTACTACACAAAAAATAAAACCACAATAATAGCATCCACATCATAGAAAAAACACCAACAATAGTTGTCACAACAAAGGAATAAACAACTAAAACAACAACAACAAAAAAGGTAGTAGCAACAACAGGGGCATACTTTAAACTTCTAGGGACCTTCTCCAAAAATATGGAAGAAGGGGAGAAACTTCCAGAACCACACTTCCTCTATGCAGTAGTAATCGCAACAGGATAATAAAAGAAATTTTTGTAACTCTAGTTTCAGGAATCCAACACAGGTTTTTGCCCCATCTATTCAAAAATGATAAGGGCAGGGGTTCTTCCATTGCCAAAATGGCGATGAAAACCAAAATAACCCCTTGGTCTATAATTTTTATCCCACAAGATTTTGGTCATAGGTATTTATATAGGAGTCCTATTTGGGTTGTAGATGGCAAAATCACAAATCTTGTTGTCCATAATTTTTCCTCTAGAAAACTTACCCAAAATAAAATTGAGGCATTTGGTATGGGTTTAGATTTCTTCCTTGTTCCTCCTCCCATGGCCAAAGAGGTTCTAAAATAGGATTTTTTATCCTTCTGTAGACGTCTTCATCTCGAATGGTTCTTTGGACCAAGAGGTGGACCTCCAAAACCACCTAAGCTCATTGATTCTTTTCGTGTTTCCAACCCAAGTTTTAATCCTTCATAGTTTTATAGGCCACTAGAAGAAATTATTGGTATGGGTGAAATATTCCTCAAAAATATATTATCTACTACCAATCCCACTCACCAACATGCATTTTCACCCCATATGTAATTTGTCATTCATCCCCTTTCCAATGACAAATCCATTGTCATTAAGCTCATATATAAAAACCTGGATGTCTATATTTTTTCCATGGACTGGTACATTTTAGAAAGCCTTAGCCAACTTGCATACCAAAACATATACTTTGCAGTATACAAGGTCCCCTAGAAGGATATTTTTTCTTAGCTCCAGGACTTGCTTGACCATGCTTTCAGGAGGAATCTTCTTTCAAAAAACCACAGAAAATTTATGCTCCAAGTAAAACCATCCTCTTCCAGAGTGTGTGTCTTTTATCTACTCCCTAAAATCCACAAGCCCAATATTTTTGGTTGACCCATATATTCCTACTATGGTTTCATACTTGAACCTTCCTCCAAATGGCTTCGTCATTTACTCCAACCAATTTTATTGAAGCAAATAAATCATCTCTTGGATTCCATATCTCTAACTAAAGATCTACATGGTCGTACTTTTCCTTAGAATATCATTTTCTCTTTTGATGTTGAGATCCTCTATCCTAGCATCCCCACATCTCAAGGACTAGTAGCCCTCCATCATTTTTTGAGGAATGAATTTGATTTGGCCAAGATAAAATTTGTGGTAAGGCTTACAGAGATAGTGTTAACACAACACTACTTAGAATTTAAAGGTAAAAAATATAGGCAAATAATGGGAACATCCTTGGGAAGTAATTTTGTTGTGGTTTATGCTTGTTTATTTCTTTATCATCTAGAGGAATAGGTATTTAAAATGTTACTATGGAAAATATTTTTATTTTTTAAAATATGCATTGATGATGCCATTGGATTTTGGTATGGCTCTAAGGAGGATCTTACTGATTTTATTTCCCTACAGTTCCTTATATGATGGTATTAAAATTACTTCCTTTATTTTTGATTCCAAGGTAACACTTCTAGATATTATGTTTTTTAAAGGGCCTAATTTTTTTTTATTGGAATTCTCTACACCAAATTGATTCGGAAGATTATGAACACCTATCAATACATCCTTGTTTACTCCTATCATCCAATTCATCAACAAAAGTGCTTTATCATGAGTGAAATCAACAAATTTTTGGTTAGAGAAAGCTCCAGGGATGGATTTATTTCTATTAAAAATATATTTTTTAACAGACTCTAAGCTAGTAGAGTGAGCAGCACGTAGACATGGAACCCGAATAAAATTAGTTCTTATTTTGAAGCTGGACAACTGCAGTTTTGTCAGATATATTCGAGCTAACATAGATATTATTTATCCAATGTTCAAAAAATGGATAAAATATAGAAAGCTTATGCACATTTATTGAGGCATCATCTATTGGAGGAACCAAAAAACTCTTTGATATTATCTTTGTAAAAACAAAATTGTTTGAGGGACTCTATTTTCCACTTTGTATTTTTGTATTTTTTAATGTGTTTCTTCTCTTTTTTGGGTGGGTTTTCCTTGGGGGTTGAGCTTGGGACTTAAATTTTCACCATATTGATCTATAAACCTATGGTTTGTAACAATTCTTGGGTATTTTTATCCCACATGAATTACTCTCTAGCTCCCACCTAGAGTTAGGTATTTATAAAGAGAGGTTGTACCTCTTCAAAGCTCACTCTATTGATGAGACCTACAAGTCGAAATGAATTCAAAGTTTTTTAGATGTATCACTTCCTTTTTTTGGAATAAAAATTAAATCAAAATTTTTTTGTTCCTTTCCTAACTCGTCTCTTTATTTAAGTTTATAATCCCTCTTTTTTCTTCCTTCTATTTTCTAATATGTTTTTGTTTCTAGTATTATGCTCTTCACCTACGCATAATGTGATCTAGTGAACCAAAAATCATGTAGTAGTACGAGTATTCTCCTCACTTGTGCATTTATGATCTGTTAAATTAGAAACTATTTTATATTTTATAAAGTACTATAATGTTATGTTTTTACATTAACATCTCTAGGGAAAATATCCTTTTTGGTGCATACTAGGGTGGCAAGTGTATTGGCTTGGTAAAGCTGAGGATGTAGATAATTATATAATCTTTAAAAAAAAAAAATCCCCTCTATAGTCATGGTGTATATTTTGAGAATAGTCTATTGGGATGCACCACAATATTTCTCCTTTCAAGGACCATAGAGTCAACATATGAAAATTGCCTACAAAAATATAGTAGGGGGTTCTTCAAAAAATGGCTACCATCCAAATATATATTGGTTACCTTTGATCACCTTCCAGCCTAGGTTATTGTATAGTCCTATATTTTGAGCTAGTGCTAAGTGTGCAAGATATGGGGGATACCAAAAAATTGTCCTATTATGGAAATCCTCCAACCCTTCATGAATTTTCTAGGCCAAGAAAATATTGATATCAAAAATCATCTCCCAATCATAGGGCATGTACCTCAAAGTGTATACAACTCCCACATCTTTTGTGTTTACTTTTTTGCATTTATCCTTGTCGAATATTAATGCAACCATACTTAGGGTGTCCCTTACATTATACCTAAATTAATTCAATGCTACTAGGATATTCAACATAATATTCAATCATTTATTCTTAGGGACTTCTCCATTTAGAAATTTTAATGGATCAAGGTGCTTTCCATAATGTACATTGTCTATGAGGGGTCAATCTCCAGCCTTTGAGGAACCCTCAACATATCTTATATAGCCTCTATAAAAATCACAATTTATAAATACCCATCATCTCCTTAGACTATCCTCTATATTGCATCGAATCTCTCAACACAAGCCTCCAAAAATTTTGAGCATTGATGAACTTAGGGTACCATGTACTGATCCAAGATGTCCAAATTTTAGTGGAAAAAGACCCATATAGGACTTCTTGATATCTTTGAAAAGTGCCTTCCCTTAAGGATTTTATTTTCATGAAGGTCCTAGGATTTGCTACCTTTTCTACTTTATCCGTGAGAATTATTGTTGCTTCATGTGTCTCGATAGCCCCATGCACCCCTTTATGTTAGATCTAGTGGCATGGGAAGGGGTAACCTTCTTTGCTATTTCAATGGGTTCTAGGAGTATTTCTTTGCTTCCCCTTTTGATGTATCTACTAATATTTTGGCTATTTTAGACCCCTTAGCTGCTCTATGTATAGTAATGAAGTCAAAAAAGATTTAGAAGTTTTATAAGATCCTGTAGTTGTTACCTTGTTCATGCATGTGTCTCCTCCTTGTGTGTTATTGGATACATTGTGGTGGTGGCCTCCCGTATTTTCTTAAATTTTTCTTGGTTTTTTTTCCACTTATTTATTGATTTATCCATTTCAAATTTTGTCACCATAGCAAAGGTAGTCTTGGTGGCGATGACCACCATGTCAACAAATGTTTTATTTCCTCAACCTTCAAGGTCCGAGAAGACAGTTGGCTTCCACTCTTTAATAAATGTGTTTTTGGAGGAACTTGTAGGGAATGGTGCATCAATGAGATTTATGAATTTTTAATGTTTAAAGGCCTCATCCTCCCACTCTTACATTAACTTTTTCTCTTCTTTTTTTAACTAAAAAGATATTTTTAAATAGATGTCATTAACTAGAATCAAGAATGGTCATCCTTTTTGTTTGGCTAGCTCCACATTATTTTTTCTTTTAGCCTTGGTGATGACATATGGTTGGCTCCAAATGTAATCAAACTTGATATGTCAACTCAGTTTATTGTGGTCTTCATCCCACTTGACCACTAAGTCACCAATCTAGAAATGTTGTGTAGTGGTCTTCTTTTCAAACCATTTTTTATATCATCTTGATGTTTGCTTAGATGAGATATTATTTTTTCTCTTTGTTCTTCTAGTTTCACTAACTCTCCTATCCTTAAAGATATTTCATCATGTTCCAGGAGTTCAATTTGGTGTAGTTATTCAAGGGCAAGTAATTTGATAGAGATAGGTAGTTGGGCTTACTGGCCATAGACTAGAGATAAGAGAGTCTAGTCAATCCCTTTATTTAGAGTTATTGTATCTTCCCATAGTGCTTCATGGACATGTTGGTGTTATAACCTATGTTTATTTGTTCCCATTCTTCTTAGGATTCTTAATAGATATTTATTTGAAATTTTTCTAGACCATTTTCATGGGGGTAATAATTGGAAGAGGCTTTCATGTAAATACCATACTTAAGAGTAAATTGGCTTACCTCAACTCTAATAAATGCCAATGCATTATCAATTATGATAGTGTGTGGTACCCCAAATCGGATGATGATCTCTTCTTAAAATTTGGCATTGACTCTTTCAGTAGCTTGCTCAAGTGGGATTGCCTCTATCCATCTTGTAAAGTATTCGGTAGCGGTCAAGATCCATTGATGTCCTTTACTAGAGGGTGGATTAATTTACCCTATGAAATAGAGCCCCCATTGTGAGAAAGGCTTATCAATTGCAATAGGTTTGAGAGATAGTGATGCATTCTAGTTTCTTTCAATCAAGAATTTTTACTTGTCACATTCCCACACCCATTGGTGTGCTTCATTAAACATGGTGGGCTAGTAATAATTATCTATCATTATTTTCACCATTGTAGTGTGTGCAAATTATTTCCCTCCATAGAACCCTTAATGAATTTCCTATAGTAGTGATGCTATTTTTTTGCTTTCTATACACCTCAAGAGAGTACCATCAAAATTCCTATGGAACAATTCCTTTTCGATTAGGGTGTAGTGAGCACTCTGCAACTTGTATTTCCTTATTTGAGTATTATTTAGGTTCAATGGGTATATATTGAATCTCATGTAGTTAACATGGTCTTGGACCCAATATTCATTTTTCCCAAAAATAATCAGGTATTCTTCCTCTTCTCCTAATTCTTCAGTGTCCTGGTCTAATATTTGGCATAGCACTTTACCTTTAATTAGCTTGGTCATCTTGATCTCAATATCATACTCAAGGATATGGATAATCCATTATGATCTCTTCTCACTAATTTCCCAATTCATAATATAATCTTTGATGCTAGAATGGATAATATTAGCTACTATTTTGTTTCCTAAAATCAAATACCTAAAAATATTTAAGATTTAAATTGGGGTATATACCTTTTTGTTGATGAAACTATTGGACATTTTGATTATATAAGTTGTCATTTATGTCAAGAGTGAGTGGTCATTGATGTCAAGTTTTCAACACCAGTCAGTGGTAGTTTCAGTGAGCAGCATCAGTTTCAAGTTCTCTAGTTTTAGTTGATCAAGACCCGGTTCTAGGAGGTCAAGATAAGGTCCAAGGTGAAAATAAGAAGCCCAAGTGAATAATATTATACAAGGAAGATTAAATTAATTATAAATTAATTAATATAATTTTATTAAATTAATTAATATAATTTTATTAAATTAATTTATTAATTAATTTACTTAACTTTATGTTATTTAAATTAATTATTAATTAATTTTAATATTAATTATATATTAATTTATGTTAGTTTCAAATAACTCTAAGGTGGGTTACAAATTAATTAATACAAATTTTGAATTCACATTTCTAGTGCCGATGTGGGAAGAAAATTTACCATGGGTGTTAAAAGGGGATTACCCCACCTTAGCAAAACTCCCAATGTTTTCAAATTAAAATCCTACGCTATGCAATTTCATGTAAATTGTGGTGTGCAATGAAGAGTTTTTAATTTTTAAAAAGGTTCTTAGAGGAGGCAAAACTATTTTACCCACCAAGGAGGGAGCCTTGGTCACCAACCGCTAGTAGCACAGTTGGCAACCATGATAGAAGCAAGACGTGAGGGCAGCGATAGGTGCAGGTTCGAATCCACGGTGCATCATTTTTTTTTTGTGTTGAAAATGTGGTGGAGTAAGGTTGAAATGGAAGGAAGTCCTCCTTCCTTCACATGGGCTCCTCTAGCCCATGCGATGGGCACCAAAGCACTAAGGCACTTGAATTTTGGGGAGATGGTAGTTTGAATCACGTCAAAACTCTTTTTGGGAGATAACAAAGGTATGCATTAAGTTTGAGCACCAAAATTTTTGAAGGAGTTAGTTGAGGTATTAAAAATTAATTTTTGCATATTTTATTTGGTATGTAAGGTTTTAGGGGAGTTATAAGGTTGATGCAAAATAAATTTTTGGTGTTATTTGCTTTAGTGTTTGAAAAGGAAATAAAGGTGTTTTAGGAAGATTGGTTGAGGTTTTGTGGTGTTGGATATTATTTTAAGTTGGAGATTATAAGGTGTATCCAAGTAATTATTTTTGTGCATGATTTGATGAATGTTAATTCCAAGAAGGAGCAATAAGGTGTATTTGAGATTTGTTTATTTTTGTGTCTAAGGAATATTTGAGAAAGTGTTAAGAGTGAGATTTTGTCATCTAACCATTGAAATTGGATAGAAGGAAATTGTGATTTAGACAAGTTTTCCAAGGGCACTTCTACATCAAACAAAAGGTATGGGCACATATTCCTAGTGAGTGATTTTTGAATGTTGTGAATGCAAAGTTGGAGTGAAAAATATTGTTTGGTAGGCATTGTTGAATGTGTTTTGAATTAATGCTTCAAGGTTTTTTGGAATAAAGAGTTGTTGATAAAACCTTATTTTATAAGCATTGTTGTTGAAGTGAGTAAGTGAGTGAAGAACTTGAACTAGGGTTTGCAAAGATCATGAGTATCATTGTTATGTGAGATTGATTGATAAGCATTGTTGGAAATATTTGAGTGAGTGTTTATATGCTTGGACTAGGGTTTGTAAGCAAAGATTAATTCATTGAGTGATTGGTTGAGTAAAGTTGGTTGAGCCTAGTCAAGTGGATGTGTTGATATGATAGTTCAAGTTCTATGAAAAAAATTGTTCTATATTCTAAATTGAGTTGAGAAAGAGATTGAGTGTTGATGAATGTGAAACATATTGAGTCTCTAACAATTATCTATATAATTTTGTGGTAAAAAAAGTGTTTGAAAATGATTAAGCATGATGGTGAATGTGAAGCATAATGAGTCTCAAACAATTTTCTTTATGTTTCTATGATATTGGACAAGTTCTAGTGAGGACTTGTTGAACATATTTGAGGTAATTCTTTGAGAAGAATTGTGGACAGATTTGTGTGAGCTTTTGTGGAAGCTTACAATACAGATATTGAGGATATATTTGAGAATAAATTTTACAAATATTGAGAACAAATTTGAGTATGGATATTGAGGATAGACTTGAGGATAGAGATTTGAGGATAGATTTTGGTGTAGATTTAAGGACAGGTTTGTGCCAGACTAGAAATAGATATTGAGCATATTTGTGCTAGACCAAAATACTGTGTTTAGTACAGATTTGAGATAGATATTTGAAGATGATAGAGTATAGAGGATGATAGTCTCTAGTGGATAGATATCCATTAGCTAGGGTAGTGAGGATAGGTGTCTTCAGTGGATAGAGATACATTAGCCAGAGCAGTGGGGGTAGCAGTTCTTCTAAAAGATCACCAGTCAAAGCTAAGGATAAAGAGTTCTCCTATGAATAGAGATCCATAAACTTGATTAAGGGATTGGTGTCTCCTTTGGATAGAGGTCCATAAACATTGTAGGGAAAGGATTCCATAGAGAATTTATTTGAGAAAAATTTATAAGGAATATTTTCTCCATGGAGTATCCCACATTAGGTGAACCATGTTAAAATCATGTCTCTCATGTGTGTAATGCTTTGTGTGATTTTTACTACTTTAATATTGTTGATGTTATCATTTGGATTTAAAAGAAAAAAAATTATCTTATACTATTCACCCCCCTCTCAGTATAAGCACATGTTCTTCATAAACCATAGAATTCATAATATTTTAGGGTTTTGCTAAAGTATGTAATTGAATTCTCATCACCTTGGTCATTTATTTGAGCGAGAACAATAGTAATGTTTGATTACTCTCCATAGACATAGAGGATAAAATCCTTGTCAAAATCTAGGTTAGCTAGTATTGGGGCTTCTACAATAGCCTGCTTGATATTTTGAAAATCTAGCTTTCCTTCAATCCATTTGAATAATTACCCCTTTTTAGAATTCTAATTATTGTCCCAATGATAGAAGAAAAATCAGGTATAAACATCTAGACAAAATTAATTTACTCTAGGAAATACTAGATGGCCTTCTCATGTTGGGGTAGTCACAATCTAAGAATAGCTTTTATACTATTAGTATTAATATTTATTCCCTCCTTCTATATCATATTTCCAAGGAGCTTACCTTATGGGGTGCAATAAATGCATTTCTTTGGGTTTAGGTAAACCTTATGGGGTCTTGACCATAAATTTTTCCTATAGGAGCATCATTTATTCATCATGCCAATATATGTTAAGTTTTATGGGATCTGATCCAATTCTTTACCATTGTCAACATCTGTATCTGTATGTTCATAATCTACATGAAATAATAGTCATAAAAATTGAAATTTTTAAGGGTGGAGATTGATGAGCCAGGGAGGAGGCCAAGGAGGTGGCCTCTCAGAAATGTTGTCAAATTTGACATCTGCTAGTTACAATGTTTGGAAGATATTCAAGATCTTATTGCCATAGTCAAGTTGGGTATACTGTGCAATCATCGTATTAAATGAAGATATGTTTCATTCCTTTATTTTGTCAAATACATATTTTTCCCCCTTCTTATCACCATATTTAGCATAACATGATATTATTACATAATCTGATATAATATTTATGTATACCATATTGTTAAATTTATGGTATGTATCTGCTATTCTCCCACATTTGGAATACTTTTCTTGTAGGGTATTGCCCACTAAAACATTTGTGCTCAAATTAAAATTTTTAGGTTTTACTATATTTTCTTCTATATTATCTAAAAGTGCATTATATACCCTTTGAAAATATTTGGCTTCAAGCTCTTCCAAAAAAAAATCTAGGCTTTTCATCTTCATTTGTAACTTCCTATTTTTATTCATGGGAAATTTATTTATTTTCCTATGCTTCCACTTCCATTAGATCTTCAATGGACTTACTAATAATTTTTTCTAAATTTATTTTTAAACTTTACTAGTTTGGTTGCCTTAATTCCTAAAATTCTTCCTTTAATTTCTAAGTTTCTTTCTAAAATTTTTTGTCCCATATGGTTGGATCCATAATGCTCTGATACCAGATGGTAGGAACCAAGGGTTCCTAGCACAATAATTTAATAAATGAGAAATAAATAATATTAAAATAAATAGAATCACTTTTAGATATGAATCACCTTTTGCATCGGTTTGGGAAATCCCTCCAATGGGTCTAAATAATATATGTTTTTATATTTAATGGATGATTTGTGTGAATGGAAAACCTAATATATATATCTACCCTAAATATACATTGGTGAAGAGACATGATGGTTCACGTTAGGAATAGACATGATGGTTCATGTTATGAAGAGATGTGATGGTTCACTTTATGAGTTAATAATATAATAATTAAATGATTAATAATAATAACTAATAATGTTAGGATGGAGGATCCTAACACCTTATGGGGTGTAATAAATGCATTTATTTGGGTTTAGGTAAATTCCAAACTCTTAATAGCGCTTGAACACCTTTTTAAGATTCTCCAAATGTTCTTATTTTTTCTTCGAGAATACTGTGATATCATCAAGGTATATAAGGATGATTTTGTTGAGTAGGTCATGTAAATTTATATTCATAGCCCTTTGGAATTTTCCTCCAATGTAAGATAGGTCAAATGGCATTCATTTGTAGTTATAATTGCCCCACTTAGTGGTAAATATTATCTTGTTTTGATCTTCGTCTTTTACCCAAACTTGATTGTACCCAAAGAATCCATCTAGAAGTGATAATATTTCTAACCTTGCTACTATTTGTAGAATTTGGTCCATTTAAGGCTAGGGATAATTATCCTTCAGTGAAGCTCAATTGAGGTCCCTAAAGTCACCACATAAATAGATCTCCCCATTCTTTTTTCTAATCGAAACTAGGTTGTATACCCAGGTGGTATGCTTTAACAAGTATAAAATTTTTGCTTTGATAAGCTTGATCAATTCATATTTCATACAAGGCTCTATATTAGGGTTTACAAGCCTTTAATTTTATCTCATAGACTTAGATTTTGGGTCCAATTATATGGTGTGTTGAATGATATCTTTTTCATATCCTTCTAGATATTTGTGACCCTGATACATAACTCCTATGTATTTTTTATAGAGATCAATAAGATTTTTCCTTTCATCCCAAGTAGTAATTTTTGTTATTCTCAAGACCTCAATCTCAATTTCTAACTCTTGATAATATTCCTTTTATATTATGACACCATTATTACCCTTGAAATGATCATCTAGATTGAATAGAGATTCCAGATTTACAAGTCCCTTAGGTATTTTCTTACCTCTAAGCTAGATAATCTGGTCTTCATAAGCTTCCTGTAACAACCCCAATTGTTACTACTCATCCACTCTAATTTTTTTTTTGTTCATATATTTATCTTTCATGGAGAAAGGGATATAATGATGATCTAAGATAGATTATTCCAACTGAGTTGTAAGTTAACAAGGCAACAATCATCAAGAGATATTAATACTTGGTCAGAGTCACTCTTGAGTAGAAGTGACCAACTTCTACAAAACGCTCACCAAAGCATTAGGATTTTATCCCTCACCAAAGGGAATCACCCTTCTCCATACTATCCACCAAGATTAGTATATAAAAAAATGCCTTGAAGATGAAGTAACCACACTAATGGTTAATCATCAATCTTAGTTTCTACCCACATCTCCATGATGGGGATACTAAGACAAATATCACTACATGTGATAAACTTACATAAACTTGGAATAATTATATTAAGTAGGATTATCTTCCCATATCACTCATAAATATTATTTGGTTTTAATATTATCAATCACCTTTCTCATCTAAGGTATTACTTTGGTTATACCTCATAAGAAATTAGTTTCAATTCCAGAGGGTATTTTTGCATTATCATGAGAGCACCTACTCCACATACACATTCGATCACCTACTCAAAATGGGAAGTATTGTTTGAGCCACCAATCAAACATAAATACCCATCCATGGGATTCAACCCACTTAAAGCTTTGACTCTGATTACCTTAAATTATTTACCCTTTTATATTTGATTACTATAATGTTTCCTGATTTAAATCATCCATAAATGTTTATGCAACATCTACCATGACTTAATTTCATTCACATTACTATCTTAATAAGATACCATGCACAATTAGTAAAGCATATGAACCATTTCATCATATTCTTTGAGACTATAAATTATTTCATCATCCATGATAGTATTGTCATCCAAACTCCATCTACATGAAGCATGGATACTAAGTTCATAGCTCTAATTAAACATATTCACATTCATCCGACTAAATTTCCATGTACAATCATTAAAACAAAGCATTTCATCATATCCCTTCATAACAAATAAATATTTAAAATACTTCTCATTGCAAGAAAGTAACATTTGATAACCATCAATATAACATTCACAATTCCTTTATTCATATATTAAAAATAGATGTAACATTCATAACCAACAACATGTTGTAAGTAAATGTAACATTCATATAAAATAAATAAGCTTTCCATAAAATAGAGTGTAGACACATAAAACACATCGTGTTTAGGAGAACTACTCACATGGGCACATTCATAGATCATGTGATTAAACCTTGGAACCTTCCAAGTACCAAAAGTGGTTTTCACCAATTATCTAGGGTACTCTTAGCCCATCCAATCCTGGTCGCTATGAACCAGAGCGACTGAATCTTGGTTGCTAAATCTTAGAGTGGCAAATACCTAGACATTGCAGACAATAGTGGCTAGACCCTAAAATGTATTTTTTTGTCAAACCAGCCTAATATCGGGTGGAAGTGGTAGTCTGCATGCAATAAGGTTGAGCAGGGATAACTTTGCATTCCTCCTCACAGCCAGTCTACATGAGAGACTCAAGTCTAGATTTAGACATTAATTAACTAGCCCTAAAGGGTAGACAAAGACTCAAATTCTCATGCTAACAAATAGTTTGTATGTAGTATTCAGTCTTAGGGTTTTTAGACCTAAACATAGGAACTCAACACAATATAAGGTGCAAACCTAAGAGCACCAAATGGGACCTTCTTTTATCAGTTTGGAGGGAGAGACAAAGGAGGAATTTTTGAGACTTGAAGAGATTTTCTTGTAGTGAATCCCTATTGGATCAGAGAGTAGATTGTAGCACATTTTAGGAGCAACAAAGTGCTAGCCGACTAAGGGGTTATCATCTATAAGATATTCAATACATCGGACAAAAATGACAATCATTTCAACATTAGAAACAAGCCTAGATCCATAGCCTTGGAGCAATAGAGATAGGACTACAGGTTCACTCTATAGGTTATCAACATACAAAAGAAAGAGGATCCCTCTAGGAACCAGACCTGGAGAATGAGGCATCTGTAAGCCCTCATACAGTTTCATGTGCATCATCGGGAAGCCTACGAGAGCGCATCTCCCCTTGCGAGGGGATATTTTATACATTTGCTACCCTCTTTGTGTAAAATCATGTATCAAATGAAGGGTATCCCATAGAGGGATTTATATGTAACCGAAACTTAGGAAATATCAATACAAAGCATTCATCCATTTATTTCTTCGTATTTTGGTTGCCTATATCTTTCATTTAATGCATGATTAAGTAAATAATATTCGCAAATAGAGTAGTGGATGGTGCGTCGCTTCCCCGGGGTCACTACAGATGGTGATCACGATGGGACCCCCACCAAGTTTTTATTTTCTTTCTGTTTCACTGATGTTTCAGGTATTTTTTGCATGCATATTCAGCCACTCTGGTCTACAGCGGCCTGCAAACTTGATCGCTCCTACTGATAGCTGCCAAAAATCAGCCACTCTAATCAATAGCGACCAGAAGAAAAGTGCAGCAGAGGGCAAAATTTTTGTCATCTGAGCAGGATTCGAGGTTGGTACCCCTTTTCTATATTTTTTTATTTTCTTTCTGCATCTGGTTTCTTAAAAATAGTGAACATTAAAACACATTTCAAATTGGGAAATTAAAGAATGAAAGGGAAATAAAAACTGCATGTTGCATTTCTTAGGTTTCTTTTAGATTTCCTCTAGGCGTTGCTAGGAACAACGGACCTCTACCTGTAAGGTCCGCCCTAGTCTCCAACGTGCTAGGCCATTGTATTTTGGTTTGCTTGCATGTGGCCCAATTAGTGGTTGTTTTCATCACAAAGTAGGAGGATGCATTAAAATCATATAGACTGGTTATAGATGCATTGGTCTGAGAATAAACATTCTTTTTAGGCATTGTAGGAAAGTAGTCATGAATGTTGGTTGATGCATTGCTTTCTATTTTTAAATCTAAAAAGAACCCCACACACTTGCACGTATCATAATAAACATTTGGGAGGTTGGATTTCATCACCAACCCTCAATTCAGTCCGATGACGTTGGCATTCATCTCCTTCCACCGGCTTGCCCCCTAGATCTTCCTAGAAAAGAATAGGGAACTTTTTTATAGTGGTACTAGTTACTCATGTTCAAACTGTCTCCCACTATTGGAACAACCATTGGTTCAGAGTGGAAGAGCTAGGCGAACCCCCCACTGGGATTTAAGCGGTGTACCCTAGTCTCTTTTTGAGAAAATCATGTTTGGCATGGGTGTTCTTGGTTTCCACTATGGATGAGTCCCCTCATTCTAAATCCAAAACAAGAGCAAGAAAGCAAGAGCAACAACAAATCTGAAACACACTGAAACCAGTTTTAGGACACACATTTAATCCATAAAAGAGATAATCATATTGTCTGCTTTGTGTGTTTCTTTGTTATTTGGGACCAAACCCTAACCCTAATTTTTAGGGAAATTTATTGAAAAAAATAAGTAAAAAGCTACTTTCGCATCCAACGGATCGAGAATCGTGCAAATCGGAGCTATAACAAAAAAGTTATTTTGGTTTTATTTTTACTCTATTTTCGAAGCTGAAAATAGGGAAAAACTGCACTGAAACAATCATAAAGTGGGCTAGACAACTCCAAAAACTGCCAAATTTGTTTTTTTGTCTTAGTTAGCCCCTGGGGCACCTCTCCCAAAAATTTTGAGTCCTAACTCTTCACGGTTCAAAAATTCCTAAAAATTCCTAAAAGTGGGCATTTCCCCATGGACCCCGGTTGGCCGATTATTTCAAAAATACAAAATTTTGACCCAAAAGTCAAATTTTGGAGTTATAGCTCATTGTGATCAGTGTGACACACTGATCATTTTGATATATGACACCCACAACATTTTTTGGAAGTCAAAAATTTTATAACAAAAATTATGGCCAGGAGACCTCCCATGGTGAGCAAGACCTTCAATCTAGAGAGGGAATCAGGTTCCATACCCACCACATCTCATTACACTGAGAGTTCAAATCAACCCAATGAGGGGCAAGATAGAGGGAAGAGATTTTCCAACCTTGTTGCACAATTCGAAGTAGACAAGAACCCTCGCACAGAGTTGTAGAGTCATAGGCCCAGCACAACAAACCGATCAAATCAATCACATGGGTCACATGCAATTCAGAGAGAACAAATGCTCCAAGATCAATTGGATGAGTTGGATCAAATCTATTCGAGGTCGACTCCTAGAACCATAGCCACTAAACATTCTGCATCTGGAAGTTCACAAAGCGTAACTTCTAAATGCACCACTCAACCCAGGGAAGCTTCAAAGCAACCTCATAGTTCACATGTAGCATTCGACTATAGGGACACTTATCAACATACAGAATACATAGAGCAAGTTACACTAGCTAGCCAAAGAAGAGAAATAGTGGAAACCTCTTCGAGGGACCTATGAATCAGAACTACACGAACAGAATCAGATAGATATGAACCTTCTCTAACAACGCAATCTGACCACGTGCGATGGTTAGAAAATGCATTGCACAAAGAGTGAGAGCTAGTGGAAGCTCTCGAGCATGACAAATAAAGAGAAAGGATTTTGCGCCAACATGAGCAACATTTAAGAGAACAAGCTGAGCAGCTAGCTCGTATCAATCTACAAGAAAATGGTGAGGATCACCAAAGAGATAAACGTGCTGACTCACCAAAAGAAAGGCGCACTAGGCAAGAAGATAGCCCACAATGAAACCACCACTCAAATCATGAACAAAATCAACTTGGTGGGGAAAGGGTAAACATGATAAATCAAGATCAAACACATCCTGAATCCCCTCGTAGGAGGGAGGAGAATAGAACAAGTCAAGTGGATAAAGGGTTACCTCCATTACCACCACGAGTGGGTCTGCAAGAAGAGGAACTCCTTGCCTCAAAGGCATTCCAGGAACTCACTAAAAATATCAAATCCTTTGAGAAGCAAGATACGGCTGGGCACCAACCGACACTGAGTAAAATACACAACCAGCCATTGTGCCCATCAGTCCCTAGCCCCGCATATCCTAAGCACTTTGAGATGCCTAGGTTAGAAAAATTTAAGGGTGAAGAGGATGCACAAGAGCATGTTACCAACTTCATCAATGCATATTTTCATCTTGAAGACAATGATGCTCTTATGTTAAGAACCTTCATTATGACATTTTTGGGTGTTGCCACTCAATGGTTCAACCAACTGCCCAAGCACAACATATCCAGTTTTGAACAACTAGTGAATGCATTCTTAAAATGTTTCTCTTTTGGTGCTAAGAAGAAGGTGAATCTCTCAGACCTGGCCAACCTAAAGCAGTATGATGATGAGCCAATCATGGATTATGGGGATAGATGGAGAAAAATCATGGCAAAGTTATCATTTTCCATCCTGATCGAAGAGCTAATCCGAATGTTCACAAAAAGTTGTGCCAAGCACATCTCGTTACTATTGCAACTACAATAGTATGATACATTCGAAGAAGCCTTGGCTCAAGCCAAGCTTATTGAAGATATAAAGCTAGAAGAAGGAGACCTAAAGCTCCATAGCGAGAAAGAATGGAACAAGAGCACGCAACATCAACCACAACAGGCCCAACCTGTGGACGTCAACCAGATCATGTTAAACATTCCAAAAGTAGCACAGAGCCAACAACAAGAGAACTATCAGGCTCAACCTCCTCATGTGCATTACAACCAATGCAACAAGAATCAAGGTAGGGGCAAACAGAAACAACCCCCTCACAACTATACGCCATTGCTTGAATCCTTGGCATCAATTTTCAACCACCTTTATGAGGCCAAGGTTCTAAACTTGCCTAAGGTGCGCACCCTGGATCCTAATTGCCCCAAATCTAAGGGATATAGGGAAGATCTCTATTGTGTTTACCATCGGCAAAATGGCCATGATATCCAGGATTGTGTTGCATTCAAGAATATAGTGCAAAATATGTTGGATAAGAATGAATTGCAGAACATCAACATATTCAAAAATTCTCCTCCCAATCATGGGGCCAACAACAATCAAGTTGAGCACGTCAACGAGGTGCATATAGCCCCACCTGATGAGGGTTTTATCGGTATGATCAATACTACAATAAGAAGCAAAATATGCCTTGATCAGCCCAACATACCAAAAAAGTCAACTAAAGCTGATAATCTATCATGGTCCACACCAACAATGAGTTCAATTCACTTACAAAAGGACCCTGTGATTACCTTTCATAGACAGGAGATTAAGCCAATCTCTCAGGATGAACTCGATCCTCCGCTACACATCATAGTAAGCATCAATCATATTCCATACAAGAGAGTCTTGATTGACACTGGGTCATCTATCAACATCATCACAGTTGTAGCCTTGAAGCATTTAAATTTACCATATTCAAGCATTAAGGACTCAACATTCACATTGAGGGCCTTCAATGATGCTACTTCCTCAAAAATTGGCACAATAATCCTACCTATACAGGTTGGGATAAAGATGATACCTACATTGTGCCATATCTTGGGAGGTGAGAGGCAGTATAACATATTGCTAGGCAGACCATGGATGAGGGATATGGAATGTGTGCCTTCCATAGTACACCAAAATCTAAAATTCATACACCAAGGACAAGTGTATGTGGTCCCCCATGATCCTGAGCCATTCAAGTATTACAAGAAGGTCGATGAGACACAAGAAAAAGTGCCTTCTCAAGAGTTTGTGGCAATGGTCAATAGCAAGGCAGAGGACCAAGTGACTCTAAAGTAGATAAAACAAGATGTGGAGCAATCAGATGTTGCTTCCCCATTGAAGGGATCAAAACCATTGGCTTTAGTCACCCCTGATTCACTTCTCATGATGCCTCATCAAGAGCAAAAACAAGTGCTCCCCCCACATCAGATTAGGGGTACTCAAGCTGACATAGTTCAACACCACCAAGTAAGACAGAAACATGAACTGAGTCATAAACATGAGCATGTGGATGCCACTATCAAAATGGGTCATCATGAAGCCTCCACATCGACTCAAATGAAGGAAATCGATGACTTAGAGTTACCTGGTAGATCTTTAGCACCTGCTCTTTTGCCTCCTTCAATAGACAATGGTATTTCAAACCAATCTCTAGAAATACACATGGGAGCCTTATCAGTATTGGAGCATATGCAAAATCACCTCTATAATATAGAGGTCCAAATGGATAAACAAAATGAGGCATTGCACTTTATCATGAACCAACTTGAGAGCCTAGAATTATGGAAGCCACCCTCATCTGAGATCAAACCACCTCCTGTGCATCCACAAGAAAAGCCTCAACTAGAGCAAGCACCAACTCGACCGCCTCAACAACCTAGCAAGCATCCCTCATTGCCTGAGCCTACATTATCGATTTTCAATCGGTTAATTGCCGCAAATGCCATCACCCTACCGGAGGTGCAACCTTTAGATCCAAATCATCCTAAACCTCGAGGGTATGAGGAAGAGTCACACTATCTATATCATAGGCAAAATGGGCATGATATTCAATCATGTCAAGGTTTCAAAGCCATAGTACACAACATGCTCAACAAAAAGCAACTTCAAATTATCAACCAACAAGTGACCATAGTCAGTAATCCACCCCTTGCACCCAAAAAGCAAGAAGAGCCCCCTAAGCCAACAATTGACATACCTAGGGCTCAATCTAGTTACCAAGCTAGACCAAAGCATGCTAAACGCTCAAAACAACAACAACGCATTTGGACTCCTTTAAACGAGTCTATGTCTGATATCTTTCAAAAGTTGCAAGAAGCTAAGGTCATCACCTTACCTGACATAAAGCCTCTAGACCCAAATAGAGCTAAACCTAAGGGTTATAGGGAGGACCATTACTGTATCTACCATCGAATAGAGGGCCATGGCATTTGCAATTGCCAAGGATTCAAGAAATGTGGTCCAAGACCTCATATATAGTTGGGCATTTCCCATAGATGGTTCATCTACGAAGACCCAAACTACCAAAATAGAGGCTACATCATCCCAGTTGAGACCCCAAGGTCAATCGTAACCTTGTAGGCTAAGTAAGCCACCTTAGTAGGAGGTAACATTTGAGATGACTACTGCAACTTTATTTCAAAAGTTGTACAAGGCAAATGCATTTGTCTTACCCAAGATCAAGCAAAGAGAGCCCAAGCATGTATCCACTAATGAAAGCATCCATTATATGTACCATCATATACAAAGGCATGACATTCATGATTGCCATTCATTCCAAAAGGTGGTCCAAGACCTATTATAATGAATTGAGCTCTGTGAATACGGTTGACTCATTTCTCCTCACCAATACAAAGGTACCCTACAGAGGTCTATGTCCCAATTGGGAGAGTTGATATCTATCAATATTCCTAGGCAATATGACTACATTACAGTAGGAAACATGCACACTGGGGGCACCTAAGGTATCATACATTCCCCTATAATACCTACAAAATATCAAAAACATTCATAAATTTCAAAATTACAAAAACAATAGAAATCATAAAAGTCCAAACAAATTGGAAAACATTAAAATAAAAACAAACAATCAAAAGGCTCCAAAGGCATCTTCAAGCCATTTGGTCAAATCATCAAAAGGCTCCAAAGGCATCTTCAAGCCATTTGGTCAAATCATCAAAAGGCCCCAAAGGCACCATAAGCCCTTTGGTCAACAATTCAAAAATCAAAAATTCAAAAACAATTCAAAAATAAAAAATTCAAAAACATTCAAAACAATCAAAGTTCAATAAACAATTGAAAACATCAAAAATACAAAAATATTTGCATTACACATTTACATTTCCATTCATGTAGTTGCATTGCATTCACACTTTGCATCCATTACATTTTGCATTAGATACATTTGTGTTTGCAATCTTACAAATGACACCACGTTTGTATCTCAATCATGCATCTTCAAAATCCATCATCATCCATAACCCATATGTGTAACTATATTTTTCAACACAACCCCTCCTATTGCTATAAGGAATATACTAGGGTTTTTCAGTCACTCAGCCATACCTAGTGGTTTTATCAAACTTTGTAGAAAGTTGTCTTAGATTTTGATAGGTGAGGTTTAGTTTTGATAGTACCTGGTATATCTCAGAATCCTATCACTAATAAAAATACTAAAATCCTAGTTGAAACAAGGGAAATATGAATGCTACGAAGCGGTATTAGGTATCCTAAGGTGAAAAAGGTTTATCTTGCTCATCCCCCTATGCAATCGGTTTGGAAATGCTAAGAATTGGCAAAAGGACAAGTTCACCCCTACCCAAAGAAATCCCTTGCTTTGATCAAAACAAGCAAAAATCCTGAACAAAGCAAAAGTTCAAAAACAAGTGATTATCATCACTACAAAAGTCCCCAAACAAATCAAAGTTCAAAGTTCAGAATAATTCAAAAGTACAAATAAATAGTGATGATCATCACTACATAAATCCCTTGCTCAAAAGGAAAAACAAAAAGTCAAAATAAATAGTGATTTTCATCACTAAAACATGAGCAAGTATCCCTAATAAATATGAAGAAAAGAAGGGAGTATTGAACTTGAATCCCTAGAATTCTCAGTGTGAACGAGCCTTACGCACGATGATATGTCTATCACATTAGCATCTCGCTTTTGTATAGACCAATGTTTGCATGTGGAAGAGCTAGCCTTAGGTGTCCTATATTGCCTAGTGGTCTAATCCAACTAAGTCCAACTTAGGATCATGATAAACATTTGAGGATCCCTAATACAACAATGGGCTGAATGAATCCCACCTGGCACTGGGGTATGCTTATGTTCTATCTAAATATATTCATTTGCACACATAGGGATAATGAGTATCTAGGTCTTCATAACAAGAGCTTTATCCTTCAAGGGCTCTGTATGATCAGTATACAACTTTTGATGGAGCAACTAGGGTGTTTGAGTCTCAGGGAAAACCTCAAAAATCTCCTCATAGCAACAAATCATTTCATCTCATAAATCACTACATACATATCACATCATCTCACCTCACATTTGAAGGTGTAAATAATTAATCCTTATTATCAGAGTGATTATTTACATTCATGATTTTTATACATTCTGTGGTGTCGCCCATTAGATTGTTAAACTCATATCACATGCATACCTTATATTTTAAGTGATTAAAGCATACAGGTTCATGTACATTAGATCACCATCATAATGCATTTCACACATTTCATTTATCATATCATAACAATATAAGTTAGATACATACAATTAAATCAAAATTAAACATGCATTTAACAATAAGCACTGCATCCATAAATGCATACATCATAAATAGTGCATCTATACATCTAGATCATGGCATCTAATAACACATCTATCATCTAGCTAGCACATGTCACCAACACATTACATACATATAGCAAAATCAAATCATTATCTAGGCATAGCATCCATCATTGCATCCATAACATAAAATCAAAACAAAAATATTTGCTAAACATCAACTGGGGCATTATTGGTATCATACCTCCCCTAATCAAAAATCAAACAGTTAAACAATCAATTCCAAAATGCCCCAAAGGTAGCATAAGCCCTTTGGTCAAACCAAAATGCCCCAAAGGTAGCATAAGCCCTTTGGTCAAACCAAAATTCCCCAAAGGGGATAAGCCCTTTGGTCAAACCAAAATGCCCCAAAGGAGATAAGCCCTTTGGTCAAACCAAAATGCCCCAAAGGGATAAGCCCTTTGGTCAAACCAAAATGCCCCAAAGGGGATAAGCCCTTTGGTCAAACCAAAATGCCCCAAAGGGGATAAGCCCTTTGGTCAAACCAAAATGCCCCAAAGGTGGATAAGCCCTTTGGTCAAACCAAAATGCCCCAAAGGGGATAAGCCCTTTGGTCAAACCAAAATGCCCCAAAGGGGATAAGCCCTTTGGTCAAACCAAAATGCCCCAAAGGTAGGATAAGCCCTTTGGTCAAACCAAAATGCCCCAAAGGGATCAAGCCCTTTGGTCAAACCAAAATGCCCCAAAGAGGATAAGCCCTTTGGTCAAACCAAAATCCCCAAAGGGGATAAGCCCTTTGGTCAAACCAAAATGCCCCAAAGGAGGATAAGCCCTTTGGTCAAACCAAAATCCCCAAAGGGGATAAGCCCTTTGGTCAAACCAAAATACCCCAAAGGTAGCATAAGCCCTTTGGTCAACTCACAAAATGCCCCAAAGGCATCATAAGCCCTTTGGTCAACTCACAAAATACCCCTCAAGCCCATGACTTGGGGCATCCAATGTTGATCAGATCAATGATCATCACACACCCTACAATATGGCCCTAGGTGGTCTACTTTTTTTGCTCCGCATTATGTTTTGCTCACAATGCATCCCAAAAAGGGGCATCTATAGACACCTAAAATGTGTCATGTTTAGGAGACTACTCATATGAGCACATCTAAAGACCATATGACCAATTTTGGACCTTTCCAAGAGCAAGCAGTGGTCCTAACCACTCAAAATGGTAGTTTTAGCCCATTTAAGCTTAGCATATGTAGACTAGAGTAGCCCATACAGAGACTGACCAATATTGGTACGTATAGACTAGAGCAGATAGCTAGTAGCTATAGCTAGCATTGTAGACTAGAGAAGCCAGCAATCTTGGCCACTATAGGCTAGAGTAGCCATAGCTAGCCACTACTGATGATAGCGGCTAGCCCTAAAACACGAACTACCATGAAGGATTACCCAAATCATGGGTGGTAATGGTAGTTTGCATGCATTTCAAAGGGATATCGATGAGGAACTCCTAGATTTCCTCCTAACTACCCCTTCCATGCCAAGTAAAGACTAAACCTTCCCTCTAGGATAGTTAGTTGGCATGCAGATCTGGAGCTTGGCTTCCCCAAGAAGCCAAGCCCTAGATCTAAACCTGAAACCTAGAATTCTATATATGTATATTTCTAGTAAGGCAAAAGGGGGATGAATGTTCAAATATTATGCAGTGAAGCCCTACCAAATCAAAGAGATAGAGAGTTCAAATTGTGTGCAGTGAAGCCCTATCAAAATGGAGAGCCAATTGCCCTTTGAGGAGCATTGGAGCACCGTCTAGCTAAGCCATGTCCATGCATCAATATTTGGACCCATCGTTCTTAACCACCAATCAGTGTAGGAGACACACCTGGCGACCCTTGAACATCAATTTGATCCAAGGAGTGATTAATTATAGCCCATAAGACCTGAGGTAACCTATTAGTTAGAGGTATGATGTCTTTGATAGCGACCCATAAGCATAGCCAGGTTTTAATATGGTCATTCCTTTGTTCTTAGTAATAGATATGCATTTATTATTATTTCATTTACATATCTTTAGCATAGATCTGAATCTTTCATTGCATTTAGATTAATATTTCTTATTTTCATATGCATATTGCCTAGATCTGGTATATTTCAATACACATTATGCTTATTTATCTGGATTATCATATTTTCTAATAAGAGCCTCTTTCGAAGAGGTGGCCCGTACTACTAAGCATGCTTTGTTATTTCCATGTATGCAGATCTGCAGGTTTACAAGACTAGATCAAGACATTCAGAGCATGGGATCCCTCCTGGACGAGAGAAGGAGAAGGAGGCATTTGTAAGCCCTCATACAATTTTGTGTGCGGAACCAGGAAGCCTACGAAAGTGCACCACCCCTTTTGCAAGGGGACATTTTATTCACTTGTACTTCATTGTATCAAAATGGGTATCCCTCAGAGGGACCAACATGTAACCGGGTTTCAATATAAATAAAAGGATCTCTCTTTGTTATTTCTACGTTATATGCATTTCATGGTCTTTCATTTTATTTCGATATAATATTGCAAGTAGATTAATATGTGCACACTTCTCAGGTTTGCTACATAGAGTAACACTGTATTTATCCTAGGAACCCTCATGGGGAATAAACCTAGCCTCCAAAATATGTCTTTTCCTCACATTCATTAACTTAGAGTGTCAAAGTTACAATATAGGAAGGCATCCCCTGGATCCTTCTCTAAATCAAATATACATTTGCAAGGGATCCATTTGTCCCTTATAGAATCAATATGCAATTAAGGAAACACCAATTTCCTTTCTCTAAGTCATCAATGAGAATCACCCAATTTTTAGAATTACATGTTTATGATGATCATCAAAATCATATTATTGAGAAATATTCTTTGATTATTAAATAGGGAACTCCCATAAATTCCCTCGATAATGAGTCTCAAATTCATTCTCCAAGATTGAAAAGCAATCAATCATTCGTTTAATAAATTAAAGTCCCATACCTTTAATCCATGAAACATTAATTATTTCATTTATTTACTAAGTTAGAGTTAACTAATAGAACTCTTCCACTATAAATTAACTAAATTGAACTAGTCTTCTAACCATTCCAAATAACAAATCATTCTCAATCATACATAGCTATAATACACCAAGTATGAAGGTTTTCTCAAAATAATGGTACAACCCTTTACTCAATACAAGGTTCTTATCCATTTACAAATCACTCCGTAGTAATTCACCTAACATGAAATTAAAGGTAAACTAAGAGAAGTCCATGTTCTATTTATAAATATTTATACTTATCTTATAGCCAAAGGATTTATTTCTTAACTCTGCTAAGAATAAGGGTGTAAACCTTTACCTCACATATCTCCCATCGATGTTTCTTAATATAAGTTAAAGGGTTGGGTTTAAACCTCTTCTAAGGTTCCAATGACTATATTTAACATAATAACTACCAATCTAATCATCATGACAATGCATTTGGGTTTATGGCCCAAGGACCATGCTAATTTAATTTAATGGTTTGTCATTCGAATTGATTCGTACTATAGAGTTCAATAGCCAAATCATTTCTAATTAAGGTCTTTCAACACTATATCCAAAAAGGTGTTAGAAATCATCTAACATGTTGAGAAAACCAATTAAAGGGTAGGATCACTAGTTAAGTATTAAGAGGATGGTCAACTTTATTTACTATGAGGGGTTCAATAAGCCTAGTGACTCTTCATCGCATCTTTCAGTGGTATCGA
Source organism: Wollemia nobilis (assembly GCA_028583015.1). Lineage (NCBI taxonomy): Eukaryota > Viridiplantae > Streptophyta > Pinopsida > Araucariales > Araucariaceae > Wollemia > Wollemia nobilis. Next base: position 4,155,017 of record JAQPPZ010002979.1, read on the forward strand.
ATGGTCATCACTTTGTAGCCTTTTATACCATCGAATGATGGTAATACTAGTAGGGGTGAAGTCCCTTACAAATCTCCACACTAAATCATGTAGATTCACTTTGGTGTCTATGTATCCCCATGAAATTAAAATAACATACAACTACAAACTATGACAAGTATGATAAACAGTGACTTTGGAATAGGGGCAAATGACAAATACTCATGAGGCAAATTCCTTTTTTGTGTCGTCTTTGAACTTATTACACTAAAAATATTATTGGTCATATGACTACCATTTGGTGTTCAAATGCGTTAGTGAGAACATGCCCCCTTATACCATTAGCTTGATCGATCAGGTACAATGTAGGACTATGCTCGTAGACGGTTTCTATGAATCTATCCACCTAAGTGGCTTGAGCACAGATTAGTACTCAAATCATTTAGAGGTATTTTAGAAGATTTTGAATCTCTATATAAGGGATCTAGACACTTATTCATGTATTATACATAACTACTGTAAGGCCTAAGATTCAATGCTTGGTAGGAAGGTGTTTTATAGCTTTCATAGTCAGCTCATCAAGCCTATGTAATGCATCATAGGATAAAATTAGCAAGTTGCTAATACCAAAGCACTCTTGGGTTACAACATAGATGTTTTTGTAGTCTCATTGTAATGCTCATAGGGAAACATATACCATACGACCACCACAGGAGAATTCAGATATGATTCATGGGAAAACAAGGTTGTTTCAAGCATAAATACCATCGGGGTACAAATGTTCTCTTAGTATTATGTACACTATTAGACCAATTGTAAACCATACAATATAACATCGATAACCACACTAGAAATCCGATTAGCACTATACTAGGGGTTAGACATTTAATTCATAAATGTATCCCAGAGACTGAGCATGGCTAATTACAACCCAACTAAGCATAAGTGATGACGTCCTCGAGCAGGCCAAATAACATGACTAATTACAAGCTATTCGAATGGCCTTCATACACAGGAAGTGGTGACTCATAGGGATTAAACCTGCAGCAAAGAGGATAATAGAAACAATGAAATATGATCATGTACCATTAACTTATCCATCTATAATATGCTACTAATCGATGAGGGATAATGATATTTGATACCTTATGTATATTAAGGTTTCAAGAATATTGTAGTAAAATGTTCTCAATCACCACCATTTTAACATATCCTGAGTTAATCATCGATGAACTAAGGAGGCATACAATAGGTGTTTTATATTCCTAATATTTCTAGAATTGGATATCTAGGAAAAATAATGTATATTATCTATATTTTATGCAAATAAAAGCATAGTTAGGAGACCTCTGACCTAAGCCTCCTATAATATTCAGTTCCAATTGTCTCCTTCTTCCTTCACAAGCCCTTTTCCCCTTTCTCCGTTCGAGCTCCTTGCTCCAAGATCTCCTCCTCTCCCTCCAGTTAATTATTTTTCTTCTCTCCTTCATCTTCCTTTTAACGAAGATTCCTCTCCCTTCCACCAACCAATAGTGGTTTTATTTTTTTAAGATACATTTCAACCCTTGTGGAGGAAAATTTCAAAGAGTAGAAAAGAGTCCACAAAGAGTAGGTGGCCTTGTTTTTCTTTGTGTTCCTATTTTATAGAGATAATCACCAACACTATTATTAGAGAATGGGTTAGATGTAAAATTAGGACTAATGGTTATAAATAAAATAATCTCCACCTATTTTTCATGAAAATAGGCCATGTACAATATATTTTCAAACAAAAGGATAATTCATATATTGTTTAAAAATTCTAGAATCCTTTTTAGTCCAATTAAAATTGGACAAGCTTGGTGAGTACCTAATTGCAACATAATTAGGTTATTTACACCCAATTTACTACATTGTAGTAAATTTTGGTAATTTCTATTTCATATTTCACCAAGGCTTTATTTATCCCTTGATTAAATTGCTTTAAATTATCTATTTTAAAATATAATAAATCCTTCTCTAAATTTTACAAAATTCCCTAGTTGGAATTTTATAAAATTCTTTAGGGTCTATACCCATTTTGTTGGTCAATAACTCATCCCACTAATTAACTAGTAGCCTTTTGGAAAGGATCCATGGGGATGGGCCATGACATACACCCCCCTTGGATTAAACACAATCCTCTATGTTTTGAACAATTACCTTAGTGAGTACATAAACCTTACAAAACTAGTATTTATCCTTTTATTTTACAACCTGAGTCATCAGATTTTTCTTTTACTTTTAGCATCTCATTCTTGATGGTAAGCAACATATTCCATCCATGAGAGTACCTGGACCTACAAAAATGTAAAATATTAGCAGTACCATGTCCTTAAAGCAACAAAACATCCATTTTTCATAGCAATAAGTATTGGAAACATCATCAATACACAAATCTCATCGTAAAATTTACAACTTCAAATCATCTATTATTGCACAATCACTAAACTAGAGAACTGCAATAATAGAATTTGCAAAATGGTTTCATAGATATATCATGAAATTATGCTTTTGTACTATATTAGACACAATAAGTCTCATTAATTTCATCAAAACTCCTATTGTGGCCTATCCAAAACTATCCCCAAATTTTGGAGACCCGCCTTAAAATTTTGGTTTTAGGGAGTTTTGCTTATCTATGAGTGACAATTTTGATAAATCTTTCCCTTTAGATTTTTATCATGTAGAGGCCAAGAGTCATTTTGGATGTGGGTTCTTTCAATTCGACCATAGTGTTAGTGTTGTGATTTCATTAGTTGTTTCTGTTTGGTCTTGATTGTTGGTCTAGTGTATCATGTTTGCAGATTTTAATGTTTTAAATTAGACCAACTCATTTTGAAAATTAATTAAATAAAAGTTAAATAATATATATATATATATATATTAAAAATTAAAAAAAATACTTATAAATATACATTATATAATGTATATTTATAAATAAAAAGTATATAAAATAAAATTAAAAAAAAAGTAAAAATAATGAAAAGTTTCAAATTAGAATATTAGTTTTTAGTTTATTCTTTTAGGTTAAGTTAGTTTTTATCATTATGGTGTTAGAATTTAAATTTCTATTTATTTTAGCTTGGTGTTTGTTTTCTTTAATGCTTGATTTTGTTTTCAAATAAGTTGTTTTATTTTGTCGACTCATGTGCTTGCTTTGTTCGATGTTGTAGGATGTCATTGGAGCTAGAGATGAGAATGGTTATCGAGGGGTCAAGACAAGTTGAAGATGCATCATGTAGGTGAAAGTACACGTTGAAGATGCTTCATGTAGGTGAAAGTACACGTGGACCCGCATGGCTAGGATTAGTCACTGAAAGTGGACCACCAAACGATATGGTTGGTAAGTTAGCAGTAGTGGTGTCAATGAGGTGGGGCCCATGTTTTGCAGATGGAGGGTACCTCTGGCTATAAGGATAGTTATTGGAAGTGTGGCTCATTACGTGGATTAAAAATTGGAAGCTTACATGGAGAATATCAAAATAGATTGATGAGCTAGCATATTTTGAGCATATATGGATACACACTTGGAGGCAATAATGCTACATTAAGAAGGATCTGACGTGGATGTGAGTGGGTCATGTGGACATCACCAATTGGTGGGAACATACTGGTCACTTTGATGACATTGAGGGCATTATTACCAATTTTTGTGTGGTTCCTTGACGTTTCTGATGATAAATCATGAAGGGAGCTTCTAATTATATGGAGGCACATGGACGTTGAAGACACCTAGGTCAAAGCATGGAATGATTGGGTGGATGATTTGAATTATCATACCCCTCATGGTGGTGTAGAAGTTTTTGGAGAGCACCGTGAAAAGTAGCCAAGTGAACTTATGTGACTAAGCCACATGGGAAATGTAGGTTTAAGTGGATTACTACCAGGAGCTCTTCATCTTAGATGGAATTGATTGCCAACAAGGAGAAACATGTGATGGATGTGGTGAGTGTTCGAGCACATATAGGGATAAATCATTATCCACATAGGAATAAATATGATGTGGACTGGATATTCGATGCATGAATCTTATCAGTAATGGCATTGTTTCTAAAAGAAAACTCGATATCGAATAACACTTCAGGATGGAAAGTCTCAGAGTCATAGTGTAGGTCACTACGGGTATCCAGAGAGCAGATTTGTAGCGGTTCCCATGATGAAATGAACTCAGAACACTGCCACTCGATAGTGATATCAGAAACACATATGGCAATCTGGTGTGATTATGGCAATGAGATAGTGATTTACATAGCAAGTTATGATGAAGACTTAGGTGTCAATATGGAAAGTGAAAGTAGTGATAATAGTAAAATGAGGTCATGTCCCCAAGACTGACAGATGCTATAGGTAAGACAAGCATGGATTTTGAATTGGATGTCATAGATTATGAAGATCAGTACAACAAATAAGGATAGGTTGGACCTCAATTATATATAATGGATGATGATGTAAAGTAGCGATGATTGACCAATTTGAATAATAAGGAGAGCATTGACCTATGGAGCAGTGGGGAAAGCTGGTGAACTCCGACATTGATTGCCATGGAGGCAGCCACGGAGAGCAATGCAAGTTTTTTGAAGGTCATCAAAGATGATGTGGAGGTTGTGTCAGTTCCAAAAGGGTATTAGCAGCACTACGAAAAGTCGACAAGAAATTCTATCACTTTATAGATTTAGGTGTATGCATAGGGTTAATATGGAGTTGATTCGGGCTTAAGGCCACATTTGAGAGATTAAATAGATGTGATGAATATGCTATGAGTGCACCACATGTACCAGGATAACCATTGCCATAATATTCCCCCTGTAGGATGGACGTCTATCACTGAGGTAGTAGGTATAACTTATAATCCAAAAATCGAAAATGTATAGTTTATAAGGAGTCGGTCGCATGTAGTGATAGTATGAAAGGAGAGCAATGAGAATTCTCAAAATATATCCATGAAGAGATGCCTAAGTATCCATCATGAATTGGAAAGAAAAGAAATATGAACTACACCTTTGTATAGACCTAAAATATCCCTTCAAGAGTGGAACGGGCCAACACAGTGTTGATAGAAGTATAAGTGTCTAATTAATGGGTATAGCTTGTGAATATAGTCGGTAGCTAGCAGGTGCACATAGGTGAATTAACTGTACATTGTTGGGCATCAAGAGAATATTTTGCATAGCAAGCGCATGCCAAATTGGATGCTCATCTACACCATTTGAAGGCTCAGCTAACAAAAATAGAGGGGTAGAGAGATATGTTTCAATGGTTGTGATTATGGGCATTGGAGATTACACATATGGCCAAAGTGTAGCAAGAGTGTCGAAAACTATAAATAATAGAGACCTGGCAACATGCAATGGTAGAATTTGGTGATGATTCAGCAAGTCTGTGGCTAGTCAAAATTTTAACGCCTGCACCATTTTAATGCCTAGGATATGGTCAATTAAAACCTAATATGCAAGCATGTGGACAACTTTTAGGATGTGGATGATAAAGGTTTTACTGTTATAATAAGTTTCCATTCAAAGTGTGGGCAGGACAATATGCCATTGGGCACTATGTTTCATGGAGGTAATAGGTGCAAAATTAGTTTGTATTTACCAAGAAAATAACAAAAGGTGAAATGGTATTCTAATGGAGAATATTGACTTTAAAAGCATTACATAAGACCATGAATGATGGTAAAATAAAATACCTCAAAGAAAGAATAGTGCAAACAAAAGCATGATGGAAGAAATGTATGAAACCAAGAAGGGAAAGTGTTACATAAAAATGGAAGTAGGAAAAAGAGCAAAGGGTCAAGAGGGAAGGAAAACTTATTAGCGAAGGGTCAAAAGGGAATAAAAACTTTGAAATAAGTTTTTGAAAAAAAATATGGGGGTCGAAAACTTTGAAAACAAAGTTGCAGATGGAGCAGTAACACATTGACTGGACTTGTTCTGAAGAATTTTCCTTTCATTTTTTTGGATCAGGGTTTCACCATTAATGCTAAACAGAGTTGTATTCTACATTTTGAGCTTATTGAAAAATCTATATTTTTGCCAATATATGGAAATTACAGCAAGTTTATGCATGTTATTGGTTACTTGTCTATTATTTTTATAGTATTGCACTTTGTCCTTAGGATATTGCACCGTATTATAGGCTATATTGCATGAATTTGGATCACCTTAATGCTGGTTTTGGTGTAGGATACTGACATTGCAGGGTTTATGGAAGCTCTAGATTGCAGCATTTAGTTATTTCTATCATTTTACTTTATTTTATTTCTCAAACTCTATCTTTTCAATTTTATTTTAAAATCATCAAAATAAAATATTAAAAAAATCAAAAAATATAAAAAGATTAAAAAACAATGACTTAGATTTAAAAATAGTCTTTAAAACTTAATTTAAATCAATTTCGGATCGGTTTTAAGGAAGTTGTAAAATTCTGAAATTATTCAAAGTTCTACATTTTAAGAGGAATTTGCAATTTCTAGCTTTATTAGATTCCATGTTTTGAAAGAGAGTTAAATTTTCATATTGGGAGGAAGGTTTTGCAAGAAATGAATTGATTTTCCTTCATGAAAATTATAATTTCATGAAAGGGGATAATTTATTTGACATCTCTTAGGCCATTACATTAACAGAAATAAATTGACTTTTCTTCATGAAAAATATAATTTCATCGAAGAGGGGTAATTTATAGGACATTTCAGGCCCTCCATGAACTCTCTTTATGAAAATCCATTTCATTAAAGATAGTCATTTATAAGGCACATCAAAGGCTATTTGAGCTACAAAGTTAGTCATTCAGAGTTATTTCATTTCCACATTTAAATAAACATAAAAGGAATCATCTCACCATTTTATGATCACATTTAATTTTTCTTTTAGTTTCATGAACAGTAATAGCATAGCATACTAAAATAATCCCAGCACAGTCCCATTTTTAATAGTTTTTTTGCAGAGCACTAAGGTATTTCATGCACTTATTTGAAAAGCATACATGCACACATTAACGTAAAAGGAACCTTGGAGAAATGTTTATTTCTTTGCAAGAGAGGGTTTTCTAATCAAAATCCTAATTATGAGTGTGGTTTTGCACTTGGGCAAAATTACCACTCAACATTTTAGCGCTAGAAGGAGGGCCTAATTTGGTCATTTTTTATAGATGCTAACTTGTTCATGTTATTTGAAAGAGTGATTTGAAGGCATTTATTTTGATTAATGAGGTTTTATTGATCATATCTATTGATTTGAAAGTTCTCCAATTGATGATACATTTATGCTAATATTTTGCTAATTGGAGAAGGTTCTCTAATGTTATGATTTAGTTGATGCATATATTTTGATTGAAATACATGATGATTCATATGTGAAACATTCAAGGATTGTTAGTCATTTCATGCTTCTTTGCAAGACATTTTTTTGACTAACAAAATTAGTTTTAAAGTCGTATTCTTTGAGATTATCCAATGGTATTTCTTACTTATTTAAGGCTAGGTTGTCCTTTAAATGTACCTGGACCTTCACATAATATGCCTATAGATATTATGTGTAATCTACATCAATTTAGGCATGATGGGATGGAATCGGCTGAAGAGCATATTCAAGGATATAAGAGCATTTTAATTCATTTGCAAATCATACATGAAGACATTGTTTGTAGGATGTTTCCATACACATTAGATGAGTTTGCTTATTATTGGTATATCGGTCTACCTGCAGGTTCTATCACCTCTTGGGACCAATTAGAGGTAGCATTTCTTAAATAGTTTGGAAAATTGATTGATTTGGATAGGATATTAATGACCTGTCCCAAAAAGCATGCACCTATATCATGCATCAATCAAAACCACAATGAAAGCATAAAATGACAAATAATATTGCATAGAACACTGAAATGGTTTTTTCTTTTATTAATATTAAAAATGGATCTCAGTTACAATCATGCCCCTCTTAGGGTCACCCAAAATGTTGATAAAATTGATACAATTCCAAAGCCCCCAATGGGATAGGCACACTATTAATGCTCTTCCAAATAGTCACAAATTGCTCTAGGATGGAGTTAGCCCTCTTCTTTGCATTGAGGAAGGAATTGAATGATTGAGTCTCCTTCGAACCTGCTTTCCTACGGTCAAGAAACAACACAAAAGCATTATACAAATAGGCAGCCTCTCATGATGAGGCCCTTTGAGGAAAATATGTGTAAAGATATCATAACAACTATGAAATCAATAAGATGGATAAAACATATTAAACTTGTGCAATATTCATAAATATTATTAGAAACATGAAAGCAAGAAGTACAACTATCTATCTAATGGATCAATTGCATGAAATTAAGCATGTTAGCATGAAAAGAAGCCATTAATGTCCTACTTTATATGATGAAAAAAATATTAATTAAACCCTAAATATACTGGTTAGATTGTCTCTAAACATGAATTAATCCACTAAACTGACTAATCTAACCTAACTAAGCATACTGGAAAAGAAACAGTAAGGAGATCTATCACCTATTGCAAATCGTAGCTCTAATGAATGGTCTACACTATAAAGTGTGGCTATCAGCCACGGCTAGAAACCAAGTAAGTTTACCCTCCAAATATAGGGTTGTGGGCTTGATATTCCTTGTCCAATTGATGATCAAGGGTCACCTCAGTGTCCTCTGATAGATTTTGTGGTTGAATTGCTCGATAGGGCCTCCATTTTCCCAAATTAGCATTTCTTGGCATTCTAGCTCCTTAGGGCATCCATGGCACAATTTGACATGATGCTTGATGAATTAGAAAAGGAATTGGCAACAAATCTCTCTCAATACTCTTAGGTGAGTGTACAATTTGACAGGGCTTCGCTGCTCTAATCTCCCATACTTTGTTGATCTCTATTTTGACAGTGCTTCATTAACAAAATGCACTATATCATTGCCCTAATTCTAAGGGGTATTTATAGGACTTCCCAAGGGCTAGGGGTGGCTTCATGGAGAAGCCAAGAACTAGAAATGGTGGTTAGGATATTTGGATTGGAAGCTTCTATTCTTTAACCACCTTCTTCTAGATCAAATGGTTATTCAAATTGATTTGGCTCGGATTAAGGCCAACTGAACTTTAGTTAAGACCGTAGGTGACAGCTGTGGTCCAAACTATAAATCATGGTTCAATATGTAGACCACATGTCTTAGCTATGGTTCAAATTTAATATGCCAAGGAGCCCAAATTGAGTGGTTAGAACCATTGCTCTATCTTGGATTATATCCAAGATCTTCTATATAGTCTTGTAGCGTGTCCATATGAGTATTCGCCATCGACATAACACATTTTAGGTGTCTACAGATGCCTCTTTTGACATGCTTTGTGATATCAAACAATGTGTGAGCAAAAATAAACCTCCTAAAATAGTGTCAAAGTTTCTATGATGATCATTAGTCAGATCAACATTAGATGCTCTGGAATCATTGCTTCCAACTAGGTGAAAAGCTTACATTTGAAAAGCTTGTGCCCTTATCATATAATTCTATGCGGCTATGCATTCCATAGGTATCTTCTAACCCATAGATCCAAAAGGCAGAGAACAACAAGCAAAACTATCATATTTGCTATTTGCCCCAAGCAAATGGGTAAGCTTATGATAGTTGTTGACAATGATTCGCAAGGACAAACATAATTTTGATAAGATCAAGAGATATACAATTTTAGGGATCTTCTATTGACTTTGATTATGATTTGATATTATGACTACCCCATCAAGTAACGATTTAATGAGGGTAATGACAATGTATGAAGCAACGAGGTCACTTGACCATAATGAATGATCTAAATAAACTTAGAATTAAGTACTTAATTACTTGGCTATGCCTATTTTAGCTTATGATTCCAAATGTTAATAATATTTTGCACATTTCTATCCCATGTATTAGTCAGGCTACAATAGCCATCTTAGGAAATCAAAATGATACAAATCTAATTACTTTTATGTTGAATCAATTTTGTCGATGATTTGCTGAAAAATATGTCATAGAAGAAATGACATGAAACGCCTTGTTACCATGGAGCAGTCCAGCTTCAAAAGCCTTCTTCGAAATTGAAAATAAGCATATCAAATCAACGATGACAATTTTACACCTAATTTCCTTATGGTTATTTACTCATCTCTCCGGATTGCATGGATCGCAAGTCGTTGCAACCACCAAGTGTATAGAGTAAATAACTGAATACGTGGTGCATTTGGTTTTTGATTATTTGATTTTTTTTTGAATTTTTTGGATTCTAAATTGAACTTATTGATTTTGCTGGGAGGTGCAACGCTCCATGAAAGGATTGTCATAGCTATGACCTCGGTTGAATGTACTTTATAATCTCAGCCAGATATTTTATTATTAATTGGATCCCAGTGCTTGATCATCACCAAATTTTCAAATTCATTAATTTTATTGAAAAATTGACCCATTAGGAGATATTTATTTATCATTTAATACCCTCCTATGGTGGGATTTTTCTATTTTTGATACCAATTGCAAATCATGGGTGCAATCTACGATTGGAATTTTTAAATTTTTGGAATCGCAGGTCTAACCCACAGGTGGAAAACCCTAATCCTGGGACCATAGGTGTCATCTACAGTCTGACAAAAATAGGAAAAGGTTTAAAAATCTATAATTTTCAAAATTCCTCATTATTCCTTGACAGTGACTACAATTTGAAGAGCTCTAAGAGGTGTGAGATTTAAACTTGACATAACTGAAATCCTATTACCTTTCACAAATCAGAATGGCAGACTGCATACAACCTTATTCCAACTGAGGCCTCAGTACAGGCAAGGTAATTTGAAACCAAGTCGTCATATTCATTACTAATACAACAAACCAAATTAATTAATTGGTTAATTAATCACATTAAACTATTGGCAATGAACCACATCCTAGGTTAGGCTAGCTTAGGATAATTTATTATTATTATTATTATTTTATTTTTTGGCTAGGAAAAGACCCAGAATGGGTCGTATCCCTAGACCACAGCTACCAGTTGTGGTTCCCCTTTGATCTATTTGAGACTGGAGGTATCATTTATGGTTAGGTTTGAATTATAACATTCAAAAATTCAACCATTAGACAGACCACGGGTTTGACCTGTGGTTCCCTTTTTTGTAAAATTTTTTCAAAATTTTCAATTTTTTTAATGATTTTCTTGGTAGTTAATGCCATTTTATTGCACCTATGAGATGTATTTTTAAAATTTTGATCATTCTTAGCATAATTTTACATTTTTACCTATTTTTTTCTTGATCTATCTCTTTTTAGGTTTTTTTTAGCTATTTAATTAGCCTTTAGTTATATTTTTCCTTATACTATGTCTCTTTATAGAAACTAACCTCTAGAGCAAGGGAGCCAGAGCTCCTTAACACTCTCCACCCATTGCTAACTGATGGATAGCGAGGGTGGTTTAGAGCCATAGGCTTCAACTACATTTTGGATCTACCCACTATCAGGGTAGATCAATCTTATATGATTACGTTGACTCAGAGCTGGAATGCTCAGACCAACACATTTCACCTGTTGACAGGTGAAATGACTATCACACTCGAGGACATCTATAGGATATTTAAGATCCCTATTTATGGTGAGGCCATCACTTCCTCTACCTTTTAGATCAAGGGAGCTATTTTTTATGAGATCTTCGATGATCGAAGCCTGGAGGCCCAACGAAATATCAATAATGGAGAGTTCACATTGGCTACTAGTACGGAGAGCAATTCTTCTCCATCCAAGAGGGGGTTTTATGCACTTAATCATGCATATTGTCCTTCTAGACTCCTCGAGTACAAGGATCCCCTGGAACCTTTTGGCCTATGTTAGGAGGGTCATTTAGAGCTCTACAGCTGAGCCACTACTCTTAGCCTGGGGGAGCACATTACTATACCAGCTTTACTAAGAGTTATTCTAGATTACTAGCAAGAGGTGAGTAGGCATCAGTTGTAGTCTACTCATATAGATCTGGGGTTGGAAGCACATCTAGATCGAGTGACCTACAGAGCTGCCCCTTAGCTATTACTTATATTGAAAATGATCTATAGTGCTACATAACATGTTGGCCCCATGAGGATGAGGGATTCTAGAGTAGGTCCCACATAGGGGACATTGAGAATTATATCAGTCAGTTTGTAGCACTGAGCCCTAAGGACATTGAGTGGCATCCATACATGGATTTCCCTACGTGGATGGAGGTTGGTGAGTAGTTACACCAAACTCTATGGGATAGATGGTTACTCAGCCATAAGTCCGAGATCTATGAGTACCAGTTCTACTCATGGGTCTTATGATAGTTTAGCATGGTGTAGGACATTCCAGAGCTACCTATTATCTATAGGTAGATAGTTCTAGAGATCGATATGCAATGGGTGCTACCTACAACTCTGGGTGACACTTTAGATGATTTCTAGGATTCTAGAGTTATTTTTACTAGGACCACCCCAATGTATGATACCTGGTGGTCCCTATTTTAGTGGTAGGGATCTAGACCTCTCAGTCAAGTTGATGAGGTAGCAGAGGCTGATCCACAGGGACGTAATGTGCACCCATGGACTAAGGGTGGATGGGGTTTAGAGGATGCACCACTAGTGGAGGCTGAGTATGAGGGCCTATATAAGGGGGAGGTACCTCCAGACAGTGAGGTAGAGTAGTTGTTAGCCTAGGAAGCAGATTTGCAAATCCAGGTTGGGAGGCTACAATATTAGCAGCTATAGCGAGATACATTTAACACCATTTTAGAGGTGAAGTTATCTAAGAGGGAGAGGTAACTTTAGGAGGCCTAGGATTAGGCCATAGCTACGACAGAGCATTCTACAATAGTATAGGGTGAGGCACAACGGAGCTAACTAGAGCACTTGAGTTGGCAGAGGCACGATGGGTGGTGGTCATAGTAGAGGAACTTGGTTCAGTCCTAGGCTCATAGAGGTGACCCATCATCTTCTCATGTTATCATGGCACCACCTTTAGCACCATAACTCATAATTCTAGGAGGTCATGACCCTATGACCAATATTAGGTGGCTTACTTCCCTCATACAGGAGGGGAATGATTTATGTGATGCAAGGGCAGCTTGCATATCTTAGCTAGAGGGATGGATTAGACTAATAGGTAGGCAGGTTCCAGAGGATCCACATGCTTCAGGGTCCCAGTAGACCAGATCCAAGACTACAAGGTAGTCATCCATGAGCTTGAGTCACAAGACTCACAGGACTAAGAGGACACATAGGTCCTCTAGTACACATGGTGCTAGCTCTCAAGGGAGGTACAAGGATGATAGAGGTGATACCGGTGACTCTTTGGTTGGGGGTGCAAGCCCTTCATAACATATACATGGGTTGCTATTTTGTTGTACTTTTTATGTGTAAGATCAAGGACCTACACGGATGTGACCTGTGGGTATTTTTGATATACTTTATGTACTCATTTCGGACACATATATATGAGATTTGATCATTTTGGCTCATTATGTGTACTCATTTATTTGTGTATTTTTTATTTTATGTGATGCACATGGATGCAATGCTTATGTTAATTTTATGCTATATGATGTGATGTATGTATGACATTCACTAGATAGCTATTGTATTTATGATGATGATGATATACAGTGATCTAGATGTTTAGATGTGCTTATTGATGATGGATGCATATGGATGCGATGCTTTCTCTTAACGCATATTTGATATTGCTTTATTGTATGCATTAATTTGTGATGATGTCATGCTATGCTGGTACAATATATGTAATGCTTTATTTACATGATGGTAATCTAATGTAAATGAACCTGTATGCTTTAATCACTTAAAACATAATGAATGAATGCAATATGTGTTTAACAATATAATGGACGACACCACAAAATATGTAAAAATCATTAATGTAATTGGAAATCCTTATAATAAGAATTTGATCAATTAATCACCCATATATGAAATGCAATGATATGCAATGTTATGATGTGAATGATATAATATGTCACTCTATTTTCTTTTTGCACTTTGAATGATATGCACAATATAATCAGTGGTCGTCTAAATATCATTTCTGATATTCATCCGGTATCTATCTTATATCTTGATTATTCTTTATGTAATGATGTATCATTGTAGACACCAAATTGCAGCCACTAATCCTCCATCCTAACCATCCCACCACCCACTTGTCCACCATACACCTTTCCCACCAATTATTTGGCCCAATTCCACCTTTCCCGCCATCCATTTCAAAGGCCCACTTTAGCCCTTTCTCGCCATTTCCTAACCCAATTGGGCTTATTTTTTATATTATTTTATATTTAAGTATAATATTTTATATTATATTATAATATATTTATTATAAAATATATACTTATAAACTCAATTAACCACAACCGTCCGATCCAATTTAATCTCCACCCTCCATCTTCCTTAATCCATGCCACACTCAAAAAGTAATCTCAACCTTAGGATCTAATTTAATCTTAGCCACATGATTAAAAGTGCAAGGCTAAAACCCTAAGAAAACCCTAGGTTGGATTATAAAATAAGGGCATTTGCAAATGCTCAAACCCTGGAACCTTGAGATTAGAAATTACACCCTGGAGGAGTCATTGTTGAAGCCCTAGCGAAGTAGAGAGAGATAGAGTTTGAATATCTAAAGCCCTAGCTAGCCAACAAGACTTCTACTGTTCTAGCCATCCCCCATTCATCCTCCATCGCCGTCATAGCCCCCATCCATTTGCCGCATTCATCGCCACCCCCTCGATCTGCTTCTACAGATTCTGCCCTAACTCGCAGGCGCCCTCTAGAGCTTGTGAGGCTCACTGCAGAGCCTATGAAGTGCTCACTAGCAGAGCTTGTCGTAGGTGCTCTCCAGAGCCTGTTGTATCCCGTAGGTGAACACCAGAGCCTACGAAGCTCACGTCCAAGCCTCGCCAAGTGTGCACTTTGAGCCTGCTGCAACCACAAAAATGGGAATTAGAGCTTGTTGCATCATGCCATCTACTATCAAACTGCAACAACAAAATGAAAGCAAGGTATATCTTTATTGGTTTTATTATGTTACATGATTTGTAGATTTTGCATGCCATTTGATCTATTTTTAGTTAGGGTTTATTGATGTCTGAGGGCCTCACACTGTGGAGCCCTCACAGGTGTTATTAACCCCTTTCTCTATTTTTTGTGTATGCAGATCTGTAGATTCTACATATTTTTGAATGGTTGTTGAAGCTGGAGTGGCCCACCATAGGATATCCAAAGCCCACTCACCTCGTTGGAAGCGAGGACACATCTATCTGAAGACACTTCATTGTTATAGCTAGGGTTTCATAGAACCCTAGCATTTTTGTAAATCATTGTATCAAATACCCTCATTGAGGACAGATTGTATCAAAAGGAGTTTATTGGCTCCCCCTATTTATTGAATAAATATATCCATTTGTGCAATCTTGTGTTTCATTGTGTTATTTGATTTATTTTATTTTATTTAAGTGTCGTGTTCTTGTCTTCACAAATGGCGATCACGGTGGGACCCCACAAGGGTTTCATTATTTAATAGATCTACCTTGCTAACTTAATTTTATTTTTGTTTGTTACAAGAATTTTTAGAAGTGTAGAGATCGTCGATTTCATCGCTAGGGTTTCTGAAGCAGTCTGCAGCATTTTTAGAGATTACGCAGGCATTCGGGAGCATCCACGGAGTGTTTGGAAGCGTCTGCAGACAACCGTAGGCGCCCTCCCATGCCTAGTAGGTGCCCTGTTATGCCTACGTAGGCGCCCAACCATGCCTGGCAGTAATCTAGAGTAGAGCTAAGGCTTCCAAGTAAGTTTCATAACCCTAGGTTGCCATTTAGCGATTTACGTATTCTGCATTCTGTTGCTATTTTTTGTTGTTTCTGGGTTTAACATTAAGCAATTTGGGAAAGAATCGGTAGCAAGTTACATCTAGGGTTTGTGTGTGTTTCATTATATCAAATTCATTTCTTGTCCTAAAATTTGTAGATCTAGGTGATTGTTTGCATTTTTGAGTGCATATGAAATAGAAATGCATCCTAGATTTTGCATTTTAGGGTTAAAGATCACTTTAATTTTGCATATCTAAATAGGAACAACATCTTGATGCATAAAGTAATCCTGCCCTAGGCTGGCCCCTTTGGCAGAGAGGTGGATGAACCCTCCGGTTGCTCTTGTGATTTTAATCACTTGTAGGCAGGGGATTTTAAGGGTGTACTCTACTCTCTTTAGGTGAAATTTGCATCTTTGTGTTGGCTTCTGATTTAGATTAGTGAAGTTAGTAATCTTTAATATTGTTTGCACACCATAGAGAATGAGAAATCTAATAAAATAAATCACACACACTTGCATGATTCACATTTTTAATAGTAGTGGCTGGATTTCATCACCAACCATTGCTTGAGATTTGGTGACGGTGGCCGTGATTTCCATCCACCAATCTCTGCCCTAGAAACCATAGGACTACCCCCGAGCAAACTTGTTGGAGGTCATTACCAACAAGAATCTCGTTGCCCTGGCTAGCCTTAGTTTTTACCTTTGTTTTTCATTAAACAAGATTAAGTTACATCAAAACACACAAGCCAACAATTCTAAAAGGAACTTCACATTAATGAAAGAAAATAATTAATGAACAAGGTAAGCCACACACGGTGAAACCTAGGACTGATTGTTTTCTTTGCTTTAAATTTTGGAAAAGTTGTTAATTTGTGTGATTTAGATAAGCTTTGAATCTTTGGTTTAACTACTTTATGGTGCTAACACGACAACAAAAGAAAATAATAAACCAAAGTAGTTTAATGGAAAATAGTTCCCATGAGCCCGCTACTTCGGTAGCCCCATCCAATATGGTTCAGACTACTTTGTCTGGATCATCCCATCCACCCCACTCTCAAGTAGAGACACATTCACACAATGTGGAGACAACCACCACCTACATAGACATGGATAGAGTGTAGGCCCTTTACAAGGCTTCTAACTATGTCTTAGAGCCCCTTAGCCAAGAAGGTTTTGAAGAATCCGAATTGGCTACCACCTACCTTGCCCAAGGATATCCTAATTCAAGTTATGAATATGGTATGCCTTCCTCCATGAGCCAACCACCACAAAGCCCAAGTGTTCCAAACACTTATCTCACATCCACCTATACCAACCCCTTGTATGAGGAGTATGTCAATGTTGCCTCACAAGTCCCTAGCCTCCAAGTTGTAACATCAAACGCAACTTGCACCATACCCATGTCCTCTCATCCATCATCATCCACACCTCCATCATCTCACTTAGCCAACATGACCATGTCATCCACACCTCCATCATCTCACTTAGCCAACATGACCATGTCATCCACCCCTCCATCATCTCACTTAGCCAACATGACCATGACTAATCATCCATCATCATCAACCTATCCATCGTCTCACCCAACCACAACCCCATCATTCGACACATGGTCAAATCAGGAACTTATGGATACATTAGGGCTCATCAAATAATTGCTTTCACAATGAACAAAAGGAAAATAGTCAGCTTACATAGACCCTATGACCCAAGGAGTTCCAAATCAACCTCCGCTCACCAATCAAAATTCAGCATGGGTCCCTCAATCTTCCATAGTGTCCATCCCCAATCCACCACCACTCCACACATCCACCATACCAATCAACATTGCCACTAACCAACAACACAATCCATTTCTCCATCATCATCCTCATCAATCATCCCCATATTTCAACCATCAATATTCTCCACATACCCAACCCAATTCATTCCACAACACCATGTTGGTCACACCCCAACATCTACCATCCAGCCCATCAACCAACCATCACATAATCCAAGGTCCTCATATTCCAGTAGAAGATCTTAGATTCCAGGCAATGCAAAAGCAAATCGATCAGTTGATGCAAAACTCACCAGGGATAACGAGCCAAAAGCTTACATTAAGCCAACTGATTCATCAACCAATCCACCCTTCGGTACCATCACCGCCATATCCAGTAGATTTTATGATACCAAAATTTGACAAGTTCAGGGGAACCGAGGATCCTAAGGAGCATGTGAGTTCATTTGTCCATGTATGTTTTTGGATTAGCGATGATAATGCTCTTATGCTCTGAACGTTTCCTCAAACGTTAGGGGGAGATGCCATTGAATGGTACAATCAATTGCCTACACATAGTATTTATACTTTTGATCAATTGATAGATCTATTCTTGGAACGCTTCACCCTTAATATTAAAAATAAGGTGTCCTTATCGGATATATATTATTTGAAACAATGGGATGAGGAACCTATCTATGATTTTGGAAACCGTTGGAGGGCAGTCATAACAAAGTTGCCATTCTCCCTCCCAATGGAAGAAATTATCAAACTTTTTACCAAGAGTTGCTTAAAACCCATCTCTTGGATGCTACAACTCAATACTTATAGAACATTTGAGGAGGCTTTAGCATAGGCTAGTGTCATTGAGGAGATAAAAATCCAAGAGGGTGTCATTAAGCCTAAGAAGAAAGAATGGCAAAATAGGGGCCAATACCGAAATAATCAAACTGGCCAAACCAAATCCACACAAGCCTCAACGGCTAACACAACTAATCAAGTCAATCAAGTGGTCATGAGCCAGCCCGTAATGGCTCAAAAACTAGTGCAACAACAAATTTCCTATCATGCGGTCCCATCAGTAACCCAAGCACCAACGGTACAAAACACAACGCCAACTGTGGAACAACCTACCCACCGCCAATTCAATCGACCCCAACGTCAATACACTCCCTTAGCGGAATCATATTCATCCATATTTCGAAGGTTGTATGAGACCAACAAATTAGCCTTGCCGGACATTAGGCCCGATGATCCCACCAAAAGGCCTAAAAGTTATAGAGAGCACTTGTTTTGCCCATACCATCGGCAAAATGGGCATGATATCAATTCCTGCCATGTGTTCAAAAACATAGTGCAAGACCTCATAGACTTAGGGGCCATTAACGTGGATAACCCCTTAGCTCCACAAAATCAAAATTTGGGCATATATCAGACACCTCTACCTAACCATGGGGAGGTCCAACATAATATAGGAGGTAACAATCAACAACCACCTCCTAATCAAGTAAATCATGTCCAACAATACCAAAACTTTGTAGGAGCAGTCCATGTGGTCACTAGAGGGCAAAGGCAAAATCAAAAAAATGCTCAACAACCTTCGAACCCACCTCCCATCCAAACATCACCAAATCCATCTCCGCCAATCAATCTATCCAACCCATCCAATCCGCCCATTCTTCATCCAATAAGGCCAGTAGTAACCTTAACCAGTCGGTTAACCACTAGTTTGAAAATGGCATCAGCCAAAATTTCTGTATATGAACTCATCCAACAATCCCCTAGGCATAGAGAAGCTTTAATGGAAATACTCAAGTCAATTGAGTTAGAATCCCAAGACTCTAATGCCTTCAACAACTTTGTAGGGAGTGTTAGAACATGCATGGAACCATCAATTACCTTCTACGACTTTGAGATAAAATCAATGAGTTCAGAATCGGTGGACCCTCCATTGCACATAATGGCATTAATAGACAGAAAGCCATTCAAAAGAGTATTAATTGATACCGGCTCGTCAATCAATATCATTACTACCACTGCCCTTATCCACCTCAAATTACCTCCATCCCACATTTCCAAATCATCATTCACCCTCAAAGCATTTAACGATGCTTTGTGTACCATAGTTGGCACTATTGTTTTACCTATAGAAGTAGGGGCCAGAATATTGCACACAATGTTTCATATCTTGGAAGGAGCCATGGCGTATAATATACTCCTCGGTAGACCTTGGATGAGGGAAATGAAATGTGTTCCTTCAATTCTCCACCAATGCTTGAAATACGTTCATGATGGACAAGTCCATTGCATCCCTGCGGATGTTGAACCTTTTAAGTATTGTAATTTCATTTCAAATCCTTATGAATCCATGTTACCTTCCACCCATCTATTCTTGGCACCATCATCAAATCCACCCACATCATATTTTAATCCACCTTCTTCTAATCCATCTCCATCTTCTTCTAAGGCTCCCATCTTAGAGGAGCTACCCATCACATCACCTTCTCAAACATCCATTCCTTCTTGTACATGTACTCATGGTCAATATTCCATTAACACATCGTACATCACAACAACCCCTTCTACTACAACCACTTCTTCTATTCCATCTCATCATGCCACACTGCCATCCAATCCCACTCCATCAGCCGATGTGTCACAAGTCAAACTTTTATATTGTGACATATTTAACTCGCCACCATCCACAACCAATCCAGAGCCACCTGAGCCTTCACCATCCACCTCATCAACCCAAGTCATAGTCCACATCACTAATCCGAGCATTGGTGAGTACATGGTCCAAGACGTCACCATTACACCCCTAGCCATTCCCATAGCTAAGGATTTTGGACGTCCCCGAGACCGTTCTTTATCCATAGGCGTTGTTTACGACATGAGTGCCACTCCAAACAACATTAACTTTGTTTATGGAGGGTTGGATTGCTCAACTAGGGCAAACCCACCCAAAGAACCACACGAGCCTAGGCATGCCAACATACCTAACATAGAGGAGTTTCTAGCTCGATACTTTAATATGTTCCATTGGCAAGGTCAAGGTCTAGGTTCCCATGAGCAAGGGATGCATGATATCTTAGAGGTCCCATATAGAGGTGCCCATGATCATTCTGGTTTAGGCTATACCCCGTTGTCTTCCACCGCTTCTCTTGAGCAAGCCTTTAAAAAGCTTACACTCAATGATGAAGATCACCCCATCCACCCATTACCCTCAACATCTTCTCTTGAACAAGCCCTTCAAGAACTTTGCATGGACGAAGTAGACGAAGATGATCCCATCAACTTCACCTATCCTATATTTGATTTCGACGATGAAAGTTATGAAGAATTTGAGGTCATGTCAAATGCTTCTGATGATTCTAAAGAGGAGTCACAACCCATTGTCCCCATCACCCAACAGGAAGAGTTTTACCTCCGAATGTTCCCCATCCATCATCCCATATTCCACTTGCTTCTTCCACAAGAACAAGATGATCCACCTGGTAATCTGCCTTGAGCCACCCACATAAGCCAAGAATTGTAACATATGTACATATTTCAAAAAAAAATCAAAATCAACAAAACATTTCAAAAAAAAAATGTTGCTCTGATGTTTTCACGTTCACTATTATAGGGATACCACGCCTCGACATCGGTTTCGATTCAATTGTTCCATCTACCCATTCGGCCAAACCATCCTACCTTCCGCTAGGTCAATATGAATCCTATTGACTTATTTACCCCACTTCGTAATCCATACGATTTGGCTAGGCCAATTCCAATTGACATTAGCCTTATTGACTTGAACCAGATTTCCTCCACACCCTCCTCTTTGGAGTTCACCCTATCCGAGGAATTGCTAAAGGCTTCGGCCCACTACATTCCTCCTTCACCGCCACCTTCACCTCCATCACTTTTTACCAATGGTCCCGAGGTCTTTCAGGTAGAGTTAGACAATGATAAGCAAGAAAAGTTAGAAAACATCTTAGATGACTTTAATCTGATCCCAACACCACATCAACTTGAGGAAGGTTCACATATGTCCATTGAAGATACCATCGATGTGAACCTTAGTTCAGATCCTGACAACCCACAAATTTTCAAGCTTGGCAAAATTTTAACACCCGATGAACAAGAGCAATTCATTGCTCTCCTCAAGAAAAATAAAGAAGTGTTTGCATGGTCCTACAAGGATATGCCTGGCCTTGATCCTGACCTTGTTGTCCACAATCTCACCTTGCATCCTGATGCCAAGCCGATCAAACAAAAACTTAGGAGAATGCATCCTACCATAGCCCTCATAGTCAAAGAGGAAATACAAAAACTGTTAGACGTACATTTTATCGTTCCTATTGACTATCCTGAGTGGCTGTCAAACATGGTACCCATTCGCAAGCCTAATGGAGCGATACATGTTTGCAATGACTTTCGAGATCTAAATAAAGTGTGTCCTAAGGATGACTTCCCTCTACCAAACATTGATACTCTTGTCGATACCTATGCAGGCCACGAAATGCTTTCCTTCATGGACGGTTTTTTAGGATACAACCAAATTCGAATAAATCCTGATGACCAACATAAAACAACATTCACAACACCTTGGGGAACATTTTGTTTTAGGGTTATGCCCTTTGGCCTCAAAAATGTAGGAGCTACTTATCAAAGAGCCATGACTTACATCTTTCATGATTACATGCACAAAATCATTGAAGACTATGTAGATGATCTCTTGGCTAAATCTAAAACCCGACAAGAACATGTTGATGTCTTGGAAAATATTTTTGACCGACTTCTAGAGTATAAGGTGAGGTTAAATCCCAAAAAGTGTGTCTTTGGCGTTACCTCTGGTAAACTTTTAGGATTCATTGTCTCCAAAAGAGGCATTGAAGTGGACCCAAATAAGGTTAAGGCCATCATAGAAATGCCACCCCCAACTAACCTCAAGGAATTGCATAGCTTGCAAGGTAAAATTCAATCGATCAAACGCTTCATTGCGCAACTTTCTGATAAATGCAGGCCATTTAATCACTTGCTACAAAAGGGGGTAGCATTCGTATGGATAGATGAATGTCAAAAAGCATTTGATGATGTCAAGCGCTATCTAACTTCACCACCAGTCTTAACTCCTCCTAGGTCGGGGGTCCCTTTTCATCTTTATGTCTCAGCTACAGAGGCTGCTTTAGGGACAATGCTTGCACAGAAAAATGAACAAAATCAAGAGCAAGCAATCTATTACATTAGTCGAACGTTGGTAAGCTATGAAACACGATACGCTTATGTAGAAAAACTATGCTTAGCGGTGGTTTTGGCCACTAAGAAACTTCGACATTATATGCTAAGTCAAACAACCTATGTCATAGCTAGAGAAAATCCTCTGCGTTATATGATGTCTCGCACTTATAACAACACCCATACCGCTAAATGGATAATGCTACTCACAGAATTTGATCTCGAATTTATTAGCCAAAAATCCATTAAAGGTCAGGTTATCGTTGATCAACTTGCGGAAGCTCCACAACCTAGTGATCATCCTTTGATTATTGAGCTCCCAGATGATTCGGTATTTTCAGTCACTGAAGTAGACAACGATGTCATTCCTGAGGAAGATGTCGATATCACATTATTCTTTGATGGATCTAAGTGCGAGAAAGGTCAAGGTGCGGGAGTTGTCTTTCATACACCATAGGGGATTCCTATCCCCTTATCATTCAAGTTAGACTTCTCATGTACAAACAACACAATAGAGTACGAAGCCTTAATCTTAGGTCTTCAATCAGCTATAGCTATGGGTATTAAGCGTATTCGAATATTTGGGGATTCTCAACTTGTGGTCAAACAAGTAACTAGAGAATACCAATGCAAAGAACCTACCATTAAGCTTTATCATGAAGTAGCAATGAAATTGCTCTCAACATTCGAATGGTATGAAATCAATAACTTACCTCGTTCGACTAATAGATTTGTAGATGCAATGGCCTCTCTTGGATCCTTGATTCCAAAGAATGACTTAGGAGAGGTTCAGCCCCTAATAATCTCAACAATCTCTAAAGCGGTCGTTGTTCGCACTGACCCAAAAGATGGAAAATATGTTTGCTTTATCCACACGAAATCATGTGAGTCTTGGACAAGCCCCATTGTAGCCTTCTTAAAATTTGGAACACTCCCATCGGACATGTCTCGGTCTGCCAAACGTGCTTTCAAGCAAAGGGTAGCCCGTTTCATTCTCTTGGGTGACGTGTTGTATAAACGGGGTTATGATGGAATTTTGCTTCGATGCCTCGAACCTGGGGAGGCCCAAAGGGCCATAGAGGAAGCCCATGATGGTACTTGTGGTGGTCATTTTAGTGGAATGGCCATTGCAAAGTGCCTATTACGCATGGGTTATTATTGGCCCACAATGGAACATGACTGTTGCACATATGTCAAAAATTGCAAACAATGTCAAACACATGCCAATTTAACTCACGTACCATCACAAGCTTTACAGCCAATACAAAGTCTCTGGCCCTTTTCACAATGGGGCCTGGACCTAATTGGCAATATCTCACCCTCTTCTTCGGGACAACACACATTCATCATAACCACCATGGAATACTTCACAAAGTGGGTTGAGGCAATACCTCTAACCAGTACGACAAGACCTCGAATTGTGGATTTCATACTCCATCATATCATCTGTCGCTTTGGCATTCCCTCTAAAATCATTTTGGATAATGGTAAGTCTTTCAAGAACAAGGATGTTCGAGCACTCTACGAGAAGTATAATATCCAACATAGTTTCTCAACTCCTTATTACCCACAAGCAAATGGACAAGCTGAAGCTACCAATAAGACCTTGATTGCCATTCTTAAGAAACTCGTCAAAGAAAATCATAAATATTGGCATACACAAATTCTGTTGGCACTTTGGGCTTATCGAACAAGCATCCGAACGCCAATAGGAGCAACACCATTCTCCCTGGTCTATGGAGCTGAAGCTATTATGCCTCTTGAGCTCGAGATTCCTTCCTTACGAGTTTCCCTGCAAGAATTCATAGATGATGATACAACTAGACAAGCACGACTTGACCAACTCACGCTCCTAGATGAAAGGCGAGTCAATGCATTAGAACATTTACGAGTTTATCAAGACCGCCTCAAGCGTGCTTACAATGCTAAAGTCCATCTTCGGGAATTTCAAGTAGGGGATCTGGTACTCAAAGAGAACCAACAAAACACCAATGCTTTGCCACATCTTCGTGACAAATTCATAGCAAATTGGTTAGGTCCATACATAATCACTCAAAAAGTGGGTAATGGTACTTATAGGCTTGCCGATTTAGAGGGAATAGAGGACCCCGAACCACTTAATGTTCTTCATTTAAAGGCATTTCATTGTTAAAAGTGACACATTATATGTCTATATACATGGCTTTTACTATAAAAAAAAAATCATCATCCACATAGGCATATCTACATTGCATACATTCCATTTACATTTAGGCATTTAACATACATCTTCACTTTTTGCATTCATGCATGGTTTCATTAAATCATACATATTCCATTGCATTAGGCATATACATTTGCATTCATCCCATCCCATGTTCAATGATCTGGCAAAGTAATGATGATATGACCATAAAACAAAGAGTCAAGTTATAACGATTGGGGGTACCTAGTTTGAAATATTTATGCAACTTTAACAAAATTCATATGTCAACCACATCACGTGTCACAAAAACATAGATTTTTAGTCACTCAGCCATTACTAGGGTAGCAAACAACCTCCAAACGGATGTCCAATTTTCTTTAGGACCAAAACACACTTTTCACACTAAGAAAGTCTTGAGCATTGCCGATTGATCCCAAATACAATCTTGGACCAATCACATTCCATCCCATTTTAAAAATATTATGAGACAAAGAGGGTTAGTACCATACTTGGGTAGTACCTCGAAGTGAAAAGGGATAATCCTTGCTTGTCCCATCATGCAACATGGTCCAAAGCACAAACAGTGGTTTTCACCACTACCACAATTGTTCTCCAAACATAAACATAAAAGCATAGAGTAGTAAGGATAGGGTCAACATTCTCATCACACTTCAGTTGAGAATCTGATTCCCCAAAGCTCTATACCAAATTAACAAATTAAATCCAAAACACCCCTGATCCCTAAAGTTGTAAGGATCGTACTACACGTCCCTGAGAAGGATGGGTAGTCATCCCCAAGACCTGAAAGATCAATCTCATTGGACTATGGAGTGAATCTCCATCGGGGCTATAGACACCTGACTGGTAGTGGAGTAAGCTCATGCGGGGTGACATGTCTACTTGGCAAACAGGGAGACCTCTGACCGCACATAAGGACAGGCTAGCTTCAAGGTCATCTCCATAACAGGTCATGCCCAATTTACTCATAATGGGTCAATGAACTTCACATGCACACACATTGGTCCATGATTGGATAGGGTCATTGTCACACTCAAGATTTGGTATATGAACCTCACTTGCACACACATTGGTCCTAAAGAAAGTTAGACAACCCAAGTGAGTTTGCTTGATAATACTAGTATGATTGAGTCTTTGAAAATTTTGTAGTACTCATTCCATATCAACATCCATATCTTCTTCCATATCAACATCCATATCTTCTTCCATATCAACATCCATATCTTCCTCCATATAAACAACAATGTCTTCATAGTGAGTAAAGTTGCAGAACACCACCAAATTCGGTACCCCCGATTGCCAAACAATGGACAACAAAACTGGTCAATAAAATTTTTGAACTGTAAAAGATCATGTGAACAACATGCATTCCTCTCATATAGTTTAGATTCATTTACCTGCATACATCATTCATATAAACATCCATAGCGCATCATATAGCTTGCATACATCATCCATACAAACCTTAGGCATACACATCATGGTTAGCTTGCATTCATCATCAAAACATAAAATAGGAATTGCATAAAACATAAAAGCATCCACACAAGAGATAACACACATATATGAAAAATCCATGTATATATATATAAATATCACATATACAATCAATGCCAAAAGGCTACAATGGAGCACCAAGGCTCATATATACAAAATAGTGCATCTAAGCACTAAGTCTACTGTCCATGAGAAGACTCCTGAGACCTAGTAGGAGCCCTCGACCTAGTACTCTACCTAGACTCCGTATGCCTAGATGACTCGGCCATAGAAGAAGGAGGATCCGATAATGTAATATGGTGTTGCATACACACATCCTCCAAAGAATGTACGTATGCCTCACTGGCCCATAGACACCGCAAATCCATCTGATGTCGCCGCTCCTTCACCAAAATATCTGCCTGAAGCCTTGTGACCATCGCCTGATCACTAGCCACAGCTACTACCCACTCCACCTCTAACCATGCTATAGTGGCCCTCGACTCCCTCTGAGTCTCGAGCATAGTCTCACGCTCCTCGCGAAGCTGCTCCAACTCAGCCCACAACCTCGCCAACTCGGAGATCTCACCCATCTCCTCATCATCCCCCTCCCCTCATCCACCAACCCCATCTCCGGAGTCGGCTCAACCGACCCCCTCGACCATCTCCGACTAGCCACTCGCTGAGGCCTAGTCCTCTTTGGGGTAGCCCCCAACCCCACAGCTATCGCATCCACACCCGCAACCTTTGGTACCCATACTGGTTGGGCACCAAACCACACTGCATATTTAGGAGTCACCCCAACATCATCCACATCGGGCACCTCCAGCTGCTCATCATCCTCCAGCTGCACCCACCATGGCTCCGCACAAGGAAGCGTCCCCTCATCTCATCGATGTTGATATAGCACCGACTCATCTGGCACACCCTGAGGTAGGCCAAACTACCTCAGCACACATGAGTACTGAAAGTACTCCACCTCCTCATCCCTCCACCCAACAACCCATCGAGCTTGCCTCACCAAATGTAGCTGCCTCCTATCACCATCCCACCTAGCTCCTCACCATGACCTCCATATAACATCTACCTGAGTCAATCCCAACCACATATCATGGTACCACTAACCAGTGTGCACCTCTCAACTCAATTGAACCTCCTCAGCCACTACCCAACACCTAGCATAAGGCTCCCCCATCTACCATGACTCGCATGGCAACCCCTCGGGCCGAGCTACCACAAAATGCTCCCACGCCCAACACTGAAGGAGGAAGTTGCACCCAATCCCCTTCCTCTCCCTCTGAATCACCTCATACAACTCTCAGTACAACTACGCCAATAAGGCAGGCACCCAGGCATACTCCCGAGGGTCTATCAGTAGATCCCTCACCAACCCTAATAGGTTCCATGGGAACCTACAACCAGTGCTATTGGGTAGCACTATGTTCGCTAACACGAACATGATCAAGGCTGGGAGTGCATCCAACTCCTTCGCCTTGTACATGCTCAGGTAGCATATACCCCCATCCCCCATCCGGGCCTCCCACCATCGATCCCCGAACATCCTCTCCATCTCGACCTTCTTATCCCGACCAACCACCACCTTCTCCCCTTCTATCGACACCTTGAGAATGTGATACACATCCTCAAGCGTGATGGTAGCCTCCCCAGTTGATAGCTGGAACGTCCCCCTATTCGGGTCCCATCTCTCTATCAAGGCCGAGAGATACCCCTCATTGACCCTCACCACATCAAGTCTCGCCACACCCTCCAAACCCACCCTCCCCAACAACTCCCACTCATCCACCATCAACTTCTTCCTCATCCCTAGAACAAGAGGAGAGAAGTGATGTCGAGGCTCAATATCCCTCAGCTGCAACAACAATCACATTTCTTTTAGTATTCATCCTATATTAAAAAAAAAAAAAAACAAAACAAAAAAAAGTTTTTTGCACAAAGGAAACAAATTGTCTTACCGGGACAAAGGGTACCTCCACTCCACCGATAGCACCAAGGCCCTCCGCCACCATAGCCTCCACACACAAAACACTCACTAGCCTCACAAAGCTCACAAATCCACTCCACTCCTCAAACACAGCTCCTCAAAGTCAATAGCGCATGAATGAGCCTAAATATTCACTCAAAAATCTCTTTATAGCTTTCCTTAGTGCATTCAAGCATAGACCTATGCCTGCAAACTACAAGCATGGATGTGCACCTACAGGCGCACTCAGGCATGCGTGGGTGCCTACAGAATACGCCAGGTGCAGCCATGCACCTAGCAACAGAAAACCATGAAGATAAAAGCCCTCAAAATAGTAGCTCCCCTCATCCAATTTGCACCAAATTTCATCCACACATCATGCACATCATAAAATTTGATTTTGTGAAAACACAAATAGTTTTGCATGCATATTTTGTGAGAACAGGCCAAATTATTCAAAAACACATATCACATTACAAAACATGACAATCAAGGTCAAATTTTCACAAAATCAACATTCCATAATTCTTCATCATATACTTCATCATCCCATCCAATTTCGTGCATGTTGGAGTTGATTTAACCACTAAATCACTCATTTCTACCACAAAGCACAGCAAATACCAACAAAATGCTAAAGCACAAATCAATCAACTCCACAATCAGCCAAATCATTGCATGACTTCATCACACATTCTTCCATCATCATCTTTCATATAACACTCATCATATAGCATATTTTATCTTGTTAAGTCAATAATAAGTGAACCTTGTACCTAGTGGGTTATCCTATCAACTTGGCGATTGCAGCGATAGTAATCCATGCAATTCGGTAAGATGAATAACCTACCATAAGGACACTTCAACATGATCATCATCATTATCTCACTATCACAGATCACAATCACATTGGGTACCTCACATTTTAGGGAAAACCTTGCCAAGAACAATTTGCTCACAAGTAGTCATTGATGTCCTTTTTCGTGGGGCACGAAAACATGGATAATCAAATTCACAAACACTCATTCATTTGACAACAGTCAAAATACAGGACATACCGATAGACTGACTGGTTCCATCATGGAATTGGTGAAGAAATTTCCACAATCACTACCCCACCCCTACATTGACTTAGTCAGCATGCATCTTCATATTTTGCATACTCAATGATGCCATTGCGACAACTTTTTCAACAACATCAAATCATCCCAAAGTTTGGGGCAACCACATTACATTATGATTCTCCCACAATGGGATAACATCTTACATGATCATGACAATCTACACTTGGCAAAAACCCCCTTTCCACCATTGGGGTAAAAATGGTATCACATCTTACATCATTCATATCATCCACAATCACATGGTATTTTACATCATTCATATCATCCACAATCACATTGCATTTCACACCATTCATTCATCAATTGCACAAATTCACTACATCATTAATTATTTGCACAAAATTTTTCAATTGGCTTGTGAGATACATTCGTAACTCATTCGCCAATTGAGGGGGTAAGCTACGCAAAATTCCAAAAATTCTTTATTCTTTTGTCTTCAACATCAGTGCTCAAATCCAACGATAGAGAGAAGCTGCTTCTGTGCCCATAGCCCAAACAGGTGTCTCATATTTTTGCACCATATTGTGTTTCACGCAACATGGTACAAAAAGGGGCATCTATAGACACCAAATTGCAGCCACTAATCCTCCATCCTAACCATCCCACCACCCACTTGTCCACCATACACCTTTCCCACCAATTATTTGGCCCAATTCCACCTTTCCCGCCATCCATTTCACCACTTTAGCCCTTTCCCGCCATTTCCTAACCCAATTGGGATTATTTTAATATTATTTTATATTTAATATAATATTTTATATTATATTATAATATATTTATTATAAAATATATACTTATAAACTCAATTAACCACAACCGTCCGATCCAATTTAATCTCCACCCTCCATCTTCCTTAATCCATGCCACACTCAAAAAGTAATCTCAACCTTAGGATCTAATTTAATCTTAGCCACATGATTAAAAGTGCAAGGCTAAAACCCTAAGAAAACCCTAGGTTGGATTATAAAATAAGGGCATTTGCAAATGCTCAAACCCTGGAACCTTGAGATTAGAAATTGCACCCTAGAGGAGTCATTGTTGAAGCCCTAGCGAAGTAGAGAGAGATAGAGTTTGAAGATCTAAAGCCCTAGCTAAGCCAACAAGACTTCTGCTGTTCCAGCCATCCCCCATTCATCCTCCATCGCCATCGTAGCCCCCATCCATCCATCGCATTCATCGCCACCCCCTCGATCTGCTTCTATAGATTCTACCCTAACCCATAGGTGCCCTCCAGAGCTTGTGAGGCTCATTGTAGAGCCTACGAAGCGCTCACTAGAGCCTATTGTATTCCGCAGGTGCTCTCCAGAGCTTGTTGTATCTCCAAGGTGCACACTAGAGCCTATGAAGCTCACGCTAGAGCCTTCCAAGTGTGCATTCGAGCCTGTTGCAACCATAGAAACGTGAATTAGAGCTTGCTGCATCATGCCATCTATTGTCAAACTACAACAACAAAGCGAAGAAACATCACAAGCAAGGTATATCTTTATTGGTTTTATTCTGTTACATGATTTGTAGATTTTGCATGCCATTTGATCTATTTTTAGTTAGGGTTTATTGATGTCTGAGGGCCTCACACTGTGGAGCCCTCACAGGTGTTATTAACCCCTTTCTCTATTTTTGTGTATGCAGATCTGTAGATTTCACATATTGTTGAATGGTTGTTGAAGCTGGAGTGGCCCGCCATAGGATATCCAAAGCCCACTCACCCCATTGGAAGCAAGAACACATCAATCTGAAGACACTTCATTGTTATAGCTAGGGTTTCGGAGAACCCTAGCATTTTTGTAAATCATTGTATCAAATACCCTCATTGAGGACAGATTGTATCAAAAGGAGTTTATTGGCTCCCCCGCTTATTGAATCGAATATATCCATTTGTGCAATCTTGTGTTTCATTGTGTTATTTGATTTCCTTATTTTATTTAAGTGTCATGTTCTTGTCTTCAAAATCGCTTATTGGATACTTTGCAATTTTATGATTTTCAATGACTTTTACCTTTGATGGATTGTGATATTTGACAATTATTGCTATTTAGAGATATTTTTGAGGTTTTCCATGAGACTCAAACACCCTAGTTGACTTATCAAAAGTTGTATACAGACCATACTAGACTTCTAAAATGTAAGGCTTTCACTAGGATAGACCTTAAATGTTCACTATCCTTGTGTGTGCACATGAATATTTTAAGATAAGGCACAAGCATACCTCATTGTCAAGCAGGATTCTTTCAGCCCATTGCTAAGATTGGGGGTCCACAAGTGTTTATCCAATCTTAGGTTTAGATTTTAGTTGGACTAGACCACTAGGCGATACAGGACACCTGAGGCTAGCTCTTCCACATTTAAACATTGGTCTTGTTCATAAGAGAGGTACTAATGTGTTAGACATATCATCATACATAAGGTACAGTAGTGATAGAAATTCCAAGGATTCAAGTTTGCTCCCTCTCTTTTTATTTTTCAATTTTTTGAGATACTTGCTCATATGTAGTGAAGCAAGGGATTCTATTCCACTTTGAATTTTGAATTTCTTTGTATCTTCATTTGATATTCATTTGAACTTGCTTTTTTATCTTAATTTGATCTTGATGTGAAATTTTATTTCTGATATTCATTTGATCTTCACTTGAGATTTTATTTATGATATTCACTTTCTGGAATTTACATTTGATGATTTTCTTTAGAAACTTTCCTTTGGGGATTTTACTTTGGGGGGAAATTTTTTTTGCAATATCAATTGAGTGTATCGATCTATGATATCAATATAGGATATCAATCTGGGATGTCGATCTTATGATATTGATCTAGGGTATCAATATTGGGGATTGATGTGGGATATCACTTTGGGATATTGCTCATTTTATCATAAGCAAGGGATTCTGAATAGGGAACACACTTGTCCTTTTTCCAATTACCAATATTTCCCATATCATCCACATAGGGGGATAAGCAAGAATAATTATTTTCACCTCAGGATACCCAGTCCTTCTTTATGGATTTCATATTCCCCTAGTCCTTATTAGCATTGTTTAGTTTGTTTATTAGTGATAAAATTTTGATATGCTAAAGGCTATACCAACTAGACCTCATTTGCAAAAGCAAAGCAAGCTTTCTATCAACTCTTGATAAGACCTCTAGGTATAGTTGAGTGACCGAAAAACCTGAGTATATTCTTCATAGCAACATTAAGGGTTGTTTTAAAAAATACATTTACTCACATGAATGATGTATTATGATAAATGCAGAGGCACATGATTAAAACACAAATGTGGTGTCATTTGTAATACTAACAAACATGATGCCTTCTATTACGAAATGCAATGGATGATGAATGCATGTGTGAATAAAAATGCATAATGCAAATGCAAATGTTTTTGGATTCTATGCTTTACCAATTTTTTTTAGATTTTATTGATTTTATAATTTTTCATGAGTTTTTAGCCTCATATTTGGCCAAACAATGAGTACATACCTTCGAAGCCTTTAAATTGACCAAGAGATTCTTAGGAAACCTTGGAGCTTTTAGGATTGACCAAAGGGATTATCAGGACCTTTGGGGCATTTTGGGATGACCAAGTAATTTTTAAGAATCCTTAGAGCTTTTGGGTTGACCAAGCAGTTTTTCAAAAACTCTTGGTGCCTTTTGATTGACCAAACTACTCATGAAAGATCTTGGAGCCTTTTAGGATGACCAAGTGGTGTTTAGCAAACCCTCGGAGCTTTTAGGGATTGACCAAAGGGCTTATAGATGCCTTTGGAGCTTTTTATTGACCAAACTACTCACAAAAGAGCTTGGAGCCTTTTAGGATGACCGAGTGGTTTTTAGTAAACCCTCAGAGCCTTTGGGGTTGATCAAGCAGTTTTAAACAAACTCTCAGAGCCTTTTACTAACATGACCAAGCAGTTTCAAGAATCCTTGGATATTTTTGCTAAACTCTCACGCATATAATGCCTTAATATGGATGATGTTGAGAGGTTCAGGCTCTTCAACACCCCCTAGCAACTTTAGGTGATAGGTACCCAAACCAATATTTTTAGATATGATATACGGTCCTAGCCAATTAGCTGCAAATTTGTCTTGTATATCTAGTGGTAAATTAGAGTTCTTTTGGTTCTCTTTCAAGAAAGATCCCAAAATTTAAAGTCTCTCTGGTGGACTTTGATATTGTAAGCTCATTTTAGTTACTCCTGATAAACGCAAATATGCTCCAAGGCATTCACATGATGTTCATCAAGCAGCATCATTTGATCCAATCGATCTTGCCACGTGGTGTCATCATCAATGAACTCTTTCAATGTGATGTGTAGCATTAGAATTTCCAATTCCAAGGGCATAATTGCCTCAGTGCCATATACTAGTGAAAATGGCATTGCCCTAGTAAGCATCTGAATGCTAGTCCTATAAGACCATATCACAAGGGACAGCTAGATATGCCAATCTTTATGGTTTTATTGGACCATATTTTTCAATATGGCCACCACTATCTTATTTGAAGCTTTAGCCTTCATGTTTTCTTGTGGATAGTATGGAGTCACAAAACTATGTTTGATTCTATATTTAGATGTCAAATCTCTCATAGTCTTGTTCTTGAATGATGTTACATTATTCAATATTATTTTGGATGGAATCCCAAAACAACTTATGATATGCTCCAGTATAAAATTTTCTATACAAGCTCTAGTGGTCACTGTTAAGGGTATTGCTTCCACCCATTTTGTGAAATACTTAGTAGCTATGATAATGAATGTATGCTAGCCCAATTACGAGGGAGATATCTTGCCTATAATATCTAATCCCCATTGAGAAAATGGTCAAGCAACTTGTATGGGTTGTAAGGCCTACGATGACAAGTGCATAATATTAGTATGATGCTGACATTTGATACATTTCTTGACATACACATTGTAATCCTTCTCCATAGTGGGTCAATAGCAACCCATTCAAAGGATGCACTTGACAATGGCCATGCTGCTAAAATGGCCACTACATGTATTGTCATGAGCTTGTGAAATTGCCCAAGATGACTCTTGGGACGCTATACAACAAAGGAGAACTCCATCATAACCTCACCGGTACAATATGTCTCATATTAAGACATATTTAGTCACTTTCTATTTAAATGTGTGTTTTACGGCATGTGATAATCTCTCTAAAATTATACTAAGTTTCAAGAAGTCTTGAATTTGTGACATCCAGTTTTGATAATACTTAACTTCGACTACTAAGATGACTTGCTTCCCCTAAATATTTACTTTTGCAAATGCATACTCGAAAACAACCTTATGGTGAATGGTAGTACCACTCCCTATTGAAATTTGAGAGGTTAATGATCCCCAAGGTGCCTTCTTTAGAAAGTCTTCAGCTCTGTAGAACCATTCAGCTTTTGGTTATGCGCTAATCATGTTGATTGACATTTTATTATCAAAGGCTTCTTGCTTTGTTGTAGGATGTGAGAGCATTTTAACATGAATGGTAGTGAAATTAGTAGATGGATTCTAAGGGATTAAGTATCCCAAATATGCCATGGTGTCTACGAACCTGTTTAATGAATGAGGGATTACCTCGATGTCATACCATTCAAATTTAGCTAAATATGTAATCACAAGATCTCTATAGTTTTTTAGTACTGGAAATCAACACTGAAATATCCCCTTAACTTGATTTACTATGAGCAAGGAGTCACCAAAGATGTTTAATATTTTAATATTCATGGTGATGGCTGAGTGGAGTCCCAGCAGTAGGGCTTCATACTCAATGTTTTTTTTGGTGTATGAAAAGTCTAATTTAAATTACAAGGGCATTGGAGCTCCTTGTGGCATGAAAAACACTATTCTTGCACCACCTCCTTGATCGCACTTCGAATCATCAAATAATAGAGTCATATCAATGTTGTTCTCTAGCTCTTCATGTTTAGAAGCTTTGAATATGATGAATACTACATCGTCCATAAGCTCTATGGTCAGAGGTCTACTGTTTGACAATGGTTCCTCATCTAATTGATCAGCTATGACCTATCCCTTAATGGAATTCTAGCTTATGAATTCCAGATCATATTTTATTAGTAGCATGATCCACTTCACAGTACACGTATTATGATACGTCTTACTCATCATGTACTACAAAGGATTTTGTTTTGATATAACATATGTTGTATGACTTAGCATATAGTACCATAATTTTTTGGTAGCGAACACTACTGCTAAACATATTTTTTCCACATATGCATATCCTAGATCGTAACCCACCAAGGTTCGGCTAATATAACATATGGCTTATTCCTTGCCTTGCATGTTATTTTGGGCTAACATGGCCCCTAATGCAAAGTTGGTGTAGACACCTAAATCATGTCATGCTTAGGGGAGCTACTTACATAGACACACTCATAATATCATAAGACATAATATTGGATTTTCCAAGCACCAACAGTGGTTCTCACCACTCATTTGGGGCCTTTTCAAACCATCCAAGCTTGGCCTCTCAAGCCAAGAGCAACCAGATTCTAGCTGCTCAAGCCTAGAGTGGCCAAAACTTAGATTTTGTAGATGATAACAGCAAAATCATAGCTACTACAGATGACAATGATGGAGCCATAAGAAGTGGTTTACTGACAAACAGGCCCAATATCAGGCGAAAGTGGTAGTTTGCATGCAATAAAGATGAGTGGGAGTGACTTTGCATTCCTTTTCCTAACTAGTTCACATAGGAGACTTGAGTTTGCATTTAGACTTAATTTAACTGACCTTCAAGCATAAATAAAGGAAAAAAGCTTCTCATGCTAACAAACAGTTCACATAGAAGACTCAAGTGGGCAGTTAGATTTCAGTTAACTGCCATTCAAATATAGACAATAGATAAGGGCTTCTCATGCTAACTTGCACTATGCATGAGAAATTCATTTCTAGGGCTTGGACATAGACCTAGGGTTTCACACTATAAAATGTTCAATCCTAAGAGCACCAAAAGAGACACATGATTGTTACATGATATATAGAGACTCGAATCACATACAGGAGATCATTTCAGAGAGAGAGTTCTCTTTGGGATCATGTGTGCGATGGAGATTTGACAAATCAAGGGGTATAACACCTACTTTCTTCAACATTAGACCATAGTATTTGACCCATATCCTTGGGGCAAGGAGAGCAAGTTTTTCTTTAGTGATCGATGTCTTGGACAGTGGCCCGCAGGCTTAGCTTAAATAGACATACCATATTTTATCTTGTTTTCTTATATCATTAGCTTAGATTTACTTGATTCCATGGTATCATTTTATCATATTTTTGTTACATTCTCTGATTACTAACAACCTTATTAGGGGAGGCAATCTCGAACAACTAAACATGTATTATTATTTTAATTGCATACACGGCCATAGGTTCATGAGACGTAATCCAATACATACAAGAGCAAGAGGATCCATCCAGGATACATACCTGAGTAATGATACATCTGTAAGCCCTCAGACATTTCCATGTGTAGAACCGGGAAGCATTTCAGAGCATGCCACCCTTTTACAAAAGAGGAAATCTCTTCATCCACTTATAAATCATTGTATCAAGATGGATATCAATAAGAGGGACTGACATGTAACTGGGGTTCAATATTAATGAAATATCCATTATTTGTCATTTTCATGTTATATGTTTTCTCGTATTTTTTTAGATTCATTTTTGGTATAATAATAACATCGCAAGTAGAGTTAAGAGCAACGCGTGCACCCCGGTGTCACTACAGATGGTGATCATGATGGGATAACCAATAAATTTTTAATTTTCTACCAGAAAACTAACTTAATTTTTTGTGCATGTCTAGCCACTCTGAGCTACAGTGGCTAAAAACTAGCCGCTCTGATCTATAGTGACCAGAAACTAGCCACTTTGAGCTATAGCAGTCAAGAACCAGCTGCTCTGGTCAACAGTGGCCAGGATTGGAGTGTAGCAGAGGTCAAAACATCAACTCTCTAAGCTGGATCAAAGGTTGGTATAGCTTTTCTAATATTTTACAGATTTTTGTCTGCTTTCATGTGTTCAAAATAGAGAACGTAAAGCACATTTATTTTTGGAAATTTAAAGAATAAAGAAGAAAGAATTAAGCATTTTTCATATCTTAGATCTTCTTTTAAATTTTCCACTAGGCGTTGCTGGGAACAACGACTTATGCCTAAAAATTTTGCCCTATAATCCAATGTGCTAGATATTGTATGTTGTGTGCTTGCTTTGAGGCCCTACTATAGGCCATAGTTGCATGATATAAAGTGTGCTCATACAAATCATAGTAGTTCATGCATCTTTCTGAATATTGACATGTATTTTTGCACTTAGGCATATATAAAAGACTCATTTCTTCTATATGATGCACTTTATCTTATGCAAGCTTAAAATGAACACCACACACACATGTCTCATTTAAACATTGGAGAGTTGGATTTCATCACCAACCTTCAATTTAGTCCAGTGACATTGGAATTCATCTCCTTCCACTAGTTTGGCCCCTAGAGCTTCCTATAAATGAATTGGTAAACTTACTTATAGTGACACTAAGTTAATTATGTTCAAATTGTCTCCCACTATTGGAACAATCATTGGTTTAGAGTGGAGGAGCTAGGTGAACCCCCCATTGGATCTTCAGTGGTGTACCCTAGCTTATTTTGAGAAAATCATGTTTGGCATGAGTGTACTTGATTATCACTATGGATGAGTCTTCTCATTCTTAATCCAAGAATAAGAGCAAATAAATAAAGAGAACAACACATCAAACAGCTTAGGAAACACTCAAATTGGTAATCAGGAAAAACATTTTTTTGGAATTGTGTGGTCATTCCTAAATAGCAAACTCAAAATATCAAGTCATAAAACAACATGGTCAAAACAATAATTAAACACCCTCGGTCTGATGCCAAGAGAGATACATAAGCAATTCATACCCATAGGCGAAGTCATAGTAATGTTGAACAACCTACCCATAAGATCGTGAGACATAGCTCCACAAGCCTAAGGGGTGATAATTCAACTATTGGGGGATCTCCTCAAGAAACCCCAAGTAAAGGACCACATCATGGAACAAAGTCACATAAACAAAAATAGGCTTCATATCCACATCAAGGAGACATGAGGAGACCTCATGGGCCTCCTCTAAACACACAAAAACATATCAAAGACATGAGGAAACTTCAAGGGATTCCTCCTCACATGGACATAAATAAGGTTCTAAGACTCATTCTTCACATAGGGATGACGAGACTACCACGTCTCCATCCACATAGAGAAAACATATCACCACCAAGCCCTCTTCATCAAGAAGGCAAACAAGAATTGCAACACCTCAAGACACAATAAACATATGAAATAGGTCTGCCCACTGAATGGTAGGAAACTAGGGCTATATCTAGTCATGGGAATCATATATAAGAAACCCTTCACACAAAAGGAAATATACCCATAGACTATGACCTTATAGGAGTAAATGGCACCCGACAGGACTAGCCATGGAGAACAAGACAGCTAGACAAGTTGGATCGATTTCCTACTCAACCAACTCAAAGAAATGTAGCTACTGTGAACTCTACATCTGGAAGTTCATGAACTATGACTTCTAAACATACCTCCTAGTTTGGGGGTACCTCAGATCAACCCCGTAGAAGATGCATGGAGTCTGATCATAGGGATATTCAACAATACACTGAACAAGTCACATTAACTACCAAGAGTACAAATACAACAAAAACCCCCTCGAGGAATCTGTGAGTCAAGACTACAAGAACAAAGTTAGATAAACATGAGTCTTCTACAATAGCACAAATTGACTAAATTAGGTAGTTATAAAATGCATTACGCAAGGATTGAGAGTTAGTGGAAGCTCTCAAATAAGAGAAACAAAGAGAAAGACTCTTGCGCCAACATAAGCAACGGTTAAGAGAGCAATCTGAGAAGCTAGCTCTTAAAAATTTAAATATAAATGGTGGTGACCACCAAAGAATAAGATACACTGAATCACCTAAGGAAAGGCACACTAGACAAGATATCCCACAATGAAACCCCCCACCAAATCATGAACAAAATCCAACTAATGGGGGGAGGGCAAACATAACAAATCAAGATCACAATCTTGATTCCCCTTGTAGGAGGGAGGAAAATAGAACAAATCAAATGAATAGAGAGTTACCTCCATTGCCAATGCGAATAGGCTTGTATGAAGAGGAAATCCATGCATCAAAGGCATTTCAAGAGCTTGCTAAAAATATGAAAACCTTTGAGAAACAAGAGGTAGCTAGGAACTCACCAACATTGAGCAAGATACACAATCAACCATTGTGCCCATCAATCCCTAGCCCTCTATATCCTAATAACTTTGAGATGACTAGGTTAGATAAGTTTAAAGGTCAAGAGGATGCACAAGAGCATCTCACCAATTTTATCAACGCTTGTTTTCATCTTGAAGACAATGACGCTCTCATGCTAAGAACATTCATAATGACATTTTTAGGTGTTGCCACTCAATG
The DNA here is from genome assembly GCA_028583015.1 of Wollemia nobilis. Lineage (NCBI taxonomy): Eukaryota > Viridiplantae > Streptophyta > Pinopsida > Araucariales > Araucariaceae > Wollemia > Wollemia nobilis. Next base: position 4,195,112 of record JAQPPZ010002979.1, read on the forward strand.
GTTCAACTAACTACCTAAGCATAGCATAACAAACTTTGAATAACTAGTAAATGCATTCTTGAAGCATTTCTCCTTTGGTGTTAAGAAGAAGGTGAACCTTTTAGACCTGGCAAACCTACAATAGTATGATGATGAGCCAGTAATGGATTATGGTAATAGATGGAGAAAAATCATGGTAAAATTATCATTCTCCATTTCCATAGAAGATATCATTCGTATGTTTACCAAAATTTGTTCTAAACATATCTCCCTCTTGCTACAACTCCAATAGTATCCTTCATTTGAGGAATATTTGGCATAGGCCAAGCTCATCAAAGAGATAAAAGTAGATGAGGGAACCATTAAGCTCTAAAACAAAAAGGAGTGGAAAAAGAATGGTAAGAATGACAAGTACAAGCAGAAGCAGGGAACCTTGCTCTAGTCAATCAAGTCGTATTGGCTACACCCAAGGATGGGGGTGCACAAAAACCACAAAACTATCAAGCACATCCCCCACCAGCCAACTATGACCAAAATAACAATCAAGGAAGAAACCGATAATGCAAGATGCCTCGTTATTTCATGCCTCTGATAGAATCAATGCAATAAATATTTAATCAATTGAGTGAGGCTAGGAGGATCATATTTCCTGATATACCTCTTATAGATCCCAACCATCCTAAGCCAAAAGGATATAGGGAAGATCAATTTTACCCTTATCATAGGATACTAGGGCATTACATTGAGGCTTGTATTGGGTTTAAGCATTAAGTGCAAAACATGATTGAGGTGGGAGAACTCAAAGTTGACAACCCACTGGCTCTCGATAACAAAGACATGGGCATATACAGAAACCCATTGCCCAATAATGAAGCCCCTCAAGAGAAAGGGGCCCAAGTCAATCAATTTTGAGGTGACATACCTACCCACGGATGTGTTGGGATGGTTGATATTGTTAACATAGCAACAAGGACTAGGCGGTATGGTCAACCGCAATTTCTTGCAACTACCATGAACATCCCAGTCGCTCCTAGGCAAAGGCAAGACAACCTTCCAGGTCCACCAACATGACCTATGGTAACTATTCGGAGTAGATTGGAGCAAAACCTACAGATGACTCCAGCTAAGTTATCCATCTAGATCTCATACAATAGTCACCAAAGCATAGGGAGACTCTAATGGATATTTTAAGAACAATTGAGCTTCAACCGTAAGATGCGAATGCATTCACTCACTTTGTGGGACAAGTGCAAGAATTCTAGGAACCTATAATTTGATTCTATGATCATGAGATTAAGATAGTTTCTACTGCCTTACGAGATCCTCCGTTAAACATTGTAGCAACCATCAATGACTTACCTTTTAATAGGGTTTTTATTGATATAGGTTCATTGATAAACATCATCACAACAACTACAATAAAGCACCTCAAGATACCCAAGACCAATATTATTCCAAGAACTTACACATTGAGAGCTTTTAATGATTCTTTATGTAATACTATGGGAATGATAGTCCTACCCATCAAGGTGGGACACAAGACCATCCCCGCAATGTGTCATGTCTTGGAAGGCACTATGTAGTACAGCATCCTCTTAGGGTGCCCTTGGATAAGGGCCATGAAGTGTGTGCCTTTTATCTTGCACCAATGTGTCAAGTATGTGTAAAAAAGCAAAGTCTATGTGGTTCTGGCCGATGAAGAACCTTTTAAATACGTTAATCAAGTGGATATTCTAGGAGAATTCGTGATCCCTTCTACTAACTTATACGTGGCACCTTCATCCCCAACCACACAAGTTGATAACAAATACAAGGGGGTAAGAAAAGACCCAGGCACATCAACACCTCCTGGTGCACTCAAGATAATCAATGCTTCTAAAGTACCATCAATGTCAAAATCAAAATACAATTAGAAGCTAAAGTCCACCTTATTTAAGGAAGAAAGACCCAAAGAAATTCCAACTATAGCCATTGCTGAAATGTGAAGTCCTATGGAAGAGGAATATCCTCAAGATCAATATGAAGATAGTGATTATCACCCTGCTTTGCCAGTATCATCCGTGGGGTTATCCACGTTGCATGCATCAATACACTTGGAAATTACAGGCATAGGGGAATACCTTGTGCATAACATTACCTTTACACCTATCATTGAGTCTGCATAGGATATAGGGAGGCCTAAAGACTTAAGGCCACCATTAGGAATAGTGGTTCCACTGGGAATCCCTCCCAACCAAACCAATTTTGTCTATGTCAGCCTGGACTGCGCTCATAAGCCTTCAGATATAGAAAGATATGGTGACAAATTATTCACATTCAATTTTTATTACCTCTCTAATCTTGATTTTTCTCTAAGCTACTTTGAGAATTGTCATTGGCATGGCTATGGCCTTGGCGTATATGAGTAGGGGTGCATGAGGCCTTATGAACCACTATATCAACTTCCTTTTGATAGATTTGGCTTGGGCTATTATAAAATAGGTCGATATGACTCACTTAAAGTAGCATTGGAAATATTAAGCATAGGATTGGGAGAAGACATTGATTTCATTCCTTATCACCCCTTGATAATAGAAAATTTGAGCAATAGACAAGTGGCCATGGTAAACATACCGCATCCATAAACTTATCATCCAAACACCTTAATTGATTCCACCCCAACATGGTACAACTCATGGGATGAGGAGAATGGATATGATGCAAGTGATGATGAGGTGCAACTTGACTTAGCATATCAAGGGCCTTGCTATTTACAAAGTTTTACATGGTCCGTCCATGATGAGATTGAATATACATAAAACAAAAGTGAGTATGGATTAGAAGACTCAATAGAAAGAGCTTACTTAGGCTTAATCCATCAACCCCTGACTTTGGGGCAAGATACAAATGCAAATGGGCTCTTCATAAGTGACGAAGAATATGAAGATGAAACAGAGATGGCCTACTTGGGTCCAAGACATGAGCCCCTTTTCGTAGGGTCACATACCAATGCTAATGGTTTTTGGATAAGTTATGATGACTTTGAGGATGATAGTGATATTGCTTATCTTGGACCTCACCACTTATAGCAAGTCAATGAGATATTAGAAAGAGAGGTGGCACTTCATGCCATAGACCCTCAACTCCAATTTTTGGGGAGACCTATTGATCTACCTGCCATTCATTGAATGGTTAATCCCCCTCTACCTACATTCAGAGATCATTTAGAGCCCAATGATCCTATTGTCCTCCCTGCTCATGGGATAGATCCAAAAATTACCATTCCTCCAAAACCTCATCGTGAGTATGGAAGAGAAACCTTTGAGACAAGATTGCACCCATGTGGTCCTGGAGATTTCATCCCATCCATCAACATGATCTCCATTGATTTGACCACTCCACTTCATAATCCAATAGATCCTACCAAATAATTGCATCTTTATGTAGATGCTATTGATTGGGATCATGCTAATTCACCCATAGAGCCAGAAGATCTCTTCCCCAACAAAGAGATGTTACAGTCGTTCCATATTGCATCAATTTGTGCATATCACATCTTCCATATTGGTTTGGAACCTAATTCAATAGGTCTTGTAAATCTTGTTGATGACATTCATTTGATACCCATGCCTTGTTAGTTAGAGGATGGGTCACCTATGGATATAGAAGCAACTTTTGAGGTGGACATCAGTAATGATCCAACCCAACCAAGGAAATTCAAGTTCATAGAAATTCTATCTCCATAGGAACAATCCATCTGGATTCCTATCCTCAAGGAGATGCCAAATATTTTTTCTTGGACTTACAAATACATGCAAGGGATAGATCCAAAGTTAGTCATTCACAACCTTTCATTAGATCCCATGAATAATCCAGTCAAGAAAAACTAAGAAAAATGCATCCAACCATCATTTTGATGGTAAAGAACGAATTGCAAAAGCTACTGGATGCAGTATTCATAGTTCCTATCGACTATCCTTAGTGGGTGTCAAACATGGTACCCATAAGGAAACCTGATGGATGATTTCGTATCTACATGGATTTTAGAGACTTAAACAGGGCAACACCAAAGGATTCATTCTTGTTGCCAAACATAGATGCTCTTGTAGATACAATCATAGGTCATGAAATACTCTCCCTAATGGATGGGTTTTTTGGATACAACCAAATCCGAATTAAGCTCGAAGATCAACATAAAACTACTTTCATTACTCCATGGGGAATATTTTGTTACAAAGTGATGTCATTCGGTCTCAAAAATGTTGGTGCCACATATCAGTGGGCCATGACATACATATTCCATGACTATATGCATAAGATCTTGGAATATTACATGGATGACTTACTAGCCAAGTCCCTATTGCGACAAGAGCATGCCGAAGTCCTTAGACAAGTCTTTGATCACCTCATAGAACATAATGTTCGATTGAATCCTAAGAAGTGTGTATTTGGCGTAACTTCTAGGAAGCTTTTAGGATTCATTGTATCCAAGAGATGCATCGAAGTTGATCCTACAAAGGTAAAGGCTATACTGGAAATGATCGCCCCTACCAACATTAGGGAGTTGAGGAGCCTACAAGGTAAGATAGCATCCATAAAAATATTCATCACACAATTATCAGACAAATGTAGACCTATGAATAAGTTGCTATGCAAGGAAGTCCCATTTCATTGGGACAAAGAATGCCATCAAGCCTTTGCAGATATCAAGACTTATCTGGCAATGCCACCAGTATTTGCTCCACCAAGACTAGACATACAATTTTTACTATATATCGGCTACTTATTTTGCACTAGGCACCATGTTAGCCCAAAATAATGCACAATATAAAGAGCAAGCCATATATTACATTATTTGCACCTTGGTGAGCTATGAGCTAGGATATGCATATGTCAAAAAATTATGTTTAGCAGTGGTCTTTGCAACTCAAAATTTGTGACACTACATGTTGAGCCATACGACCTATGTCATATTAGGGACATTCAACTATATAGGAATTTAACTAAGGTGTATGGATCCTCAACTCAAAATATTCATGAGATCAGGGACGAGGCTATTAATTTTTTTAGTTCATTATTGGGTGAAGAATGGGCCTATAATGCCCAAGCAAAGGACTCTCTCCTTCAATTCATTCCATAACTCATTGATGAAATGATTAACGAGTCTCTTACAGTAGATTTTTTAGACGAAGAGATCAAGGAGGCTTTGTTTAACATGGATCATGACAAAGCTCCTAGGCCGGATGGGTTTTCACCATAGTTTTTCCAAGTTTGTTGGGATATTGTTGGAGCAGAAGTTATTACTGCAATCAAGGAGTTCCAAAGTTCAATTATATTCCAAGGGGTTTCAATTAAACTTTCATTGCTTTGATCCCTAAAGGCCCCAACCCCAAGACTATGGCTGACTTTAGGCCGGTTATCCTATGTAATATATCCTATAAAATTATGTCCAAAGTTTTAGCCAACCGTTTGAAGAAAGTTCTACCGGTTATCATTGATCCAAGTCAAGGAAGTTCTATACAAGGAAGATCAATCTTAGATGGATTTATTACTATTCATGAGGCTCTTAATGCAGCCTCTCAGACCAAAAAAGTAGTCATGGCTTTAAAGTTAGACATGAACAAAGCTTATGACAGGATAAATTAGGAATTCCTAGAGGCAGTTTTATTAAAATTTGGCTTCAACATGAAATGGGTCAAGTTAATAAGAGAGTGTATTTCTAAGCCTTATTTTTTAGTTTTGGTTAATGGGTCTACTACAGGTTTTTTTCAAAGCAAATGTGGTCTAAGACAAGGAGATCCCATAAGTCCTATGTTGTTCATCATCATAGCTGAGGCCTTGGAAAGAACCATTAAGGCAGCAGTGGTAGCTAGACTCATATTTGGTATCAAGGCCACGTCGCTAACTACCTCGATGACATATCAACAATTTTTTTATGATACATTGCTACTGACTTTGGCTTCTATGGTTGAGGAAAGAAGGATTAAAAATATTCTCATAATGTATGAAGAAGCGACTGGACAAAAAGTGAATTTTGATAAGAGCAAACTTTATTTCATCAATACCCCCATTCCTAGGCAAAATAGCATAGCAAGGATCATGGAATGTCAGATTGCATCCCTTCCCACTGAAGCACACGCATGCAGGGAAGGTGAAACGAACAGTGCAGGGAAGATGAAATGAATAGCCATTGAAAAAGAAACAAACTTTCAGGGAAGGAAACAAGGTTTTCACGAGTTTAAATACGCCATTCAAAGAGGCCAGGGGGGGTGAAAAATTGTTGCAAGTAGCGTTGCAGTTTTGAAGGCGATAAGGCCATTCTGGACCTAGTTGGGTTGTTTTTCTTCTAAAGACTTGTTTTTCTTCTTCATGGACATGGGTCAGAAACCGCTGCAAGCAGAGTTGCAGAGCTGAAGGCGAGGAAGCCATTCTGGACCTGTTTGAGTTGTTTCTCTTCCACATACTGGTTTGGAAAACCAAAAATTTTGCTATTGTAACATGACATATTTTTAATGCATAAGTGTTCAGAAATTTGCATCTTGTGGGCAAGAAAGAAGGATATTTTCTATGCATGCTATGGATTTAATGTTTATTCTTTCATTTTTCAGATTTCAAATTTATAGATAATGTTAAATGCCATTTTTTTTGGGTTACATTAGGCGAATATTTGAAATCTGAATTTTATTTCATACCCTAGGAACCAGCACTTAGTCTATGGGGATTGTGCATGTTTTGCAAGTCCAATAGGTTATGTTGCATGCATGGAGACCTCACATCTTTAGTTTTGTCGAAACAGGATAGCATCATACTGAGTGCATTTCATTTTCAGTTTTTTTTGCATTTCATTTTCATTTTCTGCATTTCATTTTTTTTCAGAAAGTTTAACTTATTTAAAATAAACATTTAAAAAGACAAAATCCAAAAAAAAAACAATGAACAATCACTAAAATTTCATGGTGAAATAAAACAACATTGCCCCTTGTTTATAGTTACTTGCAATCACTAAGGTGTTTCAAGCATTTAATTTGAATATCTTTATTGGAGATTACTAATACATAGTTTGCAAATTCTAATACAGTGGAGACATTAGAGAAGTTGTTTGTTTAAATTCTTTGCAAGAGGGGATTTGGAACCCAAATCCTAAAGGAGAGTGTACTTTCACAACTGGGTGAAAATACCACTCAACAGGGTCTACTGTAGGTTTTTTTCAAAGCAAATGTGGTCTAAGACAAGGATATCCCACAAGTCCTATGTTGTTCATCATCATAGCTGAGGCCTTGGGAAGAACCATTAAGGCAGCAGCAGTAGCTAGACTTATATCCGGTATCAAGGCCACGTCACTAACTACCCCGATGACATATCAACAATTTATTGATGATACATTGCTACTGACTTTGGCTTTTGTGATTGAGGCAAGAAAGATTAAAAATATTCTCATAATGTATGAAGAAGCGACTGGACAGAAAGTGAACTTTGATAAGAGCAAACTTTATTTCATCAATACCCCCATTCCTAGGCAAAATAGCATAGCAAGGATCATGGAATGTCGGATTGCATCCCTTCCCACCTCCTATTTAGGTCTTCCCCTATTTACGGGGAAACTTGAAGGATCAATGTGGAACATAGTTCTAGAGAGGATCCAAAAAAAGCTTGCGAGTTGGAAATGACATCTCGTTATCTCAAGCGAGGCAAAGCGAGTTTTAACTATGGCTTCACTTCAAAGTATACCCATTTACTTCCTATCGGTGTTCGGATCTCCCGACAAGGTGTATCACAAAATTGAGCGACTTCAAAAAAAATTCTCTAGTCGGGGACTGAGGATAAGAAAAGGATCCATTTAGTAGGTTGGAACAAGGTTTGCAAACCTAAAGTTGATGGGGGGTTAGGATTGAGGAGAGTTGCTCATCTCAATACAGCTCTGTTAGCCAAACAAGCTTGGTGGTTATTGACTAAGGTCAATAATGAATGGACTGCCATAGTTAGGAGGAAATACCTCCAAGGTGTGAACTTCCTTAGTGACAACTTAACAAGCAGGGGGTCTGCTTTTTGGAAGGCAATCCTCATGAGCAGGGATCTTGTCAAGAAAGGTCTTAGATGGATTCTAGGAAATGGGTAAACAATAGACTTTTGGAAGGATCGATTGGTGAGAGCTGAGGAGTTATCCCAGAATCCTTGTTTGGCTGGGATTCAAGAGCATATGGAGCAGCATATTTGGAAGAAGGTTGCAAATTATATGTGTTAGGATATAAATATCAACAGGTGGAAACACATCAGAGTACAGGGTTTTGAAGTGGAGTCTGAAGAGCTTTATAACATTTTAACTCAACAAATTATTCCCTCTGGAGAGGATGAAGATCACATTGTTTGGGCTGAGACTAAAAGTGGTGACTTCATAGTTAAGTCTACCTATAATTTGCTTCTCAATGTGGAAGGTCAACAATTTCAACCGATTTTGGTTTGGATCAAAGGCTTAATTCCTAAAATATCATTTTTTTCATGGTTGGTGATTCAAGGAAAAATCCTCACTATGGACAATATATTATCCAAAGGTATGGTTATTGCTAACTGTTGCTACATGTGCAGGGCAGGATGGGAGACAACCCAAAACTATTTTATGGAGTTTTTGGTAACGAAATTCATTTTGGATGAACTTTTCCAAGCCTTTAGGATCTCGTGGGTTAAGCCTACTCTTATATCTAAAGTGTTCCATCAATGGCCTCAACCCTTTGTTAGCCTAAAACTTAAGTACCTATGGAAAATCTGTTGGCATCATTTTCTTTGGCAGATTTGGCTAGAAAGGAACCATAGAGCCTTTAAGGATACCATTCACAATCCAAAAACCATCCTCAATAGGATTATTGTCTTTGTGAAAGAAAACCTTAGCACCTTAGTGGATGAGAACCACTCAATTCCTCCCCAAGAAAAACAATTAGCTCAAGCCTTAGGTATTGAGGACAAACCTTCCATTCCTTTTCCCAATCCTAGAAATGGGATTTCTTGGGAGCCACCCCCCCAGGGTTGTTTTAAACTAAATTTTGATGGTGCAACCAAGGAGAACTTGAGAATAGTTGGAGCTAGAGGAATAATCATGGATCATCAAGGAAATCTGGTCAAGGCCTTCACTGAACCATTGGTAATCATAACCAATAACGAAGTAGAAGCTAGAGCCCTTTGGAGAGGGTTGCAAGTAGCCCAAGCAACTCAAGGTAACTTGATGATTGAAGGTGATTCGATGAACATCATCAACCTATTAACCAATGGCAAAAAACCTCCATGGAGAATCAAGGGAGTCATCCATGAAGTGAGGATCCTTTTTGTAGCAAGATAGAACAAGAGGGCTCATCACGTGTATCGTGAGGCCAACAGGTCAGCTGACAAATTAGCCAACATAGGTGTTGATGTTGGTAGTTTGGTGACATGGACACAAGGTGTGCCACGTGAAGTGGAAAACATTATTAGTCATGAAAAGAAACCTACCCATTAAGGAGAAATATGAATGGGTGTTCTTTCCCCATGGAACTGGTAATAACTATGGGGTTTCCCTCTAAATCATAGCAAATTGGAAATGAAGGTAACAGGGTGTAATCCTTGAAGGATTTCGATAGAGAATAGAAAATGGGCAAGCAACAGGTTTCACAAGTGCAAAGTTCCAAACTTCAATTTCTTGTCAATGTAAGTAATGTTTACAGTTATGTTTAGGTATGGGTGTGCCTTGTTAGTAAGGTGTTGTAGGGGATTCAACATAATTTCTGGTAAGAAAGTTTCAAGGATGACTACGATCTACAATCTCAGCAGAAGGCTAGATATTGTAATAGGTTTTGGTTTAACCTGCAAAACCCGATAATTAATGAAGACTTTTATTTACCAAAAAAAAATATGACCTACGTCATATAAAAACAAAACCCTTTGCAGTACATGATGAGCAAGACATATCACAATACATGTATCACAAAGTAGATCATGTTATTGATAGAATTTGATCTAGATTTCATAAGCCAAAATTCCATCAAGGGACAAGTCATAGAAAATCAATTAGCAGAGGTACCTCTTCAAGATAACAAGCCTCTCACCATAGAGTTGCCTGATGATGCAGTATTTGCATTATCAGATCCGCCAAAGCTCGAAGAACCTAAGAAATAAAAAGACATATCATTGTTCTTTGATGGTTCAAAGTGTGAACAACAAGCTAGAGTAGTGATTGTCTTTATCACACCATAGGGCACTCCATTACCCTTATCATTCAAACTAGACTTCTCATGCACAAACAACAATACAGAATATGAAGCATTGATCTTGGGACTCCAAACAACCATAGTGATGGGTATTAAAATATTGAATATATTTGGTGACTCCTTGCTCATATTAAACTAGGTCAAAGGGCTCTTCTAATGCAGGTGCCCACTCCTTAAGACTTACAAGGAACTTGTTGACAATTACTTAGCCTGGTTGGAATGGTACGACATCGAGGCAATCTGTCATACATCGAATAGATTTGCAAACACTATGGCCTCTTTACGATCCTTAATCCCTCAAAATCCATTTGCTAATTTTATAACCATTCATGTGAAAGTGCTTTCGCACTCAGCAATACATCGTAAAGATTTTTACAATCAAGAATTAGTCAACATGATCAACATCAAACCAAATTAGGATTGGTCCTTTACAGCCAGAAGTTTCTTGCAAATAGCACCTTGGGGGTTGTTGATCTCCCAAGGACCCATAGAGTGTGGTGCGACCATATACCATAGAGTTGTTCCTCAATCTATGTTCACTACCTCAGAAATGCAGGAAGAGCAAGTTGTCTATTCTATAGAGGTTGTGGCCTATCAAGATTGGCTTTCCCAACTACGGGACTTCCTGAAGCTAGGAATAATACCTCAAAGTTTGTCGCATACTAAAAGGTGAACATTTAAATAGATAGCAACAAGATACATTTTACTAGGAGAAATCCTCTATAGACAAGGATATGATGGAGTATTGCTTTGTTGTCTTGAGCCCCAAGAAACAGCTTGGGTAGTTTCACAAGCTCACAATGGAACATGTGGAGGCCATTTCAATGGCATGGCCATCGTTAAGCGCATCTTGATAATGGGTTACTATTGGCCCACAATGGAAAATAATTGCTACGAGTATGTCAATAAATGTAGTAAGTGCGAACATCATGCAAATCTAACGCACTTACCATCGTACGCTTTGTAGCCTATCCATACAGCATGGTCATTCTCGCAATGGGGACTAGACTTGATTGGGAAGATCTCACCCCCATCCTCATGTTGACATACATTTATCATAACAGCCATAGAATACTTCACTAAATGGGTAGAAGTGATCCTCTTAACATCAACAACTGGACCAAGGGTTGCGGAGTTTATACTCCATAATATCATAAGTCATTTTGGGGTCCCTTCTAAGATAATATCGGATAATGGGCCATATTTTAAGAACAAAAATGTGCATGCTTTAATGAAAAAATATCATATTCAACACAGTTTTTCAACACCTTATTATCCGCAAGCAAACAGACAAGCAAAAGCCTCAAACAAACCAATAGTCTCCATTTTGAGGAAGACAGTGCAAGAAAATCACAAGGATTGGCACATGCAATTGCCTCTTGCGCTATGGGCATACAAGACTAGTATACGGATGCCCACTAGGGCAACACCTTTTTCACTAGTATATGGCACTGAAGCCATCATGCCTCTAGAGTTGGAAATCTTGACTCTACGCATGGCACTAAAATACTTCATAGATGATGAAGCTACATGGCAAGGCCACCTTGATCAATTGATGCTTATTGATTAATGTCGAGTCAATGCTTTAGAGCATCTCCATGTTTACCAAGATTTCCTTATGCGATTTTACAATAGTAAAATCCACCTAAGGGAATTCAAGGTTGGAGATCTAGTGCTCAAAGAAAACTAACAGAATTCAAATCTGTCATTGCATCTATGAGATAAGTTCATGACAAACTGGATAGGTCCATACATGAAGAGTTGGTCCTGAAGCATATCGCCTTATATCATTAGATGGTGTTGAAGAGCCTGAACCTCTTAATATCATTCACCTAAAGGTATTTTACACATAAAAACACAAAAACATTCAAATTTTACATATAAAAACACAAAAACATTCAAATATTTCATAAAACATCAAAAACATTCAAATATGTCAAAAATCAAAAACATTCAAATATGTCAAAAACACACACAAATCATAAAAACATAAAATTCAAAAATCAAATCAAACTCTCCAAGGGTAATTCATACCACTTGGTCAAAACTCAAATTAAAGGCTCCAACGGTAATTCAAATCGCTTGGTCAAAACCAAAATAGTAAAAGGCTCCAAGGGTAATTCATACCACTTGGTCAAACAATCAAATCAAAGGCTCCAAGGGTAATTCACATCGCTTGGTCAAACATCAATACAAAATGCTCCAAGGATAATTCAAGCCACTTGGTCAAAAATCAAATCAAAGGCTCCAAGGGTAATCCAAACCACTTGGTCAAAACCAAAATTAAAAAGGCTCCAAGGGTAGTTCACACGCTTGGTCAGACATCAAATCAAAAAGGCTCCAAGGGTAATTCACGCCACTTGGTCAAAAATCAAATCAAAAAATCTCCAAGGGTAATTCAAAACCGCTTGGTCAAAATAAATAAAACAATCCCCAAAGGTATAATAAGCCCTTTGGTCAAATTAATCAAAAATACAAAAACAACATAAAATCAAAAATATAAAAACAATTGCACTTCACATTTTGCATCCACATCATTGCATTGCATTTTCACATACATTACAAGATATGTCATGAGAGTCTTAAAAGTGATACCATATTTTCTCGCACAATTCATTCATATACATACCTCCATCAACATGTGTGTCATTGTGTTTTTCAACACAACCATTATTTTTTGCTATACATAATTACTAAGGCTTTTCGGTTAGTCAACCAAATCTAGTAATCTTATCAAATTTTGAGGAAAATGAATTTGATTAGTAGAAAAAAAGTCCTAGCTGTGATAAAGCCTTGGATATTCAAGATCCCATCACTAATTGAAAAACTAAAATCCTAGCTGGTACAAGGAAAAGATGAAAGTTGCAAAGCGGTCTATGTTACCTTAAGCGAAAAGGATTATACTTGTTTATCCCCCTATGCAACCGGTTTAAAAGTGCTAAGAATTAGCAAAAGGACAAGCTTTACCCTATCAAAATCCCTTGCTTAAATCAAAATAAGCAAAATACCAAAGTAAAAGTACAAATTCAAAAGGCCAAGCATACAATCTAGATTTCAAAAGCAAAAATCCAATACAATCATATATTCAAAATACAAAAAAATCAAGCTCAAGAAAAAATCAAAAATAAACAGTGATTTTCATCACTAAGAATGAGCAAAATAAATAGTAATTATCATCACTACAAAAAAATCCCTGCTCAAAAGAAAAATATCAATAAAAAATAAACAGTGATTTTCATCACTACATAAGAGCATAATCCAAATCCAAAAAGAAGGTAATAAAGCTTGAATCCCTGGAATTCTTAGCATTGTACAAAATTGGAATGAGAAATCCTTACACATGATGATATGTCTATTACAATTGCTTCATGCATTTGTGTAGACCAATGTTTGAATGTGGATGAGCTAGCTTAGGTAACCAAATATTGCCTAGTAGTATAGTCCAACTAAGTCCAACATAAGGATGAGAAGAACACTTGAGGATCCCTGATATTAGTAATGGGCTAAAAGAATCCTGCCTGACATCGAAGGAAATGCTTGAGTTCTACCTCAAAATATACAATCACATGCACACACAGAGATCATGAAAAACTAGGTCCATGGTAAAAGCCTTACTTTTCAAAAGTCTAAGTGGTAAGTAGACAACTGTTGATAGGGGAACTAGAGTGTTTGAATATTCGAAAACCCCAAAAAAAAAAATTACATAGCAACAAATCATTAAATCATTCACACCATCACTTTCTTTATAAGATTCTATAAATTAGGGGGTATCAACATAGTAGGACAGATACCGCATATATATTAGAAATAGTATATAGACGGCCACTAACTACTTTATATATTTTAATTTAAAGAAACTTATTAAGAAGATACATTACACACCATTACATCTCATATATGAATACTTAAATCAATTCTTATGATAGAAGTGATTATTTAAATTCATGATTATTTTTTAAACTTTTTGTGGTATCACCCATTAAGATTGTCAATTTCATATGCATTCCATATGTTTTTAATAATTAGAGCATACAGGTTCATTTATACCATTCCATCACATAAGTTAGGTGCATATAATTAAAGAAAATATTAAACATGCATTTAACAATAACATTTGCATCCACAAAAACAAGTCATTAATCATCCATAAGCCACATCATAAAACATACAGGCAATATCCATTTTCATACCATAAATTCATAATTCATCATCAAAATATATTGCATCATATCATAAAATCATATAAGCATCTACACATCCATCTAAGCATCTTCAAATATCATTTATCATCTAACATATTCATCAAATCATCATAATACCATCATCGCATCATATCATAAAATAAAATAATAACAAAAACATAAGAAATAAACGATACACATAATGAGTCACAAAAGGTAAATCTATCATAAAAATATGTGTGTCAAGTCCAATGGATATACAAAAATACCCATGGTCTATAGTCATGTAGGTCAGTCAACCTCAAAAATAGATCAAGAACCAAGTAGAACATCAATCTAGTGTCGGGCCTAAGCCCCTTGCATCACCTCCTCCAGTGCCACCTCCCCCTGTGGTGGTGTTGTGAGTTGAGTGATGTGATCCTATAGGTCTCTCTGTCTAAGTCTAGGTTTGTTGTCTAGGACGAGTGGAAAACTGCCCTTAGGTAGAGCACCCACTGACCTGCAAACCATCTACATCTGTTGGATCCTTAGGGACAATCCCATGCCTCCTGAGCTACATTTGAAGAATGGTAACATGATCCGTAAGACCCCATATTTGAGCCTCATGCTCATCCAACAAGGAATGAAGTCATCCCACCTCTGCCCTTGAGCCTATTTTTGGAACCTCCTATGGTGTAGAAGCAAGAACAACAAACTACATCATGATATTACCACCCCCGATAGTAGCCTATAGAGCCTGTATCTATGTTGTGAGCTGCTCAATCATAGCATCTCGTCGTTGTACCTAGATCTTAGTAGCTTGGAGCTCAGCCTTGACCTCGTGCAACTATGATCTCAAAGGAGAGTCTCTCTCCTCAAGATCTAACTCCTCCTCCTTAAGAATATTAGGATCCTCTGCTATCACCTGCTCTGCCAGCTAGCCCCATACCTCGGTCCTGGCTTGAACCCTACGTCCTACTAGATCTATGCCATCACCCTCATCATCATTATCGTTCCCTAGACTATCGATGCCATACCACATTCGATCACCCACCACTAATAATAGGCCTTTGTAACTTCCCCAACCATTCTAGGGTCTACATCTAGAGCATCCTCCTCATCTACAAGCTTTATGACCTATCATGGAGGTAGGTCCCTCTCTGCTATTAGGCGCCTGTACAAGAATGGTACCAAGGGCACATCCTACTATAATCTGTACTAACAAAGAACCCGAGACTAGAAGAAATACTCTCAGATGGTAATCTTATGGCCAATGATCCATCACTCATGATGTGTCCTAACAGTAAAACTAGTTTTATCATCCCAAATTGAACACTCATAGTATAGCTGCCACATGACATCTATGGCCAACAGTCTGGTAAAAGCATCAGTGTAGTGGGACAACTCCCCTGCAAAAGTGTAGCTCTTATGCTCCTCATACTCTCGAGCCCATCTGGTTGCATAGCACTATGTCTAAGCCTTAATAGATGTAATCTCAGTTGAGAGCCCCTTAGGGTGATCTATCTTAATGTGCTCCCATCCCCAAACCTATAAGAGCAAACTACAAGCAATGTTGATGCATCCCCACTGATGAATGTGGTACAACTCATCGTAGCACTGAGACAATAGCAATCTATCCTATGCATAGATGATAGGCTCCTCACTATCTAGTAGGTCATGCACCATCACTAGGAGGTTCTAAGGGAACCTCAAATACGAATAGCATGGGATAATAACATTGTTGATCACCATTAGCAACACAACATGCCTCACTATGAAAACATGAGCATCATACCAAGTCTTGATAGATACTCTCCCAAACCCAGTCTCCCAGAGAGCCTATGCAGAATGTGCCCTAAACACCCTATCATAGACGGCCACCTGATCATTAGTGGCCAACAAAATAATGGGCACCCCATCGAACAGGATTCGAAAGATCCTATACACATCCTTCGGTGTGATAGTCATCTCATCGGATGGAATGTGGAATGTGTTGGTCTATGGGTCCCAACAGTGACCTAAAGCCATAATATAAGCTTGGTAGGCCATAATGTGGGGCAACCTGATAACATACTATAGCCCACGGGCCTTAAACCACTCCCAGTCAGTGTCCAAATCCAGGAAGCAAGTCCAGTAGGAGCTTCATGTCCTAAGCTCAAGCAGTGAGGATCTAAAGAAAGCAGAAGAAAAACAAAATATAACTCCAATGCATCTAAGGCATAATTCACAATAAATATGAAAATGGTGCAAAAGAGTATGATTTACTCTAAATCTAAGCAAGAGAAGCATAAATTGCACCTAAGAAAAGCAAAAATTCAAAAAACAAATCATAAAATCAATACATAAAAGACAAAAAAATAGGGCTTAAGCTTTAGCCGTTGTCACCTACAGCGGCCGAAACTTGGCTGCTAGAGGCAGCAGCGGCCAAGGCCCAACGATCAAATTTTTTACCATTGGGATTCAAGATTGGCCACTCTAAGCGACAGCGACTCAGAGCCAGCCGCTCTAAGTGACAGCGGCCAAGGGGCGACACGGCAAACCTATGAACCCTTAGCCATAAAATAAAATAAAAAACTACAATTGACAAAATAACTTAAGCAAAGAAACAAAAGGGAGGGAAAGCAAACAAATTGGAAAACAAATCCCCTACCTAAGCATCGAAACTAAGCTAAGTTTGAGAATGCCCAAAATGGTAGTACCAGGTGAATAATGGAAAATTTTCAAAAATCCTAGGCTAAAGCCACTGACAAATTGCAAATTTGGGGACCAACCCACTATAGAAAAAGGGAACCTAAGCCTAATTATGAAGTTTATTCATTGCCAGTAGGTTTAGTGATGTTCATTTTGCTCATTTCTTAGTGAAGTTCAATTTTACTTAAGCAAAGAAAGGAGAGCTAGGATTTTGAAGAGAAATACTCAAGAAGCTCTAGCTCCTCTAGTAGCTGATGTCTTGCCTCGTGTAGTAATGTCCTCAGCACCAGTAAGTTTTGAAGGCACAACCGTCGCCATTGCACCAGAGCTCTAAAAATGAAATCTTCAATAGTGAAAATGATAGGTCAAAACCCTATAATTGCAAGTTTTATATTTCCTTAATTATGCCTTGGCCACTGCTAACATCAATAGCCTGAGCTTCTTGGCCGCTCAAGGCAATAGCAACCACAGGAGGGAAATCAAAGGTCACTAGACCTGACAGCTGCCAAGCCCATAGGTCAAAATTAAGCAATTCCTGCAATGAGGGAATAAAAAAAATAGCAAATAATCACACTTTGATGGTTTAGGATCATCATAATGTTCAAAACAAAAAATAATTCACATAAAATCACAATCTCAAGCAGGCCTCGTATCCAGTTATCGAATCTATCCACTCGGTGATTGTAGCGATTTGCACTCCATGTATTTTTATGAAATGAGTAGGCAACCATAAGGTCACTTGGGGCAAATGCAACTCATTTTGGAATTACGATATGTCACACTTCAAACCCGAATAAGATCAAGATGGTCGAACTGCTCCACGGGTGTGAAGGGGTCATTCTAATTCCCCTATGACATCAAAAATAGTAAGTCAAAGTGATACAATCTAATCACTCATCCTAACTCCCTAAGAAGGCTATTGATAGTCATACCGCTCCTCGGGATAGATATGGATGATTATCATAAGCAATTGGAATCACACTTGGATGTGGGATTGTCCATTAAAAGTAGTAAATGCTAGAAAGGAACCAGATTAGTCATATTGGTCAAGCGACTTGTCGCTTCATTCATTATCATTTCTTCACAAATCCATTGTGTGAAGTAGTTCAAAACTTCAACTTAATCATAATCAATAAAAGATCACTTTATCATAGCAAAATCATGTTCGTCCTTCGAATCATTGTATACAACAATCACAAATTTCCCTTGTTTTTTGGGAACGTAAGTAGACATGACATCTTCAATTGTAGCTCTCCTACCGGTCTGAATTGTTATAGTAGCTGAAGCTACCCAATTGAGTTTGAGGAATGAGTGCAATTTAACATGCAAAAGCCACTAGGCTAAGTCATCCGAACGTTGAGGCAATGATTCAAGGGTTGCACATCATCTTGCATGATTGGGCCTTCCAACGTTGATCAGACCAATTTATCACCATACACCCTACAAATGGATTAGTCTACATTTTTGCTTAGCATTGTGTTTTCCACACTACGCATCGCAAAAATGGGCATCTATAGACACCTAAATCATGTCATTCTCAGGAGAGCTACTTACATAGACACACTCATAAGATCATAATACATAATCTTGGACTTTCCAAGCACCAACAGTGGTTCTCACCACTCATTTGGGGCCTTTTCAATCCATCCAAGCTTGGCTACTCAAGCCAAGAGCAACTAGATTATAGCCACTCAAGCCAAGAGCAACTAGATTATATTTGCTCCAGCCTAGAGTGGCCAGACCTTAGCCACTGTAGATGACAGTGGCCATATCATAGCCATTGTAGATGATAGCGGCTGAGCTATAAGAAGTGGTTTATCGACAAACAGTCCCAATATCGGGTGGAAGTGGTAGTCTACATGCAATAAAGGTGAGTGGGAGTGACTTTGCATTCCTTTTCATGATCAGTTCACATAGGAGACTTGAGTTTGTATTTAGACTTAAGTTAACTAACCTTCAAGCATAAACAAAGGACAAAAGCTTCTCATGCTAACGAACAGTTCGCATAGAACACTCAAGTGGGAAGTTAGATTTCAGTTAACTGGCCTTCAAATATAGACAATAGACAAGGGCTTCTCATGCTAACTTGCACTATGCATGAGAAATTCATTTCTAGGGCTTGGACATAGACCTAGGGTTTCACACTATAAAAGGTGCAAGCCTAAGAGCACCAAAAGAGACACATGATCGATATATGACATATAGAGACCTGAATCACATATAGGAGATCATTTCAGAGAGAGAGTTCTCTTTGGGATCATGTGTGCGATGAAGCTTTGACAAATCAAGGGGCATAACACCTACTTTATTCAAAATTAGACCATAGTCTTTAACCCATAGCTTTGGGGCAAGGAGAGCAAGGTTTTCTTTAGCGGTCGTTGTCTTGGACAGTGGCCCATAGGCTTAGCTTAAATAGACAGCATATTTTATCTTGTTTTCTTATATCATTAGCTTAGATTTACTTGATTCCATGGTATCATTTTATCATATTTATGTTACATTCTATGATTACTAACAACCTTATCTGGGGAGGCAATCTTGGACAGCTAAATGTGTATTGTTTTAATTACATACAGGGCCACAGGTTCATGAGATGTAATCCAAGATATATGAGAGCAAGAGGATCCATTCGAGAGACATACCTAGAGGAGTCATTTCAGATCATGCCACCCTTTTGCAAAAGGGGACATCTCTTAATCCACTTGTAAATCATTTTATCAAGATGGGTATCCCTAAGAGGGACCAATATGTAACTGGGGTTCAATATTAATGAACGATCCATTCTTTGTCACTTCCATGTTATATGTTTTCTCATAATATTTTAGCTTCATTTTTGGTATAGTAATAACATCACAAGTAGAGTTAAGAGTGGCACATGCACCCCGAGGTTGCTACAGTTGGTCGCTGATATATATAGCAAAAAAGGTACATTTGGCCTTGGTGGAGCTAGTACTGGTGGCATCACCAGGTATTGCTTTGTTTTAGCAAAAGTTGCTCGACAGTCCTCATCCCAATTGAATGGGACCCCCTTGTATAGCAGTCCTTTCATGGGTCAACATTTATCTGATAATTGAGGGATAAACCACTTTATTGATGCTACTTTGCCCTGAAGGCTCCTTAACTCTTTAATATTGGAGGGAGGACGCATCTCTAAGATAGCCTTGACCTTCGCTGGGTCAACTTCGATGCCTCACTTTGAAATAATGAATCCTAATAGCTTACCAAAAGGTACGCCACATACGTACTTCTTAAGATTCAACCTAACATTATATTCTATTAGGCGATTAAAGATCTTCCTTAAGACCTCCACATTCTCAGCATGTAGCAATGACTTGGCCAACAAGTCATCCATGTAATATTCTATAATATTATGCATATAGTCATGAAAAATATATGTTATGGCCCACTGATATGTGGCACCCACATTTTTAAGACTAAATGGCATAACTTTATAGCAAAATGGTCCCCATGGTGTTATAAATGTGGTTTCATGTTGGTCATCAGGTTTAATCTGAATTTGATTGTAACCAAAAAAATCATCCATTAAGGAGAGCATTTTGTGACCTACAGTTGTGTCTACAAGATCATCGATATTAGGCAATGGAAATTAATCTTTGGGTGTTGCCTTATTGAGGTCTCTAAAATTTGTACAAATACGGATTCTTCCATCAGGTTTTCCCATGGGTACCATATTGGACACCCATTCTGGATAGTCGATGGAGATTATAAATTCTATGTCCAATAGCCTTTGTAGCTCATATTTCACCATCAAGGCTACTTTTGGATGCATCTTTCTAGGTTTCTTCTTGACTAGCTTCTTCGTTAGATCTAGTTAAAGGTTATGAGTAACTAATTATGGGTCTAGACCTAGCATATCTTTGTATGTCCAAGCAAATATATTAGTTCTCTCTTTCGACAGAGGGATGAGGATGGCACGCTCATCTAGAGTGAGACTCTCCAAATTTAACCTTCCTTAGATTAGTGGGATCATTACTGATATCTACCTTGAAGGTTTCCTCTACTGACATATGCAATCCTTGTTTAAGCTAATGAGGTGTAGGAATCAAATGGATGTCACCTTCTGGGTTAATAGGTTTCGCGTTGGAAGTATCCTAAACATGATATACATCGTAAGCATAGCTTGGCACAAAATGGAATGGTTGCAGCATTTCTTTATTAGGGAAGAAATATTTAGGCTCTATTGGTGAGTTAGTGTGATCCCATTTGATAGCATCTACATTGAGATGCAATATTTTGGATAGATCTACTAGATTGCAAAGTGGAGTGGTCAAATCAAATGGGGACCATATTGATGGAATGGTATTGATCTCCAAGACCACATGAACAAACTTCTACATAATTGATGTAGTCTTCATTATTGAGATATGGCTCTAACAGCATAGGTACAAATGGGTCTTCTTTGTGCAGACTATAGATGATTGGGTCCTCCCTATGCACTGATTGCAATATAGGATCATTCGGCTCATAGAGCTCCATTTAGGTAGGCAAACGAGGAAACAATATGTGATAAATCACATTAAAGTTTGGTGGAATTCCCCTAAGGCGAGGTTCAAGATTGATTTCTCTTTGAATGTCCTCAGCCATGTACGGTGTATTACGATGGCATAGATAGAGAGGGCCTAGATAGGCTCTCTCCATTTCATCCATGGGTGTATGCATGGGAAGCTGATCTAGCCCAACATAGATGAAGTTTTTTTGATTGGGTGGTTCTCCCAATGGAACCACAAATCCAACCAAAAAATGGTGAGCATGGGGCCAACCCATCTCTTGTGTTGTCTCTAGAATCAATTCGAAGGTAAATTTTTGCACAATATACTCTCCAAGACCTATAGTGGCTAGGTGAACATTCATCCACAGTGTGGATGACCCTGCTAATGATGCAGGTAAGGTAGGCTGAGGTACCTCCTCAGTTATATCTTGAGCCTACTCCACTTCCATATGGATGAGAGCCTCCTTAGTGACTAGTTTGAGCATATGTTTCTCTTCTTTCTTGCCCACTTTCACCTTTTGCTTCCTCTCATATCGAAGCATTTCTAATGTAGTCAGTTTCAAGGAAGTAGCAGTAGTATGCTCAGATCTTTCTGACATAGATATCGATGTTTGAGTGCCTACTCTTTGTTTTTCTTTTGGAATATTAGATGGTGATGTTGGATGAATTTCCAGGTGCATTTATGGGAATATGAAACCCCCTGGAAGATCTACCATGTTCAAAAATTTAAATGGTTCTCCATCTGACAGCACCACATGAACCTATCCCTCATGAATGTACTTCATGCATTGATGTAATATTGAGGGAATGCAATGGATCTCGTGAATCCAAGGTCTACCTAGCAGGATGTTATACAGCATGGCTCCTTCTATCACATGACACGTCATAGAGATGGTCTTTAGGCCTACCTAAATAGGTAGGATAATCGTACCAACCATTGAACATATTGCATCATTAAATGCTCTCAACATGAATGTAGTTGGCACAATGTGTGATTTTGGCAGCTTCAAGGGACTCAGAGCCTTGGCCGTTATGATTTTGATCGATGAACTAGTGTCGATCAAGACCCTTTTGAATAGCACATGGTTAATACATGCAATAATATGCAACGATAGGTCAGCCGTATTGTTAGGAACCATTCTGATCTCATGATCATAAAATTTGATCATCGATTCCTGACACTATTGTACATGTCCCACAAAATTTATGAATGCTTGAGCATCCTAGGATTGTACTTCAATAGAACTCAAAATATCCATGAGTCTCCTTGTTCCTAAAATACTGTTGTATTAACTCATAAATAGATAACTTAGCAGGTATTTTCTACAAGTTTTGAACTAACCTATTTCGTATGGTCATAACCAGTTTAGTTGGTGGGCCTGGAATATTTTGTATCAGCTATTGATTTAGTGTGGCTTGGATTCTTATGGAGCATGTGATTGATTCAATTGCTCATATCTCTTATGCCTTGTAACAACATTAACCATACCAACAAACTCTTGGGTAGGTGGTTCGACATGCACCTGGTTGATGTGACCAACATTGTTGCACGGAGCCTCATGGTTTGGAAGTGGATTTTTGTAAATCCCCATGTTCTGGTTGTCAGGTGCTAGCAGATTACTTGGTACTACAAGATCATATTTTTCTATCATGTTTTGCACAATATGATTGAAGGACCAACATACTTTGATTTCATGATCCTTCGCTCGAAGAAAGATGCAAAATAGGTCATCTTGGTATCCCTTTGACTTGGGTTGATTTTGATCAACCATATTAATTTTAGATAATTTGATTGCCTTGGCCTTGCACAATTGGTGGAATATCGACATCAGAGATTCTATAAAAGGTGTTAATTATCAAGGTGGGCATTGTTCTTTGTTCTTGCCCTTATAATTATTATTACGCTTTTCATACTACGTAGGAGGAGGTTGGACCTAATAATTCTGATTTTGTTGCCCTTTATCCTCTATCTGGAGGTTTAGTACCACTTGTTTGACATGGGCCTACTTTCCCTTATGCTTTATGGAGCTCTTCTTTGGACCTTCTTTCTATTTCTTAAGCTTCAAGTTGCCTTCTTGCAACTTTATGTCTTCAATCACCTTGGCTTATGCCAAAGCTTCCTTGAATGTTGAATACTGTTGTAGCTACAACAATAACAAGATGTGATTGGTACAACTCTTGGTAAACATCTAAGTCAATTATGTAATAGAAATAGGGAATGGCAACTTCACCATCAACCTCCTCCATCTCTTTTCATTCTTTTCAATTGGATCGTCATTGCACTGAGCTAGCACATCCAAATCGAAAAGGTTAGCCTATTTCTTGACACCAAAAGAAAAGTGTTCAAGGAAATCATTAGCCAGTTGCTTGAAACTGGTAATGTTGTACATATTTTGTTGGTTGAACCACTCTTGGGCTAGGCCTAAGAGAGTCATGACAAATTTGTGTAAAATTAGGGCATTATTGCTAGCAATTTATAAATAGGCATCCAAAAAGCTCGTGACATGCTCCTGTGCATCTTTGTCACCTTTAAATTTTTCTAGCCTAGGCATAACGAAATGCTCAGGATAGGCAGGAGCAGGTATCAAGGGGTTCAAAGGCTCATCGTGAATCTTTCTCAATGTCAGCTTTTGAATAACTGTGTCTTGCCTCTCGATCACTTTTACTTTTTTTGTCAAGGCTTTATAAGCCATTGAGGACAAAAATTCCTTCTCCCTAAGCTACCATGGGGGCAGTCTCAGAGGTACATTCTTCCTCAATCATGGTGGAGGACATTGCTCTTTCTCCTCCTCAACTTAAGAATTTTTAGGATGCTCTTGCTTAGTTCCATATCCCTCACCTTCCTCATATTTTTGTTGCCTCTCATATTCAAATGGTGGCGGTTGTTCTCTTTATAGGGCACTAATATGAGTGTGAGAATCTTTATGATCCTATTGCACATCAGCTTGCAAGAAATCCTTTCTCTAAATGTGCTCTTTACTCTCTACATAAGTGTACATGCCAGTCCTAGCTAGCCTATATTCCTACTCTACGCACTCCTTTTGTACAAGGATGCATTCTTCATGCATGTGCTTCTCATATAGTCTCTATCTGATGAGCCTCTATGATTGAAGATTCTCGTCTTCATTTTGCTATCTTTCTAAGTGAGCATCCTCTAATTTATCTTGGAGAAGTTATCTTCACTACTTAGATACCAGTCTATGTGATCTATCAAGGTGATTAGCCATGATAGGCCTCTGGTATGTATACTCTGTATGAGCGACCTTATGGGTTTCATACCCATTTGACTGATTTGTGACACTTTTGCCCTTGTCTATGTAGATGGCATTGACATCCTGTTGAGCTCTATGCTTTGTGCCATCATGTGTAGATGGTGGATGTGTCACATGAGTGTGTTGAGAAGCCTCTCCATGTTCTCTAGTAGTCCTGATAGAACTCCTACTATGCTCACTCGGGGCATGAGTGGGTGGAGCTAAAGGCTTATAGCCTAGATACTCAAGGACACTACCTAAGCCATCCAACTATCTGGATCTCCACCGCTCATGTGGCAGTGTACCATTGGCTCCCACATTAGCCATATCAATAGTGATATTTGGATGTTCACTACATGTAGGATTTTACATAGGCTTATGCTCAACAGTGGCCCTGTCTGAATACCCCTAAATGGGTGGATGTCGATCCCATATGTACTTTGAAGGTCAAGCCATGGATCCTCCTATAGATCTATGACATAGGGGTACTAGCTTAGACCCCTATATCACATACTCTTCGGTCAATGTCATAGACATGCATGCAATGTGATATTGGTAATGGATTTCAAGTGGAACACCCTCATGTTGAGAGGCTCCCTGATCTATCCTATGCCTAGAAGAATGCATAAAAACTCCTCTAGTAGGGGTATGCTCAATAAGTTCCCCTCGTGTCGATTTGTCTCCTCTAATGCTCAACGAATGACATTCAAGAAGTGCATGTGGGCGAGGATTTGACATATGTTACTATGAATATGTTTAGGCTTGGTCATTGTATTTAGGCTTATGCCTTTGCCAACTGCCCTGTGTCTCCACCATAGTGCACCTAGTGTCTAGATTTATTCTTTATTACATAAAAAAGGTATAAAATGGTTTTTATATTGATTAACTTTTAAAAGTGAGCCCTAGATTTTTTGATGTTGTTTCAAGTTTTTTGTATCAGTAAAGAACTCATTATCATGTTTTGAAAAATGTTGAATGATATTCTTAGTTTAAATTGTCTTTCACCTATATGCTCGTAGCTCAACAACCTAGATGTGACTTCTAGGCCGTGTAAATACCCTATGTGTGGTAATGAAATTCCACACCCAAATAAGGAGCACAGGTCCTACCATATCCTCACACAATCTCACCCAGTTAGTGTTATACCCTTTGAAGAGAAGTACATGCAAATTTTTTGTGCTACGGATGGTTCTTGTATATTGTATTGGTCTAGTAACAAAGGGTACGTAGGATTTGGGACAACAGATGGAAATTATACCCACCATTATTGAACCCTACTAGTGGTTGGATGTGACTCCCAACTCACTAGCGTTTAAGTGCTAAGTGGTGTGTGTGGTTCGTTTTAATCTTTTTGCATAAAATAAAAATGCATAATATGGCATAAAAAATTATTTCCTACATGATATGCAAAAATAAACATTTCATTTTAAGTAAATATGCATGCTATATCCTAAATAATTCTTGACAATGCAATTACGATGATATAGACCCTGATTGGGCCTCAAGCATGCAAACCAACACATAATTTTATCAAGCACATTGTATTCTATGGTAGACTACACTCAGAGGTTTGCTATTCCTAGCAGTGCCTTTCTCATGATGCAAAAATGAATACAACTCTAGGACCTAAGTTTGTTTCCCTTTTTTAGTTTTCCTAGTTGCATTGCAAATTTGGCATTCTAGAAAAATACAGAGATAGAAAAAGTGACAGAGGGTGAAAAATGGGACCTACCTCAGGTCCACATCTGATTTATGCTTTGTCCTCTATTTTTTGATCTACCTGCTATAGACCATAGGTCTGATTTGTTGTCCAGACTGTAAACCATGCCTTGAAGCCATGGTTCAACAATGAGACTACAGCTATAACCTGTGGTTTGCACTTGATATCAAAAAACACAGAGGTTAGATATCAATTGAATAAATTATAGAGTTCCATCATGATTGCATTCTAACCTATCCCAAAAATTGTGCACCTACCTCATGCATCAATCGAAGCCATCATGAAATCATAAAATGACAAACAAGATTGCATAGAACACTAAAATGGATGTTTTTTTATTAATATTGAAAATGGATCTCAGTTACAATCATGTCCCTCTTAGGGTCACCCAAAATTTTGATATAATTGATACAATTCCAAAGCCCCCAATGAGGTAGGCACACTATTAATGCTCTTCCAAATAGTCACAAACTACTCTAGGGTGGAGTTAGCCCTCTTCTTCACATTGAGGAAGGAATTGAATGATTGAGTCTCCTTCGAACTTTCTTTCTTATGGTTAAGAAACAACACAAAAGCATTATACAAATAGGCAACCTCTCATGATGAGGCCCTTTGAGGAAAATATGCGTAAAGATATCATAACAACTATGAAATCAAGAATATGGATAAAACATATTAAACTTGTGCAATATTCATAAAGATTGTTAGAAACATGAAAGCAAGAAGTACAACTATCTATCTAATGGATCAATTGCATGAAATTAAGCATGTTAGCATGAAAAGAAGCCATTAATGTCCTACTTGCTATGATGAAAATAAGATTGATTAAACCCTAAATATATCGATCATATTATCTCTAAACATTAATTAATCCACTAAACTGACTAATCTAACCTAACTAAGCATACTAGAAAATAAACAGTAAGGATATCTATCACCTGTTGCAAACTGCAATTCTAATGAGCGGTCTACACTATAAACCGTGGCTTTCAATTGTGACTAGCAACCAAGTAAGTTTACCCTCCAAATATAGGGTTTCGATCTTGATATTCCTTGTCCAATTGATGATCAAGGGTCACCTTAGTGTCCTCTAATAAATTTGGTGGTTGAATTGCTCGATAGGGCCTCTGTTTACCCAAATTAGCATTTCTTGGTGTTCTAGCTCCTTAGGGCATCCATGGAACAATTTGACATGATGATTGATGAATTAGCAAATGAATTGGCAACAAATATCTCTCAATACTCTCAGGTGAGTGTACAATTTGACAAGGCTTCACTGCTCTAATCTCCCATACTCTGTTGATCTCTATTTTGACAGCACTTTGCTATCAAAATGCACTATATCATTGCCCTAATTCGAAGGGGTATTTATAGGACTACCCAAGGTCTAGGGGTGGCTTCATGGAGAAGCCAAGAACAAGATGGAGTGATTAGAACAATTGGATTGGAAGCTTTCATCCTTTAACCGTCTTATTCTAGATCAAATGGCCATTCAAATCGATTTGGCTTGGATGAAGTCCAACTAAACTTCAGTTAAGACCGTAGGTGACAACTGCGGTCCAGACTATAAATCATAGGTGTCAATCATACTTTAATCTATAGACCGTAGGTCTCAGCTATGATTTACACTGAATAGTCCAAGGAGCCCAAATTGAGTGATTAGAACCACTGCTCTATCTTAGAGTATGTCCAAGATCTTCCATATGGTCTTGTAGCGTGTCCATATGAGTAGTCACCATCGACATGATGTGTTTGAGGTGTCTACAATTAAATTTAGTTTTTTTATATTTGTAAAGAACCTAATGATAGGTTCCATAGATTGTACACCAAGCTAGAGAGTCATTACATCATTTCAAAAGAAGAAGCTATCCAAGTGTACCTAGAAGCCTTAGATCCATTTACCTCTACATTTCTAGGGAGAATTCTTAAAGATTCATCCTTGCCTAGAGCCTTTAGTGAGGCAATAATGGTAGAACAACAGTGTATTTCAAAAGGTAAGGATGTGGGTCTATTATCATTGATCAACCCTAAATCTTGTAATCAAATGCTACCAAACAATCTAGTTGAGGAATCACCTCTTGCCTTGATGGATTTTTTTTAAGGAGTGATGTATTCCAACCAATGCCAACCATCAAACCTAGTAGCCCCGAATCAAACAATACCTAATGCAATAAATCAAGGGGATAAAGTTGAATTTCCACATATTACAACCACCTTAAATATCATCAATAAGGATTGTGTTGATCAAGTTGATCAAAGTCTAGAGGTTGGCTTAGGGTCACATTTTATAAAGGAGGATTGGAATAACTTTAGAAATTCAAATACATTAATGGATCCCATGGAAAAAACCCTTGACCCGCCAATAGACGAATTTGAGGAGGATGAATTTTTCAAAATATAAAAGGATGAATCTAAATAAGAGGAATTTTTTGAAGTCAAAGAGATTGAATTAATAAATGAATTTAAAAATCATACAAAGGACTGCATAGAATCTAATTTTTTGATCTTAAAAGATAATTATGATGATGTTTTGGAAGATTATGAGTAATGTGTTCCTTTCATGAATCTTGATAAAATTTTCTCTTCATCTTATGTGTAGGACACTAATGTTGTCAGTTTGCAGAAAGAGCCTACAATTCCTGGACAATCCAAAAATCATATACCTTTAGAAAACTTGATAGAATTTCATCCCATATGTCTAGAAGATGATTATTATAATGGTTGGGGTAGATATGAGGATCTATTTGTTTCTCACATTCCTATTAATAAAATTTATGTTTCCTTTTATGTGTAGGAGGTTGAAATCACTACATCACAAGAAGTGTTACAAGGTAAAGAGGATGAAGTCCATGACGAAGGAAATATCACAATGGCCCACCAAGTGTTGGTAAATGAGAATATACAAAAGGTAGAATCTAACCTTTTGTGTCCAAATATCCAACCTTCAGGTGAAAATTCATATAATCCTTTATGGGATTCAAATGCTATTTATGATGAAATACCACTAGAAGTGAATGAAGAATTAGAGTGGATTTCTACTCACCCCACTAATTATATTGCTTTGTTATATGAGGGAGAAGTAGATATGCTTGAATTGTTTAATCATGTGCATCAACAACTAACAATTGAATCTAAGATACAAGATTATAATGATTTTCATTTAGTAAACATCCTAGATAAATTTAAATTTTTGTGTGAGTATGATTTGTCTAAATACATGGATGATGATATTGCTTTAAAATTTTTATAAATAGCCTCCTATTTGAAAGAAATATTACATGCCTGTGAAAATGACTCTAAGTTTAAAATTTGCATCTCTTTGAATAAACAAAAAAATGTTGAAAATCATGTATCTATTTGCAAGTTTAAGGAATCAAATGCTAAACATGGAATTGTTAATAAACTTGAATCAAAGTGGTTGTGTGAGAGTGGTAAGATGAGTGTTGTTGCATTGTGGGGCTTAAGCTTACTTGGATTGAATTTTCATAAATCTTGGCATGCATGTAATGATATATGTGTTTTAAAGCATGCTAATCGGGTTTGGGACCCAGGGAAATGATGGTCCAATTTTTTTGCATCATCTTGTATATTATTGTATATAAGTTTTGGTTTTTCATGTTTTTTATTTCTTTGGTTTTTGGTTTTGAGTTTTGTTTCAAATTTTGGTTTGGTGAATTTTGTGTTTGTTTCTTGTCAAGTGTGTATTAAGTTAGGTTTTGAGCTTGTGTTTTAGATTTTGGTTTGCAAGTTTTGAGTCTTGGGCTGGTTCCTCTATTGGTGGTTGTGTTTTATGGTAGTCTATAATGTTTGGCCTCTTGAAGGATGAGTTACGTATCATATAAATCAAGGAAAATGAGATAGAATTATTTAGTAATTGCTCCTAAATTTTGGGGACTAAGATAGTGAATTTTGGGGACTAAGATAGTGAATTTTGGGAACCATGAATTATTCTGCCAAGGCTACACATGAACACATCATATTAAGGTGCATTCTTGGAATCTTGAAAGAGGAAGTTATTTGCTTTACAAATTAAGGCAACAAATTTTACACTCAATATTTAGCCTTATTATATCTCTAACCTAGGTGGCAGGTGAAATTTACAAAGCGATAAAATGAGTTTTATGAAAAAAAATATTCAAATCAATCAAAAGGCTTAGGACATCTCCACTAGGGATATATACGCTTGGCTAGCAATGGATAAATGTTTACAAAAGAGGCAAATGCAAATTTTATCTAATACCTGGAGTAGTTAAGGCATCTCCATCGGGGCTATAAATGCCTAACTAGTTGTGGAGCAATGCAAAGGCATATTCTTTCATGAGTAATATTTTGTAGCCTAAATGCAAATCATGTGATGGATTCTAAATAGTGTCAAGAATGCTAGAATGAAAACACTTTCACACACTTAGCTAAAGCAATGGTTCATATGTTTTCGATCGAATTTGTTTATCTTCATCATATTTAGATGTTGCCAAATAATTTTATTTTTAACCTTTGGTTTGTTAGGTTTCAGAACCAAAGATTCTAGGTTTTCATTCAGAATGCTTGGGAGCATTCCCTAGCAGAGTTGCCATTTGTTGTGGCCTCTCCACAAATATCCCCAAATTTTGGGGACCCACCTTAAAATTTTGATTTTAGGGAGTTTTGCTTATCTATGAGTGACAGTTTTGATAAATCTTTCCCTTCAAATTTTCACCATGTAGAGGCCAAGAGTCATTTTGGATGTGGGTTCTTTCAATTCGACCATAGTGTTGGTGTTGTAATTTTGGATGTGGGTTCTTTCAATTCAACCATAGTGTTGGTGTTGTGATTTCATTAGTTATTTTTGTTTGGTCTTGACTGTTAGTCTAGTGTACCATGGTTGTAGATTTTAATGTTTAAATTAGACCAACTCATTTTGAAAATAAATTTAAATAAAATAATATATATATATATATAATTAAAAAATAATGAAAATTTTCAAATTAGAATATTAGTTTTTAGTTTATTCTTTTAGGTTAAGTTAGTTTTTATCATTATGGTGTTAGAACTTAGATTTCTATTTATTTTAGCTTGGTGTTTGTTTTCTTTAATGCTTGATTTTGTTTTCAAATAAGTTGTTTTATTTTGTTGACTCGTGTGCTTGCTTAGTTCAATGTTGTAGGATATATTTAGAGCTAGATATGAGCATGGTTATCAAGGGGTCATGCCAAGCTACAGATGTTTCGGGTAGTTGAAAGAACACATGGACCTGCATGGCTAGGATTAGGTAGCAGAAGTGGACCATTGGATGATAAGGTTGGTAAGTCAGCAGTAGCGGTATCGATGAGGTGGGGCCCATGTTTCACAAATGGAGGGTGCCTTTGGCTATAATGACAATGAATTACAGTGTGGCTCATTGCATGGATTAAAAATAGGTAGCTTACATGGAGAATATCAGCATAGATTGATGAGCTAGTGGATTTTTAGCAGACATGGATACACACTTGGAGGCGGCAATGCTACATTAAGAGGATCTAACATGGATGTGAGTAGTTCATGTGGATTTCATTGATTTATGGGAACATACTGGTCACTTTTATGATGTAGAGGGCATTGTTGCCAATTTTTGCATGGTTTCTTGACATTGCTGATGATAAATCATGGAGGGAGCTTCTAATTATATGGAGGCATGTGGACATTGAAGACACCTAGGTCCAAGTGTGGAATGATTGGGTGGGCATTTAAAATTATTATACCCCTCATGATGGTGCAGAAGTTACCAAAGAGCATCACAAAATGTAGCCAAGCATACTTATGTGACAAAGCCATACGAGAAATATTGGTTTACGTGGATTACTGCCAGAAACTCTCCATCTCAGATGGAATCGATTATCGACAAGGATAAACCTATGATTGATGTGGTGAGTGTTCAAGTGTATACAATGTGTAGACACTAAAATGTGGTAAACCCAATTAATCATCTATAAACAAGGATCAAATTGACATCATATGGCCCCTTGGGCAACCCTCAAGAGGCTCATAGTGGTTCTAGCCACTCCAAAAAGGTTTTTGGAGACTACCAACTTAATTTTTTGAGTTTTTGGCCCAAAATTTACCACCATCCCACCCTAGGATGGTGGTAGATTCCCACAATCCCACCCTGGGATGGTGGTGAGCCATCATCCTAGGGTGGGATGGTGAGCAGGTTTGACCCATAAAAAGTCAAATTTGGGACATTTGACGCCTAAAAACTACCATTTAGTAAACCATATGGAGCATGCGAGTCAAATGGCACTGAAGCCTTATGACACACTTCTTAATGGAGGCCCAAAATGTATATTCTCTTTCCCATCCAGTGCATACCTCTATTTTGACAAGTGGCACCTCCTGCCATGCATGCCCTTGCATGCCTTTTTGCACATGAGCACCTTTGGGATATAAAATGGATTTAATATCCACACAAAAATAAATATAGGAGCTCTAGGATATGAAATGGAGTGCTTCTGAGATTTCCCCTCACCTTATTTCACCTTTTTACCCTTGGAATCTCTCTTTTACCAAAGAGGTTATCGGGTGACTTCAAGAAGGTAATCCGAGCATAACTTTTCCCTCTGGGTTAATTTCTTCACAAAATTAAATAAAAACACACCTTATATTATTTATGAACATATTCTAGTGATTTTGGTAGCAAAAAGTGGCTATAATTGGTGGGTATTCCCTCCCAGGGTGCCCCCCAAATAATTGCAGTCACCACCATCCCCACCTGGGATGAAGGTAAATTCTTACAAAATTTCACTAATTTTTTTAATTAGTATTTTTATACATTATCCCATGATTCTACATTTAAAATTTTAGGTGATTTGGAGTTAAATTGACAAAGTTATAGCATTTTTAAGTTTTTGCAAGCTTATAGGGCCCATCCGGGCACCCCAATTTTATTCAGGTGTATCTGGGCCCCAATTTGAAAATATAATCATATGGGTTGTATTTAAATGTCAATTTATGCATACTATACAAATTTCATGAGTTTTTTATATGTTTAGGTTTGGTATTTTCTTGTCTTATTCTTTGTAGGTTGTAGGAGGGCAGCACCAAATCGAGGGGTCTACATATGCAATTTCTGATATTTTTTTGGTGATATCATCTCAAAAAATCCTATTTGAAATATTTAAAAATTTTCAAGTCATTCTGAGTTGATTTTATTTAGTTTTAATATATGCGTTATTTTACCCCTATGGGGATTGCATGTTTTCCACCATACACCCTTGCTATTTGATATCTTTGGCTCCCTTGTGTGTAGGTGCAGGTTATTAGAAGGCATTGGGAAGGAATATCATACATAATATATTCAATATAAAAGTAGTGGTGGCATTGGCCCGTCCACCTCGATTGTATGCTGAAAAGCACTGGATGTGCACCCTAATTCCTTGGAGGAATTGATCCTTGGGCACCCCCAAAAGTTGTAACAATTGTATCACCTTTGAAACCTCAAGGGGACTTCTGTGTAACCTTGGATATGATCCACCCAATTAATAAATAATACACTCATTTATTTTCATTCTTTATTGCTTAGTATTGCTTCATTTTCATATGCATGCTTCCGTTTGATGCTCATGTGCAATATGGGATAGATACACATATGTTTTCTCTTAATTATGTGCACCTCTTTTCCCTAGTTCATGGAAATAATAGTGGTACCTTTTTCCCTTATGATTTGGGTGAAAATTTGACCTCTTTCTTGCATTTTTTGCTCTTTTTGTGTTGCAGGTGCTCCCCTCCCCACCCTGGAATGGTGGCAGAGGATTTATCTGGAACACCCTAGGATGGTGGCTTCACCACCCCCCCTAGTATTGTGGTGTGGCTTCTACTCATCCCACATTGGAGCGGTGGTGAAACAGAGAGATTTTTGTCCAAAAATCCAGAATTTTGAGAGCTCAAAATGGACAAAGTAAGTGCCTAAACCCTCTGTTTTTCTGCTACATTTTTAGACTGTCAAAAATTAGTTTTCTTGCTTCACTTTCTTGCATAGAAAGGTTAAAAGTTAAATTTTTTCTTTTCTTATAACATCACATAGCAAAAATGAAGAAGAAAAACCGAAAGAAACTTGAAGTAGTGATGCATATTTATGGCTTGATTGCTTGTGGCTTACCCAATGGGTAGGTTAGCATTTAGGGCTTCCATCTATAAGTGACATTTGTAGGTTACTTTTATCCAAGATTTTTAAAATTAAAACACACCTATTGCATGCATTTAGTGAATGATCATTTAATGCTTATTTGCTTACTTTCTTTGGATTAAAAGGAACCACACACACTTGCACGTTCCACTATAACATTGGTAAGGTTGGATTTCATCACCAACCCCCAATTCATACTTGTGACATTGGATTTCACCTCCTTCCACCATCTTGCCCATATATTCCTTAAATATAATAGAGCACTCTCTCAATATTAGGTCACTAATATTCAAACTACCTCCCACTACTGGAAACATTGTTTTAGATTGGAAGAGCTAGGTGAACCCCCCACTGGGATTTAAGCAGTGTACCGTAGACTCTTTTGAGAAATCATGTTTGGCACTAGTGTCCCTAGTCACCACTTTGGTTGAGTTCCCTCATTCTAATTCCACAACAAGAGCAAATAGCAATAACAAATCTAAACACACTAAAACCATTTTAGGACACACATTTAATCAGTAAAAAGATAATCATATTGTCTACTTTGTGTGTTTCTTTGTTATCTGGGGCCAAACCCTAACCCTAATTTTTCAAAAAAAAGGGTTCAAAAATTCTAATTTTTTATTTTTCTTCCAATGCTTCAAGAATTGTGCAAAACGGATCTATAACAAAAAAATTATTTTGGTTTTATTTTTACTCTATTTTCGACCCCAAAAATAGCGAAAATTGCACTAAAATGGTCATATAGTGGGCTAGACAA
Source organism: Wollemia nobilis (assembly GCA_028583015.1). Lineage (NCBI taxonomy): Eukaryota > Viridiplantae > Streptophyta > Pinopsida > Araucariales > Araucariaceae > Wollemia > Wollemia nobilis. The sequence goes on from JAQPPZ010002979.1 coordinate 4,230,531, forward strand.
CTCTGAAAAGTGCCAAATTTAATTTTTTGTCTTAGTTAGCCCCTATGTCACCTCTCCTAGAAATTTTGAGTCGTAACTCTTCACGGTTCAAAATTTCCCAAAAAGTCCTAAAAATGGGCATTTCCCCACGACCCCGATGGGCCAAATATTTGAAAAATACAAATTTTTGACCCAAAAATCAAATTTTGGAGACCTAGCCCATTATGATCAGCTCTTTGCACTAATAATTTTGATATATAACACTTATAACATTTTTTGGAAAGTCAATTTTCTAAACATGGTCGATGGATCCCCGTTTTACCAATTTGGTCCAAAGGCGGTTGAAAACAAGACCTCCAATTTAGTGAGAAATTCAAGATCCATAGCCAGTGAATATATCCAAATAATTCTAGAGGACATGCCCAAACTTGAATGGCATCCTAGGTCCTATCATAACAACAATATCATCCCTAGGGGGCAAACCTTTGAGATACCCCTACTAGGGAAGCACTCATAGGTCCTCTAGGAGAACTCCTTGATTGGGATACCTTGATAGAATTCTATATAGCAAATAATCTACCCACTAAGGGGTCTAATAGATCAATATCATGGGTTCACACCCCATCTTACTCTATACATCAATCATAATATGAATATGATAGTACACCATGGTCTAGCCTGGATGAGCAAACCACCCCATTTGATCGAGCAAGTCACCCTCATACTCCTAACAGAGAGCACTCAACATCCACACATCGTGCTTCTGTGCAGCCTGAATATATAGATCTTACATCCAAAACTGAATATGAGGCTTTCCTAATAGATGAGGGAGAAGAGCCCAACCATCTACCTACTCCTCATGAAGAGTACTTGGTGCAACCATATGGTGGCTTTACATCATCGGACTATACAAAGCCAATTCATAAATCAGAGTCTCAAGGTAATGTGATCCTTAGGGAGCATGGAAAACAAGCATTAGACCCTACTAGGGGGGAAATACATGATAAACCCATCCATATTTCAAATATGAGGATACACAAACCCCATGCAACGGAGCAACCAGATCATACTCATCAGACAATTAGGCCAAATCTTAATAGGCAACAACATAAAGATCAACTCCAGTTGGCTCAACAACAAGTACATCAACAATGGGTGGACTCACAACGAGCACACCTACAAGAGATGTATCAACGAAAGATACAAGAACAACAAAAGATACAACAAGAGCAATTACATAATGCAATACCTAAAGTTGTGCTTACACCTAGCACCTATAGGATGCAACAACGGGCAAGACGCCCAATACAATCTTAAAATCTTCCCCCTCAACCATGCCAAACTCTCATTCAACATCAAAGGCCATTATCTAGTTATCATCAAAAGCCTCATACTCCTCAATAGTACCATGATCAATACGAGGAGGAATCATATGAAGACTCTCAATGGGAACATCAGGATCAAATAGATGTCTACCCTAAACCCAGTTATGATGAGGTACCTAATGATCATACTTATCATCCACCTCAACATCAAAAGTGACCTCCTTCATATAATAAAGGGCGACAACATGATGATCATATTATGTTGCCAGGGCCATACAAATTTCTAGTTGATTGCTTGAAGGCATTAGAAAAGCCAGATCAAATTTTGGGTTATTTATGGGGAGCCAAATCGCTCACGCCAAATCTATGTTCTCATTCATCAATTTGGAAAAATATTACAATGATGGTAGCAGTCTGCCAAATAAATTCCTTTATCTCGAAAGATAGTTTCTATTACAACATCTTCCACCTTGGAAGAAAAACAGCCTAAACAGGTCCAGAATGGCCCTCTTGCCTTTACGTCTGCAACTCTGTCTCCATAGTTTTCTGACCCTTGTGCATGCCTTCGCTTCCCCTTTTAAAATCTCTGGCGTGACTCTCCGTTTCCCTTTTTTGACCCTTCGTTTCATTTTCCATGCCTCTTCGTTGTCTTGGCTTCCAAAATGTCTTCCTCTCCGACTCTTGATCTTCGTCTGCTTTCATTGCACCTTGGTGCCACGTGCTTGTCCAGTGCTGCCATTGTAGACTCTGTCCACCTGTCAACCCATGATGATGTTCGGGATACCCATCGCTCGACAATTTCTTCTGTAACGGCCCCTGTAACCGCCTGCCTTTCCTTTCCTTTTGTTTGGTCATGAAAACGTGACATGTCGCGATATCGCGACATTTTTGCTTTACTGCCTTCCTGTCCCTCTTCGAGTCACGAAAATGCGACATGTCGCGATATCGTGACACTTTTGCTTTTTCAGCCTTCCTACCCTTTGTGAGTCGCAAAAATGCGACATGTCGTGATATCGTGACACTTTTTCTCTCCTGTGCCTCCTCTCGCCTTTTGGCCACGATAATGCGACATGTCGCGATATCGTGACACTTTTCTCCTTTGCTTTCTTTCGTCCTTTGGTCGCGAAAATGCGACATGTCGCGATATCACGACATCTTTCCTCCTTTGCGCCTTCTCTCGTCCTTTGGTCGCGATAATGCGACATGTCGCGATATCGCGACATTTTTCTCTCTTGAGCCTTCTCTCGGCTTTTGGTCACGATAATGTGACATGTCGCGATATCGTGACATTTTTCTCTCTTGAGCCTTCTCTCGGCTTTTGGTCGCGATAATGTGACATGTCGCGATATCGCGACATCTTTCCTTGCTGCCTCCTCCTCGCCTCTCGGGTCATGAAATCGTGACATGTCGCGATATCGTGACATCTTTGCTCCCTGCTTTCTCTCTCTTTTGGTCACGAAATCGTGACATGTCGCGATATCATGACAGTTTCCTTCCTTGCTTTCTTTCTGCTCCTTCGGTCGCGATTTCATGACATGTCGCGAAATCGTGACATTTTCTCCTCTGGCCTTTCTTGTCTTCTTTCGGTCATGATTTCATGACATGTCATGAAATCATGACATTTTTGCTCCACGTCTTCTCTCTCCTTCCTGAGTCGTGAAAATGCGACATGTCACGATATCGTGACACTTTTCTCTATCGCGATATCGCGACATTAAGGCTAACACTTAGAAAAAAAATTTGTTGATGCAAGATTGCTCTGCTACCACCGGATGCTCCTGCATCAGACAACCGGGGTGGATTGAGAAGTGTCCTTCACTTCTATACTATTGGAGGAAGACCCAGGCGGTCGACCTCTATTTTTGACAACCAAGTTGCATCTTCGATAGGCTTGCCCTTCCACTTGACCAGATATTCAGAATACTGCCTGTTCCTGGTACTTCTTCCTACTCGAGTGTCTAGTATTTCCTCGATCTTGCCTATTTTTGGAGTAGACGTTGGAATACTCCACAATTCTGCACTTGGTGTCTCGCTACTGCCTCCTTCATGATATTCTACCAAATCTGCAATGTTGAAAATAGGTGATATGTTAAGGCCACTGGGCAATTCTACTTCATATGCATTGCCTGAATCTCATTTTCCTAGAATTCAACATGGTCCAAACTTCTTCATCTTCAGCTTGTTATAGGTTTTAGCAGGAAATCTTTCTTTTCTCAGATGGACCATGACCTCATCTCCCATAGCGAATTCCTTGAACCGTCGCTTCTGGTCTACCCTTGTCTTATATTGGTTATTCATAGTAGTAATGTGCTTCTTTACTTCTTCATGCATGCTCTTCAGATGCTCTGCAAAGTCCTCAGCCTCGGCACTGCACCTTTCCCCTGTATCCATCTTCCTCAACTCAGAAGCATTCCTTGGACTGCTCCCATACACTATCTAGAATGGAGATTTGTTAGTACTCCTATTGACAGAATTGTTATATGCAAATTTTGCCTATGGCAAAACCAAATCCCATCCTATGGGCTTATCTCCTATCAAGCATCTCAATAGATTTCCCAGACTTCTATTCACCACCTTCGTTTGGCCATCAGTCTGTGGATGGTATGCAGAACTGAATTTCAAATCTGTCTTCAACTTCTTCCACAAAGTCCTCCAGAAATACCCCACAAACTTGGTATCTCTGTCAGAAATGATACTCTTTGGTAGACCATGAAGTCGTACCACCTCTTTGAAAAATAACCCTACAATGTGAACTGCGTCACTAGTTTTTTGGCAGGGAATAAAATGTGCCATCTTGGAAAACCTATCAACTACCACAAATATGGAGTCATTTCCCCGCTGTGTCCTTGGTAGACCAAGAACGAAATCCATGCTGACGTCCTCCCATGGTCTCTCTGGTACAGGTAATGGCTGATATAATCCAGTGTTCTGGTGCACACCTTTCACCCTCTGGCATACTCTACAGCTTTGCACAAACTTCTTCACATCTTGCTGTAGTTGTGGCCAATAGTAGTTCTCACTAACCAGGGCAATGGTCTTATCCCGACCAAAATGTCCAGCCAGCCCTCCACTGTGTTTCTCCTTGACCAGATTTTCCCTCATTGAACTCCTTGGGATGCACAATTGACTTCCTCTAAACAACATTCCATCTTGGATCAAAAAATCCAACCACTTGGTCCTGTCCAAAGTGACAGGTGCCAAGCAAGCCTTCCAGGCTTCTACAAAATCAGGATCTTTAGGGTACAAACCCTTCAGTTCATCAAATCCTACCACTTCCACCTTCATTTCTATCAACAAACACTGCCTTCTACTTAAGGCATCTGCAACTCTGTTTGACCTTCCACTCCTGTGCTTCAACACAAAGGTATAACTCTGTAGAAACTCAACCCACTTCAAGTGCCTCTGATTTAGCTTCCCTTGGCTATTAATATACTGTAAGGCCCGATGATCAGTAAATAGAACAAACTCTTTTGGCAACAGGTAATGTCGCCACTTCTTTAGAGCTCTGAACCATAGCATAAAACTCTTGATCATAAACCGAATACTTCTTCCTAGCATCATTGAGTTTCTCACTAAAGTAAGCAATAGGTTTACCTTCTTGACTCAAAACAGCTCCTATGGCACTGCCACTAGCATCACAATCTACCTGAAATACCTTATTAAAATTTGGAAGTGCCAAAACAGGTTGCTCTGTAACCTTCTTCTTCAACAGATCAAAGCTCTTATCTGCTCCTAAGGTCCACTTAAATTCTTTCTTATCCCCTCTCATTGTTTCTGTAAGGGGTGCACAAATACTACTGAAATTCCTAATGAATTTCCTGTAAAAACTTGCTAGACCATGAAATGATCTTACCTCAGTCATGCTTCTCGGAGTAGGCCATTCAATGATAGCTCTCACTTTTTTTGGGTCCATTTTTAGACCTTCGACTGAGATGACAAATCCCAGGTATACTAACTCCTTCTTCATGAAATTACACTTCTTTAGATTAATTAACAACTGCTCCTCCCATAGCTTCTCAAAAACTCTTTTGATATGCATCAGATGTTCATCCAGGGTTCTGCTAAATATCAAAATATCATCCAAATAGACAATGATGAATTTGCCTAAAAATTCTTTCAATACCTCATTCATCAGTCGCATGAATGTGCTTGGTGCATTGGTTAGCCCAAATGGCATGACCAACCATTCATACAAACCCTCTCTGGTCTTGAAGGTTGTCTTCCACTCATCTCCTTCTCTGACATGAATCTGATGATAACCACTCTTCAGATCAATCTTTGTGAAGTACTTGGCTCCACTCAAACAGTCCATAATGTCATCCATCCTTGGCAATGGAAATCTGTACTTTATGGTGATCTTGTTAATGGCTCGAGAGTCTATACACATTCTCCACTCTCCATATTTCTTTGGTGCTAGTACTGCAAGTACTGCACATGGACTCAAGCTCTCCCGAATCAGTCCCTTCTCCAGCAACTCCTGGACTTGCTTGTTCAGCTCTTCAATTTTTGTAGGAGTCATTCTATGTGCTGCCTTATTGGGTAAACTAGATCCTGGTACCAAATCTATATGGTGACTGATCTTCCTCACTAGTGGTAAACCCTCAGGCACATTATCAGATACAATGTCTGGAAATTCTTCTAATAGTCCTAAGACTTCTACAGGGGTATCCTTACATTCTTCCTTCCTAACTCTAGGAATTAATGCATAGCACATATGCTCATGCTTTAAACCATCCAAAAATCTTCCCCCTTCAACTAAACAGATTCTAGCGCTGCCACATACCTTTTCGCTCGCTTCCTTCAAGGGCTTCAACTTATGGCGCACTCCATTCTTCGTCACTGAGTAAGTGTTGGCATGACCATCATGCACTGCACACCGATCAAACTGCCATGGCCTTCCCAACAACAAATGACAAGCATCCATAGGCAGGATGTCACACAGGACCTCATCACAGTAATTCCCAATATTGAATTTCACTGAGCATTGCTCACTGACCAAAGCCCTATGGTCCTTCTGTAACCATGCAATCCGATATGGATGCGGGTGGCTTCTCCTCTTTAACTGTAACTTAGTAACCATTTCTTTGGAGACCAAGTTATCAGTACTACCATTATCTATAATGATATTACAGACCTTACCCGAACTTCTGCACCTTGTGCGAAACAGGCTCCTCCTCTGGTCTGGTTCTTTCTCCTCATTCAACAGGGTCCTCCTAGTGACCATAACTTCTCCTCCCTCTGCCTCCTCAGAATGTTTTGATTCAGCACCTTCATCTACCACAGCAGCTCTAGCAGGACCCTCAGGTCTCTTATTCATCCTTTCTTGGTGTTGTGGACACTCGTATGCTCGATGTCCTTCTTCGCCACAGTGGAAATAGGTTCCACGAAATCCTCCCCTTCCAAATCCATGTCCAGATCTACCTCTCCCTCTTGGGTAACCATTGTTCTGATTATGGGGTTGGTAGGTGTTCCCCTCTTTCTGGTCCTGGGTATTACTGGTTCCACCAGCCTTCATCTGATCCTTATATTTTTCTCCACTGGTCCTTCCACCAGTTCTTCCACCATGACCTCTTCCTCTTTGCTTACCCTCAAACCGTCTGTTCAGCTTCTCTTCAACTTTGAGGGAAAATTGGTAAGCATCCTCAATGGTGCTCATCCTAACCAGACTCAATTCTTCTTGAATACTGGTTCTCAACCCATTGATGTAACGGGCCACCTTCTCCTTGTTAGCCTCTGAATGGCCAGTTCTGATTGAGATCTGGAAAAACTCCTCTGTGTATTCTTTGATAGACTTGTTTGACTGTCTCAAACTCTGCATTTTTCTCAATAGGTCCAATTCATAATCCATAGGAATAAACTGTCTCTTCAATTTCTCCACCATTCGATCCCATCTGGTTATCTTTTCCTTTTCGCTTCTATTCCTTTCTAGTTGCACTTCTTTCCACCATATGCAAGCATGGCCCTTCAACTTCATTTTTGCAAACTTGATTCGATCTGGATCTGCAACCTCCTCATACTCAAAATACTCCTCCATATCATTTATCCAATCAATCAACTCTTCTGGATTGAGATTCCTAGAATACGTGGAGACATCAAACTTTGTCTTCTTCTCGATCCGAGATATGGCCTTAACCAATCTGGCTTCTATAGGATTCATTGCTTCTTCTTCTGAGGGATTATCAACCTCCCAAGCTTCATCTTCACTATGATCTTCTCTTCTTGGTTCAATCCCTCTTCGTAACTCCTCTTGCAGGGCTTGCACCTACCTCTGCAAAGCTCTAAAATCTTCTTCAGGTACCACATTTCTCCCACCACCATGGTTTCTTCATGGAGGCATTCTTTCTCACTCTCTTCTCACAACCCTTCCACAGATCCTGGTGCAAACTGCCTCACTTTCGGTGATCTGCTCACACACTCAGGAACTCCTGCTCTGATACCACTTGATGGGGAGCCAAATCGCTCATGCCAAATCTATGTTCTCATTCATCAATTGGAAAAATATTACAATGATGGCAGCAGTCTGCCAAATAAATTCCTTTATCCCGAAAGATAGTTTTTCTATTACTAACATCATTTCGCCTCTGGAAGAAAAATAGCCTAAACAGGTCCAGAATGGCCCTCTTGCCTTTACGTCTGCAACTCTGTCTCCATAGTTTTTCGACCCTTGTGCATGCCTTCGCTTCCCCTTTTAAAATCTCTGGCGTGACTCTCCATTTCCCTTTTCTGACCCTTCATTTCATTTTCCATGCCTCTTCGTTGTCTTGGCTTCTGAAATGTCTTCCTCTCCGACTCTTGATCTTCGTCTGCTTTCATTGCACCTTGGTGCCACGTGCTTGTCCAGTGCTGCCATTGTAGACTCTGTCCACTTGTCAACCCATGATGACGTTCGGGATACCCATCGCTCGACAATTTCTTCTGTAACGGCCCCTGTAACCGCCTGCCTTTCCTTTCCTTTTGTTTGGTCGTGAAAATGCGACATGTCGCGATATCATGACATTTTTGCTTTACTGCCTTCCTGTCCCTCTTCGAGTCATGAAAATGCGACATGTCACGATATCGCGACACTTTTGCTTTTTGGCCTTCCTGCCCTTTGCGAGTCACGAAAATGTGACATGTCGCGATATCGCGACACTTTTTCTCTCCTGCGCCTCCTCTCACCTTTTGGGTCACGAAAATGCGACATGTCGCGATATCGCGACACTTTTCTCCTTTGTGCTTTCTTTCATCCTTTGGTTGCAAAAATGTGACATGTCACGATATCGCGACATTTTTCTCTCCTTGCGCCTTCTCTCGTCCTTTGGTCGTGAAAATGCGACATGTCGCGATATCGCGACATCTTTCCTCCTTTGCGCCTTCTCTCGTCCTTTGGTCGCGATAATGCGACATGTCATGATATCATGATATTTTTCTCTCTTGAGCCTTCTCTCGGCTTTTGGTCATGATAATGCGACATGTCGCGATATCGCGACATTTTTCTCTCTTGAGCCTTCTCTCGATTTTGGTCGCGATAATGCGACATGTCGCGATATCGTGACATCTTTCCTTGCTGCCTCCTCCTCGCCTCTCGGGTCACAAAATCGTGACATGTCATGATATCGCGACATCTTTGCTCCCTGCTTTCTCTCTCTATTTTGGGTCACGAAATCGTGACATGTCACGATATCACGATAGTTTCCTTCCTTGCTTTCTTTCTGCTCCTTCGGTCGCGATTTCATGACATGTCGCGAAATCATGACATTTTCTCCTCTGGCCTTTCTTGTCTTCTTTCGGTCATGATTTCGTGACATGTCATGAAATCATGACATTTTTGCTCTGCGTCTTCTCTCTCCTTCTTGAGTCGCGAAAACGTGACATGTCGCGATATCGTGACACTTTTCTCTGTCGCGATATCGCGACATTAAGGCTAACACTTAGAAATTTTTTTGTTGATGCAAGATTGCTCTACTACCATTGGATGCTCCTACATCAGTTATCAAAAACCCACACTAAAGTAGCTTAGTAATCAGCCTGTACATCCATCAGTGTCATCACTGACATACCCATTGAATTTCTAGATGCCCATTCTTGAAGATTTCAAAGATGATGAAGATGCAGAAGAGCATGTGGCAAGCTTCATTCTTAAGTGCTCTCATATTCAATATTATGACCCTTTTATGTTGAGAATATTCATTACAACATTATCTGGAGATTATTTAGAATGGTATAATCATCTACCACGTCATAGCATAAACACCTTTGAGCAATTGGCCGATGCATTTTTGGGACGTTTTGCCTCTAGCGCTAAGAAAAGGATAAACTTGACTGACTTGTCTAGCCTTCATCAACTTGATGATGAGCCAGTCATGGAGTATGGTAATAGATGGAGAAAGGTGATGTTAAAACTACCTTTCACCCTACCCACAACTGAACTCATCTGAATGTTTACTAGAATATTTTCAAAGTAGATTTCACTTCTTTTACAATTACAATGATATCAAACATTCAAGGAGGCCTTAGCACAAGCCCAAATCATTGAGGACATCAAGGTCCAGGAGGGTGATGTACGACTCCACAAAGGGGAACAACCAAACAAGAACATTAAAGGTGGTAACACGCAACAAAATGTAGCCCCAATCAATCAAGTGGTTCTAAGCATCTCTGAACCCTTAAACCAAGCTCCCCCACCACAATTACTAGTGCAACCTAATTACCAAGCTTAGCCTCCATTTATCAAAAACCATCTACAACAAAAGCAAAGACAATATACTCATTTTTTAGAGCCCTTAGCATCAATCTTCAATCGATTGTATGAGGCACGAGCAATCATGCTTCCTGAGATCCATCCATTGAAACCTAACAAACATAGATCAAAGGCACACAAGAAAGATCTATACTATTTTTACCATAGACAAAGAGGTCATGACATCCATACATGTTATCCCTTTAGAGATTTAGTTCAAGATATGATCAAGAGGCAAGAGCTTCCGGTGGGAAATCCTCTTGCTCCTAAAAACCAACCGATAGGAGACTTCCAAGACCTCTAGCCCATACACGAAGCAAACACAACATCTGCCAACCACTTTGAGCAACCCAAAGGTAGCATACCTTCCCCACCATCCACATCACAACCAATGAATCATAGTGAGAACTCTAATGATATCACACCTTTCTCACCTTCATTGAGTAGCACACACACTAGGGGTGCCTAAGGTATCGTGCCTTCCCCCTCACAAAACACTCAAAATTAAAAAACAATTTAAAACACCAAAAATCCAAACAAATCATAAAATGTCAAAATCCACAAACATTCAAAATAATCAAAATTTCAAAAATATTGCAAAACATTAAAACACAAAAACATTTGGCATGTACCCTTGCATACTTTAATTGCATTGCATTAGGTATTTTTCAGCCATTATACTTGCATTAGGATAGGTCATGTTTAACATCACATCAATCACAGTAAATGTTGGGGGTATATAAGGTATTGCACCTTCCTCCTAAGAACACAAAGTAAGCAAAGTTACAAAAGGCTCCAAGGGTATCTACATATCGCTTGGTCAACCTAAAAATGCTCCTAGACTATCTACGATCATCTAGGTCAACCCTAAAAGCCCCAAAGGCATCCATAAGCCCTTTGGTCACAACCAAATACCCCTAGGTAGTCATAGACACTTTTTAAGTGTCGCTGAACGTCTAGGTCACCCAAAAGGCTCCTAGTAGGTTTTCACCATCTAGGTCAAATAAAAATTCTCCTAGACTATCTACGATCATCTAGGTCAACCCTAAAAGCCCCAAAGGCATCCATAAGCCCTTTGGTCACAACCAAATACCCCTAGGTAGTCGTAGACACTTTTTAAGTGTCGTTGAACGCCTAGGTCACCCAAAAGGCTCCTAGTAGGTTTTCACCATCTAGGTCAAATAAAAATGCTCCTAGACTATCTACGATCATCTAGGTCAACCCAAAAAGCCCCAAAGGCATCCATAAGCCCTTTGGTCACAACCAAATACCCCTAGGTAGTCGTAGACACTTTCTAAGTGCCATTGACCATCTAGGTCACCCAAAAGGCTCCTAGCAATTTTTCACCATCTAGGTCAAGTAAAAATTCTCCTAGACTATCTACGATCATCTAGGTCAACCCTAAAAGCCCCAAAGGCATCCATAAGCCCTTTGGTCACAGCCAAATACCCCTAGGTAGTCGTAGACACTTTCTAAGTGTCGTTGATCATCTAGGTCACCCAAAAGGCTCCTAGCAGGTTTTCACCATCTAGGTCAAGTAAAAATGCTCCTAGACTATCTACGATCATCTAGGTCAACCCTAAAAGCCCCAAAGGCATCCATAAGCCCTTTGGTCATAGCCAAATACCCCTAGGTAGTCGTAGACACTTTCTAAGTGTCGCTGACCATCTAGGTCACCCAAAAGGCTCCTAGCGGGTTTTCACCATCTAGGTCAAGTAAAAATGCTCCTAGACTATCTACGATCATCTAGGTCAACCCTAAAATCCCCAAAGGCATCCATAAGCCCTTTGGTCACAAAAAAATTCCCCTAGGTAGTCATAGACACTTTCTAAGTGTCGCTGAACGTCTAGGTCACCCAAAAGGCTCCTAGTAGGTTTTCACCATCTAGGTCAAGTAAAAATACTCCTAGACTATCTACGATCATCTAGGTCAATCCAAAAATCCCCAAAGGCATCCATAAGCCCTTTGGTCACAACAAAATGCCCCTAGGCAGTCATAGACACTTTTTAAGTGTCATTGACCGTCTAGGTCACCCAAAAGGCTCCTAGCAGGTTTTCACCATCTAGGTCAAGTAAAAATGCTCCTAGACTATCTACGATCATCTAGGTCAACCCAAAAAGCCCCAAAGGCATCCATAAGCCCTTTGGTCACAACCTAAAAGGCTCCTAGGTTGTCTAGAACCATTTAGGTCACCCCTAAATGCTCCAAGGGTGCCTATATCCCTCTTGGTCAACCTAAAAGGCTCCTAGGCGATCTAGAACCATCTAGGTCACCCCAAAATGCTCCAAGGGTGCCTATATCTCTCTTGGTCAACCTAAATGCTCCTAGACGGTCTAGAACCATCTAGGTCAACCAAAAAGCCCCAAAGGCATCCATAAGCCCTTTGGTCCCCCCAAATTCCCCAATGGCCCCCAATAAGCCCATTGGTCACAGGTACAAAACCCCACCAAAACAACCCAAAAAAAAAAAAAAAAATATATAATATATATATATATATATATATATATCAATAAAAAATTTAAAAACATCATCAAAACATCAAAATACAAAAACATTGCATCGCATTGCACTTTCATACATACATACCAATCCAAATTTCAAAAAGAAGGGCATTATCAAAATTTCAAAATTTCAAAAAAAAATATTGCATTCTCATCAAGTTGCATACCATTGCATTATCACTTGCATTAGGCATAATCATCATTTACACTTTGCATTTTAGAGTGGCTCATACATGTCTAGCACTAAGATGGTACACTAGTCACAATTCACAATCAATGTTGTCAAGGTCATCATTCACCTCATTCCATGGTTACTTATCATTTCCATCTACATTTCATACATTCCCATAGTCGTGTCCATTCCCTTCACCTAGTCATTTGTTTTTAGAATGTCATTAGGGTTTTTGGTCACTTAGCCATATCTAGTTTCTTCTCATATTTTGTAGAAGGCTAGCGAGATTTTTAGGAGGTAGAGTCTTGCTTAGATTGTGCCTCGTATACATCAAATCCCAACACATTTCACACTAATAAATCCAAGTTTCATGAAAGGAAAGATGAAACCCACAAAGTGGTCTAGGGTACCTTGAGCGAAAAATTTATCCTGCTCATCCCCCTATGTGAATGGTTCAAGGATGTTGAGAATTGGCCAAAGAACAAGCTCTTCCTTACCCAATTCCCAAAAATAAATAGTGGTTTTCACCACTATCAAAAATCCCAAACACCCTTGATCCCTAAAGTCGTAAGGATTCATACTACACGTCCCTGAGAAGGATGGGTAGTCATCCCCAAGGCCTAAAATATCAATACCATTCCAAAGCAAAATTCCCAAACACCCTTGATCCCTAAAGTCATAAGGATTCATACTACACGTCCCTGAGAAGGATGGGTAGTCATCCCCAAGGCCTAAAAGATCAATACCATTCACAAGCAAAAAAAATCCCACAAGCTCAACTTTGAAATCAAAATTTAAAATCAAAATCCTCAAAAAGCAACAATAAAAAATAACAGTGGTTATCACCACTCCCCAAATCCCTTGCTCAAAGAAAATCAAATACAAAATAAATAGTGATTATCATCACTACATATGAGCAAGTATCCCTGTAAAATTGAATAAAAGAAAGACGCCTGAGCTTGAATCCTTGAAATTCTCAGCATTTGAAAAACCATTTAGGTGATCCTCATTACGGGTTTGGTGGATAGCCTATCCGACAATGACGGTATCCTAAATGCATGATGATATGTCTACCACATTAGCTTTGCGTGTGTGTAGACCAATGTTTGCATGTGGACGAGCTAGCTTTTGGTCACCTATACTACCTAGTGGTCTAATCCAACTAAGTACAAAACTCTAGATTGTGGCATTCATAGAGTGATCCTCATTACAGGTTTGGTGGATAGCCTACTTGTCAATGGTGGTATCTTTATGCATCTTGCAGGAATGAACTCACTTGCACACACAGGGATATTGAGTATCTTGGTCATCCTAACAGATTCATACCTTGTCAAAAAGTCTTGCATGGTTAGTATACAACTTTTGATCAGTTGACTAGAGTGTTTGAGTCTCATGAAAACCTCATAGGCCTTCTAGAACATTCATTTTATTCATTCCATTTTATCACATGTATGTCGGTTTCCATTTGCGTAGATCCATTACATATTCTCATGAATATTCCACATGAATTGATGAATTCTATACGAGTCTATGGTGCTAACATAGTATGTCATATAGTGTTCATATTCCATCAATACACATCAATAGATCATCCATTTCATTATGCATACACACATTGCATATCATCAAATAACATCATAGTACAACACATGCATCCATCAATGCATCCATAGATCATAACACATAATGCATCTAACGCTCCAAATTATCATAATTATAAATCAAGAAAACATTTTTGTAACATCCACTGGGGCATTATTGGTATCATACCTCCCCTAATCAGCAATAAAATAGTTAAGCAATCAACCTCAAAAAGCCCCAAAGGTATCCATAAACCCTTTGGTCACCCAAAAGCTCCAAAGGTATCCATAAACCCTTTGGTCACCCCAAATGCCCCAATGGCATCCACTAAGTCCATTGGTCATAATAACAACATGTTTAATCCAAATCAAAAATGGATAACTTAATCAAGTTAATCATGTTCATCTTGTGAATCATTTCCAAAGACAGTCATGCACCCCTTCTGCTTGGGGCAAATAAGCAAAAGATCAAAAGCAAATTCAAGCAAACTAGTAAGCTTATCTCCTATTGCCATCAAGGCTAGGATTTGATTTAAGCTTATCTCCTATTGCCATCAAGGCTAGGATTTGATTTAAGCTTATCTCCTATTGCCATCAAGGCTAGGATTTTATTTAAGATTATCTCCTAATTGCCATCAAGGCTAGGCTAAAGCGTAGACTTGAGCTCATCTTCCAACTGCCACCAAGGCTAGGATTAGACTTAAGCTTGTTTTCCAATATGCCAAAGAACACCAAAATCAAGTTCCTTAACTTGTCGAAGGCATTAATTCTGAGAGGCATACCCTTTCCATGGTTGGGGCATCCAATGTTGATGAGGTATTCTTTTATGAAATCTCATCAAAACTCAAAAATTCAAAAACAATTAAAACAATTAAAACACAACAAAAACAACACAAAAAGCTAAAGAAAGGGTCCAAAACCCACCAAAATTAAGTCAAATTTGGGTCAAGAGACTCATTGCTTTTCTCACTGGTCATTCCCTCATCGACTCATCGCTTGAGGGGGTAGTCATACTCAGTCCAAATCAGCAAGCACACACTCAATTATGCGAATTGTGTTCGTTCAACGAATCTTCGATAAAGACAATCATGCTCCTGCTTGGGGCAGCAAACAAGCACACAATATCACATCATAACACTTGACATTACTGGCATCATGAAGTCATGGGCCCTAGCCCTTCATGAAGAACAATGTTCAAGCATAGGCACGCTCATTTAATGAGTCAAAAACAAGGATTCAAGAACACATGCCCTTTCCATGATTGGGGCATCTAAAGTTGGTTAGGTTATCGAGTAACCTTAATCATTCAACATTTTGGTCATCTATTTTTGCTCAGTTTTGTGCTGCACACAATGCATCTCAAAAAGGGGCATATTTAGACACTAAAATATGGTAAACCCGATTAATCATCCATAAACAATGATCAAATTGGCATCATATGGCCCCTTGGGCAGCCCTCAGGAGGCTCACAGTGGTTCTAGCCACTCCGAAAAGGTTTTTGGAGGCTACCGGCCAAATTTTGGGAGGTTTTGGCCCAAAATTCACCACCATCCCACCCTGGGATGGTGGTAGATTCCCACCATCCCACCCTGGGATGGTGGTGAGCCATCATCCCAGGGTGGGACGGTGAGCATGTTTGACCCAAAAAAGTCAAATATGGGACATTTGGCACCCAAAAACTACCATTTAGCATGCCATATGGAGCATGCGGGTTAGAGGGCACTGAAGCCTTATGACACACTTCTTAATGGAGGCCCAAAATGGATATTCTCTTCCCCATCCAGTGCATGCCTCCATTTTGACAAGTGGCACCTCCTACCATGCATGCCCTTGCATGCCTTTTTGCACATGAGCCCCTTTGGGCTATAAAATGGATTCAATATCCACACAAAAATATATATAGGAGTTCTAGGATATGCAATGGAGTGCTACCAAGATTTCCCCTCACCTTATTGCACCTTTTTGCCCTCGAAATCTCTCTTTTGCCAAGGAGGTTACCGGGTGACTTCAAGAAGGTAATCCGAGCATAAATTTTCCATCCGGGTGAATTTCTTCACAAAATTTGATGAAAACACACCTTATATTGTTTAGGAACATCTTCTAGTGATTTTGGTAGCAAAAAGTGGCCGGAATTGGTGGGTATCCCCTCCTAGGGTGCCCCCCAAATAGTTGTAGTCACCATCGTCCCCCCTAGGACGAGGGTAAATTCTTACATAATTTCACTACTATTTTTAATTATTATTTTTCTATATTATCCCATGATGCTACATTTAAAATTTCAGGTGATTTGGAGTTAAATTGACAAAGTTATAGCATTTTTAAGTTTTTGCAGGCTCGTAGGGCCCATCCGAGCACCCCAATTTGATGCAGGTGGATCTGGACCCCAATTTGAAAATATAATAATATGGGTTGTCTTGAAATGTCAATTTATGCATACTTTCCAAATTTCATGAGTTTTGGATATGTTTAGGTTTAGGATTTTCTTGTCTTCTTCTTCGCAGGTTGCAAGTAGGCGATGCCAAATCGAGGGGTCTACGGATGCAATTTCTGATATTTTTTTGGTGATATCCTCTCAAAAAATCCTCTTTGACATCTCCACAAATTTTCAAGTCATTCTGAGCATGTTTTGATATATTTTTAATATATGCGTTATTTTGCCCCTGTGGGGATTGCATGTTTTCCACCATACACCCTTGCTATTTGACCCCTTTGGCTTCCTTGTGTGTAGGTGCAGGTTATTATAAGGCATTGGGAAGGAATATCATACATCATATATTGAAGATACAAGCAGCGGTGGCATTGGCCCACCCACCTCGATTGTGGGTATGAGGAAAAGCACTGGATGTGCACCCTGATTCCTTGGAGGAATTGATCCTTGGGCACCCCAAAAATTGTAACAATTGTATCACATTTTGAGCCCTCAATGGGACTGCTGTGTAACCTTGGATCTGATCCACCCAATTAATAAATAAGACACTCATTTCATTTCATTCTTTATTGCTTGGTATTGCTTCATTTTCATATGCATGCTTCCGTTTGATGCTCATGTGCAAGATGGGATAGATACACATATTTTTTCTCTTCATTAGGTGCACCACTTTTCCCTACTTCACAAGGATAAATCATTTTCCATGTAGGGATGAATATGACATGAACTGGATATTTGATACAGGAATCTCGTCAGCAATGGCATTGTTTCTAAAAGAAGACTTGATACTGGATAACACTTCAGGATGGAAAGTCTCAGAGTCATAGAATAGATCACTATGAGTATCCAGAGAATAGATTTATAGTGGTTCCCATGATAAAATGAACCCAGAATGTTGCCACTCGGTAGTGATAACGACAACACATATGGCAATCTGGTGTGACTATGGCAGTGAGATAGTGATTTACATAGCAGGTTACAACGGAGACTTAGGTGTCAATATGGAAAGTGGAAGTAGTGGTAACAGTACAAGGAGATCATATCCCCAAGACTTATGGATTCTATAGGCAATATGAGCATGGCTTTCAAATTGGATGTCGTATATTATGAAGACCAATGCAACAAACAAGAATGGGTTGGACCTCGATTACATATAATGGATGACGATGTCATCGATGCTAAGGTGAAATAAAGTAGTAGTGATTGACCAATTTGAATAATAAGGAGAGCATTTCCCTATGGATCATCAGGGAAAGCAAGTAAAATTTAATGTCAATTGCCACAGAGGCAACCATGTAGAGCAATGCAGGTTTTTTTAAGGTCATCGGAGATGATGTGGATGTGGCATCGATTCCAAAAGGGTATTAGCAACACTACGAACAGTCAGTAGGAAATTATGTCACTTGATAGATTCGGGCGTACACATGGGAATAACATGGATTTTCTTCAATCTTAAGGCCATGTTGGAGAGATCAATTAGATGTGATGAATATGTTGCAAGCACACTGCATGTACCAGGATAATCATTGCCATAATATTCCCCCTGCAGGATGGATGCCCATCACCGAGGTAGTAGGTATAATTTTATAATGTAAAAATATGATAATGTATAGTTTATAAGGAGTTTATCGCATGCAGTGATAGGATGAAAGGAGAGCAGCGAGCATTTTCAAATATGTCCATGAATGGATGCCTATGTAGCTGTCAACGATCAAATTGGAAAGCAAAAAAATATGAATTGCACCTTTGGATAGACCTAAAATATACCTCCGAGATCAGAATGGGCCAACGTAGTGCTGATAGCAGTATGAGTATCTAATTAAAGGGTATAGCTTGTGAAGATAGTCAGCAACTAGCAGGTGTGTGCAAGTGAATTGACCACACACTGCCAACCATCAAGAGGACATTTTGCATAGCAAGCACATGCCAAACTGGACGTTCATTAAGGCTTGGCTAATGAAAATAGAGGGGTAGATATTCATTTCAACAATTGTGATTATGGGCATTGGATGTTGCACGTATGGCCAAAGTGTAGTAGGAGTGTCAAAAACTATAAAGAATATATACCTGGCTACATGTAATGGCAATATTTTGTGATGATTTAGCAAGTTTATGGCCAACCAAGATTTTGACGCCTGCACCATTTTAACACCTAGGATATGGCTAGTTGAAACTTAATATGTAGGCATGTGGACAAATTTTAGGACGTAGATGATAAAGATTTTATCTTTATAATAAGTTTCCATTCAAAGGGTAGCTAGGACAATATGCCATTGGGCACTATGTTTCATGGAGGTAATAGGTGCAAAATCAGTTTACATTTACCAAGAAAGTAATAAAAGGTGAAATGGTAGTCTGATGGAGAATATTGATTGTAAAAGAGTTACATGAGACCATGAATTATGGTAAAATAAAATACCTCAAAGAAAGAATAGTGAAAACAAAAGCATGATGGAAGAAACGTATGAAACCAAGAAGGGAAAGCGTTACAGAAAAATGGAAGCAGGAAAGAAATTGAAGGGTCAATATGGAAGGAAAATTTTGAAATATGTTTTTGAAAACAGATATGGGGGTTCAAAACTTTGGAAAAAAAGTTGCAGATGGAGCAACAGCCCATTGACTAGACTTGTTCTAAATAATTTACCTTACATTTTGTTGTATTAGGGTTTCACCTTTAATGCCAAACAGAGTTGTATTCTGCATTTTGAGCTTATTGAAAAAACTATATTTTTGCCAATATATGGAAATTACAGCAATTTTATGCATGTCATTGGTTACTTGTATGTTATTTTTATAGTATTGCACTTTGTCCTTAGGAGATTGCACCATATTATAGGCTAGATTGCATGAATTTGGATCACCTTAGTGCTAGTTTTGGTGCAAGATACTAACATTGCAAGCTTTAGGGAAGCTCTAGATTGCAGCATTTAGTTATTTCTATCATTTTACTTTATTTTATTTCTCAAACTCTGTCTTTTCAATTTTATTTTAAAATCATCAAAATAAAATATAAAAAAAAATTGAAAAATATAAAAATATTCAAAAATAATGACTTAGATTTAAGAATAAGCTTTAAAACTTAATTTAAAGAAAATTCAGATCGATTTTAAGGAAGTTGTAAAATTTTGAAATTATTCAAAGTTCTGCATTTTAAGAGGAATTTACAATTTCTAGCTTTATTAGATTCCACATTTTGAAAGAGAGTTAAATTTTCATATTGGGAGAAAGGTTTTGCAAGCAATGAGTTGATTTTCCTTCATGAAAATTATAATTTCATGAAATGGGATAATTTATTTGACATCTCTTAGGCCATTCCATTAATAGAAATAAATTGACTTTTATTCATGAAAAATATAATTTCACCGAACAAGGGTAATTTATAGAACATTTTAGGCCCTCCATGAACTCTCTTTATGAAAATCCATTTCATTAAAGATAGTCATTTATAAGGCACATCAAAGGCTATTTGAGCTACAAATTTAGTCATTCATAACTATTTCATTTCCACGTTTAAAGCAACATAAAAGGAATCATCTCACCATTTTCAGGATCACATTTAATTTTCCTTTTAGTTTCATGAACAATAATAGCATAACATACTAAAATAACCCCAGCATAGGCCCCTTGTTAACAATTTTTTTGTAGAGCCCTAAGGTATTCCATGCACTTATTTTAAAAGCATACATGCACATATTAACATAAAAGGAACCTTGGATAAATGTTTATTTCTTTGCAAGAGATGGTATTTTAATCAAAATCCTAACTATGAGTGTGGTTTTGCACTTGGGCAAAATTACTACTCAACAACTCCCACCAAGGAGTATGAAAGTATATTTTTTCAACCCCTACCATGAGTTAACCTAATAAAATTTGATGTCATAAAGATAAATTATAATTCCATGATCTTGATTTATGATATTCATATATCCTAAGATTCATTTTTGCAACCTATTTTCCATCACCAGAAAATCCACCTAGATGTCTCATATTTTATATCGTCATAAAATCATAGAGCAGTCCCATAACTTCTCCAAGAGTGGACTCCAATCCATCCTTTTCAGATCTAAAAAACTTTACAATTAGTTTTCTCTCAATTAAATAAGTTCACTTTTCATGAAAACATACAAACAAGAATCTATAATCCATACACATTTATTGGATTATATTGATAAGTTCCTCTGAATTTCGCAATATTAAATTCATTTGATATGAACACACAATATTCGTTCTCTATTTCTATCATGAACACATAGTATTTCATTTTCTATGAACAAAAGTATGTAATTCAAATGTTCTCTAATTACATTTTGCCAAATCCCTTGGCATACATACTACACATCCTTATAGCCCACAAAGTAGTGGCTTCATACCTAATGGAAGGATCTCAAGGTTGTTGTCCCTCGGTCCTTTCACCAGTCTGTGCTATGCCTACATTACCAGTTTGAGAAGCTACTGGAGAAATTGCTCGAGAAGTGGTTCAAGTTCTATTTCAGGTTGTTTCTCGAGTTGTTCTACCATACCCACATTGTACACTCACATCCAATTGATATAGGAGTAAACCATGGCTTACTAGTGCATCAAAATAGGAAGTTAAGAATGCAGCTCTATATTTGTCCCTTGCTTGTCATACCTGTGCATTTTTTGCATGCAAGGTTGCTACTATTGTATCTCTCTAGTAGTGCATTTGTGCTAACTCTCATTGGAGCCTCTCCTACTCTGAAATGGTAGCTTCTCTCTTGGTATCCAACCTAAATGTTTCTTGTACCCATTTGTCTACTAGTTTCAACTATTGGGTCTCTAACAGTCAAATTCATTCCTTAAATGCTTCCACTATGAGATGTGCTTTTCTCACGGGTTCATCTCCTCCTATGTTGGATGGTCCTACTTCTATATCCACCCATTGGCATACACATATTTTGGAAGATTCTTCCTTGTCTCCCTTTCTAGATGAACGCTCCTCCTCAATAGCCTTGGTTATTTCTCTATTGTTTTCTTCCTCCTAACCAGAATCCTCCTCTTGGTATCGCCATTGTGCAGCCCACCAACTATCATATCAAGGGTTATGCCAGCATCATCCTCATCTGGTATCCATGTAGCCTCATTGGGTTCTAAGACTAATGGTTCCATTGGTGGAGTTATCACTACTTTTTTCCCATTTCTCGTATAAACCATGGATGGGTCTAGTATCCGTTGCGTAATATCGAACTGTTGCAATACTCGAGTCTACTAAAAATACTTGTATTACATACTTGTACATCCAATAAACCATCTTGCTCATCTTACATGAGCGAGTTGTAATCCATATTCTACCCAAACTGGGCCCTCTCTCCAAGGTCTCCAAATTACGTCTCAGGATTGTAGATTCTCCTAAATAGAGTAGAATCACTCTCTATTATCTTTGAGTGGTTTGTGACTAGTCCACTCCTTTCCCTTCTACCACCTTAATGCATTGGGCATCTCTGGCCCCACAAATTTATGTGCATCATAAGGTAGCCCTTGGGGTATTTCTACCGCTATGTTTTCCCTTGCCCATATTTGTAGTAGGGTACTACAACTCAATCTAGTTTTCATCATCATTTACAATTTGAACAACTTTTTGTAGGTTTGAGCCAACAATATTTGAGCCTATGCATATACAACTAAGTTCTCAACTAGATCTTGCACTATCCCCAATAAATTATAAGAAAATCATGCACCTCTTGATTCAGGCAAAATGACACTCGATAAGAGCTCCATTATTATAGCATACATGTGTGTCAATATACCCTTCACATAGTGTAGTTTAAATGCTATACCACCATTATCAATGTTCACACTTATCCATTCTACTTCAAAAACTCTTTCTAAAATATACCCCATTTTTGCTTCATTAGCAACCTCTTTTGATGTGCCTTAAAATACATTATCATGACACATGTGTCCTTCCATTATGGTTTCTAAGTTTCATAACATCCCATCATCGACCCTTCGATAACTACATCATATGATTGCATACATACTTATGCAAGTATCCTTTCCTTAAGTACTATCTTCAAATTTATACTTTATTATTTTATTGACAATGCATGCCTATCACATGATGTCATTACCATATAGTATACCAACATTGACTTTATTGTCACATGGTAGAGTTTTTAAGTATTTATAGTTAATATTGTATCATCTTGGACTAACTTAATTATATCATCGATGTTTGGTTTAACATCGGTTTCATATATGCAATTTTTTTTGTACCACATGCATCGGGTAGGGAGACTATTCTGCATTTAAATAATGTTTAACACACTATTAAACCTGACCACCACCCGGGTGGTCGGGTGGCTTATTACTCTGTTGTGGCGGTGGTGTTGGTATCAATTCGGAAGCTTCAAACATGTTTGGTGATATTTCAGGTGGTAGTGTTTCGACCATGACCATGGCTTCAAGTATGGTGGTTTTCCTTTCACCTTGCCTCCTCTCACCATTTTTGAGATGTTCAATTCCTTCTTCTAGTCAATGGCCATATTTGTATCCAACTACTACTTCGTCTCTTCAATCAATAATATAAAATATTATTTTATCCATTTTTAGATATTATTTATTTGGTCATCGACTCACCTCATCACTGATCAGGTTTGATATACTTGTGATCATTCTCTATCACACTGCTTCTAGAATTTCTTAACATAGGTTTTTTGCATTTCAAACAACTATTGCAGGTCTATACTCTAGTTTTCTTATGAAAATAATACCACATGCATGACATAGTGGTTAGTTCCAATTTTAAATAGCGTAGCACACCTTATTACATTCGACCATCACCCGAGTGGTCGGGTGGCATATTTTTCTATAGAGTCGGGATACTTGGAGGGATTGGTGAAGCTACATGTGGTGGTGATACTTGGGATTCTAGAGCTTCTTGGTGGAGTTCCCTAATTCTTATGTCAGAAACATTTTTGGTGAGATTCAAGATATTTCCATGCTTATATGTGAATTTTCACCATCCTTGTTCTCCTTCAACATACCATGGTTTTCAGGTTTTGGTGTTGTTGGAAGGCTTCCTCCGCCATTACACCATAGATTTTGGTTGGAAAATCCAGAGTGTATTGTAACATTGATCAAAAATATAAATAAAGAAAATATTGTTTTGTTTATCTCTTGATCTTAAATTTCCAATAGTTTTCTATAAACTAACTTACATGGTTTACTTTACACTTGTACCCCATAAGGTTTCATTTCTATACATGGCTATAGCCATTTAAGTTATCCATAATAGTTTGAAAATCATAGTTCAAGTGATCCTTTAGTGGATCTGAACCGACCTATGGTTCTTCTTGCCCAAATATTTTTCTAACCTAGATCTAACTAGAATCCATTAGTTAGTTGGGCTCTGATACCAACTGTAATAATTCCAATTGTTACTACTCATCCACTCCAATTTTTTTGTTCATATATTTATCTTTCATGGATAAAGGGACATAATCATGATCTAAGATATAATTATTCCAACTAGGTTGTAATTCAACAAGCAAACAATCATAAAGAGATATTAATACTTGGTCAGAGTCACTCTTGAGTATAAGTGACCAACTTCTACAAAATGCTCACCAAACCAAAGTGTTAGGAGTTTATCCCTCACCAAAGGGAATCACCCTTCTCCATACTATCCACCAAGATTAGTATATAAGTGAATGCCTTGAAGATGAAGTAACCACACCAATGGTTAATCATCAATATTAGTTTCTACCCACATCTCCATGATGGGGATACTAAGACAAATATCACTACATGTGATCAACTTACACAAAATTGGAATAATTATCTTAAGCAGGATTATCTTCCCATATCACTCATAAATATTATTTGGTTTTAATAATTATCAATCACCTTTCTCATCTACGTTATTCCTTTTGTTATACCTCATAAGCAATTAGTTTCAATTCTAGAGGGTATTTTTACATTATCATGGGAGCACCTACTCCACATACACATTCGAGCACCTACTCGAAATGTGAAGTATTGTTTGAGCCACCACTCAAACATAAAAACCCATCCATGGGATTCAACCCACTCCGAGATCCAACTCAGATTACCTTAAATTATTTACCCTTTTATATTTCATTACTATAATGTTTTCTTATTTAAATCATCCATAAATATTTATGTAACATCTATCACCACATAATTTCATTCACATTACTATCTTAATAATATACCATGTACAATTAGTAAATCATGTGAACCATTTCATCATATTCTTTGAGACTGTAAATTATTTCATCATCCATGATAGTATTGTCATCCAAACTCCATCTACATGAAGCATGGATACTAATTTCATAGCTATGATTAAACATATTTGCATTCATCCGAATAACTTTCCATGTACAATCATTAAGCAAAGCATTTCATCAGATCCCTTCATAACAAATAAATATTTAAAATACTTCTCACTGCAAGAAAGTAACATTTGATAACCATCAATGCTAATTATCTATAACATTCACAATTATTTTATTCATATATTAAAAATAGATGTAACATTCATAACCAACAACATATTGTAAGTAAATGCAACATTCATATGAAATAAACAAGCATTCCACAAAATAGAGTAACACAGTATTTATCCTGGGAACCCTCATGGGGAATAAACCCATCCTCCAAAATATGTCTTTTCCTCACATTCATAAACTTAGAGTGTCAAAGTTACAATATAGGAAGGAATCCCCTATATCCTTCTCTAAATCAAATATACATTTGCAAGGGATCCATTTGTCCCTTATCGAATGAATATGCAATTAAGGAAACACCAATTTCCTTTCTCTAAGTCATCAATATAATACATAAGAATCACCTAATTTTTAGGTTTACATGTTTATGAATGATCATTGAAATCATATTATGGAGAAATCTTATTTGATTATTAAAGAGGGAACTCCCATAAATTCCCTCGATAATGAGTCCCAAATTCATTATCCAATATTGACAAGCAATCAATAATTCATTTAATGAATTAAAGTCCCATACCTTTAATCCATGAAATGTTCATTCTTTTATTTATTTATGAAATTAGAGTTAACTAATAGAAATCTTCCACTATAATTTAACTAAATTGAACTAGTCTTCTAACCATTCCAAATAACAAATCATTCTCAATCATACATAGCTATAACACACCAAGTATAAATATTTTCTCAAAAGGATGGTACAACCCTTTACTCAATACAATGTCCTTATCCATTTAAAAATCACTCCTTAGTAATTCACCTAACATGAAATTAAAGGTAAACTAAGAGAATTTCATGTTCTATTTATAAATATTTATACTTATCTTATAGCCAAAGGATTTATTTCTTAAATCTATTGAGAATAAGGGTGTAAACCTTTACCTCGCATATCTCCTATCGAGGTTTCTTAATACAAGTTAAAGGGTTGGGTTTAAACCTCTTCTAAGGTTCCAACGACTATAGTTAACATTGTAACTACAAATCTAATCATCATGACAATGCATTTGTATTTATGTCCCAAGGACCATGCTAATTTAATTTAATGGTTCATCGGTCGAATTGATCCGTACTATAAAGTTCAATATCCAAATCATTTCTAATTAAGGTCTTTCAACACTATATCCAAAAGGTGTTAGAAATCATCTAACATTTCAAGAAAACCAATTAAATTGTAGTATCACTAGTCAAGTATTAAGAGGATGGTCAACTTTATTGACTGCAAGGGGTTCAATAAGCCTGGTGACTCTTTCTCACATCTTTCAGTGGTGTCAAATGGTCATCACTTTGTAGCCTTTTCTAACATTGAATGATGGTCATACTGGTAGGGTGTGAAGTCCTTTACAAACCTCCACACTAATTCATGCAGATTCAATGTGGTGTTTATGGATCCCCATAAAATTAAAAAAAAATACAACTACGAGTGATGACAAGTATGAAACAAATAGTGACTTTGGAACAAGGGAAAATGACAAATGCTCATGAGACAAATACCCTTTCTGTGTCATATGTGAAATTATTACACTAACTAGATCATTGGTCGCATGACTACCATTTGGTGTTCAAATGAGTTAGTGAGCACATACCCCCTTATACCATCAGCTTGATCGATCAAGTATGATGGAGGACTATGCTCATAGACAATTTTTGTGAATCCACCTGCCTGAGTGGCTTGAGTGTATATTAGTACTCTCAGATCATTCAGAGGTATTTTAGAAGATGTTAAATCTCCATATAATGGTTCTAGATACTTATTCATGCATTATACATAACTACGTGCAAGGCCTAAGATTCAGTGCTTGGCAGGAAGGTGTTTGATAGCTTCCATAGTCGACTTCTCAAGCCTATGTAATGCATCATAGGAAAAAATTAGCAGGTTTCTAATACCAAAGCACTTTTGGGTTACAACGTAGATATTTTTGCAGGCTCATTATAATCATCATAGGAAAACATATACCATACGACCACCATAGGAGAATTCAGGCATGACTCATGGGAAAACAAGGTCATTTTAGGCATCAATACCATCGAGGTACAAATGCTCTTTTAGTCTTATGTACACTATTAGGCCAATTGTAAGGTATAAAATATAACATCGATAATCACATCGAGAATTTTATTAGCACTATAACATGGGGTTAAACATTTCATTTACAAATATCTCCAAGATATCGAGTATGGCTAATTACAACCCAACTAAGCATAAGTGATGACATCCTCGAGCAAGACAAATAACATGACTAATTACAAGCTATTTGGATGGCCTTCATACACAGGCAATGGTGACTCATAGGGATTAAACTTATAGTAGAGAGGGTAATAGAAACAACAAAATATGATCATGCACCATTAAACTCCATGTTAACATTACGCTAATAATCTATGAGGGATAATAATATTATATGCCTTATGTATATTAAGGTTTCAAGAATACCGTAAGCAAATATTCTCAATCACCACTATTTGAACATATCCTGAGTTAATCATCGATGAAAAAAGTAGGCATACAATAGGTGTTTTATATTCCTAATATTTGTAGCACGGATATCTATAAAAATAAGGAATATTATTTACATTTTATGCAAATCAAAGCATAGGTAGGAGACCTCTGACCTAAGACTCCTACAATATTCAGCATCAATTATCTTCATCTTCCTTCACTTTCCCTTTTCCCCCTTCTCCATTCGATATCCCTACTCCAAGATCTCATCCTGTTCCTCCAACTAATTATTTTTCTCCTCTCCTTCATCTCCCTTTTAATGGATATTCCTATCCCTTCTAGCAACCAATAGTGGTTTTATTTTTTTAAGATACATTTCAATCCTTGTGGAGGAAAAATTCAAAGAGTAGAAAAGAGTCCACAAAGAGTAGGTGGCCTTGTTTTTCTTTGTGTCCCTATTTTCTAGAGACAATCACCAACTAACACTATTATTAGAGAATAGGTTAGATGCAGAATTAGGACTAATGGTGACAAAGAAAAGAATCTCCACCTATTTTTCATGAAAATAGGCCATGTAGGATAGATTTTCAAACAATAGGATAATTTATATATTGTTTAGAAATTCTAGAATCCTTTTTAGTCCAATTAAAATTGGACAAGCTTGATGAGTACCTAATTGCAACATAATTAGGTTATTTACACCCAATTTACTACATTGTAGTAAATTTTGGTAAAATGTTATTTTCTATTTCATATTTCACCAAGGCTTTATTTATTCCTTGATTAAATTACTTTAAATTATCTATTTTGAAAGATAATAAATCCTTCTCTAAATTTTACAAAATTCCCTAGTTGGAATTTTGTAGTATTCTTTAGGGTCTATACCCCTTTTGTTGGTCAATAACTCATCCCACTAATTAACTAGTAGCCTTTTGGAAAGGATCCATGGGGATGGTTCGTGACACTTCCTATATTTTTGGTGTTTTTTTTTAACATATTTAGCTTCTTGGTATATAAAGTAAATGATATGTTCATTGTGTAACAACCCAGGTCTCCTGGTTGTTAAAAACATAAATTCAAAATTTTGATTTATTAGATCACAAACGATGTAAGCCCCAACTTTGTATTAGTACTTAGGCATAGATGTTCACACTTGAGTTTTCATACCATTGCAGATGGCATATCAAGTGCTCAGGACCGTTCAACTTTCTACAAAATGTTACCATTTATAAGACCCTCTCTCCTTTCTCGATTTTATAGATCTTGGAATGAGGTTGTCCTTATACGGCCCATATCACCTGGAAGGGTGGACACTCTATATCCCCATATCATCGCATGGAGGACTTGGATCTATGATCCTCTCTTTTCCTAATGGTCCACTGACCCAAATAGGTTTATGCCTTGAGTTAGCGTAGCTATGTCAATTCCTAATTATTGACCTTCATTTGAGATATTATCAGGGTTCATCAATTCTTTGGTTTTTTGGACCAGGTGTCCCATACCAACTCCTAGTTGATGGTAATGCTACCCATACTATATACCATTGGACCTTCTAACCCCAAGGACCAGCTCTCTAGTTTCAAGTTTCATTGATAATTCTACAACTAAAGTATGGATCATGAGCATCCTCACGTACTACATTGTTCAGTAACCTAGAATGACGTTTGATACTGTCATTCATTACTCTCTATAGTATAGGACCTCTGTTCGTTAAAGTTTGCTAGAAAATGGTTACCCTCGAATCACAATAGTTGCCACTACAAACTATCATAGTTGGGTTGATGCTTCCTTGTAATTTTGATTGACAAACTAAATTATCCTTTCCTTGATAGCTTAGCCCTATAAGCCCCTCTAGGCTTCTTTATAGGGTAGGTACTGATTGTATCATGAACCTCTTCCAATAAGGTAATAATATGGTTTTTAGATTACTCATTTATAATACGACAAATGATCAAACATATAATAAACAAGGACTAGTTAACAAAAACATGTTTTTATTTTTAAGCATTACCATATTTACATAAATATGTGATCATTTAATTATTTTATCTAAATGCTTAATCTATAACATGCGTTTATGAAATTGTATTATCATTGTAATTATTTAAATAACTAAATAAGAAAAGAATCCATATAATATTCACTATCTATTTTTAAAATAGAAGTAACTAAACTTTAAGGTCATATGACATACCGTTTGATTTTCTTTTCACATATACCCCCGTTTAGCATAACTTTTATATTAATAAAATACTAATTCCAAATATATATAATCCATAATCATACTGCTATGCATAGGAGACGTATTAAAAATATTTATCAAAATAAAAACTAATATCACTATCATATATAATTTTAATTTTTTTAAATCAATATAAAATTTAAATTTGACTATTCTACTCAACAATTGATTGTGGCTATGCTAAACCCAAACTTCAACAAGAAAACTTCAAATATTACACTACTATATCATATATTAGCATTCAGGAAAGGAGTGAACATATAAAGGTGTTCATTGTATAAGTTAAGACAATATATTTTTAGGTTTAATAAATTGAAAATACTCTATATGCAATTTTCAATGAGTCTTAATATCGATGTCCTCTAATACCACTATACACAGTGACGTAGATGTGTAAAATACACATATTCATTACCTGAAAGTAGTAAGCGATTTCCAAACCAGTTGTATTCACTTTTATAGATAAACAAAACAATTCTATAACCCAGCCCAAGCATAACATTCTATGAATGTAATAGTTTTAAAATCTCTGAATTCTCTGTCAGGTGATGGTTTTAACATAGCTCGGGTAGGGCGATCAGGTGGTGGTTCTAATTTCTATAGAATATAAATTAAACCTAATATTATCATTCTTCAATACAGTGGTCAATTTTGACTTATGTTGCCATTCTATTCAAGCAAGGTAAATTTGTTGGCATGGGGTCTTATGGCAATATTCAAATTAAAGACACCTTCAACACTAAGACTTACACAACAGGTTGACATCAAAAATAAACAATTGATATAAAAGTTTAGTTTTTTTTAAACATTGTACCCCAACTTATTCGGATAACTATCGACCAAGTACATTCATGCAAACATCAATTCATGTCATCCATATTTAGGGATTTCTAGTATTCTTGTATATTCAGCTAAATTTTTAATGTATACGTCAAACTTTTCAGTTACAAAGATTTTGAACTATTTATAAAAACTAGCATTTCTATCATTCTAAATTGGAATATTTTAAAACGTTAAATATCAAGATGTTGACTAACCCTCATGAGAAACTCACACACACTCATAAAAATTATTACAAATTTTTATATTGAACAATGATATCATTAAACTTTGTCAATCAAGTTTATACAATGTAAACAATTATCATGTTAGGCCATTGTTATCATAGTTTTCACTATAACCATTCAAATGAAGATTTTGACTCTATAAACATATTTTATATGTATTTATATCTTAAGCAAGATTTTCAAGTATCTGATTAATCTGGGACATGCGCCTTCACTCGAATAAAAGAAATCCTTTGCAACATGGTTACTTTAACCTCCATGGCCCCCCTACCAGCTATATACTATGCAAATAGTATTACCCAAAACTCGTATGACAAAGATATAACGGTGAAGCATTTTATTGGTTCAGCATGGCTCAATTGAATTCACTCTAAATGAATATAGCAAGCAATGCAAGAGTTATTCCCAATAA
The DNA here is from genome assembly GCA_028583015.1 of Wollemia nobilis. Classification (NCBI taxonomy): domain Eukaryota; kingdom Viridiplantae; phylum Streptophyta; class Pinopsida; order Araucariales; family Araucariaceae; genus Wollemia; species Wollemia nobilis. The sequence goes on from JAQPPZ010002979.1 coordinate 4,261,882, forward strand.
CCAATTTAATATTATACCATTGGGGCCATTAATCTCTCATTATTGTGAACACAGATTATACACAGTATAAATTTTAATCTTATTTCCATAAAATTTAATTTCTAAACACCAAAAATTTAGATTTAAGCATCATTGAAGAGCAACCATCCATTACAATTTTTATCTCCTTATAATTTCTATAGTGAAAAATTTACATTAAACAACAACGCAATTCTACAAACAACACACAGTCCATTATAGCAATTCCAACCTCATTTGTCAATTTATCAGTGATCCAATTGTCAAATCTACTTCTCCTCAATTGAACCACCCACGATTAATCTACTTTACCTCCTCATAAGGTTTCCATTTAAAGTATTTGTGTGCCTTATTCAAAAGGCACATAAGCTTAAGTCATATACACATGTAATTTTGATTGATTGTCAGATGGAAGAGCATACATTCAAGCGAATGGTAACTTCTTTTATATTATAAAATACCAATTTACATTTTTGTTCATATATATTTTATATAATAATAATATATTTTTTTATATATAACTTAATCTCGTAATATTTTTTTTTGTAGATTAATAAATTTATTAAAACCGGGGTATTTGAAAGGTTCCCTATCGCCTTGTACAACAGAGGATCAAAAAGTAACAGAAGAAAGACAATAACAACTGCAAGATAAAACAAAATTACAACCTCAAAATACATCCTCAGACTAAAAGGAGTCAACATCCTTGAATAAATAGGCACTAAGATAAATGCCAAAGCTCAAAAAGGAATGGTCCTCAACCAAAAAGGGATCCAAAAAGACATGAACCACCGCTACAGAGGACCCAAAAAAATAGAGGAAGAACCATCAGCCGTCAAGAGGAATATCAAACTACATGAGGGATGAAGCAGCACCTTCTAGACCAGCAACTTTTGCTGAAGTCTCCTTAGTGCTATCCTTGGGAACAGTAGTGCATGCCTCCTTAGTAATCCCCATTACATATTTGTCATTGATAGCATCTTTGACATCAATTTTGGTGTCGAAGGACACCTCAGGACCGGCTAGGGCTAAAACATTTTCAAAATTTTCATAAAATAACAAGAGGCTAAGTGCATGGCATTGTTCTTTGAGGGTTGCAATCACGTTTCCAATGGCCGAATGAGCAGTTTCAAGATGGTCAATGGTGGTAGAAGTAGCATGCACAACCAGCTTGTGAAGATACATTTCGACAAGGTCAGGAGAATTAGACTTATCCTTTGGAGTTTTTACAGAGGTGGACGGAGGGGTTTTGATAGCTTCTTTATGTTTTAGCCTTTGGGAACTACGGACAGGGGTCTTTTCAACTTTGGTTTTCTTTCTGACAAAGAACTCAAAAATAGATTTGTCCCCTTTCTCTTTTCTTTTGGATTTGGAGGTTTTAGGGCTCGGGTTGAGGATGAATTCTCCTTGTCAAAATCAGGGGTATGGAGATTACCTAAAGGGAATTTCAGAAGGAGGTACTTGTAAAGGACCTTAAAAAGACCCTGGTGGCAAGGTTTGGCCTCATCCTTCTTGGAACGGTTGGTGGTGATGGTATAGTCCATGGACCAGAAAAGGGCAGCAGGAATGTTCATCATTTTTTAGTCTCAGAAATGATTAACAAATGCAATATGAAAACAACAGACTCAGAATTATCACAAGTAAAATATTGCATTATTAAATTAAGGATTTATTTCTAGGGTTTTGACAAGTCATGGTGAAATAAACCTTTTTTTACCTTCTTGTGGATGGGTGAATTTTTCTCGAAGAGTGTCAACTTTGCCTCCCAGTTGTGCTTGTTTCTTCTGATGATTTTTCCATCCAAATCTTACCCTGTCAGGTTTTCCAGTAGCTCAAAGGAAATTTGGAACTGGACGTCGTGGATGAAAACCAAACCATTGTCCCAGGTTTTCACGAAATCCTTAGTAACCTCATCGTCCATCTCGTAGAACATATTGAAAAAATTGATGATCCCATGCTTATCCTTAAACATATCAGTAGAAACAGAATCCAGATCAACAGTTTTAGGCTCAATAAAAATAGCTTTCCCTTCCTTCATGGTGATAAAAGTAAATAAGGAAGGTAAATGGGTGGATAAAGACACAGATCGAAAGGAACATAAATGGAATGATAAGTTTACTGAGAAGACCATAGGAAGAATAAATGGAAAATGATGCTTGACCAAAAAGGAAAACCTTGGCTATAAGGATAATTATGGTTAGAACATTGGGCACAGTGCAAAAAAGGACGATGAAAATGGGTAGGAATAATAGGGCAGAACACCGTCCCAATGAAGATGGATCTTCTGGTGATATTTTTTCATTATTAAAATGATATTTTTTCCTATTTTTTAATTGTACATATTTTATTTTACATTATATATTATTTTAATTAATTATTATGTATTATTATTATTTTTTATTATTATTCATTATTATTATTTTTATTCACTCTTTTAAATATATATATATTTTTTAAATAAAATTTTTAATAATAAAAATTATTGATTTCATTCAATAGACAAAATTCATTTTATGCAAGCGAAAAAAAATCTAGCACAAGCAACATGTCCTATATGATATTTTGAGTAGGCTTCCATGTACCCACGAGCCATGGTGCTTTAAGCATAACATCATATCCCACCTTACCTAATGCTTTCAACCATTGTCTCCACCAAGGGTGGGTATTCATCTCGTCCAGCTCGCTTGCTATTAGTGAAAACCTACATCTGCATACACAAACACTTACAACAGTATCACATTCTTCTAGTAAAATGATAATCAATTAATGGGGATGTTACATTCTTCCCCACCAGAATTTAACATAGTCCCTATGTTAGTCAATATAATATTGCAGGTTTTCAAAATAATTGAACATATAATCATAAGTAGTCAGACATATATTATGCAATATCTCAAAATTCACATTCATTATAACATTACAACATCAATATTTTAAATATGTATCACAATACCAAAATATATAAGTATTATCATATCAAATATCCAAATTGTTTCAATTTTCAAATAAAAATAAAAATTGTCTTTTCATTTTTGCCACATTCTTCCAGGTGGCATTCCTTTTGGAGTAGAAATCTCATTGGATACTGATCAACTACTCTTTTACTTAATTGTTTAGTTTTGTATCCCAATATTTTAATATGTCGAACCTCAATGAGTTGCAGGTTCGATGTCTGCAAATGAGAAACATCCAAAATATGAGATGGGTCAGCCACATATTTACGAAGAAGAGACACATGGAAAACATTGTGGATCTTGGACAAAATAGATGGTAAAGCAAGCTTATATGCAATATGACTAATTTTGGCAGTGATTTCAAATCATCCGATAAATCTAGGGCTAATTTTGGTAGACTTGATGGAGATTTTAGTTGGCTTAACTCTAAGAAATACCTTATCACCAATAGTTAATTCATGAGGAGTTTTTTTTAGGTCAGCATAGCTCTTTTGACAGTCTATGACTTTGCAAAGTCATTGGCAAATTTCTTTTAGTTGAACCTTAATTCTCTTAATAGCATCAAGACCGATCATTTCTTGATCATCCAGGTTATATTACATTAATGGTGTTCTACACCTTCACCCATATAGGGCCACAAAATAGGCCATGCCCAACGTGGTATGATAGTTGTTATTATATGCAAATTCCACTAAGAAGAGATAATATTTCCACTTATTCTAGTGATTCATACAATACATTCACAATATGTTCTCCAGCACTTGATTGACCCTCTCGATTTTCCCATATTTTAGTATGATAGGTTGTGCTAATATTAAGCTTTGTGCCCCATGCTTGGTGCAAAGCTTGCCAAAATTCAAATGTAAATCATGAATATCTATCTAAGATGATTATCTCAGGAAAACCATGCAATCTTATGATTTCCTAAGCAAATTTTTGTGCTATTGTAGGGGCATCATCATGAACATTGCCTAAAATAAAATGTGCCACTTTTGTTAATTTATCAACTACCACAAATATTGCATCATGCTAGAATCTAGTTTTGGGAAGACCAACTATAAAATCCATGGAAATTACTTGCCATTTCTACTCTGGAACATCAAATAGGTGTAGTTTTCCCCTAGGATGTTGGTTCTCGACTTTAACTTTTTGATATTCCAGATATTTTGTAATAAATTGAACCACATATTTCTTCATGTCAGGCCAGTAGAAGTCTTTTTTCAAATTCTCTCTCATTTTTACCACACCTAGGTGAGCATAGTATGGAGCACAATGTGATTCTTGCAAAATTATTATTTTATTCCTTCATCATTGGGTACTATTATCCAATATATGAAGTATATCATATCCTCTTTGATACTAAAATTTATATGTTGACTTGGTTCTTGCTCAACTTTAGCATGGCATTGACTACAAAATTCATCATTTCTCTAAAACTCTTTAATTTGCTCTTTAAGTTCATACTGACATCGTGTTAAAGTAGTTATGTGTCTCCTTCTACTAAGGGCATCTACCAATTTATTTTCTTTCCCTTTAATATATTCAATCCCAAAATAATATTCAGCCAGGAATTCCATCCATCTCCATAGTCTAGCATTTAATAGAGGCTGAGTGAAAATGTACCTCAAACTCTGATGATCAATTTTTAGTTCAAATGGTTCACCCAATAAGTAACATTTTAAGAGCATGAACTACAGCAGCTAATTCTAGATCATGAGTGGCATAATTAACCTCATGTTGTAGCGACCCCGAGGAAGCGGCACACCATCCACCACTCTATTTACAAATATTATTTGATCTAATATACTTAATCATGCATTAAATGAAAGATGTGAAAATAGATGCAACCAAAATATGAAGAAATGAATGAATAACTCTCTTTATTGCTTTTTCTCAAGTTTGGTTACATATAGATCCCTCTGAGGGATTCCCTTCATTTAATACAAATTTCATAAAATAGGATAGCAGATGTATGGTATCCCCTTGCAAGGGGTGATGCGCTCTCGTAGGCTTCCCTATGATGCACATGGAACTATATGAGGGCTTACAAATGCCTCCTTCTCCATGTCTGGTTCCTAGAGGGATCCTTTTACTTTCATGTGTTGATAACCTGTCCAGTGAACCTGTAGTCCTATAAGCATGAAAACAACAGCAAATGCTCAGCTGTCTGAGATTGCCTCCCTGAATGAGGTTGTTAGCAATTACCTTAATGATAAATAGAAATATGCTCAATGATAATAGAAACTAATGCTATGAATAAAATTAAATGCAATAAATTAGATCTATACTAATGGCATTGAAACATGTAATAATCTAAATGAAAGAAAATAATGCTAAGAATCCTAGATGAGGCCTATGGGCCACTATTTGAGACAATGACTTCTAAGATGGAAACCCGTCTCTATTGCTCCAAAGCTATGAATCTAGGATGGTTTCTAAAGTTGAAATGGTTGTCATTTATGTCTAGTGTGTTGAATATCCTGTAGATGATGAACTCTCAATTGGTTAGCACTTCGTTGCTCCTAAGAGGTACTCCAATTTGCTCTTTGATTCAACAGGGCTTCGCTACAATAAAAGTCTCTAAGTGTCAAAAGTGTTAGAATATGTAATGCAACATTGTCTAAATTATTCTTAGACTAAAATATAAAGTCTAAAGAATAATATTTGAATTAGAAAATAATTCCATTTTATGTAAAAATATTTCCACCCAATTAATAAATAAAATAAGGGTGTTTGGAATATTTAATTTGTGGGAAAAAATTATTTCCCCTTTTCTAGAAAATATTAGAAAGTAACTAATCACTTTCTAATATTTGATAGATGTCACTTATCACACATCTCAAAGATTATATTGTGATAAGATTAGAAAGTAACTAATCACTTTCTAATATTTGATAGATGCCACTTATCACACATCTCAATATTAGATTGTGATAAGATTTAGGGTTGTAGTAGAAAAACTTCTCTTTAAATAGGGGTGTTGTCTACTACATCTTAACATATCTTATCATATTGATTTGTGTTGTAATATCATGTTGATGCATATTGTTGAATAACATTGAAGCATTCTTGTATTGTTGATTCAAATTAGTAATATAGTGAGCTTCATAGTGGAGGTTTCCCTTCTTCATTTGAAGTAGGGGTTTACCACTTAATATTGGTGTTGTGGGTTTTCCTCTTTTGTATGTGATTGATCTTGTGGAGCATTCTTTGATCTTGGAGAGACTTTGCTTGTCTCACATTTGGTATCAAAGCAGTTGGGATCTCCATCAAGTGTCTTCAATCCTTTGAGCTGAAAAACTCATTAAGGTATATTTTGTTTTTTTACATGCATTTGATATTTGGGTATTTTATGCAAAAAAAATTTGCAAATCTGCCATTAGGGTTTATAGATTTATTGTGTTTTTAGATCTAGTTGTTAGATCTTTTGCAAATAGTATTTTCATTTTAAATCTATAAAAAAAAAAAAATTGGCATTGAGCTTTTGCTAGAAGGGTTTTGGAGCCAAACGGACCCCATGGTTGCGTCCGAAAGACCCAAAAACCCCTATTTCCATATATAGTCATTTTTATTTTATTTTTTAAATAAAAAATTGTCGGCTATATATATAAATAAATAAATAGTCGACTATATATAAAAAAAAAACAGTCGGCTATATATATAAAAAATAAAACAGTCGGCTATATATACATATATATATATATATAGTCGGCTATATAGTTTGAAAAACTTTTAAATTTTTTTTTTTTAAGTTTTGCTTTATAAAAATCTTTAAAAAATTTCATGCGATTTTTTTTATTAATTATTTAATAAAATAAATTTTATTAATTTAATTGCATTTTTTTTAAGCAATTTTTGTATTAAAAAATTATTATTATTTTCCTTAAAATGCAATATTTTTTTGTCTCACAATAAAAATGGTTTTTTGTGAGTTTGCTTGTTTTGCAAGGTTATCCAAGTATGTTTTGGAGTATACAAGGCAATTTCAAATCAACTTTTTCACTTTCTTCCCCTATTTTTATTAATTTCTTCTAATCTCTCTCAAGCATTTGCTTGAAGCATAATGTAAATTAATGTAACTTGTATCTCTCATAATGAAAGTAAAAGATAATGAAAGTGAGAGAGAGAGAGAGAGTGTGTGTGTGTGTGTGTATTTGTGTTTTGCTTTGTGTCTCCACTATCTCTTGTTCATATTTCTTACATTTTTTTTGCATCTTTTGCATTTTGCATCTCAACTAATCTAACTACTAACTTACTAACTTTCTACTAAATAATCTACTAACCAACTAACTTGCAATTTACTAATTTTCATATTAATCAAGAAGGTTAAAAATGAATCAACTTACTAACCACAACTTTAGTATTTGATTAAAATTTACTTAATCTTGCAACATAGTTTATATTTGCTAAACACCTATTGAATCCAAAATAATCTGCTCTATCGGTAGCAAGTCCTTTTTGGGTCCTCATACCCGTACCCTTTTGGGTAGCTTGGTTGACCTTGGGTGAGATGAATTGGTAATTCATTAGGCTATAGCAAAACCTTAAAATGAATACTAACTTACTAACTTATTGACTATCTAACATTTAACAAATGTTTTATGGTTCAATTCAAGTTAGTTTATTTTGTTGCAATATGGTTGTTATGATTAGTTACCTTCTTATTGCGAGTTAATCTATTGCAACTTGATCTTGGTTTATTTGCTTTATTCAATTGCAATATGGTTATAGTTTTTTATTGTAATATGGTTATAGTAGTTCATGATAATGTTGATTATCTTTCATGATGATGTTTATCTCTCTTGATGATGCTTAATTTTAATTATCTTTCATGATGTTTATCTTTCATGATTATTATCTTTCATGATTATTATCTTTCATGATTAAAAAGTAGATTACTTCAAAGTTATGTTTTTTTATATATGCAAGTATGTTTATCTACTTTCTTAATGCATCATTTATTTTCTTTGTCAATGCATCTTATGATTTGACTATGTTCACTTTCTAGAATGGTTGATCATGGGATCTCCTTCACACCTAAGCACATCCTTGATGGATCAAATTTTGGAATATGGGAACCAAGGATGAGGGTTGAATTTCAAGCAAGAAAGTTATGGCCCATTATGAATGGAGATGAAGCAATCCCAACCTAGGCAAGGGCACTTGAGACATACAACAACAAGAGTCACCTTGCACTTTCCATGATTATCAATAGTGTGAGTGATGATATATTGCTCACTATAATCCATTGTGAGCATGCTAAATATGCATGGGATTTGCTAAAACAAGTCCATCTAGGGTCCAACACATCAAGGAAATTCACTTTATTGTCAAAAATTCTTAGCACTATGCAAGGTGAAGAAGAAAGTGCCTTGATCTTCCTCTCAAAGATGAAATACATGAGAACTCAACTATTGGCTTGTAATTGTGATTGGATAAGTGAGAAGCTCTTAAGCTTTATCATTTTGAGAAACTTGTCAAGCAAGTTCAATAATTTTATCACCATTATTGAGACTAGGCTAGAGCAAGAAGAGGATGGCATTCCTCTCAAAACTCTTTCACAATTATTTATTCAACATGAATAGTCTCTTAATAGAGACAAATTGAATAGTCAAGTTTTCAAGGAGAATAATTTTACCTTGAGTTCCACTAAGGCTTCCTTTAACAAGAAATACAAGGGAAGGAAAATTTAAAATTTCCAACCCAACAAGCCTAGAGTTGATTTCACTTGCAACTTTTGTGGCAACAAAGGCCACAAGAAACAAAATTGTTTCAAGAAGAAGAAGATTGCAGAAAAGGAAGAGAAAGAAAATGCTAAGGGACAAGGACCTAAGAAATGGTTTGGCAAGGGAAAGAAAAACAACAATGTAAAGAAAAATTCTAATAAAAATGCCTTTGTTTGTGCCCTCTACTCCATTGACTCATCTACTTCTAATGAATGGGTGTTATATTCTGGATGCACTAACCATATGTGTTTTGAAAAGGATAAGTTTGTGGACTTTCATAAGCACTCTTCAAATTCAGTTGTCATTGGTGATAATACTAGACTTCAAGTAGAAGGTGTTGGCAATGTTTTAATTGAAGGGAAATTACTTGATAATGTCCTATATGTGCCTAACCTTAGGAGAAATTTAATTTCAGTTTTTCAAGTTGCTAGAAGTGGTCACACTATTGAGTTCAATGCAACTTCATGGAGCATTATGAAAGGCATGCTACCAATCATTACAGGTTATGTGAAGAATAATATTTATGTGTTATGTGATGGTACTCCTAAAGTGTGTTTAGCAACTAATGTTTCTCCTAGTAGCAAGCTTTGGAACTTAAGGTTGGGCCATACAAACTATCAAAATATTTAAATGATGAAGTCCAAAAAATTGGTTGAAGGCTTGCCTAAAATTTCACCTATTCATGGTTTGTGTGAAACATGCATCTTAGGCAAGATGAGAAAACAAAATTTTGCAAAGGACAAGTCAACAAGGGCCACACAAATTCTTCAACTCATTCATACAGATATTATGGGTCCATTACATGTTAGATCACTTGGTGGTGCATCCTATATTCTCACCTTTATAGATTATTATTCAAGAATGATGTTTGGGTATCTACTTAAGAATAAATCAATTTTTTTTTTTTAATTCAAGGAGTTCAAAGCTTTGGTAGAAAATCAAAAGGGAGCAAAGATCAAAATTATTAGAAGTGACATAGGAGGGGAGTACAATAGCAATTATTTCAATGATTTTTGTTCTTCTCATGGGATAAAAAGGCATGTTACTTGTCCATACACTCCTTAACAAAATGGTGTTGCAGAGAGGAAAAATAGGACAATCATGGATATGGTAAGATGCATGCTTGGTGACCACTTACCTCAATTTCTTTGGGGTGAAGTAGCTAGTACGGCAATCTACATTCTTAACCAGTGTCCTTCAAAATAACTTGAGAGGAAGACTCCTTATGAGGTTTGGAATGGTAAGAAGCCAAATTTGTCACACTTAAGAGTGTTTGGATGTGATGCATTTTCATATATTCCTTTAGAAAAGAGGAAGAAATTGGACAAAAAGTATCAAAAATGCATCTTTGTTGGCTATGATGCAAAACATAGGAGCTACAGGTTATACTCACCTTCTTCACGCATTGTATTTGTTTCAAAATATGTCAAATTCAATGAAGACCTTCTTGAGTTAGAAAAGGGTGGGCCTTGTGTCAAAGGACCAAGTGGTTGGATCATTCTAGGGGTCCTAAAGATCAGAATTCAGCTAGCCAAAGGATAACTAGAAGTATGACCCTTAACATGTCTCTTCTAGCTAAGATAGAGAATGATCATGAACCTAATTCTTACCAAGAAGCTTCACAACACTCTTGTTGGGTTGATGACATGAAGGTTGAGAAGGATTCTCTTCTAAAGAATAAAACTTGGGATCTAGTACCTTATCCTAATAAGAAAAATGTTATTGGGAACAAGTGGGTCTATAGAATCAAGTACAATTCTAATGGAGAGATAGAAAAGTATAAGGCTAGATTGGTTGCTAAGGGTTATGCTCAAAAACATGTAATTGACTATGATGAAACCTTTGCTGAGTTGCCAAAATACCCACCATTCGGCTTCTCATTGCTATTGTTGCTACTCAAGGTTGGCAAATTTTTTAGCTTGATGTGAAAAGTGCCTTTCTAAATGGTGATTTGGATGTGGATATCTACATGAGTCAACCACAAGGATTTGTTGTACAAGGTAAGGAAACACTTGTGTGTAAACTAAAAAAACCTTGTACGGTCTGAAGCAAGCACCTAGAGCATGGTATATTAAGATTTCAGGTTACTTCTTGTCTCTTGGTTTTAATAAATGTTATTCAGATATAGTTCTCTATGTGCTTAGGAAGGATAACTTGGTCATTTTAATTGCTCTATTTGTTGATGACCTTGTTGTGACTAGAAATGAGAATGAGGCCATTTTTTATTTCATCTCCAAATTAAAGTCAGAGTATGAAATGACTGACCTTGGTCTTCTACACTACTATCTTGGCATGCAAGTTTATCAGCATGAGGATTGTATATTTTTGAGTCAATCCAACTATATTGGATATCTTCTTAAGAGGTTTGATTTGGAGGATGGCAATCCTACTTCCATTCCTATTTCTACAGGGGTTAAGTTGGAAGTAAGTATAGAATATCAGTTGGCTAATGCTATATTATATAGGCAACTCATTGATAGTCTTATTTATGTTACCATCACAAGGCCAGATATTGCTTTTGCAGTTGGTATGATGGCTAGGTTCATGCAGAAACCTTATATTGAGCACTTACAAGCTACCAAGAATATTTTTAAGTACCTTTCAGGTACTAGAGATTTGGCACTCAAGTATTCTAGGCTTTCTTCCTTTGCTCTTTTAGGCTATGTTGCTTCTAATTTTGGAAGGGATAGAATAGACATAAAGTCTACCACAACATATGTTTTTAGTATTGGGTTTGCAGCTATCTCTTGGTCTTCTAAGAAGCAAGATACAATTGCTCTTTCTACAATGTAAGTGGAGTATAAGGCTATGATAGCAGTTGCACAGGAAGCAGTTTGGCTTCGTACCCTCATGAAGGAAATTGGCTTTGAGCAATTTGGTCCTTCATGTTTACTCTCCGAGAATCAATCAGCTATTGCCTTGGCTAAAAATCTTGTAATGCATAAAATGACAAAGCATGTTGAAATCCAAGCCCACTTTATCAGAGAGAAGGTATTGGATGGGACTATTCAATTGGATTATTGCCCATCATCTTCTAATTATGTTGATTTGTTCACCAAACCTCTTCCCAAGGAGCAATTTTGTAAGCTGAGGGACTCACTTGGTTTGGTGAATTTATCCTCAATGGGTAATGAAGTGTAGTTACACTTGTGTGATGACAAATTCATCCTTATGATGTGTTTTGTGCTATATATATATGAGTTGATATTTGGTGGTATAATTGTTTTTTGCATCTCTTTTGAACATGGTACTTTCTTGTTTGCCTTGTGCAACTTGTGTTCATGTTACTTTGTAGATGGCATTGTGTAATTATGGTATATGATGCAATTGCTTTATGTGACTCTTTTACATGGTACTTTCTTGTTACCTTGTGCAACTTTGTACATGTTTTTATGTAGTTGTCATTATGTAATTGGTTTATCATGGTATTTTCTTGTTAGTATTTATGCTTCTTTTGTACATGATATTTTATGGTTGTATTTATGCAATTGGTGTGCACACTTTATTATTTTCATATACCTTATGCAACTTTTGTACATGGTACTTTAGAGTTTGCATTATCATGGTACTCCTTGTTTTCTTTATGCAACTTTGATCATGATATTTTTTGATCAACTATATAGCACGTGACTATAAGTATGGCTTGGCATCTTTTTGTGATGACTTATAGTTCACTACTTGTTAGATCAATTTTGTTATCATCTTTGGATATTCATATATGTTATGGTGAATATATTTATGATGATGTATCTAACTTATCTTATGTTGAGCTGCTTGTAGCTTGCAGGTACTTCCATTTGGGGTTTTGCAGGCTTATTGAAGACACCCTTGTGATGTTTTCTTCTTGTCATTTGCAACCACTTGTGGTTGATGGATGGATTTGTAAGCTGCTTGTATCTGAAGCTACTCCGTTGGGGACTTGCAGTCTCATTTTGGCCCATTTTGTATTGGTGCCTTATTGTAGACCATTCTTGGTCATAGAAGCTCATTATAACTATATTACTCATTTTATTCTCATCCCCATTTGTATATTTAGGGGGAGAATGTTTCTTTGTTTCATAATTCCTTTCCCCAATATTGCATTAAGGGGGAGTGTTGGAATATGTAATGCAACATTGTGTAAATTATTCTTAGACTAAAATATAAAGTCTAAAGAATAATATTTAAATTAGAAAATAATTCTATTTTATGTAAAAATATTTCCACCCAATTAATAAATAAAATAAGGGTGCTAGGAATATTTAATTTGTGGGAAAAAATTATTTTCCCTTTTCTATCAAATATTAGAAAGTAACTAATCACTTTCTAATAGATGCCACTTATCACACATATCAAACATTATATTGTGATAATATTAGAAAGTAACTAAGCACTTTCTAATATTTGATAGATGTCACTTGTCACACATCTCAAGATTATATTGTGATAAGATTAGATTGTGATAAGATTTAGGGTTGTAGTAGAAAAGCTTCTCTTTAAATAGGGGTGTTGTCTACTACATATTAACATATCTTGTCATATTGATTGATGTTGTAATATCATGTTGATGCATATTGTTGCATAACATTGAAGCATTCTTGTATTGTTGAATCAAATGAGTAATATAGTAAGCTTCATAGTGGATGTTTCCCTTATTCATTTGAAGTAGGGTTTTACCACTTAATATTGGTGTTGTGGGTTTTTCTCTTTTGTGTGTGATTGATCTTGTGGAGCATTCTTCGATCTTGGGGACACTTTGCTTGTCTCACAAAAAGCTCTCTAAAAATTTTCTCCATCCTCTTTTTTGGTGCTCTTAGGTTTACACCTTATAATACTTTTGAAGCCCTAGGTCAATGTCCAACCCTAGGACTAAGTTCTGCATGCGCACTAGATGTTATCATGAGAAGTTTTCTCTTTTCTATGTTTGAAGGCTAGTTAAATTGATGTCTAAACCTGGACTTAAGTCTTCCATGTAGACTGGCTGTGAGGAGAAATGCAAATTTATCCCTACTTAGCTTTATTGCATGTAAAATACCACTTTCACCCAATATTAGGCTATTTTAATGATAAATTTCTATTTAGGGATTAGCCACTATCATCTGCAGTGGCTAGGTCTAGCCGCTTTGAGCTTTAGCAACCAAAATCTAGCCACTTTGGTTCATAGCGTCCAGGCTTGGATGGGCTAAAACTACCTCAAAATGAGTGGTGAAAACCACTTTTGGCACTTAGAAGGACCCAAGGTTTAGTCACATGGTCTATGAATACCCATATGAGTAGTTCTCCTAAACATGACATGTTTTAGGTGTCTACAGATGTACCTTTTTGGGGTGTGCTATGTGGAAAAGACACAGCACGAAGCAAAAACATAGACTACTATGTTTGTAGGATGTACGATGATCATTGGTCTGATCAACACTAGATGGTCTAGCCATGCAAGATGTCATGCATCCCTAAATCATTGCTTCAACCTGATTGAAGGCTTAGTTCTGCAAGAAGTTCACACATGTTTACTTGCACTCATTCCTCAAATGCAATCAGGTAGTTTATGTCACTATAATAGAACCGATCAGAGAAGAGCTACAAATTGGCATGTTGTATTTGCTTATGAACCTAGAAAATTAGGGGAAGTTATGTGATACTTGCTTGCAATGATTCATAGGATGAATGTGATCTTGATATGATTGAGTGATCTTTGGTTGAATTTTATTATGATTGTTTTGAATATTTGAACTACCCCCTGATGCAAGAAGGGCAATGAATGCAGTGATAAGCCATTTGACCAATATGACTAGTTTGGCTCCTTTCTAGTGTTTTTCTTTTTTAATGGGTAATCCCCCATCCAAGTTTGGCTTCACTATTTATGATGATCATTCATCCCTATCCTAGGGATAGGTCTAGCCATAAATAGCCTTCTTAGAGAGTTAGGATGAGCAATTATATTTAGGCTTGTGTTGAATCACTTGGCTCAGTGTTTGTAATGTCAAAAAAAGGAATTAAGATGATTCCATCGCACCCGTGGAGCAGTCTGACCATATTAGTCTTCTTTAGGATTGAGGAGTACATCACCATTCCAAAATGATTAATTTACCCCAAGTACCCCTATGGTAACTCACTCATCTCATCGAATTGCATGGAGTGCAAATAACTGCAACCATTGAGTTGATACAGTAATTAACTAGATACGAGGCTTACTTGAGATTTTATTTTTATGTGATTTTTTGTTATTTTGATCATTATGATGTTTGTGAATCATCAAAATGTGTTTGTTTAATTTTTTTGCTATTCCTAGTGGAAGGAATTCTCCTATTTTTGCCTATACTACTGGCCACTATCAAATCTAGTGATCCCCAAATGCATGTTTACGATCGCTCTCGACCTAAGAAACCAAGAATTACGGGCCACTGACAATAGTAGTGGTTGAGGCATAACTTGGGAAATATAAAAGCAACCTAGGGTTTTGAATTTTCACTTTCTTTAGCTGTCAATTTACTTTTCTAAGATTTGGAGTGAAAGTGGCATCTGTGACTTAGAGAGCTTATCGATGAGGACCATGGCTATGCGAGGCAGGGCATCTATGAGTGGAGGAACCAGAGCTTCTAGGGTACTTTTTGAAACCCTAACCTTTCTCACTTTTTAGTAAAATGAACCACACTAAGTAATCGATGAACGAACCTTATTAAACTTGTCAACAATGAACCAAACTCGTAGATAGGCTTAGTTTAGGATTTATTTTGGTGGGCTTGCCACCTTTTTGCTTTTTTTGCAATTTTTTTAGATGTTTTTGGCCTAGGGCATATGGGTTTGTCGCATCACCCATAGGCTCCTACAGCATAGAGTGACCATTTCGGCCCATGGCTTGGCCGTTGTCGACGACGACGGCCAGTTCAAAACTGAATGGTCAAAATTTTGACTATTGGGATTTGGCTGTTGCCAGCCTTAGCGGCCAATTTTTGGTCGCTATAGACAAAAGCGACCAGGAACCTTAGGCTTTTTTTTTTTTTTGAGGTGATTAATTGATATTTTTTAATTTTTGAATTGATTTTCCAAAATTTACTGCATGGTTATTTGCGTTTACTCCTGTTTCACTTAGACTTTGGATAGTCTACCATTATTTGCACCATTTTGCATTCTTTATTGCATTTTGTGCCTTATATGCACTATAGTTATACCTTGATTTTTATCCTTAGATTCTTTTTGCTTGGGCCTAAGACCCAAAGATCTTGCTTGACCTCCTACTGTGTATGGTTGATATGGACTGGGTATGGCTCAATACCCATGGATTATAGTATGTGACTAGGCTACCCCATATTATGTCATATCAGGCTTACCTCACAGCCTTGGCTCATTGATGGGATCCCAGGACTAATACCTTCCACCTTCCTATCGGTGAGATGACTATCACACCGAAGGATGTATACAAGATTTTATAAATTTCTTTTGATGGATTGGCCATCATTTCTTCAATTACTAAGGACCACGAGGTAGTCTTTGCTTAGGTGTTCGGGGGTAGGTAGTGGCTACCCTCAAGGATACCAAATCTGGTTGTGTGTCCATTCTATGATGGTATAAGGAGAGGGTCATTTCTAAGAGGCATACGATGTTTCTAATGATCATCAGCAACATGCTTCTCCTATACTGCTCAGGTTTGAGGTTCCCTTGGAAACTCCTTATGAGGGTTTAATATTTGGTGGATAGTGAGGACCCTATCATCTATGCATGGGGGAGCACTTTGCTAGCATAGTTCTATGATGAGTTTTATTGCATCCACTGATGGTGTCATGTGAGCATTGCTTGCAACTTGCTTTTGTAGATATGGGAATGGGAGCATATCCGTGGAGATCATCCCAAATGGCTTCCCATAAAGATCATAGAGATTAATGATCTAATGCAATGCTATACCACCAAATGGGGTTGAGAGCATGAGAAGTGCAAGATTTGCCCTCATGCGGGGGAACTCTCCCATTACATTACTTCTTTCACTGGGCTTTAGGCCCAAGATATCATATGGATCCATATCATGACTGCCCAGCCTGGGATAATCTAACCAAATTTATAGCTAGGACATGGCATGAGCAATGGATCATTGGCCGTAAGGGCATGATCATAGAGTACTTCTTCTACTCTTGTGTCCTTCATCAGTATGGATTGTTGTAGGATGTGCCTTTTTTCCCAGTCCTGTATAAGCACATCATAGTAGAGAAAGACCTTCATCCACCCCATATCATAGAGTTTACCTATAAGGAGGACGCCCTAGTAGTTGATGCAAGTATTTATAGGGGAGTCATAGATTCTTTTACACAGTGGTGGGGGATCGGTTGTGGCATGGTGATGGCAGCCTAGGCTACAATAATAATGGCAGTGATGGAGGCACAGATCCAGTAAGGTAGAGAGTCTAATCTAGGACTGAGGGATGGGGCCATCCAATAGAGCAGGTGGTAGTAGAGGAGTAGGAGGCTCCTAAGGAGGAGGAGGAGGATTTGGATCCCGAGGAGAGATATTCTCCACTTAGGGCACAACTACATGAGGTAGAGACTAAGCTTTAGTTGACCAAGATCCAGGTACAATGATGAGATACTACTATATCACAACGAGATGCTACTATAACATAACTCATGATACAGATATAGGAATTTTAGTCTACTATCAGGAGTGGTGCTAGCAGGATGAAGGTTTTGGATGTTACTTCTATAGAGTTCAAGCTCCAGTTAGCCAAGATCTAGATACAAGAGTGGGATGTCACCATAGCATAGCTCATGGTATAGGTACAGGCTTTGCAGGCTGCTATCGAGAGTGCTGCTACTAGGATGTAGATTATTGTTGCTCCTTCTATATCATAGGGACCTATAGGGGTGGATCCAGGGGTAGAGACTAGGTGTTTGTAGGGCTTTTTGGATGAGTGTGATGCATAGATCTCTGATGATGTAGCCTACATTGTCACTCTTCTACGGCATATCAAGAGGTTGGAAGCCATTCCTAAGGAGAGGCTAGGTGCAAGTGGATCACAAGTTAGCAGGTGCTCTACCTCAAGGTAGTCTTTAGTTAGGCTGAGCTAGAGGACTTAGTTCCATGCAAAGATACTAGAGGTTTCACACCATTCTACCCGATATCCATTCATAGGGGATGGTGACCTAGGGGGCGCAGGCCCAGTTTGATTCATGATGTTATTTGGCTTTTATTTTTGAGGTCAGCTGACCTACATGACTATAGCCCATGAGCATTTTGTACATCCATGTACTTGATTCACACATTTATATATGAGATATTTTGGATTATGATTTGTTATGTGCATCATTTATTGCTTATGTTTATGTTTTCTTTATGTGATACGATTATGGTGTTATGGTGGGTTCATGTATGTTTTAGATGATCGGTGATATTTATGATGATGTGGATATTTGGATTGATGCTTATGTAGATGCTTATATGATCTGATTATCATGTCATGATGTGATGTATCATGAGTTGACTTAGTTATGAATTTATGATTATGTGCATATATGGATTATAATGTCTGCATATGTGGATATTGCCTATATGAATTGCTTACTTCTTTATGATGTAATGCATGTGGATGCAATGATTGTGATTTTAGATGTAAATGGATGAGTTATGAACTATGTATTTGTAGATGCAATGTTATTGTTAAATGCATTTTTAAATTTTGCTTCAATTGTATGTATTCGACTTGTGTTATGTCTTGGTAAATGCAATGTGTGTAATGCATTAACTACATGGTTTTTGGTCTTATGTACATGAACCTACATGCTTTAATCATAAGGAATGCATATGATATGAGTTTCAAAATCTAAGGGGTGACACCATAGAAAGTATACTGGTTATGAATGTAAATAATAACTCTTATCACAAGAATTAATTATTTTATCATCCATATGTGCAATGCAATGGCATGAAATGTATGTATTTTCTTGATAAGCTTATGTAATTTAAAAGATTCAAAATAGTTAGTGGCCATGTAAATATATTTTACAACATCTATCTGGTATCTAACCTACTCTATTAACACCTTTTAATTCACCAAACCTCATAAATAAAAATTGATGATGTGATTGATGATATGATTTGTTGCTATGTAGGAGGTTTTGAGGTTTTTCCTGAGACTCAAACACTCTAGTTACACTATCAGTAGTTGCGTACTGGCCATACAAGACTTTTTAAAATCAAGGTTTTCATCATGGATCTATATATTCATTATTTTTGTGTGTGCAAATGAATATATTTTAGATAGAACTCAAACATTTCCTTCGATGTCAGGCAGGATTCTTTCAGCCCATTTCTAAGATCAGGGATCCTCAATTGTTCATCTGATCCTGTGTTGGACTTATTTGGACTATACCACTAGGCAGTATTGGGTTACTTAAAGCTATCTCATCCACATGCAAATATTGGTCTACACAAATGCAAGATGCTATTGTCGCCATGCGTAAGGACACCACCATTTCCAAGCTAGTTGTACACCAAACTTGTAATTGGGATCACCTTCCAGTTTGTGCAATGCTAAGAATTCTAGGGATTCAAGCTCCATTCCCTTCTTTTCTTCATTTTATTTGGGATACTTGCTCATGCTTAGTGATGAAAATCACTATTTATTTTTTATTGATTTGTTTTGGCTTTTTATTTTTCTCTTGAGCAAGGGATCTATGTAGATATGGTAATCACTTGTTTTTTTTGCTTTTGAATTTTGCTTGACTCTGGTATTTTGCTTGTTTTGATGAAGACAATATATTTATGTAGTGATGATAATCACTTATTTGTTTTGCTTTTAACTTTTGCTTGACTCTAGGATTTTGCTTATTTTGATGAAGACAAGGGATTTATGTAGTGATGATAATCACTTGTTTGTTTTGATTTTGACTTTTGCTTGACTTTGGGATTTTGCTTGTTTTAATGAAAGCAAGGGATTTAAATGGGTAGGGCAAAACTTGTCCTTTTGCCAATTCTCAGCACCTTTGAACCGGTCGCACAAGGGGATGAGCAAGGAAGACCCTTTTTTCTTAAGGTAACCTAGACCACTTTTGTAGTTTTTATATTTCCCTTGTACCAACTAGGATTTTAGTATTTTTAATTAGTTATGGGATTCTAAAGTATGTCAGGCACTATCACCACTAAACCTCACCTTCTGCTAAGCAAGATGGCTTTCTACAAAAGTTGATAAAATCACTAGGTATGGTTTAATGACTAGAAAACCTTAGACTATTCCTTATAGCAACAAGAAGCGGTTGTGTTGAACAACACAATTACACACATGGATGAAGGGGTGAAAATGGATTTGAGTATGTGTGGTTGTGATACAAATTGTGGCATCATAGAGAGATTATGATTATAGCATATGCAAATGCAATGGATATGAATGTTTAATGCAATGCAACTATACAGATGCAGGTGTAAGATGCAAATGTTTTTATATTTTTTATATTTGCATTATTTTTGTATTTTTTTTATTATGTTGACCAAAGGGCTTATTGTGCCTTTGGGGCTTTTAGGGTTTGACCAAGTGGAAATAAAATACCCTTGGAGCATTTTTATTGAATTTTGACCAAGCGGCTTGGATACCCTTGGAGAATTTTTTGATTGATTTTGACCAAGCGACTTAGATACCCTTGGAGCATTTTGATTCAGAATTTTGACCAAGCGGCGTAAAGATACCCTTGGAGCATTTTTTATTGAATCTTGACCAAGTGGCATAAATATACCCTTGGAGCATTTTTTGATTAATTTTGACCAAGTAGCTTAGATACCCTTGGAGCATTTTGATTTAGAATCTTGACCAAGTGGCATAAAGATACCCTTGGAGCATTTTTGAATTAGAATCTTGACCAAGCGGTATAAAGATACCCTTGGAGCATTTTTTGATTGAATATTGACCAAGCAACATAAATATACCCTTGAAGCATTTTTTTGAATTACAATCTTGACCAAGCGGCATAAAGAAACCCTTGGAGCATTTTTTTTATTTTGACCAAGCGGCTTAGATAACCTTGGAGCTTTTGATTGAATTTTGACCAAGCGGCATAAAGATACCCTTGGAGCATTTTTGTTTTTGATTTTTTTATGTTTTTATGATTTTTTTGTAATTTTTGATGCTTTATATTGTTTTTGTACTTTATGACATATTTGACTATTTTTGTATTTTATGTATGAAATGCCTTCAAGTGAATTATATTGAGAGGCGTGGGCTCTTCAACACCACCCAATGATATGAGACGATATGCTCCAAGCCCAACCCTTTTTGATATTATGTATGGGCCTATCCAATTTACCATAAATTTGTCTCGCAGGTGCGATGGCAACACAAGATCCCCAAATTTTAATTCTCTTAAGTGGACTTTACTATTGTAATCTCACGCAAGGCGACCCTGATAAATATAGAGATGCTCCAAGGCATTGACTCAATGTTCATCAAGAAGTGTTAATTGATCAAGGCGGCCTTGTCGTGTGGTGTCATCATCTATGAAGTCCTTTAATGCTATGCACAGGGTTGGAATTTCCAACTCTAGGGGCATGATGGCCTCAACACCATACACAAGTGAAAATGATGTTGCCCTAGTGGGTGTCCGTACACTAGTCTTGTATACCCATAATGCAAGAGGTAATTGCAAATGCCAATCTTTATGATTATCTTTGACCGTCTTCCTCAAGATGGAAACTATTATTTTTTTGTAGGCTTCTTCTTGCCCATTTGCTTGCAGATAATAGGGTGTTGAAAAACTATGCTGAATATGGTATTTGTTCATAAAAGCACACACATTTTTATTCTTGAAATATGGCCCATTATCCGATATTACTTTCGAAGAGACCCCAAAATGACTTATGATATTATGGAGTATAAAATTTGTAATCCTTGGTCCAGTTATCGATGTCAAGGGGATCACTTCGATCTATTTGGTAAAATACTCAATGGCTGTAATGATGAATGTGTGTCGGCATAAGGATAGGGGTGGGATAATCCCAATCAATTCTAGTCCCCACTATGATAAGGGCCATGTTGCCTGGATGGGTTGCAAGGCTTGGGATAGCAAGTGTGTGAGGTGTGCATGATGCTGGTATTTAATGCATTTCATGATATACTCGTAACAGTATTTTTCCATAGTGGACCAATAGTAACTTATTCTCAAGATGTGCTTAACGATGGCCATGCCACTGAAGTGACCACCACACGTGTCATTATGAGCCTACAAATTTTTTTATGGTGCTTCCTATAGCTCAAGGCAACGGAGGAGAATTCCTTCATAACCTTGTCTATAAGGATCTCTCCCAATAAGATGTACCTTGTTGACTTCTATATAAATGTTCATCTTTCGACATGTTATAGTCCTTACGGTACCATTCCAAGATTTAGGAAGTCTCGTAACTGGGAAATCCAATCTTGATAAGCCATAGCTTCTATATAAAATATAGCATGTTCCTCCTGCATTTCAGAGCTTGTGAATACAAATTGAGAGATAACCTTATGTTGAATTGTTGTGCCACACTCCTCAAGACCTTGAGATATCAATGACCCCCAAGGTACCATTCACAAGAAATCTCTAGCTCTGAAGGACCAATCCATATTTGGTTCGACATTGGCCATGTTGACTGATTCTCAATTATCAAAAGCCTCACACTGTATCATAGAGTGTAAGAGCACTTTAACGTGAATGGTTGTGAAATCTGTAGATGGATTATGAGGGATTAAATATCCCAAGGATGCCATGGTGTTCGCAAATATATTTGATATACGAGGTATTGCCTTGATGTCATACCATTCCATCCAGGCTAGGTAGGTGTCAACAAGTTCCTTGTATGATTTCAAGATTGGGCATCGGTATTGGAACAAACCCTTGACTTGATTAACTATGAGAAAGGAGTCACCAAAGATATTCAATATTTTAATGCCCATTGTGGTGGTTGTTTGAAGTCCTAATATTAAGACCTCATACTCGGTGTTATTATTGGTGCAAGGGAAGTCTATTTTGAATAATAAGGTCAATGGAGCACCCTATGGTGTGATAAAAAAAATCCCTGCTCTGTCCCCTTGCTCGCACTTTGAACCATAGAAGAATAATGCCATATCTCTTTCTTTCTCAAGTTATTCAAGTTTTTATGGATATTATAATGCAAATACTACATCATCGAGTAATTCTATGGTGAGAGGCTTGCTATCCTAAAGAGGTATCTCTGTTAACTGATCTGCTATGACTTGTCCCTTTATGGACTTTTGGCTTATAAACTCCAGATCAAATTTTATCAATAGGATGATCCATTTTGTAGTAAATGTATTGTGATAGGTCTTGTTCATCATGTAATGCAAGGATTTTGTTTGGATATGATGTAGGTCGTATGGCTCAACATGTAGTGTCACACCTTTTTGGTCGCAAAGACCACTACCAAACACAACTTTTCTACATACGCATATCCTAGCTCGTAACTCACTAAGGTGCGAATGATGTAATATATGGCTTGTTCTTTGTCTTGTGCATTCTTTTGGTC
Organism: Wollemia nobilis; assembly: GCA_028583015.1. Classification (NCBI taxonomy): domain Eukaryota; kingdom Viridiplantae; phylum Streptophyta; class Pinopsida; order Araucariales; family Araucariaceae; genus Wollemia; species Wollemia nobilis. The sequence goes on from JAQPPZ010002979.1 coordinate 4,285,046, forward strand.
CAACATGGTGCCCAAAGAAAAATTAATAGCCGATATGTATAGTAAAATTGGTACGTCTAGACTTGGTGGTGCTAATACTGGCGATGTTGCCAGGTAAGTTTTAATCTCTACAAAGGCTTTTCTGCATTCTTCATCCCAATGAAAAGGGACTTATTTGCATAGCAATCGATTCATGGGTCAATATTTATCTGATAATTGTGCAATGAATCATTTTATGGATGCCACATTTCCTTATAGGTTTCTTAACTCCCTAATGTTGGTAGGTATGGTCATTTCCAATATAGCCTTTACCTTTGTAGGATCGACTTCAATGCCTCACTTAGAAATTATGAACCCCAAGATCTTACCAAAAGTTACACTAAACACGCACTTCTAAGGATTTAATCTGACATTGTGCTCAATGAGGTGATCGAAGACTTTCTTAAGTATTTCAACGTGCTCCTGCCATAATACAGACTTGGCTAGCAAGTCATCCATGTAGTCCTCTAAGATTTTATGCATATAATAATGAAATATGTATGTCATGGCCCACTTATTTATGGCACCAATATTTTTAAGGCCAAATGGTATCACCTTGTAATAGAATGTTCCCCATGGAGTGATAAAATCAATTTTATGTTGGTCTTCAGGTTTAATTTTGATTTGATTGTAACCAAAAAAATCATCCATTAGGGAAAGAATCTCATGACCTACAGTGGCATCTACAAAAGCATCTATGTTAGGCAATGGGAATGAATCCTTTGGAGTTACCCCATTCAAGTCTCTTAAGTTTGTACAAATGTGGATTCTTCCATTCGGCTTTCCCACAGGCACCATATTCGATACCTATTCAGGATAGTCGATGGGAATAATAAAGATCACATCAAATAGTTTTTGCAACTCATTATTCACCATCAAATTGATGATTGGATGCATTTTCTTCAGATTTTGCTTGATCGACTTCTTCATGGTATCCAATGAAAGGTTATGTATAACTAACTTTGGATCAAGCCCTAGCATGTCTTTGTAGGTCCAAGAAAAAATATTAGGCCTCTCCTTAAGTAGAGGGATTATAATGGCTTGTTCCCTTAGAGATATAATTTCTCCAAACTTGACTTTCTTTGGTTGAGTAGGATCATCACCGATGTCCACCTTGAAAGTCGCTTCTATAGCCATATGCAACCCATATTCTAGATGGTGAGGTGTGGGTATAAAATGAATGCCATCGATGGGATTTACAAGTCCTACTAACTTAGGATCCAAACCAGCATAGAATACATCATACACATAGCCTGGTGCAAAATGAAATTGTTGTAACATCTCTTTGTTAGGGAAAAGATCCCCAGGCTCTACAGGTGAATCAGTGTGATCCCAATCAATAGCATCTATATCAATATATAATGGTTTAGTAGGATTTTTTGGGTTTTGAAGTGGAGTGGTCAAATAAATGGAGATTGTATTGATGGATGGAATGAAATCTCCAAGACCACATGGGTGAAATATTGTCTCAGAGGTTTTCCCTCCATACTCACATTAAGACTCTGGAGGAAAAGGAATTTCTAGATATGGCCTATGAGTAGGCTAGATAACAATATCATTGGGTTCCAAGAGCTCTCTAAACATAGGTAGAGTGGAATTGATTTCATGATAAATGGTATCTAAGTCGATAGGTCTTCCCAAAAACCATAATCCAAGGTCTATGGCACAAAGTTCTACTTCTCTTTCTACCAACATGTTGACTTATCGCAAGTGGTGAGGCCCAAGATAATCCGTCTTAGTATCATCTTCATAGTCATCATCACTTATCCAAAAACAATTGGCATTGGTATGTGGCCCTAATACAAGAGGCACATGTCTTGGCCCCAAGTAGGCCATCTCTAACTCATCCTCATATTCTTCATCACTTATGAAGATACTATTTGCATTAGTTTCTTGCCCCAAGCTATGGGACCACTACCTTGGCCCTAGGTAGGCTCTTTTTGTTGAGTCCTTTGACTCATAGCCACTTTCATCTAATATGTATCCACTCTCATTGTGGTTGGACCAGGCAAGGCTTTGTAAATAGTGAGGCCCATGATAGGCTAAGCTTACTTGTACTTCATCATCGCTTGCCCCATTACCATTTTCTTCTTGCCCTTAATCCTATAAGATAAAACCTATAGGGGTGGCATTGATTGAGGAGTTTGGATGATAAATCTCTAGTGGTGGTATGTTTACCATGGCCACTTGTCTGTTGATCAGGTTTCTTGTACTTGGTGGGTGATAAGGAATAAAATCAATGTCTTCTCCTAACCCCAAGCTTAATCTATCTAAGGATGCTTCTAGAGAGTCATATTGACCTCTAATGTGGTAGCCTAACCCAAAATTGTTAGTAGGAAGTTGGTATTGCAGATTGCATGGCCGCCTACACCCCTGCTCATATATACCAAGATCGTAGCCATGCCAATGGTAATTTTCAAAGTAGATTAGAGCAAACTCAGGATTAGAGAGATAACAAACATTAATAGTGAATAGTTCATCATTGTTCTCTTCTATATTCTAGGACTTATGGGTGTAGTCTAGGCCTGCGTAGATAAATTTGGTCTGGTTGGGATGGATTCCAAGCGGAACCACTGTTCCCACTGGTGGTATTAGTTTTTTTGTCATCCCATTTCTTGTGCAGACTCAATGATGGGCATGAATTTTATGTTCTACACAAGGTACTCTCCTATCCCTATACTTACCAAGTGTATTGTCGCATGTGATGTGGATGACCCTACAGACGACACTGACGAAGCAGATTCTAGTATTTCCTCAGATTGATCTTGGAGATATTCTTCTTCCATGGGACTTGGAATTTATATAATGGCTATAGTTAGCAATTATTTGGGCTTTTCTTCCTTGATTAAGGGTACATTTAGCTTTTGATTATATTTAGGTTTAGACATTGATGGTATTTTATAAGCATCATTTGTTTTGGGTGCAAGAGGAGATGTTGATGTGGATGGGTCTTTTTGTACCCCTTTGTCTCTATCATCTAGTTGCATAGTTGGAGATGAAGGTCCTACATACAAGTGGGTGGAAGGAATCATAAAATCTCCTGGAAGATCCACCTGATGGACATATTTGACTGTCTCTTCATTAGCCAGGACTATGTAGACTTTGTCATCATGCACATACTTGATACATTGGTGTAAAATCAAAGGTACACACTTCATATATCTTATCTAGGGATGTCCTAGGAGGATGTTGTATTGCATGGCCCATTCCAAGACATGACACATCACAAGGATGGTCTTATGCCCCACATTAATGGGTAGGACTATCATTACCATAGTAGAGCATAAAGCATCATTGAAATATCTTAATGTGTAGGCTCCTGGAATGATATTGGATTTGGGGATCTTAAGGTGCCCTATTGTTGTTGTTGTGATGATGTTGATTGATGAACCTGTATAAGACCCACTTAAAAGGTAAATTATTAACTGATGCAACAATGTGCAGTGGAGGGTCTGGTAAGGTAGTAGGTACTGTCTTAATCTCATGATCATAAAATTGAATTATAGGTTCTTGGCATTATTGTACTTGTCGCACAAAATGAGTGAATACATTTGCATCTTGTGGTTGGAGCTCAATTGATCTCAAAATCTCCATAAAAGTCTCCCTGTGCTTTGGGGATTGTTGTATGAGCTCATAGATAGATAGCCTTGTCGGATTCATTTGTTATTTTTGTTCTAGTCTACTCTGAAGAGTTATCAAAGGTCAGGTTGGCAGACCTGAAAGGATGTTTTACCCTTGCCTCTACCTAGGTGCATCTAGGACATTAATGGGATCTTTAGGAGGCTGTGGTTGATCATATCGCCTACTTCTGGTTACTATGTTGACAATTTCAACCATCCTAATGCATCCATGGGTAGGTGTATCAATTCGGACCTGATTGACTTGTGCACCTTGCCCTCTAGGGACCTCATGGTTTTGTAGTAGATTTTTGTATATGTCCATATCTCTATTATTGGGAGCCAATGGGTTGTCAACTTTAAGTTCTCTCACTTCAATAATATATTGCATTGGTTCTTGAAACTAATGCATACTTCAATGTCATGCCCCGGTATTCTATGATAAGGATAAAAATTATCTTCCCTATATCCTTTTGACTTAGGATAGTTGGGCTCTAAGAGAGGTATATTAGGAAATTTGATCTTCCCAGCCTCTCTCAACTGGTTGAAAATTGACTGCATTGACTCTGATAGAGGTGTAAAATAGCGAGGTGGCTTGCATTCTCTGTTTCATCCCTGATTGTTCTTTTGATTGTAATTGGCTGGTGGGGGTTGTGCTTGATAATTTTAGGGTTTTTGTGCAGCCCCATATTTAGGTGCAGCCAATACTACTTGATTAACTGGAGCAAGGTTTGCCTACTTCTGCTTGCATTTATCATTCTTGCCATTTTTGTTGCACTCCTTGGTTTTGATTTTGATGGTTCCCTCATCTACTTTTATGTCCTAAATGAGTTTGACCTATGCCAAGGCTTCCTAAAACAAAGGATATTGTTGAATTTGTAACAAGAGGGACATGTGTTTAGAACCACTCTTGGTGAACATGCAGATGATTTCTTCTATGGGGATGGAGAATGATAACTTCACCATGACTTTTCTCCATCTATCCCCATAATCCATTACTGGCTCATCATAATAATTTTTTAAGTTTGCCAGGTCTCAAAGATTCACCTTCTTAGCACCAAAGGAGAAATATTTTAGGAAAGCATTTACTATTTCAAAAGTGGATATGTTGTGCTTGGGAAGCTAGTTGAACCCTTGGGTGAAATCCCCCAAAAATGTCATAATAAAAGTTCTAAGCATGAGAGCATCGTTGTATTCAATATGAAAACATGCATTAATGAAATTGGTAACATGCTCTTGTGCATCCTCTTCACCTTTGAATTTTTCTAACCTAGGAATATCAAAGTACTTAGGATATGCATGGCTAGGAACTGATGGGCACAATGGCTGGTTGTGTATTTTACTCAATGTTGGTTGGTTCCCAACCATATCTTGCTTCTCAAAGGACTTCATATTTTTAGCAAGTTCCTAGAATGCCTTTGAGGTGATGAGTTCCTCTTCTTGTAGTCCTTATCATGGTGGTAATGGAGGTAACCATTTATCCTCTCCTCTTCCCTCCTATGAGGGGATTCAAGATGTGTCTGATCCTAATTTATCATGTTTATCCTTTCCCCACCAATTTGGTTTTGTTCATGATTTGAGTTGTGATTTCATTATGGGCTATATTATTGCCTAGTGTGCCCTTCTTTTGGCGATTCAATGTGTTTATCTCCTCGATGGTCATCACCATATTCTTGTAAATTGATATGAGCTAGCTACTCAGCTTGTTCTCGTAAGCATTGCTCATGTCAATGCAAGAGCCTTTCTTTTTTATCATGGTCAAGAGCATCCACTAGCTCTCACTTTTTGCATAATTCATTTTCTAACTATCGCACACAGTTAGATTGCATTGTTAAAGAAGACTCATGTTCATATGATTTTGTTCTTGTGGTTCTGATCTGTAGATTCCTCAAAGAGGTTTTTACTATCTCTTTACTCTTGTTATCCAAGGTAACTTGGTCAGTGTGTTCGTAAGTGCCTCTATGATCATATTTTGTATGTGTACTATGGGGTCACTTTGAATCTTCCCCAAGTTGGGTGGTGTGTTTAGAAGTAACACTTTATGAACTTCTAGATGTAGAATTTTCTGTGGCTATGGTTCTAGAAGTTGGCCTTGAATAAAACTGATCCAACTCATCTAACTATTATGTTTTCCATGGGTGATCTTGTGGGGTGCCATTTACTCCAATAATATCATAATCTATTGGAACCCTTCCTCTATTGTGGAGGGTATCTTTCGTTTGGTGCCTATGACTAGATGTAACTCTAGTTTCTTACCCCTCAGTAGGTAGATCTATTCTAAGTGTTTCCTATGAATCTTGAGATGTTGTGACTCATGTGTGTCTTCTTGGTGACAAAGTCTTTATGGCCTCATTGTTCCTTCATGATGATGGAGGTGGGGAGACCCCGTCATCCCTATGCAAATAATGGGGTCTAGATCACCTCTTATGTCCATGTAGGGAGGAAGCCCTTGAAGCCTCCTCATAACTTTGAGAAGTTTCTATGTGTTTAGAGGAGGGCCTTGAGGCCTCCTCGTGTCTCCTTGATGATGATGGTCATGAAGCCTCTTTGTGAGTTAGTTCCATTATGTGATTCCCTAATTAGGGTTTCTTGATGAATACCCCCAAGGGTTGAGTTGTCACCCCTTAGGCTCATGGAACTACATCCCACGATATTATGAGTAGGTGTTTTAATGTTACTATGACTTTGCCTATGGGTGTGTGTTGTTTTAGATTCTACCTCGACATTGGACCAAGGATGCTTACTTCTAGTTTTAACCATTATGTTTGTGAATTTACCTTTTGTGTTGCAATTAAATATATCCAAACAATATCAAGCAAGTGCTTATCTTTACTACCAATTTATGTGTGCCCTAAACTATTTGTTGTTTTTTTATGTGTTGATGTTCTCATTTTCTTGCTCTTTCTTTGGATTTAGAATGAGGAGACTCATCCATAATTGGAATCAATAACACCCATGCCAAACATGATTTTATCAAAAGAAACTAGGGTACACCACTGAAGTTCCAGTGGGGGGTTCATCTAACTCTTCCAATCTAAACCAATGATTATTCCAATAGTGGGAGACAGTATGAGAATGAGTAACTTAGTACCACTATAAATAAGTGCCTTATTTTGTTCTAGGAAAATCTAGGGGGAAATTCAATGCAAGGAGATGAATGCCAATGTCACTAGACTGAATCGAGGGTTGGTGATGAAATCCAACTCCCTAATTTTTAAAACATGTATGCGTGTGTGGGTTTCATTTTAAATTTGCATAAAATAAAATGCATCATACAGTAGAAATACCTCTTTCCTATATTCCTAATACAAATGGCGTTTCAATTTTTAGAAAGATGCATAAACTAGTATGAGTTTTATGGATGTACTCTACTTTATGCATATATGGAATTTAGTAGGGCCTCAAAGCAAGCAAACCAACACGTTATTTCTAGCATGGTGGATTCTATGGCAGAATTTACAAGCATAAGCCATTGTTCCTAGCAATGCCTAGTGGAAATCTAAGAAAAACCCTAAAATATGCAAGATGCAAGTTCTTTCCTTTCCATTCCTTAGTTTCCAAATTAAAACGTGTCTTAATTTCATTTTTTTAGGAAAATAGAAGCAGATAGAGAATCATAAAATATTAGAAAAACTATACCAACCTCTAATCTAGCTTAGAGAACAGATATTTTGTCCTCTGCTGCACTCCAGCTCCAATCACTATTGACCAGAGCAGCTGATTTCTGGCCACTGTTAGCAAGAGCGGCTAAGATTGTAGGCCACTATAGACCAGAGTGGCTAAACCTATACACAAAAATCCAACTTAGTAAATTGGAAAAAAATATAAACTTGGTGGGGTCCCACTGTGATCGCCATTTGTAGTGAATTAAATATGTGAAAACAGATGCAACCGAAATACAAAGAAATGAATGAATAACTCTCTTTATTGCTTTTTCTCAATTTTGGTTACATATAGATCCCTCTGAGGGATTCCCTTCATTTGACATATATTTTATAAAATAGGGCAGTAGATGTATGGTAACCCCTTGCAAGGGGTGATCCACTCTCACAAGCTTCCCAATGATGCACACGGAACTGTATGAGGGCTTACAGATGCCTCCTTCTCTAGTTATGGTTCCTAGAGGGATCCTTTTGCTTTCATGTGTTGATAACCTATCCAATGAACCTGTAGTCCTACAAGAATAAAAATAATATAAAATGCTCAACTATCTGAGATTGCCTCCTTGGATGAGGTTGTTAGCAATTACCTTAATGATAAACAAAAATATTCTCAATGACAATAGAAACTAATTCTATGAATGCAAGTAAATGCAATAAATTAGATATATTCTAATGGCTTGAAAACATGTAATAAGCTAAATGAAATAAACTAATGCTAAGAACCCTAGACAAGGCCTACGGGCCACTGTCCGAGACAGCGGTCTCTAAGATGAAAACATGTCTCTATTACTCCAAAGCTATGGATCTAGGATGGTTGCTGAAGTTGAAATGGTTATCGTTTATGTTCGATGTGTTGAATATCCTATAGATGATGAACTCTCAATCGGCCAACACTTCATTGCTCCTAAGAGGTACTCCAATTTGCTCTTCGATTCTATGGGGCTTACAATAAAAGCTTTCTAAGTATCAAAATCTCTCTGAAAAGTCTCTCCATCCTCTTTTTTGGTGCTCTTAGATTTGCACCTTATAAAGCTTTTTAAGCCCTAGGTCAATGTCCAACCCTAGGACTGAGTTTTGCATATACACTAGATGTTAACATGAGAAGTTTTTTCTTTTCTATGTTTGAAGGCTAGTTAAACTGATGTCTAAACCTGGACATGAGTTTTCCATGAGGACTAGCTATGAGGAGGAATGCAAATTTATCCCCACTCGAATTTATTGCATGCAAACTACCACTTTAGCTCGATATTAGGCTAGTTTTATGGCAAATTACTATTTAGGGCTTAGTTTTTGTCATTTACAATGGCTAGGGCTAGCCACTTTGAGCTTCAACAGCCAAAATCCAGTCACTCTGGTTCATAGCGACCAGGATTGGATGGGCTAAAACTGCCTCAAAATGAGTGGTGAAAACCACTTTTTGTACTTGGAAGATCCCAAGGTTTAGTCACATGGTCTATGAATTCCCAAATGAGTAGTTATCCTAAACATGACATGTTTTATGTGTCTACACATGTTTCTTAAGTTTTCTAGATTAATATGCCACAACGGCTTCATCTTGTAACAGGACACCTCCTAGCCTTTCAATAGAGGCATTTGTACAAACTGTGAATGGTTTACTATGGTTCTATATTTTAAGTATAGGTGTAGTTGTAAACTTTTCCTTAAGGATTCTAAATGCTTCCTCATAATGTGTAGTCCATTTAAATATTTTTCCCTTCCTTTGCATATTGGTAATAGGAAAAGCAATATTTGAAAAACCTTTGACAAATCATTGATAATATCCAGCCATTCCCATGAAACTTCTCACTTTAGTAACATTAGTGGGAGCTGGTCAATCAACTATGGATTCTATATTTTTATGATCAATTGCTACTCCTTTAGTTGAAACTATATGCCCTAAATACTAAACTTGTGGAGTAAAAAACTCACATATAGACAATTTTCCATATAACTAGTTTTTCTTGAGAATTTTCAAAAGTATTCTCATATTTTCATCATGCTCTTCTTTATTTTGAGAGTAGATCATAATATCATCCAAAAATATCAATACAAACTGATCTAACTATTCTTTGAATATACTATTCATCAAGTTTATAAAAGTAGTTGGAGTATTTGATAATATGGAAGGCAGCATTGTGAACTCATAATGACCATATCAAGTTTTAAAAGCAATTTTATAGGTATATTCATCCCTAATTCTTAACCGATGATATCCTAACCTAGGATCGATCTTTGAGAATATTTTCACCCCCCTAAGTTGGTCAAACGGATCATCTATCCTTTGTAGAGAATACTTGTTTTTCACTGTCATTTTATTGAGCATTCTATAGTCAATAAAAAGTCTTAAAGATCAATCCTTCTTCACAAATAGAACTTGTACTCTCCATAGTGAGACACTAGGCTTAATGTACCCTTTTTCTAGCATATCCTATAGTTGGGTCTTGAGTTATTACAATTCAAAGGGTGTCATTCAATAAGAGGTTCTGACTACAAGCTTTCGATAAAATCTCTATAGAAAAATCAAATTCTCTTTTTGGAAGAAGTTTGGGCAAGTCTTCAGGAAAAACATCCCTAAACTCATTCAAAATAGGATACTATTGAAATAGAGCAGAGCTAGACTCAGTTTGTTCTTTCTTATTTATTTTAACTACATAAAGTCTACACCCTTTCCTTAACGCTCTTTTGACTTGCATTACAGTCATCAGGTGGGGTTCAAAATATGTTCTATTATAATGTACATGGATGTGCTAATTAGAATCATCTGTGAAGTCCAACCACCTCTCTTAAAAATTCAACAAGGCTTTATGGGCTTTTAGTCAATATATTCCTAGGACAATATCAAAAGCATGCAAGGGAGCCACATAAATATACCAATTAATATTTTCTTAGGGTATATCTATTTGAGGGTCAAATAAACATTGGTTGACCATATAGGTCTATCCTGAGCCATACTCAACTTGCCACACATTTGCCATAATCTTAGGTTTAACCGATTTGTCCCTCAAAATACTAGATGATATAAAACTATCAGTTGCACCACTATCTATCAAAATATTAACATCTTTCTTGCGTAGTTTTTCTTTAATGAGAAATGGAGTGGATTACCCTGAAAAGTTAAGCTTACATGTGGTAATATAGATCCTATATGGGGCCTCTTCTATTGGATTTCTCTTGTCGGCTCTCTGTGGGCATTGATTTGCATAATGATCTAGGGATCCACACATAAATCATACATTTGGTCCTTTATTCTTTTTCTTGTCCCCTTCTCTATTTTGGTTGTCATTCTTACCCTTATCCTATAAATTATTCCTTTTATCTTAAAAATTCCTTCTATATTCCTACCCCTTATTCCCCTAAAATTTTCCTCTATTTCTGTTATCCCCTCCGTAATGGCCACCTTCTCTATATTTCTTATACTGATATTTATCCCTAACTGGCTCTGGGAATTTTCTTTTCTTAAGGTCCTCCTCTTCAATTTTTTGGTAGTAAACCTTTGCATTTTTCGACTTATCTCCTCATATCAGGCAGCATCATAAGCAACTATAAAAAATTTAGGTGTTCCTCTCCCAACAGGGGTTCCAAGTTTGGGATGTATTCCCATTATAAATTTTTTATCCTTGTATTCCTCACGCTTGTCATATTCTAGAGCATATTTCAAAAATTGGACAAATTTTTGATAGTATTCAATTACAAACATGTTCTCTTGGCGCAAATTGATGAATTCGATGTATTTCTCAATATAGAATTGTGGTGTAAGGAATCGATCCTTAAATTCCCTCTCAAATTCATCCCAAGGAATATTTGCAACCTCCTTTGAGTGTTTTTCTTATAGGTGGTCCACCAATCTCTGTTCAGACCTATTAAATATGCCACTACCTAAGTTATTTTGGATTCCACACAAAGGGGTTGAATTGAGAAATACCCTTCAACTTCATTCAACCAATTAACAGCTACTTTGACATCATCCTTTCCATCAAATTTGAAAACATCCACCTTCTTAATTTCTTTCTACAATTCGACACCAACCTTCCTCCTCGAAGACCCTTCTGGAAACTCACTCTTTTTATTTACTTACTTTTTGTCATAACCTTCTATTATTAAGTAATGATCTCTTGTTGTTGATCCATTTGTCCTCTTTGTTGATTCATGTGCTCACTCATTTGAGCCCTTTGTATTTTGATTTAGTTGTTTTTGCATTAACTGAATCATTTTTCTCATATTCTCATCTTTCTGTGTTGCTCTTGCAGCTACTGGCTCCTTCTCTTTTCTTATAACACATCAAGGCATTTTGGTTGTTTGTACTCTCTCCAAATCCCTCATGAGTCATCTTAGTCCCTTCCTTGGGAATTTTTCAATATCCTCTTGCATATTAGCATTCACTCTTCTTGAGGTCCCTACCATACTTGGTTGACAAAAGAACTATGTCAATTCAATGTTTCATATTTATAACCAAGGGTTTCACAACCTAGGCTCTGATACCAATTGTAACAACCCAGGTCTCCTGGTTGTTAAAAACACAAATTCAATTTTTTTATATATTAGATAACAAAAAATGTAAGCACACCCAACTTTGTATTAGTACTTAGGCATAGATGTTCACACTTCGAGTTTTAATATCATTGTAGACAACATATCAAGTGCTCGAGATTGATCAACTTCTCATGAAAGGTTGTCATTTATGATACCCTCTCTCTCCTTTCTTGATTTTATGGATCTTGGCATGGGTTTGTCCTTCTAGGTCCCATATCACCTAGAAGGGTGGATGCTCTATCTCCCCATATCATAGCATGGAGGACTTGGATCTACGATCCTACTCTTGTCCTAATGGTCCACTGACCTAAATAGGTTTATGCCTTGAGTTAGCATAGCTATGTCAGTGCCTAATTATTGATATTAACCTAAGGTATTATCCAGGTTCATCAATTCTCTAGTTTTTTGGACCAGGTATCCCAAACCAACTCCTAGTTTATGGTAATGTTGCCCATACCATCTACTGCTGGACCTTCCAACCCCAAGGATCAACTCTCTAGTCTTGAGTTCCATTGGCAATTTTGTAACTGAAGTATGGATCATGAGCATTGTAGCACCCTAAAATTGGCGCAGTTAAACCTTAGTAAAAAGATAAAAATTTGAATTTTAACCCCAAACCGCCCGTTAACCGCCCGTTACCCGCTTTCCTCATTTTTTGCACCATTTTTAGGATTTGTTTTGACCGTTGGACGATATCGTCGACGATCAGACGAAATCGTCCCAGATCTGACGAATTCGTCTGGAACAGAACGTCCAGACGATTTCGTCCCAAAACCAAATTTTCATAATTAGCTTCTGTTTCAACAGCTTCTCTAACTTGGGCAGAAAGCGTGTCTACGCAGTTAGAGTCTCCCCCATTGGAGATCTCCCAAATTGGGATGATTTCCAACCTCCTAACCTCTCCCTAATCCTATATAAACTGGGATTTTCTCAGTTTATCCCCCTGAACCCCCTAGCTGATGGATTTCCCTATAGATTTAGTTCCTTATACATTAGAGCATCCTCGCACCATCGTTTGCATTCTGTATTTCATGTTTTCTTGCAAGAATTTTACTATTTTTCAGTCAGAGCAAGCTCGGATCGTCGCAGGCGATTCCAGACGATTTCGGACGATCCTGTCGAGGAGCGCAGATGATCTCGTACGATTGGAGGTGATCCTGACTGTAGTCCATATTGGGGGCAATCAGAGCCCAGAGTTTGCATTTCCTTATTGTTTTTCTGCATTTCTTTGTGCATTATCTTAGTTTATTATATTTATGCATCCTGGAGTTCACCTCATTTAGCATAGATATATGATAAAGTCAAAATAAATTGTCAAATTGATGCATTTCTTTTAATTGCTATCTAGATCTATCATTTAGGCAAATTCATTGTTATTTCTATCATTTCCCCTTGCTTTTGTAGTTGCATTTTTGGTATTTTGTATCTATTTTTGTGATTGCAGGTTTCTAACGAATTCTTCTGACGAATTCGTCAGATCATCGATGATCCTGTCTGATCTCAGATGACCGACTATGATCTGAGATGATTCTATGCAATTTCAGATGATTACGTATGATTCGAGATGATTTGGACTTCTACAAACCTCAGAATCTTCATTCAGACATCCGAAATCAGGTATATTCTATCCTATTTAGCACATTCTCTGTGTTCAACATTTATTCATGTTTTTTGTATCCATAAAAATCAGCATCGGCATATAGATTAGCTTAGATTCATCTTGGCCAAACCTAGGAATTGAATGATTGAATATAAAATGAACACATCAAACCTATTATCAACCTAGGCATGGAAACTGCCACTCAAAAGTTTCCTGGTGAACCCACCATCCATCAAAAATTCACCCTTATACCCCTCCCCCGAGAGGCGGGACCTTCAAAGGGCCTCTCAGTCCGAGGTATTGTCCCATCCTTCTCGCATCCCCCTTCCGGGCGCGGATCCTATAGCCTGAAGGTAAGGATGCAAAAAATTTGGAGCGATACATTTTGGTGAACCCGACGTGAAAACTAAAACCTTTTGAAAACAATCCAAAAAATAATAATAAAAACATAAATGCATTTAGAATCAAAGATTGCATATCATATTTAGATGGTAGATTATAATAAAAGATGAGTTGTCACCATTAATGTTGAGAATCAATTAGCAGCTATAGAGATTACTTCTGTACTTAGAGTACCTCAAACAAATAGGGTTCAACCTTTATGGGACGAACTTAATAGGAGATTGAATATCATTGAGTCTAGATCAACCGAACTTAGGCAAATCAAGAGGTTTGTCCTAGATAGAATCCTGGATCCCGATCAAGTGACCTTGTATCATGAGCTTCAGAGAGCTTGCCATAGGTGGTTAGCAGATAAAAGAGCCCTTGTGTCTTCTGAATTGTACACCTTTGAGGAATACCTCGATAATGCAGTTGTAGTACATAAATTTCTATCTCGTATAGAGGATCAAGAGGTCGTTCTTACGGATAGAAAGAGATGGAATAGAGTTCCTAGAGCTGTGTTATATCGAGAGTATTGCCATGAGCTCTATTTTTACAAGACAGAGTCAGAAGTAGATAACATCACCATAGCACACTTTGTTAAGTTCCTGAAAAACCATTTCCAATTTGAAGAGGAGCATTTCATGACTCCTGATGAACTTGATCCTATCAATGACATCTATAAACTATTTATAGAAAACTAAGCCATTCTTTTATTATTATTATTTCTTGCATTTAGTGTGTTGTTTGTTGTCTTTATAATCATAAAAACAAAACAAAAAATAAAAATAAAAATAAAAACAAAACAAAATCATAACAAAAATCAAAACATTTTCTTTTAAGTATTATAGTAGGTATATAATTAAAATATATACCTCCCAAATTTGTTGCAAATATATTAATATATATTTGCTAAAATCTAAATTTAAACATAATGACTAGACTCAGGAATGGAAAATAGACTGAAGTAGAAGAAGATTGGTTAGGAAAAATAGTAAATAAACCAGATGTCCTTCCTGAAGACCCAATTCAGGAAGAAGGAACCCTAGACCAACAAGAAGAAGAGTTTGTTGACGCAAATGAACAAAGAGAAATTGTTAGAGAGGAAGGATCCTCATCTCCTAGAATATCTCCGGAGGGAGCTGTTACTTTTGAGAACATGGAACATTTTTGGAAGTTCCTCAATACTAATATTGGCACTCTTAATAGAGCAGTCCATATGGACAAGGATCAAATTAGTGACACTCAAGCAACCCTAGAAGACATATATCACACACGCACTAATCCCTTGTCCTTCGTTGATCAAGAAAGTGATCAAGTTGGACCATCCAATTTGGATATGGCCGCTATAATCCAGAACATGCAACAACAACAAAGTTACCCAACCATCTAGAGTGCCTGTTACCAAGCCTAGGGTTATTCCCACACAAAAGAAACCATCATTCACTGCTCTATTTCGCCAAGTTATTGATCAACATACCTCAAATCAACAAAAGCCTAAAACAAAACCAAATACCAATTTCCAACAATCTGGGGTACAACATAATGCTACAACAAATCTTCTTCATAATACTCTTCCTACCAACCATTTGCATAACAACAATATAGCATCTAATCCTTATGTCACGCCATCCTACGCTCACAAATCCCATACTCATGTACCACCGAACCAATATGGTGGACAAACCGGTAATCTGGAAGCCATGGTGAAACAGTTAGTCTCCCGCATGGACCAGATAGATCCCTACCGTCCCTCGTACAATTATCGAGAGATGTGTAGTCAGCCTCTAGATCCTATAGTTGTAGCACAACCATATCCTAAACACTTTCCTATGCCTGTCCTACCAATATACAAAGGAACTGAAGATCCCATAGAGCATCTTCGTATGTTTAGGATAGCGTGTCATGATATATCACATGATGATTTGTTATTACTAAAAATGTTCCCAAAAAGTTTAGGAGGGATGGCATTAGAATGGTATTATCAACTACCCACTCATTCTTTGAGAAATTTCGAAGAAACCGTCGAGTCTTTTGTGCATCAATTTAGTGCCTACATTGAAAGGCATGTAACCATTAAAGATTTGTACAACCTAAAACAAGACAAAGATGAATGTTTTGCTGATTTCCTAGCTCGATGGAGACAGTTGATAGGAAAATTGCACTTTGTGTTACCTTATCGGGAAATGTTGGATATCTTTATCAATAATTTACAAGAACAACTATCCTATGAGTTATCAATCGCTACCTTGACCACCTTCGATCAAGCTATAGATTTAGCTCGAAGAGTGGAAGATGCTCTTGTTAGGAGAGGTCAACTTAAAAAGAAAGATGATGAGAAAACATCCAGAAATCAATATAAAAATAAACAAGTTGTGGGCGATGGAGTCACTGATAGTAGAAATATCGCTACTATTAATGTTGCAAAAACAATAGAGAAATTTATACTGAAACCTCCTGATAAACCACCCCAAGAATTTACTAGGTTAAATCAACCTTTATCAACCATTCTCCCGCAATTACTAGCACGAGGATTGATCCAATTACCAAATATCTGGGAACCTGATCCAACTATACCCGGATACAGAGCTGATTTACACTGTGATTTCCATAGAGGACCTGGACATGCTACCAACTCTTGTAAAAGGTTAAAACATAAAATACAAGATTTAATTGATAACAATGAGATGGAGGTGCAAGCCTTTCAACCTAAACAAAATCCTCCTAATAATGCTCAAAAGAACATCCCCCAAAATCAGAATCAGAATGCCAATCAATCATTGGACATATTTCAACATCCTTTACCAAAGCATGGTAAAGAGGTGGCTAATCAAATTGAGCATCATAATGTTCCCCCTCCTACCCGATATGTAGGAACTATTAGTGGACATTTACCTATTCACGATCCGCAAATATTTGACACAACTTTATCCATGGTTACGGCCAGACCTCTACATAATATTCGGACACCTGATCTTAGTGATACCGAATACGAGACTGAAAGTGACATGGAAATCACCTCAAATCAATCGAATAGTTCTGAAGATGAATCAGATCCTATTCAACCTATCACAAGTTCTATGGTTCCAGAAGAACCATTTCCAAGAAGAGTCACTACTCGACCATCGTCTCACCAATTACTTTCTAATGAACAAGCCATAAACGCTAGACCAAGACCCATTCATCATCCACAAAATAATATTGTAGGTACCATCGGAGTTGTTACTCGACAACAGGCTCAAAACTCTCAACAAGATCAAACTCAGAATGATGGATCAGCTCCATTTGTTTTGAAAAATCCCAATAAAGGGAATCATGCGCCTAATGTTCAACCTAAACCTCCTTATAATATTAATGAACAATTATCAAATACTACAGCTAGAATTTCCCTTTTGGACCTTTTAAGATCTTCTTCTACCCATAGGGATGAATTAATGCTCACATTAAGCCAAATGATGGTACCACAAAATATTCAACCTAAAGCCATGTCCAATACTATCATAACTCGAGAAGTCGATTGTATTGACTTTCGGGATAGAGATATACCACAACATAGTTTACATAAGGATAACCCCTTATATATTACTGCCCTAATTGGAGATGTAGCAGTTAAACGAGTCTTGATTGATAATGGTTCATCTTTAAACATATGCACTTTTGACTTCTACCAAATATTTGGGTTTAGAAGTGACGAAATGAAAAGAACTGATATGATTATAAAAGCATTCAATGACGAAACACAAGAAACATGTGGAGTTATTACTATTCCATTGCAAGTTGGTCCTAGAACCTTAGACACGACCGTGTTTATTGTACATTGCCCTGCATCATACAATATACTCTTGGGTCGCCCTTGGATCAACGCGATGCGAGCTATTCCCTCAACTTTACATCAGTGTGTTAAATTCGAATTTAAAAATCAGTTGGTTACCATTCATGGTGATCCTAGACCCTTTGATATGTGTGCGTTGGCAGAACCTGTTGGAGTTCAATTTTGCCCTGCTCTGTCATCCACACATCCTAATTCTAATCATCCATCTAAACGTGTGAAACACACACTCATAACATCATCTACTTTTCCCCCACCAACCACACCTCTACATATAGTTCAACCATCTTCCGAACAAACCACATTAGGACCTCAAAAAGATCCTAAACCCACAACCAATGCTTCTTGTTTTACTCCTATAACTTCCATACCTTTAGACCCATCCATCGACATCTCTACAACGTCTACGCCTATCAAAGGCATGTTTTCCGCATCCGAAAACATAGGAAATGATCCTTCTACCTCTTACGCTCTTACTGACGAGCTCTTACCCGATTTATCTAAAATTCTTGTATCAAAAAAAACAAACGTTGCTATGCAAGATTCCCATATTTTAAATAAATTGCCACCCTCTCCTCGTACCTTGGGCCTCCCACAGCCTATGGGAAGTATCTACCAAGTTGGGAGTTGTGCTTTTATTTATAAGGGATATGACTGGGGAAGAATACCTAGAAACATCAAGACTCATTATGATGGGTATGCTCGATGTTATTTTGCTAATGAGTATGTTAAAGCTAAACCTATAATGCTTAAATTGGGCTATAAAGGGAAAGGTTTGGGACCTTCCCATAATGGTATGAAAGAACCTTTTGAGGTAGAACCATGGCCTGCCCGATGTGGTGTGGGCCTATTTCCTAGTAAAGGTCAGCCCTTCCCATTTGAGGATGATGACCATCTTATATGTTACCAAGATTATTTGGATAAACGTGATGCTTTGCGTTCAAGGAATAATCCCTTTACATGTAATATGCTATCCATAGCCTACCCTGAGATGATTGTTGAATCCGACGATGAGTTGGAGGGGGATATCTTCCATGATGTCTCCATTGAGGAATTGTTACATAACGGATTTTATTTCGATGGCTCTATACCTAGTATAGCCCAACTTGAGGCCACGACTCCTCAAGACGAATTATCCAAGCTAACCTTGGAAGAATTACAAGAATTAGGCGTTTCACCCGCCCCATCTAATTTTGAGAGAGATCTACATATGGAAGTTGAAAACGTTATAAAAATTAACATTGGAACCAAAGATAACCCTCACATCATCAACATTGGATCAGAATTGAGTCAAGAAAAACAAGATAAATACATTGCATTCCTTAAATAATATGAAGACATTTTTGCTTGGACATATGAAGATATGCCAGGATTAGACCCTTCTGTAGTTATGCATCACCTAGTAGTCCATCCAGATGCTAAACTTATTAAACAGAAACTTAGAAAAATGCATCCTAAAGTGGCCTTACTAGTCAAAGGAGAATTAGAAAAACTCTTGAAGGTTATTTTTATACAAGCCATTGATTATGCTGAATGGATCTCAAATGTAGTTCCAGTAACTAAGAAAGAAGCTACCAAAGTTAGGGTTTGCATAGACTTTAGAGATATTAATGTTGCATGCCCTAAAGATGATTTTCCTCTTCCCAACATGGATCAGATCATTGATTTTACTATTGGGAGTGGAATGATATCCCTAATGGATGGATTCTCTGGTTATAATCAGATCAGGATAGCTCCTGAAGATCAAGCTAAAACAACCTTTATTACCCCTTGGGGAACCTTTTGTTGGAAAGTGATGCCATTCGGTTTAAAGAATGCAGGTGCAACATATCAACGAGCCATGACTTATATCTTTCACGATATGATGCATGATATTCTACATGATTATGTAGATGATATTATAGCTCGTTCCATCAAAGAAGATGATCATTTAGATGACTTGAGAAAAGTATTTGATCGGTTAAGGGAATATCTTATCCGACTAAATCCAGCCAAATGTATATTCGGAGTTAAGTCCGATAAATTATTGGGGGTTATCATTTCTTTACGTGGCATTGAAATTGACCCTCTCAAGATCGTGGCTATCACTGATATGCCCGCACCCACAAATATATCTGAATTACGAAGTTTACAAGGTAAGCTTCAAGCTATTCGCCGCTTCATCGATAAGTTGGCGGACAAAACCGGACCCTTTCTTAAGCTTCTTAAGAAAGATGTCTCTTTTCATTGGGATGATGAATGCCAGGAAGCATTTGAACTCCTTAAGCAATATCTCCTTAAACCACCGGTGCTTTCCCCACCTAGATCTGATCGTCCATTTATCTTGTACATTTTTGCTTCAGATTTTGCCTTAGGAGCTATGTTAGCTCAACTTGACGATGAGAAGAAAGAACGTGCTAATTATTACATCAGCAGAACCTTAATTAGTTATGAAACTCATTATACAGTATTAGAGAAGTTATGTCTCATAGTCATATTTTCTACACAGAAACTACGCCATTATATGCTCAGTCAAAAATGTATGTTATTGCTAAATTCGATCCTTTGCGGTATCTCATGAGTCGACCGTACTTATCTGGTCGCACAACCAAGTGGGTTCTTGCGCTAAGCGAGTTTGAACTCACGTTTATAGGACAAAAGTCTATTAAAGGTCAAATCATAGCAGATCAATTAGTTGTTGCACCCTTAGAGTCTACCCATCCCCTCATCATTGAGTTTCCTGATGAATGCCTTAAATTAGAAGCAGACCATCCTGAGCAATGGTCCCTATACTTTGATGGAGCTCGATGCATGAGTGGGGCTAGTGCAGGTATTATTTTAATATCTCCATAGAAACATCTTATACCTTTGTCCTTCAAACTAACATTTGCTTGCACCAATAATACTGTTGAATATGAGGCTCTAATCCTTGGATTACGAGCTGCCTTGGCACTGAAAATTAAAAATTTATTGGTTTTCGATGATTCTCAACTTGTCATAAATCAAATCAATGATGTTTATCAGACCAGAGATGATAAATTATGCCCATATAAAACATATGTCTTACAATTATTATCTTTATTTGATCAAGTTACCTTGGAAGCTATTCCTCGAACTAGCAACCGTGCGGTTGACGCTATGGCTGTAGCTGCATCTCTTTTGCCCTTGGAGTTAGATGATGAATATGCTACCATCATTATTCATCGACTCCAGGAACCCGCTTCAAGCAAATCATGCTTAGAACCTTTGGATGTGTTTCTAATCAATGAAACTACTCCTGAACCATGGTACACTGATTTATTTAATTTTTTGCAAAATGGGACCTTCCCTGAAGGTTGTAATCGCAACCAACATCGGTTATTACGTAGACGAGCAAGTCACTTCGTAATTATTGGTAATACCTTGTATAGGAGATCTTTTGAAGGCATCTTACTGAGATGTTTGAATCTAGCAGAATCTAGATCAGCTTTGAGTGAAGCCCACAATGGATCTTGTGGGGGGCATTTTAGTGGTAGCGCCATTGCTAAGAAGCTCCTTAGGATAGGATATTTTTGGCCTACCATGGAAAATGATGCACATGATTATGTGCGCCATTGCGACAAGTGCCAGAAACACGCTGACCTTGTCCATGCGCCCGCACAAGAACTGCAGGCTATTTCATCTCCTTGGCCCTTTTCAAAATGGGGCTTAGACATCATTGGAAAAATCAACCCTGTGTCATCTGATGGACACAAATTCATCATAACCACCACTGAGTATTTCATGAAATGGGTTGAAGCTATGCCCTTAGCTTCTTGCACTAGAACCCAAGTTTCCAAGTTTATTTTTAATCAAATTATTTGTAGGTTCGGAATTCCTGCAAATCTCATCTCAGATAATGGAACTTGTTTCAAAAATAAAGATGTCAAAAAATTATGTCAAAAATATAAAATTCAACATCGTTGGTCCACTCCCTATTATCCTCGGGGTAATGGCCAAGCAGAAGCATCTAATAAAACATTAATCAAAATCCTCAAAATATTGGTCAATAAATCTGGTCGAGATTGGCACATCCAATTATATCCTGCTTTGTGGGCCTATCGAACTAGCGTTCGCACCCCCACCGGTACTTCACCTTTTGTTTTGGTCTATGGCGCTGAAGCTATTTTTCCCTTTGAATTAGAAGTTCCTTCTTTGGCTCTGCTACTTCAAGATACTGAAGTAGGAGATGAATATCGTGCTGGCAGATTTAGTCAGCTGGAACTCCTAGATGAAAAGCGCATCAATGCTTTGGAGCATCTTCGTGCCTACCAAAACAAGCTTAAGAGAGCATACCTCAAGAAAGTTCATCATCGATCCTTTGAGATCGATGACCTTGTCTTAAAAGAAAATCAAAAAAATACTAATGCAACTAAAGACCTTAAAGGTAAATTTGAGCCCAACCGGCTTGGACCATATGTCATCATCGCTAAATTTGGATCGGGAGCATATCGATTAGCTACCTTAGATGGTAAAGATCTTAAAGAACCTATGAACATTATGCATCTTAAGCGTTATTATGCATAACATTGGGTCATTTCATCATTTGTATATATTGTATTTTGCATATTGTTTCATTTTAGCCATTTATATAAAATTTTCAAAAACAGTAACAGTATTTATTTTTTCAATTCATCACTCAAAATCAAAATATAAAAACATCAAAATCATCAAAATCTTCCAAAACATCTTTTATTTTTGTACCTGTCAATTCTTGAAGTATTGCAGCTATATTTTCAATTATTTTGGATAAATTAGCATTTATTTGGAATCCCGCACTTTCACACTCACATGCATAAATATCTTGATTCTATTTGGTATGATTATTAATCTCTCTTATATCAAAGTCCACATTTGAATTAAATAAAGTTTTTGAGCATAGAGAACTGATCTTGTTATTTACTTGAACCAAGCATATCTTTTCACATTAAAATGATTTCATTGCAAATTCAATATGATGCTACATAGTAGAAGTGGTTTCTTGAGCGAAAAGTTTCCCCTGCTATCCTATCATGCACATGGTCTAGAATCTTCGAGAATTGACAAAAGGACAAGCTCACCCCTACCTAGAATAAAAATCCCTTGCTCTACAGCCAATCCGAGCAAGTATCCCTAGCATAGGAAGAAAAAGAAAAGTCAAAGAAAATGAGAAAAAGAAAAATATTATTTTGTACCATCGCAGCCATATTTCAGCATTGTCTCAGTTCCAAGCAAAAAATACAAAAAAAAAAAGAGAAGCAAAAGAGAAAAGAAAAAGCAAAAAGCAATAAAATCCCTTTCCCTACCCCTTGAAAAGAAAAGAAGGGTGAATGAGCTTGAATCCCTGGAATTCTCAATTATTCGAAAACCGTGAGGTAAGCCCCATAACAGGTGGTTTGTGCCCAACCCGCTTGGCCTTGGGTAATTCCTAGCGTGGTGATATGTCTGTCACATTAGCGACCTTCTTTTGTATAGACCTATGTCGGCTTATGGATTAGCTAGCTCTTGATAACCCGACTTACATAGTAGTCTGGTATGGTTACATGCATATAAATCATGGTCAAGGAACACTCATTTGGTTAAGTCAAATTACTTGTATCAAATTTTCTTGCTCAAAATTGGTGAATGAACAATACAATTGCACACACATTTGTATTTGAGAGATTTTTGTATCATTATGATAAAGCAAGATCGGTAATGAACTCACATTTGCACATGAGGGTTCCGTATAAATCTACATTTGTCTTTGAGATAATGTAAAATATTTCTGCAACTCTTTTTGGAATAATTTTATCTTCTTATTTCAGAACATCTGTTTTGTATAAAAACAATTACATACATTGTTTTCAAAAATCACAAAATGCTTTCAAACAACATATGACACAAATATAATCAATAAAGTCATGTTCATATTATTATTTTTCTGTTTATCAAAAGTCAAAAATCAATCATGCAATAAAACTAAAATATCAATTTCTTCTTTGGATTTCGCGATGATGGTATAAGTCTATACCTATAATTCTATGCCTAGCGCAAACCATTGTTCTAATTTTATTTCCCATTTATTTAAAAAAAATTCATAAAAACATATGACTTACATCATTATGTTACACAATTGAGCTTTAAAACGAACGAACACTTATTCTATTTCATGTCATTATGTCAACATTCAATTTTGCAATGATGGTATAGTTCCTAGGGACTTATTCAAAAAATTTATCACACTTAGGAATTTATGCCTAGCAAAATCATATTTCTTTAATATGTCATGCATAATATTTTTTATGAAAATCTGAAAACAAATCATCACCATCATCACTTCCATCATCACAACACAAAGTCTTAAGACAGTCTCTTAAGCACTCTTTTACTTTTAACAATATTTCTATCCTGGGATTAGCTTGACGACCTAGTGAGCGGCGACTCCATGAAATGGTCTATACCAACGACAATGTCCTTTGAAATTATTGTTAGAAGTCCCTTTTATTTTTTCATCAAAACACACCACAAAACAACCAATTTATTTACATCAAATTATTTCATTTCCAATTTTATAGCATGGCATAAATATTTTCTTTCCAACGATATAATTACATAAATAATCAATCACAAAATTCAAAATTAAAGCATCATACAACATATACACAAGTCATATCATCAAAAATATAATCTATATATCTCAATCAATTATGTACATCATCTGGATTGGTATGCCACAATCAAAACCCTGGCATACTCAATCCCCTCAAAAAATATATATATAATAATACAATCTGCCCTCTGCAGTAGCTAGCCTCGAGAAGCCCTCGAGCTCTCAGCCTCATCTCCTCCCCCACCCTGAGGTGGAGGAGGTGGTCCCATAGAGGTCCGGACTATGTCTCGGGTCCTCACCGTCGATCGTGAGGATGTCCTCGATGATCCCACCCTGATAGGCTCTGCAATGCCGGCTGGCAGCTGTACCCTCTGGCCCTCTAGAACTAGCTGGAAGTATACCCCCTGGTAGAATGCGGTCTGCATCATAGACCGCACCAGCTCCTCCATGCTCGCCCCTCCGCTCTGAGCCCTGAGACGTGTAGCCTCATCCTGGAGTGTCTGCACCTGAGCCCGAAGGCGGGCAACCTCAGCCCGGAGAGCCATCGTCTCGCTGCTCTCCCCTACCTCGACACCCTTGCCCTTATCGGGCGATGGTGGTCTCTCCCCCTGCTGAGAAGGGACTCCCCTCTCCCTCCTCCCTGTCTCCTGAGGTCTCTGTGGAGCCTGACCCATCCTCTGGCGTCTCTCCTATGGAGACCGTCGTTGCTCTCTCCCGCCGTGACCTCGTGCTACCTCAATAGCAGCCTGATGTTGCCTCCCCATCCGTCGCACCATAGCGTGCACTGGACCCTGTGCCCTCATCATCCGAGGAGGGTGGATGCCTACGTACCAGGCATCATAGCCATCTACAACCCCAACGTCGTCACCATCCACTGGCTGGATGGGGGCATCGTCCACGTCCTGACTCCAGAACCGTTGCATGTCTGGAGCCCCGCTCAGCGTGGTACTATCTCGGATAGTCCGAGAGTACTCATAATCCCTGAGAGAAGGGATCCCCTACTGTAGACCGAACTATCATAGAACCCGGTCGTAGCGGTGGAGCTCTACCTCTCCCCGCTCCATCCTCAGCCAATAGACTCGCTTGATGTGAGCCAACTCCTGCCCATCCTCTGCCCACCCAGGGTGCTCTCGCCATGGCCTCCAGGTGATCTGGTCTAGGATGAGGTCGTCCAACAACCTCCGTGACATCGACAGATCTATCCACCATTGTGACCCCCTCTGTAACCACCAGTAGAAAACCCGGGGCCTCTCCCGGTCAACCCCTGTCAGTGGGAGCCCTATCGGCCTCCGCACCGTGATGTGCTCCCAGCACCAAACCTATAGTAGTGATGTCAAGACCAGACATCGGCCTCCCTTGTATACGACCCCATGTAGGATCCTATACAAGCGGCATAGCACAAAGCTGCCCCATGAGTATCTGTAGCCGTGGTCTCTCATATCGTAGACCACATCTGAGAGGAGCCAAGGTAATCTGCACCCGCTCTGGTGGCACAGCAGTAAGCCACCTACCACCCCTGCCAACACCCGAGTCAGCCTAGATGCCCCAGGCATCTGCCTTAGAGACTCGATGTTCACTCCGCCCTTCTCCAGGGTGAAGCTCGGGTCTCCGGTCAATCTCATCATCGCCTGGCCCTGATTGGCCGTAGGCGTCATCAACCGTCCCTGTATGGGGATCCTCATGATCCTCCATACGTCCTCTAGTGTGGGAGCCATCTCCCCTATCGGTAACCGAAAGTAGGATGACCCCGGATACCATCTCTCTGCTAGGGCTGTCAGTAGCCCCATGTCCGTCGATACTTGTGGCATCTCTGCCACATGCTGCAAACCGACCTGAGCCAGTCGGTCATGCTCCGCCTGATCGAGCGTGGCTATGTCATCTCGTAGCCCATCGTATTTCCACTCCCGACTCTTTAGTAATCCCTTCTGCAAAACAAACAATAAAACAATAAAATTCATTAATAAATCAATCATTAAAACCAAATTAAATACATTTTAATCAAGCTTAATTTCTTAAAAAAATGATGATATCGTCCACCATTGGATGATATCGTCCCAAATTGGGCAAAATCGTCCTTTGTAGGACGAAATCGTCTCCGATTTCGCAACTTGGGGATCGCCCCTTGTTGGACGAGATCGCCCCTAATTCGTCGATTTCGCTGTCAGACGAACTCGACGACTTAGAGACGATTTCGATGAAATCGGGATGATTTTGTCCCGACGTCGTCGACGGCCTAAAAACGGCCGCGATGCCCCAAAACAATCAAAATTTCAAACAAAAAATTGTACAAATTAAATTCAAACCTAATTTACTAGGATTAGATCCTTACCCGTAGCCCGCGTCGGACCTCTGTCGATCGGTGTGCTGTCTCCACCATTTTTTTCTCTGTAGAGCTCTAGAACAGTAAAAATGAATTAGGGTTTTACCCTATTTTTCTTAATTTTATTTAAAAACAACATTTTTTTTTAATTTTGCTTTTTCGTGCTTTTACCTCAAATGTTCGATTTGGGTAAAAACACGGAGGGGGCACCATAGTAAGCAGTCGTACGATTCGACCTAGAATCGTCATCTAAAAAATTGAGTAAATTTTTGCTTTCTCGTAAAACGGGAAAAACTCGTCTTTAACGCATTTTCTTCAAAAAATTCGCTAAAGAGGGGGCAAAATGTAGCACCCTAAAATTGGCGTAGTTAAACCTTAGTAAAAAGATAAAAATTTGAATTTTAACCCCAAACCGCCCGTTAACCGCCCGTTACCCGCTTTCCTCATTTTTCGTGCCATTTTTAGGATTTGTTTTGACCGTTGGACGATATCGTCGATGATCAGACGAAATCATCCCAGATCTGACGAATTCATCTGGCACAGAACGTCCAGACGATTTCGTCCCAAAACCGAATTTTCATAATTAGCTTCTGTTTCAACAGCTTCTCTAACTTGGGTAGAAAGCGTGTCTGCGTAGTTAGAGTCTCCCCCGTTGGAGATCTCCCAAATTGGGATGATTTCCAACCTCCTAACCTCTCCCTAATCC
Organism: Wollemia nobilis; assembly: GCA_028583015.1. Classification (NCBI taxonomy): domain Eukaryota; kingdom Viridiplantae; phylum Streptophyta; class Pinopsida; order Araucariales; family Araucariaceae; genus Wollemia; species Wollemia nobilis. The sequence goes on from JAQPPZ010002979.1 coordinate 4,312,277, forward strand.
TATATAAACTGGGATTTTCTTAGTTTATCCCCCTGAACCCCCTAGCTGATGGATTTCCCTACAGGTTTAGTTCCTTATACATTAGAGCATCCTCGCACCATCGTTTGCATTCTGTATTTCATGTTTTCTTGCAGGAATTTTACTATTTTTTAGTCGGAGCAAGCTCGGATCGTCGCAGGCGATTCCAGACGATTTCGGACGATCCTATCGAGGAGCGCAGATGATCTCGTACGATTGGAGGTGATCCTGACTGTAGTCCAGATTGGGGGCAATCAGAGCCTAGAGTTTGCATTTCCTTATTGTTTTTCTGCATTTCTTTGTGCATTATCTTAGTTTATTATATTTATGCATCCTGGAGTTCACCTCATTTAGCATAGATATATGATAAAGTCAAAATAAATTGTCAAATTGATGCATTTCCTTTTAATTGCTATCTGGATCTATCATTTAGGCAAATTCATTGTTATTTCTATCATTTCCCCTTGCTTTTGTAGTTGCATTTTTGGTATTTTGTATCTATTTTTGTGATTGTAGGTTTTTGATGAATTCGTCTGATGAATTCGTCTGATCATCGATGATCTTGTCTAATCTCAGATGGCCGACTATGATCTGAGATGATTCTGTGCAATTTCAGATGATTACGTATGATTCGAGATGATTTGGACTTCTACAAACCTCAGAATCTTCATTCAGACATCCGAAATCAGGTATATTCTATCCTATTTAGCACATTCTCTGTGTTCAACATTTATTCATGTTTTTTGTATCCATAAAAATCAGCATCGGCATATAGATTAGCTTAGATTCATCTTGGCCAAACCTAGGAATTGAATGATTGAATATAAAATGAACACATCAAACCTATTATCAACCTAGGCGTGGAAACTGCCACTCAAAATTTTCCTGGTGAACCCACCATCCATCAAAAATTCACCCTTATACCCCTCCCCCGAGAGGCGGGACCTTCAAAGGGCCTCTCAGTCCGAGGTATTGTCCCATCCTTCTCGCATCCCCCTTTCGGGCGCGGATCCTATAGCCTGAAGGTAAGGATGCAAAAAATTTGGAGCGATACAAGCATCCTCACATACTACATCATTTGATAACCTAGAATGACATCCCATACCATCATTTGTTACTCTCTATAGCATAGGATCTCTTTTCATTAAATTTTTCCAAAGAACGATTACCCTCGAATCACAATAACCGCCACTACAAACTATCAGAGTTGGGTTGATACTTCCTTGTAATTTTGATTGACAAAAACTAAATTGTCCTTTCCTCGGCAACTTAGCCTTATAAGACCCTCTAGGCTTCTTCATAGGGTAGGTACTGATTGTATTGTGAATCTCTTCCAATAAGGTAATAATATGGTTTTTGGGTTACTCATTTATAATATGACAAATGATCAAACATATAATAAACAAGGACTAGTTAACAAAAACATGTTTGTATTTTTAAGCATTACCATATTTACATATATATGTGATCATTTAAATCTTTTCTCTAAATCCTTAGTCTATAACATGTGTTTATAAAATTTTCTTATCATTGCAATTCTTTAAAACAACTAAATAAGCAAAGGATCCATATAATACTCACTATCTATTTTTAAAATAGAAGTAACTAAACTTTAATGTCATATGACATACCGTTTGACTTTATTTTCACATATACCCCTATTTAGCATAACTTTTATATTAATAAAAACACTAATCCCAAAGATATATAATCCATAATCATACTTCTAGGCATAGGAGACGTATTAAAAATATTTATCAAAATAAAAACTAATAACACTATCATATATCATTCAATTTAAAAAAAAAACAATATAAAATTAAATTTGACTATTCTACTCAATAATTGATTGCAGTTATCCTAAACCCGAACTTCAACAAGAAAACTTCAAATATTACATTGTTATATCATATATTGGAATTCGAGCAAGGAGTGAACATCTAAAGGTGTTCATTGTATAATTTAAGACAGTATATTTTCAGGTTTAATAAATCGAAAAAAACTCTATATGCAATTTTCAAGGAGTCTTAATATCATTATCCTCTAATACCATTATACACAACGATGTAGATGTGTAAAATCCACATATTCATTACCCAAAAGTAGTAAGCAATTTCCAAACCGATTGTATTCACTTTTATCGATAAACAAAATAATTCTATAACCCAACCCAAGCATAACATTCTATGAACGTAATAGTTTTAAAAGCTCTGAATTCTCTATCATGTGATGGTTTAACATAGCTCAGGTAGGACAATCAAGTGGTGGTTCTAATTTCTATAGAATCTAAATTAAGCATAATGTTATCATTCTTCAACATAGAGCTCAATTTTGATTTATGTTACCATTCTATTCAAGCAATATAAATTTTTTGGTGTTGGGTCTTATGGCGATATTCAAATGAAAGACACCTTCAACACTAAGACTTACACAACAGGTTGACATCAACAAGAAACAATTGATATAAAAGTTTGGTTATTTTTAAACTTTGTACCCCAACTTATTCGGATAACTATCGACCAAGTACATCCATGCAAACATCAATTCCTATCATCCATATTTAGATATTTCTAGCACTCTTGTATATTTAGCTAAATCTTTAATGTATACGTCAAACTTTTTAGTTATAAATATTTTGAACTATTTATAAAAAGCAACATTTCTATCATTCTAAATTGGGATATTTTAAAACATTAAATATCAAGTTTTCGACTATACCCTCATGATAAACTCACACACAGTCATAAAAATTATTACAAATTGTTATATTGAACAATGATTTCATTAAACTTTATCAATCAAGTTTATACAATGTAAACAATTATCAGAGTAGGCCATTGTTATCATAGTTTTCACTGTAACCATTCAAATGAAGAGTTTGACTATATAAACATGTTTTATATGTCTTCATAGCTTAAGCAAGTTTTTCAAGTGTCTGATTAAGCTATGATGTGCGCCTTCACCCAGATAAAATAAATCCTCTACAACATGGTTACTTTAACCTCCATGGTCCCGCTACCAACTATATACTATGTAAATAGTATTACCTAGAACTCGTATGGCAAAGAGATAATGGTGAAGCATTTTATTGGGTCAACATGGCTCAAATGAATGCACTCTAAATGAATACAGCAAGCAATGCAAGAGTTATTCCCAATAACCAATTTAATATTATACCATTGGGGCCATTAAGCTCTCAGTATTGTGAATGCAGATTATACACAGTATAAATTTTAATATAATTTCTTAAAATCTAATTTTTAAACGCAAAAACTTTAGATTTAAGCATCATTGAAGAGCAACCATCCATTATAATTTGTATCTCCTTATAAATTCTATAATGAAAAAATTACATTAAACGGCAATGCAATTCGACAAACAACACACGGTCCATAATAGCAATTCCACACAGTCCATTATAGCAATTCCAACCTCGTTTGTCAATTTCTCGATGATCCAATTGCCAAATCTACTTCTCCTTAGTTGAACCATCCGTGATCGATCTGCTTTGCCTCCTCATAAGGTTTCCATTTAAAGGATTTGTGTATCTTATTCAGAAGGCACGTAAGCTTAAGCCATATACATATGTTATTTTGATTTACCGTCGGATGGAAGAGTATCCATTCAAGTGCATGGTAACTTATTTTAGATTATAAAATACCAATTTACATTTTTGTTCATATATCTTTTATATAATAATAATATAGTTTTTTATATATAACTTAATCTCGTAATATTAAAATGATATTTTTTCTCTTTTTTTAATTATACATATTTTATTTTACATTATATATTATTTTAATTAATTATTATTATTTTTATTTTTATTCACTCATATATATATATATATATATATATATATATATATATATATATATATTTTATATATATATATATAATTATTGATTTCATTCAACAGACAAAATGCATTTTATGCAAGCAGGCAAAATGCAAGCACAAGCAACATGTCCTATATGATATTTTTAGTGGGCTTCCATGTACCCACGAGCCATGATGCTTTATGCATAGCATCATATCCCACCTTACCTGATGCTTTCGATCATTTTCTCCACAAGGGGTGGTTATTCATCTCGTCAAACTCATTTGCTATGAGTGAAAACTTGCACCTGCATACACAAACACTTACAGTAGTATCACATTCTTCCAGTAAAATGATAATCAATTAATGGGGATGTTACGCATTGTCATCAAACATCTTCAATGAAACATCATCTAGGATGTCCAACCTGATAATGACTTTGATATGCTAGTGGTTGTTGCATAAATCTTCAATAGGGTCAAATTGGGCTCCTAAAACTTCCATGTAGTCTACATCTAAATTTTGGCTACAAGGAACCATAGTTATATCAACCTCATCAAAGTCCTCCAATAAATTTTATACTTAGTTCTAGTAAGACCTCATCAATAAATTCTTGTCTACACATAAAGACCTTACTTGTTTAACAATGAGTTTAGTATCCCTGAATATTTGTAGCTCTTTAACCCTTATTTTAGAGGCTAGTGAGATACCATACATAAAATTTCATATTCCACTATGTTATTTGAGCATTTCAATTATAGACATAAGGCTTGGAGTATTTTCCTCCCCTTAGGTGATATAACACACACCCGCTCCTACCCTAAACCATTATCTGGATCTATCCAAATATAATTTCTAGAGCTCAGTTTGTTCTTCTACAGTGGTGATCTCTTGCAAAAGTGACTCCTCATCTTGTATAAGGTAGGTGTCTATCCCTATTGTACTTTCACATTGGATTGTGTCCCATGATTCGATAGCCTTTCCATTCATTTACTCCTTTGGTTCTTTAGTGGAGTATTGCATTATTTTTATTATGGATCCTGACTATTTTTAATCTACTTGGAAGGTGTATTCCAAGGTGGCCTCAATGGATTGGCCATGCCCTTCAAGGGTCAAACTTACCACATTTGGCATTTGAAAAGAGAATTTATTTATAGAGGATCCTACTCTTCTAATTATCAATTGACCTCTTGCTCTTTTAGGCCTTTTTTAGTTTTTTTATTTTTTCTGGTAGGGTAAGGGCATCCCATAATAAACATAGGTATAATGGCTATCTCTCTCAACTTGAGTGGCTATCCTATAGGCTATTGGTAATGAGTTGTCCTCCTTAGTTTTTATCATCATGGCTATATCAAAATTAATTACCTTCAAGTAATAGATGAAATCCATACCTGGTACAGGTTAGACTTCTTATATAATTCTATACCAAGACTTTTAAAATTTGACGTTGAAGTCATCCATGGCTTCCATAGGGGTCATTTCGATGGATTTAAATTGTTCTAAAAGTGATACCCCATCTACCTTCTTGTGAAACCTATCCATGAGCATATTTCCAAGTTTGTTCTAATTAGTAATGGAATGAGGGTTAAGAGAGATATCACTCTCTTTATTTTCCTCTAAAAGAGTTTGCCAGTGTTTTTAGTTCAAAATTTCATTCTCCATTCCTATAGAGAGCATACAAATTGATCATGTATTGGAGATGCTTGATTGGATATATTTCTTCCTCTCTGGTCAAATATGGTAGGGATTTCAAGATAGATGTTGGGACCTCATTCCATGTGGTTGGTACAACTAGTGGCTACAAGGGATCCCCATCATCCCAATATAGGAGCCTTCTTAGATTTGAATTGATAGGAGTAGACATGTTCTATCATCAGTTTGTTTTCCAATTTCCAAGGTTAAGAGGTGGTAGAAGAAATAGAGGATTTTATCTCACAGTTGATCTTGTAGTAGAACTTGAGCTTATGAAATAGTAGGCTTTCTTACTACCAAATTATCTAGGTTTTATCTCTTTTCTATATACAATGGAGTTGCTAGGTGGTAATTTTTTAACCAGATGAAGGTTCCCACTGTAACCTTTGTGAGTACTTTAGAAGGCTATTTCTTTGAGATCTATTGTAGCAGAGTCGCAAGGTGAATATTTTAAGTGCTTCAACGAGTTGATGACCTAGGCCTTCATAAAAATATTGATTTAAATTATGATTAGGGGATGGATTTTTTATAATTCATGTCCCACCAAGAATACCAATTTGAACTATTAGGGGGTCTAAAATAACCCATATGACTTGGGCACCCCCCGTGTATGTAATGTCTTCCTCTAAGTGGGTGCATCTGGTTCCCTAAACCTTGTTCGGGGTAGCAGTCCTGGAAAGTCTTGGGAGCATGGGATGTGGCTCCCTTGGCTAACGTTCAAGATTTTTTACCAAGGTCAACACTTTGTTTAGATGAGGTCTTTGATGCTCTTCCTCCTACACTAGCTTAACCTATTAGGTCTTTTTCCATGGAAAAGGAAAATAAGGGAAATACAGTAAATAACTAGGAAGGAAATAATAAAAAGTACTTAAAATATATCTAGCCTAACTAGCCTAAACTACAAGTGACAATGCACTAAATGACTACAATTTCTATTATGCATACTAATGGGATTACTGAACATATTAACCAAACATGATAGTGAAATTGAACATGGTCCCAATCATATATAACTACAAATCAAATAATATCTTGTGAAATCTAGGATAGGAATGCTAGGATAGTCATATCCCCTCAAAAAGATATATACAAACACTCAAACTATGATAGAAATGTTGGTGTAGTCACATCTTGTATTTTTATTAAAGTGCATTACATTTTCATATAATTGAAAGAGACTTTATGGCCTCTACATGCAACTAGCTTGAGGATCAAGTCCAAACTGGAATACAAAATGGAAAGAGGAGGAAATACTCAAAGTTAGATGCTATACACAACAACAATTCAACCTCCCTTTCTCGTGTCTCAAAATGGCTATTTATAATTCTTAGATCAAAATTCAAAATTCAAAATTCCCTCCCAACTAGTGAAGGGAAGAAAACTAGTACACTAATTAATTAATAGTTATAGCAAAGGTATAGTACTAAAAATATAGGCCCAAGTTCATCTTATTGTAGGTGTCAACCATAAGGTATCTCAAATTTAAATGACATTAATGGGATTTGTCTTTGAAAAATGTGTCTCGATAACTCCATGTGTTGTTTCTTTGATAACTCCATGATACTTTTTTCTTGACACCCCCTTTTAGAAGTCTTATTGATCCGGTGGTGGTCTCTTTGCTTTAACCCCTTTGCTAGCTCTAGATTTTTGGCACGGGTATGCTATAAAATTAGGTGTAGTAAAGAATTTACTATACTTCCCCATTGTATATTTTTTCCTTTTCCTTAATTACCCATTTCCTTTTTTATCCCTTGTCAATATTATCTATATACAATCATCATTCTTCTAATCTTATGCAACTCACCCTTTTTTAATCCACTTTAATCAATCTATTTTCATCATTCCCATGTGAATTGAGTTTCCTCAGTCAACTTGGTTTCCTCTCTAGAATTTGATGGGTCCCACATGGGGTAGGGTGGCATTTAATGCTACCCAAAATATAATTCATAACATTACTTTAATAAAATAATATTTGTATCCCTCATCAACCCTAGACACCAACATAAAATTATGTCCATTTTTTATGCATTTATTATACAATAAATACATCAAAAGGGGGTAAAATGTAGACACCCAATTTCAAAATATGTCATCAACATTTAAGTCTACCAAATTCACCAATTAACCCACATTCACAAGATTTCTAATCAACCAAACTGAATCCAACTTCCTCATACCCAAATTTGAAACATTTATTATGCTCCAAAAGTAATATCATCTTTGGGGCATCATTTTCCATATCAAATATTCATAAAACTTTACAAATATTCTTCCATTAGAATGGGGTTGAAAATATATTTCCAACAAGTATATATCCTTATACTCTTATAATAATTAATTTCTCAAACTATGAATAAAGTAACACTAACAATGTTGATGGTGCAAATGCACTTAGGTGGTGCAAATTTAGGTGGTACATTTGAACTTGGGAAGAACAAATACTATATTTGACTATTTGATTTTACCCCATCCAAATTTGATCTCCAAAAATCACCTATCATTGCTCTAGACAAGTTTGCACCATCGACGTAAAAGCTCTAGTATAAGTAGAACCTCAAAAACATACACATTCTAACATGTGGAATATCTCCACTACTCTTAGGCATGAATCATGCATGTTATTTCATGTCCCTTGATTTTACACCCCAATACCTTCTACAACCTTCCAAAGGCATCTTTGATTATCTCATTTTCCCTCCAAGAAATCCTTCCAAGAATCTATAAATATAGCCATGGGAAAGGGCATTTCATCAAGAAATATTTAGTAGCCAAACTCTACTAAAATTTTGAAGCGTTGGTTCTTTAGAATTCCACTTTTCCTTGCATTCATTTTCATCTTTCATTGTGATTATTCCCTCTTGTGTTCTCAAGCATCTTCTAATAATATTTTTTGGGCATATAAGATGAGGCATAGGGACGTCCAAGTAAAGCAAGCTTCCTACTCTCCCACCAAGCATTGAGGAGATATTTAGCTATAGATAATACACCTAGATTATTTGGTTGCAGTGCCTCACCCTTGTTTTGTTTTTCTTAGCTATGTCAGTGTAGCTCACATTACCCATTTCTCTTGCACCATCTAACAATAGCTTCTACTCTTGAGTTTATTGTATTTTACATTTGCTAATAGTATATTTATCCCCTTACCTCCTTAAATTTTATATTTTCTAATAGCATCTAGTTCTCATTTATATTGTTTTGCAATATCCTTTCTAACATTATTCATTGATCTTGCTAATAGTTATCTTTTTCATCCTGTTGCACTTTCACATTCATCATTTAATCTAGTTTAGTGAGCATATTCATATTTTTTTGTTGCATATAAGAGTAGTCATCCCTTTAGAGGGCACCTTGCATCAAATTTCTTGTATATCTTCAAATAATTTTCACTCTATTCACCTGATTCATTGTCAGAAGCATTTCCAGTATTTGATTGTAGGTTAGTGGTGGAAACACCATAGGTCCATTCTCCTCATGTTTCTTTTATTTTTTTAGCGATTTCTTACGTGAATAGGAATTTGACCTACTAACCCATGAAGCCTATTACTTTTTCAAAGGCTAGTAAGATCCCTATACTCTTATTTTTCTTTTGTTATATTTGTTTTTGCAAGGTGGCACATTTGCAATTGGATGGAGCATTTGTGATTTGACAATGTCTTTGCAATTGGGTGGTGCATTTGCTTGTGAGGAAAAATTGGGTAGCTTTGACCTAAGACCCTCTGTAACTTATTCTTCCAGTTTAGAATTTAGTTTTTGATTACCATGTTCATGTTCTATTCTCTAATTTTATAGAAAAATTTAATAAGAAGAAAACATTAAGTTTAATTTTATTATCCTTAAATCCTATTTGGAAAATATGATTTAGGAAAGAGAGTAAATAATATATAGTTGTGTTTTTAGGATAGTCTTGTATGCTTGCATCAATTTCTTGTTTGTTTTTAAAATAAAAATACTTCTTACTTTCCTTGTAATCATTTTAATCAAGAAGAGCACGGCATTTAGGATTGTTTGTTTGCATCACTTGTATGCTTGCATCCATTTCAATTTTCTTTTATTTTAGGCACTTAAGGGTTTTAGTAAAGGAATCTTAGAGTGAAATGATAGGTTTTTGTAAATTTACTCATAAAAGAAAAATTAAAATTTTAGGTCATATATTATTGAGGTATTACATAAGGGGATTAAAAACTCCTCACATAAGTTGAGAAGACTTGTTCCCTTTTTGAAAATATTATAGAGAGCATATAAAATCTTATAAAACTCCCAATTACTCCCAAATGTTCTTGCCTTGGCAATGGCTAGAAAATATAGTAACATACCCTATTTATATTTTCCAACAAGGGGGAAGGAAAGGAGGGCATAGAAGGTAAAAAGTTGATATTTCCTTATTAAATCCTCTATTGACCTTCTATATTTCACTGTCTATTCAAATATGATAATAGAATTTATCTTATTTGATTAGCCTTTAATTGTTATCACACTTCCCCAACTCCCTAATAAGAAGATTTTGGTACCAAAAGTTCATTCAAAGAGATTGTTGTTGACTTAAAAATTTGTATATATGGAGTTCAATCTAAATGCAAATTAAATACAAAAACTTAATACAAGCATAACAATGAATAACTTCTCTAAAATTATAAAACTATAATTACTAACAATGACATTTGTTGATCCTTCAAAATTATCCAAATCTTGTTCATCCTCCAATGGATAAAAAATCCAAATACCAAACTACTTCCCCTTTGTTTGGGATGTATATCCCATAACAAAAGAGTCGATATGTTCATGATGGACCAAAGTGTGCAGACCCAAAGAAAATGGGGACTTAGGTTTGAGGAGAATTGCTCATATGAATTTAGCTTTACTAGCTAAGCAGGCATGGCGCCTCATTTTTGGTGAAGAAAATGAATGGACAACTATCATCAAATGAAAGTATTTTCAAAATATAGAATTTCTAAGAGACTCAGTTCCAATCAGAGGTTCTGCTTTTTGGAAAGCAATTCTCAATTGTAAGGAAATCATCAAAAAATGTTTAAGATGGGTTTTAGGTAATGGTGAGAGGATAAATTGATGGAATGACAGGTGGGCTAAGGACGAACCACTGATGAAATATACTAACTTAGCCCGATCAGAGATATCACGGAAGAACTCATTGGCAAAAAAGTCTCTGATTATATGGTTGAGGACAGATGTAGAATGAAGTGGAAACAAATAAGGATTCAGGGATTTCAAGTGGAATCAAATGATCTTTGCAACATTCTTGGGCAACAATTTATCCCCATGAGACCCAAGGAAGATCAAGTGACCTAGGGTCCTACGAAAAATGTGCATTTCATTGTTAAATCAGCTTACAAGCTTCTACTTGATGATGAGGATTTTGTCCTCCAAAAGGACTTAGTTTGGATAAAAAATTTAATTCCAAAAATTGTAGTATTTTCATGGCTGGTTATCCAAGGAAGAATTATAACAATTGATAATATGATGCATAAAGGTATTTGTATCACTAATCGCTGTTATCTGTGTAGGGCTAATTGGGAGACCATTTATCATATTTTCCTTGAGTGCCCTTTTTCCTTGACTATCCTAAGTGGGGTTTTTAGGCCTTTAATATTTCTTGGGTTAAACCAGCCATCGTACTTGATTTTTTCATCTAGTGGCCTTGCCCCTTTTCAAGCCAAAGACTTAGATACATGTGGAAAATTTATCTCAATCACTATCTTTGGCAGGTGTGGTTAGAAAGGAAACATAGAGTCTTTAATGAGTCTATCCATGATCATAAAACTATCATTGCCAGGATCCTATCCTTTGCCAACAAGAATGTAAACCTTATCCTTTTTTATAGTCGTAAACCTCATCTATAGGAGACCATGATTGCTCAATATTTAAGCTTAACCTTTTTAGATGAGTCTGTGCCTAGGGTAGTCAACCCCAGAGCCAATGTTAAGTGGTCCCAACCTCCTACGGGTTGGTTTAAGCTTAATTTTGATGGAGCGGCTAAGGACAATCCTGGAATAGTAGGTGCTAGTGGCATTGTGTGAGATCATAATGGAAATATGATGCTTGCATTTTCTAAATATTTGGGAACAAGGACAAACAACGAAGCTGAAGCTAGAGCTATGTGGAGAGGCCTTCAAATGACTCAAGACTTAGAAGGCAATTTGATCGTATAAGGAGACTCTATACATGCTATAAATCTCTTCAATAATTGGAAAACACCTCCTTAGAGGATTAAAACAATTGTTGAAGAGGCTAGGATCATTTTCCAAGGAAGACAAGACAGAAAATCCCAACATGTCTTTCGGAAGCTAACAAAATTGATGATAAGATGGTCAATTTGGGTGTTAATGGTGACAAACTTTTCAAATGGGAACATGGTGTCCTGAGCAAAATAGAGGAGCTTATTCAACAAGAATGTCAAGAATGATAGTAAAATTTACCAATAGGGAAGGCATTGTAAGTTCGAAGGCTAGGAGGATTCCCACCTCTTTTTTGAAATGGACTCACAATAAAAATTATCCGAGCTGTCAGTCTTCATGAATTTTGATTGGAAATACCACAAAGACTAATGGGGACAGACATATGTCATATAACATAGCTCCTAGTCATCTTAGTAATTTGAGGTTGGTTGATAATCACATGGCAGGAAAGAAACAGCAATATAAGACTTCAAACCAGAGCCACATGGACCACCAGATAGCCACCACCATAAATCTAGCCACCAGGTTCACTTCTCCAAGGTTGATTGTCCAACACGGGATATGGTCCCAAAGCATGTCATATATGGAAGAAAGCAATTACCAAATAATTATTAATAGTAACTGCCAATACAGAGCTTGTCGAAGTTTTTTCAGTACTCTACTATGTGTGTCTGCAGCTTTTTGTTTCTCCATTGTTACAAGGAAGGGATTCGTGTCTATTTCTTTTTTTGTAATTATGATGTAGGTGTGTTTTCTTGGGGTATACCCAAAATATTGTATGGGAAGTTTCTTTTTTATAATAGGCTATGTGCCTTACTAGATGTAATGGCTTTGGCAGCATGTAGATTTTACATATATAGGATCCTTAGTAAGGACATGTTCATCAACAACCCTGGGATTATTTTTGTAAAATGTTTTGGGTCAACCTTTAAAACCCGGTATTAATGCTATAGTATCTTATCTACCAAAATAAAAATTTAATATTATACCAATATATAAATATTATAACATGAAAGTGCCATGATGTAACACCCCAAAAACATGAAACATAAAAAAAACACACAAACAAAAAGAAAAGTTTATATATATATATATATGACTAAGGAGAAGGATTCATAAATCCTCAACCAACCTTAGACCAACTTATTGTTTGACATCCCCTAAGTTTCTTAAGAACTATACCACACAATATTCCCTTCATGCAAGTCTTGTCTGCGTAAGCCTATCTTATGTTGTGCACATAAGTCCATCCCTCTCATTAGTCTTGATGAGCTAGACTTACCACCTTCAATCGTTATAAGGTGTACACGCATATCCATATCCACACAATCCATTATGTGTGGGTATGCTACGTGTATTAGCGAGCTAAGCTATCAATATTATCCACTAACAAGCTATCTTAGTTCTAGTACAATCTTCCAAACCTAGTTACCAATATCCCTAAGGGGGTCTCAAGCCCTTAGGGTATCCTCTAAGTTCACCTAGAACTTACTAATGTTTCTTTCCTTTTAACATCACAAGAGCATAAAAATATCTAGATACTAAATCTAACAAAATGAATTACCAACAAGCAATAATAATCAAAGCATAAAGAAACAATCACCAATTAAGCATACATTAAAATATTTAAATGCAAGAAACTAAATAAGGAAGTACTAAATGTAGCAGTTGCAATGTTCATTTAGGTACATAAGTAAGTATGGTACACCCCATACTTTTCCACAATACTTTACATCCATTTCATCGAGGAAATCTCCCCATAATCTAATCTATTGCATAAATAACAAGATGTAAGGTAGAGAGCAAACTTGTGGATTGGTCCATCTCATGACTTTGGCCTTCCTGATCTTCCATCGATCAAGTGAGGATAGTATGGGATCAAGACACCCATGGATCTGGATAGACATGCTTCTATATGCACTTACTTATTTTATTGCCAAATTGCAACTATACAAATAACCCAAGCAATTCAACTTACTAATGCATAGTCCTTTATCATAGAAACTACCCTTTCTATTTTCTCTCTCACCCAACTTGGGAGAGTCAGTCAACCATGCATTAGCTCACATGCTCTATTTGCAATAAATGAACTAACCTTCTCAACAATTAAAGTCCCATACCCATAATTTTTAAGTAAACTAAGTTCACACATTCCGTTACTTAAAGCAACTACTTTAACTTCCAATAAACATTTTTCTTCATTTCATAACATAAGGTCCCATACCCTTAAATTACAAAATAACCATTCATTCCATTTATTTCATAACATAAGGTCCCATACCCTTAAATTACAAATTAACCATTCATTCCATTTATTTCATAACATAAGGTCCCATACCCTTAAATTACAAAATAACCATTCACAATACCCAACCGACAACCAACGATCACAATAACCATGATGCCTTCACATCCACAACACAACAAAAAGCTACGATACTAAAAACACAAATAAGCTACGATGCTATGCATCTTCCAACACAACAATGGCTACGATGCTCTAGGTCTTCCATCATAGAGGATAGCTATGATATTAAACACAGAGAAGCTATGATGCTACGTGCCTTCCAACATAGCAATGGCTATGATGCTATACATCTTCCATCATAAAGGATAGCTACGATGCTAAACATAGAGAAGCTATGATGCTATGCATATTCCAACACAATAATGGCTACGATGCTATGCATCTTCCATCGTAGAGGATAGCTACGATGCTAAACATAGAGAAGCTATGATGCTATGTATCTTCCAACACAACAATGGCTATGATGCTATGTATCTTCCATCATAGAGGATAGCTACGATGCTAAACACAAAGAAGCTACGATGCTATACATCTTCCAACACAACAATGGCTATGACACTAAAACATAGAGAATAGCATAATAACCAATTTTAGATGAAGACCAACCTGGTTCACCCATAGTAATTGGGTCACCTACACTGCTCGGGTGGACGTTCATCACTCTGCTACTTCTTCACTCCTCATTTTCTCTCCCTCTCCTCCTACTTTCTCTCTTCCTTCTACTTTTGTGCCTCATCCCTTCATTTTCCCCTCTATGTCTTCTCTTCCTCCTCGATCCACATTCTTACCTACCTACCATTACTCCTCGACCACCTCCAATAGGTGGTAGGGTGAACACCACCCTCTTCTCTTCCCAAGGTGATCACCATAAAGAGCTTTCCTCTCACATCAAAGGAGCTTTACGCATCTGACCTAATCGGGTCTCCAAAGGGCAACCCGATCCATTCTATCGAATGTCATCTTGTCACATTAATGCTTAGGGATCGATCATTGGGTGGGCGATGACTTCCTAGACACACCAAGGCAAAGACCTTACCTTGAAGTTTTTAAAGAATTATACTTATTTTCTTATTTTTTTATTTCAAGATAAGTTTTTTTCTAGGCAATCATTTTGGTAAATTGATTACCTCTTTGATTATTTCAATACTAATGCTATTAAATAAATCAATCATTTTATTACAAATGACATCTACCAACATCATTTAAATAATCAACCACTCATTTTCAATGAGATCTATGCTTTTATATAAAATAATTATTTATCCAAACAATATCTTCTTGTTTTTAAAATAAATCAAACATTTATTTAAGCAATATATTTTTTGCTTTTTAAATAAATCAAACATTTATTTAAGCAATATATTTTTTCTTTTTAAATAAATCAAACATTTATCTAAACAATATATTTTTGCTTTTTAAATAAATCAAACATTTATCTAAACAATATCTTTTTTGCTTTTTAAATAAATCAAACATTTATTTAAACAAGCACACATGAAGTTGTGAAGGTAAACCATTTACTCCATGCCTACCAGATATCAAGGTTAATAATGTTGAAGTAAAAGACAATCATGCAAGTGCATCAAACAAAGAGGGAGTCTTTCCATCAATCTAATCACTTGTCTCAACCTCTAGAACTTATGATAGCTACTAGGCCATTAGTCTAGGGCTCAAGGTGGTTAGATATTGATGATTATCCCTAACTGAATGCATACCTATATGAAGGTATCTATCTGTGTTACCTTTGAGTTGCCTTATCATCATTTCCCCTTCCTCAAGTACTCTCATCTCTGGTGGATGACTCAATTTCTTCCACTCACGAGTGCACCTGATCCTACACATTGGCAATTCATTAGCAGTATCATATCCTTCACTATCTATTTATTATTGTGAGGCTGCCTAATTGCACAAAATTGAGTATTAGCCATAATTGTTAATACATTATTTTTCCAAGTTCAAAGGTCCATCTAGGAGGGTCATGACATCCTCCCCCACTAGGACTAACACCATCCCGATGTTTCTTAGTTTCATATGGCATACAAAATTAAACAATTTGTTACAATATCTTTAAAGTTCATCAAACAAGAAAGGAAAGTGTTTTTGCATATCCACCACTTTCTCCCACATGGCATTTCTTTTAGAGAAATGGTCCCATTGGACCTTACACTACTCAAGGGTCTGATTCCTCATAGCCTTAGAGTGGAACTCGAGGATCCTTACTGGCATTACTTTGATTGCCTTTGGATTTGCCATCTGCAAGTTAGAGACATCCCACACATGTTCAGGGTCAGCAATATACTTTCTAAGAAAAGATATGTGGAAGGTGTCATGGATTTTTGATAAATTAGGAGGTAAGGTGAGTCAGTATGCAACCGAGCTAATATTTTTAGTGATCTCAAAGGGTCCTACAAATTGTGGATCCAATTTTGTGGACTTGATCACACTTTTCATTGGTTTGACCCTTAGGAACACTTTATCTCCCATCGAGTATTCTTTGGGAGTTCTTTTTAAATTGGCATAGCTCTTCTACCTATCAATAACCTCCTTGAGCCTTTGCCTGATTACCTTGATTTGCTCTTCCATTTCCCTGACCATTTTTGGTCCAATTACCACTCTATCCTCCAGGTTATCCCATGACAGTGGTGTTCTACACTTTCACCCATACAATGCATCAAAAGGTGCCATCCCTAAAGAGGAATGATATCCATTATTATAGGAAAATTCCACCAATGGTAGATAGTCTTCCCATCGAGACTTGTGGTCCATGCAATACATGTGGAGCATATCTTCCAGAACTTGGTTTACTCGCTCCATCTAACCATCTATTTTAGGGTGGTACGCTGAACTCATATGCAACTTTGTGCCTATTGCCTGATGTAGGGCTCTCCAAAATTTTGAAGTAAACTTGGAATCCCTATCTAATATAATTACCTCTAAGAATCCATGCAATCAGAACACTTCTTTAAAAAACCTATTAGCCACCACTTGAGCGTCATCCTTGGTGCTCCTAGGTATGAAGTGTGTGACCTTGGTCAATTTGTTGACTACAACAAAGATTGCATCATGTTGGTACCTAGTCTTAGGTAAGCCTACAATAAAATCCATTGATATGACCTACCATTTTTGAGTAGGTATATTATGGGGGTACAAATATCCTATAGGATGCTTGTATTCTACCTTGACCTTCTAGAACTCAAGGCATCGAGCCACAAAATCTGTAATATCCCTCTTCATCCCTACCCAAAAAAAGGTCCTTTTTATATTTTCTCTCATTTTTACCCCTCCAAGGTGAGCCATATAAGGAGATCTATGGGCTTCTTGCATCAATATCCTCCTTAAATCCCCTAATTTTGGTATGATGATTCTTCCTTTATAACATATGAGGTCATCTATCACCCCAAATTCCTTATTGCTCTTCGGGTCTTCTCTTAATTTGGCTCGAATTTCTTGATAATATTCATCTTGATATTGCTCCTACCTTACTTGGTCCATGAGCTTTATGTGGCTCCTAGTTATGGTTGTTATGTGTCTCCTTCTACTCAAGGCATCCACAACCTTATTTTCTTTCCCTTTAATGTACTCAATTTCAAAATCATACTCGATGAGGAACTCGACCCACCTTCTCTACCTTGCATTGAGTATTGGTTGAGTAAATATGTATTTCAGACTCTGATGGTCTGATTTCAACTCGAAGGGTCTTCCTACTAGATAATGGCACTAGGCCTTCAGAGCATGAACTATAATGGCTAGCTCTAAATCATGAGTGGCATAATTAACCTCATGCTTTTTAAGCTTCCTTGAAGTATAAGCCACTACTGACTCTCCTTGCATGAGCACTCCCCCTAGTCCTTCCAATGATGCATCAGTGCATACTATAAACTCTCCTTGAGGGTCTAGAATATTTAGTATCGGTGCAGTAGTAAGCCTTTGCTTCAACATGGTGAAAGTGGCCTCGCACTTCTCCATCCATTTGAATTATTTTCCCTTCTTTTGGAGATTAGTTATCATCAAGGTGATTTTTGAGAAATCCTTTATGTGGCATCGGTAATAGCTCATTAGCCCCATGAAGCTTCTTACCTCAGTAACATTAGTAGGGGGAGCCAATTTATCATGGCTTCTATTTTCTCTAGATCTACTATGATCCCCTTTTTTGATATAATATGCCCTAAATAGCGCACCTCTAAAACATAGAAATTACTCTTGGCTAGATTCCCATAGAGTTGATTCTCCCTTAGCAGTTCCAACATGATCTTGAGATGCTTATCATGCTCTTCCCTATTTCATGAGTATATGAGGATGTCATCAAGAAATACAAGGACAAACTGGTCTAGATACCTTCTAAACACATTATTCATTAAATTCATGAAGGCAACGGGAGCATTAGTCAATCTGAAGGGTAGGACGGTGAACTCGTAATACCCATACCTTGTCTTAAATATCATTTTGTGAGTGTCTTCCTCATGAATCCTCATCTGGTGATACCCTAACCTTAGGTCTATCTTGGTAAACACCATGGCATCTCTTAGCTAGTCAAATAAATCTTTGATCCTGGGTAGGGGGTACCAATTCTTGATTGTAGCTTTATTCAACATCCTATAGTCAATACACAATCTTAGAGATCCATCCTTATTTTTCATAAATAAAATGGGTGCACCCCATGGTGACACACTTGGTTTTATCAACCCCTTTTTCAATAATCCTTGTAGTTGTACCTTTAACTCATGCATCTCAATAGGTGACATCCTATACGGAGATCGGTGGATGGGTTCCACTCCTAGTATAAGATCGATAGTGAAATCAAATTCTCATGCAAGAGGGAGCCCTGGTAGATCCTTTGGAAATACATCCTAAAATTCTTGTAGAATTGGGTGTGCCTCAATCACCTCTTCCTTCTGATCTCTTTCAACTTCATTCATATTTACAACATAAACAATCCCTCCTTTCCTGAGGGCTTTCTTCAACTGCATAGCTGACAACATCTAGGGTTTGAATGTCCCCTACTTGCTATAAATTTATAGCCTCTCTTTATTTTCCTCAGAATATTCTATCCATCTATCTCAGAAATTGATTACAGCTTGATGGGCCTGTAGCCAATCCATTCCTAGGACCACATCAAAGGCATGAAGTGGGGCTACGTACAAGCAACCTTTCATGGTTCCATTGTCTAAAGTAATTTCCATCATTGGGAAACATTGGTTTATGGAGTAGGTCTATCTAGAACCATACTCAACCTTCCATCCATGAGCCAAATACCCTAGCCTTTTTAGCATATCTTTGGCTAATTTACAAGAAATGAAACTATCAGTGGCTCCACTATCTACTAAGATATCTACTTGCTTATCAAAAATCTTACCTTTGATGATTAATGGGGTGGCTTGCCCCTCAAGTTTTTGATTCCCAATTGCGGCGTAGATCTTATGCATTGGTTCCTTTCCTTTGTTGTTGGGTGTGCTTGTCCCTGGTCGATATGGGCATTGATTAGCATAGTGCATCCCTTTACAATGGTAACATCCATCCTTGGGCCCTTGTCTCTTTTCCATTTTTTCCTCATCCTTAATCATCGATACTAGAGTTGATGGCTTCTATGGGGGAGGTTTAGCATTATTGGGTTTGTTGCCTTTCTTAAAAAAGTTCTTGAATTTATTTTGGTTTCCATTGAATTTATTCTCTAGATTCTAGGGGTTCTTAGCCTTTCGTTCTTGCTCTACCTCCCATTTTACAACCCCATTGCTATTCCTCTTCTTTAGTTCTTGATGCTCCTGTTCGATCAGGTTTTCATACTTATAGCAGAAATGTGACTCTGCTTTCTTTGCTAAATCATAAGCCTTTTGCAAGGACTTAGGCTCCTACATCTCTACATCATGCTTTATTCTAGATTGCAATCCATGAGTAAACTTATGAATCCGCATCTTCTCATTATAGGTAGGTACATACTTCAATAACTTTACCAACTTCCTGTAGTATACCTCCACTAAGTTAGTCCCTTGTCTTAGGCTAGCAAACTCTTCAAACTTCAATGCATAGAAGTGCTCTATGAGGAATCTCTTCTTGAAGATGACTATAAATTCCTTCCATGGAATGTCTACCAGTTCAATCTTGGTTTCCTCATAGTAAGTCTCCCACCAATCTAGGGTAGCTCCTTCAAGGTAAATAGTAGCCCAAACCATCTGAGTACCCAAAGAATACCCCTTTACTATGAAGAAGACTTCCAACTCTCTTAACCAAGCTTCAACTGCATCTCCCTCCCCTTCTCCATAAAACTTGGAGATACATACATTCTTTAGGTCTCTTACCATCTCTTTCTCTAAGAGGGTTCTTGCTTGATTCTATTCCATTATCAGCCCCTCAACTTGGTTGACTTCTGAATCTCTAGCCTACAAATTTTGATTTGCCATAGTTTCCAACACTTGTCTTAACTGATCTTGTAACTCGGCAACTGTAGTAGTAAGTTCCTCTATTCCTGCATTGGGAACTCCTGGATCCTCATTCTAGATCTCTTCTTCGACATTACTTTGTCGAGTCTATCTAGGTGGAGGTCTTTTCATCCTAGCCTTGGGTGGCATCTTGATCTGGTTTCCACCAAAAAAAGTTAGGTTACAATTTTCCCTTAACTGAATCACTAACTTGACCATAATACAGAGTCCTTATTTTACTAATCATTAGAGGTCTAACTAGGATGAGGTTCCAAGGTGAGGATATATCATTAATACCAAAGCCCATACTAAGGTATCTTTAATATTCATCCTTCCTCAAAATCAATTCCATTAGATCCTAATAAGCAGAGACTCTAGGTTACTCCAGCTTTCAACTTATTCCCAAGAAAGCCTCTATTGGAGGTCCTGAATCTCTTTTATAACACATAAGAAGCTCTATACCCTCGAACCTAGAGCTCTGATACCAAATGTAACACCCCAAAAACATGAAAAAAAAACACACAAACAAAAAGAAAAGTTTATATATATATTTTTTTACTAAGGAGAAGGATTCATAAATCCTCAACCAACCTTAGACCAACTTACTATTTGACATCCCCTAAGTTTCTCAAGAACTATACCACACAATATTCCCTTCACGCAAGTCCCATCTACGTAAGCCTATCTTATGTTGTGCACATAAGTCCATCCCTCTCATCAGTCTTGATGAGCTAGACTTACCACCTTCAATCGTTAGAAGGTGTACATGCATCTCCATATCCACACAAGTCATTATGTGTGGGCATGCTATATGTACTACGAGCTAAGCTATCAATCTTGTCCACTGACAAGCTATCTTAACTCTGGTACAATCTTCCAAACCTAGTTACCAATCTCCCTAAGGGGGTCTCAAGCCCTTAGGGTAACCTCTAAGTTCACCTAGAACTTACTAATGTTTCTTTCCTTTTAACATCACAAGAGCATAAAAATATCTAGATACTAAATCTAACAAAATGAATTATCAACAAGCAAGAATAATCAAAGCATAAAGAAACAATCACCAATTAAACATACATTAAAATATTTAAATGCAGGAAACTAAATAAAGAGGTACTAAATGTAGTAGTTGCAATGTTCATTTAGGTACATAAGTAAGTATGGTACACCCCATACTTTTCCACAATACTTTACATCCATTTCATCGAGGAAATCTCCCCACAATCTAATCTATTGCATAAATAACAAGATGTAAGGTAGAGAGCAAACTTGTGGATTGGTCCATCTCATGACTTTGGCCTTCCCGCTCTTCCATCGATCAAGTGAGGATAGTAGGGGATCAAGACACTCATGGATCTGGATAGACATGCTTCTATATGCACTTACTTATTTTATTGCCAAATTGCA
Source organism: Wollemia nobilis (assembly GCA_028583015.1). Lineage (NCBI taxonomy): Eukaryota > Viridiplantae > Streptophyta > Pinopsida > Araucariales > Araucariaceae > Wollemia > Wollemia nobilis. The sequence continues at coordinate 4,334,123 of JAQPPZ010002979.1, forward strand.
ACTATACAAATAACCCAAGCAATTCAACTTACTAATGCATAGTCCTTTATCATAGAAACTACCCTTTCTATTTTCCCTCTCACCCAACTTGGGAGAGTCAGTCAACCATGCATTAGCTCATGTGCTCTATTTGCAATAAATGAACTAACCTTCTCAACAATTAAAGTCCCATACCCTTAATTGCTAAGTAAACTGAGTTCACACATTCCATTACTTAAAGCAACTACTTTAATTTCCAATAAACATTTTTCTTCATTTCATAACATAAGGTCCCATACCCTTAAATTACAAAATAACCATTCATTCCATTTATTTCATAACATAAGGTCCCATACCCTTAAATTACAAAATAACCATTCATTCCATTTATTTCATAACATAAGGTCCCATACCCTTAAATTACAAAATAACCATTCATTCCATTTTATTTCATAACATAAGGTCCCATACCCTTAAATTACAAAATAACCATTATTCCATTTTATTTCATAACATAAGGTCCCATACCCTTAAATTACAAAATAACCATTATTCCATTTTATTTCATAACATAAGGTCCCATACCCTTAAATTACAAAATAACCATTCATTCCATTTATTTCATAACATAAGGTCCCATACCCTTAAATTACAAAATAACCATTCATTCCATTTATTTCATAACATAAGGTCCCATACCCTTAAATTACAAAATAACCATTCATTCCATTTATTTCATAACATAAGGTCCCATACCCTTAAATTAAAAAATAACCATTCATTCCATTTCATTTCATAACATAAGGTCCCATACCCTTAAATTACAAAATAACCATTATTCCATTTTATTTCATAACATAAGGTCCCATACCCTTAAATTACAAAATAACCATTCATTCCATTTATTTCATAACATAAGTTCCCATACCCTTAAATTACAAAATAACCATTCATTCTATTTATTTCATAACATAAGGTCCCATACCCTTAAATTACAAAATAACCATTTTTCCATTTATTCCCCTAAAATCTACAATTAGACAAAGAACAATAAACAAAGCTTCTACCAACTGCAATGAGCTATTGGATGGTGAAGCATCCAGCATATTTGTTAGCACAATACACATTGCAAGGTAAGACATAAGGTGACCTAAGGTTCGACTGAAGTGGCTTCGACCTTGATAGTTCAAAATAAAGTGATGCCCACGTACTCGTGGCACCGATAGCTATCGAGATAAGGGTAGATCATCCTCGATGCCAATGGCACCCAAGGAGATTCCTGAGTTGGCTATAACTTTGCAATGGAGAGGTTACCTATGGTGCCCAATCAAGCATCCTATCAGATGACCCTCTCACTTTTATCCTAAGGCATCCATCCTACAATGATGGTTTAGAAGGGACAGGGGAGCTTCGGTGCTACCCAACTAGTTACCACCCACAATACCCAACCAATAACCAATGATCATGGTAACCATGATGCCTTACATCCACAACACAACAGAAAAATACGATGCTAAAAACATAGAGAAGCTATGATGCTATGCGTCTTCCAACACAACAATGGCTATGATGCTATATATCTTCCATCATAGAGGATAGCTACAATGCTAAACATAGAGAAGCTACAATGCTATGCATCTTCCAACATAACAATGGCTACAATGCTATGCATCTTCCATCATAGAGGATAGCTACGATGCTAAAACACAGAGAAGCTACAATGCTACGCATCTTCCAACACAGCAATGGCTATGATGCTATGCATCTTCCATCACAAAGGATAGCTACGATGCAAAACATAGAGAAGCTACGATGCTACATGTATTCCAACACAATAATGGCTATGACACTAAAACATAAAGAATAGCATAATAACCAATTTTAGATGAAGACCAACCTAGTTCACCCACAATAATTGGGTCACCTGCACTACTTGGGTGGATGTTCATCGCTCTACTGCTTCTTTGCTCCTTATTTTTGCTCCCTCTCCTCCTGCTTTCTCTCTTCCTTCTACTTTTTTGCCTCCTCCCTTCATTTTCCCCTCTGTGTCTTCTCTCCCTCCTCGATCCACATTCTCGCCTACCCACCATTACTCCTCGACCACCTCTGATAGGTGATAGGGTGAACACCACCCTCTTCTCTTCCCAAGGTGATCACCATAAAGAGCTTTCCTCTCATGTCAAAGGAGCTTCGTGCATCTAACCTAACCAAGTCTCCAAAGGGCAACCCGACCCATTCTATCGAATGTCATCTTGTCACATTAACGCTTAGGGATCGATTGTTGGGTGGGTGGTAACTTCCTAGACACGTCGAGGCAAAGACCTTACCTTGAAGTTTTTAAAGAATTATACTTATTTTCTTATTTTTTATTTCAAGATAAGTTTTCTGCTAGGCAATCATTTTGGTAAATTGATTACCTCTTTGATTATTTCAATACTAATGCTAATAGATAAATCAATCATTTTATTACAAATGACATCTACCAACATCATTTACATAACCAACCACTCATTTTCAATGATATATATGCTTTTATATAAAACAATTATTTATCCAAACAATATCTTCTTGTTTTTAAAATAAATCAAACATTTATTTAAGCAATATATTTTTTGCTTTTTAAATAAATCAAACATTTATTTAAGCAATATATTTTTTCTTTTTAAATAAATCAAACATTTATCTAAACAATATATTTTTGCTTTTTAAATAAATCAAACATTTATCTAAACAATATATTTTTTGCTTTTTAAATAAATCAAACATTTATTTAAAAATACCATTTTTCTTTTTAAATAAATCAAACATTTATTTAAACAAGCACACCTAAAGTTGTGAAGGTAAACCATTTACTCCATGCCTACCAGATATCAAGGTTAATAATGTTGAAGTAAAAGACAATCATGCAAGTGCATCAAACAAAGAGGGAGTCTTTCCATCAATCTAATCACCTGTCTCAGCCCTTAGAACTTACGATAGCTACTAGGCCATCAATATGGGGCTCAAGGTGGTTAGACATTGATGATTATCCCTAATCGAATGCATGCCTATATGAAGGTATCTATCCGTGTTACCTTTGAGTTGCCTTGTCATCATTTCCCCTTCCTCAAGTACTCTCATCTCCGGTGGATGACTCAATTTCTTCCACTCACGAGCGCACCTGATCCTACACATTGGCAATTCATTAGCAGTATCATATCCTTCACTATCTATTTATTATTGTGAGGTTGCCTAATTGCACAAAACCGAGTATTAGCCATAATTGTTAATACATTGTTTTTCCAATTTTAAAGGTTCATCTGGGAGGGTCATTACACATGAAATGCTTCCTCATCATCAAAAGTATTTTAACATGAATATGTCTTAATGAGAGCACAAATATGATCTATAATTACATATTCATCTAGACTATAAGCAATAAACTATCCTATACAACCAGAAGCTTCAATTGATCACAACCAACATGGTAAAGTGGGCAAGGGTCATAATTGGTCCTTCTCACAAGAAATGTGAACCTATAAGTGAGCAAACAATTGTGATCCATTGTGTTAATAGCTCGTGGATATGGATATATATTCCCCTCCTCTCAAACTCACTCTCTTTTTATACAAAGAACTTTACACTCTACAAAAAAATATGGAGTCAAGAACTAAAATGAACACCTATTAAAAAAATTGCAAATAGATTTCAAATTACCTCTTATTCCCTTAATTTTATCCTCTTAATCTACCTTCCAAATCAAAAAGAGAAAGTTTTAATTGAGCAAAAACAACCCACTAATTACCAAATAATTCCCATAGGTTAGTAGATGCACATTATTGGTGCAAATATGGTGTCGAGTCCCATGCATTACTATATTCAAATCCTTCAAAAACATGCTAAAAAATCATCTTCAAGTGCAAATATGGAGACCAAACTAATTTCTAGTTAGAAAACAATTCTATAAATAAGTCCAAACCAAGAAGTTCATAGCAAACTCCTTCAAATGAATTGACTAGTCATAAATGGGTTCTCATTGAAAAGTACAAATGGTTACCCATTGACTAGCACTTTTGTAGCTGGTTTGCAAAAATGATTTGACTAAAATTCTTCCATGCATAAAATACATTAAAATTTCTTTCACTGACAATGCAATTACATTAATTAAACTCACGAATCTCATTAAATTGCATTATATAAAAAATAACATACTTGGTTGAGATAAGCTTAATGAATGACTAACCATATTTGGTGTATGATAAATTCTCTACTTAATATATGGTAAATTCACATGAGGTTGTCATAAAATATTTGACAATAAAGGATTTGAATGCAAACATGGTTATGAATCCTATAACTCTGACAATCCATTTTTATTGATCCAACTATATCCAATGTCATAGGCTTTAGAAAAAAATGATGAGAATTTTCATCAACCTTTGCTTTCCCTGTAGAGAGATTTTTGTTTGCATCTAAAAACCAATAGCTTCCTACACAAATTGTCATGGTTTTTTTCCCATAGTATTCACAAGGGTAAAGGTCCCAATAAAACTGATATATTTGCCCTTCCCTTTCATAACAATCATAACAAAATGAAAATATAGAATGTTCTTGTTTATAACTCTTTTCATGGTCACATACTTGCTTATATGTTGCTTACTTAAATCTTGCATTAAACCTTTTTTGCACTCTTACTTGTTGGCTTCATTCCCCTTTTACGCAAGTTTGGGACAATGGTGGCTTCTTTTTCTACACATGCAAATACACATCTACATTCTTCATGGAAGACTCCTCTTTCACAAAGTATTCAAGACTCATACATTAAGGCTTAGAGAACAACTCAATAGGATCCTTCATTCCTTTGTCATGCTTGGAAATCCCTTGGCCTTGATAGCTCATCTTATTCAAAATGTTGGAACCAATTCCTTTAGTATGCTTCTCAAAATTGGCATATGAATAATTGAATTTCTCTAAAAAAACAAAAGCATAATCAAATTTCCTTACCATATAGTTGTTTTGATAAAAGAATGAGAGAGACTCTTCTTTCATTACTTTCATCAAACACTTGTAAGTAAACTTGGTTGTACGTAAAAAATCCAAGAAGCTAGTAAACATTATGCAATCCTAACTGCTACCATATAATCCATGGTATCCCTCAATTAGCTTATTCACATAGATCTCTCCCAATACAAAATTAGACAAACACACAAACTTTAATCAATGCATCAAAACAAGAGTAAGCATATCTAGAAATTAAATAAGAAAATAATAATAGGGCGGCTCCATCACTTTCTCCCTGTCAACGTTCAACCAGATCCAAAGCTTCTACAAAGAAAGGGAAATTGACTGAGAAAGGCAAAGAGGTGGTCTCGATGGGCATGGTGAAGCTCAAATTCCCTTCCCTTGCTCACAAAATCCAGAAAACAAGTGTGGGTCCTTCCCCTAATGCTAAAAATATATTTTCTGGTGAAGAGATCGACCCTATGGTCGACCTGGGTGAAATTATTTCCCTTGCCACCAACATGCTTCTCCGTTCTGGCAAGCTGATAAATCAAATCAAGGGTCGTCTGATGGTTGGTAAAACTAAGGACGAGATTACAATCGAGGATGGGCTCCTAGACCATATTCACATCTTCAACTAGGTGGGATGATATTTGCCTTCTGGATTCTCAGTTTTTGTGGATTATCTCTATCATCATTTTCCTTTTGTAGGTCTTGGACCCTTTTTCCTTTTGTCATCGCTTTTCGCTTTCAGTCTGATCCACGGTTTCATTTTTCCTGGGCAACTATGGAGGTTACCTTTTTGGGTTCAGCATTTCTTTTACTGTGGTTAGTGAAGGTTTTCCCCTAGCCAGGAACCTTTCCTTTTGTTGGTTTTAAAGGTTCGAGGATCCTATTAAAACCTTGTTATCAATCAAAAAAATAAGAAAATAATAAAGAATTAATGCAATCATTTACAAGTAAATAAATTTGATAAAACAATGAATATACCATTATATGTATGAAGAAAACCCTCTACGAGAAGAAAAGTCACAAAAAAAAATATTTTTGCAACTTATATTACTAAAATTACAATGTGCATGAGCTAAATAAAGTCTTTCCTAGAGAAAAAGCAAAGAGCACACAAAAGCTTATACAATTCCAATTTAGTCCATAAGCTCCTACCTTGTCGAAGGCTAGAAAATGTGACATCACCAATTTATATTTTCTTAACAATAGTGAAGGAAAGGAGGGCATGGAAAGTCAAAATTCATGCCCTTTCCTTTTCAACTTCTCATCTAATGACCTTTCATATTCCACTTTGTTCAAATCCAAAAATAGGAGTTGCCCTATTTGATCATCCTTTAATTTTGATCATCTTTAGATCAATGAGGTGGCACAACTTCTAAGACAACAAAGTTTCTATTTGCACTTCAAAAATATAACTTTTAGTCACATGGTCATGTCTAATGCTTTGATCTTTAGTTTATGGGTCCTATTTGTCTTGAAGTGTTCCTTCTCAAATTTTACAAGCAACATGTTTAAAATAGGCTTTCAACGCTTACTCTTCTATTTATGGATTTGTTTTGATGGATCATCTTTAGATCAATGAGGTGGCACAACTTCTAAGACAACAAAGTTTCTATTTGCACTTCAAAAAATATAACGTTTAGTCACATGGTCATGTCTAATGCTTTGATCTTTAGTTTATGGGTCCTATTTGTCTTGAAGTGTTCCTTCTCAAATTTTACAAGCAACATGTTTAAAATAGGCTTTCAATGCTTACTCTTCTATTTATGGATTTGTTTTGATGGATCGGCCACCTTTGGTCTTTAAATTTGTTTATTAGACAATTTATCTACCATAATGGTAATTTGAACTATTAATCGATCAATTAATTGGCTAATTTCATGGTGAGATCAATTCAATTTATCGATTAATTGGTCAACATCTTCCCTTTTGCATTTATTTGCCTTGGCCAGTTCTTTAGTCGTCTTTAACTAATGACTTAGCTAGTTCTTGTAGATTCATTTGCACCTACCAAATGATGTTGGTGGTCCCACACAATAAGTAACTAAACATCTCTTTCTTCCCTTTGGTTTTGTTGTTTATCATCTCAATGTCTCAATATCCTAACCCATATGATAGGTGACATCCATAAGCTTGTCATGTCTCCATTGGATTCTTTCTTGCATGTCAAATGGTAGTTGTTTGTTCACTTAAATTTTTCCTTGTTAGATACTTTAGTCATGGTAGTCTTCCTTTGTCCACTTTATAAATTAGCAACCTTAGTAATTAGTCTTCTTTTGTTTGACCTTGTTTGGGGCCTTTAATGTTGATGTGGGTAGTATTGGGACCCACATTTCTAATTTGGCCTTCCTTTCAACTCATGGATCAACAGATAAAATCATTTAGCCTCCCTTGAATGTATTTTGAATTCCAATCGGTGAGGCATGACATCAAAATTAAACAAATCCACAATTTCTTTAAAAGTTTCCTAAGGTTTCTTATTTTTCTATCAATTTGAACTCTAATTTGATGAAGATACATCATGATGACATTACCAATTCCACAAATTAGCACCAATAGATCGATCGATCAAAGATCGATAGGCTTCAACATATTGGTTGATTCCCAAACTTAGTAAAAAAAAAATTGTCCTTCTCAACCTTGGCACTAGATTACTTCATAGGTTTCCTTGTGTTATTAGATTATCAATCTAACTTATTCCATGTCCCTTAGCACCTTTTTCATTACATTATGATTTGCTTTTGAGAATGTGATCAATTACCCAATAGGAGTGGTGAAAGCCACTATACAAGTATACAATACAATATCATGTCCTTAAGTACCTATCAAAATATACCATCCACACCAATGGTAAATAAATATGGATAATATTGTTATGCATAAATATTGAAAAGTTTAGTCAATGAGACCTTGGTTCAATGGTTGGGCATATAGATGATGTAGCCCACACCAAGGTTCAAATCTCGATGGCACCAAATAGGCTATACAACTTGATGTGACTAAGTTGATGTAAAAGGGAAAGGGAAACCCTTTCAAAACACTACTTGAATATATATATATATATATATATATATATATATATATATATATATATATATATATATATACTATGGTTAAGTTCTTGAAACAAGAAAAGAAAAATGAGAAGGTAAAAGCTAATATAAAAAATTATATATATATATATATATATATATATATATATCCTTTTCATACATAGTTCCTTTGGCATCCAAAAAGAATATATTTTATTCCATCTTCAAAAGAATCAATTTAGGCCCAAATAAATTAGTTTTACCCAAGCGAAAGCATGTCTTTACATCCCCAATGTTAGACGACACTTGCAACATTTTTGTTTAATGAAAATAGGGGTGATTTTTTTAATTTCTAGATATAATATGCATCAATATATACAATCATGAATGAATCCATGGCAAATAACATCAATTAAACAATCTACATAAAACCTTCTTGTGATCATTGACAATGAATTACTTAAATCAAAATCAAAAGAAACCTCCTTGTTTACCCTCAATAATGTCAAACATACATATTCATAAAAACATGGATCTACATCAACTTAGAAACAATAATAATAATCTAATCCATAACCTAATTATTTACCATTTACAATAAATCAATAAGAGCAAAAGTAGAGGGAGTTATGACAAATATGGGAGTTCATATGGATGGATCCAAGGTATGGAATGATGTTTTCCCAAAGGCTTTGATGATTATAACTTTGAAAGAGGAAAGCGATTATGATGTTGCTGAGTTAGAAGTTTCAAAGCCTTAGGGGAATTGATCACTGCAAAAGATCTATTAGCATGGGACCAGTTTTCAAGGAAACTAAACTGATATTCAAGAGTTGATTAAAAAAATGTTGCATATTAAATGAAGACTAGGCAGAAGCTTTCGAAGTTCTCAAGAAAGGTATTATTGGAGATCTAATCTAAAGCTAATAGAGAATTGATTAAAACTCCTAAAGATTCTAAAGAAACTAGATGGATTGAATTTAAGAAATATTGAATCCCCATGGGATAGAGTTAAATCAAATTTGTTGTATCTATGTATGCAACATGCACCTTTTTAGTCCAAATTTTGTAATAAGTAGGTGTTGGAAGTGATTTTTCTCTTTGGAAAATGTAAAAGGTTTGGGACCCTTTCAAAACCCCTTCATTTACCATAATCAAAAAAAAAGTAGAGTCAACCTTCTTGTTTATTCCCTATAATATTAAGCATGTATATATTCATCAGAATACTTATTGACATCAAAAATCTATGGATGGAACATATTTCTTTACCATCAATCATGGATCTATAAAATCAAAATTATAAAGAACCTACCCTTTTATCCTCAATAATATCAAGCATATATATATATATATATATATTACTTAAAACATGAATTAAATCCCTTTCCATTTTAGCATTAATGAACATATCAACATCATTGGTACATATATAAAGAGTAAATATCTTAAAAGCATGTATGAGCAATATATCTTGATTATTATAACTGCCCAACATTAATTCTAAATTATTATAAATCATTAACATCTCTAACATGCAGTCTATTAAAGTCAAATAGTACAACACCAAAGAAGTGCCTTGGATAAAGGTAAGAGCAACTAATTTATTTTATTGTAAATTACTTCAAGCACATTATAAGTGGAAATACTTTACATAATCACAATATATTCTTTCTAACTAGGCTTGGGACCTACAATCATTATTCTCATCGAACATTGTAACGCACATGGGAAAAACACAAGCAATCCTTAAATATGCAACAATCTAAGAGTAAACAAGTATTTCATCCATATTGGTGAGTAAGAAAAACTCATAATCAATTAAAGAATTATATCATAAAAGAACAGCAACACATTTTCATCCCACACTTGTCTATAGTTCACCATTTTTCTAAATATAATATATCGATGCAAGATTACCAAGGCACAAGTAGTTCATAGGCATGGTAAGTAAGGATAACAATAAAGTTTTCACATGTCTCAACATCCAATTCTAAAACAAGTGTCAACCAAGAATTAATTAATAATTATGGACATTCTTAATTGGTGGCTAGAAACCACCCAATAAACAAAATTCTTATAATCCAACCTAATGTTAGTCAATTAATGCTCATTAAAGTTTCAAAGTTGCAACACTAAACCATTGCATCAATACACTTCATTAGATCCGTTGAGGTGGTAGTCATCAATCGATTTCATTCTTCTTAGTTGAAATCCAAAATCTCTCTCCCCTCAAAATAGTAATATAAACCCAATCAATCATATAAGCACATAAATATGTGAATAAGTATTCAACTTTCAGCTAGTTGACTGTCTCTCTTTGCTCTTTGAAAGAGATACATGAGTGAGCTTACATCTAGGACAAGAGTTGGACATACATACATATGTCATGCATTTGTAATTTGACAAATAACATATTCATAACATATAACATATTGTTGATTGAGTGTATACACCTCTCTCTTCCATGACATCCCTTTACAAGATAAATTTAATACATATATTAAAATCAGCTTGCTATTTAAAAAATAATGTACTTTTCTCTTTATTTATATAATAATATATTTATTTGTAAGCCTACTCAAAGGAGTGTTTAGTGCTCTATTGTAAGTAAATGTATCTCAATGACATCAATTGGAAAGATCCCAAATGGTTAAATATGTCTGCTTTTAAGACGAATACCAAGGCTAGAATCTTGTCAAGTGATATATGTCTCATTGCCGAGATGTAATATCATTGTAACATAATCATGATGTAATACATGTGGGACCCATTTCACTCCCATATAACCAACAAAAAGAGTATCTCATTGATGGTAAATTCCTACTTTGTAACCAATAACAATTATAATTTATAAAATTCAATATTCAAAAGGAAGAGGATATTTATAAATTATTTTTTTTAATTTGTCTATGTGAATAATTATATCCAATCACTTTTCAAATGACATGAGCTCAATCAATAAACACCTCAACTTTTAGGAAGAATAAATAAGTTTGAATCTTATTAGACAATACGTTGCTAAAATAGTTGTTGCAATACCACACTATGTTTATAGACAACCCATTTCAATCCCATATAACCTCTATGTGTGTGTGATTATTTATATTTGAACGAGTTAATGAAATGATTTCTCTTTCAAACCATCAAAAACCCTATAAGAACCATGAAACAAGAAAAAAAATCTTTGTTGAACTCTAATTCATTTTTCTATTATCATTACATTAATTTACAAGAGTTTTCTTTATGTTCATTCTACAACCTTCAAAAATATCCATAAAATATCCACCCACACATGTAGATAGAAAACTTAATAATTTGTATAAGCTACTCAAGTCATCATGTTGCAACAAGTGCTTGTCTAAGATATTAATACGTAGGACAATGTAACAACACATGTTTCTCATCCTGCACTTCTTGCTTGTAGAGCATACAGAGGCACTATTATCAATTAATATTTTTCCATTTTATTTCAATTGCAAAATGATGAGAACTTAATTATCTTTTTTATACTAAGATCTTTTCCTAAAGGTGATTTTATTCTTTGTATGTGACTATTGAATTGATCTCACATTTATAAAATCTTATTTTCTAAGTAGGATCTTACCAGAACATTTTTTTATATATTATATCTCGAATTCTCTATGAACCTCTTGGCAAATCACTTTCATCAATTCCCTTTTTCTATTCTATTTCATTTTGCCTCAATGTCAACCCTTCGCTTGAATTGTAAGCATCCCTTAATGTGATAATATGTTTTTATCCATGTGCTCATTTTAATTGTATATCCATATCCAATGTCTCTAAATGGTAGCATTCATGTTTCTTATTTTTCTACCTTTTATTTTTCTTTTTTCTTTTTTCTTTTTTAGGGTGGAGGGCTGACCTAAGACCACAAGGGACATTGTAGAGTGCAGAAGGGGACTCAAACCCTTGACCTCTTCACATCAACTACCCCCCACTCACCACTCCTCTAAGACCTTGTGGTCTTAGTGGGGTAGCCCTTTTTAAAGAGGCTTGTGTAGTCTAAGATTTCAAGTTATCATTTATCAATTTAAAAATTATATATCATCCATATGCATCTACCTAGGATGATAAATTTCTAGTTAAACTAAACTCTCGTAAAATTCATTACTCCTGACACAAATTGGATTATGGAGTGTTTCTTATGCCCTCCTAGTAAGACAAAGGTCATAATCAATGTTTAAATTACCAAAAATGGTTTCTTTAAAAACCAACAATCTCTAGTTCCTATGACTCTAAATGCGAAAATGGGACGAAACAATGAAAATAATGTTAATCGTCTATCTAATACCATGTTAGATTTCACACTAATTTCCAATAAAAAATAAAAGCAAACCAGCCACTCAAATCTTATACAGAAAGCGTAAAGGGACAAAAATAGAAAGAAGAGACACACAAAAGATGGGTGCCCCTAAGAACCAATATAATCACCATGTTATCTATGGATAAGGATCACTACACTTTGATGCAATGGATGGCGTGGATGGGGTTATTTATATCAATACCAAAAACCCCACATGTGTATATTAACCTAAACCAACATAACAAGTAGGCTTTAGGTTAATTACAAGTTATAAGTTAAAGGTTTAACCTTCACAAGATTAACCATGTCCCATAAGGCATACATAAATAATAAATAAATATATTCTACAATGTTTTCCTATATACTCACAAAATTACATCATACTACATTGGCCTTGGCCATTAAGTTAGAATACAGCTTTAAACACCCCCTCATAATATGAACTGAGGGACCAATATGAGAAGACATTAGTAACAATAACATCCTCCCTCCACACCCCCCCCCCCCATAATGGATGCTCTAGTGGGCCTTTGTTGTCTAGAAATACTCATTCAAATCCCCCTCATCGTTTGGAAGACGACCACCCATCTTAATAAATTTATCTTCAATCCTCTACAACTTCAACAGGCAATTCTTGTTTCAATGTCCTTCCTTTTTGTAGTATCTACAAATGGTCTTCAACTTACTTGAAGACTTAGCTTGGCCCTTGGGCTTTTGGATCTTTGTCTCCTTAGGTTTGAATTCATTTACATGAGTCAGTTTCTGAGAAGAAGCACCACAATTCCTCATAGCTACTTGCAAGTGAACTAGAAGAGAGAAAAGTTGTCAAGAATTACAGTTTTTTGTGTTTCCAAAAACATAGGAACAAAATGAACCATTAGTCCAAGCATTTGAAAGGGAGAAGAGAGATTACAAAGGACAATCTTGACACATTTTGCATCATATTTCTTATTGCTTTCAAAAGATACAATATTTGTTGCCAATGCCTTGAATCTCATAATATAGTTATTGATGTTATTACACTTGGTAATTTTGAGGGAAGCAAGTTCTAGTTCCAAGCAATTGACTTTAGTTGTATATACTTTTCCAAATGCAATTTTGTCCATGACTTCATAGGTTCATTTTCATATTTAATGTGGAAAAGTAATTTTGGTTAGATTGGTGGATTTTATCTTCAAAGACTATTGCTTTCTCTTGGAAGATGCACCATAGGTTCTTATTGCACAATAAATTGGTCATTTGAGTTGACCATATGCTATATTTTTTCCCATTGAGGTGAGAGACATAGGCTTGAGGATCCATCTCACACAATTCAGCCCCCCACATTATAACGTGTCCTTGAACTGACTACATCAATGTGAAGAGGTCAAAAATTTGTACGATGTGAAAAAAATATCAAAAAGTAGTTATGGCCTCCAAAAGATTTGCCCTAATAATCCTTAAAAATTCAAAAATCAACCTTTCAAACCTTAGAATATCTAAATCCAACCAAAAATCACCACTTAGCGCCCACTAACTCATTGATGACTGCCAATGAGAATTCACCCCTTGTCCACCACTAAACATCAAGAGCAAATAGGAGATCAACATATGTGATTTGATTGGCTGAAAGAGGGTATAAATATGAAAATTTTGTTTTTTCCTCCAGTTGACTGCTACATCAACTGCCACCTCAATTAACCCATGGGTAAGAATGAAAACGCATACATAAAAGGAAAGGAGAGGTTCAAACAACTAACTTTTGGGTGGTGAAGAGCCTAGGTTGGTTGCACTAGTTGTCATCCATGCTTGTGATTTGGAATGAATATGGTGCCCTCATCCCTTAAGGTGAGCTTGAACTCTATTGGCCAATGCACACACGCAAAAAAAAGGGATTCAAAACTCGTACCTCATTATCAAAAGTCTTCGCTATTGCTTGCTTGCATTATGTCACCTACCATGACGAGAGAATGGGATAAATGCCTCCTTGAAGATAATTTGTCATGATCGAGAGCAAAGCAAATAAGACTATATACCTACTTTAAAATAAAAGGGAGGATTAGAGTTGAACCCCTAACTTCTCCAAGCAAAGCCTTGTGTGCCCTTTTATTGTCCAACATAGCCTTCATTCTTGGAAATACGAAGGGAGATGCTTCACATTGATTAAGGTGTTTTCTTTGGCCCAAAAGGAATGTGCATGTTGTCCAAAGCCCAAAAACAACAACTTTAGGGCTTGAACTGGGGATTCCACGGAGCATACACCACCTTCTTGAACATTCTAACATCACTATAGACTAGTAACTAATGGCCTTGATTCCTTGAAACCAAAAACCTTCAAATGTTGTGCATGCGTAGGTAGCCCAATCAAGTCTTGTCCAGTTGTATATACATAAAGGAGGGAAAAAGGGAAGTGGTGCCCTTATCAAAAATTTGAAAATTTTCCCCCACAAAAGCATCCTAGAAAATGTTGACAAAACGGAGATGAAAACGAAAGGTAATGATCCGTCATTACTCCTTGTGCCAAACTTGGCTTATGAAGCTTTGGAGGACAACCCACCCTAGAATTTGGAAGAAGGATCAAAATTTGCTTAGATATAATAAATGGTTTATTTATCACATCAAAACATACATAACCTATAAATCGTTCAATTAGGTTTGTCCATTTGGCTCCAAATCTGATCATTTTGCATCAAACTTTACGAATTGTGTTTTTTCTTCCATTAAGATTATTTTTATTTTGTACAATGGTGACTCCATTTTCGAACTAAACCAAAATTTTGGCCAACTCTGAAAATTCATGATCAAAATCAAAGCAGTTGCTCAACAGATCCTTTTTGCCTTTTGAAATTTGTTTTTTCAGGAATGATCAAGATTGAGGCTTCGTGGTGGATAATTACTAAGTGCACGGTGTGTCGTACCCTACAACAATGTGCCCCGCTAGACAATGTGCTCTATTCTTTGAAATCATTCATTTTCAGTTATGAATACAAGATAGAATATTTAACCAATATGAGTTTCAGTCAACAATATGACGACTTCACAAGGAAAAAACCCTCCAATGATGTTGAGTATGTCATGAGTACCAAACCCCAAATCCTCCCAACGTCAACCTATAACCCTAAAGGACAATCTATATACAAGATATATCATGACCATAATCAATAGAGCCAACCAAGACAGTATGGACAGGTATTTCAATCACCTCAATACACACTTTATATTGCCTAAACGCCTATCCAAGAATTATCATACCCTTCCCCACCGTATGTCACCCCGTTGACAAAATAGTCGTCGATGGATCCACGAGAAATAATTTGTGATGTATATAACTTAAACAAAAAAAAACCCCTAACTATGAAGTGCGCCCACCCAAAGGAAGTGCACCCTACTGTCTAAGCCATGTGCCCTATCCAAGCTTGGTGTACCTCGTTGAGACGCTAAATTATGAATGTGTCTCACTCAATTGCAATGCACCCCACTCCATGAGTAGTGTACCCTTCCTAAGGCAGGCATGCCTCGTTGACTTGGCACGTAAAATGATGATGATGATGAGTCTCATTTGATCAAACAAAATCACCCATGGGGATGTTCAATTTTCCAATTCTCTCATTTCGTTTATGATTCTCCTTCTGTCCATTTGTAATATATTAAAAAAAATGAATAAAAATCCCTAATAAATACATTTAGGAAAGGGACACTTTTCTTGCATTTGTCTTTCTTCATTGATTTAAAAAATAAATCGTAAAGCAAAATGAAAGTCAAATAAAAAGTAAAAAAAAAGTGTGCCACTTAGTATTAAAGGGGGACCAAGTGAAAATTAGATTTTATTTTAAACTCTTGTTTGCATGAAGCTTTGCACTCTACAATCTCCAAATCCCTATTTTGAAATTCATTTGTTGTCGCTAATCAACTCAACAAATTTCAATTTCGCAGAAAAACCATTTGAGCAAAGGAAACATCCCATAGATATTTTCCAAAAAAAACACTTCTAAACCATAGTTTTTCAACGACGTAGAAAATGAGGGTTTTTGTGTTTTCCATAGTAACTAGCCAAGTTTGGGAGCAACTAACACTTTGAGGGCAGTAGGAAATTAGGGAAGTTGTCATTATTAGTTCTACGGCTTTCTGCCTTTAGAAAACAACATTTAATTCCCAATATTTGAGGGTTTCATTCTTATTAACAACTAAATTTGGGTAGTTTTATTCCACCTTTCACTTAGCAACTTTCATTTTGGCAAATATAAAGTATGTTTTTTTTGTCTTCCATAGGAAAACTGCACAATTTTTGAAATCTCTTGCCAATCCTAAGAACCTTAGCAAATCAACCAAAACATCTCAATTTCTAGTCATTTTCTAAAAGTAAAAACCAATGCACCCAATCCAATGCAAGTGTGCCTCACTCCTTTTTTCCACACACCTCGTGTCAAAATTGACTAAGTGGAATTCAAGTATGCCTCGCTCTCTTTTAAGTGTGCCTCACACTATCATTTGCATATTCAATATGCCTTGTTCAAGCTACGTGCCTTAACTAAAAATTCCTTGAGTGTCAAATTGAGTGCACCTTGTTTTTCTGTGCACTTCGCCCTTTCTAAGTGCACCCCACCAACAACAATCTACCCCACTATCTTCCTACACCCCTTTGCTAAATTTTTTATACAATAAAACTAGCATAGGCCAGTCAATCAAAACACAAAAAACTGAAGAAAAGCACGATCAAAAAGAGAACATCCATATAGAAGGCCCTCGCAATTACAAAAAAAGACCCATATGTAAATGTTTGTGATGGTGAATGTCAACATTCACCAAGTGTTGTGCAAAAGGAAGACTTCAGAAGACTCATGTTTGGGCCACACTGACTCTTGCTCAATCATCATGATGTGGACTTTTGGTCTTGGCATGTATTTGGTGGCCCTAGTTGGAAGTGTCTTGAGATCATAAAAGTTTACGCTAGATAATAGGATAGTATGAACATAATTATTAGGGTCCATATAGATGATAGAGGAACCAGTCCACATTTTAGCAAATATAATAAAAAATGATGTTTTTTGAGGTTACAAAAGAAGCGTGCATACCATTTAACCCCAAGTCTATGATGGCATACCATCAAAAATTCAAGAAAGAGAGGTGGGTTGAACTCCTAAGGAGAAAAGTGGTCAAACTAGAGAAAGTTGAAGATTTTAAGTTCCACTAAATAGCAATCAATTCATACCCAATGCACTAATGGCTGTCATAGGGCAAGATGACGATAAGAAGGTATAGGAGGAGCATATTTCAATATTATGTGCAAACCTGGCCAAGCTATTTTATCTATTGAATTGTGCAAAATTCATCAAGCACTAGATATATGCTTAGCTCCAAAATTTCCACAACTTTTTCCAATATCCTTTATACCTGATATAGCTAATTATCCACCAGAATAAGAGATGGTTCCCTGGATTACAATTAGACCAAGTCGATAAAGAAGAAAAGTCACTACCAAAGTGTGAATGGACTGAAATCCCCACCAAAGATGTCAAGAGAGATAGTTATGAGTTCTATGACAAAGTATACGAACCCATTGTGCGAAATTTGGAAGGGGAAATTCCTGGATTGTCTAGATATGCCAAAGCACTTCTTAGGCTAGAAAGGGAAGATCCATTAGGTGACTTCTACCTAGGAAAAAATAGAAAGCATTTATCAAGCTATATGGATATTCAAGCAAAACATTTGAATTATTAGTATGTCTTTTAATTACATTTTTAGCCTCGAGGTTGTCCTTTGGCTTCACTATATAGATCAAAAGTTTTTCAAAAGACAAAAGGATTGTCCAGTATAGAGTACAAAATATGTACTTTCTAATTACTCTTGAGCATAAGAACTACAACCAACATTTGGCAAAAAGGCTAAAGCAGTTTGAACTAAGACAAATGTCATACTATTGATCGTATGATCTGGATGCAATGTTTGCAAAAACCTTTGTATCATATGGGGTGAAGACCAAGTATGCTCATGAGAGGAGGCATAAATTAGAAGTTGAAAGAAATTTGGAAGAAGAGCTCGTGATGGCAAGGATGGATGCTCCAAACGCATGTGAAAACTAGTTCAATGAATGGTAGAGTGAGTTGCCCCCATGGCTTGCTTTCTACAAAAGAATTTGTGATGACTTCAACCTAAATGCACCCGTTAACTCCAAAATCACAAATGTGCTTATGAAGAAACACTAATGAAGTTTAGAAAAGGTGCTTGCATGGAGATGCATTAGGTAAAAAGTCAAAGTAGTTGAAACTCACCTAGAAAAAGATCCACGAGATGATAAGTTCTCAAAAATTTGGAACCTGTGTCATCCCAATGAAGGAAGAACAGAAAGGGGCGGTGCATCTAAAATAGAAAATGTTGGTACATCTAAGAAGATAAAGGGTGGTATTTCTCATTCAAAAACATAAAATCTACCAACACCTTGACATAGGAAATAGGAAAGCAAGCAAGCTACGCGCAAGCAACTAACTAATAATAAAGGAAAACAATATGTTCTCAAAAAGTCATTAAAAATCAATGAGGAAGAAGATGAAATACCCCAAGAACCTCAACACTAATATACTGAAGTTAGTGAGAAAGCAAATTTATAGGTCAAGGGTGATGCAAATCTGCCAAACATGGCTCCCTAAGATGTAAAGGTGTTTGTAAGTGGTTCCACTAACGAAGAAATGGTTGAGATGAGGAGTGGTCATTTTGGAGGCTCTGAATAATCTTGACTTCCCCTCTCAAGAGTCTTACACTTTCACTTCATCTGCTTTTTCTTCTTTCCCTATTCTTTTGATCCCACCCCCTTAATTCTTTTGTTGCATCTAGCCATCCTCATTAAGTGCAATCATTCCAATAGTAGGCATAGGTCTTCCAACCACTTCTTTACACAGACCTACACCCATTGCACAATCCCTATCATCTATGTAGAATATACCACGTTGACTTACCCCTACTTTCACTAAAACCATAATGTCCTCCACTTAAGGTGACCAAATTATCACAATAGTCATCAAACCATTCTTCAAATTATCTTTGGCCACTAATGTCGCTAAGCAATCCATTTTGCTTTCCGCATCATCCACACAACTTCTTCCTCTAGCCACCTCATCAAAATAACTCATCAAATTGACATCAATCCCGCTTCCCAATTCTATTGTCCAAGGTTATATGTACCCATTGATTATTTGAATTCCAACCATACCCCAACCATGAACATCTTGAATATGTTTGGTCAAACGCACCAAACTTTATTAATGCAATTTTCATATGCAAACCAAGTGGCTAAGAGTTATAAGGATCATATGCAAAAAAGAACTGAGTTGCATAAGACCCAAGCAATTGTTGATCATAAAAATAAAATAATTACTCGGTTGTATAATCATTTGACAACTCAAAAGGAGAGGGGAAATTAGAAGGTCCAATTGGAACAAGAGAAACAATCATGAAGGGTAGGTAGAACGAATCAAACAATTGGGACAAGAGAATGAAGAGCTAAGAAGACAACTTCAAGAGGAAAAGGGTTATAAAAGACAGAAAACAAAGCAAGAGGCTCAAACCATAAGGAAATAGTTGGATGTTGAAAGGGATCAAATGAGACAAGAGATCAATGCCATAAATGAGTAGGTGGAAGCAAAAATGAGTTAGATAAGACAAGAATATAAAAGTAGAGAGCATAATTTGCAAGAGCAAACAGAGGAAGCAATCGCACAGCTCAAGCAAGCATGGGCAAAGATGAAGAGGAAGGTAGAAGAACTGAAATCTTAAGCATTTGCACCTGATTGGGTAAGGTTTGTTTGGGATATGATACAAGCCAAGGTAGAGTGCACAAAAGATTATTTTATCCACCTCGAAGAGTGTGAAGCATTGGTCAACCAGGCCACTTCTAAAATAGAGCAAGATAAGATTCAGTTGAAGGTAAGAGTTGAACACAACAAAGTAACACAAGTGCACAAAATAATTGGCAATCAGATAAAGTTGGTCTAACAAATAAAGCAACTCTTCTCATCCAACAATCAAACATCTTGACAAACTGACAAGGCTAGGAAGTTATGAGGGGACCCTTGCTGATTTAAAGGAGATAATTAAAGATATGCAAGAGGAAGTCTGCCAAATGGTAGAGAAAGGGTTACCTGACCTTGAGGTTTCATAATGGAGCGACTGATTGAGGTCATAGAGGGGATGAAAAAGAAGATGTCAAATCAGATAAGTTGGCAAAATTCATAAGCAGACTAGTGGGAGTAATTAGACAATATCAAAAAAGTTGCAAAAGAGCAAAAGACCTACCAAGGATTCATATGATGAGATAGTAGCAAGCATCGATACATTGAACAACTTGTTGATTCCGTCAAATGTGACTAGGAGATTGTATAGACCTAGCTTCACCAAGTGATGTTGTTATAGGTAGGATAATCCTCCCATTTTTTAGAAGTTCAATTGACTGCACTTGGAAGGACTCCTTTGCCCAATGAATATGGCAAAATCTAGGATCTTCTATCTATCAAGATTGGCATCCCCGTGAGCCACCATAATAGTAGTAGCTTGCTACTACCATCACACTACAAACAAAGATCCATCAGGATTCATATGATGAGATAGTAGCAAGTATCGATACATTGAACAACTTGTCGATTCCCTCGAATGTGACTAGGAGATTGTGTAGACCTAGCTTCACCAAGTGATGTTGTTATAGGTAGGATAATACTCCCATTTTTTAGAAGTTCAATTGGTTGCACTTGGAAGGACTCCTTTCCCCAATGAATAAGGCACAATCTAGGATCTTCTATCAATCAAGATTGGCATCCCCGTGAGCCATCATAACAGTAGTAGCTTGCTACTACCATTACACTACAAACAGAGATCCATCACTCAAGCTGAAGTAGAAGAAAAAGTAGAGAACGAACCAAATAAAAATCACGTTACCCTTTGACTGTTTGACTGCTGCTGCCCTCAAATCTTATTTGATTTTTAACCTTGATTTTTGCACAAAGTCAAAATCACATTATTCCACCATGTTCGTCCATATCCATTGTTGTTTGTTTTATTTCAGCAAATTTAAGCAGATAAAATCAGGGGCACTGAAAACCAGCTACTTTTGAATTTCAGGGATAAAATTCAGCAAACCTGGTTACTGAGATGCTGAGAAAAGGACATATTTCTTCTTTTAGCATTGAGTGGAGACAATTATTATCTAATGATATCTTAAGGTAATTGACACCACTTCAGAGTTTGAATATTTATTAATAAATGTTGTTGTCTGACTGCATGTTTTCAAGGTTGACCATTATTGAAGAAAACTTCTATTTATTTTGAACCAGCAGTTAAGGGATTGGTGATTACATTGATTAAATTGTTTAGCCACCAGACACATGAAGAATGGTGGAAAAGATGATGAATTGCCTAGTCAACAATCTTGCAAGGAATTTGGGATGTGGCACATGAGTCATTTAACGCTTAGTCCCATAAGGGGTGGTAATAGATTGCATGCGAGATGATGGCCGACTTCCTAAAATACCCAAAGGGATGCTAACAAATATCTAGACAGAACAATGAGATGTGAAATTTTGAGTTTACATTGAATGCAAATCTTAATAGTAAGGTTGAAAGATGAAGACAGTTTTGGACATAGTTATAGATTAATGATGCCTTACAGCAATGAACACCAAAGAATGTCCATCCATAGGATGAGATTTGCGTAATGTCCCCACGTTTTACAGACCTATTGTGCTTTGGTTACCAACTTGCCTATGTGCAGGCGCTTATCTTGCGTTCTCATACTCATCATTGAATACACAGGTAATGATGGTCATTTCATAACCCTAATCACCACATTCATTGGCTTATACCAAGGAAACATCAATACCTATCTAATGGTCTAATTTGGACTATTAGTCTTCCAAAAAGATTTTAACTGCTTCAATATTATATCTTCACCAATAACAGTGGCGTCTATCCTTTCTTTGCTAATAAGCACCCTTTCAGTAGAAATATCATAAAACCACATTGTTCCCTCCACAAACTCTGGAGTGAGTTCCAGAGACAACGCAGAATCATTTGCAAAATGCATGCTGAGATGCCTATCATTTATTGCTAGAACCTTGCAGTTTCCAGAGGGTACTTACAACATGG
This sequence comes from Wollemia nobilis, assembly GCA_028583015.1. Taxonomy (NCBI): domain Eukaryota; kingdom Viridiplantae; phylum Streptophyta; class Pinopsida; order Araucariales; family Araucariaceae; genus Wollemia; species Wollemia nobilis. Next base: position 4,356,554 of record JAQPPZ010002979.1, read on the forward strand.
CATAGGTTGCTAAGATATGCAAGTTAGATGAAATAAGGCATCCTTGTTCAATGGTTCTCTGCAGCTCAATTTGGCATAGGAGTGAAGCATCAACACTAACTCTAGCTGAAACTGAGAGGAACAGACTAGCCAGAACATCAGACAAGCTCCTGAAGCTTGCAAAAGGCACTCAATAGCTGAGGTTGCTAAGGTATACAAGATGTTAGACGGCATCCTTTTTGGGTGGATCTCTGCAGCAAAATTTGTTCTGGGTTTTACATTATCACTGACTCTGGCTGAAAAGTAGGAGAAACGTTTAGCCATGTCCTTGCAAAAGTTGCCCAAACTCCAACGAATGGAGCATATCTAGAATGAAGTCCCACTTCACCCTGTTTATTGTGCCCATTCCATGCATTCCCAAGGTGTAATAAGATTGTCCAAAAAGAATCTCTGCCTTTGATAAACCTTATTTGCTCAGGTCTCACCCTCCACCACTAATGGGTTGATTTGCTTGGGTGGAAGTATTAACTTGTACTAAATTTTTAATCACCACTCAAATAAACTACTTTAAATGCTTAGAACTGTAAAGGGGATAACACAATCTGTTTTGTAAAGACTTCATGCCTTACAGAATTTTTAATCAAAATAAAAATTGGCTGAGTGTTAGCCCCAAGGTAGCAGATGTGGAAAACATGCTCAAAATCAGTTTAATGAGCGATCCCAGAACTGCTGAAATCACCCAGGGTATTCAAGCATCATCAAAAGAGCAAATCCAAGAAATTTCTTTTAAACGATTGTAGATGATCTGCAAAGATGAGCAAATGACATCATCACCAACCAATCGAATAATGCATTGGAATTCCTTCCGGCTCTACAAGTGCTAAATTTCTTCAAGGGTCCCACTTGCTCCAATAGACAGTCAAGATCGTGCAATCAACTCCAACCATAGCGGAGCCGTCCAATTCCACTAGCTTGCTTTTGCCTAAGAATTGAACGACAACTCAAATGACATCATTGATCAAGCGTTCCACCAATCAGGGAACATGTAGGAGTTTTTAGAGGCTTCAAGCCTTCACTTGAGATCCAAAGGCCTCAACCATTGAGGTGGGACATGTTTTCCCTATCCAAGGCTCTTTCAAAGTCGACATCCCCACTCAGCCTAGCCAGCTTACAATCAGCAGGTCCATTCAACAGCCAATCAAAAAGTGTCTCACTCAATACAAAGGAACTTTCACAAAGGCGCTCCGAACATCTGAAGCATTCCTTGCTGCCATCCAAGGTAGGAATAGGGCTACACAGCAGCAGCCAAAAAGCCACAACCACATCAGCAATCCAGCTGCTGATCAAAGAAGCAAGACTCCTTCAATGTATTAGCCGCGTGGACCATCCTTCTTAACATATGATGCCCACAATTACGACAGGACCTCGAACCTGATCAACAGTAATAGAATCAAATGGATTGAAGCAGTTTGTACACTAACTGATGCAAAGGTTACTGCAACATGTTTGCTCAAAATAGAAGTTTAGGCACCGATCCAGATGCAAGGCACGCCTCCTAGAGGAGGATCAAACATTTGCGAGATCAACTATTGATGCCAAATCAAAAAAAAAAGGCAAATCAAATATGTGATTGTCATAAAGGCTAAAATCTGTACAAATTATTAAATATTGTAAAATAGTTGTACCGTTAAAGTTTGGTAGGTTCAGCATTTACTTTGCTAGGTAGATATTATATAGGCTCTGCTAAACGCAAGGCCACTTTGTATTGTATATATATGAGCCCAAGGCCACAGACAAATCTATCTCTAATACCTATGGGATCCTTCTAATCTTTGAACTTTTATGTAAATCTTTGGAGATCTGTAAGAATCCTTGGTGTAAGATCGACCCTTTTTCAGCAGAACTAGAACACACACGCTATTTCACCTATAAGTCTTTATGTTTTGTATAATATTGTGTTGGGGCATTGGTCCCTCTACAATTGTGTGTCAATTGAGATAACTCTTGCATTGAGTATCAATCCTTGAGAATGTAAGTCTTTAGTTTGGTCCTCTCTCTTTTGTTGGTCTTTTTATCTCTGAATGTTTGGCATGGTGTGCTTGTTTAAGATTAGAAAAATTTTATTTTAAGTATTTCATAGTTGCATATGATTGTGTTGGGGTGTTGGTCCCTCCGCTGACTTAGATACATCTTGCAGTTGGAGGACTAGTCCGTGAGACTATGATCCTTCAATGTGGTCCTCTCTCTTTCGTGATTCCTTTTATACCAAGGTGTCAGTGTGAAATAAGTGCTTCAATATTTCAATTTTTGATGTGATTGTTGTCATTTTCTATCTTTTTTTTTGTGATTCAAAAAGAGCACCTTGTATATCATTATTAATCTGAATATGAGTTTAGTTCCTCTCCCTTTTACCCACCAGAACTTAGATAAGGCTAACATTCATGGAACCAGTTATCTCTTGACGTTGTCCAGGACAGAATACATACATCCAATATATTGGTGACCAGGGCACAAATAAATGGCCTAAAAACCAATTACCATTAGTCACACAACACAACTTTGCCAAAATTATAGAAGTCGGATTAAGGAGAGTAAGGACCTCCAATATCTGGCCATTTCTTGTTGGATCATTTGGAACAGATTTTATTAGTCTAACACTAAGTGACCTATTCGATAGTCCCAAAGTGTTTCTTGCTATATTTGTCATTAAATCTAGCGCAATTATTGGCTACCCTGCTTGTAGGACTGTAGGCAATCGAATTGGCCTAGATATAGATTTTCTAAGTCTACAACACCCTAGACCACTGCCAAGCATTGAATGGCCTAAGGAAAGAAAAGTCCTCCGTGCCAATCTCCAGTAGGGCAGGTTTCGAAAATTAATTGGTTTTTGAGATAAGGGTTAGAAAAGATACGGAAAGAGAGGGAAAATACTGAAAGGAATGGGAAAAGAGGCTGAAAGCCTGAAATACTGGGGTGATGGACAGGAAGCACGATACACAGCCTTTCACTTGAACCAAAAACAATCAAAACAATAAACTCTTAACAGAAACCGACACTAAATCTTCTCAACTGCATAGCCTCCAAGGGTACTCCAGAATTAATCCTTCACCAACAACTAAATCCAGAAACAGAATTCAAGCCGTATAACAAAGTCACTAACTTAAAATAAATAACATGATAGAAGGCATACACAAAGACAGAAGATTCAAGATCGAAACCAAAAGTCCGTGTTTCAAAAGCAGATTTCAAAAAATACAGCTGCTTTTCTAGCAGAGATTGTCCATCCTTAGTTACAGAGAAAATTCTAGATTTTATAGAGGATTCTGCCTCTCAAAACATTAATGTCCAACCACTTCTGCGATGGTGAAGGGTAGATTTGATCCGAAACCGACTTAACAGCATAAATTTGATTTTGCAAATAACTTAGCATTGAATGCAGAAGGTTCCCCTGATCTACCATGATCGGACGGTCCAGAGCGCAGCTTCAAGGTCGGTTGAGCAATTAATGATGGTTCTGGGCAGCTTTCGTTGCATTTGGGGCCCGCCTGGAGTTTCGCTCCAGAGGTGGAGCGAAAGCATCCCCTTGCTTTGCTTAGTCTTCATCTTACTTTCTGGCCAGCTTTCGCTCCACAAGTGGAGCGAAGATGCTTTTGCTCCACCTGTGGAGCGTTACACTTGCACTTTTACTTGATTTTCGCTCCACTGGTGGAGTGACACTACTTTTGACTTTGACCAACTTCCTTTACACTTTGACTTTTGAGGCTTTCAAGAAGGAGCTTTCGCTCCCTAAGTGGAGCGAAAGTCTTTGGTCAGCGCACACTTAATTCTATGGATGGCTTTCGCTCCACATGGAGCGAAAGTACTTTGTGCCTTAGCCAAACTTAGTCAATTGCTTCCCCCTCCTTTAGTAGGAATATTCGCTCCATGACTGGGAGCGAAAACACTTTCGCTCCACCAGTGGAGAGAAAGTGCCCCTTACTTGTATTCGAAAGGGAAGTGCTATGAAGCTTATTTAAGTCCCCGAAATTGTCATCACATGCGCAAAATGAAATGAACCTGCAGAAATCAGACTTTAAGCAGAAAACACATCCACGACCTCGCCCCATGCTAAAACATTCACAATTTTGCATGCGAAACGACAAGAATTGCACAGAAAAACAAGAGAAACCATAGGATTTGAAAGAAAACAACTTTGAGTAAAAGGAGATAGCTGGTGAAAACACAACAAATACAACATCTTAACCATTTTTCATGGAAAAAGAGAAGTTTTACAATGGTTAACTCCCAAAACTGCATACAACTTAAGATTTTACAAAATGTGGCAGAAAGGCCAACAAGGACTCCACTAACAACATAGTATCCTAGGAGATTCACAATTTCTTGTATCGTAAATAGCCTTCTCTAGCTGTTCTACCTCTAAGGCCCTAGAAGGGAAATCCACATCAAAACTTCCTACTTTGTGGTGGACAACCTGTTTAAACATCTCTAGCAGTCACTCTAGTGGCATGACAACCACATGAAGCAACAATGCACAGGAAGTGCCACCAAAATATTTTCTTTATTTGTGTCTCATCATTTGAAAGGTTACTTTTAGTGTTGTCTTAAATAGCTAGGAATTTTTCTTATTTATAGCCTCTTCTTTAGGTATTAAAGTTAAGAATTTTGAAGGAGCATCCATCCCTTTATCTGATTGGTTCCAGTTCCAGCTCTAGCAGCTCTTGCTCTATTTCTTCATGTCTTTGAACATGGTTTTCCAAGTCCCCAAATTTTGTTAATATTTAATGAAAATCTCTCTCTCAATATCCTTATTAGGATCAAATGGCATTAACTCAACCATTTATATTTCTCAACTTTCAAGGAGGAGACCCAAGTTTGAATCTTGCCAAGCGATACATGCATAATTGCCAAACTGTTGTAATACCATTATGTGGTCATGATGTATTAAGGGTGAGGCCTGTTTCAATCCCATATAATATATATATATATCCTTAGTAGATTGGCTTGACTTGGTTTCAAAGATCCTTTTCATTACCTTTCATATCTATAACTTAACTCTTCTCCATTCCTTTGAAAATTTGACAATATGATAAGTAGCAGCTTCCCACCATAAGTTCCAACATGCATCTCCACAAAGTCTAGGAACCAAGTTCAGAGTCCTCTCAACAAAGATTTTGCAATGATCAAACTCTACCAAAAAAAACATTAAGCTTGTATGGGACCTTGTTGTCTGTAACCAAGGATCATGGCACAAGAAATCAACGAGTTATCTAACACAGCATTAAGTCTTCCACTTGCAGTGACCTGTGTTGTTCAAAGGAAAATGCTCCAACATAAAATTTGCATCAAAACAAAATAACCTTGCTCAAACCATGTACTGGCCTTTTAGTCTATTAAACCAAGTGTATTGCCCACGAGGGCTCAAGTTATATTTTGGTCTAAGCACCAAGCGAGATTCCTACAACAGTACCACATTCTCACACCTTTCATTCCACCATTTTAAAAACATGTTCCAAAATGTTTTTGAAAAGTAGGCACTAAATGGGTAATCCATTCTCATCATCCTTTCAATTGATAATTTAGAGCGCAAATAGAGGGAAAGTGCATATGGTTCTTGCAAGTAGAACCCCTGCCAAAAAGCAATGTTGTGTGACTAGGCACAACATATTCTATGTTTTGGGTGTATGGGTTTCATTTTTTCATTTAGCCCTTAGTTTGACATTTTGGTTAGCAACTACATTGTGTCTAGTTGTTAGGGGGTTTTATGAAGGATTATGATCTAACATTAGTAGGCTTTATTCCCCATTAAGTATAAGTTGTGAAAAATCCTAATCTATGAATCTTTTTCCAATTTGAATATATGCTAATACAAAGTGGAACCACTTTTGACCTTTGTGTTGTTCTTAGCTGGATTTGCAGGTGGGATTCCACCTTGGGTGTGTAGTTGCCACTATTATTTTAGAGTTAGTTTCATTCTTGTTGCAATATTCCCTAATATTTTTCCATGGGAACATGCTACTGGTATTTTTGTTTTTTAATGGGTTATAAACTTATATGGGATTGAAATGAGCCCCAACCATGTTACATCATGACCACATAGTTGTTATTACAACAGCTTATCAATTATCCATGTACCGCTTGGCAAGATTTGAACATAGGTCTCCTTCTTGAAAGTCAAGAAATTTAACCGATTGAGCTAATGCCATTTGATTTGCCACTGGTCTCCAATTGCCATTTGACATTTATATTTTTTATAGACCAAACAAATGCTAAGGGGATGAAATCATCAATCTTATCTCGTGGGCAAGAAGATTAGAGAGATTCTTCATTATATTGTTAAGCACATGAGGCACAAGGTGCAAGTCATCATTAGAAGGGTCATAGATCAAAATAGAAGAAAGAGGAGACAAAACTCATTGAAAAAAATGGAACAACACACTTTAAGATTGCCAACCACTCAAAGCTCCTAAAAACCCTCATCTAATCTCCATATGAGGATTCTACAATATGATTAGAATTGGAGGTTCATCATGGTTGAGCAAGCTCAAGTTGGCCTTTAAGGTCCAGCACATTTCTGATCATGAGTAGTTAAATGTTGTTGTGCAAAACCTGGATGAGGCAGTCTATGCATGGGAGATAGAAGGGTCTCTTGAAGCCCTCGAAAGGGTTTTGGTAGTTTCACCAATGTGCTAGCTCAAAGAGCCGAGTGAAAATAGGATGAATCATACCATGTTGAGCTCATGCATCTATTCCAAAAAGACATGATAGTTGAGAAAGACGCAATGAGATTTCAGAGTTTGGAGTTGACAGCCAAGATCCTAGCAGACTTGATGCACTTGATCAACATGTATAATTTGTGATCAAAGACCAAACTTAAGTAAGGAATTTTGAACTGCAAATTTTATAAAATGTTATTTCGATTACTGCAATATCAATGAGCCATCAGTTGGAAGAAGCATTTGAGTTTCTAGGAGAAAGGGTGTATCATTTGATAAGAGATAATGGGGAAATTTTGGGTCATCACAATTTAGAAACCCTAGCCATAAGTTTACCCAAAAACGTACCCCCTTACTTCAAATACCTATTGTAAATGTGTTGAAACCCAAATTAATGGTCATTTCTCTAACCCAAAGTCAGCACTAGATAATAAATATGCCTCAAGGGAATCTAATGTTAAGTATAAACAAGAAAACCAAACCCTCCTTCCAATAGAAACATGGGAAGCATTGTCTCTAGCCAAAATGATCAGGTTGTGATGATGGCACCTTGATGTCGTTAAATTTTTGCCCATATGAAAAGGACAAGGATTGTGGTAATAGTAGATATTAGCAACACACTTAACATCCTGGACAAGCAAGTCCATAGACTGGGTCTCCATCTCGATACCTCTAAAAGCTTCTCTATATGAGTCCCAAGCGACCGAAACATTCAACATCTAGAAAGTGTGCATAGTGCGAAGCTTACAATGGTTGATTATACCCTCAAGGACAACTTTTTTGTTGTAAATGTTGGAAGAATAAATGTTGCTTTGAGTGTTCAATTGTTGTGCTCATCAAGAACTTCCTCTACCAACCATCAAGAGAGGTTCCTTTCATTTAAGCAAGGAGATCATGTGCATACTATCAAACACAATATCCTAGAGGAGATCACGCCTGTGCACTCAAACCAAATGACTAAGATTCCATAAAAAGACAGTTTGGTTTTATGGCCCATCTGTACTGCATGAATGTAGACCCCTTCGATCAAGATGTTCAAGTCCAAAATATTTCAAAACTACTCCATAAGTACAAGGAAATCTTCCAGGAACTACCAAAGAGTCTACCTCTGCATTGAGGACGAAAGCATATCATCAATCTTGACCCTCTAGAGGGAGGCCTACAATGGTTCACCCCTAAAGGTATGGGTGCTTCCTGAAATTAGAGATCGAGAGACTTGTGCAAAAGCTATTGAAGATGTGAACTATCATTCCTAGTGAGAGCCTTTATCATACACTGGTAGTCTTTTCTATGAAGAAGGATAAGTCCTAAAGTTCCTGTATGGATCATAGAGAACTCAATCTAATCATAAGCAAAAAACAAATGTACAATGCCTTGATAACTTGTCAAATGAACTATGTAGTGGTAAGTATATTCTGAAGATTGACATCAAGTCAGGTTCTTAACAAATCCTAATATGGTTCTAAGGCTAGGGAAAACAACCTTTCAGTCTCATTTGGGAAACTATTAGTTCAGAGTGATGCCTTCTGAGATTTGTAATGCTTTTCCAACTTTCCAAGCAATGATGAATATTCATTAGTGCATTCACAAATTCATCTTTGTTTTCTTAGAAGATATCTTCACATATAGCAAAATATTAACAGAACACTTAAGGCACTTAGACATTGTACTTGAAATTTTACGCAAAAAAAAGGTTGCAAGAAAAGTAATCCAAGTGCATATTTGCCAAGACATCTCAAGAATACCTTCAAAATATTATTTTTCATAGAAAGGTGTTTGCACATATCTTTCAAAAACAAAGGTCATATGTGATTGGCATGTACCCAAGGTTCTTACGGAAGTTTGCGGTTTTAAAGGCCTAAAAGACTTACACTAAAGGTTTATAAGGAATTTTTCTATAGTACTTGGTTTTTTACTCATCTCACTAGGAGGATGCCTTTTGTTGATCTTCTATGACACAAAATACCTTTTAAGTGTCAAATAATATCTTGTTCTTGCTCCAATATTGACAATCCCATATTTCTCCAAGCCCTTTAATTGAGTGTGATGTCTCTTGATTTGGACTTGAAGCAACGTTGGCTAAAGATGAACATCCCATTGTTTTTAAAAGCAAGAAGCTAAATGACAAAGAAAGGCATATATCCACATATAGTAAAGACATGTTTCCCATTTTACATGCAAAATCCAAGTGATGTCAGTTCTTCATGGAAAGCAAGTTCTTCATTAAAACTGGCCACCTTAGCCTCAAGCACCTTTTAACTTAGGGGCCACTTACAGATGAGCAACAATAGTAGATTGACCAACCGTAGGCGTATGATTTTGAAATCAAATATACAAAGGGGAAAGAGAATCTGGTGACAGAAGCTTTGTTTGGTTAGGATGAGACATTTGTCCTTCATGCCATCTCCTTTAATCAACATGCATGGCTTAGAGGAACTTCTAGACCATGCAAGCAACACTGCTACACTCCAACTCAAACAAGACATTACAAGTGGAGGTAAGGGTAAGGCCTGTGCAATCAAAAATGATATCATCTTCACAAAAATGGTATCATCTTCAAAAATCATGTCTAGTTTGAAACCAACCCATCTCTCCTTCAGGAGGCACTGACGTATGGTCATGTACCCCGTTTTGCAAGACATGTAGGTTTCCAAAAAATATTTAGAAATATAAAGTCCATGTTCTATGGGTGGAAAATGAAGATTGTGTTCTGAAGTTTGTCAGTGCTATGCTTGTTAGTGTAACAAACTAGAAAGTATCCCAACCATAAGACTTCTTCAACCAAATGCTAATCCCAACTAGAAGTGAGAAGTCGTACCCATAGATTTCATCTTAGAATTGCCATGGTTAGAAGGTGAGGATTTCATTGGTAGATTTCGCCCCATGACAATGGCAAGCTTTAATGCCCCTGAAACTGCTAATTTAGACTTCTAACAAATTCAAATTGCATGGAATTCTTCTACACATCATTTCTTATAGGGACCATATAATCCATGGTAACTTATGGCAAGAACGTTTTAGACTAGAAAGGGTGACGTTCAACATGAGGTCTACTTATCAACATCAAACCAAAGGCTAAAAAAATATAGAGAACAAATGTCTAGAAGGGTACTATTTAGGATATACATGGAAGATAAGAAAACCACATAAGTAGAGTGGTTGCATCTAGCAAAGCACTTGTTACAATACTACACATCACCATCCATCAAGAAAACCCCCTCCAGGGCACTTTATATCTATAAACCTCCATCACCAAGGGACTAAATAATCCTCCAAAGGGTCAAGGCTCCTGGTCGTGTACGTAAGATGCAAAAGATCATATTGCTATTGAAAAACACCTTGGACATGACTACAAATAGAGTGAAGAAACAAGCAAACCAACATGGGAGGAAAAGGGAATTTGAAATAATGGGCATTGTATTTGTTCAAGTCCATCGATACAAGCAACTGATGTTGAAGGAGATGAGGACGTTGAAATCACAAGTACCATGGTCCCTACCAAAGTGAGTTAATATTGGAGAGGTGACCTCTTGGACATCCCAAACAAGGGGAGATGCATAATCTCTCTCACGTATCATTTTTGACAAACAATTTAGGGGGGCAACATATTCTCTCAAATAGAGTTTCTTGTAACAAAGTAGGAAGGGGAGTTGTTACTGGAACCAAAGAGCTTTGTTAGGCAAAAAGTGATAATTCTTAGTAGCAAAAGCATCAAACCATTCACGGGTGATGTGGAAAGTAAAATTTCAAGAATGAGCAATTAATGGCCAACCATCCAAATATGCTAAAGTTGCAAGAAAGAATAATTTTGGAATATTGAGAGGCTTGCGACTACACACACACAACACAGATTTCTTCTAGATTGAGCATGCTTAACTCTACTATGTTTATTAGCTTTTGGACAAAGCTCTCTAAATGAAAGAACATGTAGCTGGTGTTATGAACCTCTCTTCTCATATATAGAAATCATTCACCAATATGCAAAAATTACAACATGCATCCACAAATAAATTCCACAATAATAATCCACAATAAAATAGAGATTGATAATACCTTTGAGGTAGGGCAACACCGTACAATGCTCCTTATTGGAAGGAAGCCACTCCAAAATATCTCCAACTCCATGAACCAAGACTTCTACAAAGAATACTTCATATGCCCTCCTTTACAATGGGGGTACATCTCTCTTTATACAAGAATGTGATGGTTCACCTTCCATGAGTTACAAGGTCACCCATGTGGTGGTTCACCTTCCATGAGTTACAAAGTGCATAATAATATGACAATATTCTTTAACGGTTACATATGCAATTCTATGAGATTATTCTCCTACCTATTTCTAAATTGACATGTGGCCTTCTTTAATGAATAATGGTTACATAAGTAACTTTTACATCATAGCGAGTCCACATTAGCCAATAATTCATACCAATATACTTAGTTATCAAGTTCGAGTTCGTGTTTGAGTTTGACACTCTTGAAGTTCGAAAGAAATTCGACATGTTTAAAAATTCGGAATAAAATTCAATATATTATAGATGTACATATATCCTTTCAATCTTATGTAAATAAATTAGTAACTAAGAAACTCAAACAGAGACTTGAAACAAACATTAATAATTCCTTTGTCATATAATGGTGCCACATTAATATTTCCAAGCTTCTACAATAGATTTTAATGGTATCATTTTAAATAGTTTTTCTGAAGAAAAAAATGTCATTTAATTTTACTTTCAACATTTAAATATAATTTTTTTTAAATGTATTAAAAGAATGTAAACCTACTTTCTATATTTTTAATATAAAACTTTTATTTAAATGTATCAAATATATATATAAACATTAAAATTAAATGTAAAAAATATCTTATTTAATTTTATTTTTTATTTAAAATATATATAAAGCAAAAATATGAGAAAATTCATATAAAAACAATAAATCTATTACAGTAAATCACAACAAATTTATTTAACCCAACAAAACTACTAAATTATAGTATAGAGAAAAATCTAATGCAGTTGCAAAAGCTACAAATCACAATCGCAGCAATTGCCAAATTTGATTTTTGGATGTTGTAAATGTTTTTAAAAATCAAATATAAAGGGAAAAAATTGCATATAAAGGGGAAAACACATGCAAAAAAAATTCCGCATGCATTTTCTCCTTCTTGCATGCGTTGCCCAATTTTTTTCCTACCGAATTTAGGGTTGAAAACACATGCAAAAAAATTCCCTCATGCATTTTCCCCTTCCCACGTACATTCCCCACCTTTTTTTGCCCAATTTTTTTTCTTGCCGAATCTAAAGTTTGTTCGCCGAACTTATTCGCTAAGGTTTTAAATTCGACGAATTTCAACTTTTATCCAAACTATTCAACGAATTTGATAACTAAGCCAATATACAATACAATATTAAATTATTAAGTACCTATCTTGGGTACCTACCATTCCTCCCCCCTTACAAAAAAGTTTCGTCCTAAAAACATAAGAAGAAACTAAAGAGTATGATCTTCTAAGCAATGATGACAACTTATACCAATCTTGAGTATCCCTCCATCCAAGTGAAATCTTGATTGGTGGTAGTTTGCAATGTTGCCAAGCTGCCCTTGTGCCACTTGAATATCCATAGTTTTTGCTCCTATGGTTCCATGTATGTCCATTGTAGTTCCTTTGTTGCTCTATGCCTTGTCTCCATTGTTGCCTCTCATGGTGGTGTGGATGGCAATATGCTACAACCTTAGCCTATTCTACTTTTTTTGGCTCTTCTTTCTTGCTTCCCTCATTTGGTTTGTCCCTTGCTTTTACTTCCTTGATTTCTGCTACTGCCTCCTTCTAAGATTCTATTTCAGGTTCTTTTGTTTGTTCTTCACTTTGTTCCCCTACAATAGCTACCTGTTTTTCCTTACACTAAGAAATATCATGTAATGTTATCTTCTTCTTCTTGTACCATAACTTCATGAACTTCTTTTGCACATTAATGTTAATAGTACCCAAATAATGCAACCAAATATAACCAAGAACAATATCCATATCACCCATCTCAATAGCATGAAAATATGAATGTAAAACATATTTATCCATGGTGATCTTCAAAAATCTGAACATCTGCACCCTCAAGCTTTATGTTTTTAATTTTTGTTGTTGGAACTTGCAAACTGTTAGCCAAGTCCCTACTAATGAAATTATGCTTGCTGCTAGGGTTTATGGAGACTAACATTTTTCTTTTGGATGCAACCATGAACTTAGTGACCAGAATAATACTGCAGGTTATCACACGTTAGTGGATAGAGGAGTCTATGTCAAAAGGTTCAGATCAAGTCAATTGTCCTATTGACTGCTCACTCTCAGGTGTCTCGGAACACTCTACTCAAGTGATGGGTCTAATGAATGAGCAAGCACTTCATTGCGGGGAAGAAAAACTTGAGCAGGCTCCAAACAATCCAAACTCACTTTGTCTGAAAAATTTCGCTTTGTTTGGTTGTGGTTTTATTGGTAAAAGTCTTGATTTAGAGGCCCTAAGTGGAGTGTATCCAAACTTACAATCAGCACAGTCTACAACTCCGATTACTAAAGTGCGTAAGGCACATAAAGTGGTTAAAAAGAGAAGGTCGAAGATCAGAATGGTACTTGGGGAAGACTTGAGGATGGAACAAGTTTTGGAGTTTTCAGGGAAGGCCCTTATTGGAAAGTTTCATGGACATCAAATAGCTGATAATACACTAAATGAGTGGTTTAGAAGGTATTGGTCCCAATATTACGATATGGGCCAATTTTTCATTTACTTGCCATAGGACGGATAGGTTTCCTTTTTCTTTCTGAGGAAGATGCACAGAACATTTTGGGAGGTTGTTGGTATTGGGGGTCTTCTTTTTTGGCTTTCAAGGCTTGGACGGCTTGCTTTGATCCTAGGACTGAAGTTGCTAGGAGAATCCCGATTTGGGTAAAACTTCCAGGCCTGCCAATGGAGGTATGGTCAGAAAGAGCTTTGAAATTGATTGGAGATTCATTAGGTAAAACCTTGGATATAGATATTTCTTTCAAATCTAGTGTTTTTTGGTCTGTAGCTCAGGTTTTTGTTGAGATGGATATCAATGAAGGCTTACCGGACTGTATGGAGATAGTTGTGGGGAATACAATTCATACTCAAATCTTGGATTATTTGAAGATTCCTTTTAGATGTTTTCGTTGTCATGTTTATGGACATATTGCTAAGGAATGTTCTCAAGCTTTCACACAGAAAGTATGGAGGAGAAAACAAATGACTAGTGGGGATTTCAAGTCAGCTAACAACAATCAAGAGATACATTTTTTTCAGAGCTCAATAGTGCTCCCTGATTTGGCACAAACAAGCAAAAAGAATGTTGTTGAACCTAGAACCAAAACTCTGGAGAAGGAGGAAGAAATTTTGGGCCTAGCTTTGTCTCCATTTCACTGTTCACAAGCTATTAGAGAAGGAGACAGAGTCATAAAGAAAACTATGAAAGGATTGGAACCCGATACTATTAATTTTGTTGGTCAGACATCTAAGCCTTATGACAATTACTATCCAATACATGAGAATAATATGGACTTAGGTAATAAAGAACTTTGTACACTTCCTTATGAATGTTCGAAGAGAAGTCCCAGGGACAAGGAATTTTCTAAGATTTTGGACAATGGGTCGGCAACCTCAAATGCATTGAATAGGGATTGTGATCCAAATATTTCTACTATTGGGGGAAGTCTTTGTGACCTATCAGGTGAATCTTCTAGGGAGGTATCTATTTCAGGGGATGGTTTGGAGACAGGTTCCTCTTGCAGATATTTGTTACATTCTAGGAAAAGGGAATCCGAGCTGAGAACTTGTGCAGTTGTTGGAAGGTTAGGGTTAGGTCTGGACCATATAAAGGAATCTTCCACTACTTCAGCAAGTAGGAAATCATTTTTGTTTCATGCACAAGAGAAGGCTTTGAGGGAAATTCAGCAGGGTAAACAAAAATCTATCAAAGGGGTCCTTAGAGTGGGACAAAACCCCTCTAAGATGTTTAAATGATCTTGTTATCCCTTAATATCCGAGGTCTTGGCAGTCCCTCTAAAAGACTTGCCTTAGCCAAGCTGGTGGAAATTCATAATCTGGATGTTATCCTTCTACAAGAAACCATGGGGGCAAGTACAAAAGTCATTGAAGGGTTAAGTAAATTGCTTAGGGACTGGGAGTTCTTGGCTCTAGATGCTACAGGAAATTCAAGGGGTGTTTTGACTGGCTGGAAGAACTCAATATCCTTAATTAATTCTTCCTTTATGGTTTCAAGCTTGTGGACAGAATTCTTTTTTAAAGACTTGGGTTTGAGGTTATCAGTTATTAATTGTTATGGTCCCTATGAAGATAGGCAGGTCTTCTGGGATGATTTTTTCTCCCAAAGGTGTGTTAGGGATGAAAGAGTTATCATTGGTGGGGACTTAAATTTTACTATGAATAGAAGTGAGGTCTGGGGAGAATCTGCAAGACTTGATAGACTTGCAGATTACTTCAAGCATAAGATTGAAGAAGCTGGTTTAATTGATTTGGAACCAATAAAATTAATGCCTACATGGAGAAATAATAGAGTTGGGGAAGCTGGGATCTCAAAGAGGTTGGACAGATTTTTGATCTCAGAGACATTATACAATGAAATAGACAGAAAACGGTCATGGGTTGAGACTGGAGGTGGCTCAGATCATTCTCCCATTTTTCTTCAATTAGAAAGTCAAGAGGCAAAACCTGCCAGTCCTTTTAAGCTCAATCCAATTTGGTTGGAGGAAGAAGATTTTCAACAACTGATTAAAAAAGAATGGATTGGTTATGACCAAAGTTCCAGGTCATCAGCGAGTTTTCAATTTGCTGCTGCTCTAAAAAATTTAAAAGGAGTTGTGTCATCTTGGATTGCAGTTAAAAAGGAGAGTATGGATAGAGATCTTAAGTTGGTGGAGAAGGAAATTTCAGAAATTCATAAAAAGAATGAGGCTGGTTTGTTTAAAGAGGAGGAGAAAACAAGACTGGTTGAACTAGAAATTAAGAACAAATTCTTGGAGTGGAGGGAAGTTGAATGGAGAATGAAAAGTAGAGTTGTATGGTTAAAAAAAGGGGATGAAAATACTAAGTTTTTTCATAATTTTGCTAATCACAGGAAGAAGGTTAACACTATTTGGGAGATGCAGAATGAAGAAGGGGTCCTCGTTAGGAGTTTTTCTGAGTTAGCAGATTTGGGAGTAAAACATTTTCAATCTATCTATAAAGAACCTGATAGAGTCAATATTGGGGAAATTTTAAAGTTAACTACTTTCTTCCCCAGTTTTGTGACAGAGGAGGACAATCAGTTACTTATGAAGGAGGTCACAAAGGAAGAACTGAAAGTTGTCCTGACTTCTTTCAAAAAGGATAAAAGTCCAGGGCCTGATGGATGGCATGTGGAGTTTTTCCTAGTTTTCTATGATCTGGTTGAGGAGGATCTTCTCAGAGTAATGGAGGAAGTTAGGTTGAGTGGTCAGGTTTTGGGGGCTTTTAACTCCACTTTTTTAGCTTTGATTCCAAAAAAGGAGAAGCCTGAAACGTTTGATGAATTTAGACCTATTTCGTTGTGTAACTGTATCTATAAAATCATTGCAAAGATTTTGGCTGTTAGATTGAAGAAGATTTTCTCTGAAGTTATTTCCCAGGAGCAGTTTGGGTTTTTAGCAAGTAGACAGATTTTTGAAGCCATAGGAGTTGCACAAGAGGGCCTTCACTCTATTAAAACCAAAAATCTTCCTACAATGGTCCTTAAACTAGATCTATCTAAAGCTTATGATAGAACTAGCTGGTTGTATCTCAGATTGATGCTCTTACATGTGGGTTTTAGCTATCCGGTAGTAAAGTGGATTATGGGATGTATTTCTTCTGTATCTTTTGTTGTTCTTATCAATGGATCAGCTTCCAAATTCTTTAGACCCTCGAGAGGACTGAGACAGGGATGTCCTTTATCTCCTTTAATTTTTTTGTTGGTTGTTGAAGGATTGAGTAGAGCTGTTTTGGATGCAAAGAGGGCAGGATCCTTGTCCGGGATCAAAGTGGGGGTCCTTTATTTATCTCATTTATTATTTGCTGATGATGTATTATTGTTCACAAATGGCAGTTTAAGGGAAGCTAGAAAGTTGAAGGAAATCTTGGACACTTACAGTATTGCTACTGGCATGGAGATAAATTTTCAAAAATCCTCTATTTGCTTTAATGGTCTAGAGCAAGAGACTAAACAAGATCTAATCAGAATTTTTCCTTTTAATCTCTTAGATTTCCAGGAAGGCTTTAAGTATCTGGGGTTTGTATTGAAGCCAAATACTTACAGGAAGAGAGATTGGGGATGGCTTTTAGAGAAGATTGAATTTAGGATTAACCATTGGTGTAATAGATGGTTGTCTATTGGTGGGAGATTAACACTTGTAAAGTCGGTTCTTGAGGCAATTCCTATGTTTTGGCACTCCTTGGCCTTCATTCCCAAAGGAGTTCTAGAGAAAATAAGAAAACTCTGCTTCAAATTTCTTTGGACTGGACGCAAGGAACATGAAGGCATTCCTTTAGTTAAGTGGCAGAGTATTGCTAGGCCAAAGGAGGAAGGTGGCTGGGGCCTTAAAAATATCCATCTTTTTGGTTCTTCTTTGGCAGCAAAAAGTTTATGGAGGATTTTGACCAAAGAAGGATTATGGAAGAAGATTATTGAACAGAAGTATATTTGTCCAGGGACCTTTATGGATTGGATCAGAAGTCCACAGAAAAGCATTAAAAATGTTTCCATTCAATGGAAGGCACTAGTACAGGCCTTTCCTATGATTGGAAAATATTTGGCTTGGAAAGTGGGCAATGGTGAACAAGTTAGAATAGGGGCTGATTCTATTTTGGGTTGTGGAGAAAACATTTTGTTGCCGGAAGCTATGATAAGTTCTTTACAAGACAAGGGTTTTTACTTTCTTCATCAAGTGGGGGAATCAGATTCTTCTAGTCTTTGGACCCAAGGTTGGAAGCAGGCTCAGGTCTTGGGTTTTTCTGATGAGCAGGCTGTTTTGTGGAAGGCTTACACTAATAGTCTTAATAAGAGTCATATCAAGCTGAGAGCTGAACCAGATACTATTGCTTGGGCATACAACAAATCTGGGGGTCAATATACGACTAGACTTGGTTACAAAGCAAGTTTTGACCCTCATCCTCAAGGGCCTACTTGGTGGTGGAAGCAGATTTGGAAATTATCTGCCCCAAAAAAAACAATTATTTTCATGTGGTTAGCTTTGAGAAATAAGGCTTTGACTTGGAAAGTTTTACAGAGGAGAAGCAGACAAGGTCCAAGTATTTGTATGTTGTGTCAGTCAAAGGAGGAAAACATCACACATTTGTTAATCAAATGCCCTTTTTCTCAACAGGTTTGGTTAGAAGCTGAACAAATAACTAGAGTACAAAATATTTGGGAAGGAGAAACAATGGAGGTATGCTTAAGACAGTGGTTTTTGAAAAAAGAGTTGAAACAATTTCTTTCTTTACCATGTCTTATATGTTGGGGTATATGGTTGGCACATAATGCAACTATTTTTGAAGGGAAGTTAATTCCCCCATTTCAAGTCATATTTCAGGTGAGGACTTTGGTCTCAATCAACAAAGGGCCTGACAAACATAAGAAACCTCGACAAGTAGACAATTTGTTCATTGAAAAGTCTCAGCCATGGGGTTTTTTGATGGGGCTAGTCAGAGACAGACATCTTTTAGTAGCGCGGGAGGCATTCTATACTTCTCGGATACCCACTATATCAAATTTAAAGCAGGTCTTGGGACAGGTTCCAACAATTTTGTTGAGTTTCAGGCGTTGAGATTGCTAATGAAGTGTGTTGTGGAGAGAAATGTGAAAAAATTTACAAAATTTTGGAGATTCCACTCTAGTCATCAATTGGATGAATAGATCTACTCAATTAAAAAATAATCTGCTTAGACCAGTTGGAGATGAACTGCTGGAGGTCATTTCCCTTTTTGAAAATATCTCTTTTACACATGTTTATAGGGAATTAAATCAAGAAGCAGATAGGTTATCAAAAGAAGGTCAACATGTTCCAGAAGGTTTCTTGCAAATGGAAGAGAACAAGGATGGAGTTTCTTCTTTCACCCACATATCATATCCCTAGTTTCTATGCTAGCTCTGGGTTTTTTACTGTGGACCTATTTCATTTGATTAGAGCTTTATGGTAGTTTCTAACTATTTCTTTTCTATTCTGTTGGTTTCTTTTTCACTAATTTCTATCCAAGTTTTGGTCATGGAGGTTGTTTGGATGATTAAGTATTGATATATAAGGATATTTATCCTTATTATCCCCATGCTATTTCGAAGATGGGCTTTTTTCCTCTCTAATCTGCCCGACTGTAATTATATCTTGAATCCCAGTAATATGCTTTTATCTGGGTTTCTATTTGTGCTAAGGCACCTGAGAAGTGTAATTTTCTTTCACTCTTAAATAAAATTACGATTTTTTTCTTGTAAAAAAAAAAAAACCATGAACTTGCAAAATAAATTTTATATATTCAAACAAATATTTTTGAACATTGTTTGGCACCAAAGGTGTGATTTCCTTGGCCTGCATATTATTATCATTTTCTTTCAATCCCCATTTGTTTAAAAATGCAACTTCAAATTCTTTTCTTGTGTATATATATTTATGAGCATCCACAAAGTCTAAAAACCAAGAATAAGCTTCTCCTCCCAAGTGAAACAAAATCTTCACTTTTCATTCTATCTCAAAAAAATTTAAGAATATCTTTTCCACTTCATCAACCATTCCCTAGCATAACTATCCATCCTCCTTTCCAGTGAATATATGTAACTCCATGACCTCAACACAAAAAAAAAAAAAATGAATAGGGTTTTAAATAACCGAAATTTCTCAAAAATTAAATTTCTCAAATCTCATCTATTCCCTTCTTCAACTAATTAAATCTGCAAGTTTTCTTCAAAACAAAACAAACGGCAACTCACCCAGGTGTTGTAGGTGAGTTGGAGAGGAGAGGGCAATCCTCCAAGGGAGGTCCCAGTTCAAATCTGCACCCTACCAAAAAGCTGAATTGGGTATCCAAAATCCAATTGATAATGTTGGTGCGAGCAGGGTCGGGTGCGACTCCCGAGTGACTTTGACGGTGTAGAAACCCCTGTTCGTGGTCTCTTAGACCAAGGCGGCCCCACAAGGGGTTTTTCGCTAAAAAAAAAAAAAACAAACAAACGGCAACTAATTTGCTTACCCAAATTGGGAGACATGAATTTTTTCCCTTTGCATGAACTTTTTGTGCAGCCCCAAAAACAGCATCAAAAGCCCAAATTTCAACATCTATAACTCCCTCAATACTTATCAGAATTTAACAAGTGAGTAGTCGTTTTTATAGTATTCAAAATAACCTACATGCTGGTGCAAAATCTTCTGAAAATGACTTTCAAAAACTTTAATGCAAAGTTTTAACTTTTGAAAAAAAAATCATGCAACCAAAAAACAGCACAAATATCTCACTTCAAACAACCATAACTTTCTCAATACTTATCATAATTTTACAAACGAGCAATCATTTTTGTAGCAATCAAAATAATCTACATGCTAGTGCAAAAATCTTTTGAAAATGACTACTGAAATAAACAATATGGCCTCCGCAAAATGTGACGTTTTCTGAAAAAATGTGCCCTAGCTCTGCAAAAACAACCCCACTTTGCCAAAATCGCTACTCTAATACCAAATGTTATGAACCTCTCTTCTCAATATCAAAAATTATTCACCTATATACAGAATATACAACATGCATCCACAAATAAATTCCACAATAAAAATCCACACAATAAAATAGAGATTGATAATACCTTTGGGGTAGGGCAACACATTACAATGCTCTTTATTAGAAGGAATCCACTCCACAAGATCTCTAGCTCCACGAGCCAAAACTTCTACAAAGAATACTTCATTAGACCTCCTTTACAATGGGGGTACATCTCTCTTTATAAAAGAATGTGATGGTTCACCTTCCATGAGTTAAAAGGTCACCCATGTGGTGGTTCACCTTCCATGAGTTACAAAGTGCATAATAATATGACAATATTCCCTGATGGTTACATATTGATATGACAATATTCCCTGACGGCTACATATGCAATTCTATGGGATTATTCTCCTACCTATATCTAGATTGACATATGGCCTTCTTTACTGAATAGTGGTTATAGAAGTAACTTTTAGATCATAGCGAGTCCACATTGGCCAATAATTTATACCAATACACAATAAAATATTAAATTATTAAGTACCCATCTTGGGCACCTAACACCTAGGAACAACATACTATAAGTATTAGGTTTAGGAATTGTTTTGTTATTAAGCCCTTAGTTTGATGTTTTGATTAGAGGCTATATTATGTTTCGTTGTAAGAGGCCCCAAAAAGAAAGCAGAATGTGGTAAGGTAAGGTAGTCACCTTTTTCTTCTCGTTCGGATTATACATTAGCTAGCTGACCCCTTTAAAATAGAGAGGAGTCTTTAAAAATCATTTTATCCCGGTGATTTTTTAAAAGGCTCCCGAAGGAATCAGTGTGTCCCGCTCCTTCTGTTTCCATCAGATCCCCGGGGGGACTGAAGAAAGAAAATGAAGAGCTGAATGAGAAGGTGGAAGAGATTAAGCAGCAGGAATCTCGAAAGCAAACCCAGCTGCTCTAATATAATAAATATGGGTTTTTTGACAGTCTCAAGCAGAAACTTGAGCTCTTCAAATTTGAGCCCCCCATATAATATAAGGGAGCTTTAAGGTTCAAATCCCCGAGATAATAAAATCGATGAGCTCAAAGCTCAATTCAATACATCTTGGGACAAGGTCATCTCCTCCACTATTAATTTATTCTATTCGACGTTTGGATTGGCCATTTCTAACAACCCTATTCGAGAGGATGTTGACAAGGAACACCTCTTAAAGTTCTTTCTACCCGGGCTCAATCGGCACCGGAGGAGGAACACATGGGATACCCGGAAAAGGGAGGCATTTACGCACAAGAGGCATCGGAAGAGGCATTCGGAATCGGGGGAGGAGCAAGAGGAACACGGGGAACGAGACTCACGAGAGGCATGAAACTGGATACCTTTTAGAATAGAGAGCGGCTGGAGGCTGGATACGAGTGATTAGGGTTTATTCCCAATAAGTATAAATGATGGAAAACCCCAATCTATGTATCTTTTTTATCATTTTTGACAAAAGCTAATCCAAAGAGCAACAACTTCGCATCTCTTGTGTTCATCTTAGTTGGATTTGCAGGTGCAAGTCCTTCTATATGTAGGTGACCCCCTTTTTTTTAGTTCAATCCGAACTCATTGCAATACTTCTTGTACTGATTTTCTCAGAGAAATCTAAACAGCAGTTCATAGGATCCCTCTCTTATTTATCACAAACAAAGAAAACCAAACTGCTCTCATCTTTGCCTTCTTTGAGACCTCTAACGAGAAGTCCCCCTCGTCAATTGCGACATCAATGCCCTCAACCGGAAGTCTGACATATTTACTTAATGTAGGAAGAGTATGAAAGGGTCAAGACATGAAATATTGCATCTAATCAGAGTCCTCTTGGCCAACCTTCATGCTTCTCTAGCATTCCAAGGTACCAAGCCAGCTTTCATGGGCAAAGATTCTCAAGTCCAATGAATAAAGAGCACAGTTACCATATCCAGCAATCCTCTTGCTTGTCTGCATATTCCATATAGATACAGATAAAATACTTTTCAGATATTGTATCCAAAAGCATGCCCTTATTTGGTTCATATCTAATACATCTAGAGTTGTATCAACAATATGGGAGTAATAAAAGAAACACGATTTTTTGAAAATATATTTTAAATTTAAAAAACAATGACAATCATCTTTTAATTAATGAAAACATCCTATTTAGAACTTATATTCGTGTTAAACATTTTTCTGTTATATGTTTTCTCTTTTAACATATATATATATATATATATATATATATATATCTTTTTTAATGCCGTACCCAGCTGTATCTGTACTGAGAGGTCTTGAAAATTTGGCGTATCTGTATCCGATACCATAACCGTATCAGATATGGCAGTTTCCATGCAACATAGATAAAAAGGCATTTTTGCCATGATGTGTGAGAAAGTTAACAAATTTGAGACTTACTGAGCACTTCCCCTTGAATCCTCTAGGGAGTCCTTCAAACTTTTCTACAAACTATTTATCCATAGAATATTGTGTCTCAATCTCCAACTGTAGGTTCAAAGGAGGGAATTACAGCATTCTTTACAGGTTGGTACTCACTTTCTTCCCTCCCTTATCATCAACATCAAACATGCCTTAGAACCAGTTGTTTCCTTCTCTAAAGATAGATCCTTATTTATTCTTTTACCCATCCATCTTCCCTTTTGACCAACACTGCACATCCAGAAAGAATTTATCATTCTCTTTTTCTTTCTCCATTGAATGATTTACCTCTCTGGCTGCTTCTACATTTTTGGTTGTATCTTACTTTCATCTAAAAAGGAATCTTTAATCATAAACTATGTCTCATTTTTTGGGAGTAGATGCAAACTCATAAAGTGATTAAGCTCTATTTTCCGAGGACTTTTGAGCCCTCCTGTAGTTTCCAGGATGTTTGGGTTAATGATTATAAAAACTACAATTTGCCATGCCCTCTATCTATTAGATGCAATAAGTTTCTCTACTGGTTCCAGCCAAAATGGTACCAGCACTTGTCAAAATTGATGCTGAGGATATTTTGCATAAATGGGAGATGGCCAGGTTTACAAGGATAGAAAAAGTTCTGCATTTGACACAAAAAACACGATCTAAATACACACAAAATTTAACATATTATATGTACTGTTAGAAACCTTGAAAGCCAAAAAGCGGCTAGATAAAGACATAACTAATGCCTCGAACCTAAATCTCACAATCATTTATACTAGATAGAACATCCTGCATCTTCTCCTGAAACTGTACATTCTCAAGTCAAACAAAGTTTCTTGCATCTTCCAAATATCTCTTGCAATTGATGTCTTCCACAAGAAGAGAAACACTTGATCTCCAGGTGTGATATTAAGCAAATGAAGAAATTCTGTGCTACAGAAACGCCTGATGCAAATCATGAAAAAGTCGCAGAAGGAAACCAAGTGAAAACAAATGCCAAGATATTGATGTCCCCAAACCATCATTATTAGGAAGAGAAGGAAGAAATTGAGTGGCTTATCAAAATGCTTTTATTTTATGAACAGTTATGCTAGATGAATACAGTTAAAAAAAACCAATTGCAGTTATGTACAGTTATTATAACCAACCCATGCCCACTGTCTATCCCTTCTACCACTATCGAGATGAACAGAGCAGATTAAGCTTCAGCCTTCACAACAGATTTTCACTTGTGTTCATAGTTATCTTGTAAAGGTTTGGGCAGTATTTGCTGACCTCTGAAAAGAATACCTTTTTCTCTTTTATTTTTGTTTTTGTTCTTTTGATAATAGGAATGGTTAGCATAGCCCTAGCTAACCTTTGACACTTCTATCCCCACAACATTATGGACATTATTCTACTACAGTCAAGCATTGCATGCTTTCACTTTGGAAATATATACATTGTCCATTCCTACAATAAAATTTCTAATAGATATTGTGTTTACCATGTGACACTTGTATAAGGCATCAGGTATGCTTTGCAGGCCTATCTGTTTTTTTTTGCAATAATATGAAGCTTTTATGTAGACCTTAAGGAATGTAAGAGCTAAGACCATAAACATGGAAAGCAAACAAATTGAAGTTCCCCATCTTTTGCATTGCATCTGTCATTTCTTCAGATTCACATCTCAGTTAAATCTCTTTTTTACAAGCATGTGCATAGACTGTGAAGTAAAGTCATTTCTTGTCATACTTCGCAATTTGTCCTCATAATAAACCTGTACAGAGACAGGCCAATACTTGCCTTAAATTACATGCTGATATATTCCCCCAACCTTTCCCCACTTTTTTTAACCTATATATCTTATCTTTCTGTATGAAATACAAGAATATTACATGGAACCATGGAATTTGAGAGATCCTAGATGACTCTGTATATCAAGAAGATAGGTGAATTTTTAGGGATTTTAGAATGGCTTTTGCCCAAAATGAGTTTCCTTGTGTGCAGATTTCTGAGCCTGCTTTCATACCTTGTGTCTAAGAAGAAAACATTTGTTTTCATTATAATCCCTAAAACATGGCAAGGTAAGAAATTGTCCAGACACACTGGAAAGACCTTAATGAGGGAAATGCACAATAATGTCTTAATAAAAAATATCACCAAGGAGTAATCCATCTAGAATATCATTGCTCAAATCTCACATATGTCAAAACATGCAGAAATGAACCACCAAATCTTGAAGAAACAAGCCAGGCCAACTTAAAGTCCATCTTGAGGTTTCTTGTGTGCAGATTTCTGAGCCTGCTTTCATACCTTGTGTCTAAGAAGAAAACAATTGTTTTCATTATAATCCCTAAAACATGGCAAGAGAAGAATTTGTATAGACACACTGGCAAGACCTTAACGAGGGAAATGTACAATAATATCTTAATAAAAAATACACCAGGGAGTAATCCATCTAGAATATCATTGCTCAAATCTCACATATGTCAAAACATACAGAAATGCACCACCAAACCTTGAAGAAACAAGCCAGGCCAACTTAAAGTCCATCTCTTGTGCCAAACATCAAAGACGAAAATTAAGAGATCAGACAAGGGAACAATCTGCAGCATCACTTGTTTGAAAGTACTGCAGGTATGCAATATAGACAAATAAAATCAACAGAAATATTTACAAAGAAAATTACTATTTGCAAATACATCATTATCACATTATAAGAGAACTGAACAGAATATAGAACAGGATGTCTTCATTATTAAGTGTGTACATGATATACACCTCTGCAAGTGGAGGCCTAACTTGCTTATCATCTGGCAATGAATACAAGGTAGATATCCCTGTAGAACTCGTGACAACAGACGCATATAGATTAAAAAGGGATATGTGCTACGGTTGGCCATTTACCACCCTTATAGTGCAATTAATCACACTGAAGTGTATCAATATTATATGAAGGTATGACATTCCTTTATCAAATTATTTGTCTTAATTTGGTATTTTAATGATCTATATGTAACCCCCTCTAGAATTATTGTCATCCTCGACAACTGTTTTCCATGGAAGTTTGGAAACTGGATGACAAAACTGGTTTGGGTGGCAGAATAGTCACATAAGTAAAAGATGCTAAGGTAAAAGTCAGTAATAACTAATAAGGTTGAAGCCAGACTGAACCCAATGTGGAGAGTGAAAAGACATCTGAAAGCTTCCCCAAAATTAGTCATTATCTAACTTTAGTCTTTTGGTATATCCTCTCCAATGCTGCTGCAACCTACATTGCTGAACTCCTGTCTCTCAATTGGTCATATTTTGCATAACGTTGGAAATGTTAAGCCCTTGTAAGAATATAACATCTGATTTACAATTTTTCTTCTAGCCAATCCCTTTTAGAACCCTAGTAATTTCATGTAATTCATTGATTCTATCACAATCACGTGTTCCCCATAAGAGTGTTGACAGTCCAACCTTCTTTTCAGAGTTCATCATACATTGGAAAGAATTTAACAGATGTCCAACAATGATGTTACCCCATGATACAGATAATGTAGCTAGTTTTCATCTTACCCTTCCCCTGACATAGATTTGCAGAGCACCATTACCAGAGGCAGCCTGAACCATTTGTCAAGCAGATTAAGCATACAGAATCATTTACACAACTTTCCATGGAAGTATCACAACTGATGTCATTGTTATCTACCCCCTCTCATAGTGACAGTGTCAAATGTGGGTGTATGCAGTTTGATCAAGTAGACAATCCCCACGATGGCACATTGTACCTATAATTTTTGCTGGATGACATAAGGAATATTTTCAATCACTGGATAAACATGTACCTATACATAACCAATTCTCTCAGTTTCATGCGTGTATTTCTCTGAAGCTAAATACTACAGATGCATTCAAACAACAAAAGCATACCTCTACATTGATGGAAATAATAAATGAGATCTATGTTTTTGCAAGAACATAAAGGTAAGACACTTCTAAGAAACTCATTGACCTTTTAGCAAAAATGTCACTAGTATTTTGGAGATATAAGGTAAAATTGTCCACGAAATAACTATGATGAACATATTCAGACAACAGTAATTCTGCTAGCTTATTTGCAGACAAGATCACAAAGCCAAAATATATCGGCTAGGATGCATAAAGATGTCGTAGATTACCACTGATCTTAAGACTTGACAAAGATTGCAAAAATAATTAAATAAGAGTTGTCAATATGACAGACTTTAAGTGGTATTAAAGGCTGAGTCATTGGAGCAATAGTTAAAGCAAAATGTTAGAGGCCTGAAAGAAAAGACTTGTGATTTTCCATATGGAAATAAGTAGAATTAGAACAACATCTAGCAAAGCAAAAGAAGCAACATGACGCAATCCTAAATGAGTAGAGACAAATACATGAATTTCAAGCTTAAGTCGGTTAAGTAGTATGAGAAGGTACAAAACTGGCATCAAGTATTGGAAACTTTTGAAGATTAGAAAAAGTGGAAGACCTTAGAATCTATGACCAGGTGAGTACATACATTGTGATAGCAAGACAAAAAATGACAAAGAGATTACCAAGGAGAATATCAAGGCAATTGAAAAGGTGTGATTAGCTTATAAGAGACACTAGTGGGATTACAGGTAATTGCAAGGTTCTTCAGAAGTTGCATCATCATCACTTTCAACTCCATGTTTATTGGGCAGCCCCCATCAATGCAATTTCTGCACCTGTAGCACCTAATTCCAAGATATCATCTGAGACAACTTTCTTTATCTATATCCCAGACTACTACATTATAGATTTTGGGAGGGTATCAACCAGTTTAGCAGGGAACAGATGTAGGGTGCATACTTTCTAAAAAGTATTGTATGCCTAACAGAGAAATGATTTTAAGGATGTAATGTATTTATGATCCACATTTTAATCTTTGAAAATAGCAAAGTTTATGATAAAGTTATAAGTAGACCATTTCGGTCCACCGTTATGCATATCATGATGTCCTTTTTTATGCTAATACACAGGTTGATACATTTAGAAATCTGCACCTGCATCCCAGGCCTTTGTTTATTAGAGATGATGCCATTGTATTGATACATAATCAAAGCATTCCTATTCATTTAATTTTATGCCTTGTTCTTTCTTGTTTATAGTTGTTAATGTCATTTATTGACATTATATCTGTGCATATGTAGTGTATATAATGTTCTTTTGTTCAATATTCTAAACGTAGATTTAGGCATCTACAAGAGATGTCTCTTATTTGTGTCTGATGTCAATTAAGTGACACTTTGGTTGAGTTTATGCATGTTGAGGTTAATTAGGTTTTATCAGAGTCTCTAGATAGAATTGTAAATAGTATGGGTGTTGGTATTCATATGTCATATGCCTGTGAGAATTGGTGATCCAAGTTTCGTATTTGTTGGGACCTCTCTTGCCTAACAGTCTATTTTCAAAGATTTAACCTACATGTATACCATTTAATTTAAGTTTGAAGTAACTTTGGTGTGTACTCAGATGGTTTGTACATTTCTCTTCAGGCTAACAAGATTATGCTTAGTTGGTGGATGACAAATCTCCTAGAGTTCTCTTAACTTGAACATTAGATCGTTTTGTATTAATTTCTAAGTAGTTGAAGATGATGTTCATATTAAGAATGTTCATACAGCAATAATTTATCTTTCTTTACATTGATGGTGTATGTTACAAACAGTGTCACAAAAAATTGCTTGTAACTCTCGAATATCTCCTATCCTAGGCACCAAAACTTTTGAATCATCTTCTAACATCCTCTGAATGTTCCAAAAGTATCAAGAGACCAAAAGCATTTCGAAGTTAAAACTCTGATGTAGATGTCCTCTTTCCAAAAGCTCAATAGCTATCTGATATTCCCAGAAGTGATAGCATCATGGTCTAAATCCCATAAGCTATGACACCTATAATGAACCTATTACGTGTTGATATCAGAAGTCATGCTTTGTGCCATATGATATCCTGTGTCTCTCTTTAAGAGAGCAACAGAGACGCTCAGAACCTTTAACCAGAAAAAGAGCCTCCAATCCTATGATGCACTAGTGTGAACAGCCTTATCATTATCCCATAAACATGTAATTGCAAGAAACCAGTGTTGCTTAATCTGAAAGAAACCCATCCAAAAAGATAGTCCGAATTTTGAAACATGTTGAGCAATACAGAAGGGAACATACTGTCATTCAAACTTGTATCCAAAATCCATGACGACATTTCAAAAAATTGACAAGTTCAAAAACATCCAACATAAAAAAATAAAATAAAATGGCAACTCCTCTAACTCAATATTGAGGCAGAGCATACATGTACAATTAAATTTTTTTTAAAAAGAGTATTGTCAAGCAAATCGAGCGAAAGGGGTGCAAACCCTAGGTGCAGTCAAGCGTTGCAGGAAGAGGGTTGTTCGCAGCCCACTCGCTGTACTCAAGAGGACATGAGGATGGAACAGAGCGAAAGGGGTGCAAACCCTAGGTGCAGTCAAGCATTGCAAGAAGAGGGTTGTTTGCAGCCTGCTTGCTGTACTCAGGAGGACATGAGGATGGAACAGAGCGAAAGGGGTGCAAACCCTAGGTGCAGTCAAGCATTGCGGAGAGAGGGTTGTTTGCAGCCCGCTCATTGTACTCAGGAGGATATTAGTCGCTCTTTAGTCTGTGAGAAAGCCTCTTTAGTCAGAAGAAATGTCTCTCAAGGATCTTTGGGTTCGCGGGTGGAGCTTTCTGATGAACCTCTGCCCTCTATCAAGATTTTGGAGGATGAATTTGGGTTGGATCTGATTGATCATGAAGCCCGAACAGTTATTTGCAAACTCAGGGGCAAAATACCAGGCCTGGAGGAGCTCAAAGGATACATTAAACTTTGGTGGTCCAGTAAATTCCAAGTAACTCTACTACCCAAAAATTTCTTTTTTGTTTCCTTTTCTGATTTAGCGAATAGAGATAGGGTAATCTATTATAGATACAATTGGTTTTTCGGACAAAAAGGTGTCTATATACGACCTTGGACTCCCAATTTCAACCCCCTTATAGAAGAAGTTGATGGCTTCCCAGTCTAGGTGAATCTATATGCTCTCCCTATGGAGTTTTGGGGAGAGAAGATATTCGCCAAAATTGGTAACGCCATTCCAATATATGGATGCCCAAACAAAGGAAAAATTGTCCAATAAAATTAATATGAGTAAAGCAAGATTGGTTGTTTGGATGGATGTTTCAGTTCCTTGGCCTCAATCCATTATTATCTCCTCAAGCAAAGGGGAATGGATCCAAAATATTGAATATGAAAACTTCTCCCTGAGATGTTATGGCTGTCAGCAATATGCCCACCTGAAGAAGAGATGCTCGGTCATCCGATCATGCTCTGATTCCTCCTTGGTGGAGGAGAAGATCTTGAATCTTCAAACGTCCCAGTTCACAAGGAAGAAGCTCATCCTCCAGCTGCACCAATTGTCCAAAACGAATCAAGCGAACAACAGAAGACTTAACCCCAAAAGGAGAATTCGAACCAGATTATTGATAAAAGCCAAATGGTTACTAAAGACCATCAAGTTGGTTCCATGGAAAAGATTAGCACCTCAGATAGTATTTTTGAAGCTAATTATGAAACAAATGGTGACTGTCAGTTTTCTAAAAATGAAGATCACATAGTTGAGAAAATCGGCAAGAAATTGGTGGAATCCCGATTTTTTGCCACGGCGATGCAATCGGCAAAAACTCACCGAGTCAACGATTCTTTGCTGATTTTTTGAAAAAATCGGCCGGCGCCGCACGCATAGAGGCTGCAGCCAATATAAGAAAAAGTGCTTAATTTTTCGCCTTACCTTTGCTAAGCTGGGAAAAACGCTCTACCTACCTGCTACCACCCACCCAAACACGCTAGGGCATCCTAGGAGCGAGCGATCACAGTGTGAAGGAATCCAGCAGCCAGCAACAACCGCCTAGAAGATTCATCCGAGGTAAGAAATTCTTTGAA
Source organism: Wollemia nobilis (assembly GCA_028583015.1). NCBI lineage: Eukaryota > Viridiplantae > Streptophyta > Pinopsida > Araucariales > Araucariaceae > Wollemia > Wollemia nobilis. The sequence goes on from JAQPPZ010002979.1 coordinate 4,387,387, forward strand.
AACTCTTTTTTTTTTCCTCCAACTTAAAATTCTTTGAAAACTCTTTTTTAGAATTAGATTAGGGCTGTTTGCAAATAGTTTTGTGATTAGGGCTTCGATTGTTTGCTGATTTTCTCAACTTTAAAACCCAAGTCTAGGGTTTTGGGTTAGGGTTTTTTTTCTCTCCTCCTTTTAAGTAGATACTAAATTGATATATGCAATTTCTCAACTTTATAACCCAAAACCCTAGGTTTTTTTTTTTCTCTCCTCCTTTTAAGTAGAGACTAAATTGATATATACAAGCCAAATTATTAGCTATAAATATTTGTTAAACTTTAAACCCTAAACCCTAGTCTAGGGTTTTGGGTTTTTTTTCTCCCTTCAAGTAAATAACTAAATATTGCTTAAGGCTGCTTGATAACTATGTATGCAAGTCCATTTTTCAGCTGTTAATGTTTGAACTTCGAAGTTTAAAGTTTAAACCCTAAACCCGAAACCCTAGTCTAGGGTTTCAAGTTTAGGTTTTTTTTTCCTTCTCTTTTTAAGTAAATATTGTTGCCTGATAACTATGTATGCAAGCCCATTTTTCAGCTGTTAATGTTTGAAACTTTGAACAAAAAACCCTAAATCCTAGGGCCTAGCCTTTTGGTTAGGGTTTAGGTTTTTTTTCCCTTTTTTCAAGTGACTGTAACTTTGTTGTTACTAACTTACTTGTTTCCATGTGCAGGCATATAAAAATGAAACCATTGGATCCAGCATGGGCATATGGAACGCCAAGGCCAAGAAAAGGGTATTTATAATGCAATTTTTGTGGCGAGAATCTTACTGGAGGTGTTTATCGCCTCAAATTCCATTTGGCACAGATACCTAACAAAAATATCAAGCTATGCAATAAGGTGCCAGAAGAAATTAAAAATAAAGTAAACGCCATGATCATTGCGGCAAACAAAAAAACTGGTGTCAAAAGAAATCATATGATGCCATCTCACTCCCCCATCCCAAGATCCTCGTATCGGCAGCAACTTTAGCCGGTTTCAACAAAGTAGTTCAAGTCCTCGAAGTGCACAAGCAGCTAGTGGACAGGAGAGTCCTCTTTTGTAGACCGTTCCGTGCCAGGGTCACAATCCACGCTTGAGGGTATGGCCGCATAGAACTAAGAGAAGCACAATGCAGCGAGGACAGCCATTGCCACATTTTGGTATTATTCTAACATTCCCTTCAATGTGGCAAGGTCTCCATACTAGCGGTGCATGATAGATGTCGTTGCAAGTTGCGGCGCAAGATTTAAGGTGCCGACTTATGATGACCTTAGGGGCCCTCTCCTTCGACAATCTATAGACAACATTCAAGCTGTGGCATTGTGCTTGACTAAACTGATATACATATATGGCATGACTAATTTTTTTATATATATTAATATGACAATATCAATATGCAATGTGCATGACTAAATTTTTTTTAGACTTCAGGTTGTGCTTGACAACCAGTGTAGGATGTGGAGGAACAAGGGTTGCACTATAATGTCTAGTGGTTGGACAAATGGGAGGGGAAGAACCCTGATTAATTTTTTGGTTGCATCTGCAGGAGGAACTACATTCCTCAAGTCATGAGATGCATTGGCACATGTTAAGAGTACCAAAATGCTTGCAGGGTTGTTGGAGGTGGTTGTGTTGGAGGTTGGGGAGGAGAATGTTGTCCAAATTATCACGGACAACGCAACATCATATAAGGCAGCCGAGAGGATTTTGGAGAAATTCCCCACTATTTTTAAGACCTCATGTGCAACAGCCCATTGTCTCAATTTGCTTCTCGAGGGCATTGGGAAATTACCTTGGGTGGTAGAGGTTGTAAGGAAGGTTAAGGCCATCACAAAATTCATTTACAACCATATATGGGTCCTTAGCCTCATGAGGCGATTTACTAATGGGAGGGAGCTAGTGCGGCCTGGCATTACACACTTTGCCACAAACTTTGTGACATTGAAAAGCATTTATAATGCAAGAGGGCCATTGAAACAAATGTTTGTGAGTGATGATTGGAATTCTGAAGCATCTGCAAGATACCGAACGTCACCTGAGGGGCAATCTGTCTATATAAGGAGGACTTATGGATGGCCATGGATGAGGCCATCAAGGTAAAAGACTACATTTATTAATTTATTTTATTTTATTTATGTTGTAAATTATTTTTCTTTAAATTTTTTAATTTTTTTTCAGGTCTCAGAGCCTTTGGTGAAGGTTCTTCGTCTTGTTGATGGAGAACAATTTCCAATGGGATTTGTATATGAGGCTATGGACAAGGCAAAAGAGGCAATTGTTGCATTTTATGGATATGCCCGCACCAAATATGATGCCATTTGGACTATCATTGATAACCAATGGACATCACAAATCCATAGCCCTCTTCATGTAGCGGGTTACTATTTGAACCCCAAAATCTTTTATTCTACTACATTCCATGTTGATTGTGAGGTGAAGGTTGGCCTTCAAGATTGCATTGACCGCATGTTCTCGGCTAGTAAAAAATTGTGTGATAAAACACATGCAAAGATACAAGATTATAAGGAACGCCATGGCATTGCATAAATGTTGTTGAGCTATTGAGGCCAGGTAACCCTCATCAAATTATTATTTATTGTCTTTTGATTTTGTTTTAAAATTTTAAGTTGTTACATGTGAAATATTAATTCTTTTTGTTGTTGTTTCTAGATTTATGGTGGGAAGACTTTGGTGATTTTATGCCCAATTTGCAGCACATGGTCGTTAAAATCTTATCTCAACCATGTAGCTCTTCAGGTTGTGAGCGCAATTGGAGTATGTTTGATCTTGTGTTTGTGCATTACAACCTTTGTCTCCACATACAAAACTTTTGAAAATACAAATACTGAGCCCATTGACCTGACATTGATCCATCATCTGAATGGATCACAAATGCAACACAGGAGCAGCAAGAACAAGAAGACCCTCTATTCACCATGGAAGATTTACAAAACTATGAGAACCTAGCGGAGGAGATAGCAGCCAAGGACCAACAAGAGGCATTAGCACAAGAAGCGGCATCGACAACTACAAGCACACATCAACAAAGAGAGACTAGGTCTTATACTAGGGCAAGGGGCAAAGGAAGACATTAGATAATGGGCCTATTGAGGCATTTTGGCACATTTTGTAATTTGTACCTTTTCATATTATAAGCAATACAAGATGTGTTTTGTCACTTTCATGTATATTTAATGCTTGAGCCTTGTATGATGTCTTGACATGAATTGTTGCTTTTATTGCAATATTTGATTTGCATAATGTTAATTCATTGTAATATGCATGAAAAAAAAAACTTTTTTTCAATGAAAATTTTCATTTTCTTCGGTTTTTTTTTGCCGATTCTTTCCCCGATTTTTTGTCGATTCTTGATTTTTGCCGATTTTTAAAAATGTCGATTCTTTGCCGATTCTGATTTTCTCAACTATGGAAGATCATAAAGAATGTGTTACAACTAGATATTACCTCAGGAGTTTGAAGTGCAAAAATGCATTCTCATATCTTGCCACTCTGAAGGAGGAAGAACCTATGCTAGAGAAGAAAAACAATCAAAAGAACCATCGGCTACGAACTCCGTAACAGCCCCAATGTTTTTGGACTGTTGTTTTTGTTATGATTGGGTGGTAGCTACAATTTTTTTAAAGTTTTTGTTTTGGAAGTGGTCTACTAATCTGTCATGTTTTGGAAGTTGTTTTGTCGATATGCAGTATTCTAAGGTTCAGCTGTAGTAGTAAGTGGATGATAGTATTTTGTAAGGCTGTTGCAGCATATTGTACTATCTTACACAGCTTGATGTACAGGTTTGGGGACCCTAAAACCCCTTTTTACCCTAATTAAAAAAAAAAGTTAATGTTTTTTATAGTCCCGACAGGGACACCACAATGGCAAAAGGCATTTGGCTCTCCTAGCGGAGACCCAAGTTCAATTCACGGGGAGGGTGGCCCCCGATGTGCCCCCAGCTTTTCAACCTATTCAAAAAAATATTGAGGCAAAGCATCATTCTCCAGACAGAACCTTGTGCTTTCCCCTTCAGCAGAGACATTGAGGCAAGTGCATCTTTCTCATGCTCAGTGCTAGGTGTACAAGAAGTGGCACCATCCTATCAACACTCAATTGCCTCATAGATGGAGAATATTGTGTCTTTTGTGTCCTAAGGATCATCATCAGAATTGTCTATACTTGCATTTTATCCTGAGTTTTTTTGGTTAAACCTGTGTCCAGTGTTTCTTCAAATTCTCAAAGGGCATATGACAGCCTGAGTATAATGTCCATTATTCCCATACTGAAAACACTTAACATTCTTCTTAGCCCTGCTGGAAATCTTCCTGCCATCCTGATCATCCCCAAAGTTGATGAATCATCCCCATCAGCAATGTTTCTATGGTGCCTTCACAGCTTGCTTTGCTTGGTTTTACTTGTTTTTTTTCCTCTTCTTTGTGTCGCACAGCTTGCTTTGCTTGGTTTTACTTGTTTTTTTTCCTCTTCTTTGCATCTTTGACTTGACACAACAACAAAAGCACCCTTTAAAACTGATCGCATATTTTCTTGCTAGAAGAACTGTCCTGCAGAGTAACTCACAAATGGTGTCAAAAGTGGTGCCCAACAGTCTGTCAGTGAGTTACAACACCTCCAAGAAATTGTTCTCGGGAGAAATCAGTCCTTTAAGTACAATGGAAATCAATAAGTTATCCTCAATCCTCCCAAAGCTTTTCATGACATACTCCTACTTCCAATTCTTCGAGTGTGAAATGTACTTAGCCTCATCCTCGTCTTCAGCAAATTTAACGTTTACTGGTTTGATAAATCCTCTTGCAGGTAGGCTGCTTGAAATTAAACCACTTCACAGTTTACCATGCTCTTCATGCTTCAGATTGACGGATTCAATGTAAATAATCACCTGCTGTGTGCAAGATGATTTCAACAAGTCAAGTGGCTTCTTAGCCTTCTTCTCAAACTCCAACATGGCAATTCTATTAAATGTTCAAGTCAGTTGTTTCCTGAGCACCTCCTAAAATCGTTAAACATGTATTGCTCCATGTGAAGAATCCATTTGGGATTCTTTTTTCAAAGCTGGTTGCTGGAATCAGACATAACGCTAATGACTAGCGCCATATCCACTCATTACTTAATCCATACGAAATCAGTTCGTCACAAGTATTAAGTATAGCTTGATAAGAACCCTCATTACTCCTCAAAAGGAAGAAGTTAAACTCCAAAGAAAAATGCAAAGCCATGAAAATGTAAAGACCCCCCCAACAGCTCCTTAACAGCAAAAAATAAAATATATAAATACACCCTTTACAGTAAAAAAAAATTCAAGAATGTCGAGAAATAACAATCTTCCTTCACTGTCTCTCCTAACAAGCATATAAAGAAGCTTGTGAGCAAATACAATAAAGGAGAAGAAAGCATTTAGTTTGTATATATTCTAGTTTTTTAGTGTGATGAAAGCAAATGAAAACAATCACCACCAAGCTAGGCATGCACACAAAATCAGTACTCATGAGTCCAAATATCTCCTTACATGCCAAAAAAATAGCAACTAACCAACAAAGAAGCAGAAATAAAATTGGGGCTTTCCAGTTGCCTCCGATATGTCTTTTGTCCTTTTTTGCTTTGTTATTGATTGGCTAAATGTTCTTTTATAGAAGTGCTATGAACCTCACTTTTCAATATTTCATATATTAGATTTTACAAAAACCATACAATTTAACTTGTCATCTCACATTTTACTGGGAAAGGTCTCCACTCTAAAACCTACACACTTTAACCACTTAAACTCATTCTGTTTGACACTTGCCTCCAATATACTTTATTACAATATAAGAAAAGAAATCTGAACCCTTATTCTTCCTGAGATTATGAAGACATCCCATAGCCCCAGAAATTCCACATAAATCTCCTCCTTTGCACAAGCACAAGAACCTTCCATTAATTATATGTAATTGAAAAGCCATTTTTATACAAGCTTCCCATCTTATAAACATTTACAAAGAGAAACTGGAAACAAGTTTTTCTTGAAAGGATGAAAGAAGTTATCTTGAAGAAGAACACAAACTCCACATCTGATGTCTCTAGATGGGCCAGATAGACTCCTTGTGTATAAAAACGCCCTTTAACAAAATAAAAACTTAAACTATAGTTGAGAAACCTCCTTTCTTCCTTATATATCTCTACATTTTGATTTACTAAAAAGAATCTGATTTTTCCCATTTTAGATGTGAAAATATGTGAATGCATGAAGTTCACGTTGAAAGTAGGTATCCAAGCAACAACTGAATTAGAAGTTGTAGGGAAAAGATGATTCATCAAATTTCTGGAGAGCTTTTCTAATTTGATCATGGCAACCCCATTGATACCCATATTGCCAACTGAAACATACCATATACTCTGCAAGAATTGTTGGAAACTCTGTTCTTATAAGTCTGTAGGTCAGTTGAAATGTTTTCTTCAATTAGAAATCACACATGTGAATCCAAATGCTGAAATCAAGTGATTTTAACCTCACCAGATGCACCTATTCCGATGCATATTAGACAGTGCGACACTCTGTATAACAAATAATTAACCATGTAAATGAATTTTACAAACACAAATGTTATCATGTTTGGATGGGTGAGTTGAAAAGAAACCCTGTTGATACGCAGATGGCCAACTGTAATAGGATATGTTCTACAAAAACTGCTACAAACTCCATTTTTATAAGTTTGTATGTGAACTACATTGTCTTTTTTATTAGAAATCACATACATGAATCCAAATGGTGAATAAAAAGATGAATATTTTACCTCACACCACTACACACTAGTCCATATGTGTATTAGACCATGCCACAATCTATATGATAAATAATTAACCCTACAAATGAAGTCTACAATTTTTTTTCTTTTTCAAATAGTTTGGAGGGACAAGTAGGAACTCGTTATAGTTTGCATAGGATCTTTGGCTTTCTCAATTTGTTGAGGGCAATTGTTTGTTGGACGTTGCTGCACTTTGTAAGATGATGCTGGCCAGATTCTGCACCTCATACACTGCAATTTTGGCACCAGTGCTATCCATATCAATCAAAAAAAAAAAGACGGCTTTACTCTTTCGATCCCCTTCTATCAGCAGTAATGTCCAAATGAAGAGTCCCTACAATGTGTATGTGTGTTTGTCTGCACAGTAATAGGTCCATATGCATACCAAGCTGACCAACCATGCATCATTCTCTTTGAACTGCCCTTTGAGAACCAATGTTATAGGCCATGGGTCCACAACAAGGGGCCACACAAACCAAATTTTTAAACCTTATCATCATAAACCTTTATGATCAAACCTCAAACTCCTCAAACACCTTCTTTCTCTTGCAAGGATAGCTTTGTGGAGGCTCTTAAACCATTGTCACATAGAGTTATCAAAGCTTTGTGAATTGTAAGCACTCACTTAATCTAAGCACCTAAACTTCTAATTCTAAACATTGTTACAAGGTACATTTCAGTTTGGAGGTTCGAAAGGCCAAAAAGTTCGGTGGTTTGGTTCGGATACATCCATACAAAATATTTATAAAAATATATAAATATATGGAAACAAACATAGAAAAATTCATATTCTTCCATATTTTCTACATTCAAGTTTCTACGTAGGAAACTTCGTAAGAGCAGGCATTCTCAAGTGACATACAGCCGTTGACTATTAAGAAATGCAATCAATGTTCAGAATATAGCCTTCTATTATAAAGACATCAGTCGGTGCATATCCTCAAAACACACGATGGTAACACTAACCAAGAACAATGTGAATCAGAACGACTAAGATGACATTAGCAGGTCCTGTTCCTTCCTGTTGTATCAGTTAATAGATATGATAATCCAAGAGAATCTAACTCGAAAAAAAGAGAAAAAAAATCTCATTACTCTGTACTGTAAATATGGATCCTTAACCAAAAGACCAAACCTTATTTAACAAAAGTTATCATTGATGAATATCTGACATGAAACAAATTTTGAAAGCTTTCCCTTATTGAAATAACACTATTTCCTCAACAAAACAAAATAAAGTGAAAGAGATCCCACTATTGTTCCTTTCTCTAAATCTATGGTACAGGCAGGGCATTATCCATGACTAAGCCCCAAAGTATAACATACCCAATATTTGCAAACCAACCTCAGTCGGAATGTGAATCATTGTGGTATGACACATAGTCCGAATCGCCGTTGGAATTGGAATAATCATCGTCAGAAGAAGAATCGAGATAAAAATCTGGTCTCCACACACAGAAAAACGACCACACACAGACAACAAGTCTTCTGATCTCCCGGAAAGGAAGACAGCAGAGAAGATTGAGCACATGCTCGCTGCTCAGATGCTCCGGATTGCAGGACAACCATTGGCATGCACTTGCAGACCATGATGCCACTGACACAACTACCACGCTGCTGAAAACCATTTCCCTACTTTCTGCAACCAAAACAACAACAATTACAATACCATGACCCTTCAACGAAGAATTCTATTCCTGGTTACATTCATGCCCATAATTGAACTACACCTCACGCTTAAACCCACTATAGGAAATCAAATTTTCCGCAGCTTTGGATCACACCCACTTCACAACATTGATTTGCCTACAAATCTACATTGAAAAAAAGTCGTTTTTCTTTTTTATTTGTTTGTGATGGTAAAATCGGTACCAAATTGACAAAAATTACTTTATAACTGACCTCTCTGGGTTCCGGAAAAGGGGGTTTCTGGCCCAGTGCGGTGTACTCAGAGTAATGTTGTGTACGTAATCTTGGCCTTTTCCTAAGTGGACCGGACCTATTTGAGTTGTATTTGTGTCCAGATGCCTATGGCTTTGGATGTCGACATTAAAAACCATTTTTAGAAACTCAAATCCACAAGCCCCTTGACCATTTTTAGAAACTCAAATCCACAAAGCCCCTTCGAGTCCCCGAATGGCGGGATGCCTAAGCAACGGAGGTGTAATTGTAACGTAACAACCAAGACATGGCTTTCACCTTGTCCTCTCAACTCTGGTGAGACTTCCATAAAAAATAGGTCAGACTCGCATGAAACGCGTTCATGTCCTATTCATTGGTTGAATTGCCATCTGCCCCCACATATGGACCACTTTTTTTAAAAGCCTGCGAAACCTACCTGAGACGGGTCAAAATCCCCTACCTATCCTCTTTTTGAATTTAATATAATTTTTATTTAAATATTTAATCTGTACTTAATATTTTTAATTTAATTTATTAGATTAATGTGAAAGTGAATGAAATCGTGGGAAAAATTAAATATTAAACTTTGTTTGTAATGACTTCAAATACAAATAATGCCAAACATTTCTCAAGGGTTGAGATAAATCCCTTTTTCCACCAAACTTCAACTACACAATCCTTATATGAGAAAACCATATGTTATAGGTAAAAAATATTTATGATTTTAAGGTGGAGATTTTGGATATCAGGTTTAAATGTTATTATGTAGGTGTTTCAGGGGACAGTGCAACGATACGAACTTTGGTTTTTTTTTTAGAGGTTCAATATTCAAACCGCGGCGTGGGCGAGTATGTGAGGGGTGGGTGTGTGTTAAATTCCTTATTGATAAGCATAGCTTAGTTGGGGGAGTCTACCCAGCCCTGTGCATTAGTCGTATTTAAGTAATAGAAAGTAATCAGGTAATCATGTGTCTCATTTTTTTTTTTTTTGGTTAGTGTGAGAAACCCCTGTGACCAACGCATAGGGTTGGGCAAGCTCCCCCAACCATGACTCCTCCTAAAACCGAGAGCTATGCTTATCAATAGGGAATTTAACACACGACCACCACATACCCATCCTTCACACATTCGCCCACATCGTGGTTTGAACCTTGGACCTCTTGAAGAAGAGTTAAAGCCTAAACCGTTGCACTGGGAACTAATGTGTCTCACTTTTAACCCCTTATTAATAACAAAAGTATTAACAAATTACAAAATTTATGCTACTTTGTTTTATTTTTATTTTTATTTGGTACATAGGAGAGTTGGCAACAGCCACTATTTTTAGTAACTGGACAGGGTTTAAACCACGGGGATTGCACCAACAAACTCACCATCTCGTTTTTGTATAACCCATTGTGAAATGAAGATTACCGGTCGCTCGAGGTTTGTACCATCATCATCAATCTGGCATGCACTCAAATGATTCGAATTAGACTACTACCTTTACAAGGGTTGGCTTCTCCCAAGGTTTGAACCTAGGTCTCTTCTTGGTAAGTGCCCAGCCACACCTGCACTTACCAATCCACCTAGCCCTTGGGGTACTTTGTTTTATATATATACCTACTATTGCAAGAAAAATTGTATGGTGTTTAAAGGTAAAGTAGTGTTTAAGTCCATGAGCTAGCAACCCATATATTTACACACGTTATCTTTGTAAGATAAGAAAAATATATTTTGTTTTATTTATATATATATATATATATATATATATAATGTTTGTATTTATTGTTATCATAAAGTTTATTTTTTATATGTTTGTGTTTAATGAAAAGTAAAGGTGTTATCATTCACTTGTATTCTTTGACTTTAAAGGAAGATACTTAAGTTCAAATCTTGTCAAGAGATACATGTATAATTGTTAAATTATTGTAATACCTTTGTGTGTTTATGATGGGTAATCTACAACATAAATAAAAATAAAAATAAATAACTATTTTTCATAAGTATTTAGTTATAATTTATTATTTTATGATATTTTATATTAATTGAATAATGATAATTATTGTTCATTTAAAAGGATATATAGAGGAAAACTTTGAAGTAAATAAAACATCATATATTATGAGATGAGATATATTATTGAATATCCATCTATTTGATGTATATAAAAAATCATATTTTTCTTTTTCCTAATGGTTCACACCTCAACTACTATTATATATATATATATATATATATATATATATATATATGTGTGTGTGTTGGCAAAGCTCAATGAATTTTACACAAGCAATGATGAGTCTCCTTGACATGCACCTAAGGTACTTGCAATTTCCTTTCTCTTATCAATTAACATAAGTAATGAACTTGATTATTTTTCTCCACCAATACTTTTTCAACCATCAAAAACCACAACGTTTATTGCACCATCGATTGTCCCCCTTTTCATTGTCACACCCACCATTAGCCTACCTTCCTTATGTCCTTTGCACTTCCCTCACTTACCCTTCATTGGCCTTAGTTTACCAATAACCATCTTTTACATGTGGGGGTGCATATGTAACTGTCAACTACATCAATAGTTAGAGTTTTTTTGTTTTTGTGGTGAATTATATTCATTACCTTTGTTTTAATCTGACAATCAAAATGTGATGCTCAATTTTGATAGGGTTGTCTTCCAAAGAGCATAATTTAAACATTGTAGCTCCAATTCACTATATTTAATTTTAAAAAAATCTTAAGACATTGATAAGGGATACCAAACTCTATATACAAACTTGTAACCCCGTTTCAAAGCTCCAAAAGGCCTCAAATTTAAAAATTTGGAGTATAGTCCCAAAATTCGATGAAGTGTAGAGCAACCAAAAATGTTTGAATCGCTTGTTATGATGAGAATATAAGCCCTTGTGGGTAAATTTACATAAATAGTGTAGCAGTGTGTGAGCACGAGCTAGAGGAAGTGCAGTAGCGAGTGCAAGTGCAAGCCGAGAGAGAGCAGTCGAAAGCGAGTGCAAGTGTGAGCCGAGAATGAGTGCAATCGAAAGCGAGTGCAAGCACAAGCCGGAAGTAAGTGCATATGAAAGCAAGTACGAGCATGAGCCGAGAGTGAGGAGGAAGTAGAAAGCAAAGTGTGATCCAGTTTAAGAAAATCTAGTGTGAGTCAAAATAAAGTGTGAACTAAGAGGGAGTGCAAGCCAAAATTTAGTCATGGTGAAAGAGCAGCGAGTTCATCTGAAGTGCATCAATGCTTCAAACCCTTACCATGAACATGCGTAACATTATTTCCAATAAATTGTTGAAGCAAAATAATGCCAAGAAATAGAAGAGACAAGGGCTATTGTGATCCAAGAGAGTGCAAGTCAGAAGCTAGTGTAAAGAGAGTGCAAGTTGGGAGTGAGTGCAAGCTGAAAGGGAAGGTGATCCAAGGGGGAGTGCAAGTCAAGAGAAAGCCCCATTATCTAGTATAGAAGGAAAGTCATATTTGAAAGCCCTAGTGGGAATTTGGGATGCCCTAGTTGGAAGTATGGAGGTCCAAGTTGGAGATCAGTAGAAGAGCAAATACATCGCAAGTTCGATCCAAATAATAGATGTTACACCAGAAGTGAGTATCAAGGATGAGATGATTGAGCATGGTATAATGGTTCTTAAAGTAGATAATTGATATGCAAGTTCCATAGATCATGGTCAAGGTTTTTGGTGATTCAAAATTGGATCAAGTGGAAATGAGGATTAAATTCAAATTACTCTATGACTTTTCTTCCTAGATATTTGTTTCTCATCATCTTTTCCAGTTCAAAAATTAGGGATAAAATAATGGTTGGTGGCCCATGGTTTAGGAGAAAAGATGCACTTTATTCGAGACCATGGGTTGAAAAATTTTCTATTGAGACAAACCATTAAGAAGCTTCCAATATGGGTTAGGCTTTTTGGACTTCCATATCAATTTATAAATAAGAATGTTATAAAAAATATTGAAAATATCCTAGGGGAATTTGTCAAGGAAGGACTAACTTCTAAGGAACAAAAGCATGTTATTTATACTCGAATATGTGTTGTTATGGATATTTTAGAACCTTTGCCACAATCCATTAAGATAAAATTTGAATCAAGAAAATGGAATCAACAAGTAGATTAAGAAAATATTGTATTTTATTGCCACAATTGTTATGATATTGGACATATGGTAAGAGTTTGCAAAGTAAAAACTATGAAGAAAGATACAAAAATTGTAACCATAAGATAAATTTCAAGACAAAGCAAGGAAATCATACAATGATAGAAGCTAGATTAGGTCAAGGATATTCCACTCCGAAAGAAGAGACAAAGTAATCTTATCTATAGTATCATTTGGCAAGTTCAGAAAGATTTAAAGGTGCAAAAGAAGATGTGGATAGAAACCCTAAAACAAAGACAACAAAAGAGGTCAAGTTTATTTCGGGTAAATCATCTTCATTTTCCTCAAGTAGTATAGAACATTCTCTAAGTAATAAGAGTGAAAGGGATGAAGATGTTATCCCTTGCACTTCAAGGTTTCAAGAGCTAAAGAAATAAGGATGAAAAAAACCCATAACAATTTAGATTTTTTAGAGCATATCAAGAAGGTAATTCTTACAAAAGAGCATCCTTGCACTTTAGGGTTTCTAAGACAACATAAAGAAGATTGTGTTGTTGAGGTTATTCCTTGCACTTTAGATCCTTCAAAACAAGGTAAACCTAAATATGATAAGTCTTATCATGAACAATGTAAGAGTATTGAAGAGATTGATGAAGATGAAAGTATTGTTGGGAATGAAAAAGAGAGAAAGACCCAATAAGCAAAAACAAAAATAAAAAGAAACCCAGAGGGATATTTATATGGAAAAACAAAAACAAATATCACAAGTGCTAACAAGAAGTGGGTCTAAACCCATAAATAAAATAATAATAATAAAATTTAAAAATAAAATAAAATAATAATAATAATAAATAAAATAAACCCCCGCACAAAAGTGGGTTAAGTTTAATTTTGACGGGGTAGCTAAAGGAAATCCGGGGGCGACAGGAGCAGGAGGAGTTCTGAGAAATGAGGAAGGAAAAGTGGTCCTTGCCTTTGCAGAGCCTTTGGGAACTCAAACAAATCATTTTGCGAAGCCCGAGCTCGCATGCGAGCAATGAGAATTGCCAGACTTGAGGGTTACAAGGAAGTTATCTTTGAAGGGGATTCGCTTAATATAATCAAGGCAATTAAGGAGGATAAATACCCCAGTTGGACCATCTTGGAGCTTATCCTAGAAGCAAAGATTCATAAATCTCATTTGGTTAATGCCCGAATCCAACACACCTTCAGAGAAGGGAACCAGGCGACGGATCTAATGGCAAATATTGCAGTTTATGTTGGGGAGATGCAAATTTGGAAGGATAACTTCCCTCAAGAACTATTGGTGTTGGCTTCTAGAGAAGAGCTAAGATCAAACCTGTTAGAGCATCAGGAGATCAGAGGGGTTGATGATGAGTAATCCGATAGATGGAATTAGGCAGAAAAGGCATCCCATTTGCTGGGGCCTGGGAGGTGACAAGTGTACAGTACAACAACCTAGTGGTATTAGTAAGTGCTAGGTGTTGTTTGGTTTTGGTTTTATCCTGAATAGTCAAGCGACAAGTATAGGACTGTGGACTCTAAGTATGGCTTAATGTGGGTCTTAGAAAGATCCATTTTGTATTTTGATTATACGGGCTTGATGCTATAACCAGCCCATTTTGACTATGTAAAAGGTTTGTGGACCTTATAACCACCTCTACCTTATACCAAAAATAATAATAAATAAAATAATAATAATAATAATAATAAATAATAATGAAAATAATATCTTGGAATATTAGGAGAATGGATAAGAATCCAAAAAAGGTATTAAGAAATTGTGAGTTTGTTATAGAAAATATATTCATAGATATAGAAGTTGGGAAACAAATATTTTAGCCATTAGCGGTGTTGAATTTCATCTTGGCAGAATTTAAATTTCAGAAGGCATTTGATATAAAAGGAGTTGATTGTGGAAACTTAGCAGTTTGAGGAAGATGGAGATTGATAGAAAGGCAAATGAAGAATATCTTTGATCAAAAGGTAAAGTTGGATATGCTTTAATTAACTTGTTAGAAATATAATGTTTTGTTTTTGTAATGGGAGTGACCCCCAATAAAAGCCACACATAGCTTATAAAAAAATGAGAAGATGAGCCCTGCACATTATAGAAGGTGAAATTTTTTGAACAAGCAAACACAAAGAATTTCACTCAATCCAAAGCAATAAAAGCCCAATAAAAAGAAGTGAATTAGAAGATCAAATCAAATATATATAACATGAAAACAAGTAATTTGGAAGTGTAAAAAAATCTCCAAATGAAAGGTTTCAAATGACTTCTTCCAAAGAAAGCAGGTGATATCATTAAGGGAGTTGAGCAACCAAGCAAGCGAATTGAAGACTTTCAAAAATCCAAATTGCTTAAAATTATTGAATGACTTATCCCAACCTTTAATAAATAGGTTAAAACCATCTCAATAGCCTAGCCAACAACTTGAACAATAAAACTGTAGACACCTAAAAGTCGCACATGCTCATTCCTAGATACTTGTAGATCTGCATAGACACTTGTAGGTTTGCATAGGCCATCTTAGGCCATCATAGGCCATCGTAGGCCATCATAGGCCATCATAGGCCATCATAGGCCATCGTAGGCCACCATAGTTATCCGTAGGCGCAAAACCTACAAAACTATGTAAAATGCACCCAAAACGCCTTCTATCCACAAGAGGGCCACCTACTAGCTCCCTAAGGCCACCTAAGCCCTTTCCTACACCTAATTAGGGCCCCCATGGGACCATTCCCCACCAAAAACCCTAATTAGACTAATTAGGATTCTAATTTGTGATTGACTTTCACTTAAGTTACACTTTATCATTAAATTGGGTTTAATTAGGGTTAATGATCAAATTAGTCCTAAACATGTCCTCACACATGTGTGCACCCTAAGTTGGTTAGGATATTTCCTAGAAATCCTAACTCAACCCTCATCTAACCTAGGAGTTAGCTAACCCTAGTTAACCCTAATCCTCCCTCACACATGTGTGAGGATAGGATATTTCCTTTAGGGCATGTGAGAGGATGACTAAGCTTGCCACCTCCCAAACCCTAACCTAACCATGCTAGGAATTGACCCTAGGGTGTAGTACACCTAACTACCCCCTTGACCTTGGTTTTTCCTATAAATAGAGGGTCTTTTCCCTCATTTTACCTCTCTCACATTTTTAGTCAACCTACCCAGACTCTACCGAAATCACACTAGAATCATCTTCTACCACTTTGCTTTCGACAAACAACATCAAACAACATCTGGAGCCCATCCGGATAGGAAATCTTCATCATAAGTCAACTACAGTCCAGTTCACCCCCAGCCTATGCAAATTGATCTTACAATAGATCTACAACATCATATCAGGCCCAAAATAGGTACAAAAGGACACACACAAGTAGACTACCGATGGCACACGCACACAGAAGCCCACCTTCATTGAGGAGCTCGAAAAACACCATCAGATGCTTCAGATTTGTGATGAAAATAGGGAATAAAGATCTCCATTGAAAGAGAGACTTATTTTGTAACCCTACTTCTAAATGAATAAAGCAACACTTTGAACATTTTCTATTAGTTTTAGAAATTGGTTGTCTTTCAATCGCTTCATTCTGGCATGCCCGGTGGGACCACCACAATAGTTGTGTTAGAATAGTTTTTTCACTAATATAACTCAATTTCTAGTTTTATTTTGCTATTTCAAGCACTCTAAACATAGAAAAAAACCCAAAAAAACCCTGACATACACCTCAGGTTAGCAGAACAGGAGTTTCAAGCCCCTAAACCCAGTTCACCCCCCAACCTATGAACCAACAGTCCAGTTCGTAGGCCACCCTACAAACTCTACTAAACTATTTCAGAAAACCCTAAAATTGTAGAGGTTTACAATAGAGACATCAAGCAGTTCATATGACACCACAAGAGTCAGGTATTTCCCTCAGAACCTCCTATTTTTATTATTCCTTTGCAAAGAAGTTTCACCATCAAATGCATCGAGTCATTTTGTGAAATTTCCTTTCAAACACATCAATTAGGGTTATCATGTTATTTCAAAATCAGTTAGCTTAAATCATCTCAGATTTCTTTTCTATCATTTAGATTAAAGTTACATTCCTTTTTCAAGCCATTAAAATAGATTTTCATTTATTTCCAACTTTTGCAAATCATTTCTTTCAAATCATCTTTTCATGCATTAGATAGATCTTTAAAATCTCTTTCCAAATTTGCATGTAGATCAGACTTTTCACTTTCTCTTTTCAAAAAGGCATTTCAAATATCTTTTCAAATTTGCATTTAGAATAAGGTTTAAAATCTCTTTCATGTCATTTTGCAATTTCTTTTCAATAAATCTCTTTTCAAATTTACATTTAGAATAGGGTTTTAAATCTCTTTCATGTCATTTTCATTTCAAATTTTTTCAAATTTGCATTTAGATTAGGGTTTTGCAATCTCTTTCATGTCATTTACTAAATCTCTTTCCAAATATATATTTCAAATTTTTAATTTCATTTTTAATTCAAATTTCAATTTCCTTTCATGTCATTTAATTAGAACTTCAAATATCTTTCCAAAATCCTTAGGGTACATTTCAATTTCTTTCAAATTTCACAATTCAAATTTCACTTTCCTTTCATGTCATTTAATTAGAACTTCAAATCTCTTTCCAAAATCCTTAGGGTACATTTCAATTTCTTTCAAATTTCACAAATCACATTTCAATCTCTTTCCATGTCATTAGAGTAAGGTTTCTAACCTATTTCACAAAATCGCATTTAGGTAAATTTTCAATCTCTTTTCAAGTCATTCACATTAGGATTTCACATCTCTTTCTACTTTGCTTGCCTTTGTGCTTTCTAGATCAGATTTCATTTTCAAAATACATCTAGGTTAGTTTTCTCTTTTCAAAAATGCATCTAGGATAGTTTTATTTCAAAAACGCATCTAGGGTTAGTTTCATTTTGAAAAGGCATCTAGTTAGTTGTTTTTGCTTTCACCTCAGTGGTAACAAACACACCATCACACACTCACGTGGCATACACAGTGGTGAGATTGGACTTCATCCCCAATCCATCGCTCAAGACTAGTGATGTTGGAATTCATCTCCTTCCACCAGCTCACCCCCTAGACACCATAGTAGCCCCCAAGAGTGGTTTTCTAGACTTCATCACCAGAAAATCCCCTACTCTTGAGACTGGTTTTCCAAAATTCATCATCAAAAGGGACCTTTAAAGTAGGATAGGGTTAGATGCCTTTGTTCACAAGGCTCACATAATTAGTGAATAGGTAACTATCATTCTTGACTAAGCCCACTCAAGGGTGAAGCGAAAGCATGGGTATGCCAGTAGTAGGTCTTAGATAGTGCCACCTCTTCTCATGAGAGGCTTTTGGACTCATCAGAGCATTTTGAGTTCCCCCTATTTGGTTATCATTTTACTACACCTTTACATTAGGTCACCATTTTCCTATTGAGACATTATTCTATTCTATGCACCCTTGGGTGTTGTAGGAGGTTCTATGCCAATGACATTCCTATTATTTCTAGAATTTCACCCCACTTCTCATGATACTTTCTAGAGGCATATTTCAACATCAAAACACACAAAACAAATGAACATTTATTTTTCTATTTTTAGCACTGATTCTAGTTACACTTTGTTTGCATGCTCACAAAATTGGTTTCAGCACATTCACCTATTAGCAACCCATCTATTGGCTATCTACAACCTATCACTTTTGGTTTTCTATCAGATTCATAGTCTGAGTCCAATTCATAGGTCAACCTATGAACCAACCCCTAGTTCGCATAGCGGCATGCGAACTCTATTTTGATACACAAAAACTTCCCAAATTTCATAGGGTTACCCAAAAATCTCACATAGAGCACACCCAGAACCTCATATTTCTATTTTTGGGTAGTTTTGAGCACCAATTCATAGTACACAACACCATGCCTATTGTCACCCATAGTCAAGCACGTGAGCAAGCACATCTTGAGGAGGAGGCTTCTTGTGCCACTTCCAGTCAGTCCATTCCTCCCCCTTCAGTCACAAGGGGTAAATCCACACTCACTACAGACCTCCTTATAGGTTCTGACTCACTTCACATACACACTATATCTCATGGTGAGACTTCTACCCTAGGTGATACCCTCACCACCTCATCCGATGAAGATCACCCACTTCTTCCCCGCTCACCTTCACCTAATCTACCTTCCATATTTTATGACCATATCATCTATACTACTCTAGGACACCCACCTCCCTTATTCACTATCAATGAGGAAACTCCACCTACCTCACCTACCTTTGCACATCCCTTCTTTTAGAGCCTATCTCATTCCCTCTTTGAGAATGACTCCTCCTTGCTCAACCATACTCACCCTGAGGTTACATCATTCACCCCTACCATAGGGATGATCTCAGATCCCTCATCTTCCACTTTGAGCACTCAGATACCCTCACCTCAAATCCCCCACAATAAACTCCATTACAACAATAATATACACCACCCACATCATCATATCAGTACACTTCTCAAGTGTCACAACCACCACCTTCCCAACAATCCTTCTTCCCATCCTTCGATGTCATATCACAACCACCTCCTCACTCACAACAATTCCAATATCAACAACATCAATAGACCCCATCTCCTCAATCATGTGTGAACACTTTCACCATGCCATCTTCTCAGGCTCCTACCTTTGAGGCCTACACTCCTTCCTCATCATTGCCTCCACCTACATCCCACCCTCCTAGAATGTATGGTATGCCATCTTCTATTCCACCTCCATCTTCATCTACTCCCATTTTTTGACTCCCTCCACCTCCTCCATTTTAGGCTCCATCTTCCAGTCCCCTTTCTACCTATGATCCACTACACTCATCCTATCCCACTAATCCTCCATGCTATTCTACTCAACATAGCTTCTCCACTTATCACTCTTCTAGTCAGATGTAGGTACCATATTTTGACACCTCATCTCACCCACCACTTGCACCATCTATCCAGACACCACTACCTCCACCACCATCTATTGGACCTACATTTTTCATGACACCTCCTTCTTGGTCATCATCCCCTACTACCCAACCATTACAATAGGCCCCTCTCCAGTAGATCCCTATGTAGCAACCACAAACCCTACAACCACAATATTACTATCCCTAATAGATGCCTACTCCATAGTAGAGTGTCCCATCCACTTTGACATCTTATACCATTCAGCAACCACATCCATAGGCATAATTGCAATACATTCCTTCTCCACACTGGGAAGAACAACAACTCCAATACCCACCCCATTCTCAGGCTACAACCACCTCAACACAATCCTTTACACCTCTAGCACCCAAGCTCCAACTCTTGCAAGAGGAAGTTAAGATGCTAAATCTTCGTACAACTGGTTATGGGCCCCAAAAACCCACATACAATGAGTTGTGCAATGAGCCAATTCACCCATCAGTTCCCATTCCTCCTTACCCATACCACTTTGAGATTCCAAAATTTGATAAGTACAAAGGTAAAGAGGACCCCCGTGAACATATCAACAATTACCGCTTTGCTTGCTATCAACTTCATAGTAGTGATCCCCTCATGTTACGTACCTTTTCTCTCTCACTTGGGGGACAAGCCCTTGACTGGTACAACATGCTCCCATGCCATAGCCTGTTCACCTTTGAGTAGTTGGCCAATTCATTCTTAGAATATTTCTCCATTAATATAAAAAATAAAACCAACTTCTCTGACATCTACGCCTTACGATAGGCCGACGATGAGCCCATTACAGAATTTATCTCTCGATGGAGATCGATCATCCATGACCTAGCTCATAGCCTCCCATCTATTGAACTAGTTACACTCTTCTCCAAGAGTTGTCACAAACATATCTCCACTTCCTTACAACTTCATCAAAGTCACACGTTTGAGGAAGCTATCACTCAAGCCAAGGTTATCGAGGACATCAAAGTCCAATCTGGCAAGATTAAGCTTAGGCAGAAACCATCTTACAACTCCAAATTTTGCTTCAACCAAAATGCACCAAATCAACCCTTCCCTAGACCACCACAAACTAATCAAGTGGTAGCAGCTTCTCCAGCTTCTTCATCCATCTCATGACCTCCCCCTCCATAGCAGTAGTTGTTCCAAACTAATGCACCCCTTCCACCTAAACCACAATAGACTCGTAGTCTTCATCCATAGCTTCCATAATGCAATTTGACCCCACTCTCTAAGCCCTTGCTAGCTCTATTCTAGAGATTATATGATGTAGGTCATATTACCTTACCAGAACATTCGACCTATTGATCCAAATCAACCCAAGCCTTGGGGGTATATTGAGCAGGCCTTCTACGCATACCATCGACAACATGACCATGATATAGAATCTTGTTACTCCTTCCATGGTCTTGTCCAAGACCTCATTGATCGGGGTACCATTCAGGTCTCAAACCCCCTCGCACCACAAAACCAAAATTTGGGTATCTATCAAAACCCACTACCTGAACACAAGGGGATGAATCCCCAAGGAGCCCAATCCAATCCCCAAGGGTAACCCAGATAGGTTAACAATGTTCAATGAGACCCCCTCATGTGGTATAGTTGGCATGATCAACCTTACAACTCACACTCAATGCTATCCACCATACTAGGATGCACCTATCGTATCCCCTCCAATACCTTTTACTTCATCGCAATCCCCTACAACCTCAAATACTTCACCATACCTACCACAAAACATCATCACTATCCATGGTAGCCTTACGCATTAGTTACATAATACCCCTACTAGGCTATCCATATTTGACCTTTTACAATAATCTCAACCCCATCATGAGGTGTTGAATGACATCCTTCGATCCATTGACCTTGAAACCCATGACACAAATGCATTTGTGAACTTCATAGGGAACATCCCATACTGCCTTCAACCTTCTATTAGTTTCCATGACCATGAGATTATAGAGCTCATAGGTGAAGGAGTTGATCCTCCTCTCCACATCCAAGCAACCATCAATGATATCACCTACAAGCATGTCCTCATTGATACCAGTTCATCTATTAGTATCATTTCTACTACTACCCTACATCACCTTCACATTCCACCTACTCACTTTGCCACCCCATCGCTCGACCTTCATGCATTCGATGGTTCCATGCGACCCACGATAGGTTCCATTGTCCTACCTATCCATGTAGGTATCCGTACCATCTCCATTTTATTCCACATCATTCAAGGTGAGATGCAATACAATATCTTGCTCGAACATCCATGGATTAGAGACATGCAATGTGTCCCCTCTACCTTGCATCATTGTCTCAAGTATGTCTATGATGGACTTGTTCATTGTGTTCCTACCGATGGGGACCCCTTCAAATTTTGCAACATTGCAGACCTTCCACCAGGACCCTCATCATCCTCTACTCAGGTTCTTCCCATTCCTTCTCATCATTCAGTGGGAGCATCTACATCTTCTTCTACACCAACCTCATCACCGCAACAATCATCAGGGACACGTACACATTCCCCTCCATCTATGTCCACACCACTCTCATCATCTATCATAGAACCTCATCCTACTACCATACCTTTCTTACCACCTTCCTCATGGCCTCCCCCTCCTTCTCAACCATCTTCTTCCATGGATCTACCTCCTGCACCTGCACCTTTTTTACCACCCTCATCATGGCCTCCTATTACATCTCACGCATCTTCCTCTATAGAACCTCCTCTCCTTCCCACTCCTCAAACACCCCCACTTCCTTTTCATCCATGACCATGGTCTTTTACATCTTCTCATAGCCCGACACCTACACCTCCTCCCCTCACCACATAGTTCCCACATGCGAACCATCCCATTCCCTCCACCATGATTGAATGCCATGATTGGGAACAATGAGCCTCCCACTTAGATGCCCAATTACTCCATTCTTCTCCTACTATCATTCATGATTCCCAGCTAGCATCATCTTCCTCTAATTTTGATTCACCACCTCATTCCCCAACATGTACGATACCTCGAGTGTCAATTTTCATGATAAATTCTAGGTCTGATGACTATAATATTCATGATGCTCATGTTTGACCCCAGATGATCCAATCTACACATGATTTTGGTCATCCTTCAACTTTAGTACTGACTATTGGTACTATCATACCACTTGGTCCACCCAAAAATCATACCAACTTCATGTATGTAGGTCTAGACTCATCGCTCCTAGCTACTATGCCTCCACCACTACAATCTAGTTTCTGTGGCACTCTTGACCACATGTCCAACCCTCAATTCACCTTATACTACCTTCAATATTTTCATTGGCGTGGATTTGGACTAGGCCACTATGAGCAAGGGTTACGCATGCCTATCAACCCCCATGTTCAATCACCCATAGACAAATCTGGCCTAGGTTATCACCCTACAATCATTCATACGCTCGAGGATGAACTTCAAGATCTCTCTCTACATCCCACACCAATTCCTACACACTCATTGGAAGAATACATCGACATGGATATCCTAGATGAGAGTCCATCTCCTCATTCTACTATCACCATTCCATGCAACTTCTTCCAAGAAATATCTTTTGCTGACACCACATCTACTTATTGTATTGATGTGCTAGTTGACAAATTTGCTACCTTGTCCCTCACAACTCCTTATCTAGAGTGCAACACTTCACCTCCTCCTCCATCATCGATACATCTGACCATACCATTGCCTACTTATCGATAGCTTCATCACTCCATAACTCGACCTCAATCTCCACCCATGGTTTTACGTCCATCACTAAACCTACCACGATGTTCACATGCTTCTGAATCTTCATCATCAGACTCATCATCTTCTATAACCTCTACTACTTCCATCAACATGGTCGATGTGGATCTATTCTCACCACTTTGATACACATCTCATTTGAGTCATGACAACACACCAAACCCTAACTTCATCGACTTTACTCACATTTCACCAATACCTTCACCATAGGACTTCTTGCTATCACCCCCTATATTGCATGTTATGAATGCTCCTTCACCATCTACCCCACCTCACATCCCATGGGTTCATCACACTGACATATATTTAGATGATGAATTTGATTTACCCGAGGCTATCGATGACCTCCATCTTATTCCAATCCTAAAACAACTTTGAGATGGTTCCCACATGCTTGTGGAAGATACCATCGATATCGATATTGGTGATGACCCCACCAATCCACATATTTTTAAACTCACCACCAACCTCTCATCAGAGGAGCACATCCTATTTACTACCTTCCTTAAGGAATACATCAGAGTCTTCACTTGGTCCTACATGGATATGCCTGGACTCGATCCCTCTCTAGTGGTTCACAATCTCACTCTCGATAGTGATGCCAAACCCATCAGACAGAAATTGTGATGTATGCATCCTACGGTTGCGTTGCTGGTAAAATCTAAGCTCCAAAAGCTCCTTGATGTAAATTTCATCCAACCTATTGATTACCCAGAATGGGTTTCCAATATGGTGTTGGTACCTAAACCCTCTGATGAAGTTTGCATTTGCATCGATTTCTATGATTTGAACAAAGCTTATCCCAAGGACAACTTCCCTCTCCCAAACATTGACTCACTAGTTGATGCCATCATAGGTCATGAAATGATCTCCCTCATGGATGGATTTTTTAGTTACAATCAGATTAAGATCAACCCCATCGATCAACACAAAACATCTTTCACAACCCCCTAGGGGACTTTTTGTTATAAGGTCATGCCTTTTGGCCTTAAAAATGTTGGGGCAACTTACCAGCATGCCATGACTTATATCTTTCATGACTACATGCATAAAATCATGGAATATTACATTGATGACCTCATCACCAAATCCAAAGAACATTCACAACATCTTGCTGATCTACGCAAGATCTTTGATCACCTTCTAGAACACAATGTTCATCTCAACCCAAAGAAATGTGTCTTTGGTGTTACTTTCGATAAAATCCTAGGGTTCATTATTTCTCAGTGAGGCATTGAAGTAGACCCCAACAAATTCAAAGCCATCATCGAGATGCCTCCACCCACCAATCTCAAGCAACTACGTAGCTTGCAGGGAAAAATTCAATCCATTCATCATTTTATTGCCCAGTTATCAGATAAGTGCAAGCCATTTAATCATCTTCTACAAAAGGGAGTCACCTTCAAATGGGATGCAAACTATCAACAAGCCTTTGATTCAATCAAAGCCTACCTCACTTCATCACCAGTTCTATCTCCCCCACACCCACAACTACCATTCATCTTGTACATTTTTGCTATGGATTTTGCACTTGGCACATTATTAGCTCAAAAGAACGTGCTCAATCAAGAGCAAGCCATATATTACATCAGTCGTACGCTAGTCAGCTACAAAACCTGATACGCATACATGGAAAAGCTATGCCTAGCTGTAGTCTTTGTGACACAAAAACTATGCCACTATATGCTTAATCACACCATATTTGTCATCGCTCATGATAATCCACTATGATATATGATGAACAAGAGTTATCATAACTCTCGCACCGCTAAATGGATTATGCTCCTCACTGAATTTGACCTAGAGTTCATTTCTCAAAAGTCCATCAAAGGATAGGTCATCGTCGACCAACTCACTGAGGCTCCATTGCCTAATAATCAACCACTCCTTATTCAGCTCCCTGATGATTCCATCTTCCATATCACAAAAGTTGAGGAGTATGTCAAACCAGAAATACCAACTGACTTAACACTTTTCTTTGATGGCTCCCATTGCACTCATGCTAGGGGTGCAAGAATTGTATTCTTCACACTTAATGGGGAACCTCTCCCATTTTCATTCAAATTAGGGTTTCCATACACAAATAACAATGTAAAATATGAAGCCCTAATTCTTGGTTTAAAGTAGGCACTCTCCATGCACATTAGATGCCTTCACATCATTGGTGACTCCCTCCTTATCATCAATCAAGTCAAGGAGATTTGGCAATGTCATTGCCCAATCCTCCAACAATACAAATAGATTACCCAACAACTCCTCACCCAACTCGAGTGGTACGATATCGAAGCCACTCCATGCTCATCAAATCATTTCATCAACACAATGGCTTCCCTAGGATCATTAATACCACAAAACCCCCTCTCAAATACAATGCACATGTCCATTCATACTCTAACATAGTCCACTATCTCATCTTCACCTCCCATAGATGATGATGGCATCCATGTCATCCACACTAAACCACATGATCCTTGGTTTTCACAAATTAAGGATTACATCAAATTAGGCTTCCTACCTTGTGACTTACCACATGCTCATCATCGAGCATTCAAACAATGGGTGATCCATTACACACTATTAGGGGACATCTTGTATCACTACAGTCATGATGGTATTCTTTTGTATTGCCTAGAACTGCACAAAGCTCAATGAGTGGTCCAAGAAACCCATGATGGCACTTGTGGTGGCCACTTCAATGGCATGGCTATCACAAAATGCATTTTATGCATGGGCTACTATTGGACCAAAATGGAACATGACTATTGTGAGTATGTAAAGTGATGTATCAAGTGTCAACAACATGCTAACCTCACACACTTACCCTCACAAGCACTCCAACCTATCCAATCCATGTGGTCTTTTTCCCAATGGGGTTTAGATCTTATCGGACAGATCTTGCCTGCTTCATCAAGCAACCATAAATTCATTATCACTACCACAGAATACTTTACAAAGTGGGTCGAAGCCATCCCACTCATTCAAACTACGGGGGCAAAAATCATGGCATTCATCACTGACCATATCATATGTCACTTTGGAATCCCTTCACAAATCATCTTTGATAATGACACTCCTTTCAAAAACAAAAATATCCATACCCTATGCACCAAATTTAACATTCACCATAGCTTCTCTACCCTATACTACCCATAAGGTAATGGCCAGGTTGAGGCTACTAACAAAACCATCTACTCTATTCTTCATAAAATAGTCATAGAATCTCATCATGATTGGCATAATCAAATGCCATTAGCCTTGTGGGCCTATCATATGAGCATCCATACTCCCACTAGGGCAACACCCTTTTCTTTGGTCTATGGTGCCAAAGCCATTATGCCTCTGGAACTTGAAATACCATCTTTACGCATCTCCATGAAAGACTTCATTGATGATGACACTACTCATCAAGCCCACCTCGACCAATTAATACTCTTGGATGAGCATCACATCCATGCCATAGAACACACCCATGTCTATCAAGACCATCTTCATCATGCCTACAATAGTAAGGTACACCAACATGAGTTTCAGATCGATGACCTAGTTCTCAAAGAGAATCAACAGATCACAAGTCAACCCCACCAACAACGAGACAAGTTCACTCCCAATTGGCTAGGCCCATACATCGTTACACACAAATTTGGTTTTAATACCTATCGATTGGAAAATCTTGAAGGACTCATCGAACCTGAACCCATCAACATAATTCACTTACGCACATTTAATGCCTAGCCTATCTAGGTACACATCACCATAGATTGCACATACTATCATCATAATATTGTATATATCACCTCACTCACAGATCCACAACCCACATCACACTGAACACACAACTTTCACTTTCTATTACACAATAGAAACACTTTTGCTTTTTATGTCATTTTTATGTTGTTGGTATCTTTGGTTTTGTAGGTCTCTCATCGCTAACTATGACATCTTCCATGGAGATACATTATTCTAGGTCTACACTTCTAGCATACCACTCCCACATCATGCAAGACCTTTCGACACTGCCTCTAGTACTGATCACCCCAACCAACCTTGCAATACCTCTTGGTCCCATTCATGTACATCAATCATCCCTATCATCACATTCAAATCATCACACTTCACCTCAACTTCACTCACCCGACCATAGGGATTCTTCCTATTCCTCTCACTCTAATGATAGTCATATCTCCTTGTCCTCATTTATAGATAAGGAGGAACACTCTCACCCACCATACCCTCATGCATGAGGACCATCCCCCCTCACTTGGTCGATGTGAGAGATCCTTATCTACCATCTTCTCTAGCTTGATGATCTTCACTAGGCTACTTTCCTCCTAACAGGGGAAACACACCTATTCACACACACCCTTTAGGACTACCTCCACCCCTACCAAATGGGATGTCACCTTACAACCAATCCCTTCATCAACATGCCTCCTAGGCTACCTCTACATATGTTCCCCCATCTCATCCACATCACTATCTACAACCATCCCTCACACCACCTATTCTCCAAACACCCCCATCTCCACTCTATGGTATTCCACTTCAACCTAACCCACCAACAACTCAACAATTCCAATTCTCCCCTTCTTCTTCTCATTCATTCTCATATTCATGCCCGTATCCCAACCCCATTTACACACTAGAATCTTGATCCCCACCTACCTTGATTCTATCACCCCCTCCCATTGACATCCAACACATCCTCTCTCACCTTGACAACCTCGAGTTACACTTGAGTCATTATCGATGCCATTCCTCTCCTTACCATTCTACTACAACTCGCATTCCCTCACCTTCTTCCATCCCAATCCCTCACTCCCACATGCAACCTCCACTAAACCCCAGGTCCACAATCCAACCACTTGCACCCACCCCACGTACCTCACGCTCATCACCACCTGAGCCATACATATACCCCATGCCTATTTATTCAACACCACTTTCTCAAACATTCCACCAGTTGCTCCACCAAGGCCTCCTTGTACTACCTGAGATCTACCCCATCGACCCATTGCGCCCTAAGCCGTGAAACTACTATAGACACCAAAATCTAGCCACTTGTCCTCCATCCATGCCTTCCCACCATTTCCACCACCAAAACATAGTCATTTTCCCTCCATCCTAGCTTTCCTACCATTTTCACCTATTATTTATATATATTTAAATAATAATATTTTATATATATTTAATAAATATATATTTATATATATAAAAAAAAATATAATAAATATATATTTATATAAATAAATCAATCCCAACCATCCGATTTCATTTAATCTCATCCATCCATCCACATCAATCCATGCCACACCCTAAATTTAATATCTACCCTTAGATATGCTTTAATCTCAGCCACACGATTAGTGTCATTGAAACCCTAGCATACCCTAGGTTAGATTATAAATAGGAGCCATTTTGATGGCTCAACCCCTAAGTTTTTTCCTTGAGTTTTTATTCCTATTTTCATTCCTATTTCTAGTCCTAAGAGTTCCAACCTAGCCTTTGTGCCCTAACCCCATTCCATCCATCATATTCCTTATTCCCTCACTCACCATCTCATCGACATCCCTCACCTCATCAGATCTACTTCATAGAATCCTCCCTCATCCGCTAAGACCTTTGAGCACTTTCTATCACCAAGCACCTCTAGGCGCCTCCCTACCAGTCCCAAGCACCCACGAGCATTTTCTATAGCTACTAGGCACCCACGGGCATTTTACGTAAGCCCTTCTAAAACCCCCTAGCCTTCGAGCGATGCTAGGGCACACCTTCACCATCGACCTACAATAGATCCAACCATCAAAAGACAACCAACAAGGAGCAAGGTAAATCATTCTCTATTTTTTAATTTCAATATCTCTTTAATTTTCTTATAATAGTGTTACATGATAGTTAGGGTTTTATTGATATCTGAGGGTCTCACATAATGGAGCCCTCACAATTATTACTAACTCTATTATTTCATCTTTTATGTGCAGATTTGGAGATTCATCAGCATTGGACAACTATTTAAGCTAGAGTGGCCCAACATCGAATATGTAGAAGCCCACTCACACCTGTTGGGAGCAGAACACAACTGAAGACACCACCATTTATTGTAGCTAGGGTTTCAGAGAACCCTAGCAATATTTGTAATAATTGTATCACAAAGGATTCTTAAATCCACTATTGTAACAATGGAGTTTTTAGGCTCCCCCCATTTAATATAAATCTCATTTGTTGTGCAATATCTGGTTTATTTGAATTCTATTTATTTAGCATTGCTTGGTGTCATGTTTTTAGCTCTACAAATGGTGATCATGGTGGGACCCCCTAAGGGTTTCATGTTATGATTTATCTTGAATTCTAACTTGTTGTTTGTTGTCCTATTTTACATATTTAGAAGCATGAATCACACATATTTCACTAGATCTAGGGTTTCTGAAAGTTCGTAAAAGTTGCAGAAAGAGCGCAAAATGCCCAACGATGCTCGAAGGTCATCCAAAAATGCCTAGGTGCATTTTAGAAATGCCTAACTATATTTTACGATGATTTGGAACAAATACATAGGTTGTCCAATAAGTCCACTATCTAAAATCCAAGTTTTCTATTTTACATATTTTGGGTTCTTTAATGTATTTTTTAGATTCTAAGCATAAAATTAACAATCATTAAGTAATCTAGAAAATAACTCATTCTAGTTTGCATTTTAGGTTTGCATCCATTCACACATTCCAATTAGGGTTTCTATTTTTAATGTATTCACAAATATAAAATGTTGCATTTTGTTTGCATCTGAATTGAGAAATTGCATAACATAGTATTGCATTTTAGGGTTAGAAGCACCTTCTTTTGTTTATCTAAGTAGGAACATCATTAGGGTGCCAAGAGTATTCCTACCAGTTGGGTGATTCTAGGCAGAGGGGTGGATGAACCCTTCGGTTGTTATTTAGATAGGGGGTCTTAAGTGGTGTACTTCACACCCTTTGGAGAAATTGGCATTCTCTTGTTGGCTTCTAATTTAGATTTATGAAATTAGTTGTTTCTAACATTGTTTGTACACATTAATAAATAGAAACTTTAAAAGGAATAATTCACACACAACACGTTTCACTCAAAATAGTAGTGGTTGGATTTCATCACCAACCATTGCTTGAGATTCGGTGATGGTGGCATTCATCTCCATCCACCAATCTCTACCCATAGAAACCATAGGATACCCCCAAGCAAACTTGTTGGATTTCATCACCAACAAGAATCTCGTTGCCCTATCTTCACCATAGTTTTTACCTTTGTTTCATTAAGCAAGATTAGAACATCAAAACACACAAGACTGACACATAAAATGAATACACATTAAAAGGAGATAATCAATGAACAAGGTAAGCCACATTGGTTGAAACTTAGCATTGGTTGTTTGTTTCCTTAAATATTTTAGTTTTGTGTTACATTTGATAGTTTAATCTGTATTTTGATTTATTTGCTTATGGTATTAACTAGAAACCAAAAGAAAGCTATAAGTCAAGATAACTTAATGGAACCTTCATCCACCTTCCCCACCACTTATGTGGTAGATTCCCTGAATGTGACACAAGTAGATTTATCTACAGGTCCCTCACATTCCTTACCATCCACAACCTTCCATATGGCCATGCCCCAAGAGGAGTCAACCTCCCCTACCATAGACAACCACATTACCCATATAGACATGGCAAGAGTAGAAGCTTTCATGAAGTCTTCTAGTTATGTCTTAGAGTCCATTCCCAATTCACCTAGATAGGATTCTACTTTACAACAAGAACCTATTTATTCCCAACCCCCATCCACCTTTACCAGGTGTATACTAACCCTCTTTTTGAGGCATCAATTGCACCTTCATCCCATGTGTCCATTCCCCAACCTTCATGTGCTCCTAGCACCTCATATACCTCCACTTACACCAATCCCTTGTATGAAGCACATGTAAATGTTGCTTCACAAGTTCCAACCTCACAAGTTGCCATACCTAGTGTAACTTGTCCCCAAGCCACATATTCCATACCATCTACCTCCATACCCTTAGCCTCTGATAGAGATATTAGTGAGGCATGGGAACACCTAAACAAATTGCTTAGACAACATCAAAATGCTCAACAACAAGTACAAGTGAACCCTAAGCCTTTACATAACTCTACTCAAACTATCCTTGTCAACCAGGGTCCATCATGGGCACCATAGTCTTCTATGGTTTCTATCCCTGTTCCCCCACCAAGCCATACCATCACCCATCCTATTCCCATTGGCCAACCTAGCCATAACCTTCATCCATCAACATCATTCCATAATTCCCCATATTTTCATCAACAATCTCCCATTCATCAAATCCCATCAAATTCACCTAGCCATCAATACCAATCTCCTCATCATTTAGTCACTCCACAACATTTCTCCACTCCACCACAAACTCATCAGGTAATTCAAGGCTTCCACATTCCTAAGGAAGACCCTCGAATTAAGGCCATGCAGAAACAAATAGATCAATTGATGCAATTTACTCCTAGTTTTTCAAACCAGAAACCAACCTTACGCCAATTGATCAATCAACCAATTCATCCTTCGATACCATCCCCACCATATCCGATAGACTTTACGATACCCAAGTTTGACAAATTTAAGGGAACTGAGGATCCCAAAGAACATGTGAGCACCTTTGTTCATGCATGCTTTAGAATTCAAGATGATAATGCTCTCATGCTTCGAAATTTTCCTCAAACATTAGGAGGGGATGCCATAGAATGGTACAATCAATTGCCAAGCCATAGTATCTATACTTTTGAGCAATTGATTGATCAATTCTTTGATCATTTCATCCTAAATGTTAAAAAGAAGATCTCATTATCCGATGTCTATGCTTTAAGACAACATGATGATGAATCTATCTATGATTTTGGAAACCGTTGGAGGGTTATCATCACTAAATTGCCATTCACCCTACCAATGGATGAGCTAATTAAGCTATTCACCAAGAGTTGCTTAAAACCTATCTCTTGGATGCTCCAACTATGAACTTATCAATCATTTGAAGAAGCTTTAGCTCAGGCTAGTGTCATTGAGGATATCAAAATCCAAGAAGGCATATTAAAGCCTAAGAAGAAAGAATGGCAAAATAAGGGCCAATACAAAAGCAACTATTCAGGCCAACAAAAATCAACATAGGCTACCCCAACCACCCAATCCAATCAAGTCAATCAAGTGGTCATGAGCCAGCCGATAATGGCTCAACAACAACCTGTGCAACAAACACCACAACAAATTTCATATCATGCGGTCCCTTCGACAACACAAGCTCCAATAATTCAGAACATAGTGCCAACTATGGAAAACCATCCCATGATAGTCTATCAAAAAATCACTAATATACCCCATTAGCCAAGTCATATGCCTCCCTTTTTAAAAGGTTGTATGAGACAAATAAACTTGCTTTGCTCGAAATTAGACCGGATGATCCCGCCAAACATGGTAAAAATTATCGAGAACACCTATTTTATCCTTATCATAGGCAAAATGGGCATGACATCAACAATTACCATGTGTTTAAAAATGTAGTCCAAGACCTTATTGACTTGGGGGCGATCAAGCTTGATAATCCCCTCGCTCAACAAAACCAAAACCTTGGTATATTTCAAACACCACTTCCTCATCACGAGGAGGTGCAACCAAATGTAGGGGGAACTAACACTAAAACTCCTCCTAACCAAGTCAATCACATTCAACAATACCAAGGGTTTGTAGGGGCCATTCATGTGGTCACTAGAGGTCAAAGGAATAACCAACAAAGGCAACCACCTCAAGAAAGTGTGTCACAACCTTCTACATCGCCACCCATCCAAGTTTCCCCTAATCCTTCATCACCCATCCATATCCCTAGCCAATCGAATCCACCAAATCCACCCATCAATCATCCACCTCGACCAGTCATCTCATTGAGTAGCCGGTTAACTACAAGTCTAAAAATAGCTTCCACCAAATTATCAATTTATGAGCTAATCCAACAATCTCCTCCACATCGTGAGGCATTAATGGATATTCTGAAATCCATTGAACTACAATCACAAGATCCTAATGCCTTCAACAACTTTGTGGGGAGCATCCAAACATGCATGGAGCCTTCCATAACATTCTATGACTTTGAGATTAAGCCAATCTCATCGGAATCCATAGACCCTCCATTGCATATCATGGCTCTAATTGACAAGAAGCCTTTTAAAAGAGTCCTAATTGATACCGGTTCCTCTATCAACATCATCACCACATCCGCTCTTCATCATTTGAACCTTCCTCCATCTCACATCACCAAGTCATCATTCACCCTCAAAGCATTCAACGATGCTTTGTGTTCCATAATTGGCACTATTGTTTTGCCCATCGAAGTAGGGGTCAAAATATTGCACACAATGTTCCACATCTTGGAAGGATCCATGGTATACAATGTACTCCTTGGAAGACCTTGGATGAGGGAAATGAGATGTGTCCCTTCAATACTACATCAATGTTTGAAATATGTTCATGAGGGACAGGTACATTGCATACCGATGGACGTCGAACCATTTAAGTATTGTAATTTTATCTCAAATCCTTATGAGTCCATGCTCCCTTCCACTCACCTTTTTCTTTCACCATCATCCAATCCATCCACCACTTCACCAATCTCTTCATCAAAGGATCCCATTCCTGAAGAGCTCCCTATCACCAACCCTCATCAAGCTTCCACATCCCCATCATCTTCATCAATGACTACATGCACATGTGGTCACACTCAGTCCACATCATCAACATCATTGCCATCCACTTCATCATCATCATCCATTCAACAACCTTCCCAAGCCAATCCATTACCATCACCTAATATTTCACAAGTCGAATTGATGGATTGTGAGATACCTCCATCTTCACCATTTCCTGAGCCATCACCTGACCATAATCATTCCATGTCATCCCAAGTCAAGGTCCACCTCACCAATCCTAGTATTGGTGAGTATGTGGTCGATGACATCACCATTACACCCCTCACCATCCCTAGTGCTAAGGATTTTGATCACCCACATGACCCACCTTTAGCAATAGGAGTAGTCTATAACATGGGTTCAACTCCAAATAGCATAAATTTTGTATATGGGGGATTGATTCTTCATCAAGTCCAGCTCCCATAGAGGAACCCAAAGAACCAAAACTTGCCAATATTCCAAACATGATGGGATTTCCATATCGATATTTCCACATAGTCAATTGGCAAGGCTATGGCCTAGGACTGCATGAACAAGGAGTGCATCAACCTATCGATGTTCCATATCAAGAGGTGCATGACCATTCAGGTCTAGGCTACCACCCACTCCCTACCACCTCTTCTCTTGAACAAGCCTTCCAAAGGCTTAACCTCAATTCAAGAGAAGAAGCCCTCCATCCCGATAATTTTGATGATGAAATCTATGAAGAATTTGAACTTATGTCGATAATTTTAGATGAATCTGAAGAAGAATCGAAGCCCATCATTCCCCATTCCAAACAAGATGAGTTTTATCTCAACATGTTCCCCATCCATGAGCCCATCATTTGCTTGCTTCTTCCACAAGAGCGAGTCACCCCTACCGGTGAACCACCACCTCCATTCCATTAAGCCATTCCATAAGCCAACTTGTAACATATGTACATAACACAAAAATAGTGGTTTTCACCACTACAAAAAAAATCAATCAAAAATCAACAAAAACATGTTTTCTTTTTAGCATTGCATGTATATATCATTTAGTAAAATGCATTTTGTGTTGATTGTTGTTGTTCAGGTTAACCAAGCTCCTAGCACCGATTCTTAGGTTCCACCCATTCCATCCAACCTTGTCCACCTTGCCCATAAGTCAACATGAATCCTATTGATTTATTTACCCCACTCCATAATCCATACGATCCAGCTAAGCCAATTCCAATTGACATAAGCCTTATTGATATGGATCGGATTTCCTCACCTCCATCCTTTGCCAAATTTGTCTTATCCAAGGAATTGTTAAGGGCTTCTACCAACTACATTCCTCCATCCCCTCCACCTTCACCTTCACCTTCACCTTCGGATCCTGAGGTTTTCCAAGCAGAAATAGATGAGGATAAGCCAGAAGAGTTTGATGACATCTTAGATGATATTCATCTGATCCCTACACCCCATCAACTTGAGGAAGGTTCCCACATGTCTATTGAAGATACTATCGATGTGGACCTTAGTTCAGACAAAGACAATCCCCAAATTTTCAAGCTTGGCAAAATTTTATCACCCGATGAACAAGAGCAATTTATTGCTCTCCTCAAGAGGAAGAAGGGTATATTTGCATGGTCATACAAGGACATGCCTAGTCTTGACCCTAGTTTGGTTGTCCACAATCTCACCTTACAGCCTGATGCTAAGTCGATCAAACAAAACTTAGGAGAATGCATCCTACCATGGCCCTCTTGGTAAAAATAGAGCTTCAAAAACTCTTAGACGTGAACTTCATAGTTCCTATCGACTATCCTGAGTGGCTCTCAAACATGGTACCCATTCGTAAGCCTAACGGGGTGATACACGTATGCACTAATTTTTGAGATCTTAACAAAGTGTGTCCTAAGGATGATTTCCCTCTCCCAAACATTGATACTCTTGTTGATACCTATGTTGGCCATGAAATGCTTTCACTCATGGATGATTTTTTAGGATACAACCAAATTCGAATAAATCTTGATGACCAACACAAAACAACATTCACTACACCTTGGGGAACTTTTTGTTACAAGGTGATGCCCTTTGGCCTCAAAAATGTAGGTGCCACTTATCAACGTGCCATGACATACATTTTCCATGACTACATGCATAATATTATCGAAGACTATGTGGATGATCTCTTGGCTAAATCCAAAACTTGACAAGAACATATTGGTGTATTGGAGAAAGTTTTTGATCGACTCCTAGAGCATAATGTAAGGTTGAATCCCAAGAAATGTGTCTTTGGTGTTACCTCGAGGCAAACTTCTAGGATTCATTATCTCCAAAAGAGGCATTGAGGTGGACCCTAACAAGGTCAAGGCCATCATGGAGATGCCTCCCCCAACTAACTTAAAGGAATTGCATAGTTTACAAGGAAATATTCAATCAATCCATCATTTCATTGCGCAAATTTCTGACAAATGTAGGCCATTCAATCACCTACTACAAAAGGGGGTGCCATTCTCTTGGATAGATGAATGTCAAAAAGCCTTCGATGACATTAAGCAATACCTAGCTTCTCCACCAGTCTTAGCTCCTCCTCATTCGAGGGTCCCATTTTATCTTTATATCTCAACAATGGACTTTGCATTAGGGACAATGCTTGCACAAAAGAATGAACAAAATCGAGAGCAAGTTGTCTACTACATTAGTCGAACATTGGTAAGCTATGAAACTAAATACGCTTATGTAGAAAAATTATGCTTAGCGAGTGGTTTTTACCACTAAGAAACTTTGACATTACATGCTTAGCCACACAACTTATGTCATAGCTAGAGAAAATCCTCTACGTTACATGATGTCCCGCACTTACAATAACACCCGCACCGCTAAATGGATAATGCTCCTCACTGAATTTGACTTGGAATTCATTAGCCAAAAATCCATTAAAGGTCAGGTAATAGCCGATCAACTTGTGGAAGCTCCACTACCTAGTGATCATCCTTTGATTATTGAGCTCCCAGATGATTTGGTATTTGCTATCACTGAGCAAGAAGAAGATGTCATTTCGGAGGAAGACGTCGATATCACACTATTATTTGATGGCTCTAAGTGCGTGAAAGGTCAAGGTGTTGGAGTCGTATTTCACACACCATAGGGGGTACCTATCCCCTTGTCATTCAAACTAGACTTCCAATGCACAAACAATACTGTAGAGTATGAAGCCTTAATATTAGGTCTTCAATCAGCTATAGCTATGAGCATTAAGCGTATTAGGATATTTGGTGATTCTCAACTTGTCGTCAAGCAAATCAATGGAGAATACCAATGCAAAGAACCTACCATTAAGCTTTATCATGAAGTAGCAATGAAGTTGCTCTCTAAGTTTGATTGGTATGAAATCAATAGCTTGCCATGTTCAACTAATAGATTTGTAGATGCGATGGCCTCCCTTGGATCATTGATTCCAAAAGACTCATTTGGAGAGGTACAACCCCTTATCATTTCAATGGTCTCTAAATCTACAATTTCCTATGCTAAGTCAAAAGATGAAAAGGATGTTTGCTTTATCCAATCGGATTCATATGAGCCTTGGTCGAGCCAAATAGTAGCCTTTCTCAAGTTTGGAACACTCCCATATGACATGTCTCGAACTACCAAGCACACTTTCAAGCAAAAGGTAGCTCATTTTATTCTTTTGGGGGACGTGTTGTATAAACATGGTTATGATGGAGTCCTCCTTCATTGTCTCGAGTCTAGTGAGGCTCAAAGAGCCATAGTTGAAGCCCATGATGGTACTTGTGGTGGTCATTTTAGTGGAATGGCCATTGCAAAGCGTATTCTATGCATGGGTTATTATTGGCCCATAATGGAACGTGATTGTTGCACATATGTTAAACATTGCAAAAAGTGTCAAGAACATGCTAATTTAACTCATGTACCATCACAAGCCTTACAACCTATTCAAAGCCTTTGGCCCTTCTCACAATGGGGCCTAGATCTAATTGGAAAAATTTCACCTCCTTCCTCGAGACAACATACATTCATCATCACAACCACTGAATACTTCACAAAGTGGGTTGAGGCAATTCCTCTAACCAGTACGATAGGACCTAGAATTGTGGAGTTTATACTTCATCACATCATTTGTCATTTTGGTATCCCCTCAAAAATCATTTCAAACAATGGCAAGTCTTTCAAGAACAAGGATGTTCGAGCACTTTGTGAGAAATATAACATTCAACATAGTTTCTCGACTCCTTATTACCCATAAGAAAATGGACAAGTTGAAGCTTCCAACAAGACCTTAATTGCTATTCTCAAGAAACTTGTCAAAGAAAATCATAGAGATTGGCATACACAAATTCCCTTGGCATTATGGGCTTATCGAACAAGCATCCGCATGCCTACAGGGGCAACACCATTTTCATTGGTCTATGGAGCCGAAGCAATCATGCCTCTTGAGCTCGAGATCCCTTCCTTGCAAATTTCTTTGTAGGAATTCATAGATGATGACACTGCTAGACAAGCACATCTTGACCAACTCACACTTCTTGATGAGAGGTGGGTCAATGCTTTAGAGCATTTACGAGTTTATCAAGACCACCTCAAACGTGCTTACAATGCCAAAGTTCATCTACATGAATTCCAAGTAGGAGATCTTGTCCTTAAAGAGAACCAACAAAACACCAATGCATTACCACATCTTCATGATAAATTCATGGCTAATTGGTTAGGTCCATACATCGTTACACAAAGAGTGGGTAATGGTACTTATAGGCTTGCCAGTCTAGAGGGAGAGGAAGAACCCGAACCACTTAATGTTATACACTTGAGAGCATTCTATGCATGATTTGATTTATATATATATATACATGGCTAATACACAAAAACATTTGCATACATTTCATTCATAACATTGCATTTCACTTGCATCTACATTTCAAAAACAATGCATTCACACATATTTCATATTGCATTTCACAAAATTGCATTTCATACATTGCATTCAC
This sequence comes from Wollemia nobilis, assembly GCA_028583015.1. Classification (NCBI taxonomy): domain Eukaryota; kingdom Viridiplantae; phylum Streptophyta; class Pinopsida; order Araucariales; family Araucariaceae; genus Wollemia; species Wollemia nobilis. The sequence goes on from JAQPPZ010002979.1 coordinate 4,426,667, forward strand.
ATCCACATTCCACATTTCATATTAGGGATCATTTATTAAGTTCAAGGTCTTAATTGGTCCAACAAAAGTCATGTTGCCTTAATCAGGGGCACCTTCACAATGTCATCCACACAATTCCACTAAGTCAAATTGCCATTAGCACAAGCCACATTTCCATAAAAGTCCTAGGTGTTTTCGGTCACTCAGCCACTCCTAGTGTTTTAAGAAACCTCCAAAATACATGTCGAGTTCTTTTTAGGACCATTGCACATATACACTAAGAAAATCTTGAGTTTTGGGAATTGAATCCAAAACATTCTTGAACCAAACACAATTTTCACATCTTAAAAACATCTTGTGTCAAAAAGGGATAACACCATACTTGGTATGAACCTTGAAGTGAAAAGGGTCATCCTTGCTAGTCCCATCATGCAACATAGTCCATAAAAATAGTGGTTCTCACCACTATCACAATTCCAAAAATAAAAGAAAGAGTAGGGAAAAATCCCTAACAAAAACTCTAAATATTTTACATCACACACCACTGATCAATTGGGTTGTAAGGATCATACTACATTTCTATTAGACGATTAGGTAGTCATCCCCAAAACTTAAGAGATCAACAAAAAATCATGGACTATGGAGTTAGCCTCCATCAAAGCTATAGATACTTGACTAGCAGTGGAGTACGCTCATGCATGGTAACATGTCTCTTTTAAAAGAGACCTCTGATCACTCATACAGACAAGCTAGCTTCTTGGTTTCATCCATAATAAGTTTACCCAATTTACTCAAGATGAGTTAATGAACTCACTTGCACACACACTAGTTCTTGATTGTCTAAGGTCATTACCATACTCTTGATTCGATAAATGAATTCACTACACACATTTGGTCCTAGAATTAGGTAATTTTAGTGAGTTTGTTTGATACCACTAGGATGTTTGAGTCTCTACAAAAAAGTAGTTTTCCATATCAACATCCATATATTCTTCCATATCAACATCCATATCTTCTTCCATGTCAACATCCATGTCATTTCACAAGCCATTATCCACCACATGCCACCAAGTCTGGTGCCCCTGATTAAACAACAATGCTACAAAATGGCCAAGAAAATATCTAAACTATAAATGATCATTAGCACATGCACCTTGCATTAATCATCCATACATGCCACCTTGCATTAATCATCCATAACATATCATATGCATTAATCATAAACATAAACATACATTACACAAACATCAAAAACATACACACAAAATATAACACAAAAGGTAAAAGCCATGTATATATATGTATCAATGAATTCCAAAATGCTACATACAATGGAGCACCAAGGCTCATATACAAAAGTGCATCTAAGCACTAGCTATACCCTCCAAGAGGACCCCTATGACCTAGAAGGAGCCCTAGACCTAGAGCTATGCCTAGACTCGCTACGCCTCGTACCCCCGAACACAGATGAGGTTGGAGGATCAAGAAGTGGAATATGATGTTCCATAAACCTATCCTCCAATGCCTCAATATATATATGCCGATACCGAAGGTATGCTATATCAACATTATATCGATGCTCTCTCTCTACTAGCTCTACCTAGAGCCTCATAATCCTTGCATCCTACTCCACCACCTGTTGCTCCAACTATGCCCACTCCTCCTTGCTCCAACCTAGAGGTACATCTAGAACCTCCTCCACATCCTCCCCATCTCCTCCATCTCCCCCAATCTCAAGAGCCTACTGCATTGCACCCTTAACCCTCTACCTTCGACTATCAGATCGAAGGCACCACTACCACTTGGGGGCCTCTTGGATCCCCTCATCCCGAGCCTCTTGAATACCCTCATCCCTAACCTCTCCACCTCCATCTCCATAAACTACTCCTTGAGGTGATGCCCATGGTGGCTGAGCCATAAACCATACATCATACTCTATGGTCATCCCCACATCCTCCACATCTAGAAGATTCATCTCCTCATCATCCTCCAAGACCACCCTCCATGACTCCATGCAAGGTAGCCCGATCTCATCCCAATGTCTCCTATACCACATCGACTCATCAAGGACATCCTACCTCAACCCAAACTGATAGAGCACTCATGAGAACTAGAAGTACTCCACCTCACTCCTATACCTCCCAACCAACCATAGAGCCTGCTATACTCACCATAGGTGCTCTCCATCCTTGATCCATCTATAGCCTCACCATGGCCTCCACACCACTTGGGTAGATGTTAATCCAACCCACAACTCCTAGTACCACCAGCTCATCCTCACTAGATGACTCGATTGCACCTCCTTAGCCAATGCCCATCACCTAGCATAGGGTTACTCCCTACCCAAACCTACCATAGGTAAACCCTTCAACTGAGCCACACTAAAATGCTCCCATCCCCAACACATAATATAAGAAATACCCCCACACTCCACCTTCACCCCCTACCATGCATCCCCAAACATCCTCATCATCCATCTTTCGATTGAGCCCAACCTCAACCTGGATCCCCTCCATCGATACCTTGAGGATGCGATATACATCCTCCAAGGTAACTATCACCTCACCCATGGGGAGCTAAAAGGTCCCCCTATCCGCATCCCACCTCTCTACCAAGGTAGAGAGGTACCCCTCATCGACCCTCACAACATCCAATCAGGCTACCTCCGCTAGCCCCACCTCCTCCAAAAGCCCCCACTCCTCATACGTAATCACCTTCCTCATCCCGAGGATGTAAGGCAAAAACTAGTGTCGAGCCTCCAAAATCCTAAGCTACAACACAACACAAAATATTAGTTAATAATTAAAAAAAACTTTGCACAATACAAAAGCATAATGTTACCTCAACAACTCGTGCCCCATCCATAGCCCCAACCCCTACACCAGCTCCCTCCACCACCATAGCTTTCATACCCAAATTTCAAATACCTCACTTCACTCCTCACTCCTCAGACGTAGCTTCTTGAACTCCCAAATGCACAAATGAGCTTCAATATCACCCAAAAAGCTATTTATAGCTACTTTAGGCACCTTGGGATGCCCATGGGTATTTCCTAGCATGCTGAAGCACCCATGGGTATTTCTATAGATAACAAGCACCCACGAGCATTTGGTGTCAATATTGACAAAGGATAAAACTAGCACAAAATAGTGGCTTACCTTCACTAAATCAATCCAAACTGCATCCATGCATTCATTTCATCATTTTATCATGTTTTGTATGAATACTTAAACTGACCACATATTGCAAATTCACAAAACAAGTTACAAAAGCACCCCAAAATAGTCAAAATCTTCACAAAATAATGATCCTCATCATTATCATAACTCATACATCATAACATCATCATTTACCAAGTGCCAAACAATATTCAAGTGAACCATGTATCTAGTAAGTTATTCTATATACTTGGTGATTGTAACGATTTGCATCCATGCAATTTGGTAAGATGAATAGCCTACCATAAGGACACTTGTCCATGATCATCATCACTTATCTCCTTGCTCAAGATCATAATCATATTTGATACTTCACATTTTACGTGAAACCTTGCCAAGAGCAATTTGCACAAACGTTGTCATTGATGGCCTAGTTCGTGAGGCTTAAAACATGGACAAAATCAACTTTCATCATTACACATTTCCTTGAAAGTCATCATAGATATAGGCACTAGCTAGGGTGATTGGTTCCAATCATAGGAATTATTTGACAATCACTAGCTGGCCCTCCAAGGGTGACTACTTTTATTTTTCTTTGCATATTCATATTTGCATATCAATGATACCGGAAGGCAAAGTGTTTCAACAACATCGAATCACCCCAAATTTGGGGCAACCACATTTGGTTTTGACTTTCCCATAATGGGATACATCTTACATGATCATGGCATCTACACTTGGCAAAAATCCCTTCATCTGTTGGGGCAAAAATAGACACATTTTCCATCACACATTTTCACAAAACCCTTCATCTGTTGGGGCAAAAATAGACACATTTTTCAACAATCCCCTTCCCACCATTGGGGCAAAAATGGTATCACATTTTACATCATTCATATCATCCACATTACATTTGCACATATTTTTTCAATTGGCTCATGAGATTCATCCGCAACCTCATTCGCCAATTGAGGGGGTAAGCTACACAATAACTCCAAATTCTTTATTCTTTTACCTTTGATTTCATCTTCACATTCCAACAAGAGAGAGAAGTTGCTTTTGTGCCTAGCCTAATTAGGTGTCTTGTATTTTTGCACCATATTGTGTTTCACGCAACATGGTACAAAAAGGGGCATCTGTAGACACCAAAATCTAGCCACTTGTCCTCCATCCATGCTTTCCCACCATTTCCACCACCAAAACATAGTCATTTGCCCTCCATCCTAGCTTTCCCACCATTTTTACCTATTATTTATATATATTTATTATATATTTAAATAATAATATTTTATATATATTTAATAAATATATATTTATATAAATAAATCAATCCCAACCATCCGATTTCATTTAATCTTATCCATCCATCCACATCAATCCATGCCACACCCTAAATTTAATATCTACCCTTAGATGTGCTTTAATCTCAGCCACACGATTAGTGTCATTGAAACCCTAGCATGCCCTAGGTTGGATTATAAATAGGAGCCATTTTGATGGCTCAACCCCCTAAGTTTTCGAATTCCCTGAGTTCCCTAAGTTTTCAAATTTCTTGAGTCTCTAAGTTCCTAAGTCCTTTTTTTTTGATGCCCTAGAGTTCCAACCTAGCCTTTGTGCCCTAACCCCACTCCATCCATCATATTCCCTATTCCCTCGCTCGCCATCGTTGCCACCGCATCCCTCGCATCAGATTTGCTTCTATAGAATCCTCCCTCATCTACCAAGCGCCTTCGGGTGCTTTTTATCACCTCCGAGCACCTCTGGGTGCCTCCCTACCAGTCCCTAGCACCCACGGGCATTTCTTGTAGCTGCTAGGCACCCATGGGTATTTTACGTAAGCCCTTCTAAAAGCCCCCTAGCCTTCGAGTGATGCTAGGGCACACCTTCACCATCGACCTGCAATAGATCCAGCTATCAAAAGACAACCAACAAGGAGCAAGGTAAATCATTCTTTATTTTGTTAATTTCAATATTTCTTTATTTGCTTGTAGTAGTGTTACATGATAGTTAGGGTTTTATTAATGTCTGAGGGTCTCACGTAGTGGAGCCCTCTCAGTTATTACTAACTCTCTTCTTTCATCTTTTGTGTGCAGATTTGGAGATTCATCAGCATTGGATAATTGTTTAAGCTGGAGTGGCCCGGCATCGGATATGTAGAAGCCCACTCACACTTGTTGGGAGTAGAACACAACTGAAGACACCACCATTTGTTGTAGCTAGGGTTTCGGAGAACCCTAGCAATATTTGTAATAATTGTATCACAAGGGATTCTTACATCCACTATTGTAACAATGGAGTTTTTAGGCTCCCCCATTTAATATAAATCTTATTTGTTGTGCAATATCTGGTTATTTGAATTCTATTTTATTTAGCATTGCTTGGTGTCGTGTTTTTAGCTCTACAACTACAAAGAGAACCAATTTTGCATTTATCATCACCAATCAAGACATGAAATCAATGTGTGTCGTACTTTTGAAACCCTTGTCCATGACATGTTGTTCGATGAAACTCTCCCACAGTTCAAACACTCTCTCTCTTCTACTTGATTTTAGAGCCCTCCACATCGCCTTGTACCTCATCCTATACCATCACATGACTTTTTCACTTCTACACCTTGATTTTTCCAGTAACTATCCAACTACATATTAATGTTGTTTAATTTTAAAAGAAGAAAATGTGCTTGGAAAATTTGTAGTAAGATTTTAAAGCTATGGAGATCTAAAATTATGTCATGAAATATTTTGTTGATATTCTTGTCAGTGTTGGAGCTTAATCGGGAATGAAAGATGAAATATTATTAATTTTTTCTTAATATGCTCTGAATTTTTTAAATTATGAGCAATTGGAAGAATATAGTAGAATATTATTTGTTTTAGTTCCTTAGATAATATTTCATTCCTTATTTGATGACATAAAGGAAATGTTAAAATTGGCATTATTGATATAGTAATATTTGATTTATAGTGATGCTTTAAAATTAATATTTTCATTTCCTTTCTGAGATAGAGTTGTTGATATTTTAAAGATAAATATGATAATGCATCCATGGGTTTAAAAGGGAATCTTAGGAGGGCATAAATTTAGATCCATGTTAGATTTCTTTAAAATAGATGAACCCAATACCTAGGAGGAGTTACGGTGATGTAATACTCAGGTTGTTACAAGTGATAGCACCTTGAATAGTGAGGATCAAGTGGCCATGTTGATTATCACAAGAAGTTGTAATAGCCTTAGCTAGCATACTATGGAGGTGTGGTAACTAAGCACCAAGGTACTATTTAACTCATCACAGAGATGTGATAACTAGGCTTTAAGGCATTACACCAAAGAAATCCTACATAGATGGACTTATGTAGGGTTAGAGAAATGGCATCCCATTTTCTTAAAAAATGACTTAAAAAGGGTAATCCCTACACTATGGTTAAATTATCTTGTACCCAATGAGGGTATAATAAATGTGGGGTGACTACTAAGGGTATCCTTTCAAACCGTGGAGGTTTATAAAGGTGAACCCTAGAATTTATAGGATGTTGGTTACTCTTGTCCACTTGAGAGTCATTTACTGTGACAAGTTATCAAATTATGGTTATGCATTTTAATGTTGTTAAAAAATTAGGAAATCTTGTGAACCTCCTTGTAAATAAATAAAAAATTATCTCTCTCGGGTTGGTTTAGTTGGGTTGTTACAGTAGGTATCTGAGCTCTATGTCATTGGACTAGAAGATTCCATGGAGTGAACTTAGGATTAACTTTGACTTGATGTGTAACTTTGGGCAGACTTACTACTCTAGGGACCTTAACATGTTTCGGGATAAAATGGGCATTGCATGTCATTGGGACTAGTCAAACCAAGGAATAAAAATATTAGAGAGTCTCTTATTGGGTATGGCACCTTGTGTGGAGCAAGTGTGACCATAATCATTATTAGGTGAGTATTAATAATCTTAGTTCATGGGAGTGATGAAACTGACTAAATTTAGAAGTATAATTTTGGAGGAAATTGTAACTTAACTCAACTATTTTTATGGCCAAGAAGAATAGCACCTGTATTGAGGAGAGAGAGAAGAGGATCTTCCTAGAACCCAAGGCAAGCTAGGCAGCAAGGGGCTAAAGCTAGATTCCAAGAGGAAAGAAAAGTTGGTAGTTTTGAGAACTCTAATAGGGATGTGGAAAACCTTACTACCATAGTTCCATTGCTACAAAGAAAATTATTGGAAGTACTTGTTAGCCAAGACTCCCATAATAGAAATTCTTGAGAAGGTAGAAAGAGGATCCTACTACTATAAAACCAATAAGGCAAGGCTTGCATTAAGGCTGAGCTAGCCAAGGACCTGAAGAACATCAGAGTATCTAAATTTAGTGGTAAAGAAGTAGGTAATTCAACATAATCTTGGCTAAATGAACTAGAAACATACTTTTCTATGACGAGTTATTCTTCAAAAACCCGAATAGTATGGGCTACCCTCCATATACAAGATGCAACTTTGGAATGGTGAAACAGATTCCAGACTAGCAGAAATATCCAAGCAATAGATTTCTAATGGGACAATTTTATCCAAGCATTTAAGAAAATATTCTTATCTAATCAATTCTATGTAGAGAAATTTGAGGAATTCTCTACACTCCAACAGGGAACAATGATTGTGGAGTTATATTACCAAAGATTTGTGAAGCTTCTAAAATACGTTCTAGAATATGAGGTCAATGAGCACCTAAAGGTACATAAGTTCATCTTGGGAGTGGATCCTAATATTAGAACTATGATTAATCTTCTCAAACCCAAGACCCTATAGAAATCATATGATTTGGCTCTATAGGAAGAGTCCAATCAACAAATAAAGAAGACTTCTTCAATTATGAAGGGTTGACAAAGGGTGAAAAATAGGAACTTAGAAAAAGAAAAAGTGATGGGTTTATGAAGTGGGATAAAGAATAGAATAAGAAAAAGAAGGAGAACCCTAAGTTTGAAATAAGAACAAAGTAATCAGGGAAATTACAAGAAGAAATTTTTAGAAAAAGAATAATTCCAAACCCTAATCTCAACGATACAATGAGATAACACCGAAAGATAAAATAGGTGAGAAGAGACAGAAAAGACCTCTAGCACCCAAGGAAGGTTGTTTCATTTGTGGGGATGCATATTATGTGAACAAGTGTCCCCAATGGCTAAAATCAAGTAACAAAGTTGAGGAACAATCCCACCAAATTTATGCAATGGCCAAAAATTAGAACTTGGATGGGCAAGCCACTCCAATGTTATTAAATGGTAAGTTATTTAATAAAAATGTTAAAGTCCTAATTGATAGTGGAGCTACAAATAGTTTCATTTCCACTAGTATAATTGGGGATATTCTAGAAAGACCTAGATTTTTGGCACAAGGGTGGAAAGTTGAGTATGGGTCTGGACAAACCTACTTAGTGGATCAATGTTTACCTATAATCGAGATCACCTTACCCAATGGATCTACCATTTGGAACTTATATGTAGCACCACTACATGCCTTTGATATTATCTTAGGAATGGATTGGTTAAAGGCTCATGGAGCCCTAATCAATTTCCAAGATAGATGGATGGACTATATGAATAAGGATAAGAAGAGATTAAGGGTTCAAAGTGGACAAGGATCTTTTCGATCCCAATTGTTATCAGCTATGCAACTTAAGAAAGCTATCAAGAAAGGTGGAATGGTATATGTAGTTAAGATAAATGACAAGATAGGCGATAATGGGAAGGAGAAAATATTTAAGAAACATCCAATTTTGCATGAATTTAGGGATGTATTTCTGGAGGATCTCCCTAGCCTTCCACCTCAATGTGAATTTGATTTCACCATTGAATTAATACTTGGAGCCAAACCTATTAATAGAACTCCTTACAGGATGAATCCTATTGAGTTACAAGAGTTAAAAGTGCAACTTCAAGGTTTATTGGATAAAGGTTTGATTAAGCCTAGTGTGTCACCTTGGGGTGCACCAGTGTTATTTGTTAAGAAAAAATATGGTTCTTTAAGGTTATGTATTGATTACAAAATGCTAAATAAAGTGACCATCAATAATAGGTACCCTTTTCCTAGAATTTATGATCTCTTTGATCCATTGAAAGATGCCACTATATTCTCCAAGATTGATTTAAAATCTAGATATCATCAGCTAAGGATTCATGAGGAGGATACTCACAAGACAACTTTTAAGACCAAATATGGGCACTATGAGTTCATAGTGTTGCCATTTGGGTTGACAAATGCACCAATAACATTTATGAATTTGATGAACAATGTGTTCAGAAAGTATCTGGATCAGTTTGTTCTGATATTTTTAGATGATATCTTGATATATTCTCGTAGTAGGGAAGAGCATGATCAACATTTGAGGATAGTGCTAGAGGTGCTAAGAAAGAATCAACTTTATGGAAACTTGTCCAAATGTGACTTTTATGTCCCTCAAGTCCAATATTTGGGATATATCATATCTGTAGAGGGGATTGTTATAGATCCTAAGAAAGTTGAAGCCATTTTGAGTTGGCCTGCACCCACTAATGTGTTTGAAGTGAGGAGCTTCATGGGCATCACTGGTTACTATAGGTATTTTATGAAGGACTATTAAAAAATTACCTATTCTATCACTAACCTTCAGAAAAAGGAAAAGGAGTTCAAATGGATGGATAAGTGTGAAGCCATATTTGAGACTCTAAAGAATAAGTTGACTACAACACCTATTCTTAAGATACCAGATCCTCAAGGGAATTTTATAGTATGTATAAATGCTTCATTAGAAGGTTTGGGAGGGGTATTATCCCAAGATGAAGTTGTCATAGCATATGAGTCTAGAAAACTCAAGAAGCATGAAGTAAATTATGCTATGCATGATCTAGAGTTAGCAATAATTGTGCATGCTCTTAAGATATGGAGACACTATTTGCTAGGAAAACCTTTTGAGCTAAGGATAGACCATCAGAGTTTAAGATACATCTTTACTCAACCTATGCTAAATGCAAGATAAAGGAGATGGGTAGAATTCCTAGTAGAATATGACTTTGGTATTGAGTATATCAAAGGAAAAGAAAATAAAGTTGCAGATGCCCTAAGTAGGAGAAGGCACATAGCAACATTGACCCAAAGCCATGTAGACTTGATGGACAAAGTCAAAAAATGTAGTTACAAGATCAGTATTGCATTGAAATTTAGGTGAAAATAGAGAGAAATCCTAAGGAAAATAAGGATTTCAACATAAAATATGGTCTTTTATATTTTAAGGATAGGGTTGTTATACCCAAAATTGATGATTTAAGGAGGATAATTATGCAAGAGGTGCATAGATCTCCTTATTTTACTCATCCTAGAGGGGAAAAATGAGAGAAAACATGAAAAAGACCTTTTATTGGTCTAGAATGAAAAATGATATCACTAATTTTATTGCTAGATGCTTAGAATATTAGAAGGTTAAAGCTGAACATCGACATCCAACAAGAAAGTTGTATCCACATGATATACCGATGCAAAAATGATAGGTTATATCTATGGATTTCATTGTGGGTTTACCTAAGACTAGGTATCAACATGATGCAATTCTTGTGGTAGTCGATAAGTTGACTAAGGTTGCACATTTTATACCAAGGAACATCAAGGATGATGCACTAGTGGTGGCAAATAGGTTTTCCAAGGAAATATTCAGGTTACATGGGTTTCCTAAAGTGATCATTTTAGATAGAGATTCTAGATTTACATTAGAATTTTGGTAGGCTCTTCATCATGCAATGGGTACAAAGTTGAATATTAGTTTTGCATACCATCCAAAAATAGATGGGCAAATAGAGAGGGTGAACCAAGTACTTGAGGACATGCTTCACATGTATTGCATGGACCAAAAGTCTAAGTGGGAAGAATTTTTTGCATTTAGTGGAATTTGCATATAATAATGGGTATCATGCATCCTTGGGAATGGCCTCATTTGAAGCCTTGTATGGTAGAAGATGCAGAACACCTCTATCATGGGATAATCAAAATATCGAGTGGTGATTAGATCAAAAACTATCAAAGAGATGGAGGAGCAACTTAGAGTGATTTGATAGAGGCTTAAGGAAGCAACCAATCGCTAGAAGAGCTATGTTGATCTAAAAATATCACCAAGAGAATTATCTATGGGAGATAAATTTTTCTTAAGAGTTAGACCCATGAAAAGTGTCATCAAGTCAACTAAGTTGGATCCTCATTTTGTTGGGCCTTTTGAGATCATTGATAGGATAAGTCCAATAGCCTATAGACTTGCCTTGTTACCCAACCTATCAAAGATCCATGATACTTTCCACATATCCCTACTTAGAAAATATGTTGTTGATCCTTCTCATGTTTGGAATATCTCTAAATTGTAGATGGTAGATCCCTCAGCCATTGAGGTAAGACCAATAAAGATTCTAGGGTTTCATTCTAAGGTCATGAGGAAACAAACCCTATATCAATGCAAGGACTAGTGGGACCACTACTCAGAGAATTATGCAACTTGGGAAGATACTGAGGAAATAAGAAAGTAATTCCCATATTTATTTGAATGAAATATATGTTTTATATTTTAGGAAACACAATATATTGTTTTTAATCCAAGGGGGAGTATGTCATGACCCTCCTTAGCAGGTCTTATTATTGAGATTTGATTATGTGTTGATGAGTGGACATCTAATGCTTAATATTGTTTTATATGGTTAATTACATTTTATATTTTAATTATATTATGCTAGAATATGGTACTACTGATGATGTGTATGGTTGCAAGACTAGGTACTCTCATGGGGTATGGGACAACCACCAAAATTGAGAGACCAAAAAGGGAAATAATGGTAGATGATATATTCATCGATAGCTCCAACGTAACTAAGTACCCTCATGTAGTTGCATTTCATAACTGTGTGTTTGGTTATAAATATACCATTGGTTGGGATACTGATTGAGCAAAGAGTAGTTCTTAGTATTTAGGTGATGATGTGGCAGTCATCATAAAACCTGCTACTTAGAGATAAGATGTGGTGTAATGCAATTATTTGGTTGATAAGCATTTGTTGTTGGCATGCTTGTGTTTAATACATGAAATGAGTCTGGCAAAGGATTCATCAAAGAGGGTATTAATAAATATAGAGGTTTTATTAATGCCCAAATATTTAATATCAATGTTAATAATTAATATTAACATTAGATATTAAACTAAATTAATTATGGGTGTAATTAATTTAATTGCCATATACTTTTTTCTAATATTTTATTTTGCATTAACATTAAAAAATTAATAATGTGAATTATTATTATTATTATTTTTTTGCTACACAAGGGAATCAACAATATTCTAACAATAGTCTATATCATATTATCCCTATGGGTATGGTTCAATTTGGAAAGCTACCACTATAACCCTCATACCACCTCGGTAAACTTTTACTTCAAGTGAGGGGGATCCTGAAGGGGCTTAGGATTGGAATCGCTGACCTCAAGCTAGCAAACATTCAACGAAAACTGGCTGGTCTACTACCTCCGCCCTAATAATATGAATTATTAATGATTTATTTATTTTTGAATTTAAGGGTGATGGAAAAATTAGTATGAACCCCTTTTATCTTGCAAAGAAGATGATTTTAGTTAATAAAATAAAAGTTGCTATCATAACAAGCATGGGAAAGTTGCAAAATTAGTTTAGAAAACTTCATCTTCTTCTTTGGGGGCTTGGGGGAAAAGGGAGGGAGGAAGGAAAAAAGAAAGAAAGAGGAAAGATAAGAAGGCAATGGATTGAACAAGGATAAAATATTTGAAGAACCAGAGCTACTATTTTTAAGCTTTGGTAGCAGAAACTAAGAGGTAATATTCTTAAATTTATCTCCACTAGAGTGCTTGAGAAAGCTTTCGGATAGTTTTATGGATGGAAATTAAGAAAATAAAATGTATTTTTATATTGCATTGTCATTATCCATTGAAATACTCCTCTCATAAATTCTTTTACTTATATACTTTTTTCTTAATTAAGGTAAGAGAGAAATTTACCTATGTAAATGCATGATTGATTAATGGCTCCAAAATGTAGAAGAAATCGGGTTATTATCTTCTTGTGTTAAGGTCCTATAGAAGACATACATTAAGGAATTATGTCTCAAGTTTAGATAGTGGTTTACTTTACTTCAACCCGTAACTGCATTTTAGGGTTCTTGGTAATGAAATGGACCGTAATCAAACCTTGTTTTTATTTACAATTTGGATAGTTAATAGATGTCAATAGATGGCCAAGTTATATGGGTACTGAGAGGTTCGTTTACCTAAAAATATATAATAAACAAAAATGTGTAAGCAAGTTTTTAACGAATTCCTTCTCAAGTTACTTTTCATTGGGCGAGTTTGTGTGTACTTAGTTCATATCAAAGGGGAGGCCACAGAGGAGCTAATGTGCTTATATGGATCTTAGGAAAATTATGTTCTTCTAGGTCTAACTCTGCTCATAGTAGTGACTAGAGTCATCATATTCATGGCTTGTATTTGCTTTATTCTAAATAAAAATATTAAACCTTTATTGGGTAAGTTGCAGGTCCATAAATATCCTTATTTTATGAGTGCATAAATTACCCTTCATTTATAAGCACACTAAAGTATTCTGTTTCCAAATTTTTTTAAAATGGTTTATTAATGAATTTTTAGACTTGAGAATAATTAGAGTTTTTCTTTGAGTTTAAATTCAGGTATGAGTAGACTTTTACCTTAATGTGTGGTAAGACATTGGTTAATCCTTAAATATTAACCAAGTGATTAATTAACAACTTAATAAATGAGTTTCTCTTAGTATTTGATTTTAGAATAGATAAGGATAGTTTTTGAAAAGAAAAAATATATTATATTATTTTTATATGTTTTATTTTATTTTTAATATGAAACTATGTTTTATTCTAGAATAATTTAATATTGATTTCTTTTTATAGTATAAAATATTGCTTTTTCTTTTGAGAAATAGATGGTGGGATCTTAATCTATTATTTTCCAAAAAGCAAGTTCATTTTATTAAGTTTAAATAATTTAAGTGTTGAAATGGTTAATGTATGGAGTATTGTATTTAATTGAGGAAAGAGAGTTAGATATTCTAAAAAAATGGATGAGGAGTCCATTCATGAGAGAAGTATGGAAATTTCTCAAAAGCCTACTGTATGGATTTGTATAATTAAAATGCATGGTTCGCATGATTGAAATTCCATTTTATAAAATGGATATTAAGTTGCATTTGCATCAAACATGAGTTGTCTTGATCCCTCAAAATTCTATTCAAGCTTAAAGGAAAGATTTATTCTAAGGTGAACATCAAAAGACAAAGAAGGAGATATGAACCATTATTAGTGAATATTTATTAATGCTGTTATTTTTTAAGAAGAAAATATGCTTGGAAAATTTGTAGTAAGCTTGTAAAGCTATGGATATCTACAATTATGTCATGAAATATCTTGTTGATATTTGTAGAGGGGGAAAAATGTGCATCGCGTACGATTCTCGGTTGGATCCACTGGGAGCTGAGGTGATTGTACTGGCTGTTATACTCTCTACACTCATTGGACAAAGGAAAGGGTTCACTAGGAATGTTTTAGGACTTGCTCCAAGTTCGGGGTGGAGATGTTTAATGTGTCAATTAAGCAATCACCTATGTTTGGCCTTTCTATACTAAACTATGAAAATGAAATAGTGATGTATTGGTTATGGAGCCTCCTAATTTGGAGGTCCTATTTTAGCCGTGTTTGGACCCACTCTATGAAAGGATATGAACATTATGTAATTGTGTGTCAAATTGCATGTTAATCCGAGTTTTTTTTATGAATTACTATTTTCGAATTTTTTTTTGACAAAAAATAATTTGCCGAAAATAGTAATTACTAAAAACGGAAATTGTTTTGACAAAAAATAATTTTTCGAAAATAATAATTACTAAAAATGGCAAATTGCGATAGAAAAGATAATTTTGGGGTCTTAATGATTTACCCTAAAATTATAACCCTCAGTTTATAAGAGGATGTTGTACGACATTGGAGATTGTAGTGTGAAGTTTGTGAAGGAAGTGAAGAAGGAAGAGAGACTGTAATTGTGAGATCGAAGAGGAAGCACAATGAATTTGTTGTAGGTTCTATCCCTTCGAGATTTGCTGGATGGAATAATAAGGCATGATTATTTTCTCTGTGGATGTAGCCCACATTGGGTGAACTATGTAAATCTGTGTCTCATGTATTACTTTATTCTTTTGTGTTTTATTTTTGCATTTATTTATTATTCGTGTTTTTTATTTAATCCTAACAACTGGTATCAAAGCCTAGGGTTTGAAAAATGCACTTGAAAGGAGGGTTTCCAATTCGAGTGGGAGCAATGGTAGAAGAAGGCAGGTTTAGGGTTGAGAAGTTTAATGGCCAAAATTACTAGCTATGGAAGATGCAAATGGAGGACTATATTTATTAGAAGGATCATTACCTACCATTAAGCGAAATAGCAAAGAAGCCAATAGAGACATCAAAAAAAGAATGGGAAGTTCTAGACAGAAAGGCACTAGGAACAATACGACTGTGCCTGGCATCGTCGATGACCTTCAATATTTCAAAGGAAAATACAATGAAGGGTTTAATGAATGCGTTGGCTAAATTGTATGAAAAACCCTCAACTTTGAACAAGGTATTTCTTATGAAACGTTTATTTAATATGCAGATATCAAAAGGTGGGTTTGTTACTAATCACTTAAATGAGTTTAACATGGTTACTAATTAGTTAAATTCTGTTGGAGTAAATTTTGATGATGAGGTTAGGGCTCTTTTGATCTTATGCTCATTGCCAGAAATCTAGAATGGCTTGGTCATGGTTGTGAGTAATTCTGTTTCCAATTTAAATACTTTAAAATTTTGATGATGATATTGGTGTTATCCTTAGAGAGAAAATACGATGGGAAAGCATAGGTGAGACATTGGGTAATACGGTAACTGTGGAAAATAGAAGTAGATAAAAGGAGAGAGGAAAGAGTCTAGGAAAACATGGAAAATAAAATAAAGGTAGATCCAAATCCAAAGGGAAGAAATTAAAATGCTGGCATTGCAGAAAGAAAAGACACTTGAAAATAGACTTTTGGACTCGAAAAGAAAAACAAAGAGAAGAAAAATAAGGTAATTAGGAAGTAAACATAGCTGGTGATGTATTGTAATATGCTTTAATCCTTTCACTAGATAATATTAATGATTATTGGGTGCTAGACTCAAGGGCTTCATATCATGCCACACCTCATAGAAAATATTTTCTAGATTATGTTCAAGGTGATTTTGGACAAGTCTATTTGGGTGATGATAGACCATGTAAAATTGTTGGAAAGGGTAAGATAAAGATAAATTACCAAATGGAAACCAATGGTTGTTGAAAGAGGTAAGGCATATTCCTGATTTAAGAAGAAATCTAATTTCCACAGGATAGTTGGACAACGAAGGATGTACAGTTACATTCTTAGAAAAATTATGGAATATTGGTAAATGATCACTGTTATTAGCAAAAAAAAATAAGGAAGGTACATTTTATGTATGTATTGGTAATACTAATCTTTCTATTGATTTAGTTTCTACAGGAGTGAATACAATTTTATGGCATCATAGGCTTGGGCACATGAGTGAGAAGGGGATGCATATTATCCACTCAAGAAATTTATTTCTAGGTTTGAAGTAGGTTGATTTGGAATTTTGTGAGCACTACATTTATGGAAAATAGAAAAGAATCAGATTTCTCAAAGTTGAAAAAGAAAATAAGTGTGAAAAGCTAAAGCTTGTGCATATGGGGATCAACTCAGGTATCATCTCTTGGTGGCTCTTATTATTATGTTATGTTTATTGATGATGCAACTAGAAAAACTTGGGTTTATTTTATTTGAAAGAAATCAAATATCTTTGATACTTTAAGAAATAGAAAGCTTTGGTTGAGAATGAGACAAAAGATAAGTTGAAGTGTCTCAAATCAAATAATAGAGGTGAGTACTATAGCAAAGAGTTTAACAGTTACTGTTCATACCATGAGATTCATAGAGTAAATATGGTTCTAGAAACTCCATAAGAAAATGGTGTGTCAGAAAGGATGAACATGACTATCATGGAACATGCTAGGTGTATGAGATTACATGCAGGATTGCCCTTACAGTTTTGGGCAGATGCTATGGATATTGCAGTTTATTTAATAAACAGAGGGTCTTCAAGTTCCTTGGATGGTGGGATTCCAAAAGAGGTATGGATAGGTAAGTCTATTAACTACTCATTTATGAAGACTTTCGGTTGTGAAGCATTCATGCATATTGATAAAAAAAATAGAATTAATAATAATATAAAATCCAAGAAGTGCACTTTCATTGGATATGGAGTTAATGATTTTGACTATCATATTTGGGATAATGAAAATCACAAAATCATTAGGAGTATATATGTGGTATTCAATGAGAAAGTCATGTATAAAGACCACTTGCAACAAAAGAAACAAGAAAAGGTAAACACAAAATACACAGTGCTTGATGAAATTGAAACTCCAAAGGTGCTAGAAAATCAACAACAACAAAAAGCACCTCAAACTCCTACAAGCATTGTTAGAAAATCTACCAGGATAAGTAGACCTCCTGATCGTTACTCCCCTTAATTATATTATTTATTATTGTTTGAATTTGGTAAAATAGAAACATATGAAGAAGCGATGCAGGTGGAAACCAAGAAGAAGTGGGAGCAAGGCATGAAAGAGGAGATGAAATTCTTGGTACACAATCAAACTTGGGATCTGGTTCGGTTGCCTACAATAAAAAGAGCATTGTAGAATAAATGGGTTTATAGGGTGAAAGAAGAATATGGAGGTAAAAATAGGTATAAGGCTAGACTGTTTGTAAAGGGGTTTGCACAGAAGAAAGGTATTGATTATGATTATTTTTTTTATCCTATTGTTAAAATGACTTTAATTAGAACCGTTTTAATCCTAGTGGTTGTAGAGGATTTGCATCTTGAACAATTAAATATAAAACAACTTTTTTCCATGGGGATTTGGAGTAAGAGATTTATATGCAACAACCATAAGGGTATGAGGTCAAAGGGAAGGAGGAATTAGTATGTAGGTTGAAAAAGATCTTGTATGGCCTAAAGCAAGCTCCAAGGCAGTGGTATATGAAATTTGTCAGGTTTATGTTAGAACAAGGTTATAGTAGATGTTACTCTGACCACTATGTTTATTTTAAGAGATTGGATAGTGGAAACTATATTATCCTGTTATTGTATGTAGATGACATGCTTGTTGCAAGGTCTAACATGCAGGATATAATTGTGTTCAAAAGAAAATTGGTAAAGTCATTTGCAATGAAGGATCTGGGTGCTGCAAAGCAAATTCTTGGTATGAGAATAACAAGAAGTAGGAAGAATCACAAATTGACATTATCTCAGGGTGAGTACATTAAGAAGGTGTTGGAAAGATTTAATGTGCAAGATGCAAAATCTGTTAGCACACCTTTGGCCAATCATTTCAAACTGACCAAAGAGATGTGTCCCAAGACACAAGAGGAGATTGACTATATGTCCAAGGTTCCTTATTCATCAACAATTGGTAGTTTGATGTATGCAATGGTGTGTACAAGACCAAATATTGCACATGTAGTGGTAGTTGTGAGCAAGTTTATGAACAATCTAGGAAGTGGATTCTTAGGTATTTGAGAGGTATTGTCACTCAGGTATTATGCTTTGGAGGTTCTAACACTGCTTTACAGGGATATGTTGATTCAGATATGTCAGGTGATATAGACAGTAAGAGTACCATAGGATATGTTTTTACTGTAGGTGGAAATACAGTAAGTTGGATTTTAAAATTATAGAAGGTTGTTGCACTTTCAAAAATGGAAGTAGAGTATGTTGTTGTTATAAAGGCTAGTAAGGAGATGATTTGGTTACAAAGGTTTATGGAGGAGTTGGAAAAAAGTAAGAGAATAACATATTATACAGTGACAATCAGAGTGCCATTCATCTTGCCAAGAATTTAGCCTTTCATTCAATGACTAAACTTATATAGACCAAGTACCATTTCATATGCTTAATGTTGGAAGATGGATAGTTAAAACTAGAGAAGATACACACTAGCCAAAATCCTGTAGATATGTTCACAAAGGCAGTAACTAGGGAGAAATTGAGTTCTTGCTCAGTTTCAGTTGGTCTTCAAACATGATAGTAAAAGGTGAGAAAATTTCTAGGTCCAAAGTTGAAGCATAGTCTAGCAAGTGCAGTTACTGTGATCAGTCTCCAAGTGGGAGATTGTTGGTTATGGAGCTTGATTCTAATTTGGAGGTCCTATTTTAGTTGCGTTTGGACCCACTCTATGAAAGGATGTGGACGTTATGTAATTGTGTGTCAAATTGCATGTCAATCCAAGTTTTTTTGTGAATTACTATTTTTGGAAATTTTTTGACGAAAATAATTTTTCGAAAATAGTAATTACTAAAAACAAAATTTTTTGAAGAAAAATAATTATCTAAAAATAGTAATTCTTTTTTATTTTCGGGTCTTAATGATTTACCCTAGAATTATAACCCTTAGTTTATAAGAGGATGTTGTACAACATTGGAGATTGTAGTGTGAAGGGTGTGAAGGAAATGAAGAAGGAAGAAAGACTATAATTGTGAGATCAAAGAGGAAGTACGATGGATTTGTTGTAGGTTGTATCCCTTTGAGATTTTCTAGATGGAATAATAAGGCCCGATTATTTTATTTGTGGATGTAGCCCACATTGGGTGAACCACATAAATCTATGTCTCATGTATTGCTTTATTCTTCTGTGTTTTATTTTTACATTTATTTATTGCTCATGTTTTTTTATTTAATCTTAACATGATGCAAGACACACAAGATGCAAGAAGGCAATATCTAACCCTAGTATGATTCTTTGGTTCAATAATCTCTAACACTAAGCTACAATGATGAAATTCTTTGTCTTTTGAGCAAGGGCACAAATAAAATGCACAAAAAAAAAACTAAATCCTAAATGCACCCTATATACCTTTATTTTTCAAGTACCTAGAAAAACAATCAAAATATTTGTCTTTTATTTCTTTGCTTATGTTTACAATAGAAATAAAAAATAACACAACAAAAAATAACCTACATATTTACTAAGGGTACTTATCTATTTCAGTGTTTGATCAAAGCTTTATCTTGTGTCCAAAAATATTCCATAGCTTCAATCTACAAAATAGCTCTTACAAAATCCTAAAAAATATTATCAGCGTTAGGGGGTCTACTTAGGACGCTATGTAGCAAAGCTCAAGAGCACAATAGTCAAGCCCCCTAGGTCATTTTAGTTGACCTTTTGAAATTAAGAGAGTATGTTGACCCTTAGAAATCAAGAGAGTATGTTGACCCTTTTTGGAAATGGACAAAAAAAATACAATGAAACAAAACAATGTAAAAAATAGAATGTAAATAGTAGTATTATATTCTAAATACGATATGCAAGCATATGCCTAAGGTTTGGGAGTGAATCTTACCCCCAGAATTGATGCAGTTAAAATCATGCCCTGTACAGGCAATTGTGATTTTGGCTCTACCAAAATCGTGCCTTGTAAATATAGGGTACAATTTCATTAAAGACCAAAGAAAAAACTGATCAATATGAAATGAGCAACAAAAATAATGCAAATTAATAATCTAAGAATGATAAAATGCATGAAGCAACCTGGTGGTAGCAAAAGAGGTAGACAAGAGGATGAAGATCTCCTCAAGATGGTCGACCCCTCCTAAAATCTCCAATACTTGTCAACAAAAGGTAGCAGGATCAACAATACAATAAAATGACATCAAAAACTTGTCAAAGATCACTTGAACACTTGAGTAGTAAGATTTCCAAAATCCTTGATTCACTTCTTAGCTTGCTCCTTAACTTGCTTTTTCTCATTTTTTTTTTGTTGGGGGAAAAAAATATTCAAAACCTCTATTTATAAAGGATTTGAAACACAAATGGGTGGAAAAACCCTAAGGGAGGACTAAATTTGAAGAAGTTGACCCAAAAGCTAGGTTTTCTAAGAGAAAATCCTAACTTGCCAAAATTGCACCCCATAAGGACCGATCACGATTTTAGTAAAACTAGAAAAAAGGAAAATAAAGAGGGATGAGAGAGGTCCAAACTTGCACTTGGGAAAGTTGAAGGGTATCTCTAAGTCTCTAGGTAAAATGAATCACTCAAGTGGGTCAATTTTCTATATTTACATTTTGCCCCCCTCTTTGATGCTTTTATGGCCTAATAAATTCATCAAAGAAAGATGTAGACACCTACGGGCGAAGAAAGACATGCAGAAAAGGAGTTGGTTCAGAAGAAAGGTGTGGTGTACAAATAGTGTCATTATAGACACTTTGAATATTTGGTATGCAAAATGAGATATTAGGGACATTAATACCTCTCAGGCTAGGGGTGCCCCCTCAAGATTTTGGAGGAATTCAAAATTTCTATAGAAAATCGAAAAGGGTGGACTCAAAAGAAAAGAGAGTGATAAATAAGAAAATAGGAATCAAAAGGATGAAAGAGGGGAGAGAGAAAGATAAAAAGGAAAGACAAATGCTAACTCACATTTATCAAATTTTCATTATTTGCTTTTTTTTTATAATCACAAACATAACTAATGCAATGCAAAAATGATCCTAACTAAATTGCAATGTGATTTTGATAGATGCAATGCAATCTAACATGTAGGTTAAAATGCAAGGTGAAATGCACATATGAGCATATGGAAAAAAAGACAAACAACAAAAGAGAGAAGAAATACGAAAGAAGAAGAAAGCAAAAGCTTCAAAAGATCAAAAAGAAAACAAACAGAAACAAAGCGAAAACCTGTGAGGATGTATGCTTGCAAATGGTTGAATGGAGGCTGACCCTCACTAGTGGTCGTGAAGCTATCTTTTAAGGGTTTTATGCTCACAAATATGGACAAGTGTGGAGTGATACACGTTATGGGTGTAGTGCTCATTTATGGATAGGGAAAAAGAGAGATATACCCACTAGGATGTATGCTCTCAAATGGTTGAATGGATGATGCCCCTCACTCGTGATCATGAAGCTATCCCATATGGGGTGTTGAAATGATATGATTGATATGCCAAAAATTAGTACTACCGATAGGGGTATGGTGTGTGCAAAATATGAGTGATCAAAGTGAAGCATAACTTGTGTGTGCATGTGTTAAAAAATAAAGAGAGGAAATAGGGACAAAGAAGAAGAACAATGTGTGTATGCACCCTTCTTGAAGAAGAATATCAAGAAAGGAGAAAGTGTGAATAAATAATGATTCATAGATAGATGAAAAGAACATGTATCCTTGTCTTGATGAAATAAAAAGTGAGGGGCAAGGATACATAGAAGAAGAACTATATTCCTTGACTTGGAGAGAATTGTGATGATCATTTTATACTTTTAAGGTCAAGGAATATAGAACGACATGAGCAGATGCAATTATGAAAATGCATGGAGATGAGTCCTAGGTTGGGTATTTGATAGACATGGGAGTCCTAGTGTTAGTGCAATGTATGTGAGATATGACCAAACTAGGTATCATCACTTCCCATTGTCTCAAAATCCCCAAGAATCTATATGAGCAAGAAATCATGCAAGAGTGAGAAAGCAGTAGTGCAATGGTATGACAAGAAAAATGCAAAGAACAAAGTTTCAGGAAAAATATGCAAAATATGATATGCAATCATGTAGTATGGACAATAAAACCAAGTGTAGTATGAAGGCTAATCTAAATTCAATATGAAAATTAATCTAAATCAAATATAAAAATGCAAAGTGCCAAGTTATGCATAGTATATCCTTAGATGCATTATATTCATAGGTTCTTTAAGTTATTTATCATATAAAGAATCCAAAACATAGGTCTCTGAACCAAACTTGGTTGTTACGATAAAGGGACCTAACCAATTGGGCTAAAACTTACCTTTAAGATCAGATTGAGAATTGGTGTTCTTTTGGTTTTCCTTGAGGACAAGGTCCCCAACCTCAAAAGAATGATTGTAAAATCTCTTAGAATAAGATCACTTGAGCCTATTCTGATAGGCTCACAAATGATCTAAGGCATGAACACACTTTTTATCTAGAAACTCCAATTGATTCAAGTGATCCAAGCAATACTGATTATCAATCGAGGCATCTTGCAATAAGATGTACAACGAAGGAACCTCCAACTCGAATGAAAGGACCACCTCAGTCCCATAGACCAATATGTATGGAGAAATGATTGTAGGAGTTTGTACGCTAGTGTGATAGGCCCATAGGGATGGATAAAGTTGGATATGTTAGTCACAACCAGTATTACTAACCAAAATTTTGAGAACCTTGATCAAAGACTTATTAGATGTTTTGGCTTATCTGTTACCTTGAGGGTAATACGAAGTTGACCACCTGTGTTGAATATTGTACTTAGCATAAATTTTATGAATATCATTATTCTTAAAAGGAGTGCCATTGTCAGAGATGATCATTGAAGGAATCCAGAACCTACAAAGGATTTGGTTAAAGATGAACTTAGAAACCTGAGCTATAGTCACCGTGGCTAGGTGTATAGCTTTGACCCATTTAGTGAAGTACTTTGTCACTATTATGATAAACTTGTGATGGAAAATAGCCAAGAAGAAGAGATAACCTGAAGGTGCTGAGAAGGAGTATGAATAAGGTTGTCATGGCATTGCCACTTATCGCAACATCAACATTGCCACATGCATATTTCTCCATGGAAGGCCAATAATACCCCATATGAAGGAAATTTTTGGTAATGGTATTATCACTAAAAAAACCTCCACATGACCCTTTATGAGCCTCACTAAGAGCTAGCTGAGCTTCATTGAAGTCAAGACATCACAAGAGAATGCCTTGAAAAGAATGTAGATACAAAGTATTACTAATTATAATGAATCAACATGCTCTTTTATGTAAAATATTACAATAATTACAATCTAAACCATTGAGAATCAAACCATCCTTGAGAAAAATTAAAGATGTCTATATACAATGGTTCATATGGGGAAGCTTTGATGGTCAAAACATATAATGAAACAAGACTCAAACTAAGCGATGCAGGCTCCTAGAGTTGTCTAATGATAATTGATGCTCGATCATCATCCAAATCCAAAGGAAACAAGGATGTAGCAAAGGCCATGGTATCTGCATGGTGGTTGGAGGATCTAGAGATAGACTCTATGGTTACTCAATCGAAAACAAACAAGAGCTTGGTGATAATATCTTTGTAAGGTTTCAACTTATCATATTGAGTCTGATAAGCATAGTTAATCTGATTCACCACAAGTTGAGAGTCACCAAAGACTAAAATAACACTCACCTTCAAGGCTAGGAATGCTCTAAGGCCAAGGATCAAAGCTTCATATTTTGTAGTGTTCATGCCAGAAAAACAAAGTTTGAAGGAAAGGGGGATGAACTATTTTTGTGGGGTAACTAGAATGACTCCAGCACTAGCACCCTTCATGCATCAAGCTCCATAAGAAAACAAAGTCTATGACTCTAGCTCTTTGATCTCTATTCCAAAGCAGTCATCAAGAAACTTGATGATCAAAGGATGGGTAGCTTCTAGGGGAGTAGAGGCTAACTGATTAGAAATCACCCGATCCTTGATAGCCTTCTAACATATGAAAGTTAGGTCAAAATCACTAAGGGCTAAAACCCACTTAGCAGCTCGACCTGAAAGGTGGGGCTTAGACATTAAGTGATGCAAAGGATCAAACTTTACAACCACCAATGTATTATGGTTGAGCATGTAGTGTCTTAGATTCTGTGAATTAAACACCACAACAAAGCAAAGCTTCTCTAAGGGAGTGTACTGGATTTCATAGCTGACCAAGGTTTTAATGATATAGTATATAGCTCACTCTTTGTTTTGATCATCATTTTGGGCCAAGAAGGCTCTCAAAGCATGAGCAATGGCTACTATGTAAAGCATAAAATGCTTACCAGGCATAGGAGGAACTAAAATAGGTGTGGAAGTGAGATACCTTTTAAGCTCATCAAAAGCTTACTGACATGCAAAATCCCACTAGAGCACATATTTTTAAGAAGCTTAATAAAGGACTAACACTTATCAGCTAACTAGTATATGAACTGATGGATAGATTAAGGCCTCCATTCCAAGCTATGCAACTCAATCAAGGTGTAAGAAGGAGGTAAGTTCATGATAGTTGTTATCTTAGTGAAGTCCACTTCAATACCTCACCTAGAGAAAATAAAACCTAACAAATTGCCATATGTGGCTCCAAACACACACTTAGAGGGCTTAAGATGAAATTTAAACTTCCAAAGCCTTTCAAAAATTCATCTTAGATCGTAAACATGATCCTATCGATGTATGGAATTGTCCAAAATATCATTCATGTACTCCTATAAAATATTGTGCATCATTTTATAAAAAATATAAGTCATAGCCCTATGATATGTGGCACCAACATTCTCCAAGCCAAAAGGCATGACATTATAATAGAAGGTACCCCATGGTGTGATAAAAGTTGTCTTGGCCTGGTCCTTAGGGGTAACAATAATTTTATTATATCCTAAGAAACCATTCATGAGCGAAAGCATGCCACATTTGGTGATGAAATCTAAGATCTAATCTACGTTGGGTAGGAGAAAATTATCCTTGGGGTATGCTAACTTAATGTTCCTAAAGTTAGTACATATATTGTTTTTTCCCATATTCTTAGCTATAGGAATGATAATAGTTGATAGCTTTTATGAAACTGACGTCAATGAGTTGTTGGAGCTCCTGCTTGACTAGAAGGGTGACCTTAGGATGAATCTTCCTAAGTTTTTGCTTAATAGGCTTAGCACTAGGGTGAACTACCAAATGATGCATAACAAGGGAGGGATAAAGCCTTGGTATGTCGACATATAACCTTAGTTATAAAGTTCGAGTTCATGTTCAAGTTTGACACTCTTGAAATTCAAAATAAATTCATGTTTAAAAATTTAGAATAAAATTCGACATAAAATTTGATATATTGTAAATGTACATATATCCTATTTTTTTGTTTTTTTAGTCGAATGCAAAATAATGTGCTAAGAGGCCGTCGATGAAGTATCAATTTATAGGCACACATGTAATTCTGGTCACAACACTAGGGTTTTGAAGCTCAGGTGGTTAGGGTTCAAAAGCGTTAGCCTTAAATCTATAAGGCGTTGGGTCTCTTTGAAATAAAGCACTAGGGTTTAACTTGGGATCGAGGCACCCGGGTTTGGACCTAGGGTTTTTCTGTCTTTCGAGTTTTCATTATAATGGAGAGGCAATCTAATGTGAGATTCATGGCATAAAATTTTGGTTCGAAGTGTATGGAAACAAATATTGGAGATCCAAATTCTTTTGCTTGCAGAGAAATTTTCAGCCCTCACTGATGTCTGTAACGAAGTAGTCCTAAATTATCTGGAATGAAAAACTTATAGACCTAGCTAGGTGGCTACTATTTTATAATAGTCAGTAGTTATCGTTACGTGTATGGTAAATCGATATTGGAAGGTAAGGCATAGGGATTTGAGTTATTCAAGCCCATATTGGATCTACTAAACTGAAGATGGTCGCATGTAGAAAAAGGAGAATTCATAAATATCAAACCTATTTTATACCAATTTTTTTCCATGTCGAATTTAAGGTTTGTTCGTCAAATTTTTTTGCTAGGGTTTTAAATTCAATGAATTTTGAATTTTATCTCAAAAATTCGATGAATTTGATAATTAAGCATTTAACCAATCAAAAACATCATGAAATTCTTTCAAAAAATTGGTCAACTATTATGAAGGGTAAAAACCCAAGTGAAGATCTTATTTAATTTACAAAATAAATAGGCATTCAAAATATGACTTTATAAATGATTGTGGGATCACAATTTTTGTTGTAGCAAAAATAAAGCGCACTAGCACCACTAAGACTACAATTTGGCACAATTAGTGGAGGAACAATGACCTCAACAGTGACCTCTACAACCCTAAAAACTTATGGCGAGAATCCCCATGCCCACTCATGGGATTTGGAACAAGGGGAAATTCCCCCCTCGGATTCAGTCTCCAAGGCAGATGATCCCAAGGGCACTGATCCGGACCCTGGTGGGAAGGACGATGCCCCTCTGTCTTACCGTGACAAGGTAACGGGTAAACCAAATCCTAGTTCTATTGGAACCCTAAATCATCCCCCTGTGATCGCATCTAGGAAAAATCTGGTCATCCCTATCTCTATCATGGCAAAAAAGCTCTCTCTTGAATCCCTCTCCCTCGTAGGCAAGTTTGTGGGAGGCAGACCCGACATGGAATCCATAAGGAAATGGGCCAACTTCAAATGGTGCACAACGAGAAGCTTTCAGCTCGTAGCCCTATCAAAGGGTTTCTTCTTGATCCGTCTGAACAACCCGGATGACCATGCCCGAATCCTCACTAGTAGCCCCTAGTTTTTTTGGAGGAAAAGCCTATTCTTGAGAAAATGGGGGGAATATTTCAATCCCCAAACCTAGGACATCAACTATGCACTGATATGGGTTCATCTTCCCGATCTCCCCATCCAGTTCTACCACGAAGACATCCTCCAATGGATTGGGGGGTACATAGGGGACCTTGTCATTATTGAATCTACAACCAAAGCCCGTTCCTGCATGGCCCAGGCCCGAATCTGTATCAATGCTAATCTAGCATCCCAGATCCCAACTCGCATCAACCTCATCTATGGGGACTTTCAATGGTGCCAAGCTATCGAGTATGAAAATAAACTAGCATTTTGCATCAAATGCAAATCCCAAGGACACCTCAAATCCCAATGTCCATATCTAAAACCCCAGCAGGAGGTGCCAAGCAACAAGCTTCCCCCCTCCGACCCCAGAATACCCACTTGGGAGTGTGCAATGATCGATTCAAGGGCCCCTTCGATAGTAGGTGGGAAAAGGAGTCCAAAGGGAAGCAGACTGCTCACTAGGAACCACTCATCAACAACCCCTCTTCAAGATCTGAACATGTATGCTCTATGTTTGCTTTCCCCAATAGATTTGGACCTTTATCCTGTTCAAACGATGAGGTTCTCTTCCCTGAATCCATCCCCATTCAATCCCTGCCCACCCACCCCCATCCCCCTCCCTCCCCTTCCAAATATGGGCCTTCCATTCCCACCTTTGATGCCCCAATCCCCCCCTCATTCCCCCTTTAGATCCCTTGTCTGAGGTGAACCCTCTCCTTCACGATGGTGTTCCCTTCTCCTTTCCCTTGGAAGACCCTCCATCCCCTACCGGATCGTGTCCCGAATCCCAGGAGGATGCTTCCAATCCCTCCCACACCAAAGCGGACATCAGCTCCATCATAACCAGAAGCAAAAAAGGGCCCATTGACATCGAGGGTGAAAGGAAAAGAGGTCGACCTACTATCTCTGAGAAGATAAGAAAAGATATCGATGACTAGGTAGCCAATGGAGTGCAGACAACTCTCTTTCTAGAATTATTCAACCAATCCAAGGATGAGGCAAAAAATCCCAAACCTCCCCCTCTACCAAGCAAGGGAGGCAAGAAACCCACCAAAACATCTAGATGAAGATCCTCTCTTGGAATATCAGAGGCCTCAATAGCATGAGCAAACAAAGGTTAGCTCGAACCATCAGGAAGGAGTATAAACCAACCATCCTCATTCTTCAAGAAACAAAAATTGATGCTGCCAGAACTCACAATATAGCTCAAAAAATTTGGAAGCACTGCCAATGGGCCTCATCCCCGATAGAAGGATCTTTCGAGGGTCTCTTGTGCTTTTGGGACCCTGAAAAAGTGGAAGGCAGAGTTATATCCTTTTCCAATAGAACACTGAATATGGTTTTCTACTGCAAGGACAACAAATTCACTTGGGTGTTATCCAACATCTATGCTCCCAACAATCCCATGGAAAGATACAATATGTGGAGATCCTTGTCCCTCATGAAGGATGATTTTTCCAACCTCCCCTGGATGGTAGCAGGTGATTTCAATTCCCCCCTCTTTCATTATGATAAGAAAGGGGGAGTTTCTACCCCGTCCAAGAGCATCCTTGACTTCTAGGACTTTGTCACAGAGAACTAACTCATGGACATCCAGATCAGAGGCTTCTAGTTCATGTGGAGTAATAAAAGAGTTGGATCAGATCATATCTAGATCAATTTGGATAAGTTTTTTCTTTCCCATCAGGCCATTCCCCTGTTTGGAGACACATCCCTCACATCTCTCCCAAGAATCGGGTCTGATCATTCTCCCCTTCTCCTTGAATCTAATAAGGCCCTGTCCTTCAAAACCCCTTTTAGATTTGAAAACATGTGGATCCAACACCCTGATCTGAAACAAAGGAATTGGTGAATGGTGGAGAACCCCTTTCTCAGGATCAGCCATATCCTAGGTATCCCAGAAACTGAAATCCATCAAAGAAAATTTGAAGACCTGGAACAAGGAGGTATTTGGAAATATTTTTGAGATCAAAGAAAAGACATTAAGCAAACTCAAAACCCTGGAGCAGCAGATCCAACATGACCAGTGGACCCCCAATTATAGGATGAAGAGTGGCAATTACTATCAGAATATCACAATATCCTAGCCAGAGAAGAGACCTTATGGCATCAAAAATCTCGAGCCCTTTGGCTCAAATATGGGGATGCTAACACAAGGTTCTTTCATGCCTCTACCCTGTGAAACAGAAGCATGAAAAAAATCAGAGAGCTCACCTTGATGGATGGGTCAGTCACTCAGGACATCTTCAAGATCCGAGAAGAGGCCTCCTCTTACTTCAGCAACATTATGGGAACCACCTTTCCCACCAACGTAGAAGCTCAAGAAGCCCTATTGGAAAACATTCCTCCCCTGGTCATCCTTGAGATGAACCTATCCCTGATCCAACCTCTTTTCGTGAAAGAAATCAAGACAACCTTGTTTTCCATGAAAGATGACAAGGCCCCGAGGCCATATGGGTTTTCCCCTTGGTTTTTTTAGACATTTTGGGATATAGTAGGGGAAGATACTTGCAATGCTATCATAGAGCTCCAATGTACCAAGATCATCCCATGAGGGACAAATTCCACCTTCATTGCCCTGGTCCCTAAAACCCCCCAATGCAAATCTATGAATGATTTCAGGCCCATTAGCTTGTGCAACATTATCTACAAGATCCTAACCAAATACCTAGCTCTTAGGCTAAAGAAAATCCTCCCCACCATCATAGATCCCTACCAAGGTAGCTCAGTAGAAGGGAGATCCATCACTGACAACATCATTTCCCTTCATGAAACCCTCCACTTGACCTTGTGCAACAAAAAAGTTGCCATGTTCCTAAAAATGGATATCAAAAAAGCTTTTGATAGGGTGGACAGGGATTTCCTCTTGAAAGTCCTCTCTCGATTCAGCTTCCACTCAGAATGGATCAACCTCATCAAAGGCTGCATCACCACTCCATGGTTCTCGATTCTCATCAATGGATCTACTACAGGTTATTTCCCAAGCCTCAGAGGAATTAGACAGGGGGATCCCCTGTCCCCTTTCCTATTCATCATCCTGGCTGAGTCCCTCGATAGAGCTTTCAAGCAGGCATGTTCTTCTAGGCGTGTAATAGGGATCAAGGCATCTTCAGATACCCCTCCCCTGTCCCATCAATAGTTTGTTGATGACACCATCATTGCCACTTCAGCTTCTGTCATCCAAGCAAAATTTGTTAAGGTTATCCTTGATACTTATGCTTCTGTAGTAGGCCAAGAAATCAACTATCTCAAAATAAAATGTTATTTCCTCAACACCTCGAGCAATAGGCAACGTAAAATTGCTCGCATCCTTCAATGTTGCATCGCTGATCTCCCCACATCTTACCTAGGACTCCCCTTGTTCACTAAGAGCCCAAAAGAATCAATGTGGGATAATGTTATTGACCGGATCAAGTGCAAGCTCACTGCTTGGAAGGGATCCCTCCTATCCCAGGCAGCCAAAGTGACCCTCACCATGGTCTATTCTTCAGAGAATTCCGGTCTACTTCATGTTAGTATTCAAAGCTCCCACCTCAGTTCATTCCAAAATCGAGCAGATCCAAAAGAGGTTTTTATGGACAGGTCCAAAAAACACAAGAAAATTTCACTTGGTAAGCTAGGACAAAGTTTGCCAACCCAAGCCCAAAGGAGGCCTTGGCCTAAGAAGATCAGCTAACATGAACCTTGCCCTCCTGGCCAAGCAGGCGTGGAAGCTCTTTACTAACCACAAAACAGAATGGGTGTCAATTGTTCAAAGCAAATACCTCAAACACATGTCCCTGATGGAAAATGACATCCCTACCAATGGATCAGCCTTCTGGCGGGCCATGATTCAAGCCAAATCTCTTATCATCAAAGGTACCCGATGGTAGCTAGGTAAAGGAACATCGATCAATTTTTGGGAAGACACATGGCTGAAAGATAAGCCCCTCAAGGAAATCCCTAATATTTCCATCCTTCGATCGGATCTGGAGAGAAGATGGGGAATCAAAGTGAAGGATTACATGGATAGGCAGGGCAATTGGAAGATTCCCCCAAATGGCAATGAGCACCTTGCTAGAGCAGGGAGCACTTTATCTGAGCTGCTAAGAACCACCATCATCCCCACCACAACTACCCCGAATCTCTGGATGTGGGTAGGAACCAACAATGTGGATTTCTCAGTCAAGTCAGCCCACTCCCTCTTGATCAACCCTCAAGTTCCCACTACTCCATTCAAAATGGTGTGGATCAAGCGTCTTATCCCAAAAATAGGGTTTTTTTCTTGGACAACCATCCAAAATAAGGCCCTCACCACTGATAATATCATGAAGAGGGGAATCCTTGTCCCCAACAGATGCCACCTCTGCCTATCCAATTGGGAATCTATCAACCACCTCCTGGTGGATTGCGAGTATGCTAGGGAGGGCCTAGACCACATGTTCTCCACTTTTCAAACCTAGTGGGCCCACCCCAAATCCCTCTTAGACCTATTCATACAATGGCCTACCCCTTTTAGGAATCCCAAAGTTGCTTTCCTTTGGAAAATCTACCTTCACCACTTCATTTGGCAAGTGTGGCTCGAGCGCAATCGCAGGGTGTTTTCCACCACTTCAAATAGCTCGATCACTTCAATAATCAAATCCATGACCTACGCTTCCAAGAATTCCCAACTTTTTCCTTGGCCCAGCTCTCCGCTAAGCAATATTGAAGTTGAGATTATCCAATCCCTCCAAATCCCCATTCCCACCCTGACCCATCCCACTCCCCATCCCAGAATCAAAGCCCATTGGAATCCCCTCCAGAAGGGTGGCTGAAGCTTAATTTTGATGGTGCCTCCAAAGGGAATCCTAGTCTAGCAGGGGCAGGTGGAGTTGTCCGGGATCACAGAGGGGAGATTGTCATAGTGTTTGCCAAAAATTTGCACCACCAAACCAACAATGTGGCCGAAGCTTAGGATCTATGGTGAAGCTTACACCTGATCAGAGACACCCAAATCAAGCTCCACGTTGAGGGAGACTCCCTCAACATTATTGGCTACATGACCTCCAACAAAAATCCCCCATGGAACATTAGATCCTTGATCCAAGAAAGCAAAAATTTAATGGGTCAGCATTGCCAGGTGGAAGCAGCCCATGTGTACCGAGAAGCCAATCGGCTTGCAGATAAGCTTACCAATGTGGGCATAGGCCAAACACCTATCTCAGTGTGGCATGACTCCTTTTTGCCAGATGTCCTCCAAGTTGCGATTGCGAACAAAAATGGCATGTGCCTTAACTCCCCTCACTCTAATCAATGATTTTGTTTTTCAAGGTGATGCAGGTTTCTCTCCAAGTTTCTTCTCATACGAAGCTCTCGTGGTGCTTGCTCCACTACCATCCAACGATTGGCCATCCTATCAATGATCCACATCATGATTTCCTCAAGTGGAATTTAATTCCTCACACTACTTTCCAAAGCTCTACGCCCAATCCCAACACTGCATTTGCGACCACTTCTCTACACATTTTTCCATCACCTCCAACTCATGCTAAGAGCCTTGTAAAATCCAATTCCACCTATGTAGATATTATTACAAGGATTTCCTTCAATCCCCAATGCATTTGGTTTGACAACCACCCATCCACCTGTCCCTCTCCCGTGATGATCGACATGGTCTTCCTGCTTCCCCCAGCCTATTTATCTCATCATCGTTGCATACCCATAGATGTTATCTGTTCCTAGGCCATTCTTTGGTTCATTTATTTCACCACCCTCCCCTTTCACCTCGCCCCCATCACCATGACGTACCTTGAGTCGAGTTCATTGCAGTTTGACACTCTATATTCCTCTTTCCTTTAGGGCTATAGGCTTATCACCCTACTATTGAAATTCTGAGGGGCCGAAGAGGATATCATGATGAAATTTGTTAGAATGTGGTTGAACAACCATGTCTGCATAAAAAATGTTTGGTTTAAAATTACTCCTGACCTGATTGCAGAGGTTGCCAACTTGCCTCTGTCTGGTTGCTTGGTTCAGTGCGACAAACACTATTGGGAACCAGAGTTGGAAGGCTTCCCCAACTATCAGGACTTAAGTTGGACTGGAGTTGCCCTAAAATGTGAGTCCCTCCCCTCCCCTTGGCCCATCGTTGCAATTCCCCTCATGCAATACCTCACCTGCAATGACCCATCTAAGCCCATGTCCAACTTCCATCTAGCCTTGGTTAACCATGCCCATGGCTATAGACCTCTGAATATCCTTGCTTTACTCCATTGATTGATCCATCTATCAAAGTTTGTAGCCTACAAGAAATCCACCCATCCCTCCCACCAAGGGCTTTTTGCTATGTTTTTCCATGCCAACCCTCCCATCGTGGCCACTCCCTTGCACTCCAATCCACCTTATCCCCATCCCACCCAGAGCCCTACTCACTCCTTGTCCAGTGAGCCTTTGGATAGCGATGGCGTACTCAACACCCCCACCTCAAAGAAAGGCACCACAACTCCTTCACCTTCTAAGCCCATCCCATCCCATTCCAAACCCACCCTTCCCATCCAAGCCCACCACCTCCCTTGCTAAGCCCACCCCCTTTGCTAGCAAGAAAGCTTCATTGGGAAAACATAAATTCAAAGCAGAAGGGGCATGTCCTCAAGTTCGTAGGTCTTCCAGAACTAACCCAGAGCTAAATCTAGCCAGAATTCCCCCTAGAGGTTGAAGACCTGAGTGGGGATTCGACTCCTACCTCTGGCATTTCCAATCGGCTTACCAGAATGTTCCTGAAAAGCTTAATCATGGCCTTAGAGAGTGCCAACACGACCCTAAAGCACTCCCTACAACATAATGTAACATGGGCGACGGAGAAGACACCCTAGTGATCGATCCCTAAGCCTACTCACGACCAGTTTGTTTTTTAGGTTTGGTATGGTTGTTTCTCTGGTTATGGTTTCTAGTGACATTTTTTGTACCCTCTAGATGTTTATTTTTTTGGGTTTCTCTGTGATGGCCCCTGCGAGGGCCCTAGCTATGCTTAAGGGTTTTTTATTGTCTACTTCCAATAGCCCCTACGTGGGCAAGCATCCCCTGGTTACCGACACTACTATCCCCTACGTGGGAATTTTGACTAAGATATCCCCTACGCGGGAATTTTAAGATGGCATATGTCTATCCCCCATAGAATGGGATTTTTCAACAATGGTTTCTCTTTGCCTACTGAAGGTTTTTGTATATCTGGGGTTGGGACCCAGTTAAAACCCTTATGATAATACCACCAAATTACCAAAAAAAATATGACTTTAAAAAATATTTATCGATAAACTTGTAGATGCAAAAATGAAACACCAAATATAACATATAATTGAAACCAAGAGACAATATTACACAAAAGAAATAATTTTTTTGATATGGGGGGAGCCTCAAATCTCCAATGTTACAATAAAGAATTTGATTTCTTTTGATACAAAAAATTACAATACTAGGGTTCTTCGAAACCTTAGTGAACATTGTTGGTGGTATCTTCAAACTCACTTTTGATATCAACAGAGGTGAGTGGGCTTCATGCTATCCAATACTAAGCCACTCTAGCTTAAGTAGTTGTACAATATAGGTGTAGTATCTCCAAACATGCACAAAAAAAACATCAAACAAGTCAGTAGAAAATGTGAGGGCTCCATAGTGTGAGAACCTTAGGAATTAATACAAACCCTAGCTATGCAGTATAAAGAAAGTGAGTAGAGTATGAAAATACATTAAATGAAATAAATCAATGCTGGATTTACCTTATTCACTTGTTGTTCTCCAGTATATTGTAGCTATTGCAGGAAAATTGTGCAATGATGCCCTAGTGACACCCTAGGGTTAGTAGGGTTGTAGAACTCTAGTCTGAAATGCTCGCGGGTGCTTTGTAATAGTAAAAAATACCCATGGGTGCTCGAGGATAGCAGAATGTACCCAAAGGCACTCAAGAATGGCAGAAATCACCCAAATGCACTTGAGAATAGCAAGCGAGTGTTCGAGGAGTGAGGTGAGGTCTGTAGAAGTAGATCTACTTTAGGCAAGGGATACGACGATGGATGTGACAGTGGATGCGAAGGCGAGGACGATGATGGATGAAATCCTTAGGAAAATTAGGGCAAAAGACTTAGGAAATTCTTA
Organism: Wollemia nobilis; assembly: GCA_028583015.1. Taxonomy (NCBI): domain Eukaryota; kingdom Viridiplantae; phylum Streptophyta; class Pinopsida; order Araucariales; family Araucariaceae; genus Wollemia; species Wollemia nobilis. The sequence goes on from JAQPPZ010002979.1 coordinate 4,462,423, forward strand.
GATTGCTTAGGGCACTCTGAAAACTCATACGACTTAGGAAGAAAAACTTAGGGGTTGAACCATAAAAATGGCTTCTATTTATAATCTCACCTAGGGTACATTAGGGTTTCGATGACACAATTTATGCAATCAATATTAAAATGTGATGGAAGATAGAGATTAAATTTGGGCATGTGGCATGGATCAAGGTGGATAAATGGCTGGGATTAAAACAAGATGGATGGCTGGAATTAATTTATACATATATACATTTATTAAAATATATAAAATATAATATTTTAATATATATTAAACAAATATACCTAAATATATGTAAATAAATGGGTAAAAATGGTGGGAAGACTTGGATGGATGACAAGTGGCTAGATTTTGGTGTCTATAGATGCCCCTTTTTGTACTACGTTGTGTGAAACACAATGCGGTGCAAAAATACAAGACACCTATTTTAGCCTGATGCAAAATCATCTTTGTTGAGATGTAGACATGAGCTTTGAGATAAAAGAATTTTGATTTGCATAGCTTACCCCCTCAATTGGCAAATGATTTTGTGGATGAATCTCACGAGCCAATTGATAAATGAGTGCAAATTATTGTGTGAGTGAATGGTGCGATTGTGGATGATATGCATGATGTAAATGTGATACCATTTTTACCCCAACGGTGGGAAGGGGGTTGTTGGAAGATGCAAATGATTGATTCTATTTTTGCCCTAATAGATGAAGGGGTTTTTGCCAAGTGTAGATGCCATGATCATGTAAGATGTATCCCGTTGTGGGAAAATCAAAACCAAATGTGGTTACCCCAAATTTGGGGTGATTCGATGTTGATGAAGAATGTGCCTTTGTGCATCATTGATGTTTGTGCAAAACACTTGTTAATTTTGTCCTATATATATCACAACCCTCACATTTAAATTGTCAAACCAGGGAGCTCATATAATTTTAAAGTGCCACGATTGAGACTGCTCACACTACCACTTTTGATATGAATCCATTCAACTATCATTGAGGGTGTTTATAAAAGATCAATTGATTTATCCGCACCAATAAAACTTTAGGTATAAATAAAATACATAAAAGTAAACACTCCACATTAAAAGTGTTAAACACACTTGCATAATCAAAAGGGCATACCACACTAAAACAAATAAAGTAATATAATAAATAAACATACTACCATGCATATTTAAATCTACAAAAATAACTAAGAAGCAGGGGAGGAATACTGGCTTGGAGTGGGCCCGAGCTCTAACAGATCTCGCCCAATGAATCACGAAGACAATACGCTAATGAGAGATCTCTCAAGATTTTATTGACAGTGCAATAAAATATTACATGTGATAATATTCTCTAAAATATTTGCCTCCCCTGCTTTAGAGAAGTCCGTGTGTTTATATAACACACATAGGTCTTCCTTTTGCAGTTCTGTTACAACAAGCATCCTGGTTACAGTCTAAAATGGGACAGTTTAGTTATTGTAACAAGCGCACGATGAAATCACATAAATAGAAGTAGCCCAATTGCATCATCAATAATGAGTGAGCTGAGGTTTAGCGGGTGCGGCGGGAGTGAGGGTTTGAATTTTTTGGGCAGGAATCTCAGCCAAGGTGGCAGAGGTAGAGCAGGTATGGAAGGGGCGGGTGGGAACCTCGAGCATGGATCAAGCGAGGATCCAGAGGAAGGTGGTCAGGCTATGGCAGATTTGGAGGTGGGCATCATGCGGGGGCCCGACCCTCCTCAAAAAGACCTCAAAAAAAAGATACGAAGGACAATGCGGGGCCCAAGAAGTGGTTGTATTTTGTTGAGACTCTTAGAGGAAAAAGAAAGGAGGTTCTCTCTCTTCCACCCCTAGTTCTAGTAAATAATAAAATTTTGGCCCCGACAAGTTCCATGAGCCCTTTTCTTTCAATGGAAGAATTCTCCCTGGTAGGCAAGTTTTTGGGAGGTAGGCCGGACATGGAGACTATCAGGGCTTGGGCGACGGGTAAATGGTGACTGGTAGGTAGCTTGGAGTTGGTAGCTCTAACTCGAGGGTTCTTCATTATCCATTTTAACAATATGGAGGATGCTAACCACATTTTAATAGGAGGTCCTTGGTTTTTGGGCAAAAGGAGCCTTTTTCTCAGATGATGGGGTGAAGATTTTGACCCTAAAAAGCAAAATATTAACATTGCCCCTATTTGGGTTCATCTCCCGAGTCTACCTACCCAGTTCTTCAATGAATATTGGTTATAGGGCATAGCCAAAACTATAGGGGACCTGATCTCCATTGACCATGCGACCTTGGCCAGGACAAGGATGACTCATGCACGAATCTGCATAAATGCTAATTTGGATAATGAATTGCCAAGGTTTGTGGAGCTAGAGTATGGAGAATACTATCAAAAATAGTTGGTAGAATACGAGAACAGACTAAAATTCTATGTAGAATGCAAAAATCAAGGACATCTATGCAATCAGTGCCCTAACCTGGCAATGAATAGAGAAAAGCAGAAGCAGGGAATGCTAGACAGAGGAAATTTGAGGAGTTTCCATGGTAGAGGTGATTTCAATCAGGCAAACTATGTCTACCAAAAAAATAAAAGAGAGGGTGCAGGGTCCCAACAAGACAAAGGAAAACAATAGGTTGTTGGCAACCAAAATACTCAGGTAAGTTCCAATCCTCTAGTTTCAAATAAATTTTCAATTCTATCCAATATGGGAGTAGGAGGATTATCGGAAGACATGGAAGCCCAGAACCTTCAGGCTAACCTTTATGACTCTCTAGAATCCCCATCCAAGTCAGGATCCTCAAACCCTAATGCTAAAATTACTGTAAGCCCCGTGGGCATCACAAAGCCAAACCCTAATGCCCGATCTCTAGAATCCCCATCCAAGTCGGGATCCTTAAACCCCAATGCTAAAAATACTTCAAGCCCAGTGGGCATCCCAAAGCCAAACCCTAATGCTGAAGAACTTAGGAAGAAAGTTGAGGCATTGGAAAATAAAAATCTCATCTCCCTAACATCATCACTAGGAGCCAGGTGAATCCTACTGAGGGGCCATCTCGCAGACCAAGGGAATACAAGAAAAAGGAAGAATATTTGGATGTAGGGGTGGAGATATGTGAAACTCTTTAGACTAAGGAATATGGCAGTCCGGTTCTGCAACAAATTGCCTCCCCCTAGTTTAGTCCTAAACAAACTAGGAGCAATGTGAAGTCTCCTATAGATTTTGGTAGTGAAAAAAGAAGAGGGAGAATATCAAATGTTGAGCATCAAAAAATTAAAACTGATAATGACATTGCCAATGGAAAATAGAGAACCTTGTTTCAATAGGTTATTCCGGGTTATGAAGACAACAAATTAGGAAAACCCCCTCAAGGGAGGGGGAGAGGAAGAAATCCCAAACAATCTAAATGAAGTTCCTCTCATGGAATGTGAGAGGCCTCAATGGCCTACCCAAACACAGGGAAGTCAGTGCAATAAGAAATCAAGTGAATCCAACTATTATCATGTTGCAAGAAACAAAAATTGATGAGATTCAATCAAAAAAAGTAGCAAAAAAAATTTGGAATCAAGGGGAGATGGTTTGCAAATCAGCCAGAGGAGCGTCTGGAGGCCTTATGACTTTGTGGGATCCCTAGATAGTAGAAGGCACCATTATTCAGAAATATGATAGGGTTCTTAGTGTTTTATTTAAGGAAATAAACAACAACAGGTCATGGATCCTTTCAAATATTTATGCCCCGACTTCAATTCAAGGGAGAGCTCTACTGTGGGAGTACTTAGGCAATCTGAGTGAAATCTTCCATAATATCCCCTAGATTCTGGCTAGGGATTTTAACACTCCTCTTTACCCTTCAGACAAAATGGGTGGAAATGGACCACCTATCAGGAGCATGGATGAGTTCAATGACTTTGTGAACTCCAACATGTTGATGGATGTAAAACTTAGAGGAGTGAATTATACCTGGAGCAATCGATGGATAGGGTGTCATCTCATTCAAGAAAGGCTTGACAGGTTTTTCTATCAAAGGAGGCTACAACTCTGTTCGGTGATTCTACCCTGCAAGCCCTTCCTAAAATTACCTCTGATCATAATCCCATTTTGTTGGAGATCCCTAACTCTCTATCCTTCAAGAAACCTTTCAGATTTCAATCTATGTGGATCAAACATTCTAGTTTCAGAGATAACTTAATTCAGTGGTGGCAATAGCCTGTCAGGGGTAGTGCAACTTTTAAACTTGTTGGCAAATTAAAGTTTGTTAAGGAAAAGCTTCGAACTTGGAACAAAGAGGTCTTTGGGAACCTCTTTGAAAATAAAAAATAGGTTGTTGAAAGTTTGAAGATAATTGATCAGAGGATTCAACATGGTGATGCTTGATGAAACTACTAGGCAGGAGGAACGGACAAAACTAGCAGAGTTTCATAACATTTTGGCCTGTGAGGAAATCTATTGGAGGAAAAAATCAAGGGCTCTTTGGTTGAAATATGGAGATTCAAATTCCAAGTTTTTTCACATCACCATGCTTAGAAACAGAAGCAATAACAAGATAAAAATTTAAAAAAGTAGATGGTTCTATTACTCAGGACTTAACAGAAATCAGAAAGGAGGCAGTAACTTATTTCAATTCTATCCTTGGTCAGGAATCGCAGTGCAATGAGGAGGCCAAAGATATTCTCTTGCAATCCATTCCTAGCATAATAAATGAGGATATAAACCTTAAGCTTCTAGCTCCATTTTATGATGAGGAAATTAAGGAAGCCTTGTTTAGCATGGAGCCAGACAAAGCCCCGGGACCCGATGGCTTTCCCCCTCATTTCTATCAAGATTTTTGGGACATCGTAAGTGAGGATGTAATTTTTGCTATCAGAGAATTCCAAGCAAGCAATCATATCCCAAAAGGTCTCAACTCTACTTTTATTTCTCTAATTCCTAAGAAGCAAACCCTTGAATCTATGGCTGACTTCAGGCCAATCAATCTATGCAATATTTCTTACAAGATCCTAACTAAAGCCATTGCAAATAGAATGAGAGATGTTCTACCCTACATCATAGATCCATGCCAGGGAAGCTCTATCCAGGGCAGGTCAATCTTGGATGGAGTTATCATAGTTCATGAAGCTATGCACTCTGCTCATAAGACTAACAAGTCTATTTTTGCCCTCAAGCTTGATATGAACAAAGCATTTGATAGGCTAAATTGGGACTTTATGATTGTTGTCCTCCTTAAGTTTGGTTTTCACCACCAATGGGTTAATTTGATCAAAGAATGCATTTCTAAAGCATGGTTCTCGATTCTAGTTAATGGAACAACTACTGGTTACTTTCAAAGTCATAGAGGAATTCGGAAAGGGGACCCTATCAGCCCCATGTTATTCATCATTATGGCAGAAGCTTTAGGGAGAACCATAAAAAATGCTTGTAGTTCAAGGCTAATATCAAGAATCAAGGCAACATCTCTCACTAGGGCTATTTCTCACCAACAATTCATCGATGATACCCTTCTATTGACTAAGGCATCGGTGGTTGAGGCCAAAAGAATTAAATACATCCTGCAACTCTACGAGGACGTTGCTGGTCAGAAAGTTAATTTTAGTAAAAGCAAGTTATATTTCTTGAACACCCCCATTCAGAGGCAAGGAAGGATTGCAAAAATTTTAGGGTGTGATATAGCAAACCTCCCCACTTCGTATCTTGGTCTCCCTCTTTTCATTGGTTCTTCGAGAGAGTCAATGTGGGATAGGGTTATTGAAAGAATTCAAAAAAAACTTGTTGGATGGAAAGGTCATCTTCTATCTCAAGCAGGAAAGTTGACCCTCACTAAGGCCTCTCTTCAGAGCATTCCAGTCTATTTCCTCTCCATTTTCAAAGCCCTTGTGAAGGTTTTCCAGAAAATTGAGAAACTCCAAAAAGAATTTTTATGGAGTGGATCAGAGGAGAAAAAAAGGATACACCTTGTAGGATGGACCAAAGTGTGCAGACCCAGGGAAAATGGGGGCTTAGGTCTGAGGAGAATTGCTCATATGAATTTAGCTTTACTAGCTAAGCAGGCATGGTACCTCATTTATGGTGAAGAAAATGAATGGACAACTATCATCAAATGAAAGTATCTTCAAAATATGGAATTTCTAAGTGACTCAGTTCCAATCAGAGGTTCTACTTTTTGGAAAGCAATTCTCAATTGTAAGGAAATCATCAAAAAAGGTTTAATATGGGTTTTAGGCAATGGTGAGAGGATAAATTGCTGGAATGATAGGTGGGCTAAGGATGAACCACTGATGCAATATCCTAACTTAGCCCGAATCAGAGATATCACGGAAGAACTCATTGGCAGAAAAGTCTTCGATTATATGGTTGAGGACAGAGGTAGAATGAAGTGGAAACAAATAAGGATTCAGGGATTTCAAGTGGAATCAAATGATCTTTGTAACATTCTCGAGCAACAGTTTATCCCCATGAGACCCAAGGAAGATCAAGTGACCTAGGCTCCTACGAAAAATGGGCAGTTCACTATTAAATCAGCTTACAAGCTTATGCTTGATGATGAGGATTTTGTCCTCCAAAAGGACTTAGTTTGGATAAAAAATTTAATTCCAAAAATTGTAGTCTTTTCATGGTTGGTTATCCAAGGAAGAATTCTAACCATTGATAATATGATGCGTAAAGGTATTTGTATCACTAATCATTGTTATCTATGCAGGGCTAATTGGGAGACCATTTATCACATTTTCCTTGAGTGCCCTTTTTCCTTGACTATCCTAAGTGGGGTTTTTAGGCCTTCAATATTTCTTGGGTTAAACCAACCATCGTACTTGATTTGTTCATCCAGTGGCCTTACCCCTTTTCAAGCCAAAGACTTAGATACATGTGGAAAATTTGTCTCAATCACTATCTTTGGTAGGTGTGGTTAGAAAGGAACCATAGAGTCTTTAATGAGTCTATCCATGATCATCAAACTATCATTGCCAGGATCCTATCCTTTGCCAATGAGAATGTGAACCTTATCCCTTTTGATAGTCGTAAACCTCATCTGCAGGAGACCACGATTGCTCAATATTTAAGCTTAACCTTGTTAGATGAGTCTGTGCCTAGGGTAGTCAACCCTAGAGCCAATGTTAAGTGGTCCCCACCTCCTACGGGTTGGTTTAAGCTTAATTTTGATGGAGCGGCTAAGGACAATCCTGGAAGAGCAGGCACTAGTGGCATTGTGCGAGATCATAATGGGAATATGATGCTTGCATTTTCTGAATATTTGGGAACAAGGATGAACAATGAAGCTGAAGCTAGAGCTATGTGGAGAGGCCTTCAAATGACTCAAGACTTAGAAGGCAATTTGATCATAGAAGGAGACTCTATGCATGTTATAAATCTCCTCAATAATTGGAAAACACCTCCTTGGAGGATTAAAACAATTGTTGAAGAGGCTAGGATCCTTTTCCAGGGAAGACAGGATAGAAAAGCCCAACATGTCTTTCGGGAAGCTAACAAAGTTGTTGATAAGCTGGCCAATTTGGGTGTCGATGGTGATGGAATTTTCAAATGGGAACACGGTGTCCCGAGTGAAGTAGAGGAGCTTATTCAACAAGAATTCCAAGAATGATAGTCAAATTTACCAATAGGGAAGGCATTGTAAGTTCGAAGGCTATGAGTATTCCCGTCTCTTTTTTGAAATGGACTCACAATAAAAATTATTCGAGCTATCAGTCTTGGTGGATGCTGCTTGGAAATACCACAAAGACTAATGGGGACAGTCACATGTCAGATAACATGGCTCCTAGTCATCTTAGTAATTTGAGGTTGGTTGATAATCATAGGGCAGGAAAGAAATGACAATATAAGACTTCGAACCAGAGCCACGTGGACCACCAGATAGCCACCGCCATAAATCTAGCCAGCAGGTTCACTTCTCCAAGGCTGATTGGCCAAGATGGGATGTGGTCCCAAAGCATGTCATATACGGAAGAAAGCAATTACCAAAGAATTATTAAGAGTAACTATCAATATAGAGCTTGTGGGAGTTTTTTTAGTACTCTGCTATGTGTGTCTACAACTTTTTGTTTCTCCACTATTTCAAGGAAGGGATATGTGTCTTTATTTTTTTGTAATTATGATGCAGGTGTGTTTTCTCGGGGTATACCCAAAATGTTGTATGGGAAGTTTCTTTTTGATAACAGGCTATGTGCCTTACCGGATGTAATGGCTTTGGTGGCATGTAGATTTTACATATATAGGATCCTTAGTAAGGACATGTTCATCAACAACCCTGGGCTGATTTTTGTAAAAGGTTTTGGGTCAACTCGTAAAACCCGGTATTAATGCTATAGTATCTTATCTACCAAAAAAAAAAAGTGCATGATGATTTCTGCTTTTTTGGAATTTTGCTTCGTTGAGTGTTTACATGTTCATCCACATGTTCATCCACTCCGACTGGGACAACTCGTTCGTTCAACGGTTTCCCATAGATGACATGGAACTGTGGTCAACGGGGCCCTTCTACAACCATCTGGTCAACACATAATTTTGGTCCCTGCTTAAGTAAGGTGCCTGCTTGGCACCTACTTGAGTAAGATGCCTACTTGAGTAAGGCACCTACTTGATTAAGGCACCTACTTCAGTAAGGCTTTAGTATGATGAAGCAAAAGCATGCCAAGTCCATGTAGGACCTCGACTGAGCAAAAGATAACAAAATCAGGTGAATAACTACACAAAAACACTTCACACATAAATTAAATAATACACATGATTTAATTAAATAAATACATAATGATTCATAAAAATATACAACTCATAATATATTGTCGTGAAAAAACCATTGGTACTTATATAAAAATATGAGCATATCCAATGGTCATCATCTCCCCATGCCTAATATGTGCCATGCCCTCGTGGCACTTGAAATCGGTAATCACCTTCTTTGTGTAGGCCACTTCTCCTTATTTCCTCTTCTTACTAGTGGCCTTGGCTTTTCCTTCATTCTGAGGCTTCCATTTCTATTGAGGGGCACTGGTTTGTTGTAGGGCATTTTTGGGATGCACTGACCTCCAGCTATGTTGAATTCTAGTCGTGTTGGGTTGGCCTTCATTTTACATCGGCTTCCTATTGTGCTGGCTACACCTCCCTGTCATGCTTGATCTAGCACCTATGCTGGGCACTGCGGCCATAGTCGTTTCTCCATTTTGAAAGGTTGCCTCTGCTTCCTACCACAAGTCAATGAGTTGAGGGTGTAACTCTTCAAGTGGAATATCAAAGTCATCCCTCTTCTAAATAACCACATTGACCTTGTACAGTTGAATTTCTTCAGGGGTGAGGCCGATGTTTTCTTCTACAATCATTGTCACCTCTAAATCTGGTCCGAACACCCCCCGTATTTCCAACCATTTCCTCATTTTGGAGGGCTGACCCTATGATGAACCATATATCTCCCAAAATTGGTCGTCTGTAGAAGGATCCACATAGATGCTAGGCCCTCTTTAGGTCTTCTTGGTATCTTTTATAGCTACCTTTACCACCTCGAACTCTTCACAAAGCTTTTCAAAATTTCCTTTTTGCTTAGTGAAGGCTTGCATGCCTTCTTTCCATTCTTCATCCAAGTGGGGGTTCAGTTTGGCGAACATAACCCTGACATTTCTTTTGGCCTTTTTTTATGATGTTTGAGGTGCATTTCCCTTTCTCCTCTCTGGTATTGTTGTAGTCTGCATGGGGATATCTTCCTTTCCTATGGGAGATGCTTCCCTATTAGAGGACCCAAGAATCTACCCTTCTAGTCTTAATTCCCCTGTAGTTGTCTCTCCTACTTCTTGGTCATCCAATGCCTATTCCTCAGGTTCTTCAGGTAGTGGTCCATCAATTTTAGGTACTTGGTGCTCCTGAAAGTCCTTCTTGACCTCAGGTTTAGGGTCTTGCCCATACTTCTACCCTGAAGGCTCCTCATCATCGTCAATGTCGATTACAGGGGTTTCTATTTAAAAAATAAAATTCCCCTATTCCTCTGTAGTTGCTCTGTTAGAGGCACACGAACCCTATCCTACCTCTACTTCTTCATTTTAGGTATTTGAAATAGACTACCATCTTTAGCAAGGTTAGAGAGTTTATGGGCACTTCAATTGCCCAATCTAGAGGTATCCTATCTCTCAATCGCCCTGGCATACAACTGTTGGTTCTTTACCCTAAGCTGCTAGATTAGTTGTTGTAATTAGACGATGGTGGCCTTCTGCCTCTAAATTTTTCTTGTAGTCATCTCGTTGAATTCCTCAAACAACACATACGTCGTGAAGTTCTCACTCTGTCTAGTTCGGTCCTCTCCCATCGATACCTCGGGCTATTATTGTAGGCCTGCTGAAGACTGCAGGTCTTGTGGACTATGGGTGGTCAAATTATGTAAGGTTAGGGCTATGAATCTGACCTTTGCATCTTCCTCTTATTCCTCATTCGATAAAATTAGTCATCGTAGGCATCTTCAACAGTGTATGCACTCCATCCATCAAGCTGTCGGTTCGAGGCTAGAGGATTTCGGCCTATCCTTCGTATAATCGAGCATAAAAATCTGCCCTTCCTCTCCAACATCCAGTAAAGTTTGGGGTTGTTCCTTTTTAGTAATTCCCCCCAACTCGGCCTCGTATCTACATCAGAATGTTCAGCCCTTACTTCTTTGATCGCTTCTCGTAATGCGGCCTCTTGCCCTACTTCGATCGCCACCTACTCTTATGTATTAGAGTGATCAACCCCTACCATCGATATCTTACCCTGTGTTTCTTAGCATGATGTATTAGGGTTGTAATTAGCCCTTTATGGGCTAGGGAAGAGATCACTCCTTTCTGGTACCGCGATGCCTCATCCTATAGGGCATTTTCCAGATAGAACATGATGTTAATTTCTCATCCATGCACCAAGTGGTTCAGGAACTGCATGTGGTTCATGTTTAAGTGTGAGTACTTCCTGGTGCATGTGAAGTATCTCAAAACCTATTTGAAGAGCTTCCTTAGGTGCATTAGGAGTACCTACTTTGGGAGCCCCCCATGGTTGAGTCGAACATTCCTCTTTTTGAGCAATAATTCTGTGCATTGGACTACCGTGCCATCCTTATATGTGCACTCTCCTGTGAGAGGGAGATCGATGACACGAGCGATGTGCTCTAGGGTGACTGGAATCTCCAGTCTATGTAATCAAATGATCCCTCCTCTCACAATGATAACAAACTCTTTTGTTGCCTCTGTCCTGGTCTTGGTTGACCAACGACAATTCATCCACCCGATGATCTCGAACCAATTACGAACTTCTCTAATCCCCTCAATGCCACTAGGCTCATACTTTTTGAGTGCATGATTCTTTGATCATCCTCCCATGTGAACTCTCTGTTGATTTTGACTGGTTTGATGACCTATCCAGAGTAAGGCACCTTCTTATAGATTCAGACGCCTAGCTCCAAAAATTGCTTTTGCATTGGGGTTGGTAGGGTACGCAACCTGAATTGATTTTCAACATGATGTATTAGGCATGAGTGGTGAATTCAATTCTTGCACCACCCTTATTTTTTAGATAAGCATATCATATGAAAAATTATGTATATATTTAAAAGAAATCATGCACATACCTGATTGGTCATTTTGTGCTTCGTGGAGTATGCCAATTTGGTAATTCGTGGTAATGGTGATAATATTTTTCCCATGTGCTGATTACGTCGCCTTGGTTATGTTGAGAAGCAACACACCCCTACTGAAAATAAAATTTTGATTCCTTTGAAATGATTAATTTTTATTTCCAAGGGGACCCTCTTGAAGTTTTTCGTTTTTTAATCCAAGTTTTGTTTGCACCAAGTCTTTAAATTTTGTCTGCATCAAGGTGTCAAAAATGCTTGCCTAGCGCATTGATTTGAATTAATTTCTTCTGAGTATTTATGCTTCAATGGTATTATTTCTGGTTAAATATTTCAGAAATTTTGATTTTCAATAGTTTCCTAAGGTTTGAAATATTTAAATTAATTTTCTAAGGTTCTTTGAAAATTTTTCATGTTGCCCTAATGTTTACTTCAATCTTGGAAATGCAATATCTTCTGCCATAAAAATCCATTTTGAGTGATTCAAATTCTGGGTGAAATATCTCGAGCTTACCTTTCCAATAGTACCAAATTTTTAGGGTTTTAAGCAGGATTCACCTTCCAAAAATAGCATATTTCCAATGAACTTTTTAATATGATATCTTGTGATCCGAAGTGAATTTTCAAGTTTTTTCTACAGTTTCGGATACCCATTTGGCTCATTTGAATGCATGAAAAGTTTCATTCAATTATGAGCACTTTCAATTTTTACCCTAAAATTCACACCACGTGAAACTAGCAACTTCTAGGCAATTAAAATTCATTTTCCAGTATCTAAAAATTACTTTTGAGCATGGAGGATCCTTCAAAAATATTTAAAGTACCAAAATCCAGAAGTGTAGGGTCATTGAAATCTATGTTTGGTTTTTTGGAAATTTTACAAAGTGCCCAACAAATTAGTCAATGTACAAATTTTAGAAAATTTGCTAAGTGTTGGAAGAAAAGAAAGAAAATGAAAATATTGCGACATTTCCAAGGTTTGGAAGAGAAAGAAATGAAAATGTCCCATCACAACATTTCCAAGGAGAAGAGAAAGAAATGAAAATGTATGACATTTCAATGGAAGAAAAAAATGAAAATGTCGCGATTCACATTTCCAAAAGAAGGAGAAAAAATGTTTGATTTTCGACATTTCCAAGGTTGAGAAGAGAAAGAAATGAAAATGTCGCGATCGCGACATTTCCAAGTAGAAGAGAAGAAATGAAAATGTCCATACATTTCCAATTGAAGAAAAGAAATGAAAATGTGCCATCCGACATTTCCAAAGAAGGAAGGAAAGTATGAAATGTTTGATTTTCGCGACATTTTTAGGTTGGAAGATAAGATAAATGAAAAATGTCGATTTTGTGACATGCTTAGGGAGATAGAAAATAAATGGTATAAAAATGTCAAACCCTAGGGATTAAAGTAATAGTGAAAAATTAATTAAAATCTCAGCCCTAAAAGGTATTTTACGGCAAACTTTGGAAAAATAATAAAAATTTAAAACCTAAAATTTAAATCTTGAACCTTAGAAAAATTAAATTAATTAAATTTAATTTTAAAGCTAATGTTCTAACATTTGCCATTTTTAAATTTTTGTAGGAATTTGTCGGTGGATGCATTTAATGGGAAAATTTATGGCGAAAGTAATGGTGGGCAGAGAATTTCAACTCGAACCAAACAAAGGTGGTTGTGCAAGGATAGAAGGCTCGGGAAGTCAGTGATTCATCCAGATTTTGAAGAGGAATTAATGAGATGCTCTGACAACTTGCCGAAAGATGAAGATACACTTGCATGCAGTGTCCATTTGATGAGGATGAAACCAGATCTTATCTTCTCCATTTATGGCAAGATCCACACGAAGATTTTTAGAGTGATTAGGGTTGATCGAAACTCTATTTAAAAATACCTTATATTGTAAAGCTTCGGCGATGGAATTTTTAAATTATTTTTAATTCCCTGGGAGAAGATATTTTATGAAAAATTAGGGCATGTCCTGAATCTATAAATACTCCCACAAAATGTAATCAAAGGATGCGAAAGCTTGGAAATAAAGACTTCTAGCAATTTTTAACAAATTTTGTCTTGAATACTTTCTTCTGTACCTGAGGTTGGTGTGACATCATTTTCTAAACAACATGGCCAAGAGCCTAATATTTTCTAGATTATGATAAGTGCATCTTCTTCTATTTTCGTCTCGCTTAAGGATTTATTTAATTTAATTGTAAATATATAATTGTTGAGATTATGTTAGGTTGTTTAGCTTCATTCTATTCTCTGTATGCTTGAGGAAATTAAGAACTTGAGATTCAGGCTAGTATTTTAATTGCTCTGTTCTCACTGCATGAGCTAGACTACTAGTGAGAAACATCAATTTTCATTAACCTCCCTTATGTTCATAATTTTCCTTTTATCTCTATGTTGTTCTGTCCCATGCTCAAGGTTGAAAGTGGTCTTAGAAAGTTGGATACTTTCTTCATTTGATGATTGTCTTGTTGTGAAGCTAAATAATTTGATTGATTTTAGTAGTTGTAATTTGTAATTGAATTAGACATCCTCTCTTTTCTGCCCTACTCTACTCTCCCTATTTTATTTCTGAAAGGTTCTCATTTTTATTTTCTTTAAAATTATTTATTCATTTAATCTGCTAAAATATAAAGAGCTAGATCAAACAAAATATAAATCTGATTGATAAACCAAAAAGCAACAGATAAAAGTTGAACCCCCTTGTAGGTACACAGGCAGTCCACTTGAAACTATTCCAGAAGTGGAAAAGAGCGAGGACATTCGACCCAACCCTGTAACTCACACCTTGGATAACCAACAAGATCCTAAAGTGAGAGGGAATTTATTCCCATTAAATGTTACTTGTGTTTTTAGTTTACTCTTCATAGGGTGTGCATGAAAGTCGAGCCAACATAAAATTGGTGCTAGAAGGAGGGCCTAAACTTGCATTTGGCATTTTTTTAAGATAATCAGTTAGGTTGGATTCTTCTTTCAGAGTAACCAGGTCCCACCCAAGAGCTGGAGAGCTCCTTGTGTCTGAGTTGGAAACCCCAAGGAGAAGTAATCTCAGGAAGGCCAGATCTTTGTCTAGCATAGTTTTATCTCCATTAGTGCTTCCTCCAACTGTGACTCAGAATATTACCATTAATCAAATAGTCATGGCCAACTGGTTGGGTTCCACTACTTTGAATATCCCTAGTGTAGCCCATGATTTACCAAGAAACCCTGAGAAGTATCTTCCCACCTACAAACATGATGGAATCAGGACAAAAAGAACACTTGGTGGCATTTAAAAATGCTTTAAAATTATTAAATGTGCAACATGAAGATGTGGCCTATAGATTATTCCCATTCACTCTCCAAGAAGGAGCATATGACTGGTTCTTAAACCTTACTAATGACTCAATCACCAGTTGGGATGATTTGGAAAAGGTTTTTGTGTCCCAATTTGGTCAAGTGATTGATCCCAGTATCCTATATCAATAATTTTCCAACATTAGAAGAGAATCCAATGAAACTGTTAGGTCTTTCAATGTGAGATTCCAGAAGGCTTATGGTAGGATGACAGGTCATTACATCCCAAGTGCAGATTTAGCTCTAGAAATTTATAAGAATGCTTTGGATCCAATAACCTCTATTTTCCTAAAAAGAGACACCAATATCACGAACTTGACAGAGGCTTATAAGGAAGCTTTGACTCTTGAAAGGCAGTTGGGACCGCAACCGATGAATAATCCTTTGATACCCTTTGTTACACAAAATATACCTATGTTGAATCCCATTCCACATCAGATGATGTTGCCAACATGTCAAACTCCACCCAAGGAAACTCCATTACCCTTGGCACACACTGGGTATGTGCAGACTGAGGAGAAAGAATCAGATAAGACTACAGTTGAGGGAGTTTCAAAGATAGTCCAAAAATTGGCAAATGACTTCTTGAGTTTCAAGAGGCAAGTATCTATGGGAGAAAATTCAAACAGATTTCCTTACCAATAGAATAGGTATTCCAGACCTCCTTATGAACCTAATAAAGATTATAACAAAGGAAAGGGGCCTGAAGTGAACATTTGTGACTTGGCTTTACCTAATTGGTGTAGGATTCATGGAACATCTCAACATGGAGAACTAGATTGCTTGGAATTCTGTAATGCTTTTGAAGCTTTGTCTGGTGAATTTAGTTATCCTAAAAATAAAAAAAATCTTGATGGTGCTAGTTCATCCAAACATAGTACAACTATGGTGTTGGATTCATTCACTTTCCCGGATGAGTCTGAAAATATTGTAGAAGTGCCTATGGATGAAGTGCAAGCTTTTCAATAATATAGAAGAGATAATTACAATCTCAAGAATAGAAATCTAGAGCCCAACACTACATCTACACCTCCCAACAACTCTCACAGTATTCCTCCTGATCCTTCTCCAAATAATAATCCACCTCCACCCAAGGGGGAGATCCAAAAGTGCAGGATGGATTTACTGCTCCACTCAATAGAGGGTATAATATAGTGGAGGACATGAAGAAAATTAAAGCTAACATTACCCTTCATGAGCTAGCTCAGATCACTGAACAGAGAGATAATTTGATTAAAACTTACTCTGAGCCCTCCACTAAACCTCCAAAAAAGGGGAAGAAAATAGCAAATGCCAATGTGGCCATCTACAAGGAAAATACTGAAGTTCCACCTTTCCTATTGACAGTCCGTATATTTGGAAAAAACTTACATAACTGTCTAGTGGACTCTGGTGCTTCAGCCAATGTCATACCTCTAGCCATTTGCCAACAATTGGGATTAACTCCTGTGAAGTCTGAGAGAAGAGTCATTCAGTTGGATAAAACTGAGGTCAAGGTAATAGGTGAACTTCAAGGTATACACATCCAATTAGCATCTGAGCCGAGAGCACAACACAAAATTGATATTCAGGTGGTAGATATTCCTATGGGATATGGAATGCTTCTAAGTAGAGATTGGTCAAAATATTTGAATGGGTATTTGGCCACTAATTTTTCACACATGTGGTTACCTTGGAAAGGTATAGCAAATCAGTTAAGAATTGATAGGGAGCCTCGATATAAGCTCATGATAACTGAATACAATGTCAAGAATGAGACTGTTAATTTTACTGATGTAGATGTGGGGGTTTATAATTTGACAACTGCACAAAAGGTGAAACCAGTTAAGGCTCTGACTGATCATGATAATGATGTTTGGACACTTCATGTTGATGGAGCTAAATCTAAGCAAGGCTCTGGTATAGGGTCTGTTCTTAAAGGGCCTCACAATCAGACATATTTTATGTCTTACCGCTTGTAGTTTCCTTGTACCAATAATTTGACTGAGTATGAGGCACTAATACTGGGGTTAAAATTTGCTTTAGATAAAAATGTGAAGAATATCCAAGTTTTTACAGACTCTGAGTTGGTAGCCAATCAGGTTAAAGGTAAGTTTCAGTGCAAGGCTTCTTACCTAAAAAGATACAAACATCGAGCTTGGGATCTCATGGAGGATTTTAATGCTTTCAATATGATGCATATTCCTAGGGAGGAAAATTCACCTATAGATGCTTTGGCTTCATCAACTACCAATCTAAAGCCCTTGGAGGAATTTAAATGGGAAAATTTTTTAGTGGAATTAATTCCTTGCCCTTCTATTTCGGATAACATAGATACATTTCAAGTATTTTTTGATGACCATCAAATTATAAATTTCTTACAGAATACAAATGCATTTGAAAAAACCATAATTGATGATGGTCAAAGGGATACTATGCTTGAATATTTTGATGATGAAGAGGGAGTAATGAGGTTGAAAGACAATAGGATTCCTAGGGGAATGGTAGAACTTGAGAGGTTGTTTGACAATGATCG
Source organism: Wollemia nobilis (assembly GCA_028583015.1). Taxonomy (NCBI): domain Eukaryota; kingdom Viridiplantae; phylum Streptophyta; class Pinopsida; order Araucariales; family Araucariaceae; genus Wollemia; species Wollemia nobilis. Next base: position 4,479,857 of record JAQPPZ010002979.1, read on the forward strand.
AATTAAGCAAAGGATAAATTCTAGAAATTCTATTGGCATGACAGGGAATAAGACTAAAAATATGAATGTAGGAACTGAAGGGGATCCCAAGCACATTCAATTGGCTAAAATCTGTGACCCTGTAATTAAAAGAGATCTCACGGAGTTGCTACATAGGTCCAAGGATGTTATGGCCTGGTCTTATAAAGACCTCAAGATTTTTGATCCAAAAGTGTACACGCATACTATACCCTTGAAAGAATTTTGTAAACCCTTCAGGCAAAAATAGAGGCATGTTAATGCCTTGTTGGAACCTCTCATTCTAAAAGAGGTAGAAAAATTGTTGAGTGCTGCCATTATTTTTCCTATCAGGCATTCTACCTGGGTAGCTAATTTAGTGCCAGTTAGAAAGAAGAATGGGGAAATCCGCTTGTGCGTAGATTTTAGGAATCTGAATAAGGCTTCTGAAAAGGATAATTATCCTTTGCCTTCCATGGATGATGTATTGCAGATTGTGAATGGTTCAGAGATGATGTCCTTCTTGGATGGATTTTCTGGGTACAACCAGATATTGGTGGAAAGAGAAGATCGAATGAAGACTGCCTTCACAACCAAATGGGGCACCTTCGCCTACAAGAGAATGCCATTCGGATTGATAAATGTTGGAGCCACCTTCCAACGAGCGATGGATCATGCCTTCAAAGGTCTCATGGGTAAGTGCATTGTGGTATACATGGATGACTTGACAGTATTTTCTAAATCTCGATTTGATCATGTCAAACACTTGGAGTCTATTTTTGACAAATGTAGAGAATTTGGCATTTCTTTAAATCCAAAGAAATGTGTCTTTGGTGTAACTGAAGGAAAACTCCTTGGCCACTTGATCACCAAAGATGGTATTTCTGTGGACCCTGAGAGAGCTGAGGCCATATCAAAGATACCCTTTCCCAACTCTAAGAAAGAGTTAAAATCATTTTTTGGGAAGATTAACTTTGTTAGGAAGTTCATTTCTGGCTTTGCTGAAATAGTCAAACCACTCAATGATATGTTAAAGGAGACTGCTCAGATTGTTTGGTCAATAGAAGCCAAGGTGGCATTTCAAGAGATTAAATCTGCTATCCAACAAGCCCCAGTTCTGGTAAGTCCAGATTTTAGTGCAGATTTTTACCTGTACTCTTTTGCTTCTGAACATACACTTGCTGCAGTTTTAACTCAACGGAGAGAAACAGGGGAGCACCCCATTGCCTTCAAAAGTACCAATCTAAAGGGTGTTGAGTTGAAGTACTCTCATTTGGATAAGCAAGCCTATGCCTTAGTGAAAGCAGTTAAATAGTTTAGGCATTACATTCTGAGGAGCAAAGTCCATGCCATAGTCCCTGATCCGATTGTTAAATATTTGTTAAGTCAAAATGAATTGGGTGAACTGAGGGGCAATTGGGCCACAAAATTGTAGGAATTTGACTTAGAAATTTGACCTGCTAAATTAATCAGAGGCCTTGGTCTATCCCAACATATCATTGAAATACCTGCAAAGGAAGAAATTAACCAGTTGGATTCCAGATTGGATGATTGGTATGGGGATATTATCCATTTATTGAGCTTTGGGAGCTGCCCACCTCACCTGAACAGAACTCAAAGAAGAGCACTAAAGTTGAAATCATCTCATTTCCTACTCAAAGGAGGTAAACTATATAGAGAGAATTATGTTGGTGTATTTTTAAGATGCATTTCTCAGGAGGAGGTGAATGAAGTCATGTCTAGTTTTCATGAGAAGTTAGGGGTAGGGCACCCTTCAGGTTCAGCTACTGCACATAGAATATTGAGAGTAGGCTACTATTGGCCTACATTGTTTAAAGATGCACATCTACATGTGAGAACTTATCACCAATATCAGATATTTGTAGCCAAGGAGACTAAACGAGCTCTACCATTACAACCTATTATAATAGATAAACCTTTCATGTAGTGGGGACTTGATTTTGTGGGAGTGATGAACCCAAATTCATCAGTAGGGCACAAGTATGTATTAACTGCCACTGATTATTGTACAAGATGGGTTGAAGCAGCAACCACAATGAGAAGCACAACTCATGAAGTGATTGAGTTTTTGGAGTTAAATATCATAACCAGGTTTGGGGTTCCTTTGAATTTAGTTTGTGATAATGGGCCAACCTTTCAATCATTAGAATTTGTAGAGTGGGCATACCAAAAAGGGATAGTCATCAAATTTTCATCTAACTATTATCCCCAAGGAAATGGACTAGCTGAGTCCACAAATAAAAATTTGATAAATGCCATTAAGAAGTCTATTGTAGATAAACCTAGACAATGGCATACATTACTGAAGTATGCACTTTGGGCTGATAGGATAAGACACAAAGAAGCTCTTAAAACTTCACCATTTACTTTATTGTATGGTACTCAACCTATTGTTCCTATTTCTTTAAAATTGCCCACATACCAGTTTGCCTTGGATTATTTTAATGATCATGCAGATGCAGAAGCTCGTGTGTTGGACTTAATTAATTTGCAGGATGAACGACTCCAAGCTTTGGAGCATTTCAGTCGACATCAAGAGATAGTCAAGCGTTGGTTTGACAAAAGAGCAAAAGTAAAAGCCTTCAGACTTGCAGACCTAGTGCTCCTGTGGGACAAAGCCCATGAGAAGAAAGGTAAGCACACTAAGCTACAACCTCTATGGATAGGGCCATACCAAATTGCAGAAATTTTGGGTAATAATGCATTTCGTCTACAAGACCTGGAAGGTAATTTTTTGAACTTGCCTATCAATGGTCAATATCTGAAGCATTACTTCTCAGTTGTTCCATATGCTATATCATTTGAGTAATTGAAGGAACCTTTGTACATATGTATATAAAAAAAGTATTTGTGCTTTTGTTTAGTTTATTTTTTTAGCTTTAAGTTAGTTTCTCCTACTTTTCTTTGTTTTCCTTTTCTTTCTTCTTTTGGGTCTTTCTCTTGGTTTCAAGAATCAAAGAAGGGTGATTTGATAAAGAGATGTTCTAAGTAGGGAGAGAGTGGTAATGTTTGCTATCCGGATTGATAGTAGAGAGATAGTTTAAATTTTGTACCTTGCCTACCATAATTATTTTAATCATAAAAGAATTGTTATGTTGTTTAGTTGGAGAACTCCTAGGGAATCCAAGAAAAGTTGGTCATGAGAGGAGAACTTTGATTCACAAAGATCATTTTAATAACTCTTAAGAGGCTATTGGTGTCTAAAAACTGAAATGGTTAGTTGATCGACTAATTGGTGAATGAAATATCAAGGCAAATGCAACTTTCGAACCTTTAGTAAGGCTTCTCGGCTATCTAGTCTTAAAAAAAAGAGAGAGAAAAAGAGTTCCAAAAAAAAAGAGTTCCATAATAAGAGGGAGATAGCCGAGATTTCTGAAAGAGAAATATTAGACATGTTCACCAGAGCTATAGATGCTCCATGGTTGTGAACCAAGGTCTTAAAAATAAAGTTAAGAGTAACTTTGTCGGGGCTATAAAAGGCTAAACTAGCAATAGAGCTCTACTCAAATAAACTTTTGCAGCCCAAGCAGTCTGGTTAATCCTAAGTAGGAGTTCTAAGCCATGGTCATCTTAAGAGGAAGAATTTATGCACTGCAACCACACACCAGAGTTTTCCTTGAGTGATTCAACCTAGTATGTCCCTAGGAAATTTCAATGGATGGGCAGATAATGATTAAAATATTTTGAAAATATTTACGACAAGGTAGGATGCATGGTTTAAATTGTTTTAAAACTAGAGTTCTGGGTTCTAAATAGTGCTACTATTTCCCCGTAGACATCACCATTTGTTGAGAAGCAACACACCCCTACTGAAAATAAAATTTTGATTCCTTTGAAATGATTAATTTTTATTTCCAAGGGGACCCTCTTGAAGTTTTCGTTTTTTTAATCCAAGTTTTGTTTGCATCAAGTCTTTAAATTTTGTCTGCATCAAGGTGTCAAAATTGCTTGCCTAGCGCATTGATTTGAATTAATTTCTTCTGAATATTTATGCTTCAATGGTATTATTTCTGGTTAAATATTTCAGAAATTTTGATTTTCAATAGTTTCCTAAGGTCTGAAATATTTAAATTAATTTTCTAAGGTTCTTTGAAAATTTTTCATCTTGCCCTAATGTTTACTTCAATCTTGGAAATGCAATATCTTCTACCACAGAAATCCATTTTAGGTGATTCAAATTCTGGGTGAAATATCTTGAGCTCACCTTTCCAATGGTACCAAATTTTTAGGTTTTCAAGCAGAATTCACCTTCCAAAAATAGCAATTTCTATTTCCAGCCAGTGAACTTTTTAATATGATATCTTCTGATCCGAAGTGAATTTTCAAGTTTTTTCTACAGTTTCGGATACCCATTTGGCTCATTTGAATGCATGAAAATTTTCATTCAATTATAAGCACTTTCAATTTTTACCCTAAAATTCACACCACGTGAAACTAGCAACTTTCGAGCAATTAAAATTCATTTTCCAATATCTAAAGATTATTTTTGAGCATGGAGGATCCTTCAAAAATATTTAAAATATCAAAATTAGAAGTGTAGGGTCATTGAAATCTATGTTTGACTTTTTTGAAATTTTACAAAGTGCCCAACAAATTAGTCAATGTGCAAATTCTAGAAAACATTTCTAAGTGTTGGAAGAAAGAGTTAAAATAAAAATGTCATGATCGACATTTCCAAGGTTTGGAAGAGAAAGAAATGAAAATGTGGCACCATGCGACATTTCCAAGGTTTGGAAGAGAAAGAAATGAAAATGTCGTGCCATCGCAACATTTCCAAGGTTGGAAGAGAAAGAAATGAAAATGTCGCTCCATCGCGACATTTCCAAGAAGGAAAGAAAAATGTTTGATTTGACATTTCAAGGTTAGAAGAGAAAGAATGAAAATGTGATCATGACATTTCCAAGTGAAGAGAAAGAAATGAAAATGTCGCGCATCACGACATTTCCAAGGAAGAGAAAGAAATGAAAATGTGCATCGACATTCAGAAAAATGTTTATTAATATTTTTAGGTTGGAAGATAAGATAAATGAAAAATGTCGTGATTTTGCAACATGCTTAGGGAGATAGAAAATAAATGGTATAAAAATGTCAAACCCTAGGGATTAAAGTAATAGTGAAAAATTAATTAAAATCTCAGCCCTAAAAGGTATTTTACGGCAAACTTTGGAAAAATAATAAAAATTTAAAACCTAAAATTTAAATCTTGAACCTTAGAAAAAATTAAATTAATTAAATTTAATTTTAAAGCTAATGTTCTAACATTTGCCATTTTTAAATTTTTGCAGGAATTTGCCGGTGGATGCATTTAATGGGAAAATTTATGGTGAAAGTAATGGTGGGCAGAGAATTTCAACTCGAACCAAACAAAGGCGGTTGTGCGAGGATAGAAGGCCCGGGAAGTCAGTGATTCATCCGGATTTTGAAGAGGAGGAATTAATGAGATGCTTTGACAACTTGCCGAAAGATGAAGATACACTTGCACGGTGTCCATTTGATGAGGATGAAACCAAATCTTATCTTCTCCATTTATGGCAAGATCCACACGAATATTTTCGGAGTGATTAGGGTTGATCGGAACTCTATTTAAAAATGCCTTATATTGTAAAGCTTCGACGGTGGAATTTTTAAATTATTTTTAATTCCCTGGGAGAAGATATTTTATGAAAAATCAGGGCATGTCCTGAATCTATAAATACTCCCATAAAATGTAATCAAAGGATGCGAAAGCTTGGAAATAAAGACTTCTAGCAATTTTTAACAAATTTTGTCTTGAATACTTTCTTCTGTACCTGAGGTTGGTGTGACATCGTTTTCTGAAACAACGTGGCCAGGAGCCTAATATTTTCTAGATTGTGATAAGTGCATCTTCTTCTGTTTTCGTCTCGCTTAAGGATTTATTTAATTTAATTGTAAATCTATAATTGTTGAGATTATGTTAGGTTGTTTAGCTTCATTCTATTCTCTGTATGCTTGAGGAAATTAAGAACTTGAGGTTCAGGCTGGTATTTTAATTGCTCTGTTCTCACTGTGTGAGCTAGACTGCTGGTGAGAAACATCAATTTTTATTAACCTCCCTTATGTTCGTAATCTTCCTTTTATCTCTGTGTTGCTCTGTCCCATGCTCAAGGTTGAAAGTGGTCTTAGAAAGCTGGATACTTTCTTCATTTGATGATTGTCTTGTTGTGAAGCTAAATAATTTGATTGGTTTTAGTAGTTGTAATTTGCAATTGAATTAGACATCCTCTCTTTTCTGCCCTACCTTGCTCTCCCTATTTTATTTTTGAAAGGTTCTCATTTTTATTTTCTTTAAAATTATTTATTCATTTAATCTGCTAAAATCTGAAGAGCTAGATCAAATAAAATATAAATCTGATTGATAAACCAAAAAAAGCAATAGACGAAAGTTGAACCCCCTTGCAGGTACATAGGCAGTCCACTTGAAACTATTCCAGAAGTGGAAAAGAGCGAGGACGTTCGACCCAACCCTGTAACTCACACCTTGGATAACCAACAAGATCCTAAAGTGAGAGGGAATTTATTCCCATTAAATGTTACTTGTGTTTTCAGTTTACTCTCCGTAGGGTGTGCATGAAAGTCGAGCTACTAGGTTACTGCAATTTTGGTTTGCTTGAGGTCCTGTACTAAAAATGCGGTGGATCCTATTGGTTTAGGTTGGGATGCATATCTCCTCCAACGGTTGGCCTTGGGACGTGTAGAGATCCTGTCCAATAATTTTGAAATATTTTTAGGTGCTTTCGGATTTCCATCACATGAGATGATGATGTTGGTTTCGACTACTCCATGTACTACCAAGTTGTGCATGTGCTTTTAATTCAATCAAGGCACCTGCTTGAGTAAGGCACCTAATTAAATAAGGCACTAGAGTAAGGCGTCAGAGTAAGGCGCCAGAGTAAGGCATCAAGGAAAAGCACCTGCTTGATCATATATATATTTTACAACACCTCCGGAGTAAGGTGCATCCTTGTAAGAGTAAGGAGCTAGAGTAAGGCACCTTCCTTTTGGAGGAAGGTGCTTGAGTAAGATGCCTCCCTTCCGAGGTAAGGCACCTTGATTTTTTTTTCAACTCTTCAACCATGGTCAAATGACTCTGTTGACATGTCTGCTTCAGAGTAAGGCACCTCCCTTCCAGAGTAAGGTTCTAGAGTAAGGTGGCTCCCTTCTAGAGTAAGACGCTGAGTAAGGTGCCTCCCTTATGGAGTAAAACGTTCTCCCATATTTAAAAATTCAACAACAATCGACGTGTCCATTGATGTGAGGTTGATCAAGCCTTCTAAAATTCTCCTCATACTACGTCGATGTCTGCTTCATCCAAGCATGGGGGTGTATAATTTTTCCTTTGTGAGGAATTGGTGCCCACACCCATGCTTGGATCAGAACTATCTTCCTAAACGTGCAGGTTCATGGATGTTGAGCCGGTCTAGGCCTTGTTACCCAAGATGCCTATTGTTCAAATAATCAGGCCATTCTCCTGCAAAAAGAAAATGAGAAAAAAAGAAAATGTAGTTAAACGCAATCCGTACCTATTAGGCCTTGGCTCTTAGGATACCTACAGCTTGCATGCGGGCGTTGTTCCTGCAAAACACACTGTAAGCTAGAAAAAATAGGAAACTACACTAACTTATTTTTGGTGGACACCTCTGTGTCCACCATGTTGTTGAGAACTCTAGAAAAATTTACTTGGATGGGGTCTCCCCCATGCTTATTATGGACTCCACCGAAAATTTTTGGATGTGTGGTATGGGCGCAACCAGTGGCCATTAACTGTTAGAATGGTGTTGCTATCGTCAATTATCTTGACGTACACAACACCATTTATAATGATCTCCACCACTTCATATGGTCCCATCCACCTTTGCATCAGTTTTTATTTTCACTCTTGGAACCTGGAATCATACAACAATACCTAGTCTCCTTCTTTGAATTGTTTTGTCTTAATGTGGTGGTCATGCTACTACTTCATTTACCTCTACATAATTTCTATTCTCTTTAGGGCATCCATTCAAAATTCATCCAGCTGATTCAGTTGTCGAATTCATTCCCTCTATGCTTCATCTAGGCTCAGGTCTAGTTCTACCACTGTTCTAAGTGTCTTAACCTTGAACTCGATGGGTATCATTGCATCCTTATCATATACCAGTTGGAAGGGTGTAAAGCCTATGGTTTATTTCCATGTGTTGTATGCCCACACTGCCTTTAATAATATTGCAACTCAATTATTCCTATTTTGCTGCACAGTTTTTGTCAGGATAATATTGATTTCCCTATTGGTCACTTCTACCTGTTCGTTCACCTACTAAAGGTAGGGGTTAGTATTATTATACCAAACCTTGTACTGCTTCATCAACTCAATTATTCAAGAGGTAAATTGGGGTCCTTGGTCCATTGTAATTTCCCTAGGCACCCCAAACCTCATAAAAATGTGAGCAAATAGGAATTCGGCTATTGTCCCTTCCTTGGAGTCCCTCAACACCTAGACTTCGACCCATTTAGTAACGTAGTCTATGCAGACTAGAATATATCTCCTCCCGATCAAAGGTGGGTTGATGGGTCCCATAAAATCCATGCCCCATTTGTCGAAGGGCTCTATATGCACGTGAGGTTGAAGGGGTATTTCATCCCTATGGGTTGACCTGCCCATTCTCTGGCATTCATCACACTTGCTGGTGTATGTGGCTACGTATTTGAATAGAGTGGGCCAAAAATACCCAATTTGTAGCACCTTATACGTAGTCCTTCTCCCTACAAAGTACCCTCCACATGGCTCACTATGATAGACTTTGAGTATCTCCAAAAACTCATGCTCTGCTATACACCTCCTTACGATCTGATCGGGCCTTATTTTGAATAGGAGGTCATCAATCCACTGAAAGGAAGCACTCTTTTCAATCACCACCTGCTTCTCTCTAGATGAAAGAGTAGGGGAAGTTCTACTAGTGGCTAGATAGTTGGCGATGTCTGCATACCATGGTGTCTATTCACTGATGATGAACAAATGTTCATCCAAGAACTGGTCCTCCACTACTGCATGATCTATTGGTATTAGCCTAGATAGGAAGTTTATGACTATGTTGTCCTTCCCAAGCTTATCAATGATGGTAATGTCAAACTCCTATAGCAACAAAATCCACCTAATGATCCTGCCACTGATCGCTGGTTTACTCATTAAGTACCTGATGGCCGCATGGTCTGTGTGAATGAACACCTTGTACCCAGTGATATAGTGGTAGAATTTATTGATGGCATGCACGACTGCGAGGAATTATTTTTCTGTTACTATGTAGTTGAGCTCAGCCCCTACTAAGTTCTTATTGACATAATAGATGGCATAGAACTCCTTGCCATCCTTCTGCCTGAGGACCACTCCAATTGCATTATTGGATGCATCACAATATATGAAATGGGATAGCCCAATTTGGGTCCCCACAAAACTGGGGCAAAAATTAGCTTCTCCTTCAGCGTTTGAAATGCTTGCTCGTAGTCCTCCATCCAGATAAACTCTATGTATTTTTTTAGTAGGGTGTGCAGTGGTTTGGTGATTTTACTAAAATCGATGATAAATCACCTGTAGTACCTAGTAGAGTCGAGAAAACTTCTTACTTCCCTCTATGTTCTTGGGTTGGGTAGGTCCTTGATGACTTCTATTTTATTTTTGTCAACTTTAATTCCCTCTACCGAGAGGTGATGTCCCAGCACTATGCCCTCATGCATCATCATAAAGCACTTTTCATTATTGAGGGATAAGTTGTTTTCTTCACACCTCTGGAGCACTCATTCCAAGTTCATCATCGCTTCTTCAAAGGTTTCCCCGTAAACGGTGAAGTCATCCATATATACCTCAACTTCCTCCCCCATCATATCTGAGAATATGCTTAACACCACCCTTTGGAATGTGGTTGGTGCGTTGCATAACCCGAAGGGTAGCACTCTGTAGGTAAACATTCCCCATGGGTAGGTAAACGTTGTCTTATCTTGGTCCTCCTCCCCGATCTGGATTTGGTTGTATCCGTTGAATCCATCTAGAAAGGAGAAGTATTTTCTTCCAGATAGTGTATCCAATACCTGATCAACGAAGGGAAGTAGGAAGTGATATTTCTTGGTCGCTTTATTCAATGATCTATAATCAACGTAGATCCACCATTTCCCATTTTTCTTGGGGACCACCACAAGTGGTGACACCCATTCACTATCAGAGATTGGGTAGATGAATCCTGCTGACAAGAGCTTTTGTAGCTCAGCTTTAATAATTTCCTTCATGGTCGGGTTCATCCTTCTCTATGGCTATTTTATTGGGGTTACTTGCTCTTTGAGGTAGATTCAATGGGTGCAAATTTTTGGGCTGATTCCCTTCATATCTGAATAATCCTAAGCAAATGCTCGTTGGTGCCTGGTTAGGAGTTCTTTTAACTCTGTTAGTTGTGTGGGGGTCAACCCACTGCTAACGTTCAATATCCTACTAGGCCCAATGTCAATTTTCCTGGTGTGGTGGTCCTGAGCACCGACCAATGGTGACTTAGGAACTGTGAGGGAGGATTCTCCTTGAAGGAATCCTGTAATAACACCATCTTCATCGGTGTCCTCCTCCAATTCTCTTAGTGCCATCACTGGCTGGAGCATGGATAATGAACCATCATCTTGATTGGCCAATGTGGGTTCTCCCAATGTATCCATAGATTGTGCAAGGGGAGAGATTGTCAATCTCTTGACGTTATACCCATTCAAGATGGTCATCAGTCCATCACGGTAGCTGATGTAGGCATCAGCCATAGCTAGCCATGGCCTCCCCAAGATGAGTGGATAACCACCTAGTCCCATTTTAGACTATAGCACCAGGAAATCCATTGGGTATTCCCATGCATTGACTATCACGATGATGTCCTCGAGCATTCCCTCTAGTGCTACGGTTGATCGATCGACCAGTTGCAACACTATCTTGGTGGGATTTAGGTTTATGAGCTTCAGCTTATGCATGGTATCCTATGGTATTACATTGATGGCTGCACCCAGATCAACTAAGGTGTTAGCCAATGAATGCCCTCCTATTTTTATAGTTAGCATCGGGCTACCTGGGTCTGCATATTTGGGATGATATGCATTCCCCATCATCAAGTCGGCCAATTTTCCTATGATATTGATGGTCTATGTTGCTTTACATCCTGGTTTCCTTAGGCACAACTCCTTTATCACTTTGGTGTATATCGGGATGTATCGGATAGCTTGGAAGAGTGGGATAGTAACTATGAGATTCCTCAAGCTAGAAAGGATATCAAACTCGGGTTGTGTCGGCTTCCTCTATTCCTACAACCGTTTAGGAAATGGAGCCTCTATTTTCTCAATAACTTTTTCTTCTTCCACCTCTTCTATAAGAGGGGATTCTCCTATGTTTTCCTCCTCTTCTACCAAGGGAGGTGCTTCTACTCCTAGCTACTTACCTGACCTAAGTTGAATGGGATTACAACTAATATTGTACATCGGATACATCTCTCCCTCTACTTGATATGCTGGATGGTTTACCTTATTATTTGGGTTCACCATTGGCTATGTTGGTAACTGTGTAGGTCTCACCATAGGTAGGGCCGGTAGGCCTTGTTGAGGTGGAGCCTATGCCATGTTTTGTGGAGCGGAGTTCCATGGAACATGGTTCCTCCACTACTACCTAGAATGTTGATATGGCATCCATGGTTGCTGATTGGGAAATGTAGCTCTTAGAGGTACGTTCATCCATGGTGGTGATCCCCACCATCCCATATTAGGTGGTTGTGACTACCCTTGTGGCATATATGGTCCTCCTCCATAGGGTGACATCCCCATTGGCATACTCCCCATAGGGGGTTGTTGCTAATTTCTTTGATTACCCATGAAATAGGCTTCACTTACGTCAGCATCCTCCTTGGTATTGGGCAACTACGGGCATAGTCAAGTTTTGTGATTCTATTGGAAAACCATGCATACTCTGACCTTGTTCTCTGGGCATGCATTCCTAGCATGCTTCCCTCTACATTTTGGGAAAAAATAGGTCAATGCTGCTTTGTTCTCTTGTTTCTTCTTCTCCAGCAAGAGTGTATCCAACTGTAGTGCTAGAGATGAGAGCATTTCACTTTTTAAATCCTCCAGCATGTTGCCTATCTCTACTTTTGTGACCGATGTAGTCACCTTCATGGTTCTGGGAGTAGGCTTGCCTCTCCTTCATGAGTAATTCCGACATAGTTGTTGGATATCTTCCATCGGGTGTTGGTAGATGTCCCCTCAAAAATCATGTTGAGCGCTTCCAATGACTCGTTGTTAAGTCCCCTCAAAAAAATACTTCTGAGGGACTTATCACCCAACTTTGTGTGAGGGGATCATTGCAGGTTGAAATTGAACCTCTCCCAGTACTCCTCCAGAGATTCATCCTCCTTTTGCATCATACTTAGGACCTCTTCTCTAGAGTCTCATGCTCTACCAAAGTCCTGGTACTGTTCTAGGAAGAGCTTCCTCATTTCTTCCCATGTGGTGATCTTCTTGTTCCCCAACCTAATAAACCAGCATAGAGCTGAGTCATCCAATATCGATGGAAAGAGTTTTAGCTTCTGAGCATCTGATTTATAGTTGATAGACCTGCACAACACATCAAATTTAAATAAAAATAGGTCAGGGTCTTCGGTTGGGTATCCCCTAAAGGTAGGGAGATGGGCAGGGGATATGTTCTTCATTTTGGTTTCCCCTGCTCCTTCCTCTATCGGGAAGCTAAAACTAGACGAAGCTTCTTCAACCATTTTTTTAGGAAGTGTGGTCTCTAATGCAACTTCTATGGCCTTTCGATCATTCAAAACTTTTTGTACTAGAGCCTCTAAGTCAGTTGGTGTTATGGTCTGATCCTCTATGAATTTCCACAGTAGGGCTTCCTCCGAGGGTGTCCTCTTAAACAAAGGATTCAGGATGATCTGCTCTTTCCCAAGTCGATGAGATGAGGAGGAGCTTTGCACAAAGTGAGGGTGCTCACTCTAGTGGACTTCTAGTGATGAGTTGGGAGAATCTAATTCAAACTCTAAGTCTTTGGCTGACTCAAATTTTTCTGATGGGCTCTGTCTTATAAAATGACTGTCGAGTCCTCTTTTTCTTGGTGGACTCATACAAGGTCAAATAGAAGGTTTTTAAGGGGTACTGTAGTTAGTCTATTAGTGGCGCTTCCTCAGCAATGATACCAAAATTTTAGGGAAAAACATTGGTTAATTTTATCCTATATATGTCATAGCCCTCGCATTTAAATTATCAAACCAGGGAGCTCATAGAATTTTGAAGTGCCATAGTTGAGACTGCTCACACTACCACTTTTGAGATGAATCTATTCAACTATCATTGGGGGTGTTTATAAAATATCAATTGATTTATCCGCACCAATAAAAATTTAGGCATAAATAAAATACGTAAAAGTAAACACTCCACACTGAAAGCGTTAAACACACTTGCATAATTAAAAGGCACACCACGCTAAAGCAAATAAATTAATCTAAGAAATAAACATACTACCATGCATATTTAAATCTACAAAAATAACTAAGAAGTAGGGGAGGAATACTAGCTTGGAGTGGGCCCGAGCTCTAGCAGATCCTACCCAATGAATCATGAAGACAATACACTAATGAAAGAACTCTCAAGATTTTATTGATAATGCAATGAAATATTACATGCGATAATGTTCTCTAAAATATTTGCCTCCCCTACTTCAGAGAAGTTTGTGTGTTTATATAACACACACAAGACTTCTTGTTGTAGTTCTGTTACAATAGGCATCCTGGTTACAGTCTAAACTGGGATAGTTTAGTTACTATAATAGGCACATGATAAACAACTTTTCATCATTTCTTGGCAATCGGATGATTTTTGCTTTGTTGGGATTCTGCTTCATTGAGTGGTTATGTGTTCATCCACTCGGTTGGGACAGCTCGTTCATTCAGTGGTTTCCCATAGATGACGTGGAACGGTGGTCAATGGGGTCCTTCTACAACCGTTCGGTCAACACGCATAATTCTGGTGCCTACTTGAGTAAGGCACCTACTTGAGGTGCCTACTTGGCACCTACTTGAGTAAGGTGCCTACTTGAGTAAGGCCTTAGTATGATGAAGCGGAAGCATGCCAGGTCCATGTAGGACCTCGACTGAGCAAAAGATGATAAAATTAGGTGAATAACTACACAAAACACACTTCACACATAGATTAGATAATACACATGATTTCATTAAATAAATACATAATGATTCATAAAAATATACAACTCATAATATATTATCGTGCAAAAACCATTGGTACTTATACAAAAATATGAGCATATCTGATGCTCATCAATTGATATGAAAAGATGAAGATGCAAAGATAAAAATAGTCAACTTCGGAGGGCCAACTAGTGACTATCAGATAATTCCTATGATCGAAACCAATCACCCTAGCTAAGGCCAATCACCATGATGACTATCAAGGAGATGTGAAATGATGAAATGTGATTTTGTCCATGTTTTAAGCCCCACGAACTAGGCCATCAATGACAGCTTTTGTGCAAATTGTTCTTGGCAAGGTTTCACGCAAAATGTGAAGTACCAAATGTGATGTTGTTTTCAAGCAATGAGATAGTGGATGATGAAGATGGCCAAGTGTCCTTATGGTAATTTATTCATCTTACCAAATTGCATGGATGCAAATCACTGCAATCGCCAAGTAGATAGAATAAACCACTAGATACGAGGTTCACTTGAATGTTGTTTGAACTTGGCAAATATGCAAATGTCATGATTGATGATTGGAAATGATGTGAAAGTGAATTATTGATGATGAGAATGATGATTATGGACATTTTGTGAAAATTTGGACCATTTTGGAGTGCTTTTGAATTTGATAAGTGATTTTTACACCTTTTGGGTGCAAACAAAAATTATGCATCCAAATCGGTTTGGACCTTCACAAAACTTGATAATATGATGAAATGGATGCATGAATGCATGATTTGGTGGGGGTAAGCCACTGTTTTGCATTGATTTTGCCTTTTTGTCAATGTTGATGCCAAACACTGGTTGGCGCTTTCGGCATGCGTAGACATCCATCGATGTTTGGGCATTTTGCAAATGCCTCGGTGCACTTCAATGCACCAGGAAACACCCATGGGCACTTCAAGGTGCCTAAAGTAGCTATAAATAGCTTGTAGGGCAAAAATGGAGCTCATTTGTGCATTTCTAAATTTGTGAAGTTGCGTCTAGGAGATTTGGGTGGAGTGGAGTGGAGTGAGGTAAAGAAAGGTGGGCACGAAAGCTATGGTGGTGGAGGGAGTAGATGTGGGGGCTGGAGCTAGGGCTAGATTGCAATTTGCTGAGGTAAGTCCCACTTGGAAGCTCTTTTTATTTTGTGCAAAAATTTTATATTTTTGTTATTTTTTTGAACATGTATTAATAACAAATATTTTGTGTTGTGCTACAGTTGAGGATTTTGGAGGCTCGACACCGGTTCTCACCTCTCATCCCTAGGATGAGGAAGGCACTACGGAGTGAGGATTGGGATCGGTTGGAGGCTGTGGGGCTAGTGGAGGTAGCCCAGATTGATGTGGTGAGGGTGGATGAGGGGTACCTCTCTGCCTTGGTAGAGAGGTGGGATCCAGAGAGGGGGACCTTTCAGCTCCCTACTAGAGAGGTTACCCTTACACTTGAGGATGTATACCACATCCTCAAGCTACCGATGGAGGGGATTCATGTCGAGGTTGGACATGATCGAGGGGTGGAGATGAGGAAGATGTTTGGTGATAGTTGGAGAAGTGTGAGGGTGGAGTGTGGGGGCATTCCATACTTGTCCATGTATGTGGACAAGGAATTGGATGCCCTTCGAGCTTTGGTAATGTTCGTGTTGGCCAACATCGTGGCCCCAAAAATACCGATTGTAGGTTCCCTTGGAACCTGATAGGGTTGGTGAGTGATATGCTCACTACATAGTAGGTGTATGCATGGGCTCCTACCTTATTGGTGTAGGTGTACCGGGAGCTCTATGAGGTGAGGAGGTGGAAGAGGAAAGGATTGGGGTGTAGTTTGCTACTATAGTGTTGGGGATGGGAGCATTTTAGTATGGCTCGATCAGAGGGCCTACCAGCTGTAGGTTGGGATAGGGGGTAGCCCTATGCTAGGAGATGGGTGATGGTAGAGGAGGTACAGTCGAGTCATCCTGTGTAGATGAGTGAGTGGTACAAGGATTTGTGGGTTGGATTGATATCTACCCAAGTGATATGGAGGCCATGGTGGGGTGCTAGGTGGATAGGTGATGGAGAGCAGCTACGATGGGTGAGGTAGGCTAGGTGGGTGGTTGGGAGGTATCAGAGTGAGGCTGAGTATATTCAGTTCTCATGGGTACTCTAATAGTTTGGCTTGAGGTAGGGGTTCCTGATGAGCTAGTGCTCTATAGGAGGTATCGAGAGGAGATAGGGTTACCTTGTGTTGAGCCATGGAGGGAGGCTTACAAGGATGATGAGGAGATAGATCTCCCTGATGTGGATGATGTAGGGACTACTATGGAGTATGATGTATGGTTCGCTACACAGCCACCATGGGCACCGACTCTAGTAGTAGCTGGTGGAGATGGGGATGAGGTTGAGGTTGAGGAGATCGATGAGGCTCCTAAGTGATAGAGGTACCTTCGATCTGATAGTCAAAGGAGGAGGACTAAGAGTGTGGTGAGGTAGGCTCCAGGGAGTGGAGGAGATGGCAGATATGGGGATGATGTGGAGGAGACTCTAGATGGACCTCCAGATTAGAGCGAGGAGGATTGGGTGAGGTTGGAGTAGTAGGTGGTAGAGCGGGAGGTGATGGTGATGGCTCGGGATGAGAGGGTTGTGAGGCTCCAAGTAGAGCTGCTAGAGAGGGAGCATCATCATAATGTTGACATAGCATACCTTCGATCTCGATATAGGTATATCGAGTCTTTGGAGGATAGGTTGATGGAGCATCATATTCCACTTCCAGATCCTCCTACCTCATCTATATTCGAGGCTGCTAGGCATAGTGAGTCTAGGCATAGCTCTAGGTCTAGGGCTCCTTCTAGGTCACAGGGGTCCTCTTGGAGGGCTTAGCTAGTGCTTAGATGCACTTTTTGTATATGAGCCTTGGTGCTCCATTGTATGTAGCCTTTTGGGCACTCATTGTATATGTGATATTTATACATATATATACATGGCTTTTACTTTTTGTGTTATGTGTTTGTGTAAATGCTTTTTTGGAATGCATGTTTATATGGATGATTAATGCATATGATATATTATGGATGATTAATGAAAATGTATGGATGATTAATGCAAGGTATGGAATGCAAATGTTCTAATGATCATTTATAGCTTAGATTTTGCTTGGCCATGTTCTAGCATTGTTGTTTAATCAGGGGCACCAGACTTGGTGGTATATGAAGTGGAAGACTCATGAAATGACATGGATGTTGACATGGAAGAAGATATGGATGTTGATATGGAAAATTGACTATTTTGCAGAGACTCAGACATACTAGTGGTATCAAACAAACTCACTAAAAACTACCTAATTCCTCTAGGACCAAATGTGTGTGCAGTGAATTCATTTACCAAATCAAGAGCATGGTAATGACTCGAGGTAATCAAGAACCAATGTGTGTGCAAGTGAGTTCATTAACTCATCTTGAGTAAATTGGGTGTGACCTATTATGGATGAGACCAAGAAGCTAGCTTGTCCGTATGTGTGGTCAGAGGTCTCTTTAAAAGAGACGTGTCACCATGCATGAGCGTACTCCACTACCAGTCAAGCATCTATAGCTTCGATGGAGGCTAACTCCATAGTCCAAGAATTTTGATCTCTTAAGTTTTGGGGATGACTACCTAACCGTATGACTGGAAATGTAGTATGATCCTTACAACCCAATGATCAGTGGTGTGTGATGTAAAATATTTAGAGTTTTTGTTAGGGATTTTTCCCTACTCTTTCTTTTATTTTGGAATTGTGATAGTGGTGAAAACCACTATTTTTGTGGACTATGTTGCATGATGGGATAGGCGAGGATTACCCTTTTCACTTTGAGGTTCAAACCAAGTATGGTGTTATCCCTCTTTGACACAAGATGTTTTTAAGATGTGAAATTGTGGTTGGTTCAAGAATGTTTTGGAGTCAATTCCCAGAACTCAATATTTTCTTAGTGAAGATGTGTAATGGTCCTAAAAAGAACTCGACATGTAGTTGTGGTTTGCTTAAAACACTAGGAGTGGCTGAGTGACCGAAAACACCTAGGAATTATGGACATATGGAGGCAAATGATAATTTGGTTTGGTGGAATGTTGTGGATGATGTTGTGAAGGTGCCCCTGATTAAGGCAACATGACTTTATTGGACCAATTAAGACCTTGAACTTAATAAATGATCCCTAATATGAAATGTGAAATGGGAATGGAATTTGTGAAATGCAATTTGTTGTTAAATGAAATGTGTGCAATGCAATGCAATGTTTTTGAATGAAATGTGTGCAAATGAAATGCAATGTTTTTGAATGAAATGTGTGCAAATGAAGTGCAATATTTTTGTGTATTAGCCATGTATATATACATATATATAAATCACATTATGCATAGAATGCTCTCAAGTGTATAACATTAAGTGGTTTGGGTTCTTCCTCTCCCTCTAGACTGGCAAGCCTATAAGTACCTTTACCCACTTTTTGAGTGATAATGTATGGACCCAACCAATTAGCCATGAATTTATCATGAAGATGCGGTAATGCATTGGTGTTTTGTTGATTCTCTTTAAGGACAAGATCTCCTACTTGGAATTCATGTAGATGAACTTTGGCATTGTAAGCACGCTTTAGGCGGTCTTGATAAACTCGTAAATGCTCTAAAGCATTGACTCACCTCTCATCAAGAAGTGTGAGTTGGTCAAGATGTGCTTGTCTAGCAGTGTCATCATCTATGAATTCTTGCAAAGAAATTTGCAAGGAGGGGATCTCAAGCTCAAGAGGCATGATTGCTTCGGCTCCATAGACCAATGAAAATGGTGTTGCCCTAGTAGGCGTGCGGATGCTTGTTCGATAAGCCCATAATGCCAAGGGAATTTTGGTATGCCAATCTCTATGATTTTTGTTAACCAGTTTCTTGAGAATAGCAATTAAGGTCTTGTTGGTAGCCTCAGCTTGTCCATTGGCTTGTGGGTAATAAGGAGTCGAGAAACTATGTTGGATGTTATATTTCTCGCAAAGTGCTCGAACATCCTTGTTCTTGAAAGACTTGCCATTGTCAGAGATGATTTTCGAGGGGATACCAAAATGACAAATGATGTGGTGAAGTATGAACTCCACAATTCTAGGTCCTATCATACTAGTTAGAGGAATTACCTCAACCCACTTTGTGAAGTATTCAATGGTTGTAATGATGAATGTATGTTGTCCCGAGGAAGGAGGTAAAATTTTTCCAATTAAATCTAGACCCCATTGTGAAAAGGGCCAAAGGATTTGAATAGGTTATAAATCTTGTGATGGCACATGAGTTAAATTAGCATGTTCTTGACATTGCTTACAATGTTTGACATATGTGCAATAGTCACGTTCCATGGTGGGCCAATAATAACCCATGCATAGAATACACTTTGTGATGGCCATCCCACTAAAATGACCACCACAAGTACCATCATGAGCTTCAATTATGGCTCTTTGTGCTTCACTAGACTCGAGACAATGAAGGAGGACTCCATCATAACCATGCTTATACAACACATCCCCCAAGAGAACAAAATGAGCTACTTTTTGCTTGAAAGTGCATTTTGTAGTTCGAGACATGTCAGATGGGAGTGTTCCAAACTTGAGAAAGGCTACTATCTGGCTTGACCAAGGCTCATATGGATCCGACTGGATGAAGCAAACATCCTTTTCATCCTTAGATTCAGCATGGACAATTGTAGATTTAGAGATCATTGAAATAATAAGGGGTTGTACCTCTCCTAAGGAGTCTTTTGGAATCAATGATCCAAGGGAGGCCATTGCATCTACAAATCTATTAGTCGAACATGGCAAACTATTGATTTCATACCAATCAAACTTAGAGAGCAATTTCATTGCTACTTCATGGTAAAGTTTAATGGTAGGTTCTTTGCATTGGTATTCTCCATTGATTTGCTTGACAACAAGTTGAGAATCACCAAATATCTTGATACGCTTAATGCCCATAGCTATAGTTGATTGAAGGCCTAAGATTAAGGCTTCATACTCTGTAGTGTTGTTTGTGCATTGGAAGTCAAGTTTGAATGATAAGGGGATAGGTACCCCTGGGGTGTATGAAACATGACTCCAACACCTTGACCTTTCTCGCACTTAGAACCATCAAAGAATAGTGTGATATCGATGTCTTCCTCTAGAATGACATCTTCTTCTTGTTCAGTGATAGTGAATACCGAATCATCTAGGAGCTCAATAATCAAAGGATGATCACTAGGTAGTGGAGCTTCCACAAGTTGATCGGCTATGACCTAACCTTTAATGGATTTTTGGCTAATGAATTCAAGGTCAAATTTAGTAAGAAGCATTATCCATTTAGTGGTGTGAGTGTTATTGTAAGTGTGAGACATCATATAACGCAGAGGATTTTCTCTAGCTATGACATATGTTGTGTGACTAAGCATGTAATATCAAAGTTTCTTAGTGGCAAAAACCACTGCTAAGCACAATTTTTCTACATAAGTATATCTAGTTTCATAGCTTACCAATGTTCGACTAATATAATAGATAACTTGCTCTCAATTTTCTTCATTATTTTGTGCAAGCATTGTCCCTAATGCAAAGTCCATTGTTGAAACATAAAGATAGAATGGGACCCCGGATGAGGAGGAGCTAAGACTAGTGGAGAAGCTAGGTATTGCTTAATGTCATCAAAGGCTTTTTGGCATTCATCTATCCAAGAAAATGGCACCCCCTTTTGTAGTAGGTGATTGAATGGCCTGCATTTGTCAGAAAGTTGTGCAATGAAATGATGGATTGATTGGATCTTTCCTTGTAAACTATGCAATTCCTTTAAATTTGTTGGGGGAGGCATCTCCATGATGGCCTTGACCTTGTTTGGGTCCACCTCAATGCCTCTTTTGGAGATAATGAACCCTAGTAGTTTTCCAGAGGTAACACCAAAGACACATTTCTTGGGGTTCAACCTTACATTATGCTCTAGAAGTCGATCAAAGACTTTTTCCAATACACCAATGTGCTCTTGTCGAGTTTTAGATTTTTCCAAGAGATCATCCACATAATCTTCGATAATCTTATGCATATAGTCATGGAAAATGTATGTCATGGCACGTTGATAAGTGGCACCTACATTTTTAAGGCCAAAGGGCATCACCTTGTAACAAAATTTCCCCAAGGTGTAGTGAATGTTGTTTTGTGTTGGTCATCAGGATTTATTCGAATTTGGTTGTATCCTAAAAACCATCCATGAGAGAAAGCATTTCATGGCCAGCGCAAGTGTCGACAAGAGTATCAATGTTTGGAAGAGGAAAGTCATCCTTAGGACACGCTTTGTTAAGATCTCGAAAGTTAGTGCAAATGTGTATCACCCCGTTAGGCTTACGAATGGGTACCATGTTTGAGAGCCACTCAAGATAATCAATGGGTACAATGAAACCCACATCTAATAGCTTTTGGAGCTCTTCTTTGACCAAGAGGGCAATGGTAGGATGCATCCTTCTAAGTTTCTATTTGATCGGCTTAGCATCAGGATGTAAGGTGAGATTGTGGACAACCAAGTTAGGGTCAAGACCAAGCATATCTTTGTAGGACCATGCAAAAATGCCCTTCTTCCTCTTGAGGAGAGCAATTAATTGCTCTTGTTCATCGTTGGATAAGATTTTGCCAATTTTGACAATTTGTGGATTGTCTTTGTCTGAACTAAGGTCCACATCGATGGTATCTTCAATGGACATGTGGGAACCTTCCTCAAGTTGATGGGGCATAGGGATTAGATGAATGTCATCTATGATATCATCAAACTCTTCTAACTTATCCTCATCTATGTCTACCTAAAAAACCTTAGGATTCAAAGGTGAAGGTGAAGGTGGAGGGGATGGAGGAATGTAGTTGGCTGAAGCCCTTAACAATTCCTCGAACAAGACAAACTCAGAGAAGGATGGAGGTGAAGAGATCTGATCCATATCAATAAGGCTTATGTCAATTGGAATTGGTTTTGCCAAATCATATGGATTACGGAGTGGGGTGAATAAGTCAACAGGATTCATGTTGACTTAAGGGAAAAATGGAGGAGGTTGGAATGGATGGGATGAATAGAGCCTAAGAACCGATGCTAGGAGCTTGGTAAACCTGGACAATAACAAGCAACACAAATAAATGCACTTAACTAAATGCTATATACATGCAATGTAAAAAAAAAATATTTTTTTTGATTTTTTTTTTTGTAGTGGTGAAAACCATTATTTTTTTTTTTGTGTTATGTACATATATTACAAGTTTGGCTGATGAGATGGATTAATGAGATGGAGGTGGTGGTTCATCGATAGGTGTGGCTCACTCTTGTGGAAGAAGCAAGTGAAATATGGGCTCATGGATGGGGAACATTCTGAGATAAAACTCATCATGTTCGGTGTGGGGAATGATGGGCTCTGATTCCTCTTCAGATTCATCAAAAATTATCGACATGAGTTCAAATTCTTCATAGATTTCATCATTAGAGTCATCGGGGTGGAGAGCTTCTTCTCCTAAATTTAGATTAAGCCTTTGGAAGGCTTGTTCAAGAGAAGAGGTGGTGGAAAGTGGAGTGTAACCTAAGCCTGAATGGTCATGCATTTCTCGATATGGAACATCAATAATGTCATGCATTCCCTATTCATGCAGTCCTAAACCATGTCCCTACCAATTAACTATGTGAAAATAATGGGATGGAAATCCTGACATGTTTTGTATGTTGGTAGGTGTTGGTTCTTTGGGTTTTTCTAGGGGAGCTAGATTGGATGAAGAATCAATCCCCCATATACAAAATTTATGTTGTTGGGAGCTGAACCCATGTCATATACCACTCCTATAGATAAAGGTGGGTCACATGGGTGACCAAAATCCTTAGTAGTTGGAATGGTGAGTGGTGTAACTATGATGTCTTGGACCACATATTCACCAATACTAAGATTAGTGAGGTGGACCTCAACTTGGGATGATGTGGAAGGATCATGGTTGGATAATGGCTCGAGGAATGGTGGAGATGAAGACGTCTCACAATCCATCAACTCGACTTGTGAAACATTGGCTGATGGAGATGGATTGGATTGGGAAGGTTGTTGGATGGATGATGATGATGTGGAAGGTAAAGTTATGGAAGGTGATGATGTTGATGATGTGGATTGAATTTGACCACATGTGCATGTAGTCAATGATGAAGATGATGGGGGCATGGAAGCTTGGTGGGGATTGGTGATAAGGAGCTCCTCAAGAATGGGAGATTTTGATGAAGAAATGGGTGGAGTGGTAGATGGATTGGTTGATGGTGATAGAAAAATGTGGGTGGAAGGAAGCATGGATTCATAAGGATTTGAGATAAAATTGCAATACTTAAATGGTTTGACATCCATTGGTATGCAATGTACTTGTCCCTCATGAACGTATTTTAGGCATTGATGTAGTATGGAGGGGACACATCTCATCTCCCTCATCCAAGGTCTTCCAAGGAGTACATTGTATGCCATGGATCCTTCCAAGATGTGGAACATAGTGTGCAATATTTTGACCCCCACTTCGATGGGCAAAACAATAGTGCCAACTATGGAACATAAAGCATCATTGAATGCTTTTAGGGTGAAATATGACTTGGTGATATGAGATGGAGGAAGGTTAAGATGATGAAGGGTAGATGTGGTGATGATATTAATGGAGGAGTCGAGTGTCAATTAGAACTCTTTTGAAAGGCTTCCTATCAATTAGAGCCATGATGTGCAATGGAGGATCTACTGATTTCGATGAGATTGGCTTAATCTCAAAGTCATAAAATGTAATGGAAGGCTCCATGCATGTTTGAATGCTCCCTACAAATTTGTTGAAGGCATTAGCATCTTGAGATTGTAATTCAATGGATTTCAGAATGTCCATTAATGCCTCATGATGTGGGGGAGATTGTTGAATTAGCTCATATATTGACAATTTGGTGAAAGCCATCTTTAGGCTTGTGGTTAACCGACTACTCAATGAGATGACTGGTCATGGAGGATGATTGATGGGATGAATGGGGGGATTTGGTTGGCTAGGAATATGAATTGGTGGGGAAGGATTAGGGGAAATTTGAATGGGAGGTGATGTGGTAGGTTGTGACACACTTGCTTGAGGTTGTTGCCTTGCATTTTGCTAGTTATTTCGTTGACCTCTAGTTACCACATGAATGGCACCTACAAAACCTTGGTATTGTTGAACATGGTTAACTTGATTGGGAGGAGTTTTGGTGTTAGCCCCTCCCATAGTTGGTTGCACCTCCTCATGATGAGGAAGTGGTGTTTGGAAAATACCAAGATTTTGGTTTTGTTGAGCAAGGGGGTTGTCAAGCTTGATGGCCCCCAAGTCAATAAGGTCTTGAACTATGTCTTTGAATACATGGCAATTATTGATGTCATGCCCACTTTGCCTATGGTAAGGACAAAATAAATGTTCTCGATAATGTTTACCATGTTTAGTGAGATCATCTAGTCTAATTTTGGGTAAGGCAAGTTTATTTGTGTCATACAACCTTCGAAAGAGGGAAGCATACGACTCGAACAAGGGGTGTATTGGTGATTCTATCAGATAGACTATCATCGAGGATGGTTCTCCATAGTTGGCACTATGCTTTGCATTGATTGGGATACTGAGGGCACCGCATGATAGGCAATTTATTATGGTGGTTGTTGCACTAATTGTTGTTGAGCCATTACCGATTGGCTCATGACCACTTGATTGACATGATTAGGTTGATTGGTCGGAGTGGCCTATGTTGATTTTGATTGGCCAAAATAATTGCTTTTGTATTGGCCCTTGTTTTGCCATTCCTTTTTCCTAGGCTTAAGTATGCCCTCTTGGATTTTTATCTCCTCGATGACACTAGCCTATGCTAGAGCTTCTTCAAATGAGTGATATATCTATAATTGAAGCATCCAAGAGATGGGTTTTAAACAACTCTTGGTAAATAGCTTGATAAGCTCTTCCATTGGTAGGGTGAATGGCAATTTGGTAATGATGACCCTCCAACAGTTGCCAAAATCATAGATAGACTCATCGTCATGTTGTCTTAAAGCATAAACATTGGACAATGAGACTTTCTTTCTAACATTAAGGACAAAGCACTCAAATAATTGGTCAACCAATTGTTCGAAAGTATAAATACTATGACTAGGCAATTGGTTGTACCACTCTATGGCATCTCCACCTAATATTTGAGGAAATGTTCTAAGCATGAGAGCATTGTCATTTTGGATTCTAAAGCATGAGTGTACAAATGTGCTTACATGCTCTTTGGGGTCCTCAGTCCCCTTGAATTTATCAAACTTTGGCATCATGAAATCTATCGGATATGGCGATGATGGTACCAAAGGGTGAATGGGTTGGTTAATCAGCTGACATAGGGTTGGCTTCTGGTTTGTCATACCAGGAGTATGTTGTATCAACTGATCTATTTGTTGTTGCATGGCCTTGATTCTAGGGTCTTCCCTAGGAATGTGGAAGCCCTGAATCACCTGATGATTTTGAGAAGGCATGGTAGAAAAATATTGTGGGGTAACTAGATGATGATGGGATTGATGATGATGACTAGGTGAGGTTGATGGGAATTGATGAAGAGGATATTGATGATGAAGAGATGGAGAATTTTGGAATGGGGATAATGCATGGGGACTATGGTTGGGTTGGCCTATGGGAATGGAATTGGTATTGGTATGGTTTGGTGGAGGAGTAGGGATGGAAACCATAGAATATTGTGGTGCCCATGATGGACTTTGGTTAATGAGGATGGGTTGAGTAGAAATTGGTAGAGGCTTAGGGTTCACCTACACTTGTTGTTGAGCATCTTGATGTTGCTTAAGAAATTTGTTCAAATGTTCCCACACTTCATGAATTTCTCTATCAGAAGTGGAAGGTATGGATGTAGATGGCATGGAAGATGTGGCTAAGGGATAAGTTACACTTGGCATGGTAACTTGGGGGTGGAAACTTGTAAAGCAACATTTACATGTGCTTCATACAAGGGGTTGGTATAGGTGGATGTGTATGAAGATGGGATAGAAGTGCTAGGAGCACTTGGGTATTGGGGAATGGATACATGAGAGGAAGGTGCAACTGATGCCTCAAAAAGAGGGTTAGTGTACACCTGGGTAAAGTTGGATGGTTGGGAATGAGCAAGTTCCTACTGTAAAGTAGGATCTTGACTAGGGGAATTATGAATGGGCTCTAAGACATAATTAGCCGATTTGTAGAGAGCCTCTACTTTGGCCATGTCTATGTGGGTGATATTATGGTCAATGGATGGTGAAGATGATTCTATTTGAGGAAGGGAAGTGTTGGTATACCTGTACGAGATATCAATAGTCTGTACAGTGTGTGATGGGCCCATAGACAAATCTGTCTATGTCACACTTGGGGAATCTACCACAGAAGTGGTGGGGAAGGTGGATGAATATTCCATGGAATTGTTTTGATTTAATGCTTTCTGTTGATTTCTTGTTAAGACCATAAGCAACTAAACCAAATACAAATTGTGCAGTAAAATGAAATGCAGAATTGAAACT
Organism: Wollemia nobilis; assembly: GCA_028583015.1. Classification (NCBI taxonomy): domain Eukaryota; kingdom Viridiplantae; phylum Streptophyta; class Pinopsida; order Araucariales; family Araucariaceae; genus Wollemia; species Wollemia nobilis. Next base: position 4,506,637 of record JAQPPZ010002979.1, read on the forward strand.
TCACAAAAATCAAATTAAGACAAATCAATGCTAAGTTTGTTCAACAGATGTGTCTTACCTCATTCATTGATTATCTCATTTTAGTGTGAATTCATTCTTTTAGATTTTGATTTCGTGTGTTTCAATGTGCTAATCTGAATTAGAAATGGGTGAATACTATGGCTTGGATAGGGCAACGAGATTCTTGTTGGTGATGAAATCCAACAAGTTTGCTTAGGGGTAATCTAAGGTGTCTAGGGGCAGATATTGGTGGATGGAGATGAAAGCCACCATCACCAGATCTCAAGCAATGGTTGGTGATGAAATCCAACCATTACTATTTAATATGAAATGTGAAGTGTGTGTGAGATTCCTTTTAAGGTTCTATTTTCTATGGTGCACATACAATATTAGAAACAACTGATTTCACTAGTCTAAATCAGAAGCCAACATTAAGAGTATCAATTTCTCCAAAGGATGTGAAGTACACCGCTTAAATCCCTCTCTAAACAATGGGGGGTTCATCCACTCCTCCACCTGGAATCACCCAATGCGGGGATACTTTTGACACACTAATGATGTTCCTACTTAGACCAACAAAAGGAGAGGTTTCTAACCCTACAATGTAGTCTAATTTATGCAATTCTAATAATTCACATGCAACCAGAATGCAGGATTTTTCAATTGCAATACACCAGAAAACCAAAAACTTTAAATGGAAAATGGAAATGTGTGAATGAATGCAATGACTAATCTAATGCCTAGAATGCAAACTATAATGATTATTTTTACCAGACTATTAGTGATGTTCTTTTTAATCCAAAAATATATAAAAACGTAAGAATATGAAAATACGTAAAAATAGAAAGCTCAGGGTTTCTTCTGTAGACTTATAGAGAAGCCTATAAAATCATTGTATCTTCCTATAAAACACCCCTAGGTATTTTTGGATGACCCTCGAGCACCATAGGGTGTTCGTACACCTTCTACAACTTTCTATGAATCTTCAAAAACCCTAATCCAGCAAAAATCATGTGATCTATGCTTCTAAAAACCCTGCAAGATAAGATAAAAAATAACAAGTTAGTCAAAAAAGTAAATCAAAATGAGAAACCCTTAGGGGGTCCCACCATGATCGCCATTTGTAGATGCAAAAATGAAACACCAAATATAATAGATAAATGAAACCAAGAGACAATATTGCACAAAAGAGATAATTTTATTGATATGGGGGAGCCTCAAATCTCCAATGTTACAATAAAGAATTTGATTTCTTTTGATACAAAATATTACAATACTAGGGTTCTCCGAAACCCTAGTGAACAGTGTTGGTGGTGTCTTCAAACTCGCTTTTGATCCCAACAGAGGTGAGTGGGCTTCGTGCTATCCAATACTGGGCCACTCCAGCTTAAGCAACTGCACAATGTAGGTGTAGTATCTCTAGATCTGCACACAAAAGATAGCAAACAAGTTAGTAGCAACTATGAGGGCTCCATAGTGTGAGACCCTCAAGAATTAATACAAACCCTAGCTATGCAATATAAAGAAAGTGAGCAGAATATGAAAATACATGAAATAAAATAAATCAATGTTGGATTTACCTTGTTCACTTGTTGTTCTCGATCTATAGTAGTTATTGTAGGAAAATGGTGTGATGATGCCCTAGCGACACTCGAGGGTTAGTAGGGCTATAGAACTCTGGTCTAAAATACTCATGGGTGCTCGGTGGTAGTAAAAAATGCCCATGGGTGCTCAAGGATGACAAAAAGTGCCCAGAGGTGCTCGAGAATAGAGAAAAGCACCAGAGGTGCTCAAGAATAGTAGGGGGATTCGAGGAGTGAGGTAAGGTTCTAGAAGTAGATCTACTTTAGGGAGGGATGCGGTGATGGATGCATGAAGATGAAAGGGAGGGTGGGGAGTAGGAAGCTCAAGGTAATGACTTAGGAAATTTATTGCTTAGGGCACTCCAAAAACTCAAGTGACTTAGGATGAAAAACTTAGGGGTTGAGCCATCAAAATGGCTCCTATTTATAATCTCACCTAGGGCACATTAGGGTTTTGATGACACAATTTGTGTGGTCAAGATTAAAATGTGATGGAGGGTAGAGATTAAATCTAGGTATGTGGCATGGATCAAGGTGGATGAATGGCTAGGATTAAAACAAGATGGATGGCTGGGATTAATTTATATATATATACATTTATTAAATATATATAAAATATAATATTAAATATTAATATTTTAATATATATTAAACAAATATACCTAAATATATGTAAATAAATGGGTAAAAATGGTGGGAAGACCTGGATGGATGACAAGTGGCTAGATTTTGGTGTCTACAAAACAAATAATTATTGATATTACAAACTATCGATAATGCATGCCGACATTTAATAAAATCTATAAAATATTTTATTAAATTTAACTATAAAATTTAGCTAAATAAATTAAACTCCTATGCCTATATCGATCCTTATCATCCCTCTCCACCATAGAAGCATTGGAATCCAATGCTTGTACAAGGAAGTGGAAGAGAAGATATTACAAATAGAAGTGCCAAAAAATGAAATCCTCCAAAGTGGTTTAGAAGAGAAGAGAGATAGACAATATACAAGAGCTCCAAAGATATCACCAAAACTCCATCAAATGGAGTAATAATGAGCAAAACACATGCTCAAAAAGGGTCCAAAGAGGAATCCCCAATGGGATATAAAGGTTTGTTGTCTCGTGGGTCAGCCTCTAGCATGTAGGAATGAGAACTACTATGCCTACCATGTTGTAATGAGCACTACTATGCTTGAAAAAAAGGACCTTGTAAAAATATCTTGCAATCTTCAATAAGTCGTAACTCTTCACACCAACCATGTTGAACCATAATCATGCATCCAAAACTTAGTATAAACGATCCTTCCAAGCAAGCATCTTGTAACTACAGTCGATGGAGAAAGAGTGGAGGAAATAAGCCTTCAAGTGTCCTTATGGGGATATAATAATATTACCAGATTGCATGGATAACCAATCATTGCAACCACCAAGTGTGAAAGAGGAGATTAATAATTACAAGGTTCACTTGAGTAAAAAGGCATAAATTATGGGGATCTAAAACAAGGCATAGAATGATTGAAACTAGCAGAACAAATAATTATGAAGGAATAGCCTATGTATATAGGTGAGAAAGGAAGATAAATGCTTGATAGGAAAGTATGGTGATCTAGACGTTTTTCGTAGGACTGCCCAAACTGTCGAACTCGTTTTGGCCATATCTCACTCATCCGGACTCGGATTGAGCTAAAATTTTGAGGGTAGATGCCTGAAAAACCCTAGAACGTCTCCACCAATTTTCATATCATTTGGAGCAACACAGATCCTAGCGCATCCCTATGTGTGAACGAGATATTTGGCAAGCGGCTATGCGAGGGTTTCATCTGGGTTGAGTGCAAGCAGCTCCAGAGGTTGGTTTTTAGGGCCTTCGGGCCCTAGCGGCCAATATTTTTGTGGTTTATGCTCAATATTTTAGCAGGAAATGTTGCAGGGGATCCAATATGGGTTAGAAATTTATCTTTCAATAGATCATACTGTGAACTTGAGTGACAACGGCTTCCAATTTGTTGCACAAAAGAAAAGTGAAAACCATACCTTTCCACGACGTCTAGGGCAAGGATTAAAGAGATCACGAAACAAGTTTCAAGTAGTTGATCAAAAAATGGCTCATATCTCAAGTGAATCTGGTGCTAAGGTGCACCCACAAAATAATTCTACTGTGAAAACCCCTGTCAAGGGTAAGAATTTCGAAGACTCAGCCCCAAAAATGAATTTTAGGGATGCCCTTCATGGTGGACAGCCTCACCCAATGCTAATATCAATCTTAGGGCTTCCCATAAACCTCTAAGAATGCCTAAGATTGATCCCAGGAAAATGGAGTCAGGATGTCTTAAAGCAGCTGATGGAACTCCTATTGTTAAGCTTGATATGGGTAACATTCAGACCGGCATTGAAGATTTGGAAAAAAGAGGACTAATTTGTCGGTTCGTGGGTTTTCGTCCGAGTCTATCTGCTTTCAAAGTCTGGGCTGCAAAAAGCTAGAAAACTAAAGGTGAGTTACAAATCTCTATTTATCCAAATGGTTATTTTCTTGTTTTATTTGCTAATAATGAAGATAGAGAGAAAAATTTTCAAGGGGGTCCTTGGTTTTTTGGAAGGGCAGGGCTTTTCATGAAGCCCCGGCATACTAAATTTAAAGCCGAAGAAGAGATGCCTTCTATAGCTCCCGTGTGGGTTAGACTCTTTGGCCTCCCTATTGAATTTTGGAATCCTACTATTTTTTCTTCAATTGGAAACTCTTTAGGAACTTTTATGATGACTGCTGATTGTACTCAAAATTTTGAACATATTATTTATGCTCGGATTTGTGTTTTAATGGATTTTGACAAACCCCTACCTAAAAATATCACATTACAATTTGGGGAAGACACTTGGGAGCAAGTAGTGGACTATGAGAACATTCCTTTTCATTGTAGAATTTGCCATGAATATGGTCATTTGGCCAGTGCTTGCCCAAATAAAATTCCTGATCAAAAGAAAGAAGATATAAACTCAAAGGTTTCCAAATACCTAAGAAGAAGAACACTAAAAAAACCAGTTATGAAGGATCAATCAAAGTCATCTGCTAATATGTTTGAAATCCTTTCCACAAATGATGTCCCAAGTGAGGAAGAGGAAATAATGGAAACTGAAATCTTAGAAACACAATTTAAATATGAAGGGAAGAACTCAGAGACAAACCAACAAATCAAAGGTTTTCAACAGAAAAAAAGGGAGAAAATTTACACAAGAAAAACAATCTTTCAAATGTCAAAACTTCAAATAATGCAGGTCCCAATATAGACTCCGTTGAACCATCTAGTAAAATTTTGGTTGTGTACGAGCATTCTTCAAGGTTAGAAGCCATCTCGGATTCAATTGGAATAAGTCAAGAAACAGGGAAAAAAATTGAAGATGGATTCTAATCAAAAAGTAGGTCGCAAGACCAATCAATATCATATGGTAAAAGAAGGTGAAAAGCTTGTAGAGGAAGGTAAGATTAATGCCCTTCCCAAATTTTTTAGCCCTGGTATTAATGAAGATCATCACTTGGAATATTAGAGGACTCAAAGGGAGTCTTTCAAAACAAAATGAAATTAGAAGAATGATTCAGATAAATCATCCACATCTTGTTTTCCTTCAAGAAACAAAGATGTCAATGGAGGATATGGACTCAATTGCCAGTAAAATTTGGCCAGCTGGAAAAGTGGTTTCCCTCAGCTCCCAAGGGACTTCTGGTGGCATTGCTTGTCTTTGGGACCCAAAAGAGGTAGTTATTCACCATATGGTTGGCAGTTGGGGTTTGTTGGCTATAGCTATTCAAAGTAGACATTCCAACCAAATTATGCTCTGCATTACTGTTTATGCTCCGACTTCTTTGGAGGAAAAAAGAAGACAGTGGAAGGATATTACTCATATTATCTCTCATTTTCCTGAAGCTTGGATCTTGATCGGAGGAGATTTCAATACCATCCTCTCTCTGGATGAGAAAAGGGGGGAAATAGAAATTTGGACAAAAGCACTGACCTCATGAGCGAATATATTGCAAACCTCCATCTTGTGGATATCCAACTAGATAATGGCCTTATGACTTGGTCTAATAGAAGGCAAGGCTTAGCTTGTATAATGGAGAGATTGGATAGGTTTTTGCTCTCTGAAAATTTCTTAATCCATGGTCACATTCCTAAAGTGAAGACTCTTAATAATGTTGGTTCGGATCATTGGCCAGCCATGGTGGAAATGTGGAAAACCAATGTGAGTTTCTCTCCTTTTCGTTTTCAATTAATGTGGCTTAGAGACATTTCCTTCAGACCTCGTGTGCAACAATGGTGGAAGGAAGGTAAACCTAGGCATGGGACTAAGATGTTCTATTTTGCCAAAAGACTGCAATACATTAAATCCAAAATCAAGACTTGGAACTGGAAAGAGTTTGGGGATGTTCATAAAAAAACATGAAGTTATTGCTCATCTTGAAAATTTGAATAAGAAAATCCGTTTAGATGGCCTCACAGAGAAGAGAAGTGCAGATGAAATTAAACTCACAACTCAGTTAGAGGAATGGGAAAAAAGAGAAGAAATCTTATGGAAGCAAAAATCTAGAATTCAATGGCTCAAAGAAGGAGATCGAAACACAAATTTCTTCCACAAATATCTTCTAGCTCGAAGATCTCACAACTTTATTTCTTCCTTAAAATCAGATTCTGGAGATGTTGTTTATACTTGGGATGGCATGAACTCTATTGTTGTTGATTACTTTTCCAATATTTTTGCTGCTACTCCTCTTGACTCAACTTCACAACAAAATGTTCTTCAAGCAATCCCTTCTCTTATCACTTCTGAGGAGAACTCTATTTTGACTGCTCCTGTTACTATCAATGAGCTTCAACAAGTAGTTTTTAAAATGCAAAAAGGGAAAACCCCAGGTCCCGATGGTTTTCCCATTGAGTTCTACCAAGAGTTCTGGGATATCCTTCATGTTGATTTATTAGAGGTGGTGGAAGAAGCCAGGAAAGCCAAAGAAATTTTGAAGGTTATCAATAAAACTTATATTACTCTTGTTCCAAAAGCTCAAGAGGTTGATCATATCTCAGCTTTTAGACCTATTGCTTTATGTAATGTTCTTCTCAAAATCATTACTAAAATCATGGCAGAAAGGTTGAAGCCTCTTTTGCATAAGATTATTTCCCAGAGCAAGGGGGTTATGTGGAAGGACGTCAAATAGTAGATGAGATAGTTCTTGCTCAGAAGCCATCCATTCCATGGATATGCAAAAATCTCCTTCCATGTTCATTCGGTTAGACTTATCCAAAGCTTATGACAGAGTGGATTGGCACTTCCTTATCAAAGTTTTGAGGCAATTTGGTTTCTCTAAGGATTGGATGGATTGGATTATGGGATGTATCTCTTCAGTTTCCTACTTAGTTCTTATCAATGGTAGGCCTTCTCAGTCATTCCCTAGCTTCCAGAGGTATTAGGCAAGGTGACCCGCTATCCCCTTATTTATTCATCATTCTTGTTGAATGCTTGGGTAGGACTATAACCAAAAAGAGGGAAAACAAAACCCTTGAGGGAGTTACCATTGCTCATGGAGCTAGACCTATCTCTCATCTTCAATTTGTGGATGACTCTACTCTTTTAGGTAAAGCTACAGTTAAGGAAGCTTCTAATATTAAGCAAATCATTAGCTATTTTTCTAAGGCTATCAGGTAGTTGATCAATGAAGACAAATCTAAAGTTATTTTCTTTCACTGCTCTGCTAGACAGGAATCCATGGTCTTGGATAAATTAAGATATAAGAAGACCTCCCTTCCAATCACTTATTTAGGTATTCCCATAAATATTCAAAGGCAAAAAAATAAATATTGGAATTGGTTGTTGGACAAAGTCAAGAAGAAAATTGGAAAGTGGACCAACAAGTGGCTTTCTTCTGGGGGTAGAATCACCTTGGTAAAATCAGTCCTTCAAGCTATTCCTATTTATGTTTCTTCCATTTTGAATATCCCAAAGGTTGTTCTTCGAGAATTGGATCAAATCAGTCATCGTTTCCTTTGGAGTGGTACTAAGGAGAAAAGAAAATGGGCCTTGGTGAAATGGGATACTTTATGTCTTCCTAAGAATGAAGGGGGGTTAGGATTCTGGTCTTCTATTAATAACAACAAAGCTTTAGCTGCTAAATTATATTGGAGGATGTTGCATAACCCCAATGCTCTTTGGGCCAATAATCTCCGTGCTAAATATGCTGAGAACAAAAGTCCCGAAGACCTTGTTCGCTATCAACTTCCTACCAAAGGTTCTCCCATTTTAGCAGTTCTTAAGACCGGTGAGGATTTGATAAAGAAAAAATTATTTTGGATCATTCATAATGGTCAACAGGCAAATTTTTGGACAGATTCTTGGGATGGTCACAAGCCTTTGATAACTCAGCTTCCCGATTGGAGGCCTTGGATGGAGGAGCTTCACCGAGCTAATTGGATAAAGGTGGCTAATTACTATCGGTACCATACCGGTAATTCAAAGGTTGGTAGATATTGGATCCCTATTGAGGACTGGCCTATTCAAATCCCAGAAAGGCAAAGACAAGATATCCAAGGCATCCTTCATATGAGATCCCTCTCTTGGTCCCATGAAAAAGATTGTTTTGGATGGAACAACACTACTAAGGGTGAGTATTCAGTTGCTCAAGGTTATTTGACCTTATGCCATAATAATCCCAACCATTCTTCTGACATATTTTCTCGATTGTGGGCTCAAAAGCTCTGGCCTAAGGTGAGGTTCTTTAATTGGCTTTTATTGCATCGTAGGGTGCTTACCGGTGAGCAACTTATGAAGCATGGTTTTCATGGCCCTTTTAGATGTGAAATGTGTGAAGAGAATGTAGAAACTCTCAACCATATTTTTATTGAGTGTACTTTAGCCTCTGAGCTATGGAGGAGAATGGCCACTTTACTTGGCTTAAAGTGGTCCAATTTTTTTACTTTTGAACAACTTTGGAGGGATTGGCCTAATCAAGAGGGTGTTGATCATTTTATTAGGCAGTTAGTTTGGATGGGTTCTACCATTCTTCTTTGGAATATTTGGAATGAAAGGAACAACCAAATTTTTAATCAAGATAGGAAGGATATTCACTATATTTGGCAAAAGACCATAGCCAACTTAGTTGAATCAGTCCATCAACTCCTTAATCACCCCCAAAACTCCCACCAAAGATGGGATCAAGTGATGCAAAGATTGAAGATTAAATCTTCTAAGGGCAACCAACTTAAAGGGAATGTGAGTATTAGTAAGATGGATAGGACAAGAAATTGGCAACCTCCTCCTAAGGATTTTGGAAAAGTCAATACCGATGGAGCCTCTAGAGGGAACCCTGGAAAAGCCAAGGTGGGAGGAATTGGTAGACTTTCAGATGGCTCCCCGGTTTTTACTTTTGCCGAGAATTTGGGTATTCTTTCCAATAACCTTGCCGAGGGGTATGGTATCCTCAGAGGCCTTCAGGAGGCTACTAAGGTTGGATGGGAAAAGGTGTTAGTTGAGTCTCGACTCTCAACTTATGATTAATCTCTTGAAGACTCCTTCTAAGAATCATAAGGTGGATTGGAGAATAAAAAGAATTATTGAGAAGATTCAATTAATCCAGATGGGATTTTTGAAAGTTGATTACAATCATGTGGTCAGAGATCAAAACAAGAGTGCTGATGCTTTAGCTAATTGGGCTTTGGACAAAGGTGATCTTACTTGTTATGGCCACCCTCCTAGATGGTGGGCTTCTCAAATTAGGGAAGCTCTTCTTTCTATCATTTCTTTGGATGGCTCCAGTTCGAAGGTACCTAGTTTCTTCTTGTTTTTTTTTTGCTTCTCTTTGGTTCATTCAGTTTTTTTAGTTCCCTAGCTCATTCTATTCTTTATTTTGTTTCCTCTGTTGATTCTTGCCTTAATAGTCTTCTGGTCTAGATAGGTCATTGTTATGTTCAATTTTTTTTTTTTTTTTTTTTTTTTGTTTAGTTTTTTAAGGTGGGTGGGTTCTTTTGTTTTGTTTTGTTTTTGTGTTCTTTGTGTTGTTTTTTGTTGTTCTTGTGTTTTTGTTGTTTTTTTTTTTTTTATGTTTTTTGTTATTGTTCTTGTGTTTTTTTCGTTCTTGTTCTTGGGTTTCTCTTTGTTTGTGTTAATTCGTGTTTTTATGTGTGAGTGTTTTCTATGTTTTTTGTTTTTGTTTATTGTCTGGTGTTGGTTGTTTTTTATTTTTATTTTTATTTTTTAATTTTTTAGGTTTTGGTTGTGTTTATTTTTCATGTTTTTTTTGGGTTATGTCTTTGTAGTGTTCTGTTGTTTTTGTCTTGTTTGTGTTTTGTTATGTGGTTCTTGTGTTTTTCTATGTGGTTTGTGTTGTGGTTTCTTTTATCTTATTGTGCGTGTTTGGTTGTGCTTTTGTTTTTGACACACTCAAGGAGCATGTTTTTTATTTTATTTTATTATTTTTGTTGTTTCTTTATTTACTTATTTTTAAATTGGTTTTGTGTGTTTGTTTGCTCCTTGAGTATGTCAAAGGTGGTAGGCCAGGTCCGAGTCCCGGGCATTTTTGGCGGAATGGATACCCCTGCCTCCTTGGGTCTTACCCGAAAGTGGCATCCCTTTTGGGATGTTTTCCACAAATAAAAAAAAAACAAGGCATAGAATGGAGTTTTGGGTACCACCAAACTGCACTCCTTATTACAAAAGCATAATATTGAGAAGAAGAAGCTTCTGAAGTGTCAAGGCTATGTAGTCTTCAAAAGTGGTTGTGGTTTGAAGTGTCAAAATATCTGTAGTCTTTGAAGATGTAGAAGCGATGCTTGAAGTGGTGCTGGTAGCTAAAAAATACACAAAGACACAACAAAGACAACTCCAATGTGTGGAGTATCCATGTGATATCCCTAATCACATAGAAAGGACCAAAGGTCTTTATGAAGGAAGATCTACTTTAAAAAATATCTCAAAAGATAATTGTGGATTAAGGAGTATCAAATTCAACCAAGAATGTACTTCATCTTACAAGAAGTTGTATATGAAAGAAGGTTTAGAGAACATAATCTTCCAAGCATCATAATATCAAGAAGACATTTACAAAATATTAAAGTAATAGTCCTATTGGAACTGGCTTGAAAAAATCTTTCCATGACTATATGGAAGCCTATACTTGAAAAAATGGCAAGCCTAAAAAAATATAAAAAATAATAAGTGCCTTGGTAAAAAATTAGAAGGGGCTCATGGCCATTTACAATATGGTAGTAGAATATTCTCAAGAATATTAAAAAAATAACATATTTAAAAAACATGTTTATGAAAATCAACGACATTTATGAGGTCAATGTCTCGATGCTAGAAGTCAACATTTAAAAAGCAATAGTCTAAGTGCTACTCATTTACCACATGGTAGTAGGGTGCATGAAAAACCCACATATAAAGGAAGCTACAAATAGTAGGCCTCCTAACCACCACCTAGTGGTTGAAAAATAAGGTATCCCCACCTTCTTAAAGTGCTTCATACACTATCCCATGACAAATGTGGGATCATAATCTTGTTTGTTTAAACAAACAATGTGCATGATGCGTGTAGAAACCTGATGCTCATAAGAGGAGAAAATATGGATGTAGTATGGATCTGGTTGAACTCCTCGATCACATATTAATCTTCAACCAAAATTTAGAAACTCCTCCTATGTTCGAATATGCCACAAATCATAGTTTTTGATCTCAAGACTAGTCCATGCATTTCCTTATATCTTGTAAATGCGAGATTATTCTCTTCTCATTGTAGTGCACCCGATCAAGAACATTATGAATATTTATGAGGTGGCTCATCTCGTAGGTGTTGTTTCATAGAAATCCACAACTAATAACCTATGGACAATGATGTCCCTAAAACTAATATCGTTATAGTGCACATCAAACATCACAAATTTTTTTCTAAAGATTCACCCTACAGTGATCAAATGGGAAGAACTGGTTCAATGGTGATGACATAGGATCATTTCCACTTGCATATAGAGCTACGATGCCATGGTGGAAACTATTCTAGGGATACTTATTCTTTAAACCTTAGAGTCACTTTGACTAGGATTTTAGGTGGTCGGTGAAACTGTGGCCAATACAGATGGTTGAAGTTGAGGTGGGAGCACGTAATAGCAGGTCGATTGTGACAATAATGACTAAGGCCAACCATATGTTCAATGTCATGAGGGGATTTCAATATGCTTATAGAAGGATGGCCCTACTTTTGGGCTAGGTGTTGTAGAAAAATGGTGAAAGCTACCTCCTTGAAAGTCTTTGGTCATGTCACATAAGCCGATGACCTCCTATCATCGATCAACATTGACCATGTGCTAATTGTCCTACACTGTGTGTGTTGCATCTGGTGGTGCATGGATCATGAAATCTTGGTGCGACCCGATGTGCTAGAAAAATGTGTGAATCAAGGGGAAAATACTATGGAAGGGCCTCTATGCAGATTAAGGGTGATGGAATCAACATGGGTATTTGAGTGGAGGTTGCATGCTTGGATTATCATCTTGATGCCATATCGTGTGCTTGAAAAGATACCACCATTTCGATTGGTGATCTTTTTGGAGTAAAAATGGATACACCAAAATTGCTTTTAGTGAATGTGGTAATCGTTGGAGGCCATCATAGACATCAATAAAAACAAGTAACTAAAGATGCCAAACATCATCCATAATGCATGATTTAATTTTCCAAACTAGACATAACAAAAATAGAGGGAAAATAATAGAATTATTAGAATGCAAAATAAGGGAGATTTCCTTGAGGGAAATCCCCCCTCATAGGTTAGGAGCATTTCAGAGTTTATACCAATGTAAAGGGTAAAAACCAACTAAATATTTTATTTAATTTACAAACTAAATAGGCATTCAAAATACCACTTTATAAATATCTATTGAAAAATCAATAATTGCCAACATTACAAACTATCGATAATGCATACCAAAATTTAATAAAATCTATAAATAGTTTATTAAATTTAACTATTAACTTTAGCTAAATAAATAAAACTCCTATGCCTATTTAAGTCCTTATCATGAGGATTTTATTAAGTTTAACTATAAAATTTAGCTAAATAAATCAAACTCCTATGCCTATATTTATCCTTATCAACTGCTCCTACTTGTCCATGGACAAGGCTTTACCTAGCTCAAGGATTAGAGGGATCTCCTTAGAACCTATGTTAACATCAATGGTCTCCTCAATGAGAATGTATGACTCATACTCAAGAGGAGATAAGGCAAAGATTAATCCTAGTTGCTCAAGGTCCTCGGGAGACATAGAACCAAAGTGCTCTTGAGAACTAGAATACTAGACCTATGCAGTGCAAGGGACTGACACATCAAAGGATATGCCACTCTGAAGGACATCCTAATGAACCATGTCACAAGGAGTGTCACCTTCAACATACTTCATTGGGGTTGCAACTAAATTAGGATGCACCATCATGTAAAATAGAGGAGAGGACGATCCTTCATCCTCATCACTCCACTCTAAATCTTGATGGGATAGACCTAAAAGAGGCTCTTGAAGAGAAGGATTGACTAGATCCTGTGATGAGATACTGATTAAAGGTTCCTCACCCACATTCATATTTTTGAATTACTTAATTATGTGAGATGAGAAAATTGATAGGCACAAATTAGAAGCATATTGAGCTTGTTCAACCAGTGAACAATATTCAAATGGATTACGATCACCCAAAATGGTGACAAATTGATTCTTAAATTCAAATTTCAATCATTGGTGAAAATTAGAAGGGATGACTCTCATCGCATGAATCCAAGGATATCCAAGAAGAAGATTACAATATGTAGGGTAATACACCACATAGAACAAGGTATCTAAGATCTTTGGTCCAACCCTAAGGGGAAGGGATATAACACTGCAAGCCTCTTGGGACTTGTTGTTGAAATTTTTGATGATGTTATTGAATTTAGTTAAATATTCCTCTTCTAATACAAAATTTTGGAAGAATTTATAGGTGCATAAATTAAGGGAAGAACCATTATCAATCAAAATCTTTTTGATAAAATTTTTCCCAATAAATGTAGTAATGTAAAGGGATAAACCCCTTGTAGGTCAGAGGAAGAAATATCGTCATTCTTGAATGTTATATGATGTATTCCAAGAGAACTTACAACATTGGCTATAGCACTAAGGACAATTTTTTGAGGAATAGATTGTTGTATTAGAAGTTATAACAAAGCTTCCCTATGAATAGAAGTTTACAAAAGCTCTAAGAGAGAGATCTTGATTGGGGTACTAGCTAATTGCTATTGAATGTCAAAGAAGACTTTAGGTTGAGGTTTAAACACTAAATATAGGTTTTCTATTCTTATGCTCCTTTTTTAGCTACTCTTCCAAACTAGGGTGGGTTTTGAAGGTGGGTTGGATGAAGAACTCATATCCTATTGATAATGTTGAGTCAGTTGATTTTGTGCTTGTTTCCTTGTGGTTGTTGCTATCATACCAACCGTATTATCATAGGGAGGGGGTATATTTTGATATGACACCTGATTAGTTGCCTTCTAACCATACTTAGGGATGGGATATTGGAAGATCCCCATGTCTTGATTTGTTGTGGGTACTTGTTGAGTAGGAGGTTGATTATTTATTGGAGGATTAGGTTGAGAATCTTCTATAATAAGATGATGCTCATCAATTAGGTCCTGGACCATGTGTTTCAACCGCTTACATTCATTTATCATATGCCCATCCATTATGTGATACTCACAACATTGACTAGACTCGTACCAATCAATCGTGGTATCTGGTTGCCTTATGTGAGGTAACTAAATCATTTTAGCTTCTAAAAGTTGTTGTAGGACCACATTCATAGGAATTTTGAGTCTTGTAAAATTTTTGTATGGGGGTTTTTGAGGCTAGCGAAGCACCATATTTTGTAGGGTGTTAACCACACTGTTAATAGGTCTACTATCTATTACCTCATCACAAACTACATGTTTGTTCTTATACTATGCTTTTGTGGTCCTATATTCCTTTATCTTAAGTTGACCTCTTCAAATAAGGGCTTTCTCTATCCTTCTTGCCAGATCTATAGATTGGTCAAAATATGTGAAGTTATTTCCAATTCATAAGAGATTTTTTCTTGTAAATTACTAATAAATATCTCAAGCATGTCTCAAAGAGGTAGGGTATATCTCAAGCATCCAACCAGACTCCTCCATCGAGATAGAAATTTTATAATACTTTCATCTTTGCTTTGCTTTAACATATATACATCTTTCATAGTCACATTGTTTTCAACATAAGCACCAAATTGTTGAACAAAAATTTTAACTTTATTCAAAATTTCTCAAAGAATGATTAGGCAATTGATAATACCACTCTAATGCCATACCACCAAGGCTCTTAGAAAATATCTTTAGCAACATGTCATCATATATGATATCATGGCACACTCTCCTAAACATTATTAAATGCTCAATTGGGTCTTATGTTCCATTATAAATAGGCAAAATCAACATTATAAATTATTAGGGTAGGGCCTAGAGGTAACAAGAGGGTTTAGGGGATGATTGCACATTTCGCTATAGTTGTAGGTGAAACTAGCCAACTAAATCATATCCACTCTAGAAACCAATTGTTTCACCATATTAGTTAAACTTTACATTTCAATATTGTTGTTGTGCAATGCCCTTAGGTTCCCTAGGGGAGGGGTAATTTAGGTTAATGAAAGGTAACTTGGATCGTGTTAGAGGTATTAAAATTTTTATGGTATGGGTTATGATATGTGGTATCTTGCTATGGAGGATAACCAAAATTTGGTGGAACATAAGCATGAATGTTGAGATTAGCTAAACAAGAGGAAATTGAACATAATATTGAGATGCACTACTAGTTGGAGGTGTTTGTAAGACCCTTCCAATGTTGGTGGTTATAGTAGTAGCATATTTTTGTTGAGGGAAAGGATTAACATGATGTGAAGATTCAAACAACTGATTGTTGTGAACATATCAAGGGGAAATTATTTGATGATGAGATGTTTTAGATTCCTTGACTCAGGCTTCCTCATCCATAGCTTTATCCAAGGCATATTTATGATTCTTGTAGAAATTCCAAACATGTTCAAATTATTTAAAGATATGGTTTCCATTGGGTCCCTTAGTAGGATCAAGATCATTGCTAACTTCTTCATTTTACTTCTCTTCTAGACTATAATTCTCTGTATCAATTCTTGATCATCTTCTTGAGAAATCTCATCAAAATTTAAATCCTTCACCCACTCCTAAGGTTGGGAGCCATTAGGAGAGAGAGAAAGGTTAGAGTGGAAAAGCAGTAAAACTAGAAACTAGCGAACACACAAGATTTTAAGACGTTTTTAAATATTTTTTAATCTAAATAAACAAAATTGGTGGTATTATTAAAGTTTTCAAGAGAAAATAAAAGGAAGAGGCTTCCTATATATGCCACTAATATGTGTGTTCATGTCGAGTTCACCAAAAATGTAGAGGGGGAAAATTGCACATCACGTATGATTCTCGGCTAGATACGCTAGGAGCTAAGGTGACTGCAGTAGCTATTATATTCTCTACACTCGATGGACAAAGGAAAAGGTTCACCATGAATGGTTTTAAGAATTTCTCAAAGTCTTGGGTGGAGATGTTTAATGTGTTAATTAAGCAATCACCTATATTTTAACTTTCTATACTAAACTATGAAAATGAAAGAGCGATGCAAGACAGACAAGATGAAAGAAGGTAATCTATAACCCTAGTATGATTCTTTGGTTCAATGATCTCTAACCCTAAGTTGTAATGATGAAATTATTTGTCTTTTGAGCAAGGGTACAAGTGAAATGCACAAACAAAACTAAACCCTAAATGCACACTATATGCTTTTATTTTTCAAGTGCCTAGAAAAATAATCAAAATATTTTTCTTTTATTTCTTTGCTTATGTTTATAATAGAAATAAAAAATAACATAGAAACCAACAACCTAAAGATTTATCAAGAGTACTTATCTATTTTGGTGTTTGATGCAAGCTTTATCTTATGTCTAGAAATATACCACAAATTCAACCTGCAAAATAGATTTTATAAAACCCTAGAAAATATGATTGGCATTAGCGGGCCTGCTTAGGGCACTATGTAGCAGAGCTCAGGAGCATAGCATTCAAGCCCCCTAGGTCCTTTTGACCTTTAGAAATCAAGAGAAAATATTGATCCTTTTTGAAACGGATAAACAAAATGCAATGAAACATAATAGTGCAAAAATTATAATGTAAATAGTAGTATTATGTTTAAATGAGAAATGCAAGCACAAACCTAGGGTTTGGGAGTGAATCTTACCCCTAGACTTGATGCAGCCAAAATAACACCCTATATGGGGTGACCAAAATTTTGGCTCTACCAAAATCATGCCCTATAAATATGGGGTGTGATTTCAAAAAGGCCAAAGAAACAACAAATCAATACAAAATGAGCGGCAACAATAATGCAAATTAATAATCTAAGAATGATAAAAATGCATGAAGCAACCTGGTGGTAGTGAAAGATACAGACAAGAGGATGAAGATCTCCCCAAGATGGTTGAAACCTCCTCAAGGATCCAACACTTGTCCACAAAAGGTAGCCGGATCAACAATGCAGTAGAATGACACCAAAAACTTGTCAAAGATCACTTGAACACTTGAGTAGTAAGATTGTCAAAACCCTTGATTCACTTCTTAGCTTGCTCCTTAACTTGCTTTTCCTCATTTTTTTAGTTGGGACAAAAATAATATTCAAACCCTCTATTTATAAAGTATTTGAAATACAAATGAGAAGGAAAACCCTAAGGGAGGATTGACTTTGAAGAAGTCGACCTAGAAGTTGGGTTTTCTAAGAGAAAACCCTAACTTACCACAATCGTGACTCGTAAGGACCGATCATGATTTTGGAAAAATAGAAAAAAAGGAAAAAGAAGGGGGAGGATAGAGGTCCAAAATTGCACTTGGGCAAGTTGAAGGGTCTCTCTAAGGCTCTAGGGAAAATGACTCACTCAAGTGGGTCAATTTTCCATGTCAACAATATTCTTGTTAGTGTTGGAGCTTAACCATGAATGGAAGATGAAATATTATTAATTCTTTCTTAATATGATTTGAATGTTTTAAATTATGAGAAAATGGAAAATATTGTATAACCTCATTTATTTTAGTTACTTAGATATTACTTCATTCCTTCTTTAATGACAAATAAAATGTTAAAGTTGGCATTTTTGATATAATAGTATTTTTTTTACTATGATGCTTTAAATTAATATTTACATTTCCTTTATGAGAGAGAGTTATTGATATTTTAAAGACAAATATAATAATGTATCCATGGGTTTAAAAGGATATCCTAGGAGGGCATAAATTTAGAGCCAGGTTATATTCTATTAAAATAGATGAACCTAATACCTTGGAGGAGTTGTGGTGATGCACTACTCAGGTTGTTACAAGTGATGGCACCTTAAATGGTGAGAATTAGGTGTCCATGCTAATTATCATGGGGAATGGTAATATCCTTAGCTAGCCCACCATGGAGGTGTGGTAACTAAGAACTAAGGTACTAGTTAACTCATCATGGAGATATGATAGCTAGGCTTTAAGGAATTACATCAAAGAAATCCTACATAGATAAATTTATGTAGGGTTAGGGAAATGACATCCCATTTTATGAAAAAATAATTTTAAAGGGGTAATCCCTATATTGTGATCAAATTATCTTATACCTTAGGAGG
This sequence comes from Wollemia nobilis, assembly GCA_028583015.1. Lineage (NCBI taxonomy): Eukaryota > Viridiplantae > Streptophyta > Pinopsida > Araucariales > Araucariaceae > Wollemia > Wollemia nobilis. Next base: position 4,524,963 of record JAQPPZ010002979.1, read on the forward strand.
ATATAAGTAATGTGGGGTGACCACTGAAGACATCCTTTCAAACCATGGAGGTTTATAAAGGTGAACCCTATAATTTATGTGATGTTGGCCACTCCTATCCACTTGAGAGTTGTATGCAGTGACAAGTTCTCAAATTGTGGTTATGCCTTTTAATGTTGTTAAATATTTGGAAAATCTATTGAACCCTTTGTAAATAAAAAATTAATTTTCTATTGGGTTGGTTTATTTGTGTTGTTACACAAATGGGGATTCCTTAAACGACTCTTCTTTATTGGTACCCATATTTTACTCATGATAATCCTTCATATTTTGAATTTATCCAAATATCTAGATAAATAACTTTAAATTAAATGCTTGCTTCATTCCTCTCCACTCACTCTTCCCTATACTCCAAATTATAAACTTTGTCCTAAATTCATTTCTATCATCAATGTGAAGTTTTATTTTCACTCTCGTTTGGTCCTATATAAAGAAAGAATTTCCTATATTTTTATTTTTATTTTAGTCTATAAGTTCCTATCTTTACTCAATGTACTAATGTGTTTACACATGTTTTAAATATAAGCTAATTAGGACCTCAAATAAGTTCAATCTCTGCCTATTGCACTTTTGTTTCCTAATAAATATCTTAGTTACACTAATAATCTCTAGGACTACTAGAGTAGTGATATAATGGTAATAAATATTTACAAAACTTGTGCTTGTTTGGATTGTTCCATTATTATGATAATATGATGATCTATGTTACATACTTAGAAAAATACCTTGACATATCAATGAAGAAAAAAGAATCAAGTATAAATAAATAAGAAACAAAATCATTTATATATCATTATGACATGATTGTGATGATATCCTATTGGAATACCAACCTAGCAAAACCAAAATCACTCATTGGATATGAGAAATGGAAAAATAAATACATCTAAAAAAATGGAACAAAAATAAAATCTTGAATACCCTAATAACTTAATTAAGGAACATGAGAGGGATGGATTACAATCATAATAAAAAAGTGTTTGATTGATGCACATGTTAGAGAAATAATGAAATAGAGGTTAATTGCTTAATATATGGTTTATATAAGATAAGAAATTTTAAATACAATATGACAATAATTCATGGGAATAGAACAAAATAAAGGTGGTGATAATATAAAAAGAGATAAACTATGATAGGAGACCCTATAAAAGAATAATATATATTTTTTAGTATAATAAATATTTGATATACTAAAACCTCAAACTTCTCCATTATTGATCTCATAAAGTGTTCATAGTTATAAAATAGTTAATTCATGTTAAATCCAATCTTTTCATTGTATAGTTATTGTTATGCATAGCTATAATTATGTTGGAAAAGAAGCACAAATTATTTTATTTTATTATGATTCTTTTTTACTTAATTATTTAAAATGACATATACATGTTTTTCCAACATAAAAATACACATTCCTTATCACTCTTTTTATTGTTTGTTCCTTTTTTCTTGTAATATTTAAGTAATGTGTTGTTTTAATTAATTATGTGAAATATGACATGGTACAAGAATAGGTTTAGAGCAACATTACTTGATCATGTGAAAATATTTTTTGGAGCCTTAATTATTATTCTAATAATAAACTTATAAAATTAAACTTCAAAAGTTAACTGTGTAAGGTCAATCTTGTACCCCAACCTTTAAAAATGTACTAGTTAATGGTAAAGTAAATAATATATAATTAATAAAGGAACTTAAATACCTCTTCCATTGATTCATTGTATCAATGTGTGATTATTTGATGATTATCAATTTTTGATTCTCAAGGAAATCCCTTCATTTTTTTTTTGTTTATCATTCTCTTTTTATTGTTTATTCATATTTTTGTTTTTTCAATACAGTTTGATAAATATTATAAAATCTAACATGGCATTAGATCAATTTTGGAGCAAATAAAATAACTTCTTGTTTATTCTATTGAAGGGACCTTGCTTAAATAGCAAGTGCATACAATATGATCCATTGGATCATAACAAACTAAGTTGATCTCAGCCACACAATAAATATCCTAATATCCTAGTAACAACTTAGGATATACTCTAACACCCCCCTTAAGTGGTACTAGGATATACTCTAACACCCCCCTTAAGTGGTACTAGGAGGTAGTGAAAATAATAAAACCAAACAAGTGGCATATCCACAGATATGAGTCCCAAAAACAAGGCTTGATAAGGTACTCATGTACAATATATCCACAAGAAATTTTGCTAGAGGGATGATGAAAAAACATAAAGGAGAAAACCATTTGCAATAAAAGAAGAAGAAGAAGGAAGACAAGGAAGGAGTATGGACAGGAAGATGTCCTCTTCAACCCCCCTAGGGCAACTTCCAATAAGAATGGCCTGCAAAGTGTCCATGAATCTTATGTTCCACTAGGATTTTTTAGAGTTACCACTCTTGCATGAGGTTGGTAAAACTCCTAGTTATGTTTGGTTGATATCTATTGAGTTGTTGTAATCCAATGGCTCAAAATGATCAACTTTGCTATTTATACAAAGTTGATGCCATGGAATAATAAATCAGTTTATCAAGCTTCACTTCAATCTTTCCTGGTGTGTTGCATATCTATTTAGCCCTTTTTTTAATATTGTTTATTCAATATTCTCTACATGATACCAGATCCAGGGTAGACTCTTGCAAATATTCGAGAGATCTATATTTTTGATGTTTTTTCAGAACTGGTTCAATTTTTTCCATCCTTTTTTTGGACAATTTATCAGTTTTTTTACTGACATTTTTTTTGGCAGTCATGGAGTCTCACTACATTTTTTGAGCCTCACCATATTTTTTCCCAACACTTTCCATTGTGGGAAAAAATCACTAATATGATTCTTCTTTGTATCTCTTGGTGATCATGGCACCAATCGATCTATGAGCTCATGCAGCCCCCACCGTTGGTAATGACACTCCCGGAGCAATTTTTTAATTGAAAAGCATTTTTATAAAAATGCTCTTTGTATTCCTTTGAGCAGAATTGACTTTTTTCATCACAAAAAGCATTTTCTAGAAGCGCTCTTTATTTTATTAAAACAAATAAAATTTTCATCTCAAAAAAGCATATGCATGAGGAGGCTAATATTTTTGCATGTGGTGTAAATTAAAGCATATGGTATGTGACATATAGCTTGATTTAATTTCTATTTTTTGTTTCCTGATTATTCTCTTGCTATTTCTTGAATTCCGTTTGATGAGTGACACCAAGCTAAAATCTCCTACCCACTGCCTCTTGGATCTAGTCTAGTGAGCTTTCATCTACTGTTGATGTGGATTACCTTTCTTTGTCTAAGCTGGACTGATTACTAGGCATTATCCTCTTGCAAAAAATTGGGCATCAGACGGATCATTCACCTATTCATATGAATCACTATGAAGAAGTCATGTGCACTAGTGAACACATACTATGCTTAGCAAATTATCGTTATCATTTGATTTTACAATGAGTTTCCCACCACATGGGCAATTTGCTATGGAAAAATGAAGTCATCTAACGTCATGGATAATGATTTATTTTGTTATGGTCATGCAAATAGATCAAACCATTGAATCAAATATTAATTGGCAATAACAAGCAAACGTGGAACTCTCTACAACAAAATCATTGCATCACACTTCATCTATATAATGCTCCTCTAAATGTAGATATTGTAGTATTCCATTCTTGCTCACCTCTTACGTGTAGTAGCAGCATGCTCCTAGTAAATCCTGTTTGGAAAAGTGGAGGAGTAGAGGAAGTGGATGCTTTAGAGCAATAGTTCATCCATTTTCTCTAGGCACACCACTTTAGAAGAGCCACACTTACAAAGATGTCTAGTACACAGACAACATAATTCTGCTCTCTAGTTTTTTAGTGCCCAAGATTTAAATAGTCATGCATTGCTTCATTGTTGCTCAAAGACGTAGCAACTAATTTTTTAGTGATGTTGATTTCAAATATCATTAACAACAGAAGCCATATATGGTGAAAATATAACATTCAAATAATTTTTTTGTTGATCTACGCTTGTTTTTTCTACCTGAAGGTTCTCTAAGTGATTGTAGAGGATTTTTTCAAAGATGTCTAGGTTTGTGCTCTAGTGATTCATAGTAGACTTCAAGATGGGGCTAATAGTTCTACCCTTGGTGAAATTCTCTCGCCACATAGCTAAAAACATTAACACTTCTGGAAAAGTGAGGTTACGTTCCCATTGACAACAAACATAAGCAAAGGAAGGATCGGAGGAGGCCAAAGAGGAGGTATATCATTCTACCATGAAAATGGTATTCTGTTGCACAGACTATCATTCTATCATGGGATAATATTCTACTATATAGGATTTAGCACTATACCTCACATATATGAGTGACTAATAGGTCATAGATAAAGTGACACCCAAAGGTAACAGCATGACCAGATTTCAATGTTTGATGTAGAATCCTTGCAACATTTTTTTCATGTAAATTGTAAAAAAAATTCTTAAGTACATTTGGATTGTAAGCCTAACTCTATAAAGGCTATATGTACTAAAAAAGAAAACACAAAGAACTATCATTGTAATCATCCTAATAAAATTGTTTTTGGGGGGTTTGTCGGTGCTGATTGATTGCACCTTTTCTTTGTTGGTCATTCTATTTGAAACAAAGATGAATTCTACACAAACACCACAAATTGAACCTATAAATACATACAATTATCACATATGAAAGCCAAGAATACTCAACTTAATTTCACATAGAGGGTTGTCACATCTCCTTGAAGAGAAACAACCAAAATTTCAAAAGGAATATGAAATATTTATCCACAAAGGTAAAATGTATGAAGCCATGGGCCTGATAAGCATGAATGTTAGTGAGAGTTTGTGGTTTCACATAAATGATTGTAAAACTCCTTTTGAGAGTTGGGAAAAACTAAAAATATTATTTGGTAAAGTTGACCACATCAGATCTATGCAACTTGAGGCATAATTAACAACATTATCACCTGATGATTTCAGCACCATTGTTGACTTTCTCACCAAATTTAAGGAGCTCTTAACTCAACTCAAAGCAAGTGGAAAATCAAGAAATATGATGAATGCATATACCTTATATTGGCAAAACTAAGAGGGCCTTTTCAAATATTTACCTCTACTTTTCTCTCTACAATGGATGCTCTTGGCACAAATTTCACAATGCCCAAACTAGAAGAATTTTGTGATAGGCTTACTAGAGAAGAAATGAAACTTTCCAATTTTGAGTTCTCCAATACTTCTTCAAAAGCATTTGTAGCATCAAATTCAAAATACAAAGGCAAATTTAAAAGAAGAGAACAAGAAAATGTGCAATGTACCTACTGTAAAAATATGGTCATTCAATGAACAGATGTTGGAAGAGGTTACAAGATTTAGAAGTAGCAATGAAGGATCATAAAATTGATTTCAAAAAACAAAATGGAAAGGCTTTAAATTTCCAAGGAAGATCTATAAAATCTTATTCCAATCATTGGGTTCTAGATTCAGGAGCTACTCATCATATGACTTCCTCAAAAAAATTATTTGCTTCTCTTTCCTCAAGTTCCACTTTCAAAATTGAAGTTGGGGATTCATCATTCATTCCTATCAAAGGAAAAGGTGACATACTCTTATATGGTGGTTGCATAAATGATGTTCTTTATGTTCCAGATATAACTACAAATATTCTTTCTATCTACCAAATTTGTCAATATGGGATGGGAAAAATAGTCTTGTTCACACCCACAGGAGTTGAGATTAGAAGCTTGCAAGAGCCACATTCCCTTATAGCTAAAGGAAATATTGATCATAATGCAAGATTGTATCACTTTGAAGGTTTCAATGACACAACTATAGCTTCCTATTTTGTTGCTCATGTAGATCTTGAGAGCAAACTTTGGCATGAAATATTTGGTCATCTCAATTATCAATACTTAAAAGAGTTGAGTACTCATGATATGGTACTTGGTTTGCCCAAAGTCTCTTATGTTGATGGTGTTTGTCATGGTTGTGCTCTTGGAAAGCAGCACCAAGATCCTTTTCCCCAAAGTAAATCCCAAAGAGCCTCCTCACCTCTGGAACTTGTGCACATCGATTTGATGACCTTCCCACATCCCTCTTTCAAAGGAGCTAAATATGCTTTGACATTCATAGATGATTTTTCAAGATGTACTTGGGTATATTTTCTCAAGTACAAAAGTGATGTCTTCTCTCACTTTAAAATATTTAAATCCTTTGTTGAAAATCAGGCCTTTTGTAAAATCAAAAAGCTTCATACAGATAATGGGGGAGAGTACTTTAGTAATGAGTTTTCACATTTTCTTTCTACTCATGGGATTATTCATCAACATTTTGTACCACATAATCCTCAACAAAATGGTGTGGTAGAAAGAAAGAACAAATCCTTAAAAGAAATGGCTAATTGTATGCTTCACTCAAGGGATCTTTCAACAATTTTTTGGGCTGAGGCAATTAACTATGCAAATTTCATTCAAAATCACACACCCCACAAAGCTCTTCAACATTTGACTCCAGAGGAGGCTTGGTCTAGATCCAAACCTGATGTCTCATTTTTTCAAGTTTTTGGGAGCACTGCTTGGGCCCACATTCCAAAGAAGAAAATAAAAGCTTTAGAAAAAAAGAGCAAGAAACTTATCTTTGTTGGCTATTGTGAGGATATGAAAGCCTATAGGCTCCTTGATCCTACTACTCATGAGGTCTTTTTTCATAGGAATGTTCAATTTGATGAAAGCCTCCCAAAAATTAATCCTCATCCATCTTCTTCACATCAGTTTGATTCCAATGAATCTTCCTTTTTTGAATCACAATATGATGAAGAACATATTGTTGAAGATCCTCCACCAAATGATGTAATTCCTGCCTCACCTATCATTGCTCCTCCAACTATGCCAAAATGGGCCCACACAACTATTGAGGAAGCAACACCTTACATCCAAGATCTTCCACCTTCTAGACTTACTCATTCCTTGGGTATTGGCCTTGTTTGTCAATCAGTTTCTAGTGATCCACAATCCTTTTTGCAAGCTAATGGGATAAAAGAGTGGGATGATGCCATGACAAATGAGTATTCTTCTTTGATGAAGAATCACACTTGGGATCTTGTTCCTCTTCCTAAGGGAAGAAAGTTGGTTTGTTGTAAATGGGTTTACCAAACTAAGTATGCAGTAGATGGATCCATTGACAAGTACAAAGCTTGCTTGGTGGCTAAGGGTTTTTCATAGATTGAGGGTATTGATTACACTGAGACCTTTGTCCCTATTGCCAAGATGGATTCTGTTAGGCTTGTACTTGCACTTGTTGCATCACAGAATATGGCCTATTTTTTAGATGGATGTGAAGAGTGCCTTCTTGCATGGTGACTTGAAGGAAGAGATATATATGGATCAACCTGCTAGATTTATCCAAGATTCTTCCCTTGTTTATAGACTAAAGAAGTCACTCTATGGTCTCAAACAAGCTCCTCAAGCTTGGTATGAAAAAATGGATTTTTTTCTTCTCCACAGGATTTACTCATTGTGAGTTTGATGCTATAGTATATATTTGGAGAGATAGAAATGATATCACCATTCTTGTTCTCTATGTTGATGATTTACTTCTCACTGGCAGTTCCACTTCTCACATTCAAACTATTCAGTGCTCCCTTTTTGAGAGATTTGAAATGGTTGATTTAGGATTGGCTCATTATTTCCTTGGATTTCAGATCACTCAAATAGAATCAGGGGTTTCATTATATCAACAAAAGTATACTCTAGATCTTCTTCAATGGTTTTAGATGGTTTATTGCAAGCCTTCACCTACGCCTCTTCAGTCTGGTATCACTTTGACTTCCTCTTGCACTTCACCTCTTTGTGATGCTACACTGTATAGATAGTTAGTAGGAAGTCTATTGTATCTCACTCATACTTGCCCTAACATTTCCTATGTTGTTGGTTTGATCTCTCGATTTTCTCAATCCCCTCATGACAGTCATTGGCAGACAGCCAAGCGGATTCTTCGCTATCTACAAGGCACTACACATTTTGGTTTGTTCTATGGTAGAGGTTCTATAGAGCTAGTGGGATACACTGATTCAGATTGGGTAGGTTCAGTTGATGATAGATGTTCCACCTCTAGATATGTTTTTTGTCTTGGTTCTTCTCCTATTTCTTGGTCATGCAAAAAATAATAGGCCATTGCATTATCATCTACAGAGGCAGAGTATAGGGCAGCTATTTTAGCCACTCAAGAGGCTCTTTGGCTTCATCAGATATTAATAGAGTTTGGTTTCTTCCATGATCAACCTATAGTACTTTGGTGTGACAACCAGAGTATAATTCATATTTCTCACAATCCTGTTGAGCATCAGCATACCAAGCACATTGAGATCCACATGCACTTCATTCGACAACACATTCAAGATGGGGATCTTAGCTTGGAGTACATTCTGACCCAAAATCAGATTGTAGACATCTTCACCAAACCCTTTGCTTCTTCGCGCTACCATAAGTTGTGTGAGGGACTTGGGATAAGGAAGCTTTCATAGGGGGATGTTGAAGAGGACATCTTCCTCTCCATTTTTTTTTCTTCTTTTTTTGGAAGATGGTTTTTCCCATGTGGTTTTTCATCATCTATCCAAAATAATATCTTCTAGATATATTGTACATGGGTACCTTATCAGGCCTTGTTGTTGAGACTCATTTATGTGGATATGCCACTTGTTTATTTATTTTGTTGTTGTTCCACTTACCCCTAGTATCACTTAAGAGGGGGTGTTAGAGTATATCTTAAGTTCCACTAGGATATTTTGGAGTTACCACTCTTGCATGAGGTTGGTAAACTCCTAGTTATGTTTGGTTGAGATCTATTGAGTTGTTGTAATCCAATGGCTCACAGTGATCAACTTTGCTATTTATGTAAAGTTGATCCCATGGAATAATCAATTAGTTTTTCAAGCTTCACTTCAATCTCTTGTGGTGTGTTGCACATCTATTTAGCCCTTTGTTTTTGAATATTGTTTATTCAATATTCTCTACAACACCATGATCATGTGAAAGGATTTTTTAATCCTTCATTATTATTTACAAAATAGATTAGATTTTACTATAGTAGGATCCATAAGTCATTCCAGGTTAAAGTTATAGAATGATCAAGGATGATTATATTCTTTATAAAATCTAAATGCATTATGAATCATGGGTATAATTTAGCATTGTAGATGAAATCATTCCTATTTTTCAATAAGGGAATATTTTTTACTACAAACTTTGCCCTCCAAGCATAGATTAAGATTTGTATTTGTATTTATAGTTTTTGGGGTCTATTATTTTCTAGTTATAGGCTCTATCAGTGAAATTCACTATTTTTTTGGGGGGGGTAGGGATTTAAAAATTTGAATTATAAGTATTGAATTTTTGTCCCCTTTCCTTTATACCTATTTAAATTAATAGGGATAATTTGCCTTTATAGGAGGTGTAGAAGTCATTTGTAGTAATGGTCAAAGGTTCTATTATTGATTTCTTTATATCTATGTGCTTAAACAATTTTTTCTATTAATTTTTGTGTTCTCTTAGTTAATAGTGATCATGGGTTCAATTCTTCTTGATTATTGATGCTTTTTATGGAGCATAAATGGATGGATTGACACTATCTTTAATAAACATTGCATACATTTAATTTGATAAAAGGCACAATGATGTTGGTTATTATGGCTATGTTAGGTGCTTTTGTGTTGTGTGGTAGTGGGTTTTAATCATGTGGTCTCCTTTTGTCCTTAAGGGCTTATAGAATAGGATATAACTTTTATTATGATGGATGATGACATCATCTTTGAGGAGTCTTTTACTTGCTAGTAAAACTTGCTAAGAAAGTGATCATCATGTGTCCTATTGGTTATCTTCTTACTAGTGCAAGGTCAAGCCTTGCCCTCAACCTTTTAAAAAGCCCATTATTTGAGTCCCAAGTCATGGACTATTTTTCATAAAATAGAGGTATCTCTTTAGTCCCCAAATATGAGTGTGAGATCTTGACTAGCTTAGCTAGCCTAGACACCAATAACTTGAAAGATGTAATTTTGATTCTCACAAGGTACTTTACATGCCTAGTTGTGAACTATGGTTATATTAGAAGTTGTCATGGAAACCAACGTTGATGTTGTGTGTATAAATATAACCTATACACACACACAAGAAGTTAATGTAAAGGAGATACTTGTCTAGTTTTGATTAGAATTATGATTTCATGTATATATAGGCACACACACAAACATATACATACATGAAAATATATTTCTAATAAAAACTAGGTAAATATTTCCTTTGCATTCACTCCTAGTGTACAAGTGACAAGATTATAGTTGTTACTATCTACAAATCATGTTATACTAAGTGCAAAAATTTGGAGGAAGTATTAAAATCTAAGTTTGGAGATCTAATTTTTTAATTACATTGGAGGCTAATTGGAAAAAAATTACAAAAACATTTTGAGCCCATTTTTTGCATTGCATATTTTTTTTGTGCTCTTCACCTTGGGATTATTTGTTTATGGACTCATTGAAGGTGGAGGGATATTTGAGAATTGTGGACATTAAGGCATATATCATTAATTTGAATGGAAAAAATACATTATATGGGGCATACTACAAAATAAAAAACCATAAATATCTAACCCTCAAAGATATTTTATTTTTTATGGATAATTTTCAATTGTCCCTAAGGATATAATGAATTTTTTAGTAAATAATCTCTGGTAAAAGTTTTCATGTCTATGGAGACCAAGACTAATTGTTCAATGTCTAGTCAAAGCCTAAAAAAAATAAGCCTAGTTGTAGATACTAAAAAAGGGAAGAACATCCTACTAGAAAGTACTTTATTAGATTAAATAAGACTGAAGTTGAGTTTAAGATAAATAATTTTATTATGATTTTTTCATTTGGAAATTTCTTAGTACAATAGAGATTCCATTAGAGGGTTAGGGTATTTGTAATACCCTCTCTCCTCAGACCCCCAATTTGTATTATGGGTAAGTGTTGAAGGATGTAATTTATCCTCATGGGGCACGGACAATGTTGTGTAATATAATCTATTATGAAATCCCAAGTTATAACATCACATAGTGTTAGATAAGATTTACTGTACATACTTACAAGTTGATATAGTTAACTTTGTAAAGTTAACCTTGTAATATTAACCTTATACCCTAACCATTAATACAATGTTGGTTAACAATTATGTAATTAATATATAATTATTAGAGGTATTTAAATACCTCTTCCTCTATTCCTTTATATAGATGAATAGTCATATGATGATGATCAACATTAAGGTGCCTAAGGGCATTCTTCCATATTCATGTTCCTTATCATTTTTTATTTATATTTTCCTATTAGATTTGATTTTGTGTTGTTTCAATTTATTCTAACAAATATAGTGAAATCTAATAATCTAAAATAATCCCTTGGATATTTTGGTGTTTCTTTGGGTGTCATTTATATATATACAATCCCTATATTGAGCACTCACATTCAAGAACATGATGTTAGTATTCAACATCGTGTAGGATATAAAGTTATCTATAGTTAAACACTCTTACAAGACTCATAATAATATGTTTAGAATATACAAGGGTCCTAGCAAAATAATAATATCTTCTAAAACTTAATATTTCGAAGGCTATAGAAATAGAAAAGTACTATAATAATCTTAATATAGAGGAAGGCACTGAATTAAATGATTCATTTAAGGTGATGGTTCATCAAATAAGAAGAAATTAAAATTAAAATTTGAATTTTTCTCTATTCTCTCCAACCTATATTCTTATTATGAGTTGTTTCTCCTCTTGTGAAAATCATTTACATGTATTGATAAATTATCCTATATAAAAGCAATGTGAAATCCCTCATCCTTAAAATAACATTCAACATAATAATACCCTCAAGAATGACCCATGATATAGATTCAAAATATTAAGAATGATAATGAAATTAAGGGTGGTGATTCCAAAAACCTTTTCTATCTATATGCATACAATATCATATTCATAATGTGACTAATCATTCTTATTTGGTGCCTATGTTTGTGTAAGTTTTCATATAAGTGAAAGGTATGAGAGAAAGCTAAATACAAATATAGAAGAAAAACTATAATGACATAACTAAGCATATTAATATCTTGAGATAATTAAATAAAAATAAATATGAAATTAACAATTTAGAAATAAAATGTTCAAAAAGGGAAGGTTAAGATGAAATAAGAAACACAAGAGTATTGAGGATAATATGAATAGAAGATAGATAAATACAAAACTTTAATAGAAGAGGTAAAAGGGTTGAGAAATGTTAAGTAAAATAAGAAGAAGAAAGATAGAGATAACATCATGGAAATATAATAGTGGTAAAAAATATGAAATACATCAATTGTTTTTTCTAATTTACAAAATATTTATTTAAATTACAACAAATTTAATAATTTTAATGAAAATAAAATTTCTAAAAATTTGTTGATTATACTATCCTTACCATCCATTCTTCTGTTTCGAAAGCCAAAAACATTAAGTGCACCCTGAATTCGTATGAAGAAGCAACTAGGAAAAAGGTTAACTTTATCAAGAGTAACATCTATTTTATCAACACACCTTTGGAGAGACAACTAAAAATAAAAAAACCTTGGGGTGCACCATCTCCAAGTTGCCCTCCACCTATCTTGGCCTTCTCCTTTTCCAAGGTAGACCAAATGACAACATGTGGAACAATGTCATCCAATGTATCATGAAGAAACTTGTTGGGTGGAAGGGAGCTCTCCTAAACCAAGTTGCTAAAGCCATGTTGGTCTAGTCATGCCTTCAGAGCATCTTGGTGTTCTTCAAGTTAGTTTTTAAAGTACCTAGTAGGGTGTGTCAAAAGATATAATAAATTCAAATTTGGTCTGGATCTAAGAATAAGAACAAATTTCCTTTGGTGGCTTGGGATAAAGTTTTCTCAAAAAAATCTTAGGGTGGTCTAGGATTTAGAAAAATTAGTAGGATGAATATGGCTCTTTTAAGCAAGCAAGGTTGGAGAATCCTCTCTAATGATAAAATTTCCTAGGTTGACATCGTTAAAAGTAAGTACCTCCACCATTACTCCTTTATAGATGGCATCCCTCTTCTTGATGGATCATTCTATCTCTAAAACCAAGCATAATATATCAAAAGGTCTTAGATGGTGCATCAGGGCTGGCAATCACATCCAATTTTGGGAAGAGCCATGGATTTTAGACCATCCACTCATTTTTATCCTAATATACGCATCCTAAAACCTCTTACGAATGATATCTTTGGTAGTCTCATGCATAATTTCATTACCCACAATCATCCCCAAAGGCCAACTTGGAAAATCCTTCCCACTTTTGGCACCAATCCTAAGCAAATTGTGATCGCTCACTCCCTTTCCAACTTGCTTAGAACCTATGTCATTCCTAGTAACCCTATTCAAGATTATATTTATGGGAAAACCAACAATTAAAGCCTTTTCACTCTCAAATCTACTTACTTTTTCAAGAAGAGCCTAGTCAAGGTTGGTTTCTTGCTAATATCATTTGGATCTATCATCTCATCCCTAAGATAGCTTTATTTTTTTGGTTGGTGGTACAAAAAATAATTTTAACCATTGATAAAATTATCAGTTTGATTGATCATCCCTAACCATTGTTACCTTTTTCAATCTGCGTGGGAATCAATCTCTCATCTGTTTATCAAATGAACTTTCTCTTCCATTGTCTTACTCTCTCTTTTTTCTATGTTTGGTATTGCTTAGGCTCCTCCCAACCATGTTCTTGACCTGTGCATCCAATAAAAAAATCCTTTTAAACATTTGCATCTCAAATATTTGTGGTCCTTTTGCTTACCCCATTTTCTATGGTAAAATTGGCTTAAAAGAAATAACAGAGCCTTTAGGTATTTTTAAAGAGACCTGGTGTCTATTTCTCTAAGGTTATTTTAGTGAAAATTGAGAATGCTAATCTTATTTCTTCTCCTGAGCCCCCTAGCCAAGGGATTGAATCTAAATTAAATACTTCCTTCAATATGCTCTCTGGTCCCTCAAGACCTGATTTACTTAAAGTTGACATATCTAAAGTCATCTGGTCTCCTCCTCCTCCATGTTGGTTCAAACTCAATTTTTATGGAGCTACCAATGGTAATCCTAGTAAAGCTACTTCTGGAGGTATTGTTAGAGATGAGTTTGACATGATCATCCTGGTGTTTGCAAAAAATATTAGCATCCAAACCAACAAAGTGGCTGAAGATATAGATTTATTTTAATGGTTATCAATGGCAGAAGTCTTCCACATTCAAAACCTCATCATTGAAGGGGAATCCTTGAATATCATCAATTATCTCAAAGGTATTCAACCTCTTTCATGTTTAGTTCTTAATATTATTAATGAGTCAAAGAACCTTCTTAGCAAATTTGATAATATCATTATTCAACATGTTCTTAGAGAAAGCCATAGAGTTATTGATCTCACAGTTAATATCAAAATGGCCCAAGACTCCTTGCGTGTTTTGATTGACAACTTTCCCTAAGGTATCATCAACTTTTTTAATCACAATGATTTTTCAAATCATCATTAGCTTTGGGAGGATGCATGGCAATATACCTAGAATATGCCTTCCAACAAGCTCACCTTCGAAGACTATTCCACTGGTGTTTGTAAAGTTTGGCCATAGGTGGTAGCTTGATATTAATCAAATAACCTTTATCATCTAATTTTATTTGCTTCTCGTGAGTGAGCTATGTTAGTTTTCAAAAAATGAGTTGTCAGTATCCATTTGGTCATTTTTATTTGTTTGGTGGTCCATTTTATCCCATGACCCCTTCCAAAACCAAAATATTTGTATCAATGAATTTTTTATATTTTTCCATGCATTATAATCATTCTTTGTAGTGGGATTACCCCTATCATTGTTATTCATTGAATTCCAAGGAAATAAGTACCAAGATTTGGTATCCTAAGATCTTGAGTAAAAAGTCCCTTCCCTCTCCATGATGGATGGTCATTGGATGCTCCCCTCATGAATTTGAGTTAGCACGTGGGGCTATGTCATCCTAGGTCGATTTGCTCCACCAAAAACTCTGCATAATTAATGATTCCTAAATTGGTAGTATGTCAATTTGTATTTACCCTAGCATTTTAGATCCTAAAACCCATTTAAATTACTGCAAATATAAGCTCTTTTCTCATCCATTTCAATTTGTGTTCATGTGATTTTGTGAGCTGGTATGGAGAAGAGTTGAGTGGGAGGATTGTTGCTAGTGATAGTCATTGATGGCTTTGATTGATCCTACCAACTTGCAACTCGATGCTACAATTGAGTAAATTTTGGATGCTCATGAGTTTCTCCCTTTCCAACAAAATTTTGATGGTAATGATCCTGATTTGTCAATGAAGCTCATCAAGTATTAGGACAATGGAAGGGTGTCTTTTAGATAATTTTATTTGAAAATCACCATTAATTTGATCATTGAGGTCACTAAATTGATCAATTATGGCGAATTTATCTGTTAGGACAAGCAATCAATTATCATGGATCTGGGGCATTTTAGGGATAAGGTAAGCACCTGGCTAGAGAGAACAATGGTGTTATAAGTAAGGATCTTCCTACTCCCTGTAATAGTACTCATCCCTATGATGCATTACTTTACCATAGATTATATCAATTCCTCTCTACAAAGTTTCCATATGGTGTTCCTTAATCATTTAAGGGACATCAATTTTATTAATGTCCTTGAGTACCTATTTTATTCAATGGTGCTCTCCATCACTAGCATCAAGGAAGGGAAATCCTCACATCAAAAACCAAGGGCTTCACTTGATGATATTTAAGCATGTAATTTAGCTCCAAGACCAAGCTCCCACTCTGTCCATCATGGATAGGACTGATGATCAACCCTCTACCTCTGCACGTAGTCAGGGATCTCCCTAGGGGAATGAACCAAGTGATTACAAGATGAAGATGGAAACTACCACTTTTGGGAAAGCATATAAATATAAGTTGGTATTCAGCTTCTCTGAGACCACTCCATCCTCGTGCCATCATTCTACCAAAAATAAATCATCTAATGACAAGTGTAAGAGTGTCATTATCTTGGACTAGTATTTTCCTACTTCTAAATCGCCTTCCTCGAGCCATAAGAAGCAAAAGTTTAAAGGTAGCCCCAAAACCATTCTTTCCCTTGGTGAAACCATGATTCAATCACTCTCAACTGATGACTCTAATTTAATGTCCAATATGTATGACCTCATTAGTTTGGCTTCATCCCTGCTCCTTTAGGTAGGAAAATATATTAGCAAGATCAAAAATCCAAAGATGACAATCTAGGATTTGGATATGGCTCAGAATATTTACGGTGATGAACAAGACCATTCCACTACCTTAGGGTGATCTCGTTGTTCGATATTTCTTTTTTGGTTGTTGTTGTCTCTCCTTTTGGGTTGATGGCTTACCATACTTTAGGTCTTTTGACTTCTTTATTTTGTTTTTCTGCTAAGGGTTTTCCATATTTGGATCCCTCCTTTTGTATCTTGGATTGTAAAATATTTGAGGATCCTTTCAAATCCCCCTTTTATCTATAAAAAAAATTCCAAAAAAATCTAGAATAACTTTACAAGATATACTATTATATTTTTAAAAGGACAAGAAGCTTAAAAAAAATAAAACGTGGAGCCTTAATTTATGGGTCTCAAATTCCAATGCAAATCCAACTTATATGAGAAAATATAAAATCCTCAACATCTTGAAACAATAAAAATATAATATAGAAAGGTTTGTCACCTAAAAAGAATGAAGTTTTTTCTTAAAATAAACATATGTTGAGTTCTAAGAAATTATATTGTCTGAGATATTACACTATTTGGTCATATAATAGTTTTGGGTGTGCTTAGTTTAAGAAGTGTGATCAATATTTAGGAGTGTATTTAATATTTGAGTGGGAGGTGTGCAAGTGTGAGTGTGCAAGGTGTCAAGAGTGCAAGTATGAATATTGGGTGTTAGGTTTCATGAAGGTAAATGAAGATTATGTTATTTTGTGATACTTTGTCATTATGAGAGAAGAGGGAAGGTCAAGAGACTTGAATATGGAGAGTCTTATGTAATTATATATTTGTGACAAAGCATTGTAAAAATTTGTTGGAGGTACTACATTATTTGGTTCCTTTGTAAAAATTAGATTGGAAGTGAGTTTTATATTTTTCTAATGTATGTGTCAATATGTGAGGAGTGTCCATGTGTTATTTAATAAAGTGTGCAAGGTGTAAGGTGTGAGTTGTGAAAATGAAAAGTGTCAAGTGAGTGAGTGAAGAGTCACATGAGATATGGCAATATGTAAAGTGAAGAGTCATAAGAGTTTTATCTTAATATGAGGAATGTTAAAGGATGCATATTTTGAGTATTTGAGAAGAGCAAGAGTCATGCCATTATATATATTGGAGACAAAGCTCCATGTATTGTTATGTTTTAAGAATCTTGAGATAAATAGTGAACATTTTAGTGTGAGATATTGTTGTTATTATGTGAATGCATTTTATGTAATTAATATTTGATCCTTTGAAAGGGACCTATGAGATAGTCTAGGAGAGTTATCAAGGATAATTCTCAATAGT
The DNA here is from genome assembly GCA_028583015.1 of Wollemia nobilis. Lineage (NCBI taxonomy): Eukaryota > Viridiplantae > Streptophyta > Pinopsida > Araucariales > Araucariaceae > Wollemia > Wollemia nobilis. The sequence goes on from JAQPPZ010002979.1 coordinate 4,542,601, forward strand.
GGTATCAGAGAAGCACTCTATCCATTTAAAATTGTTGTTAAGATTAAATTAAGAGGAGATACCAGAGTTGTACTATAGTCATTTGAGAATATTTGAGAGAGTGATTCATTTGAGTGTAGACACCTAAAACATGTCATGTTTAGGAGAACTACTTACATAGGCACATTCATAGGCCATATGACTAAACCTTGGACTTTCCAAGTATCAAAAGTGGTCCTCACCACTCATCTGGGGCATTCTAGGCCCATTCAAGCTTAGCCGCTATAAACCAGAGTGGCTGGACCTTGGCCGCTCAAGCTCAGAGTGGCCAGACCTTAGCCACTGTAGATGACAATGACCAAATCTTAGTCACTACAGATGACAATGGCTAAGCCATAAAAAGCATTTTATTGACAAACAGGCCTAATCAGGGGTGGAAGTGGTAGTCTGCATGCAATAAAGGTGAGCGGGAGTAACTTTGCATTCCCCTTCATGACCAATTCACATGGAAGACTTGAGTCTGAATTTAGACTTCAGTTAACTAGTCTTTAAACATAGAAAAGACAAAATCTTCTCATGCTAACATCCACTACGCATGAGGAATTCAATCCTAGGGTTTTAACATGAACCTAGGGTTTCACACTTTATAAGGAGCAAACCTAAAAGCACTAGGGGACCTTATTTGATCAATTAAGGGGACTTTATGAGACCTTATTTCAATCAGAGAGAGAGGGAACATCATACATCGAAACTTTGAACAAGTTGGATCATTGAGGAGAGCTTCTAGAGACTTGGAGAGCTTCCCTTGGAGATCGATTCTTGTAGCGGAGCCCTATCAGATTGGAGGGAAAATATGAACACATAAGGTAATAATTTTAACATTAGTAGCATACTTGAGCCCATAGCCATTGGATCAATAGAGAGAGATTTCACCTTAGCGACCGTTGTCTTAGATAGTGGCCCGCAACCTAGTCTAGGGTTTTAGGTGCTAGTTTCTTTTATTTTACTTTATATTTCATTTCATTAGCATAAGCTTTATTTCAGTTATTCGCTTGCATAGTACTAGTTTCATTGCATTTATTGAGCTTATTCATTGCTAACAACCTCATCTAGGGAGGCAATCTCGGACATCTAAGCGTGTGTTGTTGTTTCATTGCTTATAGGGCCACAGGTGCATCTACAACATACGAAGCAAGAGGATCCCTCTAGGAAATAGACCTAGAGAAGGAGGCATCTGTAAGCCCTCATACATTTTTATGTGCATCATCGGGAAGCCTTTTATAAGCATACCACCCTTATGCGAGGGGGATATTTTATACATCTTTGCCCTCCTTGTGTAAAATCATGTATCAAATGAAGGGTATCCCTTAGAGGGATTTATATGTAATCGGACCATGGAAATATCAATACAAGAGCATTCATTCATTTATTTCTTTACATTCTAGTTATGTCTTCTTTTACACCTTTCATTTAAGATGCATGCTTAAAACATTAATAGATTCAATTAAATCGCAAGTAGGAAAGGTCAGCGGGGTCAACGCGCCGCTTCCTCGAGGTCGCTACAGATGGCGATCACGATGGGACTTCCACTAATTTTTCATTCTTGGCCTAAATACTAACTTAGTTTTGTGTGCAAGTTTAGCCACTCTGATCTACAATGGCCAGAAGTCAGCCACTCTGGTCTACAATGGCCAGGAGTCAGCCACTCTATTCTACAATGACCAAAAATCAGTCGCTCTAGTCGACAATGACCAGAACTAGAGTGCAATAGAGGTCAAAACATTGATTCTCTAAGATGGATTAAAGGTTGGTACAACTTTTATAACACTTTATGGTTTTATTTATTTCTATTTTCTTAAAAATAGTGATAATTAAGACATATTTCAATTTGGAAAACTGAAAGAATGAAAGAAGAATGAACTTGCATCTTGCACATCTTAGGTTTCCTTTTAGATTTTTCACTAGGCGTTGCTAGGAACAATGGCTTTTATCTATAAATTTCACCCTAGAATCCAATGTGCTAGACATTGTGTGTTGTTTGCTTGCTTTGGGGCCTTTCTAAAGGCCATACTTGCACCTAATAGAGTGCATTCATTAATCTCATAGTAGCTATGCACCTTTCTAAAATTGAAATGCATTTTGCATTAGGCATATAGGAAAGAGTCATTGTTGTTGTATGATGCATTCTTATTCATGCAAACTTAAAATGAACACCACACACACATGCATCATTTAAACATTGGGGAGTTGGATTTCATCACCAACCCTCAATTCAGTCTGGTGACATTGGCATTCATCTCCTTCCACCGGTTTACCCCCTAGAGCTTCCTAGAAATGGATTGAGGAACTTGCTTATAGTGGCACTAAGTTATTTGTGTTCAAACTATCTCCCACTATTGGAATCATTGGTTCAGAGTGGAAGAGCTAGGTGAACCCCCCACTGGGATTTAAGCGGTGTACCCTAGTCTCTTTTGAGAAATCATGTTTGGCATAAGTGTGCTTGATTATCACTATGGATGAGTCTCCTCATTCTCAATCCAAAGCAAAACAAGAAATCAAAGAAACAACAAATCATCAAGATACAACAAATAGTTTAGGGCACACTTAAATTGATAATCAAGATAAACATTTGCTTGATATTGTTTGGTTATATTTAAGTGCAACACAAAAACTAAAGTCCTAAAATGAAATGGTCAAAACAAGAAGTAAACACCCTCGGTATGATACCGAAGGGGAATCTGAAGCAACTCACACCCTTAGGCGAAGTCGTAGTAACATTGAAAGACCTACCCGTAAGACCGTGAGATGCAGTTCTATGAGTCTAAGGGGTGATAACTCAACCCTTGGGGGATCTCCTCAAGAAACCCCAAATAGGGAGCAACATCATAGAACTACATCACATAAGGACAAAGAGGCTTCATGACCATCCTCATCAAGGAGGCATGAGGAGACCTCAAAGGCCTCCTCTAAACACACAGAAACCTCTCAAAGACATGAGGAGGCCTCAAGAGCTTCCTCCCCACATGGACATAAGAGAGGGTCTAAAACCCATTCTTCACACAGGGATGATGAGGATTCCATACCTCCATATTCTTGGAGAAATAAGGTGACCACAAAGCCTTCATCATCAAAAGGACATGCAGGGGTTACAACATCCCAACATTCACATGAAACACTTAGAACAGATCAACCCACTAAGGGGTAGGAAACTAGAGATACATCCAGTCATAGACATCAAACAGATGATATCCTTCACACAAGAGGAAGGATTCCAATAGACTATGACCTCATTGGGATAAATGGCACCCCATGGGATCAGCCATGGAAAACAAGATAGTTAGATGAGTTGGATCGAATTTATTCGAGGCCACCTCCCAAAACCATAGCTACGGAAAATTTTGCATCTGGAAGCTCACGAACCATGACTTCTAAGCCCACTTCTCAGACTAGGGGTGCCTCAGGGTGATCCCATAGTAAACATACAGAGTCTAATCATGAAGACACTCAAAAATACACTGAACAAGTTACACTAGCTAGCAAGAGCAACGACACAATGGAAACCTCTTCGAGGAATCTATGAGTCAAGACCACAAGAATAGGATCAGACAAGCATGAGTCTTCCATGACAATGCAAATTAACCGCATGCGATGGTTAGAGAATGCCTTGCACAAAGAGTGAGAGCTTGTAGAAGCTCTCGAGCATGATAAACAAAGAGAACGGTTGTTGCACCAACATGAGCAATGGTTAAGAGAGCAAGCTGAGCAGCTAGCTCATGATAACCAACAAGTAAATGGTAATGATCATCAAAGAGATAAATGCGTTGACTCACCAAGAGAGGGGTGCACTAGGCAAGAAGGAAACCCACAACAAAACCACCCACCAAATCATGAGTGAAATCCAACTGGTGGGGAAAGGGTAAACCTAATAGATCAAGATCAGACACATCCTGAATCCCCTCGTAGGAGGGACAAAAATAGAGAAAATCAAGTGGATAGAGGGCTACCTCCATTGCCACCATGAGGGGGCCTACAAGAAGAGGAACTCCTCACCTCAAAGGCATTCCAAGAACTTGCTAAAAATATGAAGTCCTTTGAGAAACAAGAGATGGTTGGGAACCAACCAACATTGAGAAAAATACACAACCAACCATTGTGCCCATCAGTTCCTAGCCCTACCTATCCTAAGCACTTTGAGATGCCTAGGCTAGAGAAGTTTAAGGGTGAAGAGGATGCACAAGAGCATGTTACCAACTTTATCAATGCATGTTTTCATCTCGAAGACAATGATGCTCTTATGCTAAGGACATTCATAATGACATTTTTGGGTGCGACCACTCAATGGTTCAACCAATTGCCCAAGCATAGCATATCCAACTTTGAACAACTAGTGAATGCTTTCCTGAAGCATTTCTCTTTTGGTACTAAGATAAAGGTGAACCTTTTAGACCTAGCCAATTTGAGACATTATGATGATGAGCCAGTAATGGACTATGGGAATAGATGGAGAAAAGTCATGGTAAAATTATCATTCTTCATTCCCACAGAAGAGATCATCCGGATGTTCACCAAGAGTTGTTCCAAACACATTTCCCTCTTACTACAACTACAAAAATACCCCTCATTTGAGGAAGCTTTGGCACAAGCCAAACTCATTGAGGACATAAAAGTAGATGAGGGAACCATAAAACTTTGAACCAAGAAGGAGTGGAACAAAAATGATAAAAATGGCAAAAATAAGTAGAAGCAGGCAAACCCTACCCTAGTTAATCAAGTGGTATTGGTTGTGCCTAAGGATGGGGCTACGCAACAACCCCAGAATTATCAAGCACATCCACCACCAGCCAATTATGATCAAAAGAATAATCAGGGGAGAAATAGAGAATGCAAACCCCCTCGCTATTTTACACCATTAACAGAATCAATGCAGTCAATCTTCAACCAATTGAGCGAGGTGGGAAAGATCAGATTCCATGATATACCTCTTATAGATCCCAACCATCCTAAGCCAAAAGGATATAGGGAAGATCAATTTTACCCTTATCACAGGATACCGAGGCATAATATTGAGGTTTGCATTGGTTTTAAGCATCAAGTGCAAAACATGATTGAGGTGGGAGAGCTCAAAGTTGACAACCCATTAGCTCCCGAAAATAGAGATATGGGCATTTACAAAAACCCACTACCAAATCATGAGGCCCCTAGAGGGCAAGGGGCCCAAGTCAATCAGGTTCGAGTGGATATACCTACCCACGGGTGTGTTGGGATGGTCGAGATTGTCAATATAGCAACCAGGAGTAGATGGTATGGTCAACCACAACCTCCTGCAGCTCCCATTAATGCCCCAGCTACACCTAGGTAGAGGCAGGGACAAAACAACCTTCCAGGTCCACCAACCCGACCTGTGGTGACTATTCGGAGTAGACTTGAGCAAAACTTACAAATGACTCTAGCTAAGCTATCCATCTATGAGCTCATACAATAGTCCCCAAAGCATAGGGAGACCTTGATGGAGATTTTAAGGTCGATTGAGCTCCAACCACAAGATCCAAATGCATTCACCCATTTTGTGGGACAAGTACAAGAATGCCAAGAACCTGTAATCCGATTCTATGATTACGAGATTAAGACAGTGCCCACTGCCTTACCAGACCCTCCATTGCACATTGTGGCATCAGTCAATGATTTACCTTTCAAGAGAGTCTTGATCGATACAGGTTCATCAATCAACATCATCACAACAACAACAATAGAGCACCTCAAGATCCCCAAGTCTCATATCATTTCGAGAGCCTACACATTGAGGGCTTTCAATGATGCCTTATGCAATACTATGGGAATGATAGTCTTACCTATCAAGGTGGGGCATAAGACCATCCCCATGATGTGTCATGTCTTGGAAGGGGCCATGCAATACAACATCCTCTTAGGGTGACCTTGGATAAGGGACATGAAGTGTGTTCCTTCGATCTTACATCAATGTGTTAAGTATGTGCATGATAACAAAGTCTACATGGTGTTGGCTGATGAGGAGCCATTCAAATATGTCCATCAGGTGGATTGTCTAGGAGAATTTGTGATTCCCTCTACCCACTTGTACGTTGGACCTTCATCTCTAGCTATGCAACTAAATGACAAAGACAAAGGGGTGCAAAAAGACCCATCTACATCAACACCTCATTTAGCACCCAACATGACTAATGCTTCTAAGAAACCATCAATGTCTAAGCCAAAAGACAATCAGAAGCTAAAAGCACCCATGGGGGAGGAAAGGAAGCTCAAGGAAGTGCTAACCATAGCCATTGAGAAAGGTCCAAATCCCATGGAAGAAGAAGATCTCCAAGATCAAGTCGAAGATGATGACTACCACCCCGCTTCGCCAGTGTCATCCATGGGGTCATCCACCTCGCATGCAACTATACACTTGGCAAGTACAGGGATAGGAGAATACCTTGTGTAGAACATAGCATTCATGCCCATCATAGAGTCTACACAAGACATGGGATGACCAAAAGACTTAAGACCACCAGTGGGGATAGTGGTTCCGCTTGGAATCCCTCCCAACCAGACAAACTTTGTCTATGCTGGACTAGACTGCGCCCATAAGTCTACCAATGAAGAAGAGGACAATGATGAATTATTCACTATTAATGTTCATTACCTCTCTAATCCAGAGTTTTCTCTAAGCTACTTTGAACATTGCCATTGGCATGGTTACGGTCTTGGTATATATGAGCAGGGGCGAAGGTGGCCATACGAGCCATAATACCAACTTCCCACTGATAGGTTTGGGTTAGGCTATCACATCAGAGGTCGAGATGACTCTCTAGCAGTAGCCTTGGATAGATTGAGCTTGGGGTTAGGAGAAGACATCAATTTTATTCCTTATCACCCACTAAGTTCAAGACTTATGAGCAATAGGTAAGTGGTCATGGTGAACATACCACCACCCAAAATTTATCATCCAAGCCCCACAATTGATGCCACCCCAATGGGTTACAACTCATGGGATGATGAGCAAGAAGAAAATAGATATGTGGCAAGTGATGATGAAGCACAAGAGGGCTTGGCCTATCATGGGCCTCACTATTTACAAAGCTTTACTTGGTCCATCCACAATGAGAGTGGATACATATCGGATGAGAGTGGCTATGAGTCAGAAGACTCGACAGAGAGAGCCTATCTAGGATCAAGGTATTGGCCCCAAATCTTGGGGTAAGAGACTAATGCAAATGGCTTCTTCATAAGTGACGAAGAATATGAAGATGAGATAGAGATGGCCTACTTAGGGCCAAGACATGAGCCTCTTGTCTTGGGGCCGCATACCAATGCTAATGGTTTCTGGATAAGTGATGATGACTTTGAGGATGAAACCGAGATGGCCTATCTTGGGCCTCACCATTTGTAGCAAGTCAATGCATTAGTCGAGAGAGAGGTGGCACTTCATGCCATAGACCCTCATTTGTGGTTTTTAGGGAGACCTATTGACTTAGCTGCCATTCATCAGATGGTCAATCCCCCTCCACCTACATTCAGAGAGTGGTTAGAGCCCAATGATCCTATTATCCAGCCTACTCATAGGTCGGATCCAGAGATTCCTTTTCCTCCAGAGCCTCATCATGAGTATGGAAGGGAAACCTCTGAGGCAAGATTCCACCCATGTGGTCCTGGAGATTTCATTCCATCCATCAATACAATCTCCATCGATTTGACCACTCCACTTCATAACCCAGTTGATCCCACAAAACCATTGTGTATTGATATGGAGGCTATTGATTGGGATCATGTTGATTCACCCATAGAGCCTGAGGATCTTTTCTCTAATGAAGAGATGTTACAACCATTCCATTTTGTAGTAGGTTGTGCATACGATGTGTTCCATGCTGGTTTGGATCCTGAGTCAGTAGGACCTATAAATCCTATCGATGACATTCACTTGATACCCATGCCCCACCAGTTGGAGGATGGGTCACATATGGCTATAGAAATGACTTTTGAGGTGGACATCAGTGATGATCCTACTCAACCAAAGAAATTCAAGTTCGGAGAAAGTCTATCTCTAGAGGAACAAGCCATCATAATCCCTCTCCTTAAAGAGAGGCCAAATATTTTTGCTTGGACTTACAAAGACATGCCAGGAATTGATCCAAAGTTAGTGGTCCACAACCTCTCATTGGATCCCCTAAAGAAGCCAATCAAGAAAAAGTTGAGAAAAATGCATCCAACCATCGCTTTGATGGTGAAGAACGAATTGCAAAAACTATTGGAGGTGATTTTCATAGTTCCCATCGACTATCCTGAATGGGTCTCAAACATGGTGCCCATGGGAAAACCAGATGGAAGAGTGCACATTTGCATAGATTTTAGAGACTTGAATAGGGCAACTCCAAAGGATTCATTCCCATTGCCAAACATAGATGCTCTTGTTGATGCCACCGTAGGTCATGAGATGCTCTCCTTAATGGATGGTTTTTCTGGATACAATCAAATCCAGATTAAACCTGAAGACCAACACAAGACTACTTTCATTACTCCATGGGGAACTTTCTATTACAAAGTGATGCCATTTGGTCTTAAGAATGCTGGTGCCACATACCAGTGGGCCATGACATACATATTCCATGATTACATGCACACAATCTTGGAAGACTACATGGATGACTTGCTAGCCAAATATTTATTACGACAAGAACATGCTCAAGTCCTTACAAAGGTCTTCGATCGCCTCATAGAACACAATGTCAGATTGAATCCTAAGAAGTGCGTGTTTGGCGTAACTTATGGTAAGCTCTTAGGATTCATCATTTCAAAGAGAGGCATCGAAGTCGATCCTACAAAAGTAAAGGCTATACTAGAAATGGCCGCCCCTACCAACATTAGGGAGTTGAGAAGCCTACAAGGCAAGGTAGCATCAATCAAATGGTTCATCACTCAATTATCAGACAAGTGTCGACCCATGAACCAATTGCTATGCAAGGATGTCCCATTTCATTGGGATGAAGAGTGCCAACAAGCCTTTGCAGAGATCAAAACATACCTGGCAATGCCACCAGTATTGGCTCCACCAAGGCCAGACATACCATTCTTGCTATACATATCGGCTACTAATTTTGCTTTGGGCACCATGTTAGCCCAAAAGAACATGCAAAACAAAGAGCAAGTCATATATTACATTAGTCGCACCTTGGTGAGTTACGAGATGGGATATGCGTACGTAGAAAAGTTATGCTTAGCAGTGGTCTTTGCAACCAAAAAGTTGTGACACTACATGTTGAGCCATACGACCTACGTTATATCCAAACAAAATCCTTTGCAGTACATGATGAACAAGACATATCACAATACGCGTACGACAAAGTGGATCATGCTATTGATAGAATTTGATCTAGAGTTCATAAGCCAAAAGTCCATCAAGGGACAAGTCATAGCGGATCAATTAGCAGAGGCACCTCTCCAGGATAGCAAGCCTCTCACCATAGAGCTTCCTGATGATGCAGTCTTCGCATTATCAGACCCATCAAAACTCGAAGAACCTGAGAAAGAAAGAGACATGGCATTGTTCTTTGATGGTTCAAAATGCGAGCAAGGGGGTGGAGTAGGGATAGTATTTATCACACCACAGGGTGCTCCATTGCCCTTATCATTCAAACTAGACTTCCCTTGCACAAACAACAACACAGAGTATGAGGCCCTGATCTTGGGACTTCAGACAACCATAGCAATGGGCATTAAAATATTGAACATCTTTGGTGACTCCTTGCTCATAGTAAACCAAGTCAAAGGCCTATTCCAATGCAGGTGCCCACTCCTGAAAGCTTATAAGGAACTTGTTGACACCTACCTAGCCCGACTAGAATGGTATGACATCGAGGCAATCCCTCATACGTCGAACAGATTCGTAGACACCATGGCATCGTTGGGATCCTTAATCCCTCAAAATCCATCTATTGACTTCACAACCGTTCATGTGAAAGTGCTCATATTTTCAGCAATACAACATGAGGTTATTGACAACCTAGAGTCAGTCAACATGATCCAGAATGAACCAAATCAGGATTGGTCCTTCAAAGTTAGAGCTTTCTTGCAAATGGCCCCTTGGGAATCTTTGATATCCCAAGGTCCTACGGAGTGTGGAACAACCATTCATCATAGGATTTCCTAAAGCTTGGAATGGTACCGCAAGGCTTGTCGCATGTCGAAAGATGAACATTTAAATAGAAGGTGACAAAGTACATTTTTCTAGGAGAGATCCTTTATAGACGAGGCTATGATGGAGTGCTCCTTCATTGTCTTGAGCCCCAGGAAGCATCCTGGGCAATTTTGCAAGCTCATGATGGTACGTGTGGTGGCCACTTCAGTGGCATGGCCATCATTAAGTGCATCTTGAGAATGGGTTACTATTGGCCCACTATGGAAAAATATTGTTGTGAGTATGTCAAGAGATGTGTCAAGTGTCAACATCATGCAAATCTCACACACTTGCCATCACAAGCCTTGCAACCCATCCAGGAAGCATGGCCCTTCTCGTAGTGGGGACTAGACTTGATTGGGAAAATCTCTCCCCCATATTCAGGCTGACACACATTCATCATAACGGCCACAGAGTATTTCACCAAATGGGTCGAAGTGATCCCCTTAACATCAACAACTGGACCAAGGATTGCGGAGTTTATACTCCACAATATCATAAGTCATTTTGGGGTCCCTTCAAAGATAATATCGGATAATGGACCATATTTCAAGAACAAAAATGTGCATGCTTTAATGAACAAATACCATATTCAACACAGTTTTTCAACACCATATTATCCACAAGCAAATGGGCAAGCGAAGCCTCAAACAAGACCATTGTCTCCATCTTGAGGAAGATGATGAAGGATAATCATAAGGATTGGCACTTACAATTGCCTCTCGCATTATGGGCATACAGGACTAGTGTGCGGACGCCCACTAGGGCAACACCATTTTCACTTGTATATGGCACTGAGGCCATCATGCCCTTAGAATTGGAAATTCCAACATTGAGAGTAGCCTTGAAATATTTCATAGATGATGACACCGCACGACAAGGCCGCCTTGATCAGCTAACGCTTCTCGATGAATGTCGAGTCAATGCCTTGGAGCATCTCCACGTTTATCAGAACCACCTTGCACGAGCATACAATAGTAAAGTCCATCTGAGGGAATTCAAAGTTGGAGATCTTGTGCTCAAAGAAAACCAACAGAACTCAAACCTACCACCGCACTTGCGAGACAAATTTATGGTAAACTGGATAGGCCCCTACATAATTTCAGAAAGGGTTGGACCTGGAGCATATCGCCTTACATCATTGGATGGGGTTGAAGAGCCTGAACCTCTCAACATCATTCATTTGAAGGCATTTCACACATAAAATAAAAAACATTCAAATATTCATAAAATCAAAAACATTCAAATATTCATAAAATCAAAAACATTCAAATATTCATAAAATCAAAAACATGGTCACTTAAATCAAAAAAGCTCCAAAGGCATCTTTAAGCCCTTTGGTCAAATCATAAAAAGCTCCAAAGGCATCTTTAAGCCCTTTGGTCAAATCATAAAAAGCTCCAAAGGCATCTTTAAGCCCTTTGGTCAAATCATAAAAGGCTCCAAAGGCATCTTTAAGCCCTTTGGTCAAATCATAAAAGGCTCCAAAGACTTAACCTAAAAAAAAAAAAAAAAAACAACCATATCTAGTGGTCTTATCGATTTTGTAGAAAGCCACCTTGATCAGTAGAGAGTAAGGCCTAATTGTGGTAAAACCTTGGATATTCAGGATCCCATCACTAATTGAAACACTAAAATCCTAGTTGGTACAAGGGAAAGATGAAAACTGCAAAAGTGGTCTAGGTTACCTTAAGCAAAAAGGATCTTCCTTGCTTATCCCCCTATGCAACCGGTTTAAAGGTGCTGAGAATTGGCAAAAGGACAAGTTTCACCCTACCCAAAAATGAGTGATTATCATCACTACATAAATCCCTTGCTTTCATCAAAAAAAGCAAAAATCCCGAAACAAAGCACAAATTCAAAACCCAATTTTCAAAGTCATAGTTCAAAGCAAATAGTGATTATCATCACTACATAGTCCCTTGCTCAAAAAAAAAATCAATCAAAATAAATAGTGATTCTCATCACTACACATGAGCAAGTACCCCAAATGAAATGAAGAAAAGAAGGGAATGGAGCTTGAATCCCTGGAATTCTCAACATCATACAAAACTGGAAGGAGAAATCCTTATGCATGATGATATGTCTATTACATAAGCTTATGGCATTTGTGTAGACCAATGTTTGAATGTGGATGAGCTAGCTTAGGTAACCCAATACTGCCTAGTGGTATAATCCAACTAAGTCCAACATAAGGATAAGATGAACTCTCGAGGATCCTCGATCTTAGAAATGGGCTGAAAGAATCCTGCCTGACATCGGAGGAAATGCCTGAGCTCTATCTAAATATATTCATGTGCACACACAGAGAGAATGAATATCCAGGTACATGGTGAAAAGCCTTGTTTTTCAAAAGTCTTGTATGGTCAGTACACAATTGTTGATAGGGTAACTAGAGTGTTTGAAGTCTCAGGAGAGAAACCTCAAAAATTCCTACATAGCAACGAAACATATCATAAACCACATCATCAAATTTCTTTATAAGCTTCTATAAATTAGGGGGTATTAATAAAATAAACTAAAAACCGATCATATGTCAGAAATGATATTTAGACGACCACTGATTATTTTATATCTTTTAAATTACAGAAGCTTATCCAGAAAATACATTCATTCCACATCACTACATCGCACATATGGATGGTTTAAAATAATTAATTCTTATTATTAGAATGATTATTTAACATTCATGGTCGTTATACTTTCTGTGGTATCACCCATTAGATTGTCAAAATCATAGCATATGCATTCCTTGTGTTTTAAGTGATTAAAACATACAAGTTCATTCACATTAGATTACACATTGCATACATCACATACATAACGCATTACGTATTACATGCACCATATCATCACATAAGTTAGATGCACACAATGAAATCAAAATCAAACATGCATTTAACAATAGACATTGCATCCATAAATACATAAATCATAACTCATCCATTCACATCTAAAAATCACATCATAATCTGCATATCCAAAAATCATAAAATCCATCATTAGATCACTACATGATACATCACATCATATCACAATAGTTAGATCATATCTCATCTACATAAACACCCATATAAACATCCACATCATCATAAATATCATCTATCATCTATCATATACATCAAATCATCATAATGCCATCATCACATCTCATCATAAAACAAATAACAACAAAAACATGAGCAATAAATGATACACATAATGAGTCAGAACATAAAGGGGTCATATAAATATGTGTGTCAAAAGTATGGATGTACAAAATCGCCCATAGGCTACAGTCATATAGGTCAGGCAGACCTCAAAAATGATAAATCAAAGTGCATCATCAATCAAACATAGGGCCTATGTCCCCAACATCATCACCCCCTATGGACTTGTCATGCATAGAGTGATGTGACCCTGCTGGTATCTCTATGCGAGAATATCTCCTCTGGCTAGGATAGATGGAAGAATGCCCTAAGGTGGAGCGCCCACTGACCTGTGAACTTCCTGCACCTAGTGCCTCCCTAGGGACAATCCCATACCTCCTGAGCTACATCTGGAGAGAGGTGATGTGACCAACATGTCCCTGGATCTACCCCTCGTACTCATATAGCAATGCCTGCAAGCGTAGAATCTCTGCCCCTGAGCCTATCCCTGGATCTGCCTCGGTATCACCCTATGGAGTAGAAGGAGGAACAACAAACTGCATCCTAGTAGCACCACCCCTAATAGTCCTGCAAAGCCTAGATCTATAGCGTGAGCTGCTCTATGGTGGCATCCCACTGTGCTATGGTAGCATCTCGCTATTGTACCTGGATCTTGGTCGACTGGAGCTCAGCCTCGACCTCGTGCAACTATGCTCTCAGAGGAGAATCTCTCTCCTCAAGCTCCAGCTCCTCCTCATCCTCCTTAGAGCTCCTCCACTACCACCTGCTCTATTGGTTGGCCCCATGCCTCAGTCCTAGCTCAGACTCTATGCCCTACCGGATCTGCACCATCACCTTCACCATCATCCTCATGACCTAAGCTGCCATCACCATGCCACATCTGATCCCCCCACCACTGAGAAAACACCTCTGTAACTCCCCCAACAACTCCTAGGGCAACCGCTAGGGCATCCTCCTCATATGACAGCTCTATGATCCATGGTGGAGGGAGATCTCCCTCTATTATGAGGCACCTATATACAAATGGAACAAGAGGCACATCCTGCTGTAGCCCATACTGACGAAGAACTCGAGAGTAGAAGAAATACTCCCGAATGCCAACCTTGTGGTCGATGAGCCACCGCTCACGCCGCATCCTAGCTGTGAAACTAGCAGGATCATCCCAAGTCGGGCACTCATGATATGGCCACCAGATGACATCTCCGACCTTCAGCCCAGTAAAAGTAGCAGTGTAGTGGGAAAGCTCCCCTGCATGAGGATGACTCTTGCACCCCTTGCACCCTCGAGCCCATCTAGTAGCATAGCACTGCATCCACTCCTCTATGACTATAATCTCAGCTAGAAGCCCTCTAGGGTGATCTACCTTGATGTGCTCCCATCCCCAAACCTGTAAGAGCAAGCTGCAAGCAATGCCGATGTGACCTCATCGATGGATATGGTACAACTCATCATAGCACTAGGCCAATAGGGACCTCCCCCATGCATAGATGATGGGTGCCTCACTATCCATCAAGTCCTGAACCATCACAAGGAGGTTCCACGAGAACCTCAAGCTTGAGCAGTCTGGGATCAAGATGTTGTTGATAACCATCAACAACACTGCATGCCTCTCAGAGAAGACCTCCTCCTCATACCACTGTGAGATAGACACTCCTCCAGACTTGGTGTCCCTGAAGGCCTCCGTAGAGTGCCCTCCAAACACTCGAAGAAATACAACTTCACGATCATTAGTGGTCGAAGAGATAATGGCCACTCCATCAAAAGGAAGCCAAAAGATCCTATACACATCCTCGACGTAATAGTCATCTCGCCGGTAGGAAGGTGGAAGGTGTTGGTCCGAGGGTCCCACCGATGGACCAAAGTCGTAAGGTAGGCCTGATCTGACATGAGGTGAGGTAGCCTAGTGACATACTGGAGCCCGTGGGCCTTGAGCCAGGCCCAGTCCATGTCATCCAAGAGGGGTAGAAGGTCATTCATGAGCTTTGGGTCACGAGCCCGAGCATCGAGAATCTAAGAGCAAAGGAAAACAAAGCATAACTACAATGCATCTAAGGCATAAATCATAATAAAACATCAAAATGGTGCAAATAATGATAGGCTACTCTAAAAGTCCAAGCAAAAGAGTAATAAATGCACCTAAGCATGCAGAAAAATTCAAAAACAAGTCAAAAAAAAAAATCACTTAATCATGCAAGAAAATTCAAAATTTTACTAAGGGTTCTTGGTCACTATCGCCTACAATGGCCAAAAATCGACCACTAAAGCTGAGAGCGGCCAAGCCCCAATGGTCAAAATTTAACCATTGGGATTCAAACCTAGTCACTCCAGTGACAATGCCAAGTTGGAGGCCATTTTGCCGCTCTAATAAATGACCAATGGGCGACTGACAAAACATCTACCCTAGGCCAAAAATAACAAAAAATTTGAAAACAAGTAAAAATGGGGACTAACCCACCACATAAAATTCTAAGCTAAGCCTAACTACGAGTTTAATTCATTACCAATGAGCTTAATGTGGTTCATTTTTACCCAAACAAAAACAAGCAAGGTTAAGGTTTAGGAGAGTACCCGAGAAGCTTCGGCTCCTCCGCTCGATGATGCCTCGCCCTACGCAGCCATGATTCTCCAAGTCGTAGAAGCACTCCAAGTTGCAGAGGTCACTTTCACTCCAAAAGCTCTGAAAAGCAAAACTGATAGCTGACAAAAGTGAAAAGTCAAAACCCTAGGTCATTTTTATATTACCCTAATTTTGCCTTGGTTGCTATTGTCATCAATGGCCCGCATTTCTTGGCCGCTCAAGATGAGAGTGGCCATGACCAAGCATTTGGGGGTCACTGGACCTGACAACGGCCAAGATCCTAGGCAAAAACAAGTAGAATTCTCTCCATGGGAAGCAGCAAAAACATCAAATAAGCACATTATGATGGTTCATGATCATCATAATGATCAAAATAACAAAAAAATTCACATAAAAGCAAATTCTCGAGTAAGCCTCGTATTCAATTACTTACTCTATCGACTCAATGATTGTAGCGACTTGCACTCCATGCAATTCGATGAGATGAGTAAGTTACCATAAGATTACTCGGGGTAAAACATTCATTTAGGAATTATGATGGGCCTCCTTCAATCCCGAAGAAGACCAAGATGGTCGGACT
Source organism: Wollemia nobilis (assembly GCA_028583015.1). NCBI lineage: Eukaryota > Viridiplantae > Streptophyta > Pinopsida > Araucariales > Araucariaceae > Wollemia > Wollemia nobilis. Next base: position 4,559,073 of record JAQPPZ010002979.1, read on the forward strand.
GCTCCATGGGTGTGATAGAATCATCCTAATTCCCTTATGACATCAAAAACACTGAGCCAAAGTGATACAATATGAGCATAAATAGGATCACTCCTCCTAACTCCCTAAGAAGGCTATTGATAGTCGGACCGCTCCTCGGGATAGGGATGGATGATTGTCATAAACAATTGGAATCACACTTGGATGGGGGTCTCGCCCATTAAAAGAGCAAATGCTAGAAAGGGACCAAATTAGTCATATTGGTCAAGCGACTTGTCGCTTTATTCATTGTCATTTCCTCACCAATTCATTGTGTGAGGAGGTAGTTCAAATCTTCAAAATAATCATAGTCAAAATCAACAAAAGATCACTTGATCATATCAAAATCATGTTCATCCTACGAATCATTGCATACAACAATTACAAAGTTCCCCTTTGTTTGCTGGGGTCATAAGCAAACTGTGACATTATCAATTTGTAGCTCTCCTACCGGTCGAAACTGATTGTAGCAGCTGAAGCTACCCGATTGAGTTTGAGGAATGAGTGCAATCGAACATGTGCAAGCCACTAAGCTAAGTTAAGCCTTCCAAACATTGAAGCAATGATTCAAAGGATGCGCGCCATCTTGCATGATTGGGCCATCCAACATTGATCAGACTACTGATCATCATACACCCTACAAACAGATCAGTCTACATTTTTTCTCAGCGTTGTGTTTTCCACATAGCGCATCGCAAAAAGGGGCATCTGTAGACACCTAAAACATGTCATGTTTAGGAGAACTACTTACATAGGCACATTCATAGGCCATATGACTAAACCTTGGACTTTCCAAGTATCAAAAGTGGTCCTCACCACTCATCTGGGGCATTCTAGGCCCATTCAAGCTTAGCCATTGTAAACCAGAGTGGTTGGACCTTGGCCGCTCAAGCTCAGAGTGGCCAGACCTTAGCCGCTGCAGATGACAATGACCAAATCTTAGTCACTACAGATGACAATGGCTAAGCCATAAAAAGCATTTTATCGACAAACAGGCCTAATCAGGGGTGGAAGTGGCAGTATGCATGCAATAAAGGTGAGCGGGAGTAACTTTGCATTCCCCTTCATGACCAGTTCACATGGAGGACTTGAGTCTGAATTTAGACTTCAGTTAACTGGTCTTTAAACATAGAAAAGATAAAAGCTTCTCATGCTAACATCCACTACGCATGAGGAATTCAATCCTAGGGTTTTGAACATAGACCTAGGGTTTCACACTTTATAAGGAGCAAACCTAAAAGCACTAGGGGACCTTCTTTGATCAATTAAGGGGACTTTTTGAGACCTTATTTCATCAATATTTCAATCAAAGAGAGAGGGAACATCATACATCGAAACTTTGAATAGGTTGGATCATTGAGGAGAGCTTCTAGAGACTTGGAGAGCTTCCCTTGGAGATCGATTCTTGTAGTGGAGCCCTATCGGATTGGAGGGAAAATATGAACACATAAGGTAATCATTTTAACATTAGTAGCATACTTGAGCCCATAGCCATTGGATCAATAGAGAGAGATTTCACCTTAGCGGTCATTGTCTTAGATAGTGGCCCGCAACCTAGTCTAGGGTTTTAGGTGCTAGTTTCTTTTATTTTACTTTCTCTTTCATTTCATTAGCATAAGCTTTATTTCATTTATTCGCTTGCATAGTACTAGTTTCATTGCATTTATTGAGCTTATTCATTGCTAACAACCTCATCCGGGGAGGCAATCTCGGACATCTAAGCGTGTGTTGTTGTTTCATTGCTTACAGGGCCACAGGTGCATCTACAACATACAAAGCAAGAGGATCCCTCTGGGAAACAGACCCGGAGAAGGAGGCATCTGTAAGCCCTCATACATTTTCGTGTGCATCACCGGGAAGCCTTTTATAAGCACGCCACCCCTGTGCGAGGGGGATATTTTATACATCTGCTGCCCTCCTTGTGTAAAATCATGTATCAAACGAAGGGTATCCCTTAGAGGGATTTATATGTAACCGGACCATGGAAATATCAATACAAGAGCATTCATTCATTTATTTCTTCGCATTCTGGTTGTGTCTTCTTTTACGCCTTTCATTTAAGATGCATGCTTAAAACATTAATAGATTCAATTAAATCACAAGTAGGAAAGGTCAACGGGGCCGGCGCGTCGCTTCCTCGGGGTCGCTACATTGAGAAGGTTGAAGAGCATTTGGAGAAACAAGTTGGTTTCCCAAGAAGAATTTGAAGATAAATATTTGGAGGATATAGTGATTGTATGAGTGTTGTATTATTGGAAAAAAGTTGAATAAAAATTTTATGTGAAGAAAATTTTATGTTGTGATTGTATCCATATGTCGTATCTGTGAAGCTGAATGAGAATTGATTGTTAGAAATTGGTGAAAAATCTTAGAAGAGGTGTTGAAGATAAAATGATGCTATGAAGAAGTTGTCAAAGAATGGTTTTTTGGAGAAGAGACTTCATTCATAAAGAAATATTGGCAAGTGGACATGCTGGAAGTCAAGCATGGATGTTTATGTTAAAGTTGCCCTGGTAAGCAGAAATCAAGAGAAGTCTTGGGAATTTTTATGGAGCATTTTGGATTAAATCTAGTTACTACCTAATAGACGCCTATGAATAGGAACCATTACGTCTATTTCAATCCTAACAAAGATAAAGGGAATGTGAAATGTCTTACATGCCTAAATAATGACATAACATTGTTCACCCGAGACAACGAATTAATTCACCCTAAAAATTGTTACGTAGTAAGATTTAATATTTGGACAGTTAAAATATTTAAGCACTCAATTCATATTAATTAGAGGTATAAGTTGCCAACATGGAATGGCCATGGGACTCCAACATAGACGTGCAGCCACAAACTTTCTGATTGCATGCAAGTTTCACTGCCTGTTTGATTGATGTTGCCTAGTTTGTAGTGAGCTCTGGTTTGTGGTTTCCCAACCCATGGTTAGGGTTGGCTTGTCTCTTCCAGGGGTGTGATCATTGCCACCCACCACTTTTTTTCATGTTAAACTTTATTATTAATATAATTTAGCTTTTCATCAAAAAAATATGCAATGATATCTATAGATAATATAATAAAAATGTGTATGGATCTAGAACATCTAAAAATACAAGTTGAAGAATCCAATAATGACCTGGAATTTATGATAGTAGATGCATGTTGTGATATAAAAATAAAAGGTATAGAGTGCAACACAAATGACTTGAATATGGTTCGTGACCATTTAGAGAAAGCTTATGCTGTCAAAATTGATAATGATAATGACATGGATTCAAATGATGGTAGGGATGGTGATGCTCAAATTTATATTGATATTGAAAGAGATTAGTGTGGTAATGAATTAGGTTATTTTGAAAGGTATACTAAAGGGATTGACTCAAAAATATTAAATAAAATGGGGTACAAAGACATAGGTTTGGGAAAATATTAGCAAGGAATGAAAGAGCCAATTATATGAGAAATAAGACCAAAATATGAAGGTCTTGGATATATAGTATAAATAAGTATTAATGAATTATGGACTAAATTTATGACAGGGATTGATAAAATGAGTAACAATGAAGAAAAAACAGGTAATGGTAAAAGGAATCTCATAATAGGGAATGTGTGTAACCATTATAATATATGGGAATAAGATAGAAAAATATTAAAATATTTGTGAATTTTATGGAGGACATAATCATTCTAAAAAATCTTGTCTACATAAAGAAAAGAAAAATAACAAATTAAAAATAGATTGTGGATGGATAAGTATGAATGAATGGGATAAGATGAAAATAATGTTGTATGGTTTCTACAGGAGGAAACCAAGTGTGATGAAAAATCAAAGTTTAAAAAAATATGAAATGAATTATTATGACCCAAGCATGGCTTGGAAGGTGGCCTATAGTGAAAGCACCTACAGTGGTGATTATAAAAAATATATAGCCTTATTTTTTTTCCAATGACTGAGCTAGAGGTAATAATAATCCAAAGGTAATCTAGACATATTGATCTAGATGCATACACAAATAGTTTATAGAGGTAAATCTAGTGGAGTTTGCATAAATCCAACAATACCAAAGTCAAAATTGAATATCAAAGACAAGAGAGAGAAGAATCAAATATTGAAGGAAAAAAAACTTCTTACCAAATAATTTAATATGGGAGGGTGTTGGAGGTATTACATTATTTAATCCTTCTATAAATATTATGTTAGGAGTAAGTTTATATTTATCTAATGTATGTGTCAATGTGTGAGGAGTGTCCCTATATTATGTAATAAAGTGTGCAAGTTTACAAGGTGTAAGGTGTGAGTCGTGAAAGTGCAAAGTATCAAGTGAGTGAGTGAAGAGTCACATAATATGTGGCAAGATATAAAGTGAAGAGTCTTGAGATTTTTGTCTTAATATGGGGAATGTGAAAGGATGCATCTCCTAGATGTTTGAGGAGAGCAAGAGTCATGTAAAATTATATATTGGAGATAAAGATCCATGTATTGTATTGTTGTAATAATCTTGAGATATTGAATGCAATAGTGAATATTTTAGTGTGATATATTGTTGTTATTATGTGAATGCATTTATGTTATTAATATTTAATCTTACGAAAGGGACCTATGAGATAATCTAGGAGATTTTCCAAAAAAAGTATAAAATATGCATATATTCATGCATGTATTTATAGATTTTTATCAATAATATTATTGTATTTTGTGTCTAAAATATTATGAGCATTATTATGTTTGATTATTTGATCCTATGGAAATTTACCTGATAATTTGGCAGAATTGCCAATAGTGGTATCAGATTAATCTTGGTAGAAGTCATCTTGGTTCATAGCTATGGTTGAGAGATTATTGATTGTGAGAGTGATTGTTGATTGTGAGAATGATTGTTTATTGTTGATTGTGAGAAACATTATAGAATTTTGAAGAGATAATATTGAGAATGTTATGTATCTTGAAGGAGCCAAGCCTCTTAGAAGGAAGGTACATATTTGTTAAAGACAAGCAATGTGAATATTGTACTTGTAAGTAGTTAAACCTTGAAAAGGAAGACTCATGTTAAGCAAATTGTAAGTGTAAGAAGCCAGTCCTTGAAGAAGGTTCACAATTGCACTAAAATTATCTGTGAAAATTTAAAGACAGTTTCAAAGTTTGAATATTAAAGAAGAAGAAGAAGGAAGGAAGAGGATTAAATATTGAATCAGAGAAAAAATAAGAGAAGGGTTGAGGTTTCCCAAGTTGTAGAAGATTGAAAAGGCAAGGTAGGTTGATATGAAGAAAGTGATTTTTATTATTTTATTAAAGAAGAAGTTTATTGAAGGGAGAATTTTTGGAGAAAGAATTAATATTGTTGGAGATATAAGAAGATTTTTGGAGGAACAAATATTTGAAGGAGAAAGAAAAAGAGTGGAGAAGAAGAAGATAATATTGGAGAAGGGTGAAAAATTGAAGAAGAAGAATGTGAAGAGAAGAAGAACGAAGGGAAAAGTTGAATATTTCTAGATGATGACATATTATAAGGACGTGGAATACAAGGTAGAGATATTGAAGGTGATAGCATAGAGGAATGTGCAAGTAGTGAAGAAGGAAATTGAAGCATTAGAGACAAAAGCAAATAATATATTCAAAGGAGTATTGGAGTTACACCTGAGAGGAACTTGTGAGCAATTCTTGAGAGCAAATTTTAGAGTAGAGAGGGAAGGAGACATTTAGTGTAGTAGAAGAGACAGTTCATGTAACAAATTTGGAGTTGTAAAATAATAGACAACATCAATTGAATGCACATATTTGATTTATATTTTGGGAGATATAAGTAAGAAAGAATTGCAATATTGTTTTTGGATGTATGCAAAAGAACTATTGAATATCATGAGGAAGGAAATACAACCATTTTTTGGAAAATTTTATTTTAGAAAATATTATTGCAGAACTAAAGTATTTGGACATTAAAATAAATTTTGAGAATTAAAGGAGTGGTTTGATATGTTACGAGAGAAAGAAAACATGTTTTATAGTTGCAAAATGCAACAAGGTTTACGAAATTTTGTAGCATGATTTTGAAAAATTAATTTAAATATTAGCACAATAGTTAATTTTAATGGATTTTGACATATACGATTATTTGAAGAAAACAATAGAAAATATAATTTTTGAAGCCATTTGCAAAGTCAATGTTAGAGATATGGTATTTACAAATGGGAAAGGTGTTATCACTTGAAAGAAAATTATTTGTTTTGCCTCTAAATGTTAAGTGGTATGTTGGGAAAATGAAGCCCATTCTAATGAGTTTCAACAAGTTGTTGCAAAAAATTTTTATGAAAAATAATGGGTAAAAATGGAATATCATGACTCATATAGACAATAATACCTATAAAGATAGCTCCTTGGTCATGGTTGGCAGTGCTAATTGATATGACATTCTAGTCAAAGTAGTATAAGTTTTAATAGATATAAATTTAATAATCTCCAAAGCCTATATTTCCTCTGATGGTGGATGTTTTATGGACATGTTCCATGTAACAGATAAGCTAGGAAATAAGATGAAAAACCAAAGAATCATTGACTACGTATAGCAAGCTTTGGGAGAAAAAAGGGAGGCATCCACCATGGAGGTGCAAACATGCTTGGGATACATATGGGGCTTCAATCCATCAATGAATACACTATTAAAGAATTTATGGGAACATATTGACCATTATTTTTTAGATTTTAGTAGTGCTTATCAATCTGAAATGCAATGTTGTGGCAACAAAAGTGTAGACTCACAAAATACGAGTTACATATGTGGTGTATATTATGGATGAATTGAATTATAATACCATAGAGAACCCAAAGCATCTAAAATCCATAAAGGAACAAATTTATAATGTGCTCAAGGGGAATTAAAGTGGAATTAAAATTTTATATTATCTCATTGCAATGAAAGTGGAATTAGAAGCAATATCTTTCATTTTTGAAAAGTTCTACCAAATAATGTAATACATTGGATGTTGGAGATATTACATTATTTGGTCATGTAACAGTTTAGGGTGTGATTAATTTAGGAAGTGTGATTAATATTTAGGAGTGTGTTTAATATTTGAGTGTTGTTGACACCCAAAAATGTTACACTCGGCCTCATGCAGTGGCAATTAATGATCAATCAACAAAACAATTGAAAATAATTTTAATTGCCCTAAACCCTAGGTAAATCTAACCCTAGGCTAACCTAAACCCTAGGTTAGTATAAACCCTAGGTAAACCTACCCCTTACAACCTAAATTTAACTTACACCCCTCTACATGCTTTCCTAAGCACCTACCCACCCTCTTTCCCATAAAATTCCTACTCCCCTTGCAAAGCATTTAAAGGAATTTAAGGGAAAAGGTGTTTTTCCTCTTCCCTAAGCCTTAGGTGGAAATGACACACCCATGCCCACTTAATATGCTTAGGTGGAAGGATCATATCCACCACATGCTTAATTAAGAGGACCTTCTCTCTCCTCTCCTCCTCCCACCACATCACCTACCCTCTTTTTTGCCCAAAAAGTCTATAAAAGGAGCCCTTTGTCAATGGTTTCAAAGAGGATAATATTGCATCATTATGCTACCAAAACACTATTAGATCCATTATTGAGCATTTTGCACACCTAGATCTCCTCCCACTTAACTTTATTTATGATGTTTAGTGGTTATAGGTATTGATCAGGCACTTTCGACTTTCATTTATAGATAAAATTGCATCAGGGACCTCTACGATCGAAGCACAAACCAATCAGAGCAATAAATAGAAAAACATATAGATATGTATGTTTTCCACAAACATACTACCAAATCAGTTGACCAGGTAACCCTTATTTTTTGTTTCATTTTTATTTCGTTTTAGTACTTCATACATTATCATTAGCTTTTGTGTCCATTTTGTCTATGTTTACAAGAGGTCTGATTGAGATAGACCTCCAAACATATTTTATGCTTTTTGTAGGGTTACATAAGTTTTGAGGACCGTCATAGCTAACAATGACATGCATCTAATAAGACCACTCCCTCTTAAGGATTTCACAAAATACTCTTGCAGTGTCATGAAGACATTTAGTGCTAGGGTCCCTCCTCTCAGGGGCCCTCTTTTGTAGCCCTCGGGGAAAATTGTAAAAGGATATCATTTCACATTGCAAAAATTTTACACATTATCAATAAAATGTAGCACCTTTTTTTTCAGTTCATTTTTATGATCACATTTTATATGCTTTATGTTGGTTTTCTAGAGAACTAACAACTTTTGTGGTTTTGCTATGTTGTAGGTACTACAAAACAAGCATAGGAATTTACAAAAGCCTTGAAATGCACCTTAGGCCACCTAAAAAACTTTAAGATTTACCCTTTTATGGTTTTATACAGTAGTGCAAATTTTATTTGCTGAAAACAAGCACTTTCAAATTTTAGTTGCTAAAAACAAGCACATTTTGATTGTTAAGAAATTTGACATTTCTGCCTCCCAAAATTGTAGGTACAATCCAAAATGCAAAATTTTTGACACCTAAGCCTAAGACAACTGCAGAACAGCCTTAAAAACCACTTTTTTAAGAAAATATATGGATAGGTATATTTTTCTATTAAAATGTATGAATAGGTACATTTTCCAATTCAACACGTGGGACAAAGCCTGTCAGGTTTTAAAAATACCCAAAGGTTGGAAATCATAGGTAGGCTTACAAAAACCTTGAATTTCATTAGTTTATTTCCTCCTTTTGCCTATTTTTAAAATAAAATAGTAGATGTTAAATTTACTTTCAAAAATGCACCATATTGTTTGGTCAATGTCAAAATAGTGTAGAATTGCTTTCAAAACCACATCATATCATTTGGTCATTTTTAAAATAGTGTAGGTTTGCTTTTAAAAATGCACCATATCATTTTGTCATTTGAAAAATAGTGTAGATTTGCTTTCAAAAATTCACCATATCATTTTATCATTTTAAAAACAATGTAGGTTTGCTTTAAAAAATGCACCATATCATTTGGTCATTTGTAAAATAGTCTAGATTTTTCTTTCAAAAATGCACCATATCATCTGATTATTTTAAAAATAGTATGGGTTTGCTTTCAAAAATGCATAATATCATTTTATAATTTACAAAAAAGTGTATATTTGCTTCCAAAAACACACCATATCATTTGGTCATTTGCAAAATAGTCTAGATTTGCTTTCAAAAAAGGTGCTTTCTTTCAAATATTGTATTTGGATGAAAATGTTGTCTTCTATCATAAGCATAGTTTCATATGTTGCATTTTGATTGTTAAGGAAAAATAACATTACACATGCACATGTAGCATACGGGTGCAGTATTCCCAATGGGGAGGTGGTTTTACCAAGCTTAGAATGATCAACTTGTCATTCACATTCGTGGACCAAATAGTACAACCATACAATCTCCACATCTAGAAATGTGCGACAAGTAAACAACTTGTATGGACACCAAATCGTAACACTATACGATCCCAAATCATACAGTGATAGATATTGTATGATTTCACACTTATCCAATCCTTCAAATTTGGTTTTGCAAGCTGCCATACACAATTTTTTAACTAAACAAGTCGATCTCCCAAAATTGTCAAATCGGGTAAATTCCCTTCAATTGCATAGACTGCCAAATCAGGTAAATATCTTTGTACGATTTGTATGGACTATGGTACATGATTTGTATGAAAAAAAGGTACAACAAAGTACTAAATGGGATAATCTACTAGATCAATCTCTCTCAGATAGGTTTTGTAAGGGTTTAATATGTCAATTAATCCTTATCCAGTAACATGCAAAACATATCAACGGGGCTTGAGAGAGCTCTATATCCAATGGCGATGCCTAGAAATTGTACAACAAGGTTCAACATGTCTTACTTGATACTATCAAAATCACAAATCATTCCAAAAATCTACATCAATTCTAGTTTAATTCCATTCTCCATAGCAATACATAAAAATAGCCAAAACCATCACAAAGAAGTACATGCAACAGAGATAAACTGGTAATTGCTATTCAACCATTCCAATATTGTACACAAAATATATTAGCATATCATAACCAAAATGTAACCAAAGTATAAAAATTGAAAATGGGGCCTTATATAACATTTCCTAGGCCGTTCCAAAGTGGTTCCTGAGGCAATTAGTTATTTACAACTTCCCATGCATAACAAAATGCATTAATTAAGACTTTTACTAAGTCTAACACCTTAATAATAAAATACATGTGCAATTACAACCTAAAATTACATTTTCTATGCATTTCATTTCATTTAATTACACCTTGTATGATTTACCTTTATCTTGTACGGTTTGCCCTCATGACTATAAGATTTACTCCTACCTGTACGATTTACAAAACTTGTCAAAACTAGGCAAATCCATTTATCACTTCTTCTTCTTATGGGAGGTGTATTTGTTGCCTACATTCACCCTCCCATTTAATTTGGTTTGTGTCCTTGCCAAATCATCCTTTTGTTTTAGCTATGCCTCGTAATTCATGACCACAACTTTCAAGGCATCCACTTTGGATTGAAGAGTTGTGCGTTCGTTCTTCAACCTGGCTACGTAGTTACCCATTTCCACCACTTTCACCCCATGGAAATTATATTACTCTTTGACAATATTTAGGAGTTCCCTTATTTGCTTTTCATGATTAGTGGCACTCTTCTTCAGCTTCTCCTGCAAGTGTACTTCTGTTTGTATTGTTGTTTGTAATTCTTCATTCTTATCTGTGATGGTCTACAAATGATGATGAATATCTGCCTCTAGAGCACGCACAATATCTTCTTTGGAATTTAATTGCACTTGCTTCTCTAGGACCATATAATTATATATTTTGTTGTCCTTTGTGAGCTCTTCTATCTTCTTGGCCTATGCCACCATTTGCTCATATTTCTCGGCCAACTGTGTTTTCTTTTGTTCATCCCTTGCTATAAGTTGGGCCTCCAACTCCTTGATCTTGTATTCTACCATTTGTGAGACCTATCAATTCTTCTCTTCAAGTGAATTAATTTTAGCCTCAAAATTAGCCTTGGTGCTTAGCAGTTCTTCTTCTAATTTCTTTATTTTCATCTCTATCGTAGCCTTAACACTTTTTCAATTCTTCCTCCATTGCAATAATTTAATTTTAAATGGCTTCCATATCCTCCTTCTGAGTTTCCTTGAACTGATAAATCTACTCCAATCCTATGCTCAACCACTCTATCCAATGTCTTAGGAATTTAAACTTTCTTAGAGTGATAGCCAATCCCGTAGTGACCCTCTTGTGTTCTAAATCTGCTATATTCATGGGATAATTCAGGTAGTTAGATCTATCCAAGTACACCCTCAGATGTTACCTATAATTGGTTCTCACTCCATATGGAAAGTTGTCTCTTCCCAACAATGTGGTTACCTCTTCCCTGGGTAAATTCCATGGGTGTTGTACATGAATGTCTACAATTATCCTTGTATGCTCCTCATTGCTCACCCATTTTGTTATCTTCTCCAACTCGAGAGATACTTGTTCCTCCAACAACTTCAATTCTCCCATGCATCCAATACAAACTATAATTTGGTGCTAGCTATGGAATTGCCTATCTGAGAGAAGAAATATTCCATGTCATATTCTACTCCTTGCACCACCTCCTTAGTTTCAATCTCACCAAACTGCGGTACCTTCAAAATATAGCTTGTTTGCATTCTCTATAGTTCCTCATCTATAGGAGTCAATTCTTCCTCCTCTTCCATGTGGTGGCTAGAGCTTCCCTCGAGCTCTAGTAGTGCTCTCTTTGTATTTATCTTTTCTGTTGGTGGATTCTATTCCACAATCCTCTCCACCTCTAACTTTTCATCTATATTCACAATATCCTACTGAGATTGCTGCTACTTTATCGATTCTTGGGTTTCTTTCTATTTCGTGGAGCCCACTTGTTGCTCTTTGATCACCTACACTTTTTATTAATTTTGCTGTGTCTCCATTGTTGTGACCTCTTCAACAACAAGTTCCTCTTGTTCTTGTGATTCCTTCATCTATTTCTATGCAAAACTATGATTCAAACTTCCCCCCATCACAAATTTGAAATAGGGATTCTTCTTTTCTCTAGACTCTTCCTTTGAGGCTTCCACTCTCACTTCGGTTTTCGTATTTTCCTCTTGATTAGTGGCTGCTACTTCCTGTGCTATCTGCCTCACCTCTGTATCCTCCAATATTTTTGAAGAGTCTAAAATTTCAAATTCATGATGCTAGAAAACTTGTGGGGATTCCAACATCTTCTTTGCTTCTACCCAATTCCACTCATGCAGATCTAGCTTTTTTGAGTCTGACTATCCTTCCTCTTGCTAATTTTTTTGCATAGTCTCAGAATATTTTTATGGAATGGGATTATTTGCCATTCTTTACCATTGCATCATCATTATTATTTGTATTGGGCTAGATTGCCTTCCCACAATTTCCTCCCTTTCTTGAACTAACAGTTGCTCCTTATGTCATTGCTGCAGTGCTTGTTTTTCCAATCCAGGTTCTAAATTTCTAGGCCTTTTCCTTCTAGGGTGTACATCCTCATCCTCCAAGGAAGTATCCTCCTATACTTTAGTGGCCTGCTTCTCCTTATTTATCTGAGACTTATCTAGAGTCTCTTTCTGAATTGGTACTGACTTTACCCACCTCAAGATGGTTGGTTGTCCTACCTTAACATTCCTAGAATCTGTCAAACCTAGAAAGTGGATTCCCTTCTCCGTAATAATATTTAACAATAATCCAATGGCATGGAATGTCATCCTAAAATTATTTGGTCTCTTTATCAGTACTTCATGCATATTTTTCTCTAAATAGGTACCCCAATCATACTTGATTCCTTTGGTGATACCCTCTACATATTGAGCCATCTAGATTGGTATATTTGTAGCCCGTGTATCTCCTAATAGCCAAGTCATTACAGTATTTATAGCACATGGCCAATAGTTACCTTTCAACTAGATCTACTTAATTCCTCGAGTCCCTGCACTCGAGATATTCACATGAGTCAGTGATTTCACATTAGTAAGCAAGATGATGATTTGATATGTCTCAATCAGATCAACCAACTTCTTAACTATCTATGTGTTGTATGCTGGCAGTCCAAATGTTCCTAAATACCTCTATTGTAATTTCTATTTTCACAAACCACTTGCCCACATTGACATTAGAAATTTTAGTTGTAGGATAATAAGCTTGAACAATCTATAATAGATAGTTGTAGAATAAGTTCTTCTGGTTTAGTGGCACTTGCACTATTACAACTACACTAGCCTCCTCAAACTATTTCCTCTAGGGGTGGTTCTTATTCAGTTTGGTACTCCATCACCTCCTGCATGTCTCTCCTCCATGTTTTACGAAGGATATATCTATTATCCCAACTTTACCTTCCTAAGGTTCGCTAATAAAATCCTCATCTTGATCTAAAAAATATACTTCACTCCTCAATTCCCTCCTTAGGATCCTCTCTTGTGCCATCTCCTCCTCTCGATGTCTTGGTGGTGTTCTTCGATAAACCAACCAATACCTCTACCCTCTCCATAGCCTGTATCATCCTCACCTTCAAGGATGAGTACCATGCCAATCATAGGACTAAAATTATCACCCTTGGTATTATCATGGCTATGATTCTCTCTCGTGTAGGGATCCTGGTGACCGTTCCACCCTATTGGCTGCAATTCTTCTTAATCGATATCCAAACTCTTTGATTGAAATCATTTTCTTGCCATACCTCCAGTTAACTGGCTACTTAAACATCACCAATTTCACACTAAAAGTGTTCTAGAAATCATACAATCTACTATAAATCATACAATATGCTTTCCCACTTGCTCCTGTATGGTTTCCTTATCAGAAGCCACCTCCAGATTGTACATTGTTCAATATTCAAACTGTTTGATATTCTATAAATCATACAACTACAACATGAAATCATATAGGGTCATACTTCTCCATACATTATCCCTCTTCAACTACTTTCCCTCATTGAATTTGTACAATTTCGTATGATTCTATATGATTTGATCAAAATGGCTTGAAAAAGCAAAAAAATTGTCTGAAATTACACTCTCTTTCCTAAGATCATACAATCTATCTCCAAATCATACAATACATCTCTTGAAACCCCTTTTCACCCAAAAATCACATTTTTTACTTTTCTTTTGTGATTTCTCTCCAACCTAGTTGCCGAAATATCCCAATCTTTCTTTCTAATGCTTTTCTTGAAAATTTTCTCAATTTTTCAACACTTGGTGTAATTTATCCCCCCCCAAAAAAATTCTTGACTATTTAACAGGGTTGTACGGTCTTCTCCTTTCTTTCCTCTATCTTCTCTAGTTTGTTTTGGTCACTTTTGTCAGATTAGGGTTTGTAGCTTCCCTTTACCTATAATTTCTTTGCTCTAGCTCCAATCTACCACTTTATCAAACCCTAATGTATGTTTTTCAACAACCTGGTTTATACTTGGATGCCTTCTACTACAAACCCTCCTTTCTCTCTGGCTAAACTCAAATTCTTCCTTCAATGGAGTCAAACCCTTGATTTTTCTCCTTTTTATTCTCTTGTTTGATTTCTTCAAATGCGAAAAGTCTCCCTGGTGCGAGTTTAAAAAATGGGTCATAAATTATTGTAGTTTACTGATGAGTTTTAATGCCCATGTAGTCACCTCTATTAATTTTCATGCTTTTCACCTTGATCCTCCTAAAAATTTCAAATTCCTCCTTGTACAGTTTTAAAAATTGCTAAGGTGGGTCTTGTATTTAAACTATCTTCAAACCCTAATCATTCCAAATTTGAAATTGCACCACTTTACATTTCTTTTCATATTCCTTGCCTAGATGATTGACAACTCATCACTTTTTCATGCAATTTTAACTTTTTCCTACACTTTTCAACAACTCATCGTTCCACACATGCGAACATTAAATGTGACAGTTGAAAATTATACAACTGCACCCTAAACCATACACTATGATCCAGATTTTACAACCTACCTTTTTGTATGATTTTGCATGTAATTTTCTCAAATTTACTTGTACAATCTCTAACTTGTGCTTTTTTAGCTTTAATTTGACTTTGTACAATCTATCACTTAGAGAATTTTTCTATTTTTCTCTCTTTGAAGAGGTCACCATTTGTTTTTTGGTAGATAAGATACTATAGCATTAATACCGAGTTTTAAAGGTTGATCTAAAATCTTTTACAAAAATTATCCTAGGGTTGTTGATGAACATGTCCTTACTAAGGATCCTATATATGTAAAATCTACATGCTACCAAAGACATTACATCCGGTAAGGCACATAGCCTGTTATCAAAAAGAAACTTCCCATACAACATTTTGGGTATACCCACATAAAACACACCTACATCATAATTACAAAAAAAGAAACAAACACAAATCCCTTCCTTGAAACAATGGAGAAACAAAAAGCTGCAGACACACATAGTAGAGTACTGAAAAAAACTCCCACAAGCTCTGTATTGATAGTTACTCTTAATAATTCTTTGGTAATTATTTTATTTCGTATATGACATGCTTTGGGACCACATCCCGTCTTGGCCAATCAGCCTTGGATAAGTGAACCTGCTGGATAGATTTATGGTGGTGGCTATCTGGTGGTCCACGTGGCTCTACTTCGAAGTCTTATATTGCCATTTCTTTCCTGCCATGTGATTATGAACAAACCTCAAATTACTAAGACAACTAGGAGCCATGTTATTTGACATGTGACTATCTCCATTAGTCGTTGTGGTATTTCCATGCAGCATCCACCAAGACTGATAGCTCGGATAATTTTTATTGTGAGTCCATTTCAAAAAAGAGATGGGAATACTCATAGCCGTCGAACTTACAGTGCCTTCACTATTGGTAAATTTGACTATCATTCTTGGAATTCTTGTTGAATAAGTTCCTCTACTTCGCTTGGGACACCATGTTCTCATTTGAAAAGTTTTTCACCATCAACACCCAAATTGGCCAGCTTATCAACAAATTTGTTAGCTTCCCGAAAGACATGTTGGGATTTTCTGTCCTGTCTTCCCTGGAAAAGGATCCTAGCCTCTTCAACAATTATTTTAATCCTCCAAGGAGGTATTTTCCAATTATTAAGGAGATTTATAACATGCATAGAGTCTCCTTATATGATCAAATTGCCTTCTAAGTCTTGAGTCATTTGAAGGCCTCTCCACATAGCTCTAGCTTCAGCTTTGTTGTTCATCCTTGTTCTCAAATATTCTAAGAATGTAAGCATTATATTCCCATTATGATCTCACACAATGCTGCTAGTGCCTACTTTACTAGGATTTTCCTTAGCTGCTCCATCAAAATTAAGCTTAAACCAACCTGTAGGAGGTGGGGACCACTGAACATTGGCTCTGGGGTTGACTACCCTAGGCACAAACTCATCTAACAAGGTTAAGCTTAAATATTGAGTAATCATGGTATCCTACAGATGAGGTTTACGGCTATCAAAAGGGATAAGGTTCACATTCTCGTTGGCAAAGGATAGGATCTTGGCAATGATATTTTGATGATCATGGATAGACTCATTAAAGACTCTATGGTTCCTTTCTAACCACACCTGCCAAAGATAGTTATTGAGACAAATTTTCCACATGTATCTAAGTCTTTGGCTTGAAAAGGGGCAAGGCCACTAGACAAATAAATCAAGTACGATGGCTGGTTTAACCTAGGAAATATTGAAGGCCTGAAAAACCCCACTTAGGATAGTCAAGGAAAAATGGCACTCAAGGAAAATGTGATAAATGGTCTCCCAATTAGCCCTGCATAGATAACAATGATTAGTGATACAAATACCTTTACGCATCATATTATCAATGGTTAGAATTCTTCCTTGGATAACCAACCATGAAAAGACTACAATTTTTGGAATTAAATTTTTTATCCAAACTAAGTCCTTTTGGAGGACAAAATCCTCATCATCAAGTAGAAGCTTGTAAGCTGATTTAACAATGAAATGCACGTTTTTCGTAGGACCCCAGGTCACTTGATCTTCCTTGGGTCTCATGGGGTTAAAATGTTGCCCAAGAATGTTACAAAGATTATTTGATTCTGCTTGAAATCCCTGAATCCTTATTTGTTTCCACTTCATTTTGCCTCTGTCCTCAACCATATAATCGAAGACTTTTGTGCCAATGAGTCCTTTCGTGATATCTCTAATTCAGGCTAAGTTAGGTTATTACATCAGTGGTTCATCCTTAGCCCACCTATCATTCCAACAATTTATCCTCTCACCAGTGCCTAAAACCCATATTAAACCTTTTTTGATGATTTCTGTATAATTGAGAATTGCTTTCCAAAAAGTAGAACCTCTGATTGGAACTGAGTCACTTAGAAATTCCATATTTTGAAGATACTTTCATTTGATGATAGTTGTCCATTCATTTTCTTCACCAAAAATGAGGTGCCACGCTTGCTAAGCTAATAAAGCTAAATTCATATGAGAAATTCTCCTCAGACCTAAGCCCCCATTTTCCCTAGGTCTGCACACTTTGGTCCATCCTACAAGGTGTATCCTTATTTTCTCCTCTGATCCAGTCCATAAAAATTATTTTTGGAGTTTCTCAATTTTTTGGAAAATCTTAACAAGGGCTTTGAAAATGGAGAGGAAATAGACTGGAATGCTTTGAAGAGAGGCCTTAGTGAGATTCAGCTTTCCTTCTTGAGATAGAAGATGACCTTTCCATCCAACAAGTTTTTTTTGAATTCTTTCAATAACCCTATCCCACATTGAATCTCTTAGAGAACCAATGAAAAGAGGGAGACCAAGATACGAAGTGGGGAGGTTTGCTATATCACACCCTAAAATTTTTGCAATCCTTTCTTACCTCTAAATGGGGGTGTTCAAGAAATATAACTTGCTTTTATTGAAATTAACTTTCTGACCAGCAGTATCCTCGTAGAGTTGCAAGATGTATTTAATTATTTTGGCCTCAACCACCGATGCCTTAGTCAATAGAAGGGTATCATCGATGAATTGTTGGTGAGAAACAACCCTAGTGAGAGATGTTGCCTTGATTACTAATATTAGCCTTGAACTACAAGCATTTTTGATGGTTCTACCTAAAGCTTCTGCCACAATGATGAATAACATGGGGCTGATAGGGTCCCCCTATCAAATTCCTTTGCGACTTTGAAAGTAACTAGTAGTTGTTCAATTAAACAGAATCAATAACCATGCTTTAGAAATACATTCTTTGATAAAATTAAAATAGTGGTGGTGAAAACCAAACTTAAGGAGGACAACAGTTAGAAAGTTCCAATTTAGCCTATGAAATGCTTTGTTCATATTAATCTTGAGGGCAAAAACAGACTTGTTAGTCTTATGAGCAGAGTGCAGAGCTTCATGAACTATGATAACTCCATCCAAGATTGACCTACCCTAGACAGAGATTCCTTGGCATGGATCTATGATGTTGGGTAGAACATATCTCATTCTATTTGCAATGGATTTAGTTAGGATCTTGTAAGAAACATTACACAGACTGATTTACCTGAAGTCAACCATAGATTCAAGGGTTTTATTCTTAGGAATTAGAGAAATAAAAGTAGAGTTGAGACCTTTTAGGATATGATTGCTTGATTGGAATTCTATGACAATAGAAATTACATCCTCACTTACAATTTCCCAAAAATATTTATAGAAACGAGGGGGAAAGCCATCGGATCCCTAGGCTTTGTCTAGCTCCATGCTAAACAAGGCTTCCTTAATTTCCTCATCAAAAAAGGGAGCTAGAAGCTTAAGGTTTATATCCTCATTTATTATGCTAGGAATGGATTTCAAGAGAATATATTTGGCCTCATCATTGCACTACAATTCCTGATCAATGATAGAATTAAAATAAGTTATTACCTCCTTTATGATTTCTATTAAGTCCTGAGTAATAGAACCATCTGCTTTTTAAAAAAAAATTATCTTGTTATTGCTTCTGTTTCTAAGCATGGTGACATGAAAAAACTTGGAATTTGAATCTCCATATATCAACCAAAGAGCCCTTTATTTTTACCTCCAATAGATTTCCTCAAAGGCCAAAATGCTATGAAACTCTGCTAGTTTTCTCCGTTCCTCCTGCCTAGTAGTTTCATCAACATCACCATGTTGAATTCTCTGATTAATTATATTCAAACTTTCAACAACCTATTTTTTATTTTCAAAGAGGTTTCCAAAGACCTATTTTTTCCAATTTTGAAGCTTTTCCTTAACAAACTTTAATTTTCCAACAAGTTTAAAAGTTGCACTACCCTTGACAAGCTGCTGCCACCACTGAATTAAGTTATCTCTGAAATTGGAATGTTTGATCCACATAGATTGAAATATGAAAGGTTTCTTGAAGGATAGAGAGTTAGGGATCTCCAAAAAAATGGGATTATGATCAGAGGCAATTTTAGGAAGGGCTTGCAGGGTAGAATCACTAAACAGAGTTGTAGCCTCCTTTGATAGAAAAAACCTATCAAGCCTTTCTTGAATGAGATGACACCCTATTCGTCGATTGATCCAGGTATAATTTGCTCCTCTAAGTTTTACATCCATCAACATTTTGGAGTTTACAAAGTCATTGAACTCATCCATGCTCCTGATAGGTGGTCCATTTCCACCCTTTTTGTCTGAAGGGTAAAGAGGAGTGTTAAAATCCCCAGCCAGAATCTAGGGGACATTATGGAAGATTTCACTCAGATTGCCTAAGTACTCCCACAGTATAGCTCTCCCTTGAATTGAAGTCAGGGTATGAATATTTTAAAGGGTCCACGACCTATTGTTATTTATTTCCTTAAATAAAACACTAAGAAACCTATAATATTTTTGAATAATGGTGCCTTCTACTACCTGGGGATCCCACAAAGTCATAAGGCCTCCAGATGCTCCTCTGGATGATTTGCAAACCATCTTCCCTTGATTCCAAATTTTTTTTGCTACTTTTTTTTACTGAATCTCATCAGTTTTTGTTTCTTGCAACATGATAATAGTTGGATTCACTTGATTTCTTATTGCATTGACTTCCTTGTGTTTGTGTAGGCCATTGAGGCCTCTCATGTTCCATGAGAGGAACTTTATTTGGAATTTTTGGGATTTCTTCCTCTACCCCTCCCTTGAGGAGGTTTTCCTAATTTGTTGTCTTTAGAATCCAGAATAACCTATTGAAACAAGGTTCTTTGTTTTCCATTGGCAATGTCATTATTTTAATTTTTTGATGCTCAGCATTTGATATTCTCCCTCTTCTTTTTCACTGCCAAAATCTATAGGAGACTTCACATTGCTCCTAGTTTTTTTAGGACTAAGCTGGGGGGATGCAATTTGTTGTAGAACCGGACTGCCATATTCCTTAGTCTGAAGAGTTTCATGTATCTCCACCCCTACATCCAAATCTTCTCATTTTTTCTTGTATTCCCCTGGTTTGCGGGATGGCCCCTCATTAAGATTCACCTAGCTCCTAGTGATGATTTCAGGGAGATGAGATTTTTTATTTTCCAATACCTCAACTTTCTCTTAAGCATTAAGGTTTGGCTTTGGGATGCCCACTGGGCTTGAAGTATTTTTAGCATTGGGGTTTAAGGATCCTGACTTGGATAGTGATTCTAGATATCGGGCATTAGGGTTTGGCTTTGTGATGCCCATGGGGCTTACAGTAATTTCAAAATTAGGGTTTAAGGATCCTAATTTGGATGGGGATTCTAAAGAGTCAAAAAGGTTAGCCTGAAGGTTTTAGTATTCCATGTCTTCCAATAATCCTCCTACTCCTATATTGGATAGAATTGAAAATTTATTTGAAACTAGAGGACTGGAACTTACCTGAGTATTTTGGTTGCCAACAACCTGTTGTTTTTCTTTGTCTTGTTGGGACCCTGCACCCTCTCTTTTATTTTTTTGGTAGACATAGTTTGCCTGATTGAAATCGCCTCTACCAGGGAAACTCCTCAAATTTCCTCTATCTAGCATTCCCTGCTTCTGCTTTTCTCTAATCATTTCTAGGTTAGGGCACTAATTACATAGATGTCCTTGATTTTTGCATTTTGCATAGAATGTCAGTTTGTTCTTGTATTCTATCAACTATTTTTTATAGTATTCTCCATATTCTAGCTCCAAAAACCTTGGCAATTCATTATTCAAATTAGCATTTACGTAGATTCATGCATGAGTCATCCTTGTCCTATCCAAGGTCACATGGTCAATGGATATCAGGTCCCCTATAGTTTTTTCTATGCCCTGTAGCCAATATTCATTGAATAATTGGGCAGGTAGACTTGGGAGACGAACCCAAATAGGGGTAATGTTAATATTTTACTTTTCAGGGTCAAAATATTCACCCCATCGTTTGAGAAAAAGGCTCCTTTTTCCCAAAAAATAAGGACCTCCTATTAAAATGTGGTTAGCATCCTCCATATTGTTAAAATAGATAATGAAGAACCCTCAAGTTAGAGCTACCAACTCCAAGTTGCCTACTAGTCACCATTTACCTATTGCCCAAGCCCTGATAGTCTCCATGTCCGGCCTACCTCCCAAAAACTTGCCTACCAGGGAGAATTCATCCATTGAAAGAAAAGGGCTCATGGAACTTGTCGGGGCCAAAATTTTATTATAATTATTGGAACTAGGGGCAGAAGAGAGAGAACCTCCTTTCATTTTCCTCTAAGAGTCTCAACAAAAGACAACCACTTATTGGGCCCCGCATTGTTCTTCGTATCTTTTTTATCGGGGTCTTTCTGAGGAGGGTCGGGCCCTCACGTGATGCTCGCCTCCAAATATGACACAACCTGACTACCTTCCTCTGGATCCTCACTTGATTCATGCTCAAGGTTCCCACTCACCCCTTCCATACCTGCTCTACCTCTACCACCTTAGCTAATATTCTTGCCTAGAAAATTCAAACCCTCACTCCCATCGCACCTGCTAAACCTCAGCTCACTCATTCCTGATGATGCAATCTTGAAGAATATATTTTCAAGAGGTCACCATTTTTGATTTTCAACCTACTTCCTTATTAATTGCATCCCAAGGTATTTTCACAATTAAGGAATTATATATATATATTTACATTTTCTAACCTAATTATACTTACCGTCATGGGAATCATATAGTGACATTAACTTATATGATCCCATCAGATTCTTCTATTGGAGGTTCGACTATGATATTATGAGTGGTTGTGTTAGGTTTGACTATGATATTATGAGTGGTTGTGTTACCTGGTGCCACTTGCTCTCTAAGATGATTCATATCTCCTTGTGATGTTACCGAGTTCCTTGGCCTTTCCATACCATGTGTACAATTTAGAATTGTACAATTGTAAGCTGGAGTATCTTCACCTGATATCTCTTCCTCTTATCGTGTAGGTGATTGATCCCTTGGTAGTGGTGTCCTTACTACTCTATTATCATTCAAGTGACTTCTCCACCTATCCCCTTAGATCAATTCTTGCTCTAGACTTCGTGATCAAATCCTTTGCTGTCCCTGGTTTCTATCATCTACAAAATATACTTTTCCTCTACTAGTAAGGCCTCTACCATGTGAGTGTCTTCCCTTTCATGTTCCTCTTGACATCGGGCTTCTCTATGCTAGTGGTGATTACTCCTTTTATTGGAGTACTCCTCATCCACCTACCACTCTTCAAGGTCCTCATTGAATTAGGGATGGTCATACCAATGGATAATGCCTTGTGGAATTTGGTATAATCCCTCTCATTCATGGTAAACCTTGTAGATTTCTTGTCCAATTCCAAAAAGTTAATGGTGTATCTCTCGACCATCTAGGAGTAGGGGTTTGAAACCTTCCTCATCATCTTCCTCATCTAATTGTAACATCACTTTGTACTTTCTCACTTCATAGTTGAATACCTCCTCCCCTTCCTGGCTGAAGCCTTAGGGATCCTTCTCTATTCCTGCCTCCCATTGCTTAGTTATCAGGAGTTATCTCTACCAACTCAATGTTGGCTAGTGGAATTCTACTTCTTCTTGTACTTGGTGAAAATTATCACAATGCTCTGATTCTATGATCTGCATGTGCTAAGTGACATCTCCATATTATTTTCTCAAAGCATATTTATGGAGATGAAGTTGCCAAGACTTCTCTATACGCTTCAAAAAAATCTATTTCTGAACTTGAGTCATTCCTATTCTCTTCTCTCTGTTCCACCCAATCTATTGGAAAATTCATCAATCTATCCAATCTAATGACTTCTCTCCTTTGTCTTATCATTTGTAGATGGGATATTATATATTATTGCAAATAAAGGTTAGTTTGATGCTCCAGTGATCTCCCTAGTTGTCGTTGTGTTGTTGTACATGTTGGGGGATCACGATTATTCTAGGGATTCTGTGGATTCCCTAGGCAATCATACTCATCACTAATTTCTATGCTAGGTTCCATTACTAGCCAAGGCATGACTTCATCACTGGATTCACTTAAATCCAATCGCACATTACCTTGTGATTCAGGTGATGTGGTTGCTTTCTCAATGTCTTGCAATAACATTTTTGCATCTTCATTCATCATTGGTGGATCACTTGGTGGTACTTGTGAACTTATGATCACACCATAATTTATTACACAACTTATTAGATTTATCCCCTCATCATCCTCAGGTTCCCCTTCTAGCTCCTATAGCCTAGCTATTCTTTTTTCATCTAGTATTTGTATTGTACTATCCAATTCTTGGATGGTTTGTTCTCTCAACCTTACATTATGACCTTGCAATATATGATATTCTTCTTATAGTATCTAAGTCTACAGTCACATTATCTACTGTAATAGCCCTATCTAAGCCAATGGAGTAAGTCCAACCAATTCTTCATTGATGGTCTCATTCCTATTTCCTAGAGGAACTTCCATCTCAAAAGTGTCCACTCTATCCTCATATCGTACTATTAACTATATCCTTCTTCGTCCTTCAACTTGTTGGGGTAGTTCTCTACTCTCCACCTAAGGATACATACTATTCCTGTTCACTTGGGGTGCTTCTTCTTACCTTCACCTATTTTTGGATAATAGTGCTATCTCTTGATGTCCTATTTCATTTTGAGGAATCCATTATTTATCTTCCTCTTCTACTCGTTCGGTCTCATCTACAAATCTGACATGCACTCACAATATTCTTCTTTCTATAGGTCATGGTGCTAAATCCTATTTTTCTATGGTTGGTCTTGTCTCCTCCCCTTATACAAATAAATGTGTGAGTCCTATGTCAGGTTCTTCTTATGATGGACCTTGATCACCTTGAGTCCTCTATTGAGATTCTGCTCATATTCTTCGTTCAATCTCTTCTAAAGAAATAAATAAGCACTGTACTTTATAAGGCTTCAAAATTAAGCCATTTATAGTGTTGGGTACCTCCATACCATATTAGTTCTGTAACTTGACTGCTCTATTATGTATTACTTCTACCACTTTATAGGGACTAAGCTATAAATTCTTTAACTTACTAGGCTTGATTTATCGCTTTCCATTAAATTTTAGAACCAAGTCTCCTGGACTAAGTTCAAACTTCCTCAAGTGTTTGTCATGTCATGCCTTCCTTCTTTTTTGATCTACCTCAATCACCCATTGTGCCATGACTCGTCATTCATATAACTTGATTAGTACTATTAGTCACTCTTCCAAACTTTCTTGATCAGCCAAGTGATGCTCTATTGTGACTCTCAAACTTGGTATCAAGAATTCAACTGGAACCATTGCCTCCTATCCATACATTAACTATAAAGGTGCATGCTCTGTTGTTGATTTAAAAGTTGTTCTACATGCCTACAATGGTAGCCTTTCCTCCCAATATACTCCTTCTATTCCATAGGTTTTTATACAGAGTAGATACCGGGACTTTGTTTATTGCTTTCGCCTACCCATTTACTCTGGGATAGTACAAACTAGAAAATGAGTGCAAAATCATAAACTTTGTTGTCAGCATCTTAATAATTTTATTAACAAAGTGTCCTCGGTCACTCATTATCTATAGTAGAATACCAAATCTAGTGATTACCTGCTCATACAAGAATCTTGTTGTACTTTTTGTTTTGATCCAAATTGTCAAGTATTCTGTTGCTACTACGATGTATCTAAACTTCCATCTATGAGATGTCTTCAATGGTCTGACGAAGTCCAATCCCCACATTTCAAATAGTTCTTGGGGTTGTAATGGATGTAAAGGTATAAAGTCCCTCTTCACTGGCTTTCCTACCCTTTGACAAGTGTCACTTGCTTTCACATAATATTTTGCATCATTATATAGTGTGGGACACCATAGTCCTGCTAGTAATATTTTCCTAGCTATCGCATCTGGTCCCATGTACCCTCTAGTTAAGCCTTTATGAGATTCTTTCAATGCTGCTTTAACTTCTTCTTCCATCACACATATTTGTAGGATACCATTGCTTCCCATATTATACAACAATATTGCTATCAACTAGAAGGGTGATGACTTCATAATAACTTTATTTTTCTTAGTTGCCATCATTTCTTGTGGTAAATATCCTATGGAAAGGTACTGACCAATCAACTTGTACAATGATGGAATAACATTGATGGAAAATAACTATGCATCAAGGAATTCATCCAAAACTCCTATTCCCATAGGATCTCTTGATTGTATCTAAGACAACTGGTCTATAATGAAATGCTTCTTACTAGGTCTCACTACTATTCAAAATATGAAATCTTGTAGGATGATGAACCATCTACTGACCCATCCTTGTATCACTATTTTGTTTATCAAGTAAAATAGAGCGTGGTTGTCTACATAGAAAGAAAAGGGATTCACCAATAGGTAATGCCTAAAATTTTGGATTGCATATACCATTCTCAAAGATTCTCTTTCTATTATACTATATTTTCTCTCTGGCCTTGACAATAGGTGACTAGCAAAGAAAATAGGTAGATCCAGCCTGAAATATTCTTCTTGTACCAAAGAACATCCAATTACAAAATTTGAAGGATCAATAAGGACATGGAATTCCTTATCCCAGTTCAAGAAGCTCCTCAAAGGCTCCTTGGTGCTCCTCTATCCATCTGAAAGGAACATTCTTTATCATCAATGAATCCAATGGATAGGATACATGTGCATAGTTATTGATAAACCTTCTATAATATCCCATTGATCCCAAGAAGGTTTTAAGTGAACTCACATTGTATGGTTCTTCCATGTGTAAAATTACACAAATCTTATTAGGATGTATCTTTAATCCTTCACTACACACTATGTGTCCTAATTTTTTTCCATATGGTACCATTAGGTAGCACTTCTCAGGGTTTAATGATATCTATGCATTTTTGCACATGCTTATACATTCACTAAGGGTTGAAATATGCTCCTTGATCTTCCTATAAATGGACCAATCATCCAAAAATTCTTTGAAGTTCCCTATTGCCAACTGATCAAATATATATAGTATGATGCATTGAAATTTGGTTAGGGCATTACAAATCTTGAATGGCATTCAATTATATGCATAGATGCCATTCTCCACAATAAATGTGGTTTTCAGCTTATCTTCCTTGGCTATACTTCACTGATTGTAACCCAACAACCCATCCAAAAATGAATAGATCTCATGTCCTACAACTTCTTCTAGGATAGAATTAGTGAAGGGAATAGAGAAGGGGTCCTTGATAGTTACTGCATTTAGAATCCTAAAGTTCGCACATATTCTAATTTTGTCTACCTCCTTCTTCAAGGTGATCACTATAGGTGATACCCATTCACTGGTTGTCACCCTGAAGATGATTCCTACCTCCAACATCTTCTCTATATCTACATTCAATAATGTATCATACTTGAGGTTCATTCTATATGGTCTCCTCCTTACGGTTTGTGCTCTAGTTATTAGTGTAATCTTATGAAAACATAAATTAGGTGATAATCCCTTCAGGTACTTATATGTCCATGCAAAAACATACTTATATTCCAAGAATATCTTAAAAGCTTCCACTTTCAATACAAGGCTCCAATCATCACCACATTAGATCATCCTAGGTTCATCTTCTATTTCTAGATTGATGTCCACTATCCGAGGTCCTTCATATTTGATATTATTTGGCTCACTTGTTTCTTTCTCTAAGTTTGTTGGGTGTGCCAATATTGTATCAATTTATGCATCTCCTACTATATAATCTGTAATTTTTTTTGGGAATATCCATTTCTCTTCCACCTTCTTCTTAGGCTCTTGGATGAATTTGAGTTCGTCTTGTTTTCCTTGATCTCCTTTAAGTCAATACAAAGGCATTCGGGCTAAAAAAATTTGTACTCCTCCATTTTCCAATGAAGAAGCCCACTATCATATATAGTTTCATCTTCACTACATTCATCCAGGTACAATATTTTTCTCCATTTGGTTCATACCTTCATAATATGAGGAATTTTTTGATTCATCGGTCGTAGCTACATCCTCACTAACCTTTTGATTATCTAGATTAATCATATATTTGTGTTGTCCCTTATTGAAAGTGATATGATTCTTTCCCTAGTTGTGATTATCTTTGGCTACTCATAGACATCCTCTTCCCAAGGTAGTGTTATATGCAGGCTTCTACATAGTAATCACAAAAAAATGCAAGACAAACTCTTGGTCATCTATCACCGCTTGTGCTGTCAAGACTCCCTTTGTCTCGATACCATACTAATCAACACCACATAATCAAAAGCTCGATGCCCATAGAGATAGAGCACATAGTTCTAGCTAGGTCCTTTTAGGTGTCACCATCCACTCTCCTTCCTTTAGCAATACTTCTCTGTTACCTCATATTCTATCTCTATCAGTAGTGTTTCAAAATATCCTTCTTCAAATGCCCAAAATTACTCTATTTTTAGTTCATGTGTACTATGGTATGAGTTACTTGCGTTATATATTTGAGAAATACTCATGCTCATTCTTACTAGAATGTTCTATCGTACTTCCCATCTCCTACATCTTTGTACATTGGTGTCTGTCATTCACCTCCAATTTTGTAGTATTCTTACTTTGTCAATTTGACTCGTTTTAACAAAAATACCAGATTTGATAAGGCAACGATGCCAAATGTAGCATAGGGGTGTAGCATTCCTAATGGGGATGTGATTTTACCAAGATTAGAATGATCAACTTGCAATTCACAATTAATGGACCAAATTGTACAACCGTATAATCTCCACAACTAGCAATGTGCGACAAGTAAACGTATGAACACCAAATCCTACCACTGTACGATTCAAAATTATATAGTGATAGATTTTGTACAATTTAACACTTATCCAATCCTTTATATTTGGTTTTTAAATCCACCATACACATTTTTTTAACTAAACAAGTCGATCTCCCAAAACTACCAAATCGGGTAAACTCCCTTCAATCGCATAGACTACAAAATCGGGTAAATATCTTTGTATGATTTGTACAAACTTTGATGTATGATTTGTATGAACTATGGTGTATGATTTGTAAGAAAAAAAGGTACAACCAAGTTCTAAATGGAATACTCTACTGGACAAGTCTCTCTTAGATAGGTTTTGTAAGGGTTTAATATGTCAATTAATACTTATCCAGTAACATGCAAAACATATCAATGGGGCTTGAGAGAGCTCTATATCCAACGGTGACACCCAAAAATTATACAACAGAGTTCAACATGTCTTGCTTGATACTATCAACATCACAAATCATTCCATAAAGCTACACCAATGCTAGTTTAATTCCATTCTCCATAGCAATACATGAAAATAGCCAAAACCATCACAAAGAAGTACATGCAACATAGATAAACTAGTAATTGCTATTCAAACATTCTGGGATTGTACACAAAATATATCAGCATATCATAACCAGAATGTAACCAAACTATCAAAATTGAAAATGGGACCTTATATAACATTGCTAAGGCTGTTCCAAAGCGATTCCTAAGGCAATTAGTTATTTACAACTACCCATGCATATTGGAATGCATTAATTAATATTTTTACTAAGTATAACACCTTAATATTCAAATACATGCACAATTACAAACTAAAATTACATTTTCCATGCATTTCATTGCACCTTGTACAATTTACCTTTACCTTGTATGATTTTCCCTCCTGGTTGTATGATTTACTCCTCCCTATACGATTTACAAAACTTGTCAAAACTATCAAAATTGGGCAAATCCATTTATCACTTCTTCTTTTGGGAGGTGGATTTTATGCGTACAAGACATAAGTTAACAACATTGATTTGCATTGGATTTCGTCACCAACCACCAATAGATATCAATGTCATTGGCTTCCACTAGCAAGTATTGACTCGCCTTCCTAAACACCGTAGCAACGCCCTTGAGTGGTTTTACATACTTCATCATCAAAAAATCCCCTAATCTTTAGATTATCTTGAGGTAGGATAGGATAGACACCTGTACTTATAGGTCTATATAATCAATAAGCGTGTAACCATATTTTTTTATCCAAGCCTGATCGAGGATGAAGCGAAAGCTCGACTGGTCAAGTAGAAGGGTTTAGACAACATGACCTTCTTATTGGAGGTTTATTTTGCATATCATCTTCTAGTCACCCCAAGCCTCCCCCAATCATAGGAAGCCCTTTACCTATTTTTGTATCATCACTCCTTATGTACCTTTGGGTATAGCATGAAGGGTTTGTATCAATGTACCCTTGTAGAACTCATTCACATATATCGTGTTTGTAGTAGTATTTTATTTTCAAAACACACAAAAAAAAAAAAATAATCAAGAAAAATATTTAACATCAACAAAAATCACAAACAAATTGATACAAACACTTTGAACACATCACCCACACACTTTGTTGTTTGTTGGATTAATTAAAACACTTTTGCTACAAAATTTGCCAAAATACAAAAACCAAAAGTCAGATTATATTTGACCAAAATTATCCCCTACCAAATATTCTCCAAATTTCCCAAAACCACCACCATTAGATCAATCTTGAAAATAGCTTTCCAACGGTATAAGTTTTTCCCAATTTTAACATTGTTTGATCCCTCAAACTACACAAAAACTGCAAGAGGGTCACATAACTTAAATCATATGGATAGGTACATTTTTTCCACGAACACTTCAAACAAATAGAACTAGGCCTAGGACTATTTATACAACTAAAATATTTGGGTATTCCTCTCATAGAATCCACCTATAATCCATTTTTCTCCATCATGGTTCTTATGTAAAACCAAGCACTCAAGAAAGAGTGTGTTACCATAAACAATTCTAGAGTGAAATCCCTACTTGAACACCAAGGAGGAGCATCCCTTCCACCACCACAACATCTAACTACACCTCCTATAGACCAAGATTATAATATCACCCCTTCAGGGCCTACCCTTCATCATCCAAAACTAGGCTCACCTCGAGCCTTATTGGCTCTTCTTCGTGTTCCTGATTGACACACATATCTAATTACACAACTATAGATAGAATATCTTATCATATCATAAATTAAGGTTCTAGTATTAACCACCTTCATACCACCCCAGTCACATGTCATTCCTCTTTTTATGGGATAAGCATCTACCTCACAAAATTTACTCTTCTAGCCCCCTTCATCATCATCATAAAAATGGTCTATATAACAAGTGCACATTTAGGTGCCAACACAACAAGGGTACACTCAATTATCATAACAACAAGCACACAATTAGGTGCTAACACAAGAAGGGTGCACTCAGGAACCTCTATAATAACAAGTGCACATTCAAAAGCTAAATCAACAAGAATACAACCAAATGCCCCAACAACAAATACACATTTAGGTTCAAAGTCAACAAGGATACAACCAAATACTCCAACAAAAAATACACATTTAGGTGCCAATTCAACAAGGGTACAATCAAATATCCCAATAAAAAATGCATATTTAGGTTCCAACACAATAAGGATACACTCAAGTTCCCCAACAACAACTAGCACACATCTAGGTGCCAACACAAGGGTACACTCAAGTGCCCTAACAACAACTAATGCATATTCAAGTACCAAACCAACAAGGGTACAACCAAGTGTTACCCCAAAAAGGGTACATCCAAGCACCACAACAAGAATGGCACACTTAGGTGCCTTACCAAGAAGCACAAGCCCAAGTGCCATATCAAGCATGCAACCAGGTACCTGTTGTGGCCATTCCACAATGTACCCTAAAATTAGGGACCCACATTTAATTATTATTTTTGTTGGGATTGTAGTTGTCTTTGAGTGATAACGCTGAGGGGTTTGTACCCATGAGCTTGCAAGGTTTGATTAGAGGTTCATTTTGGTAGTGTCCCCTTTCATTTATATTTTTACATTTAATATTTTAGAGTTAGGCTTTGTGTTGGAGTTTCAAAAGTTTATCTTTTGGTTTTAAATCCAATCCAAGTATCTAAAGTTTTATAAATTAAAATAAAAGGTTATATATATAATTATATTTATATAGATATAATATATATAGATAAAATAAAATATAAACAAAAAAAACAAAAAGTATAATAAAACATAAAATACAAATTTATATATATGATTCTCATATATATAGACAAATTTATAAAAAAAAGAAGAAAAAAAAATCATGATATAAAAGAATATATATATTATATATTAGATATATAATAATAATAATATATATATTTTTAGACACCAAATTACAGCCACTAATCCTCCATCCTAACCATTCCACCACCCACTTGTCCACCATACACCTTTCCTGTCAATTATTTGGCCCAATTCCACCTTTCCCACCTTCAAAAGGCCCACTTTAGCCCTTTCCCGCAATTTCCTAACCCAATTGGGATTATTTTAATATTATTTTATATTATTTTATATTAAATATAATATTTTATATTATATTATAATATATTTATTATAAAATATATATTTATAAACTCAATTAACCACAACCGTCCAATTCAATTTAATCTCCACCATCCATCTTCATTAATCCATGTCACATTCAAAAAGTAATCTCAACCTTAGGATCTGATTTAATCTTAGCCACACGATCAAAAGTGTAAGGCTAAAACCCTAAGAAAACCCTAGGTTGGATTATAAATAAGGGTATTTTGCAAATGCCCAAACCCTAGAGCTAGAATCCGAAGATTAGAAATTACACCTTGGAGGAGTCACTATTGAAGCCCTAGTGAAGCAAAAAAGATAAATCTCTGAAGATCCAAAGCCCTAGCTAACCATTAGGATTTCTACTATTCTAGCTATCCTCCATATCCATCCCCTCGTAATTTTCTATCACCCCCATCATTTCCCATCCGTCGCATCTATCGCAACCCTCATGATCTACTTATGTAGATTTTATCCTCATCGGAGGTGCTCTCTCGAGCTTGCAAAGCTTGCTGTAGAGCTTGCCAAGTGCACGCCCAAACTTGCTATATCTTGCAGGTGCACACTATAGCCTGATGTTTCCTGTAGGTGTGCACCAGAACCTATTGTTTCCCATAGGTACACACTAGAGCCTGTTGTATCCCATAGGTGCACTCTAAAGCCTACTGTAATCCCGTAGGTGTGCACCAAAGCCTGCTGCTACACATATGATACTGCTGCCAAGGCATCACATCCATGGATATGCAATAACGAAGCAATGAATCATCACAAGCAAGATAAAATCTAAATTTCTATTATCATTTGTTATTATTTCATCTTACATATCTGGCTTACATAGATCTAGGGTTTAGTTTTCATTTCTGAGGGTTCACACTATGGAACCCTATTTTTTTTACTAAAAAATTTATTGTTTGTTGTGTGTGTAGGATTGGATAACTTCAATCAAAAGAGCATTGAAAGACTACTACAGTCAGAGTGGTCCAAATACACGGATACCTGAAGCTCACTCACATTTTTGGGAGCAAGACACATCATTTGAAGACACTTAATTACTGTAGCTAGGGTTTTGGATAACCCTAGCATCTCATACATATTTGAATCAAATACTCATTGAGTATGATTGTATCAAAAGGAGTTTATTGGCTCCACCTGTCTTTTAAATAAAATTATATTTTTGTGCAATATTGTGTTTCTTTGGGTTATTTGATTTATTTATTGTTTAAGTGTCGTGTCCTTGCCTTCACAAATGGCAATCACGGTTGGACCCCATAAGGGTTTAATTATTTAAATTGATCTACCTTGCTAACTTGATTTTATTTTTATTTGTTATAGGATTTTTAGAAGCGCAAAAGTCACCGATTTTGTCGCTAGGGTTTCTACAGCATTCTGTAGCACTTTTTAGAGTTTACATAGATGCTCTTCTACACCTACGCAAGCACTCTGCTACACCTACACAAATGCTCTATTGCACCTGGTAGGTGCCCTACTGTAACTGGTGTTGATTAGAGGCATTTGGCTACATTTCTTGCACAAACTGCCCTAACTATTTTGGCTATATCTCACTCATCTGGAGTCGGATTGGGCTAAAATTTTGAGGGTTTCCTGAAATACCATAGCATGTCTACAAGTTTTCAAGTCAATCAAAGCAACAGAGATCTCATAATGACTTCACCAAAATGCAAGCTTCCAAGTAAGTCCCATAACCCCAGTTTACGTATTCTATATTTTTTTGTAGTTTTTCGCTATTTCTAGGTTATAAAAAGAGCTTAACACTAAGTAATATAGGAAAGAATATTTAGAAAATTACATTTAGGGTTTGTGTGCATCTGATTACATAAAATTCATTTCTTGTTCTAAAATTGTAGATCTAGGTGATTGTTTGCATTTTGAGTGCATATGAAATAGAAAGGCATCCTAGATTTCACATTTTAGGGTTAAATATTACTTTAATTTTGCATATCTAAATAGGAACAACATATTGACGCATAAAGTAATCTTACCCTAGGTTGTCCCCTTTGGCAGAGAGGTGGACAAACCCTCTGGTTGCTCTTGTGATTTTAATCACTTGTAGGCAGGAGATTTTAAGGGTGTACTCTGTGCTCTTTAGGTGAAATTTGCATGTTTGTGTTGGCTTATAATTTAGATTAGCAAAGTTAGTAATCTTTAATATTATTTGCATGCCATAGAGAACAAGAGATATAATAAAATTAATCACACACTTTTGCACAATTCCTGTTTTTAATAGTAGTTGCTGGATTTCATCACCAACCATTGCTTGAGATTTGGTGACAGTGGTGTGATTTCCATCCACCAATATCTACCCTAGAAACCATGGGAGTATCCTTGAGAAAAATTATTGGAGATCATTACCAACAAGAATATTGTTGTCCCGACCAACCATAGTTTTTACCTTTGTTTTCTTTAAACAAGATTAAGTTACATCAAAACACACAAGCCAACAATTCTAAAAATAATCTCACATTAACGAAAGAAAATAATTAATGAACGAGGTAAGCCACACAGGGTGAAACCTAGGATTGATTGTTTTGTTTACTTTAAATTATGAAAAAGTTTTTAGTTTGTGTGATTTAGATTAAAATTTGAATCTTTGGTTTAATTACTTTATGGTACTAGCGAGACATCAAAAGAAAGTAATAAACTAAAATTGTTTAATGGAAAACATTTCCCATCCTCCCGCTACTTCGGTAGCCAAACTATCCAGCATGGTTCAGACTACTTATTTTGGATCGTCATGTCCATCCCTACCCCAAGTAGAATCCCTTCCACACAATGTGGAAATAGCCACCACCCACATAGACATGGAAAAAGTGAGGGCCATCTACAAGTATTCCAACTATGTCTTAGAACCCCTTAGCCAAGAGGGTTTTGAATAACCCAAAATGGCTACCTCCTGCCTCACCCAAGGATATCATAATTCTATTTATGAATATGGTATGCCTTATTCCACAAGCCAACCATAGCAAAGTCCAAGTGTTCCAAACACTTATCCCACATCTACCTATTCTAACCCCTTGTATGAGAGGTTTGTCAATGCTGCCTCATAAGTACCCAACCTCCAATTTGTCACATAAAATGCAACTTGCATCATGCCTCCATCAACCCATTCTATTCCTATGAGTCCACCCATCCATAGTCCTCATACAACATATCCTTTTATTCATTCACAATCATTTACTCACCAATACCATCATCATAAAAATCATTCCATGACCCCCAATTCATCACATCTCCAACAACACATTCAATTTCATCCATTCATTAATCCATTCACCACATATTAAGTTACTCAAAAATCCAACCAAGGCTTACAATCATATTGTCAACACAATGAAATTTTACGACAAATTTTAACTCGACTAACTAACATTGAGTTACAATTGAGCCATCTTCAGTGTCAGCAATCACAACAGTTGAAACATCCAAGTTCACAACCCACATCTTAGGTTTTTACACATGTACCACAAATTCAAAGTCCAACACACTTGGACACAAGCACCAAGCACCCCAAAAAGCCTCATCGCAACTACACAAGAATTTTAGAATCTTATGCAGCCATTTTTCAAAGGCTTTATGAAGCACAAGAGATTCTACTTCCAAAAATAAAATCAAGTGATCCTAACAAGCAATATGCAAAGAATTACAAGAAGCACTTGTATTGTCCTTATCATCAACAAGCAGGCCATGACATCAACAACTGTGAAGTATTCAAAAATGTGGCCCAAGACCTTATTGATCTGAAAGTCTTCACCCCAAATGGTCCAACTAACTTATCTGATCAAGACATCTATAGCAACTCAATCACCATGGAAAGTGGGGACTCTAAGGATATCACATCCTCATAGTCATCCACATCATTCAATTTTAAAAAAGCCCTAAATGTCTTAACCCCTTTGGTCACATTCAATTTTAAAAAACCCCAAAGGTATTAACCCCTTTGGTCACATTCAATTTCAAAAAGCCCCAAAGGTCTTAACCCCTTTGGTCACATTCAATATGCAAAAATCCCCAAAGGTCTTAACCCCTTTGGTCACATTCAATTTCAAAAAGCCCCAAAGGCACTTAAGCCCTTTGGTCACATTCAATTTCAAAAAGCCCCAAAGGCACTTAAGCCCTTTGGTCACATATCAAATTTCAAAAATCCCCAAAGGTCTTAACCCCTTTGGTCACATTCAATTTTCAAAAATCCCCAAAGGTCTTAACCCCTTTGGTCACATTCAATTTCAAAAAACCCCAAAGGTCTTAACCCCTTTGGTCACATTCAAATTTCAAAAAGCCCCAAAGGTCTTAACCCCTTTGGTCACATTTAATTTGCAAAAAGCCCCAAAGGTCTTAACCCCTTTGGTCACATTCAAATTTCAAAAATCCCCAAAGGTCTTAACCCCTTTGGTCACATTCAATTTTCAAAAGCCCCAAAGGTCTTAACCCCTTTGGTTACATTCAATTTCAAAAATCCCCAAATATCTTAACCCCTTTAGTCACATTCAATTTTCAAAAAGCCCCAAAGGTCTTAACCCATTTGGTCACATTCAATTTCAAAAAGTCCCAAATGTCTTAACCCCTTTGGTCACATTCAAATTTTCAAAAATCCCCAAAGGTCTTAACCCCTTTGGTCACATTCAATTTTCAAAAAGCCTAAAGGTCTTAACCCCTTTGGTCACATTCAATTTAAAAAAAATCCCCAAAGGTATTAACCCCTTTGGTCACATTCAATTTCAAAAAGCCCCAAAGGTCTTAACCCCTTTGGTCACATTCAATTTCAAAATGCCCCAAAGGTATTATTCCCTTTGGTCACATTCAATTTTCAAAAAGCCCCAAAAGTCTTAACCCCTTTGGTCACACTCAATTTCAAAAAATCTCCAAAGGTACTCAATCCCTTTGGTCACATTCAAATTTCAAAAAGTTCCAAAGGTACTCAATCCCTTTGGTCACATCCCAATTTCAAAAAGTTCCAAAGGTACTCAATCCCTTTGGTCACATCAAATTCCAAAATAAAAAAAACCCCAAAGGTACTCAATCCCTTTGGTCACATCAAATTCCAAAATCAAAAAGCCCCAAAGGTACTCAATCCCTTTGGGCCACATCAAAATTCAAAATCAAAAAGCTCTAAAGGTACTCAATCCCTTTGGTCACATTCCAATTTTAAAAATTTCCAAAGGCTCCTAATATCTTTGGTCACATTCAATTTTAAAAGAGCTCCAAAGGTCCTAATTTGGTCACATAAAAATTCAAAATCAAAAAGCTCCAAAGGTATTCAATCCCTCTGGTCACATCAAAATTCAAAATCAAAAAGCTTCCAAAGGTACTCAATCCCTTTGGTCACATTTCAATTTCAAAAATTTCCAAAGGCTCCTAATCCCTTTGGTCATATTCAATTTCAAAAATTCCCAAAGGCACTGAATCCCTTTGGTCACATCAAATTGCAATTTCAAAAATCCCTAAAGGCACATAAGCCCTTTGGTCATAGGCTTCCCAAGCTAGGGGGAGTAGAAAAACCTGAGCCAATGAACATCATACACTTGAAAGCATTCCATGCTTACTGTGATTACTATATATGTATATATACATAGCTTAAAAAATAAAAAATCATTCACATAGGCATTCCCACATTGCATACATTCCATTTGCATTTACATTTAGGCATTTGACATGCATTTTCATTTTTGGCATTCATGCAATGTTTCATTCGCATACATTAAATTATACATATTCCATTGCATTGTACAATTTCCATTTGCATATCAACACTCCATTGCATTAGGCATATACATTTGCATCCATGCCATCCCATGTCCAATGATCTGGCATAGTAATGATGATATGACCATACAACAAAAAGTCATGTTTTAACGATTAGGGGTACCTGGTTTGGAAATTTATGCAAATTTGACAAAAGTCATATGTCAACCACATCACATGTCACAACAACCTAAATTTTCAGTCACTCAACCATTACTAGTGTAACAAACAACCTCCAATTGGACATCCGATTTTATTTAGGACCAAAAACACAATTTACACACTAAGAAGATCTTGAGTATTGTCAATTGAACTTGAATACAATGTTGAACCAATCACATTCCACCACATTTTAGAAAAATTATGAGCCAATGAGAGTTAGTACCATACTTGGGTAGTACCTTGAGGCAAAAAGGAGATATCCCTCACTTGTACCATTACGCAACATAGTCCAAAAATAGTGGTTTTCACCACTACCACAATTACTCTTCGAACATAAACATAAAACATAGATTAGTAAGGATAGGGTAAAAATTCTCATCATACTTCAGTTGAGAATCTGATTCCCCAAAGCTCTATACCAAATTAACAAATAGAATCCCAAACACCCTTGATTCCTAAAGTTGTAAGGATCGTACTACATGTCCCTGACAAGGATGGGTAGTCATACCCAAGGCCTAAAAGATCAAATCCCATTGGAATATGAAGTGAATCTTCATCGGGGCTATAGACGCCTGAATGGTAGTGGAGTAAGCTCATGTAGGATGACATGTCTCCTAGGCTAATAGGAAGACCTCTAACCGCACATAAGGACAGGTTAGCTTCATGTCATCTCCATAATAGGTCATGCCCGATTTACTCATAATAGGTCAATGAACTCCACATGTACACACATTGGTTCTTGATTGGATAGGGTCATTGTCACACTCAAGATTTGGTATATGAACCTCACTTGCACACACATTGGTCCTAAAGAAAGTTAGACAACTCTAAAAAGTTTGATTGATAATACTAGTATGTTTGAGTCTTTAAAAATCCTACAGTACTCATCCCATATATTCTTCCATATCAACATCCGTATCTTCTTCCATATCAACATCCATATCTTCTTTCATATCAACATCCATATCTTCTTCCATATCAAAATCCATATCCTCTTGCATATAAACATCCATGTCTTCATAGTGAGTCAAGTTGTAGAACACCATAAAATTTGGTACCCCCAATTTCCAAACAATGGACAACAAAAATGGTCAATAAAAGTTTTGAACTATAAAATATCATTCGAACAATATGCATTCCTCCCATATAGTTTAGATTCATTTACTTCCATTAATCATCGATAACATATCATCATTAATAACACATCACATAGCTTGCATTTCAGATTAATCATAGATTTACTTGCATTAAGCATCGATAGCACATAGATTGCATACATCATTCATATAACATTAGGTATATACATCATTATTAGCTTACATTTCACATCCATAATATTCAAATATTATTCATAAACATGCATTAAACATTAATCAAATAAACATAAAAGCATACATACAAGAGATAACCCATATATATGAAAAATCCATGTATATATAAATATCACATATATAATCAATGCCAAAAGGCTACAATGGAGCACCGAGGCTCATATATACAAAATAGTGCATCTAAGCAATAAGTCTACTATCCATGAGAAGACCCCTAAGACCTAATAGGTGCCCTCAGCCTAATACTTTGCTTAGACTATATATGCCTCGATGGATCGACCATAGAAGAAGGAGGATCTGACAAGGTAATATGGTGTTCCATACACACATCCTCTAAAGAATGTATGTATGCCTCACTAGCTCAAAGACACCACAAATCCATCTAATGTTGTCACTCCTTCACTAAAATCTCTTCTTGGAGCCTCATAATTGTCTCCTGATCACTAGCCGCAGTCGCTACCTGCTCTGCCTCTAACTGAGCTATAATCACCTTGGCCTCCCTTTGAGACTCAAGCATAGTCTCTCGCTCCTCGCGTAGCTACTCTAGCTCTACTTGTAGCCTGGCTACATCCTCATCATCCTCCCTCTCTCCCTTTGCCAGGCCCACCTTGGGAGCTTGTTGGGCTACTCCCCTTGACTGCATTCAACCAATCGATCACTAGGACCTCGTCCTCTTTGGAGTTGTCCTCGACCCTGTAGTTGCCACATCCACACCAACAACCTTTGGTACCCATATCGTTTGTGCATCAAACCACTCCACATACTCCAGAGTCACCCCAAAATCATCCACATCAGACACCTCCACCTGCTCATCCTCCTCCAGCTGCACCCACCATGGCTCCATGCAAGGAATCATCCCCTCATCTCTTCGCCACTGAAATAGCACTGGCTCATCCGACACACCCTGAGGTAAACCAAATTGTCTCAACACCCACGAGTACTGGAAGTACTCCACCTCCTCATCCTGACACCCAAACAACCATCGAGTATACCTCACTCGACGTAGCTGCCTCCTATCTCCATCTCATATAGATCCTTGCCATGGCCTCCATATCACATCTGCCCAAGTTGAGCTCAACCACATGACCCGGTACCACTACCCAGTGTGTACCTCCCGACTTGACTGAACCTCCTCAACCATCGCCCATATCCTAGCATAGGGCTCCCCCATACTCCATGACTCATATTTAAGCCCCTTGGGCTAAGCAACTGCAAAATGCTCCCAATCCTAGCACTGTAGGAGGAAGCTACAACCAATACCCTTCCTCTCCCTCTGAATCACCTCATATTTCTCCTGATATAGCTATGCCAACAAGGCAAGAGCCCATGCATAATCCTTCGGGTCAATCAGTAAATCACTCACCAACCCTAATAGGTTCCAAGGGAACCTGCAACTAGTGCTATTAGGTAGCACTATGTTTGCTAGCATGAACATGATCAAGGTAGGGAGTGCATCCAACTCCTTTTCCTTGTACATGTTCAAGTAGAATATCCCTCCATACCCCATCCGAGGCTCTCGCCATTGATACCCAAACATTCTCTACATATTTGCCTTCTTATCCCTCCAAACCACCACCTTCTCCCCTTCTACTAGCACTTTGATAATGTGATAGACATCCTCAAGAGTGACAATAGCCTCCCCAGTCGGTAGCTAGAACGTCCCCCTATTCAGGTCCTACCTCTCTATCAAAGCAGAGAGATACCCCTCATTAGCTCTCACCACATCAAGCCTTGCCACACCCTCCAAACCCACCCTACCAAAAAAAACCCACTCATCCTTTGAAAGCTTCTTTGTCATTCTTGGAACAAGAGGAGAGAAGAAATGTCGAGGCTCAATATCCCTTAACTGCAACAACAAAAATACTTTGTTAGCATTAAAACTATGTTAAAAAAAAAAAAGATAAAACAATTTTTTTTTGCACAAAGAGAACAAATGATCTTACCGAGACAAAGGGTGCCCCCACTCCACCAGCAACATCAAAGCCCTCTATCACCATCACCTCACTTCACACACTCACTAGCCTCACAAACTCACAAACCCACTCCACTCCTCAGACGTAGCTCCTTGAACTCAACAACGCATGAATGAGCCTACAAGTTCACTCATAAATATTTTTATAGCTTTCCTTAGTGCATTAAAGCACGGACCTATGCTTGAAAATCATGAGCATGACTATGCACTTGCAGGCACACTCAGGTGCATGTGGGCACCTGTAGAACATGCTAGGCGTAGCCACGCACTTGGAAACCAATAAACATGAAGATAAAAGCCCTCAAAATGGTATCTCCCCTCATCCAACATGCACCAAATTTCATCCACACACCATGCACATCATAAAATTTGATTTTGTGAAAACACAAATAGTTTTGCATTCATATTTGGTGATAATAAGACCAATTTATACAAAAACACATATCGCATTGTAAAACATAAAAATCAAGGTCAAAATTTCACAAAATTGCCATTCCATAATTCATCATCATATGCTTCATCATCCCATCTACTTTTGTACATATTGGAGTTGATATGACCGCTAAATCACTCATCTTTGCCATAAAGCATCGTAAATACCAACAACATGCTAAAAGCACAAATCAGTCAACTCCACAATCAGTCACAACATTGCATGACTCCATAAAGCATTCTTCCACCATCATATTTAATTTTCATCAATCATCTCATCTACAATCTGTCCAGTATTTAAGCGAACCTCGTATCTAGCAGGTTATTCTTTAAACTTGGTGATTGCAACGATATCAATCCATGAAAAATCAATAAGATGAATAATCTACAATAAGGACACTTGACCATGATTAAATTAAATTATCTCATCATCAAAGATCACAATCATATTTGGCACCTCAAATTTGGAATACAACCTTCCCAAGAACAATTTGCAAAAAGGCAGTCACTGATGTCCTTTTCCATGGGGCATGAAAACATGGATAACCAAAATCTAAAACACTCATTCACTTGACAACAATCATAATACAGGACACCAGTAAGCTTGATAGGTTCCATCATGGAATTGGTGAAGAAATTTCCATAGTGACTTAGTCAACATGCATCTTTCATACCTTGCATACTCAATGATGCCTATAGGGCATTTTATTCAACCGCATCGAATCACCCCAAATATGGGGCAACCACATTAGATTATGATTCTCCCATGATGGGATACATCTCACATGATCATGACATCTACACTGGACAAATCCCCCTCTCAACCATTGGGGAAAAAATGGTATCACATTTTACATCATTCATATCGTCCACAATCACATTGCATTTCACACCATTCATTCATCAATTGCACAAATTCACTACATCATTAATTATTTGCACAAAATTTTTCAATTGGCTTGTGAGATACATTCGTAACTCAGTCACCAATTGAAGGGGTAAGCTACAAAATTCCAAAAATTCTTTATTCTTTTATCTTCAACATTAGTTCTCAAATCCAACAACAGCGAGAAGCTGCTTCTGTTCCCATAGCCAAAATAGGTGTCTCGTATTTTTGCACCATATTGTGTTTCACACAATATGGTAAAAAATGGGGCATCTGTAGACACCAAATTACAACCACTAATCCTTCATACTAACCTTTCCATGACCCACTTGTCCACCATACACCTTTCCCACCAATTATTTGGCCCAATTCCACCTTTCCCGCATTCAAAAGGCCCAATTTAGCCCTTTCCCACCATTTCCTAGCCCAATTGGGATTATTTTAATATTATTTTATATTTAATATTATTTTATATTTAATATAATATTTTATATTATATTATAATATATTTATTATAAAATATATATTTATAAACTCAATTAACCACAACCATCCAATTCAATTTAATCTCCACCATCCATCTTCATTAATCCATGTCACATTCAAAAAGTAATCTCAACCTTAGGATATGATTTAATCTTAGCCACACGATAAAAAGTGTAAGGCTAAAAATCTAAGAAAACCCTAGGTTGGATTATAAATAAGGGTATTTTGCAAATGCCCAAACCCTGGAACTAGAACTTTGAGAATTAGACATTGCACCCTGGAGGAATTATTGGTGAAGCCCTAACATAGAATCCTGAAAATCTGAAGCCCTAGCTAGCTTATAAGACTTCTGCTATTCCAGCCATCACCCATTCATCCTCCATCGCCATCACAACCCCCATCCATATGTTGCATTCTTTGTCATCCCCTAGATATGCTTCTATAGATTCTACCCTAACCCATAGGCATCCTCCAAAGCTTATGAGGCTCGCTGCAGAGCCTATGAAGCACTCACCAGAGCCTATTGTATACCGTAGGTGCTCTCTAGAGCCTGCTATATCCTATAGGTGCACACTAGATCCTGTGAAGCTCGTGTCAGAGCCTTCC
Source organism: Wollemia nobilis (assembly GCA_028583015.1). Lineage (NCBI taxonomy): Eukaryota > Viridiplantae > Streptophyta > Pinopsida > Araucariales > Araucariaceae > Wollemia > Wollemia nobilis. The sequence continues at coordinate 4,602,489 of JAQPPZ010002979.1, forward strand.
AAGTACGCGTCTGAGCCTGTTGCAACTACAAAAATGCAAATATGAGCCTGCTACACCACACCATCTGCAACAACGAAATGAAAGCAAGGTATATCTCATTTGAATGTATTTTATCTCATAATTTGTTGATATGGTATACTTTTTGACTTCATTGTTAACTAGGATTTTATTGATGTTTGAGGGTCTTACACTATGGAGCCCTCATAGGTATTACTAACCCCCTTGTTCTATTTTTATGTATGCAGATCTGCAAGTTCTACACATTGTTGAATGGTTTTTGAAGCTGGAGTGACCCCACACTAGATACTCGAAGCCCACTCAACTTGTTGGAAGCAAATACACACCAAATATGATGATACTTTGTTGTTATTGCTAGGGTTTCAGAGAACCCTTGTGTCATTGTAAAATCATTGTATCAAATACTCACATTGTGTACTAATTTTAACAAAGGAGTTCATTGGCTCTCTATTTTATTGAATACATCCATTTGTGCAATATTTGTATTTACTTGTGTTATTTTATTTCCTGTTATTATTTAAGTGTTGTGTCTTTGTATTCAAAATATTAAAAATAAAAACAACAAAAATATAAAATAAAAATAAAAATAATATAAAATAAAATAAGAAGAAAATAAAGAATGACTGTAATGTGACGTTGAGCATTCATGATTTATTTTATATGTATTGATAAAGTCATTTACTTAATAAAGTAGAGGTTTTGAAATTCATAGTCCATACTATGCATTATAAAGTAACCCTTTTGAAATAATGATTCATTGTTTACGTGAACAAGTTTTCAAAGTTCAGGATGACATAGTTTTTGGATGGGTGTGACTAATGATGCAGTCGAGGAAAGCGATCGGGTCAAATGGAGGATACGAATCATGAGTGCACTCAAAGTGAGATGGCTAAGCATTGATGTAAACCAATGATGCTATGATTGACAAACCTGCTTACACAGAATGAAAATATGGTAAAAACATGGTGCAATTGACCAAAGACCTTCCACATAGATAGCTCTCAGATTGATGCAGTAGGTATCATGGACAAATAGAAATAGAAATATCCAAAACTATCTAAGGTAGATATATTTTCATCGTGGCTAGGGTATTCCAAGTTAGCTCACAAAATTCATACTTGAATGAAGGATGGGAGTGGTCCCTATCTTTGCATGAATGTGATAGCATATTGGGTGGCCACCGGTTGGTCAGTAGATGTGGAAGATGTCATCTATGTAGGTGATGGAGGAACTAAAGTTAATTGAATACATTAGAATGGATAATCGAAGAGGCTTGATAGTTATATTTTTGAAAATACAAAGAGATACGATATAGCATAGGTGGCATTTGGTGATAAATGAATGAGCAATGTATCCTCCTTTCATCATGATAAGGGAATGAATTACATTTTGCATATGAATTAATATAAAGGTGCCATAACGGGTTTACACTATCAAAGGAGGTCACACAAAATTATAATACCCAAAATGGGTGTTTAATAAATAAAACATAGTGGTTATCGATAGAAGAACTGGGTATGATGGTCGTGTACAGTATAATATGGGGGGTATTCGCATTGAGGATGATTGCGTGAACCACGATGATGTAGATGAAGATGTAGTGGAGCCGAGAGTTTGGATGCACCGAATGAGGGTGTAGGTTTAGAGGCAGCACTGGTTGGTTCCAGTGAATGACTCTCAAAGTAGCATAGTTCCAAAGCATGCAAAATCCTACTATGAGATCAGATGATTCAAAGTTAGGATTCATTTCATTTCAATATCCTTCTTCGACCATCATCACACGAAAGCTCAAATTCAAAGTGGAGTTTCCCTAGCAAAGACAAAGAAAAATGATACCACGTTCAAGGTCGACAGACTGCGTATTAGTTGTTAAAGAGGATGTCAATGCTCCGATAACGTACTAATAGAATGTTTACGAGTTCATCGATAGTGCAGAGGAAAACGTAGGCGACTGGATTGATCATGTGGCCAACTCAACAGATTATGTAGTCTTTTGCGGTGACCCAAGGCTATAAATACCAAGGGTTGGACCTTATTGGAGGTCACATGCTGCTGAAAATTCTTTGTAAAACAAAGACATTAGTTTTAATACAAATGTGCCAGAAACTTGCATTTTATTAGCAAGATAGGAGTTATTTATGCATGCTTGTATTAGCTGCATATTTTTTCCCTTTCATGTTTTATATTTGTAGATGATGTTGAATACATTTTAATGGTTGCATCATTGAATATCTTAAAGCATGAAATTTATTTTTGTTTTCCTTAGAAGCTCGCACCTAGATTATTGTGGGTTGTGCAAATGTAGGTCCGGATAAACTAGGTTGCAATCATGAATTTCTCACATCTTAGGTTTTATAGGAATAGGATGGCATTATACTGGTTGTAGTGTGTTATGATATTTTCAGCATTCTGGTTCATTTCCAGACTTTATTTTTATTTTTCTAACCCTTTATTTTGCATATTGTTTTAAAATTTCAACGATTAAAATAAAAATAAAAAAATAAAACTCCAAAAATAATTGCGTGGGTGTGAAGAATGAGCTTCAATATTTCATCCGAAATAATTTTGATCCCATTCTGAAGCCATTTCAAAATTATAAAAATGATTGAAAGTTGCTATTTTTTACATGTATTTTTATAATTTCAAAATTTTACATTAATTCATATTTTGAAGGAAAATCGATTTTTAAGTTTTACATTTTATTTGCAAGCAATAAATTAAATTTCCTTTATGAAAATTCCAATTTCATTAAAGGAGAGTGATTTATATGGCATTTTAAAATGCCGTTATTTTAAAGCAATAAATTATCATCTCTTTATGAAAATTATTTTCAGTAAAGAAGGGTAATTTATTTATTATATCAAACGCTATCTCTATCTTCATGATAGAAGCGACATTAAATTAATTCAATTACCATTTAAGGTTCACATCTAAGGATAGATTTTAGTCTTCTTTTTCATGCTCAAAGGAAGGTTTAATATTGCAAGATAAAAATTGTCTAAAATATTATTAATCAAAGGAAGATAAAATCTATCTAAAATACTTCACTATAAAAGGAATTAAGGCTTTACATCGTGGTCACATGAGGGCCAATCACATTTTACTTTTCTTCTAAGTTTCATGAATAATAATTAGTATAACATGATAAAATAAACCAATAGAGGCCCCTTTTTAACAGTTACTTGCAAATCACTAAGGTGTTCCTAGCACTTATTTGATACATTTTCACAAGATTACAAATACACATGTGCAATGCTTATATAGTGGAACCTTGGATAAGTTGTTTTTGTTTTTAACTTCTTTGCGAGAGAGGGTTTTGTGATCAAAATCCTAAAGGTGAGTGTGGTTTTGCAATTGGGAAAAATTATCACTCAACATTTTGGCACTAGAAGGAGGGCTTGAATTGGTTTACTTTATGCTATTTAAATGCTAAATTGTTCATGTTTACTTGAAAGATTAATTTGAAAGCATTGGTCTCGACTAACGAAGTTTTTTGACATATCGATCGCTTTTATTGATTAAAAATTCTCTAATTTATGATGAATTAATGATAATATTTTATAAATTGGAGAATATTCTCTAATGCCATGGTTTAATTGATGCATATATTTTAGTTGATGCTAATTTTTTGATCTATATATTAAATATTTGAAAGTTGTTATTCATTTCATGCTTCTTTGCTAGATATATTTAATTTGACTAACGAAATTGGCATTAAAATTTTGTTCTTTAAGGTTCACTAATGGCACCATTTATTTCATCAAAGGAAGGAGTTACATCTTGGTTAGATGGTTACTATCATCATTTAAAAATTCCTATCCACCAAATCCTTGAGGGTGCAGAGGAAAATTTACCTCGGTTTAGGCATGATGTGGCATCGGGTGAAGGACATATTCAAAGATACAAGGACATATTAATTTTTTTGCAAATAATGCATAAAGATGTTGCTTGTAGGTTGTTTTCATACACTTTGGATGAGGTTTCATTGAATTGGTACATCCACATGCCTTTATATTCTATCATGTCTTGGGATAAATTAGAGGTAATGTTTCTTGACCACTTTGGAAAATTGTTTGATCCAGTGGTGATATTAAATCAGTTTATCTCTATTTTTAAAGAACCTAATGAGTCCACAAGCCAATTCAATGATAGGTTCCATAGGTTGTATATCGAAGTGGTGCCCCATTACTTCATTTTATAAGAGAGCAACTCAAATATACTTGGAATCCCTAGACCCCTTTATTGATTTTTTTTTGAGGAAATATCTTCAAATTACATCCTTACCTAGAGCCTACGATGAGGCAATAACCCTAGAACAATAGTTGATTGAGAAAGGTATTAATCCAAGCCAAATTAGATGCAAGTCCTACAGTCAGATACCACAAATGAGTCAAGTTGAGGCATACCCTTCTCCTATGGTTGATTGTATTTCAGGATTTAGTGAAGCCATCCTACACCAATCATCTAATCTAGAACCCTTGAATTAAATGATGTATAATGTAAATAATCAATGGGATGAAGTTTAATGTCCAAAATTTACAACCACCTTACATATTTTTCAAAAGGAGGTGCAAGTTTCAAAGACAATATCCACCAATGAAAATTGTGTAGAGATGGGTCCATCTCTAGAAATGCATGAGTATTCAAACAATGGAGGAGTCATACATATAACTAGCATTGAAATATGTGATAGGATAGGATCTTCCATATATTTGAATGAAGTGGTTGAAAGTGAGGTTGAAGGAAAATCAATAAAAAAATTCAAAGACATAACATAATTTCATCACTTGTTCTCGAAAGACAATTTGGATGAGAGTGTTGAAACTGATGGTCAAGAAAACCTACACCTTCCAAATTGTGATAAAATTGAATTTTGGGTTACAAATGTGGATTTTGATCTTGCAAGATTGAATGCAAAGATTAGCCCACTTTTGAAAATAATTGAACCATCTAAGGTGAAGGTGAATTTGATGAGAAACACGTTGATGAATTGGAAGAGGTTGAAGAAGTAGTTGAGTGTCACCACTTGATTTTGTAATATGATTACTATGATTCTTGAAAGAAGTGGGAATAATATGCTCACTCCAAACCTTCTAATGAAATTTTTGTGTCAACTGATATACAGGACAATACATTTGCTTTCTCACATGAGGATATTACAAATCCTGTAAAATCTAAGAATGTTTTGTAGGAAGGGTTGGAATCTCATCAAGTGTTAGAAAATTATAGTGATTTTACTACCATGGATAAAGAGGGAGAACCACTTGCTTTGGTCCCCTTTGAGGGGTAAGAATTTAAAAGTCTTGATCCACCTATTGGCTCTACATTGTCTATGCCATCTCAAAATGAGGAAAATATAGAACTTGAATGGTTTAGGTTTGATATTATTGATGATCCTAATGAAAATGTGGATTTTGAAACAACTCAAGCCATTGATCATGGAAAGGTGTTATGTGACACATATATTGAGAAGCTAGGTTCTTGTTTTGAAAAGGATAGGCATATGTTTGATTGGGTGCCTAAATTTTTTATTTTGAGCAACTGTTTGATGATGATGAAAGTCATGAAGGAAAATGACAAATCCTCTCCAAGTATTGGTAAATGGAAATGTATCGAAGATAAAATATCACCTTTTGTGTTCCACTATTTGAACTCCAGGTGAAGGTCTGCCTAATTGGTTTTTGGATTCAAATGCTATTGGATTCAAATGCTATTAATGATGAAATGCCATTTGTGGTTGATAAATAATTTGAGTCAATTTATCCTCATACCACTAGTGATATTGCTTTATTGAATGAAACATAAGTAGATAGGCTTGAGTTATTGAATCAAGTGCATCAACAAGTAACAATTGAATCTAGGATACAAACTTATGATGATCCTCATTTGATAGATATTCTAGATGCTTGTAAATTGTTGCATAGTCATGATTGGCCTAAATATATGGATGATGATTTGGTTTCAAAATTTTCAAAAATAACCTCATATTTAAAGGAAATATTATGTGCTTGTGAAAATGAGAACTTAATTCAAAGTGATGAATCATGTTTTGAAATTTACACCTCGTTGAGTGTTGAGTGAATATTTTGCCCTATAGCAAAATGATCACCACAACTAGAGTCTCAAACAGGAAACTCTCTCTTGCAAAGAAATTAAGTAGCATTATTCATTTCTCCAAGGTTCTTGTGAACAAACATTCATATTGCATATAATCACTCAAGACTAAAGCAAATAAATGAATGTATACCAGAATAACTTAAACCATGCAAGTAACAGTTAACAAGGGGCCTTTAATGATTCGAACAAGTACTTTGCAACCATAATCCATTAAATCAACCAAATGCGAAGATAGCTTCTTTTAATGTTCTTGAGATTAAAGTAATCTACCCGAAACCCAATTAGTAACCTCTTTTATCTTCAGCTTAAAAGATTCCAAATGAGAAAGTGTGTGGTATAAGCCACTTCATTTTAAGCTCCGTGCCTTTAACATGAGGTTCATTTTTAGAGTTAGCGGGTTCATTTTATCTTTATTTAAAAGTGTTCCACTATCCCTATGTTAGCATTTGGTGTTAGTAAAGTTAGCAATGTTAGCATTAAATGTTAGCAAAAATTAGTAAATTAGCAAGCTAGGATTCATTCACTTGATCTGATTTAGTGTGCATTTGGAATTAGTAGCCCTCCTAAACCCATATTTTATCTAAAAATTAGATGAAGGTGTTTGGAGATGCAAGAATGAAAATCTAAATTAAAGAAGTGGATCTAGAAGCGGCTTTCTCTTCTCCGCTATTAATCCCTGGTTTTCTTTGGGAAACACTAGATCTATAAACAAACCCTCCAATTTTTGGTGCGAGCAGATCGCTTTCTCAAGCGCAGACGCAGAGCATACTCTTGGAGATTTATTTACCTTCTTTATAACTTAGATTATTCATGGCAATAAATGAACTATTTATGAACATAAATTCTGGAAAAGGACCAGAATCGAATCAATAGATTTTAAAGCAAGACTAATCTAAATATCAGAAAACTAAAACAGAAACATAATTTACAAAAGTTAGCTGGAAAAACAAAATAGGACATTAATTTGGTTAGCAATCTCCTCCCTGCAAAACCCCAAGTTATGAGATGAAATTCTAAAACAACTTGACCTAACAGACCTGCAACATAAACACAATCAAATTAGATCAGATGCAAGACTCTAAGGAAACAAATAATTGCATCATTCTATCATTCACCTATCGTAACCCACTTTATGGCGTAAACGAATAGATACAAGAAGCAATAATGCAAAGGAAAGATTTACAGAAATAGCAACAGTCTTAGTTTCAATCTCCTTTTGATTTCACACACAAGAGTTGCTCTTGCCAAAAAAAACTCCTTTATTTCGAAAGATAGTCTTTGTTTTTTTTCTACAATTTCCAGCCCCTCTCCACTTCTTTGAATGGCGTATTTAAAACCTCTGAAAAAATTTTGTTTCTCCCTCCATGACTGTTCATTTTCTCCTTCCCTTGTGCATGCATGTGTTTTGATTTCCAAAAAAACTTTTCGTTTCTATTTTGTGGCCCTTCGTTTCATTTTCTCCACATGGGCTTGCGTCCGTTTCCTTCCGTGTGTAACGACCATCTTAAATGATTTCAAATCATTAAAGATTCCTTATGTAACATTTTGTCTTATTCATTGGATTTTGTCCTTATGTCCACGTCACTATGCAGTCTTCAGTTTCACTATCCTGGTGTTCATCACTAATATCAGATGCACTGTCAACTACTCTGTTCCCTTGGCAAAAATCAACATGTCACGAAATCATGACACTTCTTGTTTCTCTCCTGTCCCTTTTGAGTCATGAAAATGCAACATGTCGCGATATCGTGACACTTTTGCCTCCTTGCTCTCTTTTGTTGCTTTTAGCCAAGAAAATGTAACATGTCGCGATATCGCGACACTTTTCCTTCTTCTCTCTTTTGTTGCTTTTAGCCACGAAAATGCAACATGTCGCGATATCGCGACACCTTTTCTTCTTTCTCTTCTCTTTAGCCAGAAAATGCAACATGTCACGATATCGCGACACTTTTTCTCTTTTGGCCACAAAATGCAACATGTCGCGATATCGCGACACTTTTTCTCTTTTGGCCGCAAAAATGCAACATGTCGCGATATCGCGACACTTTTTCTCTTTTGGCCACGAAAATGCAACATGTCGCGATATCGCGACACTTTTTCTCTTTTGGCCACGACAATGCAACATGTCGCGATATCGCGACACTTTTTCTCTTTTGGCCGTGACAATGCAACATGTCGCGATATCGCGACACTTTTTCTCTTTTGGCCGCGACAATGCAACATGTCGCGATATCGCGACACTTTTTCTCTTTTTGCCGTGACAATGCAACATGTCGCGATATCATGACACTTTTTCTCTTTTGGCCATGACAATGCAACATGTCGCGATATCGCGACACTTTTCTCTTTTGGCCGTGAAAATGCAACATGTCGCGATATCGTGACACTTTTTCCTCCTTGCGGTGTTTTGCTTTTTCTTTGATCTTTAGCATATGGGCCACTTCGGTCTTCTTGGAAAACATGCAAAAAAGGTGGGTCCCCAATTTTGGGGTACGTTGTGGAGCAGCCACAACAAATGGTGACTCTGTTGGGAAATGCTCCTGAGCATTTCGGTGAGAAACCCAACCTGAAAACCTTACAACTCAACTGCAAGCGTTAGCAAATATCCAAAGAATGTAAATAAACCAGAAATACATGAAACATTAGAATTATTCAACATCCGCTCAATGTGTGCATAGTGATTCATTCTTTATCGTTTGAAATAGTTCCCCATTCTATTGCCAATTTCACATGAATGCATATAATGAATCATGGAGGGTCTATGCAAGATCGAATGTATTGCCAGCATAATGAACTATGGCTGACCTGCTTTACCAGGACTCTTAACTTTTAGTAGCACGAGCACAAACATTAAAACTATCAAACCCTCTCAGGACCAATCATGCATGAATTGAGTTCATATACCCAATCTCAAGGTTGGTTATGCGCCACTGCCATATTGAATCAATGTGCATGTGTAAGTGAAATCAGAGCTTTGGGGAATCAGATTCTCAACCTAAGCGTGATGAGAATTTAACCCTATCCTTACTACTCTGATTTGAGTTCATTACCTCATCTTAAGCAAAATGATTAAACCTATTATGGATAACTGCCAGGCTAGCCTATCCGTGTGAGCGGTCAGAGGTCTTGCTTTTAAATGAGACATGTCGCCACGCATGAGCCTACTCCACTTGCCGATCAGGCGTCTATAGCCCCGGTGGAGATCAGCCCCATAGTCCAGGCTTTGGCTTTGGCTTTCTTGAATTTTAGGGATGACTACCCATCCTTGTGAGGGACACGTAGTACGATCCTTCCAACTCAAATGATGTGATGGAGGTGGATTAATGATGGATTCCTTGAATCTTAGGGATGACTACTCATCCTTGCAAGGGACATGTAGTACGATCCTTCCAACTCAAATGATGTGATGGAGGTGGATTAATGATGGATTCCTTGAATCTTAGGGATGACTACTCATCCTTGCAAGGGACATGTAGTACGATCCTTTCAATCCAAGTGATGTTATGGAGGTGGAGTAGTAATGGATTCCTTGAATCTTAGGGATGACTACTCATCCTTGCAAGGGACATGTAGTACGATCCTTTCAATCCAAGTGATGTTATGGAGGTGGAGTAGTAATGGCTTCCTTGAATCTTAGGGATGACTACTCATCCTTATGAGGGACATGTAGTACGATCCTTTCAATCCAAGTGATGTTATGGAGGTGGAGTGGTGAAAACCACTATTTCATGGACTATGTTTTGCATGATGGGACGGACAAGAAAAATTCTTTTCGCCTCACTTTTCTTCCAAGTAAGGTTTCAACCATTTTTCCCAAGATGTTCTTTATATGTGCAGAACGTGTCTAATTCAAGACAATGCGGCATCAGTTTCCAACCCCAAGACCTTACTTAATGTTTATTGTGCAATGATCCTAAGAGGGTCTGACATGCTTTTGGTGGTTGTCTTTGAAATATGGAATGGAATGAGACTCGAGGCTATTATGCAATGCATCCTGAACACAAATGGGTAAGATGGATTATACAAAAATGCTTCACCCTATCTTGCAAAATTGACAACTTTCATGTATCCCAAATTTCAAACGATATTCTTTAATGTGTTTGCGGTGCTCGTGGAGCTTTCTGTAATACAATTCTGTTGTTTCATATACTTCTAGTTTTAGAACATTGATAAGGATACAAACTAACCACTTTGCTATCCCTTTTTTTTTTTATCAAGCCCAAAACTGATCCCATGACCAACACACTAAGCTAAGAAAAGAACAATGCAATCAAAATGCCTCCAAAACCTCGTTCAGAACAATCTCATCATGCTAAAATAAAGGTTGAAGGCAAAAAACCTAACACACACCTAAGAAAATCAAATATGCACACGCAAAAACAAAGCATGACATATTTACATATAATACAAGGCCTTGCCATTTCAGGCCTGGAAATAGTGCTTTAAATGCAGCCCATTGATGGGTAAAGCCAAATATTTTTCATCCAGGGTTTTTAATCTAAAGTTGTTTTCACCTAGGACTTCTGAAATTTGGTAAGGACCCAACCATAAGTAATCAAATTTATCATGATCTCCTTTCCTCTCATGTCTCTTATCCCACAACAACACTAAATCTGAAACTTTAAATGTTTTGACTCTAGACTTTTTATCAAACCACCTTTTTACTACATCTTGGTGTTTACTAAAGTGAAGCATAGCCTCATCCCTCTTTTCATCCAGATGCATCAATTGTGTTAGTCTAGTTTCAAGTTTATTATCAGTTCCAAGGTAATCTTTCATGAAATGTAATGTTTGTAACTTAAGATTTGTGGGAAAAATAGGATCTTGTCCATAAACTAAGTGGTAAGGAGATGTTCCTAATGATTCCTTGATTCTGATTCTATCAGCCCAAAGAGCCAACTTAAGTTTGTTATGCCAATCTCTAGGATTTCTTTCAAGCAACTTTTTAATGACACATAACAAGTTCTTATTAGAAGACTCAACCAATCCATTACCTTGTGGATAATAATTTGAAGAAAACTTCAAACTCACCATGTTGTCGAATGCCCAATTTGCAAATTCCAGAGAGGAGAAAGCGGAACCATTGTCACTTACAATGGAGTTAGGCATTCCGAATCGAGTGACAATGTTATCCTCTAAGAATTTAATAACAACTTCTGAAGTGGCATTTTTAGTGGGAATAGCTTCCGTCCACCTTGTGCAATAATCTGTAGCCGTGAGAATGTATTTATGGGAATCGGATGAATTGGGACTGATGATCCCAACAAAATCCAAACCCCATTGTGCAAAAGGTCTAGACTCGATTACAGATTGTAATGGCATAGAAGCACCCCTTTCTCTATTTGCCATGATTTGACAAGTATGACATGACCTCACATGAGCATGAGCATCTTTAAACACTTGAGGCCAATAGTAACCAGCTCTAAGGATTTGATGGGCTGTGGCATTAGCAGACCCATGTCCTGTCCCATACTTACCATGGAATTCCTCGAGTACTTGTGCTGCCTCTTTTCGATCAACGCAACGAAGGTAAATTCCTTCATGGTTTTTCTTGTATAATGCATCGGATCTGATTAGAAAATTAGCAGATTTTAAATGCAAGGCTCTTCATTGAGTAGAATTCAAATGTGGTGGACACTTACCATTCAATAAAAAATACACAACATCTACATACCACTCATCTTCAGTTATATCTGCTATTTCATAATGCTGACATGAAACTAAGGGATCATTTTTTGCTATGGCCTTAACCAACCCTTGTCCCCGCACTATCTTCATAGGTTGAATTTCAAGATCAAATTCTTGAAGAGTTGAGATCCACTTACCTCGCCTTTCACCCAGTTCATTCTGTATAAACATGGCTTTAACTGCAGGATCTGGGACTATAGCAAACACCCTACTGTGGACTATATAATGTCTGAATTTTTTACAGTCTTAAATAGGGCATACATTTGCTTGTCCAAGATGGAATATCTCAATTTCGCATCTTTGAGAGGAGTACTAAGGAAGGCAATGGGATTTTCAATGTTGCGTTCACTCTTCTGAGTTAGAACACTCGCAAAGGAATGGTCTGAAGCAAATGTGTAAATGTAGAAAGGCTTCGCATAGTCAGGACTCACTAAAATTGGGGCTCTAGAAATCGCATCCTTGATTCTTTGGAAAGCATCCCTATTTTCATTCGTCCATTTGATTTGGGCCTCTTTCTTCAACATATCGTTCAAGGGTTTTGCAATTTCGAAAAACCTGAAATAAATTTTCTAACAAAATTAATCTTCCCAAAAAATGATCTCAATTCTTTTTTGCTATTGGGAAAAGGAATCTGTTGTATGGCATCTATTCTTTCAGGATCAATGGAAATTCCATCTTTGGATATTACATGTCCCAATAATTTTCCTTCCGTTACCCCAAAAATGCACTTCTTTGGGTTGAGTGAAATGCCATGTTCCCTACACCTTTGGAGAACTTTCCTTAGATCCTTGACATGGTTCTCCCTATTCTTAGAAAATACGGGAATATCATCTACATAGACAATAATGCACTTACCGATGAGTCCCTTAAAGGCAAAGTCCATGGCTCATTGGAATGTAGCACCTGCATTCAATAATCCAAAAGGCATTCTCCTATATGCAAACGTGCCCCATTTTGTGGTGAAGGCGGTTTTCATCCTATCATTAGGATGGATGAGGACTTGATTGTATCCTGAATAGCCATCTAGGAATGACATCATTTTTGACCCATTTACCTTTTGAAGGATTTCGTCAATGGTAGGTAAAGGGTAATTGTCCTTTTGTGAGGCCTTATTCAGATTTCTAAAATCAATACATAGCCTTATCTCTCCACTCTTTTTCCTCACAGGGACCAAGTTAGCAACCCATGTGGAATGCCTAACAGGAAAGATGATTTTAGCTTCTAATAGTCGCTTTACCTCCTTTTCTATCAAGGGCTCTAGTAACGGATTGACTGGCCTCTGTCTTTGCCTAAAGGGTTTGGAGTCTGGTTTCAAAGGGATTGTATGCATTATAACATTCTGATCATAAGTTCTCAACTCCTTATAGCTCCAAGCTATGCAATCTATGTATTCCTTCAATGCATTGGCAATGGAATTCTTTTCATGTTCGGTACATGCCTTTGCAATGAGTATTTCATGAGGGTTTTCTGCACTTCCAATATTGATTGAGTCACAAGCCTCTTTGGGAGGTGGAACTTTTCTCCCTCCTTTCGGTTGGTATCCAATATCAAACATTTTCTCTAATGAGGCCATCCCATTTGGCATCTCATTCCATTTTCTAGTAGCTTCCATTTTCAAACCTGCCTCTTCTTGCCCCCTCTCGTCTTCATCAATAACCTGATTTTCAAAGATACCAGAATTAGTAACAAAATTGAATATATGTCTGTCACTATCAAAGACTTGGAAATTCATGACGTTATCAAGTATCGAGGGGCAAGGGACTAATTCTATGGAAAATTTCTTGCACTTCTTGTGATCCGTTGGTTTAAGCATGCTAGCAGCTACGGCCAAAGAATCTGCCAAACGATGCCTTTTCTAGAGATTAGAGATATGTTAAAAGCATCAAATTCATTTATTAAATCTCTAACTCTGGTTCGGTAAAGGTTGAGCCGCTTGTTCTTACATGCATATTGTCCTTTAACTTGTTTTACCACCAATTCAGAATCACCTAAGACCTTGATACATTTGATTTTCTTTCGAAGGGCCAATTGAAGTCCGAAAATCAAGGCCTCATATTCTGCCACATTGTTGGTGGCTAGGAACTGTAATCTATATGCAACCAACATAGGTTTTCTGTCTAGACATGAAAGTTCAATACCAGCTCCCGCCCCTTGTTTGGACTTGGATCCATCAAATCTTAAAGTCCAAACCTTATGGTGTTCTTCAGAATCATTGCATCCAATACTTCCATTTTGAGAATTCTCAAGAATTTCTACGTCCAAGCAATAGGCTCCTAATTCAGTTTCAATGTATTGAATCTCATTAGGTTTGTTGTATTATGTTATCATTTCCTTGAGCCTAGGTTCACTATCAATTCGAATTTGGTTGGCCACTCCTCTCCAAGGCAACCACATATGTGAAGAGTCTATTACAATGTATCCATTTAAGTTCTTGCTCCAATCTCTTCCCAACACCATGCCATATTTGATAGGAATGTTAAGTACCAATATATCTATGTGATGTTGAACCCTAGGTTCGAGTTGACCTGAATAAGAATATCCCTTATTTCTCCCACTGCCTCCATGGCCGATCTATCCAGTTGCACCACCTTGCTTTTAGAAGGTTTTGGTGTAAGTCCCAATTTTTGATAGATTTCTAGGGGCATAATGCTAGCAAAGGCCCCTGAATCTATTAGACAATTGTGTAGATTTCTACCAGAAATTCTAATGGTTATAAGAAATGGGGGCACGTCTCACTTTTCCCTTTTCAAAACCAATTGGGATTCAACACCCTTAGCTTCATGAACTTGGGTAGGTGGATCCAAACCTTTTGGTGGACTTACTTCTTGGCCTAAAATTTGGGACATATCATACATTGAGACATTGGCCTTAGTTTTCTTCATGTCTTCTATCAAGTCATAAGTGGGTTTTTCCAAATTTGACATGTTTTGCACCAACTTAGACTTCTCCGCCATTGATGGAGGAGGTGGATTAACATCTCCTTTGAAATCGGGAGGAAGTAATGGGTTGTTTGGAGGGGTAGAGGAAGTTTTGGGATCCTTAGAACTCCTTGTGTAATACTTGTGATTTCCTTTCCCAAAACGTTTATTGGCATGAACTTCCAATGTTTCTTCATCTTCTTTTCCAAAAAACTCCACATCCTCCTCTTCTTCACTTTCTTGGGAATATATAACTTCAATCAATATAGACTCCTGCTTTCCATGGCAACAGTGTAGGCAATCATTATCACAAGATCCTGACTCTCCAAAATCTTTCGAGACATCTGCCTGATTGGCTACGGGATTGGGTACTCGTCCATTATTAGGATGTGTGTTGTATGTTCCTTTTCCTCTATGGTTATGAGGTCGGTTATGACCCATGACTTGGTCAAATTTTTTATTAACATTTCCCACAGTAACCAAAACTTTGGCCAATGTTTCCTTCATGTCTTCTATCACGGATTCAGGCCCATGTGGTTGGGGCACTGTAATTTCGGGCCCAATTGTATTTGTTGCATTAGCCACCTCTGGAATAGGTACAATGGCTTGGGTCTGGGCACTTTGATTCCATCCTGGATTCACACTTTGAATAGGAGTGATTGTTGGATAAGTCATTGGGCTTGGCATACTAATCGGAGTGAACCCAGGTATGGTCAACAAGTTATTGCCCATACTGAACCCAGGCAAGGTCATCGGGTTATTTGGAATCAATGCCTGTGTTGAAACAGAGGCATTAGGATAAGTGGGAAATGATGCGACTTGAGATGGTTGTTGGAAATTGTTCATTGTTGGAACTTGTGGTGCCATTAATTGATTCATCATGGCGAATTGATTGTATGGACCGTATTGTCCCATCCCAGTCAATTGAGACAACCCTACTCGTGGTAAATTCATTTGTTGTTCAAGGGTCATTGTCTCCGCATAAGCTAACGAAAGCGTCGTAACCTGAGGATTCCTTCTAGTCAACAAGGATGTTAACGGATCTAAAGCTCCAAAGTACGGTTGCAGGGCCACCGCGGGATCTACTGCAAAGTGGCGAGTTAAATTTGTATATAGTTTTTGGAACCTCTGATTGAATGTTCTTATGGGCTCATTGGGTAACCTTTTGCATGATACGAATAAATTATAAATTATGGAAGGATCCAACAACATTCGAAATTGGCTAATAAAGGCAGCTTCTAATTGGGCCCATGAAGTAATGGACCCTGCGGGAAGATTCCTGTACCATTCATTGGTCGTACTGTCTAGACTAGCGGGGAAAATTTGACAAGCGATATCTTCATGGGTAACTCCTTGTCTAAACATGTAATCCTTGTAAATTTGGACATGTTCTTCGATTGTTATGGGACCATCATGCATGAATTTAGGCAATCCCCTTTCAATATTTCTAGGCAAGTCATGGACTACCCCAGGGATATCCAAGGGAGAACTTTGCGCACCATACCAAAGGGCAGGTGGTTGTTGTTGTTGTTGGGCCATGTTATTCAAAGGTATCGACCCTATAGGAACAATGGTGACACTTGTAATGATGGGGACAGAGATGCACTTGGTATAGCTGTCACATTTGAAATTGTGGGCTCAAGCCCACTAGACGTACTTGAGTCTAAAGACGCTCCTAACTCAAGTACACCGGGTGGTATTTTGATCTCTAATGTTTTGTTTCTCGGCTTCCTAGCAGTGGGAGAAAGGCTTTGGAAAATAGTTTCCCCTGTGGTTTTGGACCTAGTAGCTATGTACTCAGGTTGGGCCAGCTTGAAAACTCTAGAACTCTAAAAGACTTCTCTCAACTCACTTGCAAAATGAAACAAATAAATGTTATACATGTAAGCACAATAGGTGGAAACAAAACTACCCACGTCAATCGTTAGAACAGATCGCAATCACAAAGCAATAAAGAAGGCCCTCCTTCTAGCGCCAAAATGTTGAGTGAATATTTTGCCCTATAGCAAAATGATCACCACAACTAGAGTCTCAAACAGGAAACTCTCTCTTGCAAAGAAATTAAGTAGCATTATTCATTTCTCCAAGGTTCTTGTGAACAAACATTCATATTGCATATAATCAATCAAGACTAAAGCAAATAAATGAATGTATACCAGAATAACTTAAACCATGCAAGTAACAGTTAACAAGGGGCCTTTAATGATTCGAACAAGTACTTTGCAATCATAATCCATTAAATCAACCAAATGCGAAGATAGCTTCTTTTAATGTTCTTGAGATTAAAGTAATCTACCCGAAACCCGTTAGTAACCTCTTTTATCTTCAACTTAAAAATATTCCAAATGAGAAAGTGTGTGGTATAAGCCACTTCATTTTAAGCTCCGTGCCTTTAACATGAGGTTCATTTTTAGAGTTAGCGGGTTCGTTTTATCTTTATTTAAAAGTGTTCCACTATCCCTATGTTAGCATTTGGTGTTAGTAAAGTTAGCAATGTTAGCATTAAATGTGCAAAAAATTAGTAAATTAGCAAGCTAGGATTCATTCACTTGATCTGATTTAGTGTGCATTTGGAATTAGTAGCCCTCCTAAACCCATATTTTATCTAAAAATTAGATGAAGGTGTTTGGAGATGCAAGAATGAAAATCTAAATTAAAGAAGTGGATCTAGAAGCGGCTTTCTCTTCTCCGCTATTAATCCCTGGTTTTCTTTGGGAAACACTAGATCTATAAACAAACCCTCCAATTTTTGGTGCGAGCAGATCACTTTCTCAAGCGCAGACACAGAGCATACTCTTGGTAGATTTATTTACCTTCTTTATAACTTAGATTATTCATGGCAATAAATGAACTATTTATGAACATAAATTTTGGAAAAGGACCAGAATCGGAACAATAGATTTTAAAGCAAGACTAATCTAAATATCAAAAAACTAAAACAGAAACATTATTTACAAAAGTTAGCTAGAAAAACAAAATAGGACATTAATTTGGTTAGCAATCTCCTCCCTACAAAACCCCAAGTTATGAGATGAAATTCTAAAACAACCTGACCTAACAGACACTGCAACATAAACACAATCAAATTAGATCAGATGCAAGACTCTAAGGAAACAAATAATTGCATCATTCTATCATTCACCTATCGTAACCCACTTTATGGCGTAAACGAATAGATACAAGAAGC
This sequence comes from Wollemia nobilis, assembly GCA_028583015.1. Classification (NCBI taxonomy): domain Eukaryota; kingdom Viridiplantae; phylum Streptophyta; class Pinopsida; order Araucariales; family Araucariaceae; genus Wollemia; species Wollemia nobilis. The sequence goes on from JAQPPZ010002979.1 coordinate 4,620,417, forward strand.
AATAATGCAAAGGAAAGATTTACAGAAATAGCAACAGTCTTAGTTTCAATCTCCTTTTGATTTCACACACAAGAGTTGCTCTTGCCAAAAAAAAACTCCTTTATTCCGAAAGATAGTCTTTGTTTTTTTTCTACAATTTCCAGCCCCTCTCCACTTCTTTGAATGGCGTATTTAAAACCTCTGAAAAAATTTTGTTTCTCCCTCCATGACTATTCGTTTTCTCCTTCCCTTGTGCATGCATGTGTTTTGATTTCCAAAAAAACTTTTCGTTTCTATTTTGTGGCCCTTCGTTTCATTTTCTCCACATGGGCTTGCGTCCGTTTCCTTCCGTGTGTAACGACCATCTTAAATGATTTCAAATCATTAAAGATTCCTTATGTAACATTTTGTCTTATTCATTGGATTTTGTCCTTATGTCCACGTCACTATGCAGTCTTCAGTTTCACTGTCCTGGTGTTCATCACTAATATCAGACACACTGTCAACTACTCTGTTCCCTTGGCAAAAAAAAAAAAAATGCAACATGTCACGATATCATGACACTTTTGCCTCCTTGCTCTCTTTTGTTGCTTTTAGCCACGAAAATGTAACATGTCGCGATATCGTGACACTTTTTCCTCCTTGCTCTCTTTTGTTGCTTTTAGCCATGAAAATGTAACATGTCGCGATATCGCGACACTTTTTCTTTCTTGTTCTTTCTCTTCTCTTTGGCCGCGAAAATGCAACATGTCGCGATATCGCGACACTTTTCTTTCTTCTCTTTTGGCCGCGAAAATGCAACATGTCGCGATATCACGACACTTTTTCTCTTTTGCCGTGAAAATGCAACATGTCGCGATATCGTGACACTTTTTCTCTTTTGGCTACGAAAATGCAACATGTCGCGATATCGCGACACTTTTTCTCTTTTGGCCGCGAAAATGCAACATGTCGCGATATCGCGACACTTTTTCTCTTTTGGCCACGAAAATGCAACATGTCGCGATATCGTGACACTTTTTCTCTTTTGGCCGCGACAATGCAACATGTCACGATATCGTGACACTTTTTCTCTTTTGGCCGTGACAATGCAACATGTCGCGATATCGCGACACTTTTTCTCTTTTGTCGCGACAATGCAACATGTCGCGATATCGCGACACTTTTCTCTTTTGGCCGTGACAATGCAACATGTCGCGATATCGCGACACTTTTTCTCTTTTGGCTACGACAATGCAACATGTCACGATATCGCGACACTTTTTCTCTTTTGGCCGTGACAATGCAACATGTCGCGATATCGCGACACTTTTTCCTCCTTGCGGTGTTTTGCTTTTTCTTTGATCTTTAGCATATGGGCCACTTCGGTCTTCTTGGAAAACATGCAAAAAAGGTGGGTCCCCAATTTTGGGGTACGTTGTGGAGCAGCCACAACATTGAGTAAGCAAGAAATAATAAAAAATCAAATATTTGCTTACAATTTTAATGAATCAAATTTACAAATCAAAATTTGTAATATCATAAAATCAAATTTATGGAATAAGAAAGCCAAGATGAAAATTATTGCATTGTGTGGCCTAATCTTACTGTCATTGGATTCTTGCAAATATTGGCATGCAAATCATGTTATATGTCTTTTGAAATGTGCTAATCATGTTTGGGATCCAAGGAAGTGATGGCTCTAATATTGTGCACCACCTTGTACCATATGTATATTCTTGTATATAGTTTTGATTTTCATGTTTTTGTTTAGCTTTGTTGTTTTCTGTGCTTCGATTTTGTTTCACTTTCTTGTTGGTTTGAATTAGGTTAGGTTTTTATTTGTACTTTTAGTTTTGTGTTTTGGGTTGTTCCCTTGTTTTGAGGTGATGTTTTTTGGTCATTACTAGTGACCTCTTTCCTAATTTTTGTGTTTTGGAATACCTAATCTGAAATCAGGTGAACCTAAGAAAAGGGGGATGAGTTGTTTTGTGATCATGCTCAAATTTTGGAAATAAAATGGTGGAGAATGGAACAATGAAGCATTTCACCAAAGCTCCACATGTAACCCACATAATTAAAGAGGCATTTCTTAGGATTTTGAAAGGTGAAATCATTTTGGTAAACCAATTAAGGCTAAATTCTAATGTGCTCAAATTCAAGTGTTACGTAGAGGTTTGCAAAGTTCTCTATAAAAGAAGGATACAAGCAATGCAAATATTGATCAAATATGTCACCAAGTTTAGATAAAATACATCGAGGCTATAGATGCCTGACTGGAAGTGGGGCTCTATCTACACAAAGCTTGATGTAAAAAAAAAATGAGCATTAAAAAGTTTGATCAAATCAATCACCTAGTTCAGAAAATCTGCACCGGGGCTATGGACACCTAAATGGCAGTGGGGTACTATCTAAAAACATTATTCTCAAAAGGGACTTTGCAAAATATTATTCAAGAAAAAAGTTTTATGAGCAACATTTCATAGCCTAAAGGTAACCAGGTGATGGAATTTGGATGGTCTCCAAGGATGCAAAATGAATCACCATTCACACACTAAGCAAATGCAAATGGATTAGTTGTTATTATTCAAAGCTATTTACCCCCACCTTCTTGGACATCGCTAAATAATTATTTCACTAATCTTTTATGTTCTCATTTTAGATTGGGTTCTTCACTCGAAATTCTTAGGAGCATTTCCCAATAGAGTCACCATTTGTTATGGCCATTCCACAACGTACCCCAAAATTGGGGACCCACCTTTAATTATTCATTTAATTTATAAAGTAGGGGTTTCAAAATTCATGGTTGAGCTTGTGCATTATAAAGTAACCCTTTTGAAATAACGATTCGTTGTTTACGTGAACATATGTTCAAAGGTCAAGATGGCATAGTTTTTGGATGGGTGTGATTGATGATGCAGTTGAGGAAAGTGGTCAGGTCAAATGAAGGACATGAATCATGATTTCACTTGGAGTGACATGGCTGAGCACCAATGCGAACCAAGGATGCCACAATTGATGAACCTGCTTACCTAGAATGAAAACATGGTGAAAATATGGTGCGATTGACCAAAGACCTTCTACGCAAATAGCTCCTAGATAAATCTAACAGGCATCATGGATGAATAGAAACATAAATATCCAGAACTATCTAGGTGGATATGTTTTCATTGTGGCTAGGGCATTCCAAGTCAGCTTACCAAATGCATACTCAAACGAAGGATGGGAGTGGTCCCTATCTTTGCACAAATGTGATAGCATATTGGGTGGGCATCAGTTGGTCAAAAAATGCAATGGATGTCATATTTGTAGGTGGTGGAGGAACTAATGTTAACTGGATGAATTAGAATGGATAATCAAAGAGGCTTGATAGACATATTTTTGAAAATACAAAGAGATACGATAGAGCAGAGGTGACATTTGGTGATAAGTGAATGAGCGGTGTATCCTCCTTTCATCATGAGAAGGGAATGAATTATATTTTGCATATGAATTAATGTAAAGGTGCCATAATAGGTTTACACTATCAAAGGAGGTCACACAAAGTTATAATACCCAAAATGGGTGTTTAATAAAGAAATCATAGTGGCTATTGATAGAGGAACCAGGTTCGATGGCTATGTATAGTATGAGATGGGGGGTATCCACATTGAGGACGATTACGTGAACCTCGATGATGTAGGTGAAGACACAGTGGAGCTAGTATGGATGCACCAGATGAGGATGTAGGTTTAGGGGTGGCATTGGTTGATGCTGGTGAATGACTCCTGAAGTAGCACGGTCCCGAAGCACGTGAAAGCCTGCTGTGAGCTCAGATGATTTGAAGCCATGAATTGTTTCATTTCAATATCCTTATTTTACCACTATTACTTGAAATCTCATAGTCAAATGGAGTTTCCTCAACAAATACAAATAAAATTGGTACCACGTTCGATGCTGATGGATTACATATTAGTTGGCAAAGAGGATGTCGGTGCTCCGGTGATGGACTGATAAAATGTTTACAAGTTTGTTAGTAGTGTAGAGGAAAACGTAGGTGACCTTTCTGATCATGTGGCCAACTTAGAAAATTATGTAGTCTTTGGTAGTGACCTAGGCATTGATTTAGGTAAATTATGGAGTAAAATCAGGACAGGATGAAAGAGATAATGTGTCGATGGGTAGGCCATGGTGTAAAGGTCATGGACATTAGAGCACTATTTTTCACATAATATTTCAATATAATACACATAATTAAGACATAGTGGCATAGTTAAATGGTATAGAGGGTTGTGATAATCACATCTACCACTCTCACTAATGTAGAAAATATTTTATAGGTCATGGCAGAAGTTTAGCAGGCTCATGATGGGCAGTATTATTAATACATAGACTAGCGTAGCGGTATTATGTATAGTATGTTTTCGAGTGATCAAGCACATGAAGTGAGGTGGATAGGTATTGTTGCAGGAGTTGTAAAAGCTAGCATGGAGGATGCTTCTCCACATTGATAGTCTTTTGAGGTTGACTGATTACAAACATCAAAGCGAGAAGAAATGAGGACAACATGGCATCATAGCATAGCCATAAATATGGACCTAATCAGAGCAACAAAGGTTGTTACATGAAATGTGGTGATAGTAGCCATGTCATTTACCCTCGACATAGATCCATATGTTTTACCTAGAGGAATCGTCTAAGGTAATGTAACATGATGGTATAGATCTATATATTTCTCAATAAATTTATCATAGATGGATAGTTGATATATTCTTACATGCATGTAAAGACATTGTCCAAAATGAAGACAAAAGGGAATTACAAAAATAAAGTGTTAACAGGTGATTGGAAAAGTGTTAGACAATGAAGAAATGAGAAGAATGGGAAAGTGAATGGTCAAAGAAGCCAAACGAGCGAAAACTAAAACACAATGTTGGAAGGTGAAGCGAAATGAAACAAAAAGTTATTTTGAAGATTTTAAAACCAGATTGAAATGTGATATCAAGGGCTGGACCTTCTTGGAGACCACATGCTAGTGAAAATTCTTTGTAAAATAGAGACATTAGTTTTAATACAAATGTAACAAAATTTGCATTTTATAAGCAAGATAGGAGTTATTTATGCATGCTTTTTTTAACTACTTATTTTTCCCCTTTCATTTTTTAGATTTGCAGATGATGTTGAATATATTCTAATGGTTGCATCATTGAATATCTTAAAGCATGAAATTTATTTTCATTTTCCTTAGAAGCTTGCACCTAGATTATTGCAGGTTGTGCAAATGCAGGTTCAGATAAACTAGGTTGCATGCATGAATTTATCACATATTCGGTTTTGCAGGAATAGGATGTCATTATACTGGTTGTAGTGTGTTTTAATATTTTTAGCTTTCTGGTCCATTTTCAAATTTTATTTTTATTTTTCTAACCCTTCCTTTTGCAATTTTTTTTAAAACTTCAATGATTAAAATAAAAATCGAAAAAAATAAAACTCCAAAAATAATTGCACGAGTGTGAAGAATGAGCTTCAATATTTCATCCAAAATAATTTTGATCTCATTCTTAAGCCATTTCAAAATTATAAAAATTATTTAAAGTTATTTTTTATAAGGATTTTTATAATTTCGAAATTTCACATTTTTTCATATTTTGAAGGCAAATCGATTTTTAAGTTTTGTATTTTTATTTGCAAGTAATAAATTTACTTTCCTTTATGAAAATTCCAATTTTATTAAAGAAGAGTGATTTATATGGCATTTTAAAAGGCCATTATTTTAAAGCAATAAATTATCATCTCTTTATGACAATTTAATTTTAGCAAAGAGGGGTAATTTATTTATTATATCAAAGGCTATATTTATCTTCATGATAGAAGCGACATTGAATGAATCCAATTACCATTTAATGTTCACATATAAGGATATATTTTAGTCTTCTTTTTCATGCTCAAAGTAGGGTTTAATAATGCAAGATAAAACTTATCTAAAATCTGCTTAATCAAAGGAAGATAAAATCTACCTAAAATAATTCAAGATAAAAGGAATTAAGGCTTTACATCATGGTCATATGAGGGCCAATAACATTTTAATTTTATTCTAAGTTTCATGAAAAATCATAGTATAACATGATAAAATAAACCAACACAGACCCCTTGTTAACAATTACTTGCAAATAACTAAGGTATTCCTAGCACTTATTTGATACATTTTCACAAGATTACAAATACACATGTGTAATGCTTATATAGAGGAACCTTGGAGAAGTTGTTTTTGTTTTTAAATTCTTTTCAAGAGAGGGTTTTATGATCAAAATCCTAAAGGTGAGTGCGATTTTGCAATTGGACAAAATTATCACTCAAAAATACTCCTTCAATCATACACTACTATAGCTAGCCAGATGCAACAACAAATGCCTTAATAGAAACTGAATTATATTCCACCCCAACCCCCCTGAATCCAAATCAACCCCTTGCACCCCACCCAAATTAATAGATATCACAACAAAAATAGTACCACCCTTCTCCTTTTATCTTACCCATATTTCCATCCCTACCCATACTAATCGACCTCTTTCCCTCCAATCATCTATGTCAACCCTATCTCGATAACCTCAATTCATCTCTCGACTAACATGTAGCACATCTTAGAGCACCTAAATCAACTCAAACTATGTATGAACAACTGTAGGTGTCAATCATCTACCCATAACCTAAATGTTATAGGCTTTACAATAACTCCACCTATCTAGCCTCATACAAAACCTCAACACCCTCATCATCCATTTCATACCATGATACCTCTTGCTAAACCATTGGATAATATCTTCCAAAAGTTGCACAATGTAAGAAAAATCATTTTTCCTAACACTAGACTAGATAATCCTAATCAACCTAAACCAAAAGAATACAATGAGCATCAGTCCTATGTTTACCACTAACAACCAAGGCATGAAATTAATGATTGTTGCACCTTCAAGTGACTAGTTCACAATTTGATTGATCAAAAGGAAATACAATTGGATAATACCATATCATCTCCAAATCCATACATGGGTACATATAATAATTCATTACCTCAACATGGGGTACCACAATCACAAGTCAAGGTATCAACATCACAACCCGTGCCATGCCAAGTTGATCAAGTCAGCGACATCCCTTTTCATCATGATTTTATTGGTATGATAAAACTTACTACCAACCATTAATGAAATCTGGTGCAATATCCTCAATGTTATAACTCTCTTGCTACATCATAGGTCATATATTTCCTCCTTAACTCAGATCTAGTTGTCTCTTCATGACTGGGGGGTTCCATCCTCTATCAAACTATTTTTATTGTTTGGGGGAGCTACCATTCTCTTCAACCAATTTTGCATCCAAAGGTGCTAAACCCCCCTTCTCATCCACTCATGTCGATGCCATAAAATTTTTTAATCACAAATTAATATCTAGATTCAAAAGGTTACATCCTTTTGTCAAAGGTTGCATCCTTTACCTTGCTTTCCAAAAATAAACTACTAGGTTCAAAAGGTTGTGTTCTTTTATCAAATATTGCATCCTTTTCCTCACTTTCAACAAATCAATAGCCAAGTTCAAAAGGTTGCATCCTTTTGTCAAAGGTTGCACCCTTTACCTCACTTTCAACAAATCAACTACTAGGTCTAAAGGTTGTGCCCTTTGCATTTCCAAACACAACATCAAATACATTCTAAAGGCACAAAATTCCTTTGGCTTCATTCTATTTCAAAAGTATTTACTTTATTTTCCTTAGCACAAATCTGCTTTCAACACATTTACTTTCCTTGTCCTTAGGATAAAATTTTATTTTCTAAAAACAAGCACTTTCGAATTTCATTTGCCAAAAACAAACACTTTCAAATTTCATTTTCTAAAAATAAACACTTTCAAATTTTATTTACTGAAAACAAGAACTTTCAAATTTCATTTGCTGAAAACAATCACTATAAAATTCCATTTGCTGAAAATAAGCACTTTCAAATTTCATTTGCTAAAAACAAGCACTTTCAAATTTATTTTGCTAAAAACAACCACTTTCAAATTTCATTGGCTGAAAACAAGCACTATAAAATTTTATTTTTTGAAAACAAGCACTTTCAAATTTCATTTGCTGAAAAAAAGCATTATAAAATTTCATTTGCTAAAAAAAACACTTTCAAAATTCAAATTTTAGGCTTCATTCCAAAATCAATTCCATTCCAAAAGGCACTGAGACTCCTTTGGTCAAATTTCAATTTTAGTTCAAAGGCCCCAAAGGCATAAAATCCATTTGGTCAAAATTCAATTTCAGTTCAAAGGCCCCAAAGGCATAAAACCCCTTTGGTCAAAATTCAATTTTAATTCAAAGGATCCAAAGGCATAAAACCTCTTTGGTCAAAATTCAATTTCAATTTCAAAGCTCCAAAGGCACCAAATCCCTTTGATAAAATTTTATTTCAAAATAAATCTACTTTTCATGCCCTGAGCATTATCCTTAGGATAGAATTTCATTTCAAAATAAATTTACTTTTCATACTCTGAGCATAGAGGTCACAACAAAAAATAAAAATACAAAACAACAACAACGATCACAAACACAATCAAAGCTATCTACCAATTTTGCATTTGACACTTTATTTTTCCTTTGCTTCTATCTACATCCTACTTCTGCTTCCTATAAATCTCTCCACCTGAAATCTATGTCATTGTTATAACACTTCAAGAGACTACACACCTATGATAAAATCCCATCTTCTCCATCTTCTTCCTTATTCACATTCTCCCCAAGAAACAATTTACTTTGCATGCCCTGAGCATAGAGGACACTCCCTATAGGATGCAATTCCCTCTGCACACCTTTACCAATGATTTTCATTTCAAAGGGCCAAAATTTCAAATTCAAACACAACTCCAAGGCACCAAATATAATTGGTTAAATTCCATTTCAAAGGCCCTAAATTTCTTTGGTCATCTTCAAATTCATGATTAGGAGGTGCCAATACCCCTTCTCATCTAGTTAGTCTCATAATTGGCAGTACCAATGCCCCTCCTCATCACATCAGCCCCAAACCTTCTATTAGATCAAGGCTAGCACTTTATTGTACATTCTATATAAAATAATTAAAAAACAACAATAAAAAAATACAAAAACAACAACAAAAACAAAAAAAATACAAAAATAACCACACCACAACACAATAACATATTTCTCCACTCATATTCCTCCTACATCACATCTCTTTCTTATTCTTTTTATCCTTGTTGATGGTCACGTTTAGAGAGGCTATATACCTTGGGTAGGATTTCTATATTTTTATTTTCTCATATCTCTTTCTTCTTCTTCTTATCCATGTTGTATGGTCATGCTTAGAGAGGCTATATACCTTGCGTAGGATTTCCATCATCCCATTTTCTTCATATTTATTTCTCCTTCCTCACTCATCCATCCTTCTCTTTCAATTCATATATTTCATTTTTTTCTCTCATTAATTATCTTTCTCCAATACACTTCTACACTTCTCATCAATCGATCATCTCGATATTGCTAAACATTCACAATCATCTCACTCATTGCATCCATGCATATATCACATAATATAACTTCTACAGTGTTGTGGATCATTTTTTTGGATATGTAGGTACACATTAACCAATCTTCCTTGGTTCACTTAATCAATAACAAGTCTATCGCACATGTTTCTATACATAAGCATTACATTGTCATGCATCTCACTAGTGTCTGCATTGTTACATCATTGTATCCATTCGCTTGCACATAGGTATCTCTTGTTTCATACAACACCATAAACTAGTTATTCTCAACTATCATGATGTCGTGTTCAATATTATGCATAGGTTTATTAGTAATAGAAGTATTTTCTATTAGTCAACCATTTTAGTTGATCCCATCAAACTTTATCAAACATCATTGGGTTCTAATGCTATTTTAGACTTCCCCTGGTTGACTAGAGTTCTCGCATGAACCAAACACATGTAAAACACTAAATAAATTTTGAGTCTAAGGAATATAACACCTTGTGTAGTATCTCCATAAAGTGAATGGTTTCCCCTGATCATCCTATCATTTGCATGATGCAAGCTTGATAATCCAACTCAAGGACAAGTTTAAAAAAAGAAAAGAGAAAAAAGAGAACCATAGAAAAAATACAAAAGAGCACTACCAAACAACTTGTCCTGGGTAACCTCACGTATTTTTAGACAATTCCATCAGGTCTATATATACCTAGCTAGTAGTGGAACAACATCGATGGATCATGGTATTGATTTCCATCAGGGCTAAAGATGTATGTCTAGTAGTAGAGTAGGTCCTTTGAGTGGTGATATATCTATTAAATTAGAGATCTTCTCTTGTATAGATCATTACATGCTCATGGATGATTTAGCTTATAATGACTATAATAGGTTAGTCGAATCTCACTTAAAATGGATAAATAAATAACATTGTACACACACAGATTTATAATAAGGTTAATATCAATCAGGGTGGTCTAAGTTTTAGAAGAATATCACTTGACTAGTAGATGGGTTTGATGGTTAAACTCATATGTCTGACTCCCTAGAAATACTTCTAGCATCTAAAAACCCTTAGCAAAAGGAACAAATACACATCATATCTAGTTGCAAAACTAGCATACCATCAGTATCAACATGCATTGTCCTCAATCTATATCATTGCAAACACCTACATACACTCATCCCTTGATCTGCATTTATCATACACATTGCATGCTTACCTATATCATTGTTTTTTTATATGTCAACACAATTATAAATTTATCATTGATTATGGTAAGACCCCAAGGTCTTACTATAAAATTATTAACAAATTAATATAAATGTAATCGCAGGCCACTCAAAGGGGGCTCCCTTGTAATCGCTTTGCCACTATAGGGGGCTCCCTCCTTAGAATCTATGCTTATTCTTCTTCTTCTTGTATGATTTGATATGGATGGCCAACCTAATATATATATATCTATCCCTAAAGCTAGGTTGGTGAAGAGACATGATGGTTCACATATGAAGAGACGTGATGGTTCATGTTATGAAGGGTTGTGATGGTTCACTTTATAAGTTAATAATATAATAATTAAATGATTAATAATACTAACTAATACTAACTAATAATGTTAGGATTGAGGATCCTAACATGCCACCCTCATTAAAAAGAGCTTTGTCCTCAAAGATCAAAGTGAGAAGCTTTATCCTTTGTTTTCCAAGAAGGATTTGTGTAAGTTCTTGGACTCTTTTAATGGCATTATTTCGTAGGCAGGGATATCGAGAAGGATGAAGCATTAGCGAGGGGTTTCCAAGAACAATAGTAGAATCTTCCTTAGGAAAATCATGATGACGATGGGAGGGCAACCCTTGGGGTTCCTCAAATACTTTAGAATGATGCATAAAAAGTGATGGTAATGATTTCATATCCCTTTTTTGTTACTTGGTAGAGCCAACGGAGAAGGAGTGTGTAGTCACTCTGCGTTGGTTCCGAATAGGTTTGGTAATATGGTAAGAACACACTATTGGTGAGGAAGGTATGTGTAGGTATTGTAGAGTGCATGTTTGGCTAGCATTGATCACTTTGGGTATGTTTACCTCATCCTTGCTTGGTACGTCAATCATTTCTTGCACATCGACCTCATTGTCTTCATTGTGGTGATTAGGTGCACTGGTCGCTTCGGACACAACTACCTCATCTGCTTGCTCTATGGAGATACAAGGATCAACTTCATTTAATAAATACAATGTTAGTGTAGCACATTTATGGTGGGGTCTAAATTGTTCATCACAATTATCACAAACTCCTTTTGCTCGCTGTTCCTTCATCTCCTCAAAGCTAAGTTGTTTAATTTGTAAAGTTTGATTAGATTTGGGGGTTGTGTAAGTGCTTTGTGCCCTTCCATTATGCATAGGTTTGGGAGCGATGTAAGTGGTCGATGATTTTTCCATAAGTGGTTTCCCTAATCATTGTTGTGCATTGATTTTATCTTCAACTAATTTTGCCAATCCATAGGTCTACATCATGGTATAGGGATTGAACCTTGTCACCTCCATTCTAATTTCCTCTTTTAATCCCTTAATGAAACCATTGATGAGAATTGATTCATCCAATATTGTGTTGTGTTTGGTGATATCCTCAAACCGAGTTTGATACTCATGCACAAAAGTGATTTGATGAATATATTTGAGCAATTCCCACATGATTGGGTCCCACATGGCTCTGATACCAAATGGTAAGACCCCAAGGTCTTACTATAAAATTATTAACAAATTAATGTAAATGTAATCATAGGCCACTCAAAGGGGGATCCCTTGTAATCGCTTTGCCACTATAGGGGGCTCCCTCCTTAGAATCTATGCTTATTATTCTTCTTCTTGTATGATTTGATATGGATGGCAAACCTAATATATATATCTACCCTAAAGCTACGTTGGTGAAGAGACATGATGGTTCACGTATGAAGAGACGTGATGGTTCACGTTATGAAGGGTTGTGATGGTTCACTTTATAAGTTAATAATATAATAATTAAATGATTAGTAATACTAACTAATACTAACTAATAATGTTAGGATTGAGGATCCTAATAGATTACTTCAACCATAATGATTGCACCAATCAAATACACACATCCAATAAGATTTTATTACATACACAATATAATTTTCAACATGCATTTACACAAACACATAATTTCATTCATAACATCAACAACATCAAATGAATGGAAAATATCACATCACATCCATATCAAATAACATACATCAAATCACTACCATAATCAAAGGTACACAACACAACAAATCATCATGTGTACATCATCTTCATCTCATTGAAACAAATACTAAAAAAATCATGGCACATCTACCACACCAAAAACATTATTGCAAAACTTACATTACATCAATACCATAATGAAAGGTACATAACACAAAAAATCATCATGTATACATCATCCTCATCTCATCAATACAATACTACAAAAATCATGGCACTTTCACCACACCAAAAACATTACTATAATACATATATCATGCACTGCTACTAATTTATTGGAATCTATCCATTTCACTTCTATCCACTATCTTTGTAGACACTTCAAGTTGAACCAGTTTGCATCAACCATCATCAATTCACCATCAAACATTGGCCCTCTAAACAACCAAATCAAATTTCTCCTTCAAAATATCAAAATTGAGCATTTATCACTTCCAAAAGTAGGGTCATATTTGATCCAAATTTTCTTTTATTAAATCTTCTCCAAATTTTCCAAAACCACCAACATTGGATCAGTCTCAAAAATAGCTTTCCAACAATATAATTTTTATCCAATTCTAACATCATTTGGTCGCCCAAACCATAGAAAAACTGTAATGGGGTGCATTTTAAGAAAACTTATGATAGGTACATTTTTTTAATGTACCCATCTATAAGTTTTCCAAATTTTTGTGCCAAAACCCTTCAAAATACAAATTTCCATATTTCTCATCCCTTGTGTGATCCTACAATGACATTTTTATTAAGCAATTCATTTTCATATTCAAATTCTTCACCCATCAAATCATTGCTTAAGGGGGTAGACATCACACATCATTAAATCCACCTTATGCATAATCAATATTTAAACACTCAATCTTAGATTTTTTTTTTATCCAAAAACCTTTACCTAAGATTATCACAAGCCCTCATTTTCTAGAGAAAACAAAAGAAAAATTTATCTTCTCAACAAAACTCCAATTCAAACAAATATTTGGTAAACTGTGTCAGTAGCTACAGGTTTACGTAGGTGTTTATTACTTCACCAAGGCTAGCATAGAGCCCACTGAAGCAATCATGAGTATACCTACACATACTTGCACTTTCACTTTTGTGAGATAATCAAAGTGATGTGAGCACGCCTACAAATGGCTAGATGGTTTGCCAAATAAAACCAAGCTCATCAAGCTTGTCAAAGGTAAAGTTTCAAAGATATTTGCCACTCCTAAAATTGGGGTATATTACATTGATCATGAAGTGAGATGATCATGTATCTCCTCCCTCAAACAATTATGAGGTACATCAAAATCCATAGTCATTCATAATAAATCACACCATAACCATAATTGTTTTTCTTCACTCATCATTTTGCATTCATCACTTCTAAAAGTAGGGTCATATTTGATCCAATTTTTTCCCTATCAAATCTTCTCCATTTTTTCCAAAAACCACCACCATTGGATTAGGCTCGAAAAGGGTTTTCCAATGATATAATTTTTGCCTAATTTTGACATCATTTGATCCCCCAAACTATAGAAAAACTACAATGGGATGCATTTCAAGAAAACATATAGATAGGTACATTTTTTTTGCTACATGTACCCATCCGTATATTTTTCATATTTTTCATGGCCAAACCCTCCCACACCTCAAATTTCATCTTTCTTTGGCCCTGTGCAACCTCACAATGATATTTTTATAAAGTGATTCATTATTGTATGCAAAGTCTTCACCAATAAAGTCATCGCTAGAGGGGTAGATACCACATACTAAAAAGTCACCTTCTACATTATCAACATTTAAAAACTCAATCTTAGAAGCATGTTAATTTAAGAACCTTTGCTTAAGACTATCACAAGCCCTCATTTGTTAGGACAAAAAAAAAAAAAAACTCAATCAATTAAAATTTGGTAAACTTGATGCTAATATCTCTAGGTTACTCACACAATCACTTTATTGAGGTGGCAACATGCCCACTTACAATCGATCAAAGCATCATGAGGACACCCACATCTGGATCGATAACTTACTAAATAAATCAATATTAAAAAAATCTATCAAAAGAAATTTTTTAAGGATGTGCTTCCTTCCACAATTCAGGCATCATATATTGATTATGAATCAAGATAATCTTACGTCTCCCTCCCTCAATAATTGTCACTGACCATGACCAATTCTCTTCAACTCACACTCCATCGCAAATCAACCATCAATCTAGCATCATAAATTTTTGCATCGCATCATGTTCTCACACAATGCAGTACAAAAAGAGGCAAATGTAGACACCCAAAAATGTCACACTTAGCTTTGTGCATCAGTAATTAATGATCGATAAAAAAAACATTCAAAAATAATTTTAATTTCCCTAAACCCTAGGTTACTCTAAAACCTAGGTAAACCTACACTTTCCAATCCACATCCCACTCAAAACCCTCTACATGCTTTCCTAAGCACCTACCCACCCTCTTTCTCATAAAATTCCTACTCCCCCTACAAAGCATTTAAAGGAATTTAAGGGAAAAGGTGTTTTCCCTCTTCCATAAGCCTTAGGTGGGCATGGCACACCCATGCCCACTTAATACACTTAGGTGGAAAGGTCTTATCCACCACATGCTTAATTAATAGGACCTTCTCTCTCCTCTCCCCCCAAAATATCACCTACCCCTTTTTTGCCCAAAATATATATAAAAGGATCCATTTGTCTACAATTTCAAAGAGGACAATATTACATCATTATGCTACAAATACTACCAAAGCCATTATCAAGTATTTTGCACACCTAGTTCTCCTCTCACCTGAATTTATTTGTTAATTTTAGTGGTTACAATTACAGATCAAACACTTTTAGCTTCCATTTTTAGCTTATATCGCATCGGGGACCTCTATGGCCAAAGCACCAGCCAATTAGAGCAAAAAATAGGAAAACGTATGAATAAGTATATTGTCTCAAAAAAATATATAGATAGGTATATTTTCCACAAACATACTACCAAATCATCCGACCAGGTAACCCCTCTTTATTGCTTTAGTTTCTTTTCATTTTAGTACTTCATTTTCATTAGATTTTGTGTTCCTTTCGTCTGTGTTTATGAGAGGTCTAATTGAGATATGTCTCTAAACATTTATAATGTTTTTTGTAGGGTTATGCAGGTTTTGAGGACCATCATATTTAACAATGACATGCATCTGATAAGCCCACTCCTTGAGGATCTCACAAAATATTCTTGTAGTTTTGTGAAGACATTAAGTGTTAGGTCCCTCCTATCGAAGGCCCTCTTTTGTAAACCTTAGGTCAAATTGTAAAAGGATATCATTTCACATTGTAACACTTTTACACATTATCAATAAAATATGGCATGTTTTATGTCAATTTGTAGAGGGGAAAAACCGCCCTACCACGTATGATTCTCAAGGCTGGATCCACAAATAGAGAGCCTTGAGGTGAACCATGGGGGTATGTTTTTCTCTACACTCGGTGCTAAAGGGGGAAGGGTTCACTAGGAATGACTTTAAGGACTCACTCCAAGTCCATGAGATTTTTTAGGAACGTTTGATGTATTCAATTCAAGATAATCAGCTAGGTTTGGTATTTCTAGATCTATGCTATAAAAGATAAAGGACAATGCAAAAATACATAATGCAAGAGTACAAGAGCTAACCCTAGGATGATTCTTTCTTTGAATGCTTTCTAACCCTAGGGTTTTAATACGAAGAAAGCCTTTAAGCAAGGGCTCAATAGAATATGCAAAAATATAATTAACCCTAAGTGCACAATATATGCCTTTAATTTTTCAAATGCCTAGAAAAAAATTAAATATATATTTCTTAAAATTAGATCTAGGGTTTACAATATAAATATAAGGAACTCAACAAAAAACCTAAAGATTAAGCATAACACTTAGCTTATCTAATGATTTATCCTTGTTTTTATCCTATTTCCAGTGATATCAACAATTTATGTTCCTACAAGATAACTTGGGAAACACTTGAAAAATATAATTAGCGTTAGGAAGCCTACTTAGGATGCTATACAACAGTGCTTGGAGGCACATTAGTCAATCCTCCTAGGTCCTTTTAGCTGATATTTGATTAAAAAAAATAAAAATAAACCTTTGGAAGAAATCAAGCATATCAAGATATAGCAGAATAAAATAATTGAAACACATAATAGAATATGATACTATGTTCTATATGTAGTCTAGAATGCAAATATAAAGTTTGGAATAATATATTACCCCTAGGCAATAGTTGAAGTGGAATAAAATGATCTTTGTAACATTCTCAGGCAACAACTTATCTCCTTGAGACCCTAGGAAGATGAAGTGACCTAGGCTCCTATGAAAAACGGGCAGTTCACTGTTAAATCAACTTACAATATTCTACTTGATGATGAGGATTTTGTCCTCTAAAAGGACTTAGTTTGGATAAAAAATTTAATTCCAAAATTGCAGTTTTTCATGGCTGGTTATCCAAGGAAGAATTCTAACCATTGATAATATAATGCGTAAAGGTATTTGTATCACTAATTGTTGTTATCTGTGCTAGGCTAATTGGGAGACCATTTATCACATTTTCCTTGAGTGCCCTTTTTCCTTGATTGTCCTAAGTGGGGTTTTTTAGGCCTTCAATATTTCATGGGTTAAACCAACCACTGTACTTGATTTGTTCGTCCAGTGGCCTTGCCCCTTTTCAAGCCAAAGACTTAGATACATGTGGAAAATTTGTCTCAATCACTATCTTTGGCAGGTGTGGTTAGAAAAGAACCATAGAGTCTTTAATGAGTCTATCTATGATCATCAAACTATCATTGCCAGGATCCTATCCTTTGCCAACAAGAATGTGAACCTTATCCCTTTTGATAGTTGTAAACCTCATCTGCAGGAGACCACGATTGGTCAATATTTAAGCTTAACCTTGTTAGATGAGTCTGTGCCTAGGATAGTCAACCCTAGACCAATGTTCAGTGGTATCCACCTCCTACGGGTTGGTTTAAGCTTAATTTTTATGGAGCAGCTAAGGAAAATCCTGGCAGAGCAGGTGTTGGTGGCATTGTGTGAGATCATAATGGGAATATGATGCTTGCATTTTTTGAATATTTGGGAACAAGGAAGAACAATGAAGCTGAAGCTAGAGCTATGTGGAGAGGCCTTCAAATGACTCAAGACTTATAAGGCAATTTGATCGTAGAAGGAGACTCTATGCATGTTATAAATCTCCTCAATAATTGGAAAACATCTCCTTGGAGGATTAAAACAATTGTTGAAGAGGCTAGGATCCTTTTTCCAGGGAAGACAAGACAAAAAATCCCAACATGTCTTTCGGGAAGCTAACAAAATTGCTGATAAGCTGGCCAATTTGGGTGTCAATGGTGACAAACTTTTCAAATGGGAACATAGTGTCCCGAGTGAAGTAGAGGAGCTTATTCAACAAGAATGCCAAGAACAATAGTCAAATTTACCAATAGGGAAGGCACTATAATTTCGAAGGCTAGGAGTATTCCAGTATATTTTTTGAATTGGACTCACAATAAAAATTATTTGAGTTGTCAGTCTTCATGGATGCTACTTGGAAATACCACAAAGACTAATGGGGACAGTCACATGTCAGATAACATGGCTCCTAGTCATCTTAGTAATTTGAGGTTGGTTGATAATCACAGGGAAGGAAAGAAATGGTAATATAAGACTTCAAACCAAAGCCACATGGACCACCAGATAGCCACCACCATAAATATAGCCAGTAGGTTCACTGCTCCAAGGCTGATTGGCCAAGATAGTATGTGGTACCAAAGCATGTCATATACAGAAGAAAGCAATTACAAAAGAATTATTAAGAGTAACTGTCAATACAAATCTTATGGGAGTTTTTTTTAGTACTCTGCAATGTGTGTCTACAGTTTTTTGTTTCTCCATTGTCTCAAGGAAGGGATTTGTGTCTATTTCTTTTTTGTAATTATGATGCGTGTGTGTTTTCTTGGGGTATACCCAAAATGTTGTATAGGAAGTTTCTTTTTGATAACAGGCTGGCTTTGGTGGCATGTAGATTTTACATATATAGGATCCTTAGTAAGGATATGTTCATCAACAACCCTGGGCTAATTTTTGTAAAAGATTTTGGGTCAACCTGTAAAACCCAGTATTAATGCTATAGTATCTTATATACCAAAAAAATAGATTACCCCCAGGTATAGCTCAAGCAAAATTTTACCCCGTAATAGGTGATCACAATAATGCATTGACAAAATCACACCCTATAGAGACTGGAGCGTGATTTCATAAAAGTGAGGCAAAACATCTCAGATCAATGCAAAATAATAAGTGTCATATGCAACAAACTAAAACATGCATGTAATAGAGTGAATTCACTTGGAAGAGTGCGAGGAAGCAAGTAGAAGGGTTGATCTCTCCTTAGGGCTTCAACAGAAATCCACCAAAGTGGGAAACAAAAATCAACAATCCAATGCAGTAAAGAATAAATCAAACTTCACACTTTAGAGTTAGCTTACTTGCGGGAGAAGAAGAAGAGTGTAGATCAAGTAGCAAACAAAAACACTTTGCAATAATAATCATGATATGTAATGATTATTAATTATCATTGTGCTTAAGAAATGAATTCAAACCATACTTATATAGTGGATTTGAAGGTAATATGGGTAGGAAAATCAAGGAGGATCGACATAAAACACACAAATTTCAAAGAATTAGGGTTTTATTAGAGAAAAACCCTAAAAGGTGAAATCATGCCCCATCAAGATCGACCATAATTTCACCTATGTGACATCACACCCCATTAAGGGTGAGCGTGATTTCACATAGAGAGGGAAAAAAGATAAAAAAAAGGGGTGAGAAGCCTAACCCTTGCCCTAGGAAAGTCTAAGGGGTTTCCAAGAGGGCTCAAGGAAGATTTCCCACTAAAGTGGGTCAATTTTCCATGTCTACATTTTTCCCCCTCTTTGACACATTTATGGCCTAATAAACATGTGAAAGAAAAGATGTAAACACTCACATATAAAAAAACAACGAGTAGAAATAGGGTGGCTGGTTTAGAAGAAAAGGGTGGTGCAAAAACGGTGTTATTCCAAACACTTTCTTTTTTTGCACATAAATCAAGGCATTAGGGACATTAATACCTCTAAGGCTAGGGTGCCCCCTCAATTTTTATGAGGGACACATCCCTCATGAAAACTCAAAAAGGTAGATGTAGAAGAAGAAGAGAGGCAAAAATACATGAAAAGAAAAAGAAGCAAGCAAAAAATAGGGATAAAAGTGAAAAAAGTGGTAAAACCCTAATTCATTTTTACCGTGCAGAAGAGGAGAAAGGAGCTTTGGAGAAAAAATGGATATGACGCTACCAGTGCACCATTTTGTGATCACTAGGGGTGAAACCAACATATAGGCAAAGTGGGTAGAGGTAGGGTTGAAAAATTTCCTAGAATTTTAAAATTTTCAAACTTTTTCATGCTTTTGGGTGGTTTTTTGCCAAAATTGATGGTTTTACCACATACGACCTGGGCATAATTTCATGGTCTATTCATGATTTTGCCTTGGGTAGTAGTGTTGGGCACTAAATTAAACCAATTTTTCACTTGATACTATGACTGTCTATCTTCCTACTTTCTATATAGGCTTGCACTCGATAGCTGCAGCTCAACACTCAACATTGGATGGACCAAAACAAGGGTTTTCGATCCAACCTCCAAAGTAGGTTGGTTCCTTGTCAACTTAGCAAGTTGTTGACACAATTATGCTCACTTAGGGTTTGGATTTTAGGGTAATGGAAGGTTAGGGCTAGAGATATGTGGATAATAGTGGACAGATAGGTTAACAACATTGCACTACCATAAAAAGCTCCCAAAAAAACCATGCTAAGGACATATACTCAGATCAACATTTATCTCAAAATAAATTGTTTCATATATAAAATCATAATAGAGAAATGTTCTAGCAGGCAATTTCAATATCCAGGGAATGATAATCCAAATAAAAAAATTCACCAAACACCTAGATTTCACAGAAATGTACTTCCTAACCACATAGAATGAATTCAAAAGTAGATTTCAATTACTTATAATAGCTAGTAATCCAAAATTTGACACAAACTAACCATCAAAGTATTTACATAAATGCAACTAAGAAATCCAAACCTCTAACATCAAGCATGAGAATGTGAACTTGAGGTGAATATCAATGTATTGCTCCTTTCATTTAGCTCTTTAGGAATATTTACAATGGTACAGGCAAACACGCTAGAGCCAACCCTTAAAAACGAGAGTTTGACCTCTACTTATAGTTTTATCATTACAATAAACAAGAAACAATAACAAATATCTTATTACAATAGCACAACAAAGATATTTAGCTAGCATTAGCTCATTGGTACGTCCTCCAAGAATTCTGCTGAAGGAAAGTCTGCCATGGTAGCTTGAGGTCTCTACAATTTGCTGATTGCTCAGTGGAATTGAAGATCATACCGTTAAAGATCATGCATCTCCATCGATTCTTCTTGGGAGTGAATTACCACTATTGATCTATAACCACCTCTGGTTTAATCTTCTTGGAAAACCCTTGATGCTTCATATTCCAACTGACTATTACAAATTATGATGCAGAAATATATTTTAAACCACCAAGATTTGGTAGCTTAACCTCCTCTGTTGATTCTCTTCATCACATGATTTAGATTCAATCCGGCACAAGCTAAACGCCATTCTGCTTTAAAATTTATAATGTCATATTTTAATCAGAAGCAATGAAATCTCCAATCTAGATCTCTGATATCTAAACATCGAATCCACTCCGGGATCTATCATATTCAGCATTATATTCTTCAATCCACATTATAATATTGATGACATCACCTCTTTCTTATAGCCTTTATGGATTTCATTCCGGATAGAGCAAACACTAATCACCAATTCAGGTTTGGAGCTAGTCACATACTTCTTCCATCGTGAATTAGCACTTTTATTATTCTTCCACCCCATATTATCTTCATTCTAAAAAGGAAAGACTTGTTCATTCCTTGAATCACCAATCCACACTTTTCTACCAGTGATGTCATCATATCCTTAAAAATTTTACAGAATTGAAGGTAGCATTAATATGGAGCCAAAAACAAAAGGACCTTTCCAAAATCAGATATTCAATATACAAATATGCCATTCCACACTTTTCCATCACTGACATCATCGTCTCTTAGGAAATTTTACAGATATGAGATTTGCCATCATTCCGAAGCCAAAGTGAAATCACCTAGAATTGTTCCAAACATGAAAACTTCACTAACTGTTGAGCAGATTCATATATTCTGGCCCGTTTTTGCTTTAAAGCATACTGTAAGGTTTACGAAATGATGATTTTATCACTTAGTAAAAATTATACAAAATTTTACTAAGTATGTGGTCATTTTGGGCCTGCATTTTGGTGCCTCCTGGGTGGATTTGCTTGTAAAATTAATCAAATCCAGAGTCTTATCCGTTGGGCCTTAGGAGTCAAAAAAATACTTATCTTTGAAGATATGTTTTAAGGAATAATTTACATACAAACACTACCCTCTAAAAGATCAAATTATGCCTAAAGGGTAAAGGTTCATATAGAAACCATGCCAAAAACATCATAGAACTCACTTGTTCAACTAGAGACTGTATCCATAATATTAGTATTACTACTGCCTTAAAAAACTATACACAAATCTACCTCCTTTATAAAGCTTCATTTCAAAAAATTCATTCACGTAAAAATGCTACGCTGTAGGCTTCATGCCTTTATTCCTTATTTCTGACAATTGTCATAGTAAAAACAAAAATACAAAACTGATGTATAGAAACACAAAACTTGCGTATATGTACAAACAAAAATAAAATTATTTAAGTGTGAGCCCCTCTTGGGCCTGTAGCTGCTCAATATTATCCTCATTCTTCTACAACCTCTTCATACTTATCTTCTATTTCCTCTTCTCCCTATTCTTATGGAGCATGTACTCTCTGGTTATCCTCACCGGAGGTGTCTCCAAACAACTGGACCATTGATTCCAAATATTGAAGAGCCTATTTCCATGCTTCCTTAGAGGGATTTGATGTTTCTTTAAGATGATTATAAACATATTGTAGTTCCTCAACATCCTCATAATTAGTAGCATTCTCTCTAGTCACCAGATCCTCCATGAGATCTCTTAATTGGGTGTAATCCATAATTAGTTTGGCAGCTTGTTCTTGGGATAGTGGCTCTTCTAGTGAATCAATTCTAGCATCAACCTGTAAGTTATCCTTGATGCTTTCCTAGGATTCTTCCATAGATAAAAAGCTATAATCCTCCTTCTAGAGTCCTTTGAAACCAACATGAATCATTTACTTATTTATTTCAATGATGTCTTTAATTCCTCTTTCCATTCTGTCAAACAACAACTAGGATCTCTGAACTACCTTGTGCTTCTTCACCATTATTTTGGCAGCTACCCCAACTAGATTCCATTCCCTATTAGAAATTGGTTTAGTAGGATCACTGATCCTACTTCCAACCATTTTATACATTTGTTTTGTCAAAATCACCATAGGCTGTAACTCTCCAGTTATTTGATATAAATACTTCTAAATAGTAGAGAGCAACTGGCTAGCATATTTTAGGTAGTTGATTATGAGTTGAAGACCTGAACATTTTTCTTGAACTTTAGAAAGCAAATCCTGCTTTATCCTTTTCAAATCATCTTTGAAAAAACCTGAGGACTTGGCTTTCTCAATCTAAAGCTAATGCTTTAAATTTTGAATTTCTTTTGCCTGATCCTCATTCAGCTTATTTTGTTCTTCTAACTGGTCTTTCCATTCATTAGCCTTTTGAAACATTTCTTGCCAAATCTTAGCATCTTTTCTCAAAGCTTCCTCTATTTCTTTTTTATCATTGAGGATCCTCTTAAGCTTTTCAACTTGTTGTTTCAGCTTATCTACCTTCTATTTAGCTATATCATTTTTCACATAAAAGGTATCTAAGTGAGCCTTGGCAATCGCTAACTCATCCTTAGTAGGATCAGATCAAAATTTATCCCAAAACAAATTGTTTCATATATTAAAGCACAACAGAGAAATGTTGTAGCAAGCAATTTCAATATCTAGGAAATGATAATCCAAATAATAGAATTGACCAAAAACCTAGATTTCACATAAATGTACTTCCTAACCACATAGAACGAATTCAAATGAAGATTTCAATTACTTATAATAGCTAGTAATCTAAAATTTGGCATAAAATAACCATCAAAATATTTATAGAAATGCAACTAAGAAATCTGAACCTCTGACATCAAGAATGAGAACGCAAACTTGAGGTGAAGATCAATGTATTGCTCCTTTCATTTAGTTCTTTAGGAATATTTACAATGGTACAAGAAAATATGCT
The DNA here is from genome assembly GCA_028583015.1 of Wollemia nobilis. Classification (NCBI taxonomy): domain Eukaryota; kingdom Viridiplantae; phylum Streptophyta; class Pinopsida; order Araucariales; family Araucariaceae; genus Wollemia; species Wollemia nobilis. The sequence goes on from JAQPPZ010002979.1 coordinate 4,644,512, forward strand.
AGAGCTGACCCTTAAAAATGAGGGTTCGACATATACTTATAGTTTTCTCATTACAATAAATAAGAAACAATACCAAAGATCTTGTTACAACAACACAACAAAGATATTTAGCTGGCATTAGCTCATTGGTCCATCCTCTAGGAATTTTGCTAAAGGAAAGTCTGCCATGGTAGCTCGAGGTCTCTGCAACTTGATGATCACTCATTGGAACTAATTTTTAGACTGTTAAATATCATGCATCTCCGTTGATCCTTCTTGGGAGTGAATTACCACCGTCGATCTGTAACCACCTCTAGTTTGATCTTCTTGGAAAACCCTCGATGCTTCATCTTCTAGCCGACTATTACAAATTCTCATGCAACAATATATTTTAAACCACCAATATTTGGTAGCTTAACCTCCACCATTGATTCTCTTCATCACATGATTTAGATTCAATTTGCCACAAGCTAAATGCCATTCCGCTTTAAAATTGATGACATCATATTTTAATTAGAAGTAGTAGAATCTCCAATTTGGATCTCTGATATATGAACATCGAATCCACTCCAAGATCTATCATATTCAGCATTATATTCTTCAATCCACATTAGAATATTGATGATGTCACCTCTTTCTTATAGCCTTTGCAGATTTCATTCCGGATAGAGCAAACACTAATCACCAATTTGGGTCTAGAGCTAGTCACATACTTATTTCGTCATGAATCCACACTTTCGTTATTCCACCACCCCATCTTATCTTAATTCTAGAAAGGAAAGACTTGTTCATTTCCTGAATTACCAATTTGCACTTTTCTTATAGTGACATCATCATCTCCTTGAAACTTTTACGGATTTGAAGGTAGCATTAATCCAGAGCCAGAAACAAAAGGACCTTCCTAGAATTAGATATTCAATATGCAAATATGCCATTCTATACTTTTCTACCACTAACATCATCGTATATTAGGAAATTTTGTGGATCTGAGATTCGCCATAATTTCGGAGCTAGAGTGAAATCACCCGGAATCACTCCAAACATGAAAACTTCACTAACTATTGAGAAGATTCATATATTTTGACTTGGTTCCACTTCAAAGTGTACTACAAGATTTGCGGAATGATGATTTTATTACTTAGTCAAGATTATACAAAATTTTACTAAGTATGTGGCCATTTTGAGCCTACAAGTAGCAGCAAAATCATGCCTAGTGATAAGGACCAAGTGCGATTTCATGAAATCGCACCTCACAAAATATGGGACATGACTTTGCCTTGGCAAAATCATGGTCCTGTAAAACTAGGCATGATTTCATAGAAGGGAGAGAAAAAGGCAAAAAAGAAAGAAAAGAAACAAGAAAATAAAGAATGGAAGAGGGACAATAAGCAAGCAAACTACATCATGAAAATGCAAATTTTGATTTTAGCAATAAATTAAAGGTTTTTAAATTTAATTGAATTTTTTTGATTAATTAATTAATTAATGATACTGATGGAGAATTTGTTATTTTTATGGATGCACTTGAGAGTACTTGAGAGTACTTAGTGGTGAGTAGGATTCTTGGAGGTGGAGTTGGAGGTACTCGAGTAGGTAGAGAGAGATACACTGGGAGCGGTGGGACTAGACCACCTGGCTAGGCTACCTCAAGTAGAGGTGGATAGGGAACTACTAATGGTGTTGGTGAAGAGATGGTACCCGAAGTCATACACCTTCTAGTTACCCATAAGAGATGATCATCACACTGGAGGATGTGTGGTGCATCTTGCACATCTCTATCAGAGGGATGGGTATTTATAGAGTGCAAGGGTTGCAAATTACCTTGCAACGATTCTCAAGATGTTGGACCCACCAGGTGCAAGAGAGCACCATAGTCATGGATGACTTGGTTGAACAATATGGGGTGGACCCATTAATGATCATGCTTTATGGGGTGGTGGTAGAATTATTGATGTGCCACACAAGTAGGCAATATCTACCATGGATGATGGTAGGTGTAGTAGTAGATATGTGACACAAGGGAGTGCAGTTCACATGGGATCCATATGTACTGGCCTGCTTATACAAGATGTTGTACAATATCATGTATAAGTGGTATATAGGTATAGTGTACATGAATTTACTCCAGGTATAAATCTAGGAGCACATAGTGGTGTGAAGACCGAATGCACTACCAAGACCATTATCTAGTCTAGAGCAACCAATATCATACATATGGTCTAAATCCCTAGAGCGGGTCACGAGGATCTACATTGAGAACCTACCACTAGTGAGATATGTAATAGATGAGATGAGGGAGGCCAAGATTATATGTTGACCCTAGCATATACACCTAATATGGGATGAGGATAGGACATATCTAGCTATAATCAGGAGGATCATATGTCTAACCATAGAGAGAGGGAAGCCTAAGGTCTTTCGATTTGACTGAGTCTTGAGGTAGTTCGAGATCTTGCAGGGAATCCTAAACTTGAAGGATTACTGATATTGGAGAGTCTACCAGGAACCAATAGGGATCAAGGATGAGCTATACTTGTCTAGGTGGGTAGAGGGGGGCTTGGATGATCCTCCTTACATGGATTCTAGGGTTTATGACACAAGAGTTACCTTCGACTACAGGTGGTGGTACTGAGGAGTCATGCCCTAGAGCGTATTCTCATTGATTTTGATATAGAGGCACTATGATATAAAACCAGGTATGTAGTGAGGATTTTGAAAGATAGCTCATACAACCATAGAGAGGGAACAATAGGGCATGACCACTTTGAGACAAAGATAACCATAGGTCCAGATTGAGCTAGTGATAGAGAAAACCAATGCTATAGAGACCAGATAGGTAAGGGTATCTGGAGTTCCCCCCATAGAGGCTAGGGTACCACCATGTAGAGGATCAGAAGAGACCTTCAAATCAATGGTAGTCAATCGAGGCTAGACCTCAGAGTTTTCATGGTATTTTGTATATCCAGAATAGCAGATAATTCTTGAGAAGGTTGAGAAGGAAGGGGAGGAAAAGGAGTGTAGAGGATACAGGTTTAGACAAAGGAATTATATTAATTTATGGAGATGGAAATAGTAAATAAAGGGGGTCCATGTAGGAGGGCTTTATGGATTTCTCATGGATACTATTGGTTTCTGAGTTATAGGGCAACACAATTTTGAGAAGAATTATTCCCATATTGATCAGGATATTTTCAGCGTGGACGAATGCATTATAAACTTTGGGGAAGATTTATATTCTATATTATTGTGTTTAAAAACCTAGCTATGATCCCAGGGTTCAAATATAATACATGTAAGCCAAACATGTAGCTCATCTAGCAGTGGGGGAATTCTCTTCCATGTTCTGCTAAATCTCAAATTAAAATATGATACAGTTTCTTGCTAGGTTTTTTGTATGGTTGTAAATTGATTTAGAAGAGAAAAGAGATCAACAGATTCATTAAATTTTTCTATGAATGGCTCAGCCAATGTTTCCCATGAAGTGACAAAATTATCTTCTAGAGTTCTAAACCAATGCAATATCTTTCCACAAATGGACAGGGCTAGAATTATGACAATAATATTTTCCTCTTTTATGTTGTGGATTATTGTCAGATTCAAGATATCTTAGCAGTGCTCATAAGCTATTTTCCTAAATCCATCATACATGGGGGTTGCCTTAGATATAGCCTGGGGGATGGCATCCATTTGGGCTAATCTAAGGAGCCTAGTTGAATCCCAATTAGGGTACTTTTGTAGTGGTTGATTAGGAACCACATTTTGTGCCATATTTTTGATTGTAGGTCTTCTTGGGGGAACTATTGGGTTTTATTCCATAAGATCTTCTTCTTCAATAAAATATTGATCTAAACTTCTGATAATAGCAACCCCTCTTTGAGGTAACTCACAATGAAAGAAAGAATCAGGGTTGTTCCTCTTGAAAGACCTGGTATACATGAAAAGGTACTGGTCTAGAATACTTTTTTGGGGTCTTTTGACCAGGGAGTCACTAGGTGAACTTTCTTTTCTCCACTAATAAGGTCAAGATGATTCACCAAATATTGATGTCTTCGGGTTGAGATAACAATAACTCTTTATATGGGTTTCATTTTCCTTGTGAACGGTCCCATCAGGTGTGCCAAAAACTATTGGGCAATGAATTGCACCAAGTTTTCACTCAATACTATGACTGTCTATTTTTCCTAATTTCTATCTAGGCTTGCACCTGATAGCTGCAGCTCAACACTCAACATTGGATGGACCAAAATAGGGATTTCTGATCCAACCTCCAGAGTAGGTTGGTTCCTTGTCAACTTAGCAAGTTGACACAATTATGCTCAATTAGGGTTTGGAGTTTAGGGTAAGGGAAGGTTAGGGCTAGAGAGATGTGGATAATAGTGGACTGATAGGTTAACAACATTGCACTACCATAAAAAGCTCCTAAAAAACCATGCTAAGGACATATACTCAGATCAAAGTTTATCCCAAAAAAAATTATTTCATATATTAAAGCACAACAGAGAAATGTTGTAGCAAGCAATTTCAATATCCAATAAATGATAATCCAAATAACATAATTTACCAAACACCTAGATTTCACATAAATGTACTTCCTAACCACATAGAATGAATTCAAAAGAAGATTTCAATTACTTATAATAGCTAGTAATCTAAAATTTGGCATAAACTAACCATCAAAATATTTATAGAAATGCAACTAAGAAATTTGAACCTCTGACATCAAGAATGAGAATGCAAACTTGATGTGAAGATCAATGTATTGCTCCTTTAATTTATTTCTTTAGGAATATTTATAATGGTACAAGCAAACACGCTAGAGCTGATCCTTAAAACTGAGGGTTTGACCTCTACTTATAGTTTTATCATTACAATAAACAAGAAACAATACCAAAGATCTTGTTACAACAACACAACAAAGATATTTAGCTGGAATTAGCTCATTGGTCCATACTCCAAGAATTTTGTTGAAGGAAAGTCTGCCATGGTAGCTCAGGGTCTCTGCAACTTTTTGATCACTCATTGGAACTAATGTTTAGAATGTTAAAGATCATGCATCTCCGTCTATCCTTATTGGGAGTGAATTACCACCACCGATCTATAACCGCATTTGGTTTGATCTTCTTGGAAAACCCTTGACGCTTCATCTTACAATCGACTGTTAAAAATTATGATGTAACAATATCTTTTAAACCACCAAGATTTGGTAGCTTAACCTCCACCATTGATTCTCTTCAACACATGATTCATATTCAATCCGACACAAGCTAAATGCCACTCCGATTTAAATTTGATGACATCATATTTTAATCAGAAGCAACAAAATCTCCAATCTGGATCTCTGATATATGAACATCGAATCCACTTCAAGATCTATCATATTCAACATTATATTCGTCAATCCGCATTAGAATATTGATAATGTCACCTCTTTCTTATAGCCTTTGTGTATTTCATTATGGATAGAGCACACATTAATCACTAATTTGGGTCTAGAGCTAGTCACATACTTCTTCCGTCATGAATTCACACTTTCGTTATTCCACCACCCCATCTTATCTTCATTCTAGAAAGGAAAGACTTGTTCATTCCCCTAATTACCAATCCATAATTTTATTACAGTGACATCATCATCTCCTTGAAACTTTTATGAATTTAAAGGTAGCATTAATCCAGATCCAGAAACAAAAGGACCTTCTTAGAATTGGATATTCAATATGCAAATATGCCATTCTATACTTTTCTACCACTAACATCATCATATCTTAGGAACTTTTGCGGATCTGAGATCTACCATCATTTTGGAGCTAGAGTGAATTCACCCGAAATCACTCCAAACATGAAAACTTCACTAACTGTTGAGTGGATTCATATCTTTTGACTCGGTTCTACTTCAAAGCGTACTACAAGGTTTGCAAAATGATGATTTTATTACTTAGTAAAGATTATACAAAATTTTACTAAGTATGTGGCCATTTTGAGCCTACAAGTAGCAGCAAAATCATGCCTAGTGATAAGGACCGGGTGCGATTTCATGAAATTGCACCTCATAAAATATGGGACATGACTTTGCCTTGGCGAAATTGTGGTCTTGGAAAACTAGGCATGATTTCATCGAAGGGAGAGAAAAAGGCAAAAAAGAAAGAAAATAAACAAGAAAAGAAAGAATGGAAGAGGGACAAGAAGCAAGCAAACTACATCATGAAAATGCAGATTTTGATTTTAGCTATACTTGAAGGATTATTGATACTGGAGAGTCTACCAGGAACAAATAGGGATCAGGGATGAGCTATACTTGGCTAGTTGGGTATATGAGGACTTGGATGATCCTCCTTACATGGATTCTAGGGTTGATGACACAAGAGTTACCTTCGACTATAGGTGGTGGTACAGAGGAGTCATGCCCTACAACATCTTCTCACTGATTTTGATATAGAGGCACTATGTTATGAAACCATGTATGTAGTGAGGGTTTTGAAAGATAGCTCATACGATGATATAGAGGGAATAGTAGGGCCTGACCACTTTGAGATAGAGATAATCATAGGTCTGAATTGAGCTAGTGATAGAGGAAACCAATGCTATAGAGACCAGAGAGGTAGGGGTATCTGGAGTTCCCCCCATAGAGGCTAGGGTACCACCATGTAGAGGATCAGAAGAGACCTCCAAATCAATGGTAGTTAGTCAAGGCTAGACCTCAGGATGAGGAGACCCGAGGAGGGAGGTAGAGGTGCTATGAGTATAGGTGGTTAATTTACAGAGATAAGTGGACCTGCTCTAGGAGGATAGGTCAAAGAGGACTGTGAAGCTCTTTGAGTACCACAAATATAGAAAGGGATGCAACTTGAGTAGAGGTCAATCATATTCAAGGGGAGGTGAGCTATCTGGAAACAGAGCATCACAAGGATTGGATAGAGGGAATGGCCATCATTAGGAGTAGCCAAGCTAACAATGGGATCCACCTTCTATAGGTGGAGCTACATAGGGTATGGGAGAGGTTGAAGGTGGCTATTTAGTGGGATACCTTCTATGAGACTATGTACTTATATATGTTATCAAAGGGTTAGAGGGTGGTACTCCCTCCATCCCTATAGTCGACTTGCAGGTCATGGTCTTGATCATGAATAGTCTCAGCTTTACCATCCATGGGTATACAGCTTCTTGGACCACATCCTCATTTGGGTGAAGTAGAGGATTTGGGCTCTTAGATCTAGGGATAGGGATTGGGGTAATATACCAATTTTTACTATAGTATGCATCCCTAGGGATTGGTTGAGTGTACCAAGACTGAACTGTGGTAAACCAACCAAACACTGATGTATCTATCTCTTTCTCATCGAGTAATACATAGTTGCTTCCTTATATTTTATGTGAATGTGTGTGCATGTGATTTTATTTAATTAAGTGTTGTTTATATTTTATGTTTTATGAATGAAAATTATCTTAATGTAAAACTATATGAAATGCATGGATGAAAGGAAAAAATAAGAAACACTAGACAAAATAAAAAAAGAAAGAGAATAAAAGGAAAAAATAAGGAATGGAAGAAGAATAAGAAGATCCAAAGGTCAACCATCTAAGAAGGATAAACGAAACATAGTATTTTAACTAGCGTAGGTTTCAATAAACCAATGTAATTAAATACTAAAAATCATACCTAAAATAGGAATCTAAACCTGCTATGGGTGTAGTACTCACTGTAGAGGATGAAATGTTGAAGTCTGGACTGCTATGGATGGTTGCTCGCTAATTGACTATTGTGGGGTGATTACCTACTAGGATGTATGCCTATGCCTACTAAAAATGGCCAAGGAGCTTATCCTCTAATGAGGTGTTGAGCCTACTGAGTCAAAAGGGAGTATAACCCAATAGAATATCACATCCGATAAGATATCTGCTAGGATGTATAATTATCCCATGTGGGGTGCAATGTAAGGATAAAAATTAATTATTAAGTGAGTGCCATATCCAATAGGGGTTATAAAAATGAAAACACATGGTGAGTGTGTGGAAATGTGTAGAAGAAGACAATGTTGAAAAATATAAAGGAATGAATAAATACATATATTTCCTTGTTAAAGAAAAAAGACAAAAAAAATAAAAAAATTGGATGCAACATATAAGTGACAAGGAAAAAATATCATCCTTGAACCAAGAAATATGATAAATCAATACTTCTAAGATCAAGGAAAAATAAAACTAAATAAACAAACAGAAGCAAGAAAGAATATTGAAGAGGAATCCCTAGGTGGGGATCTTGCTAGGCATCATAATCCTAGTGAAAATGCAATGCATGTGAGCTATGACATAACTAGGTATCATCACATACCATTATCACAAGATCCCTAAAAATCTATATGATCAAGAAGTCATGAATAAGAAATCATGCAAAATATAACATTCAAACATGCAGGTTGTGTTAAATGTTAGGCAAGCAGTGCAAAAGATGACAAGCAACAATGTAGTATGAACAAGCAGACGAATGCAACAAATAATACAAATGCATAGCTAAATGATATTTTATTGATTTAATGTGATTATTATTATTATTATTATTATTATTATTGTTTTTACTAATTTTTTTAATTTTTGAATCAAGTAGGAGAATAGTCGACACAAAACCTACGCGTGTCACATTTCTTGGCATAAGAAACAAGCGTACCATGGACTATTTTACCAAAGGATATCTAAAAATCAAGTCATATCGATAATTAAAATCATAGAGAATCTCATTTATAGCTCTTTCTTTGACAGTCATGGTATGATAATCATTGCATTTTCGAACAAGACCATCCTTTTTACATAAATATAATTATAAGAAAACACAACAGGATCTTCTTTTAAATAAAAAACTTATTTTTGGAACATATAGAGCCAGTCATATTACAAAACACGACCTCAAAAGAATAAGGGGGACCATCATCCTCATCATCCACTCCTAACTTTTGATAATCCATATACTCAGCATAAGTCATAATATGATCATCATTGTCAAAGGATAAAGGTTGCTATTTACTAGGTATAAAATCTATGCCACATTTCCCAGGCTAGAGATAGACATCCAAAGGCTCTTGAATGCCATTCTGTTGTGGCCCCAAACCTTTACCTACATATCCCATACTTGATAGGATCTATTTAGGGAGTGGGTAATCATTGGAAAGGTAACAATAATTAAAAGAACGCTCAATGGGACAGGGGTTGCTACCACGTATCTTTTTTTTAAGGTAGTCCCTGTGAAGATAAAGGTACACGTGCCAATGTGTACAATGTCACCTTTATTATGGGATAAACCCATGATTCTTGGTGACGGTGGTAGCTTGGTGATATCTTGAAGAGGTTCTCAAAGAAACTTATTTTCATGATCCTGAGATGAGAAATTTAAGATATGTTTCTCACTCATTTTTAAATTTTGAAATTGTTCTAATATCTAAGATGAGGAACGTGGAGAAATCATTGAAGAAATAGGACATATATTATACTCATACTGAGCTCACTCTACATTTGAACAAAACTCAAATGGTCAAAGGTCACCCATAATGGTGATAAATTGATTCTTAAATTCAAACTTTATGCATTGGTGAAGAGTATAAGGGATGACCTTCATTGCATAAATCCAAGGATGTCCAAAAAGATGATTAAAATATGCAAGATAATTTACCACATAAAACAAAGTATCTAATATTTTAGGCCCAACATTAAGAGGAAGAGATATGAAACCACGGACCTCTTGGGACTCATTATTCAAATATTTTATAATGATATCAGATTTTATTAAATCTTCCTCTTTTAATCCAAATTTTTGAAATAATTGATATGTACATAAATTTAGGTAAGAACCATTATCAATCAATATTTTCTTAATAAAGGTATCCCAAATAAGTGCAGTGATGTAAAGTTAAGAATATTCTTGTAAGTTTAAGGAAGGTTTATCATCATCCGATAATGTGAGGTGATGTATCCCAAAAGAACCTATGATATCAACTATAGCATTAGGATAAATATCTTAGGGAACCATTTTTTGATTTAGAAATTCCATAAAAGCATCTCTATGATTGGGAGAACTTTGCAAAATCTCTAAAATTTATATATTTTCTAGAGTATTAGCAAATTGCTTTTGGAGATCAAATGAAACCTTGGGTTGTGGTTTCAACACTAAAGGTGGAGTCCGTATGACTGAAATTTTTATATGATTATTATTCTAAACTGAATTGGGTTGTAAAACAAAATCCTATCCTTGCTGAGGATGTTGAGTCTAAGCTTACCTTATTGTAGTTACCCCAACCATGCCAACCATATTACCACAAGGAGAAGGCTCATTCTGATGAGACACCTGATTTTCTATTTGTTGATTATGTTTTGGTAATGGATATTTAAATATCCCCATATCTTGATTGGTAGTTGGAGTTTGTTGAATAGAAACTTGATTATTTTATGATTGAGAATTTTTGAAATCAATACATCCTGCATCAATCAAATATTGAACCACATGTTTTAACCTTTTACAATAATTGATCCAATTTCCTTCCACTCTATGATATGCATAATGATATCCTTTTGTATACCAATGAGCTGTAGTATCTAGTTGTATTATAGGAGGTAACTCAATTGCATTGGCTTCTAAAATTTATTGTAAAACTACTTCCATAGACATGTTAGGTCTTGTGAAATTCCTTTGTTGAGGTTTCTAAAACACTATCTTTTGTAGGTTGTTAGTAACATTGTTAACAGGACTACTATACATTCCACTATCACCTCTTATGTGTTTATTCTTATGTTGAGACTTAACAAGTTTACCTTATTTAACTTTGAGTTGGCTTCTTTTGATAAGGGCATGTTCGAATTTTCTTACTAAATCAATTGCTTGATCAAAATATGTAATAGTAGTAGTCTCTAATGAATAAGATAATTGTTCTTGTAAAATTCCAATAAATATCTCAAGCATATATTTTGGAGGTAAAGTATATCTTAAACATCAACTAAACTTCTCCAATGAGCCAAGAAATCTAAAAAAATTTCCTCTTTACTTTATTTCAAATTATAAACATCTTTCATTGTTACTTCCTTTTCAATATACGCACCAAACTACTAAATAAAAAATTTTGTTGTTTCTTCAAAATTCTTCAAGGAATAATTAGGCAACTGATAGTACCATTCTAATGCCATACCACCAAGATTCTTAGGAAATATTTTTAGTAACAATATATCATCATAAATTAGATCATGGCAAGTTGTTCTGAATATTCTTAAATTCTCTATTGGATATTCCATACCTTTATAAATAGGAAAACATGGCATAGGAAAATGCTTAGGATAAGATATAGCAACAACAATAGGATCCAATGGCTGATTATACATTTCCTTATAATTGTAAGTGAAACTTGAAGGCTGAATCATTTCAACTTTTGAAACCAATTACTTTACCATATTTGTCAAATTTTGCACCTCTGGATTATTATTATGCATTATTCCCAAATTCCTTAAAGGGAGAATATATGTGTGTTGAGGAACCAATGCTTGAATCAAGTTGGATGCATGGATACTATTGTTATATGTGGTGCCTTGTGAAAATGGAAAACTAACATTTGGTGGAACATAAGCAAAAGTGTTGATATTAGAATATTTAGGAGGAAATTAAAAATAATTTTGAGTGACACTACTAAGTGGAGGGACTTGTAGATTCCTTCCAATGTTGGTGGTTGTATTAGTAATATCAATTTCTTGGTTTCTTAAATTATTAGGATGCATTTATTTAGGAAAGTGGTTATTTTTTTCAAGCATATGAAGCTTTAGAGGAGGATATGGAGGAGTTTCACCTATTTTGAAATGAGCTTCTCGCTCTATAACCTTTAATATGTTATCCCTATTAGCTTTCATAAATCCCCAAAAGTGTTCAAATGATGAAAAGAAAACCCACCATTAGGTCCTTCATAAGGATCAAAATTCATTTTAGTTTCCATGTTATCTTATTCTTTTGGATCTATGTTAGGATCATCTCTATCAATTTGATCATCTTTCGAAGGAACATAATCAGATTCAAGGTTCTTTCAATGACTTCTAAGGAGACGAGCCATTAGAAGAGGTGAAAGGATAGAAGAAATACTAACAACAAACACATAGAAAATAGTTTTTTTATAGATGTTATTAAGGATTTATCAATCACATAAACAAAATTAGCGATCTTGCTTAAGGTGTTTAAAAAATAAAGGTGTTCATGTTGGGTTCACCAAAAATGTAGAGGGGGAAACCGCCCTACCACATACAATTATTAAGGTTGTATATGCAAATAGAGAGAGCCTTGAGGTGAACCAAAAGGGTATGTTGTTCTCTACACTTAGTGCTAAAGGGGTGGAAGAGTTCACCAGGAATGGCTTTAAGGACTCGCTCTAAGTCCACAATATATTTAGGAATGTTTGATGTATTCGCTTCAAGACAATCACCTAGGTTTGGAATTTCTAGATCTATGCTATAAAATATAAAATACAATGCAAAAATATAGAATGCAATAGTATAATATCTAACCCTAGGATGATTCTTTCTTTGAATGCTTTCTAAACATAGGGTCTTAAGATAAAAAAAGCCTTTAAGCAAGGGCTCAAGAGAATATGCACAAACATAATTAACCATAAGTGCACACTATATGTTGTTTAATATTTCAAATGTATAGAAAATAATTATATATATATATTTCTTAAAATCATATCTAGGGTTTACAATAAAAATATAAGGCACTCAAAAAGTAGCCAAAAGATTAAGTGGAATACTCAGCTTATCCGATGATTTATCCTTGTTTTTGTTCTTTGTCCAACAATATCAACAATTCTTATTCTTGCAAGATAACTTGGCAAAAACATAGAAAATATAATCAACATTAGGGTTCTTGCTTAGGTCATTGTACAGTAGTTCTTGGAGGCACAATATTCAAGACCCCTGGGTCCTTTTAGCTGACCTTTGATAAACAAAAGTGAAAAGTGACCTTTGGAAGAAATCAAGAATATCAGGATATAGCATAATAAAATGATTGAAACACACAACAAAATATGATAATATGCTCTATATGTAGTCTAGAATGTAAATATAAATTATGGAATAAAAGATTGCCCCCAAGTACAACTTAGGCAAAATTGTGTCTCGTAATAAGAAATTGTGATAACGCACCGATGAAATCACGCCCCGTAGAGACCCGGGCGTGATTTCACAAAAGTGAGGCAAAAAATCTCATATCAATGCAAAATAATAAGTGTTTGATATAATGAACTAAAACATGCATGTAATAGAGTGAATTCACCTAGAAAAGTGTGAGCAAGCAAGTAGAAGGGTTGAGACCTCCTGGATTAGTTGATCTCTTCTTAGGGATTCAACATAAATCCACCAAAGTGGGCAATAACAATCAACAATACAATGCAGTTTACACTTCAAAGTTAACTTGCTTGCAGGAGAAGAAGAGTGCAAATCAAGTAGTGAAAAAAAATACTTTGCAATAATAATCATAATATGTCATGATCAATAATTGTCATTGTGCTTAAGAAATGAATTCAAAACCTCCTTATATGGCATATTTGAAGGTGAGATGGGTGGGAAAATCAAGGAAGGTCGATGAAAACATGCCAACTCTAAAGAATTAGGATTTTCTTAGAGAAAAACCCTAAAATGTGAAATCGTGCCCCATCAAGACCGAACATGATTCTGCCTATGCGAAATCACACCCCATCAAGGGCGAGCGTGATTTCACATAAAGAGGAAAAAACAGTAAGAAAAGGGTGTGGGAAGCCTAACCATTGCCCTAGGCAAGTCTAAGGGGTTTTCTAGAGGGCTCATGGAAGATTTCCCACTCAAGTGGGTCAATTTTTTGTGTCTACACAATTCAAGTGTGAGTGTGCAAGTATGAGTTATGAGTTTTAGGTGCATGTAGGTAAGTGAAGATTTATGTAGGAGTTATGTTATTATGAGATACTTTGTCATTATGAGAGAAGAGGGAAGTTCAAGAGACTTTAACATGGAGAGTATTATGTAATTATATACTGGTGATAAAGCATTGTAAAAATTATCAAATATGCATAGCTTTATGTATGCATTTATAGATTTATTATCAATAATATTATTGTATTTTGTATGTAAAATATTGTGAACATTATTGTGTTTGATTATTTGATCCTATGGAAATTTACCTGTGAGATAATTTTGTAGAATTGCCAACATATACAACATTAAAAATAAAATAACATTAGTTCAAATAATTAAATTCCTCAACGTTCAAGGAGGAGATCAAGGTTCAAATATTGCCAATTGATACATGTTTAATTTTTAATTTATTATATTTTTTTTATATCTATAAAACAAGATTTGTGAAAGGGCCAAAACCCTTTTACAAACCTATTTTTCCTCTTATAAGAAATTTTAATACATACAAAAATATTCATATACATTCTTACAACAACAAACCACAACTAATATTCCTTTTATTTTGGCTACATCAAAACTGCCAAAACTTTAATATATTTCGGCACATCAAATCTTTAGTTTATTTTGGTGCATAAACACTACAACATTCTTTGATGCATCTCTATTATGAATATTATGATGTGATTTTCTATATTTATTCCATTGCGCTCTTGTTATAAATATTAAAGCAACTCCTACTATAGACATTTCAGTGCACTACTACCAATAAAATTCAATTTAGCTCTATGTTTTTATCTATTGTTAGGGTTTGTGGCCGCTATTTTTTCCTTTAGCTTTATTTCTAGCATTTCCTTCTTCCTTAGCCACTCATCTAATCTTGATCTATGTTTTTTTTTCTACTATTAGGATTTTTATTTGCTATTTTTCCAGTAGCTCTATTTGCAACCCTTCCTTCTTCCTTAGCCACTCCCTTCCTCAACTATTTTTTTCATTTTAGCTTTTTATGTTTTATCTATTTCTAGGGTTTTTGGTTGCTATTTTTTCCTTTAGCTCTATTTTCAGCCCTTACTTCTTCCTTAGCCACTCCTCTAACATTGCTCTACATATTTTTATCTATTATTATTTTTCTTTAGCTCCATTTCCAACCCCTTCTAGGCATCATTTCCATATTCTCATACATTACACCCTGATATCAAATATTTTCATTTCCACTAGTTGATTTACATTTGGATGAGTAGTATTCAAGGGAATCTATCTTTTGTCCTCTTCATAAAGAGCCCTCCAATTATATAACCAAATTGTTGCCCTATTTCTTTCTTTGAATACATGGGCCACTTCAAAATATCTAATGTATGTAGGATACTTAGAGTATTTGTTATTGTAATTTGCACCTACTAACTCACCATAGCCCTATTATTAAGACAATTGATAATGTCAAGTGAATTTCCCTCCTCTCTCAAATTTCTCACTCCCAACTATCTTACCACTTTTGCTTCATTCAAAGTTGCTCTAGATTTTTCTTTATGACTTGTCATAGTGCCTAAATACTCACTAATAGCTCCAATTATGATTCCCTTACTATTCCTTCTGACTGCTTCACCCCCAACCTTACCAGGATTCCTTTTAGATGTCCCATAAAAATTGAGCTTTAGACATCCCTCCCTAGGTGGCTACTATTTTACACCACTTCTTAGATCTATTTGGAGATTATTCTCCACCTCTCCTAGGATTATATCACATTGTTCACTTATGCTTGCTTCCTCTACTAATTCTAGTTTTTTATTTTATCCTCAAGGCTTTCACATTTTCCAATATAGAAACTTCGATGTTTTGACTATTTCTATATGTAGCTCTCTTTTCCCCCTTAAATATTCTTCTATTTCACTCCAACCATACACCCCATGCATAGTGGAAAGAAATCAAGTCCCATATCTGCTTCAATCTAGTACTATTAAAGGGATTTTCCACTACTTAGTCCACTCTACCATAGTGTTTGACATTATCCATTTAACCCCCATATCCTTGATTAAATATTGAAGTATCTTAAGGGAGTAGTTACACTCTAACATTATGTGTTTTATTGTTTCTTCTTGTGATTCACATAGGTAGCACCTATTTGGAAATTGAAACCCTCTCTTTGGAAGTTATATGTTGTAAGAATATTGTTTTCTATAACCAACCATAGAAAAATAATTTTCTTAGATGTATCATTCCTTCCCCACAATCTCCCCCATTGAAATCTCCCTTCTAGTTCTAATGTTAGTTACTCATATGTTGATTTAGCTCTAAAGGGGCCTTCTTTATTTTCTCCACATACTATGGTGTTTTTTCCCATATTAACACTTACATGGTAGGCCCTTATTTTTATCTTGATCTTCCTTAATTCTTCCATATTTTGGTTATTACTCATAAGTTCCTTCCACCTTACCTCTGCGTCTTCCCAATCCATGTAATCATAAACTAAACTTGCATACCTTTACTCTAGATATTATTAGATTTTGACTATCTCCTCATCCTTAGTGGGTTGTTCTCCAACCATGCATCCTCCCAAAAGTGGACAAAATTGTCATTCATTTTTTATTGAACACATTTCTAGCACCTATATTCCCCTGATAATATGGTTCCATATATAAGATCCATTATAAGGATCTGATGTGATAAAAAAACTTTTTTTTCATGGTTATCTAGGTACTTATTCTTTAGAATTATATCCCACAATGATTGGCCTTCCTTTATTATCCTCCATCCTAATTTTATAGCTAGGAATTTATTTATGTTTCTTATCCTCCTTAATCCCAATACTCCTTTTGATTTTGGTCTACACACTTTCTCCTATGCAACAGGAGGGATTGTAGTCTTCTCCTTAGATCCTAACCATAATTGTTTTTTATATACTTTTTACTTTATTGGTATACTAATATGGCTTGAAGAGTGGTATTTAGTAATTGAAGCTAACCTACATAACTTAATAAATTTCCTTTCCAACATGCTAACTTGAGTTGAATCTTATCTATCATAGTGTCTCAAACCTGATCTTTGCACAATCCAATAAACATCGACATTCCCAAATATATATATGGAAGGTCTAATATATTACATCAAAGTTATTTTTCTATCCTTCTTTATCAATTCTCTAAAGTTTTAATGAAGAACATTTTACTCTTTTCCATATTAATCATCTAGTGGGATGCCTTCACATATAGATTTGGAATCTTGTTGAATTCCCTAGATTTTGGAATCTTGTTGAATTCCCTAGATTTTGCAACTGAAGGTTTACCAAGCATAATTATGTTATCCATAAACTTTTGGTGAGTGATACCCCTTAAGGATATGGAGAGTTTCAACCCATTTAAAGCACTTGAACTATGTTTTACATGTATACATATGTCCTTAG
Organism: Wollemia nobilis; assembly: GCA_028583015.1. Classification (NCBI taxonomy): domain Eukaryota; kingdom Viridiplantae; phylum Streptophyta; class Pinopsida; order Araucariales; family Araucariaceae; genus Wollemia; species Wollemia nobilis. The sequence goes on from JAQPPZ010002979.1 coordinate 4,661,781, forward strand.
GGTTTCCTTTGTATGAAAATATTTCCAAATACTAACTTGTATTGTTTTTCACTTCTCTCTTCACATATTTGAGTTTTCTAGCCAATATATACATCTTAGATCCTTAGATCAAATACATTCACCTTATCTCCATTTCTTCATAAATTTTTGGGTGTTGAAGCCACATATATTCAAATTTGAAAGGGCTTATACTCCTACTTCCCAATTACACCAAAATATCAAAGTATTATGGTCTAATACCATCATTGGCATTGGTATTAATGTGTGCTCATAGTTTTCCTCAAACCAATCCATAGATAGTAGCAATACAATCTCACTTGGATCAAATTACCCTCTAATATCCTATTTTTCTAAGTAAATGTATTGCCACTGAGTTCCACATCATAAAGGCTAGATTACGATATAAAATTTATGAAAACCTCCATGCTCTCAAAAATCCCTAGGAACTCCCTTTTTTTTCTCTTAAAATTAAAAATGTTTTGAAATCACCTTGCACTATCCATATTATTCCTCTAACCTACTACCCCAATTGCTTCATTTCCCTCCATAGTTCCTTTCTTGATCTACTAATATCTAGAGCATGAATTTTAGTGGTAAGGAAGGCAAATTTTAAATATTTAGAAGCGATAAAAACCATAAAATGGTACTCATTTTTTTAAATGACTTATCCTTCATAGAAATTAGAATTCAATAATATTAATATTCATTTAAAAACCCCCTAGAATCCACCAAGAAACTATCGCTCTTCTTCCATATCCCTATCTTGATATACTCCCATTTTGAACATTCAACTTTCTTTATTGTAATAGAAGTATATGAGGTTGGTGATCCTTAATCATGGATCTCACCAACCTATGTTTGTTAAGTACATTCATTCCCCTAATATTCCATGATATGAAACTCATTTCTTATTTCTTGTGGTGGGATTTTTCCCACTCAAGTCTATGATCGTATGTGTTCCTAAGTTGATATCCTTCTTTGTTTTCTTTATGCACTTTTCCTTTAAAGTTGGCCTACCCACCTTATTTACCCCATCTGATCCCATGTTTGGGATCTTTTTTTCACATATTTTTAATCTTAGATTCGATATCTCTTATTTTCTTGATATTCCTTCCATAAATGACACTCAATTAAATGTACAAGGAACCACTTCTAGATCCTTTTCTTCATGGTCCAATATTTCTCCATCACTTCTTTATTTTTTTGTTCTTTTTATTGTACCATATATTTTTCTCCTTTATTTGAATCACTTTGTTATAGCATTGAAGAGTTTTCACTTTGTAGATTATCATGTATATCTTTGTTATCTACCCCAATACTTGGGTTTTTCTCCAAAATTTCTCTCTCCTCATTCTACACATCCTTCTATTAGTTTTCCATAGTCTACCTATAATATTAAGCCTTGTCAACTTCCTTGAGTTATTTTTCCCTTATATCTAACTCTTTTTCAACTTTTTCTTCCTTATTCTGAAGCAGTTTTTCATTGCTTTCAAAGTTTTTCTCCTTTTCCATAATTTCCCTTTTTTTGTACCTTCATTACTGCTATGGCTCTCTTTGTATCTTTTTCTCTATCTATTAGGGAAATCCTTCACTAGATGTCCTATTTTAGCATAAATACTAAGATAAAGGGGTCATTCTTATAAATAGTATATTGATTCCATACTCCCCACCTAGAAATTAGCTTTATCTCATTTGAGTGTTTCTTTCTTGATTCTACCATTACAAACATTCTAGCAAAGAATACCCTCTTTATTTCCATAGTGACATAATCTATGGAAATAAATTATCCAAAGGATTTGGGTATGCTTTCAAATATTTCTTCCTCCCAAAATTCTAGAGGTAAATTAGGTAATCTTACCCAAATTGGAGCCACATCTATCTTCTCAATATCTGGATTAAATCTTGGTGCCCATTTCTTAAGGTATAGTCCAAATATTCCAATTAATAATTGGCCTCCAAAAAGGGTATTAAGAAAGTATTATTCATTGTTTAAGGAAGCTAGAAAGAATCCTTTTGTAAGGAAGGAAAAATCCACATGCCCTTTTATTCTCCATCAATTAACTACACACTTATTGATCTAGTCACTAGTTGGCCTGGCATCTATACATTTTCCTATTAATGTTTTATTTAGCCTATGATGTGCTCTTTCAAAGACTTTATCCATGTAGCACCCTAAAATTGGCATAGTTAAACCTTAGTAAAAAGATAAAAATTTGAATTTTAACCCCAAACCGCCCGTTAACCACCCGTTACCCACTTTCCTCATTTTTTGCACCATTTTTAGGATTTGTTTTGACGGTTGGACGATATCATTGCAGATCAGATGAAATAATCCCAGATCTAGCGAATTCATCTGGAATAAAACGTCTAGACGATTTCGTCCCAAAACTAAAATTTCATAATTAGCTTCTATTTCGACAGCTTCTCTAACCTGGGCAGAAAGCATGTCTACGTAGTTAGAGTCTCCCTCGTTGGAGATCTCCCAAATTGGGATGATCTCCAACCTCCTAACCTCTCCCTAATCCTATATAAACTGGGATTTTCTTAGTTTATCCCCATGAACCCCCTAGATGATGGATTTCCCTACAAATCTAGTTCCTTGTGCCTTAGAATACCTTCATACTTTTGTTTGCATTGCATATTTCAAGTTTTCTTGAAGGAATCTTACTGTTCTTTAGCTGGAGCAAGCTTGGATCATCATAGGCGATTCCAGACGATTTTAGACAATCCTGTCATAGATCGATGATGATCTCGTACGATTGGAGGTGATCTCGACTGTAATCCAGATTGGGGGCAATCAGAGCCTAGAGTTTGCATTTCATTATTGTTTTTTTGTATTTCTTTATGCATTATCTTAGTTATTATATTTATGCATCTTGGAGTTCACCTCATTTAATATAAATGCATGATAAAGTCAAAATAAATTGTCAAATTGATGCATTTCCTTTTAATTGCTATCTAGATCTATCATTTAGGCAAATTTACTGTTATTTCTATCATTTCCCTTGCTTTTGTAGTTGCATTTTTGGTATTTTGTATCTGTTTCTGTGGTTGTAGGTTTGAAGAATTCGTCAGATTGATGACGATCTCGTCTGATCTCAGATGATCGACTGAGATCTGAGATGATTCTATGCAATTCTAGATGATTACGTATGATTTGAGATTATTTGGACTACTACAAAACTCAAAATCTTCATCAGACATCCAGAATCAGGTATGTTCTGTCCTATTTAGCATATTCTTTGTGTTCAGCATTTATTCATATTTTTTTTATCCATAAAAATCAGCATTGGCATATAGAATAGCTTAGATTCATCTTGGCCAAACCTAGGAATTGAATGATTAAAGCACAAAATGAACACATCAAACCTACTATCAACCTAGGCATGGAAATTGCCACTCAAAAGTTTCCTGGTGAACCCACCATCCGTCAAAAATTCACCCTTATACCCCTCCCTCGAGAGGTAGGACCTTCAAAGGGCCTCTCAGTCCGAGGCATTATCCCATCCTTCTCGCATCCCCCTTTCGGGCGCGGATCCTATAGCCTAAAGGTAAGGATGCGAAAAATTTGGAGCGATACATTTTGGTGAACCCGACGTGAAAAACTAAAAACATTTTGAAAACAATCCAAAAACAACAAAACATAAATGCATTTAGAATAAAAGATTGCATATCATATTTAGATGGTAGATTATAATAAAAGACGAGCTGTCACCATTAATGTTGAGAATCAATTAGCAGCTATAGAGATTACTTCTGTACTTAGAGTACCTCAAACAAATAGGGTTCAACCTTTATGGGACACACTTAATAGAAGATTGAATATCATTGAATCTAGATCAACCAAACTTAGGCAATTCAAGAGGTTTGTCCTAGATAGAATCCTGGATCCTGATCAAGTGACCTTGTATCATGAGCTTCAGAGAGCTTGCCATAGGTGGTTAGCAGATAAAAGAGCCCTTGTGTCTTCTGAGTTGTACACCTTTGAGGAATACCTCGACAATGCAGTTGTAGTACATAAATTTCTATCTCATATAGAGGATCAAGAGGTTGTCCTTATAGATAGAAAGAGATGGAATAGAGTTCCTAGAGCTGTGTTATATCGAGAGTATTGCCATGAGCTCTATTTTTACAAGTCAGAGTCAGAAGTAGATAACATTACCATAGCACACTTTGTTAAGTTCTTGAAAAATCATTTTCAATTTGAAGAGGAGCATTTCATGACTCCTGATGAACTTGATCCTATCAATGACATCTATAAACTATTTATAGAAAAATAAGCCATTATTTTATTATTATTATTTCTTTCATTTAGTGTGTTGTTTGTTGTCTTTAAAAAAAAATAATAATAATAAAAAAAATCAAAACATTTTCTTTTAAGTATTTTAGTAGGTATATAATTAAAATATATACCTCCCAAAATGGTTGCAAATATATATATCAATATATATTTGCTAAAATCTAAATTTAATCATAATGACTAGACTTAGGAATGGAAAACAGACAGAAGTAGAAGAAGATTGGTTAGGAAAAATAGTAAATAAACCAGATGTCCTTCTTGAAGACCCAATTCAGGAAGAAGGAACCCTAGACCAACAAGAAGAAGAGTTTATTGACGCAAATGAACAAAGAGAAATTGTTAGAGAGGAAGGATCCTCATCATCTAAAATATCTCCAGAAGGAGCTGTCACTTTTGAGAATATGGAACATTTTTGGAAGTTCCTCAATACTAATATTGACACTCATAATAGAGTAGTCCATATGGACAAGGATCAAATTAGTGATACTCAAGCAACCCTAGAAGACATATATCACACACACACTAATCCCTTGTCCTTCGTTGATCAAGAAAGTGATCAAGCTGGACCATCCAATTTGGATATGGCTGCTATAATCCAGAACATGCAACAACAACAGGTTACCCAACCATCTAGAGTGCCTGTTACCAAGCCTAGGGTTATTCCCACACAAAAGAAACCATCATTCACTGCTCTATTTCGCCAAGTTATTGATCAACATACCTCAAATCAACAAAAGCCTAAAGCAAAACCAAACACCAATTTCCAACAATATGGGATACAACATAATGCTACAACAAATCTTCTTCATAATACTCTTCATACCAAGCATTTGCATAACAACTGGTGAGCAGAAATTCATGTCCTGAAAAACATTCATTTCTCTTCCATAAATTATCAATCCGATAAGTTCATAAAATTATGAGTGTCATGCACAGTATATGCCTACAGTGTTGGGGAACAAATCTGGTTGTACCTTATTTAGTTTGGTGGGGAGGTTTGTGTAATTGGATTCCAGCCAAACCAAATAAACTGAGTGCAGAGAATTTAAATAAATAAAATACAATGCTGGAAATAAAATGCTGAAAATAAAAGCACACACCTAAATTAAATAAAGCAAGAACTCGAGAGAGGGGAGGGCTCTGGTCCCTCTCCTGCTCCCCTTCTTATGGCTCCTGGTTCCTGCCCAGTCCCTGGCTCAACCCAGGTCATCCCTCCCGGGGAGTGGTTGTTTGCAGATGATCTCCTGAGGGGAGATCCTTCTCCACTATCTGCGCCCCTCCCGATCGGCTAGGGTTTCCTTGGTTGTTTTTTCGGACTGGTGCTTCCCAGGGATCCCTGTTTGGTTGGGGATCCCTTCCATTTTTCCCTCAGGCTTCCCCTTGGGGTTTTTTGCAGGTTATTCACGTGGATCTGGTCCCCTGCGTTTCTCGGTGCGGTGGAGGTGACGGTTTAGGGTTTGGATAGCTTTTTGGGGTCTCCCTTGAGGTCCTCATAGCTTTGGGGGTGGTCTGGGGGGCCTCTTTCCCCCTTTTGCTTGTGAATCCTCGACGGGATCCTGGCTACTATTATTCTCGCGTGGAGGCTTCTTCGTGCTGGATCTGCTCCTTGGTGGACACCTGGTTTGGCATTGGGGAGGGCTTTTCCCTGTCTGGGTTGTTCCCATTCCCAGTCCCAGTTCCCTGAAGCCGCCTCTGTGCTTGGACGGGATTCTTGGTCCCTGTTGCTAGGAATGGATCCTCTTCTATTTTCCCAGGGTGGGTTCCTCGTGGTGCAGCTCTCTTGTTGCTTCCTGATGGACTAGATCCTCTCTGTGCTGGCTGTCGGCTTCCTGTAGGATGGCTCTCGCTAAATGGAATGTTTTTCTGGTGGGCAGGATGGTTTCTCCACAGGGCGAGATCTGCTAAATCCGCCAGTTTTCCCGTGAGGTGGGATCCTTTATTTTCTGCTAGTTTCCTGGATGGCGGGATTTCCTTGTTGCTTTCCGCTAGGCGGGACTGTTTGTGATGGTTTTGACTGCTTCCCGTGAGGCGGGATTTTATTGTAACGATTTTTCTTTGCTTCTTGCTGGGCAGGATATTCTCGATGGTGGTTTTTGGCTACTCCCCGCTGGGCGGGATCTCCAAAACTACTTTCTTTCTTATTTGTTTGTTTTCCACTGAGAGGGATTGTTTCATGCTTACTGTTACCGCTGGGCGGGATTTCTGTTTTGGTGTTCAGTTTCAAGGGATTGATGCCCTAGGCCCATTGCTTATGTAATCAGGTTTTGGGATCCTTGTTAAAACCCACTATAAATACAAACACTACTTACCAAAAAAATAAAGCAAGAACTAAAGCAATAAAATAATCTACAAAAAATAAAGAACATAAATAAATATGGGAGGACTATTGCAGGGAGTGGGCCCAAGCTCCCGCAGATAGTCCGCTCGGCTAGCTATGTAGAGCTTGCTCGAATAAGAGGAGTTGCACTCTTAATTAATTAAACAATAAAATAAAATAAGTTCTATGTAAAATTAATCATTGATCTCCCTGATCTCCTCTATTCATCTGGCCTATGTATTTATATAAAGCGCGACCAGGTCTCATTACAATAACCAATCAGTCTATTTTAATCACGTGATGTGATTTAGTTACAATTGATTCTACACATATTTTATTATTCTATTTTAAAGTATGTTCGTTCACCTGAAGGATAAATATAAATATCCTTAGGTGTACGTAACAAAAAATCCTAAACTAATGCATCCTAAAAATAATAATATGCTTTAACAGCTTTACAAGGTCAACCGTCCAATCGGTTGATAATAATAACAAACACTTTATTCTATTTAATAAATGCAAAAATAGATCTCCTTTGTCTTCACGTGCAACATCATCTATAGTCCTTGGTCAACCAGTCAAAGTTGACTTTGTAAATCTTGCAAAGTATGAAGGCATGGAGGCACCTTCCGATTGTAGGGAGGCGCTCTTCTTTTGTTGGCACATTCCAGTTACAGGGAGGCACTCGTATTCCATTGGTGCCTTCTAGTTGTAGGGAGGTGCTCGTCTTCTGTGGGTGCCTTTCGATTGTAGGAAGGAGCTCATTTCTATCGGTGCCTTCCGGTTGTAGGGAGGCACTCTTCTTTCGTTGGTGCCTTCTACTTGCAGGGAGGCACTCGTCTTCCATTGGCGCCTTCTAGTTGTAGGGAGGCGCTCATCTTCCATGGATGCCTTTCAGTTGTAGGAAGGTGCCTACTTCTATTGAGCGCCTTCCTTTAAGAGGAAGGCGCCTAATATCTTGCCTTAGTCTCTGTAAGTAGAAGTATGCCGGGTCCAAGTGGATGTAGACTGGAAAACACCATATTAGTACCAATACCTACATTTATACACATTTCCCACTAAAAACACCAATCAAGCATAATACCAAATTTTCTATCAGTTATATGCATAAGTTATATAAAATACATTTCATATGCTAATTGAACCAGTGATAATTCTTCTTAACCGTGTATATAAAATGAGCATTTTTGGTGCTCATCATCCCCCCATGCCTAACATGTGCCACGCCCTCATGGCACCAAAAGGTGAAGTTATCCCTCTCGCAGGCTATCCATGCCAAAAAGTTTGTCATGTCTTCATGATAACAACCCCTGGGATATATATATATATATATATATATATATATATATATATATATATATATATATATATATATATATATATATATATATATATATATTTTTTTTTTAATGGCCTTCAACATCTCTATTTCTCCGTCGTTGAGTGCTGCTATTTTTTCCCATTCAGCACTACTATTTTCTTTTTTCTCGATCGTTTTTTTTTTTTATTCAGCACTGTGTTTTTTGTTTTTCATTGAGTGTTGCTATTCTTCATCCATAGAGTGATGCGTCACCAGCAGAAGTCAGAAACACATCCTGACTAATCATTGCGAAAAAATAGTTAAATTGTGACCACACTGTTCAGGGCCAATGACCACTGCATTTTTTTTTTTTTTAAATGCTGGCATTCTCCAATGTTGCTCATTGGTCATATTTGGTGAGACCAAATTGGTTTAAAATAAGTGCAGTCACCAACTGCTACTTTTACCCACATTTGAAACGTATTTCACATCTCCAAAACCTCCTTTGTGGTATAGAGTAGCATCATTTATATGTGTTCGCTCAAGCCAGTTGCCATTGTCATGAGGTGGCAATGAAAATGATGCCAAATTTATTCATGTAGATGCCATAGCCTCTCTCTCTCTCTCTTTTTTTTTTTTTTCAATTATATATTTTTTTCAAGGCACATCATGTATTTGAATTCTAATGGGAGATTTTGAAAAATTGTGGAGGCGTCGACTGGTATTAGCATAGAAATGATTTTAAAATAACTATACACATAATTAATAAGAAAATCAGTACATACCCAGGTGAATTTCGTAGAATCTGATATATATGATGCTGGTGGTGTGAGATGTCTTCACGTTGGTGCTCCTGGAGATTTTATTTATTTATTTATAAGTATCTTTATCTGTTCTGCCATGAACAGAATAGATCTTGACTCTCCCTTTTTTTTTCATTTTTTTTTCTTCATCCTCTACATCAAATAACATAGTCAATCCACAACAACTGAGCTGGTGACTCTAAACTTTGAAATACCCAGCTTTTTCTCAACAACACAAAAAATATTTTAATCCTTCATTGACGTATCTCTCTCCGAATGCATTTATAGGATGAATATTAAAATTTATACCTGACATGTGTGCGTCCAAAATGACATCCCCTCTGAATTATTTCTTTTGCATGCATAATTGGAACAACACGACATTCCTTTGTTTTTTGGAGTGAAGAAAAACAATATTTCTTTCATCATTCATGGCATATGTCAAGTGCATTGCTGAGATGTATGTGTTGTATGTGCTGGCATTGGTAGGATGTTCTCATCCATTGATGTGATCCCCAAATTAACCTACATGCCATAGAGTTGGAACTGCACCAATATTTGTTGCCCACATCGTGCTTGTCTAGTCAAAGGGCAAAGAACAAGGGCACCTTCCCTCTGAGGAAGGCGCTTGCCTTCTAGTGGCACCTTCCTATTGGTGCCTTCCTGTGGCACCTTCCTGTCGGTGCCTTCCTGTGGTGCCTTCCTGTGGGCACCTTCCTGTGGTGCCTTCCTATCAGTGCCTTCCTATGAGAGGAAGGCACTTGCCTTCTTATGGGCACCTTCTTGTGGTGCCTTCCTATCAGTGCCTTCTTGTGAGAGGAAGGCGCTTGCCTTCCTGTGGGCACCTTCTAGTGGCACCTTCCTATTGGTACCTTCCTGTCGATGCCTTCTAATGAGAGGAAGGCGCTTGCATTCTTTTGGTGCCTTCTTGGAAGAGGAAGGCGCTGGCCTCATATTGGTTCCTTCCTGGAAAAGGAAGGCGCTTATCTTTTCTTGGTACCTTCCTGGAAGAGGAAGGCATTGGCCTTCTATTGGCGCCTTCCTGGAAGAGGAAGGTGCCTACTTACCATGCGTTGATTTTGAAGGAAACATATATTTGACATCTATTTTTTTTTTCAAACTCCTCCCCCATTTTATTTAGCTACTAGTTGGAGATTTCTCATTTCCCTTCAGGACTAGGCTAGTCCTCGGGAAAGAGGATACTCTCTTCCAACGGGTAGCAAAAATAAAACTTTGCTTCTGATTTGCATTTCATCGTGGAGCTATTTCAACACAACGTGGTTTTTTTTTTTTTCATAGGAGTAAGTTAGGCACCGACAATAAGGCATCTTTCCCCCCATGTCTAAAAATTGTCACGTCCTCATGACAATAGCCTTCCGAACTCCCCCCTTAAATTGGTGATGCCCTTATTGCCAGAAATAGGTCCCTCTACACAACAGGTCTGCAGCCCTCCAAACGTCAGGTTGGCTGAACAATAGGTATCCCCATCCAAAGGAGAAGAAAATTGCTTATTGGTGCCTTCCTCCGGGTGGAAAAAGGCACTACTGTATTGGGCTGATTGTAGGCACTCTCTTGCTAGTGGGAAGTAAGTGCATTTTCCACTTCACCACACTCCTAATTGCAGGGCACAAAATGTCATATCTGTTAGGCCTAGTTTAAGCCGACTCTACCTACAGATCATGCTCATGGTTGTGTACTGCGAAACTACACCTACAAAAATTGCACACACGAAAGTAGTAAAACATGAGTCATGACTCCGTGCCTATTAGGCCCTGGCTCTCAGGATGCCTGCAGCTTGCATTCGGTTCATGATTTCCTGCAAAGCAATAAGAAAGCAATTTTTATGCTAAGCAGGACATGTTCTATGCATTTTTTTTTTTCACTAGGAGGATTCGCATTTTTTTTTTTTGGTGGAAGGCGCCTTCAATGTATGGCACCTTATTGATGCAAAATGTGCCTCCAATGTGTGGCACCTTATTCCTGTGGAAGGCACCTCCAATGTATGGCGCCTTCTTGATGCGGAAGGTGCCTCCAATGTATGGCACATTCTTCATGCGGAAGGCACCTCTAATGTATAGCGCCTTCTTCCTGTGGAAGGTGCCTCCAATGTATGGCACCTTATTGATGCAAAAGGTGCCTTCTTGATAAACAAGGCGTCTTTCACTTCATTTTTTTTTTTCATGTATCCTCCCTCTCTTTTTTTGTTCTCTTTTTTTTCTTTTTCTTTCTCTCTTTTTTTTTTCTTCCTTTTTTTTTCTTTTTTTTTTTCAACAAATGTTTGAACATTCATCCAAGCTACTGGTATGGTATGGGGTCTCCCCAATGCCGATGTCTGATCCACTCTTGTGAATGTGAGGCAGTGGTTAATGGAGCTTGTTGACCGTTACTCGAACATTGTCTCAGCACTCTTCTCTTGTATGTGGTGTAGCATCTTTGAATTTGTTTATCATCCAGGCTATAACAGTCATGCACTTTCCAGCAAAATTTTCCCCCAAATTCCACAAGCACCTTGGGATGGAAGCCTTTCGCTTGATCAGGGTTACTTAGCCTGCCTTCAAGTGCCAATGTTTCCAAGGCAAAACTCTGTTGGCTTTCACCTGTTAGATTGGATGCTATACGATCAGGTACCCGAGACAATTTGTATTACGAACTCCAGTATGAATCTCAATTCATGAGATCTTCACAGACACCTCCTTATTTTTCTACTTTGCACTTCATGTTTTTCTAAAAAACATAAAAGAAAAATCTAAACTAAAGACGTTAAAATAAAATTCTAACTAATTTTTTTTCTCTGTTTTTTTTTGTATTTTTTTTTCGGTCTATTCTGCCTTGACCAGAATAGATCTTGGATTATCATTTTTTTTTTCATCATCTACATCAAAGAATAGGATGTCTACTTCAACCATTTGAGCTGGTGATTTTCACATTTGGAGGTTTGTCAATGATCCATCCTAAGAATTTGACAAAATGTACCATGTACTGAAACATCTTTGCCCTCACACTTTTTGTGAAAAGCAGATTTCTCCATGGTTTCAGATCCTCTCAAAGTTGATGTTATCTTCCACCATAGTGAGATTCTACCTCTCTTTTGTATATTTTTTTCATATGACAACCAACAACTCACATTTTTGAAACACCAAGCTCCTCCTCAATTAGCACATTAAAAAAAAAAAATGTTAATCCTGTGGCCTTTGTGCAAACATTTGAAATCTGATCTCCTCCAAGATTTTTCCTTGTTTCATTTAGCTACCGGTTGGAGATTTTTCATTTCCCTTCTGGACCAAGCTGGTCCTCGAGAAAGAGGATACTCTCTTTCAACAAGTAGCAAAATAAAACTCTAATTTTGAATTGCTTCATTAACTTGGAGCCTTTTCAGCAGATGATTTATTTTTTCTCTCTTTTTTCTTTTTTTTTCATGAACACTATAAATAGCATTCATTGTGCTATTGGTGGCATTTGATGAAGGTGGGGTCTCCCCCATGCCTACATCTGAACTAGTCTTCTCGAAATATATATATTTTTTTCAACTAGTCTGATATGTTGTAGCATGAGAAGAGTATTTTCCTTCATGGCCTCGCAACCAAACTTCTTTCAACGTAATGGCAAAGTGTGTAGGAAAGCAAATGACTATCCGTGAGTTAGAAACCTGAAGAAAACATGGCATAGCAGTCTGTTAAAAACACATGCTAGTTTCTGATTCACCAGGTCGCTGTAAGCGCAAGTGAAGAGCATACTCCATAACAAGGCATTCTCTTTAAATTATGCTCTATCATTTTCCCTGCATTATTAATTTCATCATAAAAAACATTTACCAATACGTTGCAAAAATTTCAAGCCTGTAATTTTTTTTAATTTAAAACCAAGCTTCTAGAGGCAAACATTTACCAATACGTTGCAAAAATTTCAAGCCTGTAAATTTCATGCTTCTCAAATAAAATATTTATAGGTAATTTCAAATAATATTTTTATCTAACCTGTAAATCAGAACACTACAGTTTAGATACTCCCTGGCAATGGCGCCAAAATGGTGAGCAAAAATTCATGTCCAGAAAAACATTCATTTCTCTTCCATAAATTATCAATCCGGTAAGTTCGTAAACTTATGAGTGTCACGCATAGTATATGCTTGCAGTGTTGGGGAACAAATATGGTTGTACCTTATTTAGTTTGGTGGGGAGGTTTGTGTAATTGGATTCCAACCAAACCAAATAAACTGAGTGCAGAGAATTTAAATAAATAAAATACAATGCTGGAAATAAAATGCTGAAAATAAAAGCACACACCTAAATTAAATAAAGCAAGAACTAAAGCAATAAAATAATCTACAAAAAATAAAGAACAAAAATAAATAGGGGAGGACTACTGCAGGGAGTGGGCCCAAGCTCCCGTAGACAGTCCGCTCGGCTAGCTACGTAGAGCTTGCTCGAATAAGATGAGTTGCACTCTTAATTAATTAAACAATAAAATAAAATAAGTTCTGTGTAAAATTAATCATTGATCTCCCTGATCTCATCTGTTCATCTGGCCTGCATCTTTATATAAAGCATGACCAGATCTCATTACAATAACCAATCAATCTATTTTATTCGCGTGATGTGATTTAGTTACAATTGATTCTAAACATATTTTATTCTTCTATTTTAAAGTATGTTCGTTCACCAGAAGGATAAATATAAATATCCTTACGTGTACATAACAACAAATCCTAAACTAATGCATCCTAAAAATAATAATATGCTTTAACAACTTTACAAGGTCAACCGGCCAATCGGTTGATAATAATAACAAACACTTTATTCTATTTAATAAATGCAAAAATAGATCTCCTTTGTCTTCACGTGCAACCTCCTCCATAGTCCTTGGTCAACTAGTCAAATTTGACTTGGTAAATCTTGCAAAGTATGAAGGCATGGAGGTGCCTTCCAGTTGCAGGGAGGCGCTCTTCTTCCTTTAGTGCCTTCCAGTTACAGCGAGGCGCTCGTCTTCCATTGGTGCCTTCCAGTTTTAGGGAGGAGCTCATCTTCTGTGGGTGCCTTTCGATTGTAGGAAGGCACTCATTTCTATCGGTGCCTTTTGGTTGTAGGGAGGAACTCTTCTTTCATTGGCACCTTCCAATTTCAAGGAGGCACTCGTCTTCCATTGGTGCCTTCCAGTTGTAGGGAGGCGCTCGTCTTCCATGGATGCCTTTCGGTTGTAGGAAGGTGCCTACTTCTGTTGGGCGCCTTCCTTGAAGAGGAAGGCGCCTACTCTCTTGCCTTAGTCTCTGTAAGCAAAAGTATGCCGGGTCCAAGTGGATGTAGACTAGAAAACACCATATTAGTACCAATACCTGCATTTATACACATTTCCCACTAAAAACACCAATCAAGCATAATACCAAATTTTCTATCAATTATATGCATAAGTTATATAAAATACATTTCATATGCTAATTGAACCAGTGATAATTCTTCTTAACCATGTATATAAAATGAGCATTTTTGGTGCTCATCAACAACAATATGGCATCTAATCCTTATGTCATGCCATCATATGATCAAATACCACCGAACCAATATGGTGGACAAACTGGTAATCTGGAAGCCATGGTGAAACAATTAGTCTCCTGCATGGACCAGATAGATCCCTATCGTCCCTCGTACAATTATAGAGAGATATGCAGTCAGCCTCTAGATCCTATAGTTGTAGCACAACCATACCCTAAACACTTTTCTATGCCTGTCCTACCTATATACAAAGGAACTGAAGATACCATAGAGCATCTTCATATGTTTAGGATAGCGTGTCATGATATATCACATGATGATTTGTTATTACTAAAAATGTTCCCAAAAAGTTTAGGAGGAATGGCATTGGAATGGTATTATCAACTACCCACTCATTCTTTGAGAAATTTCGAAGAAACCGTCGAGTCTTTTGTGCATCAATTTAGTGCATACATTGAAAGGCATGTAACCATTAAAGATTTGTACAACCTAAAACAAGACAAAGATGAATTTTTTGCTGATTTCCTAGCTCGATGGAGACAGTTGATAGGAAAATTGCACTTTGTGTTACCTTATCGGGAAATCCTGGATATCTTTATCAATAATTTACAAGAACAACTATCCTATGAGTTATCAACTGCTACCTTGACCACCTTCGATCAAGTTATATATTTAGCTCGAAGAGTGGAAGATGCTCTTGTTAGGAGAGGTCAACTTAAAAGGAAATATGATGAGAAAACATCCAAAAAACAATATAAAAATAAATAAGTTGTGGGCGATGGATTCACTGATAGTAGAAATATCGCTACTGTTAATACTACAAAAAAAACAAAGAAATTTATACTAAAACCTCCTGATAAATCACCCCAAGAATTTACTAGGTTAAATCAACCTTTATAAACCATTCTCCTGTAATTACTAGCATGAGGATTGATCCAATTACCAAATATCTGGGAACCTGATCCAACTATACTCGGATATAGAACTGATTTACACTGTGATTTCCATAGAGGACCTTGACACGCTACCAACTCTTGTAAAATATTAAAACATAAAATACAAGACCTGATTGATAACAATGAGATGGAGGTGCAAGCCTTTCAACCTAAACAAAATCCTCCTAATAATGCTCAAAATAACATCCCTCAAAATTAGAATCAAAATACCAATCAATCATTGGACATATTTCAACATCCTTTACCAAAGCATGGTAAAGAGGTGGCTAATCAAATTGAGCATCATAATGTTCCACCTCCTACTCGATATGTAGGAACTATTAGTGGACATTTACCTACTTGTGATCCACAAATATTTGACACAACTTTATCCATGGTTACGGCTAGGCCTCTACATAATATTTAGACACCTGATCTTAGTGATATAGAATATGAGACTGAAAGTGACATGGAAATCACCTCAAATCAATTGAATAGCTCTAAATGTGAATCAGATCCTATTCAACCTATCACAAGTTCTATGATTCCAAAAGAACCATTTCCAAGAAGAGTCACTACTCGACCATCGTCTCACCAATTAATTTCTAATGAACAAGCCATAAACGCTAGACCAAGACCCATTCATCATCTATAAAATTATATTGTAGGTACCATCGGAGCTGTTACTCGACAACAGGATCAAAATTCTCAACAAGATCAGACTCAGAATGATGGATCAACTCCATTTGTTTTGGAAGTTCCTAATAAAGGGAATCACGTGCCTAATGTTCAACCTAAACTTCCTTATAATATTAATAAACAATTATCAAATACTACAACTAGAATTTCTTTTTTGGACCTTTTAAGATATTCTTCTACCCATAGGGATGAATTAATGCTCACATTAAGACAAATTATGGTACCACAAAATATTCAACCTAAATCCATGTCCAATACTATCATAACTCAAGAAGTTGATTGTATTGACTTTTGTGATAGAGATATACCACAACATAGTTTACATAAGGATAACCCCTTATATATTACTACCCTAATTGGAGACGTAGCAGTTAAATGAGTCTTGATTGATAATGGTTCATCTTTAAACATATGCACTTTTGACTTCTATCAAAGATTTGGGTTTAGAAGTGATGAAATGAAAAGAACTAATATGATCATAAAAGCCTTCAATGACGAAACACAAGAAACATGTGGAGTTATTACTATCCAATTGCAAGTTGGTCCAAGAACCTTAGACACGACCGTGTTTATTGTAAAATGCCTTGCATCGTACAATATACTCTTGGGTCGCCCTTGGATCAACGTGATGCGAGTTGTTCCCTCAAATTTACATCAGTGTGTTAAATTCGAATTTAAAAATTAGTTGGTTACCATTCATGGTGATCCTAGACCTTGTGATATGTGTGCTTTGGCAGAACCTGTTGGAGTTCAATTTTGCCCTGCTCTATCATCCACACATCTTAATTCTAACCATCCACATAAATGTGTGAAACACACACTCATAACATCATCTACTTTTTCCCCATCAACCACACCTCTACGTATAGTTCAACCATCTTCCAAACAAACCACATTAGGACCTCAAAAATATTCTAAACCCACAACCAATGCTTCTTGTTTTACTCCTATAACTTCCATACCTTTAGACCTATCCATCGACATCTCTACAATGTCTATGCCTATCAAAGGCATGTTTTTCGCATCCGAAAACATAGGAAATGATCCTTCTACCTCTTATGCTCTTTCTGATGAGATCTTACCTGATTTATCTAAAATTCTTGTATCAGAGAAAAAAAATTTTGCTATGCAAGATTCCCATATTTTAAATAAATTGCCACCCTCTCCTTGTACCTTGGGCCTCCCACAGCTTATGGGAAGTATCTACCAAGTAAGGAGTTGTGCTTTTATTTATAAGGGATATGACTGGGGAAGAATACCTAGAAACATCAAGAATCATTATGATGGGTATGCTCGATGTTATTTTGCTAATGAGTATGTTAAAGATAAGCTTATAATGCTTAAATTGGGATATAAAGGGAAAGGTTTGGGACCTTCCCAAAATGGTATGAAAGAACCTTTTGAGGTAGAACCATGACCTGCCCGATGTGGTGTGGGCCTATTTCCTAGTAAAGGTCAACCCTTCCCATTTGAGGATGATGACCATCTTATATGTTACCAAGATTATTTGGATAAACGCGATGCTTTGCATTTAAGGGATAATCCATTTACATGCAATATGCTATCCATAGCTTACCCTAAGATGATTGCTGAATCCGATAATGAGTTGGAGGGGGATATCTTCCATGATGTCTCCGTTGAGGAATTGTTGCATAACAGATTTTATTTCGATGGCTCTATACGTAGTACAGCCCAACTTGAGGCCACGACTCCTCAAGACGAATTATCCAAGATAACCTTGGAAGAATTACAAAAATTAGGTGTTTCACCCACCCCATCTAATTTTGAGAGAGATCTACATATGGAAGTTGAAAACGTTATAAAAATTAACATTGGAACCGAAGATAACCCTCACATAATCAACATTGGATCAAAATTGAGTCAAGAAAAACAAGATAAATACATTTCATTCCTTAAATAATATGAAGACGTTTTTGCTTGGAAATATGAAGATATGCCAAGATTAGACCCTTCTATAGTTATGCATCACCTAGTAGTCCATCCGGATGCTAAACCTGTTAAACATAAACTTAGAAAAATGCATCCTAAAGTGGCCTTACTAGTCAAAGGAGAATTAGAAAAACTCTTGAAGGTTATTTTTATACAAGCCATTGATTATGCTAAATGGATCTCGAATGTCATTCCAGTAACTAAGAAAGAAGCTACCAAAGTTAGGGTTTGCATAGACTTTAGAGATATTAATGTTGCATGCCCTAAAGACAATTTTCCTCTTCCCAACATGGATCAGATCATTGATTTTACTACTGGGAGCAGAATGATATCCCTAATGGATGGATTATTTGGTTATAACCAGATCAGGATAGCTCCTGAATATCAAGCTAAAATAGCCTTTATTACCCCTTGGGGAACCTTTTGTTGGAAAGTGATACCATTCGGTTTAAAGAATGCAGGTGCAACATATCAACGAGCCATGACTTATATCTTTCACGATATGATGCATGATATTCTACATGATTATGTAGATGATATTATAGCCCATTCCATCAAAGAATATGATCATTTAGATGACTTGAGAAAAGTATTTGATTGGTTAAGGGAATATCTTATCCGACTAAATCCAGCCAAATGTATATTCGGAGTTAAGTTTGGTAAATTATTGGGGGTCATAGTTTATTTACGTGGCATTGAAATTGACCCTCTCAAGATTGCGGCTATCACTGATATGCCTACACCCACAAATATATCTGAATTATGAAGTCTATAAGGTAAGCTTCAAGCTATTCGCCGCTTCATCAATAAGTTGGCAGACAAAACCTGACCCTTTCTTAAGCTTCTTAAGAAAGATATCTCTTTTCATTGGGATGACAAATGCTAGGAAGCATTTGAACTCCTTAAACAATATCTCCTTAAACCACTGATGTTTTGACCACCTAGATCTGATCATCCATTTATATTACATTTCTACTTCAGATTTTTCCTTAGGATCTATGTTAGCTCAACTTGACGATGAGAAGAAAGAATGTGCTAATTATTACAATAGCAAAACTTTAATCAGTTATGAAACTCACTATATAGTATTAGAGAAGTTATGTCTCATAGTCATATTTTCTACACAGAAACTACGCCATTATATGCTCAGTCAGAACATGTATGTTATTGCTAAATTCGATCCTTTGCGATATCTCATGAGTCGACCATACTTATCTGGTCGCACAGCCAAGTGGGTTCTTGCACTAAGCGAGTTTGAACTCACGTTTATAGGACAAAAGTCTATTAAAGGTCAAATAATAGCAGATCAATTAGTTGCTGCACCCTTAGAGTCTATCCATCCCCTCATCATTGAGTTTCTTGATGAATGCCTTAAATTAGAGGCAGACCATCCTAAGAAATGGTCCCTATACTTTGACGGAGCTCGATGCATGAGTGGGTCTAGTGCAGGTATTATTTTAATATATCCATAGAAACATCTTATACCTTTGTCCTTCAAATTAATATTTGCTTGCACTAATAATACTGCTGAATATGAGGCTCTAATCCTAGGATTACGAGCTGCCTTGGCACTAAAAATTAAAAATTTATTGGTTTTCGATAATTCTCAACTTGTCATTAATCAAATCAATGATGTTTATCAGACCAGAGATGATAAATTACACCCATATAAAACATATTTCTTACAATTATTATCTTTATTTGATCAAGTTACCTTGGAAGCTATTCCTCGAACTAGCAACCGTGTGGCTGACACTATGTCTACAGCTGCATCTCTTTTGCCCTTGGAGTTAGATGATGAATATGCTACCATAATTATTCATCGACTCCAAGAACCCGCTTCAAGGAAATCATGCTTAGAACATTTGGATGTGTTTCTAATCAATGAAACTACTCCTGAACCATGGCACACTGATATATGTAATTTTCTACAAAATGGGACCTTCCCTGAAGGTTGTAATAGCAACTAGCGTCGGTTATTACGTAGATGAGCAAGTCGCTTCATGATTATTGGTAATACCTTGTATAGGAGATCTGTTGAAGGCATCCTACTGAGATGTTTGAATCTAGAAGAATCTAGATCAGCTTTGAGTGAAGCCCACAATGGATCTTGTGGGGGGCAATTTAGTGGTAGCGCCATTGCTAAGAAACTCATTAGGATAGGATATTTTTGGCCTACCATGGAAAATGATGCACATGATTATGTGCACCATTGCGACAAGTGCCAGAAACACGCTGACCTTGTTCATGCGCCTGCATAAGAACTGCAGGCTATTTCATATCCTTGGCCCTTTTCAAAATGGGGCTTAGACATCATTGGAAAAATCAACCCTGTGTCATCTGATGGACACAAATTCATCATAACCACCAATGAGTATTTCATAAAATGGTTTGAAGCTATGCCCTTAGCTTCTTGCACTGGAACCCAAGTTTCCAAATTTATCTTTAATCAAATTATTTGTAGGTTCATAATTCCTGCAAATCTCATCTCAGATAATGGAACTTGTTTCAAAAATAAAGATGTCAAAAAATTATGTCAAAAATATAAAATTCAACATCGTTGGTCCACCCCCTATTATCCTCAAGGTAATGGCCGATCAGAAGCATCTAATAAAACATTAATTAAAATACTCAAAATACTGGTCAATAAATCTGGTCAAGATTGGTACATTCAACTATATACTGCTTTGTGGGCTTATTGAACTAGCGTTCGCACCCCCACAAGTACTTCACCTTTTGTTTTGGTTTATGGCACTGAAGCTATTTTTCCCTTTGAATTAGAGGTTCCTTCTTTGGCTCTACTACTTCAAGATACTAAAGTAGGAGATGAATATTGTGTTGGCAGATTTAGTCAGCTGGAACTCCTATATGAAAAGCACATCAATGCTTTGGAGCATCTTCATGCCTATCAAAACAAGCTTAAGAGAGCATACCTCAAGAAAGTTCATCATTGATCCTTTGAGATCGACGACCTTGTCTTAAAAGAAAATAAAAAAAATACTAATGCAACTAAATACCTTAAAGGTAAATTTGAGCCCAACTGGCTTGGTCCGTATATCATCACTGCTAAATTTGGATCGAGAGCATACCAATTAGATACCTTAGATGGTAAAGATCTTAAAGAACCTATGAAAATTATGCATCTTAAGCGTTATTATGCATAACATTGGGTCATTTCATCATTTGTATATATTGTATTTTGCATATTGTTTCATTTTAGTAATTTATATAAAAATTTCAAAAATAGTAACAGTATTTATTCTTTCAATTCATCAATTAAAATCAAAATATAAAACTTCAAAATCATCAAAATCTTCAAAAACATTTTTTATTTTCATACTTGTCAATTCTTGAAGTATTGCAGTTATATTTTTAATTATTTTGGATAAATTAGCATTTATTTGGAATCCCACACTTTCACACTCACATGCATAAATATCTTGATTTTATTTGGTATGATTATTAATCTCTCTTATATCAAAGTCCACAGTTGAATTAAATAAAGCTTTGAGTATAGAAGAATTGATCTTATTATTTCCTTGAACCAAGTACATCTCTTCACATTAAAATGATTTCATTGCAAATTTGATATGATGCTACATAGTAGAAGTGGTTTCTTGAGCGAAAATTTTCCCTTGCTATCCTATCATGCACATGGTCTAGAATCTTTGAGAATTGACAAAAGGACAAGCTCACCCCTACCCAAAATAAAAATCCCTTGCTCTACAGCCAATCCGAGCAAGTATCCCTAGCATAGGAAGAAAAAGAAAAGTCAAAGAAAATGAGAAAAAGAAAAATATTATTTTGTACCATCACAGCAATATTTCAGCATTATCTCAGTCCCACGCAAAAAAAAAAAAAAAAAAGAGAAGAGAGAAAGAAACAGCAAATAAAATCCCTTTCCCTACCCCTTGAAAAGAAAAGAAGGGTGAATGAGCTTGAATCCCTGGAATTCTCAATTATTCGAAAACTGTGAGGTAAGCCCCATAACAGGTGGTTTTTGCCCAACCCACTTGGCCTTGGGTAATTCCTAGCATGGTGATATGTTTGTCACATTAGCGACCTTCTTTTGTATAGACTTATGTCGGCTTATGGATTAGCTAGCTCTTGATAACCCGATTTACATAGTAGTCTGGTATGGTTACATGCATATAAATCATGGTCAATGAACCCTTATTTGGTTAAGTCAAATTACTTGTATCAAATTTTCTTGCTCAAAATTGGTGAATGAACAATAAAATTGCACACACATTTGTATTTGAGAGATTTTGTATCGTTATGATAAATCAATATTGGTAATGAACTCATATTTGTACATGAGGGTCCTTATAAATCTACATTTGTCTTTGAGATAATTTAAAATATTTCTGCAACTCTTAGAATAGTTTTTTTCTTCTTATTTCAGAACATCTGTTTAGTATAAAAACAATTACATACATTGTTTTCACAAATCACAAGATTCTTTCAAACAACATATTACAAAATCTAGTAAATAAAGTCAAGTTATAAATTATTATTTTCTGTTTATCTCAAAATCAAAAATCAAAATCATACAATAAAACTAAAATATCAATTTCTTCTTTGGATTTTGTGATGATGGTATAAGTCTATACCTATAATTCTATGCCTAGCGCAAACCATTGCTCTAATTTTATTTTCCCATTCATTTTAATTTATAAAAACATATGACTTACATCATTATGTTACACAATTGAGTTTTAAAACGAATGAACACTTATTCTATTTTATGTCATTATGTCAACATTCAATTTTGCAATGATGGTATAGTTCCTAGGGACTTATGCAAAAATTTTATCACACTTAGGAATTTATGCCTAACAAAAATCATATTTCTTTAATATCTCATGCATAATATTTTTTATGAAAAATCTGAAAACAAATCATCACCATCATCATTTCCATCATCACAACACAAAGTCTTAAGACAGTCTCTTAAGCACTCTTTTACTTTTAACAATATTTCTATCCTAGGATTAGCTTGACGACCTAGCGAGCAGTGACTCCATGAAATGGTCTATACCAGCGACAATGTCCTTTGAAATTATTGTTAGAAGTCCCTTTTATTTTTCATCAAAACACACCACAAAAAAACCAATTT
Source organism: Wollemia nobilis (assembly GCA_028583015.1). Lineage (NCBI taxonomy): Eukaryota > Viridiplantae > Streptophyta > Pinopsida > Araucariales > Araucariaceae > Wollemia > Wollemia nobilis. The sequence goes on from JAQPPZ010002979.1 coordinate 4,684,690, forward strand.
ATTTACATCAAATTATTTCATTTACAATTTTATAGCATGGCATAAATATTTTCTTTCCAACGATATAATTACATAAATAATCAATCACAAAATTCAAAATTAAAGCATCATACAACATATACACAAGTCATATCATCAAAAAGATAATCTATATATCTCAATCAATTATGTACATCATCTAGATTGGTATGCCACAATCAAAACCCTAGCATACTTAATCCCCTCAAAAATTACTAATAATACAGTCTGCACTCTACAGTAGCTAGCCTCGAGAAGCCCTCAAGCTCTCACCATCATCTCCTACCCCACCCTAAGGTGGAGGAGGTGGTCCCATAGAGGTCCGAGCTATGTCCCGAGTCATTTTCGTCGATCGTGAGGATGTCCTCGATGATACCATCATGACCGGCTCTGCAATGGGGGCTAGAAATGGTACCCTCTGTCCCTCTGGGACCATGTGATAGTATAATCCTTGGTAGAATGCGGTTTGAGCAATAGACCATGCTAGATCACGAGTGCTCGCCCCTTCGCTCTAAGCCCTGAGTTGTGTAGCTTCATCCTGTAGTGTCTGCACCTAAGCCTGGAGGCAAGCAACCTCAACCCAGAGAGCTTCCATCTCACTACTCTCCCCTACCTCGACACCCTTGCCCTTATCAAGCGATGGTGGTATCTCCACCTACTGAGAAGGGAATCTCTCCTCCCTCCTCCCTGTCTACTATAGCCTCTATGGAGCCTGGCCCATCCTCTGGCATCTCTCCTACAAATACTGCCATTGCTCTCTCCCACCATGACCCCATGCTGCCTCTATAGTAGCCTGACATTGCCTCCCCATCCATCGCACCATGACGTGCACTGAAACCTGTGCCCTTGTCATCCAAGGAGGGCGGATGATTGCATACCAGGCATCATGTCCATTGACAACCCCAGCGTCATCATCATCCACTGGCTAGATGGGGGCATCATCCATGTCTTGACTCCAGAACTGTTGCATGTTTGGAGCCCTGCTCAACGTGGTACTATCCTAGATAGTTTGAGAGTACTCATAATCCCTGAGAGAAAGGATCCCCTGCTAAAGATCGAACTATCGTAGAACCTGGTCATAGTGATGGAGCTCTACCTCTCCCCACTCCATCCTTAGCCAGTAGACTCACTTGATGTGAGCCAGCTCATGCCCATCCTCAACCCACCCAGGATGCTCTCACCACGGCCTCCAAGTGATCTGGTCTTGGATGAGGTCGTCCAGCAACCTTCATGACATCCATAGATCTATTCGCCACTGTAACCCCATTTGTAACCACCAGTAGAAAACCTGAGGCCTCTCTCAGTTAGCCCTTGTCAGTGGGAGCCCTATCAGCCTCTGCACTGTGATGTGCTTCCAGCACCAAACCTGTAGTAGTGATGTCAAGACCAGACATTGTCCTCCCTTGTATACGACCCCATGTAGGATCCTATACAAGCGACATAGCACAAAACTACCCCATGAGTATCTGTATCCGTGGTCTCTCATGTCATAGACCACATATGAGAGGAGCTAAGGTAATCTACACCCGCTCTGGTGGCACAACAGCAAGCCACCCACCACCCCTACCAAAACTTGAGTTAGCCTAGATGCCCCAAGCATCTGCCTGAGAGACTCGATGTTCACTTTGCCCTTCTCCAGGGTGAAGCTCGGGTCTCTGCTCAACCTCATCATCACCTGGCCCTGATTGGCCATAGGAGTCATCAGTCATCCCTGTATGGGGATCCTCAAGATCCTCCATACATCCTATAGTGTGGGAACCATCTCCCCTATTGGTAACCAAAAGTAGGAGGACCCTAGATACCACCTCTCTACTAGGGCTGTCAGTAGCCCCATGTCCATCGGTACTTGTGGCATCTCTGCCACATGCTACAAACCGACCTGAGCTAGTCGGTCGTGCTCTGCCTGGTCAAGCATGACTATGTCGTATCTCAGCCCACCATATTTCCACTCCCGAATCTTTAGTAATCCCTTCTACAAAATAAACAATAAAACAATAAAATTCATTAATAAACCAATCATTAAAATCAAATTAAAAATATTTTAATCAAGCTTAATTTCTTAAAAAAATGATGATATCATCCACCATTGGATGATATCATCCCAAATTGGGCAAAATTGTCCTTTGTAGGATGAAATCGTCTCTGATTTTGCAACTTGGTGATCGCCCGTTTTTGGACGGGATCGCCCCTAGTTCGTTGATTTCGCCCCCCGACGAAATCGACAATCTAGGGATGATTTTGATGAAATCAGGACGATTTCGGCCTGACGTCATCGACGGCCTAAAAACGGCTGCGATGCCCTAAACAATTAAAATTTCAAAAAAAAATTGCACAAAACAAATTCAAGCCTAATTTACTAGGATTAGATCCTTGTAGCCCGCATCGGACCTCTGTCGATCGGTGTGCTGCCTCAACCATTTTTGTCTGCAGAGCTCTAGAACAGTAAAAATGAATTAGGGTTTTACCTTATTTTCTTAATTTTATTTAAAATCACCAACATTTTTTTTTATTTTTGCTTTTTCGCGCTTTTACCTCAAATGTTCGATTTGGGTAAAAACACGGAGGGGGAACCATAGTCAGTAGTCATACGATTCGACCAAGAATCGTCGTCTAGAAAATGGAGTGAATTTTTGCTTTCTCGTAAAATAGGAAAAAATTGTCTTTAATGCATTTTCTTCGGAAAATTTGCTAAAGAGGGGGCAAAATGTAGCACCCTAAAATTGGCATAGTTAAACCTTAGTAAAAATATAAAAATTTGAATTTTAACCCCAAACTACCGGTTAACCGCCCGTTACCCACTTTCCTCATTTTCCATGCAATTTTTAGGATTTGTTTTGACCGTTGGATGATATCATCACAGATCATACGAAATCATCCCAGATCTGGCGAATTCATCTGGAACAGAACATCCAGATGATTTTGTACCAAAACCAAATTTTCATAATTAGCTTCTATTTCAACAGGCTTCTCTAACCTGTGCAGAAAGTGCGTCTACGCAGTTAGAGTCTCCCTCGTTGGAGATCTCCCAAAATGGGATGATCTCCAACCTCCTAACCTCTCCCTAATCTTATATAAACTAGTATTTTCTCAATTTATCCCCCTGAACCCCCTAGCTAATGGATTTACCTACAAATCTAGTTCCTTGTGCCTTAGAATACCTTCATGCTTTTGTTTGCATTGCATATTTCAAGTTTTCTTGTAGGAATCTTACTATTCTTCAGCTGGAGCAAGCTTGGATCATCGCAGGCAATTCCAGATGATTTTGGACGATCCTGTTGTAGATCGACGATGATCTCGTACGATTGGAGGCGATCTCGACTGTAATCTAGATTGGGGGTAATCAGAGCCCAGATTTTGCATTTCCTTATTGTTTTTCTACATTTCTTTATGCATTATCTTAGTTATTATATTTATGCATCTTGGAGTTCACCTCATTTAATATAAATGCATGATAAAGTCAAAATAAATTGTCAAATTGATGCATTTCCTTTTAATTGCTATCTGGATCTATCATTTAGGCAAATTTATTGTTATTCTATCATTTCCCCTTGCTTTTACAGTTGCATTTTTGGTATTTTGTATCTATTTCTATGGTTGAAGGTTTCTAACGAATTCATCTGACAAATTCGTTAGATCAACGATGATCTCATCTGATCTCAGATGACCGACTAAGATCTAAGACGATTCTGTGCAATTCTAGATGATTACATACAATTTGAGATGATTTGTACTACTACAAGACTCAGAATCTTCATTAGACATCTAGAATCAGGTATGTTCTATCCTATTTAGCATATTCTCTATGTTCAACATTTATTCATATTTTTTGTATCCATAAAAATCAGCATTGGCATATAGAATAGCTTAGATTCATCTTGGCCAAACCTAGGAATTGAATGATTAAAGCACAAAATGAACACATCAAACCTACTATCAACCTAGGCGTGGAAATTGCCACTCAAAATTTTCCTGGTGAACCCACCATCCGTCGAAAATTTACCCTTATACCCCTCCCTCGAGAGGTGGGACCTTCAAAGGGCCTCTCATTTTGAGGTATTGTCCCATCCTTCTTGCATCCCCATTTTGGGTGCGGATCCTATAGCCTGAAGGTAAGGATGCGAAAAATTGGGAGCGATACAATCTAGGTATATTCAAAAATATTCCATCCTCATTTGTTTTAGTGGAGATCAATATTCATTGTTCTTATTTCTCATCCACTCTTTTCTTCCCCTTCACTCACTCATCCCAATTTATATTACCTTTTCTCTCAATATTTAATAGGTTTTTCCACTTAGTACTCCTAGAAAATATTTTATTATATCTAATCCATGTTGACAAGCTACTATCTCTTCTTCTTTCTAATCCTCCTCCATTTTCTAGCTTCTTTTGGAGCTTGAATTTGTAGACACCCAAAATGCATCAATTTCATAATCACCCTAAATCCCCTTTCATTCTCCATAAAATCTCAAAACCCCAAAAAACAATAATAATATTAAGTAGTAGCAACAATAAATAAATAAAAATTCAATATGCACACAATTAAATCTTATAATGTAAAAAATAAATTAAATAATAAATCTCCAGCCTCCCCTCCCACTTGACACATATCCACACTTAGCTTCCACCTACGCTTGATACATGTGCACACATCTCCACCGCTTAACTTGCCATATCTCCAACATTCTCCACTTCACTACCACCTCCACTTGACACATGTACATACATCTCCACCACTTAAATTGCCACATCTCCCCTGACTAAAACATCTCAGCTTCTCCATCTCACCCACTATTTCCACTTGGCTATTTTATCTTGCCAAGTCATCCCACTCACAAACCCTCCACAAATTCTATAAATAAGCCATCATTTTCTTCCATTAGGGAGCATCCAAAAAACACTACCATAACTCTACCTAAATTTATTTTGCCATTATTATGGATTTCTAAACTTGTGAGTGCAAGTACCTCCTTCAAATATCCCAAGGACATCAACCATGGAGTCTCATTGGGATGCTTTATAACCTTTATTTTATAATTATTCACACCTCGAACAACTAGACAACATTGGAATTGCACCAAGGATTTCGAAACACTTCCAAAAAGGCCCAAATCTAACTTTGAAGCCTTTGCTACAACATAGTTCCAACTACCCTAGGTGGCCATATGTTACAACACCAATATAGACAAGTCGGCTATATTTCCAATTATTAATCTATTCATTGATTTAATACTATAAATAGAAGTAGGTTGATTATTATTTTATCATCATTCATATTTATTTCCAATTGCGCATTCGCAAGAGACTTAGCCCTATCTAAGTGGCAAAGGACTTAGCCCTCCTAAAGTAGCAAGAAATATTTTATTTCCTCATTCATGTTATTGTTCATATTATTTCTGGAAGATTTCTACTTCAAGTGGTATCAAAGATCTAATATTGGCATAGTGGGAGAAGGGAGGTTCGCAAAGATACCAATGCTCTCGTATTTTAGATCAAAATCCATTTAATTTTTGTGTTTATTTTCACTGTCGCGGTCCAGAGCTACAAAGAATTTGTTCCAGTAGATCAGTTTAGTTTAGCAAGAAGATCAATGTAGTCACATTCTAGATTGGACAAGATTTAGTAGACACAGTTGTTCGAATATGTCAGAATTACAATAACAAGAAGAATTTGAATGCAAGATCAATTAGAAAATTGCAGGTAAACCACCCAGCATGTTGTGCCAAATTTTTTAAATTTACACTTCTATTAATGTCAAGAAATGGAGAAGTAAACCCTAAAATATACACGACATCACCAAGCTCATGAAATTTGATGATTTATTTTAGGTTTCGTTGATGAAGCATCGATTTTCATTGACAAGGCATTCTCCTCTGATAAGAAAATTGATTATCGTCATGAATTTTTAAGGTGAAAATTGAGGATATCCAAATAAAGATAGTATAGTTTGTCATGTTCATTTCAACACAGTATAAGACACAAAGATGGTACGTTCTATTAGGGGTCAAGGAATATCAAGCGGTGGTTATAAAAATTATATTCTTTTAAGTGGGTAATCTTCTTTATCTCCTAAGAAACCTACGTCAGAGGTCCAATTCAGTAACGAAGTATCCACCGAAATTCATATAAGGTTTAAATTTTTAAAGTTAGGGCATACACCATTTGGAAGATCATAAATTCTGAACAACGGGGAAAAATTAAAGTCATGAAGGAGCATTAGAATTATTAAGCATCTGAAGATTATTTGGTGACTATTGCAGAATATATTTTTTACCTATAAACATTGCAAGGTACATCAACTTAAATTTTATTTGTCAAACGTGAAATAGTAGCACATATTCATTTTTAAGAATTCCACATTTTGTTACTCCACATTTGTGGTGTGGGTGATGTCAAGCCCAAATATAATCAATTAAGCCCATTAAGTATATCAAGACTTAGTTCACATAGAACCTTGATACCAAGCCCCATATTATACACCATGTATCACTAGTTTTTGCACCAAATTTTGACTTAAAACTAGTTGTTTCACCAATTATTCAAATCACTATCTACTAGCCATTGGAATTCAAAATTTCCACTAGCTGTTAGAGCGACATTGTGCAGAAAAAGCAAACAAAATTTTTAAAATATTTTTGTAGAAAATAACCAAATTTTTGGTCAACTTGGTCTAAATTTTTTACAAAATTTTATAAAGCAAGTGCATAAGAGACAAGTGGAATTACAAACCAAACTAAATACTAAATAGTGCAGATATTCCAAATGAATGACCAATAAATCCACAAAGAAGACCTCCATAAAATAAAGGTATGCAACATAATTCTCCTTTACGCATTAACAATTTTAACCCCAATTACCCTGCTATTAACCCATGGCTCCTAACTCATCCAAATCATTCCAAGAAAACTTCACACATGAGGAAATAGTAATGCCTACTACATGCAACCAATAATTACAAGAGTTTCTATCTAAAATAACTTGCTAATATGAACAATATTTCAGTAGTTCTCATACAATTATTAAATAAACAAAACCTCAAATCTCCTCCCTCTCCAACTAATTCCCATAGACAAAATGATAATGCGGATCAAGATATAGGGGAAGTTTCTCAATATGCAATATGACCTACAAGTGTTAATTTTTCACATACTAATATGCCCATATTTGAGGTTGGGGATCCACATGATTGGTTAGCTAAAATTGAGGGTATCCTACACTTATATCATATTCCTAAAATAGGAAAGGTTTCTTACGATCTTCCAAATTGGGTACAGAAGCTTACAAGTGGTTTTTTTGGCAGTAGCATTAATATAAATTTACCATCTTATGGCAAGAATTTAAAGATTTATTCCTCAAAATATTTGATGAAGGTGTTTCTTCTTCTTACATTGTGCACCTATTGGATCTTAAGCAAACTAGTTCTGTCCAAGATTATATTTCTAAATTCACAAGTCTTCTCACATATATATAAGATGTAAAAGCTTCTATGGTGGTTTCTGCCTTTCGTCATGGTCTAAACAATATTCAAATCGAAGTGGACTTACATGATCCATACACTTTGGATGATACTATGAGGATTGCTAAGCTTGCTGAAAACAAGTTTCAAAATTGGACATCTTCTAAACGAGACTCTAATGCTCATCCTTAATATCACAACAATTCCTTTTGTAGAAATGAAAAACCATCAAGATATTTTTGCTTTAAATGTCTCATCCATCATCCTAGAGATCAAGCATGTGTACCACATCAAAAATTTCAAATAGAATATGAAAATGAGGATGAAGAAGAGGAAGTAGAAGATTTTACTCAGTATGAGACACCCATGTATACAGAACAAATCTTAGTAGATAATAGTGAAGAAACATTAGAAGATGAAACTATGGCTATTTCAGTCCATGCTCTTATGAGGTTAACAACTCATCATACAATTAAGGTACCAAGATTTATTGAGCACACACGTATACATGTGTTGATTGATTCAGGTAGTACTCATAACTTTATTGACATCAAGACTACTAAAGCAATGAACCTACACATTAATTATTCCAATCAAGATAAGTTTTAAGTTTTAATTGCAAATGGAGGAAATGCTCAATGTATTGGTAGAACATCTCCAGTTTCAATACAAATTAGAAGTTACACCTAGCAAGGAACTCTCTTTGTTATGATTTTGGGAAGTTTAGATATTATTTTGTGTGTTGAATGGTTAGAACAACTAGACACTGTTAGTTTTAACTTTTGAAAACTATTTATGGAATGGAAAGAAAATGGGAAGACTATTCACCTCCAAGGAATTCAAACTCCACCATCAAAGAAAGTGAGTTACCATAGCATGGAAAAAATATTAAAGAAAGGATATTATGAATTCATAGCTCAAATAAATTGCATGGAAGTGCAAGCACAAGATACTCCCACAAAGGATCTTCAAGATATTATGGATAAAAATGATGAAGTTTTCAATGAACCAAAAGAGCTACCTCCCAAGCGATATCATGACCATGTCATACATCTTGTACCTAGAATACTCCTTGCTAATGTACATCCTTATCGATACCCTTAACCTCAAAAAATAGAAATTAAAAATATTATCCAATAATTATTAGAACATGGAGTCATTTGTCATAGAACTAATCCTTATTCATCACCAGTGATTTTGGCCCATCGTAAAGATAATTCTTGGCGTATGTGTCTTGATTTTCATTCCCTCAAAAAAATCACAATCAAGGACAAGTTCACTATCCCTACTATAGATGATTTATTATATGAATTGCATGGTGCTAATTTCTTCGAAAAATTGGATCTACATTCAGTTTTTCATCAAATCAGAGTAAGAGATGAGGACATTCCCAAAATTACCTTTTGTACTCATGAAGTTCATTATGAGTTTTTATTCATGCCTTTTTGTCTCACCAATACCCCTTCCACCTTCCAAAGTCTCATGAACCATGTTTTTCATCCATTTCTTCACAAACTTGTCTTAGTCTTCTTTGATGATATTTTAATATATAGTAAATTATGGAAGGATCATTTGATGCATGTGGGGAAAGTTCTTTATGTTTTACATAAGGAGAAACTTTTTGTCAAATGCTCCAAGTGTTCTTTTGGTGTTCAATAATTTGAATATTTGGGCCATATCATTTCTCATGAAGGTGTTAAAGTGGATCCTAATAAAATTAAAGACATTCAGGATTAGCTTTTACCCAAAACCATTAAGAAAATTTGTGGTTTTATGGTTCTTACATATTACTATCACATGTTTGTTCACAATTATGGTATAATTATAGCTCCTCTCACTACCCTCACAAAAATAATGTCTTTCACTGGTCTAAGGCTACCACTCAAGATTTCATGGTACTTAAGGAAGCTATGTGTACTCCTCTGATCTTGGCAACTCTAGATTTCCACAAACCATTCATTATCGAATGTAATGCTTTGGGTATAGGTATTGGGGTAGTACTAATGCAATATGGTCACCCCTTGGCATTTGAAAGCAAGAAAATTTTAGGTAAAAATTTGGGAAGGTCCACATATGAGAATAAAATATTGGTTATTCTACATGCAGTCGAGAAATGGAGATATTACTTACCCAGTAGTCACTTCATCATAAAAACAAAACATAGTAGTCTTAAGCACTTTATCGAACAATGTTTCTCCTATCCATAATAGAACAAGTAGATGACAAAGTTATTGGGATATGATTTTGTCATTGAGTATAATAAGGGCAAAGAAAATGTAGTAGCAGATGCTTTATCCCGTAAATATGAAGATGAAGTTTCCATCAATACCATTTTGGGTTCTTGTTCTCAATGGGTTGCTCAACTCCAAGAAGAATGGTTGGAAAACATAAAAACTACTCAAATTATTCAAGATATGATTCTTGGATCATCAAAGCATGCTTATTTTTCATATATCGACAAGGTGTTTAGAAAGAAATATCACATTTACATTCCACAAGGTTCCACTATTAAATCCATGATCCTTGAAGAATCACATGCTTCTCCATCAGCAGGACACTTGAGATTTTTTAAAACATATCAACAGGTGAAACAATCCTTTTATTGGAAAGGGTTAAAATCTAATGTCAAGACATTTGTGGTCGAATGTGAAATATGCTAGCACAATAAAGGTGAAACTGTCAAATCTCCAATACTTATTTAACCATTACCAATTCTTGACCATCAGTGGGAACATATATCAATGGATTTTATTGAAGTTCTTCCCAATTCGGAATGAAAATAGTGATTTTTGTAGTAGTGGATCGTCTTTCCAAGTATGCTCACTTCAGTGTTCTACAACACCCATATTCAGCAAGCAAGGTGGCCAAGGTATTTATTCACTACATTTTCAAGTTACATGGAAAGCCCAAAATTATTGTAAGTGATCATGATCCCATATTTACTAGAAATTTTTGGTGAGAATTATTTTGTCTCAATGGTACCAAATTAAATATGTCATTTGCATACCATCCCCAAAATGATGGTCAAATTGAAATTGTTAACAAATGTTTGGGTACCTATTTGCATTGCTTTGCTCAAGATAAGAAGTATCAATGTAGTCATTGGCTTTCTCTAGCAGAATGGTGGTATAACACTTCTTACCATTATTCTCTCAATATGTCCCCATTTCAATAATTGTATGGGTTAAAACCACCAGCAATAACTGATTATGTTCCAGGATCTTCCAAAGTCACTCAAGTAGATGATTGGTTCCAACACCGATAAATATTCTTAAAGATAATTTATCCAACCATAAAATAGTATGAAGCAGCAACAAGACTCACACCATTCAGAGTAACAATTCAGTATTGAAGAAGTGGTTTTCTTACGACTTCAACCTTACAAACAACTATCATTGAATATCAAGACTAGTTAGAAGTTTACTCCTAAGTTTTATGTTCCTTACAAGATAATTCGTGACATAGTCAAAGTAGCATATCAATTGGAGATTCCTCCCTCATCCCATATACATCCATTTTTCATGTGTCTTGTCTCAAGAAGGTGATTGGCCAAATAGTACACTCCCAGTCAGAGCTTCCAGTACTTGATGAAGAAGGACGTATAAGTATTTAGCCAGAATTATTGCAAAGTAGATCACATCATCTTCGATCTTGCGAAATTAATTTTTTTTTATCAAATGGTAGGAATTACCAGTAGAAGATGCTACATGGGAAACATAAAGTATTTTTGAGTCATTTCCAACTTTAAGGACAAATATTTCTGAGGAGGGGAGCCATGTTACAACACCAATTTATCCAATCGACTATATTTCCAATTATTAATATATTCATTGATTTAATTATATAAATAGAAGTAGGATGATTATTATTTGATCATCATTCATATTTATTTATGGTTGCACATTCGTAAGATACTTAGCCCTCTCTAAGTGGCAAAGGACTTAGCCCTCCTAAAGTGGCAATAAATATTTGATTTTCTCATTCATGTTATAGTTCATATTATTTTTGGAAGATTTTTGCTTCACCATATAGAGCCACACAGTTGCCCACTACGACCACACAATATCCAACCACCCAGGGTAGCCACACAAGAGCCATATAGAAATCCAAAATTGACAAAATAAAGGTAATAAAGTAAAGAAAGAAATCCTAGCATGGTGTTGTAACTTATTACATGGTTTTTGTAATTTTTTGTAACTATTTTGTGAGTTTTATAACTCTCTTTTCATGATTTAGGGCCTTATCTCGAAAATCCCCATAGATGTTGCTGACAACTTGTTATGAACTTATGTGTAGAAATTTAGAGTAGTGTGAGGTCTGAGGCGGTCAAGCAACCAAGCCATAAATCCATCTGAGGCTCTTAAGTGTGACTGAGGAGGTCATTTGAGGCACCATTAAACTTCATTTACAAAGAAAAATTCCCTTTTTGGGAGGTCTATTGTAATTGAAGTTCATGTTTTGTAATAAAAAAGAAAGCAAAGCACATTTCTTATTGTAAATATAATATAAATTTTATTATGTGTTCTTCCTTTCTTATGATTCATTTGTTACATTGTGTTAGGATCCCATCCTAACACTATTTTTTTAATTCTTATTTGATTATGTAATGACCCACTTCCAATGTGGGGACCCCCTTATAATGTTATTTTGTAATATTTTTGTATTGGTATATGGTAAGTAAGGTGCCTAGACAAGTGGCGCCATTTCATGTAGCTATTATCAAGAATGTAATTGATATTTATAGAATATTTTATCTCAAGTACCATTTTTCATGTAAGCCAACTCTTGAGCTTAGGGTTAGGGTTGCATGAATCTTTTCTTTAAAATACATGGAGCTATGTATGAATGTATATTTTTGCCAATTAATAAAATATTGAAGGAGGTTTCCCCCTCGAAGAGGCCTACAATTCTGTGTTTATTGTGAGTGTTTAATTTTACATTTACTTTTTCACATTGTGATATTGTGTTATTGCATGAATATTTGTTTAATTTTAGTATTTTGTGTGAGTGAGCTTATTTTTAATAGTAAATTCCTAACAAGTGGTATCAAAGTACTTTCTAAGATCGAGTTCTATTATGACTATGATAATTCTTGCCCATATATTTTGGTTTTTAGGTATAATTTTCCTATATTTTTGTTTTATGTTTATCCCTTATTTAAAAAAATAGCAGAAACCAACAAAAAATATAGTCCTTTCTTATTTTACAGTAGTTGTGTAGGTTAGAAATCTTGTGTTAGGGGTTTTAAAATATCATGGGGGAGCTATAATTATTGGCTAAGCTATATAGCCCATAAAGCATCTAGTGAAGTGAGGGTCAATTAGACTCTAATACCCAATCCTCAGATAGCACCCGTGCAAAGAATCAAGCTCCCACGTATCTTCGGGTATATAGGGAGACCATATAGGATTAAACAAACCTTTAACCCTAGGAAGATTTTTTGACCTTCTATTATATATAGTACATGAGACAAAACATCCTAGAATATTATCCTCCCATAATGTTAGATATGCAAGTAGTGTGCTCAAGGGTATGTGTGAAATCCTCCTTGAGTAGTGGTCTAAAATATTGGTATGAGCACTATTGTTCATCACTATAGTATAATAGAGGGTCTACGGGTATTACATACACCTTTGCCTAGCATACCCTACTTCTATAAAATTTTTAACCTATAAAAAGAAACAAAGCCTTCTTGTTCTACTAATTATATAACCTGCAACCAAAATTCATCCCACAAAAGTGAGCATATGAAGGAGGCATCCCTATCACAAAAAAATTACATGCAAAATAGTCAAGGCAAAGTTTGTAAGTATCCATAACAATCAGGTATTCATTCAGTAACCGTTAGTAAATTACAAGGTTGTTAGTAGTGTAGGGAATCCTAGAGTCAAAAACTAAACAATCATAATTTTAATGGTAGTAATAGTTGTTTGTAACAATCAGGGATTATAGGGTTGTCAATGATAGAAACTGAATAGACGGTGTCAATAATTATATGGTTGTTAGTGAAAAATATAGAATAGACAGTGTCAATAATTACAAGGTTGTCAGTGATATAAAATGAATAATGTTAGTGTCATAGTATAGATTCCAGTACAGTGTCTAAAGTGGTCAATAGTTAGAAATAGACAAGGAAAAATTAGTTTACGTAGTACTCAACTTTTGAACCCTACCTTCAAAGTAAAAACCAACCACACTAGTAGACTCATCAAAAAAATAGATAAAAATTATTGTTGGGATATATAACTCATTGTGACCATACTTTCAAGCTAATCATTTTAATATATAACACCCAAGCACTTTTTGGACTCCTTACTAAAAATAGTAACTCTTGTAGTCACACTTCTATCTTTAGTAATTTGGTGCAAGAGGTTCAAAACTTCCCAAAATGTATGGTTGTACTCATGGACATCAAAAAGAAGTAGATAAATCCACTTCAATGTTTGAAAAATACAAAGCACCCTTGATATCCTTTGCCACAACAATTACACCATAAAGGAAGATATTCAATGCTTTAGAGGTGAATACCTTAACTCCAAAACCAGCTTGGAAGAATAACTTGTTGAGGTTGAGTCTAAACTTCAAGGTGTCCCAAAAGGGTTTGATTACCATACTAAACAATCAGGTTAGAGAAAAGGAAAGGAAGTGATAGACTCACCCTTTCTTTGACTGTAATCCCAACTTTAAGATGCCTAAGTTGAACTTTCCTAAGTTCAATGGGAAGTACATAGATGGGTGGTTATGTTGTTTTGATCAATTTTTTAAAATCCATAATATCCATAGATATTACTAATTCTATATGGCTTCTTCCAATTTGGAGTTTGAAGTGTTACAGTGGTACCAGTGGTTGCAACACACTATTTCCCATCCTTCTTGGAAAGATTTTTTTGATTGATTAGAGGAAGGGATTTTGAAAGGGGACTCAAAATTTTTACAAAGGTGGATACAAAAAGGAGATAATATCAATAAGACTAAGATCAAAATAGCAATAGTCCAAAGAAACTAAATAAATTCTCCATAGGATAGAAAAATAAGCACCAGCCTGAAGGGGCATCTCCAAGAGTCCAAAAAAAATAATGAAGAATAGACTACCAACCTAGCAAGGGCCTGAGTAACCTTAGAGTCAAGAAAAAAGAAACATATAAGGTAGACGAGGCTAGGTGGAAGTCTCGGGCACTTCCTTCTCCTTAGAAACCATATTCTTGTACCCCTCTTTCTAAATTTTGAGGTCCTTCATCAAAGTAGTGGCTTGTTGAAAGAGAGAACAAACCATCTTAATAGCTTTGTCCATGGTATTTAAAATCTCTTCTAGGCTACTAAAGGGATTAATATTTGATCCATGTTTGTTGCATCTAGATGTCCCACTCATGGCTTCAGATCCCTTTTGAGATGAATAGCAAGCAAGTATATTTTTGGACTTTGGTTTCTTCTATAGTGTAGGTGAGTCTTTCAACTTCTCCTGATTGTTCTTTATGGTAATAGGAAATTTCATCTTGCCTAATTGGGTTTTTCTCTTGAAAGAATGACATTGGACTCTATTTTAATGAAAGGAGAAATATATCTAGATTTGGAGTTGAAGTCTAACTTCCTCCTAGAATTGGTGGTCTCACCAAAGGTATTATTTAGAAGATCATCATCAATAAAAGTGTTAGGAAGAGGGCTCCCATGGCTTGAGACCAAAATATAAGTGTACATAGGTGAGCTACCAATGTAGGAAATTATGGCTTATTGGGAATATTTTGAGTCCTAATTACTCACTTGATTTGGACCTAGTGAGTATGATGACTTTCAAGGAGCCTTGACAAAGTTGAGACAAACCTCTACAGTTCAATATTACCAAACCCAATTTGAGAAATTGGCTAAAAAAACTAAGGGGTTGAATGAAGGTTTTTTTATGAGTTATTTTATTAGTGGCTTGAATGAAAATCTCTAGGCTGAGTTCAAGATGTTCAAACCATAAGTAATTATGTGGGTTATAATTTTGGCATAGTTGACGAAATCTAAATTCTCAACTCAAAAGAGGACGTCTAATTTTTTGCAAACTAAACCCCCATTTCCTTCCAAGTTTCCAATTTATAATGAAAATAAAATTGTTCTCCATAATTACTTAACTACAGAAGAAATGGATGCTTGATGCACTCAAGGTTTGTGCTACAATTATGATAAAAAATATTTTCAAGGGCATAGGTACATCCAAAATAATTTGTTCATCATAGATGTTAAAGGTCCTATCAATAGTTACCAAAGGGATGATGAAAGAGAACCAATAGAAGACCCACCCCAAATTGAGGAGGAAATACAGGAAGAACCATAGGTAAAAATTTATGTCCATTCTCTTGTCAAGATTTCTACACCACAAACCATAAAATTTATGGATTTTTCTAAGGCCAACATCTTACAATCCTTATCAATTTGGAAAGTACACACAACTTTATTCATCCTCGAATCACACAAGCCAATTTTTACATACACACATGTAATTCCTTTGAGGCTATGGTGGTCAATGAAGAGACTTTGCCTTGCAAAGGTAAATTTCATAATGTTAAAGTGAAAATAGAATATTATGAGCTTAAAACTGATATGTTCACTCTACAATTAGGGGGGTGTGATATTGTATTGGGAGCTCAGTGGTTAGGTACATTGGGAACCATCTCATGGAATTTTTTAGAGCTATGGATGTAATTTTCATAGAATGGAAAATATTACACTCTTCAAGGTTCAAAAGCAAGGCCTCCTTAGATTATCAACTCAAAAAATATGGACAATTTGTTAAAAACATCTTCTCATGAGGACCAAATTCCTAAATATTTGCAACTTGTTTTGACAAAGCACAATGCAATTTTTTTCGAACCATCAGACTGGCCACCACATCGCTTCCATGACCATGCCATTCTATTTGTACCTAGTAGTGTACCTCCTAACATCAAGTTGTACTGATACCCTCATTCCCTTAAGTCAAAGATAGAGAAATTAGTATAGGAATTATTAAAATTTGGAGTTATTCACTTGAGTAACAATCCTTACTCTTTTCCTATATAATTTGTGCAAAAGAAATATGGGTCATAGAGATTATGTCTCAATTTTTGTGAGCTCGATAAGATCATCATTAAGGATAAGTTTCCTATTCCTGTGGTGGATGAATTACTAGATGAGCTGCATGGGACTATGTTTTTCTCCAAATTAGATCTTTGCTCTAGGTACCATCAGATCAGGCTCAAGGATGAAGATATTTCCAAAACCACATTCCATACTCATGAGGGTCATTATGAATTCTTGGTGATGCCATTTGGCTTTACCAATGCACTTCCACATTTCAAAGCCTCATGAACAACATTTTTTGTCCATTTCTTTGTAAAATCATTTTGGTTTTCTTTGATGATATTTTGGTTTATAGTCACTCTTGGGAAGATCACCTCTCCCACGTGGATCCTTTACAAATTATAGCACAACATAAATTTTATGCTAAGTAGTCCAAGTATTCTTTTGGGTTGATAGAGTGGAGTATTTGGGACATATCATCACAAAATATGGAGTTAAAGTTGACCCTAGGAAGATTCAGGTGGTTCAAGAGTGGCTAAAACCTCACAATCTAAAATATCTTCATGAATTTTTGGGGCTTACAGGCTATTACCATAAATTTATCTATAATTATGGAAAAATTACCACTCCCTTAACATCCATGTTAAAAAAGGATTATTTTACTTGGATTGGTCTAGTTGAACAAGCTTTCCTAGAGTTGAAGCATGCTATGACAACCACTTTGGTCTTAGCTATGCTTGATTTTTCCAAGCCTTTTGTAATTGAAAGTGATGCTTCAGGCAATGGTTTTGGTGTGGTGTTGATGTAGGAAGGGCACCCCTTGGCTTTCAATAGTAAAACACTTTCTAGTCATAATCTAGGAAAATCAACTTATGCTAATGAAATGCTTGCCATTTCATATGTGATCACTCATTTGTGACCTTATCTCATTGGGCATTCATTTCTCCATTAAAATAGATCATCTAAGTCTTAAATATTTCTTAGAGCAATGGGTTATCACCCTTGAACAACATAAGTGGGTCTCTAAGCTCATGGGCTATGATTATGATATTACTTATAAAAATGTGACAGATGCCCTCTCTCACCAATTTGAGGCTCATAGTATATTATGTGCCATTTCTTCACCCATTTCCTAGTGGATAAATTCTCTTTGTGAGGAGGTGCTTAAGGATTCAGGATTGCAAACTTTGGTTGCCTCCCTTCAAACAGAGCCTACCTCATATCTTGAATACACTTGGGATGGACAAGATTTATGCTACCACCAACATCTTATTGTTCCTCACACATCTCCACTCCAATAAATTCTTATGAAGTAAATTCATACTTTCCCCATTGTAGGCCATTCTGGGTTCCTCAAAAAATATGAAAGGATTAAGCATATCTTTCCTTGGAAAGGTATGAAGAAGGACATACACTATTTTGTGGTAACATGTGACACTTATCAATGGATGAAAGATGAAATTATGCATTCTCTAGGAACACTACAAGCCTTACCTATTCTTGAATAGGTTTGGATAGATATTTCCATGTACTTTATTGAAGGGTTACCTAAGTCTAGAGGCAAATTATTTATTTTTGTGGTAGTTGATCATCTTTTGAAGTATTCTCAAATTTTTTCCCTCTCACATCCTTACATAGTCTTCACAGTTTCCCATATTTTCCTCTATTCTATATTTCACCTTCATGGTATGCCTACCTCCATTGTGTTCGATTGTGACCCTATATTCACTAGTAATTTTTGGCGAGAATTATTCAAGTTACAGGGAACTCAACTCAAAATGAGTTCATATTATCATCCACAAATGGATGACTAGACTGAGATTGTCAACAAATGTTTGGATATTTACCTTCATTGATTTACCTATAATAATCCTACATAATGGGTGAAGTGGCTTCCCATGGCTGAGTGGTAGTATAATACTTCTAATTATACGATGACCAATATCATCCCTTTTGAAGCAATTTATGGATAGCCTCCATTATTCCCTCCTCCTACATTCCAAGCAAATCCAAGGTCTACGCAATTGAAACTACCTCAACCAATATGTCAAAGTCCTCCATCAACTAAAGATGAATTTGGAAGCAACCTAGAATCGAATGTGCCAACAAGTTGATCAACATCATTCTGAGTGTAGCTTTGATGTTGGTGATATGGTCTTCCTTCACTTACAACCATACAAATAGTCATCCCTCCAACTTTGTAGGTGCCAAAAACTCATTGCCAAATACTATGGGCCCTACCAAGTTTTACTACGGGTTGGTGTCATGGCCTACAACTTGGCCCTACTATCAAAATCTAATATCCACCCTATTTTTCAAGTATCATATATCAAGAATATTATGGGTAATCAAGTATAGGTTCAATCTGCCTTCCCAAAACTAGATGAATAAGGGTCTATCTTGCTCGAGCCAGAACAATTTTTGGATCATAGGATATGCACTATTCATAACTAATCCATTATTGAGACCTTTTTTTAGTGGTATGGTCTACAATTAAAATATACAACATGGGAGTCTCTCCAAAAACTCCAACACTAGTTTCCTCATCTAAAGCTTTGAGGACAAAGCTTTTTTAAGGGAAAGGACATGTTAGGACCCCATCCTAATGTTATTTTGAAATTCTCATTTTATTATGTAATGATCCACTTCCAATGTGGGAACCCCCTTATAATATTATTTTATAATAATTTTGTAAAGGTATGTGGCAAGTAAGGTGCCTAAAAAAGTGTGGTATTTCATGTAACTATTATCAAGAATGTAACCAATGTTTGGTAGAAGATTCTAGATTGAGTGGCATTTTGCATGTAAGCCAACTCTTGATATTAGGGTTAGGGTTGCATGAAGTTTTTCTTTAAAATACATGGAGCTATGTATGAATGTATATTTTTTCCAATTAATGAAATATTGAAGGAGGTTTCCCCCTTGAAGAGACCTACGATTATTTGTTTATTGTAAGAGTGTTTAATTATACATTTACTTTTCCACATTGTGATATTGTGTTATTGCATGATTTTTTTTTTAATTCAATATTTTGTGTGAGTGAATTTATTTTTAATAGTAGGTTCCTAACACATTGTTTATGGCATATTTCTTGGATCACATAAATGACGATCATGGTGGGACCCTGTTCCCTTAACACATTCAACACTTTTTGTTTTGCATGAGCTTTGGCACTTTCATTTGGCATAGTATGTCTTGTGTATTTTTCTTAGGGATTCTTATGCTTTCTTGCTTGTTTTTCTTGCTTTATTAACTTTCTATTTTATCTATCTATCACAAGTACCTAGCAGAAAAAAGGACATAGTCACATCATTCAAACCAATAATCATTATTGTAATATCTACCCCCTCAGACATAGACACAGAAAACTACCCAAAGTGGTCACACAAACACAAACAACTACCTAGAGTAGACATACAAACATAGACAACTACTCAGAGTGGCTACACAGACATAAACAACCACCCAAAGTGGCCACACAAACGTAGACAACTGCCTAGGGTAGCCACATAGACATAGATATAGAGGCACAATAGGCTTAATTCATTTTATTTATAGCACAAGATCACAAATAAGTAGCTTATATTCCTTATTTTTACATAGAAACTCATTTCATAGTCAATTTCTTGGTCATTGCTTGTTTGAACACCAAATTGCTTTCTAGTTCTCCCCTTTAGTTTGCCAAGGTATTCCACTTATTAGTATTGATTTTTATTTTTCCTTAGCACCCCCTATAGGATTTTCCTCTTTTTATTAGTTGCTCATCAAAGTTTCTTTAGTTTAGAAGGTCTTCTTCTTCATAGTCTAAGCCTTTCCTTCTTCTTTAGATTTTTGATATCTTAGCATAGTCGCTTTATAATTTTTGGCACAAGGATTCAAGACTCATTAGTTTAGTTGTTATTTGCTTTCAAGGCTCATTAGTTTAATTATAATTTTATTTCAAGGCTCATTAGTTTAGTTGTCATTTATTTTCAAGACTCGTTATTTTAATTTGTTGGCAATTTTGGGTTTGAGATCCTAGCTTCTTGTCTATGAGTTATCATTGATGTCAAAAGGAAATGGCATTAATGTTAAGAGGATGTGTTGGCTTCAAAGGTGGAAGATTCCAAGAGAATATTTTTAAGAGAATCCGGAGAGATTCCATTGGCAATGGTTTTTATTAAAACCAATGGAGGTTCTCTTTATTATTTAATTATTATTTAAAACCCTTCAAGGTTTTAATTAATTAATTATTTAATTAATTAAGGGAGAAATTATTTTTAATTTATTAAAAATACTTAAAGGTTTTTAAACCTTTTTTATTCTTAATTTATTAAAATTATTTAAGGGTTTTTAAACCCTTTTTTGAAAAGACTTTTGATTAATTTCAAAATGGTCTTTATTTCCGTCGACGTCAAGGTGTCTTCGAAGAGACTATTTATTCTCCAACTCCTAAGGTTGGAAGGTGAATTAATTTGAAATTTATCGAATGCAATTTGTAGTGTTTGTGCTCTGTATTCGCTACGATCGAAGGAAGACTTAGAAGCATGTGCGGTTGAAAAGTCTTCGAGAGTTTTTTTTAGGGTGAAGTGGAGGGAAGTTCACTTTTGAAATTCATAGCCTGTGTGGGCTAGTGGTAGCAAAGGCTGCTATTGGGCACTGCATTTGCGGAGGTCGTCATTTTGAGTCTCGCGGGGGTGTTTTGCTAGAGTAACACACATTTTTATTAAAATGTCTTTATGTCGCAAAATTCAGATTTTCTTGGACAACGATTTATAAGGTGTGATTAAATTTTATGAGTTTTGGTTTTTGTGATTAGCATTGTATAAAAGCTTAGGAGAAATAAGGGCATATTTCTTTGGATGTATTTTTAATATTATTATTTGCTATGCTAAAATTAAAAATGGAGGTATAATGTGTGAGTCTGTGATTGTTGATTTATTGATATGTTATGGTGGTTGTGTTTAAAGAAGTGGAGCTAAAAGGTGTAATAAAGGAAGTTTATATTATTGCTCATTTATTTTTATTCTAACCCTAACTTGGTTGGAAGTTTGAGAGTTGTGTGTGGTGACAACTTGAAGGTTCAATTATCTTATACTCCAATAAGGTATGGGCACATTCTTCTTATGAGTATGATTGGTGTATGTTTTCTGAAATAAGGTTGGAGTGAAAAGGTATTCTACTAGGTATCCTTTGGCTAGGTGTAAATCCTATTTTTTGGTTTGTTGAAGACTACTTATGCATTGTTATCCTTAAGGAGAGTTTTTGGTGAATGCATAATTTCTGGTTTGAGAAAGTGGAAGCTTTGTGCATTAGGGTTTATATTTGTGAGTCTAGCTACTTGCATTGAGTTGGTAGAACCCTTGGTTGGCTATTTTGAGTTTTAAGGTTGAGTTGCTTCCATAGAGGTTGTTTGATCAAGTTATTGCTTTACTTGATTCATGATATTGGTCTTACTCCATTGAGTTGATTTGAGCAAGTTATTCTTTGCATTTGGTGATATTGTGTTGGTGGCTGTTTTGTTCAAATATCTTTGGAGGGAAAAGGATTTCTACTTGTTTCCTTATCTTGTGATGATTGGTTGAATGCTTCAAGGTTGATGTTGAGTTGAATGGTGTTGGTTGACTAAACCTTGTTTGATGAGCATTGTTGTTGAAACCCTAATTTATGGTGAAAAGAACATGAGTATCATTTTTATGTGATTCTTTGCATAGTTGGCAATTGTTGGGGTTTCATGTTCTTGAAAGAAAACATTCTATCCTATCCATTTTAGATATTGAGTCAAGTTTTCAGATTTGAGATTGAGATTGAGCTAAGTTGATTTGAGTTGAGTTTTGAGATTGGGATTTGAGTATAGAACATATTGAGTCTCT
The DNA here is from genome assembly GCA_028583015.1 of Wollemia nobilis. Taxonomy (NCBI): domain Eukaryota; kingdom Viridiplantae; phylum Streptophyta; class Pinopsida; order Araucariales; family Araucariaceae; genus Wollemia; species Wollemia nobilis. Next base: position 4,707,052 of record JAQPPZ010002979.1, read on the forward strand.
AATAATTCTCTTTATGCTTCTATGAGTTTAACAAATCACATTGGGTCTTTAACAATTCACTTTGTGATTTCCTACTAAGAAAGTTTTTCTTGGTGAGCTTGCTGAGTTTTTGGACAGGTTCCAGTGGGGACTTGTGAGCAGTTTTTGGACAGGTTCCGGTGGGGACTTGTGAGCAATTTTTGGATAGGTTCCGGTGGGGACTTGTGAGCAGTTTTTGGACAAGTTTCGGTGGGGACTTGTGAGCAGATTTGGATAGGTCCTAGTAGAGGACTTATGAGCTGAGTTTGATAGTTCTATCAGAGAACTTGAGGACAGAGGTGCATTGGTTCTATGAGAATAACTTGAGGATAGATTTGGCAAGTCTTTGAGAAGGCTTGTATGCAGAGGATTGATTTGTTCAAGAGTTGGATAGATCTGATAGACAGAGGAAGACTTGTACTAGACCGAATGACTATGTTTGGTACAGGTTGCTGAACTGCTATGGATGTGATCATAGAAGGCAGAGGTCTCTTAGGCTAAGCATTGAGGACAGGAGGTCTTCGGTGGAAAGGAGTTCCACGTGCTGGCAAGAGGTAGAGGCAGTTGATATTCTAAGGGATCATTTCCAGAGTAGAGGGGAAGGTATCTCCTTTGAGCAGAGGCTCATAAATTTTGATTGGGGGAAGGTATCTCCTTTGAGCAGAGGCTCATAAATTCCGATTGGGGGAAGGTATCTCCTTTGGGCCGAGGCTCATAAACATTGTAATTGGGAAGGATTCCCAAAGAACTTTGAGATAACTTTTAGAGAAAAGTTTTGTGGATGTAGCCCAGCCATTCTAGGTGAACCATGTTAAAATTGGTGTCACTTTGTGGATGATATTGTCCATTGCTTTGATATTTCTTTGGGTATATTGCTTTACTATTTTGAAGTATAAAGGAAAAAGTAAAAAGAGGTCTTATACTGTTCACCCCCCTCTCAGTATAAGCTTGTGTTCTTCATAATTGTCATTTGCTTTCAAGGCTCATTAGCTTAGTTGTTATTATTTTTATTGGCTCATTAGATTAATTTTTCTTTTCATGGTGCATTAGCTTAGTCGTCATTACTTTAATTGGCTCATTAGATTAAAGTTTACTTTTAACTTATCATTAGTATAAATAGTATTGCTTTCATTGGCCCATTAGATTAAAGTTTATTTTTAATGTCTTATTAGTCTAATTGTTTTTTCTTTCAAGGCTCATTAGCATAGGTTCTTTTTCTTGCTTCAGATTAAATTGCATCATTTAGACTAGTTGCTTTTCCTCTTAAAAATAATCCTAGGAATAGAGCTTACTTTATTTTTCATTTTGCATCTTTAGGGTTAGCCTTCATTTTGCATAGTAAACAATCATTTTTCTTGGCACAAAAAAAAAAAGGTAAAACAAACAAAAACATCCAAATATATATATAAACCAATAAAAACAATAACACACTTGCACATTACATTTCATAGATATTTTATGAAGAAAATCTCTTGGTGGCGTTGGACTTCATCCCAAACCATCGGTTTAGCTCTTAGACACATTATAGTTAGATCACATAGTTTCTTGGACTTCATTATCGGGAAGTTGGGTTTCCCTTGGGACTAGCCTGGGGTAATCTAAGGTTAGATACCCTTTTTTCATGGGGTTTAATAATTGGTGAACTCATAGCTATTATTTTTATCCAAGCCCAATCGAGAGTGAAGTGAAAGCCTAGTTGGGCCACTAGAAGGACTTAGATAGCATGGCCTCTCTCAAGAGGTTCATTTTGCCTCCTTAGGGTACCTAAAGCCATAACCACCATCCTAGGAAGCCTTTTTAAATATTTTTGTACCACTTATCATAAGGGAGGTGGGAATAAACACACCCTTGTAGATTCCACTCCATCCACCCCATTCCTAGTTCCTAGGGCTAGGATACATCAAACACACCAAAAAAAAGGAACAAAAAGAAAAAATAAAAGTCAATCGCAAAAATTACCAAAACCTCCACAAAAATTGCAAACACCATTACCAAAATATTTCAATATACATCCCATTTTTTTCCTAATAGCCTATGGTATTGATCCACAATCAACCCAAATCTCAATCCCAAGCCCAAGCCCAAATCTCCATGGACCATTCCGGTCAATCCTCCCATCCTTTGGCTATTCCCCATACTTATCAAGAGGATGCATCTTAAGTGCACCATGGTAACCTATCCTATGAATAAAACCACCACATCCCCTACCTACTTGAGACATATCACACTAGATATGATCTAGGCACGATGCACCATGCCACCCATACCGACCTTCCTAAAACCCCTAGGCACTAAGACTCCCTTATACCCAACCAATCCCAATATCACATCTATAGATCCTAATATCACCCACCTTATCCACACCACCACTTCATCCTACCCTCCCCAACCACCCTCTTCTAACCAATATCCCTCTTCATCCCATCTTCCACCACCTAGCTCACCACAACCATATTTACCCCCACTGCACATTCCTACCTGCATGGTCACCCCACTTTTCCAAAAGTAAATGTATTCCTAGAGAACCTATCATCCTCCATAACCTCCCACATATTTTACCAATCTTCACCCTACCTTGAGCATGATAGTTCCCCAAATTCCATCTAACTTCTTCCCATTTGATGGAAATAATCTCACACTTCCTTAGAAAATAGTACATCTAATGTCGGTGTCCATAAATCCAAACCATCAACTTTCTTCTAACCATGCTTCTTCATCACACGCTCATTCTACTTCTACACCACCCTCATATATAATTCTTGATCATCACCAACATCACCATGCACAAGTTTACACTGCTTCCTATCTACACACATCTATTCCTCCTTTTCAAGTTTCTAACCCACTACAATAATCCACTTCTCTCAATGCCACTCCATATTTTACAAACTACCCTTCATCCACCACCATTCATGTCACTAGTACACATGCTGCACATCCTTCTACCTCCTATTCCTCTTATGATCCTCAATCTCATGATTCTCTTATCCCTTCTAATTATTCTTCTTCATAGCAAGTGCCCACCAATGATTTCCAACATCACACAAATCCTTCATACAATGCCCACATTCCTCAACAACCACCCTAGATCCCAAATCCACCACCTCCTACATCTATCCAGGGCTTCATCTTTGCCCAAGCTCTAGCATGGGCCTCCCATCCACCCATCATCCACACGATACACTCTCATCCTCAAGATTCTCATTAGTGATCATCAACATAGTCATAAAACCCTCCCCCGAGTCATTATCAACCATCACCTAATCAATACCAATCCCCTCCCAATCAATACCAAAACCCTCCTCATCAACATCAATAACAACCACCTCCAAACCAACCCTCAATTACTCCAAACTAATATTATCCTACCCTACACCAATACCAATCCCATCCAAACCAAGACCAATAACATTTGACCCCCATACAACCCCCTCTAGATTACAAAATGGACTCTCAATTTCCATCCAATCAACAATACCAACATCCTACACAATATCAGTCATCATATACTCAACCCCAACCACCCCTACATATCATCAACATCCAACTCACCAACCACCACAAAATCCTACACATACCTACAACCAATATCATCAACCACACCAGTATCTGCCTTTGGCTTCCCAAGTTCCCCAAGCATTATCCCCTAACCCAAACCAACATCACTATTCTCAAATTTTATTCACATCACACATACCCCCCTTACGAATCATCTCACTTTGACCCTCATATCGCACCTTACCCAACCCCCCAAGCCTCTTTGGATGCATTCCAATTGTTGACCAACAAGATCAATAGCTTGGAATTACAAGCCACTGGAATTGGATACCAAAAACCAACCCTTAACCAACTCTAAAATCATCCTATCCATCCTTCAGTGCCAACACCACCATACCCTCCCTAGTTTGAGATACCCAAATTTGACAAGTTCAAGGGAAAAGAGGACCCTGAAGAGCATGTGAGCACTTTCATTAATGCCTGTTATCTTATCAATGAGATAGACCCACTCATGCTCCACACCTTTCCATTATCCCTTGGAGGAGGAGCTCTAGATTGGTACAATCACTTGCCAAAGCATAGCCTTTACAATTTTGAACAATTGGCCAATCTCTTCTTAGAGCGCTTTGCTCTAAATGTAAAAGAAAACCACATTGATAGATCTCACTAATCTTCACCAATTTGAGGATGAATTTGGTCTTGATTATGGAAATTTATGGAGAACTATATTAACTGATTTAACATTCTCCATCCCCATCATCAACTCAAAATTTCACTCGGAGTTGTTCAAAACCCATATCTTTATTATTGCAACTCCAACAATATCAAACTCTCGAGGAAGCTTTGACCCAAGCCAAAATCATTGAAGATATTAAAATTCAAGAAGGTGAGATCAAGCTCAAGAAGAAGGAATGGCAAAACAAGAATTCTAAGGGTAACAACAATAATAACCAATCTAGGCCCACCCAAGTCAATCAGGTGGTGTTGAGTAGTCCAACCATTCAACCTCAAAAATCTCAATACCCACCTCAACAACATCAATATCCACCCCAAAAACCCCAATACACACCCCAACAACCCCAATATCCATCCAACAACCTCATCATCAACCACAACAACCCTCATATCCACCACCATGGCCAATATACAATGTTATACCATCACCTGCTCAACTTCACTATCCCAACCAACCTGCCTATCATCCCTAGTGCAATCATTGGCCTCCATGAAACTTCATATATCTTTTAGAGCCCTTGTCAACCATATTTCATAAAATTATGGAGGCACAACTAATTTTCTTACCCAAAAAAAGATCCAAATATCCAAACAAACCCAAAGGTAGAGGGTATAGAGAAGATCATTACTATGTTTTCCATCGATAAAAGGGCCACAATATCAATGGTTGTGTTCACTTTAAGCACATAGTACAAGATTTTATCAAAAGTGGATCTATTATCATTGATAATCCTCTTGCCCCACCCAACAAAAACCTTGGTATTTATCAATATCCATTACCACAACATGGGACAACACAACCAAATAATCGGTCTTCAACTTCTACAACTTAGCCAAATCAAGTTAATCACATCAACAATATCCTATATTACCAAGGTTTTGTTGGTATGATTCACAATGTTACCAAAATCAATGATATACTGATAAACCAACACCACCAACTGGCCCTTATAATACTCCTTCATCCACTTGGCCACCTCCACCAGTGCAAGCTACAACATCTCAACCTTGACCAGTCCTCCATATTAAGAGCAGGTTCACTCATAGCCTAAAAATGGCATAAAAAAATCTTTCAATTTATGAATTAATTCATACATTTCCTCCACATTGAGAGGAACTAATGAACATACTTAAGTCCATAGAGCTACAAACCCATGAACCCAATGCCTTTACTAATTTTGTGGGTAATATTCAAACTTGCATGTCATCAACCATTACTTTTTATGATCATGAAATCAAAACCATTTCAATGGAAGGACCAGATCCACCCTTGCATATCATGGCTTACATAGATGGAAAATCTTTTAAATATGTTTTGGTTGACACAAGCTCATCAATAAACATCATCACATCCACTACACTCAAACACCTCAATCTTCCACCCACCCATATAGTTGATTCCATGTTCACTCTATGAGCCTTCAATAATGCATTGTGTTCAACTCTTGGAACAATTATTCTCCCTATTCAAGTAGGGGTAAGGACCATCCACACCTTGTGTCATGTCTTGGATGGATAAATGCAATATAATGTGCTCCTTTTTATACCATGGATACGATATATGTGGTGTGTACCCTCAACATTGCATCATTATCTCAAATATACCCACGAGGGTCGCATACACTACATTTTGACTAATGAAGAACCTTTCAAATATTATCACATGGTATCTCACCCACATGAGTCACCCTTACCTTCCACACATTTCTCCCTCACCCATCTTCCATCCACATCATCTTCCCAATCGATTCCATCTTGCCCTACCTCATTTTCATTAAATTTCATAGCCTACTTGTGCAACACCAACCACATCCAATCCACAACCTATCTACTCAACACCAACCACACCAAATATGTATCCTACTCACTCAATCCTACCTAACCTAAGCCTTCCTTCCTCTTCATCAAGGGCTAATAATGGTATTCATGCCATCCCAAATCAAACTCATATCCCTATCCCATATTTCCATCATTCATCTCTTTCTCATCCTTCATATCATAATCAATATCCTCTTCCTACATGCAACCTATTCACATAAATAACCCTCTTCCACATTTCTTCCATCTTTCTCCCAATGCTCAAGAATTCCACCCTTCTTCCAATGTCCAAGCACTCCACTCTTCTTACCATACTCAAGCCACTCACTCTCTTCCTCAACCTTTCCATTTCCCACAACCTTCCTATAACCCTTCCTCGTCTATAGTCACTCAACATCCATCTTTGACCCCTCCCCTCTTGCCCACACTGCTTTATCATCCCCTTCATCGCCCTTCAACACCTATTATCCATCATCCTAGGCCAACTAACTCCTGGCAACTTATTTTTTCTTATTATTACAATACCAATACCCATCCAATGGCCCTTATCTCCTCATTTGACCTCCACTATTGGACAGGTTACCACCACCACTATCATTTCTACCACCATTTTCATTCCTACGTCCACACAATCTTCTCAAACCCCATCCCTTTCCATGACACCTAAACCACCCTTGCCTCTAGACCCATAAAATGTAAAGTCCTACATCCTTAACACCATTCAAAGGATGCACATATCCTCATCTGCACCTATGTCCCCTTTTGTGGATACCATAGAATCTCCATCTTCATCTACATCTCAAAAACATTCATCCCAACCTACCAATATTGTTGTACATATGACAAACCCTAGTATAGATTAATATATTGTGTATAATTTATACCTCCTATTAAAGAGTTCACTAGGAATTTTGGTTTCCCTAGTCATCCTCCATTAACCATTAGTGCTATCATCCTTATGGGCCCCTCCTCCAATTCTACCAATTTTGTGTATGGGGGAGTTGATTCATCTTTCGAAAAACCACCTAACAGAGTGCCTCAAATACCATTTTGTGAAAACATTAATTTTTTTCCAACCCATAATTCACCTTGAGGTATTTTCAATGCTTTAATTGGTGAGGATGTGGTCTTGGTCACTATGAATAGGGAACTCACACCATTTTAGAGCCTCATTATTAACCCCTTGGAGATAAATCTGGTCTAGGATATGATCAACATTCTTTGATCGACCTCCTTGAAGATGATCTTTGATGCATTACCCTTGGTCTTGAGGAGGATAGTGATGATGAGTACATTGATCCTAAGTATGCTCACCTATCACCAAATGATTTTTTCCAAGTTGCCACCATTCATTCCTTTTCATATGACACCTTGGGAGATGAATTTGATGAACAATTTGAGGCACTTTCAATTGCTTTGGATAGCTCTAAAGAAGAATCATCCCCCATTGTCCCCATCATTGATGAGGATAATTTTTACCTATGTTTATTCCCCATTTTTCTTCCCATATTTCCTATGCTCCTTCTATTAGAGTGACCCAATGCACCCATGCATCCCTTACCTTCACCATACCACCCCAACCTGATCCTCATTTGCCCATTTTAAATCAACTTCTTCCTCATGATCCTATACAAGTAAAACTAGACTCTAATCCATAATTCCCTTCATTCCCCTAAGTCAACATGATATTTTTTGACTTATACACACCCCTCTGCAATTACCTTGGACACCCCATCCCCATAGATACCAATTTCATTGTCTTCAAGTGGATCTCTTCCCCTTCATACATTTTTTATTTCCTTCCTTCCAATAATTTACTCAAAGAATCAAATGTTTACTTTCCTCCTTATCTCCCTTCCTCACCTTCTTTCATTTATCACATTGAATTTAGTGATACCACACCAAACCTCTCTAATAATGTCGTAGATGACATTCACCTCATTCCCACCCCTCATTAGCTTGAGGAGGGTTCCCACATGCTCATTGAGGAAACCATCGATATAAACATTAGCACCGACCCTAACAATCCCAAAATCCTTAAACTTGGAAAAAGTCTCTCATCTAAAGAGCAACAATATTTTATCAACCTCTTGACCAACAATTCTTTGCATTATCCTATAAGGACATGCCTAGCCTCGATCCAAATATTATTATCCATAATATTACATTAAACCCCAATGCCAAATCAGTTAAACAAAAGTTGAGGAAACTTCATCCTACCATTACCCTCATGGTCAAAGAAGAATTGCAAAAGCTATTAGACATGGGTTTTATTCAACCAATCAATTATCTAGAATGGATCTCAAACATGGTGCCCATTGGCAAGCCCAACATGGGGATACACATTTGCACTAATTTTCATGACTTAAATAAAGCATGTCCCAAGGATTATTTTCCTCTTCCCAACATTGATATGCTCATGGATTCCACCACTAGCCATGAAATGCTCTCCCTTATGGATGATTTTTCAAGATACAATCAAATTCAAGTCAATCCTGATGACCAACACAAGACAACCTTTACAACTCCTTAGGGGATATTTTGTTACAAAGTCATGTCATTCGGTCTCAAGAACGTAGGAGCTATGTACCAATATGCCATGACTTACATCTTCCATGACTATATGCACAAAATTATCAAAGATTATATGGATGATATTTTGGCCAAATCTAAAACTCATCATGAGCACATCGATGTTTTACGAAAAGTTTTTGACCGGTTACTCGAGCATAATGTGAGACTCAACCCTAAAAAGTGTGTCTTTGGCATCACTTTAAGGAAAATTTTAGGGTTCATAGTCTCCAAATGAGGTATTGAAGTGGACCCTAATAAAGTCAAGGCCATTATCAAAATGTCACCCCCTATGACCCTCAAAGAACTTTATAGCTTGCAAGGAAAAATTCAAGTGATCCATCACTTCATTGCTCAATTATTAGACAAATGCAAGTCATTTAATCATATTTTACAAAAGGGGGTCACATTTAAATGGACCATAGAATATCAAGAGGCTTTTGATGCCATTAAGTGTTACCTCACTTCCCTACTAGTTTTATCACTACCTCGACCAGGAATTCCATTTCATTTGTACATATCCACTACTAATTTCACTCTAGGGACTATGTTGGCTCAAAAAAATGATGCCAACCAAGAACAAGCTATTTATTATATTAGTCACACATTGGTAAGTTACAAGGCCAAATATGCATACATGGAGAAGATATGCCTACTAGTCATATTTACAACCAAAAATCTTCGCCAGTACATGCTAAATCATACAACCTATGTCATTTCTAGAGAAAATCCATTGTGTTATATGATGAGTCACACTTACACCAATACCCACACTACCAAATGGATAATGCTCTTAATAAAATTTGATCTTGAATTCATAAGTCAAAAATCCATAAAGGGTCAGGTCATTTTCGACCAACTTGTTGAAGCTCCTCTTCAAGATGATAAACCACTTATCATAGAGCTTCTAGATGATTTTGTCTTTAGTGTTACCGATCTCGAAGAGCACGTTGAACCTGAGGACAAAGTCGATATTACCCTTTTATTTGATGGTTCTAAGTGTGAACAAGGGGGAGGTGCTAGAATTATTTTCTTCATGCCTCAAGGGGTCCCTATCCCTTTTTCATTTAAGCTTGACTTCCCCTGCACTAATAATAACATAGAATACAAAGCATTGATTCTTGGACTCTATACCATTGTTTCCATGTGCATTAAATGTATCTAAATCATGGGTGAATCCCTCCTTATTTTTAATCAAGTTAAGGGGGTCTACCAATGCAAATACCCAATCTTAAAGTCTTACAAACAAATTATCAATAAATTGCTAATCAACTTTTATTAGTATGACATTGAAGCTTTTACAAGGTCGTCTAATTATTTTGTAAATACCATGGCCTCTCTCGGGTCCCTTATTCCACAAAAACCCATCGATAGCATCACTCAAGTTCAATTTACCATGCTTTCCCAATCAACTATTTCTCGAGAATCTTCTAATGATGAGTGGGACATCCATCTAGTTTAGGTGGAGAAAGAAAATGATTTATTTGCTCAAATAAAGATTTTCTTAAAACTTGGTTTTATCCCCATAGATTTGATATCATATACTAAAATAACTTTCAAATAAAACATGTCTCGATATACACTCTTATGGGATGTGCTTTATCGTCGTGGCTATGATGGTGTTCTTATTCGTTGTCTTAAACCACAAGAGGCAAGTTGGGTGATATATCAAGCCCATTATGGTACATGTGGTGGTAATTTTAGTGGGATGGCCATCACAAAGTGCATTTTGCACATGGGTTATTATTGGCCCACCATGGAACGTGATTATTGTGCATATGTCAAGAAATGTCCTAAATACCAACATCATGCCAATTTAACCCATGTACCATCACAAGCATTGCAACCAATACAAGCTCTATGGCTATTTTCACAATGGGGACTTGACATTATTAGAAATAATCTCCCCTCCATCCTCAAGATATCATACATTCATCATCACAGCCACAGAGTACTTTACCAAGTGGGTTGAGGCTATTCCTCTTACTAATATGATAGGACCCCAAATTGTAGAGTTTATACTACAACACATCATTTGTCGTTTTGGTATCCCTTCGAAGATCATATATGATAATGGTACCCCATTTAAAAATAAGGATGTTCGAGTGTTGTGCAACAAGTATCATATCCAACACAACTTTTCGACACCCTACTACCCCTAAAGCAATGGATAGGCTGAATCCACCAACAAGACTATATGTGCCATTCTCAAGAAAACCATTAAATAAATTATAAATATTGGCACCTCTAGCTCCCTTTGGTGCTCTAGGCTTATTGAATGAGAATATGTCAATTAATACTTATCTAGTAACATGTAAAACATATCAACGGGGCTTGAGAGAGCTCTATATCCAATGGTGACACCCAAAAATTATACAACAAAGTTCAACATGTCTTCCTTGATACTATCAACATCACAAATCATTCCACAAAGCTACACCAATGCTGGTTTAATTCCATTCTCCATAGCAATATATGAAAATAGCCAAAAACATCATAAATAAGTACATGCAATAGAGATAAACTAGTAATTGCTATTCAACCATTCTAGGATTGTACACAAAATATATCAGCATATCATAACTAGAATGTAACCAAACTATCAAAATTGAAAATGGGGCCTTGTATAACATTTCCCAGGCTGTTCCAAAATGATTCCTAAGGAAATTATCTATTTACAACTGCCCATGCATATTAGAATGCATTAATTAAGATTTTTACTAAGTCTAACACTTTAATAATCAAATGCATGTACAATTACAAACTAAAATTACATTTTCCATGCATTTCATTGCGCCTTGTACAATTTACCTTTACCTTGTACTATTTTCCCTCCTAGTTGTATGATTTACTCCTACCTATATGATTTACAAAACTTGTCAAAACTATCAAAATTGGGTAAATCCATTTATCACTTCTTCTGGGAGGTGGATTTTATGCCTATAACACATAAGTTAACAACATTGGTTTGCATTGGATTTCATCACCAACCACCAATAGATATCAATGTCATTGGCTTCCACTAGCAAGTGTTGACTCACCTCCCTAAACACCATAGCAACCCCCTTGAGTGGTTTTCCATACTTCATCATCAAAAAATCCCCTACTCTTTAGATTACCTTGAGGTAGGATAGGATAGACACCCCTACTTATAGGGCTATATAATTAGTAAGGGTGCAACCATATTTTTTTATCCAAGCCTGAACGAGGATGAAGCGAAAGCTCGACTGGGCAAGTAGAAGGGTTTAGAAAACATGACCTTCTTCTTGGAGGTTTATTTTGCATATCATCTTCTATTCACCCCAAGCCTCCCCCAATCATAGGAAGCCCTTTACCTATTTTTGTATCATCACTCCTTATGTACCTTCGGGTATAGCATGAAGGGTGTGTATCAATGTACCCTTGTAGACCTTATTCACATATATTGTGTTTGTAGCAGTATTTTATTTTCAAAACACACAAATAAAAAAATAAAATAATCAAGAAAAATATTTAACATCAACAAAAATTACAAACAAATTGATACAAACACTTTGAACACATCACCCACACACTTTGTTGTTTGTTGGATTAATTAAAAAACTTTTGCTACAAACTTTGCAAAAATACAAAAACCAAAAGTAGGATTATATTTGACCAAAATTATACCCTACCAAATATTCTCCAAATTTCCCAAAACCACCACCATTAGATCAATCTTGAAAATAGATTTCCAACGGTATAAGTTTTTCCCAATTTTGACATTGTTTCATCCCTTAAACTACACAAAAACTGCAAGAGGGTCACATAACTTAAATCATATGGATAGGTACATTTTTTCCATGAACACTTAAAACAAATAGAACTAGGCCTAGGACTATTTATACAACTAAAATATTTGGGTATTCCCCTCATAGAATCCACCTGTAATCCATTTTTCTCCATCATGGTTCTTATGTAAAACCAAGCACTCAAGAAAGAGTATGTTACCATAAACAATTCCAGAGTGAATTCCCTACTTTAACACCAAGGAGAATCCCTCCCACCACCACAACATCTAACTACATCTTCTATAGACCAAAATTATAATATCACCCCTTCATGGCCTACCCTTCATCATTCAAAACTAGGCTCACCTCGAGCCTCATTGGCTCTTCTCTACGTTCTTGATCGACACACATCTCTACTTACACAACTATAGATAGAATATCTTATCATATCATAAATTAAGGTTCTAGTCTTAACCACCTTCATACCACCCCAGTCACATGTCATTCCTCTTTTTGTGGGGTAAGCATCTACCTCACAAAATTTACTCTTCTAGCCCCCTTCATAATCATCATACAAATGGCCTATATAGAAAGTGCACATTTAGGTGCCAACACAACAAGGGAACACTCAAGTATCCCAACAACAAGTGCACAATCAAGTGCTAACACAAGAAGGGTGTACTCAAGTGCCTCTACAATAGCAAGTGCACATTCAAATGTTAAATCAACAAGAATACAACCAAATACCCCAACAAAAAATACACATTTAGGTTCAAATTCAACAAGGGTACAACCAAATACCCCAACAACAAATACACATATAGGTGCCAAGTCAACAAGGGTACAACCAAATATCCCAAAAAAAAAATGCATATTTTGGTTCCAACACAATAAGGATACACTCAAGTGCCCCAACAACAACTAGCACACATCCAGGTGCCAACACAAGGGTAAAATCAAGTGCCCTAACAACAACTAATGCATATTCAAGTGCCAAACCAACAAGGGTACAACCAAGTGTTACCCCAAAAAGGGTACATCCAATATCCACAACAATAATTACACACTTAGGTACCTTACCAAGAAGCACAGGTCCAAGTGTCATATCAAGCATGCAACCAGGTACCTGTTGTGGCCATTCCATAATGTACCCCAAAATTAGGGACCCACATTTAATTATTATTTTTGTTGGGATTGTAGTTGTCTTTGAGTGATAGCACTGAGGAGTTTTTACCCATGAGATTGCAAGGTTTTGGTCGATGTTCATTTTGGTAGTGTCCCCTTTCATTCATATTTTTACATTTAATATTTTGGAGTTAGGATTGGTGTTGGAGTTTCAAAAGTTTATCTTTTGTTTTAAATCCAATCCAAGTATCTAAATTTTTATAAATTAAAATAAAAGGTTATATATATATATATATATATATATATAATTATATTTATATAGATATAATATATATATATATATATATATATATTTATTTATAGATAAAATAAAATATAAAAATAAAATAAAAAGTATAATAAAACATAAAATACAAATTTATATATATGCTTTTCTTATATATATAAATTTATAAAAAAAAAGGAAAATAAAAAATCATGATATAAAAGAATATATATATTATATTAGATATATAATAATAATAATATATATATTAAAAATAAAAACAACAAAAATATAAAATAAAAATAAAAATAATATAAAATAAAATAAGAGGAAAATAAATAATGACTGTCATGTGACGTTAAGCATTCATGATTTATTTTATATGTATTGATAAAGTCATTTACTTAATAAATTAGAGGTTTTGAAATTCATAGTCCAGACTGTGCATTATAAAGTAACCCTTTTGAAATAACGATTCGTTGTTTACGTGAACAGGTTTTCAAAGTTTGAGATGACATAGTTTTTGGATGGGTGTGATTAATGATGCAGTCGAGGAAAGCGATCGGTTCAAATGGAGGACACGAATCGTGAGTGCACTCAGAGTGACATGGCTAAGCATCGATTCAAACCAATGAAGCTATGATTGACAAACCTGCTTACCCAAAATGCAAACATGGTAAAAACATGGTGTAATTGACCAAAGACCTTCCACGTAGATAGCTCTTAGATCGATGCGGTAGGTATCATGGATGAATAGAAATAAAAATAGCTAGAACTATCTAAGGCAGATATATTTTCATCATGGCTAGGGTATTTCAAGTTAGCTCACCAAATGCATACTTGAACGAAGGATGGGAGTGGTCCCTATCTTCTCATGAATGTGATAGCATATTAGGTGGCCATCGGTTGGTCAACAAAGGTGGAATGTGTCATCTACGTAGGCGGTGGAGGAACTAAAGTTAATTAAATACATTAGAATGGATAATCAAAGAGGCTTGATAGATAAGTTTTTGAAAATACAAAGAGATACGATATAGAAGAGGTGGCATTTTATGATAAATGAATGAGCAACGTATCCTCCTTTCATCATGAGAAGGGAATGAATTATATTTTGCATATGAATTAATATAAAGGTGCCATAATGGGTTTATACTATCAAAGGAGGTCACACAAATTTATAATACTCAAAATGGGTGTTTAATAAATAAAACACAATGGTTATCGATAGAGGAATTGGGTATGATGGTCGTGTATAGTATAATATGGGGGGTATTCGCATTGAGGATGATTGTGTGAACCTCGATGATGTAGATGAATATGTAGTGGAGTCAAGAGTTTGGATGCACCAGATGAAGATATAGGCTTAGAGGTAGCACTAGCTGGTTCCAGTGAATGACTCTCGAAGTAGCATAGTTCTAAAGCATACAAAAGCCTACTGTGAGATCAGATGATTCAAAGCTAGGATTCATTTCATTTCAATATCCTTCTTCGACCATCATCACATGAAATATCAGATTTAAAGCGAAGTTTCCCTAGAAAAGATAAAGAAAACTGATACCACATTCAAGGTCGATGAACTACGTATTAGTTGGCAAAGAGGATTTCGGTACTCTGACAACGTACTAATAGAATGTTTACGAGTTCATCAATAGTGTAGAGGAAAACGTAGGTGAATAGATTAATCATGTGACCAACTCAACATATTATGTAGTCTTTGGTGGTGACCCGGGTGTTGATTTAGGCATATCATGGAGTAAATTCAAGATAGCATAAAAGAGATAATGTACCCATGGGAATCCCATGGTGTAACGATCATGGACAATAGAGCACTATTTCTCATGTAATGTTTCAACATAATACACATCAGTAATCCATAGTGGCATAGTTAAATGGTTCAGAGGGTTGTGATAATCACACCTACCACTCTCATTGAGGTAGAAAATATTTCACATGTCATAGCATAAGTTTAGCAGGCTCATGATGGGTAGTATTATTAATACGTAGACTAGCACGATGGTATTATGTATAGTATATTTTCGAGTGATGAAGCACATGAAGTGAGGTAGACAAGTCTTTTTTTAGGAGTTGTAAAAGTTGGCATGGAGGAGGTTTCTCCACATCGGTAGTCTTCTAAGTTTGATTGATTACAAACATCAAAGCGAGAGTTTTAAATAAATGAGGATAGCATGGCATCATAGCATAACCATCAATGTAGACCAAATCAGAGCAAAAAATATCATTACATGAAATGTGGTGATAGTATTCATGTCATTTACCCTTAGTGTAGATGTAGATGCTTTTACCTAGAGGAACACATTAGCATCAAATGACACGGGGTCCAAATTTTATTTGAAATTGTCTGAGGCAGTGTAACATGGTGGTATAGATCTACATATTTCTCAATAAATTTATTAAACATGGATAGTTAATATATTCTTACACACATGTAAAGGCATTGTCCAAAATGAAGATAAAAGGGTGTTACAAAAATGAAGTGTTAACGGATGATTGGAAATTTTTTAGGCAATGAAGAAATGAGAAGAATGGGAAAGTCAATGGTCGAAGAAGCCAAACGAGGGAAAACTAAAACACAACGTTGGAAGGCAAAGCGAAATGAAACGAAAAGTTATTTTGAAGACTTTAAAACCAAATTGAAATGTAATACCAAGGGCTGGACCTTCTTGGAGGTCACATGCTGCTAAAAATTCTTTGTAAAATAGAGAAATTAGTTTTAATACAAATGTGCCAAAAAATTGCATTTTATTAGCAAGATAGGAGTTATTTATGCATGCTTGTTTTAACTGCATATTTTTTCCCTTTCATGTTTTATATTTGTAGATGATGTTGAATACATTTTAATGGTTGCATCATTGAATATCTTAAAGCATGAAATTTATTTTCATTTTCCTTAGAAGCTCACACCTAGATTATTTTGGGTTGTGCAAATGCAGGTCCAGATAAACTAGGTTGCATGCATGAATTTCTCACATCTTAGGTTTTATAGGAATAGGATGGCATTTTACTGGTTGTAGTGTGTTATGATATTTTCAGCATTCTGGTTCATTTCTAGATTTTGTTTTTATTTTTCTAACCCTTCCTTTTGCATATTGTTTTAAAACTTCAACGATTAAAACAAAAATAAAAATAAAAAACTCCAAAAATAATTGCGCGGGTGTGAAGAACAAGCTTCAATATTTCATCTGAAACAATTTAGATCCCATTCTAAAGCCATTTCAAAATTATAAAAAAATATTGAAAGTTGCTATTTTTTATAAGTATTTTTATAATTTTGAAATTTTACATTAATTCATATTTTGAAGGAAAATCAATTTTTAAGTTTTTCATTTTTATTTGCAAGCAATAAATTAACTTTCCTTTATGAAAATTCCAATTTCATTAAAGGAGAGTGATTTATATGGCATTTTAAAAGGCCATTATTTTAAAGCAATAAATTATCGTCTCTTTATAAAAATTAATTTTAGTAAAGAGGGGTAATTTATTTATTATATCAAAGGCTATCTCTATCTTCATGATAGAAGCGAAATTGAATGAATCCAATTACCATTTAAGGTTCACATCTAAGGATAGATTTTAGTCTTCTTTTTCATGCTCAAAGCAAGGTTTAATAATGCAAGATAAAACTTGTCTAAAATATTCTTAATCAAAAGAAGATAAAATCTATCTAAAATACTTCAATATAAAAGGAATTAAGGCTTTACATCGTGGTCACATGAGGGCCAATCACATTTTACTTTTCTTCTAAGTTTCATGAATAATCATTAGTATAGCATGATAAAATAAACCAATAGAGGCCCCTTGTTAACAGTTACTTGCAAATCACTAAGGTGTTCCTAGCACTTATTCATACATTTTTACAAGATTACAAATACACATGTGCATTGCTTATATAGCAGAACCTTGGAGAAGTTTTTTTTAACTTCTTTGCAAGAGAGGGTTTTGTGATCAAAATCCTAAAGGTGAGTGTGGTTTTACAATTGGGCAAAATTATCACTCAAAATTTTGGCACTATAATGAGGGCTTGAGTTGGTTTACTTTATTGCTATTTAGATGCTAAATTGTTCATGTTTACTTGAAATATTTATTTGAAAGCATTGGTCTCGACTAACGAAGTTTTGTTGACATATTGATCGCTTTCATTGATTAAAAATTCTCTAATTTATGATGCATTAATGCTAACCTTTTGCAAATTGGAGAATGTTCTCTAATGTCATGGTTTAATTGATGCATATATTTTGGTTGATGCTAATTTGTTGATCTATATGTTAAATATTTGAAATTTGTTATTCATTTCATGCTTCTTTGCTAGATATATTTAATTTGACTAACGAAATTGGCATTAAATTTGTGTTCTTTAAGGTTTAATAATGGCACCATTTATTTCAAAAAAGGAAGGAGTTACATCCTAGTTAGATGGTTATTATCATCATTTAAAAATTCCTATCCACCAAATCCTTGAGGGTGCAGAGGAAGATTTACCTTGATTTAGGCATGATGTGGCATTGGGTGAAGGACATATTCAAAGATACAAGGACATGTTAATTTATTTGCAAATCATGCATGAAGATGTTGCTTGTAGGTTGTTTCCATACACTTTGGATGAGGTTGCATTGAATTGGTACATCCACATGCCTTTAGATTCTATCATGTCTTGGGATCAATTAGAGGTAATGTTTCTTGACCACTTTGGAAAATTGTTTGATCCAGTGGTGATATTAAATCAGTTTGTCTCTATTTGTAAAGAACCTAATGAGTCCACAAGCCAATTCAATGATAGGTTCCATAGGTTGTATATCGAAGTGGTGCCCCATTACTTAATTTTAGAAGAGAGAGCCACTCAAATATACTTGGAATCCCTAGACCCCTTTACAACTTTGTTTTTGGGGAAATATCTTCAAATTACATCCTTACCTAGAGCCTACAACGAGGCAATAACCCTAGAAAAATAGTTGATTGAGAAAGGTATTAATCCAAGCCAAATTAGATGCAATTCCTACAATCAGATACCACAAATGATTCAATTTGAGGCATACCCTTCTCCCATGGTTGATTGTCTTTCAAGATTTAGTGAAGCCAACCTACACCAACCATCTAATCTAGCACCATTGAATCAAATGATGTCTAATGTGAACAATCAACGGGATGAAGTTTAATGTCCAAATATTACAACCACCTTAGATATTGTTCAAGAGGAGGTGCAAGTTTCAAAGACAATATCCACCAATGAGGATTGTGTAGATATGGGTCCATCTCTAGAAATGCATGAGTATTCAAACAATGGAGGAGTCCTACATCTAACTAGCATTGAAATATGTGATAGGATAGGATATTTCATAGAATTGAATTAAGTGGTTGAAAGTGAGGTTGAAGGAAAATCAATAAAAAAATTTGAAGACAACATAATTTCACCACTTGTTCTCGAAAGACAATTTGGATGAGAGTGTTGAAACTGATGGTCAAGAAAACCTACACCTTACAAATTGTGATAAAATTGAATTTTGGGTTACAAATGTGGATTTTTATATTGCAATATTGAATGCAAATATTAGCCCACTTTTGGAAATAATTGAACCATCTAAGGTGAAGGTGAATTTGATGAGAAACACGTTGATGAATTGGAAGAAGTTGAAGAAGTAGTTGTCACCACTTGATTTTGGAAGATGATTACTATGATTCTTGAAAGAAGTGGGAATAATATGCTCACTCCAAACCTTCTAATGAATTTTTTATATTAATTGATATACAAGACAATACATTTTCTTTCTCACGTGAGGATATTACAAATCTTGTACAATATAAGAATGTTTTGTAGTAAGGGTTGGAATCTCATCAAGTGTTGGAAAATGATAATGATTTTACTACCATGGATAAATAAGGAGAACCACTTGCTTTGGTCCCCTTTGAGGGGTAAGAAATTAAAAGTCTTGATCCACCTATTGGATCTACATTGTCTATGCCATCTCAAAATGAGAAAAATATAGAACTTGAATGGTTTAGGTTTGATATTATTGATGATCCTAATTAAAATGTGGATTTTGAAACATCTCAAGCCATTGATCATGGAAAGGTGTTATGTGACACATATATTGAGAATCTAGGTTCTTTTTTTAAAAAGGATGGGCATATGTTTGATTGGGTGCCTAAATTTGGTATTTTTGAACAAGTGTTTGATGATGATGAAAGTCATGAAGAAAAATAAAAGATGACAAATCCTCTCCAAGTATTGGTAAATGGAAATGTATCAAAGGTAAAATCTCACCTTTTGTGTTCCACCATTCAAACTCCAGGTGAAGGTCTACCTAATTGGTTTTTGGATTCAAATGCTATTAATGATGAAATTCCATTTATGGTTGATAAAGAATTTGAGTCAATTTCTCCTCATACAACTAGTGATATTGATTTATTGAATGAAGCATAATTAGATAGGCTTGAGTTATTGAATCAAGTGCATCAACAAGTAACAATTAAATCTAGGATACAAACTTATGATGATCCTCATTTGATAGATATTCTAGATGCTTGTAAATTATTGCATAGTCATGATTGGCCTAAAGATATGGATGATGATTTGGTTTCAAATTTTTTAGAAATAGCCTCATATTTAAAGGAAATATTATGTGCTTGTGAAAATGAGAACTTAATTCAAAGTGATGAATCATGTTTTGAAATTTACACCTCTTTGAATAAGCAAGAAATAATAAAAAATCAAATATTTGCTTACAAGTTTAATGAATAAAATTTACAAATCAAAATTTGTAATATCATGAAATCAAATTTATGGAATAAGAAAACCAAGATGAAAATTATTGCATTGTGTGGCCTAATATTACTGTCATTGGATTCCTGCAAAGCTTTGCATGCATATCATGTTATATGTCTTTTGAAATGTGCTAATCATGTTTGGGATCCATGGAAGTGATGGCTCTAATTTTGTGCACCACCTTGTACCATATGTATATTCTTGTATATAGTTTTAATTTTCATGTTTTTGTTTAGTTTTGATTAATTTTGGTGTTGTGGGTTTTCCCCTTTTGTGTGTGATTGATCTTGTGGAGTATTATTTGATATTGGCTAATTTTTTGTGCTTCAATTTTTTTTCACTTTCTTGTTGGTTTGAATTAGGTTAGGTTTTAATTTGTAATTTTAGTTTTGTATTTTGGGTTGTTCCCTTGTTTTGAGGTGATATTTCGTGGTCATTACTAATGACCTCTTTCCCATTTTTTATGTTTTGGAATACCTAATTTGAAAGAAGGTGAACCTAAGAAAAGGGGTATGAGTTGTTTTGTGATCATGCTCAGATATTGGAACTAAAATGGTGGAAAATAAAACAATGAAGCATTTCACCAAAGATCCACATGTGACCCACATAATTAAAGAGGCATTTCTTAGGATTTTGAAAGGTGAAATCATTTTGGTAAATCAATTAAGGCTAAATTCTAGTGTGCTCAAATTCAAGTGTTACGTAGAGGTTTGCAAAGTTCTCTATAAAATAAGGATACAAAAAATGCAAAGATTGATCAAATTTATCACCAAGTTTAGTTAAAATCCATCGAGGCTATAGATGCCTGACTGGAAGTGGGACTCTATCTACACAAAGCTTGATGTAAAAAAAATGAACATTGAAAAGTTTGATCAAATCAGTCATCTAGTTTAGAAAATCTGCACCGGGGATATGGACGCCTGAA
Source organism: Wollemia nobilis (assembly GCA_028583015.1). NCBI lineage: Eukaryota > Viridiplantae > Streptophyta > Pinopsida > Araucariales > Araucariaceae > Wollemia > Wollemia nobilis. Next base: position 4,728,534 of record JAQPPZ010002979.1, read on the forward strand.
TGGCAGTGGGGCTCTATCTAAAAACATTATGCTCAAAAGAGACTTTGCAAAATATTATTCAAGAAAAAAGTTTTATGAGCAACATTTCATAGCCTAAAGGTAACCAGGTGATGGAATCTGGATGGTCTCTAAGGATGCAAAATGAATCACTATTCACACACTGAGCAAATGCAAATGGATTAGTTGTTATCATTCAAAGCTATTTACCCCCACCTTCTTGGGACATCGCTAAATAATTATTTCACTGATATTTTATGTTCTCGTTTTAGATTGGGTTTTTCACTCGAAATGCTCAGAAGCATTTCCCAGCAGAGTCACCATTTTTTGTGGCCATTCACAACGTACCCCAAAATTAGGGACCCACCATTAATTATTATTTTTTTTGGGATTGTGGTTGTCTTTGAGCGATAGCGTTGAGGGGTTTCTACCCATGATCTTGCAAGGTTTTTTTCGAGGTTCATTTTGGTAGTGTCCCTTTCATTCTTTAAATCCAATCCAAGTATCTAAAGTCTTATAAATTAAAATAAAAGTTTATATATATATATATATATATTTATTTATTTATATTTATATATATATAATATATATTTATAGATAAAATAGAAATAAAAACAAAAAAATAAAAAGTATAATAAAACATAAAATACAAATTTATATATATGATTCTTTATATATATATATATATATATATATATATATATATATATTTATATATTTATATATTTATTAAAAAAAAGAATAAAAAATCATGATATAAAAGTAAATATATATAATATATATTAAAATTTAAATTAAAAATAAAAATAATATAAAATAAAATAAGAGGAAAATAAAGAATGACTATCATGTGACGTTGAGAGTTCATGATTTAATTTATATGTAATGATAAAGTCATTTAATTTATAAAGTAGGGGTTTCAGAATTCATGGTTGAGCTTGTGCATTATAAAGTAACCCTTTTGAAATAATGATTTGTTGTTTACATGAACAAATGTTCAAATTTTAGGATGATGTAGTTTTTGGATGGGTGTGACTGATGATGCAGTCAAGAAAAGTGGTCACATCAAATGAAGAACATGAATCATGATTTCAATTGGAGTGACATGGATGAGCACCGATGCAAACCAAGGATGCCACGATTGATGAACCTGCTTACCCAAAATGAAAACATGGTGAAAATGTGGTGTCATTTACCAAATACCTTCTACGTAGATAGCTCCCAGATCAATCTAATAGGCATCATGGATTAATAGAAACATAAATAGCTAGAAATATCTAAGGCAGATATGTTTTCATCATGGCTAGGGCATTCCAAGTCAGCTCACCAAATGCATACGCAAACGAAGGATGGGAGTGGTCCCTATCTTCGTACAAATGTGATAGCATATTGGGTGGGCATAGGTTGGTCAAAAAAGGCAACGTATTTCATATTCGTAGGTGGTGGAGGAACTAAAGTTAACTAGATGAATTAGAATGGATAATCAAAGAGGCTTGATAGACATATTTTTGAAAATACAAAGAGATATGATAGAGCAGAGGCGATATTTGGTGATAAGTGAATGAGCGATGTATCCTCCTTTCATTATGAGAAGGGAATGAATTACATTTTGCATATGAATTAATGTAAAGGTGCCATAATAGGTTTACACTATCAAAGGAGGTCACACAAAGTTATAATACCCAAAATGGGTGTTTAATAAAGAACACATAGTGGCTATCGATAGAGGAACTAGGTCCGATGGCTATGTATAGGATGAGATGGGGGGTATCCACATTGAGGATGATTGCATGAACATCGATGATGTAGGTGAAGACACAATGGAGCTAGTATGGATGCACCAGATGAGGATGTAGGCTTAGGGGTGGCATTGGTTGATGCTGGTGAATGACTCCTGAAGTAGCATGGTCCCAAAGCACATGAAAGCCTTCTATGAGATTGATTATTTGAAGCCATGAATTATTTCATTTTAATATCCTTCTTTGACCACTATCACATGAAATCTCATAGTCAAATGGAGTTTCCCCAACAAATACAAAGAAAACTCATACCACGTTTGAGGCTAATGGACTATGTATTAGTTGGCAAAGAGGATGTTGGTGCTCAGGTAATGGACTAATAGAATGTTTACGAGTTCATCAGTAGTGTAGAGAAAAACATAGATGATCCACTGATCATACGACCAACTTAGCAAATTATGTAGTCTTTGGTAGTGACATGGGCATTGATTTAGGTAAACCATGGAGTAAAATTAGGACAGGATGAAATAGACAATGTATCAATGGGTAGGCCATGGTGTAATGGTCATGGATAGTAGAGAAATATTTCTCAAGTAATGTTTCAATATAATACACATTAGTAAGCCATAGTGGCATTGTTAAATGGTATAGAGGGTTGTGATAATCACACCTACCACTCTCACTAAGGTAGAAAATATTGTATAGGTCATAACAGAAGTTTAGCAGGCTCATGATGGGCAGTATTATTAATACACAGACTAGCATAGCGGTATTATGTATAGTATGTTTTCAAGTGATCAAGCATATGAAGTGAGGTGGATAGGTATTTTTGCAAGATTTGTAAAAGCTAGCATGGAGGATGCTTCTCCACATCGATAGTATTTTGAGGTTGACTAATTACAAACACTGAAGTGAGAAGAAATGAGGACAACATGGCATCATAGCATAGCCGTCAATGTGGACCTAATTAGAGCAACAAAGGTTGTTACATGAAATATGGTGATAGTAGCCATGTAATTTACCCTTTACATAGATCCAGATGCTTTTACCTAGAGGAACACATTGGCATCAAGGGATATGGGGTCCAAAATTTATTCGCAATCATCTAAGGCAATGTAACATGATGGTATAGATCTATATATTTCTCAATAAATTTATCATAGATGGATAGTTGATATATTATTACACACATGTAAATAAATTGTACAAAATGAAGACAAAATGGCATTACAAAAATGAAGTGTTAACGGGTGATTGAAAAAGTGTTAGGCAATGAAGAAATGAGAAGAATGGGAAAGTGAATGGTCAAATAAGCCAAACTAGGGAAAACTAAAACATAGTGTTGGAAGGTGAAGTGAAATGAAACGAAAATTTGTTTTGAAGATTTTAAAACCAGATTGAAATGTGATATCAAGGGCTGGACCTTCTTGGAGGCCACATGCTGCTGAAAATTCTTTGTAAAATAGAGACATTAGTTTTAATACAAATGTAACAAAATTTGCATTTTATAAGCAAGATATGAGTTATTTTTGCATGCTTTTTTTAACTTCTTATTTTTCCCCTTTCATGTTTTAGATTTGTAGATGATGTTGAATACATTCTAATGGTTGCATTGGTGAGCAAAAATTCACGTCCCGAAAAAACATTCATTTCTCTTCCATAAATTATCAATCTAGTAAGTCCGTAAACTTATGAGTGTCATGCATAGTATATGCCTGTAGTGTTGGGGAAAAAATTTGGTTGGACCTTATTTAGTTTTGTGGGGAGGTTTGTGTAATTGGATTACAGCCAAACCAAATAAAATAAGTGTGGGAAATGAAATAAATAAATTATAAAAAAAAAGTAAAGTGATGGAAATAAAATGTGAGGAAATAAACACACACAACTGAAATTAAATAAAGTAGTAAACTAATCTACAGAAAGCAAATGCACAAATTAAACAGGGGAGGACTACTACAGGGAGTGGGCCCAAGCTCCCATAGATAGTCCGTCCGGCTAGCTACATAGAGCTTGCTTGAATAAGAGGAGTTGTACTCTAAATTAATTAAATAATAAAATAAGATAAGTTCTGTGTAAAATTAATCATTCATCTCCTATTGTTCATTTGGCCCGCGTCTTTATATAAAGCGCAGCCAAATCTCATTACAATAACAAATCAGTCTATTTTAATCACATGATGTGATTTAGTTACAATTGATTCTACACATATTTTATTCTTCTATTTTAAAGTATGTTCATTCACCAGAAGGATAAATATAAACATCCTTAGGTGTACGTAACAACAAATTCTAAACTAATGCATCCTAAAAATAATAATATGCTTTAAGAGCTTTACAAGGTCAACCGACCAATCGATTGATAATAATAACAAGCACTTTATTCTATTTAATAAATGCATGATTAAAATAGATCTCCTTTGTCTTCACATGCAACCTCCTCCATAGTCCTTGGTCAACCAGTCAAAGTTGACTTGGTAAATCTTGCAAAGTATGAAGGCATGGAGGCGCCTTCTTCATGAGGAAGGTGCCTAATTTTGTTGGGTGCCTTCCCTTATAAGGAAGGTGCCTACTTTTTTTGGGTGTCTTCCTTATAAGGAAGGCGCGCCTACTCCTGTTGGGTGCCTTCCTTAAGGAGGAAGGCGCCTACTTCTGTTGGGCACCTTCCTTGATGAGGAAGGTACTTGCTCTCTTGCCTTAGTCTTTGAAAGTAGAAGTATGTCAGGTCCATGTGGATGTAGATTGGAAAACACCATATTAGTAATGAAACCTGCATTTATACACATTTCCTACTAAAAAAACCAATCAAGCATAATACCGGATTTTCTATCAATTATATGCATAAGTTATATAAAATACATCTCATATGCTAATTGAACCAGTGATAATTCTCCTTAACCATGTATATAAAATGAGCATTTCTGGTGCTCATCATCCCCCCATGCCTAACATGTGCCACGCCCTCATGGCACCAAAAGGTGAAGTTATCCTTATCGTAGGATGACCATGCCAAAAATTTTGTCATGTCTTCATGACAACAAACCTTGGGATATATATTTTTTTTTCCTCTTTTTTTTAATTTATTTTAATGGCCTTCAGCATCTCTGTTTCTCTACCGCTGAGTGCTGCTATTTTTTTCCATTCAGCACTACTGTGTTTTTTCTCAGTACTATTTTTTTTATTCAACACTGTGTTTTTTTCATTGAGTGTTGCTATTCTTCATCCATAGAGTGATGCGGCACCAACAGAATTCAGAAACACATCCTGACTAATCATTGCGGATAAATAGTTAAATCGTGACCACATTGTTTAGGGCAAATTACCACTGCACTAATGTCGGCATTTTCCAGGTGTTGCACATTAGTCAGATTCGATGAGACCAAATTTGTTTAAAACAAGTGCAATCACCAGCTACTACTTTTACCCACATCTAAAACATATTTGGCATCTCCAGAACCTCCTTTGTGGTAGAGAGTAGCATCATTTATATGTGTTCACTCAAGATGACTACCATTGTCAGGAGGCAGCAATGAAAATGATGCCAAATTTATTCATGTAGATGCCATAGCCTCTCTCTATATTTTTTTCAAGGCACATCATGTGTTTGAATTCTAATGGGAGATTTTGAAAAACTATGGAGGCATTGACTAGTATTAGCATAGAAATGATTTTAAAATAACTATACACATAATTAACAAGAAAATCAGTACATACCCAGGTGAATTTCATAGAATCTGATATATATGATGTTGGTGGTGTGAGACGTCTTCACGTTGGTGCTCCTAGAGATTTTATTTATTTATTTATATGTATCTTTATCTATTCTGCCATGAACAAAATAGATCTTGACTCTCTCCTTTTTATCTTTTTCTTTTTTCTTTCTTTTTTTTTGATTTTTTTTTTTTTTTCATCATCTGCATCAAAGAACAGAGTCAATCCACAACAACTGAGCTGGTGACTCTAAACTTTGAAATACCCAACTTTTTCTCAATAGCACAAAAAATATTTTAATCTTGCATTGACGTATCTCTCTCCGAATGCATTTACAAGATGAATATTAAAATTTATACCTGACACGTGTGCATCCAAAATGATCTCCCCTCAGAATTATTTCTTTTGTATGCATAATTGGAACAACACTGCATTCCTTTATTTTTTGGAGTGAGGAAAAACAATATTTCTTTCATCATTCATGACATCTGTTAGGTGCATTGCTAAGATGTATGTGTTGTATGTGCTGGCATTGGTAGGATGTTCTCATACGTTGGTGCGATCCCCAAATTAACCTACATGATGTAGAGTTGGAACTGCACCAATTTTTGTTGCCCATGTCATGCTTGTCTAGTCAACGGGTGAAGAACAGGGGCGCCTTCCCTATGAGGAAGGTGCTTGCCTTCTAGTGGCACCTTCCTGTCGGTGCCTTCCTGTGAGAGGAAGGCGCTTGCATTCTAATGGCACCTTCCTATGGCGCCTTCCTGTGGTGCCTTCCTGTGGTGCCTTCCTATCGGCACCTTCCTATGGTGCCTTCCTATCGGTGCCTTCTGGTGAGAGGAAGGTGCTTGCATTCTTTTGGTGCCTTCCTAGAAGAGGAAGGCGCTAGCCTTCTATTGGCGCCTTCCTGGAAAAGGAAGGCACTTATCTTTTCTTGGTACCTTCCTGGAAGAGGAAGGCACTGGCCTTCTATTGGTGCCTTCCTTGAAGAGGAAGGTGCCTACTTACCATGCATTGATTTTGAAAGAAACAGATATTTGACATCTATTTTTTTTCAAACTCCTCCCTCATTTTATTTAGTTACCAATTGGAGCTGGTCCTCGAGAAAGAGGATACTTTCTTCCAATGGGTAGAAAAAATAAAACTTTGATTCTGATTTGCATTTCATCGTGGAGCTATTTCAACAAAAGGGTTTTTTTTTTCATAGGAGTAAGTTAGGCACCGACAATAAGGCGTCTTTCCCCCATGTCTAAAAATTGTCACGTCCTCATGACAACAACCTTCCGAACTCCCCTTTTTTTTTTTCATAGGAGTAAGTTAGGCACAAAAAATAATACGTCTTTCCCCCATGTCTAAAAATTGTCATGTCTTCGTGACAACAGCCTTCTGAACTCCCCCTTTTTTTTTTTAGGCTGAGCCTTCTTCTGTTGGTGTTCCCATACAAGCTTTGTTTCTAATCAACAGAAGTTTTTTTTTTTTTTTTTTTAATGGGAGGTTCTGGTTCATCCACATCTTCCCCCACTTAAATTGGTGATACCCTTGTCACCAGTGTCAGGTCCCTCTGTACAATAGTTTTGCATCCCTCTAAACATCAGTTTCCACACTGAGCAATAGGAACCTCCATCAAATGAGAAGAACATTGCTTATTGGTGCCTTCCTCCAAGTGGAAAAAGGCACTATTGTATTGGACTGATTGTAGGCACTCTCTTCCTAGTGGGAAGTAAGTGCCTTTTCCACTTCGTCTCACTCCTAATTGTAGGGCACAAAATCTCACATCTGTTAGGCCTAGTTTAAGTCGGCTCCACCTACAGATCATGCTCATGGTTGTGTACTGCGAAACTACACCTACAAAAACTGGGAAAAAAGAATTATGGCATGTGCCTGAGGACCTAGCTCTTAGGATGCCTTCAGATTGCACTCATCGAGCATGATTACCTACACACACAAAATTAGTAAAATAGGAGTTATGACTCCATGCCTGTTAGGCCCTGGCTCTTAGGATGCCTGCAGCTTGCAATTCGGTTCATGGTTTCCTGCAAAGCAAATAAAAATAAATTTTTATGCTAAGTAGGACATGTTCTATGCATTTTTTTTTTAATTGGGAGGATTCGCATATATATATATATATATATATATATATATTTTTTTTTTTTTTTTTTTCCATCGAACCACCTAGGTGCGGGAAATGGATCAAGGCACCCTAGATGTAAAGGCACCTGCTTGCTGTGGAAGGTGTCTGCTTGTTTGTGGAAGGTGCCTGCTTGCTGTGGAAGGCGCCTTCAATGTATGGCACCTTCTTGATGCGGAAGGCGCCTCCAATGTATGGCGCCTTCCTCATGTGGAAGGCACCTCCAATGTATGGTGCCTTCTTGATGTGGAAGGTACCTCCAATGTATGGCACCTTCTTAATGCGGAAGGCGCCTCCAATGTATGGTGCCTTCCTGATGCAGAAGGCGCCTTCATTGTATGGTGCCTTCCTTATGCGAAAGGCACCTCCGTTGTATGGCGCCTTCCTGATGCGGAAGGCACCTCCATTGTATGGTGCCTTATTCATGCGGAAGGCACCTTATTTATGATCAAGGCATCTTTCACTTTTATTTTTTTTTTATTTTTTTCTCTTTTTTTTTCACGTATCCTCTTTTTTTTTCTCCTTTTTTTTTGTTCTTTTCTTTCTCTCTCTCTTTTTTCTTCTTCCTTTTTTTTTTTTTTTTTCAACGAATGATTGAACATTCATCCAAGCTACTGGTATGGTATGGGGTCTCCCCCATGCCAATTTCTGATCCACTATCACAAATATGAGGTGATTGTTAATAGAGCTTGTTGACCGTTACTTGAACATTGTCTCGGCACTCTAACATCTTTGACTTTGCTCATCATTTACTCAGGTTGTAACAGTCACACACCTTGTTGCAAAACATTTCCAAATTTTCACAAGCACCTTGGGCTAGAAGCCTTTCACTTGATCAAGGTTACTTAGCCTGCCTTTAGGCGCTAATGTTGCCAAGGTAAAACTCTGCTAGCTTTCACCTGCTAGATTGGATGCTACATGATCAAGTACACGAGATAGTTCGTATATTGTGATTACGAACTCCATGTATAAATCTCAATTCACAAAATCTTCATAGAAACCTCCTTATTTTTCTACATCACACTTCATGTTGTCCTTCAAAATATAAAAGAAAAATCTAAAGGCATTAAAATAAAATTCTAACTAATTTTTTTTCTTTGTGTTTTTTTTTTGGGTCTATTCTGCCTTGACCAGAACAAATCTTGGATTATCATTTTTTTCATCATCTATATCAAAGAACAGAATGTCAACTTCAACCATTTGAGCTGGTGATTTTTACATCTGGAGGTTTGTCAATGATCCATCCTAAGAATTTGGCAAAATATGCCATGTACTGAAACATCTTTGCCCTCACACTTTTTTGTGAAAAGTAGATTTCTCCATGGTTTCAGATCCTCTCAAAGTTGATGTTATCTTCCACCATAGTGAGACTCTGCCTCTCTTTTGTATATTTTTTTCATATATTTTAACAGAATGAGAATGCTACCATAAAAACCGTAATGTTGGCACTGTGCATTCAAAAGTGGAGGCCGTGTGAGTCAGGTAACTACGTAGCCTACTGTGTGAAAGTTACATTCCATGTACCATTATGAAAGGATTTTATGACAACCAACAACTCACATTTTTGAAACACCAAGCTCCTCCTCAATTAGCACATAAAAAAAAATGTTAATCCTGCTCTAATGCATATCCAAAGTATTGGACTCTCCGTATGCATTGCAGGGATTAATTTTCAAGCACCATGTGGCCTTTGTGCAGACATTGGAAATCTGATCTCCTCCAAGCTCTTTACCTATTTGATTTAGCTACCAGTTGGAGATTTCTTATTTCCCTTCTGGACCAAGCTGGTCATCGAGAAAGAGGATACTCTCTTTCAACAAGAAACAAAATAAAACTCTATTTTTTATTTGCTCATTAACTTGGAGCCTTTTCAGCAAATGATTTATTTATTTATTTTTTTTTTTTTTTTCATGAACACTATAAATAGCTTTCATTGTGCTGTTGGTGGCATTGATGAAGGTGGGGTCTCCCCCATGCCTACATCTAAACTAGTCTTCTCAATATATATATATATATATATATATATATATTCAACTAGTCTGATATGTTGTAGCATGAGAAGAGTATTTTCCTTCATGGCCTCGCAACCAAACTTCTTTCAACGTAATGTCAAAGTGTGCAGGCCATCCAATGACTATCCGTGAGCTAGCAACCTGAAGAAAACATGGCATAGCAGTCTGTTAAAAACACATGCTAGTTTTTGATTCACCAGGTCACCTTAAGCATAAGTGAAGAGCATAATCCATAACAAGGCGTTATCTTTAAATTATGCTCTGTCATTTTCCTTGCATTATTAATTTCATCATAAAAAACATTTACCAATACGTTGCAAAAATTTCAAGCCTGTAATTTTTTTTAATTTAAAACCAAGCTTCTAGAGGCACAATTTTTCAATGGTTTCTGTATAAAAACATGTCCCTAAAAATTTTCAATCAGACTTGGGTTGTGCTTTTTCTTTTGATTTCCTGAAACCATTTAGAACATGATGAAAATCCTTCAATGCCAGATTTTTTTTAATTTTGTTTTTTTTCAACAACACATTTTATTTCTACTTCTACACTTAATTTGGTACATCAAATTCATTCCCACGTTTACCTGAGAAGCTAAAAAATATATATAAATAATTGCCTATGGGATTTGGCTCTGACTGTGCCAACAACTATTTTTGGCCTTATAAAAAGGCCCACGATGGACTCACACTTCTCAGGTAAAATATCTATAGGTAATTTTAAATAGACTTTTTATCTGACTTGTAAATTAGAACACTACAGTTTAGACACTCCTCGGCAACGATGCCAAAATGGTGAGCAAAAATTCACGTCCCGAAAAAACATTCATTTCTCTTCCATAAATTATCAATCCGGTAAGTCCGTAAACTTATGAGTGTCACGCATAGTATATGCCTGCAGTGTTGGGGAACAAATATGGTTGTACCTTATTTAGTTTGGTGGGGAGGTTTGTGTAATTGGATTCTAGCCAAACCAAATAAACTAAGTGCGGGAAATGAAATAAATAAATTATAAACAAAAAGTAAAGTGATGGAAATAAAATGCGGAAATAAAATGCAAGGAAATAAACACACACAACTAAAATTAAATAAAGCAATAAACTAATCTACAGAAAGCAAATGCACAAATTAAACAGGGGAGGACTACTACAGGGAGTGGGCCCAAGCTCTCGCAGATAGTCCACCCGGCTAGCTACGTAGAGCTTGCTCAAATAAAAGGAGTTGCACTCTTAATTAATTAAACAATAAAATAAGATAAGTTCTATGTAAAATTAATCATTCATCTGACCTGCGTCTTTATATAAAGTGTAGCTAGATCTCATTACAATAACAAATCAGTCTATTTTAATCATGTGATGTGATTTAGTTACAATTGATTCTACACATATTTTATTCTTATATTTTAAAGTATGTTCATTCACCAGAAGGATAAATATAAACATCCTTAGGTGTACGTAACAACAAATTCTAAACTAATGCATCCTAAAAATAATAATATGCTTTAAGAGCTTTACAAGGTCAACCGACCAATCGATTGATAATAATAACAAGCACTTTATTCTATTTAATAAATGCATGATTAAAATAGATCTCCTTTGTCTTCACATGCAACCTCCTCCATAGTCCTTGGTCAACCAGTCAAAGTTGACTTGGTAAATCTTGCAAAGTATGAAGGCATGGAGGCGCCTTCTTCATGAGGAAGGTGCCTAATTTTGTTGGGTGCCTTCCCTTATAAGGAAGGTGCCTAATTTTTTTGGGTGTCTTCCTTATAAGGAAGGCGCGCCTACTCCTGTTGGGTGCCTTCCTTAAGGAGGAAGGCACCTACTTCTATTGGGCACCTTCCTTGATGAGGAAGGTACTTGCTCTCTTGCCTTAGTCTTTGAAAGTAGAAGTATGTCGATCCAAGTGGATGTAGACTGGAAAACACCATATTAGTAATAAAACCTGCATTTATACACATTTCCTACTAAAAACACCAATCAAGCATAATACCGAATTTTCTATCAATTATATGCATAAGTTATATAAAATACATCTCATATGCTAATTGAACCAGTGATAATTCTCCTTAACCATGTATATAAAATGAGCATTTCTAGTGCTCATCATGCATCATTGAATATCTTAAAGCATGAAATTTATTTTCATTTTCCTTAGAATCTTGCACCTAGATTATTGCAGGTTGTGCAAATGCAGGTTCGGATAAACTAGGTTGCATGCATGAATTTATCACATCTTCGGTTTTGCAGGAATAGGATGTCATTATACTGGTTGTAGTGTGTTCTAATATTTTTAGCATTCTTGTTCGTTTTCAAATTTTAATTTTATTTTTCTAACCCTTCCTTTTGTAAATTTTTTTAAAACTTCAATGACTAAAATAAAAATTAAAAAAATAAAACTCCAAAAATAAATGCACAGGTGTGAAGAATGAGCTTCAATATTTCATCCAAAATAATTTTGATCCCATTCTAAATCCATTTCAAAATTTTAAAAATTATTGAAAATTGTTTTTTACAAGCCTTTTTATAATTTTGAAATTTTACATTATTTCATATTTTGAAGGCAAATCGTTTTTTAAGTTTTGTATTTTTATTTGCAAGTAATAAATTAAATTTCCTTTATGAAAATTCCAATTTTATTAAAGAAGAGTGATTTATATGGCATTTTAAAAGGCCATTATTTTAAAGCAATAAATTATTGTCTCTTTATGAAAATTAATTTCAGTAAAGAGGCGTAATTTATTTATTATATCAAAGGCTATCTCTATCTTCATGATATAAGCGACATTAAATGAATCCAATTACCATTTAAGGTTCACATCTAAGGATATATTTAGTCTTTTTTTCATGCTCAGAGTATGGTTTAATAACACAAGATAAAACTTATCTAAAATCTACTTAATCAAAGGAAGATAAAATCTACCTAAAATAATTCAAGATAAAAGGAATTAAGGCTTTACATCGTGGTCATATGAGGGCCAATAAAATTTTAATTTTATTCTAGGTTTCATGAACAATCATAGTATAGCATGATAAAATAAACCAACACAGGCCCCTTCTTAAAAGTTACTTGCAAATCATTAAGGTGTTCCTAGCACTTATTTGATACATTTTCGCAAGATTACAAATACACATGTGTAATGCTTATATAGAGGAACCTTGGAGAAGTTTTTTTTGTTTTTTAAGTATTTTCAAGAGGTTTTTGTGATCAAAATCCTAAAGGTGAGTGTGATTTTGTAATTGGGTAAAATTATCACTCAAAAGTACCCTTTCAATAATACACTACTATAGCTAGCCAGATGCAACAATAAATGCCTTAAGAGAAACTAAATTGTATTCCACCCCAACCCCCCTAAATCTAAATCAACCCCATGCATCCCACCCAAATCAATAGATATCACAACAATATTTATTGAAAGTACCACCCTTCTCCTTTTATCTTACCCATATTTCCATCCATACCCATACTAATCGACCTCTTTCCATCCAATCATCTATGTCAAACCTATCTCAATAACTTCAATTCATCCCTCGAATAACATGTACCACATCTTAGAGCACCTAAATCAGCTCAAAATATGGTTGAAAAATGTAGGTGTCAAGCATCTATCCATAACCTAACAATGATAGGCTTTAAAATAACTCCACCTACCTAGCCTCATACAAAACCTCAACACCCTCATCATCCACTTCATACCATGATACCTCTTGCTAAACCATTGGCTAATATCTTCCAAAAGTTGCACAATGTAATAAAAATCATCTTTCCTAACACTAGACCAGATAATCCTAATCAACCTAAACCAAAAGAATACAATGAGCATCAGTTACCACTAACAACCAAGGCATGAAATTAATGAATGTTGCACCTTCAAGCGACTAGTTCACAATTGGATTTATCAAGAGGAAATACAATTGGATAATACCATATCATCTCCCAATCCATACATGGGTACATATAATAATTCATTACCCCAACATGGAGTACCATAATCACAAGTCAAGGTATCAACATCACAACCTGTGCCATGCCAAGTTGATCAAGTCAGCCAAATCCCTTTTCATCATGATTTTATTGGTATGATCAAACTTACTACCAACCATTACTGAAATATGGTGCAATCTCCTCAATGCTATAACTCTCTTGCTACATACTAGGTCATCTATTTCCTCCCTAACTCAGATCTAGTTGTATCTTAATGACTGGGGCGTTCCATCCTCTATCAAACTATTTTTATTGTTTGGTGGAGCTACCATTCTCTTCAACCAATTTTTGCATCCAAAGGTGCTAAAGCTCCCTTCTCATACATTCATGTTGATGCCATCAAAAAATTTAATCACAAATTAATATCTAGATTCAAAATGTTGCATCCTTTTGTCAAAGGTTGCATCCTTTACCTTACTTTCAAAAAATAAACTACCTTGTGTTCTTTTATCAAATATTGCACCCTTTTCCTCACTTTCAACAAATCAATAGCCAGGTTCAAAAGGTTGCATCCTTTTGTCAAATGTTGCACCCTTTACCTCACTTTCAACAAATCAACTACCAGGTCTAAAGGTTGTGCCCTTTGCCTTTCCAAATCCAACATCAAATCCATTCTAAAGGCACCAAATTCCTTTGGCGTCATTCCATTTCAAAAGCATTTACTTTATTTTCCTTAGCACATATCTGCTTTGAACACATTTACTTTCCTTTTCCTTAGGATAAAATTTTATTTGCTAAAAACAAGCACTTTCAAATTTCATTTGCCAAAAAAAAGCACTTTCAAATTTTATTTTCTAAAAACAAACACCTACATATTTTATTTACTGAAAACAAGAACTTTCAAATTTCATTTGTTGAAAATAAGCACTATAAAATTCCATTTTTTGAAAATAAGCACTTTCAAATTTCATTTGCTAAAAACAAGCACTTTCAAATTTCTTTTGCTAAAAACAACCACTTTCAAATTTCATTTGCTGAAAACAAGCACTATAAAATTTGATTTGTTGAAAACAAGCACTTTCAAATTTCATTTGCTGAAAAACAAACACTTTCAAATTTCATTTGCTAAAAACAAGCACTTTCAAATTTCATTTGCTGAAAAAAAGCATTATAAAATTCCATTTGCTAAAAAAAACACTTTCAAACTTCAAATTTTAGGCTTCATTCCAAAATCAATTCCATTCCAAAAGGCACTGAGACTCCTTTGGTCAAATTTCAATTTTAGTTCAAAGTCCCCAAAGGCATAAAATCCCTTTGGTCAAAATTCAATTTCAGTTCAAAGGCCCCAAAGGCATAAAATCCCTTTGGTCAAAATTCAATTTTAATTCAAAGGATCCAAAGGCATCAAACCTCTTTGGTCAAAATTCAATTTCAATTTCAAAGCTCCAAAGGTACCAAATCCCTTTGATAAAATTTTATTTCAAAAGAAATTTACTTTTCATGCCTTGAGCATTATCCTTAGGATATAATTTCATTTCAAAAGCAATTTACTTTTCATGCCCTGAGCGTAGAGGTCACAAAAAAAAACAAAAATACAAAACAACAACACCGATCACAAACACAATTAAAGTCGTCTACCAATTTTGCATTTGAAACTTTATTTTTCCTTTGCTTCTATCTACATCCTACTTCTTCTTCCTATAAATCTCTCCACCTGGAATCTATGTTCTTTTTATAACACTTGAAGAGACTACATACCTATGATAAAATCCCATCTTCTCCATCTTCTTCATTATTCACATTCTCCCCAAGAAACAATTTACTTTGCATGCCCTGAGCATAGAGGACACTCCCTATAGGAGGTAATTCCCTCTGCACACCTTTAGCAATGATTTTCATTTTAAAGGGCCAAAATTTCAAATTCAAACACAAATCCAAGACACCAAATCTAATTGGTCAAATTCCATTTAAAAGACCCCAAATTTCTTTGGTCATCTTCAAATTCATGATTAGGAGGAGGTGCCAATACCCCTTATCATCTAGTTAGTCTCATGATTGGGGGTACCAACGCCCCTCCTCATCACATCAGCCCCAAACCTTCTATTAGATCAAGGCTAGCACGTTCTTGTACATTCTATATAAAATAAATTAAAAACAACAACAAAAAAATACAAAAACAACAACAAAAAAATACAAAAACAACAACAAAAAATACAAAAACAACAACAAAAACAAAAAAAATATAAAAATAACACCATTGGATTAGGCTCAAAAAGGGTTTTCCAACGATATATTTTTTGCCTAATTTTGACATCATTTGATCCTCCAAACTATAGAAAAACTACAATGGGATGCATTTCAATAAAACGTATAGATAGGTACAAATTTTTTTTTTGCACATACCCATCCGTATATTTTTCATGGCCAAACCCTCCCACACCTCAAATTTCATCTTTCTTTGGCCCTGTGCAACCTCACAATGATATTTTTATAAAGTGATTCATTATTGTTTGCAAAGTCTTCACCCATAAAATCATCGTTGGAGGGGTAGATATCACATACTAAAAAGTCACCTTCTACATTATCAACATTTAAAAACTCAATCTTAGAAGCATGTTCATTTAAGAACCTTTTCTTAAGACTATCACAAGCCCTCATTTGTTGGGATAAACAAAAAGCAAAAAAATCAATCAATTAATTTTTGGTAAACTTGATGCTAATATCTCTAGGTTACTCTCACAATCACTTTATTGAGGTGGCAACATTCCCACTTAAAATCGATCAAAGCACCATGAGGACACCCACATCTGGATCGATAACTTACTAAATAAATCAATATTAAATAAAATCTATCAAAATAAAAATTTTAAGGATGTGCATCCTTCCACAATTTAGGCATCATTTATTGATCATGACTCAAGATAATCTTATGTCTCCCTCCCTCAATAATTGTCACTGACCATGATCAATTCTCTTCAACTCACACTCCATCGTAAATCAACCATCAATATAGCATCATAAATTTTTGCATCGCATCATGTTCTCACACAATGAAGTACAAAAAGAGGCAAATGTATACACCCAAAAATGTCACACTTAGCTTCGTGCATTGGTAATTAATTATCAATCAACAAAACATTCAAAAATAATTTTAATTGCCCTAAACCCTAGGTAAATCTAACCCTAGGCTAGCCTAAACCCTAGGTTACTCTAAACCCTAGGTAAACCTACACCTTCTAATCCACATCCCACTCAAACCCCTCTACATGCTTTCCTAAGCACCTAGCCACCCTCTTTCTCATAAAATTCCTACTCCCCCTAAAAATCATTTAAAGGAATTGAAAAAAAAGGTGTTTTCCCTTTTTCTTAAGTCTTAGGTGGGCATGGCACACCCATGCCCACTTAATACACTTAGGTGGAAAGATATTATCCACCACATGCTTAATTAAGAGGACCTTCTCTCTCCTCTCCCCCCACCATATCACCTACCCCCTTTTTTGCCCAAAAAATCTATAAAAGGATCCCTTTGTCTACAATTTCAAAGAGGACACTATTACATCATTATGATACAAATACTACCAAAGCCATTCTCAAGTATTTTGCACACCTAGTTCTCCTCTCACCTAAATTTATTTGTTAATTTTAGTGGTTACAAGTACAGATCAGACACTTTTAGCTTTCATTTTTAGCTTAGATCGCATCGGGGACCTCTATGGCCAAAGCACCAACCAATTAGAGAGAAAAATAGGAAAACATATGAATAAGTACATTTTCTCAAAAAAAAATATAGATAGGTCTATTGTTCACAAACATACTACCAAATAATCCGACCAGGTAACCCCTCTTTGTTGCTTTAGTTTCTTTTCATTTTAGTACTTCATTTTCATTAGATTTTGTGTTCCTTTTGTCTGTGTTTATGAGAGGCCTAATTGAGATAGACCTCTAAACATTTATAATGTTTTTTGTATGGTTATGCAGGTTTTGAGGACCATCGTAGCTAACAATGACATGCATCTGTTAAGCCCACTCCTTCTTGAGGATCTCACAAAATATTCTTGTAGTGTTGTGAAGACATTAAGTGTTAGGTCCTCCTATCGAAGGCCCTCTTTTGCAAACCTTAGTGCAAATTGTAAAATGATATCATTTCACATTGTAAAACTTTTACACATTATCAATAAAATATGGCACGTTTTATGTCAATTTGTAGAGGGGGAAAACCGCCCTACCGCGTATGATTCTCAAGGCTGCATCTGCACATAGAGAGAGCCTTGAGGTGAACCATGGGGATATGTTTTTCTCTACACTCAGTGCTAAAGGATGGGAAGGGTTCACTAGGAATGAATTTAAGGACTCGCTCCAAGTCCACAAGATTTTTATGAACGTTTGATGTATTCGATTAAAGACAATCACCTAGGTTTGGTCTTTCTAGATCTATGCTATAAAAGATAAAGGACAATGCAAAAATACATAATGCAAGAGTGCAAGAGCTAACCCTAGGATGATTCTTTCTTTGAATCCTTTCTAACCCTAGGGTTTTAAGATGAAGAAATAGAATTAACTCTAAGTGCACAATATATGTGTTTAATCTTTCAAATGCCTAGAAAAAAATTAAATATATATTTCTTAAAATTAGATCTAGGGTTTACAATATAAATATAAGGCACTCAAAAAACAACCTAAATATTAAGTGGAACACTTAGCTTATCCGATGATTTATCCTTGTTTTTATCCTTTTTCCAGTGAGATCAATAATTTTTGTTCCTGCAAGATAACTTGGGAAAAACTTGAAAAATATAATCAGCGTTAGGAAGCCTACTTAGGCTACTATACAACAGTTCTTGGAGGCATAGTAGTCAAGCCTCCTAGGTCCTTTTAGCTAATATTTGATAAACAAAAGCAAAAATTAACCTTTGGAAGAAATCAAGCATATCAAGATATAGCAGAATAAAATGATAGAAACACATAATAGAATATGATACTATACTCTATATGTAGTCTAGAATGCAAATATGAAGTCTGGAATAATAGATTACCCCCAAGTATAGCTCAAGAAAAATTTTACCCCATAATAGGTGATCACAATAATGCATTGACAAAATCACACCCCATAGATACCCGAGCGTGATTTCACAAAAGTGAGGTAAAACATCTCATATCAATGCGAAATAATAAGTGCCATATGCAACGAACTAAAACATGCATGTAATAGAGTGAATTCACTTGGCAGAGTGCGAGGAAGCAAGTAGAAGGGTTGAGACCTCCCGAATTAGTTGATATCTACTTAGGGCTTCAACACAAATCCACCAAAGTGGGCAAAAAAAATCAAACAATCCAATGTAGTAAAGAACAAATCAAACTTACTTGCAGGAGAAGAAGAGTGTAGATCAAACAGCAAAAAAAAAAACTTTGCAATAATAATCATGATATGTCATGATTATTAATTATCATTGTGCTTAAGAAATGAATTCGAACCATCCTTATATAGTGGATTTGAAGGTAATATGGGTAGGAAAATCAAGGAGGACCGACATAAAACACACCAACTTCAAAGAATTAGGGTTTTCTTAGAGAAAAACCCTAAAATGTGAAAGCATGCCCCATCAAGGTCGACCACAATTTCACCTATGTGACATCGCGCCCCATCAAGGGTGAGCATGATTTCGCATAGAGAGGAGAAAAAGATAAAAAAAAGGGGTTGAGAAGCCTAACCCTTGCCCTAGGCAAGTCTAAAGGGTTTCCTAGAGGGCTCAAGGAACATTGCCCACTAAAGTGGGTCAATTTTCCATGTCTACATTTTTCCCCCTCTTTGACACATTTATGGCCTAATAAACGTGTGAAAGAAAACATGTAAACACTCATAGATAAAAAGACAATGAGTAGAAATAGGTGGCTTGTTTAGAAGAAAAGGGTGGTGCAAAAATGGTGTTATTCCAAACACTTTCTTGTTTTGCACATAAATCGAGGCATTAGGGACATTAATACCTCTAAGGCCAGGGTGCCCCCTCAAGTTTTATGAGGGACACATCCCTCATGAAAACTCAAAAAGGTAGACGTAGAATAATAAGAGAGGCAAAAATACATGAGAAGAAAAATAAGCAAGAAAAAAATAGGGATAAAAGTGAAAAAAGTGGTAAAACCCTAATTCATTTTTATCGTGCATAAGAGGAGAAAGGAGCTTTGGAGAAAAATTGGAGATGACGCTACCATTGCACCATTTGGTGATCACTAGGGGTGAAACTGGCATAAAGGCAAAGTGGGTAGAGGTAGGGTTGAAAACTATCCTAGAATTTTTAAAATTTTCAAATGTTTCCATGCTTTTGGGTGGTTTTTTGCCAAAATCATTGGTTTTACCACATACAACCTGGGCATAATTTCATGGTCTAGCCACGAAATTGTCGTGGGTAGTAAGTTTTGGCATTGAATTGCACCAAGTTTTCACTCGATACTGCGGTTGTCTATCTTCCTACTTTCTATCCAGGCTTGCACCCGATAGCTGCAGCTCAACACTCAACATTGGATGGACCAAAATAGGGGTTTTCGATCCAACCTCCAGAGTAGGCTGGTTCCTTGTCAACTTAGCAAGTTGTTGACACAATTATGCTCACTTAGGGTTTGGAGTTTAGGGTAAGAGAAGGTTAGGGCTAGAGAGATGTGGATAATAGTGGACGGATAGGTTAACAACATTGCACTACCATAAAAAGCTCCCAAAAAACCATGCTAAGGACATATACTCAGATCAACATTTATCCCAAAATAGATTGTTTCATATATTAAAGCACAATAGAGAAATGTTGTAGCAAGCAATTTCAATATCCAGGGAATGATAATCCAAATAACAGAATTCACCAAACACCTAGATTTCATAGAAATGTACTTCCTAACCACATAGAACGAATTCAAAAGCAGATTTCAATTACTTATAACAACTAGTAATCCAAAATTTGGCACAAACTAACCATCAAAGTATTTACAGAAATGCAACTAAGAAATCCGAACCTCTGACATCAAGCATGAGAACGCGAACTTGAGGCGAAGATCAATGTATTGCTCCTTTCATTTAGCTCTTCAGGAATATTTACAATGGT
Source organism: Wollemia nobilis (assembly GCA_028583015.1). Taxonomy (NCBI): domain Eukaryota; kingdom Viridiplantae; phylum Streptophyta; class Pinopsida; order Araucariales; family Araucariaceae; genus Wollemia; species Wollemia nobilis. The sequence goes on from JAQPPZ010002979.1 coordinate 4,749,122, forward strand.
ACAAGCAAACACGCTAGAGCCGACCCTTAAAAATGAGGGTTCGACCTCTACTTATAGTTTTCTCATTACAATAAACAAGAAACAATACCAAAGATCTTGTTACAACAACACAACAAAGATATTTAGCTGGCATTAGCTCATTGGTCCATCCTCCAAGAATTCTATTGAAGGAAAGTCTGCCATGGCAGCTCGGGGTCTCTGCAACTTGTTGATCGCTCAGTGGAACTGAAGTTCAGACCATTAAAGATCATGCATCTCCATCGATCCTTCTTGGGAGTGAATTACCACCGTCGATCTGTAACCGCCTCTGGTTTGATCTTCTTGGAAAACCCTCGATGCTTCATCTTCCAGTCGACTGTTACAAATTCTGATGTAGCAATATCTTTTAAACCACCAAGATTTGGTAGCTTAACCTCCACCATTGATTCTCTTCATCACATGATTCAGATTCAATCCAGCACAAGCTAAATGCCATTCCACTTTAAAATTGATGATGTCATATTTTAATCAGAAGCAGCAGAATCTCCAATCTGGATCTCTGATATCTGAACATCGAATCCACTCCGGGATCTATCATATTCAGCATTATATTCTTCAATCCGCATTAGAATATTGATGATGTCACCTCTTTCTTATAGCCTTTGCGGATTTCATTTCGGATAGAGCAAACGCTAATCACCAATCCAGGTCCGGAGCTAGTCACATACTTCTTCCATCGTGAATCTACACTTTCATTATTCCATCACCCCGTCTTATCTTCATTCTAGAAAGGAAAGACTTGTTCATTCCCTGAATCACCAATCCACACTTTTCTACCAGTGATGTCATCATCTCCTTGAAACTTTTGCGGATTTGAAGGTAGCATTAATCCGGAGCCAAAAACAAAAGGACCTTCCTAGAATCGGATATTCAATATACAAAGATGCCATTCCACACTTTTCCACCACTGACGTCATCGTCTCTTAGGAACTTTTGTGGATTTGAGATCTGCCATCATTCCAGAGCTGGAGTGAAATCACCCAGAATCGCTCCAAACATGAAAACTTCACTAACTATTGAGCGGATTCATATCTTCTGACCCGGTTCCACTTCAAAGCATACTGCAAGGTTTGCGGAATGATGATTTTATCACTTAGTCAAAATTATACAAAATTTTACTAAGTATGTGGCCATTTTGGGCCTACATTCTGGTGCCTCCCGGGTGGATTTGCTTGCAAAGCCAATCGAATCCAGAGTCTTATCCATTGGGCCTTAGGAGTCAAAACAATACTTATCTTTGAAGATATGTTTTAAGGAATAATTTCCATACAAACACTACCCTCTGAAAGCTCAAATTCTGCCTAGAGGGTAAAGGTTCATATAGAAACCATGCCAAAAACATCATAGAACTCACTTGTTCAACTAGAGACTGTATCCATAATATCAGTATTACTACTGCCTTCAAAAACTATACACAACTCTACCTCCTTTATAAGGCTTCATTTCAAAAAATGCCTTCACACAAAAATGTTGCGTTGTAGGCTTCATGCCTTTATTGCTTATTTTTGACAATTGTCAGAGTAAAAATAGAAATACAAAACTGATGTATAGAAACACAAAACTTATGTATATGTACAAACAGAAATGAAATAATTTAAGCGTGAGCCCCTCTTGGGCCTGTAGCTGCTCAATCTTATCCTCATTCTTCTACAACCTCTTCATCCTCATCTTCTCTTTCCTCTTCTCCCTATTCTTCTGGAGCATGTACTCTCTGGTTATCCTCACCGGAGGTGTCTCCAAACAACTGGACCATTGATTCCAAAGATTGAAGAGCCTATTTCCATGCTTCCTCAGAGGGATTTGATGTTTCTTTAAGCTGCTTATAAACATATTGTAGTTCCCCAACATCCTCATAATTAGCAACATTCCCTCTAGTCACCAGATCCTCCATGAGATCTCTTAATCGGGTGTAATCCATAATCAGTTTGGTAGCTTGTTCTTGGGATAGTGGCTCTTCCAGTGAATCAATTCCAGCCTCATCCTATAAGTTATCCTTGATGCTTTGTTGGGCTTCTTCCATAGATAACAAGTTGTGATCCTCCTTCTAGAGTCCTTTGAAACCAACATGAATCATTTCCTTATTTATTTCAATGATGTCTTTAATTCCTCTTTCCATTCTATCAAACAACAACCAGGCTCTTTGAACTGCCCTATGCTTCTTCACCACTATTTTGGCAGCTACCCTAGCCAGATTCCATTCCCTATTGGAAATTGGTTTAGCAGGATCACTGAGCCTACTTCCAACCAGCCTGTACATTTGTTCCGTTGGAATCACCATAGGCTGTAACTCTCCAGTGATTTGATCTAAATCCTTCTGAATAGTAGAGAGCAATTGGCTGGCATATTTTAGGTAGTCGATTATGAGTTGAAGACCTGAACATTTTTCTTGAACTTCAGAAAGCAACTCCTGCTTTATCCTTTTCAAATCATCTTTGGAAAAACCTGAGGACTTGGCTTTCTCAATCTGAAGCTGATGCTTTAAATTTTGAATTTCTTTTGCCTGATCCTCATTCAACTTCTTTTGTTCTTCTAACTGGTCTTTCCACTCATTAGCCTTTTGAAACCTTTCCTGCCAACTCTTAGCCTCTTTTCTCAGAGCTTTCTCTATTTATTTTTTATCATTGAGGCTCCTCTTAAGCTTTTCAACTTGTTGTTTCAGCTTATCTACCTTCTCTTTAGCTATATCAGTTTTCACATAAAAGGTATCTAAGTGAGCCTTGGCAATCCCTAACTCATCCTCAGCAGGAAGCTTGTCAATATCTTCTATGATTTCCTCCGCTCTATAATCCTGAGCAGTCATTTCATTTTTAGGTTTGCTCACTTGCGGAATCATAGACCTTGAAACCCTTTGCCTAGTGATAGGGTTAACATACATACTTTTTCTTGTCACGACCATCCTGTTGGAAGGTCGGGTAAGCTTCTCTGCCCAATAGTCATTTATGCTCTGAGTGGTTGCCTATTATTTTGATACAATAATAGACTTTGAAAAATCAGTAGCCAAAGGAGATAATGGCATCAAAAACATGAGGGTGGACTGACTTGTTGTTGGTGGGGGTGAAGATATATTGACAATAACCTCTGTTACAATGGTAGACTCTGTGATTACCGTTGTTGTGGATACAGGTAAATTTAGAGAAACAGGAACATAACTAATAGTAGAAGGGGTGGATGAAGTCGGAACGCAGTGTCCCATGGATGGTGGTAATGAAATAGATGAGGGTGCAATAATGGTGGACATTGAAGTGGACATCTCCGAAGTGGAAGGTGGGTCTTGAGGAGGTTGTGACACAATAGAACTGATTGGTACCTCCATAGCTACTGATGAGATGAGGGAAGAACTGTGAGGTGGAGGAGGTAAATTTACCACATTTTCTTGACTAGAAAGGGAGGGAAATCCTTTTGGGGATTCATGGAGATGAAAAGGAGAAGAGGGATTAGAAACCATACCTTCACCTACAGATGTAGGGTGTTCTTGTTCAGCTTCTATCTCCAGGTGTTGTTCTTGTTCAACTAACCCTTCTGTATTAAAAATAACTACCTCTTCAACAATTTCTTCCATACTCATTTTTTGCTTCTTGGAAACCTCTCTCTCCTCTATTTTTGGGGTTCTCTTAGTCCTTTTATGAACTAGTCAGAAAGCATCCATCTCATCTTTGAAATCTTCCTCTAATAAATCTCCTTGCACTTCCCCAAGAAGTAATGATTGTTCAATAATGGATTACGGTTTAGTTGATGTTGTAGGAGCAAAAGAAAGTGGCCTGAACCCAAAACTCTTATCCTTCTTCTTCCAATTAATATCTTTGTCCTGAGGCTACCCCCCTAGAGCTAAACGTGAAGGCCTAGATCTTGTTTCAATAACAAGGGTACTGACAACCTTTTCTTTAGAATACCTCATTTTGCTCATCATCTTAGCCCCCTTAGGGAATTTCTCCACCTGCTCAAAAGTAGGACTAAAGGTTTTTAAAGAAGATTTTTGATCTGTAGAAGGCTGGAGAGATTCAGAATCACCTTGGGGCTTTTCAACTATTAATACAATGTGCCTCACATCTTTTAGTCTCCAAGTATCAATATTCTCATTATATATTTTTGAAAACTCCTTATCAATTTTCATTCCAAATTTAGATTCAGTTTTTCCAATTTCAACTCTCATACGCCACCAATCTATAATCTTGGCATCATCCCATGGCCCCTTATAATATTCTTCTTCTCCTTCTTCTACAACTTCCTTTTTAGGCAGCATTTCCTTTTTCTTTGTCGACTTCATTTTGGAGGAGGGCTTGTTTTTCTTTGTAGTTTCTGCTTTAATCTTGTCAATCATATCCTTAGTAATCTGATGACTGGGCTTGTGGTCAGGATCAAAATCTTCAATCTACTCATAAAAATCCAACCATGGAGGTAACTGATCCATCTTGGAGACATTCCACTCCAAAAGAGTAGTCTCATCATGGTTTCTTCCCTATTCAAAATTAGCCCTGGGCCTTTTCTCAAATTTGTAGGCCTTATCTCCATTTAGGGTTTTATTTCTTGTAGTGAAAATATCATCAAGATCATAACTCCACCTCTGAGGAATATAAAATAGACCTAACCTATCCAGATATCGGTCAATTTGCTGACTCTGCCCCTTCTTGGTAATGGTGATATCACTCAAAGTGCGATGAGTAAGCAAAGACTTCCTTTTTCTCCCTGAACCATATTTCGCATCAATGTACTCTGCTTGCCTCAAATATTCCAAGGCGAAGAGTCTCTCCATGACAAAGTGGGGCAAAAGAAAAGGTTTACCCATGAAACCATATAATCTGATGACCGTACCTTCTATTAACAAATACCAGTCTCCTTCCTCTACATCTTTAGTCCTCAGAATCTCCTTGGCCAGGGGTGGCAATCTGGGGAACTTATCATACATAATTTTGAGGGCTGGCCCAAGAAATTCCAAATTGAATCTATAGTAAGATTCACTACTTCTTAAATGGTTTATCCAATAGTAAACTGGTATAGGTTCTTCCTTATCAATCTTATATTTGACCGAAATCCATGACATTCTATCTTTAACAATGACATAAAACATCCATACCAAGTTTGAGCAATGCCTAAAACTAGGAGCATCAATGCCCCTCTTCATGCTTACTAGCTGCTCATGTATCCTTTGGGCGAGAAAAGTTGGCCAGTCGAAATAGATCACCCTTATCCCTTTCTTTGCTGCATCCTTTTCATACATTCTCTCATTAGAGATACAATATGCAATGGCGATTTTCCAACCATGAACCTTTTCGTCAGAGTCCAAACCCTCCATGCAAGCCAACATAGAGAACAAAATGGGATTTGTGAACTTGTTGATAGATATGGGGACTTCAGGAAACTCTTCTTGGGGTTTGGTATTAAGCTACTTATAAACCCAATTCTTAAATGACTCACCGTCATTGGCCCGCTTCTTTGTGGAATAAAACCCAGTCTATTCAACAACCTTAAAGGGTTTTGGTGGTACCGATGGGTCAGACCCTAAAGAAAAGAGCTCATGATAGAAAGAGGTAGTGATGCTAAAAAGGGTCTCACCCTCATGGGTTTTTACTACCTTGGCTAGTGGGTCATAGAATTTAACTATTGCAGCTATTAACTCAGGACATGGGTGAACAAAATCACAAATGTAAAAGGATAGATAAGAAAGGATGGAGCATCTACCTTCTACTGATAAAGCAGCATTCTTTTTGTATCTATCATTCATGCTCTTTCTTAGTCTCATCCTTTCAGTGATGGTCATCGTCGTGTCCGCTACAGCCTCGACTTTATCAAGGTAAGGCACCGACGTCCTGTCGTCTAGAGTTTCAAACTCCAAAACATCTTCTGTGGCCTCCATGGGTGATTTCTTAGGAGCCATATTGCAGCAGTAGGACTTTACATACTATAATAAGTAGGGAGAACTTCAGAATGTTGTTGTGCTTCTTAATAGCCTCGTGGTTACTAAATGAACCCTGTGCATGACTTCATTACTTTTATCTCCTGGAACATGCGTATCATCCACCATAAATGTAGCTATTACATGATATCTTTGTTGGCACACTTCACCATCCTTCCATTATTTCTTTGGTGGCTCAAAGGTGGCATCCTATCTTCTTATTGGTCAAATTTTGAAATTGTACTGCCAACTCATCATATCTCTTCGGCTACTCTTTGGTCCATGCGCGAGTTCATTAGAATTGAATGCGGGAGCACTCTTTAGCCTCCACGTGTCAGATTGGAACTTGTTGTTTGGCTTTGGCCTGATTCCACTTCGGTGTCTTAAGAACCTTTCGAGTCCGCTTTGGTACTTGAAGCTTGCATGCACGACACTCTACCTCGATTTTGCTCTGGCTATCTCCAGCTTTGAGAGGTTCCCGGATTAGCATCGTTCTTTGTCCTTCTCTATGCGGGATAGAAACTGATAGACCACTCCATGGAAATCTAGATTTAACCATGCGGACTTGAGGGTGGAATGCCATTCTGGAGAGTTTTACACAGCACCGTGTGCGGAATGGAACATTACCATGCATTTGGCCAACACTTAGTCATTTCTTGCAAACTTTCTTCTCTTTTTTTTTTAGAATTTCTTTGAAAAGAACTAATTACAAAGTGCAGAAAAGAAATCAAATACAAAGTGCAGAAAGGAAGGGGAAATATTTGTACAATGTATATACATATGTTACAATGAGCTCACTTCTTACATATAGTAGAGCTTGAGGTGGAAACCATTCACCGGAATTGGTTGTATGTTTCCCTCTGGATCCTTCAACTGAAATACATTAGACTCTTTAGCTTCCACTATTTCGAAAGGACCATCCCAAAAGGAATCAAACTTTTCATGCTTGCCTGGTTTTGCCCTGTCAACATTCCATCTCGAGAACTGAGTCTCCAACTTGGAGTTTTTTGAACCTGGCCTTTTTATCAAACCATGCTTTAATGTCTGATGAATGCTTTTGAAAATGATCATATGCTTGAGTTCTGCTCTCTTCCAATCGCAGCAAGTGTGTCAACCTAGTTTTTATTGGATCATCCTCTAATTCTTCTTCTGTACTGACAAGCTTAAGTGTTGGGATCTCTAAGTGAATTGGCAATACCACCTCTTTTCCATATACCAGTGCATAAGGAGAAGTTTTGATGGACTTTTTAATAGTAATCATGTCTGCCCATAGAGCATGGTTGAGCAATAGGTGCCAACTCCTTTTGTTACCTTCCAGAGATTTTCTCAAAATCCTTAATAGGTTTTTGTTGGTAGATTCTGCAAGTCCATTACCTTGTGGGTAATAATTTGAAGTATTTTTAAGAGTGATGCCATACTTGCTGGCAAACTCAATGTACTTGGCTCCTATGAAAGCAGGGCCATTATCACTCACCAAAGCTTTCGGGACTCCAAATCTGGAAATCAAATTCTCCATAAAGTTGATCACAACTTCCTGGTCCACCCTCTTTGTAGGAATGGCCTCCACCCATCTGGTAAGATAGTCTATAGCTATCAAGATAAACTTATGCTCTATTGAAGAATTAGGATTTATAACTCCTATGAAATCTAATCCCCATTGTTGAAAAGGCTCCTCAACTTGAATAGGTTTTAGAGGAGATGAAGCATTTTTGGTTCTTCCAATGTACCTCTGACATTTGTCACAAGCCTGGGTAACTTTAAAAGCATCATTGAACACAGAAGGCCAATAATAGCCTACTCTTATTATCTTCAAAGTTGTAACTCTGCCCGAGCTATGACCACCTATTGACCCTCCATGAAATTCTTCTATGACTCTTTTTTGTTGGTCCTCCTTCAAACATTTTAGGAGAATACCATCCAAGTTTCTTTTGAACAACCCTTCAGGTAGTAATACATATTTTAGAGCATGAAGTCTATACCTCCTTCTTTGAGAAGGATTCAGATCAGGTGGGTAGATCCCAGTTTGGAAATACCTGGTCATTTGCTCGATCCAATCAGAATCTGGAGTGTGTACAATCTCTATTTGATCCTCTTCTGTTATCTGACAAGCTATCATTTCTGCCAATGTTGAAGCATCTGTCAATCCTTGGCACAAGGCTCTACCTCTTACCAGCTTGGTGGGACGTATTTCTACATCATATTCCTAGATCTTAGTAATCCAACCAACCCTTTTATCACCTAGGTCACCTTGTAAAATAAAACTTCTTACATCTGGATGAACCACATATACCAGGGTTTTGCTCTGTACCAGATATTGTCTAAACTTCTTTAGCGACTTCATCACAGTGAACACTTGTCTTTCAATAAAGTTATATTTTACCCGATAATCATGTAAATTCTGACTCCAAAAGAACACAGGGTGTTCATCCCCTTGATTATCTCTCTGGGTGAGTACCGAGGCATAACTCTCTTCAACTCCATAAGCATAGAGAATAAAATATTTAGTGAAATCAAGATTTATCAAGACTAGGGCTGTTGCAATGGATTGCTTGATGACCTCAAAAGCTTGCTTCCTAACCTCAATCCACTTGAACTCTACCTTTTTCTTGAGTAGTTCAGATATAGGCCTCACTTTCTATGCAAAATCAAAAATGAATTTCTTGACGAAATTGATTTGACCTAGGAAGGACTGCAAGGTCTTCTGATTAGTAGGCAAAGGAATAGCTAGAATTGCTCTAATTATTTTTGGATCTATGGCCATACCTTCCTTTGAGACCACATGGCCTAATAGTTTTCCCTCATGTACTACAAAAAATGACTTCTTAGGATTCAGTGAGATACCAAATTCTCTCGCATTTTTGAAAAACCTGTTCCAAATGAGATAGATGATCATTTTTATCATGAGAAAACACCGTCATGTCATCTAGGTAAATCAGAATAACTTTGTTTATAAGTGTACCAAAGGCATAGTCCATGGCCCTCTGAAATGTAGCTCCAACATTAGACAACCCAAAGGGCATTCTCTGATAGGCAAATGTACCCCATTTTGTGGTGAATGTTGTTTTGTATTGGTCTTCGTCTTTTACCCAAATTTGGTTATATCCAGAGTAACCATCCAATAGTGAGAATATTTCTGCTCCAACTACCACTTGTAAGATCTGGTCAATCTGAGGGAGGGGGTAGTGATCCTTGAGGGATGCTTGATTCAGATTTCTAAAATCTACGCATAGGCGTATATCCCCATTCTTCTTTCTTACGGGTACCAAATTGGCTACCCAAGTGGAATGTTTTATTGGATATATTATCCTAGCCTTTAGTAGCTTTAAGAGTTCCTCTCTCATAATGGCTTCTATCCTCGGATTGACAGGCCTCTATTTTTGTCGGAATGGTTTAGCATCGGGTTCTAACTCAATAGTATGTTGGATAATCCTTTTGTCATACACCTTAAGGTCTTCATATGACCAAGCCACAGTGTCTTGGTATTTTAAGCATAAAGTTTTAATCTCTTCTGCTTCCTCAGGTGAACACTGGATCCCAATATTGAGCTTCTTTCCTATTTTGACCTCCACTTCTTTATAGATATTTTCACCGACCTTCATGGCTCCAACCTTCTTTCTATCTTCATTATCAAATAGACTTTCAAGGGTGACCAATCCCCTTGGAATATGATTGTTTCTTAGTTGGATAAAGTCTTGTTGATCTATTTCCTCCAAGTCTTCCTCTTGGATAGTTGAGAGGTATGCTTCTCTTATCATAAAATCTAGAATTTGTTCATCACTTTCAAAAACCTGCCAGAATATCTGCTTGTCTGGCACTGCAGGTCTGAAAACCATTTTAATTCCCTTGGTCTTCTTAGTTCCAAAATCTATAGGAGGATTGAAATTAGCTCCCTTCATTGCCAATGAATCTGCCAGGTGATTCTCTTCTCTAGGCACAAAACTTAGATTCAGGGCATCAAATGAATCCATTAGGTCCCATACCCTATTCCTGTAAGATTTTAAGTAATGGTGCTTACTGTTGCACTTATTCCTTACCTGATGGACTATCAACTCAGAATCACCATATATGTTCAAAATCTTGATGCCCATGCTTTCTGCTTGCATCAATCCGAGGCACAAAGCCTCGTACTCTACAACATTGTTAGTACATGACCATGTCATTCTGTAAGAAAAATTATTTATCCCTTTTGACTGTGATTGTAGAACCACACCAACCCCTGCACCATTTCTACATTTAGCACCATCAAAATGCATAACCCATGTTTCCTTGTTTCTTAGGGATTGATTAGAAATAGCAGGGAGTTTCTTTTCCAATTTAGTTGTGATGTTGTATGTACCCATACCAGTTCCAAATTGACTATAGTCTTCTCTGAAAGGCAACTCATCTTCAATGTCTAGCTCCTCAATATTTTCCACTAGCTCAAATTCCTCCAAAGGATTAAGATTGCACATATCTTCTTCAATATTTTCAATATGATAAGCAACTGGTTTCTCAGGTGTTATCCTTATCCTTTTTCCTTTGAAAGGGATTACCATGCTAGAATAATCCATGTACATACATCCCCCTAGCTTTGCAGTAAATTCTCTTGAGAGGCATAACCCGAAATAGGGTTCTAAGTCCACCACCACTATTTCCTGCACCACCGTTACCTCGGGAGCTCTATGCAACCTCATCAGTACATCTTTAATAACCCCAACTATCTTGATAGGTGTCCCATCTAGTTGCAACACTCCAAGACAAGATCAGGTATATTCCATACCCATTTCTTCATAGACCGCCTTAGGCATAACTGTGGTTGATGCTCCTGAATCAATCATACAATTTTGGACTACCCATCCTTCCATTCTTAAGGATATGTAGAAAGGGGGAGGTTTGTTTTTTAGAACAATAGGTGTCATTTCTTTCTTTTCTGGTGGTATACTGAGGATGGTGGTGGTTGGTCTATTCTAGGGATTTTTGTTGAGGGAAGCTTTAAGCAGGTCAATCTGGCCCGGAATGAAAAGAGTGTCATACAGGCTAGCTTTTGATGGAATCCTTTTCATCTCCTCAACAATGTTGTACTTAGACTTGGTCGGGGATAGTCTTTCCTAGTCCTCTGTCTGGCTCACCATATTTCCTTTTGTATTTTTGGGTTGCCTCTAATATTTATCTTTTGGTAATAGAGGGGAACCTGAGCCTTTCTTGATCCTCACCCTTGGATCTCATTCTGTCTCCTTCTATTTCTCTTTCAGGATTTTTAGGGAGACTATCTATCTTCTCCTTCCCTCTAGCTCGAGGAATAGGAAAAGTGTCACTGCTTTGAGGGGGGAAGTCAGCTTTCTTTTGAGAAGGGACCTAGAATTGTCCCATCTTCTAGGGGTCTACTTGTAAAGCTTTCTTTCTAGACCTTGTCATAACAACAATCGGACTTTCTTCCTCTAACTCTTTTCCGACCATGATCTGATCAGGGTGCCATAACATATTAACCCTCCCCTTATGATTCCTTTCAGCTTGATCCATAGCTTGTTGAACATGGTGTTGATACATCACACAAGATTGTGAGTCATGGGGGTCATTGCATACCAAACACCAAATATTTGCAAGAGTGGTATCTCGTAGAACACTCCGGCTCCTCATATGCTGCATTCACCCTAACCCTAGTACTATTACTAGGACCAGGCCTTTGATATTTGTTTACATATGGGAATCTCCTCTGTTGTGACCTTTCCTGATCTCTCTTTTCCATCGAATTCATTCTATTACTCAGAGTTTTCATGGTATTTTGTATATCCAGAATAGCAGACAATTCTTGAGAAGGTTGAGAAGGAAGGAGGAAGGGAGGAAAAGGAGGTGTGGAGGATACAGGTTTAGACCGAGGAATCAGATTCATTTGTAGAGATGGAGATGGTAAAGAAAGGGGGTCCATGTAGGAGGGCTTTGTGGATTGCTCATGGCTACTATTGGTTTCTGAGTTATAGGGCAACACGATTTTGGGGGAATTCTTCCCACATTGATCAAGATATTTTTAGCATGGATGGTTGCATTATAAACTTGGGGGAAGGTTTCTACTCCAGATTGTTGTGTTTGCAAACCTAGCTCTGATCCCAGGGCTCAAATATAATACATGTAAGCCAAACATGCAGCTGGTCTAGCAGTGGGGGAATTCTCTTCCATGTTTTGCTAAATCTCAAATTAAAATCTGAGACAGTTTCTTGCTGGGTTTTTTGCATGGTTGTAAACTGATTCAGTAGAGAAAAGGGATCAGTAGATTCATTAAATTCTTCTATGAATGGCTCAGCCAATGATTGCCATGAAGTGATAGAATTATCTTCCAGAGTTCTAAACCAATGCAATATCTTTCCATGAAAGGACAGGGCTAGAATTATGACAATAATATTTTCCTCTTTTATGTTGTGGATTGCTGCTAGATTCAAGATATCTTGGTAGTGCTCATAAGCTATTTTCCCAAATCCATCATACATGGGGGTTGCCTTAGATATAGCCTAGGGGATGGCATCCATTTGGGCTAATCTAAGGGGCCCAGTTGAATCCCAGTTAGGGTACTTTTGTAGTGGCTGATTAGGAACCACATTTTGTGCCATATTTTTGGCTGTAGGTCTTCTTGGGGGAACTATTGGGTTTTCTTCCAGAAGCTCTTCTTCTTCAATAAAATCTTGATCTAAACTTCTGATAACAGTAGCCCCTCTTTGAGGTAACTCACAATGAAAGAAAGAATCAGGGTTGTTCCTCTTGAAAGACCTGGTATACATGAAAGGGTACTGGTCTACAATACTTTTTTGGGGTCTTCTGACCAGGGAGTCACTAGGTGAACTTTATTTTCTCCGCTAATAAGGTCAAGATAATTCACCAAATCTTGATTCCTTCAGGTTGAGATAACAATAACTCTTTAGATGGGTTTCGTGTTCCTTGTGAACGGTCCCATCGGGCATGCCAAAAACTGTTGGGCACTAAATTGCACCAAGTTTTCACTCGATACTATGGCTGTCTATCTTCCTACTTTCTATCCAGGCTTGCACCCGATAGCTGCAGCTCAACACTCAACATTGGATGGACCAAAATAGGGGTTTCGATCCAACCTCTAGAGTAGGTTGGTTCCTTGTCAACTTAGCAAGTTGTTGACACAATTATGCTCACTTAGGGTTTGGAGTTTAGGGTAAGAGAAGGTTAGGGCTAGAGAGATGTGGATAATAGTGGATGGATAGGTTAACAACATTGCACTACCATAAAAAGCTCCCAAAAAACCATGCTAAGGACATATACTCAGATCAACATTTATCCCAAAATAGATTGTTTCATATATTAAAGCACAATAGAGAAATGTTGTAGCAAGCAATTTCAATATCCAGGGAATGATAATCCAAATAACAGAATTCACCAAACACCTAGATTTCACATAAATGTACTTCCTAACCACATAGAACGAATTCAAAAGCAGATTTCAATTACTTATAACAGCTAGTAATCCAAAATTTGGCACAAACTAACCATCAAAGTATTTACAGAAATGCAACTAAGAAATTCGAACCCTGACATCAAACATGAGAACGCGAACTTGAGGCGAAGATCAATGTATTGCTCCTTTCATTTAGCTCTTCAGGAATATTTACAATGGTACAAGCAAACACGCTAGAGCCGACCCTTAAAAATGAGGGTTCGACCTCTACTTATAGTTTTCTCATTACAATAAACAAGAAACAATACCAAAGATCTTGTTACAACAACACAACAAAGATATTTAGCTGGCATTAGCTCATTGGTCCGTCCTCTGGGAATTCTGCTGAAGGAAAGTCTGCCATGGTAGCTCGGGGTCTCTACAACTTGTTGATCGCTCAGTGGAACTAAAGTTTAGACCATTAAAGATCATGCATCTCTGTCGATCCTTCTTGGGAGTGAATTACCACCATCGATCTGTAACCACCTCTGGTTTGATCTTCTTGGAAAACCCTCGACGCTTCATCTTCCAGCCGACTGTTACAAATTTTGATGCAGCAATATCTTTTAAACCACCAATATTTGGTAGCTTAACCTCCACCATTGATTCTCTTCATCACATGATTCAGATTCAATCCGGCACAAGCTAAATACCATTCCACTTTAAAATTGATGATGTCATCTTTTAATCAAAAGCAACGAAATCTCCAATCTGGATCTCTGATATCTGAACATCGAATCCACTCCGGGATCTATCATATTCAACATTATATTCTTCAATCCGCATTAGAATATTGATGATGTCACCTACTTCTTCCATCGTGAATCCGCACTTTCATTATTCTGCCATCCCATCTTATCTTCATTCTAGAAAGGAAAGACTTGTTCATTCCCTGAATCACCAATCCACACTTTTCTGCCAGTGACGTCATCATCTCCTTGAAACTTTTGTGGATTTGAAGGTAGCATTAATCCAGAGCCAAAAACAAAAGGACCTTCTCGAAATCGGATATTCAATATACAAAGATGCCATTCCGCACTTTTCTATCACTGACGTCATCATCTCTTAGGAAATTTTGTGGATTTGAGATCTGCCATCATTCCGAGCCGGAGTGAAATCACCCGAAATCGCTCCAAACATGAAAACTTCACTAACTATTGAGCGGATTCATATCTTCTGACCCGGTTCTACTTCAAAGCATACTGCAAGGTTTGCGGAATGATGATTTTATCACTTAGTCAAAATTATACAAAATTTTACTAAGTATGTGGCCATTTTGGGCCTACAAGTAGCAGCAAAATCATGCCTAGTGATAAATACTAGGTGCAATTTCATGAAATCGCACCTCACAAAATATGGGACATGACTTTGTATGGTGAAATTGTGGTCCTGGAAAACTAGGCATGATTTCATTGAAGGAAGAGAAAAAAGGCAAAAAAGAAAGAAAAGAAACAAGAAAAGAAGAAAAGAAAGAATGGAAGAGGGATAAGAAGCAAGCAAACTACATCATGAAAATGCAAATTTTGATTTTAGTAATAAATTAAAGGTTTTTGAATTTAATTGAATTTTTTATTTTTTAATTAATTAATGATACTAGCGGAAAATTTGTTATTTTTATGGATGCACCTGAGAGTACTTGAGAGTCCTGAGTGGCGAGCAAGATTCTTGTAGGTGGAGCTGGAGGTACTCAAGCAGGTAGAGAGAGATACATCAAGAGTGGTGGGACTAGACCACCTGGCTAGGCTACCTCAACTAGAGGTGGATAGGGCACTACTAATGGTGTTGGTGAAGAGATGGTACCCAGAGTCATCCACCTTCTAGTTACCCATAGGAGAGATGATCATCACACTAGAGGATGTGTGGTGCATCTTGCACATCTTTATCAAAGGGATGGATATTTATAGAGTGCGAGGGTGTCCAATTACCTTGCAGAGATTCTCAAGAGGTTGGACTCACTAGGTGCAAGAGAGCACCATAATCATGGATGACTTGGTTGAACAATATGGGGTGGATCCATTAATGATCATGGTTTATAGGGTGGTGGTAGAATTATTGATGTGCCACACAAGTAGGCAATATCTACCATGGACGATGGTAGTTGTAGTAGTAGATATGTAACACCAGGAAGTGTAGTTCACATGGGATCCATATGTATCGGCCCGCTTATACAAGATGTTATACAATATTATGTATAAGCGATATATAGGTATAGTGTACATGACTTTGCTCCAGGTATGGAGCTAGGAGCACATAGCGGTGCGAAGATCGAATGCACTACCAAGACCATTGTCTAGTCTAAAGCAACCAATATCATATAGATGGTCTAAATCCCTAGATCGGGTCGCAAGGATCTACATTGAGAACCTACCACTAGTGAGATAGGTAATAGATGATATGAGGGAGGCCAAGATTATATGGTAACCCTAGCATATACACCTAATATTGGATGAGGATAGGACATAGCTAGCTATAATCAAGAGGATCATATGGCTAACCACAAAGAGAGGGGAGCCTAAGGTCTTTCAATTTGACTGAGTCTTGAGGTAGTTCGAGATCTTGCAGGGAATCCTAAACTTGAAGTATTACTGATACTAGAGAGTCTAGTAGGAACCAGTAGGGATTAGGAATAAGCTAGACTTGGCTACGTGGGTAGAGGAGGACTTGGATGATCCTCCTTACATGGATTCTAGGGTTGATGACACAAGAGTTGCCTTCAACTATAGGTGGTGGTACAGAGGAGTCATGCCCTAGAGCATCTTCTCATTCATGTTGATATAGAGGCACTATGTTATGAAACCAGGTATGTAGTTAGGGTTTTGAAAGATAGATCATACAACCACAGAGAGGGAACAGTAGGGCCTGACCACTTTGAAACAGAGATAAGCATAGGTCTGGATTGAGCTAGTGATAGAGGAAACCAATGCTATAGAGACCAAAGAGATAGGGGTATCTAGAGTTCCCCCCATAGAGGCTATGGTACCACCATGTAGAGGATCGAAAGAGACCTCCAAATATATGGTAGTCAGTCGAGGCTAGACCTCAGGATGAGGAGACCTGAGGAGGGAGGTAGAGGTGTTATGAGTATAGGTGGTTAATTTACAGAGATAAGTGGACCTGCTCTAGGAGGATAGGTAAAAGAGGATTGTGAAGCTCTTTGAGTACCACAAAGATAGAAAGGGATGAAACTTGAGTAGAGGTCAATCATATTCAAGGGGAGGTGATCCATCTGGACACAGAGCAACATAAGGCTTGGGTAGAGGGAATGGCCATCATCAGGAGTAGCCAAGCTAGCAATGGGATCCACCTTCTATAGGTGAACCTACAGAGGGTATGGGAGAGGTTGGAGATGGTCATTTAGTGGGCTACCTTCTACGAGACTATGTACTTCTAGATTTTATCAAAGGGTGAGAGGGTGTACTCCCTCCATCCCTATAGTTTACTAGTAGGTCATGGTCTCGATCATGGATAGTCTTAGCTTTACCATCCATGGGTATATGGCTTCTTGGACCACCTCCTCATTTGGGTGAAGTAGAGGATTTGGGCTCTTAGATCTAGGGCTAG
This sequence comes from Wollemia nobilis, assembly GCA_028583015.1. NCBI lineage: Eukaryota > Viridiplantae > Streptophyta > Pinopsida > Araucariales > Araucariaceae > Wollemia > Wollemia nobilis. The sequence continues at coordinate 4,766,044 of JAQPPZ010002979.1, forward strand.
GGATTGGGGTGATATACCAATTTTTATTGTAGTATGCATCCCTAGGGATTGGTTTAGTGTACCAATACTGGACTATGGTACACCAACCAGACATTGATGTATCTATCTCTTTCTCATCGAGTAATATATAGGTGCTTCATTATATTTTATGTGAATGTGTGTGCATGTGATTTTATTTAATGAAGTGTTGTTTATATTTAATGTTTTATGAATTAAAATTATCTTAATGTAAAACTATATGAAATGCATGGATGAAATGGATGGCAGGAAAAAATAAGAAACATTAGACAAAATAAAACAAGAAAGAGAACAAAAGGAAAAAATAAGGAATGAAAGAAGAATAAGAAAATACAAAGGTCAAACATCTAATAAGGATAAGTGAAACATAGTATTTAAACTAGCGTATGTTGCAATAAACCAATGTAATTAAATACTAAAAATTATACCTAAAATAGGAATCTAAACTTGCTATGGGTGTAGTACTCATTGTAGAGGATGAAATGTTGAAGTCTGATCTGCTATGGATGGTTGCTTGCTAATTGACTATTGTGGGGTGATTACCTACTAGGATGTATGCCTAGGCCTACTAAAAATGGCCAAGGAGCTTATCCTATAATGAGGTGTTGAGCCTACTGAGTCAAAAGGAAGTATAACCCAATAGAAGATCATATCCGATAAGATACCCGCTAGGATGTATAATTATCCCATGTGGGGTGCAATATAAGGATAAAAATTAATTATTAAGTGAGTGCCATCCCCAATAGGGGTTATAAAGATGAAAACACATGGTGATTGTGTGCAAATGTGTAGAAGAAGACAATGTTGAAAAATATAAAGGAAGGAATAAATACAGATATTTCCTTGTCAAAGAAAAAAGATAAAAATGAAGAAACATTTGGATGCAACAGATAAGTGACAAGGAAAAACTATCCTTGAACCAAGAAATATGATAAATCAATACTTCTAATATCAAGGAAAAATAGAACTAAATAAACAAAGAGAAGCAAGAAAGAATATTGAAGAGGAATCCCTAGGTGGGGATCTTGCTAGGCATCATAACCCTAGTGAAAGTGCAATGCATGTGAGCTATGACCTAACTAGGTATCATAACATACCATTATCACAAGATCCCAAAAATCCATATCATCAAGAAGTCATGATTAAGAAATAATGCAAAATATGACATTCAAACATGTAGGTTGTGTTAAATGTCAGGCAAGCAGTGTAAACAATGACAAGCAACAATGTAGTATGAACAAGCAGATGGATGCAACGAATAATGAAAATACACAACTAAATGATATTTGATTGATTTAGTGTGATTATTATTATATTTATTATTATTTTTATTATTTTTACTATTTTTTTTTATTTTTGAATCAAGTAGGAGAATAGTCGACACAAAACCTAAGTGTGTCGCCTTTCTTGGCATAAGAAACAAGTGTACCATGGACTATTTTACCAAAGGAATATCTAAAAAACAAGTCATATCGATAATTAAAATCATAGAGAAGCTTATTTATAGCTCTTTATTTGAAAGCCATGGCATGATAATCATTGTATTTTTGAACAAGACCATCCTTTTTACATAAAGATCATTATAAGATAACATAGCAGGATCTTCTTTTAAATCAAAAAACTTATTTTTGGAACATATAGAGCTAGTTATATTACAGAAGAAGACCTCAAAATAATAAGGGGGACCATCATCCACTCCTAACTTTTGATAATCCATATACTCAGCATAAGTCATAAGATGATCATCATTTTCAAAGGGTAAAGGTTGCTCTTCACTAGGTATAAAATCTATGCCACATCTCCTAGGCTAGATCTAGACATCCAAAGGCTCTTGAATGCCATTCTATTATGGCCCCAAACCTTTACCTATATATCCCATACTCGATAGGATCTATTTAGGGAGTGGGTAATCATTTGAAAGGTAACAATAAGTAAAATAACGCTCAATGGGACAAGGGTTGCTACCACGTATCTTTTCTTTAAAGGTAGTCCTTGTGAAGATAATGGTACATGTGCCAATGTGTACAACATCACATTTCTTATGGGGTAAACCCATGGTTCTTGGTGATGGTGGTAGCTTGGCGAGATCCATAAGATGTTCTCAAAGAAACTTATTTTCATGATCCTGATATGAGAAATTTAATATATGTTTCTCACCCTTTTTTAAATTTTGAAATTTTTCTAATATGTAAGATGAGGAACGTGGAGAAACCATTGAAGAAATAGGACATAGATTAAACTCATACTAATCTCACTCTACAATTTAACAAAACTCAAATGGTCGAGGGTCACCCAGAATGGTGATAACTTGATTCTTAAATTCAAACTTTATGCATTGGTGAAGAGTATAAGGGGCAGCCTTCATTGCATGAATCCAAGGACATCCAAGAAGAAGATTAAAATATGCAAGATAATGTACCACATAAAACAAAGTACCTAATATTTTAGGCCCAACCTTAAGAGGAAGATATATGAAACCATGGACCTCTTGGGACTCATTATTGAAAGCTTTTATAATGATATCAAAATTTTTTAAATCTTCCTCTTTTAATCCAAAATTTTGAAAGAATTGATATGTACACAAATTTAGGTAAGAACCATTATCAATCAATATTTTCTTAATAAATGTATCCCAAATAAGTGTAGTGATGTAAAGTTAAGAATCTTCTTGTAAGTTTTAGGAAGGTTTATCATCATCCAATAATGAGAGGTGATGTATCCCAAAAGAACCTATGATATCAACTATAGCATTAGGATAAATATCTTAGGGAACCATTTGTTTCTTTAGAAATTCCATAAAAGCATCTCTATGATTGGGAGAACTTTGAAAAATCTCTAAAATTGATATCTTTTCTAGAGTATTAGCAAATTGCTTTTGGAGATCAAATGAAACCTTGGTTTGTGGTTTCAACACTAAAGGTGGAGTCCTTGTGTCTAAAAATTTTCTATGATTATTATTCTAAACTGAATTGGGTTGTAAAATAGAATCTTATCCTTGCTGAGTATGTTGAGTCTAATATTGCCTTATTGTAGTTACCCCAACCATGCCAACCATATTACCATAAGGAGGAGGCTCATTCTAATGAGACACCTGATGTGCTATTTGTTGATTATGTTTTGGCAATGGATCTTTAAATATCCCCATATCTTGATTGGTAGTTGGAGTTTGTTGAATAGGAACTTGATTATTTGTTGATTGAGAATTTTCCAAATCAATACGTCCTGCATCAATAAAATATTGAACCACATGTTTTAACCTTTTACAAGAATTGATCCAATGTCCTTCCACTCTATGATATACATAATGATATCTTGTTGTATACCAATGAGTTGTGGTATCTAGTTGTCTTATAGGAGGTAACTCAATTGCATTGGCTGCTAAAAGTTATTGTAAAACTACTTCCATAGACACGTTAGGTCTTGTGAAATTCCTTTGTGGAGGTTTCTAAAGCACTATGTTTTGTATGTTGTTAGTAACATTGTTAACAGGACTACTATACATTCCACTATCACCTCTTGTGTGTTTATTCTTATGTTGAGACTTAACAGGTTTCTCTTATTTAACTTTGAGTTGGCTTCTTCTGGTAAGGGCATGTTCTACTTTTCTTGCTAAATCAATTGCTTGATCAAAAGATGTAATAGTAGTAGTCTCTAATGCATAAGATAATTGTTCTTGTAGAATTCCAATAAATATCTCAAACATATATTTTGGAGGTAAATTATATCTTAAACATCCAACTAAACTTCTCCAATGAGCCAAGAAATCTGAAAAAATTTCCTCTTTACTTTATTTCAAATTATAAACATCTTTCATTGTTACTTCCTTTTCAATATACGCACCAAACTATTGAACAAACAATTATGTTATTTCTTCAAAATTCTTCAAGGAATATTTAGGCAACTGATAGTACCATTCTAATGCCATACCACCAAGACTCTTAGGAAATATTTTTAGTAACAATATATCATCATAAATGAGATCATGGCAAGTTCTTTTGAATATTATTAAATGCTCTATTGGATCTTCCATACCTTTATAAATAGGCAAAAATGGCATAAGATAATGCTTAGGATAATATCTAGCAGCAACAATAGGATCCAATGGCTGATTACACATTTCCTTATAACTGTAAGTGAAGCTTAAAGGTTGAATCATTTCAACTTTTGAAACCAATTACTTTACCATATTTGTCAAATTTTGCACCTCTAGATTATTATTATGCATTATTCCCAAATTCCTTAAAGGGAGAATATATGTGTGTTGAGGAACCAATGCTTGACTTAAGTTGGATGTATGGATACTATTGTTATATGTGGCACCTTGTGAAAATGGACAACTAACATTTGGTGGAACAAAAGCAAAAGTGTTGATATTAGAAGATTGAGGAGGAAATTAAAAATAATTTTGAGTGACACTACTAAGTAGAGGGACTTGTAGATTCCTTCCAATGTTGGTGGTTGTATTAGTAATATCAATTTATTGGTTTCTTAAATTATTAGGATGCATTGATTTAGGAAAGTGGTTATTTTGATCAAGCATAGCAATCTTATTGGAGGAGGAGATGGAGGAGTTTCACCTATTTAAATATGAGCTTATCGCTCTATACCCTCCAATATGTTATTCCTATTAGCTTTCATAAATCCCCAAATGTGTTCAAATGATGAAAATAAAACCCACCATTAGGTCTTTCATAAGGATCAAAACTCATTTTAGTTTCCATGTTATCTTATTCTTTTTTATCTATGTTAGGATCATCTCTATCAATCTGATCATCTTTCAGAGGAACATAATAAGATCCAAGGTGCTTTCAATGATTTCTAAGGAGAGAAGAAATTAGAAGAGGTGAAAGGATAGAAGAAATACTAACAAAAAACACATAGAAAAGGGATTTTTTTATAGATGTTATTAAGGATTTATCAATCACACAAACAGAATTAGCAATCTTTCCTAAGGTGTTTAAAAAAGAAAGGAGGTGTTCATGTTGGGTTCACCAAATATGTAGAGGGAAAAAACTGCCCTACCACATACAATTCTCAAGGCTGGATATGCAAATAGAGAGAGCCTTGAGGTGAACCACAGGGGTATATTGTTCTCTACACTCGGTTCTAAAGGGGAGAAGGGTTCACCAGGAATGGCTTTAAGGACTCACTCCAACTCCACAAGATGTTTAGGAATTTTTGATGTATTCACTTCAAGACAATCACCTAGGTTTGGAATTTCTAGATATATGCTATAAAATATAAAGGACAATGCAAAAATATAGAATGCAATAGTACAAGAGCTAACCCTAGGATGATTCTTTCTTTGAATGCTTTCTAAACCTAGGGTATTAAGATAAATAAAGCCTTTAAGCAAGGGCTCAAGACAATATGCATAAACATAATTAACCCTAAGTGCACACTATATGTTGTTTAATCTTTTAAATGTCTAGAAAATAATTAAATATATATTTCTTAAAATCAGATCTAGGGTTTACAATAAAAATATAAGGCACTCAACAAGAATCATAAAGATTAAGTGAAATACTTAGCTTATCCCATGATTTATCCTTGTTTTTGTTCTTTGTCCAACAATATCAACAATTCTTATTCCTGTAAGATAACTTGGAAAAAACTTAGAAAATATAATCAACATTAGGGGTCTTTCTTAGGTCATTGTACAGTAGTGCTTGGAGGCACAACAGTCAAGCCCCCTAGGTCCTTTTAGCTGCCCTTTGATAAATAAAAGTGAAAAGTGACCTTTGGAAGAAATCAAGAATATCAGGATATAACATAATAAAATTATTGAAACACATAATAAAATATGATAATATGCTCTATATGTAGTCTAGAATGCAAATATAAATTATGGAATAAAATATTGCCCCCAGATAAAACTTAGGTAAAATTGTGTCTTGTAACATGCAATCATGATAACACACCAATGAAATCATGCCCCGTAGAGACCCAGGTGTGACTTCACAAAAGTGAGGCAAAATATATCATATCAATGAAAAATAATAAGTGTTTGTGAAAGCATGTCTATGGAAGCACAGGCACACCGGGTGCGATGCAAACAAAAGCAGTTGTATTAACGAAACGCTAAGTGCATGAAAAAGGGAAAGCGAAGCATGAATGAAACGATATGTAAAGCAAAAACAAAGGTGCAACCTATTTTATTAATTTTTCTTATGATCAGGTTACAATATGTCTCCCCCACCCTTTTCAGGGGCTCAGAGCGTTCGATACACTTTTGTTACACCGACGGATGGTGCGCTTCCCTTCGGGACCTTCTGCATGCCCACATTTGAAATGTGCAGGCCAAACGTTGTCGTCGCTTGCATGAATATGTTCTTAGTTCCTTTTTGCCCCTCCGATGTCGAGATCCTGTGTACAGAGAAATAGCAAACGATTAATAGCACATGTGGATGGAGGGAAACATGCAATCCCCAAGGCCTCCGGTTAATGCATACATGAAATAACTAAAACAATGATCAAAACTTATCAGAACGGAATGAAATTTAAACAGAAGCATGTAAACACCATTAGGGATACATTGCAAAAATAATAGTCAAGAAATCTACTATAGATTTCTAATCGTTCCGAGGTGGGACGATTAGGATTGTCATAAAATGTCCAAAAGCGACCTCCCAAATGTCCCATCCAAAGGCCTCCAAAACACCTACAAACTTGGGGTTAGGCAAAATGGGGCATTTTGAGATGACCCAGAAGGTTAGATTTTGTATATTTTGCCCCGATCGCATTTTATCCGAAGGTGCTCCCTGTATGTTAGTAAAAGCGTAAAACAATGAAAACACAGTAAAAAAAAGTCAAAATGCATTCAAAATTGAATAGCAGCTTATATGAGTCACCTAAAACAAGATGCAAAAGAAATAGTGAATAAATCTTCTATAGATTTCTAATCGCTCTGGGGTGGGGCGATTAGGACTGCAATAGTGCGGGGGGCACCCGGGGGTAGGACGCCCACCGCTTGGTGCTTGGTTTTGACACCAATCCACTTGGGATGGGTCCAAAAACTCCTAGGGGGTTGTGTCAGCAAATTGGGTGTGGGATTGTAGCCAATTGTTTGGGTTTTGGGTTCGGGTTACACTCCTAATGTTCACTTAATAACCTCCCTTCCAAAAGAGAGATCAAGGATGTAGGAAGCACAATGAGGGTGAGGGTATAATTTTGTAGCACTCCGTTTCTCCAAATGCTCCTGCTCGGTCCTTATTTTGGGGTGATAAGACTCACCATTTTATATACCTAGAGGTCTGATTTGAATGTGCATGCAAGGGCACCACTTGGCCATCATGCCTTGTCAGGGGAGAGAAGATTCCTCCCTGATTAAGAGCTCCATGACTGCCTCTATGATTGCCTCTTTGAGCTTTGAAATGCTCACTCGCACTCCCATGCATTGAAGGTGGAGTTGAGTGGTAGATCTAGGCTTCCATTTTTCAAGGTTTAACTTTTTTCCCGTCAAACCTGTTATTCGCCCCACCCTGGAGCGATTGCTACTAATCATCTCGGGGTGGGGCGAATAGCATTATAATCGTCCCAGGGTGGAAAGAATAAGGAGCAGGGTGCTTGAAAGGTGCCAAATTGACCTCTGACCTTCCAAAACTACTTTGAGAGTGGTTAGGACCACTATTTAACCTCTGGGGGCTGCCCTAGGGGTTATGTATGCCAATTCGGTCAGTGCTTGTCATCACATAATCGGATTGGTGTTGTTTTGGTGTCTAAAAATGCCCCTTTTTGGGATGCGCTGTATGTGGTGCAGTGCTGATCAAAAATAGATAACCAAAGCACTTAATGATTAGGGTTTCTCAATAACCTAACAAAATTTTGATGCCCCAAGTATGGAAAGGGCACGAATTCTTGAATCCTTGCTTCTGACGAGCTAAAGAGCTTAATACAAATTTTGTAATCGTCCCAGGGTGGGACAAGTGCTAACTAGAGCGCTCGTCTCAGGGTGGAATGATTATAGGCCTAAGAGCCTATATAAGGGCCAAAACTAGGTTTTGGGCTTATTTGCAATTGTTTTTTCTAGCGATTTGGAGCTGTGGGGAGGAGGAGTGCTAGTTTGCGAAGCAAATCGCTGCCTAATTTTTGTGGACACCATGAGTTCAAGGACTGGATCCTCGAGTGGCAGAGCCAAGGCGAGATTGGTAGGTGCTCCTTCCTTCTTCTTGTTTTTTGTTTGTTTTTATATGAATTTTTAAAACTCGCATTTTATCATTGTTTTTTGTCACATTAAGGTTAAAACCCTAGATGAATGTTGTGGTTTTATTTGTTTTGTTTTGTTCATAATAAGGTTAAAAAACCCTAGTTTGAATTTTTGTTGTTTTGATTTTTTTTTTTGTATTTTGTTCATTTAAACTAGGATTAAAAACCCTAGGTTAAACTTTTTTGTTTTTGTTTGTTTTTAGCCTAATGTTAAAACCCTAGTAGTTTTGTTATTTTTGTTTAAACTAAATTTAAAACCCTAGGTTAAAATTTGTTTTGTTTTATTTTTTGTATTTTGTTCGCGTTTAGACTAAGATTAAAAAAACCCTAGTTTAAAATTTGTATATATATTTTTTTGTGTTGTTTATTTGATTTTTTGAATGTTTTTTTATGTTTAGACTAAGGTTAAAACCCTAGGATAAAATTTGTATTTTTTTGTGTTGTTTATTTGATTTTTTTGAATGTTTTTGTTGTACATTGTGTTAATGTTTGTTATTTTTGCTGTGCATTTTGAAATTAAGGTAGAAACCCTAAAATGAAGTTTTGTTATTGTGCAGTTTTATTATATGTTTTTTTTGTTTATATACATTGTTGTACATTCGTGTTACATGTTGTATAGTTTTTTTGTTGTCATGTTTTAATGTTTTTGTGTTGTTTTTGTTTTTCAGGTTGTGAAGAGTTGGTACCGTCAGTCGACGGTATTTTCTGATGCACGGGATGTGCGTTGATTGTGGTGGATTGGGATTGGCTTGATGCCCTTGGGCTCAAGCAAGTGATGTGGTTGGAGCCTATGGTGGGGGATCGGGCATATCTGATTGCCTTGATCAATTTGTGGGATCCCCGCACCAACACCTTTCATCTCCCAACAGGGGAGATGACAGTGACTCTAGAGGACGTGTATCGGATTCTATGGATTTCGATAGACGGGCTGCCCATTCGGATGACTCCTCGTGATCAGTGGACGATGGTGCTGACATGGTGCTTTGGGCATGCGACGAAGATGGGGGTGGATAGGGCGGTGGAGAGGGTAGAGGGGGACTGCCTGATTGGTAGGATTTTGGTGCGGTGGTGGTTTGAGAAGGGCATGTTGGGGGTGAGGCATGCTCTACTGATGACCCTCATCTCCAACATGTTGCTTCTCGACTCCTCAGGTGCGAGGTTCCCTTGGAACCTGCTTGAGGTGGTGTTCAGACTAGTGGAGTGTCCGATAGCAGTGCCACTTATTATGAGGTGGGGTTAGACACTACTGGCATAACTTTATGATGAGTTGTACGAGGTCCGCTACCGGAGGTGGAAGGGGATTGGGTGCAGCTATCTGTTGTAGTGCTGGGGGTGGCAACACATAGCTATGGAGCGGCCACAGGGGTTGCCTTGGACCACTCGGGGGAGATGGTGGATAGGGAGATTGGGTATGCTGCTCTATGGTAGAGGTCAGAGGAGCAGGGGCAGAGTCGATGGTGGGCAGGTGTCGTAGGGCACTATACTGATGCCTTCTCGCGTCTTGCTCTAGGGGAGGTGTTCTGGCGGCCATACCGGGACTGTCCAGCCTGGCCTGAGGTTGGAGAGTGGCTTCGAAGGGTGCATAGGGGGAGGTGGTTGATCGGGCGACATGGGATCGAGTAGGAGTACTTCTCGTATGTTCGGGTGACTCGACAGTTTGGGGTGCACCAAGGATTGCCTAGTGAGCCCTTGATCTATCGACATCGGGGTGACGAGAGGACTCTAGCCTGGTTGATCATTGAGCCACTAGGTGAGGAGTCGGATGTAGTGATTGATGTCCCCAACATGGACAATGTCGGGGTGACTATAGAGTATGACCAGTGGTGGACGATGTTGCGATGGTGGGGTGAGGGGCCTCTAGGAGGTCCGGATGCGGCAGCAGTAGGTGGTGGGGTTGCGAAGGCATCGAGGGAGGGTTGGGGGACCTCCGCTCGATGATGCGAATATGGTGGAGGTTGATGACTTGACTGGGGATGATTTAGGGGTTCTAGAGTAGCCGGATACATAGGACGTCCCGAAGCGGTGGGTGCTGGAGCTAGCATGCCATCCCGAAGATGCCCATGCCTCAGGTAGTCCCAGGGGATATGGAGGCTAGGTATCGCATTGAGATAGCATGATTGGAGGAGCTACTACGAAGATGGGATGAGGAGCACCGAGTCAAGAGGGATCTCCTACGAGCTCAGTTGGCATAGTGGGATGATGCATTGGCTGTGTACCATCGATGGGATGTGGAGTGGGGTCAATGTCGGGTGGAGTTGGAGGTCGAGATTATCCGCCTTGGTGGGCAGTTACCTAAGCTCACTAGAGGTGGATCATCGCATCGTACGAGAGGTAGTGAGACTGAGCAGTCAACATCCTCTCATCATAGGTGGGTGGGTGAGGGTAGCGCTAGTGGGCATGATGCGAGGGCTGGCAGCAGCTGCCCTGAGAGGTCCCATAGGACCCACACCACTAGGGGTAGTTCCAGTCACACCGATCCTACGTGATCATGGTGGCTGACTCCCTAGGCTTGGGGTTTTTGAGTTTTTGATTTTTTTGTGAGGTCAGAGGACCGACTTATTGTAGCCTTGCGGGCATTTTTGGTGATATATATACATGACTTTCTTTTTTATTATACACTTGTCATGATTTATTATTTCTTTTATGCACATTTATTTACGTTGATGTATGCATATGTTATTATGAATGCGAATGTTTCTAATTATATGATGTATGCATATGGAATGGATGAAATGATTTGTTGATAACTTGGTGGTGGCACCATAGACTATACAAGATTTGCTGGCTTTCTGTACTATGTGATTGCTTTGTGGAATGACTTTGCATGTGTAATATTTTTTTGTTTTGTATTTTATGATGGTGATGTAAGAATGGAATGTACCACAGGTGTTCTAGAATGTAGTTAAGGTTTTTCTGAGACTCAGATGTTTTAACTAACTAGCCAAGACTGTACATTTATCTCACAAGACTTTTGAACAAGGTACGAATTAGACTTGAGTTTGACCAAGTTATTTCACATCCTTGTGTGTGCGATTGAATTTGTTTATGTGGTAGTTGTCAGGATACCGCCAGTGCCAGATAGGCTATCAACCAAACCTGTACTGAGGATCACCTAATTAGCTCCACTAACTCCTTTGTTGTATTTAGTAAGATTAATCTATGGTGCAATCTAGGATACCATAAGCTAGCTCATCCACATGCAAACATTGATCTGTACACAATTTAATGCGATAGATATATCGTCATGCGGGAGGTTTGCCGCCAGTGACCAGAAGGCTATCCACCAAACCGGTATTGAGGATCACCTCATGACCTTTCGAATGCTGAGAGTTCCAGGGATTCAAGTTCGACTCCCTTATTTTCTTTACTTTTATTGGGATACTTGCTCTCGTATGTAGTGATAAAAATCACTATTTATTTTTATTTTTTTCTTTTGAGCAAGGGATTGGAATTTTGAGTGATGAGAATCACTATTTCTTGTGCTTTTTGATGTATGCACTATGTGGGTTTTGATGTCAAACTTTGGAGTTTGTACTTTGAATTTTTGCAAAATTTTTGGATATTTGCAACTTTTTGAGAATTTGGGATTCTTGGGGAATTGGGTAGGGAAGATGCTTGTCCTTTTGCCAACTCTCAGCATTCTTGGGGTCATTCACACGGGGGATGAGCGAGATAACCTTTTCACTATATGGTATCCTAGATTGCTTTACGAGTTTCATCTTTCATTCACACAACTTGGGAATTTTTTATGTGTTTTAACTTGTGTTGGGATGCGACGTAACAAGGTGTGATCCAAGTAAAACTCTACCTTTGTAAAAATCTATCTGACTTTGTATAGTTTTTGGCTAGAAATCTAAAGACAGCTGAATGACGAAAGCCCTGGATACATTAGAAGACAACTGATTATGATATGGTGAAAAATGTGGATGGCGTTTATTTTTGATGGACTATTTACAAAGTGGAAAAATGTAGAAAATGATGGAATTGCCGAGTAATTACAGTCTATGGTGCATTTGACCTGTATGACCAACAAATATGCAATGTATGTATGTGATGCCTAATGCAACTTATTTTTTTGTGTTTTGATTTTTAAGAGTATGCATGGAAGTGAGATGCAATTTTTTTGTTATTTTTTATTATTTTATTGTTTTTGAAAATTTATGGTTGGTTTATCCCGAGTGGGTGCGGACCAAGTGATTCTTTCGGATCCTTGGAGGTTTTGACCAAAGGGATTATAGATACCTTTGGGGCATTTTGGGTGACCAAGCGGTTGTGGGAACCCTTGGAGCTTTTGGTTTGACCAAAGGGTTTATAGATACCTTTGGGGCATTTTTGGGTTGACCAAGCGATTATGGGAATCCTTGGAGCTTTTGGTTTGACCAAAGGGATTATAGGCACCTTTGGGGCATTTTGGGTTGACCAAGTGATTATGGGAATCCTTGGAGCTTTTGGTTTGACCAAAGGGGTTATGGACACCTTTGGGGCATTTTGGGGTTGACCAAGCGATTATGGGAATCCTTGGAGCTTTTGGTTTGACCAAAGGGATTATGGACACCTTTGGGGCATTTTTGGGTTGACCAAGTGATTATGGGAATCCTTGGAGCATTTGGTTTGACCAAGGGATTATGGAACCTTTGGGATTTTGTGACCAAGATTATGGGAATCCTTGGAGCTTTGGTGACCAAAGGGATTATGACACCTTTTGGGCATTTTGGGTTGACCAAGCGATTGTGGGAATCCTTGGAGTTTTGTTTGGGTGGGCCATGGCTCTTTTAAATGTGGAATGGCCTCAAATGACTGATGTTCAAGGGTTCTAGTTCCTTGATTCCATCAAGAGAGGCTAGCCGGTATGTTCCTAGGTCCTATTTTACTATCAATTACATAAGGACCTAACCAATTTGTCATGAACTTGTCCCTTAGATGGGGCAGCAAGTTAGAATTTTGTTGGTTCTCTTTTAAGACCAAGTCACCAACCTGAAAGTCCCTCAGGTGAACTTTCATGTTGTATGCTTTCTTAAGTCGCTCTTGATAGATACGTAAATGCTCGAGAGCATTGATGCATCGTTCATCAAGCAACGTAAGCTGGTCTAATCGGGCCTATTGTGTAGTGTCATCATCGATGAACTCTTGCATTGATATATGCAGGGAAGGTATTTCCAACTCGAGAGGCATGACTACCTCGGAGCCATACACCAACGAAAATGGAGTTGCCCTAGTGGGCATCCGAATGCTAGTGTGATAAGCCCACAGAGCAAGTGGGATTTGAATGTGCCAATCCTTATGACTATCTATGACCGTATTTTTAAGGATGGCAACTAGCATTTTGTTTGACGCCTCTGCTTGCCCATTTGCCTACGGATAATAGGGTGTTGAAAAACTGTGCTGAATTTTGTACTTTATTGTCAAAGCATGCACATCTTTGTTCTTAAATGACGTCCCATTATCCGAGATGATCTTGGATGGAATACCAAAATGACATATGATGTTATGTAAAATAAACTCTGCAATGCGGGGTCCAGTCGTAGAGGTAAGCGGAATTGCTTCCACCCACTTGGTGAAGTACTCTATGGCCATTATGATAAACGTGTGATGACCTGACGATGCAGGGGAGATATTTTTGATTAGATCTAAGCCCCACTATGAAAATGGCCAAGCCGATTGGATCGGTTGCAAGGCCTAAGAAGGTACGTGTGTCAAGTTAGCATGGTGTTGACACTTCATGCACTTCCTCACATACGTGCAACAATCTCGCTCTAAATATGGCCAATAATAGCCCATGCAAAGGATGCGCTTTGTGATGGCCATACCGCTGAAGTGGCCACCGCATGTACCATCGTGCGCTTGGGTGATCGCCCAAGTGGACTCCTGCTGGTCCAAGCAATGGAGGAGGATTCCTTCATAGCTTCGATGGTACAAAATGTCTCCTAGCAAGACATGTTTTGCCACTTTCTATTTGAATGATATTTTCATGGCATGCGACAATCCAAGTGGGAGGTTACCTAACTTGAGGTAGTCTCTTATGGGTGTGTACCAATCCTGCTGATCAGAAACCTCGATGGTATGAATGACCAATCCCTCTTGAAGTTCATCCCTAGAAAAAGTTGAGAGGGAAAGAACTTGTAAGAATAGCATTGTGTTGCTATTAAGAGGGGTCGGGGAGAACAAGGACCCCCAGTTGGCATGATTCAGACTATCATGGATTCGAGAGAACCTATCCTGAGATGGTTCAATCTGGATCAGGTGGATTCCTAGCGTTAGGTTAGAGCTTGCACGCTCCATCATGGATTGTGATAATGTTTTGACTTGAATGGTTGTCATCTCACCAGAAATGTCTTGCGGGATTAGTGACCCCAAGGAGGCCATAGTGTCCACAAAATGATTCGATGATCGAGGGAGTGCCTCGATGTCGTACCATTCAAGCTTTGCCAAGAATTTATCCACAAGGGCTTTGTAGGCCTACAGAACTGGGCATTTACATTGGAATACCCCTTTCACTTGGTTGACAATTAACAATGAATCACCAAAGATGTTCAAGCATTTGATGTTCATGGTGATGGCTGTCTGAAGACCTATGAGCAAGGCTTCGTATTCGGCATTGTTATTGGTGCACGAGAAATCAAGTTTAAATGATAGAGGCATTGGAGCCCCTTGTGGTGTGAAGAATATGATTCCCATGCCACCCCCTTGCTCACATTTAGAACCATCAAAAAATAGGGTTATGTCGGCCTGTGACTCAGGCTCATCAGAATCTGGTGATTTTGAGACATGGAAGACCCCATCATCGGGTAGCTCTACGGTCAGAGGTTGATCATCTTTGAGAGGAGCCTCTGCTAGTTGATCGACGATGACTTGACCTTTGATGGACTTTTATCCAATGAATTCGATGTCAAACTCCATCAACAACATGATCCATTTTGCCGTGCGGCTACTATGATAAGTATGACTCATCATGTACCGCAATGGATTCTCCTTAGACACAACATACGTCGTATTGCTCAGCATGTAATGGCATAGCTTTTTGGTGGCAAATACCACTACTAAGCATAGCTTCTCAACGTATGCATAGTTAAGTTCATAACTGACCAGGGTGCGGCTAAGATAATAATTAGCCTATTCTTTATGTAGTTCATTTTTCTGGGCTAGCATGGCGCCCAGTGCCACCTCAATAGTTGAGATGTATAAATAGAATGACACTCCTGGTCTAGGTGGTGCCAATACTGGTGGCGAAGCCAAGTATTGTTTGATGTCGTCGAAGGATGACTGGCACTCGTCATCCCAATGAAATGCTACCCCCTTGTGTAATAATTTATTCATGGGTCGGCACTTGTCAGATAGCTATGCTATGAAGCGCTTGATTGACGTGACCTTTCCCTGCAAGCTTCTGAGCTGCTTGATGGTGGTTGGGGGAAGCATTTCAAGGATTGCCTTGAATTTATTTGGATCTACCTCGATGCCTCATTTTGAGACTATGAAACCCAAGAGTTTTCTAGATGTGACGCCAAATACGCACTTCTTGGGGTTTAGCCTGACTTTGTGTTCGATGAGGCGATCGAGGATCTTGCTTAAGTCATCGAGATGATCTGGGCGCAAAAGAGATTTGGCCAACAAATCATCCATATAATCTTCCAAAGTTTTATGCATGTGATCATGGAAGATGTATGTCATAGCGCGTTGGTAGGTGGCGCCAACATTTTTAAGGCCAAAGGGCATGACCTTATAACAAAATGTCCCCCAAGGCATTGTGAACGCCATTTTTAGTTGATCATCGGGATTGATACGAATCTGGTTGTATCCCGAGAAACCATCCATGAGGGAAAGCATTTCGTGGCCTGCTGTAGCATCTACCAATGCGTCGATGCTAGGCAAGGGGAAATCATCCTTGGGACTCGCTTTGTTTAGATCTCAAAAATCAGTGCATATGCGAATCCTCCCATCCGGCTTCTTGATGGGTACCATGTTGGACAACCATGGTGGGTAATCCACGCAGATGACAAACTGTGCATCCAACAGCTTTTGTAGCTCGTCTTTGACCATTAAGGCCACTTTTGGGTGCATCTTACGTAGTTTTTGCTTGACTGGCTTGACTGTCGGATCAAGCATTAGATTATGCGTGACTAGCTGTGGGTCTAGCCCCGACATGTCTTTGTAGGACCATGCAAAAACCTCCTTCTTCTCTTTGAGAAGGGCAATGTAATCGGCTTGCTCTTCGGGGGATAGACTTACCCCTAGCTTGATGATTTGTGGATTCATTGGATCAGAGTCGATGTCTACGTCAGTCGTCTCTTCGACTGACATGTGGGACCCATCCTCCAACTGGTGTGGAGTTGGGATCAGGTGGATATCATTTGCTGAATTTAGATCTACGTTTGGAACGTCGGGTTCCTCTTCAGCATGGAAGATATCCTGAGTTGGTCCTGGGGTGAAATGAAGCATCTCACCGCAAGGCCAGTACTATGATGGGGATGGTGGTGAGTTAGCGCGATCCCAATCTATGGCATCTAGGTTTAGATACAATGGTCATGTTGGATCGATTGGATTGTGGATGGGGGTGGTTAAGTCAATGGAGATCATGTTGATGAAGTGAATTTGGTCTCCATTACCATGCGGGTGGTGACTCGGACATCCTTGGTGATATTTGTGCTCCGGATCTGGCTCTGTGGGTATTGGCACAAATGGATCGGCCCTATGTGTGGATAGAAGGATAGGGTCTACCCTTGGCACTGATGGCTCTATAGGGTCTCTGGGCGGAGGGTGCTCTCTGTATGCCTAAAGTGGCGGATGTAGCACTTGGTCCAACTGTGCTTGGTTTAGGTGCCACCTATGCCTTGGCCCCATGTTTAGCTGTTCAAACATATCGTCAATGTCCATGGGGTATTCTCGTTGCTGCATATGGTTGAGATATGCCATCTCAGTCTCATCTTCATAATCGCTATCAGAGATCCATAGGCCTTCATTGGCTTCGACAACTATTTGTGGCATGTGAGGCTCGTTCTGCTCGAGCAAGTTGATTTGGTCCCATCGGGGTTGTTTCGCTCTCTACGGGAGGACCTGATTCTCTTGAGGTGGCAATTGCTCGATTGGAGCATTCAAGGGGAACATTGCCATGAAGTTCTCCTGATAGTCATCTATGGGCGTCACTTGCGAGTGATTGCTATCGGACTCGAAAGGGTCCCAAGGTGCTACCTCATACTCTGACTCATCTTCTGAAGATCCTTCTTGACCTTGTCTATATCCCTCTTGGAGGCAAGTTCTTGAACTTTCCCCTTTCTCGATCGAAGGGGAGGGGTTGTTGAGGCCCACAAGGTTGGTTGTTAGCAATGGGAGATAATCCCCCAATGTGTATGTTGTGTTAGGATTGGCATATGGATCTTGTGCCAACCCATCCTTGTTGCCTAGCCCTAGGCCTTGCATGTTCTCTACCAAGATGTCAAGGGGCAGAGGGTGGTTGAACCCTACTCCTGATTTGTCGTATGGCATTTGATATCTTGGTTGGCAAAGAACGTGCACTCCTTGTTCATATCTGCCCAACCCATATCCATGCCAATTACATTGGCCAAGGTATTTCAAAGTGAAGTCCGGGTTGGACAGATAGTTGACGTTCTCAGCAAAGGGCTCTTCATCCTCTTCCTCTTGTAGGTAAGGTTCAATGCCATTATCGAGGCCCCCATATACAAAATTTGTCTGATTTGGTGGGTAGCCTAAAGGGACAATAGTGTCGATGGGGAGGTGAGGTCTCCCCATGTCCTGCATGGACTCAAGCGTGGGTGTTGCTACAATGTTCCACACTAGGTACTCCCCCAGGCCCGTATTGGCCATCTCAATGGTGATCATTGGTGGTTGAGGGGGAGGGAATGGGAGTTCTTCCTGAGTCCACTCCATGTTGGGTGAACCAGGCATCTCGACTTCCATTCGGTTGGGCACCTCTTCGGTAGAGATGGTTGAGACTAATGGTGGTACCTCTTCCAAGGGCTTCTTCCCATTGTCCTTCGGTGTGGCCACCGTAGGTGGCATCGTTGGTGAAGGAACAGACGATGAAGATGGGCCCGGTTGGTGATTTGAGGGACTTAACAGTGGGGATGTATGCGGAATCAGACCCTATTTGGATGGATTCAACTGAAAGTCCAAATGTGTCGATGGGAGGGTCGATTGTGGCATCAACTGCACCGCATTGCAATACTTGAAGGGCTCTAAGTCTGTTGGGACTACATGCACTTGCCCTTCGTATGTGTACTTTAGGCATTGATGGGCTATCGAAGGGACACACTTCATGTCCCTGATCCAAGGCTGGCCCAGCAAGATATTGTAGGCCATCTCACCTTCCAGGATGTGGCACAATGTAGGAATAGTCTTTTGTCCCACTTGGATGGGCAGGACAATTGTGCCAACCATCGAGCATATCGCGTCATTGAATGCTCGAAGAGTATAGGTGGAGGCCACAATGTGAGATGCTGGCAACTTGAGGTGTTTCAATGTCATTATTGTGATTATATTGTTGGATGAGCCAGTGTCCACCAACACCCTCTTAAATGGAATCCCGTTGACCCATGCAATGACGTGCAGGGGTGGATCCGCCATATCACCAGTCACCGATTTCAGTTCATCTTCTCTAAAGGTGATGACTGGTTTTGTACATCATTTTACATGTCCCACAAAGTTGTTGAAAGAATTTGCTTCATGGGGCTGTAGCTCGATGGCTTTGAGTATCTCCATTAGAGCCTCCCGATGGGGCGGTGATTGTTGGATGAGCTCATAGATGGAGAGCCTAGCCGACGTGGTCCTTAAACTTTGGGTAAGTTTAGTCCGAATCATGGCCACTGGTCTAGGCGGAGGAGGTTGTGTAGGGTGTTGTTGAGGTTGTGACGTTGATGGAACCTCTCCTGTAGCTGTAGTGGGGGCAGCTGTGCTTGGGTACCTCTTGTTCCGTGTCACTATGCTTATCATCCCTACATACCCCTGCATGGGGCAGTTTTGTGTCACCTCATTGACTTGTAGAGTCTTTGCCTGCGCATCATGGGCAGGCAAGGGGTCTTTGAAGACCTCCATCTATTGGTTGCTTGGTGCTACGGGATTATCCACCGCTAGCATTTTGTTGTCTATTAGGTCTTGCACTAAGCTTTTGAACTTCCAACATGCGTAAAGGTCATGTCCTTTCTATCGATGAAATCTACAATATAAGTCTTCCCTATAGCCCTTGGGTTTTGGCACGTTGGGGTCTACGGGTCGACTTTCCAGCAGGTTTATCAAGTTTGCCATGGACAAGCGGTCAAACAAGGAGTCTTTAGACTCTGTGAAGGGTGTGAATTGTCGCCTAGGGTGACGCTACTGATTTTGCTCTTGCCTATGATTTTCCTTCTCATAGCTGTCAAGAGGAACTGCCTGATAATTAGCCTTTGGGGGCTGTGTCATTTGTGCAGGCTTTGGTATGTTTATGGCAACCTGATTGACCATGACGGGTTTCGATTGCGTGGACCCAATTTTGGCATTTTTGGGCCACTCTTTCTTGCATGGCTTGGCAATCTCGCCATCCTATATCTTGATCTCCTCAATGATTCTGGCTTGCACCAGGGCTTCCTCGAGAGTGGCATATTGTTGCAGCTGCAATAGCATGGAGATCGACCTTAGGCAACTCTTTGAGAACATTTGGGTCAGGTCGGCCATGGGAGGGAGGTAAGGTAGCTTTGAAAGCAACGTCCTCCACCAATTTCCATAAGCCGCCATGGTCTCTTCCTCATACTTCCTGAGGCTAGCTAGGTCACTTAATGATGCCTTCTTCTTGGTGTTGAAGGTGAAACGTTCGAGGAACGCGTCCACTAGCTGGTCTAGGTTGTTGATGCTATGCTTCGACAACTGGGTAAACCAATCCGAGGTAGGGCCTACGAACGTGGTTATAAATGTTCTTAGAAGCAAAGCATCATTGTCCTGAATGCCAAAGCATTGACTCAGGAATCTTGTCATGTGCTCTTGGGCATCCTCATCCCCTCTAAAAATTGCCAATTGAGGCATTTTGAAGTGTTCAGGGTATGGGGGTGCCGGCACTGAAGGATGCATAGGGTGACTGTAGAGCTGGCATAAAGTGGGCTTTTGGGGCCCAGAAGTCTTGGTCTCCATAGACTCTAAGCGCTCTAGCAATGCTTTGTATGCATCGAAAGATTTGATCTCTTCCTCCTTGGTTTGTTCCCATTGTGAATTATGGGGA
Organism: Wollemia nobilis; assembly: GCA_028583015.1. NCBI lineage: Eukaryota > Viridiplantae > Streptophyta > Pinopsida > Araucariales > Araucariaceae > Wollemia > Wollemia nobilis. Next base: position 4,786,463 of record JAQPPZ010002979.1, read on the forward strand.
ACTTGAGGCCTATGGAGGGGTAGCCGGATAGCGCCCCCCTACCTTGGTAGGGCATTTCAGCCCACTCTTCTTCTTGCTCAAATTCCTCATAGGCTTCTTGAGGAGTTCCTGGGCATGACCTATAAACATGGGTGGGTGCCCGAGGAGGGTGCCCATCATTGGCTCTAGGGGTGGTCTCCCGCTCAGGTCTAGGAGGTCTTGGAGGCAACGCTTGATAAGGTCATGGAGACCTATCTCGCACCAAGGGGTTGTGCCTCTCATAAAGCTCTATCCTATGTGTGTGAGGGGTTGGAATCCTCTCATGCATAGTGTTCTGGAGCAACTCATCCGTCTGACGTTGAATGCGCTCTTTGCTAAGATGATACAAGTGCTCTAACTATTGTTGATCTTGCTCAAGCTACGTGATTTGCGCTTGGAGGGTGGCATGTTTGGCAAATGCCAAGTCGATTTGTTCCATCGTCTTAGGTCTAGGAGGCCTAGATGCCTCCCCTACATATCTATCTCGGTCGTAGTGATCCGAGATCTCTATAGGTCACTTCCCTCTATCGAGGTTAGCAACATTCACCCGAGGCTCTGGCCTCAGTAGGTGATCCTGATAAATAGCAGGTGCGGAGGTGCATTGCTCCCATGCTGTGTATTGCTCTTGAGGAATATAGTGGTTTTCCTCATGCTCCCTTTCATATATGTGAAAGGGGCGGGCAGAGTTGGCTCACCCTATCTGAAGAGCCTTGCGCTCTGGATTTGGCCTATTGTTTTTGATAGTAATGAGGGGTAGAGGAGGGATGATATAATCATGTGGCCCCTCCTTATGGACCCTATGTTGTTCTAGCACTTCATCGCATGGTGGCCACTCATAATGAGTGTCTAAGGGGGCCTTCCTATGTATGTACTCCTCCTGAAAGGGTCTATGTTGAATGGGAGTGCCCCTCGAAGGGGTGCCTCTATAGTCCTATTCCGTCATGGTATGATGTGGACTATGTTGTGGGTCAGGCCGCCAAGGTGGTATGACCAAGTCCTTGGGGCTATAACGGAGGCGACTTGTGCCCCCTTGTACACTTTCTACCACTTCTGCCCATGATTGGGCTTGGCTACGGGTGTACACCATGGTGGTGGTTCTCTAAAAGATATGTATGTTTTTATCTTCTTTATGATTTTTTATGCTACACTAAACAAAAAGGGGCCACACAATCAAAGAAGTGATTATCTCGTTTATAGATTAAATGTGTGCCCTAAATCTGGTTTAGTGTGTTTTGATTTTTGTTTTGAAAGCCTTGTAAAGAAAATTTTGTTGTACATGCAATATGAGGGCTCTTATATCTCCCAAAATGGTCGCCCCTTCAATATACCACTGCCAGGCCATTATACCGAACCTCTCAATATACCCGCCCTTACGTGAGGGAAACTATTGGTACGCGAGAGCGAGAACAGTACGTGGAACATAGGCGGTACGGAAGGGGAATCACTCTATTTTTGACACCTACCATAGAAGACTTATCCTCATGCACTGGGAATCACCCCCACTACACTTGGTCAGCTTTCATCAGGATTTACGTCTAGCAACAGTCGCGATCGGGGTTATGTATGCAAAATTCAAGCCAAGGTGGTGATGAAATCCACCGTTGGTCTTGATCAAGTGTTGGGGTTTTAAGACCAACTCCTTGATGTTTATATTATCACGTGGTGTGTGTGGTTATTTTTACTTGTGCAAAGAAAGAAAACATGCAGCAAACTTCTCTATGCAAGCAAAGAAAGCAGAAAAATCATAGAAACAGAGACAAAAAATTACAGAGGATGTTCAGAAAACCTACCTCTTCTCTGCCCAAACCGGATGCCCCTGAGTTTCTGCTCAGAAAATGCATAGAGAGCTAATCATCCTAGGGTGGGATGAATAGCAGATCTGTATTCATCATAGGGTGGGATGAATGCCTATTCGTCCCTGGGTGGCACGAATTCCAGCTCTGTATTCGTCATAGGGTGGCACGAGCAGCAGTCCAACGCTTGAAGGATTAACACCTACAAGCAAAAACACAAAATTTTGATCAAAAAATTGATCCCAAAATTAGGGGACAGGGTCCCACCATGATCACCACTGAAAGCATGTCTACGGAAGCACAGGCGCACCGGGTGCGATGCAAACAAAAGCAGTTGTATTAACGAAACGCTAAGTGCATGAAAAAGGGAAAGCGAAGCATGAATGAAATGAGATGTAAAGCAAAAGCAAAGGTGCAGCCTCTTTTATTAATTTTTCTTATGATCAGGTTACAATACGTCTCCCCCCTTTTCAGGGGCTCGGAGCGTTCGATACAATTTTGTTACACCAACGGATGGTACGCTTCCCTTCGGGATCTTCCGCGTGCCCACATTCGAAATGGGTGGGCCAAACGTCATCGCCACTTGCATGAATACATTCTTAGTTCCTTGCTGCCCCTCCAGTGTCGAGATCCTACATACAAAGAAACAACAAATGATTAATAGCACATGCGGATGGAGGGAAACATGCAATCCCCAAGGCCTCCGGTTAATGCATACATGAAATAATTAAAACAGTGATCAAAACTTATCAGAATAAAATGAAATTTAAATAGAAGCATGTAAACACCATCAGGGACACATTGCAAAAAGAACAGTCAAGAAATATACTATAGATTTCTAATCGCTCCGGGGTGGGACGATTAGGACTATCATAAAATGTCCGAAAGTGACCTCCCAAATGTCCCATCCAGAGGCCTCCAAAACACCTACAAACTTGGGGTTAGGAAAAATGGGGCATTTTGAGATGACCCAGAAGGTCGGATTTTGTAGATTCTACCTCGATCACCCTATATCCGAAGGCGCTCCCTGTATGTTAGTAAAAGCGTAAAACAATGAAAACACAGTCAAAACAAGTCAGAATGCATTGAAATTTGAATAGCAACATATATGAAACACATAAAACAAGATGCAAAATAAATAGTGAAGAAATATACTATAGATTTCTAATCACTTCGGGGTGGGGCGATTAGGACTGCAATAGTGCGGGGGCGCCCAAGGGCAGGACGCCCATCGTTTGGGGCTTGGTTTTGACACCAATCCACTTGGGATGGGTCCAAAACCTCCTAGGGGGTTGTGTCAAAAAATTGGGTGTGGGATTGTGGCCAATTGTTTAGGTTTTGGGTCTGGATTGTGCTCCTAATGTTCACCCAATAACCTCCCTTCCAAAAGAGAGATCAAGGATGTAGGAAGCACAATGAGGGTGAGGGTATAATTCGGTAGCACTCCATTGCTCCAAATGCTCCTGCTCTATCCTTATTTTGGGGTGAGAAGACTCACCATTTTATAGACCTGAAGGTCTGCTTTGAATGTGCATGCAGGGGCGCCACTTGGCCATCATGCCTTGTCAGGGGAGAGAAGATTCCTCCCTGATTAAGGGCTCCATGATTGCCTCTATGACTGCCTCTTTGAGCTTTGAAATGCTCACTCGCACTCCCATGCATTGAAGGTGGAGTTGAGTGGCGGATCTGGGCTGCCATTTGTCAAGGTTTGACTTTTTTCCCATCAAACCTGCTATTCGCCCCACCCTGGAGCGATTGTTGCTAATCATCCCGGGGTGGGGCGAATAGCATTCTAATCATCCCAGGGTGGAACGAATAAGGAGCAGGGTGCTTGAAAGGTGCCAAATTGACCTTTGACCTTCCAAAACTACTTTGGGAGTGGTTAGGACCACTGTTTAACCTCTGGGGGCTGCCCTAGGGGCTATGTATGCCAATTCGGTCAGTGCTTGTAGCCACATAATCGGATTGGTGTTGTTTTGGTGTCTATAGATGCCCCTTTTTGGGATGCGTTGTGCGTGGCGCAGTGTTGAGCAAAAATAGATAACCAAAGCACTTAATGATTAGGGTTTCTCAGTAACCTAACCAAATTTTGATGCCCCAAGTATGGAAAGGGCACGCATTCTTGAATCCTTGCTTCTAATGAGCTAAGGAGCTTAATTCAAGTGTTAACCTTTTTCGGTGAGGTGTTACTTGATCTTGGACATTGTTCAGTCATGAATAGGCAAAGGGCGCAACCTTTTGTCTATGGGAACCTTGAGTTCATGATTCTAGAATGCCAAGTGTTTGATCAGCTTGTGATTATTGCTTGTTTGCTGCCCCAAGCAGGAGCGTGATTGTCTTTGTCAATGATTCTTTGAATGCATGCCATTTCCTTGATTGGGTGTGTATTTGTTGATTGGTGACTAAGTGTGACTACCCCCTCAAGCGACGAATCGATGAGGGAATGACCGACATGAGAAAAGCGATGAGTCGCTTGACCCAAGATGACTTTTGTAAGGGTGCCTTCAGTTGTTTTCCGTTGAATGCTTATGCAGTTTCCCAACAATCGGACCTATTTTTGGTGGGTTTTAACCCTTTTTGTGACGCTTATTGGGGCTAAAATTGTCAAAAATTCATCCTCCCGTGGAGTGGTCCGGCTATGGTAGCCTTCTTAGGGAGTAGGATATTGATAATTTGTGGCCCCAACATCAGTTTTGTATGCCAAGAATGTCAGGCACAAAGGCGCCTTTGTTCGGCAATTTTATTATTATTTTTTGGTGGGTTTTGACCCTTTTTGTGACGCCTTTTGGGGATGAAATTGTCAAAAATCCATCCTCCCATGGAGCGGTCCAGCTATGGTAGCCTTCTTAGGGAGTAGGATAGTGATAATTTGTGACCCCAACATTAGTTTTGGATGCCATGAATCGCAAGCGCAAAGGTGCCTTTGTTCGGCAATTTTATTGTTATTTTTGGTGCATTTTGGATGCAGTTTTGGTTGTTTTTTATTTTCTTGCTCTGTAATCGTCCCAGGGTGGGACGAATACCAATTTTGTAATCATCCTAGGGTGGGACGAGTGCTAACTAGAGTGCTCATCCCAGGGTGGAACGATTACAAGCCTAAGAGCCTATATAAGGGCCAAAACTAGGTTTTGGGCTCATTTGCAATTGTTTTTTCTAGCGATTTGGAGTTGTGAGGAGGAGGAGTTCTAGTTTGCGAAGTGGAGCGCTACCAAATTTTCATGGACACCATGAGTTCAAGGACCAGATCCTCGAGTGGCGGAGCCGAGGCGAGACCGGTAGGTGCTCCTTCCTTCTTTTTTTTTGTTTGTTTTTATATGAATTTTTAAAACTCGCATTTTATCATTGTTTTTTGTCACATTAAGGTTAAAACCCTAAATGAATGTTGTGGTTTTATTTGTTTTGTTTTGTTCATCATAAGGTTAAAAAACCCTAGTTTAAATTTTTGTTGTTTTATTTTTTTTTTTTTTTTTCATTTAAATAAGATAAAACCCTAGTTATTTTTGTTTTTATTTGTTTTTTACCTAAGGTTAAAATCCTAGTAATTTTGTTATTTTTGTTTACACTTAAGGTTAAAAACCCTAGGTTATTTTTTTTGTTTTTTTTTTTTTTTGTTTACACTTAAGGTTAAAAACCCTAGTTTAATTTTATTTTTTTTTTTTTATTTATTTTTTTTTTTTTTATATTTAAACTAAGGTTAAAAACCCTAGTAAATTTGTATTTTTTTGTTTTTTATTTGATTTTTTATTTTTTTGTTTACATTGTTTTTTTTATTTTTTTTTAATTAAGTGAAACCTATTTGTTTTTTTTTATTTTTTTTGTTTTTTTTGTACATTTTTAATTTGTACATTTGTTTTGTTGTCATGTTTTAATGTTTTTGTGTTGTTTTTATTTTTCAGGTTGTGAAGAGTCGGTACCATCAACCGACGGTATTTTTTGATGCACGGGATGCATTGACTATGGCGGATTGGGATTGGCTTGATGCCCTTGGGCTCAAGCAAGTGACGTGGTTGGAGCCTATGGTGGGGGATCGAGCATATCTGACTACCCTGATCAATTTGTGGGATCCCCGCACCAACACCTTTCATCTCCCAATAGGGGAGATGACAGTGACTCTAGAGGACGTGTATCAGATTCTATGGATTTTGATAGATGGGCTGCCCATTCGGATGACTCCTCATGATCAACGGATGATGGTGCTGACACGGTGCTTTGGGCATGCGACGAAGATGGGGGTGGATAGGGTGGTGGAGAGGGCAGAGGGGGACTACCTGATTGGTAGGATTCTGGTGTGATGGTGGTTTGAGAAGGGCATGTTAGGGGTGAGGCATGCTTGCTGATGACCCTCATCTCCAACATGCTGCTTCTCGACTCCTCAGGTGTAAGGTTCCCTTGGAACCTGCTTGAGGTAGTGTTCAGACTGGTGGAGTGTCCGATAGCAGTGCCACTGATTATGAGGTGGGGTCAGACGCTACTGGCATAGCTATATGATGAGTTGTACGAGGTCCGCTACCAGAGGTGGAAGGGGATTGGGTGCAGCTATATTTTGTAGTGTTGGGGGTGGCAACACATAGCTATGGAGCGGCCGTAGGGGTTGCCTTGGACCACTCGAGGAGAGATGGTGGATAGGGAGATTGGGTATGCTACTCTATGGTGGAGGTCAGAGGAGCAGGGGTAGAGTCGATGGTGGGCAGGTGTCGTAGGGCACTATACTGATGCCTTCTCTCATCTTGCTCTAGGGGAGGTGTTCTGGCGGCCATACCGAGACTGTCCAGCCTAGCCTGAGGCTGGAGAGTGGCTTCGATGGGTGCAGGGGGAGGTGGTTGATCGGGCGACATGGGACCGAGTAGGAGTACTTCCTATACGTTTGGGTGACTCGATAGTTTGGGGTGCACCAGGGATTTCCTGGTGAGCCCTTGATCTATCGATGTCGGGGCGATGAGAGGACTCTAGCCTGGTCGATTATTGAGCCACTAGGTGAGGAGTCGGATGTAGTGATTGATGTCCCCAACATGGACAATGTCGGGGTGACTACAGAGTATGACCAGTGGTGGATGATGCTGCGATGGTGGGGTGAGGGGCCTCTAGGAGGTCCGGATGCGGTAGCAATAGGTGGTGGGGTTGCGGAGGCACCGAGGGAGGGTTGGGGGGCTCCGCTCGATGATGCAGATATGGTGGAGGTTGATGACTTGATTGGGGATGATTTAGGGGTTTCGGAGTAGTCGGATACATAGGACGTCCCGGAGTAGTGGGTGTCGAAGTAGCATGTCATCTCGGAGATGCCCATGCCTCAGGTAGTCCCAGGAGATATGGAGGCTAGGTTTCATGCTGAGATAGCATGATTGGAGGAGCTACTACGGAGATGGGATGAGGAGCACCAAGCTGAGAGGGATCTCCTATGGGCTCAGTTGGCGTAGTGGGATGACGCATTGGCTGCATACCATCGATGGGATGTGGAGTGGGGTCGATTTTGGGTGGAGTTGGAGGTCGAGATTATCCACCTCGATGGGTAGTTACCTGAGCTCACTAGAGGTGGATCGTCACGCCGTACGAGAGGTAGTGAGACTGAGCAGTTAGCATCCTCTCATCGCAGGTGGGTGGGTGAGGGTAGCGCTAGTGGGCATGATGTGGGGGTTGGCAGCAGCCACCCTGAGAGGTCCCATAGGACCCACACCATTAGGGGTAGTTCCAGTCGCACCGATCCTACGTGATCATGGTGGCCGACTCCCTAGGCTTGGGGTTTTTGAGTTTTTGATTTTTTGTGAGGTCAGAGGACCGACTTATTGTAGCCTATGAGCATTTTTGGCGATATATATACATGACTTTCTTTTTTATTATACACTTGTCATGATTTATCTTTACTTTTATGCACATTTATTTACGTTGATGTATGCATATGTTATTATGAATGCGATGTTTCTAATTATATGATGTATGCATATGGAATGGATGAAATGATTTGTTGATAACTTGGCGGTGGCACCATAGACTATATAGGATTTACTGGCTTTTTGTACTATGTGATTGCTTTGTGGAATGACTTTGCATGTGTAATATTTTTTTGTTTGTATTTTTTGATGGTGATGTAAGAATGGAATGTACCACAGGTGTTCTAGAATGTAGTTAAGGTTTTTCTGAGACTCAGATGTTTTAACTAACTAGCCAAGACTGTACATTTATCTCACAAGACTTTTGAACAAGGTACGAATCAGACTTGAGTTTGACCAAGTTATTTCACATCCCTGTGTGTGCGATTGAATTTGTTTATGTGGTAGTTGTCAGGATACCGCTAGTGCCAGATAGGCTGTCAACCAAACCTGTACTGAGGATCACCTAATTAGCTCCACTAACTCCTTTGTTGTATTTAGTAAGATTAATCTATGGTGCAATCTAGGATACCATAAGCTAGCTCATCCACATGCAAACATTGATCTATACACAATTTAATGCGATAGATATATCGTCATGCGGGAGGTTTGCCGCCAGTGACCATAGGCTATCCACCAAACCGGTACTGAGGATCACCTCATGACCTTTCGAATGCTGAGAGTTCCAGGGATTCAAGTTCGACTCCCTTCTTTTCTTTACTTTTATTGGGATACTTGCTCTCGTATGTAGTGATAAAAATCACGATTTATTTTTATTTTTTATTTTTATTTTGAGCAAGGGATTGGAATTTTGAGTGATGAGAATCACTATTTCTTGTGCTTTTTGATGTATGCACTGTGTGGGTTTTGATGTCAAACTTTGGAGTTTGTACTTTGACTTTTTGCAATTTTTTTGGATATTTGCAACTTTTTGAGAATTTGGGATTCTTGGGGAATTGGGTAGGGAAGATGCTTGTCCTTTTGCCAACTCTCAGCATTCTTGGGGTCATTCGCACAGGGGGATGAGCGAGATAACCTTTTCACTGTATGGTATCCTAGATTGCTTTGCAGGTTTCATCTTTCGTTCACACAACTTGGGAATTTTTTATGTGTTTTAACTTGTGTTGGGATGCGACGTAACAAGGTGTGATCCAAGTAAAACTCTACCTTTGTAAAAATCTGTCTGACTTTGTACAGTTTTTGGCTAGAAATCTAAAGATAAGCTGAATGACGAAAGCCCTAGATACATTAGAAGACAACTGATTATGATATGGTGAAAAATGTGGATGGCGTTTATTTTTGTTGGACTATTTACAAAGTGGAAAAATGTGGAAAATGATGGAATTGCCGAGTAATTACAGTCTATGGTGCATTTGACCTGTATGACCAACAAATATGCAATGTATGTTTGTGATGCCTAATGCAACTTATTTTTTTGTGTTTTGATTTTTAAGAGTATGCATGGAAGTGAGATGCAATTTTTTTGTTATTTTTGATTATTTTATTGTTTTTGAAAATTTGTTATGGTTGGTTTATCCCGAGTGGGTGCGGACCAAGTGATTCTTTCGAATCCTTGGAGGTTTTGACCAAAGGGATTATAGATACCTTTGGGGCATTTTGGGTGACCAAGCGGTTGTGGGAACCCTTGGGGCTTTTGGTTTGACCAAAGGGTTTATAGATACCTTTGGGGCATTTTGGGGTGACCAAGCGATTGAGAATCCTTGGAGCTTTTGGTTTGACCAAAGGGATTATGGGCACCTTTGGGGCATTTTGGGTTGACCAAGCGATTATGGGAATCCTTGGAGCTTTTGGTTTGACCAAAGGGATTATGGACACCTTTGGGGCATTTTTGGGTTGACCAAGCGATTATGGGAATCCTTGGAGCTTTTGGTTTGACCAAAGGGATTATGGACACCTTTGGGGCATTTTTGGGTTGACCAAGCGATTATGGGAATCCTTGGCTTTTTTTGGTTGACCAAACCAGCATTAAGGACTTGGTTTTGGGTTGACCAGCGATTGTGGGAATCCTTGGACTTTGGGGTGGGCCATGGCTCTTTTAAATGTGGAATGGCCTCAAATGACTGATGTTCAAGGGTTCTAGTTCCTTGATTCCATCAAGAGAGGCGAGTCGGTATGTTCCAGGTCCTATTTTACTATCAATTACATAAGGACCTAACCAGTTTGCCATGAACTTGTCCCTTAAATGGGGTGGCAAGTTAGAATTTTGTTGGTTCTCTTTTAAGACCAAGTCACCAACCTGAAAGTCCCTCAGGTGAACTTTCATGTTGTATGCTTTCTTAAGTCGCTCTTGATAGATACGTAAATGCTCGAGAGCATTGATGCATCGTTCATCGAGCAACGTAAGCTGGTCTAACCGGGCCTGCCATGCAGTGTCATCATCGATGAACTCTTGCATTGATATGCGTAGGGAAGGTATTTCCAACTCGAGAGGCATGACTGCCTCGGAGCCATACACCAGCGAAAATGGAGTTGCCCTAGTGGGCATCCGAATGCTAGTGCGATAAGCCCATAGAGCAAGTGGGATTTGAATGTGCCAATCCTTATGACTATCTGTGACCATATTTTTAAGGATGGCAACTAGCATTTTGTTTGATGCCTCTGCTTGCCCATTTGCCTATGGATAATAGGGTGTTGAAAAACTATGCTAAATTTTGTACTTTGTTGTCAAAGCATGCACATATTTGTTCTTAAATGACGTCCCATTATCCGAGATGATCTTGGATGGAATACCAAAATGACATATGATGTTATGTAAAATAAACTCCGCAATGCGGGGTCCAGTCGTAGAGGTAAGCGGAATTGCTTCCACCCACTTGGTGAAGTACTCTGTGGCCATTATGATGAACATGTGATGACCTGACGATGCAGGGGAGATCTTTTCGATTAGATCTAAGCCCCACTACAAAAATGGCCAAGCCGATTGGATCGGCTGCAAGGCCTGAGAAGGTACGTGTGTCAAGTTAGCATGGTGTTGACACTTCATGCACTTCCTCACATACGCGCAACAATCTCGCTCTAAAGATGGCCAATAATAGCCCATGCGAAGGATGCACTTTGCGATGGCCATACCGCTGAAGTGGCCACCGCATGTACCATCGTGCGCTTGGGTGATCGCCCAAGTGGACTCCTACTGGTCCAAGCAATGGAGGAGGATCCCTTCATAGCTTCGACGGTACAAAATGTCTCCTAGCAAGACATGTTTTGCCACTTTCTGTTTGAATGATATTTTTGTGGCATGCGACAATCCAAGTGGGAGGCTACCTAACTTGAGGTAGTCTCTTATGGGTGTGTACCAATCCTGCTGATCAGAAACCTTGATGGTATGAATGGCCAATCCCTCTTGAAGTTCATCCCTAGCAAAAGCTGAGTGGGAAAGAACTTGTAAGAATAGCGTTGTGTTGCTATTAAGAGGGGTCGGGGAGAACAAGGACCCCTAGTTGGCGTGATTCAGACTATCATGGATTCGAGAGAACCTATCCTGAGATGGTTCAATCTGGATCAGGTGGATTCCTGGCGTTAGGTCAGAGCTTGCACGCTCCATCATGGATTGCGATAATGTTTTGACTTGAATGGTTGTCATCTCACCAGAAGGGTCTTGCGGGATTAGTGACCCCAAGGAGGCCATAGTGTCCGCAAAATGATTCGATGATCGAGGGAGTGCCTCGATGTCGTACCATTCAAGCTTTGCCAAGAATTTATCCACAAGGGCTTTGTAGGCCTACAGAACTGGGCATTTGCATTGGAATACCCCTTTCACTTGGTTGACAATTAACAGCGAATCACCAAAGATGTTCAAGCATTTGATGTTCATGGTGATGGTTGTCTGAAGACCTATGAGCAAGGCTTCGTATTCGGCATTGTTATTGGTGCATGGGAAATCAAGTTTAAATGATAGAGGCATTGGAGCCCCTTGCGGTGTGAAGAATATGATTCCCATGCCACCCCCTTGCTCACATTTAGAACCATCAAAAAATAGGGTTATGTCGGCCTGTGACTCGGGCTCATCAGAATCTGGCGATTCTGAGACATGGAAGACCCCATCATCGGGTAGCTCTATGGTCAGAGGCTGATCATCTTCGAGAGGAGCCTCTGCTAGTTGATCGGTGATGACTTGACCTTTGATGGACTTCTGTCCAATGAATTCGATGTCAAACTCCATCAACAACATGATCCATTTCGTCGTGTGGCTACTATGATAAGTACGACTCATCATGTACCGCAATGGATTCTCCTTAGACACAACATACGTCGTATTGCTCAGCATGTAATGGCATAGCTTTTTGGTGGCAAATACCACTGCTAAGCATAGCTTCTCGACGTATGCATAGTTAAGTTCATAACTGACCAGGGTGCGGCTAAGATAATAATTAGCCTGTTCTTTATGTAGTTCATTTTTTTGGGCTAGCATGGCGCCCAGTGCCACCTCAATAGCTGAGATGTATAAATAGAATGACACTCCTGGTCTAGGTGGTGCCAATACTGGCGGTGAAGCCAAGTATTGTTTGATGTCATCGAAGGTTGACTGGCACTCGTCATCCCAATGAAATGCTACCCCTTTGTGTAATAATTTATTCATGGGTCGGCACTTGTCAGATAGCTGCGCTATGAAGCGCTTGATTGACGCGACCTTACCCTGCAAGCTTCTGAGCTGCTTGATGGTGGTTGGGGGAAGCATTTCAAGGATTGCCTTGACTTTATTTGGATCTACCTCGATGCCTCATTTTGAGACTATGAAACCCAAGAGTTTTCTAGATGTGATGCCAAATACGCACTTCTTGGGGTTTAGCCTAACTTTGTGTTCAATGAGGCGATCGAGGATCTTGCGTAAGTCATCGAGATGATCTAGGCGCAAAAGAGATTTGGCCAACAAATCATCCATATAATCTTCCAAAGTTTTATGCATGTGATCATGGAAGATGTATGTCATAGCGCGTTGGTAGGTGGCGCCAACATTTTTAAGGCCAAAGGGCATGACCTTATAACAAAATGTCCCCCAAGGCATTGTGAACGCCATTTTGAGTTGATCATCGAGATTGATACGAATCTGGTTGTATCCCGAGAAACCATCCATGAGGGAAAGCATTTCATGGCCTATTGTAGCATCTACCAATGCGTCGATGCTAGGCAAGGGGAAATCATCCTTGGGACTCGCTTTGTTTAGATCTCAAAAATTGGTGCATATGCGAATCCTCCCGTCGAGCTTCTTGATGGGTACCATGTTGGACAACCATGGTGGGTAATCCATGCAGATGACAAACTGTGCATCCAACAACTTTTGTAGCTCATCTTTGACCATTAAGGCCACTGTTGGGTGCATCTTACATAGTTTTTGCTTGATTGGCTTGACTGTCGGATCAAGCGTTAGATTATGCATGACTAGCTATGGGTCTAGCCCCGACATGTCTTTGTAGGACCATGCAAAAACCTCCTTCTTCTCTTTGAGAAGGGCAATGTAATCGGCTTGCTCTTTGGGGGATAGACTTACCCCTAGCTTGATGATTTGTGGATTCATTGGATCAGAGCCGATGTCTACGTCAGTCGTCTCTTCGACTGACATGTGGGACCCGTCCTCCAACTGGTGTGGAGTTGGGATCAGGTGGATATCATTTGCTGAATTTAGATCTACGTTTGGAACGTCGGGTTCCTCTTCAGCATGGAAGATATCCTGAGTTGGTCCTAGGGTGAAATGAAGCATCTCACCGCAAGGCCAGTACTCTGATGGGGATGGTGGTGAGTTAGCATGATCCCAGTCTATGGCATCTAGGTTTAGATACAATGGTCATGTTGGATCGGCTGGATTGTGGATGGGGGTGGTTAAGTCAATGGAGATCATGTTGATGAA